>CM051824.1:37158870-39658870 GCA_028451465.1 Erethizon dorsatum
AATAATGGAAAACTGAATAATTGGTTCTGAGGCTCCCAAATTACATTAGTAAATTCATTTTTCCAGGACTTCAACAAATTTCACAATAATTTTTTTTTTTTAACTTTATCATGGTTCTCACAGTTTTCCTGCTGGTATCATTCACTTTCCTTGGAGCCATGGTTATGATATTTTATGCAAATAAAGTATAAACAAAAAGCACAATGATGAATGTTTTAATGCACTCACATAAGCACTGTACATTTTCTGGGCCGGAGTGGCACTTAGACTGAAGTGTTAGCCCTTTGTATCTGCAGCAAAACTTGATGTGTGACTCTTGGCCTGTACAGCTTTTTTCAAGCTGGATTTTTGGTTCAACTATGGAGCAACACTATGAACACTGAGCAGATTTCTTTTGAACTTTGCTGTTCAAATAGTAGAAAGTTCAAACTTAGAGCTGTTTGGCAACTTAGGTATCACTGTATTGGCATCCCAAGAAAACCAATTATTAGTGACAACTATAACTGCTTGGCTATAGTAATAAAATCAGCAACAATATTAGCATCAAAGACCAATTAGATATGGATAAACCCTAAGAAGCAAAAATGTACCATCCTTAACCATAGAAAAGAAATCTATAATTATAAGTATAAACATCAAGACTAACCAAATATTGACCTGCAGTAAATATCTACTAATGGAACAACTTTACCTCCACTAACAATAGGACAGTATTCAACAGTAACAGCATAAAGTTATCTAGCTATCTAAAGATTCATAAAGCTTAATAGTTGTACTAGTAAATTTAGAGGGTTGTGGAACTGGAGAATGAAAAAAATAAAATTTGAAGTATTAATCAATAGAAGAAAAGGAGGAGAAAAGTGAGATAGGGGGTCTGGTTGAGGAGTAAAAAGAAACTAATAGTATTAGAAAACAGTCACAGAAAAAAATGAACAAGAAAAAAGAATACAGGCAGTAAAAGAAAAATAAGAAAGAAGAGTAGAAGAATTAAAAGGGGAAAAGAAAAAGGAGAGAAAAGAAAGAAGAGAAAAAAGAGGAGAAAGAAATGGAGAAGCCCCAAATCCCTAAAAGCTGATGAAGGAAAGGAAGAAATAACAAAAAATAAAAAAAAAAATTAAAATTGAATTAAAAAATTTCCTCTGTGTTTTGGAATGAGTAGTTTCTTTCCAGTGTATGCAGTCTTGGAATCCAGCCAATCATGATTTTCTCCCTCTAGCTTTTTGGGCCCGTGGGCTTGTGAGGTGCCCTTCCTGCACCAGAGGCCCTTCTGTCTGTTCACCCCAGACTATGGTAACTGTCCAAGCCAAGGTGTGTCCTTGCTCATGTTGGTAGATTGGAAAAACAATCAGCCCTCTGGTATCTGCTGGATGTAGGCAACAGGATGGGGGTTCAAGTAGACTGTTGGATTTAATATCAACACTTGCCAGCCCTGGTTTCTCCCTATTGAGGTAGGGCTTGTGTCCTTCCCAGACTGAGTTTCAACTTCTCAGGGGTTCTGTATCTAGCCCACACCTTCTCTTTGGCAGTCTCCTCTGGTTGTCTCTCACCCAGTCACTTCGGGAGGATAACGCTGGAATCCTTGCAGCTACTGGGATTTTTCCCTGGATCTGCTGTCCCTCTGGGTTTTCCTTCTCTCCCAGGATATTGTCCTTATCCAGGACCAGGTCAATCATAGCCCATGCCTCTGCTACCCTGTACCGAGGGGACGCAAAAACTGGAGCTAGCCTGGAGTTGGTGGATGGTTGTGCTATGCAATGGTGGCCTGGTGCTGTATCACTCCCGCTGTGGGCCAGCCGTTTGCCTTATATTTCAAGAGTAACATTCCAAGGCTAAAACAAGGTGTTGTTATTAGACAATGTTTGTAAAGGAAGAATTTTGATCATGATAGAATTTTGGAACCATTTAACTGTTTTCACTCTTGAGGACTGGGACTAAGCACTTGAAATGATATTGCAGTCCTACTGGATTGGAGAAGGATTTTTTCATGGTTCCACTGCATATATCAGAGTGTAAGTGATACTTTAATCACTTCAATTTTTAGCTGGAAGGTAGGTGAGAGGACAGTTCATGCAGGCATTTTACAGCATGAGGCATAATCAAGAATTAAGTTCATGGATAAGGACTGCAATAAGAATAGCCACATAATTCATGTTTGAGCCAGTGATGAAACACTATGTCACTTATGTAGGGAATGCACTATGCCTGGAATTCAGATTTTGCCAAGTGAACACAAGGATTTGGTTTCTTCATGATTATTAAATTGATTATTAATCAAATCAATTATGTCACCAATTGTCTTAGTTACTTTGTGGTTGCTGGGACAAAATACCCAACACCTACAATTTAAAGGAGGAAAGTTTTATTTTAGCTCACAGTTTGTAGCAGTTTCAGTCCATAATCAGCTGGCTCCAAGGCAGGGTGGCATGATAGAGGGACAGTACAGAGAAGAAACAGTCCATGACTGGCAGGGAGAAAGCAGGAAGCAGCAGCAGCAAACCTGCCTTCATATTCCATCCAGGCTACAAGCATATTGAATGGTGCTACCCACACCCAGGGTGGGGTTTCTGTCTTTAGTAAATCCATTCAGGCATACCTAGAACCACGCTAATCCAATCAGTGTGCTGATCCAGTTATCACGCAGCCAAGATCAAGCCACCTGCCAAAAGCCCTACCTATGAATACATGAGGCTTTGGAGAGGCATCTAAATATATTAAACTCTGATCCAAAAGAATGTCTGATTTAAAAAAAATCAAATATAATTCTGTTGATTTAATTTGGGGGCTCTATTAAACTATAAGGAGGTTTGTGCTACTTTGTGATACCCTGTTCCTGGGGATAGTGTGTAATGGCTCACAAAATCAACTCTTTATACCTGCAATGATGTCACACTAATTGAGGATAAATGGGAAGGGAAAAGAAAAACAGATATATGCAAATACATTCACAAAGTGCAAAAATGAAATGGCAGAAAGAGTAAGAGAAAAAACAGGAGCAATACCTTGAGAGACACGAGTCTTAGGGGTTAGCTAGGGTGCACACCAACACACTTGCACAGATTATTAAATCCTGCATAATATATTTAAGTAGGAATCTGGTAATAATAAAATGAGTTCTGGCTTAAGGATCAATCAGTTGTGTGACCTTAGGCAAGTTAATCAACCTCTTTGAGCTAGTTTCCTCTCTTAGAAAATAAAAGGGCATGGCTAGAAGATTTCTTCCTAAGGCTTTTCTGCAGTTCAAAAATGGTATTATTCTAGGAATTTATACAAGTTACACATCATTGGAACATCACAATGGTTTCTAAACAGTGCCTTCTAAATTCATTTATATTTATTCATTCAACAAATATTGAAGTCAGGCCTACCAACCTCTTAGCTCCTCAGTAAAGTGACAGAAGCTCCTCAGCTGTCTTCACTGCACTTGGCTTCCACACTTTTCTGAGCCCTTTGAAACTCAGGCCACAGTGGCCAGAGGATAGATTCTGTCATAAGAAGGAGGAGGAATTTAATGTCGCAGACATGTCTCTTCCCTATTCCTCAGAGAAGCAGTACCAGGAAGGACATTCCTGTTGGTCTATGTGGGTGGTATAGACTGGTGGGAGTGAGAGGAAGAGCCAAAGAGGCAGAGGCTGGCCAACTTTGTGTGGCCAGCCAGCCATCTGCATGAAAAGGGGATCATGACATTGTTTACTCTGCTTTTACCAGTATAGGAAGTGAGGTTCTAATATTGTACCCAACTCATACTTGGGGGTCAGTGGGTCAGAGATAAAGGGAGGATAACCTGATAAGTGGGGGAATCAATACAAGGCATAAAATAATATGGATCTGCACTAAAGCAATTGCTGAAGAAAAATAGGTACAAAATATTTACCAAAAAAGAAAAAAAATAAAAGAAAGATCATGGAAGGTGTTTCTCACTGAATTCACCTCTGTATTTTAGGATACTGCACTGTAAAAGTCTATACATTTTGATAAGTGCATAATGTACTCTATCATTGTGGTATTATACATAATGTGTTGTATAGATTCACGGTCATAAATATTTTTCTGGGCCTCATTTAATCGTCCTCTCCACTTCCCCTGAACCTCTGGCAACCACTGATCTTTTTACTGTCTCTCTAAAGATCTGCCTTTTTCAAAATGCCTTGTAACTGGCATTATATAAGTATGTACCCTTTTAGACAGACTTCTTACACTTAGCAATACATACCCATCATTCATGTAATTTTGTAGTTCAAAAGCTCATTTCTGGTATATTTCATTGTATAGGTATACCACAGTTTATCTATTTACCAGTTCAGGACATTTCAGTTGCTTCCTTTTTTTTTTTGGTCATTCTGAATGAAGCTGAGATAACATTTGGGTGCAAGTTTTGGTGTGGGCTAAAGTTTTCAGATCAGTTCTGGAAATAATTAGAAGCATGATTGTTGGATGATTTGGCAAGGCTATGTTTAGCTTTGTTAGAAATTGTCAACCTGTCTTCCAAAGTGGCTGTACCATTTTGTATTCCCACCAGCAATGAATGAGTGTTCTTGTCATTCTATATTGCTGGCAATGGTATTGTTAATTAAAAATTTTAATTTTGGCTATATTAATATGTGAGTAGTAATATCATATTGTTGTTTTAATATGTAATTCCCTAATGACACATGATGTTAAAAATCTTTTTGTATGCTTTTATTGTCAGTTTGTATTTTGTGAGGTATCTATTTAGAATTTTGTCCACTTTTAAATTGGTTAGTATCTTTTCTAATTGCTAAATTTTAAGGGTTTTGTGAATTTTGGATACAAATCCTTTATCAGATAAGTATTTTGCAAATATTTTCTCCCAGTCTCTTATAGTGTCTTTTACTGAGCAAAAATTTTTAAAATTTAGTGAAGGCCTATTTATCAAATTTTTCTTTTATGGAAAATACTTTTTATGTCCTATGTAAAAACTTATTGCCAAACCTGAGTCTTCCAAAAGTTTTCTTCTAGAAATTCCACAGTTTTGAGTTTGATATTTAGAACTATGATCCACTTTGAATTAATCTTTGTGAAAGGTGAGAAATCTGTATACAAATTCTTTTTGTTTTTGCATGTGGATGTCTAATTTCTCCAGTGCCACCTGTTGAAATCACCATCCTTTTCTCTTTAACTTCCTTTGCTTTTTCTCAAATATCAGTCCAATATATTTCTTAGGGTCAATTTCTGCGGTTTATATTGTGTCCCATTGTTTTGTGAGTATGTATTGATTCTTTTGCCAATATCATATTCTTGATTATTGTACCTTTATAGTGAGTCCTGCAATTTTGTTTTTATTCTTCAGTATTGTTTTATCTCTTTCAGATTTTAACCTTCCTATACAGTAGTTTGTCAAAATTTCAGTTTGTCAGTATCTACAAAATATCTTTCTGGGATTTTGAATGGCATTATTTTACATCTACAGATCAGATTAAGAAGAATTGACATCTCTATCCATTAGCACAGAATCTCTTTTATTTATAGTTTCTGTGATTTCTTTTTATTAGAGTTTTGTAACTCTTTGCATATAAGACTTATACGTATTTTGTTAATTTATAACTAAGTTTTTAAAATTTGTGGTGCTATGTAAATGGTATTTAAAAAAATTTCAAACCCCAACTGTTCTTTGCTGATGTAGAGGACAGCAATTGAGTTTTGTATATTTATCTTGTTTTGCTTGTATAGCCACATTGTTATAATCATTTATTAGTTTCAGAAGTGTTTTTGTTGTTGTTTATTCTTGATATTTTCCATATTGGTAACTATATCATCTGAGAACAAAAATGGCTTAATTTTTCCTTTCTCAACATGTATTAACACTTACATCCTTTCCTCATTTTATTATGCTACCTAGGATTTCTAGAACAATACTGCATAGAATAGTGTGGGGGGGCAATTCTTGCCTTGTTTCTGATCTTAGGAAAACATCTAGTTTCTCGCCATTGAGTATGAGGTTAGTTGTAGGATTTGTGTGTGTGTGTGTGTGTGCGCGCGCGCATGTTCCTTATCAAGTTCAAAAACTTTCCCTCTGTTCCTACTCTACTAAGAGTTTTAAATTATGAAAGAATGTTAGATTTTGTCAAGTTCTTTTGCTTTTTGCATCCAGTGACACATAAATTTTCTTCTTTAACCCATTGATGTGAAAGAGTATACTAATTTATTTCCAAATGTTGAACTACTCTTACATATATGGAATAAATTCTATTTTCATGTTGCATTGGTTTATAATTGCTGGATTTTGTTTGCTAATACATTGTTGAGGTTTTTTTTTTTGTCTGTAATTTCATGAGAGATACAGATCTATTGTCTTCTTGTAATGACTTTATTTGGTTTTGGTATTAGAGTAGTACTGGCCTTGTACAATGAGGTAGGAAATCTTTCTTCTACTTCGATTTTTAAAAAAGATTATGGAGAGAATTAGTATAATTTATCCTTCAAATGTTTGGTAGAATTCACCAGTGAAACCATCTAGGTTTATTACTTTCACTTTGGAAGCTTCTTAAAAATTTCTTTAATAGAGGCAAGCCATTCAGATGATCTATTTCTCTTTGTGTGGGTTTTTTTAAACTTATATCTTTCAAGAAATTGGTTTATTTTATCTAAATTATAAAAGTCATTGGCATAGAGTTGTGTACAGTATTCCTTTATTATTCTCCTAATACCCATGCAATTAGTACTGATAACCTTTCTTTTATGATACTGGTAATTTATATCCTCTTGCCTTTTTTCTTAGTTAACCCAGCTAGAGCTTAATTAATTTTATCAATCTTTTCAAAGAGCCAACTTTTGGTTTTATTGGTTTTCTCTATTGTCTCCCTGTTTTTAATTCCATTCACTTTTTGCTTAAATTGGTTTCTGTTTGCTTTAGTCTAAAATTGCTCTTATTTCTCTAATTTTCTAAGATGGAAGTTGTATTAGTCAGTTTTCTGTTGCTGGGACACAATACCTGACACCCATACCTTGAAGGAGGTGAGGTTTAATTTGGCTCATGGTTCAGGGGATTCAGTCCATGTTTGGCTGGCTCCAAGGAAGAAATATCAGGAGGAGCATGAGAGAGGAAAGCTGCTTAACCCATGGCAGCCAGAAAACAGAGAGAGAGGGAGGAGCTAGGGATAATAATACATTCTTCCAGATCATGTCCCCCAGTAAACCATCTCCAATTGGCCCCACCTTCCAGCAGTGCATTCAATCATAAACTCATCAATGGGCTAATCCACCTCTGAGTATAACACCTCCCATGATCCATGATCCAATCACCTTTCAAAATCCCTACCGCAGAATACATGAGATTTTGGGGGATGTTTTAAATCTAACCCATAATAGAAACTTAAATTATTGGTTTTAAGTTTTTCTTCTTTTCTAACATATTTATTCAATGTCATAGGCACTATTTTTGTTGCACCCTCAAAATTTTGGTGAGTTGTATTTTCACATTCTTTTAGTTCAAAATAAACTTTACCCTGAGATTTTCTCTCAGACCTGTGTGTTACTTAGCAGTGAGTTATTTAGGGTTGGGGGTATAATTCAGTGGTAGAAAATTTGCTTAGCATGCCTAAGGCCCTGGGTTCTATCCTCAGTGCTGAAAAAAAATATGAGGTGTTCAAATTCTTAGTATTTGTGTATTTTCTAGCTATCTTTCTGTCTGACTATGAAGTCTCTCTGCCCTCATGAATAGATTTAGCATCCTTATAATGGAGGGCCCAATTCACTCTTTTGGCCTTTCTGCCATGTGAAAACACAGAAAAAATGCCCATATGTGAACCAGGAAGTAGGCCCTCGTCAGACAATGAATCTGATAACACCTTGATCTTGGACTTCTCAGCCTGCAAACTGTGAGAATAATCTCTGTTACTTATAAATCATCCAATTTATGGTATTGTGTTATACCAGTTTGAACATGGTAAGATATACTGTTTTTGTTTCAAGTATTCTATAAATGTCAACTAGATCAAATTGATTACAGTGTTGTTCAGATCAACTACAACCTTATTTATTTCCTGGTTGCTTGATCTATCAATTCTTGAAAAAGGGGTATTAACTTCTCCAACTATGAATGTAGATTTGTTTAATTTTCCTTGCAGTTCTATCAGTCTTTTCCTCATGTATTTTGATGCCCTGTTGTTAGGTACATAGATGTTATAAAGATTGTTTTGTCTTTCTAGAGAACAATTTTTTTTTTTTTTTTGGTGGGTTCCGGGGATCGACCTCAGGACCTCGCGTGCCAGCAGGCGCCCGTGCCGCTGAGCGATATCACCAGCCCTTTTTTAATATGTGGGTTCTGGGAGTGGAACTCAGGCCCTTGTGCTTGCCAGGCAGGCGCTTATGCTGCTGAGCTACGTCACAGGCCCTAAAATTTTTTACCTATGTGGTATATATGCACTATAGAGTTTGTCATTGCAGGAAAATGGATAGAACTGGAGATCATCGTGTTAAGTGAACTATGCCAGACTCAGAAATACGAGTGTCTGGTATTTTCCTTAATATGTGCAATTTGAAAAAAAAAATAGCATGAAAGTAAAAGGGAAATTATTATTAGACAAAGGAAGTGTATTAGTTAGGGTTCTCTAGAGGAGCAGAATTAAAAGAAAAAAATACATAATTATGCTCAGGAGTAGACTTACAGGATCAGAGGTGGGAGAGTCCACAGCGGTTGTCTGTGTACTGACAATAACAACAACTGTCTGCGCCTGAGGATCTAGCAGCTGCTCAGTCCAAGGAGAGAAAAGTCACAAAACAAGAGGGATTAAGGATGCAGCACCTGTCTGAGGTCAGAGACTTAGAATCTCACTGCAGAGTCACCAGTGTGAGTCTGCACTGAGAGGCTGAAGAAACTGAAGACACAGCATCCAAAGGTGATGACAGCAGAGGAGACACCTGCCCAAGAAGTTTGGAGCTTTTCAGAATGGGCATGCCTCCCTTTTTCTTTTCCTTTATTTTATTACATCCAGGCTACACACCTATTGGTTGGTACCACCCACAACTTGGGTGGGTCTTCCCCCCTCGGTTTGCTGGCCTACAAGTCAATCATCCACAGACACACCCAGAACTGTGCTTTATTAATCTGCTGAGTTTTCTTACTCCAGTCAATTGATATATCACAACAGTCATGGGAAGGGAATAAAGGTAGGAGGGAAGGGGATGTTAGGGAGGATAATAGCAGGGATGAATATGATCAAAATAGGTTCTATGTATGTATGAAAATATAACACTGAAACTTACTATTTTGCAAAATCAATAGGCACTAAGAAAAATATATTTAAAAAGTTGTTTCATAGAGCTTACATGCACATTTACAACTACTTTAGGTCTATCCCAAATAACACTGTTTGCTTTCTTTACTTTAACAAATACCTGAGATGATCAACTTATAAGAAAGAAAGTTTTACTTTGTCTCATGGTTTTGGTGGTTTTATTCCATGATCAGTTGGCCTTGTGATGAGGCAGCACATCAAGGCAGGGAGTGCTTGGTGGAGCAAACTGCTCACTCATCGTATGTAGGTGTTATGTTTTATATGTAAATATCTCCCCAAATTTGGGGCTTTTGGGTGGTGACTGGATCATGGTTCTTGATACTTATCAGTGGCTTATCTCACTGATGAATTTATAGCCAAATGTGATTTGGGAGGTGAAGCCTAGGTGGAGAATGTGGGTAACTTGGACACAGCCTAGAAAGGTCAATCTCCTTGATCCCTCTCTCTGCTTCTCACCACCATGTCATGAACTCTTTCTCCTTTGCCATGCCCCTCTGTCATGCTTCCCTGTCTTGCAGCCAGATGACTATGGACTGAAACTTCTACAAACTTTGAGCCAAAATAAACCTTTATTTCTTTAAGTTGTGGGTGTCTGGTATTGTGCCTCAGTGATGAGAAAGTAACTAAGACAGTAGGCATCAGAGAAAGAGGAGGGAATGAGGTCCTAGTATGTCCTTCAAGGGCACAGTCCTTCTTGCATAGGCTCCCATTCCCCAAAGGTTCTACCACCTCCCAATAACACTACAGGCTGGGGACCAAACTTCAACACATGCTCCCTTGGGGGAATTCAAGATCTAAACTATAGCAAACATTATATCACTTCCTGTGAAGTTTAAGTACTATACCTTATAATAAAATATTCCTACTCAATTCCTAGTCAATTCTTTCTTCCCATCTCTTATGGTATTTTTGTAATTAATTTCATTTTTCTATATTCAGTAATCATTTAATAAATGCTTACTGTTATGAAATGATTATCTTTTAGATCAATTAATTATAAGGTGAATAAAAAGATTTTTATTATTTAAGGTTTTCCTATATTCTTCCTTTATGTAGATTCAAATTTCTGAATGTTATCATTTTCCTTCTCTCTGAAGATGATTTTATTTAGCATGGCTTATAGAGCAGGTCTGGCAATGAATTCTCTTTGTTTATCTGATAATTTTTATTTCTCCTTCACTTTTGAAGGAAAATTTTATTGGAAATATAATTCTAGGGCAGTGGTTTTCTTTCTTTCAATAGTAAATATTTTACTTCACTCCTCTGAGTCACACGGCTTCTGATGAGATGTCCCTTGTGTTTCTTATCCTTGTTCCTCTATAGGTAAGATGTTTCTGTTTGTTTTTGTTCTTCTTTTTAAGATTTCCCTTTCTGGCCTGGTTTTCTTTGCTTTGAGTTATATATGTCTAGGGTAGATATTTTGGAATTGATTCTTCTTGGTGTTTGCTGAGCTTCCTGGATCTACAGTTACTCATTTTTTTTTGTTAAATTCCTGGTCATTATTTCTTCAGATATTTCATTGTATTCTTCTCCTTTGAGATATTACACAGTCTGTAATCATCCAACAGTTTTTTTGATATTTTGTTCTATTTTATCATTCTTTTTTCTCTTTGTATTGTAATATGGAAAGTTTCTTTTGACATACCTTTAAACTTACTTATTTTTTCCTTAACCATGTTCAATTTACTGATGAGTCCATCAAAGACATTCTCCATTTCTGATATAGTGCTTTTTATTTCTAGCACTACTTTTGATTCTTAGAGTTTCCATTTCTTTGTTTGCCTTACCCATCTGATCTTGCGTATCTTTTACTTTTTTGCACTGGAACTGTTAAAATATTAACAACTTTAATTTCCTGTCAAATACTTTCACAATCTATTTCATATTTTTCTTTTTAACTTTCATTTGTGTTTCTACACTGAATTTTTTCTCTCAATGTAAATTTTTATTTCTTTACTTTCTTGTGGGGTACCTTTTCCTGCTGTGTAGCCTCTTTTCTTGGTTTAGAAGCAATATGTTCCTTTTTAGTAAAAATCATCTCAGTGTGACAGGTGGAGGTGATTTATAGTTTAAACTGACCATGAGTTCTATATATATGGCAGTGCATCGTGGTTGTTTTGTTCACCTATGTCCAGTGACACAGAATCTATATCAAAACTCTTAAGTTCAGCACTACTCTTTACATTTTAAAGAGTGTGCAGCAAAAAGTCAGCACTCTTTTTGGGCCACTGACCCTGTGTCCAACCCTACTGTTTGGCTTGGGCACATCTATTACCTCTACCATTGAACCAAAGGGATGGCACATAGTGCTTCTTTAAAGTGACATCTTTCAGATACTTACATATTCATACCCTTAATCTGGGAAGTTTCTTTAGTAAACTACTGTTATTATACTGAGTCCTATGGAAGTAGTGGTAGATGCCTGTACACGATAAAATGTAATAGCTGCCTGTAATCCTTTGTCAAATGAGGCAGAGTACAACTAGATAAATAATAAAATTAGTTAAAAATGTAAAGTGGGATGAAGTGATATACTCTCAAATGAATAAAGGATTGGCAAGTTCATTTGTTATATAAAAGTTCTAACTTTCTACTGGTATCAGAATAGCCAGAAAAGTTAATGCCATGCCCATGACTGTAGTGAGGACAGCTCTCACCCCCCAGTTATAGTTTCTCATGAATTCCCAATATGTGGCCATAATGCTGTAAGGAAGCCCATGGAATATAGAAGGATGTATTAGCATGTAAAGGCTGGCGCCTGCCCATCTGCAGATGGAAGGTCACAAAGAAGATATCTGCAAAGTAAAACAGCAAGTTGTGACCATTCTCCAGATCTGTACCTGTCAGACAGAGCTTGACACCTGTGACAGGTACATTCTGATTTCCATATGTCTTGTGCAAAATCAGATGTGCTCACAATAGCACGGCAGCCAAATGTCAAGTGCTTCACCTCTCAGCATGGAGACACTCAGGAACCCCGGCTTTCCTTGGAGTTACCTCTTGAAGTGCACACCACATAAGAGAGCCAGACCCAGACAGGGTTCTGTTAGCCTTGTCAGACAACAGCCTCGAGGAGTCACGCATGGGCGACACACCTCATCCTTGGTGCTTCACAGTCTTGCACCTCTCTGACCTGGTCTTGTGCAGGCTGAGGCTGCTGAAGTGATGGTAAGAGTGGTTTTTTTGTTCTATGCTGTTTCTGGTGGTGTTTAGTGATCGGAAAGGGAGGAAGATGTGTGATTTCAGAACAGAAAATTATGCTTTCATGCAGAGTTAGGACTGGCCAACTTCTGATAAGTTGGATTGTACCTTGGGGTTCAGAAACTCTTATATAAGAGAGAACATTGAGAAAAACCTGAATTTCTAGAATTCTTTAACAAAGAAGAGGGTCTTGGTGGGCACTGAAGATTGCTTTAGGTGGAAAGTCAAGATAAATATAGGTTTTCTCAGGACTAGATGCTGTTCCTAAAGGGAAGGAAAGTGCTTTCACCCCTTCAATTAACTCTGGGCTTTTAGGATGGTTTCCCAAGTCACCTTGGATATGGCACTTTGAGACTGACATCTACCTTCCAGAGGGCAGGTGTTTCCCTTTTGGGGTAGGTTTTGCAGGGGTTCATGCACATTCTATTGTAAACTTTTTGTGACCAAGAGCAGATATGGATGGCCCCAGAAGAGCATGTGGTCTGAGAATTCTGAAACAGGGAGGGTGACTGATTTCTTAGCAGGGAGCCAAGGAGTGTGCTTGGGAGACAGCATTGCAGCAACTTCCAGCTACTGCTTCATTTTATAGGGTGAGAGCTGACTTATGACACAGCTTCATGCAATGTGTCTTTATTTTATAAGGATGTTAGAGATAGTGTTTTATTTTATCTGGTGTTTTCTTAAATTTTGAAGACACAGTGAACTCGATAATTGCACCTACCCTTCCTTCTTTATTTTTCTTTCCTTTTTTTTCCTTTCCTTTATTTCTTCCCTTCTTCTTTGTTTCCTTTTTTAAGATCAATGCTAGAAAGCCCAGGACCCCAGAGCTGTGGCCTACCAGACCTAAAAACTTTCGTCATTGGGGCATACATTTTTCTTGGCTTCATTTCGGATCCTTTTTGTTCTCTTGTGGAGTTTCACAGTCTAGACATCTAACTTTTATCCTTTTGGTAGGGGTTGGAGGAGAGGGCTAGTATGAACACACAAATTAGCAAATGAAACTCCGCATCCAAACATGGAACCTGGAACTTAGGTTTTAGTCATTGGCTCTGAGAACTGGGCCAGAGAAGACTATAAACTGTGGTTGACTCAGAGGAAAAGGCCGAAGAGCCTGATTTATGATAACATGAAAGGTTAGACCTGGTAAAGATGGAACACACTGACGTGGAAACACTAATGTTTCTCTTAAGTGGTGGAAAGGGCATGGGCTTTGATGTTGGAAAGGCTTCTTTTGGATTTTGGGACTGCCAATTATACTGTACCTCACTGTAGCCTCAGTGCCCTCATCAGTAAAATGGAAATAATAGAGTGTACGTGATTGTTATTAGTGTTAAATTAAGATATCTCCTTAGCACATGAAATGCTGATTCCACATTCCCCATTCTCTTCCTTAAGGTTGGGATAAATGTGCTGCAACTACCTTGCCTTTTCAAATCTCTGGGAAGATGTGGATGTTCATGCATTCTTTTGAAACAATCCTGGCACCCTGGGGACTTCTCCGGAAACTCAGCTCGTGTTCGAGCCTGTTTAAGGGGCTTTTGCTTTCATCTTCAGGGGCCAAATGCCAGTGGCTGCTTTTAATGAAACCAAATCCTTCCTCCTTCTGTGTGATTTGGGGATTTACTTCCCCAGCCTGGGCAGCAATTGGATATATTCTGTTTTCTTTATTTTCCAAGTGAACACTTTGTGATTCTAAAACTGACCTACTGAGAGAAACAAAATAAACTCTTCCATTCCAATGTTTTTTTTCCCTGAATGCATTTGGGAATGATCTGATTTTATATACCTATCATCAAGCTTGCTGGCTCCAGGGTGGCAACAACTAACTCGTGTACATGTATCAGTTACGTATTCTAGGAAGGGCCTATGATGTGTCCTTGACATACTGATATCTTTTTCAGCCATGGGTGGCTCAGGAGATAGAAGTGGAAGAAATAAGCAAAATTATGGGAAAAAGTCCTCAAGTAAACAATATATTAAGTCCTTTGGCCTGTGTGAGCTATAGATTTCTGTTTTTATTCTGCAACAATAAAGTATAATCTCTTTCCCTCAGAATCTGGATATCAGGATAGCAAAATAATTCCTTGATTTGGTGCTTTGCTGTGGAATTACCTTGGGTAGGAGGTGGTTTATAATGCGGAAACAGGTTTGTATGTTGCATCTAACATTTGACGCTTCTCTTTGCTTTTCTCTTTAGGGCTCTGCAGCTGACAGATGTCCACTTGGCTTCCCAGAGGAAGTCCACAGTCTGTTACCCCCAATCTCCATCCTCTGTACTTTAGTTTGACCGCAAGTAATTCAGGCCCTACTTTTTCTCTGCAGAACCTGAGGCTAAGGTCACTCCCTTTTGTGGCATTTCCTTTTCAAGGCCATTGTCTACTTAGGGACCTTGTGGGCAGTGGCTCCATGGTCCAGGTACTAGCCTGGGTTTGAACCCAGCTGTCCTTATTTTCTGAGTGACTTAAGGCAAATCAAGTGCCTTGTGGCTCCATTCCCTTTTTCATAAAATGAGAGTCATAAAAGCATCTACTTCAAAGGGTTGTTTTGAAGACTGAATAAAGTATGCATGTGCAAGCCTTAGCATTTTTCTGGCATAAAGCTCTCCCTATATTAACCACTGCTGCCACTCTTACCACACTGGTTTGACCAACTGATAGGATTTCCAGTAGGTGGACTGCTTTCCACAGGGAGGATGGGCATTAGAATTAATTCATTCACAAACTTAAAAATTAACAAAATCTTAGAAAATGTCCTGTTTTTCATGCTCCCAAGGAGGAACATAAGATCATCAAGGAAGAGGTGGGTGGGTGAAGGCACTGGTTTGTGGTCAGGGTCTCTGCTTCATCTGGATGCTCCTTACAGAAAACTAATCAGTCCTGGTCTTCCAGGCTTAACTATGACCACTGCTCTCGGCCAGAACTTCTTCCGTCGTATTCTGCACACCGAATGCTGAGCCAGTCTCTTGAAATCCTTTCTTTATTTGTTCTTTCTTTAGAACCTCCCCTGGGGAGGCTAGCTCTGCCTCTATTACTCCTCTGAAGCCAGACCGGCCTACCTTGCTCATCCTTCTTTCTGTGCTTTGCTCTGTACTATCTTCTGCTCACCTGCTCTATGTGTCTAAATCATTAAATCCGTAAAACCCCAGTTCACGTCCTCCATCTTCTGTGAGGCCTTCTCTGACTGCGCAGCTCATTATTCTCCTTCTTTCTTTGAGCCACTGTAATCACTAGCTATCATTAGTTTGGTGCTATCTGGGTTCACTATAAATTCATGAGCCCAAATCACAGTTATGTCTCACCATCCAACTCCATTTCTCTTCTCTACTCAGGCCTCCTCCACATCATTTTCTACCTACATTTTTTTCCACTAGCAACTTGGTCTCATACTTCTCAGAGAAGAGAGAAAAAACTGTATACATCTCTCCTCTGCTCTACCTACTTTCCTGCTTCTATAGTTTTACTCTACTTTCCCTCCTGTTGGGCAATGACTCTTGGTCCCCAGCACAACTCAACCTACCTCTGTGCTCCAGTTTCATCTCTTGACCTTCTCAAGGACAGTGTCATTGATTTCTTCCTGCCTATGGGATCATTTTATTAGCACACAAACATATTCTCACAACTTACCTCTTAAAGTTATACTTCCCTCTTGAAGCTGCTTCTTTCACCAGTTTCCCTTCTTTCCTTCCTGGCAAATCTACAAATATCTGTCTATAATGACTGTTTATATTTCTTTAATGCACTTTTATTCTCCATTCACCTCAACTGGGCTCCAACCTACTAAATACAAATTGCCCTCTTCAGGTTCGTCACTGATCTCAGTATCACCTCACTGTCCTCTTTTTACTCAGTTTCTTGCAAACATTACAGACAATGCCCATGTCCTCTTTTTTGAACGCCTTCAACATTTGGCTTCCACAACATCACATTCTTTTGGTTTTTCTCCTACCTGTTGTTCACTTCTTTCTGAAATCTTTGTTGTCTTCCCCTTCTTTGATAGTGTATTACTTAAGATTCTCTAGAGGAGGCCTGGCGATATCGCTCAGCAGCATAAGCGCCTGCTGGCAAGCGCAAGGTCCTGAGTTTGACTCCCGGTACCCACATTAAAAAAAAAAAAAGATTCTCTAGAGGAACAAAATCAAATATATATATCCTCTCATATGTATGAGAGGATTTCATATATTTGTATATATATGAGTGGATTTTCATATATATATGAGGTTTATATATTATTTATAAATGAGAGAGGATTTATTATGGGAATTAGTTCATGCAATACAGAGGCTAGGAAGCCCCACAATATGCCAACTGAAAGCTAGAGAATCAGGAAAGCCAATGGCAAAGCTCAGTTCAAGTCCAAGGGGTTGAAAATCTGGGAAACTATGGTGATATAATTCTTGCCTGAAGCCCAAAACCTGAAAATCTTGGGTACTACTTGTGCAAATCTCAGAGTCTGAAGGGATCAGAGAACCTAGAATTCTGTTGTCCAAGGGCAGGGGAAGATGGATGGAAAGAGGGAGGGAAGCAGAGAGAGAGAGAGAGAGAGAGAGAGAGAGAGAGAGAGAGAGAGACAGAGAGACAGAGAGACAGAGAGATAGAGAAAGACAGAGAGAGAGAGAGACAGAGACAGAGACAGAGAGAGAAACTTGGTGGGGCACTCCCACATTGGGCAAAGATTGATCGTCCTTGCCCAGGTAACTGATTCAAATGTTACTCTCTTCCGGAAATACCCCCACAGGCATACCCAGAAATATTTTACCAATGTCTGTGCATCCCTTTATCCATCAAATTGACACCTAAACCTAACCATCACAGATAAGAATATTACGATGTACCAGAGTTGCTTTTCTTCTCACTCCACACTATCTTCCTGAGTGATTTCTTCCAGGTAAACAACTTTAACTATCATATATATGTTGATAACTTAAAAATTTTATTTCTCTGACTTTAAACTCTCACTTTAATCTGACATTTTCGCCCCAGTAACCTTCTTGGCATTTCCACTTGGCTAGTAGTTACCTCCAACCTAACTGTCAGCTCTGCTTCCAAATCAGACCTACACTGGCCCAGTTCTCTTCATTTTCACTGCTACCACCCCGTCTACACTGTCATCTTTCTCCTGTACTATAGGAGTGGCCTCTTAACTGATCTCTTTGCTTCCATCCATGCTTCCACACAGCATCCAGAGTGATATTTCAAAAACGTAAATCTGATTGTGTCTCCTTGGCTAAAACACTCCAATAGCTTTCCTGCTATCATTCACAGGGAGATATGTTTCTGTGTACCTCCACCCTTGTTATGGCTTATATCTAGATGTCCCCCAAAGACACATGCACTCAAGGCAGGGCTTTTGAAAGGTGATTAAATCATGGGGGCAATATAGCTGACTTGCTGTTAGGAGATTGGGTCTGGTGGAAAGAGGTGAGTCTCTGAGGGTGTGACCTTCCCAGCTCCTCAGTTCTTACTGGCTGCCATCATGCAAACAGCTTTCCTCCATCTGATCCTTCCACTATGCTATTTCCCTTGAAGCCTGCTGAGCACAAGCCAAATAAACCTTTTCTCCTTTAAGTTGCAGGTGTTGGGTATTATAACTCAGGGAAGAGAAAGTGGCTAAGAGAACCCTCCTCCTGTGCTTTGCTTCTCCCTGTATCCTCTGCTGTTATGACTTGTGTCTAGATGTCCCCCCAAAACTTCATCTGGTCATAGGTGGAGCTTTTTGGAGTTGGCTGGATCTAGAGTGTGTGATTCTAGGATTAAGGATGTGAAGCTGGTATTAATTCATGGTGTGATGCTAGGATTAATGGTGCCCCACCCTGGGTGTGTGTGCTACCTGCTCTAAGGGCAGGTAGTCTGGATAGAATATAAGAGACAGAGCTGTTACTGTCACTTGTCACTTGCTTCTTGCTGCTTCACTACTTTGCTGCTTTTGTGCCTTTTCCTTGCCACACGCAGGCTGTTTCTCCTCTGCTATGCTCCTCTTCCATGCCACCCTACTTTGGAGCCAGCCACCTATGGACTGAAACCTCTACAAACTGTGAGCCAAATAAACCTTTCCTACTTTAACTTTGGGTGTCAGATATTTTGTCTCAGCCATGAGAAAAGTAACTAAGACAACCTCTGTGGCCTTCTTGCTTCTCCCTTGAGCTTGTTGCTCCTAAGTGAGCTCACTCCGGGGCCTTTGCACTTACTATGTCCTCTTCTGGAAATACTCTTCTTCTAGATCTATACAGGCATTGCTCTCCTGCCATTGTTTTTAATTTTATTGTCCCTTGCATGGAAAAAAGGGGGGGTCATTTCCACCATCTCCCCTTTTGATTTTTATCATAGCATGTATCACTCCCTGATGTTCTCTTGCTGATTGCTTCTTTGCTTATTTATGGTCCTTCTTCATTGGAGAGTAAGCACTTTGAAGGGAGAGACCTTCATGTTGTTCCCTTTTCCTGACACACAGAAGGTGCTTAGTACATATTTTTGAATGAACAAATGATGACTACATAGTGTTTTATATTTCTGGTTTTGCCAGTACTTAAGGCTTGGAATGAGGGAAATGTTTGCCCTCTAAGAACTAATTTGAAATCAATCAGGAAAAGGATGTAAGAAGTCTCAAACAGGCAGACAGTTCCCAGGCCAAGACTTGACTGTGAAGGATAACGTTCTGGAAACAAGAGTGCTCATTATGAAAGAGGATTGGATAGACCTCAGAATCACTGAAAAAGAGTCCTCAAGGCAAAGGCTGACATTACTCTTGCAAGCACTGACTACAAGGTTTTTCCATTGGACTCTGAGTCTTCCAGGGCTGTTGGTAAGGGCTTCCTGATGAGCGCTCAGAGCATTTCATTAGATGCAGTGAAGTGTTCAGTTACTCAGGCTCTACTCTCGGAGTCCATGTGTGCTTCAGAGCCTTGTGAGTAGCTTTTGCCTCCTCCTTTGTCCTGACTACATGGACAGAATGCGCCGGTCACAGTATTGCTCAGTGTGAATTACTAAAATGACATCCCCTTGAATACACCAGCCCGGGGAGCTGGGTATGATATGTGTTCTCCTTTGAGTGATAGATTTGTCCTAAGATTTGGGCAAAACCTGGCATCTCTGCCTTTGTAATGGGATCCTGGTGCATTCATCAAGAGCAAAGGCCTTTTTGGGAAACAGACTGATCATCTTTCCTCCAAGAGGACTACATCCTTTTACCATTTCTCTACTTTCTACCCTTTAAAGTTACTCATGCACCAAATATTTTTTGAACCCTTCTGTGTGCTATGTTCTTTCCTAAATTCTGGGATACAGTTATAAATCCTGAATGAGTTTCTGTTACTTTGGAATTTAGAGTCTGTTGGGAAAGGAACTGTGTATAAGCGAACACATTAATGAACAAGATAGTTTCAGATAGTGACAATGTGTTATGGTTTAGATCTAAAATGTTCCTTCAAAATCTCACTTGTTTTGAAAGTTAATTGTGTCATGTGGACAGTATGGTCATCGGTGGGGTAATTTATTGATGTTTCAGCAGCTGAATGTGTTGTTAGGAAGTGGGGTCTGGTTAAAGTGGGTCACTGAAGGTGTGATCTGGAAGGCTATATTCTTATGACTGGCTCTTCCTTTCTCTCTCTGCTTCCTGGCTGCTATGGATTGAATAGGTTTCCTCTATAATGTCCTTCTACCATGATGCCTTGGAGTCAGCTGACCATGGACTGAACCCACTGAAAACCACAGATCAAAATAAATCTCTAGGACTTTAAATTGTTGGTATTGGGTATTTTGTCCCAGTGATAGGAAAATGAGTGATACAAAATGCCATGAACAAAGTAAATGGCAATATGAAGGCGCTCAGATTCAGGACAACATTAGTTTCCTGAGGCAAGGAAGGTCTCTTAGAGGAGATGACTGTGGGCTTAATCTTTTATGGGCACCATGGGAAAGGAGCCATGGAAAAATCATTAGGAGGCATTTTACCTCATATTTCCTTAACTAGGATGTCATATTATGGTTGAAGATGGGTGGAAGGGGTAGTAGGAATCATACTTACAATACCTATTGCCTGAACCCAGAGTCTGGATACTACCTGTTTTAGACCAAATTTTGTTCCCCTTAACATTCATATTGTAGCAGAAAATGCCCCCCACCAGTATATCCAGTTTTTGTTAGTGGCCCAAGAAACAGTTCCTGTTAGAGTTGCTGTTAGTTCTGTCTCTTAGAAATGGCTGGTCACTGTGATACATAGCTGGTCACTATGATGCATATTGTAAGAATGCATCAAAGATAGCCAAGTACTCTGCTTCTGTATACTTCCCACTTGCAAACTCCATATAAGACCTAGACCACCAGAGATCAGGGCCTGTTATTTTGGGAATGATCTGGTCAGTGCCCATTGATGTAAATAAATCTGCCTCCAAATACTGAGTGTTGTTTTGGTGTTTCTGTTCACTGTAGCAAAATCCAAATGGCTGATGTCCTTATGAGAAGAGGAGATTAGGACACAGACATACACAGAGAGATGACCACGTGATGATGTAAGGGGAAGATGGCCATCTACAAGCCACAGAGAAAGGTGTCAGAAGAGATCAATCTTGCCAACGCTTTGTTTGTGAATTTCTGGCCTCCCAAATTGTGAAGAAGTACATTTTTGCTGTTTAAGCCACCCAGTCTCTGGTATTTTATTACAAGATCCCTAGCAAACTAAGACACTTGTCAAAGGATAAAAATATTTGCAATTGAGAGAGTCTTAAAATCCAAGCAAATCATCGCTAGCCAGCCTGGTTTGTAGCTCATCTCCAGACCTGAGATGACAATGACTTTGATACTGCAACCTTCCCGTTCTTAAGACCACTGGCTATATGCCCCTCAACTTGGAGCATCGGTGAGGCAGCAGTCACCTTTGCTTATCAACATCCTTTCCAGGATTTGAACCACTGATCTTACCATTACAAGTGAGTCAGACCATAGACAAGTGTTCCTACTTGCCTGCCCAGACCGTTGGTGTATAATTACCTGTGAGTTACAGTAATGATGATGATGATATTAGGTACTCAAGGACCTTTAGAATTTGAGGCCTATAAAAAGAGTATCTTATTATTATTATTATCATTATAACTATAATCAGGCACAGATACCTCGATGAAAAAGCTATTTCTCACTAGTATAATATAACACATGATCATAAAAGAATCTAAAAATCTGTATTTTTCTCCCTTTAGAAATCTGACAATCAAGTCATTACCATAATAATAAAAGCATCTTAAAAATTCTGTCCAAGACCAGCATCAAGGAATGTGCTGCCTACTCCCACTGTACGTGTTCTCACTGGCTCCTATTTAATGGGTTACAAGGACTGGGTCTTTGGCACTTTGTTTTGGAGACAAGACATTGGAGACGTCTGTTCTGGAAAAAGGAAATCATCTATAAAATATAATCTGCCTGTAATGGCATATCTACCAACAATGAGCAAGTTCTAGAAGACGTAGAGTTTGGGCTATGTATGCTATACCTGGAACACATACTATGTGAATAAGAATTTTATTACTTAGAAAATATAGTAAAATTTGAAGCCAATTTGAAGGGTGTGTGTGACAGGTGGGGCAGATGTTCTAAGTGGTCACAAAACAGGGAACTGCCTCCACATGGGGCAGGCCTAAAGCCATGGGACTTTTTTCCTTTCCTCCATCTTTTCTTTTTTTCCTTTTGTACTACCTTCCTTTTCTTTTTCTCTCTTTTATTTTAATTGATTTTCAAGTGTTTGAAGAAATTTAGAAGTAAATGTCCTCCATAGACATCATTTAATTTGGTCCCCTTGCCACAGGATAGGGAAACTAAGGACAATGAGCTGCTGAACTCAAAAATGAAACCAAGTGTCCTCCTCTCCTCCTCTCTCCCTCTTTCCTTTAACCCTACTGGGCTTTGCTCATAAGCCAAAGAAGGAATAGAATGTAGCAGATTGTAGAGGAATCTTTTTGGAGCTTAAAGCAGATTCTGAGGAAATGTGGTAATTCTGAGAAGTCTTAATTAATATCTAACTGATGATTTCAGTACTTGGGGCTTGTAAAGAGAGTGAACCGGAAGCAGAGGAATTCAGTTGCAAAGTGCTCTGAGAACTACACAGAGAGTGTAGTTGGAGGCAGGTTCTCAGAGGACGTGAGCAGAGTTCATGAAGATTCCGCGTCCAGCACACAGCAGGGTATGTGGAGTGTCAAATTTTATTAAAAGCAATTTTCACTTCTCTGATCTTCAGCGTGGCTGTCTATGATGACACTTCACATGTACATTATGTCTACACAATTAACAAATCAACAAAAAGGAACACGCACCCCTATCCTCACAGTATTCCCTCAAACCAAACCTAAAACTGAAAAAGTGATGGAAAACCACCTGAAATCAATTCTGGAAACTAAGAAAGTTAATTCAATGAGAGATTAACTTTTCAAGTAGTCATTTAACATTACATAGAACCCGAGAAACCAAATGTTTGGTGGAAGTTTGAATTGTTTCCCACTGACGACAAGTTGGTTGGTATATAGACACGTATGCCTTGGCTTATGAGTATCCTCGAGTACCTGGTTGTCCCCAGTCTTAGCTGTGGTTTGTGAGGCTCTTCATCAGCTCGCCCCAGCCTCCCCGTCTAATTTCTTATCGCTCCCTTCAACCTGAGTCAGGCCAGTGTTCCCTTCCTGAGTGCTCTCCGTTCCTCGCTTATGCCCGTCTCTCTGCTCTTGCTCATGTTGTTTGCTTTTCCTGGTGTCAGCACGATGCCTCCATCAATGTCCCTAGCCATTCATTCTTTATTTCCTTCATTTGTGTCCTGCCTTCCAGGCAGTATATGTCAGATGTTGTGCAAGTGTTTTGGGGGATACAAAAGACTTAGGTATAGTCACTCTCTTCTTGATCTCTGCAGCTTTTTCTGTCTAGAAAGGGAAGGATAGAGGATGACACTCATTTAATACCAAATCAAGTGGGCAAGGGGTGTGGTGATGTAACCTGCATGTCATTGTCTTCTGTTCTTGGCCCAGCTCCATGAAAAGCTCTTTCCTGGCATTTCTGAGGCATCTCGGAACCAATATGCTCACACCCAAGGTGGGTCAGCTAATATGGTAATGATCTCCTCTTTATTCCTCTTCTCTTTCTAGCTCTGTCACGGCTACTGGGTGGGCTTCAGCCTCTGGGCTCTGCTGCCAGGTGCTATATTCCTTATCCTTGCCACCTTCGGCCACAACTGCTGCCTCGAATATAGTCTTCTTTTGTGCAAGTGTCATGCTAAATGCACTGACAGAGGAACCGAAGGCCATTGTCCCCTAACATCTTACAGTGGGAAGAGGGAATAGAGTAATAGCCCTTTTTCTCTCTGGGAACTAGACACAAGTCCATCAAGGGTTAGGTTAGGGTCATTCTACTCTGCTTAGTGACCCATCCTCCAATGAAGAGACTGTTTTTTTATGACTCCATCTTCCCTTAGAAGTTCTAACTCAGGAAGTTTCTGCCCCTCCTGTTTCTCAGACATTCCCAAACAGATCTTACTCCCAACAGCAGACTTCACCTGGGAGCAGTCCAGATTTCCTGCCTTCTTTGGTTATATCCCTAGTACTACTGGGGGGCGGGTAGAGTAAAAACATTTTCAGCAAGAATGGAGGAAAATGTCCAAGAGGCGGTAACAGAAGGTTTAGAAGAATGAACCACTAGACGGTGAATGGGGAAAAATCAATTCAAGCAGAAGGAGCACGTGAACAAAGTCAGAAGGTTCTGGAAGAGCCCATGAGATAAAGCAGCTGATGGTTGGGGTACAGGCTGTGCTTTAGAAAAGGAGATGAACTGAAGCTCAGCAGTTAGGATGCAACCAGACTATAAAGACTCTTTTAGCCCATTGTAAACCATCTGGACTTCGTAATTGAGAGTCCCATGGAGAAACAGTCAATACATAGATTTTGGATTTAAAATGCTTGGCTTTGTGCTATGACTCAGGTTTTATTGCATATCCATATTCATTCTTGGTGTAGGTTCCTTCTCTTAAATATGTTTTTTCAATATGTGAATTTTATTTTTTCTGTCTTTAAGATCCTACCAGTAATAACCTGTGGAGGAAAAGTAGATTTTGATTAAAATACATAGGAAAAAAGAAATTCTCCTAATTCCTTGACTTAAAAATTCTGCAGGAAAAAAATGATCCAGCCCAAAACCATGGGTGATAATGCCTTATAAACCAAATAATTTCTAAGGGTGATGATGAGGAGTTTTCTGCTCCACCTGGAATGAGAACCATGCATTTGACTTATTTTCCTATCTCAGACCATACAAGAGGAGGTAGACAGATTAGTCAAGTGCTATAATTTAGTCACCAACATTTGTTGTGGTGCTTTGTTGGGTATTTTCTCCATTCATTAACGATGAGGTTCTTGGGCGTAAGGTGCCAGGCCTTCTATTTCTTTTGTTACCTCCACATGAACCAACCCAGTGTTCTATATCTTATGGATTCTCAGAAAATACTCCCTGAAACCAGGGAGGTAGACAGTGGGACAAGGAAGTGGACAGGAATACTAAAATATGCAAGGGCTTTGGTGTTAAGTAGGCCTGAATATGAAGCACTTGTTTTATTGGCTACTGGCTGTGTAGTCTTGAGGAAGCTAATTAATTTCTCTTCATGTCCCTAACTGTGAAGGGGACATAATAATATCTAGCACATGGACCAGATGGGACAAAATCTAAGGATAGTCTATGAGCAATGATTGGCATGTAGTAAGCACTGGACTGCTTGAAAATCAACAACAAACAGAAACAAAGTCTGAACACTCCACAAATGAGGCATGGAAATGAGAACAGCAAACTTTCAGTTCCCTTTGTCAAAAAAACAAAAAGCCACCCGTGTTAGACAATTTCCATTTTTTTCAGGACGCAATCTTGTTTCTATACCTTGCATAGAGAAATTTCTTCTTCCACTTTTTCCTTTAGTCCTGAGTAATCCCGTTAAGACTGCACCACACCCTTGTGTCCGAATCAGTAAGCTTTCAGCTTTATCCCATTACAGGCACATTCCTGTACTCCTTTTGGGAAGGCTGATCTGAAAGTGAACAAAACTCTGGGGAGATATTCACGGTTCACCCAAGCAGCGCCCATTGTCGTTTCTGTCCATGGCCTCTTCTTTGAACAACAATTAAAAACCAGATCTACTCCTTGAACTCACATTCTCTGTGTAGTTCCTTCTCTTAAATATTAAATAAAAAACTCACATTTGAGGGAGGGGAAGGTGAGGCCTGGGTAATATCGTAGGAATCACCCTGAGACTCATTGCCTTGGCAGACTCCAGTGAGAATAGTTAGTAGTAGGGGTTGTTATGTTTTTGTTGTGAGGTATGACCACGCAAGTTAGCGCCTTCAGTGGAACTCAAGGGGCCTGTAGTAAGATGCAGCTGAACTGCAGAATCTGGGATTCAGGGTTCCAGACTTCCTTGTCCATCCTGATGACTCATTCTTAGCCAGCTCTTGGTCTCCTGTCACTGCTTTCTGTCCCAGAACACCTGTTTTCATTAAAGACCCAGGACAAGCTGATTCAAACTGAAGAGTTTGTGAGTTGATGTTTTCCACTTGCCAGAGTATTGCAGCGAGCCTAATGTCATTTCCACAAGTATTTGTCCAGCCTTCATCTTACTCAAGCTGGGTGCTGGACATACAAAGACAAGAGCACTGCCAAAAGTTCTGACACTACTACCCAAGAGTCTAGTCAGAGAAAATAATCCTATGAAAATAATTAATTTTAAAACTATGTTAAAAAGAGAGAGAGAGTGTGTGTATGCACTTTTTTTTTTTTTTTTTTTTTTTTTTTTAAAGAAAAAAGACCTTGGGCTGGTGATATAGCTCAGCGGCATAAGCGCCTGCCTGGCAAGCATGAGATCCTGAGGTCGGCTCCCGGTACCCACATAAAAAAAAAAAGAAAAAAAAAAGAAAAAGAAAAATACCTTAATTTTACCCAAAGTACTCTTAGATGACCCAGGGAGAAACTAATACAAGACAACTAGAACTGAATCACTGAGGGTGGAGTCCTGAGAACACTGAATGCAGAGGCTGGGCACTTCTCTGCCCCTGTGGAAGCCCTGGGCACATTGGCAAGCCCAGTATTTCCCCATTGTGAACTGAGCTCATAAAAGCCAGCGCGTGTTTGTGCCCTCCCTCACCATGTGGGCTGGGAAAGCTTCCCGAGGATACGAAGTCACCTCCACAGGCAGGCAGGGAGCCATATGCTCCTGCAGCAGGCACACTCCTTGGGCTCCTGCAGTGTTGTGGATTCCAGTGTTGTGGATTCCAGCCGTGGGAGAACCCTAGGCAGGAGGTCAGCACACCTGAATTCTGGCTGGACACTGTGCCTGCTTTGGAGAGGCATTTAACCTTTCTGAGCTTTGGTTTCCTATTCTTGAGCTAGACAGTAGCTGTCCTATCATCTGTGCAGACAGAAATACGATTGTAAAAGTGAAAGCAATTGGAAAAACAACACTTGTGTCATACAATAAAGTTTTATAAATAATTAATCAAAGAGTGTTTATTGATTATCTGCTGTACTTTTAGACTTTGGCTAGGTGCTAACTAGAGCCCATCACTCCTATAGCTTTTTAATAACTAAGTGTTTTTTTTCTGATCCGTCTGACAGCAGAATCTGTTTGGCTAGCATGGTGTATGAATAGCAGAAAAGACACTGGCTTCTGTAGTTCTGCCATTGATTTGCTGTGTGCTAGTGATACTATCTTCATTGTTTTGAGCCTCAGTTTCCCAATCTGCAAAATACAGTTAACCACTGCTCCTTCCCGATCTGTTTTTCTCCTACCTTCAACTCTACTTTATCTTCTGGAATCATGGTGGGAATGCTAAGCATAAAGAAAGCCACTCTGACATGGCTATGGCCTGAAATTATTGCCAATCAGATTTGTTGGTTTCTCCCAAAAGGAGACCAGTAGGAAAAATCTCCAAGGCAGAGTCTAGAGAGATCTTATATTTGTATTCACCCAATTCTTTAAAATGTGCTTTCATACGTTATCTTGCAGGACCCCATAACAAGTCTGTGAGTAGTTAAAGCAGTATATATGCCATTTAGCATAGGAGATAAAGTAGAAAGCTTTTAGAAGGATCAATGACAAACTTGACATCATGGAGTAAGACAGTAACGCAGCTGGAAGTAGGAGCTAGATGATGCCACTCCTGGTCTGGAGCTCCCAGCCTGACCCCCCCACCTGGGAGAGATGAGTGTGCCCCAGGGGATTCGATACATGTATGAATTGCTTAGAATAAGGATGATCACTTTTTTTATTATTTACTTTTTTATTTTTTTATTTTAAAGAGAAGAAAAAACAAAACAAATCAAAAAAAGAACAAATTTTCAAAACAACATAATATGAGGGTAACAATGGTCAATGCATTACGTATTATTATCTTTAAGTTAGTTATTCAGGATACCAGACATTAGCATTCAATTGTCCAAACATTATTGGCTCAAACCTTACTCTTCAATGAACTAAGTAAAATTGGTAGTGTATCTATCTTAACCATCTTATATATATATACACAATTTTTTTCCCTTTCCCTTCTTTCTTTTCCCTATTCCAGTCTCTCTTTCCTATTGACCAGTTTCTTTTTGATTCACCGTGTCTATTGTACATTTTGGATCTTATTTACTCTTTCAGTTTCTCATACTAGAGAGACAATATGATGCTTACACATGTGCATCTGGTTTATTTCACTTATGAGTATTTTCTCGAGTTGCATCCATTTACCTATAAAAGTCTCCAGTTTATCCTTCTTTATGGCTGAATAGTACTCCATTGTATAAAAATACCACGTCTTTCTTATCCATTCCTCAGTTGATGGGCATTTGGGTTGTTTCCAAGATCTGGCTATTACAAATTGTGCTGCTATAAACATGGGTGCACATATATTGCTGTGGTACGATGTTTTTAATTCCTCTGGGAAGATGCCCAGAAGGGAAATAGCTGGGTCAAATGGGACCTCCAACCCCAGTTTTTTGAGGAATCTCCACACAGACTTCCACAGTGGCTGTACCAGTCGACACTCCCACCAACAGTGAAGAAGGGTTCCTTTTTCCCCACAGCCCCTCCAGCATTTGTTATTAGTTGATTTCTTTATAGTAGCCATTCTTTCTGGGGTGAGATGGTATCTCAGTGTTGTTTTAATTTGCATCTCTCGAATGACTAGTGATGTTGCACATTTTTTTGTATACTTATTTGCCATTAGTATTTCTTCATCTGAGAAATGTGTATTCATCTCAGATGCCCATTTTTGGAGTGGGTCTTTAAATTTGGGAGGTCTGATTTTTTTGAGTTCTTTATATGTTCTCGATAGTAATCCTTTGTCTGAGGAACAGCTGGCAAACATTTTTTCCCACGTTGTGGGTTGTCTTTTCATTCTGTTGGTGGTTTCTCTTGCTGTGCAAAAGCTTTTTAATAAGATGACATCCCAGTTATTGATTCTTTGGGATAGTTCCCGTGCGGTTGAGTTTTTATTCATAAAGTCTTTGCTTACACCAATGTCTTCAAGGGTTTTACCTATCCTAACTTCCAGCAGATTTAATGTTTCTGTTTTAATATTTAGATCTCTGATCCATTTTGAATTTAGTTTAGTGCATGGTGAAAGATATGGGTCTAGTTTTAATCTTTGGCATGTGTAGAGCCAATTTTTCCAGCACCATTTATTAAAGAGGCTATCTTTCTTCCAGCGAATGTGTTTGGCACCTTTGTCAAAGATAAGGTGGCTTAGTATGTCTGGGGTTGTTTCAGCATCTTCTAATCTGTTCCATTGATCTTCAGGTCTGTTTTTTTGCCAGTACCACACTGTTTTTATCACAGTAGCTTTATAGTATAATTTCAAGTAGGGGATTGTGATGCCCCCTGCCTTGCCTTTGTTGCCCAGAATTGCCTTTGCTATTCTAGGTCTCTTCTGATAAGGATGATCACTTTTAAGAGAATAGCTATTGCCGTACTGCAGGTGTTCAATAAATAAATCTGCCATAGCTGTGGTTGAAAAAACTCCGGGGTGGACTTGATTGCTAATGTGTGGATGCTTTTACTTTTCCTTATTGGCTCTTCTGTATTTTTTTTTTTTCCTTGCCTTTACACCACTGACTTTGCCTGTTAGTAAAACAGGGGAAGTTTGCTACTGAGAGCCCTACATTTTTTTTTTAAAGAGAAAAAGACAGTAATACAGAATTTCATAGTAATATAATAGGAAATTAACAATGGTTAATATATTGCATATTGTTATTTTCAAAGTAGTTGCTCAGATTACAAGATATAGTCATGCGAAATTGATCAAACAATATAAGCACAAACAGTTCTTTTCAGTGAACTAGAAGAAATTAGTATAATTATCTTAGCTATCTTGTGTGTATATGTATATATATTTTTCTTTTCCCTTCCTTCTTTTCTCCTTTCCCCATCCCAGTTTCTCTTACCTTTTGAGCAGTTTCTTTCCCTTTCATGATATCTACTGTAGATTTTGGATCTTATTTACTCTTTCAGTTTCTTACAGTGGGGAGACAATATGATGTTTACACATGTGAGTCTGATTTATTTCACTTATGAATATGGTCTCTTGTTGCATCCATTGACTTATAAAAGTCTCCGGTTTATCCTTCTTTATGGCTGAGTAGTATTCCATTATATAAAAATACCACATCTTTTTTATCCATTCCTCGGTTGATGGGCATTTGGGTTGCTTTCAAGATCTAGCTATTACAAATTGTGCTGCTATAAACATGGGTGCACATATATCGCTGTGGTATGATGTTTTTAATTCTTCTGGGAAGATACCCAGGAGGGGAATAGCTGGGTTGAATGGGACCTCTAATCCTAGTTTTTTGAGGAATCTCCATACTGATTTCCAGACTGGTTGTACCAGTTGACACTCCCACCAACAGCGGAGAAGGGTTCCTTTTTCCATAGAGCCCTGCCATGAGAGACCTACATTTATCAACTTGATTCCTAAAACTTCAGTCACACGATTTAGATGGAGACTTGATATTCCATTTATAAAACAGAGGTCTGATCAACCAGCAGACACATGTTGATCATAGACTAAGTACATTTTATCACACAATATGGTGCTACAAGGACATGGAAGGGAGAATTTTTCTTTCTTTCTTTCCCATTTGGAATTTTTAATCCTTTGGTAGGAGAAGCTATGTTCATTCTACTTTCTATGAGTGGTGAATAAAAAGCTGTGTAGCCTTAGTAAACAAATATGGAAACAAACCTTCTAACACACATAAAGCACAAATTATGTTCGAATGTGTATAAAGGAGATACATCAGATAAACTTGTTTGTGGGATGTGATCAACATCAACATGAAGCATATTTTTCTCCATGATGGTTAATTTTATGTGTCAACCTGACTAGACCAGAGTACCTAGATAGTCGGTCAAACATTATTCTAGATATTTCTTTGTGGATGTTTTTTAGAAAAGACTAACATTTAAATTAGACTGAATTGAGAATAACGTGGGTAGGCTTTATACAATAAGCATTAGTAGAACAAAAAACTGATCTTCCCTGAGGAAGAAAGAATTCTACCAGCAGATTCTCTAAAGTTGAGGTGAAACATTAGCTCTTCTCTGGATCTCCAGCTGCTGGACTATGATGAAGATTTTGGACTTTCCAGCATCAATAATTGCATGAATTAATTCCTTAAGTCTTTCCTCTTCCCCTTCTTCCTTCTTCTTCCTCCTCTCCCTCTCCCCCTTCTTCTTTCTTTCCTCCTATCTCTACCCTATCAGTTCTGTTTCTTTGGAGATCCCCAACTAATACATTTTCCCACTGTCCTTTCAATGCCCAGCTCTATATAATTATTTGGAGTTCAATATGTGATAAGGATACATCTCTGTGTGGGGTAAGGGTCTTTTGTGCGTTGCAGGCTTGAGTTAGAGTGGGATTTGGGAGTATTCTTGGACTCATCTTCTTTTTTTGGTCACTTTGTCTGCCCTCCTAGCTGGATGCTGTGACTGACCCCTTCAAAGTTAAGTACTTGGGGAGGGAGAGAGAGTATAGGCCAGTGTTGGCAAACCTTTAGAGACGAGTGCCCAAACTGCAGCCCCAAACCCACCTATTTATCACAAAATTCCAACACAACAATTACATCTAAATACTGAGGTTTTAGTTTAGAAAAAACTATCTTTTGTTTTAAAAGAAAAACACAGTAACAGAGCTTTCAATGCTACAAATAGCCTGGTGTGGCATGTGTGCCATAGGTTTGTTACTGCTGGTGTAGGCCATAAAGATGTCCTGGAGGGAATTACCCTTTTGTGAGCTTTTTTCAGATTCTTTGGTCTTGGCTGATGTTTCAGCCAATTCCTTCCCTTGTGGGCACTTTATGGGGACCTCAGAGACCCTAGACCAGTGATGGTGAACATTTTAGAGCTTTCAGTGATACAAACAACCCACTGTGGCACACAGGCCATAGGCTCACCATCAGTGTTCTCGCCCCTGTGGTGTGGATGGCTCTGATACAAGTGATAGCCTTCCTTTGGTAACCATGTCCCCCTGAGTCCCTGTTCTCCAGGGATTTGGTCCACGCAGGACCAAAATTCTCTTGGGAAGACGTTAAAATGGCTCTAGTTTGTTCTACCTCCCCTGGGATCTCCACTGGGTTAATAATCTACAGTGATACAGCACCGATCTTGTGCCAGCTATGACCATAAGCATTTTACATATAGTAACTCATTTAATTCTCACAGGGATTTTATGAGGCAGGTACCTTTATTATCTCTGCTTTATAGGTGAAGAAACAGAGCCCAGAGAGGCTGCATAGTTTATTCAAGGTCACACTGCTTTCGAGTGTGGGAACTTCAGATTTGCACATACTGGCTCTGGAGTGCGGGTTTTTGAGACAGGTTTCAGGCACGTAGGTGAGACTGGTGTGCTCTGTCCTGCACGTGACCTTCCTCGGTGGAACAGGTCCTTGGTTGGCATCCTGCTTTCTAGATTCCCTGGTGGGGATCCACTCTGCTCCCAAAGCCAGGGCACTGACGTCAGCTGTCCAGGTAATCTAACAAGTGTTTCCCATCCTCGCCACAACAGCGGGTTTGGAATTGGGGATAGTCCTCATTTTTCTCTAAAGGAAATTTCTTTACAAAATCTTTTCTTTCTTTCCAGTCTTTTGTATTCTCCAAGTGGGTAAAGAGCTCAAGGGTCATGAAACTGGTTGTAGTTTATTTCCTTTGAAAATTCTGTATAGGTTTCTTCAGAACTTCATTTTGGATTCTCATATCTATGGTATTTGGGTGTTCTGTTAAAACTGCAAGTTTTATATCTTATACACACATTGCATATTTTGCACATATATTATCATGATGGTGATATAAATAACTAAGTACAAACTGTAAATAGTCACATACATGACTATGATGGTGTTACGGTTTGTGTCTAGATATCCACGCAAAGCCTCATGCAGTCAAGGGGCCAGGCTTCTAGAGTTTGTGATTGATTCATTGTCTAGTGCTGGGATTATGGGCGTGAGTGCTACACCCGCCCTGGGGCGGGTAGCCTGCATGTAATATAAGGGAGGGAAAGAGGCTTGCTCTCTCGTGCCTCTCCTCCCTTTTGCTCTTGTTGCTTTTGCTGCTTTCCGCCACCATGAACTATTGTCCTCTGCCATGTGCCACTCTGCCTTGGAGCCAGTCGAGTATGGACTGAAACCTCCACCAACTGTGAGGTAAATAAATCTTTCCTCCTTTAACTTTGGGTGTCAGGTATTTTGTCCCAGCAACAAGAAAATACTAACCAAGACAGATGGTATAAAATAAACCCAGAAATTTCATTTTTTTCCTACTTTGTTAGTTCTCAGATATATAGTTTTCCCTGATTCCATTATCTTTATTTTAATCCTCTTTTCCATTCCACACAAGCTTACACATTTTAAAACCTAAGGTCATATGGTATTAATCTTTCATTTTTGTCTATTTCCAAGATGTTTCCCTCATGGCTCTTGCACTCCCCATGTGTGGGTGGGAGCTTGGGAGTCCCTGGTCCCTGTGTAGAGGTCATGGGTGTGGAAGGGTCTGTTTCCCCCTCCTTAAGGCTGACTCACTGGTTGGGGACTCATGAGTAGGTGGATATTCTAGCCGCATCTCTGTGCCTCATGTATGCCCCCTGCAAACACTTTTCCTTGGCTTCCCCTGGGCCTAGAGATGTGCATTTCAATGGTATAGTCTGCCCTCAGGAGATGAAAGGTCCTGGAAATAAGCTCAGGACTTTTAGGGCATAACATTTTGGAGTGCTGGGTATCTGTGAGGATGGACAAACCAGCAGAGGTTTAGAGCTGGTTTGTCAAGCATGGGTTCTAGTGTGGGGAGTCCCATGTTTTGTGTGAGGGGGGATACTGATTGCTGATGCAATCCATTTATGCCTGCAGCATCCTCTCCACCCTTGTGCTACCCTAAATAGTCCTTACAAATTCCCATGGTGATGCCACCCCTACTGGTTTATTTCACTAGAGCCACAATGGGTTGAGGGAGAGGGATGGTTGGGAGGGTGACATTTGCAGGTTGGGAGGATTCAGACAACCAAACTGTCTGCATACCACCTACAGAACACTGATAGAAAGAAGAGAGGAGGCAGAAAATCAGGTGGAGACCACAAAGATTTCCATACATTAAAGTTTCATTATTTCTTTCTGATTTTTAGATTTGTTTCATGAAATAAATTAAACTCATAGAAAATTGTGTAGCCATAGGATAGCCCTAGAAAAAAAAAATGTTGGCCTTAGTGGGCATTCCACTTCTAAAAGGTTTTATTTACCTGTCTAGACAGTTAACTTGAAGTTGGCAGTCTTATTTCACAAGAACCAACCTCTCAATCCACATATATATATTTTTTATTATCTCATATATCCTAAGGCTTAAACGATTCAAGCAGGGTGGTCAATATTATTTTAAAATGATCAGAGGTTTGGGAAGCATAATAATTGCAAGTCAATATCTTTGGCTGGAGAATGCCTGAATCATGCTGAAGTTTGGCTCCTTCTGAACTTGTCTGAAATGAAAAGTCCAGTAGATGCATTCGATCTACAATTTCTTTGGCCACTTATTTTCTTCCTCACTTTCAATTCCCAGTTTTTTCCTCATTTGGGTTTCCACTGAAGTTGAAATGATTAAAGAGTTTTTTTTTTTTTTTGAGTGAATAAACACATTTGCATGTTGGCATCAGTAGAAAGGTCAAGATTGGACAGAAATTTCTCCTACGTGTCTCTCACAAGTGTGAAAAAACAAGGCTTCAAGCTGTCTTTGCAAGGAAGGGAGCGAATGAGTATCACTGTGTGTTTGAGGGCAGCGCTGCTTACCAAGTGCTGGGAGGGCATGTTCCCCCAACCCCAACTGCATCAGTGTGGGGCTTTAGTTTTAATCATAAACTTTGAATGTGTTCATCTTAATTGCTGTGTTGATTATTACCAATGTTAAGATGAGTGCTGATGGCCTACTTTTAAATGTGCATGACCTTCTTATTGCTTTCTTGTATAGTTGGCTGAAGCAACAATGCTGGTAAACTGGACTTAACAAATGTTTCCTAAATGACATATGACACATCAGTTCTTTAAAGATAAAAGTGAAATGAATGTCTTAAATTCCCAGTGATCTTATTTTTTCAAAGAGTCCTTTAAAAATTATAACCAATTCCCTATCTAGTTTTTGAAAAGCAAATATTTTTTCCTATTTTTAAACAAGTGAGGTGTGGCTCCTGTTTATACTCTAATTTGCTTTCACACGACTCATTATATTTTCTCTTCTTTCTTCATATATATACATCTTGGGGTTAAAAAAAAATGTATTCAAACTAAGTCTTAACCTTGACTTGAATGTTGATTTCTGAAGTGGAAAAAAAGGTTTAAGCAATGAATTCTTATAGTAGGTTTAAGAATTGCTGTATTTTTTTAATGTGCAAATCCACCTGCATCAATGGAGGGCAGGTCTTTTTGGAGGGAAAGGAGAGCAAGCTTTGGATTCATAAACATTGGATTAAATAGTTCCTCGGTGTATTTTGTGGCCTAGGGTCAATGGTTCAACTTCCCTGAACCTTGGCTACTTCAGCTGCAAAGTGGGACTGATGAGATGCTTTGTACTTCACTGAAACCACCATGCACTGTGGACCTCTGTAAAGCAGATACCCACAAAATGAGGTTGACCTGTATGCCACTGTTGGGGGAGCTCTGGCTTCCACATCCAGGATTGTCCTTAGATAGATGATCTGACACAGGAATGGGCATGTTGTGTTCCACATTGTTACAAATTGCCCAACATTTCCCTTCCTTTTTAAAAAGGGGCAGTGTCAACCTACAGGGGAGTCATTATTCAAGTTATTTAAAAGGACCAGGAAATAAAACTAATTACAAAGCTTAAAGACAATTTCAGAAATGTATTTAAAGTTTTTAGATAATTTTCATGAGTTTTCACATATAATGCAATTGAAATAAATAAACACTAAGGAGATAGAAAAGTCCTGAGAAGAAAGGAAAGATTTCAAAAGGAACCACGAGGACCTCAACCATTACACCATAAACACTAGTTGAAAGAACATTTTGAGATGTGTCTTTGTGTGTCTATTGATATTGTTATCCCTAGGTTTCATAAAATGGGCAAATCTGACCATTCCATAGGGCACATGCCTCAGAGCTCTGAGATAAAATCAGTCTCAGAAAGACTTTGGTCTCTGCTCTTGTGTCCACTGCTACCACTCCTGATCCATGCAGGGTGTCTGGTGGCTTTGAGCCTCTTGGAAAAAGGCTGGCATGGGAACTCAGCCTAGCATTCTTCTTCGTGATCCCGATCTGTCTCCCTTTGTTCTGGGAACCAAAGTCAGGGAATCAGAAATTGCTTATGCTAGTCAGTTTATGTCTGTTGGTTTCTAAGTGGGAAGAGGCTTCCTGAGGGTCTGGCCATTGGTCACAAAGAGGACAAGAGCAAAGGGTAGAAACTGTTACTGGACACAATCGCTCTGCAGGATCAGAGGTGAAGGTGGGGCACCTCCATTAGGATTTTTCAAACTTTCGGTCTTGACTTATCAGTGGGTTGTAAAATGAATTTAATGGGTTGAACCAGTATTTAAAAATACTTGCAAAAGATGAGAATAGAAAACATAGTGCACTACACATGGTAAGGATAAATATTGTTTCCTGAAGTTTTATTTTAGTTTTATGTTTTATACATCCATATGTATATATGCATACATATAGTGCATCAAATTATAATATTAAGTGTTTTTCTTTTAGGATGGAGCACAAAATATTTGATAGTCAGTACTTTGCATGACTAAGAAACAATTACAATATTCCTAAACCACAGAATGATTTTACAAAGGCAAAACACATGTACACACACAGGCATGCACACGCACACATAACCACCTTCCTCCAGAGCCACTCACAAACCTGGCATTTTAAGTTGCAAGAATGAATAAGGCCAATTTGAAACCGTATCTTCCTCAGCTTGATAAATTCAAGGCACCTAAGAAGTTAGAATAGGGCTGTGTCCAGGGCTAAAGTCTGAAATGAGTATGGGGATTTGTTACTGGATGAAAACTGCCATCTGAAGGGGTTGAGGCATTCTTGAGGCCCCTTTCTGATCATCCTAATTCAAGAAAAAGGAACTGAGCAAAAGGGAAGTATTTTAGGGAAAAGTGAAAGTATCAAACACTGCTGCCCTTAGCACATGAACCCTAAGCCAGCTGTGGAAGTAGATAACGAAGGACAAAGAAGAAGTATCTCCTTGCAGTCAGTGGCATTGTTTCTGTGAATTTCTTGATGAGGCATTAATGCCAGGATCCGTCTCCCTAAATGCTACAGCGCAGGACCTTGTGAACGTGGCTGGCTGAAGCTGCTGGTGCCATAATTAATCTGACAAGGTATCTATACTGAAGAGGAGAAGGGATATTTAGCCTGGTCCAATGGGGTATGTCGATGAATAATGGGATAAAGCTAAGGGAAGGTAAAATTGGGCTGAATATCAAGGAAAAAAATTACCTAACAGAAAGGTCTATTAGTAGTAGAGTGGTCTCTCCAGGGGGACGGTGGCAGGGCCAGTGTGCTGGAATCATTTACAAGTCTGCTGCCAAAAGCCCCTGAGAGTACGCTGTGGGGAATAGGACTGAGTTGATGAGAGAGTGGACATGATGACCCCGAAGGTCTTTTCCATCTTTAGTGTCTCTGGTTTTGTGATCGTCCGATTTTCACTGAAGTGTTCCAGGTACAGCTACTCTCTGGGGCCTGAAACTCAGGAAATAATTGTTAGGAAGATATACAATGGCAAAACATTTTTGAGGAACCATCCACTCCTGGCCATCTTTTTCCATACAAAACTGGCTAGAGAGAAAGGACTAGGATAAAGGAAACAAGGAAGAATTGGAGTTTATTGTTCTCAAAGCTGACGTTATTTGTCTGTATTTCTTCATTCAAAATATTTGATCGTAGGCAAATCTATTTTTAAAGGTTGTATTTAAGCACAAAGGCAGTTTCTTTGGGCTGCTATCATATTAATTTCTTATTTCTCAACAGGTTGCTTTAGTTGTATAGAGAAGAGTCTGCATTAGGGATTGTTTAGTAGATGAAACAAGTTCTCGGGTGAGAAGCATCATTCCATGGGCAACATGGTTAGAGCTCTTGTGCATTTGCATTTCTGTGTTTCAGAATTATTCAGGCAATAAATTAATCAGGATGTCAACCTTATGCTGAAACAGAAATGACCTGCTTTGTGAGGATCTCATGTATTTGAAATTTGACCTTGTGCCTTTGCTTCAACTGGGAGCAGGAGCAAGTGAATTAGGATGGTGAAGCCCTGAGCTTCATAAGCCCGGTCATAAGGAAACCAAAAGCAGCTACAATACACTGAGTTATTGCTGTGTGGTAGCACAGTCTTAAAGGCTTTCCATGCATTAATTCATTTAACTTCTTATAGCAACCCAGGAGGAAGGTAGTTTTACTACATTTGAGGAAACTGAGGCGCAGAGAATTTAAAAATCTCACACAATGTAACAAAGCCGGTAAAATTCAGAGTGTGAATTTGGTAGTCTGAGTCCAACACCTAATCTCCTAATCATTACTGCTGCACTGCTTCTCCAGTGTGTTTCTTACTTCCTTCAAGAATAATAATGAGGGCAGGGATTTTGGTCCCTCTGGTTCACTGATGGCTCTCCAGAGCCTTGAACAGTTCCTGGTACCTAATAGGTACTTAATCAATTTTGGCTAAAAGAATGAGAGCAAATTGGTGTTCACAATTCTGAGTCTTTCCATGTCACACTTACTATAAATTTTCCAATTAAATTTTTAAAAAGGCAACTCTTTATCTCTCTTAACTTCTGATCATCTCAATAATCTCATCTTCCAAACTTTTTCCTCTACGATGCCTTCCTTGACTTCTTGCAATAGATTGCTTGCACGTGATACAGGATCCAGAATTACTTTGTGTTCCCCTCACATGGCAATTTTCACATTTTATGATTATTATTTGTTTAATTTTCTGTCTTCCTGGCAACACTGTGAGTTCTACAAGGTCAGGGTCACCACCCTAATTATGGGCCCAGTACTGAACTGGGCAAGAAGAATTGTTTGTTGACAATTGTTAAATGAATGATTGAAAGAGAGTATACTTTCCAAGTTACTTTTGAATATGTTATTTACATGGACCTTTCAGGTATGTATTAGTTAGTTATTGGAGCATAACAAGTTACCTTAAAAAGGAATGACTTAAAATGATGATCTATCTATCATCTATCTATCTATCTATCTCTACTATATTTATATCTATCTACTACATCTATATCAAGATCTAATCTGTATCTATATCTATCTATATCGTTTATCTCTTACAATTTTCAGGTGGTCTGGTTCAGGATCATCCCTGAGGTTAGAGTCAGATGTCAGCTGCGGCTGATTGAGGCTGGGCGATCCGCTTCTAAGCGGGCTCACTCACGTGACTGCTTTTGGGAGGCCTCAGTTACTGTCCATGTGGGCTTCTCCATAGGACTGCTTGGTGTCTTTCTGACATGGTGGCTCACTTCACTCAGAATGAGTGATGTTCCAGAGCAAGACTGCTACGATGCGCATTATCATCATTCTTGGCTGTCACATCTGCTGTATTCTGGGGTCATATAGACAGGCCCCTCAGTCTACCAGATGCAGACTCCTCAAGGGTCTGGAGACCAGGAGGCAGGGATCTTTGGGAGCCTTAATAAAGACCAGCTACCACACATAGCACTTTTATCTCCTCTTCCCATCCAGTCTGTGTGATGTTATCTTCATTTTTTAGATGAAGAAATTGAGGCTGGCAATTTCTTGCCTAAGCTCCTCACCTATGTTTAAACCCAGTTTTTCCCTCCATGTTAAGTGTTCTTTCCAATATATCAGGGCTGTATGACTAGCTGAATAAATTATGTATAGTTTTGAGAATATCTCAGATATAAAATTCTAAATGCCAAAATGGAAGTGTTTGTTATTTGCATTATAAAAGGATGATCACTTAAATGGCATATTTAAAATAATTTTAAAATTAATTTTTAATTAACTTATCAAAGATGAGTTTTAACATAACTTTTGAAGACACAGTTATTAGCTAATAAGAAATATGCACCATAAGCTTCTTGAAGGCAATCGTATGGTAGACAGTTGGGTCTTCAGTGCCAAACCTGGGACCTGTCCCAGAGGTAACTTTCAGTGAAGGTTTATTGATTAAATGAATGATTGTGACAAAATATCTAAAGCTATAGTTTCTTATAAAACTTTTCATATATAAAAAGTTGACATATTATTTTTAGAATGTTTTATTCTCTTATTTTATGGCTAAGAGTCTAATCCCTACTGAGTTTTATATTACTAGACTCTCTTAGATATTAGTACTGGCCCAATATAACATAGGCTTGAAAGTTTTCAATCCTGCTGAGTTATGAGGCTGAAAAACTGACAGATGTTTAATGAAAACAAAGAAAATTGATCTCTGGTAAGTGGGAAGGGAATTTTGAGATGGAGGGAGGGGGAAAGAAGGGCAGGGGAAGGGGAATAAAAAGAATTAAGGTACATTATATATGTGTACCTACTCCCCACAATGAATGTAATCATTATGAACTACAAATATATATAGTATTAATAAAAAAGAAAACAAAGAAAAGTGTACAAAGAAAAATCTCATCTAAAGAACAGATAAAAGGCCTGACTTCCAGAACATGTAGATAAATAGAATGGTGTTCATTTTTCTCAATTAATCAACCAAATCAATATTCTAACTCTGAATGAAATCTTTTCCATTGGGAAAAAATACTGAGGAATTAGAAAAGTAAAAAATTAATCATATTCTAATTGGGTTGAAGACATGAGGAAGTTTCTGTGAGAGGTTTTTTTTGTTTTATTTATTTATTTATTTATTTTTTCAGCAAGGAAATCCAGTGTTTTCTGATTTGGACACTACTGCATCTTATAAAGATTTTCCAATGGAAGGTGACAAAACATGCTTCTTTAAATGCTTTCTTATCAGTTTTTGTGTGCAAAATTAGTGGATTATCAGAATTATGACTTTTAGCAAAAACTTGTATCAAGGATCAACTTATAGCAGGACATAGATACAAGATGAAAGAGTTGCAGGAAGATCTTTGTTGAACAACTACAGTTAAGGATAGGAAGTTTAGTATTATAGTCGTGATCACATTGACCACCTGGTATGAATATTTTGCAATTTTACAGTTTGCTTTTTGGATGGTACTAATGTGAGAGGAATTCTGTTTAGTTTAGCTAGTGTAGATGCATATTTGCAAGTGTGTATCTCTCAGGTGAGTTTTCTGCGTGGATTTGGTGTTACTTTTTTCTGTCTAAATACTCAGACTGTTTAGAATCTACAAGTAGAAGCATCTATAAGAGGAACAGTAAATATATGCCATGTGAGACTTGTCCTCCTTCACCCCTGGCAGATGTTATCATGAAATCACAAGTTGGAATTTGCAAATGAGCAAAAGGTTGGAAAAATTAGGATCACTCAAAATTACCACCTGTAAAAGGGAACGTGTACAACTCACAACAGATAGTGATTTACCTTGGTAAATTGATAACTCACTTGTTATTGGCTAAAGATGGCAAATTAGACTCATGTAAGAGGAGTTATAAGGACAATAGCTGTTTTTGATGTAAGTTTTTGTGGATTGTCATTTAACATTTTGAACATATGAGGGATGTATAAGGATTTAAAAATAAGTTATAAATTCTTTAAAGCGTTTAACAGATTGTCTCCTATTTTATATAAAATCTACTCATAAAATATTAAAAATAGTAAGGACCCTTGAGATTGCTTATTTCAATTATGCTCCCATTTTGTAGTTGTAAAAACTCAGGCTCATCTTGGTAAATTGATTCACTGAAGCTCACGTAACTTGTCAATACCAGTGAAATTGCTGAAGGCTTAGTTGTCATTCACGTCACCACACCCTCTGTAATGAACCATGGAGTGAGCAGATTTCAAAATCTCTTCCACTCCAAGGTATGATGTTTCCTTCTACCCTCTCCCTCATCAACTCACTGATGTTATAAATTTACTTATTTTCTGTCTCCACCTACTAGAATGTAAACTCCATGAGGGCTTAGCCCTGTATTCGTTTTGTTCTCTACTATAGCCACTACTATACGCTCCTCATTTATTGAAGGCATAGCAGATGTTGTTAAATGAATGAACTGAAACGAGGCTCAGAATCTATGATAATTTCATACTCCAGGGAGCCACTACCAATAAATTGCAGCCAGCTTTCTAATCACATGTAGTGGACAGATCCCAAAGCTGCCCCCAACCCTCCCCTCTGCTGTTTACACCCTTGTATAATCCTCTCCCCTTGAGCATGGGAATGATCTGGGACTTGCCACCACCAGTAGAACACTAGAAAGGTGATGAAATGTGTGCAGTTACAGGTATGTGATTCTGTTACACAAGACTGTAATATCTGTCTTGCCACATTCTCTCCTGCTGACTTAGAAGAAGGAAGCTGCCATGTTGGTAGGTGCCTGTGGAAGGGGCCAGTAGGCAAGGAACTGAGAGAGGTATTTGATTGAAAGCCAGCTGAGGCCTTTGCTCCAACAGTCCTCAGGCCAACGAACTGAAGGCTGTAGACAGCCCTGTGAGCTTGGAAGTGGATCCTCCAGTTGAGCTTCAGAGGAGCCCCCAGTCTGACGGTATCTTTATGGCAGCCCAACAGAGCACATTGCTAAGCTGTGCTTCAACTCTTGAACCACAGAAATTGTGAGATGGAAAATGTAGATTCTGTTTTAAAAATTTTTGTACTGGGGTTGTACCCAGGGCCTTCATACTGAGCTACAATTCCATCTTTTAATTTTTTTTTTTTTAATTTTGAGACAGGGTCTCTCTAAGACACTCAGTTGCTCATGCTGGGCTCAAACTTGCAATCCTCCTGCCTCAGTCTATCAGAGTGGTAGGGTTACAGGCATGCACTACCAACACAAGTTGAGCTATGGTTTTATCTAGCAATAGATAAGTAATACTTACTTAAATTAAATTTAAATATATTTACTACTCCTCACCTAGATGTATTTCTTTCCTTTGGACATTCACAAAATAGCACTCTTAATCAAATTTGGATTACTCTAATTTCAACACTATAATATAGGAGAAAATAAAGCTCTTTTGAAAATGAAAACGTTTAGTTTTGGTTTGTGCTCTGTTGACTGCACAAGACCATAGCGTTCAAGTGGTTATAATTTCCTGTACTTGTCCATGGCTTATTCATGGAAGTCAGGGAGCTCCTTTCCTTACTTCTGCTCCATTGGCTGTCAACATCTAGACTAATGCAAAAGAAAGCCTGCGTGTGGAGTCAGAGTGGGAGTTTAGAGACTCTCTGTTCATATCCAAACATGGCTCTCAACAGTTCGATGGGTAATAAAGCCTATTTTACAAATCTATCAGTAGGTGAGAAACAACAGTGCCATTCTCTAGACAGGTCTCTTTATTTGGAGTGGTTTGTTTGTGTAGACTGTGTGTGTTAGTAAGGGTTGACCAAACTTCTTAAAAACAGGGCAGTCAACTAAATTTTTATAATTTTTAGATGATCTTACTGATTTTTTATCATTAAATTTTGTGGGCTTGACAGTTCCTTTGTGTGGTGAAATTGTGCCTCTGTATTCCAAAGTCAAACAGAAATAGAATAGATTATATGTACTTTTGCATTGTCCTTGTCCTGTCTATTTTCACGCATAATTGATGATATCAATAACTTTTACTTCGCAAAATCATTGCCATTTAGTAAAATTGGCTTTAAATCAAATCTTTTTTTCCAAGTGATTTTATAAAATGTTACTTGGATATCTATAAAAAAGTCATCACATAACGAGTTGCAAATGTTATATGAAAATGGTGTTTACTCAGTGGCCAGGTCTGTGGGCTTCTTGAGCTGTACTGAATATGCTTTTGCAATTATTTTTGAACTACAAGACACTTGGCAGTACTTTCCTTTTATCACCTCCTTCGTCTGTCCCTACTCTAGATGAAAGAACACATTTTATGTTGGAGAATGTACTTTTCTATATTCAAAGCGCTCAGCATTTGCCCCCTTTTAGGTGTTGGTTACCTTTCGTATTTCCAATGCCTGAGAGCTAGCCTGCAATACCTGATCCTACCATTGGGTGCTGCTCTTTAACACATGATACTGAGCACAGTGATTTCCTCCCTCCCTCTACACCCTGGGACTAATTTAAGGGCACAGAAATAACCTATGCTTTTTAATTTTGCACATTAGAGTTTTGATAAATTTCCATTTGAAGAAATATTTGCTCTTTTTCTTTCTTTTTTTTTTTTATATGCGGGTACCGGAAGTTGAACGCAGGACCTCGCGCTTGCCAGGCAGGCGCTTATGCCGCTGAGCTATATCACTGGCACATGCTCTTCTAAACAAATCAGAAACCACGATCTTTGCCTGAAAATTTCCCAAATTTGTTATTTGAGGTTTTTTTTTTTTTTTTTTGTGGATACCAGAAGTCGAACTCAGGACCTTGCGCTTGCCAGGCAGGCGCTTATGCCGCTGAGCCATCTCACCGGCCCGTTATTTGAGTTTTTGTAAAGAAATTAATGAACCATTCCAATAATGCTAATAGGCTTCATTTTATTCAGATTAACTTTATGTTTTTAAAAAGAGAAAAAGAAACTACAAATTTCGCACGAGAAACTACATTAATACAAGATGAATAACTTGAGAACTATCTTTGAAATACATTATTTTTATTTTTATTTATTTATTTATTTATTTTTTTTTTTTTTTGTGGATACTGGGGGTCAAACTCAGGACCTCGCGCTTGCCAGGCAGGCGCTTATGCCACTGAGCCATCTCACCGGCCCTGAAATACATTATTTTTATTGTTCATAGTTTTAGTTTCCTCTTTTTGATTAAGCTAGAAAGTACCTACATAGATTGGCTTCACTTAAAACTGCATAAAATTTCCAGGTACCACTGAATTGTTTTCAAGAAGCAAAAACATTATAATTAGTATTTTAACAAAGCAGTAGAAAGAAATCTACAAAAGAAATAACTTTAACTGAAAGAGTGGCATTTCTAATTTTTGTACTTCTGTGTCAAACTGGGGATTAACAATTTTGGCAGCAGCAACTATTTTTTTTTTTCCTTTTAGTCACATACACAATAGATCCAAGGCAATAATTCAATGCTGAAATGGTCTCATGTTCCATGAAAACTTAAAGAAGGATGTCAGAGTTGTTCAGACACAATGTTTTCTGACAATAAGCAGCCAACAGCCCTTGGCAGAAGCTGTGGGATTTACAGGTTAACTCTGGGTGTTCTGTGAAGGCTACTCGTCCATCTAATTGAGTTTCTTGAAAGCTACCTGGGCAGAGGGAGACAAGAGTTAAACCCAGGGAGTGAGAGAGAAGTGTAATAAAAATAACAAAACCCGATAGAGCTCACCATATTTCAGCATAGAGATCCTTATGTTCATGTATAAAGTTATCTTTATAGGAGAGTTTTTCTTCTTTATTTTTTTACAAAAATATTTGTTGATTTCAGAAAATTGTTTCCTGTAAATGAAACTCTTCACTTTAGGGTTGATATGTTGTGACTTATGAAAATTTGAAATACCTGTTATGGATCAGCTCTCACTTAGCAAAAGCTGGATTTGTCAGGTGATGATTGAAGTTGTAAATCAGTATCCTGGATCTGGAATTTCGTATAGTAAAGCAAATTGCTGCAAACATTGGCTTTAAGAATAAAATAAAATGAAACAAGCAGTAATAATAATAAAAAAAAAACCTTGACAGGCAAATTTGGTGTTATACATTGTGCATTTCTTTTCAGTCTCTCAAACTTTCTGAACACTATAATTTGTTTGTATTGCTGCATTACTATCATCAAAGATATAGGACTTTATTAGCTCTTCTCTCTCAGGAATGTCTTTTTTTTTTTCAGGAGAAAGGAATGCATAAAAGTTCAGCCACTTGAATCTGTGGAATCACTCTTCCTAGTCAAAGTCGTATATTTTTCTAGTTGAGGAAATAATAATAAAAAGCAAGAAGAAAGGAAGAATATAAAGGAAGGAATGCTGAAAGGGGAAAAGAAGAGAGGAAAGCTGGAGGAAATGAAGGAAGAGAAAGAAACTCAGGGACAGATTTTTGTTTGAAAAAATAAAACAACCAAAATGATAATATTGTGTCATGAGGCTAAGACAGATTTCAGACCTTCCTAGACACCTGCTCTCCCGAGTTTAAGAACGCTATCAGAGACAAATAGCTCACATCTAGAGCACAATGTTGGTAAGTGACAATTCAGTCTCTTTAATTGTCTGCGGGGGAGGCCAGGCCAGGCTATGCTGGTAGTTAGGATTACCCTGCCTTCCTGTGAAAGAACCCACTGTACCATCAGCTGGGGACTGCCTTATACCTGGAAAAGGTGTGAAATCACCTTATACCATGGCTTTCAAGGAAGGCCTGGATACAGATGGAGCAGCGGCCAGCAGGAGAGACAGAGAGCTACGAAGACGATTCTGTGTTGAAGGTCTCTAGAGCACATCCATTTGGCCAGTGCGCTGCCTGGCCTCCACTGGACTATCTGTATCTCTAGCTGGGATTCTTGTGATTATTCCGTATTCCTGATAGGATGTGTAGCCTGCGGGCAATTCATCTGGATACAGAAATAACTCTCCTAAATTAGGAAAAACCAAACCAAAGCACACATTTCTGCTTTGTTCTTCCTAGTTATGCACAAAGGGAAGCTGACAATGGGGAGGATGGGATGAAGGAGGATGATCATATGAACCTTCAGCTGACATTTCTGGAAGCCAGGATAGAAGCCAGGGCCAATGACCAAGCCTGTGTGCTGTTGACATGTGAGTTTGGGAGACACCAAACGCCTGAAATTGGACACATGGGGCCTATCATTAGCTCCTCAAAAACACTTCCTTCCTCACCAGGGCCTTCCTCAGGGAGGCCTCACATTTTGTCTGGTACCTGCAGCAACTGTTATAGTTTCTTACTCTTCTTGTGGGGCGGCTGATGGTTACCGTTCTTTGGTTTGGTTTTGTTTGGCAGCAAGAGCCATCTGGAGAAGGGACAGAGGATGAGAATGCAGAGAGCTGCCATCTTTGAGTTAGACTAGGCTGTCGTCTCCAACCGATTGTAACTGGTCATTCTTGAGACAATAATCATGACTTGAATTGAAATAGCTAAGTGACAAGAGGTTGGGGTTACCTCCCAACCACAGAGGCATCCTGTTATTATAGATAGCACTTCTTGAACTTCAGCTTGTGTCCAAGTCACCTATAGGGCTTGTTAAGACTACGATTCCCAGGCCCCTCTCCCAGAGTTTGTGATCCAGCAGGTCCGAGGTGAGCTCCACCTGTAACCTTCATAGACGGCTGTGATCCTGTTGCATGGAAATACCTATTGGCATGTCTGCCTGCCTCTTCCAACTTCGCAGTCTTTGAGGAAATTTCTGTTTCTAGGGCAGTGCTTGGCAGGTCAAGGGTGTGCAGAAGGATGTTTTGAAGGATGACATTTGAGATGCTTTATAACAAGCTTTGATGTGTTTAGAATCATAGAATGTTAGAGCTGAAGGGAAATTTGGACATGACCTAATCTAACCAGGTTCTTCTACAAATAGGGAAACTGAAGTTCAACAAGGCCTAGTTCATAAGATCACACAAGATTGCCTAAGATCACACATCCAGCAGGTCTTATGCTTCAATTATGGTGCACTAATTATCATCAGTGTTTACCGAGCAATTTTTTAGTATGGGCTGGACATCAGGCTAACCATTGCATATTTCCATGTAATTATCTGCATTATCTCTCTGTCTTATCTCATTTAATTCTCAGAACAAGCAGTGAGGTCAGATAAGTATTGCACTCATTTTGCAAAAGCTGAGGCTTCAAGAGGAAAATAGCTTGGCTCAGTCATACAGCCAGATGAGGAGTGAGGTCTTGCAGCTGGGAAATGAGCTACTGTGTTATCCTGCCTGGGCACTCTGTGAATGCTGAGGTTCTGACAAGCTCAATTTCCTTACCTGTGAAATGGGGAATTGCTTATTTCACAGAATTTTGAAGGCTAATCTGGAAAACACGTGTTAGAGACCTTTGAGACTGAAGCGCTGTTGTCTGAAGAATCCTGTGGAGAAGATGGATTTACCTTCTCCAGAGCGTTTTCACAGGCACCACATTTGTGTATTTGAAGATGCTTTCCCCTCTAGCTAATATGCCATTGCATGTTCTGTCCACACACAGGCCAGGCCTTATTCTTCTACAGAGTCCTGTCTACCTCCCCAGGATGAGGCCTGCCCCTCAGTACAACTCTGTTCCTTGTACATACACATTTTGTCTTTTTCCTTTTTATCCTCATTCGTATTTTGAATGCAGGATCAGTTGTCCCATGCTATAACTTTTTAATTTTTAATAATTTTTATTATTAAATATTTATAGCACATAATTATTACATTAATCCTGGGGCAGTTGGTACATGTACGTACCACATCTTAATTCTTTTTATTTCCCTTTCGCCTCCTCTCCTTCCATCTCTAGACCCTCTTCCCATTTTCAAAAGAGCTGTCTTCCTCTTTTTTATTGTTTATCTTTTATTTGGTTCTTTAAATTATTTCTACCTTGGGTTTCTCATATAAGAGAAGTCATGTGATATTATGGTTTCAAAGTGCATCCATTTTCCTACAAATGACTCAAATTTATCCTTCTTTATGACAGAGTAATACTCCATTATGTATAAAAATCACATTTTCTTTATCCGTTCATCTATTGATGGATATGTATAGGCCACTTCCAAGATTTAGTTATTATGAGTTGTGGCATTGTAAACATTGGTATGTATGTATCACTAACTGTAACATGATGTCTTTAACTCTTTTAGGAAGATACCTAAAGGGGAAATTGCTAGGTGGAATGGAATTGCTAATTTTAGTTTTTTCAGGACTCTCCATACCAATCTCCACAGTGGTTGTACTAGTTTATATTCCCACCCCCATATCGTTACTTGTTGCTCCCATGTGGGTGGCTGTCTGGATTGTCAGACAGGGACCCTAGTCCATTAACACCTTTGCTTCCAAGAACATGCCGCAGAGGCCCCTTGACACGGGCTAGATTGCACTGTTCCAGTGCAGTCTCAACAGGACTGGCAAGGGGGGTATACTTATTATTGTCCCCAAGCTAAAAGGCAGAAAAGATTGTGCTGCTTGAACTCTAGAGTGGCTCATCATCTGCGGTGAATCCCTGTCTGCTTCAGCAAAAGCACAGCCTTTGTGCTCCCTCCACACTGGGCCATGGGATAGAAAATTGGGACCATCTTACTTCCTCCAGGTCCTCCTCTGCTTTGACTGGCCAATGGTCAGTTTTTCTTTCTCGAGTACTTAGGACTTTCAGAAATGATCAGGAGACTTCCTGGGGCCATTTGGCTTCTGATATCTTGAGATTTGGGAATTGTGCCTGTGAGGGGGTTGAAGCTTCCCTGAAGGAAAAGGAGCCATGTAGCCTCATAAGATCACAGGTTTATTGTGTCCTTCAACCACAGCTGGACTTCAAATGAGAGGGGCAGTGCCTGGACTGGGAAATCTTGCTGTTGCCTCCTCTCTCTCTCTCTGTATAGATGTTTATGGCTACTTTAAGGGATGGACTGTCCTTTTCTTCCTTTTCTTGCTTGTTATTGCCAGCTCTCTTTAGTTGTTCAGTACTGCATTCTCAGCTAGGGAAAAAGGACAGTTCTTCCGTGCTGGTTTAGAGGCCACTGCTCACCAGAGGCTGAGCCCTCCACACACACTCTCCTGACAGAGGCATGAAGCCCAGCTCTGGGCTTGATTTGGCATATAACCCACTCTCAGCCTCCCTGAGGGGATCTGTGGAGATGACTCCCCTTCTTTGCATGACAAGGGCATGCTCTTGTTCACTCAGTGAATGCGGGAGCCACAAGCGGAGATGAGTTTGTATGTGATCCAAGTGGCCACTTTGATTCTGACTGCCCAAGAGAACCTAGTTAGATCCAGGGACAGCACCTGAGACCAGGGCTGCACAGCTTGGGCTGAGTGGTTCTGGGTGAGGGCCTGTGGGGAAAGACATGCAGATCCCAGAGGTTGGGCCATCGTAGGGAATTTTTTTCTGCTATCCTACCCACTGCCCATCCATGTCCTGCTTTTTCTGGGAGTCCCAGCTCAGCTGAGAAGTCCCCTCCTGTGCAGCATGGCAGCGATCATGCTGCCAGTGGCTCTAATTGCAGATCCTCCAATGCTATGCGAGGCTTCCCTAAGGGCACATCTGGATCAGACAGCAAACGGTTCATGTTGGAATGGTGTCTGCAGGCCCAGGCCCAGGACCCTCAGCCAAGGAAACCTTCTCCACTGTTGTTTTGAGAAAGAGCACTTTTATTTCAGGTGCCTCATCTCTCAAATGGATGCAACTGGTCTGTTTTTCCCTGGGGAATAAGGGAGAAGGGGGAGGACAGGAGCAGTAATGTCTTTTTTATGGCACTTTGGAAACCACAAGGACTTGAGCTAAGGAGTTCACTCAACAATATATATGCAAAGTTCCAGTCCTTTCTGGTTACATAAACTCCAAATCCATTCACTTTGTTCCCATTCTCAAGAGTATATCAGTGGGCTGGTGAGATGGCTCAGCGGCCTAAGAACCTGCCTGGCAAGCGCGAGGGCCCGAGTTTGACTCCTGGAACCCACATACGAAAAAAGGGCCGGTGATATTGCTCAGCGGCACGGGCGCCTGCTGGCGCGCGAGGTCCTGAGGTCGACCCCCGGTACCCACACACACACACACAAAAAAAGTGTATCAAAATGGAAATGATAGTGTTTTTTTCAAGACAACAATATCAAATCACTTCCCACTCATTAAAACAAACTACGTTATTATGAGGAGTCCTGACATATTTTATATGTTGGGACACACAGTTGTATCTCAGTGCCATTTAAGAACTGGTCTGATTCAATACAATCACCATGGATAGATGGTCCAGTGTACCTTGAGCATTGTCTCCTTAGCAATATTATAGGATTGTGACACATGTTAGGGCTGAGAGGAATATTAATGTCATTTAGTTCAATCTCCTTATTTCATTGATGAGGAAACCATGGTTTAGAGAGGTACAGTGACTTACTGAAAGCTGCATATGCTGGTAAAGGAATCAGGTTTCTCAGCTCTCAGTCTAGTGCTCCCTTCCCCTTTCTGAGGCCATCTGTATCCATCGTACTGTGCTGGCCATAAATCATATTCATACAAAGATCTCAGAAAGGATATATCAAACCTCACCTGGGCACTACTTCCATAATAGAAAGAATGATTAATTAATAAAGATGAAGTCTGGTCTGAGATTTTTACCACATTGTCTGATCCTTTCTTAACATAGCTGGCATTTCCACCACTGCCTAATTTTTATTTGCAAGCAGCTCAAATGTCCAAAATGGGGCTTGGCGAAATAAATTATGGCACATATCTATAATACATCATCACACAATTACTTAAAATATTGTAGGATAATAATTATAAACACCAGGAAATACAAGAGAATATCTTGCGCAAAATAATAGAATGCTTAAGTATGTAGAAGTGTCATTTTAGCTGGGAAAAAATAAATTCATGCATACCAAAATATTTGAAAGGTACTAAAATTTTAACAATTGCTGTCCCTGGGTATTAGATCATGGAGTGATCTCTATTTTTTTCTTTTCTATATTTTCCAATCTTTTCAATGAATTTTTATCACTTTTTTATCAAGGAAAAACAAAAGATGTTATTTTAAAAAAGGGAGTCTGTATTGGGAAGATTTATGCTCAGTCCTCCCCAAAACTCTCTTGGGAATGCACACTATCTTACAACATATGTTCAGATCTTCATGTAGCTTGTAACCAGGCTGGGAAACAGGCACTATGATGAAGGGATAACAAAGTAAATTCAGAATTTGGATCCTCTTTCCTTTATTGGGCTGGGCCAGAACATTTGATCTCTCTCTGATCTCAGTCTTCCCTCCTTTCATATGGGTATAATCCATCTGCTTTCTCTGGGGACAGATAGGAAGCTGAGAGTCGGGAGGAGCTATAACTCATAAGAAGTTCAGAAATGTTATGTCTTTGGTCGTAAAGAGCCTAGTGAGTCCGTGGTAACAACCACAGGGATCTGTAGAAACTCTGCTCAGGCTTCCAGAATGTAAAGAAAGCTATGACTGGATCCTGTTACTCAGCATTCTCCTGCTGGGTTGGAAGTGAGGCATGGAAATCTTCGCAAGGGATAACCTTTAATTGAACAGACTTTGTTCTCCTTCAACAAAGTGATCCGAGATACTTTGCAAGAGTCTGACTTTGCTATCACAGCCTTTCAGACTGCAGCTCCATTCCGGGAGAAATACTTGCTGTAGGGGCTCATGTTCACCTCTCTCAGAGAAGAATGATTTGGACAGACCCTTTGCCTACCCTTCCAGATGATCTGGAGAGCCTTGGGCCCCACACAGTAGGTCCATGTGTCGCAGAAACCAGTTAATAGATTCTTCTCCCTGCCTTTCAGCTCTTTCCTGAGTCACTTGAAAAATGTACAAATTGTCCTGCAACCAGACAGACTGCCAGACTGAAGGGAGGGGGAGGAGAAATCTCACTTCTGCCAACCATACAATGTAAAAACACAGCCTCCCATAAGGGCAGATCCCACCTGGTTGCAGCATCACTATGACCTGATTTGGGAGGGTTTGAAAGGCTAATCTGCTCATTCATATTCCAGACATACACAGATTGGGGCTGCTGGTGGATACAATCTGCACTTTGGAAAATAGCAACCAGATCACAGTTAGTCTTGTATGCTCATATGAGCCAGGGGTGAAGCCTCTTTTACTGCACCTTGAGAGGACCACTGGCTAGCCTGGGCAGTGGGGCCTGGGGATAAACCTGTCCTCTCTCTGTTCGGTCCCTTTCCAGCCTAGTCAGTGACAGAGGTTTTAAGGCCAAGGGGGGTCTGGGGGAGGGGAGCTGGGCCACGTGTGACCTCCTGCTTTAATCTCTATTGCCCTTGATCCTGCTGCCCCAGGGAATCGGAAATGAGTTTTGCAAATGGAGCCAATGACAAATCTTGAAAGCCTCTACTGATGCCATCCTTGTGGGATTTTAAGTCTCTGCTCTGATGCTGCTTTCCGAGGGAAGCCCACTCTCACCCTCCCATCACCGTTCTTTCTTGTCCCCCCAACAGCCTGCATCTCCCAAGGCAAGTTAGCCCTCATTCATTTTTGCCCTGCATGATAGCTGATTTCCCACCTGTCTGCTCCCCCAAGCTGTAAACTCACAGCACTTTTTACTGTGGTTGCCTGGTGTAGGCATCCAATAAATACTTGCTAATATGAAATAACAGGCTCTAGTTTTGCCAATTGCTTCGATACCTTCGTGGTCCCACACTAAATTTATTATCTTCTCCTCCATTCCAAATCTGACTATGGCAGGATGAGACCATCCACAGGTTAAGCAATAAATGGGAGATGTTAGCAAGACTAAGATGCGGTGGCCCCCACCTTTGAGGGGCTTGCAGTGGAGCCAGAGATAAAGCATCACCTATCTGGAGCAACCTGAGAACCAATTTGGACAGTGGGAAAAGTCTTATCTTAGGCGCGGGGGTTGCCATAGAGGCCTTTCTGAAAAGGACGGGCTTTGCCTTAAAGCCTTTAGAGTAGGGAGGATCTGATGAATCAGCCTATCATTTTCTAAGCATGTATAGAAAAGCTTTGGGGTTTGTGTTAGAAGATTTGAGTTCATTTTTTAGTACTGGCCTGTAATACTGCTTTGGACAAGCCACCTAACCCCTCAAGACTCATAGTTTTTAAAAACAAGAATCATAAAGAAGGTCTGCTTGGCTTACCTTCTGGAATTGCTGGTGACATAATGAATGTGAAAACCCTTTGCAAATGATAAAATGATGTAAAAGTATTACTTATTATCATTTACCTTATCAGTGGTCTGTGAGGATGGAGATAGGATTCTATGGCTGCAAAGGTGCTTTCTCTGTTTGGTCCAGGCTGCTGGTTATCTGATTTCCTATAGAACTTTCTGGTGTCTTTATGATCCCTTTTGTTGTTGTATGAACATTAGCTATGTATACTATGCTTTTTTCCACTGCATTCTATTATCTTAAACTATCTTTTAATGATAATACACAATTTCCAATAATTTTATATTATTACACAATGCCACACATATTTTAGTTTACACTCACACACACACAGGGGTGTTAAGAACAAAACTTTCACAAAACTAAACATTATTGCTATCTATAATACACTGACTTTCCCTTCCCTTTCTTTCCCTTCTCTGTCCAACCATTTAAATTTAAAAAATCATCTGGTTGCAACATACAAAATTGATTTCATATCTTTTAAAAGATGAATTTAAAAACCTTGCTCTAGGGAGCGCGCACACACACACACACACACACACACACACACACAAACACACACACCAGTCTCAGAAAATAATATAGAACAATAAATGAGAGAAGATACCTAATGAGAACTAAATTTAACTAAATTCAATTTAGATTATAAAATTGGTTGTTGTAGAGGAAAGACAAGTTTCATGACAGTTTGCAAAGTTTTCCTGGAGGAGATTGCTTTTGGCTTTTGGTGCATAGTAAATGATAAATAAAGTAAGGTAGTTAAATGGTGTAGTACTTGTAGGTAGAAAGGGCAAGTAAAGGCATGATAGGTGTTATGGTTTACATCTACACCACCCCCCCCCCCCGCCTCATGTGCTTTGGGGCTTTTGGGAAGTGGTTGGATAGTGAGGGTGTGATACTCATCAGTGGGAGCATCCACTAATGAGTTTATAGCTAAATGTGATGTGGGAGGTAAAGCCTGGTTGGAGGAGATGGGCCACTGGAGGAGTGGCCTGGAAGGGTCTCTCTCCCTTACTCCTCCTTTGATCTCTCTCTGCTTCCTGTTGCCACACCATAAACTGTTTCTCCTCTTCAATGCTCCTCTGCCATGCTGCCCTGCCCTGGAGCCAGCTGACTATGGACTGAAACCTCTGTAAACCATGAGCCAAAAATAAACCTCTCCTTTCATTTGCAGGTGCCAGGAGTATTGTGTCTCAGTGACAAAAAAGTAACTAAGACAATGGGCTAACTCTGGTGAAAGAAATGAGTGTTATTTGTGGGTAGCAAAGAGCTACAGGAATTGTGCTGAGCACTCTTGGAAAATTTAGTGGGGTAATAGGGTCAGTCTAATGAAGGCTTTGAGTGTCAGACTGATACAAATAAAATTGATATGGTTATTTGGCTTGATGTTGTAGGACATGGTTGCCATTGGCAAACATTGAATAGGAGGCTGACTTGTTTAATATTTTTGGAAAGATAATCCAGGAGCAGTAATTAGATCAAATTTCCTTCAGATCAGAGGGATGTGTTTCTTTTTCCTTTTAATGGATATATCAAATAAAGTAGTAGTCCCCCTAGTAGCCCCATAAAAATACAGTAGACTAGAACATATCAAACTTCTTTTCTTCTTCCTTCCTTTCTTTTCTTTTTTCTTTTCATTTCTTTTCTTTCTTTCTTTTCTTTTCTTTTCCTTTCCTTTCTTTTCTTTCTTTCTTTCACGAAAAGGCTACTAGTGTGATTTATATGGGAAAATTTGATTTTTTTCTTCTTTCACATGTTGATAAAGCATCTTTTGGCATATTCTCATCCTAGAGTATCCGCAAGAATCAAGGTCTACATGATGCCCCTTTGGAAATACACACCGGACCACCTCTCCTGGCCTATTAATGTCTTCCTCTAATGGAAAGTCTCTGGCTCTGAGCTGCCACCATCATCCACAGAAGTCCACAATGCCTTTGATCCCTTTGAGAATCCATAAACAAATGAAATTTGTGATTATGAACATAATTGGATTTGTTTGTGAATTTGGCAGAGGACAGTTTCTAGGGAGAAGCACCAGGTATATGGAATTTCTAATATGAGGTTTAGAACAACAGCTAGGTCAACAGCTTAACCTCGGGCATCTCTCTCTAAGGGGACATGTGGTAGGGACAACTCTAGCATGGTCCCAAGATTCCTCACTCCTAGTGCACATGCCACATATAAGTCTGTCCTCTGGAGTGGGGAGTACCTGTGAATATAAAAGGAGATGACTTTGAGATTAGGTTAAGAGTTAATGGGCGTAGAGTTATACAGCAAAAATAATGAAGTTTTTCAGATGTAATTAAGGTCTCTATTCAGTTGAATATGCATGAATCAAAAGGGAGATTATTCTGGATGGTGTTGACCTGAACAAAGAGAACTCGGAGAGATTCTTTTACTGCCTTTCAAGAAACAAACAATGACACTGAGTTCTTTCTGGAGAGGCAAAGGGCAAGGACATGAATGACTATAGTAGCTTAGAATGATCTCCATCTACCAGCCAGTATAAAAATGGAGATGTAAGTATGTGAATTCTCTCAGTATTCTCTACTGAGTTAGTGGACCTCTAGCCTCAGATAAGATTGCCGCCCTACTGACATCTCGATGTTGGTCTCATGAGACTATGTGTGCAGAACACTCAGCTATCCAGTACCCAGACTTCTGGGGCATAGAAACTGTGAAATAGCACATGAATGTCGTATTGTCTGGGGGTACCTGTTTGTTGTAATTTGTTACACAGCATAGAAAACTAAAATAGGATGATCATAGATCATTGGCCTTGCAAAATATCTTTGGAAGTGAACAAGATAGTACTTTTAGAAAATTAGAATCTTTACCAGGGAGATTATGGCATAGGTTAGAAGAAATACAATGAAATTCTTGGGAAAGGAATGAGATATCCCAATATCACAGTCAATAACTACTAGATAACATGCCGTTATAAGACTTCTGTTTTTGGGTGCTGTAGGCAAGTTTGGAGCCAGAGCTGAATGTCTCAAGAGGCTGGGGAGACAAGGAACTGTTACCAGAACCATTCTTTTTTATTTCTTCCAATTGGTACTTGTTCATTTGTTTTTAAAGACTATGAGTTTAGAGGAGCATTGAATTCTTAGCCACTTGGGGTCTTACCAAATTATTAACCTCCTCAGGGTCCCCAGATGTTTGATCTGGTCTTGAAAGCCTGAACAAAAATCAATTCTTGTCTTTTTTCTTTGGAGTAGAAAGGCTCCAGTGTTACTACCTGGTTCAGCAATGAAGGCTTGGTGTTCTTCAGAAGGCTTCAGTTTATGGAAAGAAGAATCAGGGTGTAGAGTTAATGGGAGCAGGTCTGTGTCACTGAGGAAGATGTCATTTAAGAAAAAGAATAGATGAAGAACGAGATCTGAACGTAGGGAATGGGCATACTTACCATTGGTCTCACCATTGTGGATGATAGAGTCAACAAATTTGAAGTGTGAGCCTCTAACTTTGTAGAGCTGATTTATATCTGAAATTATTCAAATGGTGTTACTCTATAGGACTAGTTGTGGGAAACTGAGCTCAAAGGCAAGATGGAAGTGCATATAGTCCATAGCACATAAACAAAGAATGAGAAGGGGCTGGTATTAGCTTAGAGCTTATTTATAGCCTCTCTTGGGAGGATGTGACATAACAAACCTGAGCATCAGAGCCTGGGATAATGAGGGAGATGATCCAGGCTTGGAATGGTGTCCCACTCCTTGTATTCTGTGTGGTGTGTGCTACACTGACAAAGAGCAGGGATTTTCTGATTGTCTCTGCTACACTGACCTTTAGTGTGTTTACTTTTCAGTTGGTTTGGGGAAGGCATTTTTGAACTCTGCGGTATGAGCAAGTTCACTTCTCCTCCACTTTCCTTTTTTCTCCTCTTTTGCCTAGAACGGTTTGCTGAGTGACAAATAAACACAAGTTGTTTTTACAGGTGTAAAACCAACAGATCAAATGCTGGCCTGTGCCTGGGCTTGTGAACAGAGACTGTGTTATGTTTGGAGAATGCCACCACATCATTTACACTTGCAAACCCTTTGTAATCTTAATCTCTTTGTTGCTTTTATGTTATACTGGCCCCCCAAGGTTAAAGAAAGAGATTTAGACCTTAAACACAAATCCAGCCTTCAAGCCCTGGAATTATCTTTGCCTTTAAATGCAGCTGATCAATGCCCATTTCTTTTGAAAATAAAACCCTTTTGAACCTTGAAAGCCTTCCACTGTTGAGCTATGCCTAAGTGCCACATGGGGGAATGGGCAGAAAAGAGCCCATTTTTCCCTTAGTGCTTGCATTAGGGGTCCCAGAGTTCAGCCCAACGCAATCAATTTAATTGGCGCTAGCTCTGGTGACAAATTATGCTGGTTTACACTCCAGTGTAGCAGAGATTCCTCAAACGCAGGGGAAGAAGGGAGATACACTTCTTGGTCTCTACTTAAAGAGGGCAACAGTATTGGAAAAGGAGCACATTTAATTTATCACTGTCAGAGCAGGTGCAAAGTTTAATTCTAACTAAAAGCATTAAACAATTAACCCAGACAGTCATGCCTTCTGAAAATGCTCAGTAGCAGGGAACACACGGACCAGATTACCAATGGAAACGTCGATGCTTCTCCTTTATTCCATTGAATATCTTCTTGCACTTTTTTTAAACAAAGAAAAGTCCCAGAAATACAATAGCTTCTCAGGTCTTTTGGTAGATGTCTGAAGTGAAAGGGTCAAACAGGACACCACCCTAGACTCAGAGGTCAGCAAATAATTGTCCCTTGAGCACTGGTTGATTAGCTGTGAGCAGAGAAATAAGTTACTTTATTTGGGAGCTCTTAAAATCTGGTTGCCTATCTTTCTATGGCAAAGTATATTTTCATGCAGTGTATATTCCACTAACTTCAATTGTTCTGCACAGCCCTAACCCATAAAGGTTGTCTGTTATTTGAGGGGTGGTAACCAAGGGGAAGAATTTGGAGATAAGAACTCAGCAAATAAATCCAGTTAGACATAGAGATGGAACTTGCTTCACAGATACTTAATAGATTTCCTTTTTGTGGTTGTTGAGTTATCAAAGAATCATCAAATTATAGAGCTACTGGTCCTTGGAGAATGTTGAAGCTTAAGCTGAGGAGTTTTATTGTGAAAGTGTTAAGACCCAGAGAAGCAAAGTTTCTGCTCATTGTTATGTAGTTTCTGCAAAGCTCTCATCTCTGACTTGGTTTAGGTGAGGAAAAAATTATGGGCTTTAAGATCTGTCCGACCTCATTTGAAAGGTGGCTGTGCTTCCCACTGGACATCTTGGGCCTCTAAAAACAGAGTGATGAGGCACCTTCATGAGGAATGTGTGTGTGTATGTGACGTGCTGGGCCTTCATACATGGCACCCACAGATCTCGTATGTGTTGGTTTCTTGCCTCTTTTCTTCCAAGTACTCAGATTAAATGAGAGGCTTTAGGTAAAACACCTGGTCCAGTGCCTGGAATGCACAATTGTGGTATATTTTCAACTCTGTAACAAACTAGGAAAGAATAGTTTAATTTGCAATCCTAATGCTCTAGGAGTTTAGAAACATCTTTTTCTGGATTGATTTATCAGTTTAAATCTTTGTTACTGAGAGACAAAGCATAAAATTGTGTTTTTACTTTTCAAATGTGTGGCTAGAAGAGGTTTGGGCTGAGGAGAACTTAGAGATCATGGTGCAGTCTCCTTGCTTTGCAGACAAGAAATCACAGGCCAAGACTGCTTAAATATTTTGCCAAGGACATGGTTAGCACAGCTGGCCTGTCTAGTGATCTTGAGCTCTGAGAGACAGATGCTCAGGTTGGTGGGGAAGTGGGGATCTGGATCTCTTACTCCTACCCCTAACCTGGCAGAACCTTATGATTCCACTGAACGCACTCTGAAAACCACAGGGATCTGTTAGAAATTGTTACATGAGGAATCTATTTTTGTATAAGTTGCCAGATAGCTGTATAGGAGAAAATTATGGTACTGCTCTAGCATTTTATAAGTTAACTACTTTAAACATGAGATTCTCCTGCTTTGATTTAAAATACAATTTAGCATTAGAAAATAATTTAAGAGACGTTAGAGAGAGAGAGAGAGAAAGAGAGGAAGAGAAAGAAGTCCTCTATGCATCATTCCCTGTCCAGCCCCAGCATTAAACAGAGTACTAAGCTTTATTTGAAGGAGCTGGTGTAGTCCTATGATAGGAAAGAATTACATATTTGGGCCTTAATTCTACAATTTGTGCCTCAGTTTTTATTTTTACTTTTTTGAGACAGAGTCTCATTATGTAGCCCAGGCTGATGTGGTCCTGAGTACTGGGACTAAGGTGTGCACCACCACACCGGGACTTGGTTTCTATTTTGTGGAAAGATTCTTTATGCCTTTTCTGAGTCTGCTTATTGCTGGCTAGAGTGATGCATGAATGTTATCCCTAGATCCTAGCTTGGGATTCTCCTAGATACAAGCACTGTACACTCAATGCCAGGGCAAGGTGTTTACTGAGTGTTCACTGCAAGCATGGCTCCATTTAAACCTAACAACTTCAGCATGTATGTCTTTTATCTCTATTTACAGAGCTAGAAACTGGGGAGAGAGAACTTATACAGTCACCAAAGAGGAGAGAGCTAATATTTGAATCCAGTTCTATCCCAAGCCCATGCTCTTCGCAATATGCATGTTGGTATGCAATAATTATGGCTTCAGTGAATTTCTATTACCAAAATGGTGTGTAACTGTCTTACTTACTTCTCGTTGCTGAGCCAAAATATCTGACACCCACAAATTAAAAGAGGAAAGGTCTATTTTAGCTCACAGTTTGTAGAAGTTGCAGACCATAGTCAGCTGGCACCAAGGCAGGGTGGCATGGCAGAGAGGTAAGGTAGAGGAGAAACTGTCTGTGGCAGGCAGGCAGGGAGCAGTGAGCCTGCCTTCTTTCTTTCCCTTTATATTCTGCCCAGGCTGCAAGCCTATTGGTTAATGCCACCCACACCCAAGAACTTTCCATTACCTATACCCAGAACTATGCTAAAGCAATCAGTGGACTAATCCGTCTACCACAACCTTTAATTCAGCATCACACACCCATACACATTTAATCCAGTAGCACATACCCATGATCCAGCACCTCCCAAAAGCCCCACCTATGAGCATATGAGGCTTTGGAGGGACATCTGGATATGTCATAACAGTGACCCAAATTTCAGCAGTTCCAAGTACAAAAACTACCTGTGTGGGAGGCGGGGTCATGAGGTGCTGATATTTTCTTTTTGGAGTCTATGGTCAGTAAGATATTCTTCTTTCTAAATTTGTTTGTTGTCATGATCTAATACATTTTTATCAGCCAGGAAATGTAAAAGAGGGATCACTATGAGCTGATTGCATGGTGGTCTTCGGGAAGAAGCATCCAGGTGGGGACCCCCCAGGCTTTGGATTTGTCAATTTTTAGAAGCCCAGTATCCAATGATATTTGGTATTGTGAGATTTGGAGGGCTAGAGGTTAATAGGCATCTTTTAGAAAAGCATAATCTGCTCGACTGACAGAGTTGTGAAAACAGAGAAAGGTAAAATGATGATACAAGTGCTCACTCATTCCCCTTTCCCATCAAGAAGAAAACAAGGATAGTTCAGTTGAGGTCTGGGGCAGACCTGCTTTCTAGCAGTGGCCGAGAATTGTGTAATTCAAATTATTAGTCTAACTCCCAAAGCTTTCATTTATTATATCTAATTGCAAAATAAGGGATCTTACATGCATATGTCTCATCCCCTATTTCTCCATTATTTGCTTTACTCATTTATCTAGACTTAATTGCCATTTCACAGCAGTCTCCATGAAATCTGGTTAGATTGCCTATTGCCTCTATAATTTCGGGACGTTTCTATAACTTAATGGTATTAACAAAAGCTGTCCATCTCTTGAGATCTTTTTGTTTTGCTCCTCACTGGTCCTCTTTGTCCTCATCCAGCCTGCTCAGGACAGCCTGCCTGCCCTGAAAGACACACGCAAGGAGATCTCTTTCAGCAGGGTGGGGTGAAGTTCCATGAGCCTCTGCAGTCACCCTAGGAGAAGGTGTAGTGGGGAGAACAGTCAGTCTTCCATATCTGTTCGTTCCACATCCACAGTCAACCAACATGGATCAAAAATATTCCCCTGTACCCAAATTTTCATCTGTACTGAACACATAGTGATCTTTTCTTGTCATTATTCCCTAAAAATATAGGATAACAACTACTTACATTGTATTTACATTGTATTATATGTTATCGAGAGATTCTCTACAGTATATGGCAGCATGTACATAGTTTATATGCAAATACTACATTATTTTATACGAGACTTGAGCATCTGTAGATTTTGGTATTCTCTGGGGCTCCTGGAACCAATCCTCCTTGGATACTTAGGCACAACTGCTTAGAAAAAGTGATGAAGTTCTTATATATCTTAACTTGTATCCTGATATTGCTGGATTTGCAATATTTAAATCTTGATGAAAAAGAAGCAAATAAAAGTTTGGAAGGTAAAAACTTATAGAATAAATTATCTCCAAATTCAGAATGTGTATATAGGATAGTGGGGGTATGTTTAAGTGTGTTTTTATTACCCTTATCTTTTAAAGCAAGGCTAGGAAAAAAAAAAAACCCAAACCACAAAAATACAAATAACAAAATGCATTTCCTTATGGTAGGATAAACATTCAGCTGTGTCATTTGCAAGATCTCAATAACATAAACAAAAATAAACCAAGCAATTTTCATAGTGAGTTTTTGTGTTTAGTATATGAAGTATTTCTGGATTGTCATCAAGCCAGCATTTATGACCACTTTAGAGAAATAAAAATTTTAGTAACAGAAAATTATAACATCGTCCAGTTCTTGATGGGGGACAAGGAAAGAGATGAGACTACAAATGATCTTAAAAAATAGAGATACATAGGGCCGGTGAGATGGCTCAGCGGCGTAAGCGCCTGCCTTGCAAGCGCGAGGGCCCGAGTTCGACTCCCGGATCCCACATACGAAAAAGGGGCCGGTGATATCGCTCAGCGGCACGGGTGCCTGTTGGCACATGAGGTCCTGAGGTCGACCCCCCGGTACCCACAAAAACCAAACAAACAAACAAAAAAAAATAGAGATACATTTTCCAAGCCATGTGGGGACAGAAAGAGAAGGGGCTTCTTGGGAGAGGTCTGGACCCGTCACCAATGTAGGATTCCACAATGTCCTGTCCAGCTCTGGAAAAGGCTAGCTTTGTGTTGCTAATTTGGTAGCCATCAATTCTTGTCTTATTACTTACCTTGCTCATCTGAAAAATGGGAATTATTTTATTTCTCATGTCTTCAGGCTTAAAGACTAAATCAAATCAGCTCAAGGTTTTACATCTTAGGAATCAAGTCCAAAAGTTGACTACGTGTCTGTTTTAGCATATAATTGCCAAGTTTCCTTACTGTTAAAAAAATGATAAAGAATAAAACCTTAAAACCTGTTGAACCCTCAGAAAATATTAAGACAGAGTGCTACATTTTCTGATTCATATAGGAATGCAGTTCCTTCTGTGGTCATTGTTGGGGTTCCTCTACCCACTTGCCTTCTATGCATGTTTCATTTCTTCTCAATGCCCTGCCTCGAGTCAGAAATTGCCCAGGCACAAGCGGGGGTCTGTGTCCCATCGCCCACTCCCTCTCTCTCAGAGGCACACACAGGGCACGATCACCTCTCACTCCTCTGACCACTCGAAAGTCTCCAAATACTGTCTTTAGTATGAGACCCTCATGTTTGCCCATGTCTCCAAGTCTCTTCAGGATATTCTACCTCATCATTCCCTCCCTTCTAGGTGGTGATTTTCAAAATATGGTCTGAGAGTTCTTTTCTGGTGTTCATGTTTCTAACATGACATGGTCTGTAATTGTGATTCTAGCAGGAATTAATAATCTCCTTGTTGTATGCCTAATTAGTTTTTCATCAAAATCATTGTTAGGATCTATTCATTCCTCTGTTCTGTCGAGGCTTTCCTCCCCCTCAGGTGACAAGCCAGAGTTGGTGGTAGAGGTATTCCAAGGAGGTTTTAGCACTATTAAAGGCTCCATGGTCATATAATTTCCTCCATTCAATTAAGAATTTCCCCGTAAACTATCCCAGTAGGAGCGAGGTGCTTTGACAGAGCTCACTAAATAGCTCCCTGTTTCAAGGAAGACCACTATAATGTCCTTCTCATTTGGATTTTCTTCCTGGGTTCTGGGCTTTGCAAAACATTCAGTTATCACAGAGATAGATAACAAAACTGTCTTATGAAGCGCCCTTATGTACTTAATCAAGTAGTAATTCCTTTGTAACCTTGAAATGATTAAACAGTGATATAAAAAGCATATTTTGGCTTCACACAAAAGAATTTTGATTCAAGACTTGCTGGTGTTTTGTTTCTGGTTAGGCATTAAAATTTGACGCCTTTGGTCCAGTCAAATGTGTAGTGCACATCCTAGTTGAAATGCAGTAGACCCAACTTATTTCTGGTCTTGCCAGCTTGAGATTCTTTCCTAAGAACCATTCCTTTTCTCCAGCTGCTCACTGATTTCATTAACTCTTGCATAGCTCAATAGGGACCCAGGAAGGAACCCAAGGAAGGGCCTCAGTGGAAGGAGAAACTTAGTTCTGTGGCGTTGAATTGGGTTTCCTTTACTTTTTCTGTGTAGCCAGGCTCCTAAGGGACCCAAAACGCATAGTATGATTATTTCTTAGTTCAGGGTCTTACCTAGGCTGGTCAGACCTAGCCAGGGTCAGAATCTGAAAGATTCACACATTTCTGATGCTTGTATTCAGAGTTCTGAAAGTTCTTATTGTCTGTGGTAAGCGGAGCCCTCCTTTCCTTATAATTATGGGAGCAGCAATTCTTTGAGGGGAGGGATCTTCACCGATGTTAACTTACCCTTTTTTCCTATCTCCCAGAAAGTTTAACCCTTTTTGTGAATAAGCTTGTACAGGTTTAGGTGAGTACCTCCATGGGGCTCAAATACCTTATCTCCACTGCATCCCCAAACTTAGTTTAAAATATAGCACCTCTACTTACGTAGCATTCCAGACACCACATAGAGACACAGGTTTTCCAATTTGGTACCAGCTCCAGTGGGTGTTTCAGATGCTTTTTGCTTGTCAGTCCTGAATTTTCCTGGCAGAAGTCTGGGGAGAAAGTGCTGGGATGAGGACAGTTGTGAAGGTGTCTGTGGGGTGCTCACCTTGGACTTATCAATACTGATGAAGGTGTAAGTCCTCACGGTCGCCACAGTCCAGCTCTGCTCAATACTGAAGGCATAATGGAGCCCTTTCTGTGTGTCAGCCACTTGGACACAAGGATGAATAAGACATGGTTGCAGCCATGGAGATTTTCCAGAGGAGAAATACACAGCACTGCTGGAAGCTGGCTGTGTGGTGCTGCCTCTTCCCTCTGTATGTTGAGGATCACTTGATTCCAAGGGTAGGAATGCTCACAGAAGCTCGGATAAGGGGCTTGTTGGGAGAACAGAGGTGTCTCTCATCAGTGCATCTGTCTGCACCAGGTAGTGTAGTTTGCTCTGGGCTCCTGATTGCAGGAGGTCATGGTGCCGAAATTGAGCAGTGCTAACTCTGGCCTGGGGCTATAGAGGGCACCATTTTCTTTTCTTTTCCTCCCTTTCATATTTTATTTTTAAATACATTTTATTTTGAAATCATTTGAAACTTAGGGGAAAATTGCAAGAATAATGTAGAGAACATTTATACACCTTTTATCCAGATTCACCAGTTTTTAATGTTTTGGCTTTTTTTTTTTTAAATATATTTATCTGCCTATTGTTTTTGGAATCACTTGAGGGAAAGTGTCATATTCTTTGTGCCTTGATTCTTCAGTGTGTATTTTTTAAGAACAAGGATATTCTTCTAGGTCACCAGAATATGAGGTGTGATCAACAAATATGGTAAATGTTTAAATTTAAAAATATTTATTGCAGTAAAAACACATTAACATTAGTGCCCTCAGACTATTTCCCTTACTTTGAAAACCGTTATCCCATTATTCTGGCCACTTTCTGAAGCAGTTTAGAAGTCTTCTTTCATGAATGTCTTTAGTTGTGTTGCGATCGCTGCCTCAATGTCCTGAAAGGATTCAAAACATTTACCCTTATGATCACTTTGATTTTGGGGAAGAGCCAGAAGTCACATGGTGCCAGGTCTGGTGAGTAAGGTGGATGAAGACACATCATAATGTTTTTATTTGGCAGAAATTGCTGTAAATGTTTGATCACTAAGGGGTAATTAAACAATATGGTGAATATTTAAATAAAAAAAATATTGCAGTAAAAGACACATTACCGTTAATCCCACTCAAAATACTCCCATTGCTTTGAACACACTGCTGAATACACTGTGTTTTTTGGTCACCCCTGTACAGTTTTCAAATGATAGGAAATTTAACAGCAAAATAATGCTTTTATTTAATTGGCAGTCTATATTCTAATTTTATCAATTATTCCAATAATGTCCTTTATAGAACTATGCATTGTATTTAGATGTCATGTCTTTTTCCCCTGTTTTAACTGAGAATATGGTTTAATCTTTCTTTATCTTTCACAGCACTGACATTTCTTCAAAATGTAGACTAGTTATTTTACAGAATATTCCTCACTTGGGGTTTACCTGGTATTTCCTTATCATTAGATTCAGGTTATGCTTTTTTTTTTTTTTTTTTTGTGGGTACCGGGGGTTGAACTCAGGACCTCGCCCTTGCCAGGCAGGTGCTTATGCTGCTGAGCTACCTCACCAGCCCCCGGTTATGCATTTTTGGCCCAAATTCTATATGTATGATGTGTGGTTCTCAGAGTAATAACATCTGGAGACAAATAATTCTAGCTCATTTATGGTTTAATATGACAATTTTTCCAAATTTATTTTCTTCCATGTTTATCAGTTAGCATTGTATTGTAGAAGAACTTTCCCTTTCATTTATTTTTAAAATTTATAATCAATATGGATACACAAATTCCTATTTTTACAATGGTTATAAATGTTTATTTATTTTGATGTTCAAATAATCACACTTAGTCAGTGAGGAGCTTCTTTAAGCTGCTGCTGTATTTGTTTTTTATTTCTGACCTGTCTTCATTACTTTTTAAAGCACTTCTTTACTTTCTGGAGGAAGAGGATGCTCCAGGCTCATCTTGTATCTTCTCTGCCCCAGACCTGTAATTATCCATCTCTCCATAGAGCCTCCTGGTTCCCTTTAGTGGGGAATGGTATTTAGAAACCGAGATCTGAATGCTGGTATACACATTGCTATCAGGATGATATCACTTGTAGTGGATGAAGCTAGGGAATAACTTCTCTATGATCGCCTGCTGCATTCTACAGTCAGACTGCCAGGTTGTTCCCATGAGACTACGGTAAGTTTCCCACTTACGAACAAATTCTGTTCCAGGAGAAAGTTTGTAAGTCGGATTTGTTTGTAAATCCAACAAAATGAGTCTTACACACCTTTGGCACAAATACACAATGTAAAGCATAAGAAAACTTCCAAAACACAAATACTGTAAGTAAACTCTTTTTACTTCTACAGTTACCTTAAAATGGTAGTACAGTACAGAACAACTGTAAACTATTTTTACTTTTACAGTTACTTTAAAATGGTAAGGTAGACATGTGAGCTACTGTGATTTGTTCCCATCCAGGACTGTTCCTAATACAAGCTTGTTTGTATCTGAAAGTTCGCAACTTAAATATTAGTAAGTCAGGGACTTAGGGTATTTAGTATTTTCTTAACAGAAATTACTTGGCCTTAATGTGTCAGGACACCAATTTTGGTATTATCTACAGAATTAGTAAAGTAGCTATTCAAGTCCATTTCCCTTTTCAGATCCTCAGGTCTACATAGTTTCAAATCCTACTCCTCACAGAATCTTTAATTTTTACTTATCCGTCTTATTTTAGTCTGTTTTTTTCTATCTTTTTCTCTCTCCTCTGTTATTTATTTTAAGGCTGATTATTTTCTTTTCTTTCCCTTTTGTATTTCAACAGCTGTAAACTCTATGTCCATTCTTATGACCCTGGAAATTTTAACATGAATAGTTTATTTACTAAAGTCTAATCAATATCCTTATTCCTTATCTTATATTTTTTAGATCACTTTAACTATTATAATCATTTCCCAACTAATATATTATTATTTATCATGTGTCTAAATCCCATCTGATTTTTAAAATTCCAGAAGACATCATTATTACTGTTGTTATCTCAATCAATCTTTATTTAGATTTATTCACATATTTACTACTAGCTTTATTGAATGCAGAAAAATGTTACTTGATTTCAAATGTTTATAATAAAATAAAGAAAGACTGGAAATTAATAATCTAAGCACCCAATTTAACAATGTATGAAAAGCAGTAGAATTAAACCAATGAAAAGAGAAAGAAAATAATATATATATATCATATTCATATATTACATACATGTATACTCTGTGAGGATTTGTCACAGGGCATTGGTTTTAATCAGTTGTGGAACCTGATTTAGCCGTCTCTGTAAGACTGTTGTCTTTATGTCTGATACTGGAGCTTGAAGTCTACTAGTGGTCAGGAAGGGAAGGTAGATGCAAAGTAAGCAAGCTCAAGCCAGAACCTCATGAAAATGGACCAAAATCCATGTTGGTTCTTACTGCCTCTAACATTGGCAGTGTGAGTATCTTGCAGAAGGCTGAGACCCTTTGTCATGAAGCTAAACATACATAGCTGGCTCAGGATTCAGAGGAGCTGAGGGAGAACCAGGAGAAGGTAGAAGAGTTGCAGGACACAATCTGCTTCTCACCAGTTGAATCAGGAGAACAGCAATGTCATGCATGACAATTACAACGTGACTCTACTGTCCTTCAAAATCTCCCAAGACATTCCTGTAACTCACTCTAACTAGGAACATCCAGGAAAGGGAATTCTTGTAGAATTTGCTAGATGTAGTTTATCTTAGCTAAAGTGACATATTATGAGGGGAAAATGATAAATAATCCTTTTATTGCAAACTTTTAACCTAAAATTTTCTTCTGTTTGAAATATTTAATTGCTTTTAGTAAATATTTTTTGTGTTTATTTGAAAAAAGTTTTAATCCTTCTATAGTTTTAGAAAGATATTTTCACTTGGTGTACAATTCTAGACTAACTTTTTGGTTACTCGTGTTAACAGTTTAAAGATAATTTTTCCCACTGTTCAGGATGTCATTATTATTGCTAGGCATTCAGCAGTCAGTCTGATCATCATTCCTCTGAAGTAATGTAAGTTTTTTCTTCTGGTTGGATTAAGATGTACTTCTTGTCTTTGGTGTATAATGTTTTCACAATCGTGACTAGTGTGCATTTCTTTTTATTTTATGTTCTTTTAAAATCTGATTTATAGTATTGATACCATCTCTTAGTATCTTTTTTACATATTATCTTCTACATATTACTGCATCATCTTTTTTATTTTCCTTCCAGGCTTTCAACTGAATTTATATTAGAGTATGTAAGAGTTTTTCATTTTCTTTTTTGCTATTAAAATTTAATTTAATTGCATTGTGATTAGAGGTTATAGCCTTTGAAATTCTTTGAAATGTGTTGACTGGTTTTATGACTGAGTTTGTGGACTTGAAAAGGTCTGAAAGTGAAGTTGTTTCAAAATTCTGCTTCATTTACTGATTTATGTATTCTTATCTAGAATTGTATTTTATGAAAATTCCAAGTGGCGACCATATGATGATTTTACTATCTACTACATCTAGCACAATGTTAAGAGCACATACTTGCTTGACAGACAAATGGAATTGTGGTCCTAGTTCAGCCACCTAACAACCAATGCTTTTGCAGATGTCTTGCTGGCTTGCTTTGGATTCTTCTGGGAGGTCTGTGTACCAGTTTGCTCTGTCCACCATGAAAGAGAACTAGGACAAGTTGGCTATTTTCACTGGAGTCTGCCTGTGTGCAAGCTGGGATCCCTATTATAGTGGCAATGTAGACAGAGTTACTGGTAAAGGGTCTCAAAAAGTTAGTACTAATTTTTGCAGGGGTTAAGTGCATACTTCTTTTATTGTTATTATTTAACAGAAAATATAACAGAAACATCAGAACTGATTTTCAAAGCCTGTTTTGTCACTTTATAGTCTATTGAAAAATTTGAAATAAAACATTTAGTGACTAAATGAATCTTTATGAGAGAATCTGTATGATTCTTTGGCCAGTTGGTTCTAGTCAATTCAAACTCTGTAGGGTGGAAATCAAAGGACTAGAGTCACCATTTCAAAGGAGGAAAGCTTAATCCCAGGATAATGATACTCTTGGGCTGCAGATTGCAGTTGGCTTGACAACATCCCAAGGGGGCTCCCTGTGGCTTCATGTGCTTCCAGCAGGGAGTAAGAGGCACCAGGACCCAGAGAACTCTTTCTTATCCCAGAGCAGCCTGGAAATTTGCTTGGCCTGCTATGAAGAAATTATTCTCCACCCTAATATGGGGGGGGGGGAGAGAGAAAGAGAGAGAGAGAGAGAGAGAGAGAGAGAGAGAGAGTGCAACCAGTTGTTTGGGGATCTACTAAATGATGGATAAATAGACATTGCCTAGGATGCCTAGCTGTGGAAGTGCTGGTCTGAGTACTGACAGATCCTGTGGAGTTTTTATGCAGACAGTCAGACACATGATAAGCTCTTACTTAAAGTCAGCTATCTCATCGTCATCACCATCATCGTCATCATCATCATCATCCTTACCACAGTGACCCTGTTTGTTCATTTAGGCTAACCAGTCCTCCCCCAACCTCAGGTGATATTTGTCCACTCTGGTCACATATGAGGTATTCCTTGTTTTGTTAAAACATGTAGGTTAACTGTGTTTCTTCTGTTGCTTTTTTCCTCTCCTTTCTTTTTAAAATAAACTACAAGCTGGGTGTAGAATCAGGTTCGTGTTGGAGTGGGGGTGCTTTATATTTGAATGCTTTGAAGAATTCACAGCAGCTTAGCCAAGATACCCATTTCCTCCCATAACTCACATGATTATGCTAATTCAGAAGAAATGTGTTGATGCACTATTAAAAAGCATGATCTGTTTTCAGCTTCTGGGTAAAGAGGAGAGCAGCAGCCTTTAGTGGCCGTGTCAGTTTTGCCTGTATTATTATGTGCAGATGTGCCAGCTGCCAGTAGGCATTTTCTCTCTGATAGCGCTAACCACTTAACCGTGGGTCAGCGAGGTGCAGCTCTCAGCCAATAGATCTAATTGCAATCCTTCTATGTTCCCTGTGATTGCAGGTTTCTCCAGCTCTATAAACAAATAGTAATCAACTAAACCTGTTACCTCTGAGTAGAGATGTCACGATATGAAATATTAGCTGTTCAAAATACAGTAATGATGGTTTTAAACTGCATTTGTTTCTTGAAAATAAAGAAAAAACTTAAAAAAAGAAGGGAAAATCAGAAGCTCAAGGATTGGAATTCTGAAGGGCCCTCTGGCTCTTTTCCCTCTGCATAATAAAAAATTGCATATGTATACGGCATGTTTTATGTGGCCAGATACAGCGTAAATATTGTGTACATCTTTTGCTGGAGTAACAATGCATTAGCAGCATCTCAAATAAGCTCTGCCTCAGCATCTACATTTTTATGACATTTTTATGTTAATGCAAGTCAAACTTATGTTTTACGATGTATCTAATCCACCCCAAATTAATCCATTTGTATTCCTATAATCCAATCAGCTGCAGCCTCCCCTGCTGAAAAGTTAGATGTAAAGTCCAAGGCAGAAATATGCCATTAAGTCTGGACCCAGAGAGGCTTTGCTTTTAGAAGGTGATTTTCCTCTTTGGCACATGGAGGCAGTGTGGCTTTGGGTGGGCAGCTCTGGGTAGGAGTAGAGGTGGAACAGGGATGCAGGAATGATTCTGCGAGATGAAGGTAACAGTATGGATAATATCACATCTTTGCACATTTTATTTTATTATTTAACTTTACTTTTGGTTCTATTGAGTTCAACTAGTAGTCTCTGTCATGTTTCTTAATCTTTTGCCAGGGTTTGATTAGGTACTTAGTGTATAGTAGGCATTGTGCTGAGCCTTTATTGAGCATCTACTGTATACAACTTATATGCTACATTTACTGAGAATCTAGTGTGTAGAATATGTATGCCAGAACTGGAAACCAGATTTTATCTGCCTCTGTTTTGCCCATATTTTCCCAATGAAGATAAAATAAGCACTAGAATTTGTTTGTAACTTTTAGGCCATGATATAATACCTTAAAATGGATAAATTCCTCCAAGAAAATGCTAAGATGTCTAGTGTAGTGTGAGAAGCATTAAATTAAAAAGTCTTGAGTTTGAGTAGAGTTGTATATTGATAAAAAGCCCATACTTTTAAAATTAAAGAAGACATAAATAAATGGAAAAACACACCATATTCATGGATTAGAAAGACTATCGTCAAGATGTCAAGATGATGTATAAATTTACATAATCTTTGTCAAAATCTTAATGCCATTTTTTGCAAAAGGATAGAAAACCTGTCTTAAAATTAATAATTCATATGAAATCTCAAGAGATCCCAAATAGTCAAAATAATCCCCCAAAATAATAAAACTGGAGGAGTCACACTTCCTGATTGCAAAACTTTTCATAAAGCTAATCAAAACAGTATAGTTCTAGCATAGAGACAGTCATACCAACCAACAGCATAGAATAGGCAGTCCAGAAATAAACCCTTGCATATACATTTAAATAATTTTTGATAAGGGTGTCAAGTCCATTTAATGGATAACAGACAGGCTTTCTAACAAATGGTGGTGAGAAAACTAGATATCTGTGTGCAAAACAATTAAGTTAGACCCTTACTTAACATTACATACATAAATTACCTAAAAATAGGTAATTTAAAATTATAAAACCCTTAAAAGAAAACATAGAGCAGAAAGTTCACAACATTGGATTTGGCAATGATTTCTTGGATATGCCATCAAAGTCACAGGCAACAAATGAAAAAATAAATATGACTTTATGAAAAATGAAACATTTTGTGTATCAAAAGGTAATGGAGGGCTGGTGAGATAGCTCAGCAGCATAAGTGCTTGCCTGGCAAGCACAAAGTCCTGAGTTCGACTCCTGGAACCCACATAAAGGAAAAAAAGGGGCCGGTGATATCGCTCAGTGGCACAGGTGCCTGCTGGCAAGTGTGAGGTCCTGAGGTCGACCCCCGGTACCCACATTAAAAAAAAAAGGGTAATGGAGTCAAAAGGCTACTAAAGAATAGGAGAAAATATTTGCAAATCATGTGTCTGCTAAGGAATTAATATCCATAATATACAGAGAACTCTTAAAACTCAACCATAATAAGAAATCCAATTAAAAAATGGGCTAAGGACTTGACATTTCTCTAAAGAAGACATATAAAAGGCCATTAAGCACATGAAAAGATGATAGACATCAACAGTCATTAGGAATATACAACTTGAACCATGAGATACCACCTTGTGCCTGGGAGGATGCCCACTGCCTCCCCACACACAGAGTAAAGAGGATTGGCAAATGTGTGAAGAAATTGGATCTCTTGTGCATAACTGGGAGAAATATAAAATGGTACAGCTATTATGGAGAATAGTATGGTGGGTCTTCATAAAATTGAAAGAAGATTCCATATAATCCAGCAATTTTTTTTCTGGGTATATATTCAAAAATTCAAAAGCAGAATCTTAAAGATATATGTGTATATCCATATTCATAACAACACTAATCATGAAAGCTAAAACATGAAAATACCTCAAGTGTTTTTAAATGGATTAATGGCTAAGCAAAAATGTGGTATATTCATATAATAGAATATTATTTAGCCTTTAAAAAGAAGAAAGTTTTGATCTATGTTAAAATATGGACGAACTTCGAGGGCATTATTATGCTAAATGAAATAAACCATCATAAAATGATGGATACTATATTTTCCACTTATATGAGGTACCTAGAGTAGTCAGTATTATAAAGACAGAAAGTAGAATGGTGGTTTTCAGGGCTAGGAGAAGGGGAGTTGGAGAGTTATTGTTTAGTAGGTACAAAATTTCAGTTTTGAAAGACAAAAATATTTCTAGAAATGGATGGTGGTGATGTTTGCACAGCAATATAAATGTAATTAATGGTACTGGTCTGTACACTTAAAATGGTTATGATAGTTAATCTGATGTTATGTGTATTTTACTACAACAAAAAATGAAAAAAAATTCGGGGAAAAGGCCTATGCTTTTAAGGCCTATACAGTACAATCAATATGTTATTGTAAGTTTCAAATTCCCACTCTACCACTTACCAACTGAGGAAAGTGACTTAACTACTCCATGTCTTAGTTTTTTTATCCTTCAAATTTTTAACACTTAACTGGTGAGATTGTTGAGAAATGTTGAGCTAAGTTATGTAAAAAGTGTCTGGTACTTAAAAAGAGCTCAGTCTATGCTACCTACTGGCATTGTTTACCTCAGAGTTTGAAATTTAGAGCTGTGAGAGTTCTTTGGGCTAAGCATTTTAACTTTACAGATGAAGAGAACTGTATGACAGGGGCTCAGAAGGTCTCAATGTCTTACTCGTAATCACACAGCTACATGGCACAGAGCCAATATATGAATCTTGGTCTCCAGCCTTCCAGGACAATGGCCTTCCAGTATATTTGGCTGTAGCTTTCCTTGCATAAAGTGACTGTAATAAAAACATGTTACTGCCCTAGACTTGTAGCTCAGAACAAGTACCCACTCACTGCCCTCCAGCTTGGTTGACCTTGAGATAGGGCCATGTCCTCTTCTGCCAGTCTTTGGTGGCTGACTTCAGGACTAAAAGCGGCTGGCGTGAGCCTTTTTCCTCAGTGCTTCTCCCATCTGTCCCAATCCCTACTGGTTTTCAAGGATGACTCAGCAGACATCTACCTGGCTACTATCTGAGAGAAGTCTAGGAGCTTCCAGGAAACAAAGGCTAGAATTCACCATCTTTGTTTTCCTTGGAGCTGGGTCTACCTGACTTCAAATATCTGGCTAATGTGTGGTCAGTCTATTTCAGGCAAGCAGGAAAGGAAAAACGGTCCTAACTTGGACTGGAAACCAATGACTGGGTATTATTTTTTTGTCTTTTTGTTTTATAATTTTGACTCCCCATGAAAACGGCTTCCACTTATGTGTGATTCTTTGTTTCACCCTCATTTCTCCTCCTTGATTCACCTCCTGTCTTTGTCTGTGAGGTTATAAGGTTGTTTTGACTCTGTCAGGAAATTGTAGGTAAGAAGCTCCTGGTGACTGGGATCACAGGATGGAAAGTTCTTCCTGAGCTCTCTGGCATGATGTAGGATGGAATCTTCTCTTGATTTTTATTTAACTTGAAGGGGTCTATGTGGTTCATATTTAGAGAAACATTGTCAGTTATTTTTATGAGAGAAGAGAAAACAGTGGTGGTGGTGGTGGTGATTTGTGTGTATATGTGTATAGGTGGAGGCGGGCTCGAAGGGATGGAATTGGCTTGAAAATCTGCAGTGGGCTCTTTTCTCCTTTAACACTGATGCTGGGTAATTAGCAAAATGCGCACAGGGTTTTATCCATATTCATGCGCCCTTTCCCACAAGCATAAACAATCCAGTCTCTATTATTTCCTTGCGTGTGTGGCTCCCCCCTCTCCCTGCCACCTGCAGAGCCCTGTGCTGCTCTGTTCACATCATTCTTACTCTTGTTGGGGGTGGGGGAGCCTCCCCTGGCCAGGGCATGGGCACGAGTGAGGGACTCGACAGAGAACAGAGGGGGCTTCTTTCCAAGGCAGTCTTTGTGGCTGGCTGAAAACTTCAAAAGTGCGCATTCACAGTATGCATTACATGGGTCAGCATTGGGAGGACCCTGCAGAGTAGGTAGGGTTGCATAATTATCCTGTGTGATAAAGGAGAAAATGAGGCACAAAGATAGGGCTTTGGTTTGCTCTTCCAGATCTGCTCCCCAAGTGGTTTGGCCAATCCCTTGCCCTGGTAGGCTGACCTAAGAGGACCCCTTCATTGGTCTCCCTTGTCTCTGGCATCCAGGAGCAAGGGGTAGCTTTGACCTAAGGTTAGAAGACACAAAAAGACCAAGGTTGGGCTCCTATTACCAGATATGTGGTGTTGGCAGTACCTGTGTTCCTCTATGGCCATGCTGCTGTTGATAGGTGCTTTTCTACACCTACACACCCACCATTTTCTAGTTGGGCTATCGTACCATTTTGCCCTGTTCAGATTGAGGGGTGGTAAAGAATTCTCTTGAGTGTTAGCCCCTTTGTATTTCTTATTGGTTCCATTAGTCCTCCCACATCCCTGTAAGAAGTCATGCCTGTATGTTACTAGAGTGAGGAGCTGATGCCTGTGCAGACCTTGCCAGTGACCGCACAGCTAGAAGGTAGAGCCCAGCATCCCTCCTTGCTCAGCAGGATTGTTTCTATTAGGCCATGAGGTCCCATCACTGCATCACTGGCATCCTCTTTGTCCCGTAGCAGCAGGCTGTGAATCCACCAGTAAATAAGAGATCTAGATCCTGTCCCATCTTTCCCACTCTTTATGAATATGTATTGGATTTCATAGGCTGACTTTTCTTTGTAGAAGTGAGAATGTAAGTGTGGTCATAGTGTGAATAGTATGATGGAAATTCAGTTTTTGTTTTGTTTTGATTTTTTAACCTGTCTGTGCTGCCATGGAGGAGGAAGTGCCATGTTCATGCACAGAATACCGGGAGACAAGCTGGGGCCATCCTGTCAGAGGTAGCAGATGATGATCATGTCCATTCATTTTCAATCCTAATCTTTCCCTGCACTTAAGGACTTGCCAGCCTCTCTAAAATCATCTATTGGAGGTGTGATTACTGTTCTTTCTTCTTTCTTCATACATGATGCAAAAGCAAACTGCTCAAATAGTCTACTTCATGATGCAACAACGTAAGGTCGGTCTCTGCAATGCTCATCAGATTTAATAGTCCCTGGCTCTTCTTTCCCTCACCTGGTGCACAAGTGGAGACAAGCAAACCACATGCTTCGAGGGCTCCGAGGGTGAAGGGCAGAAGCAAAACAAACTGTGCTTCTCTGTATTCTTGCTTTCTTTGAAAAGATGTTCACTACAGAGCTGCACATCAGTTACATTCTGATTTGATAATTATTTGCCACAGGCTGACTATGAACCTGGTACATGATAGGCTCTAGAAGGGTCATTGAAGGAACATATGATATAGTTCTTGCCTTCAGAAGACTTTTGCATTTATTAGGGAAATATGACCAACCTGGGAAAAAAACCCATAGATAGACATACAAGAAAGTGTATATGCAAATGCTGAAAGTGATCGATTAGGTGTATCATATGTGGTTGCGATGTAAGGAAGCTGGTCAGGAAGGTTGGGGAAAGCCTCATGAAAGAGCTTCCAGAAGTAGTGGGATAGTTTGGACACACTGATAACTAAATTTGATATGATCACAGAATTCTCTTCTTTGGGGTTCACAATCATTTTTCTGGAAAAGGGGCAGATATGACCTGAATTCTGTCTTTTCAGCCATCAAGTATTTTCCTCTCCAGAGACACTATTGCCAATGCCACAATCCCTTTTGACTTAGGGCGTCTTTCTTCCTATCCTATGTGATAGAAAAGAGTGGAAGGTAACAACACACTTTCCAGTGGTGAGTAAAGTATTTCCATGAAAAGCCATTTATATACAGACACTGGGTTACCAAGTTTATTCTTCCCCTAACACCCCAAAGGCAGAGAGTAGCTTGAAAAAATCACTAAGAGGCCCTTAACCTTGTAACATACAGTTTTTGCTAAAAATATATATTAATAATATATTATTGAGCGAGCATAGATGAAGAAGGCCAGGGAGGGAGGAAGCAATAAGAGTGTGAGCGAGGTCAGTGCTCTTTGCCCGCAGACTCTACAATCAATAAGATCTGGTCAATAACTGCTTTATTACTGCACTACCACCCGGAGCAAAATCATTTTTAAATTAAGAATATATTTTGCAAAACTGAATTAACAATATTGAATATTTTGCTCTTTGATATGACAAGCCTTCAAAATCAAATTATTAAGTATGGAAAATGCTTAGCGGGTGAAGTTTTTCTTTCTTCTCCTTCTCACTTTTTCAACCACATTCCCTCTCTCCTTTCCATCCTGCTCAACTCCACTCCTCTGCTCTCCCCAACCCCCACATTACAGCTTGGGAAGGAAACAACAGCAGATTTTTAAGATCTCCGGCACAAATGTGGATGTAAATTAGCATTGAATCTAGCACATGAAAATTAAGAAAGGAAGACACATTTGCTTCAGTCCAACAAAACTGTGCATTTCCTCTAAGAGAAAGGACCGAATCGAGAAAATTGGGAATTTTCCACCTGAGTAAGAACTGATGCCAAAAAATCAGCCTTTGGACTTTTATAATCTCTGGCAAGCAGTGAAATCTCACCATTGCTCCCCTCCCCCCTCTCACCCTTGGTTCCCCTGGCTCCATTCCCGATGTGTTCTCTCCTTTCTACACAGATGGAGGGGACAGAGGAGAGTTCTTCATGACTCATGTAGTGCAACTTTAAAGCATCTGTAAGGCCAAATTCACCCCCCTCAATAAAAACTACAAGGAACTTCTGAGTAGCTGTGTTATACACAAGTGGGTTGTGAAGACGAACACGGACCACAGCTCTGGGAAGTGCTAAGTGATGTTATTAGAACCGATCATGCAGCGTCTTTCTCATAGGAAAACCTAAGGTTCTGGTGTTCACATTTTCAAACATTATAATAAGCACCTCTCAACCCTTCTGTCTTCTTAGGCCACGTACCACTGTTTACCATTAGCAATTAAAAACTCCTGCATATAAATTGTAGGTTATTGAGTTTGGCTTATAAAATAATAAATAACAATAGAGAGAAGGAAATTTTTCACTATTATTTTTTGTGCAAAACTCTAATATTGTGCTCCCTAATTTTTGGAAAAAGATAATGTTAATTAGGCCATGCAATGGCACATTGATTTATTATTCCATGTCAGATGACAGATTTATACTCTTTGAAAAGGGACAATTGTTCAAAGTATTGGAGAGACAGAGACGGGTTGGGGGAGGGAACTTTTGAAGAAGGGAAGGGAACTAGCAATGCTTTCTCTACATTATCTAACTTACCCTTCTAACAGCCTTTGGAAGGCAGGTGGTACTCTTCCTTTTACATTGGAGCTTAGGTGGTTTAAGTAACTTGCCCGGGTCAGGCAGCTGGTAAGTGGTGGAGTTGGAAGTCAATCTCAGGCAGATGTGACTAAATACTACGTTCTTTCCAGCACCCCATACTGTCTTTTTAAGACTATGTTCAAGTCTGTTGCCCAGCAAATGAATTTGACCAAACATAAAATGTCTAAGATATTTAGTCAATGATTTTTAATCTTTAACATAGATCACAGATCCCTCTGAGAAACCATGCAAGGTATTTTTTCCTTCTTCCAGGAAAACACACACACACACCCATAAAATAATTTTAGAGAGTATCCAAGTTTTCTGAAGCCCAATAAAAGTCTCCATGTGAAGATCCTTTGTGCTAAGTGTCCTAAGAGCGAGGCACTCCATAAATCCAACATTCCTCTAAAGAGGCTCAGAGGACTCAGTGTTAAGGGTTTCTCTTTGATATTAGGCCCGAGGGTAGTAAAAGCAGAGGATGAGACTGAACTGTGGTTAGCTTTGCTCCAGTGTGCTCAGGTATGGGTTGTCCCTAAAATTTGGTGGCTATGGGTCACAGTGGTTTGTAAAGGGCCTTTGGAGGAAGGTTTTGGCCTGGTCATAGTGACTTTCTACTGTCCTAGAAAAGCCATGGGACCTCCAGTAGGAGACTCTGACTGTTATTTAAATATAAGATGTTTCTTTGGCTTCTTATGCTCCTGGAAAATTGAAGTGAATTTTTTCATTTTTCCTTATTGTTCAGTAATAATTTTTGGGACTCTACAATGTGTTGAACATAGTGCTATGCACCAGAAAAACAAAAAGAAAATCTCAGTTGACTGAGAGCTTGCTGACATTTTAATTTATCTTGGCTGAATCTCAAGGTTGGATTATTGATCAGGGAGGGCTTGACAAGGTGACAGAGAACTGAGTGAGGAAGACCAAAAGCCTGATGCCCACTTCTGGGCCCAAATCCTCTCTCAGAACCTGAGTCTTGCCTCTGGGGCTGCCGTGACAATTTTATGCTCAGCACTGCTCCAATGTGTTCAGTTCCACATATGCTTATCAAATAGGCACTTTTTTGGGGCAATTAAAAGGAGGTGGCCTTGAGGCTGAGTCTGTCCCCAAGAAACTGATGCTCACCTTGCATGATCAGATCACCACAGTGTTCCACAGAAGAGAGGTCAGTTGTTCAGAAAATGCTGACGAAATCTCAGTGCCATTTGGGAGAAACTAATGATTGGATTTTCAGGTCACACTGGTGTTGTTGTCCTCAGATAACTTAGATCTTTTCCAAAAGGGAAGAAGACTAAGAGATGGAAGGAGGAGGGGAGGAGAGGGAAGCAGAAGGGAATGAAAAAATAATTAAAATGTGTTATGTATGTGTACTAACTTCCCATGAGGAATGCGATCATTATGTACTGCAAATGTGTACTAATAAAAATAAAAATTTAAGAAAAGAGCATCTTAAGAAAACCTTGAGGATGGGATGTGGTAAACTGCTTTTAGTTTTCAGTATTCACATATGCCAGTGATGGCGAACCTTTTAGAGGTGAGTGCTCAAACTGCAACCCAAAACCCACTTATTTATTGCAAAGTGCCAACACTGCAATTAAAACTGAGTACTGAGGTTTTAGTTTAGAAAAAACAACTCATACATTAACATCTTTTGTCTTAAAAGAAAAACAGCACGCATGCCACGGGTTCGCCACCACTGAGATAGACAATTAGTAGATTGAGGGTACTTTTGAAATGTGTAGAGCAAAGAATATTGGTAAAGGAATCTTAACCGAGTATTTCTTAAAGACATTAGACATTCTCATCTGCAAGCAGTATGCATTCTCATCTCCATGAAGGATAATGGATGGTAGTCTTTGACTCAGTGACAGGGGGGTATTAAATTATAGGGACTCCTGTATCATTTTTTCTTGCTATGAAGGATTTAAAAATCACTTTGTCCTCTCTGTAGTTTGAATAGCACAAAGGTAGAGAATACATTTGTGCATTGCTTTATTGGCCAAACCCATATCAATGGTTATTTTTTAAGATAAAAATTGAAGCTTCTTCTTTTTTAATATGTAGTTTTTCTTTACTTTTAGAAAATTCCCCAACTGAAAAGAATTGACATCCCGGTAACTCAATTATCCAGGCCTTTCCCCCTCTCCTTTTGAGTATAGTACTGACCTCTGGAAAACCATCACGTGGTGAAGCAGCTGATCCAGCTTGTAGGGTGCAGGACTAAAGATTTTCAGAATCCACAGGGGAAGTCTGAGTTCTGGGAGGAATTTAAAGATCCATAAGAAGGTGGTGTTGGAAACCACATGTCACAGAATAGAAATAACTCAGGATTAGAACATGACTGTTGGTTCTCCCAGATGCCTGTGCAGGTAAATTTGGAGGCTGTGATTAGGGAGTGATGATCTGAGTGCTAGAAAACTATGGAACCATCCATGAGCCTCACGCCAAATCCTACCTCACCCACCAAGAGATTTTTTGCCCATCTAAGCACACATATCCCTTCATGCTCTGATTTTCACAGAACTCACCACTCATCCTAGCACTTACTCACATGCCAGCCTTTCCTGTTATTTAAGGGTGACAAGCACATATGGCTTGGCTTCTCAGTAAAACTATATGATGATGCAAGTTCAAAAACCCTTTTATGTAGTCCTTACATTTTGGTGTAGCTGATGCTCCATTAATGTTTAAAGAATTGCATTTAACTGAATCAAATTGACATATTCACCCTAGATTTCTGAGATTTTGCCACCCCAAAGCTGCCTTGAAAGTTTCCCTTTCCTTGTATCTTTGTCTGTCTCCTATCACTTCCACTAGGCCTGAAGGCCCTACTTGCCCTCACCTTCCAGGACTGCTGGAAAGACCCTAATTCTCACAGGCCATTTGTTGGCCTTTCTTTCTTAGATCACTTTCACTAGCATTGTCACCTGATTCCTTTCCTTTTTAATCAGAGGGAGGTTGGAGATGTTTCCCCTAATTTAGACCATGGCTATGGATTTGCCAATACCTCCTGTTGCCCAGGACACTGGGGATGGCTGTCTCCACAGATGCGGAATGTGCATGGTCTGCTTTCTCTGACCTTCTAGAATGGGGTGGTGGGCTGATCTTGCATGGAGAGCAGCAGCCTCCTGAATCCAAAGGGACCTGTTCTGATGCCCATCAGTTTGATGTAGCTGCTGTTCTCATCCCTGTGGGGCCCCAGGGTTCTGATGCAAGTCCTGGTTCCAGTGAGTGACAGGTGCGACCAACGGCTGCATGAGTTATTTCCTTTGGAAACCACAGCTGTGGCTGAGGCCAACGGATGGCAACGGTGCCACTGGGCTCTCTGGGAGCAGTACGCTTGGCCATCTCTAGCCTCAGGAAAGGGCTTTTCAACTTGATGAAAATAACTCAGGAGGCTGGGTTTTGGTGGCAACCGAAAGTACCCTTGAGATGGAAAACACTCAGTAGGGACAATAGAGTGGGACTTTGGAGCCAAGATTTTGGAATAAGACAGGCTGGTTACACATCCAAGCTCTGTCACATTCTAGCTTTGTTATTTGAGCTATTTTTGTTAAACTTCTTTGAGCCTCAGTTGCCTAATAGGTAAAGTGGGGGTAATGTCTATTTTATATGTTTTTTTGTAAAGATGGACTGAGATACAGCATTAAAGCTTTTTGTACTGCATCTGACACATTGATCTTCAATATTTTTTAGCTTTTATTATAATTATTATTGCAGAATGTCGGACAAAATGTGCACTGACTGGTAATTCACAGCTTTCTTCAGTCTATCTTGCTTCTGGGTGATTGGGAGTGACGATGGTATCTACATCATCACCTTGTTGCGGAAATAAAATGCAAGGCTCTTAGGATAGTACTTGGCACATAGTATTAGCTTTCAATATTTTTATCATTATCATTGTTTTTATTTATTAAGGTCCATGAGTATCACCCTAAAATGTTGCCACAGAGTTGCCTTGTGTTGGCTTGAAACTTGAATTTGGTAGGGCTACCAAAGCAAAGGAAGTGGCAATAGCTATTTCTAGTTAGTTTGATATTTGCAATGTTTTGTTCTCAAATTAATTCCTCAAATAGAATCAAAACAGCTAGAGCCATAGAGATTTCTGCAGTAACAGAACCCAGTGCATTTTGACTGGGGCAGTACCTTGAGCTGTAGATCATGGAACCACCTGCTATAGTATGTGTTCTTTTTTTTTTTTTTTTTCTTTTTGTGGGTGCTGGGAGCTGACCTCAGGACTTCGCACTTGCCAGCAAGTGCTTGGGCCACTGAGCAATATCACCGGCCCTTTTTTTCCTTTATGTGGGTTCCAGGAGTTGAACTCAGGACCTCGTGCTTGCCAGGCAGGCACTTATGCCACTGAGCTATCTCACCTGCCCTAGAATGTGTTCTTGAATGATGGATGTCTTTGAACCCAAGAGGGCTTGCTGGCCAATTTCCACAGTAGGTTTTAGTGGCTTAGGTTACTCCATTTTTTGTCAGCATTTGAATATTGTAAAACATTAGTGAAGAGATAAACTTGTATTTAAAAGGAATGAAAATATTAGAAAACCCGAATCTAAAAAATGAACACACTTGGGATGCATGAGTGAGTCATTTCTGATAAATTAGTAGGTTCATGCTTTCCATGCCCCATTAAATGTTTCATTCCAACATCAGCAGGTTTTTGTCTATGTTCATCTTCTCATGTTCTGCTTTAATATGGTTCCTGGATTGTGTTTCATGTCTCCGAGGCATACAGACCAGAGGGAAGGAGCCAGAACTCTGATTCTCAGCCTGCAATGGAGGGGACTGCTCTAGTTTATTTTAAACATTAAACACCCAAATGGAACAGTAATTTGTTTCTGGATTTTAGGGCACTTGTTGTTTTCTAATACCTTTTTGAGAGTTGGGGTAATTGTCCCTTTTTTTTCCTTTAGATTTACATGGAGAGAGTTGAAGAAAACATACTGCTGATAACAACTTTAGGATCAACAAGATCTCCAAAGACCAGCACTTTAAAAGAATATGTTAGAAAAAACAGCCACACTGTTAATAACTTTCTCTTGGCTCTAGAAGTCTAGATTCTCTGGGCACATCGGTGTCTTAGAGACAAGTTTAAGTTAAAGGCAGAACAGGATTTGTAATGAATTCTTTGGAATATCCACTCCAAAAGTTGCTATTGTACAATATGGAGCCTCTATTCTCATATCAGGCGAGGGCTAGAAAGAGACCCGCAGGAAGTGTGAGATGGGTCCGAAGGCAGGCAGAGAAAGGTGGAAAGGAGAGATTGGACTCCAGTGGTAAAATATAGCTCAAGGAATCTTCGTGAGAGCCAGGTCTAGGAAGGAATTCGTAAAACCCAGAAGGAATGGGCCAAAATGTGGATCTTCTAGAAAGGCAAGTGAGTCCACTTCTTTACTTCATACACACCTGAATATCATGTGGATAGCACATGTGATTGTGTAAATGAGTTTGTTATTAAAAGATGAAGTTCAAAAAGAAAAAGACTTGGTTAAGGAGATTGGAAAGGATAAACTCTTCTACTGAGGAAGTCAGTTCTCTAAAATTTATTGTAGATGCCCATGGTAATAGAACTTTGTATAATTGCCCATTTTTACTCTTTGCTTTGGACTAGGTCTGCTTTTTGCCTCTCATAAAGGAGAGCTGATCTCGTCACAACATCTCCCAAAGAGACACCTTGTAAATAGTCTCTTGATATTTCATACTCAGGAAGTTCTTCTTATAGTCTAAACCATATTTCTCTCACTATATCTTAAGTTTATCTCCTTTTTCAATTGTCCTCATTCTTTTCTCATGGATCTTCTTATCTTCTCTTTTGTAAGACCAACCCTAATTACCTCAGTTCTTTTCCAAGGAGATGATTTCTCCCAAACCTTGTGTCATTTTTGAGTATATCTCTGTACCCACATAGGTATTTTTGTGGCTAGAAGGAGAGTCCTTCTGGGATGGTATTTTTACCCCAGGGTGGATCTGTGCTGTGAATAACCTGAGCCATTCTGGAACTATCCCCAGACCGGGCAGGTGGCAGCCCCATTTGCTCTTTCCTAAGCGCCAAGGCAGAGAAGCAACTCTGGCTCCTTCTCTCTGGACCGTGTGCCTCCGGAACACGAAACTCAGTCACAGACACCATATTTAAACAGAGCAGGGAAAGGACAAAAATAGACCAAAAACCTGTCCATGTGGGCCAGGAAAGCTGCATTTCCAATATGCTGTTAACAAGACCCTGCTGAGATTCAGACAGCAAGTAGTTGGGGTAGAACCTGGATGGTGAACAGCTCCCCCACACCCCCCGATGTTTCCTAGGCATCAGTGTGCTGAGCATGTGCAAGGTGCCAGGCCTGGGGCAGGGATGAGTAAAGCAAGCCCCTTTCCTACAGTATGGGGAGGTTTGACTTAAACAACTAAAATTATTAGAAATACAAGCTCCCATATGATTAAGGACTAGGCTTTATGGTGTATATCAGTAGTTTACAAATATTTAAGGCTAAGGAATTCCTCAGATAAAATTTTGGAAGTTCAATAGGCAAAACAAATGTCAAAGAATGACTGCTGTGCTTTTTCTGGTGGTACTACACTGTGGATAATGCTCAAGGCTGGGGACAAAATGCAGTCATGGGCAATCAACTTTCTAAGAGGCTACTGGGTTGGTAGGGAACCACTGCCCACTCCCATGAAAGAAGAGTGGCAAAAGGTAGTGTGCACAAAATCTCATCTCTATTCCTACTTTTGCCCATGGATCTTCCAGCTCTCTGGATCAGTTGATGACAGTGGGGGGAATGGACTTCCAGACAGTGTGCATCTGAGGAATGTGGTTGATGTTAATCAAAAACTGTGGACAAAACTACCTGGATCTAACAGTAAGGGGAGCTGTTTGGGGCCCACTCCCTGCTGATGCTCCCATCAAATCTTAGCCCCAGAGACAATGAGGTAAAATAATAGTTGTGAACAATGAGGAGACGATGGTAGGTACTCTAGCCAAAAAATGTCTGACTGGACTGTCCTTTTCTTTCTCTACTCCCCCTCACTAGGGCAAATTGTAACTGGGAGAGGAAGGGGTAGGCCAGATTTTCTCTCTACTCTATAGGACTGGAGTTGGGCTTCAATCTAGAACTGGAAGGAAGAGGAGGAACAGATTTGAATTAGATGTGGTGGGGTACAAATTGGGAGATCATGGACTTAGCAAGTTCTAGGCCTTGGGTTCAATCGACACACACATACACATACAATGTGAGAATGAAGTTGTAAAATCAATGGATACAATCACTGGAGGCCAGGCTAGAGGGGCCTATGGATCTAGATAGAAAAGGGAGCTCTAGGAAAGGAAGGTTCTAGGCCTGTATAGGAAGGGAAGATGTTAGAATCATTTTTCCTTTCCCCATCTTGGTCTAAGGCTTACACTGACTTCACATGAATCAACTTCAATTTGCCCTGATGAAAGTAATTTATGGGGCAGACAGAAGGCCACTGCTTGCATTTAATGGACCATCTGGTAGACTAGCAGGAAGATCTAGTTCTCTGTTTAATTGTGGTCAGAATTTCAGACTTATTTTTATATTGAATAGGGGTCAATTACAATTCAATTCAATTCCTGTTCCAAATTCAAGTCACATTTCTTATGTACCTACTATCTGATTCTGTGCTAGGTTCATTCATCAAGAATATAAGAAAAGGAGAATAGGATAAGAAAGGCCACATGTACTCATAGTGGCATGTCCTGGTTGATATTATTATCCTCACCCAGCTCCCTCTTGCCTACCCTAGACAAGATCACACACATATCATATTCCATTTCCCCGAGACATCTTTCCACAACACTTGCTGTGGGACCTCACCCCTTCCCAGCTTCCTGGTGACCTGTATCGCTCAATGCAACCCCTCAAAGTGATCTTGTCTGTCTCATCTCAACAACCGTATTGAAAACAGCTCAAGAACAAATGTATGCAGCCAAAAGTAGACATGCCGTGTCTTGTGGTAAGTAAAATCTCAGTGTCTTGGTAAGTTTTGCTTTTAAAACATCCTAGAGAGTTTCTGACACTAGAGACCTTCTTTTTATGTAGCTGTGGTCTTTGAAGGTCTTGGCTTCGAGAACTTGGGAGACATTGATACCTATACAGGGTCAATCATAGGAGGGGCAGCAGGCAATGCTTTAGTCTAAGCTTGACACAAAACTCAAGAAGCAAATGTTCCTTCAGAGTAAATGCAAGCTTCCAACCTCTAAGTGCTGGACCTGCAGACCTGGCACACTGTCACTTCTGCCAGAGTCTATTGGTCATTATAGGTCATGTACTGTACCAATTTTAATGGGAGGAGTAGCAAAAATTTCTGACCAACTTTAATCTACTACACCTTGATAGGAATAAAATCATGCTTAGAAGCCCAGAATGAAAACCAGAGCGCAGTATGTTAAACGAAAAACTTAGAGAATCCTTTTATATTCTTTTTCAAATCCACTCTCCATAGATGGCCTTTGGAGTTATAATTTGAAAGCTATCCTAACAGTCTTTTGGTGCATAAGAATAACAGAAAAAAAGAGACAACTATATATTCAGTAGTAATTTCCTCTACATGAGTGGACATGACTTGCCATTGGATTAGGGGTTTGGTCATTCTCTTTTTTTTTTTTTTTTTGTAGGTACCGGGGATCGAACTTAGGACCTCGCATGCCAGCAGGCGCCCGTGCCGCTGAGCGATATCACTGGTCCTTTTTTCATATGTGGGTACTGGGAGTCGAACTCAGGACCTCGCACTTGCCAGGCAGGTGCTTATGCCGCTGAGCCCTCTCACGGGCCCGTTTGGTCATTCTTAATGGTAACACAAGTTGTGGGGGCACCTAAAAGCTGACTCATCAAAGTATCCCCATGTTGAAACTCAAGCAGAGAGGAAACTAGATCTTTTGAGGCACTTTGCCCACCTATTATCTTCTTTTTAACCATACCAGGAATATTATACTTCCCTTCACAGCCTAGAGCCTTGCCTTATCAATAGAGCCATGCCCTTGTTTGTGATTCCGAGCAGGTGTTATCTGAGAACAAGCAGGTGTTTGCAGAAATGTGACCTTGGCCCCTGGTTACTGACCTGCTCTTTTGTTCCTGTGATTCATTTTTCCTTGAATGAAATTGGTTTCTATTTATGAAATGGTTATGAGGCCACAGTGACCCACTTAGATACTACCATCATCTTTATAGGCAAATCCCCCTATCAACAGCAGAATAATTACTGAGTGCATTTAATACCTTCCTGCCAGACCTGTAGTCAACACTTGTACCCATAAGTTCCTTTACAAGAAGGGCAAGTGAATGCAATAGGCCCATGTCACACTTGCTTCCTTAAAGAAGAGTATGTCTATAGGAAAACAGGGTGCCTTGTTCCAACGACTCTTCTGACTTCAGTCTGGAAAATTGATTCTCGTGTATCTCAGGAAGTCAGTGGGAAAATCTTTGGTGAATAGGAAATAATTTGGTACAGTGAGCCATCTTGGGTGAGATGTGAGCTTCTTTAAACTGTCCTGAATGTAAATTTAAGCTACCATCGTTCACTTCTCTTAATCCTTACAAAGAAGTGTGCATTTGTGTATGTTGAGTGTGTGTGGATGTGTACACACACTTCTGAACCTCTGTTCAGAGTTAACAAGTTATTTTCCAGGGCTTTCCAGTCCTGAAACCTGTAAGTTCAAGTTACATCCCTAAATAGGAAGTGTTTATATACACATAAATTCAACATAGATATATAAGTACACATATCTGTATAAACCAATGGACAAAATTATATGTTGGAGCAATTTTCTAGAAATGTACCATTGATGTTAATGTTATCACATTAGTTTTATTACAAAATTAAGAAGTTTGGCATCAGTATTGTCCTGCAGGCTCCATGCAACCACTAGAAATATGGCCAGTAACTCACAGGCCACTTCATTTATAAGAAGATTGTATCCAATCAGATGCCAAGAAAATTTCAGGATTTAATGCAAGGCTGACCCAGAACACATGACCCTGCATCTCCTTCAGAGGGTCAGGACCAGAGAAGGACCTTACTCTGATTAGACCTATGGTGATGGAAAGAAGTACAGATACTCAAAATCCAGACAGCTATGAAATTATGGAGGCAGGGTGAGTGGGGCAATTCCGTGAGTACCTCACATGGTTTAGGGATTCCTCACGAAGTCCCCTTATTCATATAGTAACCCAGAAAGCACGAAAATGGAGGTGTTTGCATTTGGAACAGTCATAGATATTTAAAAAAATTTCTTCATGGTTATGTCAGATGCACCATAGTTTATTGACATGATTTCTTGTGGGGTTGCCCTTCTGGGTTATTCTTGTTCCTTACAAATTTAGTTTTGACTGAGAGTTTCACCAATCTTCTTGCACCTTTCTGCATGCTTAAGCTGCCTAAAATTATAGGAAAACACTCCCTAAATTCTCTTCCTTAAAGGCAATAGTCTACAGACCTCTCCCAGTTGTACAATAGAAGGCTGGGGAGAAGGGAGGCAGTATTTACCAGGAAACACTGGGCTTTTCAATAGAGTGCAGTGCTGAACAGAAAGACCCCTGTAAGCATTGCTGGAGCTTCTTTGAAATATAAGTGGCCCTGAAAAAACACAAACAGATTCTGTAGTATCTATTTAGGGCATCCAGGAATGCAACATAATAGGAACTTGAACACACCTGATGGCAACCATATGGCAGGCTCTTATGACTGACAATAGGTAGAGGCCACAGTAATTAATGAAAATGAGATTTCATTTGTGGCCTCCACAATGGGAGGATGGAGAGGAAGCCAGTCTATCTGCAAAGTCTGGGATGTGCAGAGTGTGTTAGATTGGGACTGATGGGTCCATGTCTCCTCTGTGAAGAGGTGTAAGAGGAACGATGTGATAGAAGGGAGGGCTTGGTTCTGGCCAGAGGCCTGCTGTCATTTCTAGGGTGGGTTGCTGTGGGAAAGTGAGTTTGCAGGTGACCCTAGCTGATCTTGCATCCCTGTACCCCGAACTGTGCTGGAAATCTTAGTCTGACAGAGAAATCCAGTTAATTGGCCTCGTAGTAGTACAGGATTCCGTTGTTTGTGAACTAGGGTGTGCTGTGTGTGGTTTTGCTTTTCTCGGTTCAGGGCTCAGTGCCTCCAGTTACCCTCTTGGGGATGATTGTTCTCACCTCCTTGAGATAGCCTCTGACAAAAGAAAAGGAGGAAGGCAATGCTTGATTGTCTTAATACTTCTTTCTTGGACATGGGGGTGGGATGTAGGATGGGAGCTAGCCAAGGAGAAGTGGACCATGAGGAGATTCCAGAGACTGATTGATCTTGTCAAAAAGAATAAAGGTATCCACTCCCCAGCACCCCCTTCAGCACATAAGCATGTGGGACCGAGGCAGTCACTGTGAAGTCTTGTGGTTAGGCGTTCCAAAAAGAAGTTTCTTCATGATTCCTGATTGCTTAGGACAGATATAAGCAATACCAGCTGGGGCCCAGCAAGCCTGTCTCCAGCTTTATTGTTTCTGATTTATCGGTGGTGTGTCTGCCTAAGAGAACTGATCTATCTGCCCTTTATTGCTAGCCTGTTCCATAGCCAGGTAGGAGAGTTGAACATTAGCAAGTGGATTTGCTTTCAGCAGTTGCCTCTGTGTGTGTGTGTGTGTGTGTGTGTGTGTGTGTGTGTGTTAAGGTATGATCTTGCTCAGGAGCAAGTGATTCAAATTTTTACATGAAGATTCCCATATTTTTGTCTCCCTTCTTGAATTTTCCCTAATTTATTTGAAGCTGCCTCTTTTACTAGAGCCAGAGAGGGTCTGTAGGGCTGTTTTGTAAGAGTTCTTCGTAAGTAGTAGAAACTCAGTTGGAGCCAGGCTAGAGGCACCGGGCGCTGTGCATTGAAGAGATATTACAAGTCATCCCTGGTGCACAATTTGCACTGTTCAGTGTTAAAAGGCTTGATCGCAGTGGTTCGGAGAACCACCCCCAGACCTCCTGCCTTGGCAGGCAGAGTTTATAAATGATGTGCTCCACTCGGCCTGCCTGGAGTTCCTGGCTTAAATGGCTGGCAGAGTAAAAGTGAAGAGTCTGAACTCTCCAGCTGTGTAAAGGGAAAGGTTTTAATACTGAGTGGAAAGTAATCATAGAGGTTAACCGTTCCTGGATTGACCAAGCAGACAGATGGGCTGCTCCGACTCAGGCATGAGTGAGAAACTTCTGGGACTTCTCTGCAAGGGGAAGGGGCAGGTGGAAACAGAGGCTGAATGAATTCTGATTTACCGATCTGGGGTTAGCCTTTTCACTTCTTCTTCATTTTTTGTTTGAAGAAGCAAATAATAGACTGCTAAAATTAAAATGCTGCTCTGGAGGACTTGAAGGATTGGAGTTTGATTTCTATGTTTTGTAAGATGTGTATCTTTTTCATCTGGACAGTTATTTCCTCCTTCACTTCCTCCATGGCAAGTTCTAATAACTGGAGACAGGGGAAGAATGGCAGATGAAGGTCTGATTATACAGAAACCAGCTCTTCTGGTGGGAATTCAACTTTCTCAAGTATGAGCTCTAGTTCTGGGTGTGGGGATAACAGAGATCTGGTCACCCTCCTCTTTTGGAGACAGAAAATCAGAGTTGGGGTCCCGGATACGTCAGGGTAGTAGAGTTCACCTGTTAGATATTTCCACTACCACATCTAATGAATAGTCTCTAGTGTCTTGTGGATGGAAAATCATCGAGAAGAATCTTAATAGACTTTAAAATTCCTGAAGCCTGGTCCGTGGCCAACACATATTCACTTTCTGAATTTTAAAAAATGTTTTTGCCCATCATAATTAGAGCAAATTATTAAAGCATTCTCAAATGTGTGTGTGTGATTTAAAATGCACACACACACACACACACACACACACACACACACACACAGAAAAACCAGCAGAAAAACCCCAAGATTAGTAGATATTTTTTGTGTTTTGTTTTGTTTTTTGTGGTGTTAGAAATTGAACCCAGGGCTTCACACATGCTAGGCAGGCTTTCTACCACTGAACTACATCCCCAGTTCAGGAATAGTGGGTAAGTATTTTATTATCCCCTTAGATTATCTAAGAAAGCAGTGAAGAAAATGTGTATCCCAATTTGGTACAATCAGAAATGTGTATTTGTGAATGGGGAGATCTTTAACATATTTAAGCTATAGAGTCTTTCTTCCTAAAAGGTGGAAAGGACGCTGCCTTTAGCACCTTTCTTGCTACAGAGAATCGAACATTTGGTTTTCTGAGGCACCAGCATAGTAATGAAGCTATTTTGATAGAAATAGGCTCATTACTATTCATTTTTGCTGGCTCCCAACTAATTCTTGAACCAAGGTTCTATTTTTTCCCCCTAAAGAAAAATAGGCACAATAAGCAAAATAAAAAGATACTCTTAGCCTCTGAAGCTTGTGAAAAAGTCAGATTCTGCCCAAGGGGCCATCGTGGAGGCCCCTGCCGCAAGCTGCAATGAGTTTCCACCTCACCAAGCAATGTGTTGGACTGGCTCTTGCTCTTCATGCTTCTTCCTTAAAAGGTCTGCCCTCTAATTCCTTCCAAAGTTTCCATTCGTCTTCTGTTAGCAGGGTCTGGCCTATCCGTTCTCGGTGTGCCACGGTGCGGAGTGTCTTGCCCTGGGATTGAAGACACTCTGGCTTCAGTGCTAGTTCTTCACCTACCTGGGTGACCTTCTGGAGCTTGGTTTCCACATGTGACAAAGGGCTTGGCCAGGTGGTCTCTCAGATTCCTTCTAGTTATAACATTCTGTACTGATCGCTTTCCCATTCTTCCATTTTAAAATAAAATACTTTATTATATTTCAGGCTTCTGGAAAAAGTACAAAGATAGCACAGAGAATCCCTGAACATTTTCACTCAGTTTCCCCTATGAATAAATAACTTCTTACATTCCTGTAGTTCATTTGTCACAACTAAGGAACCAACATGGATTCATCACAATTAAAAAAGGTCTACATTTTATTTAGATTTCATTGGTTTCTTATATTGTCCTTTGTCATTTTCAGGATCACATTGAAGATAAACATTTTATTGTCATATGTCCTTAGTCCATAACAATTTCTCACATTTCCCTTGTTTTTGAAGCATACAGTCAGGTATTTTGCAGATTGGAATTATTTAAGGAATAAAGAAAATAATACAGTGTCAGATTATAATCCCAAGTATAAAATAAATATCCTCAAGCCTATATTTATGTAAATAAATGATCAAATAACTGTATTGGGAAAAAAGACAAATCTCCCTTACAGAAGTAAGCTTGTGTACTTCTCAGTTTAAGCTTGTTTGATGTTTTTTCATGGTTGGACTAGGGTAACATGTTTTTGGTGACGACTACAGAGGTCAGGGGCCCATCACATCATATCATATCAAAGAGACACACTACAGGTGATGACATTAACCTTGATCACCTGGATAAGGTAATGTTCGCCAGACTTCTCTCCTGTAAAGTCCACCTTCCCTTTCCACACTCCACTTTTTGGAATGAAGTCATTAAGAGCAACCTACACTCAGGGTTGGTGGGGTGGGGGTTGGAGGGAGTTGGGCTCCGTCTCCTATAGGGAAGAATCTACATCAATTATTTGGAATACTTCTGTAAGGGAGATTTGTCTTTTTTCCCCACACAATTATTTGATCATTTATTTATATAAATATAGGCTTGAGGATATTTATTTTATACTTGGGATTATAATCTGACACTGTATTATTTTCTTTATTCTTTAAATCGTTCCAGTTTTTGCCATTGGAAGCTCCTTCAAGTTGATTTCTGGGTCCCTTTGAGATGTCTCCATTTATTTTTTTATTTGATTACTTCTTTGCTTTCTGCCTCTGTTTAATGCTATGGGCTCATGATGTGAGTTCCCTGCCCTAGCTCTAGAATCAGCTATTTTCCAAAGGAGCCTGATTCTTTTTATTGGAGAGTGATATTGGAAACCAAGATCTAGGTACTGAGTGTGGATGTTTATTTTTGAAAATTTACCTTTTATGTACATAATTATGCCCACTTAGTCATATAAAGAGCTATATCATGCCCCCACCCCAAGATTAGTATAGATCAATATCACACAAAAGGTCAAATAATTAAGTGAATACTATTTTGGTTAAAATAATATAAAAATAAGGTATAGGTTTTCATCAAAAGGAGGTATACACATAGCTCAAATAGCTATAGGACACTTTCCTGCTTTTTCTTCTCCATTCTTTCTATTTGTTATTCACATCTGATTAGTCTATCCTGGACATGGGAAATGCTAATATATTTACGTGGATATATTTATAATTTGACCAAAGGCTTCTCATTTCAGACATAGTGTTCCCATTCCATGCAAAACCTCCTTTCCTTCAGAAAAGAGAAAGTCAAAGGGGAGAATATTTGGAGAAAGCTTCCTGGAGGAGGTGGAATTTGCCTTGTTACTTGAAGGACAGAAACTGCCCGGGGAAAAGGAGAGATTCTTTTTTGGGTCATTGGGAAAGACAGTAGAAAGAAACTAGGCTCAGAGCTGAGGTCTGTCTTAATCTATTTTGTGCTGCTATAACAGAATACTCCAGGCTGGGTAATTTGTATTGAGCAGAAATTTACTGGCTCACAGTTCTGGAGGCTGAGTAATATAAAGATGTAGGCATCTGGCGAGGGCTTTCTTGCTGAGTTATCCCTTGGCAGAAGGCAAAATAGACAAGAAAGAGGAAGAAGGGGCTGAACTTGCTCTTTCGTAATGCTACCAATCTCACCGATGAGGGTGTAGCCTTCCTAGTCTAATCACTTCCCAAAGGTGTGTGGGGGGCACCAATAAAGCTTTTATGAAGTAGACATTCTGAGCAGTTGAGCAATTATGGTCATAATTATTAAATGTCTGCTGAATACTTCAATGGTAACAATGGAGGCAAATTGTATCCTCCACACTCATGGTGGCAGCTGCATGCCTGGGCCCGCCAATGGTGTGTAGTGGTACTCTTTAGCCCTTCGTTTTCTTTTATATGAAGAGCCTTAGAGTGTCTATAGAAGTGAATTTGTGAGATGTTCTTAAGTTTTCTCGTAGAATGGGATATCCAAAATGAATAAGGTCAGTACTGGCACAAGCTATTTAATGGAGTCTTGTAAAAGTGTTCATTAGCCTTGGCTGGATCATCACCACATGAAAATAACCTTTTTATCCAAACTCGTAGGTCAGGTGTGCTAATTTCAGATCCAGTGTCTTTAGGTATTTAAATGCTGTATTTTGTTTTTGTTCCAATAAAATGGCTTAAATTTACCTGTTATTGTTTTTAAAGTTAAGTCCTGCTAGACCAGATGTTTTCCTTATTAATTAAGCAGTTCAATGTAGACAGAAAAATACAAAAATCTTTTTTTACACACTAGAGCATGGAATACAGGAAATACAAATATTTCTCTTTCACGTACAAGCTTTCCCACAGCATGGAAAGAGAGTTTTTAGTTGTGGAAAATAGAAGAAGCTTTGCTCTAGATGGTATTACAGTTGCATGTAATTATATCTATCTCACTGTATGGACTCCTGTAAACTTTGGATCATCCATTGTCCCAAGATCACTGCTATGTACAGTAAAAGCACCATAAGAAGAGCAGGTGGGGAAAGCCGCACAGCAGTGTAAGATCAGGACTCTACTGTGCTTTATGCTAGTAAAGCCACTCCAGGGTGTGCCATGGCACGACTTTGACTTGGACAGCGAGGACACACTGATGTATGTAAAGAATCGTCCTCACACCCCCCAGTTATGTTAAAAGTATTCGGACGGAAGAGTGAATCTTTTCAGTCTAACTACCTCAGTCACGTCTCATAGAGAACCCCACCCATGGTTCAGGCTTACAGCTCCTGGTGGCTTCTTTCTCTAGCAACCTCCACCTCAACTTTACTTCAGCAGCTGCTCCCGCAGAACTGGTGAGACCTTGGTGTCAACTGGAGAGGCTCTGTTTTTGAAATTCTGAACTCTGAAACTCTCCTTTCTGACCACAACCTCTGATCCTTCTATCAGTCTCCACTCTTTCATGCCCTTGAAACACATTCTTTGGTCTCATTGGGACTCCCTGTCTCTTGACCTTTCCATATGTTAGCAGTACACCACTCCCTCCTGGCTTCTTCCTACCTTGTCGGAGAACCATTTCCACTGTACTCACACAAGCATTCTGTCCTCTCACCCCTTTGACTTGTTTTATCGCTTTGTCCAATGTCCAGCTAAAAAACTAACTTTGTCTTTCACTTCCCTTTTCCTTTCCTCCAACTCCTCTCTCTTCATCTCTTTGTCTCTCCCTCCCTTCATTTCTTGTCCTGTGCTTCTAAGTACTATGGAAGTAAATTTTCTGATCAAAACAAGCCGTTTTGTTAATCCCCCCCCTGATTTCTCATAATCCCAGGACCAGGACCAGGGTGTGGATGAGCAAGGTGCCCAGAGTGTAAAATGTAAAGAAGCCCTGGCTCCAGGTGCCAACCTTGCATTTACATGACCTTGAAAATGAGAGGCTCCTTAAAATTTATGCCTTAAGTGCCTCACTTGCTTCACCCTAGTCCTGACCTTGACATTCACTCATCTCTCGTTACTCCTTTCATGTGTCACTATAGGTGGCATTTATCACTTTCCTCAACCCATCTGTCCACCCGCATATGGAAGATGACTTTTCCCATTTCAGTGAAAGAATACTAGTCAACAGATCTGAACTCCCTTAGCTTTATTGCACCCCCCCATACATACCCAACTCAAGCTATCTTGTTTTACTCCCTTCACCTTGAGAGATGCTCATACTCTTCCAATTTTGCTTCTGGTCCATCAACTCATGAACCTTCTAGACTCTTCGCCCATCAAATATCCATTTCTTCTCTTGGACTGACTCCTTATAAATATTATGAAGTCTTTCCTTAACTAAAAATAAGATTTTCTTCAATTTTTCCTTCCTTGTGAACTAGTTCTAGTCTTCAAAGCGTGTGAAGAGTGGTGTGTACTCTTTCGAATCTTCAATTTGCTGTCCACAATGTTCAATCTAATTTTTGATCTGATTTCTACTCCCATCTGTATATCACACACTCTATTTAGAGTCCCTGGGGATCTCCCAATGGGTGCCTTCATTGGTTTCTTCTAAGGTGTCATCTTATCCAACCTCTATGTGACACGGCCATGTTAACCCTGTTCTCCCTGGGGTATTTCCTCTTCTGGTTCTCTACTTGTCTTTCTGCTGCTTCTTCCTCAATCTCCCGTTCTAACCTCTCTCTCAGCAGGTCATTATATGCAGTGTGCTCCCAAGCTTCATCCTGGGTCCTCTCATTTCACACCACACTCTTTCCTCAAGTGATAGCCTCCTCCCGTGGCTTCCTCTCCTATCTACACATTCCCTTTTGAGACCCCTGTCATTATTTCTAGCTGAGACTTCCCTGCAGAACTCTGGATCCAGTTCTTCAAGCTTATAACTCTCAAAACCAAATTGCAATTTCCTCTAAACCTGTTCATTGTTTTTTTGCAGTCTCTCTTCTCCACTAAACATACTTATTCACCTAAATAATCAAATTTAAATCTCAAAATCATTTTGCAATTTTTCCTTTTCCTCCCTTTCATATATGATTAGTCCAGTCAGTCTTGCAAATGTTTCCCAAAATAGTCTGATCCTCTTTATACCCTTAATTGATATCTTAGAACAATTTCTTACTATTTCTTGACCAAATTCAGTAAGGCCTAACCAGTCACTTGGCCTTGCCTGTAGCCTTGTCCATCCATTCATTGCCAGGTTTAATACTGTAATTTCCTTGATCAAAACTCTTTGGTCGCTCCTCACGGTCTACATGAAACTCAGATACAGATCCTTAGTGTGAAACTGAACATTTTTCTCAATCTATCATTTCGGGTTCATTCTCTTCTTCTCACTGTATGTTCTCTAGACTCCCAGCCTCATTGCTTATCAGCTTATTTTAATATGTTTCCTATTCTAGAATGTCCCTTTAATCTTCTCTTTCATGCTAACTCTTGTTCATCCTTCAAAGCCTGGTTCAAATGTCACCTTTTCCAAGAGGCATCCATGATCTCTTGTGACCCCACCCCTGGCTTTAACAACTTTACCCAATCTTCTATGAATCTTCTATGTGCTCACTACAGTGGAGATCACAGATCTCAGTCTGTTCCACTAAGTTGTAGACTTCAGAATATAAAGAGTTAAACCTTATTTACCTTAGTAACCCTTACAACTAACATAGAGCTTTACATGCAGTAGGTATTCAAACTCATTTCTTGAAAAATAATTGCTACTATTGTGATGCAAACCTCATGGGGAACTGCAGGCAGTTGCTGGTCTGGATTGGCCGAGACTTTCTTTTCTGTAAGTGAAGGGGCTTCCATTAGGTCATCTCAAATCTTTGATTCTGTGCTGGCATCCATTGTATTTCGGAGTTGCCTAAAAGGCCACTACCATAGGAGACATAGATGAAGCTTATATCTGAGGTACACTGAAACACTGCAGAGAACCGACTTGTGGGGAAAGGAACGAAAAGGTGGGGCAAGTGAAAGAGAAGGTAAAAGGAGGAATTGCTAAGGAAGAAAGGAGATGGTAAATGTGCTCCTGCTGAATCTCATGTCTCCAGACTCTTGTAATTCACCAGTAAAGATTAATGCGTTATGTGCCATGTGCCAGCTATAGTATCACACTCTATGGGAATTAAGAATTAAGTTTAAGGCATGATTACCGCCTTCAGTGAGCTTGTGCCCAGGTAGAACCACAGATATAAAAGATTATTAAAAAATGCTTGAGAGAGTGTGTGATTTTATCTAGGATCAGAAAAAAAGTATTCCAAGGATAGAGGGACAGCTTCTTAGAGTAGCTGTTGGCCATGAATTACAAAAAATTGCCCTTCCTCTGGCTTGGATAAGGGCATGTGGATTGCATTTCAGTTTCCATTGGCCACTACTGTGGCCTTCTCAGGAAAAATCCCATAGAACTCTATGTAGAGATAGTTCTCGTGGCTTCAGAGGGCCTGAGAAGATGCTCTGAGGGCTGTTGGCGCTGTAATGCCTAGTTTGGTGAAGATCATTGGTTGGGGGCTGGTGTCCATGACACTGATTCCATCATGGTGAGATCAGCCAAACCTATGGAGGGGCCACCTTGGAGTTCACAGTGGTTGGGACTTCCTTGACTTTTCCTCTCCTCCTATGTTGAGACTGCAAGATTCGTGAGTTCCAGGCCAGCATTCTTATGCCAAATGGGATGATGTTGGTATTGGGCCCCGCTTCCACGTACCCCGTACATTTGCTTTCCTTGACTTACCTCAGCCTGTATAGGCCCCTGCAGTGGCTGCAGCAGTAGTGGGATAATTCCTGAGGCTGGGCTGTGCCTTCTGCTCTGCCGGGTACCCTGAGGAGAGGGGACTCAGGTGCTCTGGGACCTGCTATCTGCTCTGGGTTTTGGCAGGTAAGAGAAAGCCAGTGAGTGATGTTAGGGCCTTTCTGTGCACTGAGAAACTCTGCTAGGCTGCCAGGGCTCCGTTCCTTCCTCCTCCATTGCTCATTTCTCTCTTTCCTCTCCACTTCATTCCCTGGTGGGCTGGCTGGGAATCAGCGGAGGGAAAAAGTAATTGAAGTGCTTAAGAGGAATTGTTTGGGGGAGGAGGAGGCAGGGTCAAAAGGAGAACAATTAAGAAGCGATGTGATACAACTGTGTGGAGAAGAATTTAGTATGAATATAATGATCAATTTCCTAATAATTAGGTCTCTTAGATGGCAGAATAGTTCCCCAAGAGGCAGTGGTGGGAACCCCATTGCTTGGTCATTTCTAATTAGACTGGAGAAGCACTTGCAGAAGATGCTGTGGAAAATACCCCCACGCTGGGGGGATGGCCACGTGACCCAGGGGGCCTCTACCATCTCTCATTTCTATGATTCATTGATGAGCACATAATTCATGGATTAGTTAGGCAGCCAAACTTTAAGGGGTTTATTGGTTTCTCATCTCACCTCTGCCCCTTTTAAATTGACCAGATCTATTATCTTCAAAGGAAAAATGCAGGCCAGGCAGTGACCCAGGCCAGGGCAGATTCTGCCTCATTTCTACAAAATAAGTTTAAGCCTGGTCCCATTCTTTATTTGTTCTGCAGTACGTGTGGACAGTTGGAGGTTTTAGCCTGTGATGCTTTCCTCCCCTGTAAGTCTGCAGAATACTTATAGGTTTTACCTAGAGAAGGCATGTTTTCAACTAGTGTCCACTCAGAAATCAAGTGTGTTAACTAGGGCATCAGCCTGCCCTCGGCTGGTTCTGGCCCAACTCTTTAATATATTACTAATCTTTTTATGGTTTCCTTTTCCTATCTGTAATATGGCACTGATAAAAATCCAGTGGTACCTCAGTTCATGAATTTAATTTGCTCTATGATTTTGGAAACGATAGCCACATTTGTGTTTGTGTTAGAAAAATGGCTGTGGTCGTGTTTGTCACCTGATGCAGAGTTTGCAAACAAAAACAAAATTTTTGCCAAATGCTTCTGTTTGCAAACTAAATTGTTTGCAAACAAAAGCGCTTATGAAGCCAGGTACCACTGTATCTACCTCATGTGGTTGAGAGGATTAAACAAGATAGAACTTAGGACTCTGTCACATACTGAATATGAGCACTGTCATGGTGGTGCCTGGCCATTTTATGTTCAAATTACAGTCATTGTGGCAGAATACGTTCTCCCTCAATACACTTGAATTTGTTGGTGCTCTGTTTACCATATGCTGAGAGGAATGGACTGACCAGGCTTCTGGGTGTAACGTTGCCCTTGAGTACTGGCTTCAGCAAGTATTTATTGAGTGTCTACTTTGTGCAAGAGAAGAGATGGTCCCTGTTCTTGAAAGAGTGAATGACCTTGTGTGGGGTACGAGAGAGAAGAAGAACACAAATAACTCTCCCCGAGAGTCTGTTGAGTGCCACAGGAGATCCTCTCCTATGGGAATCTGAAGGATGCAGTAGTCTTATTTGAGTGGGTGCAGCTGATGGAAAAAGCACCCTGTAGGAGGTAGTGATTGGAGTAAGTTTAGATGGTCGGCAGAGGGCATGTCCTGTGGATTTGGATGGAAGGGATTAGCACTTGATGGACTGTGAGGCTCACAGAAGACAAGTCAGACAGATCCATCATGGCGACGTTGCAGAGGAAAGTCCAAGGGAGAATTTCTGTTTCCTGTGGTGAATACAAGATTAAGGGACAGCTCTGAGGAGGGAGACCCGGGAAGAGCTGTCCTTCCTGAGAACCATCCAGCATAGCATGAAGGAGGCAGAGCTGGGTGGGACAGTTTTGCTTTGCACCTGGGAATCGGAGCTTTGCTACTTTTTTTAAACCAGTACTGGGGATCTTCTCCAGGTCTCCCACCTTGTTTGATGACAGGAATCTGTCTGGAGTGCACATGGTGCCCCTATGCCAGTTTGTCATTCATCAGAACGTGCCATTTTCCTCTTTCTTTCAGTCATGTGGAGGTGCTTTTGGATGGTCCTGGGCTTCATGGAGATGATGCTGGCTCATCCAGTCTCTTCAGCTTCTCCCATGTAAGGCAATAGAAGCTGTATCCTGTGAGCATCTGATGCAAATGTGACTATCTGGGAGCAAATGGACATTTTCTTTGTATCCGGTGGAAGATAAAGAATACTTCCATATTCTTGGAAAAGAGAGGTACCTGAAGTCATTTGCTATTAGAAGAAAGAGAAGAAGGAAGAGAGAAAAGGAAGGAAGCCAGGAAGAATGGAAGGAAGGAAGGAAGGGAAACATTTATTTGATACCTGTTATGCTTCCAGTTATCTGTACAAACTTATTTTCTGATCTGCCTCATCCTAACTCTGCAAAGAATTCTTCCCATATTAAAGATGAAAACATAGTGTCTCATGTAATTCAACTTTTGTGACTTCAAAACATACTGTATTTCCTGTTCCATGATAATCTTCCACCAGGTTTCTGTATATCAGGAGAAGATTCCCAGCCACTTGAGAGAAGATAATCTCAACTTAATTCTGTCTTGGCTTGGGGCATTGTCACCTTCACCATGACCTTCCCTTCCTCCACTTGGAGAGTCTTCTTCCTTCATTTAGTTTCCCATTGCCAGTGGCCTAGAGCTGGGAGATACACCTTAATCACTTACCTGCTGAATATCAGTCACCCCCTTCAGAAAAGCCTGGATCTACAACTTGCAGCCTGTGGATTGCTGAAGAGAGCCCAGCAGCACCTTGCTCCACTCCCTGGAGTCTGCCACGTATATGGCAAATGTAAGGGGCATGACTCTAGATGTCCTCAGATAGACAGACATGCCTCATTGCCAGTCCTGAATAATACCAAGGAAGAATTCATGCAACCTCTGCTTGGGAGAGGATCCAAGAGGCTGTAGTTTGTCTCCTGAGTGATATTTGCTTTTTCATTACTTTTAAATTCCAAGGTTTCACTGAGTCATTTTTCCCCCTTTGCTTGAGGTAAAAAAAATTTTTTTAAATTTTTCTCTCTACCAAGTGTCCTAGAATCCTACTAATTTCCCATGATTGTCTTCCCTTTGTCCCTAAAGCATCATGATATCCACCCTGCCTTCCTAAACACAGGGACTAAGGAAGATCCTCACCCACCTCCAAACCTTTGATAAGGTTCCTGTCCTCTCCTGCTGCTGAGCTGTATTTTGCGGTGAGGCTGAGCAGGAGGCCTGCTGGGGAGGGGGTAGTGGAAGGTTCTGGTGCTAATTGAGGCCATGCGTTTTGTACTTGGGTGCCGGCTGGTGAGGCAGATTTAGAGGACTATCGGGAATCTTAGATTAAATACCATTAAAGCCAACTTCTTATACCCCTGCTGTTCAGCATGCATGCAGAGAAAGCGGAGATCGGATGTTCAGGATTCTTGTTTGGGAAAACCATATGGAAAAACCACACAGCAGTAAGTCTATAATCAGGGCTTACAACATGCAGCCCATTGGGTGCCAGGAGTGTTACTTCTCACCCCCCCCCAGAAGGTACATGAGGATTTGGTTCTCTGATGAGGAAACTGAGCCTAAGAAAGGAGGTCTTATTTCCACAGGAAAGAAAGCAGATTTCCTCCCATCATGCTCAAAGGTAGAGATTTCAACATGCTGTTTTTCTATAGTTATTAAAGTTTTCATCCAAAAATTATGTTCCTATTTGTTTCACTGATCCCTTTTGCAACCCTACTGGAGCTAGGTGAGAGTCTTGTGCTGTCGTTTCTGCAGGGGAGAAGGCCATTTCATAAGGGTTTGGTGACCTGGCCACCATGACCAGGACTGTGTATGGTAACAGAGTCTGTGTAACATGCAAAGTTACTGACCAAGAAGGTAAGGAAGGATGAAATCCAGTCAGCATTCTCCCCACCTTGCTGGGAGCTCAGGCTCAGGGTGGTTTACCTGGAGAAAAGGCTACGTTTTTTCTGACGGAGCAAAGGCTGAGCCTGGGCCTTCAGCGCCCTAGGCTAGGCTCTATGCTCCTGACCCCTGGTGAGGCTTGTTCCTCAGGGACCCTTTGTTCCTGATTATGTTCAATGGGCCTTGAGGCCCTGGCATTTTCATGCTCAGTGCCACCTTGTTATTTTACGCTAACCATAGGATAGTCTGTCTCCTTGCACAAGATGGAAACATGTGGTTTAGTGATGTTTAGGCTTAAGAGGGATATGTAAGTGGAATTAAAATAAATATATAATATTTTCCTTGGGAAATACGGGGTAACCCAAGTTTAAGGATTAGCCAGCACCTTCATAATATGTAGGCACTTCTGGAAGTAGTAGATTCATTCATGGTGGCATACATTCATTTAATAAACATCTATTGAGGGTCTCGAAGACCTCCTCCATCTGCTACAGACAATCAAGAAAGATCCAGGGCCTAGTTTCAAGGAGTTCTCTGTCCATTGTGCAAGTTAGAAAGTAAAGGAACACTTACAGTGCTGCGTAAGTGCAGCAAGGGGGATATGCTGTCCTTAAGGCTGAGTGAGGGTGGCCGGGTGAGAAAGGGCAGGAAGCAGAGCCGAAGCAGTGATATGCATGCAGTTTGTGCTCATATAGTACATGGACGATTTAGAGAAAAAACGCTGAAGGAAGGTGTGAAGAGAGTGTGGGAAGGGAGGACAGTGTGCCTCCAAGTGGGAACAAGACGCTGAAGAGTTTTGCATGCCAGGCTGAGAACACGCACCTTTCGGTGTAGGCAGTGGGCGGTCAGTGAGAGGATTCCAAGGGCAGAGTGGGACAGCCGTTTTGTGGGTTAGTAGGAGGGCTGCCATGAATCGGCTCACACTGACTGCCAGGCAACCAGCCCAAGGGTAGGAAGTTGGCTGCGAGGATCTAGGGAAGAAATGTTCAGGATCTGAAGGGAGACAATGACAGTGGAAGCCTGTTAATATTTTTTAGGTCAAGTTTTTGAACATCTGCCAGATGATAGCATGCATTTTTTATTTCCGCTAACCTCCCTGGAAGGGACCGACAGACATAACAAGCCCCTTGAGCAGCCAGCAACGGAGGGGGGAAGAGGGAAGGACAGGGAGAGGCTTCTTAAGGGGTGCTTCCTTTTGTACTGCTGGTAGAGACATTTTTGTTTTCTTTCCTCCTCCCCTTTGAAAGAAGGGTAAAGACCAAATGAAATATCTGCAAATGGCATAAAAGCAGAAATGGGATTTTTAAACAGAGCACATTAACAACATTAAAAGCTTTTGTCTACATGACAGCCAAATGAACATATAGGGTTGTGGACTGGAACAGTTTATATTGTAATGGCTTACAATACCCCCTGCAATGAGAGAATGCATCATTTTTAGAACTATTTGATTCACTTAATATACAGGCTGATGCAAACTGTATATAAAAAACATGTAAAACAGCATCAATGAATTTCAAAGCGAGCAGCAGATTTTTTCTTTGCAAAAACCCTGTCTTCTATGAAAGACTGGTTTTAAAAAATGAACTGTGTTAATGACACGTGTAAGCTTGATGCATACAAAATATTTTTTTCTTTTTTTTTAATGGCCTGCAGAATAAATTTGAGCATCAACACAATGCTTCACAGGCTTAACATTTCTCAGCTGCTATGAATCATCAGCGCTAATGTATTCACAACAGACGAGGACCAACTGCTGCTATCAAAGGACTTGCTTGAATAACTGTAATAACTGGAAAATTATTTTGATAGCCTGAAACAATCTTATATATCACAGAACTTTATTAAAATAATATCAAATCAAATTAGCCTGTATCCCCATAATGAATTAAGTAACAGGTTATGCTGATATTAATCTCAGCTAGCTTGCAGGCATTGCAGCAGGAACATTTAATAAGTTGGTCCCTGTTGCTCTGAACTAGCAGAAATCCTCGAATACCCATGCTTATTCAGAGAAAATACATCAAAAGACTCTCTCTAAATAATGTGCCCATTTTTGTGCCTTTGGTGAAATTATTCATAAGCAGGAAAAAAAAAAACCTTTGGAAAATCTCCCGAGAATTCTGATTAGCTGTTGACCTGTAGTAGAAGCTGTTTTTCATAATCCCCTAAACACTGTCTAATTCTTGCCTCAATCAGCTCTGGAAATGCTGGCTTTACCTTAAAATAATGTGATAATGCTTCCTTATCGTCTTTAAGTGAGACAGGCAGTGGCAGGGTGGTTCTATCACTTTATTTTCCATATCCCATAGCGTAGCTCCGATTTAAGTCCTGATCTTTGATTCTTAGCCATTTCTGGATGTGCTGGTATGTGGCACAGGGGTGGAGAGAGCAAGCCAGCAAGCTGGGGTATGTTTGCGTAAAGCAAATGCTGGTGAAGAAGTGGCTCTGCATTCAGCAAACCCCTGTCTCCTTGGTCCTGGAAACCTCCAATTCCACCAGCTTCTCATATTTCTAAAGGAAGAAAAAGAGAAAATGAAAGCAAGAGTTGTTAGTTTGGAGTATGTCGGTCGTGATGTTAAAAATCAAATAGATTTTATGGGGCAGGGGCAGGATCAGAAGTGCTCCGACTCTATTCTGTTGAGAGGCTGCCTGCTCGTGTCTCCCTGCCGCATTCCTTGTGTGGTTCTCCCAAGGTATGTTGCCCTGAGAAGACCTACTGCTTCAGAATCATTGCTTCACCCTTGCAAGGGACGGTCTTGTTCTTGGACATCCTCCCTCTTTCTCTGCCAATTTCTAGCACAGCCTTCAGCACAGTCAGCTCTCTGTAGCTGGTTGTGAAATTGGGTCATTATTTTCTACTAGTGGAATGGCATCAGGGCACAACTGGATCCAGCAGAGTGGGCCATAATTGCCCACAGGTGAATTAAAAAATATTAATTTTGCTACTTTGGTTAAACTCTGCTTAAGGCCCTCTGTTTAAACACCATCTCCATCTCATCTCTGGGTCTCTGTTTGATGTGGCTGCATCCATCCTCAGAGGCCCCCCTCAGCCTCATTGTTGGAAATATCACCTCCTGAGGCCCCAAGTGGGCACACTTGGCTCCCCTTGTGGGTCAGCTCACAGGTTGATAGAGAATAAATGTGTTTTCTTGATGATGATGAGAACCGTGATGAGACACGGCCTCTGTGCTCGAAGAAATGGGATTGTAAAAACTACCTGAAGTGGCTGAACTTTTAACTGTGCTAATTATCTGTAACTACCCCTGGGAACTGTGCTTCCCATCGTGAGCTTGCTGGGCCCTCACAAGTTTAGCTATTCTGCAGGTGGCACCAATGTTAGAGTCTAAACAGACAGTGTGACCTTCAGAGATTAATCAGTTAAAGCGTCTCTTATGAAGCTGTTTTAGATTATTCTTGACAGTAGCTGTTTTTGACAGGAGAAGGTCAGAATCAAAGTCCCTTTTCAACCATTGTAGGACACACGTCTGCATCAAATGTAGCAAACATGCAGGAATCATTGAGGAAAGGCACTAGTGTTGTTTTTAACTCCCCATTTTCATGCTTTCCTTTAAAGCAGAGACGTTTGGTACGTGACAAATGGGGAAAAATGTTTTCCACCTGTATGCTCAGGCCTATCTGCGGAGACACATAATACCCCTCTGCGCAGAGTCGCTAACATATTTGAACATTTCCCCCTTTGATGTTGAACCATGGGTCTTAAGTGCGCTCCCCACAGTCCACTTTTACTCGGTGAGTCAAATTGAAGTTCTTGAAATGGGGCCGATGGCTTTGCTGGAGTGAGAATGTGCTCTCATTCTGTAAGAAAGAGTAACCCAATCAGGGCATTGTGTTTCAGTTTCTTTTATGAAATAAGTCACTTTCTGGCAATTGCTGTTTGCTTTTGAAAGCTGGAGGAGTCCATCTGGGGTCTAAGGGGCTGGAGAGGAAGCCCCCAACTGCTGGCAATTGCTCCTTCCTCTGTGCGAGTTTGAAGCTATTGTCCAGGCGAGAGAATGTAGGGTAAGTCTGGCTGGATGCAGGAAATTCCGAATTTCAAACACACATCAAATCATTTTTTTCAATTCTGTTGGATGAGCGTAAATGCATAATAGATTTAAAAATACCAATATAACTTAATCTCTTTATTGGGCATCATTTGAGATTAGATTTGTTCCCAAGGAAATAATATATTAGTAGCCTTTTATCTCTGATGTATACACTGTTTTTTCCTAAAGTGTAAGACTCTTCTGTTTGTGACTGGACAATGACAAACTGCTACCATCTTGCTTTCCATTTGGAAACTGATTTTAAAAAATCCTATCATCTTGGAGACATTATAAGAAAATAATGGTGACATTTCCTGATTACTAAGAATCTTGTATATAATTTTGACATTGATATGGGAGGATTCAGATCCCGAAGTGAAAAAAATTTTGAATTCTTTACCTGATTGTGGGTGTAATCAAGGGGACCAAGAAACACAAAGAGAAGCTCAGAGCAGTGTACCTTCTCTGCTGTCTTCTCTACCCCATGTTGATGTGAAAGAGGAAAGAACCATCTGTAAATCACCTAAAGTATTCATCTTTCTCAGGAGTAAAATCAATCCCCTCACCAATCATGACTATATTAAAATGCCTTTCTGTCCTGCTCCATGCTAAACACTGGTGTTGCTTATTGATTACTATTTCCTATAATCAATGCCTGTATTTTGTTTGAGAGGCATGAAACAAGTCAACAAGACAGTGTAACACACTATGAAGTCATCACCCTGATTCATTTCGGGTAGGGCGTTCTTCCATTTGAAGACGATGGTTGTGAGGCCCGAATGAAGTTGGGTGGTTAAAGTCTTCATTTATAGTTCCACCTTTCTGATATTTACAGAATGACCACCAACTGTTCGATACTATCCTGGTCACCAGGGAAGATATCCCCAAGTATAAAATAGTATCCTTGCATTCAAAGAGGTATTATCTCTGAAAACTATACATGAAAAAGTCAAATAGCTGTCCAGAGTGGTATAAGAGCTATACCACAAACATTCTGAGGATACATGGGAAGAGGCCTAATTATGAGGTCGAGAAGATTTCTCTTTTGGTTGTGTTTCTCTTTTGATTTGATCAGATTAGGCCCTTAAACTAGTTCTGACAGTTTTCCTTATAGTAATCTTGTTGGCAAAACAAATAAACAACAATAAAACAACTTCAGCTCGGTTAGCAGTTTAGAAAGCAACATCAGTGAACCTATGAAGATAAATTGTAACAAAATACTAGCAAACATTACTAGGACCATTTATGAAGCTATTACCCTATGCACAAAATTGTGTGCTACTTGATTTCTATATATTTATTCAACTTAATCCTCATGAAAACCTTATGAGATAGGTATTTTATTACGCTATTTCATGGATGAAAACATTGAGATTCAGAATGAATTAATTAACTTGTCTACATGGTCAGTGGCTGAGGTGAGATTCACGTCTGATTTATGAACCCCAGAGTCATAACCTAATGACCACAGTACACTGCATGGATTCAGTCTCATGTGGCTCAGATTGTTGTATTGGGGAGAGAAACTGGACTCCGTAAGTTGTGTGGCTTCTTAGCAATGTGAATCTGAGATTGCACAGGATAAAATCATAGGAAATGCTGGTACACATTCATCTTCCACACCGGGACAAGACCACCAACTTATCTCTTCTAGATGGTGGGGCTGAGGAAAGAGCTGAATGATAATTAAGTGACCATAGCGTTTGGCATACTGAGTTTGATTTAGAGAGAAAGTAAATACCAATGTGTACAAAAATAAGAACCAAAAGCCAGAATGTTGGCCAAAGGAGCTGCAGCTTGTTTGAGGAAATGCAGAGGGATGGGAGTTTTGTTATACAAAGTCACTAAGAGGCTATGGGGATTTGGGGCTCAGCAGTCACCACTGCTGCTACCAACTTTCTGGAAAAATAATTGCTAATCAGTGAGCTGCCAGCCAATTGTTTAATTTCCCCTTAGGCTAATTGGACTCTGATCATGAACACCCCAAGCCAGTGCTCTCTGACAAGAATGCCTGGAGCCCAGCACTGGGACAAATGGTACCTTGGAATGACAGTGTACAGGAGGTATGGGTGAAGAAGGTCAGGAGGTGACATCTTACTACTGATTTGAAGCAGCTGTTACTTTCTTCAGCTGCTGTCTCTACTACTTGGGGGATCACTGCCAGGGGCCTCAGAGAGAGTTGCTGTCACCTTCAGCTCTTGGAAAGACCAATGAGTACTCTGTATGGTTGGCATTTTGAGCTCTTGAAATCACCCAGATACATGCAAACAGAAACAACTTCTTGACAAAATGTGCTTCCCAGGTTTCAGCAAGCACTTTGAGCATCCACTGTGGAGGTATCAGTCCAATCCAACAATTAAAAAAATCTGATCAAGGATTTAATATGTGCCTAACACTAGGCAGGTGACTTCAAGTGATAGAACAATGGTGAACCATGAACCGTATCTTTGGACAAAATTTTTCACCTTTCTGAGCCTCTGTTTTCACCTCTAAAAGACAGGATGCTGATATTTCCTGCCTATCAGGACTGTTGAGAGGATAAATAAGACAATTCGTGGGATGGAGGTAGCACCAGCAGTTTTGGAAAGGCTCCCAGAAAACAAGTTCTCCAGTTTTCACTGGAGAAGATCTAGTAAGCCCAGGAGGTTCTGTGGTCAATCCTTGGTTTTCCCCTCAAGTTTGTTTTTTTTTTTTTTTTTTTTTTTTTTTTTTTTTTTTTTTTTTTTTTTGTGGGTACCGGGGGGACGACCTCAGGACCTCGCGCACCAACAGGCACCCGTGCCGCTGAGCGATATCACCGGCCCCTTTTTCGTATGTGGGTTCCGGGAGTCGAACTCGGGCCTTCGCGCTTGCAAGGCAGGCGCTTAAGCCGCTGAGCCGTCTCACCGGCCCCCCTCAAGTTTGTTTTTAAGAGCAGGGACATGGTTTACATGATGATATTGTTAGGAAAACGGGCCAATTTTCTTTAAGAAGTTTTTGATATTCTCAGGTAAGAGCAATGCTCATAGATGTGGACCCTTAGCTTCTGTCTCTTGATTCAGGGACTAGATACGTATCCAGGATCCTCCTATAGGCTAACTCGGGAACTCAGCTTGTTGGCCCATGTTTATGACTGGGCAGGTCTGCAGTTGGAATGCCACAAGATGTCCCTGTCCTTCACAGCTCTCCAAGACCCACAGACACCCCAGTATAGATCCTGGGCACTCATCTTGGGTTATAAATGCAAGCAGCTTCCAGAAAACCAAGATGATGGGTCAGGTTATGACTCCCTGCCTTTTCCTTGGGTTCATTATAGACTCTGGTGAGAAAACAGTAAGTTAATTTGCAAAGTTCCTGTGCTTTAAAACAGAGTATATATATTTTTTCCCTCTACATTTTAAAAATACATATAAATGTAACACCCTTCTTTGCTCACAATGAACAAAATGTCCAAAGTAGTGCTTAAAATACATTTTGAACAAATAGAAGCTGCATCTGGAAACATGGCTAGTGGGAAGTACAACTGTTTGGAGGGGTTTAATTTTTTTTCCTTTTCCTCAGCAAATGCTCCGAAAAGTTCATTTTATATCAGAACAGCTTTTTCCCGAACCTGTTTTAAAGTTAATTATCAAAAGCTTGCATCTTCTATCTCTTGCCTATGGATCCCTGCTGGGTTTGTTGTTTAGCTTTTCTTGGGAAAGAGTCGCTCTATAGAAGATCATCGACATGATGTCACAGTCCAGGGACTCTAAGCGTCCTAGCTAATCAGCTTAGAACATCACTACCTCCTTAATGTGGGATTTGGGACCTTCTGGATGCAGGGCGAGAGGCTGAACTAGTCTGCAAGCACATCACTTTATTTCTTTTGCTTTAAGCAAGAATAATTTGCCTTTTTTCTCTCATCTTTCTCCCTTGTTGTTTTGCCCCTGAAAACTGTGCAGCATAAGCAACCTCCAGGGTGGACACTAAATCTTCTGATGCAGGCAGAGCAGTGATAACATCTGAACTGAGGGTGCTTTTCCAGGGCATGCTTGACAGATGTAGCAGGGCCTTTTAGGATTTAGTGCTGGAGCATATCTATTACCCGCGCTGCAGCACAGCTTGGCAGGAGCTGTGTGGTAATCTCCCATGAATTCCGTCTAACTTATCAGAGCGGCTGAGCAGGTTGCTGCAGGACACGGGGGCTCTGCAGCCAGTTGGGGAGAGACAGACCTTCTGCTGGAAACTCTTTGAAATCTTCTTTGGGCCCTGTTTCCGAGGTGGGGTTCTTCTTGCTGTGGAATGTGTTGTCCCTGGCCCCTTGGCTTTTGGAGATATCAGGTCAAATTTACTTTCATCCTACTGGCTTCTGAGTGTACGGTTTCAAGAGATTGAATTTCATTTCTAACATGGCTATTAGGGCCAAAGTGAGTGTTTTAATGAAGTGGAAGCCTGTCTGGGTCTTTGACATGGGGGAATAAATGGGATCCATGCTAGGCTTTTCTCCTTCCTTTCTTCCTTCCCTCCTTCCTTCTTCCTTCTCTCCTTCTCTCCTTCCTTCCTTTTTTCCTTTCTTCATTCCTCTGTCTCCATCCCTGTCTCCCTCCCTCTTTCCTTAGCTTTCCTCCCTTCTCTCTTTCCTCTCTTCCCCTCCCTTCCTCCTCTACCCACCCTCTCTTCTTGCCTGCCTGTCTTCCATTTCCTCTCTGCTTTCCCCTTCTCTTTTCATTTCTGGCCCTGACAGAGGCCACCTTCTCTTTAGGCACAGCCCAGTAAGTCGGTCTTCTCCACAGACTCCTGCCCACGAGCCTCACGTGTCTCTAGCAGAATGTGCTGTTGGACAACCCTGTCTTCCTCTGCTCTAACAATTACCTTGGCATTTTATAAAAATACTTAAGATTGATCACAAACACCAAATTGTTTAGATCAAAGATTAAAGTTTAATTTTGGAGTTTTGCTGTAGGGTTAGAATTAGCTTCAGAGTGTGTGCTGCATAGGAGGTGCTGTAATTTGTTTTAAGGATAAGGCCTTTGGGCAGCTGTGCATAAAATGAGCATGATTCCTTATTCCCACGGTTGATTTTTGAATGGGAGTGCAATTAGAATTTTTTCAGCCAGAAGCACATACAGTCAAAGCAAAGATAATACCTTGAATGCATATCAGCTTAGAAGACCTCTCTTGGAAATTTATTTATTGCTCACCAAATACTAATGCAAAAAGAGCCATGCTTTCCATAATAACAATAAACTCGCCCCCTAATTTCAAGTCTGGTGTGTTTGTAAAGTCTCTTGCAGTGTCCTTATCAAGTGCGACTTCGATGGTGAATTTTAATGTCCCTCATAGAAATGTAGAACATCTTAGACCAAAGCCTGGGAAAACAATGGACCCTCAGTGGCTGTAGAAGACATTTCCCTACCATGCCAAGGAACCCTACTCCAGGTTGGCATAGAGCAATTACATCATGTAGTGAGTGATATGAACATGATATTTTATTTTTCTTTCTTTCCTTCCTTCCTTTCTCCCTCCCTCTCTCCCTTCTTCCCTCTTCTCTCTCCTCTCCTATCTTTCCTCTTTCTCCTTTCTCTCCTCTCCCCTACCCTCCTCTTCCTCTCTCTCTCTCTCCAGTTTGTCAGTATACTGGAAATTGAACCTAGGACCTTCACACTGAGCTATATCACACCCCCCCTTTTAAATTTTGAGATTAGATTTCACTGAGTTGCCCATGCTGGGCTTGAACTTGTGATCCTTCTGCCTCAGTCTCCTAGAGTGTTGGGATTACATAATTTTCTGATTAATGATGCTAATCACATTTGTTTTTCACTGGAGAAATGTTGGAATCAAAGTCCACAGAATATTTAACCTATCAAAGAAATGTGATCTTTGGATAATTCAGTCAAATAGACAGCTGATATATTAAAAGGCCCAGTATAGTTGTTGACCAGCTGACCTAGGCCAAATGTTCCAGTGGAACAGTGCAGTGGGACAGATATATGGAGCTGATAGAGCATGAAAGCCAGAGAGTACAACACCTCACCAGTGCACATAGGTCACTAAAGAGATGAACACCTGTTCTGTGGATTACATCCCTGCTCTCTCTCAGTTCTGATATTGATAAGAAGGTACGATTCTATCAGTTGAAAACCTCGTGTTATTACTGCCTTGTCCTTTCCTTGGGCATAAAAGTACACAGTACTTTCTTTGCTTATTCTCAAAAGCTAATCCTTTGAGGTCTCATTCTTTTATTTATTTTTTGTTGTTGTTTTTTGCAGTCCTAGGATTGAACTTAGGGCCATATATGTTAGACCAGCACTCTACCACAGAGCTACACTCTCTGCCCAAGTTCTCACTTCTTGATGCAGCCATTCCTAAACATTCTCGCACTTTCCTAGATCCTCTCTAATTTGTCTTAGAATTAAAAAAGCTCCATGCTTCGAAGCATCTGATTATTTAGAACATTTTTCTTCTTTTTTCCACTTGAGGATTTTTTCTTTTTTTGCAAACTTAAAGTCACATTTCTTTGTAAATTTATTTTTCCACTCAATAATATAATTTGGATATCTATGTCAGTAAGCATATATCTACAGTACTGCTCTTATTGATTGTGTAGTGTGCTAGCGTTTGGTTACAAAAAACAACATTTAACCAGTTTTTCTAATATTTTATATTTGGTAAATTTTAATTTTTATCTTCAGTTCATAGTTGCCATATCACATATCACTGTAGTTAAATCTTTGCATACTTCCTTGATTATTTCAGTAGAAATGTTCTACAAGTAGAATAGTTGAATCAAGGAATGTTCAAAAACTTTAAGGCTTTGGGATAATTTTGCTAAATATCTAATAAAATGACTCTAACAACTTCAACTCCTACCGGTTGTATGTTTGAGAATGTATTTGTCTTTACATTTTGCCCATTGTCATTTGAAAATTAGTAATAATTTTGTAGATGAAAATTGGTTTTATTATTTTAGTTGTGTCTTATTGATTTTCTAAGTGATTTCTCAGAATCTGTATTTGGTGTCATTCTCCAGTTGGTCTGATTTGCATTATGGACTTTCTTTAAATTCTGGGCCAGGAACTGTGCTTTCTACTTCTTAAAATAGGAAACGTAGTACTGAGATGTGGCAGGTACTCTATGACTCATTGTTTGGTTGAATTAATTTAAAATGGAAAAAAAAAGATTGAAAAGCCATATTTCTTTCATAGAAATGATAGTTGAACAATTGAGGGATTTGGAAAAAAGGTCAAATTAAATTCATTTCCATTGGAAATTTGAAAATTTAAGAAATCAAACAAAATGAAGGTTGAGAGCATGTAGCACAATGCAATCTCTTATGTAGTAATATCTAGTGGTACAACCACTTAGGAAAATAATTTGGTAGTGTTTCACAAGATGTGTATTTTTTCCACCCTATAACCTAGCACACTTCTAGAAAAACTCCTTCACATATTTATGAATTTTCCTATTTCCTTTCTCTTAAGAGCAAAAAATTTGACACTACTGGAATGCTCATTGATAAGAAAATGGGTAAATACAGTGTGAATTTACAATGGAATAAAATATATGTTACGATATGGATAAGCTTTGCAAAAATAATACTTAATGGAAGCAGTCAATTCCAGAAAACCATACCAATATAATATAATTTTTACAGTTCTCAAGAGCAAGAACAATATTTCTAAGCTTACATACATTTGTGGTACAACTATGCTTTTAAAAAGCAGTATAAACTGGGACTGTGATTATGTCTGGAGGAGGAGAGGAAGGTAGAAAGGAAAAGAGAGATGCAAATTAGTCACGAAGTTCTTATGCTTGAATTGTGTGGGGGTTCACAAATACTCATTAAACTATGCTTTAGAACATAAATATGTGTTATTTATAGATTTAATCAATTCAGATATTTAAAATATAGTAAAGAAAAGAAAAAATGAAAACAAAAGTGAGTGTTGGTAGCAAGAGACAGTTTATCTTTTAAAAGAAAACCTCTATCTTTTTGCCTGCTGTAGTTTCTTAGTTGCTATAGTGTTGCATACTTGTTAAATCACCACTCCTAAAATTCTCTCCCTAAGTCTTCTGTGAAAGTGCTTATCAGTGGACAAATGTCCAAGATGGTTTCCTAGGATGCCCACCATCTGCCTGCCCCCCAATATCTCTCCTTGGCTCCTGGCGGGATGAAGGTGATGGCGTGGAATGACTCGGTTGGTCACTGATTCCTTTCTGGACAGCCTGAGGGACACTGTTTTCAGTCACAATGCAGGCTGAGTGGGTGACTTTTGGAAGCAACAAATTTGTTTTCATGTCAAGAAACCTTTCGCATCTGACTCTACGTGCTCCTTTCCTATCACCATCAATTCCCATTCTGAATCCAGGATATGATTGGATAATGAAGATAATCTTTGCCACATGGGAGAGGGAACAGCTTAAGCATATTGGGAGGGACTTTTTAAAAAGCAAAACTCATCAATATCTTAAGGTGATTTTCTGTTTGCATATCTGAAATGGTTAGTGTCTTTTTAGATAGTTGCCTGTTTTTCTCTTTATGTACTGGGCTAGAACAACTGGAGGTAGTTTTGTCCTCCAGGGGACATTCAGCAGTGTCTGGAGACATTTTTGGCTGGGGGAGTGTTCTGTGGGGGGGAGTGAGCTGAGGCCAAGGGTGCTGCTAAACCTGTGCAACAAAGAAGTATCTGGCTCATCATATGAATAATGCTGAGGTTGGGAAATTCTGGCTAGGAGCGTGTTTCCTTTTGCACTTGGGGACAAGTATTCTTTGGGTGCTTGAAAAACATAAGTGCTTCTCTTGGAAGTAGATCTATCAAATAGAGAGTAGAGTCATCAGGGAAGGCAGAGATTAGTCTCATTGCCTCTTTGCCCCATGGGCCTAGATTTGTGGTCCACTTCCTACAGCTTTTTGTCACCTACTGTCTCAAGGAGTGGTAACTTGACCAAGTTCCCTTCCTCTAATTGAGTGTAACCCATTTGAGGACAGGAACCATGTCTTATTCTGAGTTATATATACCACCTAACATCTTGTAAAATGAGCACCCCAAATATTTTGCTAAGTGAATAATGAATCTGTTGCTTACGAAGTTGGGAACTTCATGCACAGAAGCTCGCTGTGAGGAACTCATCATCCCCAGAATGTGAGAAAGCTAAAAAGGAACAGGGCCAAGGATATCACCTGTCTCTCCTAAGCCCTCAGTTGTTGTAGATTTATACAAAGATCTTGCACAAAAAATTATTTCCTCAAATTCCCTCATTCCTAGGGGAAGAAATTGTGGCACAGAGGGGTTGAATATTTTACACAAGTTTGCACAGCAAGTTACTGGCAGACTTGAAACAAGAACAACATTTTGATGCTTCCTGTTTAGACGTCTGCTCTGCAAGTTGTCTTACTGAGAACTGAAATAAAGGGTTCATAATTTTCAGGGATGATGTATATGATTCTGTGTGTGTGTGTGTGTGTGTGTGAATGTCCTGTCAGCATCAAGCATTGGGCACAGACATTTGAGCATAGCTATTCCCTGAACTCTTTCTGACCTCCAACAAGAGAAGTTTGGTCCTTCCCTGCTGGGTATAGCTGGTACAGCAGATAGCGTCCTGACCATAGAACATACTCACTACACTTTATTTGGGTCAAGAATTTAATATCTGTCTTCCATGATAGCTTTGGGAGGGCAGAAACTAATTTGTTTTGTCCAATACTGGACACATAATAGATGTTCCATAGATGGCTTTCCATGGATAAGTAAATGGAAAACTGCTAATCCAGAGATGGTCATTGTTTGGGGGAGGTGCTGTTTGGGTGAATGTCTTGCTCTCAAAGTGGAGGTTACCAAAGTGGGTGGAGAGCTGCTATTGAAGACAAGTTTTTGCTACATAGCAAAATGTTGGGAGTTCCACATCTCTGCAGAAGGCAGGGCTGTGAGAGGGTGGCTGGTAAGGTAGCCTTCATGACATCTGAGAACCCTGAGGGTGGAAAGTCTTAGAAGTAGCCTTACCTACAGTGCATTGACTTTATTCTGGGGACCACTGATTTCCATGGCTTTAAAAAATTTTCCCTGAGACCACAGTGTCTGAGCAACCTGCCTACAGCTTGTTATATGGAAGATAAGAGTGCTCATTATCCTGAAAATTCTTCAATAGCTGCTCATAATAAGGTCAGTTAAGTACAGAGTGTCCGCTATCACTCACAATCTTCTTGTCCTCATTGAAGTTTAATCCAACAGTATTTCCACACATTATTTTTCTTCTCTCAGTTAGGGGATGGGGAAAATATAGGACATTGAAGGCACTGAAATGGATGATGGACTCAACTTGAGAGGAGGACTCCTGCTCATTGCCCGAAGCTTCTGCAACTTCTCAAAGTTTGGGTTCAGGAGGAGACAGCTTCAAATGGCTTCATTTGTGCTCAGGGTTTATGAGCAATGGCTCCTGCCAAAAAAAACACGGGACCAGAGAACAAGGAGGGCAGGTGCCATGATTGTATTTTCTTATGGCATCTCCTGCAAGAGAAGGGAAACTCCAGAAGGAACCCATCCCAGAGTTGGTGGGTTCTCTCCCAGTCCCAGGGCTGCTCAGGACCATCCTCTCCTGGACAACTAGTTTTCTCACTGTGCCGTGAGCATGGCCCCATCTAGGCCCCTTTCCAAGTTCTCGTTGTGTCATTACCCATTAGGACAAGCTCTCCTTGCACCTTTCCACAGTTCCAGGTCTGAGAATCCCTGTCTGCCCTTCACATCCTTGCTTAAGTCCCTAGTACTCCATGAAGCCTCTCTCAGAGGCAGAATGAGGGGGAGCAGGGCAGGCAGCATTACTTCCAATTTGCCATGAGAGCAGCCGGGAGTGGGGAGATAGTAATGCTTATGGCAGACATCATAAGCCTTTTCACTTTATTATAGTAACACGTGACATTTATTGAGTGCTTATTATGTATAGTGAAAGGTTTATTCAAGCTTTATTTTAGCTAATTCTCACATCACCCTTTCAGATAGGTGCTATATTATCCTGCTTTTACAGAAATATGAGGCACGGTGAGAACAAATAATTTGTCCAAGGTCATTTAACTAGTTGGGGGGAGGGCTGGGATTCCAGCCAAAGTAGCCTGGCCTCAAGGACTGTGATACGATGACATCATGTCACACTCCATCGCTGAGTAGAAAGAGAACTGGACCAGGATTCAGAATATACAAAGCTAGTGTGGGCTTTGCCTCATTTCCACTGTTGGGCTTTGGGCAGGTGACTTTGTTTCTTTTTGAGCCTCAGTGTCTTCATTTATAAAGTAAGAATAATAAGCCAGTGGATATTATGTGATGTATGCTGTAGAGAATATCATGCATGCTACTGATGAACTCTAATCCTCACTTGAAGGTAAGAGGCTGCCAGTACTCAGTGCGGCACTAATGGCTATCGTTACCAGCTCACGGGTCTGTCTTGCTATTGCATTTTATATTCATGTGGTACAGACAATAAGTCTTCTACTTCTGTTATATTCCTCTGTGGCATGCACTTTGGTCTGACCCCTGCTTACCATGTAGTGGTTAACGGTGGATGCTGCATATTTCCATGGTTTACCTTTGTTCTCAAACACCTTGATTTCAAGCCTCTCCTTTCTGAACATTTTATTCTACTTTCTTGGCATCCCAGGTCAACATTTTTCAGTCCTGTTGGGACTTTCAGTTCACTGATATTACCACCTTTCGTTTTCCACTGCTTCCTTTGGCTTAGATTTGTGGCCAATGATGTAAACCCATACCCTTGTATATATTCAGCTCTCTCTTTTATCCGCTCTTTCTCTACTGAATTCTCCTGCCAAAACCCCAGCTCTCTGCTTATCCTGGGTCCACACCCAAGTAGCTAAATGTAACTGGAGAAATTACACAACTCTAATGAGTTTGAATTTGTGATGACACAAATCTGTACCACGCTTTTATCATAGTCCCTTTGTGTATTTACATTACCTCTCTATGAGATAATATTTCAGTCCTTTTCTCCCTCCAAAACAGCAACCCTCCTTCTTACTCTTCTCTTTGTGCTGAGGATCTCACTGAGACAAACTTGTCTCCCTGAGACAAAGAGAAGCAATGAATAAGAAGAATGTCACACGTGTATTATGGAATGTATCAGCTTGTGGGTGTGGGAACCACATGTCTCCCTTTCTCTTGAGTGGGCTCTGTCTTCCCCTGACTTCACAGAGCTCAGCCCTGCACCTGCTGTGCCCCAGCCCATCTCGTTTCCCTTATAGCATTACCTACTTTCTCCTTAGCCTGCATTATTTTTTTATAGTGCAAATCAATATCTGAAATATCATCTTTATTTATTGTTTTTACTGTTTTCCCCGAGAATGTAAGGAACATGACATGGGGAACTTATCTGTCTTGATCTTTGTTGTGTTAGTTGCATCTGGCATATAGTTAAATCACCTGGAATACAGTAGATGCTCGTTTAACCCATTGAATAAATGAATAAATGAAAAAAATTAGGATCATCTAAAAGACTCTGGGTAAGTCATTTTATTGCATCAGTTTTTCTCATCTATAAGATGGGAATGTTGATGCCCTCTGGCTAATTCTTTTTCCAGATTCTGTTCATCCTAAGTGAGGAGTGCTTGGGCAAGCACGGTCATTGTCTAAAATTGTCTAAATGATTTAGTTCGTGTTTAATGCCCAGGAGCTCCATGTGGACTCTGGGGCCTCTGGTTGGCTGGAATTCTGCATTGTTTGCCTGCGATGTTCTAGTTCTTGAACATGAGCAGAAGATACATTGTGAATGCTGTGGACATTTGCAGATGTTGAGTGCCAAGAGACCACAAGGGGCTTTAGGCTCCTGATCATGTTGGGATGACTTCACAAAGCGGGAAGTGTAGATCCTCAGCCAGGTAGAAGCCCCTGTGGAGAGCATGTGCTTGGTGGGCTGACTATCCCTGGGATGGTCCCACAAGGCTGCATGCCCAGTGACCCCTCTGATTATCTGCACTTTGGCCAGGGAAGGTCTTGAACTTTTGGTCTGAATCAGGTAGGAGGCAGGCATTTGGGTTGCCAGTCTGGGGAGGAGAGTTCATGAAATGTACCCCTGAGTAACATGAACCCCAGAATGAATAATAATGATGACAGGGGCCTTTTCTTGTGCAGGTGTTCTGGTGTGACAGTGCCAAGGGTCTTATATACTATGTCACTTAATCCCTGCCACCCCAGGAGGGAGATAGGTACAGCTGGCATTATTGGTGTGCCAGTCATTTCTGTGGCCCTGCTTTGAGGAAACTGTATTGAGGACAGACATCCCCTGCTTTGAGGACATCCCACACACTCGCTGACAGTGTCCTACCTCACATCCCCATGTCTTTCAGCTTTCGGGCATAAGGGCTTTTTGTTCCCTATGGGAGCTTGATTTACTCACAGGCAAGGCATCCCTGAAGTTCCAAGGCCTTGACCCCTCCAGGGGCAACGGACACAGTACAGGAGTTAGTGGATGTACATTAGCTGCTCCATCCTCGGGTGATGGGACAAATCTCTGGTGCACCATACACTAGAGGGTCCTCACCTCCCCACGGTAACCAGATCATTTCCTGGTGGTTCTTCCTCCCTCATCTTGTTTTCCTCTCTCCTTTACTTGTGCTTCCAAGATTGCCTTCCTAGTAATGTGTCTGCATCCATCCCCTTTCCTCAGGCTCTGCTTTTGGGGGAACTCAACATAAGGCAATAACTGCACCTGAAGACATGGTGGAGAAAAAGAGGGAGAAAGTACCTCTAATTCATGTCTCTTTCTAACCAGGTGGGGTTACCACGTCCCCAGCCCTCCAAGTGGACCACAGTCATCATTGGTTGCTAGGTACTTGCACCCAGGCCCCAGCTGTTTCTAGGATATGAAAGCATTTGGCTCTGTTTGCTCCCTGGCAGTGGCAGGGCATCCCTGTGGGGCTGGAGGCAGAGCTTGCAATGAGGCACACAGCCAAGATACCTGGGTCCACCTGGGTGAAAACAGCATGACACATGTTCCTGAAACACCTGTCTCAAAGCCTGGTAGACGTGACCTGACAGGGTGTGTTTGTCCTGTAGCGCTCCATGTGGAGTGACTCAGGTACAGGTGCAACTTTCTTCTTTCCCAGGGTCTCTGCCCCACCTCCAGACATCTGGGCTGTGTGTGGGTTGTGGTATGCCCGGTTGGGGGAAACTTTTAGCCTTCAGTGTTGGAGAGAGACTTCCCTCCGATCACCAGTGGGGCAGTGGAACCCAAGCCAGGCATCCAGCACTGAGAAAGATGGCATCATTTTTGAGAAGGAAATGTTGGGGAGGAGCAGGATTATGCTTTCTGGATCTTGATAAGTTCTCTGGGCCTAGTACTTCCTTAATGGCATTCTGGAGCCCTAGAGTTTGCGGCAATCTATACAGAGAGCAAGACTAACTTGGTCAGGAACACCCAGCGAGAGTGTTAGACTTGACCATAAAACAGGGGTAATGACCTGTCGCTCACACAGCTGTTACGAGATCAAGTTAGGATTAGATCAGCCGAGTGCCCTGGGCCCCGTGCAATGCTTGACTTGGCAACAGCTCACCAGGGCCTCCTGCCTGTTGGCCTTCCCACGTGCCATAGTATGACAAAAAATTTAGAGGGAAGGTCCCCTCATTATGTCTGCCATTTGAAATACTTAACTGAGCACACATGAGAAACTATTTGTGAAAAATATTCACAGCAGGAAAGATCTGGAGTATTTTACAGGGAAGTATTCCCTTTCTGTACTATAAACTCAGGAAAGTCCGGTGTTGAACTGCTTCTGAGAAGGACACCAGGTTCTCAGCTTTGTAAACTGAAAGAAGTGTGATTTCTTTTTTTTTTTTTTAAATGATGATAATTAGAACTTTATTTAGAACTTTAGTGGAGTTGTTGTTTCACAACAATGGGCATGTCACTCCTTGTGTTGTCCTTCTTGATTACACTTATTTCACCTTCATCAATCCAAACTCCTTCCAAAACAAAAAAGATCAAACATCGCATAATTACTCCTAGAGTTTCCAGTTAAGAACGTCACCTGTGGACACCTGGATGAGTAGTTATGCAGAATCCATCTCTTTTGTTTCCCTTATGTGGATGCCAGTCTCCTTGGTAGCAGCAAGTAGTTGCTGCCCACTGGAACGACCCCTGCTGGTGTCAGGAAATGCTAAAGTTGATTTCTAAATGTTAGCATAGGTAAGAATTACCTAGGGGAGCTTGTTCAAAGGCAGATCATCTGGCGTGACCTCAGAGCCTCAGACTTAGTAGGTATGTACATTTTAATGAGCTACACCAGTCAATTTTATCTAACTTTCCTAAGATATCCCTGTGAAAACGAGTGATGCAGGCGACACAAGCACCTTCCAAATCATGATGCACTGCGTTGTCATAGCCTCATTCCCAGTGTTTCAGGTGTCATGGCATGATGGTTAATTTCATGTACCAATTTGACTAGAGTAAGGAATACCCAGATAACTAGTAAAGCATTAGGATTGGGTTTGTCTACCAGGCTGTATTTAGAAGAGATTAGCATTTGAATCAGTAGACTGAGTAAAGATCTACCCTGGCCAATGTGGGTGGACATCATCCAATCCATTGAGGATCTGAATAGAGCAAAAGGCAGAGAAAGGCAAGTCCACTTTGTCTTCTTCAGCTGCGACATACATCTTTTCCTGCAAATGGACATCTGCTGCCCTGCTTCTCAGGCCTTTGGACTTTGACTGAATTATACCATCGGTTTTTCTGGTTCTCTAGCTTGCAGATGGCTTGCTGTGGGACTTTTTGGCTTCCATTATTGTGTGAGCCTATTCCCATAATAACCCCCCTTCCATATATCTATGTATATTGCTATGGTTTGGAAGAATGGCCCGAAAGAGCATGTGTTAAATAAAGTCTTGATCCCCAGCCTGTGGTGTGATAGGGAGGTAGTAGAACCTTTAAGAGGTAGGGCCTAGTAAAAAGAAGTTGGGTCACAGGGGGTGTGCCTGTGAGGGGATATTGGACCACAACCCCTTCCTATCCTTCTCTCTGCTTCCTGGCTACCATGAAGTGAAATGTCCTCCCTCTGCCTTGTGCTCCTGACATGATGTACTGTGCTGCCATAGGACAAAAGCAACCATAGACTTGTGACCATGGACTCAAACCTCTGACACTGTAATCCAGAATAAACCTTTCCTATTTATTTATTTATTTATTTTGGTATTGAGAATCGAACTCATGACCTCACGCTTGCCAGGCAGGCACTATGCTGCTAAGCTATATCCCTAACCTTTCCTCTTTATAAGATGATTATCTTAGGTATTTTGTCATAATGATGGAAAGCTGACTAATACATATATCCTATTTGTCTGTTTCTCTGGAGAACACTGACCAATTCACACAGCCAGATAGAAAGCTTCCTTCTGCATCGAACCATCAACAACAGACAGTGTTTTCGGGCAACCCCTTAGAAATAACAACAAAGAAAGATAACTAGCAGGGATTCCCATTACAAGGGTTGTGTCTCCTCCTCCCATGGAGGTAGCTCAGAACAGAGTCTTGTCATCTCTTCCAAGAAAGACACTACCTTTAAACTTATTCTTTCTTTACTCAGATAAGGGGACAGAAAACTTTCCTTCAACCTTGACATCATGCCTGCTTCTTAACACCCCAATTCCATGTTCTGCCCCCAGATAACAGATTACATATTTGTCCCTGGGCTGGCCAAGCATGTGGGGCAGTTCAGCTCAGTAAGTTCATCTTACTTGTAAGGCCCCTTCCCATCTTCTGCGAAGAGTTTTCTGTGATTTCTGGAGTTTAAAGGCGTAAAAGTTCCACCTGAACTTTCAACCTGACAGTGCTCATGTGCTGGACTCTTGATATTGGCTCCAAGTCTGGAGAACCTGAGCAGGCTCAGCAGTTGGCTCATTACCCAGCAGTCTGCTCCAAGAAAAACATTTGCAGTTCCGTTTTGCCTTCCTACCTCAACCCTCTCTGGCTCTTAGGTCTTCTCTCCTCTTTCTCTGTCTTTGCACTTTTTTTGTTCTTTTTTTTTATTGCCTCAGTTCCCTTTCTGTATCTTTACCCTCCACAATTAAAACATCTGTCTTAAATCTACAAGGCTGGTCCAAATGTTTCCTAGGCTTATTTAAGAGGAAAAATATGGATAACTGCTTCTGTTTGTTTTGCTAAGTGATCCCAAGACATGGAAAAGAAAAGAAAAAGAAAAAGAAAATTCTTTGCATAGAGTGAAGCTACAATCACCCTACATTTGTTTTCATAGACAGGAGGAAAAGACTAATATTGTGATTATCACGATTAAAGAGGAGGAAAAGACTAATTTGTGATTATAATAATGATTGCTCTGTATTGGTCAGGTCTCTTTCGACCAGTGCATCAGCAAGACCTTGTTGTAGGAAAGGACTGAGGGAGGAGAGCATCTTTGGGAATCAGATGAGATGGAGGACTACTGAATTGGCATATACTAAGCTTGAATGGAGCCATATAAGTTTAAAACAACTATATTAAGGCATAGGTGACATACAATAAATTATACACATTAAAACTGTACAATTTGATGAATTTCGTTAAGTGCCCATACCTGTAGAACTGTCACCATAATGAAGGTAGTGTACATAACTGGCCCCTCAGAATTTTCTTGTGTCCCTTGATAATCCTTCCCTCCTATCTATCCCTTCATCCCTAAGCAACCACTGATCTGCTTTCTGTCACTATAGATTAGTTTGCATTTTCTAGAGTTTTGCTTAAGTGGAACCACGCAGTTTGTCTTTTTGCCTGGATTTTTTCACTCAGTAATTATTTTGAGATTTGTCCATATTGCCATGTATGTCAATATTTTTTGGTTTCCATTGCAGAGGATTATTGATTGTATGCATATTTCACAATTTATTTATCCATTCACCTCTTCATGGTTATTTGTGATATTACCAGTTTGGGCTAGTGGTAAAGCTGCTGTAACATTTGTGCACAAGTCTTTGTATGGATAATTTATATCTCACTTTCTACTGGAAAAATAACTAGGAGTGGAATGTGGAACCATATGGCTTTTAAGAAACTGCAGGGGTGATTGGAAAGAATCTATGTGTGCCAATCAGGGAAATCTGTGTTTAATCTCAATTTTCCTAGTTACTAGCTGTGTGACCTTAGGCAGGGTACTTAACAACTCTGGGTCTCAAGTTTTCTTGTCTGTCAAATGAGATGAAAACTGATCTCTGTGTTTCACATACAGGAGAAGAGGACCAAGGGGCATACCCAAGAGGGCACCGCCCAGTTTAAAGGCTCCATAGAGCCCTCTGAAGTCGTTATCAAGAATAAGCTCCCAAAAGGAATAGGTCTATGCTTTAGATGTTATTTTGCTAAGAGGTAGAACTGTCCAAAGGCTTTGGAATGAAAAATTGCCTTTAGTGTTTACTTGTTGCCTATGGCTCCAAAGTTGTGGCTGGCATTCCTCGTCTTTTGCCTTTGTGCCCCCTTTATCTTCTGATACAGTCCCCCAGTAAAGGCCCATTGAGCAAGGATGAACTATTAGAGTCATCCAATGAACCAAGTTGCAGTTGGAATTAATTCACCCCCCCAGGCTGCTGGCTCATAAATCAAATGGTAAAAATAAAGCAGAAGGGTAATACAGAGCAGCTCTGAGGTCCTGAAGAATTTTTCTAAAACCAGTTGTGGAAGGGCATGCATCTGCGTAGGTCTCCTGGCAGACATGTGCTCTGTTGGGAGGTGTTACGTGCATGAGAACTCATTCTTTATCTCCTTTAAAGTGTCCAAGCACCAAGATATGGACCAGCCCCTTTCCTCATCATTCTAAACCTGCCCTAAGTAGTGTTTGTAGCCCATACCTCCCTCTACCAATGACTAATTCTTTGTCTGGACCCACTGCCAGGGAACCAGTGAGCTCTATTCAAATGGGCAAATATATACAAGGACTTAGTGGTGGATAAGGCTTTATTGTGTGATCTTTCTTCCATAGGGCATTTGCATTTTGAGGGGAGCCCTAAACTTTACTATGATTCAATAGAAACTACTCAGAATGACAGTCACTAGACGAGGCCCATGGTGTGTGTATGTGAATGTGTGTGTGTGTGTGTATTGCAATGCTACACTGACACATCTTACAAAGAGGCAGCCAACGAGTCCAGAAGAAGCCAGTCTCCATGGTGAGTACCTAGCATTCTCCCTCTTACCCGTTCATATTTTTGATGTATCAAGCACCAGCTGATATGCTGAATTTCTCCCATGTTTTCATGACATTCCATTTCAATATGTCTTTTCTTGAACTTAAAAATACAAAACAAGAAAAGTTGTTGTTTGTGTGACCACACATTTGTAGTTACAGCCTGCCCTTGAAGTTTACTTACCTGGTAACCTAAATGTATTGGGAACATGGCTTTGGTCTTATCTAAATATTTGTGGGGTCTAAGGCAAGAGTGCAAACAGAGGCCCGTGTAACACATGTCCACATATCTACACATTGTAAATCAAGATAATAGACCATTAAAAAATACAGCTATTCTCTTTTCTTGACAATTATACCTTCCTAATAGCAAAATCAACAAATATGTTTAAATCTATTCTTTTTATATGAGAGAAAGTTGGCAGAAAATCAAAGATGACAGAATTTAATTGTTACTGAGCATATCTGAGTCATTTTTATGGCTGATGTTTGGTTGAATAATAAAATGAATTCATATATGTACTTTATTTTCTTATTTCAAAAAATCACTAATCATGGTGATCAAAATTTTCACATATTTGGATTCCTGTTGACAATAATTATCTAAGGAATAAAAACTAACTACAATAAAAGTATACCAATAAATATGTTTTTGTAAAAATGTACATGCAATTATATTTATGTGTTCTTAAAAAAGTTATTTTTGCTCTAAAATATTTTAAGTATTTATCATAATAAAGGATAAAATATGAACTGTAGTTAATGACATCAATTTTTTTCCTTTTTTATTTTAAAGAAAAAAAATGGAACAAAATTTCAAAACAAGATAATAGGAGGGTAACAATGGTTAATACATTGTGTATTGTTACCTTTAAATTAGTTACTAAAAGTACAAATATTGGCATTCAATTGTCCAAACAATATTAGCACAAAACTTTCTTTTCAATGAACAAAAGAGAAATTAGTAGTATAACTATCTTAACTAATTGATATCAATTTTTAAATTGAACTTATTTAAATAAAGCTGACAAATTTAATTTGTGAAAGTATAATTCAATCTTATTTTTCAGAATATAAAGTTATTGTCAAATTCAGCATTTGTGTCCATCTACTTGCTAGGTTAAAGATTTACTTTTATGCTTCGTGAATGTTATACCTAGATTTATATATATATATATATATATATATATATATATATATATAAATTTAAAAGTAATATGATTTGGTGAATATTGCAAATTATTCTCCAGTCATCTTATGCAACTGTTGTAAATACAGTATTTATTTGTGAGGGCCTCTGAAATCATGAATTGGGACACAAAGGAAAGCATGAAAAGAATGCTCAGCACTTCTGCAAAAGCAAAGTTATGCAAGAATATACTGAATTCAAACGACCTAAGAGAAAGGCTTTGACAAGATCGCTCGTATGTTTATCCTTTTAGCTAAACAGTTCTAATACCCAATTTCTCTGTACTCTGAAATAGTGTCAAGAACGATGTCAGCAGCAGCACAACCCACAAATGTTCATGGTATTCAAACACAGTTGCTTTTCGTTTTGGGAATACAGGAGAAAGATGTGGAGAAGATTTTCCTGGGGCCTGAACAGTGCTGATCACGAGAGCAGATGTTTAGTGCTACTGGTCGTGCTACAGCAGCAATGGGTCTGGGTCCTGAGTGACAGAGGTGCCCATGTGTCCTTGAATGAATGCATTTTTATTTTGTTTGTGAAAAGCAGGCTTCTTTAAACTGTAAGGCCTAGGGTAATCTCTTTTGCCTAGGTCTAGGGTAGATGTACTGTATTATGGTTTTCCAGAGAAATGCAACAAAGTTTCTCGCCTCTCCTCTTTTCTCCACCTTTCTCTCTCTGTCCCCCAACAAAAACTGACCCATGTGATTATGGAGTTGTGTAGGTGGAAAGCTGGAAATGCATGCTAGTGTCTGGTTTGAGTTCCAGTCTGACAGCCACCAAGCTCTGACCTAAGAAGAGTCAATTTTTGGGTTAAGGGTAAAAGCAGGAAAGGATCAATGTCCAGTGTAAGCAGTCGGGCAGGAGGAGTTCCAACTTTGCCTTATTATTCTATTTAGGTCTTCAGTTGATTGGATAAGGCCCACTTACACATGGAGGGTAGTTTGCTGTCCTCAGTCTACTGATTCAAATGTTGATCACATCCAGAAACACCCTCTCGTAGTATTTGACAAAAAGCTGTAGCACTCCGTGGCTTAGTCAAGCTGAAATATAAAATTAACCATCATAACGACTGAGAGACAAATAAGCAAAACAAGCCAAGTGAATGCTTCCAAATCTGTGGATTGAAGCTCATAGATACTGCTTGGAAGATGGGAGATTTGTGCAGATACTTTCCATCCTCGGCATTCATGATGGCTTAGCTGTAATTTAAGGTATTCTTATGACACGAATCTTTATTCCTGAGTAAATAAACAGATTAAGACACATTCAGTACATGAAAAGGACCAGTGTATATAAAAAGTATACATATAGGTATAAAAAGGAAAGGAAATGTACAAACTGGTAGAATTATCTTCATCTAAAGTTGTCACAATCTTCAGAAGAATATTCATAATACTGTAGGGTTCAATTACTAGAAACATTTGTAAGTATGAACAGCTCATTCTCCAAGGCAGGTCATATGGAATATAGCTGTATATGTGCATAGCTGTAAACATACCTGCACAGTAACTGAGTACTCACCAAGATTAAAGGGCACTAGATTTTCAAAGGGAATTATGAAGGAAATAGGAGGTAAAATCCTTGATTATGAGGAGCTTTTACAGAGAATGCAAAAAAGTTTTATGGAGAATGCAAAAAAGCCCTAAATACGCACCCATAAACAAGGCAATAGAAATGTACCAGTGCATAGATAACCATACACAGTTATCATTTGATTTCCACTGATTTATAATTTGTGATGATCTAGTCCTGTGGCATACCACACTGATATTCATCTTTTGGCCAAGAACAGAGTTTTCAAGGAAAATAAGGAAGGAAATATTTCCTGGGTATTTAACATGTACCAGGTACTAAGATGTATGTTTTACATGCATCATCTCATTTAATTCTTAAATATTTCTGTGACATGAGCTTTTTACAAATGAGGAAAGCAAGTTTCAGAAAAGTTAAATGTAGATGTAAATATAGGTCATTCAAACTAGTAAGAAAATGCTTAGTCAACTTCAGAGGGCCAACTATTCTTAAGACTATTAAAAGATCACATGGACAAATACCAACAAGTCCATTACAATTCACCCTTATCTCCTCGTTAGAGGATGTCAACCACCTCTGGCTTGACAGCTTGCATGAATATATTGAATATACTTTGAATAATAAAACCACTTCCCACATGGTAGTCAAAGAATTTGACTTTTCATTAATTTCCAGCCTACCTTGTCTCCCATTTTAATCTAAGTTAATTAAATTTGACTTTTGAGTTTGAATTGTGGAGACCAGAAGTATCTTGGCATGAACATTTTTGTGAGTTTTGTGAGTGGCTTTAAAAGACTGCAGAAGGATAGGTATTGCTAGTTCATAAAGATAACTCATGTAGGTTCTTCTCTCTACCCTTGATCCCAGCAAGAAGGCTCAGAGCCCCAAAGTTGTTATACTTAATAAAATAGTAATCACCATGTATAATTACATAGTGCTTTACTGGACAAGGTTCAGCAATATGCAGAGCCAGTCGTGCGCAACGCAGGTGAGAACCCTAACCCTCAGCAAACTTCCTGATGACTGGGACTGAGTTAGACACAGTTCATTTTAAACTTGGATCAGAGTTATAAAAGCAACACCAGAAATGAGCACTCTGCTTAAGATTTTTTTTCACAATACCTTGCTACCTAAATAAAAGGGAGGCTCTGTGTTCACCAACTCTTTGCAGGTAATTAGTGTCAATGATTTATCTCGGAGAAGTCCCGTTGTTCCCGTATTCAGAGATGTAAGAGGTTATTTCAGAGCTAGCCCATGTGGTTTAGATTTTGATCCATAGCTTTGGTTTTCTTATGATTCATATTGATTGCTCCAATTTGTATGCTGCTTTGCTCCGTAGGTTCTTGATCCACTTGTTTCTTTCTTCCTTGGCTACAGTTATGGGTTTATGTTTCTAGTTTTCTATTTTCTTTTCTTCTTGGACTTTCAGCATTTGTTCACAAGGTGGCTTTTTCTGTTGTTGTTCCAATTGTTCTTGTTTTTGTTTATTTGCCCTGCTGCCAGGTCTATTTGGCCTTGTTTTATAAGATAATGGAAAGGAAAATGTGTTGTAAGCTGAAAAGCACTATTCAAATGTAAGAGATGATTACCATTTATTACAAATAAGAACCTTGTTTGTAGCAGTGAGTCTTCTTGCTAGGGCAAAGGGCAACACCTGATTGGACAGGTGGGTCATATTTATGCACTGAAAGCCTGGTTGGCAGCAGCTTTAGCAACAAATACCCTCTGTGAACTTGGATTACAACCTGCACCTGTCTAGAGAATGGAGACACAGTATGAAGAGGACACAGATGACCTCCTGACTGGTCCTGCTTGATGCCTGATTCCTGACTTGTGCCCACACCCTGATCTTGGAGGCCTGAAATGCACTGCCAGATCTGGACCAGGCTTATATTCCATCCTCCTTCTGGTTAAAGTGTGAAAGGATTCCTGTGTTCTGTCAGGGATGCTATTCTGGACTGTGTGGAGGCATTGGAGCAAAACCTTTGTTGACTTGCTCCATAAGCAAATTTACATCACCTTTCAAGAATCAATCTTAAGGCTGGTGAGATGGCTCAGCGGCAAAAGCGCCTGCCTGGCAACCACAAGGTCCTGAGTTCGACTCCTGGTACCCACATAAAAGAAAAAAAAAAGAGAATCAATCTTTGAGTGGTTTGAGAACAGGACTTTTATCCTACTTAAGTCCTACTGAATTTAGACCTGTACTAGGTGTACAAGGTGCGATCACAAAATATGGTGAATGTTTAAACTTTTTTTAAGAACGTTTATTACAGTAAAAGACACTTTATCATTAATTCCACTGAAATTAATCCTCCTCACTTCAAATACACTTATCTCATCATTCTTGTCCCTGTCCGAAGAAGTAGATAGAAATCTTCTTTTGTGAGAGTCTTTGGTTGTGCTGCTGCGGCTGCCTCCATGTCTGGAATCAAGTCAAATGTTTATCCTATGGTCATTTCGACTTTGGAGAAGAGCCAGAAGTAATGCCAGATTTGGTGAATGAGGTGGATAGGACATACTATGTTTCTTTTTAACAAAAATATTTTGAATTGATTCAGGACACAGAGGCAGCCGCGGAAAGACATGAAAGAAGACTTCCAAAACTGCTTCAGAAAGTGGCAAGAATAATGGGATAGGTGTGTTCAAAGCGAGAGGGAGTATTTTGAAGGGAATTAATGACAATGTGTTTTTTACTGTAATAAATTTTAAAATTTTTATTGAAATAGTCACCATTTTGTTTCATCACCCTTCATGCAGATATCCTCTTTCAACTGGTGTAAGGCCAGACACAACACATGGCTATAGATGCTTTTAATGTGCCATATCCAGCACTACTTTCTTTTTTTTTTTTGTGGGTACCAGGGGGTCGACCTCAGGACCTCGCGCGCCAGCAGGCGCCCGTGCCGCTGAGCGATATCACCGGCCCCTTTTTTGTATGTGGGTTCTGGGAGTTGAACTCCGGTCCTCGCGCTTGCTGGGCAGGCGCTTAAGCCGCTGAGCCATCTCACCGGCCCCCAGCACTACTTTCTAGTTTTTGAAAAGTTGCAATTTGTTGCAACTAAGTTGTTATTAGTGGAATCCATCCCAACTTTGAGGTAATAAAAATAAAAAGAAGTCTTTATTATATCCTCAGGAAACTGGGAGTGCAGAAATTTCCTTCTAGGGGGATAAAGGGGATAAGAATCTCCCTAAAACTTTGTGTGAGGTTCCAGTGTTGGGGGGCAGCATTTTATGAGGAAATACTTCTGTGACTGAGAATATTTTTACAGTGTATAAATTATTTTTTAAACATTTGATCAGTTAAGTTAAACATTTCACTGGATGGCTGAGCAAATTTTAAAGTAATAACATAAAGAAACTTACTAATAATCAACAACAGAAATAGAGTGGATCATAAAAAGTATTTAATTAATTCAAAGGAAGCAGAAAAAGAGGAAAAAGAGGACAAAAATTGACAATTCAAACAGAAAACAAATAGGAATATTAAAGCCAACCACAACAACAATCATATTAAATATCAAGATATAAATGTTATGAGAAAATTGATGGAAAAATACAGTATGCTAACAATAATCTAAAGAAAGTCACAGCAGCTATATTAATAGCTGAAAAAGTTTTCAGAGCAGAGTATTATCAGGGATAATGAGTATCATTTTATAATGATAAAGAAGTCTAGTCCACAATAGGACATAAAAATCTTGAATGTTTATGCATTAAATAACAGAACTTCTAAATGCACAGAACAAAAACTGATAGAACTACAAGGAGAAATTAAAAATCATACTCAATTATAATGAGAAGTTTCAATATTCCTTTCAATAGTAAATAGAACAGATAAAAATCCAATTAGGATACAGAAAGTCTAAACAACATTATAAACCGATTTAATTGAACTTTACTGAATACTTCATCCAACAGCAGAGGAGTACACAGCACTCAACACCTGCTGGTCTACCACCTATCACATGACATGGCATTCTAGCCAATTCTGTTTATTGATAAGAAAGTACTTGTCCCTATAGTAAACACCTTTGTCTTAGGCCTCTTCAGTCCATGAGAAATCGCACAGAATGCCTATGTGAGCTATATAGGCCCCTCCTTGACATATTGTTTCTGGATATCCTGGCTGGTGTTTGCTGCAAGAAAAGGTCATTGTTTCAAAAGAATGGCTCACCTGTCCATGATGAGGTCAGAGATTGGATATGAATCACAGATGTAACCCACATATTGTCACCTTGTTGGGGAGAACAGCAGCCTCTAGCTGTGTCCAAACCTATTAACATCAACATACTAGTATTGTCCTCAGAGATCTGTTAACGAAAAACAAAACAAAACGTAACATCACCAGAGTTTCTAGCACTGTTTTGACATCCAGACTGTTGAAATCAGTCAAGCAATAAAGATGTTCCCCTAAAAAACTTCTTGAAAAATACTATTCTCATAGATACTGTATGACAAAACGGATTTTCCTGCCCTCCCACCTTCCCAAAGGGAGGATACTTGAGACTATAAGAAATAGGGTAGAACTGTCAAGAAAACATGTAATAAGCTTTAAATTATAAAGTGTACACGGAATTTACACAATCATATTACACATTGCAATATTTTGAGCAAAGAGAAAAAAGATAAACAGGAAGAATATTTGGTGTTGCTATATCATTCCACGCTGACATTTTGCAGGTAGGCTACCACTACTAAGTCCCAGCAGGCCGCTCTCCTTGGTAGTCAGATGTAGAAGTGAAGGATGGAAAAGGAAAATAACTACAGCCAGACTCTGTATCACAGGTACCTCAGTGTGTACCTTGTTTACATCTTGGCTTTCTGTACTCACTGGCTTTCTGCATGAAACTGCTCCTCTCGTGAACCTAAAGCTACGACCTAACTGTAATACACATAGCAATTTATCATGTTGACCGTCAAGTAATATTCTGCTTTATATACCATGTATGTACTTTATAACAATATGTTTCCATTTCTCCTCTCCTGACCTTTGTGCCAATCTTACCATAAATTTATTTTTATGTATCTTGTAAAGCCCATAATAGATTTAAAATTATTTTTGCTTTAAATAATCAATTGACCTTTAAGCACAGTGTACCTTGGTTCATGAATACTTTTGTTTGCAAACAATGTGGTTTGCAAACAGAAGCGTTTGGCAAAATTTTGCTTTTGTTTGTGAACTCGGCATCAGGTGACAAACATAACCATGGCCATCTTTCCCACACGAACAAATGTCGCCATCCTTTCCAAAATCATAGAACAAATTAAGTTCATGAACTGAGGTACCACTGTAATTTAAATAATAAGTTAAAGTATATAATTATCCATTTAGTTGCTATTTTCAGTGCTCCTCATTGTATAAAGATTTACATCTGCTATCATTATTCTTCTGCTTGAAGTATTTCCGTTAATATTTCATGTAATGAATATCTTCTGATAATGAATTATTTTAGCTCTTAATATGTTTGCAAAGTATTTATTTATTTATTTATTTATTTATCTATCTATCAGTACTGGGATTGAACCCGGGGTGATAAAGAATTCTATGTCAACAATTTCCTCATTTGATACTGTATAGATATTAAACTATTGAGTTCATCTTGTGTTATTTTCAAATGAAAATATGCCTCCTTTATTATCTTTGTTTGCCTTTTTGCAATATGTTTATTTCTTCCCTCTATTTGTTTTTAAGATTTCTTTCTTATCATTTAGTGTTTTTTTTTTTTTTTTTTGTGGGTACCGGGGTCGACCTCAGGACCTCATGCGCCAGCAGGCACCCGTGCCGCTGAGCGATATCACCGGCCCCATTTTCGTATGTGGGTTCTGGGAGTCGAACTCGGGCCCTTGCGCTTGCTGGGCAGGCGCTTACACTGCTGAGCCATCTCACCGGCCCTCTTATCATTTAGTTTTTTTTTTTTTTTTTTTTGTGGGTACCGGGGGTCGACCTCAGGACCTCGCGCGCCAGCAGGCGCCCGTGCCGCTGAGTGATATCACCGGCCCCTTTTTCGTATGTGGGATCCGGGAGTTGAACTCGGGCCCTCGCGCTTGCAAGGCAGGCGCTTACACCACTGAGCCATCTCACCGGCCCTATCATTTAGTTTTAAGAAATTGAACTAAGACATGCCCTGCCTTGAGTGTGTGAGTTTGGAATTTATAATTTTTATCAAATTTGGGAAATTTTCAGCCAATATTCTTTAAATATTACTTGTTCTTCCCTTTTTAGAGACTCCAGTAACATAAATATTAGGCCTTTTGTGTCATATCTCTCAGAGGTTCTCCATTCACTTATTTTTTTTCATTTTTGGAAAGTTTTTATTGCTGTGTATTTAAGTTTACTAGTGTTTTCTTCTGCAGTGTCTAATCTGTTCTTAATCTGATGTAATATATGTTTCATCTCTGATGTTTCGGTTTTCATCATTAGACGTTTCATTTGTGTTTTTTTTAAAAACATTTTTCATGTCTCAGTTAATGTGCTCAAATATTTTTCCCCTTCTTGAACATTAGAAATACCATTTTAATAACTCTTTTAATGTCCTTGCCTGTTGATTCTATCTTGTGTCAGTTTGGGCCATTGTGAATCTTTTTATTTTTTTTCTAATCATGGTATATTTTTTTCTGCTTCTTTGTATGCCTGGTCATTTTAAATTGGATATCAGAGACTGAAAATTCTACCTTGTTAGGTTTTACACATTTTAGTGTTCTTATAAATATTTTTGAGCTTTGTTCTGAAATATTGAGTTACTTGGAAACAGTTCGAGCCTTTTAGGTCATTTCTATGCCTTATCAGGCAGGATTGGATTAATTTCATCTAGTGTTAATTTTCCCCACTATGGAGGCAAAAACCTGGCATTGCACAGTTATGAGATTTTTGTATGCTGGCTGGTGGAAGGTATCCTATTTCTTTTAATGTCTACTTCTCTCAAATGACCCACACCCACCCTGGCACTGGTTAGTTTCATAGGTACTTGAGCTGGTCAGCACTCCCTAACTCTGAGGTGGCTCTTCTTCAGCTCTCCAGAGCATACTTTTGCTTTGGACCATTCCTCTCTCTGCCTGGAAAACATAGACTGCCTTGGGGACACCAGTTCCATCCATGTGTTCAACTCAGAGGTAACAGTGGACTCTGTGGCTCTCCCTCTTGGCACCACCATCTGCTAAATCTCACCTGGCAGTAAGGTGGGGTGAGCATTCGGATCCTCTCTTTTCAGAGATTCCTGACCTTCACTGCCTGATGCTCCAAGTTTTGAAAACCATTTTTTCACATATGTTGTTTTTTTTTAGTTGTTTCAGACAGGAGGGTAAATTCAGTTCCTTTCACTCAACTTGGCTAGAAACAAAATCTACAGAATCCTTCAGGATTAAATTTTTTTTGCATGTGCACCTTTTCTTTATTTCTATTTGGTTTTTATTTCTTTAAGCCAATTTTGCTAAACCAATTATCTGTCACTTCTGCCTAAATGTATCATGGTTCTTGAATAACGTCCAAGCTCCTTAGTGTGCATGCAAGGCCTCGTATAACTGTTTACCCTCATTTCTATCTCCATTCATCTTCTCCTTACCCCACATTCTAACACAGCCTCTTCTGCCTGCAACGACAGCAGCACTGGGCTCTGGAGTCAGAGCTGCAGTTTAATCCTACACAACAGCTGCCTGATCTGGGGAAAATAACTTTCTAATATCTTATGTGAAAATAAGAGTAATATATTACATACATCCTAGGTATATTGTGAACACTAAATGAAATAATACCTATAAAGTTCCTACCAGAGTGTCTGGCACTAGAAATTACTCCATTAGCATAATTTACTATTGTGATTATTCCTCAAATGCACCATGTTCTGCGTCTGTGCCCTCTGGCCCTTTAAGCATGGTTCTCCGTTTGCCTGGAATTCTCCTTCTCTGGCTCTGAACATTCTCATTGCTGAGCCTTACTTTTCTTTGCAGATGAGATGTACCTCATGCAGAAGGCTTTCCCTGATTTCTGGTCTTAGCACTATGCTTTCCAGTATGCCCGTTAATTTTTTTCTTACCATTGTTTTTTCTCTCTTCCATCTCGATACAAGGAAATGGGAGACCATGTGTCATGACAAGTGACCAATAAATATTAATTGAAGAATGAATGAGTGAAGATGGACTCTTAATAACTCTTAAATATTATGATGAAAAGGTTGTTTCCAGAAATCTGACATAAAATGTCATTATTAGAATGGGAACCAGTAAAAGCCCAAAATTCCTAGGCAAGAAGACACTGAGAAGAATGGGAGCAACATGCTCAGAAATAAAATGTGGCTAGTCACCTCTGCCTGTTGAGTCTATCTGTAAAATTATAGGCGGCTACAGTGGTAATTTCTCTAAATCAGTGGTAAGTAATGCTACTTGGCAAGGGAAAGAAGAAAGCTTGGTGATGAGAAAGAAAAAACATGTAAAAAAAAAAAAGAAAGAAAAAAGAAAGAAAAGGAAATCATGACTCGAATAATATAAGAAAAGTCCCCTACCTCTATCTTCACCCCATGGCCCAGGTGCCCTGCATAGATGGGATTATCTCTGCACCGTCAGAATTTTAAGAAATTCCTGCCAATATTGACATTGCCCCATGTAAGGAAATCAAGGTGGATTGGTGAGCAATCCTTTTAAAAGTTAATTGTTGAAAACCTGCAGGTTAGAGCTCTTAAGCTAATGCTTGTTGGCTTGATGGCAACTTTGGTGCTTGCTCTCTTTTAAAAAAATGATAAATTTTGGTCTCTCTTTTTTTTTTATGTTACTGGTAGAACTCTTTTAAATTTTATTTCTTAAGGAAGATTAAGGGACTTCCTGCTTGGCTTTTCAGAATAGTTATTTTCTTTCTTCCCCCTTCCTCTTTTGTACATCTTGTCCTGTATTTATTGCATGCTAGCCCTGCAACTGTGCTTGCTGCTTGTCTCACAGAATGTCTGCAAAGACTTTTGGGGATCTTGGGAAATTCAGTCCCCACCCTTTGTCAGCCCTCCTAAAGCCTAGGGAAACTACGGGAGGAGATCCCTCATGACTCACTGGTGTGCTCAGAACTGTCCAGCATCGTACACGGGTAGGGGGAGGTCCCCTGACAGTCTTGGAAAGAGCAGGAAATGGAAGGACTGGGTGATTAACTACGTAAGTTTCTATCCTTTATACTTGAGGCTGTGCTTATGGTGAGAGATACACAGAGGAGGGCCTCACAACAAAGCTGATATCTCCCTGCCTCCCTTTCTCAGATCTCAGCCTACAGTGAATGCAGCAGGGGATTTTTAGAAATTCTTATTTGGGGCAGGAAACTGACAAGGTATCCGTCCATTCTCAACCAAACCATGAATTTGAGTCTATCAGTATATTTCCATTTATTGATGAGCAGATCACAGACTAGCCCCTAGGCATGTTTTCAAACTTAATGAAGAAAAGACAGTTCCTGACACTAGAGCTCTTCATCTAACTGACAGCATCAATCAAGAGATACTCTGAGCTCCTGGCTGTTGTAGTGAACCTTTCCTTTAAACATTGAAGAGGCGGGGGAGACAGGATTCGGGGCCATGGGCTGGTAGGTGTGTGGCAAGATGCAGAGGTTACTAGTTCATCTCAGCTGTTTCTATTATGGACCTTGATGAGGGGTGGGATTTGGTGGCAGCTGTAAGGTCAAGGAAAACAGAGCAGGAAGGGAGTCTTTTTCCCAAGGGAAATGATAGGATGGCAACTGCTTTAAACTTGAATGTAGCTTGTGTCATCTCTTTTGGTGGCGGGATGACATCTGGGAGACTCTGTGTCTTGAAGCTCACTGTGCTTTCCATTTAGGACACAGAAGACAGAATTGAGATATAAAGCCTATCTTGGAGATCATGTGTTTCAATTGTTTTCAAACCTTTCTTTTGGCGGGAGAAAATTTTCCCCTTCAAAGGAGAGCAGTAGCTCTGCAGAGTCTAAGAAGAAATAAACACACCAAGAAGAGAAATGAACTTCTGTAATTTGGAGATGGAAAAATAGTAGAAGGTATTTGTTGGGGTGCAAACCCCAAGTGACCATGCAGGTGCTCCAGAAAATACTAGGTTTTTTGAAACATTGAAAACCATAGATCTAGTTCAATCATTTCAAGTCAAGGACTGGAGAGCATGAGACTTGGACAGCAGGAATTCCAGGCAGAGTTTGCATCTGGTCCCTTTCCCCCCTAAAGATGGGATACCAACTTTGTGCCAGGCATCCTACTTTGTACCAGTGACATCAGAGAGAGAAGGCTCAGATGTTCTGGCTATTACTGACAAGGTGTGGCATGATAGGACTTCAGGACATGCTCTACTCCTTTCCCTGGTTCCTTTAGTAACAATGTTACCTTTACCTTTAACAATTCTTGTGCCTGTTGCAGAGGAGTTTTGTACTTCTCCCTTCCAAGAGAAGCAATTTGCTCACAGTGGCCAAAAACTGCATTATCCTGTTATCTCCTTCATTCCCTTTAATCAGTCCATCAGCTAGATCTGTTGATCTATCTTGCACACCTTAGGAATTGATAAGACCCCACTTATCTCAGGCCGTATGGTGCAAAAATACCTTTTATTTGAGAAGAGAGGCCCTCAGCTCCCTGTTCCAGAAGGGCCATCTGGGGAGTTAGTTCACTGTGCTCAGTCATCCAGGCACTCAGAAGCTGCTGCAGCTATGGTGCAAGGGGCTCTGGCTCCTGTTTGAAATGGCAGCAGATTTTTGCATTGTCCTCATGATTCTGGTTGCTTAGGTATGCACAATGCAAGAGTTGTGAGGTCAGAGATGCTTCTGCCCAGATTTCAGAGGAAAGTTTGGGAGACAAGGCAAGGAGCTCCTGAAAGAACAGTGCCTGAAGCTATGGGAATGAATCTGGAGGTGCAGTGGAGACTCCAGGAAGTTGGAGATACCAGGAACATGGAACGTCTGCTAAGGAAAGCTGTAGAATGTGAGAGGAGCCAGGCCAGTAAACAAGATGTGCAAGCTATAGCCAGCAATGTCATAGTGACAGGGCCACACAAGCCCTTTGGAATTCACATCTCACCACCCTGTTCCCTGGATGCCAGACACAGAGATATAGGACTCGGTGTTTTCTCTGCTGGGTTTTGTTCTTGATTTGATCCTATTCATTTTTTTTTTTTTTTTTTTTGGTGGTCGACTGGGTGTCGACCTCAGGATCTCGCACGCCAGCAGGCACCCGTGCCACTGAGCAATATCACCGGCCCTTTCTTCGTATGTGGGTTCCGGGAGTCGAACTTGGGCCCTCGCGCTTGCCAGGCAGGTGCTTATGCCGCTGAGCCATCTCACCGATCCTATTCTTTTCTATCCTTTTATTCCTCAATTTTGGAGAATGAGGACCAATGAGGAATGAGAATGTTTACCCTGTATCACTGTACCTTAGGATTATGTATCTTGTTTTTTATTTTTTAAGGGCTCACAGCTAAGAGTTTGCCTGAGTCTCAGAGGTGACTTTGCTTTGGACTTTTGAGCAATACTAGAACAGATGAAATATTAGGGAAGTTATTGCATTTTGGGTTTTAAGTTGGATTATCGTGTCATATTAAGCACAAATTTGAATTTGTCATTATTTTATTTGGAGATTAAGTATGGTTTAAGGAGATGTATTTGGGTGTCAGGTTGACAAGGGGTGGAATGTGACAGTTAAGCTTCATTGTTAAAATAATTGTCTGTGAGCTGCCTAGGGGATCAGTAAAACACAATTCTGAGTGTGTCTGGATAGGTCATGGGGGCATGACAATGGGGACTCTATCTGGTTTCTAGAGCTTTCCTCTCTGGCTCTCTTCCCCTGCTCTGCTTTCTGACTACCCTGAAGAGAGCAGTTTTGCTCCACCATGACTTTCTACCATGATATTCCTGCCTTGGAGCCATCTGACCATGGACCGAATCCTCTGAAACTGTAAATAAAAAAAAAAAACTTCTACTTCTTTAAGCATGGATGTCAGGTATTTTGTCCAGCAATGGGAAAGCTGACAAGCTGATGGATACATCTTGTATTTGTATCCCTGAGATGGTGCATAAATGAATTAATTGATTTGGAGTAGGAGGTCTTCGCTAGGATGTGCTTTTTGTCTGGAAAGAAAGCCAAGATTTTGCTTCTGGGAAGGGATTTTTAACCCCTTATTTGACACTTTCTTTTCATTCAAACTGAAAACTTATCCAGAAGAAGACTCTCGGACCCTTGATGCCACCCTCTCCTCAGGAAATAGTGGGATGGTGACTGTCCCTTGTGCCACTAGGAGCATGGTTTTTCTTTTGTGTCTCTCTGGGACAGCCTTTCTGTGAGATATTTCTTCTGCATCTTTATTCCATCTGCCAAAGGACAAACTGACTCACCATGTAGCCCAGAATGAGAGCATGAAGTCATCATTTTGATGGAACTGGGAGTATAGGAATGACATAAATGAATCACAATCTGCATCCTTAACTAATTTGGACACACTTTTGCCCATTCATATGTCTTTCTGAAGTGTCTTCCATTTCTTGACTTTCTTCACTCTTGGACTTTGCTCTTTGTTATAGATAGTGCAGTGTACTTGAAAGTCCAAAAGTTACCTGGGTCTATGACTCAAAAGGACAGAGCATCACTCTTACTTTCCAAAAATCTGAGGCCTACCTGCTGCGTTTGGGGAAGGCTAAGAGAGGGACAATCACCTGAGAAGTGGCATGTGGTAAAGGACTTGGGAGATGAACAGCTGTGGGCTCTGCCATTTCCTAGTAAGTCACAAAGACTTCAGTTTGCTTGTATGTAAGAAGGAGTTAAAATACCACAATGTTGTTTTAAGTTTAACTGAGACAATATGTATAGGCTTGTTGGTACAGTGACTGGTATAGATGTTTTGTGAATATTAATTTTCAATCTGGAATTTCCTTCATTGGCTCCACCTAGAATTGCAGACCTGTCCACTCTGTTGACTGAGATGATTATCAGGCCCCTCTTTCTTCAGTACTGATTTCTAGAAACTCAGAAATTGTCACACAGGGTTTTTACTCCCTGGAACTTGGCTCAGCTGCTCCCCAAGTTGTCCACCACAGGTATTCCTGAGGTCTCCAGCCTGGCTGAGGGGAGGCCAGTCCCTTGTACTCACACTGGATTACTCTCACAATCCATGTCTCAGCTATCACCATTGCTCTTCCCTGAGGTCCTTACTGGAGTGCCTCTGAAAGCTTTGTCACTACTTTTTTAAAGGGGAAGTTGTCAAGGTTGGAGCTTTCGGCAACACCTCCACCTCCAGGATTTCTTGGTGGCTGGCAGACATGAGTGCCACTTGTTATGGCCTCATTTAACCCTTGGAGCCAGAATCCTGAGTCAAGATCATGATCTGGACTGATAGCAGAGAGGAGCCATGGCTCTATCCTTCTTTCTTTGAAGACAGCCTTCAACTTTCCAGCTTTATGGCCTCTACCAAATATCCTGTAGCACAAGTTGGTCACTCCCTGAATTGAGGATCTGGGCCAAGTTCCTGACAGCAGACCATATGGGTCTGTGTTGTGGTTTAGGATTTAAAATGTTCCCAAAAGCTTTCATTGTGTTCAAGGCTTGATTGCTAGCTGATGGGCTTTTGGGATCAAGAAGGCTTTCTCTCAGCCTCTCTGCTTCCTGACTGCCATGAGGTGAACAGCTTTCTTCCACCATTCCCTTCCACCTTGATGTTACTGTCTTACCACAGGCCTAAAAGCATTGGAACCGGCTGACCGTGTACAGAAAGCTCTGAAACCATGAGTCAAAATAAACCTTTTTTCCTTTAAGTTGTTTTTCTCAGGTATTTTGTCCCAGTGACAGAAGGCTGATTAACATAGTCTATGGAGTTGCCCTCTCCTCCCAAAGGTCTGGAATTGGATATTTACTTACTGACCATTGGCCCAAACTGTTACATTATCCGGCGCTGCTCTGCTCAGTGGATGATTTCTAACTTTTCATTCTGTTTCTCAGCTGCCACACCTGTGATGGATGATTTTAACATACACAGAACACTCTCAAACGCGTATCCAAATTTTGAGCACTTCCCCAAGAATCTTGCGGGGGAGGTACAGCCCTGTAATAATGTGTGTTGTTACAGTGCTCTGTGATACGGTGCCCCCCTTTTCCTGCAGTGAAGGACACAGATAAGGATGGTCTTTAGATTGGGCAATTATAGACACTACTGCATTTCCTTGCTTATATTTTACTTAAATTGAAATATACGAAGTGACCAAAGTAAACTAGAATTTGTTTAAATATGTTAAAAACACTTTTCATCTTAGATTAGATTATTAGTATATTATTGGTGAATATGCCACAGACAGTTAAGACACAACGTCAAGAACATAGCTTTAAGGTGAAAAGCCCAGTGAAGCTCTCTCAAGAGTCGTCTTCTCTGGATGCCTGGCTGCTCATAGTCTCTTGGGATGTTGGGGTCTAGTAGTGAGAGGTGACCCTGGGTCTTAAATGAAGTAGGCAGTACATTCTATTTTTTTTTCCTTTATGCAGGTACTGGGAGTCGAACTCAGGACCTCGTGCTTGCCAGGCAGGCGCTTATGCCCCTGAGCCATCTCACTGGCTCGGAAGTACATTCTTGCTGAATGTTCTTGAGCCATGCTTCAGTGAGAGGGACTCAGCTGGTCACTTAATGAAATGAGCCCTGACCTTAGGAGGTCGGCAATGGAATGGACACATGGCATAGTGGTGGGTGTGAGCCTAAAGTTTGTCCTCAACTGCTGCCCTTGCCTAGGGGATGTTAGTAGACCAGTCAAGACTGAGCTTAATCCAATCCAATCCAACTCTTTTGTACACTTCCTTTTTTTGTATGTGGTTCCTCCCATCCCTTTGCTCTTCCCCAGACATTGGTGCCCAATCCTTTGTGAGCTAGGGCAAAGACAAGAACACTTATCAGTACAGTGGTAGTGGTGGTAGATTCTACACCTTTTCTCCAGCTCTATCCCAGCCTGGAATGAGAACAAATACAGCCTCCCACTGTGGCTTCTTAGAGTGTCCCTGCTAGGGCCTGGGCACATTCCAGAGCCTCACAGGACTGCACCTACAGCCTCCTGAGGAAGACAGCAGCCTTGGCTTTTGAGGAGATGACACACAGTGTCAGGGTGGTGGAGTCTGAAGATGCTCTGTGATTCTGTCATCTGAATATGTTCTGTGACTTACCCTACTCACTCCATCTCTATCTCCCTATCTTCTGAACCCTGATCAAAGAAACCCCCAGGGGCCCAGCTGTTAGAATTTATGGAGACAACAACTCTGTGACCTCTGAGTCTTCCATAGGGTTGGCATTTGACCTCTGTCAGCTTTGGTTGTGGCTGGGGGTCTGCACAGAGAGGGGGAGAAGTGCTACTGTAATCTCCTCTCCTAGTCCTTCCTGCCCTGCTGATCCCTAAAGCAGCAAAGACATTCAAAGATGGGCTCTGGTCAGGGACAAAGACCCCAAACAGGTGCTTCTGGCCATCAAAGTCTTGAAGCAGTTAAACTTGCTTTCACCTTTGTTGCAGTTCCCTTAAAAGAAAATAGAGAGATCTTCGAAAGGTGGAAGGGGTGGCAGGCCAGAAACGTAAAGTGTGTGCAATCACTCAGATACAAGTGGCACCACTAAAAATTGCCTTCATATATCAGCTTATGGTTTACACACTCTGGCAGAAAGGACACTAAAAGGTCAGCAGAAAAAAAATGTATATGTCAGGCCTGAAGCTGTGGCTCCAAAGGTGGTGAGAAGACCCAATGTGGGAAGTGTTCTAGAGGGACTGGCTAAGTACTTGATGGGGCATGATCCTTTTTTCACTCTTTATTTTGTTTTATTTTTAAGGAAGTTGCCTGCAAACGTCAGCAGAGAAGCTAAGGTATAGACTCTGAGTAACCTCTTGCTCTGACCCCTGGTGACAAGACGGATAGTTCCATTCATTTGTGGGTGAGCAGTGGAGGCTCCCTGCATTTTTTTTCCTTTTTGCTTGGATTCAGGATATATTTGTTTGCAGAGAGGAATGTCACGCTTGTGAATGCACTGCTCAGTCATGTGCCCGCGGTGAAATTGGAGGAGGGAAGAGACAAGGGGAAAGGGGGGTGGCGTGGGGAAAGGGCAAGCTATACTCTGGGGGCTTTGAGTGTTGCCAGCTCTGATCCAGAAACAAATCTTCAACCAAATGCTAATGGAGAATGTGCCTTCCAACAAGAAGGATCAGCAAATACGTTGTAAATTAATAATGCACCCTTTTAGTAGTGATTGCCTTGTGAAAAAGTCTGGGGGAGGATTATTCATCCCACCTTCCATCCCACCCCCTTTCATCCCACCTCTCCTAGGACAAGGAACTAGGAACGCTGTGCTTTCTTGGAGTTTTGTTTAGGACTGACCCTCCCCCCTCACTTTATTAACCATGTAACATTTTAAGGTTGTTTTTTCCTCTCTGCCTCCTCCAGCAAGTCTCTATTGATCACTGTTTACAGTTATAATCCCTTTCAAATTTATCATCCATGACTAACACCACGTGTATTGATTAGTGTTGACGGATATCCCTCTGCAGTACAGAACCCTGTGATCCCAGCCTGTAAAATACAGTAGAGATGGAGAGAGGGCGATACATTTTCCCTTTCTCCTGGATTTTCTTTCGGTAGCTTTTCTGTTGTTCCTTTTCTTCCTTGCTTAGATGGCTGCTTTCCTAGAGAAGCTGAGGAATTGTTTTGTATATTTTAGAAATAATAATTTCTTTCCCCCCACTGTAGCCTTTTGGGAGGAAAAGAAAATGCTCCTGGGCGGCAATTGGGGGTTCCTGACAGATTCCAAAGGAGACTGGATTTATGAGGGACATCCAACATGTCTTAACCTAAAGCCTCAAGTAACAAAGATGTAAAGGCTACTTTTTTTAGGCACAAATTAGATGTCGCTTGTGAATAAGGACAAGGTGTCCGAAATCTGGGCTATAAAGGGAGTCATTTGTCAGTAGTGTGATGTTTTGTCTCTTTTCGCTTACTTTCTGCAAAGCCCTCTTTACCCGCTGTGGCAGTGGATCGTGATGCTGTGTACTCTGCTGTCCCTCCTAAGCCACCATTCTGGGATCCATGTCTTGGAACACTTTTGTGTCCTGCTTGTCCTGCTGGTGCCCCATTGAAAGGTCTGGTCCTTAACTTTCCAAAGCCTCTTCAGAGATAAGCCACCTCTCAAGTCCAGAGCCGAGCCGACCTATCAGTGCAAAGGAGCAATAATCCTTCTACTTGCCTTTCAAACAAGGAGACTGTGAGGGGACACCAAGCCAGCTTCTGAAGGACAATAGAACCGTACGGACCAGGGAGTATAATCGCCATCTCCCATACACCGAAAAAGTTTTATTACATGGGAGGGTTTTGCTTCCTCTCCAAGGCATGTCCCCTGAAGACCTATAGACCAGATTGAACACTAGAACAAAGAATTATGGAACTCGAAGGGAGTTTATGGTCTTGTTGTCTAGAGGTCTCACTGGCTTTGCACGTGAAGAAACTGATGAGGCTCAAACCTTCCGAGTAACCTGTTCTATGTGTCTCAACAGGCAAGACAGGGGGCCAGGAACAGGACTCAGTCTCTGACTCCTAGGCAAGTGTATTTTCTCTCCTTCTTCTCTCCACTCCTCTATTTCCTTCTTCTCCCCCTTCCCTTCTCCCTCTATCTTCTTATCTCTTTCCTCCCTCCTTTCTCTCTCTCTCCCCTCTTTTCCCTCTTCCTTTCCCTACCTCCTTTCTTTTCCCCTCCCCTTCTCTCTCCCCCTTCTTTCACCTACTCAGCGGCATTCTAGGTCTGAATGTAGAAATGCAAGGACTTCCTGCTCTTGGAGGCCACTTTACCTTGCAAAATCATTTTGTAAGGAATTCAAAGGTTTCTTTACTACAGAGAATTCACATTAAAAAGTTAATTTTCTTTCCAAAGGATAAAAGGGGAGGTGTGATCAACTCCTAGGGGAAGGCACATCTACATACCTACTGTGCCATTCTGTCATGCTATGGGGCTTTCAAGTAGCTATTTAGTTAACTCGTATGTAAGTGATATTTGTCCTCCCTCACCGCTCTGCCCCACCATTGACAATAATTTGATGGGCTGTTTTTTGCCTCTTCACTTATCTATTTTCCAAGTTTTCATGGTCTGTTTGTAATAGTGTTTTTGGTTCTTTGCACTACATTTAAATTAAGTTTTACATATGGGTCTTATTACACCTAAATGCTATTTAGTTATTTGATGACATAGTTGTAAATCCTCAATAAAAAGATCTTTAATAATCATTTGGCATTTATTTAGCACACCACCCATCTTGTTAAATCTAACTCCTTAGATTTAATAGGACAGCTTATTGTATTTTAGCATCGGAATAGTGATGCTATAGTTATGCTTCAGAAGGCACTTTCATTATAAACTCCTGTTTTTAGGCACTTATAATTTTCTCAAGTAGCACATTTATTTCAATGTGCAATCATTTTCAGTTCTCCTCTCCCTCCCTCTCTCAATTTATACCATTTCCCCCCTCGTTTTTTAAAAGTTTAATATGGAAATATATCTCAAACTTTAGGGGAAAAAGCTGTGTCAGTGGCTGAGAATAGCTGAGCAAAGCTGCCAAGCTCCTTGAAATCCAGATTCTTGTTTGATACCATCAGTCAACTTGATGCAAATGTTGATGAAAAAGGCTGCTGTCCCCAGGATTAGGCTCCTATAACTTGGGGAATGTTCTCCCAAGTGCTGTCAAATGCATCTTTTTCCCTGAGTTTAAAGCATTCTCCAGCTTTGGCAGTGGTAGGAAGCTGAGCAATTGAGCAAGCAGAAAATAGATGAGAAGAGGGACAGACATCCCTGCTTCTTTTTTGACCTCAGGACCTTGTGCTTGCCAGGCAGGCGCTTATGCCGCTGAGCTACCTCACTGGCCCCCCATCCCTGCTTCTTACTTGAGGCGTTTCCCTTCCGGCCTGTGTGGAAGTGTGGGCTGTGGGCTCCATCACCTAGGCTCTTTCATGTGGCATCCTCCATGTCCTTTCTCTGCCTGGTTAACATCGGTATGTGCCTCAGATATTAGATTAAGCATCACTTCCTCAAAGATGCTTGTCCAGCCACACAGAGTGAGCTGGTCCCCTGGTTATGTACTGTTTAAAAACACATATTACATTTTCCATGTATTATATTCTGTGATGTACTGGAGCTGGCTCCATCTATTTCATGGGAGTGAATTGTGTACATGTCCCAACTCTGTGTACAGTGATGTCACCTGAAGTGACAGTCAGTCACAGTGGAGCAGTTACACAAAGAAATGGGCAAATGCTATATATCAGAGCCATTCCTTCTCCACAGAAAGCTGGTTTGTAAGCATTCAACAACATACCAGTTCTGCGCAGGTTTGAGACTGAAACCCGTTCCCTCTACTAAATTGTAAAATCCATGAAAACAGTGACTTTGGCCTATGTAATATTTCTGTTACCGTGTCTGGCATGTACTAAGTGATCACATAACTGAATTTAGAAAAGTAGAATTTAGAGTAGATTCAGTCTTGTTTAAGCAAAGAGGCTGGGACATTCAAAGGATCTTAGTTTCATAAGATTAAGGTTCTCCATGATTCACTTGTGAGAGTGTTTAATCCTGTACCAGGATGTATTTTCCTAGAAAGGGAAGAGTTTTTGATGTTCAGTTGGGTCCTTTGATGAAATGACCTATAAGATAGCCCTTAAACTGTTCAACCAGGTACAGAAATGATAATTGTGTTTAGGCAAAGGAAAAGGCTATATGATGCACTCTGCCTTTGAAAAAATTATTTGATTAAAAACTTCTATGTTCAGCTGCATAGCTGCTTCCATGGGTTTCATGGTCTTGATTCTGACAATTTGATGGTCTTTAATTGTACCTGCCCACCATGCTCCTACCTAAATAGTCACTATTCCTTCTGGAACTTCTGGCTGTCATCTAGTGAAAAGAGGTTTGAGCATGAAGTCAAAGAGGACCACATTCAAACTTGGGCTCTGCTATTGTTGGGTAGCTTTGGAAACTGGTTTTATCCTTAAGTCCTCAGATATTCTCACGTCTAAAATATGACCCATCATAAAATTTTTACATTACATAAGATTAAACAAAATGAAGTTGTTGATAAATATAAATGTCACAAATTTCTAAATTTTTCCATCTTTCTCCCTACGTCTGGATCCTTATTTTGTTATTGTAGTTGAAGAATGGGTATAACAGAGGGTAGGAATACTTAAGGGTGGCACTGTCAGATTGCTTGGGTGGGGTGAGGAAATTTACTTTACATTACTTACTAAAAGCATTTCCTGTTGAGAGTTTTGCAGACTGTGATGGAAGACTGAATGACTTGGTTAACCATCCCAATGAGAACAAGTAGAAAAATTGGAAAAAATGTAACAACTATTAAGAGTCGTAATAGAGCTAAAAAGACAGCACAAACTAACAAGGCCAATATCTGGAAGATAACGGAATCTAGATAGGTAAACCTTGAACCTGAAGCAACATTCCCTAGATGCATTCATTAGCATTCTGGAAGCTGGTACCTAAAAGCTGGGCGAATACCTGGGCATGAATTGACAGTCTCAAAGTGCTGGGGGTAAACTAGAGTTCATGGACTGCCAAAGAGCAAGATCCTTGGTAAAACACCAAGATATCAGTTGAAGCAACATTAAACTGATTTTGTACTCATTTGCAGGGACTAAGCCCAGCTTCAAATCATCTTAATCTCCCATTGCAATAAGGTGACCTGGGATGCTGGTTGTAATGGTTCAGTGTATCAACTTGAGAAGTTTAGAAGCTTAAGTCAGCTCAGCAATTCTACACCCTAGGGTGTTGAGGGCCCACCCTAGGGTGACTCATTGCCTGGACAGTATAAAGGGGAAATGAAGGAGGACAGACTTGCTTCTGTTCTTCGGAGGAGCTCCGGTCTTCACCTTCAGCATGGATGTCATCTCCTGGCTTCTAGCGCAGACTCTTCTGCTTGTGCCTTGGATCCTTCAGCCGTCCAGCATAGACTCTTCAGGCTTCCATTGCAGACCCATCGGCCTCCTGATATGGACTTGCATGGGACGCTGCAGTGAACTCCAGACCTTGGACTGAAACTTTCAGTCTCCAGTGAGTAGAAACCCTCTACAGGCTTCCTCATCCAACTCTGTGGCTGACCATTGTAAGCCAATCTTGTAATTTCTTATACATTTGTATATCTTGTGTTACATCTGTTTCTCTAGTAAAACACTGACTGATACATTGGTGTTCCTAGCCATCTTTCAAAAGCAAATCCCAGTCCTTTATGGAAGACAATTTTATATCCCAATCCTGAGATTACTACAATTTTCTATATACAATGTTCTGTACCAAAGAAAAGTAACAAGCCATATAAAGTAGCATGATAAAAATTCAAAGAAGCAATATATATAAGCACATCAGAAAGCATCCAGATAATGGAGTCATCAGCTGTAGATTTTTAAATAATCATGATATCTTGTTATGTTCAAGAATATAGAAGAGGGCTGGTGAGATGGCTCAGCAGTGTAAGTGCCTGCTTGGCAAATGCGAGGGCCCGAGTTTGACTCCCGGAACCCACATACGAAAAAAAAAGGCCAGTGATATCGCTCAGTGGCATGGGCGCCTGCTGGCACATGAGGTCCTGAGGTCGACCCCTGGTACCCACAAAAAAAAAAAAAAAAAAACAAAAATAAAAAAAAAGCATATAGAAGAGAAAAGAGAATTTTGGGGGATAAACTAAATGCTGTAGTAAACATTCTAGAACTGAAAAATACAATGATAACTAGGAACTCTATGGATGGATAAACAATTAAGAGACACTACTCAAAAGAAAATAACTAAATTTAATACTAAAGAGAATAAAATATTTAAAATGAAGTTTGAGTATAAAGGAAGAAAAAGTGGATAAGATAAAAAAGAAATGGAGAGGAAAAAGTCTAATCTGCATATTTGGAAGCAAACGAGATAGGAAAGAGATTGGGTAAAAGCAGGATTCTAGGAGATAAGGACTGAGAGTGCCCTCAAACTGAAGAGAGATATCAACCCACATATTAAAAGAAACACTGAAAACCTGACGTTGAATAAATACAGTAAAGTTTCAAGTAATATTAAAGAACTGAAAACCAAAGACAATGAGACTATCTTAAGAGTAGCCAAATAAGAAAGAGCAACACAACTGACATTTCAACGGTAACAGTGAAAGTCAGGAGGTAATAAATAGTACATCCAAAGCACTGAAAAAATGGAAACTTAGAAGTCTATGCCCACCAAAAATATTCTAAAAAATTAAGGTAAAGTGAAAATAGTTCAAAATAAATGAAAAACTGAATTTGTTACTGATGGTTCTATACTAAAGAAATATATAAAAGATTCTACAGTAAATTCAGATTGAAAGTTGAGAATGTAGGAGAAATGAAAATTGAAGCAGGGTGCAGTGGCACATACCTACCATCCCCAAACTCCAGGAAGCTAAGGCAGGAGGATTGTGAGTTAAAATCCTATCTGAGCAACTTAGTGAGACCCTGTCTCAAAATAAAAAAAGGGCTGGGAACGAGCTCAGTGTGAAGGCCCTGGGTTCAATCCCTAGTACTACAAAAAATGCATATATATATGTGGCTAAATATAAATAAATTTTAACTATATAAAATAATAATGTCATGTGGGAAGAATAAATACAGATTGTTCTTAAATTATGATGATTCAACTTAAAATTTTTTGAACTTACAGTGGTGTGAACGTCATACACCTTCACTAGAAATTGTGCTTTGAGATTTTGACATTTACTCCAGCCAGTGATATGTGGTACAGTACTTTCTCACGGTGCTGGGCAGCAGCAGGGAGCCACAGCTTCTGATCAGCGGTGATTAGCAGAGTAAACAACCAGTACTTTACAGGGTACCGTGTTGCAGACTATGACGTTCCGTAGTTTAGGTGTACTAAATACCTTTTCAACTAAATGATATTTTCAACATATAATGTCTTTTTGGGGCATAACCCTATAATAAATCAAGGAGCATCTGGCTATATAATTAAAACCCAGTTAATAATGGGATATAATTTTGGGAGTTAATGGAATTAAAGTATTGTAAGATCCATGAACTTTCCAGGAAAAACAAAGTATAAATCAAAATTAGACAGATTTCAATAAGGTAAGAATGTATATATTTTACCTCTAGGTAGCCCTACATAAAATACATACCTTACATTGAAAGAATACAGAATAACATAATAGAAAGAAAATGAAATAAATGAATACATTTGAAACAAAGTAAGAAATGATAGAAAAAGAATACAGAAAGAACAGTAGTAAAAAGGATAAGATGATAAATCTAAACCCAAATATATAAATAATTGCACTAAATTCATATGGAGTAAAAGCACTAATTTAAAAATGTAAGTAATCAGGCTAAAAAATCAAAATTCAACAATATGCTATTTGTAGAGATTTAGCATCAGTCTATGAAGTTGTACAGAAAATTTGAAAATCAAGGGTTAGGAAAACATTAACTGAAAGAAAGTTGATATAGCCATATTTATTAGGGTTCTCCACAGGAACATATTCAGTATAAAATAACGTATAATTATACAAGGGATTTATTAGGTAGGCATAAAGGGGCTAAAGTGGAAGAATCCCAGTGGTTGTCCGGTGGATCAAAGGCAGAAGAATCCAAAATGGCCACCTGCATGTGGTAGAACCAGAGGATCCAGTAGCAGTTGAAGGTTGAAGACCTGGAAACTCACTGCAGAGTCATCAGCATGAGTCTGTGTCAGAGGCCAAAGAGTCTGCACTGGAGGCTGAAGAATCTGCACTGCCAAAGGAATTGGAGACCAAAGTCCAAAGGCTGTAGTGAAGACCAGAGCTACTCCAAAAAAAGGAAAATACTTCCTTCTTCTTTCCCTTTTTATTCTGTCCAAGCCACAAGCCTACTGATTGGCGCTATCCATATCCAGGTTGGGTCTTTCCCCCTAAATTTGTTGACCTATATGTCAATCATCCACAGACATACCTAAAATTGACTAATCTGCTAGCTGGTTCTTACACTTAAGTCTAGTTGACATACCACAATTAATGATCACACCATGTTAATATTAAAGAAGAGTTAAAGATAAAATGTTACTAGAGACAAAGAACATATCATAATTGCAAAAAAGTCGGTCCCCTGGAAAGATGTAACAAGTCTAAGTTTATGGCCACCTAGCAACAGCTCCAAATATATATGGAAAAACATTTAATATATCTATCTCAGTAAATAATAGAACATGTAGACAAAAAGTTAATAAAGATACAGAACCTCTTAAACAACATGGTTAACCAAATTGGCCCAATTGACACAGAGAACACTGTACCAAATAATTCATATTTTATCATGGTGAAATATTACATAACATAAAATTAACCATTTTTACATGTATAGTTCAAGTACGTTCACATTGTTGTGAAATCATCATCACCATCCATCTCCAGCAACTTATTTTTTAAAATCACAGGCAACATACACCAAAACTGACCATGTAATGGATCATAAAGCTAGTAAAAACAAAATCTCAAAAGATCGAAATAGTACAGAATATATTCTCTAATCCAAGTAAAAATAAACTGGAAATCAATAGCAAATAGAGGACTTGAAAATCCTTAACTTCTTGGTATTAAGCAGTATACTTCTTTCTTAATAGTTATTGTGTCAAGAAATAATTACCATGAAATTTTAAAAAATATTTTTGAATGAAAGAGAAAATTTTACATAGCAAAACTTTAGTGAGAAACTAGATACGGTGGCTGATGCCTGTAATCTCAGCACTCAGGAATATTGCAAGTTTGAGTCCCCCCACCCTAGGCAAATAAACAAGACCCTGTCTCAAAATTAAAAAAAAAATGAAAAAATCCTGAGGATGTAGCTCAGCAGTGGAGTGCCCCTGGGTTCAATCTACCAGTACTGCAAAACAAAATAAAAACTTTAGTGATGTAGCTAAAGGTACCATTAGAGAAAATAAATAATAAATCCATGTAGGAAAACAAAAAGGCTGTAGATTAGCAACCTACAATTCTTTTCTTGAAAATGATCTGAGTGGACAGTTATTTACGTCACTAGACATTTTTTTGCTACCGAACTTGAGTAATCCTTTATCTTTTTCTAGAAAGTACAAGTTTCGGGGTTGGAGTATGCAGAAGAAATGTGTTCTGTGTCCTGTTCTGTGTCAGTGATGGGAAATGGTGATGCTTTTTGTTCTGCCACAAGTATGGGATGCCATGAGAGTGTGACAGCAGAGTGGAAACACCATGCACAGTTGCCTTCTGGAAATGTCAATGGGATCCGTCTAGCTTCCAAGCTCCACTGCAGGCTAAGAACCTTCTTCCCCCTAAATGTGGCAGAAAGTTTTATGATTCTCACCCCAAACATGCACAGTGAATCGGTTTCCTAAGATTCTATAATACAGTGTTGACTCTTAATTTTGTTTTAATCATTTAAGTTAGATATCAGTTCAAAAGCCAAATTTACCCTGTTCTTATTTTAGTTGTGAAAATAAATTTCAGCATGAACAGCCATCCAGTAATGTCTTTGCCACCTCGTCTGGAGCAGATTCTTCGTGAGATGGCTTGGGGAGGCACTCTGTGACTTCAGCATGTCAAGCACACATCCATGTGTTATGAAGACATGGCACATATGGCAATTAGAGGAAAAAAAAACAGATTACATTAAGAGGACAAGTGCATTTTGAGTGTAATCTTTACTTTCTCAAATGTGTGTAGATTTTCTCTTATTAGTTCTGGGGAAAAAGAATTGCAACTAAATTTTGGATGAACTAATTTCCTAGGCTAAGCTTTCCTTATTATTATTTTTTTTTAATGTGGGTACTGGGAGTCTAACTCAGGACCCTGCGCTTGCCAGCAGGCTCTTGTACCACTGAGCGATATCACTGGCCCATTTTTTCCTTTATGTGAGTACTGGGAGTTGAACTCAGGACCTCTTGCTTGCCAGGCAGGCGCTTATGCCACTGAGCTATCTCACCAGCTCCGGCTAACCTTTTCTTTATACCACATTATTTTATTTTTCTTCCAGTGAGATTCTTGACAGTAGGGCTGATGAACTAAACTGTTGTAGGAGACTACTTCCAGCCACATCTGGAAGTTATCTGACCAATTTTTTCTCTAAGTTTGATTCACTTCTCCTCCTCCTTTTATTTTTGTGGCCTTTAGGCTAATTCTGGACTTGAACTTTGTTGTTCCCCTCTTCTCATTCATCTGAGGTGCTACGAAATGACTTAAATGCTGCTTGACCATGCAGCTGCTTTCCCCTCGCAGTCACGAGGCGAGCAGGTCGGTTAGAACTTGCATTCATTCATAGTTTTCAGCTATGTTTTCCCAAATGGCAAGATGAGGAAGTAAGAAAAACCAGCAGTGCTGTTACAAAAGTTTATAGAAGACAGAAACCACTGTATGTCACATGGAGAATGCCACGCTTTACACTGATTGAACCCATGATCTCTTTACAGTCCACCTTTCTAGATCATGAAAATAAGCTGACTGTAAGGCTTCTTAGGGTGGCTTGCAAGAACCTGGTGGTCTCTTCTAGGATCCAGAATCTGGGTCAGTAAAACTTAGACCCTATCATTAAATAAAACAAAGATTGAATCTTAGCGTGGTAGAGTGGTGACTTTCAGATTTTTATGAGTTTAATTGTCACCTGGAGAACCTGTTAAAACCCCCACCTTCAGATCTTCTCATTCAAGATCCGGTTGATGCTGATGCTGCTCGTCTGTGGGCAAAACTGTTCCTGCTGGGATTAGATTTACCACTCATGATATGCATAAATTCAAAATGAAATAACTTACTTTAGTTGGAATGGGCTTTTGTCTCTACAAGTCTCTCATAGAAATTTTTATAAGGATTTGTGGTTTTGCTGGGACAAAGGACAGTGCCTTCATACCCGGTGTGACGACTGCATCTCAATAAGAAGTGAAGTTGTGGAACAAAAGAACAAGCAAAAGAACAAGCAAAATAAATATTGAAACTAGTCATTCACAATGAAGCTAATATTTCAGTTCCCCTATCCCATATTTAGGAAAGGAAACATTAGCCAGAGTAAAGAAACCTACATGGTAAGATATTGAGATTGGGCTTTGAAGAAATTGCATGAACCCCCAAATAGAGATCTAAACATATTTTCACAATAAAACTGGGATTGAACTATTTGTACCTCAAGGTGCTAGTATATGGATGTTAATGTTTGCTTCTCTACCATTTCAGTTCTCCCTGTGCTGAATGCACTAAAGCTGTATTCTAGAATTTGTGTGTCAACTAGAAAGTAGTTATAAGTTTTTGGCAGAGTGGCAGACTGTATACCTGGCCAGTAATTACTGATTGGAACAAAAAATGCTGTATGTGTTATAAACAATGCTCACTTTAATTTTTTTTTGCAAAGATAACATGGAAGGAAGGAATATGTAAAGGCTAAACAGAAGAGAGTATGAAATTCAACATGTAAATTAGCACCAATATTAGCTCGTGCTCTGGTGTTCCTGGTGAACTTTAATGACTTTGAATATTGCCTTCATGGTAAATGGATGGGAAAGTAGGTATAAAAACCTTTCCCTGGGGCGTCCTACAGGGTTCTCCTTATAAATTTAGAGTACCAAAGGAATGTAATATGGGTATGAATGTGAATAAGGAAAAAAACAAACAAAACAGAAAGGTGCAGCTAGGATAAAAATTTATCATTGTTGCTAAGTAAAGAGGGAAAATATTTCCCTAGAATTAATGGCCAGTACCCAGTCCTTACGTGAGTCTGAGGTCAGAATTGATACTACCTATATAACTTATAATAAAGTTCAACTAGGGAATTCACTTGAAAATGGTTCTAGGTTCATTTGAGGCTTGGTTGTTTTCCTATTTTTGCTTAAAAACTACTGTATCCCACACACATGAAATTCTAAACAATGAAGTTTCAAAGCAAATAAAAAACTCAGGTGAGATGGCTCAGTGGCGTAAGCGCCTGCCTGGCAAGCGCGAGGGCCCGAGTTCGACTCCCGGAACCCACATACGAAAAAAGGGCCGGTGATATCGCTCAGCGGCACGGGCGCCTGGTGGCGCGTGAGGTCCTGAGGTCGACCCCCCGGTACCCACAAAAAAAAAAAAATCATAAAACCATATTGTGGCACTATTCACAATAGCTAACATATGGAATCAGCCTATGTGTGCCCATCAACAGATGAATGGATTAAGAAAATGCCGTGTATATACACAATGGAGTATTATTCAGCCATAGAGAAAAATGAAATCCTGTCATTTGTAGCAAAATGGAAGGAACTGGAGAGCCTTATGTTAAGCAAAATAATCCAGACACAGAAAGACAAGTAGTGAGTGTTCTTTCTCATATATTGAAGGTAAGAAATGTGACCCTAAAGTAGAATAATGATAACTAGAGGTCACGTGGGGATGGGAACTGGCAAAGAAGAAGATTGGATATGATCAGTGCATACTATACGGATATATAGAAATATCACCCTGAACCCCATTAATACATACAATTAAGGCATTTTAATAAAAAATTAAAATCACTAAACCCACAAAGAAATAAGGCAACATGAATAAATGCTGGTAGAAAAAACTGAAGGCAGAATCAGATTTGTAAAATGTTTAATTACTGAAATTATCAGACATATAATTTATAGTATGTTCAATATATTTAAAAGATAAAAAGAAAGTGTTTCTAAAAATGAGACAGGAATAAACAACTATAAAGAATGACCAAGGTGATTCAAATGAAGGAATCAAATTGAATTTCTAGAACTGAAAAATGTAATAACTGAAATCAGGAATCCTAGATTAAAGAACACGGCAGACAGAGTCAAAAATAGATTAGTGCTAGTTTAGTGAACAAGAGGAAATATTGGCAATAACAATAATGACCAACTGAGAATGCAGATGAGAAAGGCAAATACTGGATATATAAAAGAAAGTTTAAGAGAAATGTAGGATGGGAGTTATAGGTCTAACATATATCAAATTAAAATACAGGCAGTTGTTTTAGGAAGAATGATAAATGATATATTATTTGCGTAATTATTGAGAGTTTTTATGAGATATTTAGCACAAATCTTCAGAACCAGTAGCTCAACATAAATATAGCAGTATAAATATAAATCTGCATTTAGATAAAAATATTGCAAAACATCAAAGGCAGAAAAAAGATCTTAAATGCAGCCAGAGAGAAATGGCCTATTACCTACAAAAGATGATACTTAGAATTTTCAACAGTAACAATAGAATACAGTGGTGTAAAATATCTTATAAATGGAAATAAAATAACTCCGCTTGGAGTTTTACATAAAGAAAAGTTCAGGAATAAGGTCTAAATGAGAACATCTTCAGACAAATATAAATAAATAAAAATTATTCTCACTAAAGGATAAACTTCAGGTAAAAGAAAGTGATCTGAGATAGAAGCCCTGCCATGGAGGAGGGAATGGAGGGAATCATAAACAAGGGTACTGGTAAGTAGGTAGACAAAACTAAACAGATCCCAACTGTATAAAAATATCTGTCTGTTTTTTGAGAAACAGACTATAACTAAGATGATCAAGATTTTGATGGGGGATTGGAGTTAAAATGTTTTAGCTTCTTATAATTCTTGGGAGGAGGACACAATATTAATTTTGGAGTTGACAATTTACTTCTGCATTTAAAAATTGCTAGGGTAACCACAAGAAAGAGAAAATGCAGAGCATATAGCATACAACTTTCAAATTTGGAAAACAATAAAAAAAAAGGTGTGATCTAAAAAAATGAAATAGAAGAAAATTTAAAGAGAGAAAGAGAAAATAGCAGGGCAATAGAAAACAGATGAAAAGATGGTAAAAATAAATCTAAATGTAACAAATCACATTATATCATAAATGTAAGTAAACCAAATTCCCCAATCAGAAAATAAAGTTGTCAGATTGAATTTAAAAACTCAAGTTTAATGCTTTTAATAAAAGATGTACTTAAAAGCCAAAGACACAGAAAATTTGAAAGACAAACAATAGAAAAAGGTCTCCCATTCAAATTCTAATCAAATTAAGTCTGAGATTGCCATACTAATTTCAGATAAAAAACATTACCAGGGACAAAGAGAGTCATCACATAATAAAAAATCAAATTGTTAGAAGAGATTGCAACTCTAAAATGTAATGTATCTTTACAATTCAACAGAAATAGGCAGAGTTTTAATAGACAAATCTACTGTAGTATTTGGGATTCTGTCCTTCATTTCTTAGTAGCTGTTTTCTGATAAAACAGAATGGGGTGGAAGATATTAATAAGGTTATGGAATATTTGAGCAACACATAACAAATTCAACTTAATGAATATTTTTGTAGAACACTACAGCCAACAGCTGCAGAACACAAATTCTTTCAAGGACACATGAAACATATATGATCATCTACCATGTATGAAGCATCTAACCATGTACCATGACCTTAAAACATCATTACTACATAGACCACTTCTTCTGATCATAATACAGTACAATCATAAAACAATAACATAGATTAACAAAAAAAAACCCCATATATTTCTGTTGTGACATATATCTAAATGTCATCCTAAAGTTATATATTCATAAGTGGGGCTTTGGCAACATGACTAGATCATAGGTGTATAATGTTGGATCATGGGTGTGTGATACTGGATTAGCCCACTGATTGGTTTAACATAGTTCTGTGTGTGGATAATGGACTTTCTGAAGAGGGAAGTGCAACCCTGGTTGCCTACGAGCAATAGGCTTGTAGCCTGGATGGAATAAAAAGGGAAAGAAAGAAGGTTCACTGCCTTCTGCTTGCCTTGGCATGAACTACTTTTTCCTCTGCTATGCTGCCCTGCTTTGGAGCCAGGTGATTATGGACTGAAACCTCTACAAACTGTGAGCTAAAAAATAAACCTTTCTTCCTTTGACTAGTGGGTCATAGGTATTTTGTCCCAGAAATGTAAAAGTAACTAAGACAGTTTGTAAATTAAGAAATACAGTTGCCTCTCAGTATGTATGGGGGATTGATTTCAGGACCCTTGAGGAGTCTGAAATCTAAAGAGTCTTAAACTCTTTAATATAAGATATCGCTCAGCGGCACGGGCGCCTGCTGGCGTGCGAGGTCCTGAGGTCGACCCCCGGTACCCACAAAAAAAGAAAAAAAAAAAAAGATTGTAGAAGAACTTTTGTGTTCAAAATGTTTCAAAAACCAAATATGTCAATAGTCTGCAGTGTTCCTTGCGTTTCTGTAAACAGGCTTGTACCAAAGGTATGAGCTGTACCCAGCCTGTTTTTGTTTCCAGTTTGTTCCCATATTTGTAAAGTTCCACTCCCTCACAAAAGACCCCCTCACCCTACCTGATAAATGGTATAAAAGTAGCTTCCTATACTAGCTCAGGGCTCTGACTTTGGAGTATGCAGCTCCTCTGAGCCCACTGGCATAATAAGGCTTGGTTCCCTCCACTTCTCCAAGTGCTGCTCTGTTTCTTTGCCTCTGGTAAACCTAAAATTGCTGTAACGAGATGGCATAGTATTTGGCTATAACCTATACACATCCTCTAATGTACTTTAAATCATCTTTAGCTGGTTAGTTGATCAAATGTGAGCAGCCATCTATATATCCAGGTAAGTATTGTGTCGAAGAAATCACAAGGTATTTGCATAATAATAATTTGTGTATCAAAACTACAAGGTATAATGTATCAGTCAATGCTTACTAGATTCATATGTAGAAGAATACAAAACATCTGTCTGCGTGCCGGAGACCCAAAGAATCCAGTCAAGGGCTTGGAACCCCTGACAATGTCCCATGCAAGTCCATACTAAGCATCTGCACTGGAAAGGCCCAAGGGCCAGTGGTAGAAGCTAGAAAGTCTGTCGGCAGGGTGAATGATCTGTGCCAGAAGGCTGAGAGATCTGCACTGAAAGCCAGGAGATGATGTCCAAGATGAAGATGGGATTGAAGCTCTCCTGAAGGAAAACAGCAGCCAAAGCTCCTTTGAAGAAAAACTACTGAAATGCAGCTTCTTCAGGAAAATCAGCAGCAGGCAATCTTCCCCTCCTGTTCTCCTTTTATGCCATTCCAGCAACAATCCTCAGGTGGGTCTTCTATACCCAGAACTGTGCCCACTCAGTTTAGCTGGGTGTTCCCACTCAAGTTGACCATTAATTAATCTACCACAGTATAATCATATCTAGATATAAATTTATGGACTTAAAATACTTTAACAGAAAACAAGAAAATTCAAAATTAAATAAGCCTCCAGCTTTAGAAGTCAGAAGAGCAGAGCAGTATAAAACCAAAGAAAATAGAAGGAAAAACTAACAAAGATCATAGTAGGAAGGAATAGCACAGAAAACAAATATACAACACAGAAGACCAAAAGCCAAAGCCTGATTATTTGCAAGCACTAACTATATAATGTCTTTGGGAAGATTAGTCAATAAAACAGAACAGAAGGAAAAATAAGTAAGGGAAAAGATAGGGGACATAGCTGTAAATGCCACAGAGATGAAAAGGAGACTGCTGCTAGGGTAATCCCAAGAATTCAGTCACATAAAGGCAGACTCTGGCCAGAGGACTTCCTTCCTAGCTGGTTCCACGCTGACCTGTCATTTCATTAAAGGCAGTATCCCAAGTGCAGAGGAATTGCTGGGCCACTGTCCCATGTACTAAGCGAACCAAGATAGAAAGGAGGAGCCAGCACTGATGGATGTCAAGGACTCTGGAAGAAGATCCAAAGGGAGACTTGATCCTTTGATGACACAAGTCCGCTAAGATGTTTCTGAGAGTGGCTTGGTGTGACAGGAGCCATGGAAGTCAGTAAATGGGGAGGGGGACTAGACGAGATTCCCCTGCTCCACAACAATGGGGTGTAGCAAGCTGCAAATAGAAGCAAAAGGAGTGAAAAGAATGGTTCAATGTTGAAATTCAGACTCCCGTCTGGGATTGGGAAACCTAACCTTTCAGGTGGTGCCTGTCTTGGAGTCCTAGGTCTGAGCTGGGTCCTTGAGTACCCTTGAGGCGTTTCTTCTTAGATGGCCACACAGACTGTGTCACCGCTCACAGCGGAATCTCTGAATCTGGGAACACCACTAGCCAACCCTAACCACGACGGCACGTGAAATCCTGAGTAACTGCTCCCTGCTCCTTGTAACCCCTTCATTCAGTTCCTTAGCTGTCTACTTCCTTTCTTTATTCTCACTTCCCATTCTAACATCTATTTTTCTCCTCCTGCTCCCTTCTCCCCTCCATCTTTCCTTGGCTCATCTCTTTCTTCTTTCACTTATATTCCAAACATCTGTTCACTTCTGACTATGGCATAGGCCAGAGATTGGCAACTTTTGCCTGCAAAAGGCTAGGTAGTGAATATCTTAGGTTTCCTGGGGTACACACTCTCTCACAACTATTCAATTCTGTTTTGTGTGAGCGTAGCTAAAGACAATGGGTGAATTAATAGGGGTTTTCATGTACCACTAAAATTTATGAACACTGAAATTTGAATTCCTTATCATTTTCACGGGTCACAATATATAACTTTTTTTTTAACTCTACTATCTACTTAAAATTTCAAAAAACAGTATTAACTCATGGGGCATACAACCCGACAGTAGGCCCACGGACTTACGGTTTACTGAGCCCTGATATGGAATCCTAGAGAAAGTAGAGTGTGAGTGACAGGCTTACTGTCCTGCATCTCTGTCCTTAACTGTGTGATGGACACAGGACAGTGTGAGCTGCAAGCGGAAGTGGCAGGAGTAAGGGTGAGAAAGGGGGTGCATCCCCAGAGGAGGTGATGTTTTATTGGACCTGGAGGATGGGTTTCCAATGTCTATCATAAGATCACCCTGGTGAGCCATTCCTAGCTCCCTTCCTTTCCTAATTTTAAGCCTCAGTCAAAGCACCTGCTTTGAAAAATATTGAACTTTCACAGTGTGCAGCATCCATTACAACCCAGATTTCTCCCTTTCCAGCAACATTCCTTACAGGAGATTTGAAACCCTTGTCGTACTCCATAGAATATGGCAAGAGAAATATTTGCATGAGCTGTAGTGTTTGGCTTATGAACTCAAATGGATAGCTGAGCTCTGATCTCAAATACCTTGTCTCAGGCAGGTGGTTCTGACAACCAGGTTTCCATGAGTAGAAAGGGTAAGTTCCTGCTGATACCTTCTTGGCAAGACCCAACCTGAGAGATCTTAGGTGGCCCCAACTAAACCTTATTGCTGTCCTTTGCAGTCTTACATGACTCAATCTCTGTATCCAAAAATGGGCTTTTATGTGGTATTGGTTTTTTTTTTTTTTTTTTTTTTTTTGTGGGTACTGGGGGTTGACCTCAGGACCTCGCGCGCCAGCAGGCGCCCGTGCTGCTGAGCGATATCACCGGCCCTTTTCTCGTATGTGGGTTCCGGAAGTCGAACTCGGGCCCTCGTGTTTGCCAGGCAGGTGCTTATGCCGCTGAGCCATCTCACCGGCCCCGTGGTATTGGTTTTTTAGCCTTTCTCTCTCCCCACCCTCTCTCCCTCACTCCTTCCCTCTTTCCCTCCTCCCTTCTTTTCTCCCTTCCAAGATTTAGCAAAAGGCTATGGAATTGAAATATAAAATTGTTGTGCAAAATAAAATAAATTTTGTCTTAAGGTGATATACAGAGTTTTCATTTATTTCCGTTAACATTTTCTTCTAGTCCTTGAGTGTGTGTACAAAAAATAGGAGGCCTAATTTATCACAGTGCTCATAAAGAGATGCTGTGGCTTCTGTCTTTGAAATTCTAATGATTAGATGACACTGTTATTTAAAGCTGGGCCCTGAGGCCTGAGGAATCCCTGTGTAGGACCTCAGCCCAGGTTGGTATTTTTTTGCGGTAAGAATAGGCCTTCATCCCTCAACACTGTCATCAAGAAAAAAGACCACTGAGCTTGAATTTAAGAACTGGATTAAGATTCCAGTTTGATTATTTGCTAACTTTTTTACTTTGGGCAGGTCATTAACCTCTTAGGAAGTCAGTCACAGCTACTCGTTCTTTAGAATGGAGAATAACTTTCAATTCACGAGCTTGAGAGGTCATGGTGACATAAATGATGGAAGATGCGTTGACATCACTGAAGAATGCTGACACTGAAGAACCTTTCTGGAATGGTCTCCAGATCACCCAGGTGCTTTGGAGCTCCCAAAGTCCTAATTGCAGAAGATAATGAAGGTCAAGGAATAAAGCAAAAATGATTCCTGGGCCTCGTATAAGAGTCAGCCTCCCTCTTTCTCCCAGTGGATCTTCCCATAGTGTATAAATTTCTCCTTTCCCTGGGTTTTATGTTAATGCTCAGCTATGGCCTACAAATTCCAGTACCCTTCCTGTTCAGGGGCCAGCAGTTCACTCTGAATCCCTTTTCTTGGTTCCTATGGCAAGGAAATCTTGGCTTTGCTTTACGGGCCCACCCTCCTCCAGAGAGCGTCCTGCAACTTCAGCCTCTAGGCAGACAGGAGTTGCTCCTCTGAGTCACACACTCTATATAGGTCATAATTATACAGGTGTTTGTGTTGTTCGGCAAGCGTTTCTTGGGTGAAGGTGTGAAATGCATGTGTGTGTGTGTGTGTGTGTGTGTGTGTGTACAGACTGTAACTGCTTTGAAATGTGCTTCATTCAGTTCTTGAGCAGTTCTGAGCCCAAAGTGAGTGACTGATAAATAGTTGTTTAATAATGAGTAAGTTAGGTCATATGGAGTGTTTGAATTTGCAGTTTTCCGCAGATCTCTGATGGCTTCAGAGCCCTGGGTTTGCTCCGAATAAGTTCCATGTCAGGCTGGTTTGTAGGAGTTGTTGGCAGAGACTTTGCATGTATAAGATGCTTGTTCTTCAACTCTCTCTTCCACCACCCATCCCCTGGCTGAGGAACCAGGGGAAATAGGGCTGAATGGAAGCTCCCCAGGTGGGCCCCCTCCCAGCCTGGAACTGGTCAAAGCTGTCTACCTCCAGGTATCTTGGTAGGCACCAAGGTCCTCTCAGGTTATGTGCTACTACTGCAGAATGTTGTTTTGTATTCAATTTAATGGGCCCTCTCTATAGGTAAATGAGGCAGGTTTCCTTGTTCTGACTACTGAAATAATATTGAACTCACTCAGGGCACCATGTGCTTAGCTATCAGGGTAGAGACAAAGGTTCGAGTACCTTCTCTATGAGGAAATTCTGCCCGGTGGTTGTTCTCCCTGTGGATAGTGTTTCTCAGGGGCAACTCATGCCACCAAGGCAGGATACCCAGGAGCACAGAGACACTTGTCTGTCCTGGAGAGGCTGAGTGTATCTAGGTTACTCTGTAGATCTGCAGACAATGGCTCACTGCCCATTAGTACTCACCATCACCTTTGCCAGTATTATGAAGTCTATTTGGGAGTGGTTCTCAACCCTGGCTCTGTATCTGAATCACTTGAGGGATTGCTCCCTCCCTGCCCCTGCCTCCGAAGAGAAAAACTAGGACTTCACACCCAGAGAGTCTACCTTAATTAATAGGAGGTGGTCTTGGCATTGACTTTTGTCTTAAGTTCTAAGTACTATATATTTTTTTAAAGTTATATAAACTAGTTCGATAAAATTTGTCCAACAGATAAGTTTTATTTATTTTATTTTTTATTTTTTATTTTATTTATTTTATTTTTTTTGGTACCAGGACTCAAACCCAGGACCTCACGTTTGCCAGGCAGGCGCTGTGCCACTAAGCTAAATCCCTGGCCCGGATAAGTTTTAAATTGCAGGTAGGACTCAGAACACTTGCCCAGATGAAGCATTAGCAAACTTACCTTTAATGGGTCAGATAGTAAATATTTTAGGTTTCGTTGGCCATATACTCCACTCACAGTTACTCAGCTCTGCCATTGTGCTGCCAAAGCAGTCACTGATGAGCGTGACTATGTTCTAATAAAACGTTATTCACTAAAGCAAGTGGCTTGCCAGATTTAGCCTATGGGCTGCACTTTGGTGACTTCTGCTCTTAAGTCAAGATTATCACCTTTATGAAGACAAGATGCTGTACTTATGAAGTTCAATTCTGGGTCACTTTGCATAGTGGCCTGGCATGAAATAGACACTACACAAATAATAAAATAAATTGAATCTGTTGACTTTGCTGTACTCATGTACGCATGTGTGTAAGACACAGAGAGAGGGAGAGAGAGAAAAAGAGAGAAGTTTTGTATGATTTTTATTTGCCTATGACTATAAATATATAAAGCAACTAATGGGACTCCTATAATTAGTCAATCAACCAGTCAGGGTTGACTGAATTGCCCAGCCCATCTACTCAAATCCCTGCTTTGGTTACTGCAGTCTAGCTTCTCTGTGTTTTAATGTTCAGAATTACTAGTTAGAGGAGGTATGTGTTGGTTCTTTAAGTCTTGCGTTGGAGGGCCTGAGAAGCCTGTGTTAAATGAATGGCCTCTGGCAGGTCAATGGTCAAGAAGTGGGGGCTCACAACCACATGTCACGACTCTCAACATGACCAAATGACCATTTGGATGATCACTGGAGAGTAGTTAAAAAAAAAAGAACACACGGGAAATTCCTACGAAGAAGTTGTTCTTGCACAAAGATGCATAGAAAAGTAGGCCAGGCATCCATTTTCTCTTCTCCTCTTTGGTCAGATGCCTTAGTCTTATTTTAACCCATCTATTCACTAATCACATAAAGAGCATCTTTTATGTGAACTGGATTTCTCTCAAAGCAGGGGCTAAGATCTGGTATCCTAGATGTGGAAATGTGTGACACTAGCGTCTTGGCCATCAGATGGTCATTGGGAGGAGTAGATGATACCCAAGGAGATCTAACAGGAACTTTGTGCAGCCTGCAGGAACTCTGCAGAATGTTTCAGAATGTCGCTGTGCTGTAGCTGGAGGCTTAGTGCAAGTGATGACCTGGAGGCTCTAGACTGACTCTGGAAAGAGTTCCCCGCTGGAGAGCCACTGTGGGGAGGCACAGAAAGATGAGGAGTGTGCGGCAGGGAAGAAACACTGAGGAGCAGCAGGTCACTGCGTATTTCAGGACGGCGGTGATCTGCTATTAATGAAGATCTTACTGGAACAAAAGGACACCCATCCAGAGCACAGCAGCAGGCAGAGGATTTTAAAGTTTGGATGGGAAACTAAAATTGCTCAGGATAATCGAAACTGTTTTCCTTTCTCCACATGTGACTTTCAAATGGAATTTCTTTTAGGCAATACGCTATTGCTTTACCCAGACAGCCCATGCAGATGTACCTTTTCAAGCTCCTAATGCTCCTTCGTACAATTGTTAATGTGAGTCTCTTGGGAAATCTGCTTCTCCATGCATGTGTCCTGTATTGTCTTTTCCTGTCCCTCCTCCTCCCACCCCTTCTCCTTGCTGCAGAGGTAGCAACCCTCCCGCTATTAGGAAGATGTCTATTATAGTGTCATTAAAAAAGCCATAGTCAGTGCGAGGAATGACTCATGTCATGGAGGACTTAATAATTCACTGTAATAAAAGTATAAAGTTTTATGATAAACCACTCTCAGGGGAGTTAAATATAATCCTTAGCAGGTCACACACTGACTACAAAGCTTACATTTGTAATGGTAATTTGAATTTACTACATTGCCTTTAGTTTTTAAGCGTTTGTATGTCATTAGACCTTATAAATTGATTTATATGTTTCAACTCCAATATAATTCTGCATAAAGGTACAATAAATTTTATGGATTGGAGATATGGTATCTAAAACATTTTAATAAAATTATTATTCTAAATTCACTTAAATGGCATTGATGAAAAGCAGCAGCAAAGATGCCAGTATTTGGAAAGTTTGAGGAATTGGATGAGGTGGGAGTGGCGAGTGCTGATGGGGGCATTGTGGGGAACCTTTGCCCACATCCGCCTCTTTCCCTTGTCAGCAAACAAGGCCTTAGGGGCTGCTCTTAAAAGGGTGCTTGCTGCCCTGCCGCCCACGTGAGGACATCAAAGCTCTGGGTAATGCTCTGATGATGAGTGTGCTGGAGAGGCGAGCCAGTGATCACATCCCTCAGAAGGGTTTTTCTAGTATTTGTGGAAGTAAACAGAATTCTGTCTTTCCAAGGAGGAAGCTTGTCCAAGCTGGCAGCTCTCCCAGTAGGAAACGAGATCTGATAACCCCTTCCTTCATTTATTGTGTCCTCTAATTTCTCAAGGGAAGGCATTTTAAAAAGTAAGAAAGAAAAGAAGAGAGGGAAGAGAAGAGGTGAGGAGAGAGAGAAAAGAGGAGAGGACAGAGGAGGTGAGAAGAGTGGAAAGGAGAAGGGAGGGGAGAGGAATAGAGAAGGGGAGAGGAGAGACTTATTGGAGAGGGAATCCACGCAGGCTGCTGCAGGTCCTAGAAGGTGTATGGGCTGCCCTGCCCCTGGCCTCTCAAGCTTTGGGTCTCACCGCTTGTACTTTTTTTTTTTTTTTTTGTGGGTACCGGGGGGGGGTCGACCTCAGGACCTCGTGCGCCAGCAGGCCCCCGTGCCGCTGAGCGATATCACCGGACCTTTTTCGTATGTGGGTTCTGGGAGTCAAACTCCGGCCCTCGCGCTTGCCAGGCAGGCGCTTACACCGCTGAGCCATCTCACCGGCCCCTCACCGCTTGTACTTTTGAGGAATGTGTCTCGGCCACATGCTCCTTTTCTCTTTATCATTAGAAAAATAAAGGTCAAATAAACGGCTATGAAAAATGAAAACCAAAATCCACAAAAACTAAAACCTTGTTTGTTTCAGAGGCTGGGATCCAAATGGTACAAACATAAACTCCAGCTCTTGAAAGAAGGGAGAGGACCCTCCTCACCCCACCATCCCAAGTCCCACTATTAACTTCTTACTTTTTCTCGTTGGTATTATTTCCACTGGCCAGCTAGTAGCGAGTTGTTATTAATTGTATTTTCCTTCTGACTTTGCAGATTTGGGGGCTACTGCTCCCTGGCTCCTGTCCTATGAGAACCTTGTTTACATTTGGCAAAGTCAAGAAAAGCAGCACTGAATTTGGCTAAAAGTCCTTGATAAACTATATTGTCCCTTTTGGGGATTTAAAGAATTATTTAAATATATACATAGTTTTTCTTTGTTGAATGTTGCATAATTTCTTTGTTGGATGCCTCATAATTTCAGCGCAGAGTTTCAAACCCCCTTTTGTGGAATCCTGTGTGTAGGTTTGCCTGTGACTAACTTCCCAGGTCCTGGCCTTTCTAATGGGCGTTTCTCATTGTATCTCCTATAACACTTGCACAGTGGAGAACCCGCACCTTTCCTCTCATTGGGGCAGCTGTTTCGTTTGGGCCCTCAGAATGCAGTGGGTGTGTCACTGTTAAATGACCCAGCCAGCTGGACAGGTTGAGGTACAATTTACTGGAAATGTATTAAAAGTGTCTTGGGAAATGATTCTTACAATCGTTCCCACTGCTGGTGTGATGTAGATTAGAAGCCCAGTGTGCAACTGAGAAAAATTAAATTGTAACAAGAAACCCCTGAAGGCACTATGATGGCTTGCAGGAAAAGGCGTCAAATTCAAAGAAGTAAAGGGAAAATATTCCATCTCCAGCAACTTTCTGCCCGGCCCACACCAGGTCTGCACAGTGCAGGGGACTGGGCAGATTAAGACACTTTCCTCTGACTGTGGAGATCTATGTGCATTTCCTAGGTAGCAAAATATCAAACTCCAAATTCTCTCTCTTTACTCTGCCCTTCAGTGACATCCCATGGGAACCAGAGCTAGCAGCCTTTATATAGCCTGAGACACAGACAGGTTTGGCAGTCACTTGTATGATGTGATTTGTGCAGAGGAAAAACTTTCTGGCTGGCATGGTCAGTGTCTCTGGTGGGCATGACCACCATAAAACATGTTTCCCTGAAAGCAGGGACTCTCCAGGAATCCCTATTTGAAATGCAAATGGCCCACAGAAAGGGAATGGACATTTATCAGTCATTAATACCATGGTGAGAATTAGCGTCATCAGAATTTAGCAGTTAAACATTCAGGACCCTTAGAGAGACACATACATGATAGAGGAATTTTGATGAGTAGAAAGAATTTCTTTAGAGTTATTTAAGGAAGGTGGGCACTGTAAAGGGAACCTGGGGTTATCTTGAAGGCTCACAAAGACTGGGGGTAGAGAAAGCATAGAGAATAGAGAGAGGTATTACAAAATTACATATGCAAGGACATACTAGTGAATTTGGTCAGTCTCTGGCAGCCTTAGAATTATCCTTCAAGAGACACAAGCTATTGAACAAATTTCATCCCTAGAGATTTTGTCTTAGAAATCTCCCATAGTATCTAGGAAATTGTCCCGGCCCACCGGTAGTTGGCTTTGAGCACAATAAACTAAAAGTTTTAACAAGTTTGTTAAATATATATGATGAATATAAAAATGGGCAAAAGATTTTCATACATGCCTCTTGGATTATTTCATGATTGGCCTCGTATCTAGTAGATGGTCAGTGAACATTTTGTTAGATAACTTGAATATGTGGCTCACATACTACTGTTGTTCCCATTTTGTGGGTAAGAAAATTGAGCCTCAGAAATGTGAGAGTTGCTGAAAAATCATGTAAATAATCAGTTCTCCTTGTAATTATCCTACTTTAGTCTGCCCTCCTTTAGTAGCCCCCTAACAGTTCTTTCCACTTTTTACTTCTAATTCCAATACCAGCTCTCTTATGTCTCTCTCTCTCTCTTTCTCTCTTTGTCTCCCTCTCTCTGTCTGTGAAAATAGTTTTGAGCAAGGCTTGTTATACTTCATCCTATTGGACCAAGTACATGTAGAAAAATTTAATGTGATCTATAGGACAGTCCTTGACCTTTTAATTCTAACCTGAGGGTCTGCTGGACTTCTAAGTCCTTACTGGCCAAAAGATACAATTTTCAGATAATTTAAGATTTTGAACAATTCTGTTCTAGAATCTTGTTTTAATAGCATAATTGGGCATAAAGGCAAAGATGAATTTATAAATAAGTTTATCCGAGAACTGTATTGTTTTTAATTGGGAATAACTCTAATGTCTATGACTGGGATCAGTGACTCATTTTCTTCCACCATGAATGATACAGGAAGTTTATTGAGAACCACTTGAATTATGTGTTGGGTCCCCAAAGAGCAAGGCCAGACACTTGTGCAAAAGTAGTCAGTGCATTCCAAGAAGGAAGAGCAGATGGAGAAAATCCCCTCAGCGCTCTGTAGTGGCAGCTCAAAACCAAGAGCCAGAGTGCTGGAGGGTAACACAAGTCCAGAATGGGTCTGGGTGGACTGCAAACCCTGGTGAGTACTTGTGTTACAGGATGACTGTGTTTGGGGCATCAGGTTGGCTTAAAGGTAGAGACTGGAGATAGTTAAGCCATACGCAATCTGCCAAATCATGACCACAAAACTTTACTTCCTGTCACTTCATTTCACTCCATTCCCATCCCTTCTACTTCTATCCACAACTCCATCTAGTCTGGCCACCTTTGCTTTCTTTTGACACAGGTGTTACTTTTTCCAAAACTCAGAGTAATCTGGGAATGATTTGAAGGGAATTTGCTACATCATCCTGTTTCTCTGCTTTTTTGTTATAGACTCAGTTTGATCTCAAAACATTTGCTGAAAATTTTCAAATGCTACAGCAGAAATACAAGGATGATGACATTTGTTATGGCTACTCCTTATTTGAATGTTCTGGGCTTAATTATTCCATGCTATTCTTTTTGTCATATTACAAGTCTTGTGTTTTTCTTCTATTTTCCTTTTTCTTTTCACTGCTTTGTGTATGTGTGTATGTAGGGGTATGTGTACTTCTGTTATGTGTAACAGCAGCAGAATGTACGTAGAGGAAGGTGTGTGACCCTCTAGGCCTGCATCATCCCCCAGTTGGAGCTATTAGCCACTTACATGCACAATTAACCAGCTGATTCTTAGATTGAAGGCTGAGGGACTAATTGCAGGTACAAAAATTGCACCCAGATAAAAGGAGGTTGGTCTGGACATTTAATCTTTAAACCTTCTCCTTCAGGGTGAGTAGGTATGTATTTATTTATTTAATTTAGCTATTGTTGACCCAGGTCCCTGGTTTGCTTTCTTCATGATTACTAATGACATCAGTGGAATCCCCTATTTATGCCATAAATAGCTACTACGAAATAACATTCCATTCAAGTTGTGACACAAGGGTCTGTGAACGCTCTTGCTCTCTGCATAGTTAATTTTCCCTTAAATCTAGAAACAAGTCTGCTGGAAAATATAAATGGTGTGTGTGTGTGTGTGTGTGTGTGTGTGCAGAATATCTTATTAAGAAGTCTTCCTGGGAAAGGAATTAATATATATTGATAGTCTACTTTGTGCCCAGCACCTCATTCATTATTTTCTTTATCTTTTCAACAACCTAATGAGGTTGGTAGATTATTTTCACTTCACACATGAGGTTATCAAGGTTCTCCAAACTGGCCCAGGTTCACACAACTTGCACAGAGCCACGCTACTCATTTTGGATGCATTTGGTGTGAATCATAGCTCTTGGCAATACTCAACATCATCTTTTAGCTGGTAGGATTCTGTGCGTTGGATGAATCTCATTCTTCCATCTCTGAGTAGGTATGAAATGTTACGGCTCAAATCATCTCTGGAAGTTAGAGCTAGTGCTGGCGAGAGTAGATAGAATCCCTCAGATTGAAAGAGTTACACAGAACCTTGAGACTTCACCTTCAGGCTTTTCATTATGGCACAGCTATGATGTTGAGGAAGTATCTTTGGAACATTCACCCATATGCTTCTCTTCCATTTGTCAAATCACTTTTTTGGGTCCCCTCTCTCATTCTGCCTTCTGCATGCCCTGGGATTCATCTTGTCTCAAGGAAATCACCATCCACCTCTGCCCTCCTAGAGAGTATTCCATGATCTGCACATTCTTTGGGCTTCTCTTTCTATTCCCACCTAACCGTTTCCTTAATGGATGTATAGTGCAATAATTGGAAGTATAACTTCTGTTTTTGTCTCTCAGGCTGTGCTCTGTGTTTTCTAGGTACTTAATAAAATCATTCCATATGAACATGGAGATTATTAGATGCTAATTGATTAATAAATTATGGTGTAGCCACTGTCTCCCGCTGTAAGTTTTCTCCTTGGAAAAATGAAAGAAGGGACTGAAGAAGCTCTAAGATTCCATCTTTTCCATTTCATTTTTGATCCATGATCCATAAACCTGCACATGATTTTGTTACATTTGACAAGGGCCTTCTATATATAATGGGTCTTAATAAATGAGCACTCTTCTCTTCTCTGCTCCTTAAATGGAATGCCCCACGTTTAATGCTTGACTGTATCCCCTCTTGTGGGAGATCCCATGACCCCACATTTATACTGATGACTCCTAAATCTATGTTTCCAGTCTGCCTCTGACCTTGAGCACCAAATGTCTACATGTAATTGTTTCCTGACCATTTTCATTTAAGACAATGTATTAAATACAGACTAGAATCATTTCTACACTCTCCCACCATGTTCTTTCTTTCTCATTCATTATCTCCATGAATAATGCCCATCTCCTTGTCGCCTATTGCAGAAATTTGCCAAGCCTTATATTTTCCTCCTTCCTCACCTCCACACCCATTCCAGTCAGCATAACATGTTTATTCTTCATATTAAACCTCATAATCATCCATCGTACCCTCTAACGCCCCAGAATAAGTCCCATCACCTTTGTTACAAATTATTAAAAAAGACCTCATGCAAGTTTCTCATCATCTACAGCTGTTTTCTGTTGACTCTTCTTGTAATCTACGTCCCATAGGTTTGGTGGGAGAAGCAAATAAAAGAGAGAACATGGACACACCTTGCAAAATTTAAAGTGTTCTACTAGTGTGCTTTATCGTTTGCTGTGTCATGGAAAGACAGAGAGGTAGTTCTTACTTCTGAGTCTCTGTGCTGCTTCCCATGTCTACCGTGGTCCTTTTTCTTTCCTTTTTTTTTTTTTTTTTTTTTTTTTTAATGCTGGGTCTTTCTATGTTACCCAGTTTGGTTGGCTGGTCTCAAACTCATGGGTTCAATTGATTCTTCTGCCTCAGCCTTCTACCTCCCAAGTCCTCCTTTTTGAAAAATAATGCCCTTCAAGTCCTTGCATAAACACTTATCTTCCAGAATCATGATCAGAACATCTCTACCTTTTTTAAAACATCTTCTCTAATGTCACCATATTCAAACATCTATGCTTCCGCTGTTTTTGCTTTATTCATTATCTCCTGGAACTGCCCTCTGATTTCTGACATCGTGGTTTGCTCTCCATAATCAGGTTGTAAGGCTGTTTAAAAGTAGGGATCATATCTTATTGTGCTCTAACGCACAATTGAAGGTGTGCAAAAACACATGGTGGTACATGTCTGTAATCCCACCGATTACAGGCTGAGGCAGGAAGGTCACAAGTTCAAATCTGAGCAATTCAGCTTATGTATCTCAAAATAAAATATAAAAATAGAGATAAAAATGTCTGGGGATGTAGCTCAATGGTAGAGCCCATGCCTAGCATATGTGAGGCCCTGGATTCAATCCCCAGTACTGCAATAAACAAAAACAAACAAACACATAAATAAGCCACCTGATTGATTGGATGGATGGATGGATGTATAAAGGAAGGACATTTTAGTGGATGTCTGTTTAATTGACTTGAGATTACCAACCTGGCATGCTGCAATCTGTATGAGAAAGAGGATTCTCATTCCTATGGTCCTTTGTTACAGAGGCCCAGGAGTCCAAGCAGAAGAAAAGCATCTGGATCCTGAACCTCTGACTCCACTCAAGGGTAGAGAGAATGAAGCCAGCGGAAATACCACGAGCCCATAGATTTCTGACACGTCTTTCAGCTAGTGCTTTTCTCTTTCCCTACAGTGGTATGCCAGGGAGAGACTGCACAGGCAGGTGCCCAAGGAGGGAGCAATATGCTGGGCCAACCAGAGACCCTGCACTGCCTCTTTCTCTTCAGCAAACACATGCATGAGGGGTCCCAGCCCAGGGTTTCCTCTGCCCTAAGAAGTATATTCAGCCCTTCCCCAGCAAATGTGTTCAGTGTCCCCTCTTGTTTATCCAAATAAGTAATTGAACAATAAATAGTACTGTGGAAAATCCACAGTGTCAGAGGTCTTCATTCATTGCTGATTTTAAATGAAACTTGATGTATAGGATAAAAAGCGCCATTAGCAGGAAAGAATTTAAACTACATTAGAAAGGGGATAAAATTGTCCAACATTTGGTCAGTCTGAGAAGGTAAAAGGGATTTGGGGTGGGGGCAAGCTATTAGGGAAGGAAAGACTTCCTCACACAAAGAACAGGCATGGGGTGGAATAAAGTGCCAGTGTGGGTCTGGGGAACAATGCAAAAATGCATGCAAAGTTACCAGGCAGGAGAACAATTCTTTCCTTACACTTAAAAAACACTGCAAATACCTTCATGCTTTTTCCTTCTCTTCCCAACGATGCCTTCCCCCTTTCTTTGATTCTCTGTCTATGGAACTTAAAGCATATTTGAGGTGCTTAAAGGAAGCCTTCAACTACTGTTTAACAAGTCAATACTAATTATTGTTTAGCACTGGATTATGGGCTGGATCATGGAATTAAAATAGAGCTGTTAGGACACCTTTGTACCTGGCAAAGAGTTAATGAGCACATGCTGGGTCCCTGTAGTAACTGCCAAGTTGGTTTACTATTTTATTTCAGTGACACAGGAACAAAATCTAATAAACCGCTTTACTTTTATCTTGACACTTCCTTCCTTCATTAGGAAAATGAGGAAGCTTCATTTTAATGTTTATCATAAATTGGGAAAGTATTTTTTTTTTTTTTTGTGGGTGCCGGGGGGTCGACCTCAGGACCTCGCGCGCCAGCAGGCGCCCATGCCGCTGAGCGATATCACCGGCCCCTTTTTCGTATGTGGGTTCCGGGAGTCGAACTCGGGCCCTCGCGCTTGCCGGGCAGGCGCTTAAGCCACTGAGCCATCTCACCAGCCCGGGAAAGTATTTTTTATATTGTACAATTAGTTGGTTATCTACAAAGTAGTGAGGTGTATATATTGGAGAAAAGAAAAAACTGCCAAGCAAATCTGGTGTTGGCAAAAGGTACTGGGTTAATAGCAGAAGCTGATTTACCTCCTGAGATTAGGGGTAGTGACTGGACTCTCTGGACTCTGTGTGCGTGTGCGTGTGCATGTGCGTGTGCGTGTGCGTGCGTGTGTGTGTGTGTTATGGATATACAGTACTGAGAATGGAAGAGTGTTTGTGTGCGTGTGTGTGTGGTTTGACAGCTTATATTTCTGAAAATGGGAGGGCAGGGGCTTTCTGCCTGTAGACCCAGACTCCTGGGGTTTCTTGGTGCAGGCTGCATTACTAGGACAAGATGGGGGAGGGGAACGAAGCATGAGGAAAGGGGTGAGTTATGAACAATCTGTTTGTTCTGATTAGATGTCCAGCTGGGATGGTGACCAGACTTCCCATAGCAACTCAATTCACCAGATCCCTGAGCAACTAAATGGTCATGGCTTTGGGGTCCTGCTGACTGGAGTGGGATTTGAACCAGTGACCTGTAAGCGAGAAATGCTATTTGCTATTGCTGGGTGCATGTGCTGTTTAGCTTGACCCTTTCACTGCTCCCCACTGGGTCCTCAAAATTAACATTTAGACACGTTCAGTACTGAAATATGGGGTGCAGATGACTGTCCTGCTAAAGCTGGTGGTCAGATCCAAGGCTGATTTTAAAAGCTCTGGAAATGATTGGTGAAATATAGTATTTGTATAAATTCCACAAATTTCTGTTTTTCTTATGTGAAAACAAAGCGGGGGAAATAGTCTACACATATGTAAAGGTATGTAAAATGTAACTTACAGTTTAAAAACAAATTTTCCATTTCTGTTTATCTTAAGTTTCACTACTAACTCCAGTGATGTGCATACTCCACTGGAGTTGTTTTGCGGGAAGTAGGAATCCATTAAGATGTGTATTTTATGCAGCTGGTATTAAATATATATATATATATATATATATATATATATATATATATATATTTGTTTTTAAAAAACTCTTAATCTTTAGCCCCAGTATTCCATAAAGGTGCATGGGATCAATTACAGATAAAAAGAGGGGAGATCTCAGAGGACTTGTAAACCGATTGGCAGTTTCTCAAGACCCAGCACTGGGCCTGTACTTATTGGTATTTAGCTTTCCATGGCTCAGACAAGGAGAAACGTTGTAATTGATTTTATTTGAAAGCAAGAACTGGGGCCAAAGGGAAACTTTCAGTCTCCAGCTTTTGCTTTCAGCCCCTATAAAGTAAGCTTTCCTATCAGAGGTGTTTAATGGTGCACTCAGCCTTTTTTGTTTTATTATGAGTGTGAATGGAGCCTCAGGCTAAGCACGCCCCACCTCTCAAAACCTCACAGGCTATGGGAATGATCCCTGCCCTCCAGACCCATCCTTAATTGGCCTATAGTACATGAAGCAATTAAAACTAAGGGTCTGATTCATAAATGCGAATGTGCCATTTAAATGTGTGCAGGGGGATTCCTGTTTATAATGCTGAGGTAGGAGCAGCAAGGGCTTTGTTATCTTCTCAGCCCACTTTTCCTGAATTTACTTTTCACCTCTCCTCTGGGCCCTAAATGCCTTCCTCCTTCTCAGACAGATCTAAAGTCAGCCAACTTTGGCCTCAAGTCCTGGGCTGTAGAATGGTAATGACTTGCTGGTCTACTCCATCCTGTAGTACCTTCCCTTTGCCAAATGTTTGAATCATGACTTTTACATACATATCCTTACTATTTAAGTATTTTTGTATTTTCCCCAACAGTATATGGAATGAAACCTCCAGAAACTGAGTAGAGCATTGCTGTCTGTAGAGACTGAAGTTAAGGGAAAGCTGCCAGACCCTGTCAGAGATAAGCTTGAGAAATGAGCTAGGAGAAGAGAGAGTACCCCAGAATTCTAAGATGTTTAGTTAGAATACCAGGGAAACTCTCATTTGCACAATTACTATTTACATTTTCCCACAATTTATATATCCTTTATACTCACTCCTCCAGCCCGTGCTATTAAGCATTTTTTTTTCCTGAGACAGGGTCTTACTATATAGTTCAGCATGACCTTGAACTCACTATGTAGCCCAGGCTGGCCTTGAATTCATAGCGATCCTCTTGCCTCAGCCTTACAAGTGCTGGGATTACAAGCATGTGCCACCATACCCTGCTATTAAGCTCTTAATGTTGTTGATATCCTGAACTTATGAAATCTGTATAGAAATATTGTTAAGTTGAACACGATTCTTGGCAAATGTTTCACAAATTTCTTTATTATTTGTTTTAGGACAACTCCGAGAAACAGAGAATGTCTCTACATGAGATACTAGTTAGGGCTTAGAAGCCATGCATTTTTAGCTCACCCATAATTTCAAGCACAGAAGTCCATTTGAGATGTCTTTTAGACTAATGCCCAACCTAGGAAAGAACTGTAATACCATGCCCTGGAGAATATTGTGTTAACTCTCTGGGACAAACTAAGTTGACAAATAATCACTTGATTCGGTTCTTGTGCTTGGTTTATTTAATAAACAATAGTCTATTCTTTATTATTTTTTGCAGTTTGTATTATCCTGCAATTCACAAAGTTTTCCATTTATTTTATAGAATAGCACAGTAGGCCTTGTTAACTTTGAACTCACCTTTTCAGCTTTTCCAAATGGAGAAAGGGCTGCTATACATTTCAGCTTACTACAGGGCTGCATCTACACCACACCGAACAACTAGGCAGAAAGTGGAAAAATTCAGTCCATCTCCCAGATGGCTCCAGATGCATGGCATTGTGTAGACAGAAACAGCCAGATGGCTGAGTGGATTTTTCACTTTCCATCTGGGTGTGTGACATGGTGGAGATGCAGCCAAAGCCTTGAGCCAAAAGAAAATGCCAGCCAAGGAGATGAGGTATTGCTACTTTCCAGGCACCTAATTCCTGCTGGGTGGTATGTATGACCTTGATTTAATTTGTTCTTTCAGAAACAGGTCATTCTTACGGGAACAAGGTTTGTCAACCTCTAGGAATAAAGAGGGACGTAGACAGACCCAAAGAGAGTGGAGAGAATGTCTCATTTGCTTTCTTACAAGGACAGGTCTTTTGCCGACTTGGTGGGAACAGTGGCACCTTGGGAAAGCCTTCTCTTTCTGGGTCTCTAAAGATGAGAAAGCTGGAGGCACAACAAAAACACTAAGTGAAAATGAAAACATTGAGGAGCTTGCTGTCCATCACGGGCATCACTAAATCTTTTTGAACAACCCTGGCCAGTGAATTATGGCAGCATGGAATTGACTTACAGTTTATTTCTAGTAACAGGCAGTTGCTATGTCAAATCTGAAGCCATTCAGAAAGGCCCATAAAAATATATGACAAAGTAACAGGCTACCTCTAGCTCTTTTTAGCATGTTTATGAGTTTAAACTGCGTTGAGCTTGTGTTTATAGAAATGAATATGGGGATTTCTTACGTTCTATTCCTTCTCTCTCCTTGCACTGCAACCTGCTCTGTGGTGACCGTGGGGTGGTATCCAATACCTTTGGAATGTTTAAACTCACAACTGGAGTTGTCATTTTGTTAAGAGGCAATTTTATTGATGAGCGTAACCACTTGTATTTTTCTGGGATAGCTGAAGTTCCTTTGTGAAGGAACAGGATGGATAAATGACAGTTGCAAAAGAAAATCATTTCCAAGTTACCTTTCACCCAGTCTTTCCCCCTAATGCCATTTGATACTTACTGAGAAACTAATTGCTGTATGAGTGGGGCCATGGGACAAATGCTGCAATCCAGGCATAATGCGACACCAAATATAATAAGGTAACATATTGTTAAAAGTCAATACCCCATGTCTAACAATACGGTGTCACAGACTCCTAAGCGTGTAACCATATAATATATAATCGTCATCTGCGGAGAAAAGATCTAATTTTGATAATGCATATTGAGATTGGTTGTCTGAAAAATGCTTATGGCTCCAGAAGGTTTGACAGTCCTGAATATCACATAATAGCATGTAGCCAAGGAACATGGGATGAAGGGGAGAAAAAAAAGACTCTATTCCAGAACGCAAGCACTCCCACTCACAGTTTTATTTTTAAAAGAACACGATTCTGCTCAGACAATGAGCAAGTTTACTGAGCAGGGTGATTTGTTCCTGAGTTTCCATATCTGGAATCTATGTGTGTATGTACTCAGGGACCCCTTCCAATCTTTGGGGTATAGGGCCTTTCTTTGGCAGATAGAAATATTCTGAGATTTTGACTTATAAGAACTTGGTTTGGGCTTAAATTTCAAATAAATTAAGCAGAATCAACTGATTTTTGAGGCATCATATTTACTATGTACTGTATTTCCTCAATTCTAGGAAATATCTTTAGCAATTCAACATACCTGTGGTTAGCATCCTTTTTACAGTCTATGTGTAGACTTAACATATTTTCCTTTTTTAAAAAAATCTCCTGAAAAAGCTGTTTTTGAAACAAATATGAACCTTCTGACCCATAGTACTTACAGTTAAGGAAATGTAGGAATAAATATGCCAGGTATCATTTGGGGGCATATGTAGTATCCCTAAGGTAAAAAAAGACCTTTGACAATATTTCACTTCAATCTCATATAAACACTATAGAGGGGCTAATTTATTCCCATTTTACAAATGAAGAAACAAAGGCCCATGGCCAGGGAGTTCTATTAAAAGCCCCTTTCCCCCTGCAGTTCAGGGTATAGTCATCTTTAAGCGTATCACCTCATGGTGATGTCTAGGGCAGTAGGGGCTTTGTTCCCTCACTCGTTGCATAGAGCCCACTCATTTGGACTCACTGAGACTTGAAGGCTGTTAGCTCCTATGAACTTGGATCTCAGCTGGACCCCATATAGCTCTCCTAGCTAGAAGACTTCCACCTCTTATAAATTTCTGGAACATTCGTTTACATCTCTTGCCTCAGATCACTTATCTGAAGCCGCTCTTTCAATATATGTTTGCCATCACATCTTGAACTCCTTTCCTAGATGGTGTCTTCATGAGGGCAGAGGTATTTTTTCATTCACTACATTCTCTGCACATACTGTGTGAGCATTAGATATGTAGGGAACAAATGCATAGCATTAAACACATTAGACAAGTATCTTTTAAAGAGGGTAAAAGGGAATGAAGTCATCAGCCTACTTTCTGACTGCATATGAACCTCTCTGGCAACTTACCTTTTGAGATTCATTTGTTCATTCATTCATTTCTTCATCAAAATTTTTTTTTTCCACACATGGTTCTATGTGCCAAGTATTGGGTCAGATGTTCTGAAGGATTCAGAGGGAAGGAAGAAATAAAACCTCTACCTTTGGAGAGATACCAGTCTAGTTAATACAGTCACAGGAGTAGAAGAGATAGTGGATGTGTGAGGGATACATGAAAGGTGGAAGTGGTTATTATTGTTATTGGAATAGCCATCATTCAAGTCAGAGAATTCTCATTGCTCTGGAAGTTTGGCATTGACATTTGAAGGTTGGCAAAGGCATTCTTTATTTGGGGGGTGTTGTATTGAAGGGTATCGAGGGCAAGGGAACTGAAGAAGAAAGTGAGGTGATGTGTGGTAACCATCCCCTTTTAGCTGGGGTTGGAAGGCAGTGCAGGAGCCACCACGGCTTTTCAGGAGCTATCATGCTGGGATGAATCAAGGATGTCACTGACTGGAAGGTCAGGGTCTAAGGGGCCACAGAGAGTGTTAGAAGAGTTAGGGGTAGGGAGACCTAATCCCATCTGTGGTCTTAGATGAGCTTGGCTTGGAGTGCAGATCATGTGATTACAGGATGACAAAAACCCAAAGACAGGAAGTATTACGAGAGAAAGAAAAACATTTAGAAGGATCCTATTGTGCTCAATATCATTAAAATATTTTTTAAAAATGAGAAAACTTTTTCTTTAGAAACTGGAATTGTTGAAAGCAACTTTTAAGTGCTAATCACTAAGTGACTGATGGAGTCATCGTAGGGCAGTGCACTCTATCGGTCACTAGAAATGCATGAGAGGTAGATTTGGGCCCTGGAGGTACAGCCAAGTGGCAAGGGGCCTCCTTGGACAGCAGGCCTGGAGAAACACCTTGGCTTGGGATTCTCTGAGAAAAATGGGGACTAGCGAGGAGCCTGGCAGCAAGCCGTGTCTTACTCCCTTACTGTCTGTGTTGGGCAGGCGGATGCTAGCTTTTTCTTTTTTATGTAGACTCCTTAAGTCCCTGAGATATCCCAGCAAGAAAGGTTATTCTTTTCATTATATGCATGAGAAAAACAAGACTCAAAGGATTTAAATGACTTGCCCAAGTTACAAAAACAGATTTTGTGTTAGGTTTTGTCCCAAGAATCATTCACATGCTAAATTTATGCTTCCCTCCCTTACCCAACAGCAGTGTATTGGCACTCCTGATCATTGCCTGTTTCTTAAGAGATTAGAGCCTCAGACAGTAAACACCCACTACCCACCTTGGCCATGCACTCTGAGGCCTGAGCCATGTGAATCTTCCCTTTCTCACTGTAATGGGAATAAATGTATATATTAGAGGAAAAGCTCCCTGTCCCAAAGACAGAGCACAAATGAACCCAGTCCTTGTTCTGTGCCTCTTTCCCTTGGCCTTTAATCTGGGATCAGGAATAGTGAGATATTCCAGATAGACACACAGTGAGTTGGAACCTTAAACAGGAAACACAGTGAGGAAGGCAACAGAAAAACCCTGTGACGGCTTTTCTTCAGTTTAGTTTTACTGACTTTCCCTTGACTCCTCCCATGCATTAAAGACTCTACCTACAGTAGGAAGCCACAGCTAAGTGTTTCTAAAGACCCAATTTGTCACTGATTCATTTCAGAGTTCCTCTTCTTCCCCAGGGGTGGATTTTGGGGGCCAAAGTGGTAAAAATATGAGCTTCCCTAGAGACTGGAACAGTATTTCAAATATTTTTCACATCATGGTGCAAATGTAGAATGATAATATTTGTAGGAGTCTCTGGAGAAGATGAATGAGCTGTGCATGGCTGAGGCACCAGTCCATGGATCTGTCCCCACCCCTTCTTTCCGAGGCCTTGCCCATGACCCATATGAAGAAGCATTTTTGTGTGCCCATGGCTGGAAGTTCTGGCCTGGGGAAGGCCGCATCCCTGATCATCTCCCTTAGCAGTGGATTCATAGATTTAACATCAGAGGTCACTATAGGCCCTAACTTGGCTGTAGGTTTTTAGGTTCTAGGTATTTTAAGGAAATAAGAAAGGCCCAAACTAGGGACATGAAACCGATGCAATGGAAATGTGCTATTCACATGACAGTCATCGGATCTATATAATATCATTCGTAAACATACGATGGGACACAAGTTTAAAGCTACATAATGAACGTTTGTTTTCACTCCCATCTTGGTGAGGCCAGGTATAATGGTATGGTTTCATCTGGAGAGCATAACAAAAGTCTACATTTGATGTCCTTGGCAATCTGTGGTCCTGGCCAAATGCACTCCCCTCGCCCATACAATAAATCCCAAAGGGTGATGGTAATTATGAAAGCGATGTAAATGATTGGTATATACAAAGTAATTTGCTTTCATGTGGTCTATTTATTCCTCAAACAATCCTAATTATCGCTGTTTTACAGATGAGTATACTGAGGCTTACAGGGACAGATTAAAATAACTTGCTCAAAGCTATGGGGCTCCTGAGTGTTAGGAGTCTGATGCTAGCATCATCAATACCTTGAGACTGCCCGAACTCCTAGAAGCTTTTGGCACACAGAAAGGAAAAGAGAAACAAATCACAAAGCATTATTTGCTAGCATCTGACCTCAAAACCGACCCCCAGAGACATTAACAGTGTGAGAAATGTGGCGAATGCTGTGTAGCAGAGTGAGTGAAGTGCTCAGTACTCCTGAGTAGCTGATGGACCATTGTGTGGGATTGTCAGATGTAGTAAATAAAAATATATGATGCCCAGATAACTTAGAATTTTAGATAAGCAATTAACAATATTTTTGGTATAAATATGTCCCAAATATTGCATAAGACCCACTTGTACTACAAAATTATCTATTGTTTATCTGAAATTCAAACTCAACTGGGAGTCTTGTATTTTACCTGACAGCTCTACCATTGTTGATACCATCTGTTGGTAGACAGGGATTTTCTTTAACATCTATGACTCCCTGACAACACTATGCAAAGGAAAGTATTATTAAAATGACAAAATAAATAATTATTACCATAGAGTCACAGGAGGGAGAACAGTGGGTAATTGCTCCAGCTCTGTTGCTTTTTGCTAGACAGGATCTGTATTCATACTAAGAATAGACATGGTTTTATGTCTTGTTGCCCACAAGACAAATCAGGAGCCACAGTGGTCAGAAGCTCAGTGTCGTGAATAAATAGAAAGAAGAGGCATGTTCTTGATAGGCTCTCCCATATGTGAATCCTTAGGAGGAAGTTAAGAGGGGACAGTGGATAGTGGGAAGACAGAAAATAAGAGCACGAAGGTACAGAAGGATAGAATGATAATTTCCTTAGGACTAGTGTAGAGAGAAAAGGGGTTAATAGGCTTGGAAATGGGTCAGAATATATCACAAAGAGCAAATAAATATCTATTTAATACCAAGTACTAAGTTGTTTGCAAATGTCCCTTTCCTTTTGAATATATGGATATTCACAGTTGGCTACAGTGTTTGAAACTCCTATGTATCCTTGTCTCCTCATATACCTGGTGGCACTGAAGTCATAAAACTATATTTTCTCAGGCCAAATGATATCCCAATGAATGTGCCTTTCAGTCCTGACTCTTACATGCAGGTAGCCATTGCTCAAGGTGTTGGGGAGGACTTGTCCCCTTTCCCACCATGCTCAACATCAGGAGCTAAGTCACGTGAGGAAGGTAGACTTATGCTTCCTCACTGCACATCATTTTGAATCCTACAACATGTTCCTTTCCTTTCCACAGCTATGCTCACCTTGTTCACTAGGCTTGGTTCTGAGAAACTTCAGGATTCATTCCAAAAGTCAAATCCACTCTCCAAAGATAAAGATTTCTATTTTGAGAGGCTTCTCAAAGAATTGCTAAAGGGTCTGGCAACCAGTCCTAATGAAGAGTCCCATGCTTTTCTTATTCTGGCAACATCCACTGAGTAAGTGCTCAGCTTCCCAGGCAGCTCTCAGGAAAGATTGCAGCCTCTGCTGCATACATAAGTGGTGCAAGCTTATTAAAAGGTCATTTCCATCATCTTAAAGGCTTGTTTTATTTAACTTCCCAAATATGGTGTGTAGATATGTGCCACTTGAGCTATTCAGGCATTTAGACATTCTGGAGTTTTGGAGATTCTGGCCAAATTTACTCACACAAACACCTTTACTTCTCACCTGGGTGGCCAATGCCTCTGAGAAGTGCTGTCTTGTGGGGTAGCTTCTCTGAAAGCACCAGCGACTTCCAGGCCTCTATCCTGTCTCCACAGAGGAGCAGCTGTACACAGCACAGTTTATCTGTATTTCTGAAAGGAACTGGCTTCTGTGCTCGCTGCTGCAGGCATGGGTCTCAGAGGAGCCCTTCTGGTTGATATTGCAGGACATTTTCTTACCCTCTCCACTTTAGAGTGTTAGTTTCCTACTCACCACGGTGTTCTTTCTTGTTAGAGGGATGCTGGGTGTGTGAGAGCAGGTGGCACCTGAGACTCAAGCTGTTGGATGTGATTTCACCACATCTTTGGAGGTGCTGGAGAGAGGAACGCTAGGTTTTCTTTGAAATGTGGGTCCTGGTTAGGCATAGGCAGTGATTCTCAGAACAACTATTTACTTCTTCTAATTTAAAAATAATATAATGAGCCATTACTTATATTTTATATGTTAATTATATTGTATGTATTAGTACAAATTATGATAAAAATATAACTTTCAAGATTCTGAAGAAATAATCCCCTTTATATGTGAAGAGACAAGGCATCTTAAGTTTGCCCAAATAGAATATTCCCTAGGAGCAATACAACCAGAATGATATCTACAAATAGCTTGGTTTCACTCAGTTTCTGAGCCCACCTGTGGGCTAACTAAAAGGTACTACATTAATGAAATCATTGTCAGTGTTTGAGTCATATACATCTGCTAGAGAAGGAACAGTGTTTCTGAGGCTTCTCCTATGTACTGCTGAATTATTTTTGTGCGGGTTGCATGTTTAGTGATGTGTACCTTAAACTCTTTGAACTCTTTGGAGTGGAATTCACTCCCTTTTTTAAAATTCAGCCTGAGCAGATGGAGAATGAATATCAGTAACATTTCTTGTGAGAATAATTGGATTCACACAGTTATTGCTAAATCCACATAATTATTCCATGAGTGAAGAAAGAGGTAATATTGATTGTGCTGAAGTAGGGCATGTGTGTACATCTTTGTTTATGTGGTGTTTTTATAGAGGACTAGGAGAGAAGCCGTGTGAAGGAGTGAGGTGGAGGTTCCGCTGTATGGAACTGGAACAACGGAGTGAGAAGCCGACTGCTGTGGTTGGAATGTCCTCCGAGACCTGTGTAGTGAAGCCTTGGCCACCGAGATGGCCCTGATAGGAGGAGGTGGAAACTCGGGAGGTGTGTAGCACATCCTTGAAGGGGCTGCTGGGTCTCTGCACCCTCTTCTTCCTCTCTCTTTTGCTTTGCTTTAATGAGGTAAAGGGCTTTGCTCTGCTCCGCATTCCCCGTGAGGAAGTGCTGCCTCATCACAGGCCCAAAAGCAATGGGTCTGCCTGATCGTGGGTGGAAACCTCCATACTGTGAGCCAAAAGAAATCTTCTCCCTGACTAAATTGATTAGTCCAGGTATTAGTTCCAGTTGATAGACAGCTGACTAATGCAGTACCTTTGAGGGTCTTGTCATTGCATGGGTTTAAATAAAACACAAAGGTCCTCTAAACTACTAGCACATGTGGGATGCGTAGCCTCTCGGCTGACTTTGGGAAAGCAAGGAAGATACTTATTCATGATATGAGCATCCAGCCCATTCCACTGCCTTTCATTTCCAGGTTTACTCTGTAAGGCATTTAAACAGCTACCTGACTGAATAACAGATCCCACTCTCTCAGGTAAAACTGTTCCTTTGGTAAGACTGAACTCCTAATAGTTGATGGCAGGGGTCAGTAGTGTTTATTATTATTATTATTATTATTATTATTATTATTTGTAAATGTCCAAATATTGATTTTAGGCTTTGTTGGTCATAGAGTCTCTGTCACAACTATTCAACTCTGCTATTGTGATGTGAATACAGTCAGCATAAAAGAAGGAACATGGCTGTGTTTCAATAAAACTTTATTACCAAAATTGACAACAAACAGGATTTGCCAGTAGGATATAGTTTGCTGAGTTTCAGTCAGAGCAGGGTTGGGAGGGTAGTGCTGAATATTTCTATTCTTAGGCACTTACAAATCTTGCATTTGTTGATTTGTATGGAATGATACAGTAGCCATTAAATTAGGGATGAAGCAACATGACTGTAACCTTAGTTTTGGCATAGCTTGTGTTTACTTGATTATACCCTCACATCTTAATTTCCTCATTAGTAGAACAAGGGATTTAGACTAGGTGATCTCTGGGGGTCCTAGCTTGAACTGATATTTATATTATTTATGATTAATTATTTTTCAAGGAGTATTACTCCTTCAGTATGGCTTTTGAAGGCAGAAGTGACATTTTGGAGGGGGCCCTGGGAGAAGTAATGTTTCACTGGTGCCTACTTGCTGTTCCAATATTCTGCCTCATAAATCTGCCCATAGATCACTTTGATCCAGAGCCTCCATTTATTCTCTCAGCAAATCCTGCATTCAATACATTTGCTATTGGTACCATTTTTTTCTTCACCAGTGACAGTAGAATCTGGAACTGCTTTGTTTGCTCCTTTTGCTCTGTGGCCTCCAAAGAATGAGGTTCTCTTGTGCAGCTACTTCACATTTCACCTGAAAGACTCCTCTCCCCTGTGGAGTGGGATGGAGCCTACGATGACTTGCTGTGTCTTTCCCACAGGACCTGGTGAAGTTATAAGCACACAAGTACTCACCAGGTTGTTGTGGTTTGAGTCCAGGAATGAATGTATGTCTCTCCTCATTCAATTCAAAGATAGTTAGAGACAGAGGTTGTAGAATAACTCAAGAAAGGCCATACAATCAATGGTAATAACAACAGCTATGATGTAGTGATTATCGTAGTGGATGTTGCTGATACTCTGCCCAAATATCCTTGTATCTTTCTTGTAAATCATTTTCTGCACCACCAGATGCTTTGCTTCCAACTGCTAGAAACTGCCACTCTTCTGGAGGACACAACAGAGTCTGCCTTGCCTACAATTTAGAGAACTGGGAACTTGTACTCCCTCAAGGAGGCTTTCATTAATGACGAGTATGCCCAGGAATAGACATACCCAGTTTTTTGCCTTCTGGCCACTCTGGGCATGATTTACACTTTGGTGTTTCCCTGAAGATCTAGTTGAAGTTACCTTGCATAAGACTTAAATCAAGTCCTTTTCTGATTGCCTCCCCTTTCTGGTCCTGCTTCTCTTGTTCCTGTTGAGATTTCCTCAGGGAAGATGTTGAGGTTTATTATCTAGATGTCCCCCAAGAGCCTCATGTGCTCATCAGCAGGACTTCTGAGGGTGGCTGGATTATGGGAGCAACACAGCTGATTGCTCTTGAGAGGTAGGATCTGGTTGGAAGAGGTGGGTCACTTGGGGTGTGACCTGGAAGGGCATATCTCCCTTCCTGGCTCGTCCCTTCCCTCTCTGCTCCCTGGCTGCCATGATGTAAGCAGTTTTTCCTCTGCCATACTCTTTCTTCTTTGGAGCTGGCTTGAAAGGTGAGCCAAAATAAATCTCTCCTCCTTTGTGTTGTGGGTGTTGAGAATTATGTCTTGGCAACAAGAAAGTGACTAATAAAGAAGACTTTCTCATTAAACCACAAACATAAGCTAATTCTTGTGTTAGAGTCTGAGTCTAGGGAGGTCCCTTAAGATAAGAACCTAATATGTTAGCACAATTTAACCCTCATCATCGGCTCAATCTGTAAGGTAAGTATTAGTATCCCCATTTTTCAGGTAAGGAAATTATGGTCCACTAGATCAGTGGCTTTTCCATGTTCTCCCAGCAGGGAAGTAGCAAATGCATAATTATGAGTTCATGATTTTGATTCTGTCTCTTGAGTACATGCTCTTTCTGCTCTGTGAGGCCTGCTCCAAGTCAAGTACGTCATTCTTCAAAGGATGTTAAGAGAAAGGTGCCAGAGGATCTTTGCAGTTTTGCCTCAGAGGAGCCTCTGCCTTAGAAAGAGTTCTTTCCTACATGCCAGGACATGAGATGGTTTTACCTCCTCCTGGGAGAGCTGGCAAAATTGGGCAACTGGAAAATATTTTCTTTTTTACATATACAAAACACCAGACTATGTAAAATGGCAGCTGCCAGAAATATTGTCCTTGTCCCTCTCTAAGTGCCAGTAAAAAATTAAGTTATGATTCTATCCTCTGCTGAAATGGGCTTTCGTGGGATTGGAGCAGTTATGGTTCTAATCCACTAGTGATCCATCACAGTGGCATTGGCAAATGTTTGCATGTGGTAACTTCCCCCCAGTGAATCTCTTGCATTTCCACAGCTAATGGTTAAACAGGACTTGGACCGATATTTGCATCTCTCCTGCCTCTGGCAATCTGATTATTAGTGCAATAAATAGACAACATTTAATAACTCTTCACCTTACTACTTTGAAACCATTAGTTGTCTCCAGGTTGACTATGAATAGCTTCAAATTCAATTCATTAACATTTCCTTAAATAGTCCTCTTAACAATGCAGGTCTCGCTTCCCCATTATGTACTGCCACTACTAATTTTTTTTTTCTAACCTATTATTAATTAAAAAATAGGAAAGAGTCCTCCACTCTCTCCATTTTTGAATAAGGTTTTATTCTCTCCATGTGAACTGCAAAGAGGCCTTTGGAGTGTAGCTTGTAGTGTCTGATAATTGCCATTGAGGTAAATAATTTAGCTGGTCAGCCCGAGTGCTCTCCTCCATGTCTTGAGTGGACAGCTCGTCGCGGCCAGTTGGGCAGACTGAACCTAAGGCAAAGAGAATCAGAGCTGCATGAAACTTTCATTAGCAAACAGGAAAAGGCAACCTTTCTTAGGGTATGCTGCTGTGACCCCTGAAGCTGCTGTGACCTGGGCCGTGGCCCTCCCCTGCACATCTGTAGCCAGACAGGGACTCCCAAACACCCCCACCCCAGACAGAGGCATCTTCCCCCAAAGGCTTTAAAGGTTTTGCCATGAAGGACAAATGAACAGGCACAGATTGTCTGGATGCCCTAATCTTTTCTTTCCCTACTTCAAAGCCTTCTGCGTTGCTTCTCAGCCTGTAATTACCCTGGAGGTATTTTAGACTTGAAGCGACACCAGCAAAATTGCACTTCCTGATCATGGGAGTCCACAGTTGTGTTTAATCAATTATGAAGCTGGTCACGAGATGGAGTTTTTCAGCCATAACCATTAAAGGAGAATCGTGATGTAGCCCAACTCCTCATGCTCAGGGTAAGGGACTCACAATCTGAAATTAAAGAAACACTAGCCACTTGATGTGGTTTAATTTAGTCTCTACCTCCTTAATTAAAAGCATACCATTACCCACCCACATAACAAACTGACACTTTTATGCCAGACTGTAACCAGTAAAGAAAGGGAAAAAAATTGCAAAAGTTAGGTGGAGCTAAAATTCTGATTTTAAGATAAAAACACTGGCTCCCAAACACCACAATAGGATCTGGGTTGATTTAAATTGGGAGCTTTAAAGGATCCTGCAGGTTATCTGAGAGTCTGTTCTGTCTTTCTGCCTCTGTCTGTCTCTCCCTCTTGCACAGTCACATCCACACACATGAACACGCCACACCCACAACCTTGTACACACCGTTGCTTATTTGCCATCAGCAGCCCAGAAAGGAAAGAAAAGGTTTCTTTCTTGATGTTCTTTTTGGAGACTCATGTGTCTTTGTGGTCAGGCCTGAGGAGAAAGAAACACAGACCAACTCTCACGTCCCTAAGTGCCCAGGTGGCCTTGGCCTTGCAGTGGCTTGCTCAGGGAGGGCTGGCTGAGAGAAGCTGTGGTGGGTGCAGGGCGAAGTAACCTGCATCACAGGCCATGAGGAGCCTCCCTGGCTGGCAGTTCTGCCCGGAGACATCCACAGGCTTTCGGAGACTTAAGCTGTCAGCAAGCGAGCTAATTCCACACACCCAGACAGGCCCGGCTCTGCCCCTCTCTGCTCAGATCTCTTGCCATGAGCTCCACTGTGGGGTGTGGACCTCAGCTAGGGTGGCAGGACCACCTTTTCTCATCAGCACGTTTAACTCTTTCTTCTTGTCCCCAGCCCCACTCAATGTACCTCATTCCTCTGTGGCATTTTTTCCACTTCGAGAGGTAGCATAGCATAGCAGTTTAGACCGTGAACAGTCCTTATCTTGCAAGTCTCTAGTCCTGATCTGTGAAACAAGGATGGTAACATTAACTGTTTGAGAGGTTACTATGAGGATCAAATGGATTAATTCAGGTTAAATACTCACATTGGTTTATAATAAACACTACATATTATTTTCTTTTAAAACTTCATGCCACTTTCCAATTCTAGTTTTTAGAATGCTTCAATCATAACAGTTTGGGATATGAAACTCAGCAATTCAGAACTGAAAAATCTTTGTGATCACCAGCCAGATCACTCTCCTGGGTTTGTTTTTTGTTTGGTGGTGGTGGTGGGGTTTGTTTTACAGTGCTGGCGATTGAACCCAAGGCCTCACACATGATAGGCAAACACTCAACCACTGAGCCACACCCCTGCCCTTACCTGTTATTTTGAAATGAAGAAAATGAGGCTCTAAGATATAAAGGCACCAACATATTAAGCCAATTGAGTAGTAGAAAAGATTCTGCTTAATCCAATACTCTTTCAAACACACTCTTTGCAAATATTTCTCCTTGTTCCTGATGAGTGCTCTCTGGGACCTGGGATTGCTGGAAGAGCAGCAGCTCAAAGGGCAGGATTTTATAATGCTAAAGCCTTGCTGGCTGGCCTCAGACTTATATGGGTTCCTTGGAATTATTTGAAGGGTGCATATAAATGCTAGAATAACTCAATGTCTTGCTACTGGACACTGCCATTCTCTAGCTATTATTTTTGGATAATAATTAGACCTAAAAAGAGACCTCCTTTTAAAAATGGTGCGTAGTGCTCCGAATTTGCGGAAAGCATCCAGCATCTCAGTTGGAGTGGCCTGCGTTATATGCAAGAGTTTGGGGACCTTAGGCCCCAGGGAAGAGATCATTTTTGAAAAGGGCGAAAGTGTGTGGAGAGAGCAGAGGTCATGGAAAACAAGCCTGTTGGACTCTACAGTTCTGCCTAGAGCTAGCTTGATCCTGTGTTTCTAACTGGGTCTCCTCTGCCCTTTGATGGATTCTGCCTGGGTGAATAACGGATTGGGAGCAAACAATTAGGAAAAAGCCCAAGACTGTTTGGATGCCATGTGTTTTGTAACAAGTCATCTGGATGGCTATTGACTGTCCATCCCTAGTGAGGGTCATCCTACAGGCACCTTAGCTTCCTGGATTTGAATAGGAAAATGACAGGAATGAAGTGGCACTTTGCTTTGTCACCACTCCTATCAACCCACAGGCCTGGGTAGAAGTGACTGCTACTCCAGGACCTAAAGCAGAGTCTTTCCCGGTCTGCTGTTGCCTGAAATGCTTCTACTGTGGCCTCCCTCCAGGAAAGTCAAGATGAACTGAAAAATCATACTGCTTGATTGAAGATAAGGTGGAGTGGGTGGTGGGGCAGATCTGAATTCAGGATGTCCCTTTTTGTTCATCATGAGCTGGAAACCTGGCAAGCTGCTGTATGCTGGTGTCCTGATAACCGCCTTCCCTGGTCCTAATGCACAGCTCAAGACTGGAAGGGAGAGTGAGCAGGAGGATGGGAAGACAGCATGTGTCTCCTGTTGTGATACACCGAGGAATTCCTGACTCAAGTGAATAACTCGAATCTAATCACAAGGAAACATCAGACAAACCCAAAATGAGGGACAGCCTGCAAATAGCTGACCTGTACTCTTCAAAACTGTCAACCTGAAAGCCCAGCCTGACTACAAGACCAGCTCCAGGTCTCTGCTGATACTTTTGATGGCTGCCACCCTTCCTTTGTATAAGATTCCAGGACTCACCATTCCTACCAAGGTCCTAGATGGCGAAGGAAAATGGACAAATGTGCTAATTGTACATCTTCTACCACCAAATGCAAGGACTCTTTGCTCTGTTATGAGGACTTGAATGGCTGACCAGCTCATAGTTAACACAATTCATGAAAGTAGTAATCAGAGAGAAAGTGTTGAAATTCTGAATACACAAAAATTTTTAAAAAACATGTTGATAGAGATTGCCACCCTCAGCACAGCTTGCTCAAGCATAGCCCTGTGGGAACAGCCTTCTGGAAATGGAAAGAAGGGCAGGAAGCCATGCCACCCCCAAGCAAATGCCAGATTGTCCTCTAGGAAGGTTGGCTCAATTTCCTTGTAGCTTCAGACCTTTGACAGCTCTTCCCTGTGGCTTCATTCAGAAGAGGACGTTCTCTTGGGGCAGGATTTGCTCTGTGACCTTGGATCTTAATTTCCTCTTCTGCACCATAAGGGGGAGGTTTTTGTGGTCTCTTCTAACTCTAAATTTGTATGCCTCTATTAATAATATATAATGGACCATAAACATATATGTGAAATGAATGATGTTATTGGTTTGTGACGCCTCCTGTAAGGTCTATAATTTAATGGCGTTTGTAAAGTAATGGGGATGGCTTCTGGGTAAGTCTAAGCATTTCACTCATTAATCACACTTAGAAATAAGACCACTTCAAAGGGCCTTATTTATAGGATGAATTCTGGTCAAGTTATATACCCCAAGAGAAGAATGCATATTGTGTCTTTTCTGCTCTGTATGGGTGGGTCTATAAAATGGGTGTTTACGTATCTAAGCACCAAATTCTAAAGTTGCTCCCCTACAATTCTTACAATTTCAGTTGTTCTTCACACATCTGAAAAACATAATCTCATATTCTGTATAACTAAGACCATCATTTCTTGGGCACGTGAAATAGATCAGTGGTTTTAAACAAATTTTAGGTCATAGATTTCCTTGAAAATTTAATAAAATCAATAACATTTTTTGGGGTAATATTCCCATACTTGTTAGATATGTTATACAATATCAGAAGCTTTTTGGATGATCCAGAAGTTCTGAAATATCTGACTGAGTACCTCTGCTGTATAGATGCAAATGTGTTGAAGAGGGAATAAAATCAACCATTTGCTCAGAGGTAGTTTGATAAAAAGGTACCAAATATCAAGTAATAACAGTTTTTAAACCCTAAGAAGAAGTGAGATAGCTAGGTCTACTGTACACTAAAAGCAGAACTTCCTAAGTCACTAATATCACAAAAGTCCAGGAGCCCCCTGTCGAGACTCTGCTTTATTTCCTGGGGCATGCTGCCATATTTAGGCTTCTCTTAATTTAAAGACACTGGTCCCATTTCTCAGGGAAATGTAGTTCAGTGCAGTCCCACAAACCTACTACCCAACCCATTGACCCTGTGTGTAAAGACTGCCACTTACCCACTTATCACATAGCTTGTGGGGCAGAGTTGCACAGGGAATGACTATTCTGTAGGTAATTTAGAGAAATTATTCTTCATCCTCCATCATTTTAGAACTTCCAGAGAAGTGCCAGAATGAGAGAGAGAGAGGGACAGAGAGAGAGAGAGAGATAGACAGAGAGAGGGAGAGGGGGAGAGAGAGAGAGAGAAAGAGAGAGAGAGAGAGAGAGAGGGAGGGGGAGAGGGAGAGAGAGAGAGTGAGAGAGAGAGAGAGAGAAACACATTATTCTGCAGCTTTGGAGCAGCTTTCTCTGTCCTCTAATTTTGAAAATTTTGTTGTTGACCATTGGCTAGGACCATATGGCTCTCTGTTGTTTTCATTCACATCTCCCTTCCAGCTCCCCACACAATGTGGAGACTGTTTGCAAGGCTCCTTTCCATCAGTCCGCCCAGCAGCATATGACATCTTGGGGATTTGCATTTTTTAATTTAATCATTAGCTTAATGTTTGGGGGACATTAGTCATAGGAAGTTAGTCTCATTCATCCAGATGCATTTTTGAAAGTTACAGCTCTTGTCTTTCTACCATAATGCCCCCCTTGTGCATGGTTTCTCCCATTTCCTTTTAAAAACACTCTGTTCTTCTGGAACTCTCAAATGAAGACATCAAAGCTGGAAGAAATTATTAATTCAGAAACTACACTTGAGACGTCGAGAAGAGTTGAACCTGGCTGGAGTAGTGGAGGAACTGTACTGGTATATAGTCAGGAAATGACTTAAACTTGATCTTCAAGGGCTTGAAATTGCTCCCCTGAAAAAACGGAAGGCCCTTCTCTTGCCTACAGCCCTCAAGGGAGACTTCAGTCCAGTGCTTGCTTCCCTTTCAATACAACTGAATGCATAAAGGTTGCTCCCAGGCTTCAGGCCAACAGAACTGGAACCATGGTGAGAAGTTGGGCTGCATTTTTGTCTTCTTGGGCCTTATAAATTTTGTTGGACAGATGGCTCCGGAGAGGAAGGCAGGGCTTGACATGGACTTCGGAAATTTGAGGAGATAGAAGGGAAGAAGGTTATTCCAAGTAAGCAAACGACATGAGCAAAAATATGGAGGCAGGTATAATAATGAAAATCCTGGTCTCAGTGAACACATCCATCTGAATGTAAGCAGGAAATCCAAGTTGCTGAATCCAGATAGAGCTGACCGGGGCAAAGGAAGAAGGTTTTCTTGTCATGTTCTTTAAAGTTCAGACCCTTCTGTGGGTAATCTGGAGTCTGGGAAATCATGTGATTTTGGGAATTTCAGGATCCCATCAGAGTCCTAGAAATGTGAATTAGACAGTGGTTGTCATGAAACTGTTCTCCTGGGATTCCCTTCTGGGGCATTTCTTTCTCACAAACAAAAGCCAATGCTAATGTTTTTGATGATGGTCATACCCACAGAGTTACTATTGTGTATATGTCTAAGGACTCCCTTTCCATTTTAATATGGTTTAAGAAATCTTCCTGTAACTCTTTTCTGTCCAAGTTGAGCCATTTGGATGTACTTTCCTAAGCACAAAGCATGGCCAGCATTGCCCCATAGAGTCTACACCTGGAAGAATGAGTTCGTCTGGAGAAGCAGTGCCCTGACAATTGTTCAGAGAACCTGATTCTTTATCCTGCAACTCTTTCTGGCCATTCTCTTCTGACTCTGGTGATTACATTTTCCTCCTTTCTTTCCTTGCTTTATTCTTAATGTTACTGCTGCCCACTAACTACAACAGCAACAACAACAACAATTCTCTTTGCTCATTTAAGAAAATAAAAGCATAAGCTTTATAGCTTAGCTGCTCATGATTCTCACCACAACTCTTTTGGACCTCATTATGACCTGAATCCATCCACTTCTCCACCTTCTTTCTATTACCTTGTCCACATGTCACATACCTCATTTATTATATTCGTAGTTTGTAAATACGCTAACACCCCTTCCTTTCTTCTCACTTGCCAGGGTATTCTACTGTAAAGCACCTTAGCAACCTACTGTCTGTATGTCTACAATTGAATGGCAAAGCATTGCTGGTAGAAAGAAAAAAAAAAAAAAGAGAAAGTAAAAGGAGGGGGAATGAGAAAAGGAGGGAAGGGAGGAAGAGACAGAATTACTGCCATGTGATCAAATGGTCTGTTTCTGTTGTAAATAACCTTCACTGCCATCAGCTGGGCTTTTAACATTGCTCAATGTTTTTCCATATGTAATGTTTATATACACAACAGTAAGCTTGCTCTCCCACTCTCCACAATGATCAATGCATCCTTTCTTTCATCATCCCTGTCTCCTACCCAAGGGAAGTACAAGAACTCATAATATATAGACAAATGCTTTTGTCTTTAACTTAGGTTTTTTTTTGTGGGGGGAATCAGGAATCGAACTCAGGACCTCGCGCTTGCCAGGCAGGCTCTGTGCCGCTGATCTATATCCCCAGCCCACTTTTGTCTTTAACTTAAACATAATTCCATTTACTTTGGTTTAATCTATACATTCAAGTTATTCAAAATGCAAAAAGATCTGAAAATACACATTCTACGCCAGTTCTCCATACTCTTAGTTAACCTTCCCATGAGCCTCTAGTGTTCTCAATGTGTATGTCTCCAGAGACAACTCGTGTGTATAAAAGTAAATATATGTGTAGATTCTTTCTCTTTTTCCTCCTTTCTCCTACCATAGATTTTTTTACATCTATGGTAGCACTTCGTTTTTGGTTTTTCCTTAAAGATATATATATATATATATATATATATATATATATATATATATATATCATAGATGAATCCATTTCAGTACATAGAGACCATCCCCCTTCTTTGAAATGATACATTAATTTATTTGACTAGTCTATTAATAATGGTTATTTTCAATATTTTTTGTTAATGGACTATGCAATGATGAATATTTACTCCTCTGTAAGTTTGCATATGTTGGTATATTTGTAAGATAATTTCCTCGAAATATTAGAGATGGGTCAAATGGTACATCATTTGCAGTGTAGTAGACGGTGTTGGATTCCTCTCCATAGAGATGTACCTATCTATATTCTTTCCAGCAGTGTATAGGAAAGCCTGTATCTTCAGGATTGCCATCACAGCATGCTGTTGACCTCTTTCATCTTTGCATGTTGGAGAGCTGGATTATGGTTTCTCATTGTGGTTGCAATTTGCATTTCTAGACAAAGCCAAAGCCATAGAAAAAGACTTCTCTCATTTTATCTCCATCATTACCATTCTTGTTCTTTCTGATTCCTACCTGTAGCACTGAGAAAGTGTGTACCCCTTTTGTTGAAAAGTGGCCTCTTCATCTATGTTCTCAACCTTAGTCCTCCTTTTCTCTCAGACAATGATCTTCATTGGCCACTCCTTCATTCTGCAGCATCTTCAATATTTCCCTCTTTTCTAGATTCTTTCCATTGAATTGTGGGCAAACATTAATAGCTCTCATCTTAAAATATTTATCTTCCCTTAACCCCACAACTTCCCTCCAGTTCCTACCCTAACTCTACTTCACAGCTGAGCTAGACAAAATGTTTGTACAAAAGTTTGACTTCCACTTCCTCACCATGCAGTCATTCCTCAACGTGTACCCACGTGTCTTCACCAATCCTGGCTGCTCTTGTAAAAGTCACCAGTGACCTCCATGCTACTTCTTCTAATGTGGACTATTCAGCTCTCAATTTATTTGATTTTTTCTTAGCAGTATTTGTCAAAGCTGACCTATATGCTGCTGGGTCTCCTATACTCATCATTCCTGAAACCCACTTTGTGTGTGCCTCTTTTCCTATTTGGTCCTAACTGTTGTCTCCCCTAAGATGCACGTATCCATTTCTGCTTTATATTCTGTCCTAAAGATAGCTTATTTTAGTTCCCGTGATTTAAACACCAATTGCAGGGAATAGTTCCCAAATATTTATCTGTAGTTTCCACTTCTCTCCTGAGTTCTAGTCCTGTATGTCCAACTGTCGACTGTCTGTATCTTCTGTTGGATCTCTCACTTGCATTTTAAATTTAAGATGTCTAGAACTAAAATCTCTCTTTCCTCCACACCCACGCCTTCCGTTTCTCTAGTATTTCCCCTTTCAGTAAGTGGCACCTCCTGCCATATGGATGTAACTTAGGCATTATCCTTGAAAGTTCCCACAGCTCCATCCCCATATCAAATACATACACATTTCCATTCTTTCCATCTCAACAAATTTCTCACTTTCACCACATTTTCTCATGTCTATTGATCCTACTTCCATCAGAGCCAAGGCATGTCCTCCCTGGACCACTGCAATAGTCTCTAACTTATGCCCTACTTCCACTCTTACCTGCTCTGTGGTCTATTCCCACAAAGCAGCCAAAGTTTCTACACACACCAACCGTTATTTCACTGCTTTAAACCTTTAATACGCTGTCTATCATTTTTACTATGAAATATAAACTCCATCCTCACCTGGCAGCCTCCTCATGACTTCCTGGTACCCATTCTCCCTTCCTTCTAAGTAACAGAATATGCCCAATTGCACAATTACATTTCCCTGCCTCCCTTGTAAACAGATATGGCTGTATAACAGATCTGGCCAAGGATCTGTAAATGGGAATGTTCTCTAGGAGTTCTGGGAAGGATCTTTTAAGAAAATTGACTTAGAGCATCCCTTTGGACTGGATGCAAATAAGAGGGCTGAATCTCTACTGCTCTTCTTGGATTGCGATGGGAACTGTGGAGTGGAATTGGCATGCTGGGTGGCAGTGTAGAAAGATGGAAGAAATCCTAGTCCTGAAGGAATGAAGCTGTAATTCTAGTCCAGGAATACTTATCTCTGGATTTTTTGTTTTTACATGTGAGATAAATATGCTTTTGTTTTCTTCTTGCCACTGTTATTTTACGTTTCATTTGTATGTGGCCGAACTTACTGTTAACTGATACATATGGCCTGTGAGGCCTGCGTGATGATCTGGCCCTTGTTCTTTTCTTTGACCTCATCTCATGTGGCTGTCCCCCTGGGTCACTCTCTACACACTAGGCTGGTCTTTTGTCAGTTTCAAGAGCTCTTTGCCATCTCGGGACCTTCCTTCCCCTCTTCCTCTGACTGGAATGCTCTTCTGTTCCTTCCTTGCCTGGCTAACTACTGTCGTCTCTCAGGTCTGAGTTTAAATGTCACTTATTTGGAGAGATCTTCTCTCTTTCTCTAATCTGTGTTGTGTTTCCTGTTTGTCACACAAAAAAAAATCTGATTTTATCCTTCACAATACCGATTGCAATTGGAAATGACATATTTATTGGTGAAATTTTTATTATTACGGCTATCACAGCAAAAATCATGTCTGTCTGCCTAGCACCTCATTCTTCTAAGCATACACTTAAATAATAATAGTAGATGGTGGGCCAGTGAAATGGCTCAGCGGCATAAGCGCCTGCCCTGCAAGCAGGTCCTGAGTTCAACTCCTGGAACACACATAAAGGAAAAAAAGGGCCGATGATATCGCTCAGTGGCAGAAGGGCTTGCTGGCAAGCGTGAGGTCCTGAGGTGGACTCCCGGTACCCACATAAAAAAAAAAATAGTAGATGGTAGTAGTGGATAGAAATAATATAGACTATGGCTCTGGGAGTCTGGATTTTTATCTCAAATCTTACCAACTGTGTGATTTTGGCTGAGTTACTCTCTCAGCCTCATTTTACTGATCTTTAAATGAGGTTAATAGTAGAACATTCCTGTGGGGATTGTGGTGAAGATTAAATGACCAAATAAAACTGAAGAATTCAACACAGTGACCTTCACAAAGGAAATGCTCTGTATACTTTAGCTATTATTAATGAGTAAATGAAGAAATCAATGAAAACCCCAAGGTCATTTTTGGCAGTCTGTTATCTGACCCAGGAAACAGACCTATACTTCAATAGTGGCCTTCCTCTGCTGAGGTCACAGTGCCTTCAGACAAAAGATCATGGGAGTAGTGTTCTGCGTGGTCATTATTTATTTATTTATATTTTTGGTGGTGCTGGGGATTGAACCCAGGGCCTTCACACACAGCTGCATCCCCAGGCCTTTTATTCTTCTTTCTTTTGAGACAGAGTCTTGCTAAGTTTTCCAGGCTGGGCTTGAATTTGTGATCTTCCTGCTTCAACTTTGCACAGTGCTGAAATTACAGGAGTGCACTACAAGACCCACCTCATCTTGGGTAATTTTCATGTGCACATTCATGTTTGTGTAAGAGCAACTCCAACCCCCTGCTTCAACAAGGCCCTCCCATGGCATTTGATACTTATTTCTCTTGTTTCAATGGCACTTTGACTCTCTCTCATGAGTTTACCATGGGGTGCCAGCACTGCTACTCTTGGAGTGTAATTCCTCCTATCCCTGGAGCTGCCAGTCTGTTCTCTTTTGGGCTATGTTTTATGTGCCTACCCTCCCTAACTAATGATCAAAATTCTTCTTGATGTGAGATTTTAGTCTTTCTTATCAAACAAGAAGAGACTCAAAACACCCTTAAGTGAAGAATGTGGAAAGGGAGGGGTTAGTGGCTTCCTGTCTACAAAGCACTCCTTATCCTATTACTTCAAACCCTTGCGAGATTTAGAGAAGCCACCTTGGAGATTGTTTTGGCTCTATCAGGGAGACTCCAAAGCCATGGTTTTGGAAAGTCTTCAAAAATTCCCCAGATGAGCCTTCTTCCTATTTATAAGACATTCCAGAGTCCTGTATTTAGTAAGAATGGAGCAGGATACACACAAACACAAACACAAACACACACACACACACACTCACACACACACACACACACACACACACACACACACACACACACACACACACACACACTGGATTTGTTGTAATCCTGGCTTGAACATTCAAGAGAATACTTGAATAATACTTACCTACCTCACTGGGGTGTTGTTAACGATTAATTAGTTAATGTTTGTAAAGCACTTTGCAGATGTAAAGTGCTTTTTTAAGTGCTAAGTATTATTATTATTAAGCTGAAGTTCTACAGTTTGGCTGAAAATTATTTTTCTTTTGCAATCATACATTTAACTGTAAATAAATCAAGTCTATTTGCAAGAGTATTTTCTTTTTAAGGTCACCTCCTGCTTATTTTCACTTAGCTAATTTCTTTTATTCTCATTTGGGTTACAAACAGAGCTGCTTCTTCCTGAGAACTTTTATCTTTGAGACAATTTCAAGATTATTCTGGAAAAAAAATTTCCACAGAGATTGCCTATTTGTTCAGGAGGGAGGCTGGATATATTTTTCTTCAGCAAGAGTTCCATGTTTTACTCAGTAGCCAAAATTTCCTCTAAGGAGTTCCCATTTAATTTGGATCTAAATGGAAAAAAAAAGAAAATGCAGGGGCTGGTGAGATGGCTCAGTGGCGTAAGCGCCTGCCTGGCAAGCCTGAGGGCCCGAGTTCGACTCCCAGAACCCACATACGAAAAAAGGGCCGGTGATATCGCTCAGCAGCAGGGGTGCTCTGCTGGCGTGTGAGGTCCTGAGGTCGACCCCCGGTACCCACAAAAAAAAAAAAAAAAAGAAAAAACGAAAATGCAGACAGAATAGTGTCCCTTCAGAAAGGTCAGTGGAATAAATGTGCTAGATTTGATAATAGTAATACTAATAACAATAGTAGGAATTGTAAGTATTTTGGGTTTATTTTTTTACTCTGTGTTCACTCTGTCTTTGTTTTTCAGAAGAGTGTGAGGAAGCGGGGAATAGGAGGCTGAAGAAGAAGCCAGTGGCTTCATAATATGCATACTGCCCAGTGGAAAAGCAGCCTTAATGAAGTAGTAAACCATTTAAGTCCATAGCAAGCTGCAAGTGAAGTTCTTTTTCCTAGTGCCTTAGGCAATTCCATGGGAGTCATGCTGGATCTTTAATGAACTTAGCAGACTATAAATCAACAAAGGATATGACACTGGGAAAAAGGATGAAAACAGAAGAATATCAGACAATGAGAACTGCTGCTGGTCCCTTACTAAAAAGCACACTGGTTTTTGATGGACTGTGTTCTTTGGCATATTCTTGTGCTTTTTTCCCCCCAGGAATGGCTGGACAGTGGCTATTTCTAGCAGAGGCTTAAATTGTCCAGATACTGTATCAGGACCATGCAAGGGTTGTATATTTAATGTGCAATTCCAGGTAGGTGGGAACAATCAAGCTGAATTACTGACATTGTAAGGAAATGAAAAGTCAAACTGCTGACCATGTGTGTTTTATATTATTTAATTAAAAGTAGATAACATTGCATGAATGAACCACAAATCAGATAAAAATGGCAGCATTTTTCATATTTAACACATATTTGACTTGCGGTTGTGTGACAGTTTACCAGAACTGGTCTATGATGTCTCCAAATAGAAAATCAGGAGTATAATTAAAAAATATGGAAGAAGCAATATTAACTCCAACCCTGAGCAAGGCTAATCACAGTTCCCAACACTATTATTCCTATTTAATGAGAGTGTCCTTTATTTCATTCTTTACCTTAAATTGAAAAGAGGAAAATTAGCAGAATTTTGCTAATTTGAAATTAGTATTTTAAATATACAATGTGCCTTTTACAGAGATTAAAAAAGAGGGATGATTTACAAATTCTAGGAGTCAAGATTCTCCATTTATTTATTCATTTTAATGGAGCTCATTAAATGACCAATGGTCATTCAAAGTGGTCCCTTAATATAGAACAACAGAAACTTCACTGGACTACCTCTAGAGTTTTTGGCTTCATCAGTGAGCATTTGGGGGGAATGTACCTCTACTTAGTATCACAGGAATGACTATGGCTAAATTATGGAGAAAACATTCTTCATGAATCCAATGTCTTCTGCGCCCATTCCCACATGCCTTGTATAATCACAGTAGAACATCCTCAGACCTGGCTGAGGAACAATGGCACAGACAAGGTTCCCAAGTTGGTGACTCTTGCTGCCAGGCTGTATTTGACTTTCAGACTGAATGGAAAGACTTTGTTACATTTTCTGCTTTTTGATCTTCAGTTGTTTTATGATTCAGTCAACTCATCTACCTCTATTTAGAAATGTTCACAGAAATTCCTCTCTATACCATCATTGTTCTGTCAAAGAGTGAGGGCTGAGTACTTAAATATATTCAGTGACAAATTGTTGATAATTGTTTGATATTTCATTATCTATTTCTGCCTTGAGTTGGGCAAAACTTGATGTGCTTCTTTATTAGAACTTGATCTACTATGGCCACCATCAACCCTTCCTTCAGTCTTCTGTCAGAATAAATCAGGAATCCCTTAAACCCAAATATGTATTTCTTACATTTTGTTGCCCAACATTAGGAGACATGGTTTACTGATTTTTACTTAAGGTCTCTCCTTGGATTCAGAGCAAGGAACATGGTATTTTATCAACAGAGAAGGGTTTTAATTCACCAGAGACAGAGAGGTACAGAGGTTGAAAATTCCAAGAAAATGAGAACTTAGTTCATGTTAGTATTCCCTGAACAAGTCGGCAGGAGAAAGTTGCTAGGAATAGGGGGCAAGCAGTTGGGCAGGCAGAAAGCAGAGTATGCATCCCATATGCTGCTAGGGACTGAAGGCATCTTGGGAAACTGGTGCCACCAAGTCTGAAGATCAACGTGAGTGAGGATGATAACAGAAGTCAAGAGGAAAGAGTCCAGGGTAGAACTGGGTGGAGACATGGCTCAAGACAGGAGTTCAGAACTAGGAGGATTTCGTGAATGTGAAAGAGAAGAGTCCCCTTCCTCCCCAAATCTTGTCCAGTGGATATTGCAAGAATGGTGAAGGCAGTTTAAAGGATTTTCAAAAAGCATAATAGGAAGCAGGAGCATGAAACTAAGTGAACTGGGTGAAATTGTGGAGTATATTGAGATAGCCAGTAAGAAATAAATACTGTCTGATGGCATAGAACAAGCCCTTATTATCTTATTTCACAGGTTTTCAGACATGTATGTTTTAATGTTGTAGCACCCCTAATGTTGGTTTACACAAGTGGGGGTGTCCTGGATTCATAAAATATGGCTTTACATGAACGGCATGAAGGTACAGGAAATAGATGATCCTCTGGCTAGGAACAGTCCTCATGGAATGCCAGGGGCAGAGGTATGTTCCCGCTGTTACTAGTGAGAGTGCTATGAATTTGACGCTCTAACGCACTACTCTTACTTTCTTCAAATGAAGATTTTGGAATGTCTCAGTCAGGTGCTGGATCTCAGGTCCCTTTTTTTCTGACCCTGTCACTCATTCTTTCTCTTTTTTCCATTTTGACTACATTATCTGCTTTTTAGGTACAAGTGGGGATGTAAGAGTTCACCTTAAACAGAAGCCCCTAAGAAAGAATTTCCTGCCCACCTAACAAATAACCAGCTGTTAGTCACATTCTATTACATCATCCTATTTTGTTTTGTCCACAGAGCCTTTACTTTTTTGTAGTATTACTCTCTGATTGTAATTCACTGATTAACTTTGCTCATGGGTCCTGTTCACTGTTAGGATGTAAACTGAGCAAGCATAAAGGGTTTGTTCACCCTCCTGTACTCAGAATGGTGCCTGGCACAGCGCTGACTCCAATAAACAGGTGGAATGAGCAAATGAATATCTGACCTTGGGAAGGCTGCATCTTCCCTGGAGAGCGAGGGCTCCCTAGAGGAAGTAGCGCGAATTATATCCAGCTAATGCGTTTTAGGTTGTTTGGTGGCTTCCTCTACCTGTCCCATATATCTTTTTAATGGAATCAAAAACTTTAAGAACTATGAGATTCTTGATCTTTAAGACAGCAATCCCTAAAATATAGCTTCAGTTTTTCCGGAAACTTAAATTAAAGCCTCCCCACCTCCCTGTCTGGGATTATGCATGCTGATCCAGCATCAAATCAGCTGGCAGCTATTATTTAACCTAAAATTAAAAAGCATGAAAACAACCTTTCTTCTAGTAAAGAGACATTCACGAAAAGTTTTAGTTCTGTTATGTTGACTCGGTGATTCATATTTACATGGTTATAAAATATCTCTTAAATGTTTAAAATAGATTTATCATTAATACTGTATTGGTAGCCATAATTATCAAGGTTATCACTTCGACGGTTTTAAACAATCTTGAAATACTAGCAGAAGAATCTAACCAACCTCCATATACAGAGAGCTCTCAAAATAGATCATGTATTGCCTAGAAATCTACTTCATGCCAGGAGGAAATGTGAACATGGACATGAATTATGAAACAAACTTTTAGCTTAACCTACATTAATCCCTTGAATGAGCATCACTCTCAGAATGGAATTAACCTCTTTGATTTTAGCATATTGAGACCTACTCTGATTATGCCCTCATTTAAAGCTAAAAACAAAATAACAAAACATGCTGACATTCTGAGAGTGTGTGATGCAAAGTCGTCCAGGAATCATTAAGGAATATCTGGTGCTAAATTTAAAAGCAATTGGAAAGGAGGGATGTGTAAGGAGATTAATCCTTACCTGGCCATCTCATGGCTACTTTGATGTTGGCAGGGATCCTTGTCATGCTGAGCAAGCATATTGATAGAGGTGTTCTACTTTTCTCCTCTTGAGCCATTCAACATGGATTACCTGGTATTTATTCAGCAATGTCAGCATCATTCTCATCATCAGTGTGATGACTTTGGATGAGGTTTGCTACTCATATATGGATAAGTAGCAATTGTTTGTCATTCCTTCTTCTGAACCCTGTGTCCTTCTTCCATTGAGTGGGTGAACTTGTCTAAACTGTAATGACCTGAGGGCTCCTTCATTTTCTAAGAATTCACTGAGCCTCTATTTTATGACAGGTACTGGGCTGGGTAATGGGGAGACCCTGATTTTTACCTTCAAAAAGCTCAGGCATGTCTCTGGCTTTCCTGACACAATTTGGGCAGTGTGTAAATGATACTGGGGCATCTGCATCACAGGTAGAAAAACAGTCATCATGCATCTGGAATGTTTTCTTATTTTCAGACTACTAAAAAGTGAGGAAGGACTCAACTACTCAGTGGTTGACAGAAAGTTCCCTTTTGATCTAAATGTTTTGATCTTGAATAGACATGATCATTGGTGTTGGGTTTTTCTGTGTGTAATGTCCCTACAAGATCGTGTCATTGTCTCCATTTTATGTGTGAGGAACCTGAGGTTGACAGAGGTTGGATTTGATTACTGTGGCTGCTGTGACAAATTATTACAAACTGGGTGGCTTAAAGGAACTGAAATTTATTCCCTGCACAGTTCTAGAGACCACAAGTCTAAAACCAAGGTATAGGCAGGGCCACACACCCTCTAAAAGCTCTAGGGGGAAGTTTGTTATTTGCCTCTTTCAACTTCCAGTTGCTGTTTTTGCTCCTTGTCTTGTGGCTACCTCACTCCAGTCTGTACCTCTGTGTCCAACTTACCTCCCTTCTTTTCGTCTCTGTGTCATTTCCTTTTTGTGTGCATCTTATAAGGATACTGAGGATTGCATTTAGGCCCACTGGATAACCTAGAATGTTTTCCTCATGTCAAGATGCTCAACATCATCACATTTGCAAAGACCCTCTTTCAAATAAGTTAACATTCACAAGTTCCAGGCATTTGACAAGGATATCTTTCAGCTACCCATTTTTGCATCCTGCACGAAGGTAAGGAAGCCTTCTTCCTGGGTTGAGCAATTGGCAGAAGTGTGGCCTAAGCATTGCCAGGTTTGACCTGAGCATCTGTTCCTTTAAACTTGAAGCTGATTCTGGCATATGCAGTGGGAGGGGATGAAGTTTTCAATGAAATTTTACAGGTAGTTTCAGCCTAGAAATGTAGAGTGAAGAACTAGAATATAGGTTGTATTGATAAAAGTGTTCTAGTTTTCTTCTCCTGATCCATTCAACATGGATTACACAGTATTTACTGGGTGCCTAGGGTGTTTTAGGCCCTTGCATAGAGACTCAATATTGAGCAAAAGCGACTACCATCCTTATCCTTCCAAGTTCATCGTCCAGTGGTGGTGGGGGAATAAACATTAAATAGTACATGAATGAATGTGTAATTCCAAACTGAGAAGGAGAGAGAAGATGCTGAATAAGATAAGCTCACCCAGGCTGGATGTGGAGAGGTTTCCCTGAGGAAGATACATGAGATGAAGTATGAGGGCTGTATAGAGTTAACAAGGTGAAGGAAGAAGGTAACAAGTAAGAACTTTCCAGGAAGAGGGAGTGACATATGCAAGGGCCCTGTGGCAGAAGGAATCATCAATCTTTTAGAAATTAAAGTAAGACGCACAATGAGGCAGCTTTGCCCATGTAAGCACCGTTCTTAGGTGTACTTTCTAGGCACTAAGACTCAGTGAATTCTCTAGGATGGCAAGATCTTGGGGAGAAAAGAATGTGGTACTCATCTCTGGGTTCAGCATGATTCTGGTGCAGAGGATGTACTCAGTGTTAGCTGATTGATTGACTTTTTAGTGAACAAACAAATAATTGAACAAATTAGCCTTGGCTTTACATATCCATTATCTTGCATGCTATTAGGTGTTCTCCTTCCAATCCAAGTGGACATAGTTTGGCCAAGTATATTCTGGATGCTTATTAGAGCCAGATGATGGCCTCACGTGAGTAGAGGGCTGGCAGGAGTGGCGGGGAGTCAGGAGTCAACACCTTTTTACAAACAGTTATGAAAAATATGGAAGGCCAATGGCCAAGGAGCAAAAACATAGAATATAAAACCCAAAACAACTTTCTCAACCCTCTACACAGCTTTACTCCTGACACAATCGTTGCCAATTGTATCTGAAAGCCAAAGCAGCAGTACCCTATTGATTCCTATACCTCCTTTGAGGAGGCCTTTCTAAAGGCAGGCATTTATCTGATGCTTCATTTTTAGGGTACAACATCATAAAAGAGCTAGCTTTGGGTCTAATGAAAAAGGGACAGGCTATAAAGAAGATTTTCCACCTTCTACTCTGTGAGTTTAACCTCCCTTGTGGATCGGGGTGTCTCCTCTTAGAAGAGAGGTTTGTGCGATATGCAATTTTTTAAAATACAAATTTAGCTTCTTTTTCTGAGGAGCTAGAAAGGACACATTTCATTTCTATACAAAACCCAGTTCAAAGTACAAGGTCTCAATTCATGACTAAGAGTTCTCCTGGGACAGAGCCCGGCTGGTTGTTTTGGCCACAGAGAGGCCACGGATGTGCGGGTGCACCCCTGGTAATGAGGTGAGGGCTGCAAGGCCCTTGGAGGCCTGGGTCTGCAACTGCTGCCATTCCAGGCGGGAACTCTCAGGCTTACACACTGCACCGAGCTTACCCAGATACTGATATAGTGTTCAGTTTACTCCAACAGTGGAAATTCTAGACAGACCAGACCTCCAAGACACTCTTCCTCTTTTCCTTTTCTTTTCTCATTATTTTTTACTCCTGAGGTGATATCAGGTGCTTAAAATGGACAGGGAATGAGGAGAGCTCCATACTAGGCGCTGACACTGAGTAGCTGTGTGGCCTGGCCCACACCACAGAGGCTCTTTGAGACTTAGCTTCTTTACCTATAAAATGGAGCGATGGACTCCCTGAGCACCCTGTAAAGCTCCCACGGTGATGTTCAGGTCTTTCTTGTCTCTCCTTCCCCTACACATTCCTTTTATTTTTTTGTACCCAGAATTGAACTCAGGACCTCGTGTTTGCCAGGCAGGTGCTTGTGCCGCTGAGCTATAGAGACCCTCCATTTTTATCTCTTCTGCCCCACACACCTTCATCTTCTAATTGTATTCTTCACTAGTATCCTGCTTTTGTTTCCTCTCTCTTATTTTTGTGGAAGAAGTGAAGGAGCAGAAGTTGGATCTGGTGCCTCTCCTCTTTGGAGAATAATGGAAATATTTCTGAAGCCCCAAGTGATAAGATACCGGCCATAACTACGTGAGCAGAGCTTGCCCTGTTTTGATTAGGACAATCAGTACCTGCATATCACAGGTTGGAGGAAGCTGTGATGTGCCTGTTCACGTTATAAAAAGGAATTCAGTAGAGAGGAAAGATTGAATGGCTCCTTTTTCCCATCCCACATCTGTGCCCTTGTTTATTTTTCTCACATCGTATGTATTTTCTCATGTCAAGGGCCTGGTCCCCACCACCCTTTCTGAGAAGGCCAAGATGCTCCTATGTGTCCCTCTCCATACAGCCCCAACTTCCTGCTCGGCATCGCGGTGAATGATGTTGGGTGAGCTTGCAGGAGGTGCTCTTTCATCTTTCATCTGCTCTCACAGATTATACCTTCTTTCTATTTTGTTTTTCAAAGACAAGACCACCTTAGAACATGGCTTCTTCCAAAAGAACATTTGGCAGCTTTCTCCTAAGCCTGAGGGGAGGTCGAGAAGTTGTTTCTTCTTTTGCTAATACAGGTATTAGACTGACTTAATATTCACTTACTCTGAAAAATCCCACTTCACAGACATACTTTTTAACATGAGCCAAAGCATTTCTCCCTAATTCAGCACAATTGCGCCTGGTTTATATCCATTGATGTTAAATGATTTCCCGTTTAATATCAATTGGAAATGGCTGATTTCCTACCCCAAACAGTACTTATTGTCAATTATGGCAGGCAGGGCAGAGCTGTTTTTCAATTAACTACAGCACTCCATTTTGTTTGCTGGCGAGCGGTGCAAGATACGAGCGCATGCAGTCACCTCATGAAATGGTGACAGAGGGGCTTGGTATTGAACATACTTTCTGTTCCTGACCGTTTGATTAAGAAGTGGTGATGGGGAGGAGGATGCTTGCCTTTTCTCTTTTACCCAAGAACTGATCATGTTTTAAAGAGATTTTACTCTTTTTTCAGAGAAACTTTTGGTATGATGATGACCAGAACTGGGGGAAGCGTAACCCATTGACAATCAACAGTCTTGCCAGAACAGAGTTCACAAGAATGAACTCTGGAGGGGAAGTGGATGCACAGAAAAAATGTGACTATGACGTGGCTTCTCTGGTTATCCCAGAGAGCGTAGGTGTGAGTGCAGGCGGGAGGCTGAGATTGGCACCTACTGAACACTTGCTACAGGTCAGCAACTTTGTGTTATTCTGAATACCCTTACTATCCTTGTAAGAGAGTCTGTATACCTATCTCATAATTGCGCATACCCGAGTGTGATGATTGATTGATTGTGTCAACTTGAGTAAGAGAAATTTAACTAAATGGGCTCAGCAATTCCACACCCTAGGGTGTGGAAGAACCACCCTAGGGTGGTTTGTTGCCTGGATGGTATAAAGGGGAATTGAAGAAGGACGGATCTGCTTCTGTTTCTTTGGAGGAGCGCCGGTCTTCGGCTTCACCTTGGACGTCATCTCCTGGCTTCCGGCACAGACTCTTCAGCTTCTGGTGCAGATCCTTCAGCTTCCATCGCAGACCCATCAGCCTCCTGATACGGACTCACATGGGACACCACAGTGAGCTCCAGACTTCCGACTGAGTCCTTCGGTCCCCAGTGTGCAGACAGAGCCTCTGCGCTCTTCCTCATCGGACTCTGTGGGGGCGTTGTAAGCCCATCTTGTAAATTCATATATATTTGTATATCTTGTGTTATATCTGTTTCCCTAGTAAACACTGACTGATACACTGAGCCTGGCAGGATTGTATGTTGTCATAGAGCAATTTGAAGGTAGACTACAAATCTAAGACTGTTTTATTCTATCTCATGGGCCAGTCTTTCTATCTAATGAAACTGATGTTTGACAAGAACACCAGAGGCTTACATAATCGTTAGGGTGCTGCTTCTTCGGATAGTGGAAGATGATGCCGAGGGGAATGGACTCCAGTTCTCTAACCTTAGTCTAGGATCCAGTCTTTTCTTGGTCCACTGCAATCCCTTTGTGATGCCTTGTGTTTACCACCTCTCTGTGTGTGGATCTTGATGTCTGTTAGTGCTACCCACCTTTTAGGGCCTCGTTCAAGTTGTCTGTAGAAATTTCCTTGACTGCATGGCCTACCTTAGGTACTCTTCTCTGAATGCTTTCAGCCTTCTACTCTATGACCCTAAGCTACCATTTTCCACCTCTGGCTGGGGCAAGCTTCCTAGAGAATAGAAATGATGCATAGGAAAGGACTTTGGTGAAGGACTAATAGGCCTCATTGGCTAGTTTTGTGATTCCTCCTTGCCTCATTCTTTATTCATTCAACAAAGATGTATTAAATCTCCACTAAGTTCTAAACACTGTGCTGGGAGCTATTGATTCCAAGGAGCTTACAGACCAATAGAGGGAACAGACACTGAAGGGACAGCTTCCATGGAGTGCAATAGATACTATGACATTGTGCAAGACAGATGGATTCCACTGAATGGGGGGTTAGGTGGAGGCATCAGAGAAGTTTCTTTAGAATGGACATCTAAATTGAGTTTTGAGGAGATGTTTAACAGTCGGTAGGAGCCAGAGAGGGATAGAAACCTGAAGGAATGCTTTAGTGCAGAGAAGAGCAGATGCATGGGCATAGATAAAACTGGGTGTGGCAGGTTATTGAATATTTTTAGTCTTGTTCCTTCCTCTAAAACCTTCATTGTAGGAGAGATGTAAAAATGGATAATGGCATATATTTTCTAAGTGCTCACTCTTACTCTTAGGCATACATTGTTATAAGGTCCTTACTTATATTAACTTGTTGAAATCTCATAATGATTGTACCGTATTGGGTAGGCATTAGTGTTATGCTCACTTCACTGACAGAGAAACTGAGTCACAGAGAATTTAACTCACCCCAGATAACCAAGATGGCAACCTGTGAAGCTGGAATTTATACCTGGTTGTCCAGCTGTTTAGGCTAACCTCTTAGCCATTAATCTGTGCTGTTTCTTGAATGAATGGATACTCAAATTACACAGTGCAGGGCCTATATGAAATAATCACACCACTAATAGTTATTGCCTTGATTTATTTACTTGTGTGTGTGTATTTGAAAAACCTTCTCTCTGGGAAGATAACTATTTCCCTCTTCAGTAACCACCTACTTTAGTAAAGGACTGTGCTCACGTAGTCCCCATTCCCCTCATGAATGCACACTTTGGGACCAATGTGAGTGCTTTGCCAATAGAGATTACATGAAACAAAGCAAAAGAAAACAAAACAAGAGACAGAACAAAACAAACACTGGGATAAATGCTTATTCAGATGAAGGCTGCTAGTGGATTAGGAAAAAAGTGAAGCTTCAAATTTCTAGGAGTTATTAGACATCAGAATGCCTAGTAAGGTAGAAATGCTTTTCATAGCTACTCTTTCTAAGACAGTTTGGGAATGAGACTTCCAGAAGGTCCTCTTGAGCTTTCAGATTTCAAGATAGCATAGGACATTTTCTAAGGTGGTTTTAGTGTCATGTTTGCTAATGTGAGTGAAGCTTTCCATCTTGACCAATTTATTTGGAGAAAATATTAGACATCAGTGCATGGGATAAACATGGATGAAAAATATAGTATATTATCTGGGTATTTCACTGACCAGAACTCAAAGATGCACATTTTTCTTTTTGCTCTTCCTGCATCTTTTATTGACCTATGTGGGGCAATCTACATGCCGCACATGTGTCTGAGATGTTCTGGTTTATATACACATCTACTTAATTGAACCATTAAGGAGAATGTAAATTTTCTTAGAAATTCTTATATTAATAAGTATTTATTCTCTAAGACAACTAATGTCATTCATAAATATTAGTCACTTTTACTTTGCTACATATTTTAGGGTTTAGAATCAATTTTAAGTACTGCAAGGGAAAAAGAATGAAAGGGGATATCCAATGGGAGAAGGTGGGATTCAAGAGGCCTTTATGATTTATTGAGCCTGCACACCCTTGTTTATAAAAATGGTGCCAATGATAAAACATATGCAGTAATTCATGCCCTAGACAAACAAGGAGGGGTTTGCAATTTGACATTAGATGGTTCTTGTGGACGTTATTCCATTCATCCTTGTGGTACCACAGCATGTCCTGAAGATAAATGTTCTCTTCAGTTCAGACCAGCTCAAAGTCAAGGCGCGAAAACCAGAACTCTGGTCTCCTTTCACTACTCTGAGCAACTTTCTTGTGCCTTAATTGGAAGCATTCTCCTCCAGGGTGGAGCCTTCAGAATTGTGAAGTCTGGGTACAGAGGAGATTTATGAAGAAATGAGAAAATTGTAAAGAATGGCTATTATGTGCCTGGCTGGTAGGCAGGTTTAAAACACATTCTTAGTTCCTTACAGGAACCCTATTTTCTATACCTGACCTGTGTGCCCTTTTGACATGGTCCTTACAATAATAAGTGGTGATACAGTGATTATACCAGTAAACCCCAGGCTTTGCCAAATAAAAACAGGCATCTGGCATGAGTTGGAGTCCACATTACTGTACCTATCTCGCAGATACAGTGGAAAGATGGTTTCCAGGTCCCTGTGCAGAAATTCACAACATTTGGCTCAGATCTCTCCTTGGTACCTTTAATGCCTCACTTCCAGGGGTACCCCATCCAGCTGCTAATTAAGGGAAAAATAAGGACAGCAGATGAGAAGTGTGACTCTTTTCTTTTTTCGAAGCGATTTAAACCTTTGGAAGGTACACAAATGTAGTCCTATTATTCAAGTTAATTTACAGTCCCTCCCCCTTCTACCACAGGAATTTATGAACCTGGAGGAGCTGGAAGTCCCTTAGCAAAGTAAACAAACTGTAACTCAGGGCTGCATACTTCCAAGGATCCTCTATCAGCAGGTTTTATTTTCACACCAGAGGTGAAAAGATAATTTGGTGAGCAGCACTTTGTCTCATTGAAAGCGGCCAGGATTTGTCTCATTGAGAGCAGCCAGGAGGCTGCGTGCATGATGCAAGAAGAGAGGGCTAACGAGGTGGCCCTCTGCGGGTTAACTCACAGCAGCTGTTCTTGTCCTGGTGACAATGATGATGATAATAAGAGCTGGCATTGGCTGAGCTGATGCCATGTGTCAGGTCCTATCTTCTGTATTTCAGCCTCACCACAACCCTTTGAAACAGATATGAATATCATCTCCATTTTGCAGATAAAGAAACTGAGGCTTTAGAAGTTTGGGTATTTTCCCTCTAGAAACAAAGTGAGAAAGTGACCTCACACGGTTTGTTAACAGAGGACATTTACTGAGTATGGAGAATGCAGTCTTGGGGGAGGGGAGATGAAATGACTTATGTTTTCTTTTTAGAAAGGAGACATTTCCTGCACTGCTTTGCTCTTTGCATTTTCCTGTGCCCATTTCAAAGCATACAAGGAGCACTGGGTTGGGAGCCAGGAGCCCTGTGCTTCCATTCTAGCTCTAGGAAGAACTGGCCATGTGATTTTGGGCAAATATTTGTCCCTCTTCTGACATTGGTTTCATTATTTGCAAAATGAGAAGGGGCAAAATAGGTAGCTGATATTGACACCTTTGGCTCTTAGTTCAGTGGCTACCTGATTCTTCGAAACCGGGCGGTCAGTCTTTCCCTTTCAAGCCTTCATCCACCCTTGTGTGTGGGACAGCAATGCTTCTCTCCAGGATGTGCAAGGCACAGAAGAGAAATAGTTTTTTTTTTCTTTCTTTCTTTTTTTTATGTGCTGTACACCAGACGACCTTGATGTGATAGACTACAGGATCTGGTGACACTGCACACCCAGTACTATTCAACACTTCGCCTGAAAGGGAGGAAGGAATGGATTTATTGACTTGCGACTTTGACTTGGGTCTGTGTATCAGGCCTGTTATTATGTGGAATGATTAGGCTGCAGTGGCAGGGACAAGTTAAACTAGAACAACAAAAGACCTCCTTAACCTTTACCTGGACACAAGGCCATTCATAATGACTTGCACTGTTTGGAAAACTCAGTCTTTCCTGCAGCACTCAATACTTTTGCAGCTCCAGTAAATGAGCAAGGAAGGAGAAGACGAACGGGTGAAGGAGATGAAATGTAATCTAATTCTGCATAGTCCTGTTTAGAATTCTGAGTTCAGGTCTGTGTCAAAAAACAGCAAAACAGCAATGGCTGAGAGATCATCATCATTTTCTTTGGCTTGAAAAAGGAATTTGAAACCAGATATAATAGTTGCTCGCTGAGAAACTTCCAACTATTTGTTATCCACTAGAGCAAATTATGCTGTTTCAGAAAGATATTTTCCCTCTTGAAGGAACCATGTGCCTTCTATTAATGTGAAGGGAACTGGATATATGGGGCTTCCAAACACACACATATGCACACACACACACACTGTATCAAACACAAGGTCTCTTTGAAAACCTAGAATAACTGCAACAATCTCATGCTTCTCTCACTGAGAGAGGCTTTCCCTTCTTGCCCCACTCTCTGGCTCAGACTGATGTGCCACACCTTTGGTGAAATCATTACATCAACCATTTCAAAATACCGGGCAGGATGATATTTTTCAGCCATTTTTTCTTAAATATGTTGTTTGAATGGAACTGGATGTGACACAAGAATGCTCACTGAGAATTAGAGTGTAAGGAGACTGTCTTCATCACCTAGCCCAGAGTCAGGCACACCTGTTCTTGATAGGGCCAGGAAGTAAGTACTTTAGGCTATGCGGGCTGGCCAGTATCTGGAGCAATGGCGTACTTCTCTGCAGCTGTACACCATACTTAAACGAATGTGGCTGTGCTCCAATAGAACTTTACTTACAAAAACAAGTGGCAGGCCAGATTTGGCCCACGGGCTATAGTTTGCTGACTCCTGATCTAACTTATTGATCAAGCGATTGAAATGGAAGCCCAGAGAATTTAAGAAGTTCATCTTGGGGTAACCTAGCCAGCTAGCAGCAAAATAAGGACTGAAGATACTGGAAGGCAGTATCAGACACTTAGCCTTGGGAATCTCATCTGCAGACTTCAGTTTACTTGAATGCATTTATCTTTAGAACAATTTATTATGAAAATTAATATATTAGTTAAAACAGAAATTGTGCTTGGTTAGTAGAGGCCATGGCTTGGGTAGAGCTGGGCTGGAGGTTGGTGACGCTAAATGCTCTCCTCACACATATCATCCAGGCCAGCTTTGAGCACACTTACTGATGTACATCAGCCCTGGAGTGCTGTGCAGAGGAGCTAAGTCCTTCCCATCACTGGGGCTCAGGTGTAGGCAGACATACCTGGGAGACTTGGTGAGGTTTGTTCCGACAGATGCCAGATTGCAGAGGACAGCGAAGCTTGATGAGAAACACACACCCACACAGCCAGCCATGCTCACCCACGTGTGTGCTCGTACACATGCGTGCACACATTCAGACACAGACAGTGAGAAAGTCGGCTAAGAAGTGCCCCAACTTAGCCACAAGGAGATTATTTGGTGAAGAACAGGAGTTCTGAGACCATTAAGATTCTTTTCTAACACCCAATTGCCTGTGTAAGCCAGGGGCACCCATGAACTCTGGTCATTGTAAAACTGAAAGGATGAAATCCCTAGAAACCCAGCATCTCTGCAGGGAGTTGCTATGGCCCTCCAGCACAGGAGAAGTAGTAAGCATTTCTTCTGCTGGAGAATCAGAAGACCCGATATCTGGAGTGAAGCATCATGGTAGCACCAGGCAAGGTCAGTGGAGGAAGTGGGAACTAAGGGGTGACAGCGATCATGAATTTTCAGTGGTACAACCCAAGTGTCCTGTAGAGGTCACCTGGCCTCTGTATGGTCAAACATAGAAGGATTAATCACAGAAAGCCCAGAGGCAGAGAAAGAGGTGATATAAAGTGTTGGGGAGGGTCCACGGGCAGTTGGCATTGTTGTGTTAGGGGTTCACACTGAGCATCAACAGCACGGTGGATCAGTGTACTTGGCATGGGTGTGGGTGACCTTAGAAAACAGACCTCAGCTGGGAGGGCTGCTGAGGCTAATACCTGGGTTATAACAACAATGAAGCTCAGTTTCTACACATTTATTATACGTCAGATGCTATGCTACCTGCCTTTCAGCATCTCCGTTAATCTGCACAACAACCCTGAAAGGTAGGCACTGTTGTTATTTTCTGTGCTAGTCAGCCATCACTGCAGAAACAAACCTTTACTTCACTCCCCAAATATCAGTGGCCTGCAGTGGTAAGTGTCTTCCTCATTCGTATTATGTGAGGGCAGAAGATTGGCTCAAGATCAAGTCCAGACTGATGGTCAACTGTGGGTCCATTTGTGTGGTTCTCATCCCAGGACTCTACCTAAAAGAGCTTCCCCTATCTTGTATTTGTTTATTCATGGTTGAACAATGTAAGAAAAATTCATGGACTGGCTGAACTTTGTAATGGACTACTATACTTTTAAGCTTCCGTTTGAATATTATGTGCAACATATCCACACAGATGCCACTGGCCAGAGCAAATCATGTCCAAACCTGACAACAGTGGAGTGGAGAAGCATCCTCTGCCTTCTGGGAGGCCCAACAAAAGTCGCAAGACAAGGAGAGGACTAATATCACGTCACATGGTTTTATAAATAAGAGGAGTCCTTATATCACATAGTCATCCTTTCCACCGTGCTTTTGGAGATAGAGGACACACAGATGATTTAATTATACTAGAGTTCTCTTATCTCCTCTTGTCCTCAGTTTGCACCTACATGTTGGGAACTACAGGTGAGGGCCTGAGAAAGATGGAATATATTGTACCAGTAGAATGAGGGACAAACCTAGGGTATCAATTTTTAGGGTCCATTAACCTGGATTTTAGGCACTATTCAGATTATAATTTTTAAGCTCACAGTACAAGTTATTACTTGTTATTATATAGAAAAGCTTGTCTTCAAGTATATCCAGTCCTCTATGGTACCATAATAACTCTGTCCAATCTTGCAGAGAGTCAGTAGTGTTATTTTAGAGATAAGACTACACTTTGAAGCAGGCTGACTTGTTAAGTTGCTTTGGGGTGAGAGTGAGAAAGAGTGTTCCCCCATCTTTTTATTATGAATATTTTTAAGTGTATAGAAAAATTGTAAGAGTCAGTCGTATAGTGACCACAAATCTTCAACAATCGTTATATTTTCTATCCATCAATATCTATACCGAACACACACACACACACACACACACACACACACACACATATATATATATATATACATCTATTTACTAAACCATTTGAAAGTGAGTTGTAGACATCATAACACTTTACTCTAGATACTTCTACATGTACCTCCTAACAATAAGGACATTCTTATAAATAATCAATTACCATTACCATACTTAAGAATATTTTCTTAAGCTCCCAATATGTCATGTAATGCTAGTTAAACTTTGGTACCAAGATCCAATAACAAAAATGTATTCATTGCACTTAGGTATGATGTTTCTTTAGATTCCTTTGAGAAAAGTCTAACACTATGCATTTTTTTCTTAAGGGGAGTGATTTTTTAAAAAAGAGAATAAGGTAGCTATCTTACAGAATATTCCACGATCTGGATATGATTGCTTGTTTTCTCTTAGGGTCATTTGATTTTTACCTCTGTCCTCTGTATTTCCTATAACTGGAAGTTAGCTCTAAAGATCTGGCAAGATTCCCCCTAGAGCTCTTTGGTAATAACCAACTTTTACAGGGGAGTAGTATGCTTGAGACTGCTTCTCATGGGGAAGCACAGGAATAAGCCTGTCCATTTGGTTAAGATGGTGAGTACAAGAACTCTCCATGGTAGGTTTGTGTTTATCCCTTTGTAATTTTGAGTGATAGTGTAAAATCTCATGAAGATTGTTTTCATCATAAACCTCTTACTAAGATTCTAGCATCCATTGGTGATCCTGGCCTGAATGAATGATTTCACTGAGCAGGCACAATTTCCCTTACTAATGAAGATAAACCAAAATTCTAAATAAGCTAGGTGAATGCTTCATTTTTTTCTCTTTACTAATCACTTCTCAGAATTTGTCATGTCACTTCCAAAACTGGCAGATGCAATTTATTTTTTGTTTGCTTTATCTCATTTATTTGTCAATATCACTATGAACTCTTGGATTTTTATTCAACTCAGAATTTTACAGTGTATTTAATGTTATTTTTTTCTGATGCACATGCAACCTCAAATTTGGCCAGTAGAAAATGCTTTGAGTAGATTTCTATATTCTTTTGACTCATTTTCATTGGTCTTTCTAAAACATTAAGATATTTTAGCCTCACCTTGCATTTTCCCGCCCTCTACCTGGAAATTGTCCTTTCTGTGAGGAACTCTGATCCCGTCTATAAGGAGTAGGATTTATAAGTGGATCAAGGCACAGTGCTTTTGAGGTATCATCGCTTTTAAGCTGTCTCTGTGGACACATCCTCCTGCCAATCAATTGATCAATCAATTATCTATCTAACTGTCATGCAAGTATAAACTTGCATACTTTGTATTAAATTATTATTTTTATATTCTTAAAAATATTGGTTTCTAAAAATCCTAATATACTCATGTACTTGCATTATCCTATAATCTATCTAAAATAGCTTTACAAATTAATTCAATTATAATTTGATGGACATACGGTCGTCTCCATTACTCCATAAAGGTCTTCTAAGTTGGAAGTATTCTCTTCTAATTTGAAGTCCCTTCATTCTGCCACCCTCATACTTAAGTGAAACAGCCTTTCCATTTGGTTGGGCCACTGGCCTTTAACTGCAATTCCTATTTAGGGCAGTTATTCTTATCCTTGGTCCTACGTTAGAATCTTTAAAGAACCTTTAAAATAAGGCCCCTTAGCTGATCCCTTACCCTAGAAATTCAGATTGAATTGGTTTGATAGGTAACTTGAGCATCAGTATTTTAAAAAGCTCCTTGGGTTAAGAACCTCTGTTTTTAAATTTAGGATTTATCTGGAGCCGTCATCATACACATTTGTTGTCTCTTATCATCAATTTTTTCATCCTGATGGATGGGGACATTTATAATGCGTTTTCCAGTAAAGTTGCCAAATTTCACCAGTAAAAATACAGGATGCCCATTTAAATTTAAATTTTAGATAAACGACGAATAAATTTGTTATATATGTCCCAAATATTACACAGGGCATATGCATGCTAAAAAATTTTTTTTGTTGTTTGTCTGAAATTCAAATAGAACTGGGCATCTTGGATCTTATCATTTTATCTGGCAAGTGTAGTCTTTGAGAGCTCAAGCTGGGGTGTAATGGGGGTGGAGTGTTGTGGAAAAGGAGGGGAGGGAGAAAGGTACCAAATGCTAAAGAAAAACTGCATAGATTTGGTGAGGCCACTTAAGGACAAACTTATACCTAGAAGTTTGGGGCTAGAGATGTGCTTATTTGCAGATGTAACTGCAAGTTTTGGGGCACGGTCATAGTGATGGCTGAGGTTGCTCTGAAGTGATGCTCAGTTCATACTGTATAGATATTCCTGAGTGGGTAACCATGGACAGTAGTATTATGGTTATAGTGTACTCTGTATAGAGATGGTCCTCTGAAAAGGAAATGGAAATGGCATGGATCAGTGTTTTTCTAAGTTGAATGTTCATATCGTTCACCTGAGGAAGTGAAAATGCAGTGTGTCTGGTGTTTCTGTTAATATTAGCTGTAATCTAAGATGCAAATGACTAGATGTCTTCAAGCTCATGGATTTTATTCTACTGGAGTGGAGGAGAGCCATGTCCAATTCAACGTGATTTATCACACAGTGAGGGCGCTAGTCCTCTTGTTCAAAGTCATATATTTCTTCCTAAAATAAATGCATGTTTTCCAAAAGGAGAAAACAGATTAATGTCAATGAATTCCATGATGGAGAGAAAGTTGTAAGAAATAGATTTAGTAACAGTCTGGAGATAAGAAAAGTAACAGGCGAGAGCAGGGAAGAGTCAATACATAAATAAGTGAGTGAACTGAAAATGTGCAACAGGTATTCAGTGTGAGGGACACACAGGCTTGCATCATTTAACAGCCGCTACTGGAATTTAGTTTCCCAAAGATAGAGATAAAAACAATCACATAAGCTAATATATGAGGGTAGTAGAAATTTACTAAAAACAAATACCTCTTGACTTTTGATTCTGAAGAGTGAAGGCTTTATTTCTTGGCATTATTGGATGACTTCTATCATGTAATCATGGTAATATGGCTTGGTGAAGAGGGATTTAAGACCTGTAACCAGTCTTGTGAGTTTGAGAACATCTGATTGTAGCATGAGATTTCAAATGAGGCTGATATGAATCTGTCCCAGGCACCAGAGGGTAATGACTCAGACAATGAGCTCTAGAATCAGGCTATTCTGGTTGAATCCCATTTTTACCACTATTAGCTGTGTTACCCTGTGCTAATTACTTGCTTTCCCTGTGCTTCCATTTCTTCAATTGTAATGGCGATATCTTCTTCATGGTACTATAGTGAAGTTCAAAAAGTTTAAACTATGTATAGTATATAATTTTGTGTTCAGTAAACAGTATTCCAATGACTAGCATCATTACTGATTCCTCCATTACTGTAGAACTGAGAGATGACTCTTTTTTTGTGCCCAATCTGAAAGCATAATATTATCTATCAAGTAGAAGGCTCTGCAAGTAGCCAGGAATGCACATTTTTCTCCCTGCTATAGCCCAAGGAGGCCAGATGTACCACAATTTGAACTGGAAGCACCACCTCGTTAGCTGAATTTGAGGCAAGAGTTGGGAGGTGGGGATGAGGGGTGCTCCTAGGACGTGAGCAAGAGGTTCGCAGCCAACCTGGTTTTTGAAGCCAGCTAAATCACTGAGGGGCATCACCAAAACACTTGTCCCAGTGGGTCATGGTGATAACTGACCAGTTCATTGTTGAGGTTGGAGGTGAATGATTGAGTACAGATAGGTTGGAAAGGGGTCAGACAAGTGGAGATGTGATAGGGGACACAGATCGAGACCACAAGACAGGCTGTGGTCTGGCCAGCTGGCCTTCTAGGAATGCAAAACAAAAACCTCCAGGCCATTTTGTCTCTATATATCCAATTGAAATCTTTTTGCTTTTAGCTCTTAATGCATTCACCCTACCTCATTTCTACTTCCAGCATTATCCTTCACTAAACCAAGTTATCTTTTGCCAGGACTGTCAAAGACCTCTAACTGATCTCTCTACTTTCTTGCTGCTTGCTTCCTTTTTTTTTTTTTTAACCCATCCTCCAGCCAGATGGACTTTGAAAAACAATATAATCATGTGTCATCCTGCAAATGCTTTACATGTGTCTTAGGACAAGTTAGAATTCCTTAAGGTGCACAGTCAAACTCCAGCACACTCTTCCCCAGCCCTGCCTTCTGCTGGGCTCTCTGGCATCTTTGGTCCTCCTTCAGTTGCTGCTACTTTCCACACTGCACCCAGACTTCATGACTGCAGTTGCCTCTGCCTGGATCATTCTCCCCTTGTGCTTTTATCTACCTAGCATCTTCTTCTACCTCTCAATCAGAGGTCAGGCATCAAGGAAATTATCCCTGATCTGCCAATCAGGTCAACCTTCCCTCTCTCTTATTTTAGGCCCTCATAGAACACAGTGAATCTCTCCTTTGTGTTACTTACACAGTTGAAATTTCTCATTTACTTGCAAATAATTAATTAATAAGCTCTATAAAGGCGAGAATTCTGTTTTCTTTTGCTCAGCATTATATCTCAGTATGCTGTTCGTAATATACTAGACAGTCCATATTTGTTGACTGAATAAATGCCTAAAATGAATGAATGGATGAATGAATGGGTGCATTAATGAACAAGCAGAGATTGGGGCAGACTCGGGGTGTGGTAGTGTATAACTACGTAGGTTCATCTGGAGAAACTGATAATACAGTCTTATCTCAAGATACCTCACACCTTCCCTAAGAAGACCCATTCCTTGGGCTGACCTTTTAAGCCAGGAGGGGCTCTTCATTCTATAAAGTATGGGAGCACAAAGGCCATGTTCCCATTGGTTCATCTTTGCATTCTCAGTGCACTGTGTGGCATGTTCTAGGCACCCAGTGCATTTTTTCTCTAATGAGTGGATGAATAACTGAATCATCACCTAGCAACTAATAAACCCCCATATTCTCATCTTTGGTACCATTTTACCATTGGACGCTTCGTCTGGGATGTCTGGTTCCCATTGGAGGTTGTATAGGCTGATGCTCTTGACTGTGTTTTAGATCCACCTCCCTGTGTGAGAGGATTCAGAATACTGGATATTCTGAATATTTTGATGTTTTAGGTCATTCATAATAAGAGGTTCAGCCTCTCCATTGCACTCCTGCCATTTTTTTTTGTGGGTAATGGGGGGTTGACCTCAGGACCTCGAGTGCCAGCAGGCCCCCATGCCGCTGAGCGATATCACCGGCCCCTTTTTTGTATGTGGGTTCCGGGAGCCGAACTCGGGCCCTCGCGCTTGCCGGGCAGGCACTTAAGCCGCTGAGCCATCTCACCGGCCCACTCCTGCCATTTTGTGAAATAGCAAATCCTAGCTGTCTTACCCCCAGGTGAATTTGTACCAGGGCTCTTGTCATTCTCCTAGAACACTAAGCTGGACTAGAAGTCCACTTCCTCTCCAAGGCCCCAAAGTACTGCTGTTTCCTTGGTAGTTCTGAAGTATCTTTTCCAGAAAAAAAAGACCCAGGCCCCAGTTCTTGGCAGCTAGAACTGGAAGAAGAGTACCTTGTCTTTTCTCCCTGCACTTTACAAACATCTCTTTCTTTATATCTCTCAAACAACATGTGATGACCCTTTGGCAAGTCCTTAGTGCTAAATTTCCTTTTTATGGCGGCGGCAGTAAAAACTTGAGGGCCGACGATAGGCAGTGCTGGGACGAAGCATGGATGTAAATCACCTGAGCATTGGCTGGATTCACTTGACAGATTTCTAGGTTCGATGAAGCTTTCCTCTCCCAAATAAATCAAATTCTGACCTATGAAGGTCTAAGTTAGGGAACCCTTCTGAAATGTCTGAATTTGGGCTGAGGTTAGAGGTTGTTCTTTTGGGTGATGGGCACAGATTTCCAGTGAGTAAGAAGGGAAAATTCACTAAGTAGAGTACTTCACATTTAACTTTTGCTTGAAGATTCTGGAACTTTTTGCTCTTGGCTTTTTAAATACAGTTACAAGGAAAACACATATAAAGAACACAGAGGAGTATTTGGATAAGCATGGATAATTTAACCCAAGATTTGGTGGTGGAGACATTTTTATTTGAAAAGAAGTGTGTGTGTGTGTGTGTGTGTTGTGTGTTTGTGTGCGTGTTGTGTGTGTGTGTGGGAGAGAGAGAGAGAGAGAGAGAGAGAGACTTTAGTTGATGATATATTGTTGAAGTTTTTTTCTAGCTACAAAATCTAGCAATGGCTGGACCCCTTTAAGAGATTCATATGTGGAGTGGCATTGAAAAGATCTACTTTTAGAAGGGGGCTTGGAATTTTAGGATTGTTCCCAAAGGGTCCAGTATCTTACGTGACTCAAGGTACATTGAGGGTTAGAGGGACATGGATCTTTGCCTTTATTCTCAGGTTATTCTTTCAAATGGCATAGCATTTTCACTTATAGCCTGTGTTTCCATAAGAAATCCTAAATTGAAACTGTAAAGGTCCACACTGGGAATGAATAATTTTGGAAGGCACTTTACCTCTCCCCTGGGGGACCCACCAGGAAGGGAAACTTGCAGCTCCCTGACCCAGATGTCAGTCAGGTGGAGGGAGGGCTGCCTGCACGGAGGTAGCTCTGACTCTCACTAAGGGCCCAGTTATCACAGAGGAGCATGTTGCCCTTAACAAATGATTATACACATTATTGGGTAGCTCACAGCTAATGGGAGCTGTCACAGGATCTCAGAAGACTGGGCTCATGATCTGTTGATAAATAGATATGTGCTACACGTGGGTCAGTCATTTCCTTGTTAAGAAAGAGGGAGGAAAAGAAGTGACAGCCTTAGGAGATCCACCTGGGCCATGGCTACTGGCCTGGCTGGGATTTGGCATCAGGATGTAGAGTCTGGGGGTAGGGTGAGATGCGCAGAGAAAGGGCTCTGTTCTGGTCCTGCAATAAATTATGCATGTGGTTGAGGCACTGACCTAGAGATTTCAAAAAGTGCATTGGCATAAGCGCCTGCCTGGCAAGCGCAAGGTCGTGAGTTTGACTCCGGGATCCCACATACGAAAAAAGGGCTGGTGATATCGCTCAGCGGCACGGGCGCCTGCTGGCGCGGGAGGTCCTGAGGTTGATCCCCGGTACCCACAAAAAAAAAAAAAAAGTGCATTGGAGGTGGGTATGGAAGTACAAGCTTGTAATCCCAGCATTCTAAAAGGCTGAGGCAGGAGGATCACAAATTCAAGCCTGAGCTGTGTAACTTAGTGACAGGGAGAACTTTTTTTTTTTTCTTTAATGTGGGTACTGGGAGTCGACCTCAGGACCTTGCGCTTGCCAGCAGGTGCTTGTGCTACTAAGTGATATCACCGGCCCTTTTTTTCCTTTATGTGGGTACTGGGAGTCGAACTAAGGACCTTGTGCTTGCCAGGCAGGCGCTTATGCCGCTGAGCCACTTTGAACTTTTTATCAAACTTAAAAAAAAAAAAAAGACTGAGGATGTAGCTCGGTGTGAAGGTCCTGGGCACTGAGGGTGTTAACAAAACAGACAGGATCTTGAGACAGTTAAACCCAGCAAAACTTCTTGCTTTCTGAGCAGGAGGGTTACCTCTTTTATCAGACAGATATAACCTTTGCCATAGGTGATGGGATCTCCCAGAGAAGGAAAAAAGTTGATCTTAGTATTATTTTTCTCCCCTGCATTAATCTTTGTAAATTTCTGCTGTTCTTTCCCTTGTACCAGGACTAGCTGTTTACCTAATTATTCTGCCAGGGAAAGTGGTTAAGGGTTGGACAGAGGAGGCAGGAAAAAATTGCCCTAGAACAAAAGAGAAATGTTCTATTTTTTTCCAGGAGACACAGATTTATTTCAGTTTTAGTAGCTCTTATTCAAATTCATCAGAAGTAATTAATGAAAGCTAGAAGTCCTACATGCGTGTGCATGTGTGCGCGCGCACACACACACACACACACACACACTTTCCTAGGATTTTTTTCCTTCTTACTTGAATTATGTTGAGCTGTTTGGTCTATTGGTTCAGTACCCCAAGCCTAGTGCAGTGTTGTCATCCCTTGCTTTACAACACAGTCATTATATCCCTAAACCACATTGTGATACACAGTGCCTTCTGTTTACGACTCCCGAAACTCCCACTCCATATATCACCTGCCATAAAACCCATCAAACTGCTGCTACTAAAATGGTGCACAGTGGTCTAAGCAGGAGCCAGGCAAATTGTGTGATACCCTACTGTGGTTAATGAGAGTGAAAATGTGGTTAGGATTTTATTCAGGCGATGTTCATTTGCGGGGCCATTGTAGTGAGATGGCAAAGAAAGATTCTTTTGTTAACTTGAATGACAATATATTTTCTATTGTATGGAGTGGCTCAGTGAAGAGTTTGCCAAGTTATTTGTCAGTTGTAAATAAGTCAGATTGTGACCTTGAACGGCTAGATTTTGATTGCTTGAGGTCTTGAAAACTAATTAATATACTGAGATTGTTAGATCGAGTATCAGAAACCTGTTGCCAGATTTAAGTACAGTAGAGATCCCACTCTAATAAAGACAAAAACAAAAAAACAAAAGGAATTCAAATAGAATATCCCAGTTCTGTAGGGTAGATGCAATTACTGTCTTCAGCCTCTGGGAATTAAAAAAAGAAGATGGAGGATAGGAGAAATAGTGTTGTACCTTTCGAAAATTTTTTTATCCTCTTGAAATCTGCACATATGCAGAAACTCCTAATAATATCTTTACCCATCACTTAGACCCTGAAAGCTGTGTATCTTCATTCGGAAGTAGTGATCATTCAAAAATAATATTCAAATATTATTATTCAAAACAAATAATAAAAGCTGGGCATAATGGTGCATGCCTATAATCCCAACATTTGGAAGGCTGAGGCAGGAAGACTGCCGTGAGTTTGAGGCCACCCTATGCTATAGTGAATGCAAGGCCAGTTTGAACTATATAGGGTAAGACCCACTCTCAAAAAAGTAATCCCCCCCAAAACAAACAACAACAACAAAAAACCCCTGACTAATAAACATGGCTTTACTTCTTAAATAAGCTTTATTTCAAGGAATCCTCAACTCATGCCCTCCCTTAATTCCAACTAAGGAGCTGAAGCCTTTTTATCCCAGAGAAATGATTTCTTCAAATGGTTCAACAAATGCTGGCATTTAATAAAAAAAAATAACAATGCAAACCTCATATTTTCATGACCCACCTTATTCTCTCCCAGTTTTTTCTTTCTCCTCAAAACAAATGCTACATAGCTTGGAAGATAGATCCTGTTAACAATATTAGAACACTTTCTTCCACTATCTTTGGTCCACTTATGAAAACTTTAAAGAAAAATGAACACAGTGTACGTACAGTGTCTGATCTCATTAACTCACTCGTTCATCACTGACATACGAGCATCCCCAGAGCGCACCCTGGGCAATGTCATGGAAGCAAAATTTGTCCCCGCCATGCTCTTGGTTCTCCGCCATGGTTTGTCCCCGTCATGGTTCTCTGTTCTGATCTTCTCCCCTGCTCACCCCAAGATGACTGGGATGCTGCTGCAGCCCCAGCAAAACATGCTGTGTTGCCAAATCTAGTACGGGCACCCCATCCATGAGAACTAGATCCCAGGGGCACTGCTAGATGCTTCTTATGTTATTCATTTGGCATGCACAAAAAATGCTATGAGGGTGTTTCCTACTGTATAAACTTAAAAACAGTCAGACACATAAAGACTAAATAATTTTCCCAAGGTCAGTTAGGTAGGAGGAGGAAGGACTTATTATGGCTCCTTTGTTCTAGATCTTTTTCTTCTCTCTCCTGATCAGCTTTTTCTGGATCCTCTTCAGCTCATTTTTCTTCCCTAAAATGATGCTCTCTGGGGAGTTTTGTATCTTATGGTCACATCAGAGTAGTCATTGGGAAAGAAGCACTAAGGCCGTTTCGTAAGTGTTGCTGCTGCCCTGTGTACAGTGAACACACTTCCTTGGAGACGCATATCTCCAGGTTCATATCTTGGCAGCTCTAATCATGAAAGGGAGTAGCATAATATCATCAAGAAGGATTAAATAGGAGCTGAAAAAAGTTTCCGGCCCACAAAGCATTTGTGAATTAAACTAATAAATTCTATGTACTTTTAGGAGGCTCTGCTCACCAACCCCATCAGAACACTGTTGTAAAGGAGAGGCAAACAAATCATTAAGATAGATGCAAAAAGATAACATGGATGAATATGATTCCCCATGGTATGAACCACTTCTCACATTGAGCCTCTCTGTGATCTGTTTGATTTTTTAAGGGAAATCTGATTTCAATTGAGTCATATTGCTTTAAAAAAATTCCAACTCCAAACAGCACCACAAAAAGGAAATTAAACTATAAAAAGTACATTAAGGTAAGGGTAGAGATCTAAGTTACTGGCCCAGAAATGAGTTAAAATCAAAGTTAAGAACAGAACCCCTAAGTTGCTCTCGTTAGACGTTACAGACGCCACCACTATTTACAATTGCTTGATATGAAACAGTCTACCTTGCAGTGGACGCTGACTTCATCAGCATAGCACTTAGGACCTGGGGATCTCCAGGTACTTTATAAGCATCCCCTTACTTTTTCGGTCCTTGTGGAAAATCAAATAAATAGAAAGTACTGTTATTTAAGCCAAAGGGACAGGCACATTCCAGTTGGAAATGCAATCTTAAATGGGGGCAATCTTAAATGCAATCTTTGTGATGGTCTGGGGGCTAGCAAAGGATCTTGGTGGTCCTCAAAATCTTGGATATATTTTCTCCTTGAATTAGTTCCCCCATAATTTGTAATTCATATTTCTGATTTTAGAGATCTTCATTAAGATAGGCAGTTGAGTAAAGAAGGCTATTTATATTCTAGCCTTGGTGGTGCCACTAACGAGTTACATAACCTTGGACAAGCCTCTTACACTCTCCCCCATGCCTACTGTCCAAGGGTATTTTGAAGATCAAGACAAAAACCAATGTAGACAAACTCAGGGAATTAAAGAGCACAAAACAATTGTATTATCATTATATACATGAAAAATAAAAAAAAAGAAATAAACAAAACAGATAATTTGAAAAATAAAGCTGAGAACAAGTCACAGTATTTTGAAGCATGTAGAAGTAACGGCAAAGTTAATACAGGTATGGCTGTGTCCTTCCTAATTGTTTCTTACACCTGGATGTGACCCATGGGAAAATTCTCTCAGAGGGCATACATTTAGGGTCTTGTATATTTTCAGGTTTCCTTATTAAGTAGAAGCCAGAGCCTTTTTATGTCTCCATGGGGACGCCTCCAGAGCTTGTATCAGCAAAAAAGAAACTCTAACCTGAGGTGCTGGGGTTAGGACAGGAAGCCAGGAGGGGCTCAGCCCTAGAGAATGGGGACTATGGGATCAAGCCGGCCTGGTGTTCTGCGTGCTTTTCCCCAGACGTGGGGTTGTCACTATGTAAAGGAACTTGGTTTTTCAGAAGGGAAAAAAGTTTAGAGGTGTGTTTGTGTGTGTGTGTGTGCAAGATATATATATACACATACATACATAAATATATATATATACATAAATACATATATACATACACACACACATATATATATATATATATATATATATATATATATATATATATATTTGGCCAAAAAGTTTTGAGTCTGTTCATTTGTGAGGGTTGATAAAAAAAGATGCAGTATCTTTTCTGGCTGAAACAAAAGTTAACCAATTGATATTAATTGGATACCCCGTGACATACTCTCGTGCAATATGTTATCTGTGATCTCCTATTTATAAGAGTCTGGACATGGCTATATTTTTTATTATCCACTGCTAATTATTTTCAGACTCACTGGATCATTCTTTCTGATAGCTCATCCAACACAATTTGACCAGTTTTGAGACAGATGTTCTGAGGTTTAGAAAATACTCAAGTCGTGGTTACTGGCCTGGAGAAGCTTGTGGACTGGTCAAAGAGAAGATATTGATAAAAAGAGAAAGTAGGAGGATTTGCCGTGAAGTGCAGTGTCAAGTGGCAAAATTAACCCATGATTTGGGGACTCAGGAGGAATTTCAGTTCTGGAGAAACAGGTGCTTGGAGTTGGGGGTTGGAGTAGGGAAGTGTCCTGGAAGTTTGGGAGACTGAAGTGGTAGAGGGAGGAAGGCAGAGACTCACCTCCGTAAACACCTAGGTTCTGCAAGCCTGAGACCAGCAGGGGGAGCACAAGGTAATAAACAGCCTTGGTTTCAGAATTCGACTGTGCTCTTTGGAGTTCGTGAAAAACAATGCAATGAACAAGAGAGCAAGAGAATGGCTGCCAGCCTATCTTTACTTGTTTTACCTAATGACTTTTAATAGTCTATCACATTTTTCTCCCCTGTCTCACTTACAAAATTTTTTCCATGGTAAATGCAGAAACCCCAAATCAAAGAGCCCACAAGTAAACAAGCAAAAACTAGGTAAGGAAAAAAGATGACCTTCAGTCCTTAATTGTTCTTTAAAAAAACTTCACTCCTTAGGCCTCCCAGTTCTTTGAATGATCAAGAAATATGAGAGGCTTACAGAATATTATAGCTCAGAGGTCTGTCACTCATATTTTCTCTGCCTTGGAAAATGGGCTATTTAACAGAATTCAACAAATCGATGACTTTTGAAAAGCAGACTTGAAGGGTGCTAATACAATCTTCGTAAGGCTTTAGCAATGCAATATGCTTTTGAAAAGACTACAGCCTTATGTTTATTCTCAGCAGAACTTAAGTTTCTAGAGACTTGATCAAATATGATGACTGTTCAAGTGAGGCTCCTATTTCACTGAGTTTGCTCCACCTGGCTTTCTATGTCCCTGTGAGACTTCTATTCATTCATAAGAGAACAACACAACTCTGTCTACCTCAGGGCCTTTGCACATGCTCTCTCCATTGTAAGCTTCACTTTCCATTGTCTCGTGAATTCCACTTCAGCAATTTGGCACTCAGACCCTATCTTAGCTCTCACTCTTTAGGAAAATATCTGAAACACACAGACTAAGTCTGTCTACCATACAGTCTCAAAGCACTTTACACTTTTTATTCATAGCACTTAACAAGGTTTGCAAATACATGTATATTTTTGCAAGTGTTCTACTCAAAGTCTGTATTCTATTTGACTAAAAGCTCCAGAGGAAAGACCACTGTTCTTCATACACACTGTTGTGTCCTCAGCACGAAGTATCATGCCTGGTACCTAGTAAGGCTCAATAACTGCTAACTCTCGGCAGAAAGAAAACACTAACTTAATGAGAGATTGTCAACTGTTCATAACAGTTGTTACAGTTAGCTAAGGCATATGGGAGTGAAGAAAATTGAAACTAAATAGCAGAAAAGACCAGGAGAGCCCGGACAATTGGCAGGTTTTGAAGGACCCATGTAGGATGAGGAGGAGGTGGGGAAGAGACCAGGGAGTGTGAGGCCTAGATGTGGAGCCTGCCCAGTTTTGGCTGAGGGCTATGTGGAGATGAATGGTGAAAGCCTGGGGAGCTCTGCACTCTGCCCCAGGTAGGCTGGTGCAATGGCCCTAGTTCTCTGTGCCGGGATCTAAAGGATGTTACGGATGATGCCACTTATTCTTCACCTGCTTCTCACCCCAAAACCCACTGTATGTCTTCAATGCCTGCCCTGTGTCCCTGGCTCCTAGTTGGGTCCCACTTCTTTCTGTGAGAATATTCACTCAACTCTTCCCACTTGAACTCTGTATCCTGCTGGGACCAGACTTACTTTCACTTCCTTCCTCCAAGGGACATCAGGTATTCACACAAGGCACTTGGCACAGTGCTAGGCACTAGGTCTGCCTGCCAACAGGTAACAGGATTTAAAGTGGCAGTTTGTCTAGATTCCTTCTAGAAATATCCTCTTTATTTTTGGTCATCGTTTTGGCTGTTTGGGTCTTGGCTTTGTCAGCAGAAGGACAGGCCTCTCTTTCCCTTCCTCCACTACATACAACCCTTACCACGAACAACAACCTGATATCAAACCTAAAATCTCTGACTCAAGAAATCACACTTAGAAAACCCGAAACTGACAGGGGCATGGAGGATGGAACGTTAACAGGTAAGAGTGCTTGTTAGACTCAAACTGCAAAACTCAGGTCACTGAAATTTTTTGAACTAGATTATTGCACTAGCTACCTTGGTTTCCTAATTTATTTTGCTGGTACAGAGCCTGGGTGTGCACCCTTCTCTACTCCCCTCTCCCCCCACAAAAGGACAGCAAAATCAAACGGGAGGATTCTGGGTGCAAGAGATTCTCTCCTGGTTCCAATCCTATTTTGATGTTACTGGCTAGTTAGCCTTTTCTCCTTAGATATACTGAACATGTACCCCCAGATCTTTAAAATGTCCAATCACGCACATGTTCACAAGCCTCAGTTATCCTGATACATAACATAAAGACTTAAAAATAGAAAAGAATAATTTAGATGCATTTTAAAACCTATGACCTAATATTTCTCCAGACATTTTCCTCACCCACCTCCCCTGCCAGATATCCAGAGCAGGACAATAGTAAGGATGAGTTCTCTGAATTAGGAATTGAAATGACCCGTTTATAAATCAAATGCAGTCTTTCTCACATTTTTCAAGTACCTGGAAGAAATATAGAGAGGCCTCAGCTTAGAACCTACCAAGGAGAGGGCCAGTACTTGATCTGTAGGCTCTTGTTCATGAAGGAAACCTTTCCTCGTGGCATAGAATGATGGAGAAGACTCGGGGCCCTGGATCTGATGGCACTGAGTGACTGTCACCCAATACTCAGTGAGCTGAAGGAAAGGAAGTATGTTGGGGATTTAAGGTGGAATGAGAACCCGAATGCACTCATTCTAATTTTAGTTTCCCTGAAATCATTTTAAACAATGATCTTGTAAATCACAGCTGGTGCATTTCTATGAATAGACTCCTTCTGTTTGCTTGGAGGCCCTGCTCTGGTTTCTCCTGCGTTCCTAAGGAGAAAATCCTCCTTGGAGGTCATTGCCTGTGATTCCCAGGCTTCCGAGGACAGCTGAAGCGGTGACTCACGGAGCACTGAGTGTGCTGTCTTCTTTGCTGATTCTACAGTGGGGATGAACGGTGACAAATGTGGAAATATCTGGGTTGAATCAAACTTCTGGACATTTTCCTTAGCTCATTTCCCCACCCTTTTTTTCCCAGGACGTGTTTGGCTAAAGGCAAATCAGGCTTTCAGCTATTGGTCTGAAATAGGGCTGATTTAAAAAGACATTGACTATAGTTCATAATAGAAATTCACTTAAGTAATAATTCTGAGCCTTGGTGTGCTGCTGCTCCAGGGTGGCTGGACACACTTCCAGGGAAATCAAAAGATGTTCAAAATAAATTATCATTATTATTATTATTCTTGTGTGTGTGTGGGTAGCGGGGGTCAAACTCAGGACCTCGCGCGCCAGCAGGCGCCTGTGCTGCAGAGCAATATCACTGGCCCTTTTCTCGTATGTGGGTTCTGGGAGTCGAACTCAGGACCTCGCACTTGCCAGGCAGGCGCTCACGCCGCTGAGCTATGTCACTGTCCCAAAATAAATTATTTTAAATTCAGTTTTATTTTAGCCATACAAGTCAACCAGATGCAGCTCCATTTCTGCCATGAGCTTATTGTGCAATGGGGGCAGTTTCCTGAACTTTTCCGAGCTTCTTGATCCTCAGTGGCAGGTGAGAAGTTTGGACTCAGTGCCTCTGTGTTTTTGCCAACTGTTTTCTATATAGTGCTTCAAGGAGGCTCTGTTATGTGTCTGAGAGTAGTGGGGCACTAAGAAGGCAAAAGGCATAGTGCAAGCACCTGGGGAGGGGCAGCTAGTTAGGGGTAAAATCACTTCATTTAGGTGTAGTTGGATTTGTACCACAGATGTGTTAAGAATCTACAAAGTGCCAGAAATTGTGCTAGATTAATACATATATTCTTTTCTAAATTCAGCTCATACATGACTCTGTTCATAAAGACCTGATCTCTCCTCCAGAAGTTCATGAGCTTGTAGAGAAGATGGACACATGGACAAATTGGAATTTTTGATAAGTATCAAGGCAGTGTAAGTCTGAGCCTGAGATGTGGCAAGATGTAGCTGCAAGAACTTTTAGATTCTCTGATGTTTTATCTCAGTTCTGTTTAATTTCTCTGTTGATGAGTAGCTGAGACGTGAATGCATTTTAATTTATGTTTATGGAGTAGGGACACGTCGTCAGGAACCCAAGTAGGTGATGTGTAATGTGTGGTGCCAAGGAGCAGGCAAGTTACACACATATGTAAATAAAATGAACAGACTTTGTTATGAACTTTAAAGAGTGCTATAAGATTGTGAGAAAGAAAGAAAGGAGAGAAGGAGAGAGAGAGAGAGAGAGAGAGAGAGAATTCAACATACCTGGCTTAGAGAATCCAAAGGTCTTTTTGCAAGAAGTGTCCTTGCAATGACCCATGCTGTTCTGCTAGGCTAGGTTGGGCAGGTCCTGGTCTCCCTGAGTCAGATTATCTTAGCTCCTTGTCCTTTTCCTTGATGGCATGTCTCCCAGTTGTAATTACACAGTCTTTTATTATTTGATTAATGTCTGTGCCTAGATTGTAAACTCCTTCAAGGTAGAGACTGTGTCCTTTTTGCTTACCCTGGCATCCCCAGTCTTGAGTGGTGGCAGATGGGTTTAGAAGGCAGTCAAATATACTTACTAAATGAATCAGTAGACGAGCATTGAAGAATAGGGGAAATTAGGAAGTGAAAGAGTCTCCTAGGTGGAGGGACAGTTTGAACAGTTGCCATGCATAAGTGGCTGGGTTAATCCTTAGACATTCATAAATGTTATCAATGGGCAGTGACAAACTGCTTCTCAACTTCTTGCTGAGGAACTAGAGGGCTCACTGAGGGAACTTGTGGCAGCTGCATCTCTCACCTCTTTTTAGTAACTCAAGGATTCATCACCCCTGATTTGAGCTAAACTCTTCTTGCACCTAGTAGGTGCTCATTAAATATTTGAGAACCAAACAAGAGGGCATAGATAGATTTATGGATGCTTTTTGTCCTACAACCTTTTGGAATAACAAGCTATCACTGCCTACCACCTACCCCCTCCTGCTTCTCACTTAAGCCATGTCTTTATGCTGTGAGAAAAATGGCGCAATATGAGGGAAAAAAGCAGGGCATCTGGTTCACCAGATATGCATATGGCCACAACATATGGCAAACCCAGGGCATTTGACCATCGTGCTCATTAGGATGTGCTGGCAAACCGGATGCCATGCACTCACTGTGTCTGTGTCGTTTTTCTCTCAGCATGCCAGCCTGGTGTGAATCATCAGGGCACACTTGCCTTTCTGAACAAATCAGTTCCTCTACTCTTTTCACCTTTGGGTTTTTTTTTTTTTTTTTTTTTTTTCAGAAATTCCCTTCTCTGTTGTGTTTACTTTCAATTGGTTGATTGCCGTAGAACTCCCAGAGCAATCCCATTCTGTGGGTTCCACTGAAAATATCCACAAACCACACTAATCACAAAAATAGATAGCAGGAACTCAGGATCTTCTCAGGTGGGTGGGAAGAAAATGCAAGGTTTATTTTTCTTAAGGCATCAAATACATTCTATTTCTCCAAGAGCCTAGCATAATCAACTTGGCACAGAAAAACAAACCAAACAGACAAATAAGCAAACATAAAACCCAACTTACCCTAGATTCTCTGTTTTCAGGGACTCGGACTTCCCAACTTCAGGAAGAGGGGGACCAGAGGGAAGGTGGCCTCACCCCAATCCTGGTGAACAATATGAGATAATCATCAATTCACACTAGAGTGAATCAACATTCAAAGTCAGGGAAGTGTGCTTTTTCTTGTGTATTTGATAATTTCCCCCCTGTAATGTTCTGGCTCCAGTCCTTCTAAGCCCATTTCACATTTATATGTAGTCCCCTCTCTCTTTAGACTGCCCTTCTCACTTTTCTAAGGAAATTCCATTTTTTCAATTCTCATTGGCAATTGCAACACCATCATTTAGTACATTTGCGTACCCTATTTTTGTCCAGTTTGCTCCTTTCCTGTTGCATTTCTAAAAATGAGAGATGAGATCAAAACCACATTAACCCCAATGTCATCCCTTTTGGTTCTCATTTATTGCTATCCTTTGTTTATCATCTTTCAGCAAATTTTTAGTCCATATGACAATACTCCCATACAAATCAATTAGAATCAGCTTTACAAAATAGACTTACTGATGATCTCTATTTCCCTTCCTGATTTTCAGATGTATAAGTTCATGCACACACATTCCCTGATTGCTAGGTGAACATTATTCCTTTCATCTGCTAGTAACTATCAAAAAACTGTAACAAATTTGTCTGGAAGGATTTATTCTCAACATAGTTCCCTTCTTCTCTTTCTCTTTATTGATGATGATCTGAATGAACTCAAAATAGTTACTGATTTTTCTCATTTAATACACACTCCATTATTTCAAGGTAGGAAAGATGCATTTTTTTCTTTTAAATAGTTTTATAGACAAAGTGAAAGATTTTTCATTCTTGCTTCAAATTCATTGTGAAAACAGAAGGCAGTTTTCCCAGATGGAAATCTGTCATATCATTATGGAAATGTCAGATTTCCACCCGGGGCATATTGACAAAAAGCCATGGTTTTTGCCCAGGGGGTGGAATTTCACAAATTTTCCCAAGAAGAGCTGCACTCGCTAGTAGAAGACGGAGACAATTTCTTTCCCTACTTCAGATTTGTGAGACTGAATGCTAAGAGACTGGTTTCAGGCAAATACCCAAAGAAGAGAAAAGAAGACTTTTTGTATCTCTGTTGCCAGATATATGGGCTTGGCTCTCATTCACAAATCAGTCCTAGCCAGGTTATGGTTATCCTGAGCGGCAACTCTGTCGGTGATATCACATAAAACCAGTGTGTCATCTTGCCAAACAGAGGAGAGATTTCGTTCTTCAGCCCACCTGATTCTGCCATATAAATATCCCTCCTTTAGTTAATAGACATGCTCTTCCTAAAACCTCTCTTAATTTTGGTAATTGTATTTTTTCCCCCGGGAAAGGAGCATTTTAAACCTCCGTTAGTGGGGTATTCATGCGTGCATTAAAAATATTAGCAAATCGTGTCCATGTTAATGAATGATAGCACATTTAGAGGAAAATAAAACAATTGCCAAACATTTTCATACATTTATAGTCATCAGGATCACATACTTTAAATAGATGAAAGAGATTTGTGAGTGGCATAAGTCATGGTAGAAATAGCCTTGGGACGTGAGTTACTCTATTAAGCAAAACTCTTGCTGCCTTTTATAACAACCCACAGATTAACAAGTACAATGCAAAAGGATCTAAGTATTTTTCTTAAATAAAGATTTGATGTTCTCAACCAAAAACCTCCTCCAAATATTATGTTAGTACAGGCACTCTGCTCCATTAATATAAGTGTATATTTTTTCCTAATAGAAATACCTGCATTTAAAAAAATGCAGCAATAACTTCAAACTTCAAAGGTCTAAACTTCAAAAGGTTTCTTGCATTCTGCTTGATGGGACAGCATCTTATGCACACATGCTTTTTTTTCCCTGCTAAATGCCTTAATAATGAGCTTGGGTTCAGATTTTGTGAATCGGAGCCAAGTAACTCTATTTTATTATATTTGCTGGGAAATGAACTAGCTCAGGGTAATTAGGAAAGCAATTTTATTAGCTTCTATTTCATAAAGATTGTTTTTTAATCAGAGTCAGAACTTACTAGAAATGATTCTGAGCTCATTGCTTGGGTCTCAGGAAATGAAGTGGGGCACTGTAGGTCCTAACCCACGGCAAAGCCAATGTGATGAAGACAGAAGTTTTGCTCTTAATTTCTAACAATGCTGTAAAAATAAACTCAATCTGATGGCATTGTAAATAAAAGGGTCACTGTTAATGAGTACCTGTGTCTAGTTTATTGTGCCAGAGCCTTGACAACTGAAGGAACTAAAGCTTTCTTTTCATGGACCAAGTGGTCTTGGATTCAAGTTGTGAACAATCCTGATTTGGGAGCCAAGGTGGGTAGTAAGCAAAATAAAACACTGCATTAAATGACTGTGTCTTCAAGAGACAAATGAGAGAAGGAATTGGGATTGATAGTGTATTTAGATAATATAGTGCAGCTGTGAACAAGACAAATGCTCTACTGAGGCAGACGGCACATAGGGGGGTGGTGGTGGCCCTAAGAGGAGCGTGGAGCTCTTGGGCATACACCTTTCCTAGCAGCCACTTCTGGAGCTCAGCACACTGTTTGGGGCACCTCATTATAAAGAGAACATCAATACTGTAAATGAGATAGAACTCAGAGAAGGGTGACAAAAAAGATAAAAGGATTAGAAGAGATGACCTATAAAGAAAGGTTAAAGGCACATAACATTTAAAGCTTGCAGGGAAAAAAGCTGGAGAGATGGAAGGCTATGCTAACTGTCTACAAATATTTGAGCAATAATAATTTTAAGGAAGGGAGAGGATTGCTGTGGTTGAGAATGGTCTAATAAGAAGTAATGGCTTGAGACTAAGAAAAGGGGAAAATGTCCGTTAGCAGACATTAGGACACATCTCTTCCCAGTAAGGGCAATTAAGCACTGAAGTGAACTGCCTGGGGAGGTGGCTGTGGCCATAGCCACCACCAGTGTGGCAAGTATTTAAGGGGAGGTAAAACACTCAGGGTCCTCCTCTGAAAGGAAGGAGAGCCCACCCCTTCTGAAGCTATCCACATATCTGAGAAGAGAGCTGAGAAAGCCAGGAGCACTTTCCCTACGGCCCCCAACTGTAATTTAAACTTGTAAAGTGAGCATGTGGCGGGTGGGGGTGGAGGTGGAGGTGGACATGTTGTCCAAGAAAAAGCCCATCATATATGTATGGGAAACATCTTTCCATAAAGCTGTTCTTTTCTACTGCTGGTCATTAGTGTTGGTGTTCCTTATTTCCCTTTGCAGTCATCAAGACATTTACATAAATCATCACGTAACACCACCAGAAGTCAGAGCTAAAGTGGGGAGGGAAGGATGCCCCTGACAACGAGGCTCATCTAAAAATGAATGGTGCGAGGGTGTGCGCATCGGATTCTGTTGTGCAAGCAAGGGGAAATAGAGAAAATTGCCATGTTTTATCATGTTGGACGAGCTGCAGCAGGTGACACCGTGATCAGGTGTGCATGCATAATCACTCCCCCAAATAGTCGCCATGTGGAATAATTTTCCCCCAAATCTTGCAGCTTCAACTTATTCTCTGCAAGTGACTCATAAATCTTGGCCTTGAATGTGAATCAAGATTTCAAGCTGCAGGCTCAGGGGTTTGTTGGATTTATTCAACTTTAGTCTTTATTTATAGACATAAAAGTGTATTATTGGTTGTAACATCCAAACAAAAGAAAACAGATTGTAAGCCTCCATTAATGTTTTCCCAAAAGGGAAATCGCACGTTTCTCTTGGGGCTTTCATTCTCTCCCTTGTAATATTAAGATGATGTCATTAACTCGTAATTACTTTGCGATGTTCTCATGCACTTTATATCTCTTGGTTCAGACACGCAAATTCCCTCTCTGATCAGAATGCACCGAACAATGTGAGCAGGTGGAAGATAAGCCTTTGGTGGCTTGCAATTTAGAAACTTGTAAAGTTTTGAATTCATGCTACTTAAACTCTCTTTTCTGGGAGGAGAAAGATGTACTTTAAATACCTTGGGTCTTGCGTTATGTACATTAGATGAGGTGTTGATTTTCAGGAGCAATCACTATTGGAAAAGAAAGCCATCAACTAACGAATGAATGCAGAGGCTATATGAAAAAATATTGCATTTATCAGGTAGATGATTTTTCATTCACTAATCATATCCAGGAAAGCAAAGGCACTCTAAAAGAAGGACATATTTGTACCATATTATTAGATGTTTGGCTTTCAAGTACCCGAGGCACTGGGATAAGTAAAAACATGAAACACAGAACTGAGAGAAATGGATCACAAACTGGTGACTATTTTCTTGGCTAAATCTTTGTTCTTACACTCTCAGCTCATCTCTTCAATTCCACAAGAAAAAGACCATAACATATCTATTTCCAAGTCTTCTTTAAGTCTTGCTCAGATTTCTTATTGCTCATTGCTAAGCATTTTAATTTCTGACCTCTTCTGCTCCACTAGTTACAGACCCATGCGCTGACCCTCCAGGATTTCCAACTCAGAGATTTATGTTCTTGCTATATTCATGTGAAGCACTAGTATCAATGCGGGGAAGAGGGGAAGAGAGAGAGAGGAGAGAAGAGAGAGAGAGTGAGAGAGATAGAGAGGCTTTCTCATCATTCTCATGCTTGGTGGCCGAATAATTTTTCTTTACGCTTTTTTGTCTAATTAAGAGTCTTAATAATATAACTCTTGATGCTGGTATTTTTTGAGCATTCCCAGCAATATTCCCTTCCTCAAAAAAAAAAAAAAAAAAAAAAGTAAGCGAAAAAGAAAAGCACTTCCATTTTGAGTTTTAATTATTTCAACTCTTACAGGCTAAGAGGTAATATTTCTTTGAGAGGTGGAGTTTGAGGCAGGATGAGAAGAGAAACAAAGATCCTGCAGCCCCTCATCTGATCAGTAAAGCTATCGATTTGTGTAAAAGTCAGATGAGGTCCAGTCCAAGGAAGTCAGCTTCTGTCTTGGGCTCAGGGCCATCTTTTTCCAACAGAGAAATAGAGACCTTTTTTTAAATTTATTATTATTGAGGTATGAAACGGTATGGAATCTTTAAGAGGAGCTGAATCAATTTTATCATTTGTTGTCTGCTCTGGACTTACAAGGTGATGAGTAGACCAGTAATCATGGATGCCGTTTTCTATGCTTAGCTGTCCTTTGCATTCAAGGTTTAGTTGTAGGTAGTCTGGCTCTAGATCTTTGTTTTGTCAATGTCTTACCTGGTCTTTTCTGTATCTCTATCTCATTCCTGTGTTTCTTTTCTAGTCTTTCCCCCTGTTATTTGCATTCTTTCTGATCCTAGGCCTCCAACTAATGTGCCCCTCTCCTGTGAGCTCTCTGCCTAGAAGATCACCTTTATCTCTGACCTAGGCATGTGGTGTGTGGTAATGCCGCTCAAAACCAGGTCAGAATTCGGACTAATGAGCCTCTGTCAGGGTATGGATGTGTCCCACACGCCGTCTGTCCTGTTAGCTATTAGAATCTGAAAACTTAATCATACACTCTAAGAAGAGGCTTTGATAAAGAATTTTACTCCTGAATGTTCATTTAAGATTTAGACTTGACGTATTAACGCCAAATTTAAAATTGTGTCCTCCTCATTACAGTCCTCCATAGTTACAAGGTTCTAATAAATATTATGTCCTCCCATCATGCAATTAAAATTTTCCACCTCATTTCACAATGCAAAACATTCACATGTTGTCAATCATTTTGAAACATGATTTTTTGACATCATATAATTTCACTTCATTTTTGCAGACAGACATCTCACCAGGAAATTATTTAAGAAAGAATCCTATTATATCTTTATTTTTCCACCAGATTTCACCTTCAGAGGCAGTCATTTGTGTACATTTCAGTAATTTCAACAATAAACTTGCAAGGAGAGGCACTGGCAACTCCTCAGGCAGAGATTCACATATGGGTATTGCCACACTCACGAGGCTATGGCTCAATTACAGGCACCCAGTTAGAAAACACGGTTTTAGCCATGGGAAGTTTACAAGTCTTGCTGCATAAAGTGAAAAGGTTGCTGCTTGAGACAGCTACCACCTGGGAAGCTGGGAGAGAAACATGCGTGGGCTTTTGAACTTTCCTCTGTTTAATAACTAGCAGACACTAATGATTTGCCAAACATCCTGATTTAAAATGGCGGTAGTCAAAAGCAAGACTGCCTGCTGGTTGTGAGGTAGCCCACCTGTTCTCTATACCAAAGTTCCCCTGACCTGTGCCCAGCACAAAGCTGTTATCCTTTAAACCACTGCTAGATGTGTGTGTGTGTCTTGTTGGGTTCTCTCGCTAACATTCTGGTCTGCTGTTGAAGAGAAGCTTCTTACTGGCAAACCTCCATTGCCTTTTTAATGAAGGCAGATCCTTGGGGAATATCTCACATGCAGCCTTCAGGGAGGCTGCCGTGGGAGGTGGGATGGGGAAGAAGGCACAAGGGCTGCTTTCATCTGAGCGGCAAGGCAGAGCTTCTGAGGAAACGTTGACGAAGCTACTGTCCATTTCACGACAGGGTGAAAATCTCCTCCCGGTTTTTTAAAATAGTGGGGTGGATCTTTCAAGACAATCAACCATTTTATGCATGTCTTGCACAGTGTTTGTGAGAGAAAAATTAGAAAAGAGTCAGTTGTTGAGTATGCGAAAGGTGTGAAATAGGAGAGTAGCGTGGAAATGGCATCTATAGTCTCTAGTAGGGTGAGAGATGGTGGTTTTTCCTTACAGCATATGTCCCAACGAAACAAGACAATCTAGTTTGGTGTGATGTAAAGTGGAAGGAAAATTAAAGATCTTTTTAAGCGCTACTTTGTCATCATTTATTATCATAAGAAAGTTAGTTTGATTAGCACTCTGGCACCCAAAATGGTACAGACTTTGCAATGGGCAGATTGTTTCCAGCTGAACAGATAATGGCGAGAACGTGGAAAGCATTTACTACCGCCGAGGCGAAGTGTTTCCTCACAGTCTACCATTTGTTTAAGGTATTCTAGGCTTTTGTGGGTGCTCTAATGTCATGCATAAACATATCAAAGCGAAACATTTGACAGTGCAGGAAAGAAATCTTTTAAGATGGTTCCATCTGAGTATCATATTAAAGTAATTACACTGAGGATTTTTTAGTGTTTAACCTGTAAATGTACCCAACATGTAAGATTTCATGGCAGGTACTTAGATATCTGCTCTATACTATGTGTCATAAAATTATGTCATTTGAACAATCTCCTGTAAATGTTTGTTCAATTAATACTGATGATTATATCCATATCATATTCATTTATGGATATTCATATATGATTATCCATTAATAATGCCCACATGTGCAGAACCTCTGTGTATTTTTTGATGGAGATACTTTAGGATAGGCAAGAGCATGCTCTCCCATCTTTCTTTTACTTAAAGGCCTTTGTAATGCTCTTTAAACTCCAATCCAGAGAGTTGTCTCCAGGGAATAGGGGATGCTTAACTTTGTTCTCTAAAGCCAATTGTGCTACAAATGAAGATAGCAATTATCATTCATCATCCTTGGTGATATTTATCTCCCTCTCTGGGCTTATGTAGTGCTTATCACTGTGCTACCTAAGTGCATTGACACACTGCTAACTTCTCATGAGATAATAGTGGAAGGAGAATAACTCCTTCCACTGAGATGCTGAATGCCTAGCTCACAGATGACTACAGAACTTTTTCAACATTGCAAATCTATCAGTCCTATGCTGTCTCCTATGTTTTGAACTCTCATGTTGTCTACACTGTCCAACAGCAATGCGATGAAATTCTCATAGCCAGCAATCCTTTGGACCACAGTAAGGTATACTAAAGAGTCTGTGTTGTGATGTATCTACATGTTGCTTACCACTTGTTTTAGGAAGAAAAACAAGACTATAAAGAAAAGAACCTACTCAAATAAGATTTTTTAAAAGTAGGAGTTATCAAAAGGCTTCATAAGCATCTAATAAAACGCATGTGTACTAATAAGAGTTATGCCTCACAGAAATGGGAAAATGGACTACTACTAGTTTCTGTCTCCCATCCCACTGTACATCTCTCTACTTCTTTTGGCTTCCATGTTTTATTCTCATCTCATCTCATCTCATCTCTCATTCTCATCTTTTCCTGTTTATACTTATACAGAGTCTGTCATGGCTGCCTTCAAAGAGTGGTGTGAACCTGCAAATCTATATAAGGTTTCAGTTCATTGTCCTCACACAAAAGTGATGCAGATTCTAGTTTCCCTATTTCAAACTCTGGGGAGAACAAACCTGCAGTGATCCGTGTCACACACATACACACCTATCTAAGATATATGATAAGGAGAGGTGGAGCGGAGGGGTTGCTGCTTCTTTCAGACCCTGGGCAGGTCTCCTGAGAAACAGATCATGGCTAGAGAGGTTCGGATCTCCAGAACCAAGTGTAAAAAGGATTGTAAGAAGGGAAAAGTGGACTACCTACAATGATGAATTTTTAGATCATTATCCTTAAGAGAGAGGAACAAAAGTCTTATCCAAAAAAACATGTACTAGACATTGTAGATAAAAGTGCTTCTACAGAGAAACAGAAGTACTGTACCTAATCTTAGATCTGAAGTCAAGAATCTTATTGTAAATTGTTTCTTGGAAGCCTTAATTTCTGTTTCCACACACACAGCCACTTGATCAACTCTAGGAAAAAGAGAAAGTTGAATTCAGCAATAAATTCCTCTTCTACCTCTATCCACTCTAGAAAACACTGAAGGACTACCTTTGTCTACTCTAATCCATGTGATTTTCCTAAGTAGACGTAGCCAACACTGAGGTAGGCTTTTTGCTGAGAACTCCAATAATCTTGAAGACCCCTAGAAAGTTCAGTTATCTATTATAATATTTCTGTCAAGTTGTTTGTAGATTATAATCAAGATTTCTAATAATCCAGGGTAGATTTCTGTGATTTCTGAGAAATGGTTAAATTGGAATTAATTGTTGGGGAGAGTTCCATTGAAGGGTGGCTTCTCTCAGTGTCGGGAACTCCCTCCTTCTTGCGGTAGCCATTGTGATTGGCCATATATAACCACTTCGCTCAGTTCAATTGCTTTTTTGCCAGACTGCAGTTGTACCAAAGCAGCTAATTCACTCTCATGAGATGGAAGTGTCTGATTTGAACAGGCTGAGATATCAGGTTTCTTTCTTTCATTTTTACGGCTCCAAGCAGAATTATTATGCCCATCACAGGATTACCACTATGGCCTATTAGAAACGAATTATGATCCGATTTCTAATAGCCCTTTTCCATATTTTTGCACAGGTCACTGTCCTTACGCAAAAGTGTATGGCTCAGTGGCTGATTTCTCCCCCAAAGCGTTCCACCTTCCAGCTGGAGACAGGCTTGCCTGCAGGTGCTGGAAGGCTGCATTGTATTGGAATCCTGCTGAAAGAAGCACACTGGCACGAAGCACCTTTGCATTTTCTCTGTGTTCTAAAAACTAAGTAGAAGCATTTTACTTTGTCCCTACAGCTTTTAGTCCTTAGTTTCTCTAAAGGAAATAGTCTTGGGGTGATAGTGAAAGATGACCATTTTTATGCACACTATCAAGTGCTCTGTGTGTAAAATATAAACGTGTAATGAAGCCAAGCATGACTGTAATCGTACAACAACAGAAAAAGCCAGTGGCTTCCACATTCTTGTTCTTTGGAGGCTTATTTTATGTGATCAAATGAGGCCGAGTGAACAATAACTGAAATAAAGATAACGTTTTAAAGTAAGCATTTACTAGACTGTTCTAAATGATTCACCTGGACATCTCATTTGATTCTAACCCCCTCTTTCTTGAGGTAGTAATTTTATTACCATAATTTAGATGAAGAATGTGAGGTTCAGAGAGATCAAGTAACTTGCCTAGAGTCACAGAACATGAAAGGAGTAGGTTAGGACTCGCACCCAGTGGGAGGCCTGCTTTTGTGTTCATAACCAGCATATTACATTGTCTTCTGAGTATGGGTCCAGCCAGTTGACTGGAGCGTGAGTGTGTAAAGAGCGCCACTGAAGTGTCCTCCCTGTGATCGTTTCTCCCAGCCATATCTAAATCCTCTTCCTCAGATTTTACCTTTCTTGCCTGATGATGTGCCCAAAAATCATCTGCCACACTGGGGTTTTGAATACAAGGAGTAAGAGAAGAAAGAATAAGTTCACAGAAGAGACGGGAAATCTAAGAGGGGGATGTGGGAGTGCAGGAGAGCTGCTAAGACGCTTGCTTAGGATTCCTTAAAGAGAAAGAGCAGAAGAGGAGAGCATATTGTTCCCTCTGTGCAAAAGCTCATCTATGTTGTGGTCTTCAGGGAGGAACCAAGAATCAAATGACTCTGAGTGCATCTTTGGCAGGGAAAAGTCAGTGTAGGACCTCCACGGGAGGACTTCCGATAGGAATATTTGGGTAAAACTAATAACCAGACAGATTAGGTATAGTGTCAAAGCACAAGCCCTTTCCTCCATGGGCTGTGAAGTTCCAGATTACAAAGGTGGCAAGTGAGAGCCAGGTAAGAAGACCGTAGCTGCACCACACACCCGCCCCCCCTGTTCCCCCTGGTCTTTGTTATCATTGAGGGAGGGGATTGTATTGTATTGGTTCTTTCTCTATGGACTGTAAGCTCCAGAAGGATAGGGATTTTTGAATATTTTGGTTCAAAGGGGTCTTTGAAGGGTCTTTTTAGGTGCTTAATTAGTAGTGTTAAATGAATGAGCATGTTATTAGACATCCTGCTGGGCCACATTTTGTTTTCTGGTTCACACTGTCACCTGGTCACTGGTCACACTCACTCTTCTCACTGCCTCAGATCTCACTGCCTCTTTATGGCCAGGTGCTCTTATGTCTGTCTGTCTGCCTGTCTCTTTTTCTCTCTCTCCCTCCCTCTCTCTCTCTTTCCTTCTCTCCCTTCCTCTCTCTCTCTCTCTTTTTCTCTCCCTCTCTCTCTTCCTCCCCCCCAATCTGTCCTCCATACTAAACTCTACCCAGTATTTCTCAGTGTCACTCAGAGAAAGATTCTGTTTCTCCTTCTGTCTCTCTTTTTCTCCAAAAGTCTTTCTGCTAAGCTATGAGGTGGTATGAGAAAGATGGGAATGACAATCTAGGGGAGACATGATGACTAGAAATGTATTCCCAGGAGACAGATAGTTGGAGAACATCCTGGTTTCAGGGAAGCAGACCCAGGAGGGTGAAATTTTCTGCTTTCAATCTATAGAACTAAGTTTCTCAAGACAGAGAACAAAATGTCACCCACATCCACAGCAGGCTGTGCATGAATCATTTCCCAGAATAAAACCATCCAGATGAAATATTTTGCTTTTTATGAGACAGAAGACTTGAAAAATCTCCCTTGATAACATTCCCTATATCAGTATTATGTATGTATGTGTGTATTTATTTATTTAACACACACATCTGTAGCGCTTATTTTGTGCCAGGTGCCATTCTAAGTAGTTCAGAAATAAACAGTAACTCATCCAATGGTGGGTATTATTGGTAAGCCCTTGCCCCTCCTTAGTAACTAGCTTGAGACTAAGATGTAATTCTGGTAGAATTAGAGTTTGTCCCTGGGTTCCCCAGTCTGGCTCCAGAATCTGTGCTTTCATCCATTAGCCAGGCTAACTCTCCAAAATTTACTATACTTTTGCAATATTGGTTGTGGTTTCATTAAAAACTTTTTGCAATTCTCTACGTTCATACAAAGAAGATGAAAAATCCCTAAAATGGAAGGGAGGCAGATATTTTAACTTCGAAGAAAATAAATTTCTTGATCTGAGTTTTCTCAATATACTGATTTTCTAGTATATGTATGTTTATGTATTATAAATATGTAAACATACATACATCATAATATATACATGCATGTACATATGTATTCAAATGCTACCTGAATATATTTTGCCTAATCCATACAGAGCTTCATCAGTATTTCTTCTTTATTCTTCTTTATGGCAGCAGCTTTCTTTATGCATTTCCATTTTCCACATTTTTCAGAGTGATTGGATTAGGTTGCATACACTTCTCCTGAAATATTAAGTGCATACAGTCTGCATCCACATACACTGGGCATATATTTAGGATCTATCATTTCAAAAATCCACATGTTATAAGAGAACAGAACAGGCCTTGAGTGGTATGAAGTATTAGATCCGAAGAACCCTATGCCATTCTTCTTCTCACTAATGTGGGGACTAACAAGACTCCAGAGTTTCTGTCTCATTGGCAGATCCTTTGTGCTAAAACCACTGAAACCACACACACACACACACACACACACATATACATACCCACACTTACCTGTTTACATCCACTTTGTGTATCTTTCATAGGAAGTCGCTGCATAGACATGCAAGGGAAAGATATCTAACTAGTGTACCATTCCTAACATTTTCAGGGGAGATATATTAGCACAAGTGTCGGTCTAGATTGTTCAGCTTTGTCCTCAGAGTGATTTTCTGGGGAAAAATACCCTAGATACAGTATGGTTGGACAAGACATAATTTTAAACTTTTAACTGACTGCCCTGATGTAGTCACTCCCTCTATCCTGTTTTTCCCTTATGATCTTGCTCATTCAATACTTCCAGTGTCTAAAGTTCTGCTAGATCTTTCCTCTTTCTTTTCCCTAAATATAATAGGGCAAGTTTTCTTGTGTGGCTTATGAAAATTGGTCTTCCTGCTTTAGAGTCAAACTATGTTTGTTACAGTATAATTTCCTGGCTGGCGAATCTCACTGTGCTAAATTTCTGGACACCTCCTGCATTCATTCCCACACATTTTTTTTTTTTTTTGCTCTTTTATCACAGTAGATTCCTGCTATCATACATACTCACACCTCTGAGTACACATTTGCCTTTCTTCTGTCTTCTCTCAAAGTCCACTATTCAGAACTTCTGAGTCCCTGTCCTCTACTCTGTAAGAGTTCATGTTCTATGGTTGAATCTGTAAGTAGAACAAAATTACCAATATAGTCAGTATTTTTATAGATAGTTCCAGGAAAAAAAAATCAACTTGATTGAATTAGCTTATTAAAAATGGAAAATATCTTGAGTCTTGTATAAACATGACATTATTCACTAAGAATTTCAATCCCTAGTTATTTATTCATATGTAGTGTACAAATCTCAAACACCTAGATTTGGTCAGTCATCTTTGTCTATATGATTCACTAAATATGGAAACTGTTATATATGCAAGAATCCTAATGGTTAACATCATGGACCAAACATCCTGATTATTTTGTGAATTTTTCACATTTCAGCTAGATGTTTTGGCTCTGTGTAGACAGATTACAGCAGGCTTCCCAGTACGTATTCTTTTGAATCTGCTTTATTGATGTAGAACAAAGTTTCATTTGCTCACAGATTTTAATTTACAAAAGAAAAGCAAATGAATGTTGGATCGCATTCTTCAGTGAAGGTAATAAGCCTCATCTGTTATATAAAAAGCTACTGCCCTCTGATTGTCAAAGTTTACTTCTTTCTTTTCAGATTCTTCTTTGCATTGTTTTACAATCTAGGTATATCTGTTTAACATGAAATGCAGAAAATGACAGGGCTCAGACAGCTACTGCATCCAGTGACAAAGATTACTGTCATCCTGGCTCATCAGTTAATTCATCATTGGCAATGGTCCATTCCATTTCCTGGTAGCCTAGCAACAGCCAATGATGGGGAGGGCTCTTTGCCATGTGACAATGGTATGTGGTACTTTCCAGAATGCTTTTACATAAAAATAGGATGATAATTTATAAATTTACATTTTTATTTTAATAAATGGGAATATTTGGTTTTAAGGGTTGACATTCAAAAGGGAGACAATTTTATTTTGCAGACTATGACTTTAAAGTGCTGGCCTGGTGGCTTGATAACAGAAATGGAGCTATCAATTTCACATATAAACAGGGTTTAAAGTTGAGACTGTGAAGGCCTTACTTTACCTTGGTTTGAGGGATTTTCCCCACAGATTAACTGCACAAAAATAATATAATTAAATTAGAACTATTCTTACATCAGTGCATGCCTGTGCCCAAGTCCACACACATAAGCACACACACACACACACACACACACACACAATGTGGGATTGTGAGTGTGAACTTTGGCTCCAAATTTTTTTTATCACTGACTAGAAAAAAAGGAAAAATTTTTTTTTTCAGCAACAACAATAATTGTTGTCTTTGATACTGAAAACAAAATCACAGTTTCTCACAGTCCTCCTACCCCTCTATTGATGATTCATGGTTCGGCAACTCATTGAAAAATCTGCTCATTTGTTTTCACTGATTGAATTCCCTGATTGTTAGTGTGTATAAATGTATTAGCTGCTATTGAAGCTATCTTCTGTTAAAGAAGTGAGGAAAAATCCTATTTAAATGTCATAATGCTTTTCCTGTTGTTGTGACAGTATCATTGAGTAAATAGTTTTATTTTAGCGCTATAGTTAAGAAAATCTATAATCACCTCTGCATAATTTTTTAAAAATCTATATTTAGCCCCATCTACAGAGACAGGAGTGGAAAATAAGCGACTACCTAAGACATGAATTCTGTTAAATATTAAAGAGATCTCATCAATGATTTTATTAGTCTCTGAGTTCAGTAAAGGCCTCACTGACATCTAGAGCCTAATGATTTTTTTAAATATATTTAAAGCCTTACACTGCACCTTTAAATATTGAACAATATTGAAAAATATTGAAGCCCTTTTTTGTATATTAGCTTTAGGGAGAACTGTTGTATGATTTCCACTCCTTTCATGACATTGTAATGATGTTACCACATACAACTTTATCTTGCATGAAAAGGTGAAGTCATGAGTGATTTCTCCAATTTAAAAGCACTCAACCCTCACAGTGCTAGAAATGAATATTTTGCATATATTCATGCAACAATGATTCAATTTAAGATTTCTATTTTCAAACATTGCTTGAAACCTTCACTATGTTAGTAGTGAAATTGCCAAAATGTGTAATAAGATTTATTATAGATGAGTAGCATTTTATTTAGTATTTCATGTTAACACGCTTTTAGGGTTACCTGGTTTAGCAGGAGAATTCATCTTTCTTTTCTAATCAGAGATAGCATTTTATTGTATTTTAAAAATACCCTTCACACACACACACACACACACACACACACACACACACACACTCACTCACACGCAGTGATATCATGGCATGGACTGAATTTTATCTTGCTGGCAATACAAACCCAAACATTGCTCATGTCAATGCTCAGTGTGCCCTCACAAAAAGCCCCTCTGGTTAAAAAGGAAAAAGACTTCTATTTCTCCTCTTTAATCCCTGTCCTTCTCTTCAGAATAGCTGTGAAACTCTCTTACTACACATCCTTAAAATGGGTTCAGAATTTTTCTCTGTATTTCCCCCCTTTAAAGGGGTCTTGTTATACCTCTGTTTATAAAGTATAGATGACTGATGTTATAACAGCATGAAAATGAACGTAAGTTTCCTAGAAGCCACATCAAGGCATATGTCACAGGTACAAAAAACATAGGTTAGCAGAAGCTCTTAACTGTGGGACTGTGTTTCTGAAAGAGGTGCCCACAGATGGAGGAAGAGATATGTTTAAACATGGTTACCTGTGGGCTTGGAGGTGAGAGATAAGGAGGTGTGTAACCATTTCATGACCAGACCTGTGGTTGTTACAATGGAGGCATGGAAAACTATAAACTATTACTGCTTCTGTGTTCATTATACATCTCTAGGGTTTAAGTCTCCTTTCCATTCCAGGTTTTCAACATTTCAGCAATGAAAGAGGGGGCCTTCCACAGATCAATCTGGCAGGTATTAAAGCGATGCCCTTTCTCCCCAAGTGTATTCACACAGCGTACTCATACATGCATGCATACACAATCATGTAAATGTACACTTGCACATGAAGCAAGGTTTGTGTATGTGAATGAGATTCTAGTACATCCCCAGCACAGAAGGGAAATGCTGGCCCGATTTTTATTTAGAGGATGCCTAGAGTTGCTAGCAGCTAGCCCCATGTATCTGTGCAAAGCCACTCACAGATGACACAGTCATACAAGTGCAATTTTACTTTGGTTACTTTTAATTTTATAATATAAAAAAGTTATTGGAAACCTGAGAGGCAACATGCCAGTGAGTGACTTGTTCTGCATTTTTGGGAGGGAAGAAGAGTAGCAATCTTATTAGGCCCCTGGGTGGGCCAAATTTTCCTAATTACATGGAAATCAGAGGCAGCCCCTAGACTGCGGTATCTTACCTGCATGAAGTAAACACTCCCCTGCTGTCACTAATGTCCTATGAATCATGTTAAAGAGAAGCATAATTAACATTTTTTATCAAATCAAGCTTCAAAGCCATGAGGTACTTGAATGAGTAAAGCTACATTCATCAATGAATAACTTCTCCCAGGAAAGGGACCGCTTAGATGGTTTTGCGCTTATCCCCTGCCACCCACTCCTACTCTTTGGACACCTGCAGAAGGTGATGAAGAATTTGGATGAGAAAATCTCCAGCAAAGAACCACATTCAGTTTCAGGGATGGTAGCTCATCAGGCAAAGGGTGTGGGGTAGGATGTAGAGAGGGAGAAGCCACTCCAGATCTGAGAAGAAAAAATATCTTCCTATTTTCAGCTTGATGAAAGCATATCCTTTCTGTGCATGGCCAAATTAGCTCTACTTATCTTTCAACCCATTTGAAGAGGATACTGTTGTTCCTGGTTAAAAGAAAGGGGCTTGGCACAAATCATTTCCATCTTTGTTTTTTTTTTTTTTTTTTGTATCTTGAGAAAATATCCATGCAATTGCCTAAGCTTAATTAGAACTCAAACTTACCTGGAGGCAGGTACACAGTGGAAATGTTGAAATATTTAAAAGGATCCTAGCTCCCAGAACATCATCTGAAGAGAATCCTGGGACTTGTGTTTAAGAGATAAGGCTTTTCTTTCTTTCAATTGCAGGGGAAGACTTTAGTTGCAAGTTTCCTTAGAAGTTACCTGGTTAACTACATTCATATGAAGTTATAAGAACTTGATAGCAAAGCCTTGATAAACAAAGGTGGAGAGAAAGATAGAACCCTGGATGCCCAAGCAGGCCAGTGAAAAGCAGGAGACACCAAATAGGGGACACTAGTTATGACATATAATCTTCCTCCTAAACATCACAGTTTTGATCTGGGTTTGATCAGGGTTTGAGGAAGTGTCATCACTTAGAAATGCAAAAATAATAATGGAGATTCCTCATTTCCAAACCACCACACCTAGTGAAACTGGGGAAAGGCATTTGCTTTTATTTCATCCTTTGAAATGGGTACTCAGGGAAGAATACCACCTGGCATATGGGATGCTTGAGCAATGGTACCTAGAATTAGGGTCTGAGCCTCCAACTACATTCCTTCTAGTTTCTCCCTGAAACAAAATATGTATATTTGCTTCTTTCCAATTTCCCATTAGTCAGTGTTTCTTTATCACTTCTGCACTGGGTTGACATTGAGCCTGTGAGAGGAAGTGATCCCAGCCACTTCCTCTTTCATCAGTTGGATGAGTGGCTGGGTTGTAGGGGAGAAGGGATGTTCCTGGGGCTAAGTTATACTAAGACTTCTTATTTACATAAATGAATACGTATATACATACATTGCATACATACACACATATAATATCGAGGTCCAGGAACTGTGAATACCCTGGGAAAGAAGTACATTTTCTATTAGAACAATGTAAATTATGTTGTTTTTTACCAATGTATACTGTATATATTGGTACATATAGTAAAGGGAACATAGATTTTGGGATTTTTTAGCCTATTCCAATTTTTAAAATTTCAAATATTGAATTTACTGATATAGATATACATGTGTTTGTGTATGTGTTCGCAAAGTCTATATTTTTAGTTATGCAACTATAGTTTTTTTCAAGAAATAAATGTTTAAAAATAAAAAATGAGTGGTTTACATTTAATGATTTTGAAAAGCTTTTCATATAAATTTACAAATCAGAAAAATAATTCTTTATTAGATTGTGAGTTCTAAATTATGACTCAGGAAATACGGTCACAATAGATATGCTTTTTGCCCTTATTTCTTGGGCCTCAGTGCTTGGGAAACAAATGGCTTTTAAAAAAATCCAGCCAAATTGGATATTTGTCTGTTTGCAAAGACCAGATTCCTCTCTTTTTTCCCTCATACCCCAGATACAAAGAGAGCCAACCTCAGAGCTACTTTTCTCTTTTTATTTGCTTTGTGTTGTTTTACTTTGCTGAATTCAAACAAATAGATTTAGGATTAAAAGAAAGGGAGAATAATAGCTAAAATTATTCTGAGAAAAATATTCATCTTTGTAAAGAAGAAGTGTATCAACTTGAACACATATTATTCCAGAGGAGTTCTACTCCATGCAAATCCTTCCTGGAATCCTTGAATGATGTTCCAAGGTTGTACTCTCAGTAGGTTTCTAGGTCAGTTTGATCATCTCTGTGCAAAAAGAGGGAAAGAAAATCTCATTCAGCTAGTTGACTAAATTTTAATCTAAATGGGCTTGTGATCTTTACTCAAATTGTACCCTTTTGATCATAGCATTTAAAATTATCTAACAGCTTCTCTCCCAATACATGCTTTCTGCCTTCTCTTTTATGTTTTCACTTCATGGTACACAGTACTGTTGAGTCTACTACATTGTCCCATTCTTTATCTCCTCTCCCACTCCCGCCTAGTCATCTTACATACAATGTATGCTCTATGAGGGCAAAGACTTTTGTCTGTTTTGTTCACTAAACCCCCAGGGTCTAGAATAGCACCTTACATATAGTTGACGAGCAAGAAATATTTATTGAATAAATGGGATAGATTGGATTTATCAGGTTGGTTGGTTATTTTATACAATATAACAAATCTGAATTTGATTTATTAGCCAAGTTTAATTTTTATTTTTACTGTCTGTCTTTCTTGTCTTTTTCATTTGGGTCATTTATTTTTCTATGTGTTGCTTCTTTGAGAATTTATGTGACACCAAAATATGGGGAAAGAAACAAAAATTCATCATTTAAGTTATTCTACCTCATGTAGACCGAGAAAACTGGCTGTGTCAGCAAAAGTTTCACCTACCAACTGGTTGTTTTGACACTTTAAGGACATCACTTCTGTTTTACGCACTGTTATTTAGTCTTCATGATTTCCTAGCATGGGAATCTGATCCTAGGACACTTCACATATTCCCCAAAGTAGAAGAACTTGGTGGGTAGCTTGAGGCTGCCGTACTGAGTGTTGAAGTCTAAAGTCTGAAAGTGCTGAATTCTACAAAGCTGCCATCTGTTGACTCAGTGGTACCAATATGAGTTATATCATACATAGCTATTGACCATCAGCAGTCATTAAAAACCTAGTCACCCTGTATGTATTATCCTTCTTTTGTTTCTGAGGTACTCCCTCAGAAGATATATAGATATATACATACAATGGTATTATATATGTGTACACATACATAAAAATCTCCATAAATTATTTATCTGTATGTCTGTCTATCCAGAGTGATGGAAGTGGGGAATGAATGAAGAAATGATATTTTTAATAATGCTTCAATCAATATAAGCCAGCATAATTCTGCTTTCTGTTTTGGGCTTCTTTTCCCCTGCATGAAGGATTGCTACGTCTTTACATTCTCCCTGTCTTTGGCTTTCTTTTGGATGAGGAAACATGCCTTACACCTGCTGGTGTGTTTTTATGAGATGTTTGGGATTTTCTGGGGACTTCCCCAGAGGTGACTGTGTTTCAGTGGTGAGTGAATAATGCAAAACAGTCTACAGGCTGTGTGCACTGAATAATCGTAGGGAATTCTTCAAAATAATCTCAGGTTGGTAAAATTTTCCACCCCAAATAATAATAATAGTAACAATAGCGGCAAGAGCAACAATAAACAAAATATGCCCTGTATACTTCCACCCAATTATTAGCTAATAATGCATAATTATGATTAATTCCACTCTTTAAATGCAGATTCTAAAGAGCAATAACCATTTATTTTATGTTTTCACGTTATTTTCCTGCATGTCCTTTATGTCAATTATGTGTTGTCAGGCACATCTGATTGTGCTCCACTGTGGTTTCTCTGGTTTGGTAATTGTACATTAAAAAAAAATAACAACACGTGTTTAGTATAAAAATTAATTATGTTAAACATTCCTACTAATTTTGCCAGGCAAAAAATGGCATGCCACAAATTTTCAGCATAAAGCGGGTGGCCAGCCCACTTAGGAGCTTTATGATCTGTGGCTGGGTTTGTGAGGGAGCTCTGTCAAGGCATTTTGCTCTGAGCTGAAACAGAATGCAGTGGACGGCAATCTGCCCCTGCTCCGTTCCCTGTATTCCCTTAAAATTTGTCTCTAGCCTCCACCTAATCAGCCACTTCCCAATTATGATTATAATAACAGCGCTGAAAATATCGTTTTGAAATGTCTCTGCAATCCAAATTGACAGGTTTTCTGCCAGTGAGCTGGACGGTCAAGGATGTAGTTCCTTTTTGTTTTTTTCTATTTATAAGAGGATGATCCCGAGTAATAATGAAGAAAAACAATAGCTATGCTGTAGAAATCTACCTAGAAAATCCATGGGAGCAGCAAAGGGAGGTAGCAGGGGGGAGAAAAAGAGAGGCAAAACCAGGAGGAACTGGATGAAGAAAAGTCTGCTCAATATTGCAATCTTTTGGGAATATTTTACTGTGATGCATTAAAAATATGTGATTCTTAAAACAATTTTCTGCTCCTGGAACTCAAAATAGCATTCAGTAAGGGGGAGGGGAGACAGAGCAATTAGTTGGCTTTATTTCTGAGGTTTTATTACTTTGATTCTTTTTTATTTAATCAGCCACGAACACAGCTACCAGCGGACGGTGACTTTTTCCTGAAATGTGCTTCCTGCCCAGAACAGTGCCTTGTGATTGTAGGTTAATGTTAATGAAACATGAAAAGGCAGATCCTTTTTAGGAAAATTTGTTATTAACAAATAAAGTCTTGATAACATTTAGAATCACACCAGGAATCACACTAGTGGAAATATGGCTGGAGCAGATTCTAGAGCCAGCCTGCCATGCTCAAGTGATAAATTTGTTTACATCCTTTAAAAGTTCTAACTCGGTACAGACGAGGTGACGTCCTACTTTTCACATTCATGTTCAATTCACAAACATAAAGAGACTCTGAGCCATTAGAGAAGCTTTCATTTTGGCTGGGGAAGGATGAAATGATAGTGATAGTGGCTTTCATAGCAGAAAATAATTGTATACTTTTCTTATTATTATTTTTGGCAAGGCGCTCACATTTCGGCTTTCCGGTGTATTACATCATTACATTATATAATGCATCATAATGATAGAGTGAATAGAGATGAAGAAATGCCTGCGTCTGCTCCAAGTTTAAAGAGAAAGAGACATTGCATGCATTTTCAGCTGGGGAAGCTGCTGCTCCACGAAGTATTCTCTGAGATGAAACAAAGCTGCCTTTGCACTTGGCAGTCACATTAATTGTGGACTTGCCAACCGGCTAGTTTCACTGGTGCACAAATTAGTGGGGGAATAATTCCACTTGTCTCAAAAACCGGAATATCTAAGGAATGCTTCCTGAGATGTGGACTTGTTTTTCTGTGGTTTACACCCACTCCCAAGAAACCTGCACAGAATCTTCTAAGCACAAAACCCCCAGGTTTCTACTCCAGCAAACCTGTTGGAGAGGTAATGTCTGTCATTAGGACAAATAGAAGCTTTATTATTTTTAGCAGCATGTTTTTCAGATGTGTTAAAAAAATCATTCTTTCAAATCCTCATTGTTGTAAGACAAAAGTTCATTAAAGTCTCCAGACAGGAAATTTAAATATGCTGATTATTATTAGTAACAATACCAAGAAATATGTATTGAGAGTCAATGATGGTCTAGGAGATGTTATTTAGGATGTGTCAAAGGGGTGCTGAGATAATAAGTTACTAAGGAAAAGGAAATTTGTATTTATTTATTATATTTATTTGCAATTATGTTGTGAAATACATGATTCTCAGTGACTGAAAATTTTTTTTTAAATAATCCAGATTTAGCCAAGCCTATCTGATACTGACTCTTAAAGTGTCTTGCATTTTTTAGTTCTATGGCAGATAATTTTAGTGACTGCACATTTATGGTGCAGGATTTTCAATGTCTTTTCAATGTTCAACTTTCTACAATTACAACTGCAATTAGCTGAATGCTAAACATTCACTCTTTCATTCCATAATTGTGAGCTTATTGTATACTTTGTATTATGTTAGCTCAGGAATTTAAAGGTGGAGGGACAAGACCTGGACCCTCTGTCGTCACGGTTTACGGTCTGGAGATATAGACTTTATTGCACCAAAACAACCCAACAACTTTGGCTTTACTAGAGTCTCTATTCTTGCATCAAATCTATTCTATATTCACTTTTATTTAGACCAATCAGCCTTGAATTTATTGAGAAAGTCTACATTAGTCTTAATATTATGCTGTAGCTTTAAACCTTAGCAGGAAAGAAAAAAATAGTCAATTCTGGAGACAAAGTACATGAATGTTCCCAATGTCACTTGTTGACTTGGGCCGGGGCGGAGGGGTTAGATCCGTGGTGGAGCACTTGCTTTGCACCCCCAGGCCCCAAGTTCTAGCCCCAGAGCTACAAAACAAAACAACAACTACAGATTTTCTGTTTTTTAGATATTTCTTTACTTTGGGTCTTCTCCACTCATACAATGCAAGATTTATATAACCAAATAAAATGGAGATGTATTTAGTTATTTAGAAAGTTGGGATTCTTTAGCTAGCTAGCCAGCTAGTTAGTCATTGTTGTTTGACATTTTGGACATTTGACTCTGCTTGGATATTATGGCATTCAAGTGCTTTATAAATTAGAAAAAGATTTTGAAAACAGTACTGTATTTGCTTAGTGTTAAAATTGTGGACTTTGGAGTCATATAGATGAATAGGCCTGGATTCAAACAGTGGTTCTGCCACAGAGTCACTAAGTGATCTTACTTTCTGTAAGCCTCAGTGCTGTCTTTGTAAAATAAGAATAATAGCCATTTTTCAAGTTTGCTATGAGTGTAGATGAGATAATCCATTAAAATAGCTTATAGAACACTCAATAAATGGTAGCTATTTTTTTTTAATAATTTCTAATCCTTATTACAACTTTATGAAGCAGCCTACTAATGATCCCATTAAATCCTCCTGTTTGTTTTTATCCATACACGGTGACAAAGGGACACTCTCTTTTCTGGAATTCCTACATCTCCTTTCTTCACTTAAGTACTATCTACTTATTTCTTAGAGCTCAGTTAAGGGTCTCTTTCCTGATTTCAGCACTTTAGTTCAATACATTGCCTTACCACATATATGTATTTAGCCTCATGATATACAAGTCACTGTGTTATGTGCTGGAAATAAAGTGATGAAAATAGGAAGACAATAGGCCCTCCCACCATGCATCTTACATTCTAACCAAGTCAGTTGACTATTTATAAATACTACAAGGTATTTATTTCGGGTGGATGAAGTCCTTAGAAGGTGAAGTTCAGGGTGTCAAGAAAGCAATGCTGGGGATCATTGCCTAGTTTGAAAAGATTTCCTTGAGGAGGTAGTGGTGGGTTGAGATTCAAAAGACAATGGGGCTTAATCCAAAGGAAGAGAGTTGGGTAAGATGGGGAGAAAATGTCCTGTGCTCTCCACCTGTGCGAAGCTCTGAGGACCACGTAACCTGCTTCTTAGGAGCGGGGATTTAAGGACACCTTTCCTAATTTCCTGGTGAACAAAGCATTGCCTCTTCTTGGCAGCTCCAGATATGCTTACTGTTAAAACTATTTATTTGATTTCTTTCCAAATATGCCTTGTTTATCCATCCACTCATTTATTCTATAAATATTTGTGGAACATCTAGGGAGATCCCAAGTAAAGGAAACTTTGTGTAATGGATGCCATTTTTATAATCTAGTATCGCTAAGGTATATTTTTATAACTCTAGATCTGGCTTTATTTATTACACCCTGTGGTTTGAATGTGCCCCCCAAAGTTCATATGCTGGAAAATTAATCTCCAATGCAGCAAAGTTGAAAGGAAGGAACTTTAAGCAATTATTAGGTCATGAGTACTCTACCCTTGTGACTGGACTAATGCCATTATCATGGGAATGAGTTAGTTATCACGAGTGGGTGGGTGATTAAAAAATGAGTTGCCCCCCTTCCTTCTCTTATTGTCTTGCACATGATCTCTTGCCACACAATACATTCCATCATGTTACAGCACAGGGAAAAGGCCCTCATCAGAGGTGGGCTTTCAGTCTTGGGCATCCTACTCTCCATAAACTTGAGCTGAATTAATTTCTATTATTTATAAATAACTCAGTCTATGGTATTCTGTTACAGTAGCACAGAACAGTCTAAGACACTACAGAACAACCTGGATAGTAAGAGACATGTCTTTTGTCACTTGACGTACCATTAATTGCTAGAGTTGGCACTTAATAGATGATGATGACCCTCAGTGACCTCTGTGTTGATCTCTCACATGGTCACACTTCTTCGCCACACTTTCTAAATCGCTGGCAGCATCCTGCACTGTTGAATGTTTCTAGCCTAACAAAAAACATAATTAAGAAGGTAAATCTGCTGAAGCTGAAACAAATCATTTAATTCATTCCGCAAGCCAAATGGAAAATGATTTTGAGATTATCCACCATATTGGGTTATCTGCTCTACTGATCTGTACCATTAGCTCAGGCAGTTGGGAATTGCTTGCAATTCACTATGAGGCAGATTGTGTTTGGTTTGCTTTGGCTGTGTCCCCTCCTCTGAAGTGGCTGCAAGTCTCTCCAATTTGGTGAAGGCATCCAGTCAGGGTGGCCAGTAACCAAGTCAGCTTCTTTGCTGGTACTTTGGTATGCTGTGAACCTTTGGTGTGCTGCCTACCTTCTTCCATCAACACCCAGCAGCTCAGGGTGGTTCCTGGTAGTTATTTACTCATCTAGGTTTTGGGGTGGCAGGTAGTATCCTGTTAACTTTTCAGCTCTCTTAGGGCACAGAAGTGACCTGAGGCCACCCAATCCAGAGTCCTTTTCTTTTCACAAGAGGTAACTGCTGACTGTGTTTCTAGGTTTAAGAGAGGCATCTCAATCATGCAAGACAAATTGGGGGTGCTGAGCATCTGAGAAGCTGAATTCCCTCAGCTGCTTTAATGTACTGCACACCGCACAAGTGTCCTGGCTTTTGAAATTTCCTATACCTAATGTGGCAGAATAGGGCAGGCCACCTTGAGGCATTCTCCACAAGTTTGGTGAGAATCCACCCTTAAACCACCTTTGCCTTAATTCAGAAGTTATACTGAAAAAGGAAGGTTTAGAAAAATCATGTGAAATGTGCAGTTTGAAGGTAACTAAGACCTATTGATTCAGTTTTAAAAAGGGTTTGAATGTCTAGTTTCAAACCTTAGGTGTGAGCACTTCAGTAATTGATAAGTAGCAAGGAGATAGGGAACACTTTGATTGATGGTAGGCAGGGAGATAGATGATCATCGGATACATAAGAACTGGTTTTCCTTTGTGGACTTGCTCCCAACATGGCTAGGGAGTCAGTAAGGCAGTGTTAAAGATTTTTGTCATCACCTATCCTCAATCAATCTTGGATCCCTTTCTGTCCTTTGGACTTATGAAAATGGCAGGACCCCTGGTGGTTTGCAGGCCTGGGGCAGTTGCAGAGCTAACATAAGCCATTCTGGCAAGGCTTGGATTATTGGCCCAGAGAGGTGGCCCAGGTGTTGACAGGTATCATCATTTATTAGGAAGGCTGCTTTTGAGTTTGGCTGTATGTTCTCAGAATGTAGGTAGGCTGAAGTCGGGGGGGGGATAAGTTAATAAAAATAAAACACCTGATTCAAAGCAGATTACTTAAATTGGGTAGTTTGCTAATATCACAGTACAGATCATGCTTTTGTATACTAACCCAGATAGATGCACAACTGAGTACATTTTATAAAAAGTACCATAACTTTTATATTGAAAATATTTCTATAATCCAAATGCAAGATGGTGCCATCTGTATTAGCCTGCTTTTGTGAAGGTGAGATCAAGGCCTTGAACCTATAAATCCAGCATGATTGCAGGGCGACATCTCACAATGGAAACAATTGCACAGATTTTTGTTCAGGGAAATCTTTCAGCTATTAAAGATAAGACCTTCTTCATAGTAATGAAGAATACTGGCTACATGAATGGTGGTAGCAATTCACCCAGCATCTCTTTCCCACTGTGCATTTTTTCATTCCCTACCCCTCAACCTGAATGTTCACTAGAAATGTGAAGGCACGGTTCTTATGGTGATGGCTAGTAAGAACCCAGGACTCCTTGCCACACGACCACCTGCATTCTGCTGACCACCAAGTGAGCTGAGGAGAGGTTCTGTGTTCTAGAAATGCACCCGGTCCCTTAGTGGCACAAGAATTCCAGAGACCTGGATAGAGCACCTGAGTGCAGACCCCAACCTATGGCGACTATGAGATAATTTATGTGTGATTTTTTTTTTTTTTTTTTTTTATGGGTACCGGGGGGGTCGACCTCAGGACCTCGCGCGCCAGTGGGCGCCCGTGCCGCTGAGCGATATCACCGGCCCCTTTTTCGTATGTGGGTTCTGAGAGTCGAACTCGGGCCCTCGCGCTTGCCAGGCAGGCGCTTAAGCCGCTGAGCCATCTCACCGGCCCTGTGTGATGTTTTAAATTACTTCATTTGTAGTAATTTCTTACACAATAGAGAACTAATATAATTATTCTACTTATAAAATATCCCATAAAATTTGTAGCTAGTCAAGTCACTTGACCTACGATGGGCTTCAATGTATAAAGTTGTGTTTTACACACAATTTCTGGCTTCAAGCAGTAGAATATAAAGAAAGCACATCTGTCCTGTTGTCACCCAATTGTCTCCAAAGTCCCAAAACTGGTGGAACTGTACGTCACCTCTGGACCATCTTGAGTCCCCTTTGATGTCTCAGCACAGACACATTTCATCCAAGGAAGGGTGAGTAGTTGTGAGGGATCTGGAGGAGATGTTGGTGATGGCAATTCTTCCCTTACTAACAGCCCTAATAGTCCTGGAATTTCAACTAAAGCCGTACGATGAGACATTGAGAACTGCAGGGTTATCCAGACAGCCTTTCACACCTGGCCTTTTCTGTTTTGCCCCAGGGAGAATCTGACCATCTGTATATTCATTGCTATTTTCCCCATTATTTATTACCTAGACAGAATAGCATGATTAATTATTGATCATAGACCAGTAACTGATTAAAGTGTGGTTCTGATCGGCAGTCAAAAGCCATTTGTTTCCAGGCATTCACAGTTCTTGCATAGAGTGGCAGAACAATACTCTCTTTCCAGTGCATAAAATATGACACCTGTAGACAGGCTGTAGTTATAAGCTGGTAACAGAGCCCTTCCACTATACTTTGTCTTAATAAATGTAAAATAATGATTTTCCAAAAGAGAGAAACTGTTTGGAGATTTACATGTGGAGAATACGATATGAAATATAATGGGAGGATTCTAATTAGAATTGTTTCTCATGGACTAAATGCTTTGCTAAAGAGAAACTCACTAGGAATAGCTCTTTACCATCTGGGAAGCATATCAAATTTTGTCTCATTCTTACTTCATTTCTGGGTCTATTCTCTCTCTCTCTCACTCCCTCTACCTTTTTCTCAGTCTCTCCTTCTTTTTCTCCCTCCCTTCTTTTCCCCTTTAAAATTTTTTTATGTTTATTAATATACATTTGTAATACAAAATGATTACATTCATTGTGGTGAGTTGATTGCTCTTTTCCTTCCCATCTCTCTTCCTTTTCAGATTTTGCACTGGATAGTCTATGCCAGGAGCTGGCAAACTATGGCCCGAAGGTCAAATCTGGTCCACCACCTGTTTTTGTAAATAATGTTTTGGAACCTAACCGGGCTCATTCATTTTCACATTGACTATAGGTGCTGTTGCACTAAAATGGAAACTGATTAATTATGACAGAGACCATGTAATCCATAAAGATGAACACATTTACTATCTAGCACTTTGTGGAAGAAAGTCTGCTGACACCTATTCCATAAAGCAGCTACTAGGGACAGAGTCAATAAGACAGAGTCCCTGTCTTTGGTGGCTTCAGTGTTATATGAGTATCTTTAAGAATACTGTTCTGGAAGATAGGGCGATGAGATGATGGACATATTAATGAATGTTGTGGGAACCAGGTGATAAGCATTATGTATTTAGCAAATGAGATTGGAAAACCATGTCTTAGTAAAGGTATGATTTGAGTTGAGAATTTCTTGGAAGTTTGGATATGGAGAAAAAGAATCACAACTTGAGTTTTACAGTGCAAATACCTTATTTTAGCCCTTATAAAATATCCAACTGAAGTTACAACTCTTTCTTTGGAATTTTTTTTTTCCATTTCTGGCCAGTACCAAAGCTATTACTCAGTCCTCTGTTTAGAAACATCTACAGACATGAGTGGCTTTATGGAATCTCATTTTTATCTTGGGTTTTGATAAAGGGTGGTGCTTCTGATGCAGGGGAACACCAGGGGATCTTGATTGGCCAAACTCTTTCAGACCTCCAAAGATGCTTGTAGGAGCTGCAAATGGGAATCAATGGGCTCCAGATGGGGAGGAGATGCCCATATGCCCACAGACAGAAGTAACCTCTGGGTTTTAAACAGTGTTTGCTTCCAGAGAGTGGTGTCCTTGTAGTGCTTGTGGTGTTCCCTTTCCTCTGTCCCCTCTGAACTTGGCTGTAAGATCAGTTCTTTCCAGAAACTAGTAAACATTATGGTGTTTTCTTCTGTCTTTTAAAAAAATATTCAAGTTCCAAGTGGGCAGTTCAGTTCAAGAACCTAGTTTCAGTCCACTTAAGATGCTTTCCAGGCTGTGCACAAACAAAACCCCAATTAGGAAAATTAAGTGAATATCAGTAGACAACTGTGTCAGATTTGTGAACTCTTCAAAGTGGAAAGCAACACTGGTTCAAGTTTTTCTAGATACAAAAATGAATAGTAGAAGCAAGCTGCAAATCTTCGCAAAATAAGTTTTGAAAAATTTGAACAGCTAGCCTTTGCCAAAAAAAATAAAATTCATGACAGTAGGTAAAACCTTTAGAGTTTATTGCCCAGTCATCAAGATGTGAATTCCTGTATGAAAGGATTTTAATCCAAACCTCCTAAGGTGAAAGGAAGTTCCTTTTATTGAATGGGGAGTGAATGGCAGTTAAGTGATGGGCTTGTTCTGTTTAGACTTTTAGACATATACAAGGAACTCTGGATTTTTCTTCCTGGAGTTGTTAGGTTCTCTAATCCAGACACTATAGAAGATGCTGGCTCATTCAGAAAAAGTAATGGCATCAAGTTACAAATCCAGAATTTGAGCCAACCAAACTTATATTTGAATCCTCTGTTCTTCATTCCTGTGACCCTGATCCAGTCACCTAACTTTTCTCAACCCTGCCTTGTTAATCTGTAAAACGAGTGTAGACAGTTGTGAGAGTCTCATGAAGTGTAACACAGTTAGTACCATTCCCAACACATAGACAGTAATTAACTAATCTTGGCTGTTTTTATTTTTAGGTTAATGTTATAGTAATTTGATTTCCTAGGAGGTTTAGGGATGCTATAGAGAATGACTTGGACTTAAAACTCATACCTTTGCCCACACTTATTTAGAATGTGTTCTCTGAGTCAAGTAAAGTCAAAATGGTGTTTATGAAACAGTACATGAATGAAAATTTCTAAATGTCTGCTTAAAGACTGGCCAGCAGAGTAGGACAACAGAGTCTTTAGGAGACAAGTCTATTTACTCAACATCCATTGAATGAGCACTATGTGTCAGACATTGGGCAATGACTCAGGAGACAAAAATAAATAAAGTATTGTTTTTGGCTCAAGATTTTATAGTCTCATTACTCTATAGATATGTTAACAGAAGATTATAATTCTGTGTGAAAAGTGCCATAGTAGAGGCTATGGGATTCAGATGGTAGTGAGGATACAAGGAAAACCTTATGGAAGAGAATGCTTTTGAGCTGAAATTCAAAGAAGGAGCAGGTGTTTCCCAGGCAGACAGGTGGAAGGACACACCAGGCAGAAGGAACCATGCAGAAAGACACAGAGGCATGAAAAGCCCTAGAAATTCAGTACTACTGGAACATAAAGCACATGGTGGAGATGGTGAAAGGGGGTGCAGCTGGATGAGTTGGCAGAGCCCTATATAACATGCAAAACATTTGGTTTGGATCCTATAGATGAGAGGAAGCCATGGAGAAGTTTTGAGCAGATGAGTCACCTACTTCAATATGTCTGTTAGAAAGATAATCTGGTTGGCATCATGCAGGACTAATTGGAAGCAAAGAGTTAGATCAACTATGAGTCTATTGCAAGTATTCAGGCAAGAGATGATGAAGTTCTGACCCAGGAGTGTAGCAGTGAAGAGGAAAAGAAAGAAAGGCACAGAAGTGATGCTGAAATGGTAGAGACTGATAGAAATGGATAGGAAAGGGTTGATTATTTTTTAAGACCAATGTAGTTTAAGAATGCAGGTCACTCACGTGATTGACAAATGTGACGTACGCTTCTGAGAGCTTCTGTGATCCAAAGTGGGCTATAAACAACAGCATGAGTTCTTGCTGCTTTCATTTAGGAGAGCAGTATTGGCCACCTCATGTTAGCTCCTTGAAACTCTAAATGGACTAGAGATACAGTCCTCCAAGGTCAATCTTTGTTGATTGATAATGTGGTTGAATTACTTACCATGGCTCAGCCAAAGTCAAGCTTGAGGAATGCCCACAATCTGTGTACTTTAGTTTTATACAAAAGAAAAAGCCTGATTGACTAAAATTTTTTTAAAAATTACACTTTCCCTACACATTTTTTCTTGGAAAATCTAATTGAAAGCAGCAACCTCTCAGACATACTATTTAAATATAACAGTACTCATAATGATCTGCCCCTTCGCCTATCCACCCATATATCTGTCCATCCATTGTCCCTTATTTTTGTCTAGGCACAGAAACCACCAGGGAGTTTTAACAAATACAAATCATTCATTATCCACTGCCATCATGAATAAGTTGGGAAAATTCAAGATACAGATTTGGAAAACTCTTTTGTCAAATCTGGAATCGGCAAAGTCTGTTTGTTTACTAGCTCTCCTAATGCAAATTTTATGTTTGTTAATGTCCATTATGCAATTTTGTAAAAGTAATATAAATATTTTGTGCACAGGAAATTTGTGTGTGTATAGAATGCTTCTTTCTAAAAGGGCACTTCCTAATGAAGTAATTACTATAGACATTATTTTGGGTATAAGTGTGTGTCAATATGTGTATGTTTATATATATATATATATATATATATATACGTATATATATACACACATATATACATATTCAATCTGATTCTTAACATATGCTAATCTCCATAGCATAGTAATACTAAAAGAAAATTTGGTAATACTTAAGTGCCCTATCATTGTGAATTCATTTTATATTCATTGAAATAGCATTGATCAAAATGAATTCATTTGGTATTCATGTAGATGTCACATGTACTTCCATAGGTGTTTCATTGTAAATTAGCATTTCTCAGAGGACACTTAAAATAAGTGTTACTGAAAGTCCTCATTACACATATTGCCGAGATTAGTACATTAAGGATCATGTACTTACATAGTACTAATGCATTCTGCCACTTAAAATACATTACCCATTTCTGATATCTAGCAAATATCTAGGCAATTTTGAGAATTACTGACATCCTCAAGGAAGCAGTACTTTTATGATTAAGCAGGTTGCCTCTATTTTGCTCTGATTTTTTTAAAACTAAAGATCTGCTAGATACAAAAAAGGAGGATTAAGACTGAAATTTATATGATTGCAGTAATATTTAAATGACTTTTTATATTCAAGCACTCAAGGAAAATACTTCATCAATTTTTGTTTTTGATAAATCACCTTGTTAAAAAAAGTATAGAATTTATAGATCACAAATTTGGCTAGAAAACATTGGATTCCAGATGTACCACTTGTTTTTTTTTTTTTTTTTTTTTTTTTTTTTTTTTTGTTAGCTTCTCAGAACCAATCAACAAACAACACAGTAATAAATAAGAGTATCATCCATCCTGGCTGTTTGTACCCTCCTTGCAATTTTTTGAAAATTATTTTGGACAGAATTTTTGTTGAGACCATCTAGATGTTGGGAGGGAATGGTGGTAGCTCACCTCTGGGGCACCTGGCTGCAGGAGAATTCATGAGTCAGCGGAACGCTGGTAGTTCTCATCTGCCTAAGGATTCCGGCAAAGCAAGTCTGATGAGGGACATAGCGATAGCAACAGGCTTGCAGATAAAATGGGTAAAGCTCTGGGGATATTTTGAGTGCTGGTTGGTGAGACTTAGAGTCATGTGGTAAAGTGATTTAAATTCAAGATTTTGTTTTGGTACTAGAGAGTGAATCCAGGGCTTTCTCATTGAGCTACATGCTCCAGCCTTCATTTTTTAGTTGAGACAGTCTCACTAAGTTGCCCAGGTGGGACTTGAGCTTGCAATTCTCCTGCCCCAGCTTACCAGATTGCTGTGATTTGCTTTGAAGAATAGAGTTTCCCAGTACACTGTTGGTGATAATGCAAAATGATGCAGCCACAATGGAAATATCACGGAAGTTCCTCAAAACATTAAAAATAGAACTACTACAGTATGTTGTTGAGCACTCCCACTGCTAGGTATTTATCCAAAGCAGGTGAAATCAGAATCTTAAATGGTTGTTAGTATTCTTGTGTTCAATGCAGCACAGTGAATTGCTTAAAATAACCAAGGTGTGAAAACAATCTAAACATTCATGGAAAGAAAAATGGATAAAAAAATGTTATATATACACAGTGGAATACTATGCAGTCTTTAAAAGGGACATCCTGTAGTATGCAATATTGATGTGCCTTGAGGACAGTAAGACTCTGGTCTACCGAATGATTACACTTCTGTGAGGAATTTTAAATTGTCAAACTCTTAGACTCAAAGAGTGAAATTGTGGTTGCCAGCGTTCAAAGGGGAAGGTAAAATAGCAAGGCACTAATCAACAGGGTATGACTTTCAGTCAGATAACTGAAGAGGCTCTAGAGACCTGCTGTACATTGTACCCATAGTTAACAAAACAGTATTTCACATTTAACAACTGATTAAAGGGGTAGATCTCATGTTAATACTTCTTACTACAATAAAATAAAATAAATAGAGTTTCTCAGTAAAAAGTCACGCACTAAAGGATTTAGGTTCACACATGGGAAAACCCATCATGTTTCTAGGACACACGAGTTGTCACTTTAGATCCCAGTTCTTTCATGTTTTAGATTCATCTGTTTCGCCTTTCTCTTCACACGCATTGTCTGATTGCTGTCTACCCTTGTTACATGTTGGAGGGCTGTCCCTGAGATGGACTTTCTCCAGCCACACTGGCAGGAGACATCACCTTATTTGGTGCTGACTCAGTGGGAGCCAAATTTCCAGCAGTCTACCAACTCACACCTGCAGAATTTGCAGGCACATCCGTTTTGCAAACACACAAAATGGGTAATTGGGCACGCAAATGCCTATTTGCATTGCAATTTGGCATTTGTATACACAGTGATGGATTTTTTCATGTGCAAATGAGAGGGACACAAGTGTAAAATGGATGTCCTCAAGTAAGAAGGGTGCTTTTAAAAACATATATACTTTTCAGAACCCCTTAGAAATTCTAGGAGTGCCAAGAAAATAGGCAGGTACACAGATACATTTCTTTTGTGCTTCACAGCCTTTTCAGGTACAGTCCTCCTAGAGCACAGCTCATTTGTGACTTAGTGAAAAAAGCTACTTTTCCCCAAATAGGAAGAGCAGCACCAAGAGTTTTCACCGGAACAAAGGATTTACCTGAAGTGTCATGAAATTAACTAATAAACATTAATACCTACTTCAGCTCTAACGAAATGTAGGAAGTTTTTACATTCTCAGTGTTTGGAATTTTATCGTGAGTCCTGTACATTGATTTGAGATATGTCTTTGTTATTTTTTTCTCATTGCTGGAACAAAATACCTGACACCCAAAGTTAAAGGAGGAAAGGTTTATTTAGCTCACAGTTTGTGCAGGTTTCAGTCCTTAATCGGCTGGCTCCAAGGCAGGGTGGCATGGCACAGGGGTAACAGTTCAAGGTGGCAGAAGACAGCAAAAGCAATAAGAGCAAAAGTGGGGAGAACAAGCCTCTTTTCCTCCCTTATATTGTATGCAGGCTACCCGCCCTCAGGTGGGTGTAGCACTCACACCATCTCCCTGCCCTCCTCTTGCACAGGCTCAGGATGTTTACAAAGTGAGGACCTTGGTGACCTGCGGAGTCACTTAGTTAAACTTCTAAACTTCTCAAGTTGACACAATGAATAACATCCTAGAGTGGTAAGGGAATGTCCTTTATACCCCAAGATGTAGAACTGCCGAGTTATTTAGTTAAGCTTCTAAACTTCTCAAGTTGACACAATGTATCAACCATTACAAGATACATTATTCTATTTTGTATTAAACTTGCACACCCATTTGGAACTATAAGCTTTTGTAGTTAATTGGAATGAGACAGAAAAATATTGTTGGCTCTCATACAGAGAAATTGCAGAGTTTTGAGGTGCTCCCCATGTTCTAGCTCATTCTCTGGTTTCTTAGTCTCTTCTGTATGACCTTGGGTTTTTAAGTTATGGCTCCTCATTCAGATCTCATCATGTCCAGAGGGGGCCAGGAAAGGAAGCCAGAAACACTGAAGGTGACCTAGGCTATGGCCCAGGGCTGCATTCCTTTGCCAGCCATTCCCTGGTATCTGCTTGGAGATCCCAGTTCCCTTGTTCCATACATTAGAGTTCTTATTGTCCTCTGATCCCTTCTGTTCCCAGAAACTTGCAGGAACTCCTCTTGGCTTTTTCAGATGTGGCTTTAAGATTCCGTTATGGCTCCTCATTTTTCCTTTGTTCTAGGGGTGCCTATGACACTTTGAAGACACTGTATGAGGGCCTGAACTATGGCTGAAATGGTTCGCTACGGGAATTCATCAAGGCTTTGTCCCTGGCTCTTCACTCTTTCCTCTGGACATTCTTACTTTTCTGAACTCAGGCAAACTTGTGACGTCCAATATGGCCATAGTCTGATCTATAACACCAGCACATTTTTCTAGTTGCTGTGCACTCTCTTATCTCTGATTTCATATGCCTACAGTCAGTTCTGGCTTTCTTTTTTTATTTTCTTCTCCCTATACTTGACTTGCTGCTCTGATCTTCAACCTTTTCATCTTCGTTGCTGCTTTTTACTCCCCTGCTACTCTCATCCCAAGCATTATGAAGTCTTATTTGTAAACTGTCCCAGTTCCTATGCCTTCTTCTTTGCTGCAGCCACACTACCTGGTTCTCTTAGGCAGGGGTCCCCAACTTTTTTGGCATGAGGAACTGGTTTTGTGGAAGACAAGTTTTCCATAGATGGGGGACATGTTTTCTTTTTATTAGCATATATTTTCAATACATAATAATTGCATTGCCTAGTGCTAGCATCCTTGCCTCAGCCCCACCTCAGATCATCAGGCATTAGATTCTCATACGGAATGTGCAGCTGAGAGCCCTTGCATGCACCGTTCACAGTAGGGTACTCGCTCCTGTGAGAATCTAATATCACAGCTGACCTGACAGGAGGTGGAGCTTAGGTGGTAATGTCAGTGATGAGGAGCAGCTATTAATACAGATGAAGCTTCTTTGCTTGCTCACTTATCATCTCCTGATATGCTAGCCAGTTCCTCACGGGCCACAGATGGGTACCCATCCATAGCCCGGAGGTTGGGGCACCTTGTTCTTAGGTCTGGATAGTGGTACTTACTATCTGAGGTGTCTCTGTGTGCCTGATTATTGTTGTTTACATGGCACTTGTCTGATTACAACGTAGAGGGATTCCATATCATCAGATCAAGTTCCAATTGTCCATCCTGCTCTTCAAGACATGTATTCAACATGATTTCCCATAGTGATAAAGGAAACATCTTTGACAAATTTTTTACTCCAGACAGACTTTTCCATTCATTTGCCTACATATGACATTTTTCTATATGTTGTGTGCATTTTTCCATGTAGATCCACCAACCTGGAATGTTTTCTCCTCATATTCAGCTGAGCCATGAAACAATCCTCAAGGTTTTCACAAACTCTAGTTCTTTAAATAAACTATTTCATGTGTATCCCAGCCCAACACAGGTTTTGCCAACTTTGAATCCTCCAGCATGGAAAAACCTACACCAGCAGTTCTATGTGAATCTGCTCCTCCCTAAAAAAATAATAATAGTTTTGAATCCTTTTCAATAGTTAGCACAGTGACGGTTACATGGTAAATTCTAACTGAGTACTTCTTGACTTTGTTTCTGCATCTGGGTGGGCTGGAGGTCAGCAGAGAAGGCTGAAGAGTGAGGAGCTGGGGGAAAGTCCCGACACTCCATTAAATATTCCCTTTTTACAATACTTCCCACTCACCAGGTTATTATTATTGTTTTATATTTAAATTCCAGCTCTTCCCCTTCCCTCCTGCTCCAGAGGAACAAGGGCCTAATAGGCTTCATGTACAAGTGCCTATTTTTATTAAAGACAAGTGTAATCTTTTGTAGACCAAATGTCCCCATCATAAATGCTAATGGAGAAAAATATTAGGACTCATTTATTTATGAACCTGTTAATAATGAGGTACAGTTATGAAAAAAGGCTTCCTCAGCAAAAGCTCCTGAACAAACAATGCACACTGGGGAAAAAGGAGCTAGTTAGCCTTCTTGACTTAGATAAAGCTATGGAGAAATGACAAGTGCCAGTAATTAGCATAGCCTCTTCAACAAGATAACCCTATACATCTTTGTCTATTTCAATCACCAAAGACTCTGATCCAGTGTAAAATTAAACCTTGGATGCCATCAATTTCTGTTAACCTCTTTATATTGTTCTGTGTTCATGCCTATGTGATAGATAGATTTTGTCATTTTATTAAATGGTGACAACTCTACAGACACGTGACCTAAAAATCTATTTGCTCCTTGGCCAAGTATTCTTAATCATCTCCTGGTGTGTTTCACAACCAGGAACTAGATTTATTCCCACATGCCAATGGGTAACTCCTAGTCTTTAAGAACTTAGTTCACCCCAACTTGCCCTCCCCAAATAATCTAGTCAGAATACTAGCTGAGGTCTAGGTTCCCAATCAAGCTGTTTATTATATTCACATAGTCATTATGAAACTCAAGCTTTGACACTTCTTTTCCCCTAAATACTTCCTTCCTTCTCACCAAACACAACTGTCCAGCCTATTTTAAATGCTCCTGATTCCTCTGGCTTTAGCAGTTAGTTTTAATCTAGGGTACTTTTGAAATTTTATTGCTTAATATTCTTTGGTGCCAATAGGCTTTTATTAGTTTTTTCATTCATCATTGCAAGGCATAACAATAAATGTTATCATCCAAATTGGGCAATAATTGGAAATTGTAAGAAATCAGTCTGACCTTGGTGTCCAGGTTTACACATAGTAAGTCTTGTGTGGGCTAATGAGGAAGCCAGCATGGGGTGCCTGTGTGTATGGGCTGTTAAACGGTCCTTCCAGGCACTGGCTGGATGGTTGTGTTGCTCTTATGTGAAGGAAACCTCCAACCAGGGCAGTGGAAATATCACTTAACTTAGAAGAAAAAGCTATTTCTATCTTAACATGTGTTAAGTCCTCTACTCCTCTTAACTAACTTCCTTCCAAATTCGATTTTATTACACTGTTTCCTACCACTTAATTTTTCTCAAGCCTGAGTTCACTCTTGTTTTCTTCCTAAGAACTTCACTTGCTGTTTGAATAACATTTTTAGTTCCAGGTGCACGGCCACCCTCAACTCTGTTGTGCTGTTCTGTCTCGGTCTCTATATCTCTTGCTATCTCTTCTTTTTTTGTTCAGGAAACAGCACAGCTAATGTGCTGAGTCCATTATGGTGAGAAAGGTGCCAAAATTCAGCTTCTGTAAACTTCTTCTCACTTTGAGCCATGATTGGAGTGGGTCCCTGGGAAATAGGACGCACTATCATTTAAATATGTGATTACACAATATTTAAAAGCACACATTATCCACCCAGTAGAGCAAAACAGCCCACAACAAGTAAATGGAATAAAGCACATTTGGCTGCTGCTTAAAAGCTCAGGTTTGCTTTGTACTAAATGGGGAGAGAGCCCTGAGACAGGTCTGGTTTATCAGGGAGACTCGGTTCAGCGTCTTCTGTCTTGTTGCTGAGATTGTTTTCTACGACCTGGGGCTTCCTCCTATGACTGAGAAAGAAAGGACCATTGAGTAAAAGTCACTCTGACCTTTACAGCTGTGAAGAAAGAGGTAACATTGGAAGGGAAGGAAAGAGAACTAAAATTAGGAAGTAGGAAAGAAAAAGGAGGGTTAGGAGAAAAGAACATTGATATTTTGGAAACATGCAAAATTTACCTATGTGCCTATTCTGAGCTAGAAAAGCTTACAGAGCTCCATGGATGGACACATACAATTGTATTCCTGCTGGTAAGTGGCCTTGACTGGAGCTATTGCGACTATTAGCCAATACCTGGGTAGTCATGAGGGGATCCCTGAGACCATACAGAGAATTCTGTTTGAAAGCTCCCTCAAACAAACAAACAACCTCAAAAGGAGTGATTGGTTTTGAGAGAGAGAGAGAGAGAGAGAGAGAAAGAGAGAGAGAGAGGGAGAGCTGTTATCTAAATTGTATCCCTAGACACTGAAAAGTTCACAGAATTCAATGCTATAAGTCACTTTCAAGTTTTCTTGGAGTGATTCTGGCTCTTCCCTTTCCCCACTGCAACCCATGCTCCCCCCAGGATCAGGCCAGGCCTCTGAGCTCAGAATGTCATTTCTGCCCAGCCTTCCTGCATTCATATGTCCTCCTCTGTGAATTAAGCTTCTACACTTAGCCAGACACATCTCAAATTTTTCAGTGTATTGTGAGTGTCCCTTCCCTATTGAAAAAAAAAGCTCATGTGATTTAATTTTCATTATTTTTAGGTGTTAAGTTTTAGATTAGCATACTATGTCTTAAACCACTGTATTAGAATGCTGCTTGACTCACTTCCAAATTGAAGATCTTTTAAAAAAATTGAAGCAGTCCAATAATTTTAAATCACTCTACACTGTGCATTGCAATTTAAAATTATTGGAGTGCTTCAAATTTTTATAAGCCCTTGAATTTGGAAGTGATCAAGGTTCTAGGCATACTCAGTGTAGAGCAATTTAAAATTATAAGAGCTGTCAAATTTTTATATAAGCACTTCAGTTAGAAAAGGGATTTGGGTTCTGAGCATGTGCAGAGAAGAGCCATTTAAATTATTAAAAGTACTTCCAATTTTTTTTCCCCAAGCACCTGATTTTGGAAGAGTTTTGGTTTGCACAGCCTAAAGTGACAACTTCCTTTGAGAGAGTCTGTGTAAAGAGACTTTCAATCTTTCAAATAGGGCCATCACTGTAGGGATGTGAAGTAGGCAGCTGGTTTTCTGGTGTGATCCGGAGGCCACAAACAGGATGTGTCTGCTCCCGAAGTCTCACTGGCTTGGACTTTTGTCACTATTATGTTTTTTTTTTTTGGTGCTAGCTTTTCTAGAAGGCCCCTGTGGGAATACTAATCCCTTACTTTAAATCCAAGCTATAGTGGGATTGGTGCATCAATGAAGGGTATGGGCTTTGTCCCTCCCCCACGCTCTCACAGTGGGGGAGTGAAAACACATTTTGGTAACAGAGAGGGGAGGGACAAGTCTCCGTCACAGCTCCTGGTGGTGACAGGTCATAATCCTGAGCGGAAAGCATAGGGCCTCTTGGCTGTGGCTGATAATGTTCTAGGTAGCATCATAAGAGGATGTAGTCAGAAACATAAAATTCTCTTTATCTGTATCAGGATTTTACTGAGTGCTGATGCCCTCCCCCATTAAAACTAATCATTAATAAAAGGTGGATTCTCTGATACTTTTAATGTTCATTTGCATTATGGCTTGCCCAAGATATCAATTTCCTCCTTTCTGAGAAGTGAAATATTATTCATCTGAAGCATTTTAAGGGGAATATTGAAAGGATCGTGGAATCAATAGGTTCAACTTATAGGTTGATTTGCCTTATTTCATCATTTGGTTGGGAATTTCAATGATGTAACAGAAAAAGAAGGGGACAAAAAACAGAATGGAAATAATATTTCTCTTTCAAAGTTTTATTTACAACAAAGGGAAAGAGAAGATAAATGTTGTAAAAAATGGACACTTTACCCTTGTAATTTGGATTACTAATTTCTCACCTCAGTGTGACTTGGGCACCCATTTCAAATATTTATTTTATCAGAAATATGGCAATCATATTGTCATCTGTGATTTATCATTTGGAAAATGTTTGTTGAGTCCTCAAATTTCTTAAAGGAAAATAGCTTTAATCAGGAAACTTCAACATTAAAAATGATTCATTCTCTGTTCATCTTCGGAGAGATGCTGGTTTTCTTTGAGGGTTGAAACCCTCACTGTTGTAGAGGATTTTGCATATTTATCATTTCATTTCTCAAGCACGCACAGCCAAGAGAGTGGGCCTGTGCCCTGAATTTCCAAGGGACCCAACTGCTCTAGGCCTTCCTTTCCTAGCAGCCAGGAAATCTCTTGTCCTTGCCTTTCTGTTGGTTGGAGCCTGGGGGCTGAGCAGTGTTTGGAATATGCACACCATTTAACTTGGCAAACTGTTTACACATCCATAAAGAGTAACAACAGATTAACCAATGTCCCTACCTTTGTCAAAAGTCAGTGAACTTGCTGGCCACAGTAGTACCCGCCTGTAATCCCAGCTACTTGAAGACTGAAGGAAGAGGATCTCAAGTTCAAGGCCAGTCTGGCATAGTGTGGTCCTGTCTCAAAAATAAAAAAATTAAAAGGGCTGGGGAGGTAGGTCAGTGGCAGAGTGTTTGTGCAAAGGCATGGGGTTCTGTTTCTAATAACACACACACGTCAATGAACTCACTGGGGACCTGCTACAAACTTGACCAGGGGCCAGCGGCCTCTCCTGTGTGCAGAGGACACAAGACATGGTCAGGGCTCAGCTAATTCTAGTCCATCAGATGAGGACATAAAGCACTGCTTTAGAATCAGCAACGTAAGAACAGTTTTCTCTTCCTTTCACACCACAGGAGTTGGAAGTTAGAATGTCATTCCTTCACATTAATCCTCAAATTACTAATGAATAAATGCACTAATTAATGAGTCACCATCTGTTTATTGAATAGAAGTCATTTGTTAGGTACTAAAAGATACAAAGATAAATGAGTAACAGTTATTCTCAAGGAATAATAGAAATATGTGCACGAATGGCTAAACTATAAGATATATTTTATTATAATGGATGTATATAATATATTATAAAACATGATAAATATAATACATGTCTCAGGTAATTATTACTTTTTTGTGTTGGATCTGATTCATTGTAATATCCTCATATACAGCACAATTATTTTATATGGTGTAGTTACTCCATAAATAAATGCTAATTAAATGTGTAAAGTAGAGAAGATACTAACCAAATACTTGAGTGGTGTTTTTCAAACTTGGGCCAATGAAACAGAATAACCTGGGAGGTTTTAAGAATGTTCACTGCCCATGGCCTCCTTCTCAGGGATTCTGATTGAATTGGGACATGTAAGGAGTTGTACACCAAGGGATTTTGGGGGCGAGTAGTGACCTACACTTGAACAGAGACTGAACTACAGATGAGATCATTTTAGAGCATGAAAGTTGAGTCTGATGTAGGCGGGATTTGATGAAGGTCGAGAAAATGGCATTTTTAGCAAAGGAAACAATAAGGCAAGGGCAGAGGTGGGAAAGGCATGGTGTACTATGGAGGAGTCAAGCCTGGGGTGACAAGGTGTGACAAGTTGTGGTGGAAAAATGAAGAGGCTGACACAATAGGTTGGCATCAGATTGCAGAGGTACCAGTATGCTGCTCCACAAAGTTTGGATTTATTCTATACATTCTGGAGAACTTTTGGGAGTTTGAAAACTGAAAGTGGCACAATCAAATCAATGCTTCAAAACACCACTGGAGTGTTGTGGAAAATGAACTGGGCATAAGGATAACTGGAGGAAGGAAACCAACTTGGAAAGTATGGCTTCCAACAGATTAGGAGATAAGGAAGCAAATCTGAGCCAGATCAGTTTGGATGGGGGTATGGTAGAGGGGAGGGTGGATTCGGGAGACACTTAGGGAAGAAAGCCTGGAATAGATCTGTTGAATCATGTGGTGAGGTTGAAGACCAGGGTGCTTGTAGTGAGCACCCAGAGGGAATAGATGAGGAAGATCAGAGTCTGCAACAGGCAATGGTGTGGGCAGCACAAGCAAAGAGAAAACTCCAATGGACCGTTCAAAGTACTGGTTCAGAACTCAAGGACAAGATCCAGTTGAATATGCAGAAATCATGCATTTTCCTCTCATTGTTTAGGCCCTTGTCTTTGGTTTTCCTTTTGCCCACGACAGAAAACAAATGCACTCTTTTTGTTCAACAGCATGCATCAAATGTCCATCCTCTAGTTTTGAATACCAGAAATGCCAGTTTTGCTCAGTTCTTCAAAAGAAGGCCATTTGCAGCATATATACCTTCTTGAAAATGAAAGTTTTGAATAAAAGCCAGTCATAGAATTAAGTCAGGGCAAAGTAGTGTCAAGGGTGAAATTCAAAAGACAATACGTAATAATTGGTTTTAAAACAGGAGCCAGATGAATCATAAGGTCAGACACATGAAAGGAAAAAGCTTTCTCAGGAAGACTTGGGGTTGAGTCTGCAAGGAGCTGTTAGCAAACACAGTGATGATGCTTTTGGTGGGGCCTCCAGGTGAGGCCTGTGCCTGGGAATCTGCACTGTTTCCACTGTGCCTGAAAACATTTGGTGAGAAGAAATATATCTGTCTCCTCCAAGCTTTTGTAACTTAACCGAAATGCTATTTCCACTGTGTCTATAGTCATTGCTTTGTTTCTTCCAGAGAATCCACTGGTCAAAGAAAAGGAAAAAGGGTCAAAATGTCAGCATGTCTGCTGGAAACTTGGTCACTAAAGAGAGAAGCTGAGGGACCCAAATATGGGGTCTTAGAGGACAGGCATATGAGATATTGCCTGGCACCCCAAACTCACAGTTGTGGGCACTGAGGCTGGGTGTGTCATGATGTGTTCAGGATCTCTGCTAAGTAGCAGTAGGGTCAGAATGAGTCTACCTACCACGGCCCCAAGGATGCTTCCGCAGGGCTCAAGGTGAGTGGTCCCAGGATGGGGAGCAAAACGCATCCCATGCGCTCAGAAACACTGCCTAATTCTTTTACTCTTAATTCAGTCACTGTTAGCTTTTACGCTTTATTCTGTTGTCCTGAAGTACACATTTCAGACTTCCTTTGGGACTTGACTTGCAAGAGGCTGAAATGTGATTTTCCCACAAGAGATATATGTACAATTATTGCCCAGTCACGGGTTTCCTCCAGTGATGTTTAAAACATCAAAATGTTTGCAAAAACAATTTAAACCCCTTAGGCCTCCTCCAGATTGGGCACCTTAGAGTACCACCATGGCCAATGAAGGGAGGCAAGGATGGAACCCATTTATTCCCACTCTGAAACTTGGAACTGTGACCCAGTAGTTCTCATTAGCTGGATCTGGAAGGTCATGGAAATCAGTGGGCTCTGGGCAGTATAATTTAGTTGCTGAGACTACAGTCCCTGCGCTGGTCTGCCAGGATGCAAATGTCAGCTCCACCACTCCCTAAGAGTGAGCATATCACCTCTTTGCCTCAGTTTCCATAATTCTAAAATGGGGAACATAATAAGAAAAGAGTAGACATAAATAATAAAATAAATTGTAAAATTAATTAGGTGGTTGTGTTAAATGACTTAAGATGCATTACATGCTTAGGACAGTGTACCTACTCAAGTGCTTGCTATTATTGTTACTAGTTGTAGTCACGCTGTCATTCTAGTGCTGCTACAGTTTGGATATTGAATCTCTTACAAAGGCCCATGCATTAAAGATTTCTCAGCCCGGCACAGTTGGGAGTGGGTGGAAACTTTAAGCAGCAGAGCAGAACAGGAGGTTTTAGGTTATTCGGGCATGGCCTCAAGGCATGGGTCGCTCAAGTGGGACCCAAGTCTTTTCCTCTCTCTTTCACTTGTAGCCATGAGGTGAACCGCTCTGCTTTCCCACGTTCTCCCACTGTGATGTGTCCCCTTCCCACAGGCCCAAAGCGACAAGGCCAGTTGATATGGACTGTACTGGAACTTCTGAGACCGTGAATCAAAATAAGCATTTTCTTTTTATAAGTTGATCATTTCAGGTGTTTGTTACAGTAATGGAAATCTGACTTAGAAAGTTACTCTCAAGCTGTAGCTATGAGAAAAATCAGTAAAAGAAATGGGCTTGCAGAAGGAAATGGAAAATCAATACATATAAAGAAAGAGGCCAAGTCAAAATCTTGTGTATTACCTGAGTGAGAAAGAAATATGGGATGCAGACAGGACTGGGGTTTCATGCTTCTTTGGGCCACAGTTCCATTATTTCTTTTTTTTTTTTTTGTGGGTGCCTGGGGTCCACCTCAGGACCTCGCTCGCCAGCAGGTGCCCGTGCGACTGAGCAATATCACTGGCCCTTTCTTCGTATGTGGGCACCGTGAGTTGAACTCAGGACCTTGCGCTTGCTAGGCAGGCGCTTATGCCACTGAGACATCTCACTGGCCCTCCATTATTTCTTGAGTCACAAATATCCTTCTCTATCTTGAGCCCTTGAACCCCCCCCATATTAAAAGTTCTCCCTTGAGTTTTATTAAAAGAAAGAGGATTTATTCCTTAACCAAAGACTTCCTAAATAAGAACAAAATGAAAATATGGGGGGATGAGAGAAGTTTTGTATTTGTATATTTTGCCCTCCTGAGGGATGTTTCCTGGCTTGCCTCTTCTTCACAGCCAGGTGGGTGTCTGGCTAAGCCTGATTCTGGCTAATTCAATTTTCCATTGGCAAGGATGGACCCCACAGCAGCCAGCACTGCCTCACCCTGCCCTGGCTGTGGAGGGGGATGCTGTGAGCTAAAAGACATGGCCACAGGACTCTTGTTACAGAATCAACTTACAAAATAGAGCAAGATGTGCTTCCCTTGGTGGAGATAGTTTTACTCGTATGTGTTTGTGTGGTACTGGGGGACTGAACCCAGGGTTGCTGTACCACTTCTACCTTCTACTTACAAAGCAATACTATCTCAGCCCAGCTGGGTGTTGCATGCCCATAATCTCAGCACTCAGGGAGGCTGAGGCAGGAAGACTGCAAGTTTGAGCTCAGGTTGGGTAATTTAGAGAGACCCTGTATAGAGAGAGAAGGGGAGAGAGAGGGAGGGAGAAAAAGAGAATGACTGGGGAAGTAGCTCAAAGGTAGAAGTGGTAGAGAACCCCTGAGTTCAATCCCCCAGTAACACACACACACGCACATGCACACACACACACACACACACACACACACACACACACACACACAATACTGTCTCCAGCAAGGGAAGCACGTCTTGTTCTATTTTGTATCTCCATCACCTAGCAGAGTACTTGGCATAGAGTGAGACTCAATTAATCTTGATTATGGGATACATGAAAGAAGCAGTGTGTGACAGGCTAAATGGCCAGACCTTAAAAGCACAGGAAGTCAGAGTCAGAAGGGACAGTCCTGGGAGGTGAGTGTTGGGTTTGAGGACACATTTTCAGGAAGTATCCAAAACGGACAACTTTTGGATTATAACTGTAACCCATTTTTATCTCTGTTCCTAGACCTTCTTTACTCCTAATCATTTGTTATTTCAAAAACTTCCCATATAACCAACATGGAAAAATCAGGACTTGTACTTTCAAGTACATTTATTTTGAGAGTTTGTTTTTCCATTAATTTTAAAATTAATCACATTTTGCTTTTCATGGTGGCTCAGGATTTTACTATAACCTTTATAGTATACAAGAACCTTCCAAGCTTTTAATGAATGAAGATTCACTGTGTTCTCCTTTCCCACCTGGCTGAAAAGAAGAGACAGTGATAGAGAAAATCTCTATGTACACAATTGCCCTCTTGTCTCTGGACCTTTCAAAGGGATGATATATAAATATTCAGACACCAACACCTCATAGGCCCTGGCAAATGGAACATTGGTTGCTCCGTCAGAAGAGAGCTCAAGGTAAATCAGCCATCCGATGAATTTTCCCTGAATACTAACCTTACTATCTCCTGACTTGGTTTTTCAGAATTTGGAAGACGTTTATTTTGTTTTAGAAACTCACTGATCCAAGTGCTGGACTTGCAAGGATGTGATATCTGTGCCCCGTCTCTGCATCCTGTACACCCACCTGGCTGGAGCTGCAGGCTAGCCAGCGCACAGGGGTCACTCCGGCAAAGCCCATTCCCATAACTGAATATAATCCTACTGTTACTTCGCATCTCTTCAGGTCAGGAAAATGGAGGCAATTTTCAACACTTGCCTTCATTTCATTACTTAACAAGAAAATGTAGCCAAAGGGGCAAAAAACAGAAAAGGGAGTTTTGTAGTGTGGCTCCTGGTCCCAGTCTTTTGAGTCGCCGTCCACCCAGTTTTGTTTAGCAGTCATGCCATGCACGTGACGCCTGTATGTGGGTACACCGAAGACTTACAACCTTTCGGAGCCTATTTATAGCATGAAGAGTGAGAACGGCCTGGTGCTTGTCCCCCATGTCTTGTGACACGCTTCACACAAAGGCACATGCAGCCCCAGCCAGCTCTTTTTCCCTTGAACAGAAACTTGGCTCCTTGATGATCTCACTTCAGACACTGCTTTCCCTAAACCTTTCCTTGACTGGAATCATGCTAATGTTGACAGCTCTGCCCACCCCCACCCCTTTGTTACATCCTGCAAGCCAGAGAGAATGTGAGGTGAGCTTGTCGGAGGAGATGAAAGATGGCAAGAAATGGGTGTTTGGGGACCAGTTCTTTGGTGACATGGACTCTGCAACCCTTTTTTCACTCTCAGTACCTTCCTCCCTCTCTTGCCTTCTCCCTCTTCCTCGCTCCCCCTTCTCGCTCTCCCTCTCATTCTCTCTGAAATGGTGTGTGCCTCTAGTAATTTACATAATACTCTTCTGACACCTTTACTTTAGTCATCAATCACGGTACCTTCTCTCAGTCTATCTTTTGTCTGAGCATGTCTCTTCTTTATCAGGCCATGCACAAAAGATTAATTTCACAGTTTTTCTCCCTTCTTTCTTTCCTTGCAAGATACAAAGCTCATGAAATGACAGAAGCAAGATAATGAAAACAACAATGCAAGCAATTTTTTTTTGTTCTTGCAGGTTGGATCTCAAGATACTTTTTCTAACCTCATTGTGTGTCATCTGTCTTAGAAAAGGTCTGCTCTGTATTTTTTTTAATACCTTTCTGATGCTGCTCAGTAGACTACCTGGGGGAGGAGGGGGGGTGCAGATTACATATTTAAATCAGGTCAGAGGCTTTGGTTTTCAAAATCTTTGGAACAATTAAAGCAAGGGGCCCATCTGTAATGGCAGCATGGACTACTGCACAATGCCCACGCCCCAATTAATATTAATGAGGTCTTATGCGTAGCCAATTTATGACATTTGATTGACTCACCCAACCACCCTTCAACCTGTCTTATAAAGTAAAATAGATGGCAAAGAGGGTCTGATTTACATATGCATATGTTCTTAATATTAATTAGGCTAATGGATTTAAGGACTTGGAGATATTATGGGCACCGGGAAAGAGAAAACAAAACTACCACCCACAACAAAAAAGGGTCCTACGTCCTGTCCCTGAACTTGAACAAAAGAAGTTGAACTGGGAGATAAGAAAAACTCAGGCCCATGTTTCCTCCTCTTTTGCTTGTGTTCTACAGGAATTTTAGTTTAAAAAAAAGAAAAAAAAAAAAACTATAACACTAGCATTAGTATTATTTGTCTTTTTTTTCTCTCATTGAAATTGGGAGGGGCTAAATAGATTATGGAGCAAATTATACAAATAAAAGCCTAGTTCAACTGCGAGGCAGTGGCCACGGGCCAGATCTCTCCTGTCAGCTAGGGAGATGCTGTGGCTTCAGAAAGATACAGTCTCTCGGGAATACATGTCGAATATAGGACAAGGGGTTATGTCAGGAGAAAGTGTGCCCAAGAACATTTGCTTTAGCAGGGTCACTAATGGAATTTATCCCCACGGCGGAGTGCCTGGAAGAAACCTTTTGATGTAGCCTAATTAAGCCTGGAGAAAAATGTCAAAACCTTGTGGATTATGTTGTTTAGGTAGGAAGAAACATATTTGAGGTTCCTTTTTATCCCCAAGCCATCCTGGGTAACTCAAGGGTGATGGGCTTTGACCCCAAAATATGATGAAAATCATTTCTGTATTAGCTCATCCTCCATATGCTAAAAAAACACTGAAACCAGTTACTTACAGGGTCCTGGACAGTAGAATAGCATGTGGTTATAGGATTTTGCTTCATAGCACCATAAATAATTACTGTAAATAATAATGATGACTACAACTTGGGCACTTATTCTACACTAAGTATTATGAAAGTACATCCCATTCCTATCTTATGCCAGCTCTGTAAAGTATGAATTTGGATCTGCAGCTCAGAAATTCCTATCCCTGTTAGATGAGCCCCAGAGAGTTTATAAACTGCCTGAGATCACGCAGCTGGGAATGATGAGGCCAGGAGTCACATCTAAGATGAGTGTGACTTAGAAGTGTCATTTCTTTCCCTAGGTCTTCCAAGATCAGGGTCATTCAAGCTTACTGTGGACTAAAAGTAGCTCAGTGTGGAGTCAATAAATACAGCAAAAGGCATATAGGAAGAGGGATGCTCTGTGCTTCCTCTTAAGATGGCAAAAGGTGTGGCTAATACCATTATCCCCACATAAATAACCACATCCTTCAGTAGAAATGATTATTTGTTCTACCCTTTTAAATGAGTGAACTAAAGAAAGAAACTTGATTAATTGGCAGGTCAGTGAAATGCCTTAGAACAACAGACACTTTTTTTTTTTTTTTTTTGTGGGTACCGGGGGTCGACCTCAGGCCCTCGTGCGCCAGCAGGCGTCCGTGCCGCTGAGCAATATCACCGGCTCTTTTATCATATGTGGGATCCGGGAATTGAACTTGGGCCCTCGCGCTTGCCAGGCAGGCGCGTACACCACTGAGCCATCTCACCAGCCCCCAGACACTTATTTATACTTAATATTTTTGAGCAAAAACTCTTTAAAGTAACCTCAGAACCAAGTAAGGAACAGAAACTCCAGGAGCAGCCAACGCTCTTGGAACCCTGGGGCTGGGCAGAGCTGAAGCTTAAAGCTCTGGTAACTTCCTCTACGGTCCAAAGCGAAGTGCGTGTGTGGCTGTGTGTGAGTGTGTTTCTGAACATGCATTCTGGGGAGAAGAAGAGGCAGAAACAAGAAAGGTGAGGGAGATACTTGAAAAGAGTGAAAGAAGAGTCAAACTTTTCAGGTGTCCCAGGCTTAAGTTCCGCACTCACAGGACAGATGGAGTCCATAATGGCGAGTCTTTGTCTCTGATAACTATCTATTCTGCCCAAGCCTACTCTTTTTTTTCCTTTTTCTTTTTTTAGTTCTTTAAATAATCTCTGCTGCGGAGAATGCTTTGACTACACTGTAAAGATGTGACAGGTAGTGAAAAAGAGTGTGTATGAAGCAATCATGGACCTGATGTGCTTTATTCTCTTCTCACATTAAATATGTGTTCATTAAACAAGGGCTTGTTTGCAGAGAGGCAGTGAAAGAAGGAAGCAGAAGGAGAGAAGGGATGGCAGTGGGCCTGGTGCCTGTTCTACACATCGCAGTGGCTTGGTAGGAGTGGCCCTGGCATAATGGAGGTGTGTGAGCTCTGGATTTCCCTGCCTGGGACTGCATCCTGGCCCTACCCCGGGGAACTGGGTGCCCGTGCACATATTACTTAACCTCCCAACACCTCAGTTTACTCTTTGTAAAGGAAGTCCAACAAGAGCGTCTATCTCTTATTGGGTGATTGTGAAGTTTACATAGTCATACAGTGCTGAGCACGTAGTAAGTGCTCCATACCCTTTATTATTATTACAGAGCTTTTCTACCCAGCGGGTACACTACACTGTCTACTTTTCCCACTAAAGATTCTTGGAATTAATTCAATGATGTTCTCTTTCAGTAAATATATATTACCATTGCCAATCACTTTACTCATTGCTGGGGATGAAAAGGACTAGAGTGACTGCTGCCCTCACAGAGCTTGTGGTCTCGCTAAACAGAAAGGTGTTTGACAGCTGAAGCCAGCAGAGTGTGGAGAGTGTCAGTTGGGCAAGGTTGATGGGTATCACCAGAGGGGACAGAACGGTACTGGATGTGCCAGAAGACCCTCTGAGGGGGATCTGGGGGATAATTCAGGGAGCCACTGGAAGGCCTGGGAAGGGTGGAACAGAGAAGGTAGTAAGAAAAGTAGAAGCAAATTTCTACAGATGGGAAGGACACAGTACATGGTCTGTGGGACCAAGGGAAAGCCAGAGTGGCTGGACCTTAAAAAACTGCAGGAGGGCCGGTGATATAGCTCAGCAGCATAAGTGCCTGCCTGGCAAGCACGAGGTCCTGAGTTCGACTCCCGGAACCCACATATAAAAAACAAAACAAAACAAAACAACAAAAAGAACAAAACTGCAGGAATGAGAATGGCAGAGGGCAGGCCGGGCAAGTCCCATGATGCACTGATAACCAGTCAAGGAACTGGAGCATATGAGATGCATAATGGGGGACCATTGGCAGACTCAAGCAGGACAGTGCCACGGGAGGAAATGTGTATTTTGAGGAGATGATAGGCTGGAAGAGGAAAGGGAGGCAGAAGGGTGGGCACACCCGGGTGGTGAGGAGCCAGCTACTGCTATAGTGATATCAGAGGGGTAGGGCAGAAGCAAGCTCAGAAGAAGCAATCTTTCCACTTCCACTGCCCAGCCAGTCCTCTCAGACAATTGCCATGGCCTGGGTGAAGCCAGCCTGAAGCAGGCAGGCAACGTGCTCCAGTGCAGGGGCCACCTCCTAAAGCTGGAAGCCTGTCTAATGAGCTCATGATAGTACCAGAAGCATTTTTACTTCAACCCTCCAACCTTAGGTTCCTACCTCCACCCGCCAGAGTGAAATGTCAAGAACACTTCAACAGAAAACATACTGGTGATTTCTTTCCTTTCACCTCCTGCGTCTGCTGCTTCTGACAGCAAGATGAGCTGGGCATCTTCTGCAGGAGGAGAGAGTGTGTGCTGCACACTCTGTTTCTTTTTCCAACTCTGCCAGGACACACAGTAGGCACTCATGATGCACCTTGCCTGACTTTGTCTCTCGTATAGGCAAGGTGGCTGGGCTTCCCCGGAAGAGGGTATTTCACGAAAAGCCTTGGATGACGCCCCAGAGACCCAGCTACCTGTCCCTCCACGCAGCTGCTTGTGAGTTTGCTGAGCCTCCCAGGCCTGCTAGTTGCCATTTGGACCAACATTTGGGAAGCAGGATGCTTATGGAATCTATTTTGGGTTTGGCATCCAGAACAAAGAATCCAGGCTGGAATGGAGCAAAGAGGTGTAAATGTAGCCCAGAGCTGGAGGCTATCTGATGTCTCCTCGCTGACCCTGATGTGGCAGGCTAGAGGGTGGGGCGTTTGCACAGGTTGTACTTAAGCGGATCGTTTAAACTCCCACCACAAGCAAAAGAGGGGGAGTCGATTGCATACGAGGTCTCTCAGGCAGCCGTCTCTCAGAGATGAACAGACCCAGCTATGAGTCGAATGATTTTTTTTTTTTTTTTTTTGCTGTGAAGCCATGGAAATGAGAGGAGGTAGGCAAATTGCATATAGTAGGAACCTGCACAATTCCCTTAGCCCCCCTGCTAACTGAGCGTAACTCCTCCCAAGAGGGCTCAAGCCAGCCTGGCCAGCCATGGTCTCTGTACTCTGGAGAATCTGGACACTTGCATTCCAGTCTCTGGTACCATCTTCCCAGCCTCCACCTGCCCCCCACTCCCACATACCCTTGTGAGCCCTGTTCTGCTTGAAAACACACTAAAATATTCTCTGTCCTTTATATATGGTGGGGGGGCACTTTAGGCGTTAGATACTGCAGTAATTACTATATAATGGAGTAAATACTATACTATAATAATTAACTTGTAAACCTTGAAATAACATTTACTGTAATTTAGACCAAATATGAACTGTGAGCAATGAAGCCTGATCCAACATGAAATCATTTGCAGGGCACTTTAAACATATGCCTGGCGAAGAAAAAGCAGCAGTTTTGCATCGTTACCAAAATGGGCCCAAACGAGGTCCTCAAATACTGTAAGTGCAGGCGGCTGCCATTATTTTGAAATATCTTGTTAGAATTTTGTTCCTTTTTAATAAATTGCTTCCCTCTCATCTATTCCTAAACTCTCCTTTCAGGCTGTCAGAAGATGCCTGGAGTTTTGTTTTGTTTTGAATTTAATTTTTACTCAGATCATTGTAAATGCTCTCTGCAAAACTAACATTGAAAGGCTGGGCAAGAGCCTTGGAACTGGGCAGAGGGCATAGAGGTTTTCAGTTGCCAATATCAGCATTAAACTGTGCACAGCTCTGGAAAGTGTCCTATGGGACAAAGCTGCCACAGCAATGCCATGGTCCTGGGGCATCTGGAAAGTAACAGGTCATTTGATTTCCCAGCACACCGCACCATTGTTTCCAAATCCCTTTGCTATGGGCTCGCTCAACCTCTGAACAACTCTGGGCAGTGGAGGAAGGGAGAGAGCAGAGTTCCTTCCTTTTCACCCCACAACTCCTGCTAAAGGTAAGAAAGGGGATTCCAGAACACAGAACAAAATGAAATCACTGTTCTTCAGGATGAAATACAATGTAATATCAGAAGCATCATATGGTTCTACAACATGGAGTGCATAGCGAGTGTCTTTTGACATGGAACTCCTGTGTCTTCACCTACTTGCTCCTTAGAGCCTGATTAAGTATAAATGAGCCTCTGTTGCTTTCCCTGGCCCAGCTCTCCCCTCTGTCCTCAGAGGCATGCTTTTGGAATACATTGTCTGTTGTTTACTTACTTCTCCAGCTTTCTCCCCCTCACTAGTCCACACACCTTTCATTCCAGTCCGATTGAGTCATCCCTTGTTTCCTATTCGACATTTCCAAGTCGTGCTTTATGCTTTCAAGTGCCCTCTCCTGCACATTTCCCTTTTGGCTGATTTGAATTTTCCCCACCCTCTTTTTGTTTTTTGGTGTCAGTATGGAGGACTGAGCCCAGGGCTTTTGCATTGAGTTACACCCTCAGCCTTTTTGAGACAGTCTCACTAAATTGCTAAATTACTCAGGCCAGGCTCAAACTTGCTGAAACTTGCAGTTCTCCTGCCTCAGCCTTCTAGAGTGCTGGGATTACAGATGTCTGCCACTGCTCCTGGCTCTGTCCATCTTTTTAAAGAGACTGTTAAGCTCTACTTTTTAAGAACCGCTTTGATGAACAAAGAATATTAAGCTGAGAATAATAATACTTGTCACTCACTGAGCATTGACTGTGGCATCTTATTGATTATTTTACTTGATCAAAACAAAAATCTGTATGAGACAGGTCCTATTACTTATCCTATTATAGAGATGAGAAAACTGAAAATACATTGAGTTTAGCAATGTGCCCTAGGTCACATGGCTAGCCTACCAAAGACTTCTCTTTGATGGTGGTGGTCTGCGGCCAACAAGCATGTTCTCACAAAGGACGGTCCAGTCTAAGAGCAGCTGAGAAAGTCATTTCTAGATACTTGAAGAGCTAAGTGAAGAAAAGGGATGAAATGTTTGTAGGTGTTATAGAGGGGTCCAGGGACCCAAGAGTTTGAATTTGATACACCCTCCCTGGTGACGCCACGTTGCTCTGGTATGAGGCCCTGCTGTGAGTGACAAGACCTTGTATTGTATGTGTAAACTCTATCCCCAGCTGGTGAGATGGCTCAGTGGCATAAGCGCCTGCCTGGCAAGCGCGAGGGCCTGAGTTCGACTCCCGGAACCCACATATGAAAAAAGGGCCGGTGATATCGCTCAGCGGCACGGGTACCTAATGGCGCGTGAGGTCCTGAGGTCGACCCCCGGTACCCACCAAAAAAAAAAAAAAAAAAAAAAAAACTCTACCCCCAAAAAACTGTGTGACTAATTACTTTGCCTATTAGTTTGTAGGTAAATAATATTGGTTGATTGGATATTTTTTCAATCCAATAAAGCAAGTTTTGATAAGAAAAATAATCATCCAGGTACTCATTCTCCAGTAGGTGAATCACTCTGCCTTCCTGCCAACTATACATTGTTAGAAATTCTGTGTGATTTCCTGCGTTTGCTCTGTTATAAAAATGGTTCTGACATCTCTCACTGCATTTGCCAGCACAGGCTTTAATTGGGACATGGATAAGGTTTTGAGCAAGTGGCAAACAGTGGGAATTCACATCATTTAGGCCAGCAGCTTCAATGAGGGTCTCTGCTGAGATAAATTATTTTAGGAGAAAACACATCTCAATCTGTCAAATTATTCCAATACATCTTACTGGGTTTTAATTTTAAACGACAGTGCATGTATGCACAAGATCCTTTCTCACTGTCTGTGTTTCGAGTGAGTGGCCAGTGGGCCCTCACTTCTGGGGTGACCTGAAAGCGTTAATGCTCGTTTGCTGTCTCTTGTAGGTTGCTGGCTTCATAGATGGGCTTGTACTCCACGTGGGGTCTCAGAGACTCTGTGTGTGCATCCTGCTATTTAACACAATGGATTGAAATCACTTTATTGTGTTCTTCTTCAGAGAAGCATCAGAGAAGGGAGAGTTGAATGCTTTTAAGCAGTTTTTCAAGAAACAAAAGGCTGCATTTTTGAAATGCCAGCTATTACCAGTCCGCAGTTCAGACTCTAGAAGACGCGTTAACACTTGCACATGTCTCTCCCTCCCTGGAAACGGCTGGAATTACACTCTGAGATGTGACCGTTGAAACAGACTCAAAGTCAATGTGCATAATTAGTCACCACAACAGTGGTTAATGTGCCCTGAAATATGCCCAGCTCCCCTTGGCCTGGGGCTTGATGTTTGATATTCAGATTTTCTTAATAAATGTCTTGGATGCTTTGCTTACTGCCATTTCCCAAAATATGTCTGGATTATATGCATGTGCCTTTCCTCTTCATCTAGATGTTGTGGGAGTAGAGGAAGGAAAGCCTCAAGAAGCTGTCACTTTACAGGTGTGACGGGGGAATAAGTAATGCCCTAAAATGTCAGAGCTAGCAAGGGCATACTAATCATCTCTCTAGTACAACCCACTCATTTTAGAAATGAGAAAATGGCCCAGAGAGGTAGAGTGACTTGCCCAAGGTCACACAGCTAATTAGCAAGCCGAGTCAAAATGAAGCCTCGATTCCTCTGATTGGCAGTTTCTGTATTACAGTGGACCACTTCTTAGACTATGCCTGCTGCAAGGAGAGGGCTAGCTTCTTGTTTGCAGTTATCTGAAAGCCTGTTTCTCCTCTGCCCTGGGAAGGAAAAGCTTTCCCACATCTAGGAATTTTCTTCTTTCCCTCAGCAAGAACACTGTGGGCAGGAAGATGAATTCTAGGAAAGGTCTTTTTCCTGTCTCAGTCTTTTGGGGGCAGTCTTGTCCTTTCTCCTCTGAGACTCTAAACTCTGGTCCTATGTGCCTCTGTGCTCTGTGGCCTCCAGTGGGGTGGCTAGGCACAGCTGCCCTCCTCGACATGAATTCATGTCCAACGCGTGGTCGTGTTTTCCTCCCTTCTGTGTCAGAACTTATCCCTCCTCTTGTCTCGCTGCCTCTGACTGTGCTCTCATATGTCATTGTCTAAGGACAGTGGGGGCACTCTTGTCACCCAGACTTTCAGCAGCACCTTCAGCAATAACTCCAAGTATTGACCACAAAGCTGAAGTTCCAACTGCGTGGTGGGAAGGGATGTGAGATGCTCGTGAAACATCCCGAGGTTTCCCTCTGTGTGGGCTGATCTTGTACCACCCCAGCTTTGCAGCGGTCACCCAAGGAACATCAGGATCCCCCAGAGGGATCACCGGGCACAGTGAGGATGCTAACATGAAAAGATACATCTTCTGCATTGCAGTGTGCTTGCAATTTGGAAGCACACAAGAGAACAGGAGACCTGAAACACACTGAGTCACCATCCAGTGGAGGGTGGTGTGACTGCTCAGGCCTGAGACCCCCAAAGTGTCTATGGAAAGCTTTGCCTAGGAAGCAGTGGTTAGGTTAAGACTTGCGTGACAATGAGAATCTTGTCAGGAATACAAGAAAGTGAGGAGGAGGTGGGGTAGGTACACAGGGAAAGGATATTTCAAGGGAGGACATAGCATGAACAGAGCCCAAGACAGGAGGGCATGAACTGTTTAGCAGTGAGACAAAGTGTCCCAGTATTCTTGGCTTCAAGTGACTGTGGCCAGCATGTTGACAGAATGTGCTGGCTGGCAAAACAGGCCTCAAAGTGGAGCATCTGAAAGGAAAGCGTGTGTCCTTAGTCCAGGGATCAAGGCTAACTGTGCTTGGAAACGTAGCTCCCTCCAACTTGATGTCCCCTAGGCCTGACTTGCATCTGCCTGGAAGCTCTCTTTCTTTCCTTGTGCTGCTCTAGCCTTGCCTCTTCCTTCAGGCATCTGAGTTCCTCCCTCTTCCTCTGTGAAGTCTTCGCAGAACATTTGATACTATGTAGAAGAGACTCTCACACTATAAGCAGATCTGCAAAAATTGCCCATTTCGTAATTTTCTTTAGATCAAATAGATTCTGACTTCAGCCCTGTCTCCCCAGAATCATGGTAAATTCAATCTCAGTGATCGATACATCTTTATCCTCTTTCCTAGAAGTGACAAACCTCCCTGTGGCTTCAAATGCAGGAAGGGCCATTGGCATTCAGTCCGGCATGGTTGTTTCAGATCTTTCCCACCAAGCCTGTGTCCTCCTTGGAGTGTGTGACCATTGCTCTCTGGCTTTGCGCAGCATGTGGGATTTTGACCTGGGTTAGGGGCCCCATCACCTAGGGCCAACTCTTCCTGGGGACACCATGGGAAGGATGCCACTGGTCCCCTCTGAGATCTTGCCCTACCAGGGAGGGGGTCATGGGTCTCCTCCTTCCCTGGGCTTGAGTAAACTCTGTAGTGAATTCAGGCTTTCACGAAAGACAGGAACATGGAGTGTGCTAGAATATTCAGCTTTTATCCTGCTACAAACCTGCAGCCGAGGGAGCACCAAGGCTTAGCCACTTTCGAGGAGTTTCAGCAAAAAGGAAAAGAGAAAATGAAGAATAAAATGAAGAATAAAAGAATAAAACCAAAATCATAATCTCATTTATCCTCTGACTTTTAGATTTACAGAAGTTACCTGACTAGAAAAACTCTGTTTCATTAGCTATAAAATGGCAGTAATAATAATAATAATGATAATAATAATAACTTCTAAGGATGGTTACAAGAATTAAATTACTTAATACCTACAAGTTACACAGAACAGTACCTGGATCATAGTTATGCTCTTAAAAACTATGAACTGCTTCATTAGTTATCATCCATTTGACCATCAACGCACCACTAAGGACTGTAACGATTTTATTCTGTGTATGGAGCTAAGCATGCACCATGATTAAAATCCCTTGCCCATTACCTTGCTCAACCCATTCTTGGTGATTCTAATTTGACAGAAGGAACAGGATTTGTCCCACAGATCCCAGAGGAGAGTCTGCACCCTGAATAACTATTCCAACTATTGCTCACCATATGTCCACAACCAAAGAAAAAATAATTTTGGAGGGCAGGAAATGAGCACACATGTGCACGTCTGCAGAGAGTATCCTGCTGAAATCGACACATAAGACATATTTACCACTGAGGCAAATGCCTTCATGTGTTTGTAAGTAGCTATTTCTGAACATCGAAAAGGAATGAAGAGGGAGGCTGAATTCAAATGGCATCATGTGTTTGTTATTTTGGAGCAAGGTTATGTGGAAGGAGAACTTCCCTTGTGCCTGGAAAACTTTAAGGGGGGAGAAATGAAGTATTTAAAGGTATTTTAATGATCATGAAAGGCACTGGCTTAATAGGGCAGGAAACTACAGTTCTCTTTTTAGTCCCAGAAGGAAAATAACAAGGCTGTAGCTTAGCCTTCCCTGAAGAGTCATAAACTGGACTGCAAAGAGGGAGCCCCTGGAGACACCCTCTCTGGGTCTCTGTGGCCCCTTAACTGTGGGTCCGTGTGCCGGGGTTTCCAGTGTGCTTGTTAATTAGTGATCACGGCCCTGTGCTTAGGTAGCAGGAATCTGTGCGGGGTCTGGGGAGAAGCTGTTGCCTTCCTGCACGCAGGGTCAGGGACCTTCCTGAATGAACTGGCTTATTTAGTAATGTGTTTTCTGCTGGCTTCTTGACCTTTCACAGTCGGAACTCCCATCTGCCTACCTAACCCTGTCTCTCTCCTTTCCCTACTCAAAAACAGAAGTCCTCACGCGGTTCCCTACTTCCAGCAGCATCACAGGCACTGATTTTTGTCATTTGCAGTACTTACATCTTAAAAGTCACCAGGACCACTGGATTAGGGAATTCCAAACCATTGCTCTTGTGGAAATACAGAGTTAGTTTCCTGCAACTCTTTGCTCATAACATTTCAATATCTGATTGATGCATAACCTTGTTTTATACGTGTCTGCATGAAGACATCTTAAAAGCTGTCAACTGAGGACTCTGTAATTAATTGGGAGTCTAGCACTTAATGAAAGAGACACCTTGGGGTGTACAGGCCCTGAGAAACTCTCTCCTCCGCATTTTTTTTTAGGGGGACAGAGTCTTGCTATATAGTTCAGACTACCTTTGAATTCACTATAAAGCTCAGGCTGGCCTCGAACTCAGCAATCATCCTGCCTCAGCTTTCTGACTTCTGGGATTACAGGCATGCACTCTGATGCCCGGACACCTCCTCTCCTTTTATCTTCTATGTTTCAGCTTGTGGGCTTGAACTGTGAGTCCAGAAGCTTTGCTTACACTTGTCACCTGAAGCTTACTATAGCAAACCCTGTCCATCATACTGTCTCTGTAGACAACTTCCTTCTGTCAACTTCCCTTTTGATGTCACCTATTCTGGGATGGGGTCATTCTTTAAAGGTGCTAAGAGTTTATTTTTGATCTCCTGAATTTGTTCCATCTCCAGAGGGATTTGACTCTTTATTGAATGCCTTGGAAGTATGGTGGGGCCCTCAGACCAGCACGTTAAAGACACACTCTACTGATGTCATATGGAGGTTATCAGTAGGCTGTGAACCTGGTTTGTATCAGCCCTGTTCTGACAGCTCCTTCTATGTCCATTCCATGGAAGGCATTAGGATAGAGGAAGAGTGTCCAAATAGAAAAATTCCAAATGAGATGACATAATCATGGAAGGCTAGAATGGCTTTATAGAAGGATGAGCATCTCAAAGAAATAAGGACATGAAATATAGTCAGGAGAGCATTGATTGAAAGACACAAAGATGGCAGCATTTTGCCTCCTGGTTCTTACTAATTTTCATGCTGGAATCAATGGCAGTTTCTTCAGGTGTATCTGGGTGTATGTCCAAATGAGTTCTTCCACTGTGGTTCCCTGAGTTCAGTCACATTTGTGTTTTAATTGCTTTATCTCCAATTGGCTTTCTCCTCTATTCTATTTGCTTCAGCCACGTCATCTTAATTTTTAGTGACTCCCCTTTCCATTTTTCTGTACTCTATCCCTACCCTTTACATGCACAGAGACAAATATATGTACTGGGTTTGAACACAAAGCAAATTATTCTCCAAGTGTATGAGATATCAATTGTCTACAATGGCGCTGAGCGGTGTTTTCTTTGGGGCCACGCTTGTGAATGTACATGGCATGACCTTTAGCAAGAAAGGAAACCATAACAGGGAAGATACTGTTGTAACTCAAGGAAGAAAATCTTCATGTAAGATCAATACTATCTTCACAAAGCAATTTAAAGAATATCCTTATAAATATTCCTGGAAAAGGAATTTGGGATGGGGAGATCATTTTTATCCATGGGACAGAGAGAAGAAAGGAAACACAGGGTGCCCATACTGAATGACTTCTCAGACTCACATAGGGTGGTGGAATAAGGGGTAGATCCAGGATTCCTGGCTCCACATTAAGCCAGACAAAACACAGCTCTGCCTTCACATGTCCCTGTGTTACACTGCCCAGCCTCCTGCCTGGAGAAAACTGGCTTTACTATTTACCAAACCCAGATAACAAACCCTGGCCTGCCTGAGTTCTCCCCATGCTTCTTCTTTAGGTGACTCACGGGCTCCTTCATTCTGCGGCTCCCTCATTCTGGCACTGGGAATCCTTTCTTCTCAGGGCCAGATACATGCCAAATGCAGCCACAGTGGTGATTCTGTAAACTGAGCCTCGACATATGCAGTGTCTTCTGGGAAATCTGCCTGTAGAGGGGCTAATACAATTAGATTAGAGCATGTGAATTTTTTTAAGGTATATTTTTGTAAATACAGTCTGATGCTGCAGGAAACCTTTTCTCTGACACAGTGCTTGCCTCATCCCATTCCCCCACCCCGGCCTCTGTTTTCTTAATTTTACACCGAAGAATCAGTGTGCCCGGGATCCATCCATCTCTCTTCGCCTTGCTCTTTGGCTCATCTTCTCAACAGCAGAGTGCTCCCTCCTTCCTTCAGGACCAGCAGAAAGGGGAGGAAGTACACAGACTGATTTATCTCAGCCTGTCAGTCGTTTTGAGTACCCTGGGGATGGAGGGTGCCTGCTCCTCCTCACTTATCAGCAGTCTCTGAGCAGTGGTTTCACCCTCATTAAAAACACACACAGTGGCCCTTGAGAACGGCCACCACACACTCATTGTCTGCTTTCCAGTGAAGCCTCCGGACAGGGTCTGGAGCCTCTGCTTCCAGGCAGCCTACTATCAGCCAAGCAGAGAGAGGGCTGGAAGGGCACTTGCTGGTACTGGTACCATGCTGGAAAGTTTCATTTTCAGTATAAATGAGAGGCAAGCATTACAAATGACAGTTTTAGCAAATCCAAGTACAGTGGACTGTTCCAAACTTTACTCACATTATGTGTCATAATATACGTCTCTTTAGGAAAGACAGCATGTGCAAAGTCAGACGGTCCACTCCGAAAAAGAAGGGCTTTCCATGCACAGATAGAATGTACTTATATTAGCTACTTTCTTGTTCCTGAGACAAAATATCTGACACTAGCGACTGAAAGGGTGAGAGGTTTATTTTGGCTCAAACTTCAGTGAGCCTACTTCGCAATAGCACATTCAGCTAGGAACTCACCCTCATGATCAAGTCACCTCCCCAAAGTCCCACTTCTCAATACAGGCGGTTTTCAGGGGACATTTTAGATCTAAATCATAAAAGTACTCTACATCAACATATGTCTACTTAACACCCCAGTACTGATTCCCTGATTCCACTTATTCATAAGCCAATAAAGGTTTATAAGCACTAGCAAGCCGGGGGTAGAACGTCATGAGAGGGACAGATCGATAGCAGGCATAAGTATCCTTCTGGACAGGGATAGAGTGATCCACGGGGGACAAGATAAAGGACAAGATAGAGTGATCCACAGAGTCTCTGTCACAGAAATTCAGCTCTGCTGAGGTAGGGAGAGAGCACTGGCCTGGATCGGGTCCATGGGCCATAATTTTTTGACCCCTGGTTTATATGATAATGCTGCGATAATTCTTGGATTTCCTTTAAAAAGCAGCACCCCCCAATATTGAAAGGAGATTCTACATTTATTCCAGGTGAATTTAAAGGGATAGGAAAGAGAAGGTGGAACTGTTCCAGTGTTCAAGTACAGTGCTGTCATTTTGTACAAAATTTTCTTCTCTCACTGTGTAAGTTGAACATGTGCCTACATAGACAACAATTCTTTCTGAAACTCATGGCTACAAAGGCAAACGCTCACAGATATGCAAAGACTTGGCAACACCAGATGTGCGCTCTCCATGTCTGGACATTCATGAGCCCACATACACAAGAGCTCTCAAGATTCCATCTGAGTAGACTCCCAAACTAAGTACTTCACCCAACTCTTTAAAATTAGAGCTATGCTTAGAAAGTTCTCAGGTACTCTTTACTTACTTCCCTTTGTCAACTATTCCTTGTTGCAAACAAACAGCAGACCTATTGTTTGAAGCCAAGGAAACTTGCCCTCCTGGTTGACGTTCAGGTGTCGTGGCAGGTGAGTGCTAAAGGTGCTGTGGGCTCTGTGCTTCTCACTTTCCTGCATGGAAAGTGTTATCCTCTGGCATATAGGCAAGGCAGGAATATATGATGGAAGTGTCCAGTTTCAAAAAGCATGTGGCTTTGTAGCAGAGGAGTTGCTCTAGTTCCCTGGGTCTTTGATTTGTGATGGCAAAGCTAAAACCAAATGCATGGTCCAGCTGAGGATGGAATACATTACCATTTTGCAAGATATAGAAACAATGATAGCTTTAATTCTAAGCATCTTAGTGCATTAACGCCCATAATCCTCCCAATCATTTTATGAAGTATGTAGTATGCATGGAGGCACTAGGAAGTAAGTAGCCTGCTCAAGGTCATTCCACTAGGGAAGAAAGTTCTCTTTAAAAAGGTTGGAAGGGATGTTGGCACAGAAAGGGTTTTTGCACAGGTCCTGGGCAGCTTCTCCCAGGAAAGGCAGCTCCTGCATCTACCTCTATGAAGCCAACCTGGGCACACATCCCCACACTCAGCACCAGCCCATTCTGACTGTGAATGTGCCTTTCAGGTGCATGCAGCTCCTCTTCCTGGAACTTCCCACCTATGGCTGCACCCCCATTGGTTAGGCCTGCCAGGTCCCTGCTGCCCAAATAATCTAGCAAGAACACACTCCAGACTGACTGCCAGGGTCCCTGTGTAGACCTGAAGCTATGGAATGCCACACGGGGGCTGGAACCTGGCCCACTGCCCACTGGCCGGCTGAGGCTCCGCCAGGTGGAGGGCCATTATGTCTCCCTACCACTAAAGCATAACAGAACAGCTTTAAGATATTGTTCCCATTTTGTATTAGATATTTTTTCTCCTCTTCCAGAACGTGTAGGAGCTGTGAGAGTTCAGGAAAAGATTCTGTGGCCCAGTGCCTAAAGGTCATCTGGGAGTTGTGGGGAGGGCTGAATTCTGCCACTTGCCAGTCATGTGAAGTTCACAAGTTGCTTTACCTTTCTGAGCCTCCATTTCCATCTCTGTAAAAGGAAAAACAGGACAGCAATACTTCCTCTGTAGACTGTTGTAAAGATTAAATGAGATCTGCAGATGAAAATGATTGGCATAGGCACTGCTGAGCACAATGCCTGAGATGCTTTAGGGATCGGTAGATGATTGCTGCTTACTATGGAGCTTCAGGGAATGGGAGGTCACTGTGGACTGGGGAGCTAAAGATGGGGACTTGTGGGCTCTGACAGTCACAGAAAAAAGGAGAGGGTTCCAGGATAAGTAAAAGCCAGGGACCGAGGCACAGAGAGGCATGGGGGAGGCTGTGTGCAGAGACTAAGGCTTCTGCAGTGGCTGGTGAGGACAGCAGGAGCCAGCATGGTGGGGAGAATAACAGAACTTTAAAATTTTGTTACATTGGAAACACTTCGGGCTTTATTAGGTAGATAATTGGGACTTATTCAAAAAGTTTCTCAGTAGAATGGAAGTTGGTAAAATGTCTTTAAATGGTATTTGGGAAAGATGAATCGGACAGGAGTGAACAGAAAGGATAGGTGGCAGATACTGTCAGGAATTCATCAAAGCCAATTTGCCTTTCTCCTATGCCTACGAGTAGTTCACATTTTCCAGCCAGATGAAGCCATATGACTCAGTTCTAGCCAATTAAAAGATGCCAGAAGAGATTTGTGCAACATGCAGACCTATCCCATCACATGTGATCATATACACTCTCTTCCCTATGTACCCCTGAGAAGCAGAAGATCTGACTCAGGACTCCAAATCTCATGGGATCTGGGGAGAGTACAAGTTGGGAGGATCCTGTACCAAATGACCACATGGATCAGAGCTCTGCTTCCCAGCCATTGGACTTTGTGTGAATAAGAAACAAACATCGACTGAGTAATGTCACTAAGGAGTTGGGATTATTTGTTGTCTTGGTTAGCTTGCCCTGATCAATGCAAGACAGAATAAAGAAACCAAAAGAACAAACAGGGCTATTGCCATGATTTAGGTATGAAATGAAAAGCTCAGGCTAATTTGGTTGAGAGTGATGTGAGAATAAGTGAAAAGTGTTTCCTTGGGTGGAGTCACATGGCCTAGTGATTCATTAGATAGGCACAGTGTATGTAGGGAAAGGGGTAAAATGAAAAATAGAAATTTGTTTTTTAAAAGCTTCTAGTTTTTAATGTAGTGATTAAGAAAATAGTGGTACCGTTGATAAATTATCAGAAGGGAAGTCTGGAAAAAGATGATGAAATACATTCTATTTGTGACGAATTTGAGGTGATGGTATAAAAGCATGCATCTGGATAAGAGTTTGTATTAGTCTTATTAGGCCCATAATTATTGAGACCTATAATTCTTGGTGTGGGGAGTTGCCTTACTGCAGCCCAGGCCTCTATCTTCTAGCTTGACCCCTCCAACTCCTACCAGTAGGAAGAGCCCAAAATGTCTCTAAGTATCGCCAAATGTCCCTGGGGTGGGACAAAATGATGCCTATTTGAGGAGTAGTGGTCTAGTGGAAACTGAACATGTGGGTCGGGGGTGCATGGACTGGCCTCTGTGAAGAACGGCTTATATAAAATCTAGGCAGTTTTAGTTCTGCAAAGCTGGTTTTGCAGGTTGCCAGAGGTCAGCAGCTCGGCATAGGCCCCCTGGAAGGTGTCTGCAGGATCTCAGGCCTCTCTCAAGGCCGAAAGAGACCTGGCATCTCTGAGGCATGTGTGTTTGCTTCAATATATTATCAGTTGAGCCGGTAACAAAGCTTTCCAAATGGCACAAGCAAATCTCCCGGATGGCAACTGGCAGCCTGGTTTGGGAAGATTCCCTTTTCATTTCCTATGCTTTATGATTTTTTTTTTTTTTGCTTTTGCTTTTCAAAGAGCATTTTTACAAGCTAGTATTCTATACTGCTCTGCCTGTACTGTGAGAAAAGATAAATATTTTCAATGTGTTTTCTGAGGCATATGCTCCCATTGAGAAAATGTATCCATCAGGGACATAGTTATTTCGACCTCATTAGCAGTGTAGATCAGAAGGAATTTGACAAACACGGGCCTCTATGCCCAGGAAGCCTCCAGGGGAGCTGAGGGTTGGGACCACAGGGGGCGTACCTTTGGGTTTCCCAAAGGGCTACAGCAGGACGCTGAGAGGAGTCTAACGAACAAGTCCATCAATGAGAGAGGCCTGAGAAAGTGACCTTGCTCTTGGTCCCCAACTCTAGGGTCCCACTTAGCGGGAGTAGTGAGGAGAGACTGGAGAGCAGGTTCAGAATTCTACAGAGGCTCCAAGACCACCCCAGGGAAGCGCACACACACTGCAAAATCTCCAACAGTTAACTACAGCTGCTTTCTTCCTGAAAGGCATTCCAAAGGAGGTTTTATTGGGTGAAGAATGGCCTACTCATTGTAATTTGACAAAGACTTTCCCAGTTTTAGTGCTGCAAGTCATAAATCGTGGGAATCTTTTTAGTCTTTGACTACCAGGGTAGGCTTGTTCACTCTACCTGGATGAATGGACCCAGGTGGGAGCTGTTCATACCCCAAGGAAAACAGGTGAAGCCTGCTGTTCCCAATTCCATTCACATCACCCCAAATATTAAAATTCAGCCTTTGTTTGGTCGACCCTGTATTGTATTTTGGATCTAGAATCCCAGCTTCAGACTTATTATTAGCTGAGAGACTAAGTCACTTAACCTCCATGTACCAAAATTTTTTCTTCTGTGATTTGGAGCAATTATACTTCCATCAACACTTGTATGGATAAAATTAGATTAGTGTATGTTAACCTCTTGGCACATACATGTTTCCAACGTATAGATAGTGATGGTTATTACTGTAATTAATACCTGGTTCCCAAGATATTCATTACAGCCCTTGGAAGTGTGATTTTGTAAACCACCATCAGCTAACAAGCCAGGTGAATGTCAGTCCTCATCTCACCTGAATTACATGCAGCCCTTGCAGAGCTGATAGTGGTGTTCTGAAAGTAACAGGAAGCACTTTCTCTGCTGACTGATGCAATTCTACTCTTTGGTTTCTTCCCTTCTCGGTCTTCTTTAATAGATCCTCTTAATTCTGAGCCCCTACATGGTGGGAGGTTGGTCCTAGGTTTTAGACCTTGGAATTTCTTGGTCTTGTCTCCCCATAATTCTTAGATGATCTTAACCCCTCAACTCAACTCATCACTTTAAAGCCTATCTTTACACAAAAACTTATGAAGTATCACCTCTAACCCCAACCTCTCCTCTTACACGCAGCAACATACACTCGATTTATTCTCACCACCAGGCATGAGAGTCCCCTTTGTTTTCCATCTCTGGAAAAATGTAACATCAGACTTGGGTTTTCCTTCCCTCTGATGACAGTGAAGTGATTCTTTCTTATTTACTCCTTGTCCATGATTCTATCACCTAACCCTATTTCGATTCTCACAGGCATTTTTACTCTCAAGCCTCCTTGGTATGAGACTGCGTTATGGATTGGTGTGTCTGAGATCTAAATCCTTGGGGGGCTTCTTAGTAGTCTTTCCTTGAAGCACAAAGGACTGAGGCAAGAAGCAACCAGCTTCCTCTTATTAAGTAGCCAGCAACAGAAATATTTTGGCTACTTCAATTCTGCCCAAGGACATTACGTTTCTTGATTTATCTTTTATTTATCCTTTTTTATTTACTTATCTTCTTAAAATTAAGGGGAGCCGATAAGATAATTAATGGATTTAAACTAATATACAAGGATTTAGTCTGTACAATGTGACATTGAAAAAATATTTTATCATCATCATCTTTGGCAATTGCCTTTCTGAGTATCTTAAGTCATTTATGGAACAAGGTGGTGATGTAAATAATGAATAAGTAAATGCCTTTGGATATTTGTGATCTATTATTTTCAATAACATTAGAAATGGCATCTAATGACATCTTTGAGAGTAAATGTAATATTTTGTAATAACTAATTGGCAATACATAATTAGTTTAACTTGCTGTGTGGCCTTGGGCAAGTTACTTAACCTCCCTGAACTGATTTTTACTAATTATAGAATAGAATTCCACTGATTGTAGACTAAAGGAACCATACATTTCAATCTGCATGTGTTTTTCTAACTCTTAAATCTTCTGGTCTGGAAAACAATTTGGTTATCTAGCAGTTGAGGGATTTATGCTGATTCCCCTTTGTTACTTGAATATGTTTTCAGTGGTTATGCATGCACATAGTGGTTGTGTGCCTTAGATGAGTACGTACAGGTTGGGGGACACAGGTTTGCAGGATCCGAGACTATGACTTGAAAGTATCATCTGCTTCATTCTCCCATCTTTAGAAAAACCATACCAAAAATTACCTAAACAGATGAAGAACGAATATACTGAGATTTCCAACAACTCTTGAAGATTTTGTTTTCATTTGTGTTGATAGGAAATTTCTTCTTTAGTTTAAACTAAATCTCTCGTGTAGTCCTCCTTATGCTGCACGGAAGATGGGTGACTACACAGAATTTTCAATACGAAACTTAAAAATGTGAGTTTTCACCAAATCTGTAAGAAGAGTCAGATATGAAGGAATGGTAAATATGAAGTCTGGTAAATATGAAAACAGCAAAAACCTCCCCTGGCTTCCCAAAAAATAGAAAGAAAGAAAGAAAGAAAGAAAGAAAGAAAGAAAGAAAGAAAGAAAGAAAGAAAGAAAGAAAAAAAGAAAGAAAGAAAGAAAGAAAGAAAGAAAGAAAGAAATTTCTCCATTCTACCTATCATCTATTGATCTGTCCATGCATCTGTGAAGCCCGAGGATAGCATTCCCCTCTGTTGCGCAGGTCCCACTGTTGCGTTAGTGTTTCTGTCTTCACAGGCTAAGAGATATCAGAGGCGCTCATCCATGCTAATACTAGACACGCCACCAAACAAAAACTCACACAGAAGTGTGAATGTGAGGGCCACTTAACACTGTAAATTTCCCCCTTGTATAACAATTACGGAAACACACACGCTAATTGACAGTGCAGTGTGGCCCTGCGTGAATGTGAGCAGTGTTCAGTCTTCCCTGTAATTCCTCTCTTTATGGCTGGGGGTGAGCCTGTTCAGAAGATGTCACACCCAGCCCTCTTGCAGAAGGGGACTTTTTCTACTCTTGGTGTACTCACACTGTCTGAAACAATATCTTGCTCACTGTGCCTCGGATTGCAATTTTATTCTCCAAATGTGTGCTGCTTCATTTCTTGGTTTGGAAATTGGTTATTTTATTTCATTATTGTTATTAGGTATTTGCACTTGCAGTAACTGAGGGCCATTAGCATATCCAGGAAAGGAGGCTGTGGATTATGGCCAGGGTCCTTCCAATGCTGGGCAATGGTGGGAGTGGACTATATTTATGTAAGAACTTCACAATTACCAGGGACTGGAGGAATACCTAAAAAGACAGATTTTTTTAAGAAATTAAATTAATCCTGGTTATATTCACTAGGATAGTAACATCCTCTAAAGAACCTGATGCCTCTCCAGGAAGTCCAAAAGAGAAGGCTAAATGTGGTCATGACAGGCTGACTGGTTGACTTTGAATCCTAGTTCTACCCTAATGGCTAGAGGTTCCTTGAGGAACGTAACCACGTTGAGTATCACTCTCTTCCTCTGAAAAATGTGGATACTACCGACACTGTGGTGAGAAGTTAACAAAGTGTCTGACTTTGTTGAGCACTCATTTTAAAAAACAGTAGGTTGCCTTGACAGGAAACTGGAAGGTGCAATGAAGATTGCCCTTGGGGACCGCCAGTTTGTTCTGAAATTCCAGCTTAAAATGATAACTGATAGGTTACTGCATTGGAACCTCATTCACAGCAACCAGAAGAGGATGGGCTCCAAGCCATGATACAGATGGACCCCTCAGTGCCAGTGTGGTCATCACTGAGCCCCTGACTCCAAGAGCACCCACTTCATGTCATGCAGTTGTTCTGAGGATAAATAAGCAAAACCAGAAGAATGTGCTTTGAAGGATTTAAGAGCTGTGTACTTGCTATGCACACTTTAGTCTACATTTTGCACTGCATATTACTCCATTTTCTGCTAATAACAATATCACAAATTAAGTTATAAAGAAGTCAAGGTCAAGGCATTGCATGTGATGATGACCTTCTTGCTGGCAGAGTCCCAACGTGTGCAGGGTGTCACATGGCAAGAAAGAGACAAAGAGTACGTGGGTGTGTATGTCTCCCCTGATTTTCCTCTTTGTTTTTATAAAGCCACCAAGATTCAATCTTGAGGGCTGCACCCTGACAGCATTATCTCATCCAAACTACTCCCAAAGCCCCACCTCTATAGAGGACGGATTGTTTCCACACTCTTTATAACTCACAACAGGAATTAAATTTCAATACATGAAGCCTTGGGGGAACACACTCAAATCATATTCAAATTATGGCACAACTTATTCCTTTAAAGATTCTCAGGCTACCAAATGTGGACAGTGAGATTATGTGTGTGGACAGAGGTGCAGAAGGTTTGAACTTGAACTCCTGTCCATACTGACAGAAAAGGAAGAGGCCAAGAAATAGGTTGGCCATTGGCATCCAGATGCTCCAGGTATCTTCTCCACTTGTGCCCCATGATTGCCTACAAGACGATTTTATGAAGCAAATAACACTTTTGCTGCTTTTGTTTGTAAGTCCAATTTCAGAAGAGGAAAAAAAAAAAAAAGGAGTATTGAGAATGTGAAAAAGAAAAAAAGGAAACGAAACACTGTGATGTATTTCAAATTGATTTTGCTTACCATTAAGTTAAAATTACAACTGGACTTGAACTGAAAATTCTCTCCTTTAACATGTTTTGGTACACATGATAAATATTTAATTTAGTAGGTTTAGAAATTTTCAGTGACACATCATTAGCAGGTGTAGCCCCACAACCGTGTACTTATAAGTATATATAAGGGTATGTAGGTATCTCTACTGAACTTGGTAGGTTTTTTTTTTTTTTCTATTTTATTTGTGCTTTTGTTTATTTGCTTTGTTTGTATAATCTTTCAAATCTAACCACTACTTATTCTTAATATCAATCTTGATTTCCTTCCACCTATACCCCCACTTCTCTTTTTGTACAATGAGGTCTCAAGGGGTATGGAGGGTGGGATGTGGCAGCAAAAAAAAAAGCTATTAGATCATAACATTTTATTTGTTGTCAAAGCTCTAATGACTTTAGCCACCTAAATGCAAGGTAAAAACCTTTGTGATGTCATATAACAGGTTGCCATGGGCTTGACAAACCTTTGTGAAACAAACAAGAGAAAGGAGCTGAAAATACCCACAACACATCTCGGTCCCCCACCCCTGAGTGCCCATCACCACCCATGGACATTCCCTTCCTGCTTATTAGCCCCTGAAGGGCATTTTTAATATAAAATATATATAAAGTCTTCCCAAATCAGAAAGGTCTCCAAGTCTCCAATTTAATTGGAATGGAAAATGCTAACTAATTGGCATCAAAATTTGATTTGTGGGAGAAACCTCCTTTTTTGTTGGAAACACAACAGTGTGTCTGGGAATACAAGCCCAGTCCTTCAAAAATCATCTGTGAGTGCCGCCGAGGAATCAATTAAAGGTGATTTGGCATATCCGCGTTTGACAAATATAAAGAAATCTCTGATTAGGCAGAGAAGAAAAGAAGCTTTCCCTTTCTTGCTCTCTCTTCCTCTCTCTTTCCTCTGCCTTTTCCTCTCTTCTCCTCATTTCCCTTTAAAGGCAGTAGGTGTCAGAAGGGGGTGGGTAGTGATATGCAAAACACGGCCTCCATAACCAAAGTAGCCTGCAAAATTAGGTGTCAGCATGCAAAGCTTATTGATGTATGAATGCGGAAAATGAAAGGCGGCAGTAGACAGCCGGGGCTAAAGGTGAGACAGGCACAGCAAGAGCAGCTGTAGATCCACGTCAAGGTGTTGCTATGTGAGCTCGGGTTTTTTCTGGAGGGCCACAGCCTAACAAGGTAAGCCTGGCCATGAAATGATGGAACAATACAATATAGGCACACACAGTGTGAATGCCAAATAAATGGACATGGTGTCTCTCCACACCCCCCCCACTCCTCCTGCACTGCCACCCCCCTTCAAAGTATGCCTGTGTATTCATTAATAAATTCATATTCTGAGTTTTCAATAAAAGAAGAAAATGCAGTGTAAACTGGAGTTACTTAGTGACACCCAGCTCATTGCTTTTTATTGTTGCTTGCAGCTACGAAGCCTTCACAGTGCACTAGTAGAATTTATTACTGTCTGTCTCTGTGGCAAGTTGGCGAAGTGCGCCTTTTGAAGAAAATTGACCCACACTTCATGAATATGATGAAAAATGCCAATAACACTACAAAGACAAAGCTCTTGACATTACTCTGCGAAGAGCTAAAAGACAGTAATGAAAGTATTGCAATTACAAATCATTACCTCCTCTCTAGCCAATCGCCAGCTTCCCTCCTCTTTTTTTTTGGACCATTCTCAGGCTCTGCTGGCTGCCCCAGGTGCTGTTTTGCACAGTGTCATGGGAAATGGTGGATGTGTGAAGGCTCCAGATGATTTTTCAAAGAAGGGAGAAAGAGGCAAGAGGCAAAGAGCAGAAGGTAGGAAGGATGACTATGATAAATGTGCCCCCGGAAAAGGGGAAAAACGAGTGTTCTTAAAGCCAGGGATCAGAGATCATGACCTTTCTGTGTGACCTCTTCCATCTAAAGAGTGGAGTTAAGAACTTCCCCACCTACTTCTTTGCTAAAACTGTTTTCTGTTGGCTGGGTTTCTTTTAGTCTGACTTAAGGGAGAGCACCTTTTAACTTTTATTATTTGTTAAAAATCCAATTCAGACTTTAGCGCATACATTTTCAAATAATATATTAATATTAATGTATTTGCAGCATGAGAGGCTGGTCTACTTTCTTATCCTAAAAATGGTGCCAAGAAAGACAAAACAAGTAGAGCGACTAAGTTTAAACTGTAACTTTAGAATCACCACATATCTCAATGACGACAGCCCTTGTCCTTACAGTTTTGACAATTTTCTGACACATGCCTTCTGTTGCTTGTTGATCTTTAGAGTCCTGGTTTCTTTGTTTTCATTTATTTGAGGTGTCTATAGACAGAATATATGAAGAGTTGCATTTCCTGACTTACAAATACGCCTATTCTTAAAGGAGAATTGGTGGTTTATCTTACTTAGAAAGATAGCAGACTTATTTTCTACTTCTTCTGTAATACAGGCTATTAAAAATCTTGGAAGTTTACAAGACAGTATATGATATCAGAAATAGAATCAGGGAAGAATTTATAAAGAAAAGAAAATGACAGCTTCAGGGACCTGCCTGGGGGAGAGGAGAAGCAGATCGAGGAGAGATACAGTGACATAGTTATATGACTTTGAGGTGGCCCTCCTGCCTCCAGATACCCTCCCCTATCTCCTGCTGAAAGTTTCTAGCTCAGTAATGCTCTATTAATTGGAGATTCGGTATGATTCTACAATATCCCATTAAAAAGACAAATTTCCTCAGGAAGGACAGGAAACTATTAATCATTCGACTTAATCAAAAATTGCTACATCAGATTTGTTTTCCTTCTAAACTCTAGCTATAGATCCAGGTGATACAGGACATTTTGTACCTTCATGGTGTTTCATACACTGAAGTGGAGAGAGTGGTAAAATAAATCTAAGTGGACCTGGTCAACGTTGGATTTTGAAGACCTTGGAGGTATTGGGTTTTGAAAAGAAGAACAACAGATGGCACAGGTATATCTGGGAGAAAGGTACAACTAGGGTCACTTGTTTTATGTTACCCAATGCTAGTCCTTTGGCCACAAAATTGGAAGAGCTTTCTTCCTCTTCTTCTTTCCCCTTTCTCTATATTGTGTATTCTTTTATACTTCCTCTGATGTAGAATTTGGATTGATTGTAACATTGTCATGAATCAGCTTTTCAGGGTAGGCACAGGGATCAAAATCATTGAAAAAATTCGTGGTTTATATGCCAATTGCATTACAGTTCCCCACACACCAACATTTTCATTGCTAACCATACTTTAGGCATCGGATGGATACTGGTAGCTATGGGGCTAATTGGTTACAAGTGGATGATGAGTAACCATATTCTAGGTACCTATAAAATTGAGGAGCAGCCAGGGCCATTTGATCCATTTTCCTGCCTTCAGGCAAGAAAATGCACATCAACAACACTGAACTTTTATAGGTTTTATTTCATCTTTTTAATAATCTCTTACACTTACTAACTCATTTGCTTATCGTATTAGGGTTCTCTAGAGGAACAGGATCAATAGAAAATATATGTATAATCATGCAAGCAGATTTATTAGGTACACTTATAGACTCTGAGGTGGAAAAAATTCACAGTGACCATCTGTGGGATTAGAGGCAGAAGAATCCACAGTGATGCTTTGCATTCTGGATAGACAGGAGATCCAGTAACTGCTAAGCCCAACAAGATAGAAACTGCAGAACAAAAGGGATCAAGGATGCAGCACCAGTGCAGAGGCAAAGCCCTGGAAACCTACTGTAGAGTTGCTAGTGAGAGTCTGCTTTGGAAGCCTGAAGAAACTGGACACCCATGTCCAAAGGTAGTGGCAAAGACTGGAGCTATTTTGAAACAGGAACCCTTCATTCTTTCCTTTTTCATTTTGTTCAGGCTACAAGCTCACTGGTTGTTACCAACCATATATGGGGTGGGTCATTTTCCTCAGTTTGCTGGCCTACATGTCAATCATACACAGACACATCCAGAATTGTGCTTTACTAATCTTCTAGGTGTTTTTTTCATCCATTCAAGTCGACATATCATGATGTATGGTCACACTTATAACGAGAACATCCAGGTTCAACACCCTTGTTTTTGGATCGCATTGTCAGTAAAAATCCATTTCAGAACTGACGGCAGCTGGCATATACATCACCATGCTTCTAAACCATCTTTATGACATCCACTACCAATAGGATAAATAGTCATCTTCCACTAAACCTCAAAATCTTCTCATACTGTGTTCCAGGGAGCTCCTATTAGTGCATCAAAGTTGGCACGTGAGAATGGACTAACTTGTCTTTCTTGGGCTTCACCAGTTAATTGAATTTCAGTCTCCCTAGGAAACCGCTGTCTTTAAGGAGTAGTGATTGGCCAGTGCATCTCCTAAAGAGGAAATCCAATCTCTGAATGGTCAAACTAACAACATAAGGTGCCTATTTTCCAGTCAACCATTCTTTTCTTTCACATGAACACAGCCAGCCCCTAGTATTTGCCTGTATTGCTTCTAGGCCATGTGAATATATGAGTGAATCTCTCCAAGGCTTGAATATCAAGCAGAACCAGGAACTAAGGTGCCTGATACACAGCTGGATACCGGCCTATCTACCAAAGAGCAAGGCCATTCTCTGCAGGAGGCAGCACAGTAGAAGGAGTATCCAGATGCAAATACATGCTAACACTAAAGCTCCTGACTAAAACTGAATTAGTACTACATGGAAGCTTTATTTCACATTGAAAAGATTTACAATAAACTATTAGCTAGAAAAAGACAAGTGAGTATGAAAGTAACAACCATTAAGCAATGAGCCTGAGAGCCATACATAAATAGGAATATGATATAAACTGTATATTTACATTCATACCACCAAATTTGTCCAGCCATCAAAAATATTTGGTCTTCTACCTGCTCTGAAGGAGAGAGAAGGGAGAACATGCTGAATTTCCTCTCTTGGTGAGGGTGAATGCACATGGCGCTAAATGGGATGCTTGAGGGAGAGGACTGTGCATAAATCATTGGGGCTAGTCCAGTGCTTCACACAATTCACGATTGAATCAAATTGTTCAGAGACTCAAAGGAAATGGGTTGATTTTTAGGTCTGATCCACTTGCCCTCAAAAAGCCCAGCATAGGCCATAGCAAAAGGCACACATTCAGTGGAAGTATGAGAAATGCAACTGAATTTCATATGACACCAGAGAACGTTTGATATGAAAAGACAAAGACAGATTACTGTGTATTAGGGACCCAAGTACTCAGCATAGGCTGACAGATGCTCATAAATACAGACTTCTTTCACCCTTTTCTTTCATGCTGTAGTGACTTGGCATATGAGTTGGATGAACACCTGGTTAGGCAGCTGCAACAAAAACTTCCAAAGTTTCAGTGGTTAAACACTCTAGATACTTATAAAACAATCTTGTATGAGTATTCCTGGTTTTCAGAAAGCTTTCCTTCATATGGGATTAGACTTCTATCTTATGGTCTTGCCATTCGTTATGGCCTTGTAGTCCTCTGTTATCAGCCAGCAGATTGTAAAGTGTTTCGAAAACACCAAACTAACCTGCTCACATTTCACTGATTAGAACCCCTTCACAGCCCATTTGATAAAGGTGCGGGTTTGGGGTAGGGTTAGTGAAAGCCATGCACTGTGGAAGCAGAGGAGGGAATTTAGGTAGACATTCAAAAGCCTTGCACATGAGGTATGCAGGGCTCAAACAGTGGTTAGTAGAAGCAGATTAAGTATAATGTCCAAACAGAGCTTCCCTAGCCTCTGAGCAGATTAAACTTTATTGCTAATTATTCTTCTAGCTTGTTCTTCCTACTGCTGTTCACTCTAAATTCAAAAGTTTGAAGAAATAATAACACATTCGTGTTAAGGAAGGCAGCGAGAGAATGCTGAACCTATGGCTGCATCAGAGAGAAAAATAAACAATGAAATGATAGGGTTTAGAATTTTTCCAGGTTTCATGCAGAATAAAAGTCAAAAAGAGTAGTGTGTCCTCAGGGAGCAAATGAAGATAACCATGAGAAGACATTCCTTCCAGGCCTGTTACACAAGTGCTCTTGTTAAAGACATAAGGAATGTTCCAAGGAACACCCAGGACATTGCCATCCTTCTTCGCACAGCCCCACTTAGAGAACACGCATGCACACTTCTTAAGGTCTATCTGGCCTGGAGGCAGCATAATGCACCATCTTGCCTGTATTGTCTGTGCTAGTAGCACTGCTCCCCACTTCTGGTGCTAAGGATTCATCCTGGGGGAAAACAGGAAAAAAATCTGTGAGAAGTGTGATCAGTGGGTTCTGCTCTGACAAGCTCCTGCATATAGCAGGATCGACAACATTGGGATAGAAGACATCAGCAAGTGTATCCTACAAACTGGGGCTCATTTTGACTAAAATAGTCATCTCCACTCTTCCTCGTAGTCTTTTTGTCAGCTTAATCTGTATTAAAATCATTATTCAAAGTCTATGGAGACAGTTTGATTCTGGCTTTGGGATGCCTTCATGGGTCCATTAGCTTTACATACTTCCTGAACTTGGATTTGTCATAAATGTTCTGATTGGTTCCCACTAAGGCTGGCCACATTTTTATGAGTGAGCCAAGGAGGCTAACTTGCTTTCCAAGGGGTGGGAGAGGGCATTGAGCTCAGGAAGAGACCTGTTTTATTGTGCTGCAAGCACCACACTTCTTGGTGGAAATACAAAACCAGATTATTGAAAGAATGTAGAGACTTGTTGGCAGTCCTGGGTCAAGGTAAGGCAGTAGTTATATATTTTTTTCTATTTGGATTACACTAGGGAGAGGCTGGCCTCAGGTGTTTAGAAACCAGCAATCATTCCTTGTTACTTGGCCATAGAAATTTGAATGGGGTTGTATACATGGATTCTAATATTCCGGCCATTTTCTTGCTTTGTAAATAATGCAGTTTTCCCCCTCAAGTTTTGCATTTGCTCTAAACTAGACTGCCAGGAGGCCTTGGCTAACGCCTTTTAATATCTAAGCCTTCTACATGTAGTGCTTGGTTAATAATAGGAAAAAAGCTCAAGTGACTCACCTTGACCTCAAGAGGAAAAAAACAGTCTTTTAGTAATTCTGGGAGTTTATTTGGATCGAAGGCATACTGCATGTTACACAATCTTCTTGTAGAGGTGCACAGGTCACACCGTAGCACCCTCGTTTTTTATGAAGTCAGTAAAGATGTATAGGGGCCAGGTTCACTGCCTCTCTGAGAACCTTCAAATTCATCTTTAGTATGTAACCCATGAGCAGAAAGAAACCTTCAGTTTAATGGACTTTTCTCTGAGAACTTTTCTGAATGTATAACCCTTGCAACAATTAAAGGTTCGTTTTCTAAATGTTCTCAGAAAAGGGTGCCCATCTATTTTGGAGGAGTCAAATCACTAATTCTCCTGTTTCATCACTTTAAGTTTTCTTCCTCACACTGAACTGGAAACTACTTGAGGGTAGGGACGGTCTATTGATCAGTACGGGATACATAAGAGTTGGATTCTTTGAATAAAAAAATAGATAAAGTTTAACCATTCACTGAAGATTCTCAACCAGGAGCAGTTCTTCCTCCAGGAGACATTTGTTTTCTTTTTTCTTTGTTATTTGTTTTCTTTTTAAGACAAAAGATATTAAGGTATGAATTTTTTTCTAAAACCTTAGTATTCAGGTTTAATTGCAGTGTTTTCACTTTGTGATAAAGACGTGAGTTTGGGGTTGTAGTTTGGGCACTCAGTCTCTAAAGGTTCACCATCACTGGATTAGGCAATATCTGGAAACATTTTGGTTGCACAAATGGGAGGGAGTCACTGGTCCTACTGGCATCTAGAAGGTAGAGCCTGGGGATGTTGCTATCATCTGACAACGCACAGGACAGGCCCTTGGAGTGAAGAGGTACCTGGCTCAACGTGTCAATAGTGCTGAGGTTGAGAAACTCTGCCATACACGTCCCCCATGCATTCAAAATGTCTGGAAGAAGGCTATGTGGAAGATTCATTTAGCAAACATTTAGTAAATGCCTTTCATGTTGAAATTCAACCTAGGCATCACCCAGAAAATGCCTTGAAATTTTCTCACCCATTCTGGTCCTGACTTCACCTTTCATCCCTCCCTTTTTTGCAATATCCAAGGGGTGGGGAGGGAAAAAGATAGCATATTGCAAGAGGGAATGTCTGGAGTCAAAAGCACAGACCTTTATAGTTACTAACTTAATCATAGCAGTATCTTTTTATGGACCATTCCTTCTGAAGATAAATATGTTTACGGTACAAGAGCTGCCCTGCACAGCTTGGAAAGCCCTTTGGAGATGGCATTGAAGGTAAAAAAACACAGACACAGGATGTTTACTCTACTGATGCACTCAAAAGCATTTGGGATTTTTAAACATATGCTTGCAGCCTCTCTCTCTGTCTTCACATTGCTGCTAAATTGTGGAAAAGCTGTAAATAGAAATAATGGACTCGGTTTATTTTTAATTAGAAGGCTGCTGCTTATAGTGCAATCGTGACACTACCAAGCATGTCTTCCTTACATTTGGAAGCAAAGAATGGCGAGTTCCTAGGGTTTTGAACTAGAGCCAGGTTCCCTGAGTCTGTTGGTCTCTGAGCCCCTGCAAATCCAGTGCCTTTCAGTGGTCACAGGATGATTTCCTGCATTACTTAGTAATGTCTTTAGATGTAGCAGAACTGTTACTGTTTCTACCACATTAGAATAAGAAACATTTTGAGATGTTATTTTGTCATTTTTTTCATATTTAATTGCTACTACCTATCTCTTAGTTCAATAAAATGAATAGTCATATTTAAGTTTTATTTTTGCAGAGAAAAACTGTAAAGTTTTTGCTTTCTGTTAAATTTTTAGACATGTGGATGGGAGTAAAGTTATCATGTTGCTCACTATCAAGTAAACTTTATTCCGGGACTATACCATTTATCCCTAGAAAACATTTCTGAGGTTCCGCCACCACTCCAGCTGTAAGGTAATATGGGTGAAAAAAAGCTTAGTATCCTATTATTTTAAGGACTCCTTGGATTGTCAGGAATCTTCATGGTTGCTGTCTCTAAACTAAAATGAAGAAAGTGCTAGTGTAGGCAATTCCCAGTGGAACTTCCTGGTAGTGGGACAGGAGTAACCACATGAAGATCTACCTCTAGGCCTGTTTTCTCTCTAATGCTGCGATTTAGGAATCACTACCTGCTCTGAGAGAGACATTTCTCTCTTTCTCCCTAATGTTGGAATTTTCCCCACTGGGTAACATTTCCTATTCTGCAGTGGGATGCTAACATTAAAATATCATGAGAGAAAACTTACTGTTGTACATTCATACTATAGTAAGGATGTCTAAGAAAAGAGTTTGATGGAATGTGAGAATTAGCATGTTTAGTGATGCCTAATTAGGATTACATGGATATGTTGGGAGAAAAACAGGTTTAGAAAAAAGGAAACATTAAGGGGTGATTTAGAACTGGTTTTCCAACATGGTAGCTGCTAACTACAAGTAGCTATTGAGCTTTTGGAAAGGGACTAGCTGAGTTGCGATACAATGTAACAATAAAATACACACCAGACTTAGTGTAAAGACTTAGTATAAAAACATAAAACATCTAATTAATAACGTTTTATACAGATTGTATATTAAATGGCTATATTTTAGAGATATTGCCTTAGACAAATATAAAAACGAATTTTACCTATTTCTTTTTTTTTTTTTCTCTTTAAATGTGTTTATCAGAAAACTTCAATTTACATATGTGGCTTACATTTCTGATTTGCCTGGTGTTTCTGTTGGTCCATTCTGCTTTAGAATGTTGTTTAGGAATGGCCTCGCCCTCAGGGTGCATTACCATAGCCTAGAGGTACAAGTTTTGAATTTGTCATGGTCTGGTTTATCCCAAACTATGCAGTAGGCTGAAATTCTCTGAGTAGTGATTGCTAATATCACATAAAAGCCCCAGAGCAAGGGTTCAGAATCTTGGGGGATTGAGCATATAAGGGATCAGTGGGATGATTTTATTATATCTCTGGAGACTCTAACATAAATATAAATTTCTTTTTTTTTTTTTGTATGTGAATTTCACTGAGGAGGACTTTCTTGACTTGCATCAGACTCTTCAAAAGATCCCTGACAAATACTTGGAAATGTACTTCTCCGGGGACCACTGATTCTCTAGAACTGATTAGAGCTAGTATGGCCCCAGAACTGAGCATCATGGTGGTATCGCCTTGATTCCAAACAGTTGGAGAACACTGACTACTGACGCATAAAGAGGACTGTCCCTGTGGTCCTGCCTCTCCACTGCTCTTCAGTCCTTGAGAGCTTTCTGTGCCTTCAGCGTAAACTTCATGTTCCCTATGATGGCATTTCAGGCTCATCCTGTGTGAATACTTGTTTAGTTTCAAATCCATGGATATTTCAGCCACAAACTCTACTCAATGTTCTCAGAGTCTAACTTCTTTTAAAAATGGAAATACTCTACCATCTTTCTGGAAATTCTTTATCAGCCTTCACCCATCTAAATTGGACTCTGCATTCAACTAAATTATAAGACAGATTAAATTTACAGAATTAATATATCAAACAAGCAAAGAGCCCCAAAGTAAATAAAAGTGATATAAAATACAATGAAAATAAAAGCAATTGACAACAATAAAAATTTTGAGGAACACTAAACCATGCCTAGTAAACATGAAGATTGTGTACTCATTAAAACTTTTTATTTAAATTTTAGTGTGTCAGAAAACATTTTAAACTTTCACCTAGGCTAATCATTTAATCTCAGAATTTATTCCCATTAATACTTAAATAAATATAAATAAAAATGATATACAATTTTATTGCTGGTGCTGGTCGGGAAAATGGATATTCTAATATAGAGTTGATGGAGCTGTAAATTGTGCAAAATTTTGAAAAATAACTTGTTACTATCTAATCAAATTCTAAATTCACATACCTTGTCACCTAGAAATTACCTTTTAGGAATCTGTCCTACATAAATATTAGGACAAATGTATAAAAATACACACATAAGATTTGCACAGTGATAATCTGGGTCATTTAAATATATTAAAAAGTAATTTCATAAGATAATTATTGAAAAATGAATCAAATTGATTAGTTTGTAAAAGGACACATAAATGTTATTCATTGGAAAACATATACAATATAGCATATATTGCTTGATTTTACTTTTTGAAACTAAATATATGTGTGTGAATTTATATGTACCACTAAAAGTACTGTATTTGTTGAATACCTACTGTGTGCCTGAACATTTTATGTTAATTTTCTCATTTACTTTCTAAATAAATTTAGAATATGTGCATTTACTTATGCTACCTATTAGGAAAATCAGACACAGCAAAGTTAAGTAGCTAGCCTAAGGTCACACAGTATAGTAGGATTCGCCTGGTGCTTATCGAATGTTTGAGTGGGTGGGTGGACAGAGTAAAACATGCCCAGGAGGCATTCACTGCAAGTCTCACCTTCAAGGCTGTGTTATCATCTGAACATTCTACCAGGTAAAACTAGTGGCACCTTTCCGAGCTGTCATGCCTTGTATCACGTTTGATGCCAAGATGAAGCAGGGGCAATAATGACAAGTGCTGTGTAATGTGATTTTCTTAACACAACTTTGGGAAGAAATGAGCCAAGTAAATTCTTTAAAGATACATGATCTTTGAATGGAGATGACAAGAAATGGCTTAATAATCATATCAGAAAAATAAAACTTAGGAGCAGCATTAAAAGACTAACTCTTCTATTTTAGCTTCCTTTGAAGATGAAACAGTCCCTGACAAAATGAGAGGATTTGTTGAAAGACATCGGGCATGTAACACTTAGTAGGTTTTCAGGAAAAGTATCTGTGAAGAAATATAGCTCCCATCAAGTCTTATAGTAATCCTATGTAGGAAAGGAAACAAGCTCATACAAATCAACTCACGCATTATTTTTATTTAATTTGAAATTTTACAACAAAATAGCTATAACCTATAAGAAATAACAACAACAACAACAATAATAGTAATAATAATAAGAAGAATAAGGAGAAAGAGAAAGAGGATGGGGGAGGAAGAGGAGGAGGAAAGAACCGTGTTCAATTAACTATTGATCTGCTCCTGTATTTGGTCTCTGCCCTTAGAGATAAAGTATTGGTTAGTTAACTAAGGAAATAAGCACACTTCCAAATAATCAGTTTGATACCACTGTAAACTTGGAGTGATTATTTCTTCTTTCTTTCATTAGTACGTTTGCAGCATACAATGTTTACATTACGTGCCTGGGATTGGGATATGTACGTAAGGCATCTTATTTCTTTTAAAATATTTGTGCTGAGTTGAAAGTACAGCTAAAGTGTCTAAAGCCCTCAGCCAGAGTTGACCGCTGGTAACCACAAGCAGCACTGGCCTCCTTGGTCTGCTGATCCTGGCTTAACCCCTTGAATGGCCAGTTGGCTTTCAGAAGATGTGCAAAGGGATGATCCTTACAAGGCTTTTTCTTGCACGTATATGTCTGTAGGATGATTGAATTAATTCTAATAGTCTTGCCCTGCAGAACGTGGTAGATGAGCGGTGTAGCCCTCCAGAGGTCTATTTCAAACCTTAGTTTACTTAGGGCAAGTCAATTAACAGACTCTTCTTCCTCAATATTTAATCAGGTGGCAGGAACTTCCAGGTCACAGGATCTCATGCTTCACTAGAGAGACACAGAACCTTTGGGACCTCCATCAAAAGAAGAAAAGCAGCCTGTTCTTGCAGGTCATGAATAAGCAGGGTTAATACTTGCCCTACTGTCAAAGACCTGTACCTGCTCTGACAAGGGCCAGGGTGTTTCCCAGAGCTGTTTTGAATGGGATAATTCCTCTAACTCAGGAGCAGGAAATCTTTTTGTAGCACATGCTTTGGTGTAAGTCATTTGTGGAAGATCACTGATGGGTAAGATAAGATAGGAGAAAGAGGAGGACTAGAAGAAAAAAGAAGGGTGAGGAGGAGAAAAAGTGGAGGAGGTGGGACAGGAGAAAGGAAAGGAAGAGGTGGAGGAAGAAGAGGAAGGATTAAGAAGACAACAGTGATGACAACTGTGACAGTGAGTATTTTAATGTGTCATTTCTAGGGATAAACTATTCCCTGAGGAGGTGCAGAGCTCCAAATAAAAAGTCCATTGCCATTCTCCATCCCTCAACTGTAAATGTCTACAGCTTTAGAAGGAGAAGGATGCAGGATTTCAGGGATGTCCTTGAAAGAGGCAAGCCCTCGAAGGGATGAAGGTATATGTGTGTGTAAAGGATGGAGAGAGCTCCCTCGGTGGTGATGAGGAAAAAGTTCCTGGACAGCTTGTTTATATTCATATAGTGTTAGGCCATTTTTAAAACATAACTACTTGCAGACTCACTTTCTCTCTTTCCCTAAGCCCTCCAAGAATCATTCAAACTGACAGTCCTTGCTTTTCAGACTTAGGAGCAGTGATAGCTCTGGGCTTTAGCAGAAGACCATCCGTTCATTCTGGAGTTGTCCAGATGTGGTTCCTCATAACTATAGAGACCAAGTTTGCAATGTAAGGACCAACATATCTTTTGACACCTACTTCACTTTATACCCAGTACTAGATGCTGTGCAGAATATATTTTAAAAGCGTAAAATCCTGGACCTACATTGATTTACTCATTCATTAGGTGATATTTTCCAATGAGATAAACACTTTGATCATTTAAATACTCATGTTTTTAGGATCCACTTTTTAAATACTTACAGATGTCTAGGTACTGGAATAGATAGGGTATAATGTCCCAATATTAAACAAGATAGTTTTTGTTTTGAAGAAGGTGGGGAGGAATAAATATTAAATTGTGTTGTATGCACTATGGGATTATCAAAATTCCGAAGATTGAGAGACCAGAATAGACCACACCAAGTTGTGAAGACAAGAGTAGACTCCCAATAAATCCTGTTTAAGTTGCCTAATCTCCATATATATCTGTTCATTTATTCACTGAACATTTGGGAACTACTGCATTGAATCTGAGCTAGAATTTGGTCCTTGGATGGGGTGTTGATGGCTAGAGAGGAAGGGAAATTTCAAGAAATGGGGCTACATAAGTAGGCAGATGAAATTTCTACAAGGAATTTAAGCTAGGCATGGTGGCACATGCCTATGATCCCAGTACTTGGGAGGTGGAGGCAGAAGGATCGCCGTGAGTTCAAGGCCAGCCTGGGCTATGTAGTGAGACCCTGTTTCATATGACAACAAACCCCCCAAATAAACAAAATACCATAAATCAACTGAAGATCTTAGTCTGTTGGAACTGTAGGGGACCCTCACTTTGTAGGTGAACAAACGGGGACCAGCCAGATGGAAAGGATTTGAATTCTGGACCAGGAACTTGGCAAACAGCAGCCCCTAGCAAGGCACCAAGACTTTGCACTGCCTTTGTTGCTTCATCTAGAGAACAGAGTGCAGCTCTCTGAGCGCGGACGACAGTTCCGAGTCTCCAGAGCGTAAGCCAGGCTGCAGTCCATTCTGGATTGCTGGGAATGACTGCTGCGGGGAGTACATCGAAGAGTTGATGAAGACTTAGAGGAAAAATAGAAGGAAAATAAGGAAGAAAGGGGGAGAGGAAGAGAAGAAAGAGAAGGAGGCAAAGATGCTTATCATGAGCCAGATCCCCTACTCAGCTTATCGCATGAGTGGTCTTCTTTAATTACCATATCAGCCTTCTGAGTGAAGTAGGTATTACTTCATTTTACACACAAGGGAACTGAGGCCGAGGATAGTTATGTATCTTTGCCCACCCAACCTGGGAAGACCAGGATCAAATCTACATTCATCAAACATCCAGGTTTGTGCCCTTAACAGCTGCACTGACTACAAAGAGAAAAGCTTCCAGACCACTGTATACTTTGAGACTTTGATTCCTGCCTTCTCTATCAATGCCAGTTTGATCTTCTCAGCCTGTCACCCCCCCCCCAAGGCGGGGGAGGTGATCGTGGTGGGTATTATGATTTTTTTCTCTTGCAGCATCATTTAATCTTCATTTCTCTCTTTCATTCTGATTATTAGTTCAGTTTTGCGAGGGAGAGAACTGAGGCTGGGACATTCAAGTAAACGGACTCAGCTTGCCTTGCTTGTAAAACACAGAGCTGGAATTCAAACCAGATCCTTTCAATTCCAAGACCATGTTACTGCTCTTGTAGGGTGAATTTCTGAGCTACAGAGGGGAAGGATTTTTTTTTGTTGGTAATAGAGGGCCACCTGTAACTTCTCTCCCAATTTCTGTTTGAGATGAAATTCAGAATTTAACCATGGTATCAGCTCTGTTTTTCTGCACCTGAAATTCATTCCCTGTATTTTGTTCTGGAGCTGGTTTTTAAGGGTTGGATATGACTAGTTAGTTATTCAAGAATAAGATGCCCAGGCTACTGATGTCCTGACATAAACTCAACTTTTCAGGGATGTCGAGGTCATGCTATATATTTCACTAGAACCTTCCTTTGTAGAAAAAAGATACTAGGAAAAAGATGATTTTCTAATGGCAAAGAAAAGAATAGTCCTTTTATTATCATATGATAACCATCTGCTGTAAGAGTTAAAACTACTAATTGCTCTCTCACCTTCAATAAAATAAATACATCTCAGGGGCCGAGGATATAGCCTGGTGGCACATTACCTGCCTGGCAAGCACAAGGTCCTGAGTTTGGTTCCCAGAACAAAAAAACAGTCTCCAACTTGGGGTTATTGGATAGTTCACACATCAAAACCTACATTAAAAAAAACCACAAATAGTGGCATAAACCACAACTTCTCTCTCTCTTTCTTTTTTTTTCTTCTTTTTTTTCTTTCTTTTTTTCTTTCTCTCTTTCTTTCTTTCTTCCTTCCTTCCTTCCTTCCTTCCTTCCTTCTTTCCTTCCTTCCTTCCTTTTTCTTTTCCTCCTATGGAAATTGAAAAGACTGCCAGGAAGTCACAGAGAAAGCTTGTGTGACAGATGGAGGGGTTTCTGAGGCCAGGGAAGTCTGTAATTTGTATTTCTCAGGGCCAATATAAAGCACTTTCCCAAGAGCCCAGACTGGAGTTTTGAGAGGCTGGTGAGGGAATTGCTAAATATGGACTGTCTGCCAGCTTTGGGGTTCAGGATGTAGTGATCTGACAAAATGCGTGTCCTCATGAAACTTACAATTTTGTAGGTCTTTACCACACCCTATGTGAGGATGGCTTTTGAAACAAAGGCTATACTTACAGTTAGGCAGAGTAAGCATTGTCAGATTGGATGATTCAAGAACGTCTTAGAGACTCTTCCTTCCTCTTTCCCCAAGAAACATAAAACAACCACCGTGTCGAGTTGTGACCGTGTCTGTATTACCACCATTGTAGATGCATCCTGAATTTTGAATTTAGAAAAACCTCTTGGTAACATTCAAACACTTTCTATGAACATCTGAACATATATTTATTTCTTTTTCTTCCTAAAACATCTGAGAGCAAAGCTCTGGGCAGTGGAACCCACGCAGCAGGAGGAATAACATAGAGACAGAAGAACAGCAAAAAGAAAACAGCTCACAGTTTTGGAAAGCTTTGATATCAATGTGGCATTGTCCAGTTTGTATTGAGGATGTTCTCTAAACCTTGTTGTGGTAATGTTGTAAGGACCAGGATTCGCTTACAAAAAGGCCTGAAATAGAGGACTAATGTACATGATATAGACGCCAGCCAGTTTCTTCTAATAGGTGGGCCCATGAGCACTTCCTTTGACTTGTCATTGCTCTCTGACAGTCTGCAAAGGGAACTGGAGTTGTGATTACCATGGCTGGCTGGTTGCCCCATTAAGAGTATGCTTTTTTTTTTTAATGTGGGTACCGGGAGTCAAACTCAGGACCTTGCACTTGCCAGGCAGGAGCTTATGCCGCTGAGCTATCTCATTGGCCCAAGAATATGTTCTCATCTCTCCAGAGTCACCCTTCCTGTGGAAAATCATTTGCTACTTGGTCATTCGATGTTATGTGATTGAACCAGTGGGGACTATAGTTGCAGGAAAAAGGCATAAACTTCTTCCAATGAATGATTAAGGTAATGAGCAAAAACTTGACCAACTCCAGTATTCTTCTCTTCCAATTCTCCAAGTAACTAATAGCAATAACCTAATTAAATCATAGCCTCTGATCCTGCTATCACTCCTAGCTGAAATATCCTCTAATGCATTCCATGTTTAGAACAAGACTCATATTATCCATAAAGTGCTTCCTTTTCATTTTTATCTACATGGTCCACTCTTCCGGCCTCTTACTGTTCTTATTTTCTTAGACTCATTAATTTATTGCTCTGCAGTGTTAGATATCAGGCCCACAGGCACTCTTCGTATTGCTAACTAAACTATAAGCCTCTTAAGGAGAGGAATGGTGTCTTATATATCTCCAGTGTTTAAAGAATTACATGGCACTGTAGCATATTTTTGAATTGAGTTGAATTGAATTGACTCATTTATCTGCAATTCAGCTCCAATGGTAACTTGCCAGCCTTGAGTTGGAATGAACAGTGCCAAAGGATGTAAGAAAAATATTAAAGTTGATCAGGTCTTCAGTAGAACAGCTCCACTAGAAACCATAAATTCCCTGTGAAGACGGGAGGAAGAACATGCTTTGAATACGTAACCCTGGATCACTATGAGAAAGTGGGCAAAAAAAAGGTGAAGGGTGATTTAGAGGAAAGGAAAAGAAAATTAAAGAAGATAAGGGAACCCAGAGAATATATTTTGAGACTGTAACCAAGAGGACACTTCATCATTATGTGTTTCTAGGGCCAGTGTTTTGAAGCAAAGTATAGTTTTAGAGAAAAAGCGCTGGGGCAGAGAAGAAGCTGTTCAGTTCATGATGTATGAGCACCTTGGAAACAACCAAGACAGAAAACGAGGAATAATTCTGGAACTGCAGGCACAAAGCTGTGGAAATGAGAAAAACTGGGTTGGATGCCCCAGGGCTAGAAACTAGAAGACATGGCATGTAGTTTGGGCAAAGCGTCATGCAGAGCCAATAAAGATAGATCTTACAACTATACCCCGAGAGCTCATCTGGGCTGATGAGGGCTGCATCTGCTTTCCCCACTCAGGAAGAGAAAGGCTGTCCAAAGTGCAGCCATGTCAAGGGGTGGATGTCAGGGAAATGAGATCGGAGGGAATTTGTTCAGCCAGCAGAGATAAGTTGCTGCCCTAATCTTCTGGTGTTTAGGCTCCAGCCCATCTATGCCTGGGGGCAGATTATACCTTGGATAAATACGTGGTTGGGCACTGAAGAAAAAAGGGCAATGGAAAGCAAATCCTTCCTCCTCCTTTTCCCTAAAACATTTCCTAAACGTTTGAGAGTTTGGTGTTTTACAGAGTGTGTCAAATGGGTTATTTCTGTGTTTGTTATTTTTCACTATCCTGAAGTTTGCTTATTTGTGATGATAAGGTTTATTGCTGCTGGAGGGAAAATGGTTTGAACTTGGGAAAAATTCAGAAGTCCATGGCAACACCTTCATTTTCTTTCTGGGACTGATTCCTATCCATGTCTTCAGGCAGGGCACTCTATTTTTCCATCTATAAAATGGGATAATAACTGCTTCGACAGAGATACCATGGGAATAAATCCATTCACCAGGCCTCTCCCTTTGAAGTCAATAAGAATGTGTTATCATTACTATAAACACTCTCACACTCTCCCTTTGAAGGCATAGGCATGAACCTGGAGACATCTCAACTACATTTAATTGAGTTCATTTTTCTCCCAGCAGAATTATAAGAGATGGCTAATGTGGGTGAGTGGGAAGACACAACCATTTGGGTAGAGGAAGAATAAAATGGTCATGGCAGAACTTAAATCCAAATAGTAGTCACAAGCCCAAAAATAATAATGTTCATCATTAGCAGGAGTAATACCTGACTTTTTTTTCTATTTTAAAATAAATCATTCCCTGAGCATGCTGTAAACATCAATGAAAAAATTTGAGTGTGCTCTGGGGCTGGAAGCTGATTTTTGAGGCACAATTCACAATGGGATGAGGAGATCATAGAAACCATTGTTAATAGCCAAAGGAAGAACTGAAAGTTGGAGAATTCACCTCAGAAGGCAGGTGTGTAATCTCCGAGTCCTACTTTGGCAGCACGATGACAACTCCAGAGTGAATCCCAACTTTCAGATGCATACTTTTATCATTCAAGATTCAACCTCAGCACAAACCCTGTGGGTGATTTTTTTTTTTTTTTTACCTCTTTCTTTTTTCCTTTCTGCTCTTTCTGGGCTGATTCTGTTAATTTCCCCCAATGGCATGTGCAGCCCTGCACTGACGCAGCCGTTGACGATCTCCTTATTCATCTCATAGCAGAGAGGCCATTTGAATGAATATATGTTCCCCATTTTCTTTGCATTATAAATTCAGTGTTGTGGGAAAAGGAGCGAAATGTAATGGCACGGCCTCCACAGAGAAATGTCCCTATTTGAGAAGAGGAGTTTTATAGGGGGGAACAATTGACAGCCTCTCACTACAGTGGGCACATTTTTCTGTACAACTGCATCACCACTAATGATAAATGAAGAATGTTTGATAGCTGGCTCCGTTGTCTGACAGCTACAGTTTTGGCCAGAGGGCCATGGCAGGCTTTAGACTTCTGTTCAAAATGAGTTAAACATATTAGGCATTATGAAGGCACAGAAGCCTCGAGAATGAGTGCTGAAATGAGTGATCCGGGTAGGCTCTTGGGTACACAACTTGCAAAGCAGATGTCATTCTAATAATGTGTGATATAGAACATGCCTGGCCTAAACCCTGGTGGATGAAATATGAAGCCCCGTTGGTGATATTTAATACCATTTTATGAGGTGCCATCTTATAAAGACAATGCCCGCCGTATGTGGAATGCTTAAGGTATTTTGCCAAAGGCATAGGGAGGTATCTGGAGTAAGTAGAATTTTTATTATTTTATAAGCCTTTACTTTGTAATATTTCTATTTCCACATTATTGTGGAGGCTTGCTGCCCTAACCTTGTGTCTAGTGAACTTGATGAGCAGCTTGCCGGTAGATTGACAGATAGCCCTTGCTGTTTCTGCCAGAAAAGACCAATTTCTACCTAAATGCATTCTTCAGAAAACCCTCAAAGAGGAAATACAGCTTTGCTATAAGTGTTCTTTGAACAGGGACTCTGAGGTCGGCATATAAAAATATTGCCTTTTTTCAAGTGGACCATTTCGAGGGTTATAGAAACTTTGTATGGACTGCAGCTACCTGAACGTGCTTTCTCTTTCCTCCATGGTTTTTGATGCTGAAAACCCATCAAATCATTCAATTTTGGGGTTGCCTTAGGACATTCCAAGATAGACTAGACATGTGAATCTTAGCTACTGCATCAATGTGGGGCTTGCTGTCCCTAACGCCTTAAAATTTCTAAGTGTGGGAACAATGGCCCAGGGTGGGCAGGGATTTCCCGAAGTGTAGTGCAAACAGGATCAAGGATGGCTAGTAATAAGAGTACCTCATTTAAAACATACCACATTCATATTTTATTTTACTGCCTTCACATTTACCATCTTACATTCTCCACAAGGCATTCCAGAAATTGAGAACCATGTAATGACATAAAGATGCTCTGGGAAGGTACCACATGGAATGTGCCTGAAGAAATGCCTATTCTCTTCAGCCTGATAGGCTGGGCAATGACATTTCTTTGAGGATCTGTAAAGTGAAGAGTCCGGTATGATTATGAATACAATGCATGATGAGCAATATTTTGTTTTTGTTTTTAATGAAGAAATATCTTTTTTTTTTTTTGAGAGTTTGGAGAATCTGGGGATATAGAAGATGTACCAACAAAACAAGTTTCCACTACATGTATGAAGTAACATAACCTGGGACAATTAATTCAGAATTCCACTTGTGGCATTCAGCAGTGTTTTCTATTAACTTTAATACACAGGAATGATGCCCACAGCCTGCTGATGTGTGTGGTTAGGGCGGCTGCTCTTTAGTACTCTGTTGGCTTTCTGCCACCACTAGTGAAGCTATTTGCTAACACATAGTTTAGTGTTTGTTTTTCAGTGGTTCTATACCAATTGTTTTTGTTCTTGTTATTGTGTGATTGAGTTAAATATTTAGTAATTGTTGAAACATGGCTGCAAAAGGAAGGGAGTTGTTCCTCTGTGTCTTAACGCACATTTTGGGAATATCAATGAAAGCAAGACAGTAGAAAAAGTGTGCTGTTGAAATAAGCACATGCAAGACATCCTCAAAGGTTGGAAGAAGACCATTAAAGTTAAAAGCACTTTACATTCAGATTCCTTTGCAAGTGTATTTGTTCTTACTCCAATTTAAAGTGCAGATTAGAAATTGTAGTGAATGGAAACTGGGTGTGCTTTATATGAGCTTCAAAGGCAAACTTAGGTTTAGATTGGAAGATTGGCAGATGATCTGCTTTTATATATTTTAAGCTAAACTAAAATGTTTACCGTCAATGTAGATGACTTTTGGAGACCAGTGCTTTCACAGACTTTTTCCACTGAATCTGTTCAAATTGTTAATGGGATGCCAAGCAGAATAGTTACTTCCTCAGATGAACTATATTTTCATTCCTATTTGTGGGGGAAAGGAAGAAAGTTGGGAAAAGTGTGCCATTCCAAATAGAGAGACAGCATGATGGAGTAGAAAAAAAGCACAGGCTTTGAAACTTGATGACCCAGATCTGCTACTTAGTATGAATAACCTTGAGCAGGTCCATCAGTTAACATTTTGAACCCCTTTCCTTTTCTGTAGAATGAAGATAATGATATCTTTCCCCAACCATTTCTCATCATTGATCGGAGTAGGAAATTATATAGTGTGTAACCTTTGATAGCATCTGTGGATATGAGTAGCTTCTGCTGTAGCTATTAGTGCTGGGATGACTACTATCGTTACTACTAATTCTGTATGACCAACTGCTACTACTTGGCTATTAATGTGACTAGAAGAGTAGCCACTGGTGCTCTTCCACTCTACGTGATCATGCTTTGAAAGACTAGACTGCAGTTTGGAAGAAGTTGCTCGTCTTCTTCCTGCTACTGACTCTGTGTGGAAATCTGGAGAAGCCTTTTCATTTCTAACATGTATGACATGAGGGGCATTTTCTGACTAGAGGTCCTCAAGTTGCTTCTTTTCAGGGAGCTAGGCATCTGCTTCCACCTGCTCAGTTCCAGTATAATGTGATTTTATGTAGTAATTCTATGTATATTTTTTATGAAAGTGAAAACAGTTTTGATATTTAAAAAAATTTACAAATTGCTAGATTCCTTATTACTCCTTTAAGTTACAGAGTCTTTAGATTTTTTTTTTTTCTTTTTGTCATACTGTGAATTATTGCAACTCTCATTCCCTGACTTGTAGATCACCGTGGTTCCTTATTTCCCAGCTTGTTCACCGGAGCCAAAAAGAACAAATTGTCCGAGCAATTAACTGTCTCACATATGTGTAAGTGTCAGATTTCAGCATGTGGCCTGGCCCTTCCTTTTGTGGACAATGGCAGACTCGAGGTACATATGACGATAAATTTTATGCCAGACCTCAGGTCTATTCTTTCAATGGAATTTTGAATCACTTTCACTTCCCAAGAGAGGTAAAGGAGATTGGAAGATTGTTTGTTGTCGAACATTTTTAACTAAGGTGTTTTGAAGACTTGTCCTTTCCAAAATACAAGTATTAAAGAAAGAAGAACATCTAATAGATACAAATCCTTATCTGAGTCTCCGATTGCTCTTTTGTTGTAAGTATCTTGATATATTAATTTGAGGAGAAGCTTTAATTCCAAATAATAAGAGAAGATGTGAATGTATATTATTATAAGGCCTGTCTTTATCTCAGCAAGGTATTAAAAGAATTATATTATTTCCCCCTTCATGTCCTTTGCAGAAAGTCCTCAGCTTCTTCCCCCGAGAGATTTAGTGCTATGATCAAAGCCCCTTGGTTGCTACCCCACTTCCAAGTAAGCCACCTCATCGTTGCTTTAGGCTCAAAACTGCTCTGTTCATTGAGGACTCCCTCTCCCACAAAGAGCGACAATTTGATATTCTTGGCCAAGGAAATTAGGAAGACTGAAACATTTGCCTGTACTCTGTCTTTTTGAGTCTTGTAATTTCCCTCTCATTATGATTAAAAGAATCAGAGAATCATGTAAGTAGCCTTATTTTTCTCAGGCTTCGGGAGCAATGTTTTTGAGTACTGGTTCAAGAAGCCCATAGTCTTCATTTGTGTTCTGAAAATTTTTACAAAAGACATAGGAGTTTTTAAACTACTGTAAGGCTCTGGTCTTGGGGGCAAAGAACCTGGGCAACCAGATCCATTTTGCTTAAATGAGGGTAGTGTTTCTCATTCTAAGTAAATAAATGAACCCACAGGTTTTGCATATGAATATGGTGGGTTTGGCTTTCACATGTCTACCAGGGAGAGGAGGGCTGCTCTGGCTGTGCTGACAGATTATGGAACAGATTATGTTCCAGAGACGGTCAGCTGTGCAGACAAGATTAACCATGGATCCAGAACCACGTTACTTGAGTCCGTCAGGTAATCACAGCAAGGGGATGAATGCTTTTCTGTGAGAGACCAGCAAATCAGTTACCGTGTGCTCCCAAAGTACATGCACCCCTGGGCGTGTCTCCAATGTGGGGCTCCTCTTCCGGAACTCTCCTCCTATGACAGGCAAAGGGAGTGACCACACCAGCAAGTTGGGCAAATCTCTGTGGCTCTGTTTTCCTCCATTTCACCACAGAAGCAAAAATAGTTAAGTCTCCAGCGAACAGTTCAGCATCTTCAGCTTTGTTGTTTGTCGTACTTAGGCCTTGAACACTGGGTGGAGGCATGGAGCAAGCCTTATTTTTATTTTTGGAATTCTTTTCTTTAAAAAGTTTTGTCAGTGTTTACTTGGCTAACAATAATAGCATGTGATCAAAGTATGCAATCTCATAAATTTTGAAATACTTATATATTCACAGTAGGATCATCGTAATCGTGGTAATGAATTTATTTACTACCTCCACAAATTTCCTTATGCCCCTGTATTATTTTCACTTACTCTGTTCCTGGAATCACTCATTAGCTTATTAACAGTCTTGTTTTATATATTTTGCATTTAATGACTGAATTACTTAATATTTTTGCTGACCTCAATTTAGTTGCCTAAATTGACTTTTCTGGTGTCTCGGTTTCACTTCTTGTTATAGAATTTTTCTCTTAACAGTGATTTCCTTGTCTGGAACAAGTTCTATAGATTGCTGCTAGAATCACTGTGTTTTGCATACTTGCCAGGCTGACCACTCGTGCACCCTAATGCACCCCTGATGCACTTCTGACACAAGACTACCACCAGTTACTTTCTGCTTTTTGTTGGCTGCCAGGCTTTGTAGCTAACAAAACTTTCTATTGTTCCTACTTTGCTTCGGATACTTAGTAATGTCTGGTGTCTACCTGACTGCATCTCCTCCCTTAATTTCTTCTGGAAATTACCTGAACAGTTACTTGAAACCACTGACTAACCAGTTTATAATTTTTGGTCATCCTAGTCATCCCACCACCAGTTGATCCTAGTACTGCTAAGAAAGCATTTAAAACTAAAAGTAAACCAAGTTTATTTTTACTATGTCTCAATTGCAAAAGCCCTTTGAAATCCCAAGTTATCGCAGTACTACCATTATGAATGCCATTGGCTTATAGGTAGATTGAATAGGCTGGTTAATAGAGAATTTTGGATAATTGAAAAAAGCATGTGTTGTGATAAGAACATATCCCAGACAATAAGAACAGCCAAGGAAAGGAGTTTATTGCAGGACCCGTGGGCCTACGTTCAGGAGCGTCATCACAACTTTCTCTCTATTTAGTAGTGTTTGAATACTGAGATTTTTCTTTACCTGGAGTAGCCTAAAGCACACAGGTAATAATAGCCTCACCACCTGTGCCTTAACCAATATCAGGATGAGAAATTAAACAACAGCAACAACAACGACAAAATTAATCCAGTTCTCTAACATTTATTGAGTTATCGCCATGGTCAGACATTGGATTGCTTAGTGGGAGACCTGAATGGCTCAGACCATGTCCTGTCTCAAGTTGATTACAGTGTAGAGGCTGGAAAGGAAAGTTTCTTTTGCAGTATCAGAAGTCACCTTGGCAACTCTGTAATAACTGTTAGCTAGGTTTTCTTTGAGTTTTCAAACTCTAAAGTGCATCTAATTAGGGTGTTTTTCATGCCTTAGCTAATCTCTCATGCTCAGGGTTAGGCCCAACTTGAGACAAATATCTGCTTGATCATTCTAACCCTGACGAACCCTCTGGATCTTTGATGCTTGACTTCTGGTGACAACAAACCCATTCTAGGTAAATTATCTAATCTGCTTGCTATGTGCTGGTTTCATGGGGGACATGCTGTGCTGTGGAGAACTAGAAGTAGCTGTACCCAGTTTGCATGTCTCACTCACTGAATTTGTATGTCCCAATTGCTGTTTGCATTCAAATGAAATTGGAGTGCTATTTTCTTCCTGCATAGATTTTGAAGGAGTCAATGAATTTTTAATCCTTGCTAACCTTTTTTTTTTTTCAGAAATGGAATTTTGGAGGTAGTGTCAAGCCGACAGGGCAATTCAGGCACCTTCGTTAGGAGGTCTCTTCCCACTTCTGAGGGAAAAAGTGCAATATATACAAAGAAATATCCCTGTTCACTTATAGATCCTCATGCCCATTGTTTGTAGCTAATGACTTTAGTCATGCATTTTTATTAATATAGTCATTTATCATTCTGGCCAGTGCTGTACCCAGATATCTCAAGCTGTCTCAGAATTCTCAGTGTATTCCCAAAGCACAATTAACTTAAATTGATATATTTCATAGGCATATACTATGTAGCTATGAAAGAAAAACATATGTCTTGAGACTTCAAAAATGATTGAGAATGCCAATTTTAGACTATGGTGACGGTATCTGATCCAATCAGTGCATACAGTCCTTTTAAGACTAGTTAGTTTTGCACAGAGTATATCTATATTCCAGTGAATTATAAAATTTCAAGCCTTAGTGAGACCCTTTTGATGTCTTTCTGTGATGGAATTTATGGTTTGTGTGTGTGTGTTATGTGCACGGTGTTAAGGGGGTTGAAAACAGTCATTGATAGTAAAAAATCTACCCTACAGCTGGTAGTAGTGAAACAATGGCATCGTCATTACATACAAGCTAATGAATTTTGATCTTTTTAATCTTTAATGCAATTAAATTACTTCTCTTCTTTTAGGTTCTTTCCTTGAAGAAAATTTTAGAGAGATTGGGCCACAGTGATACTTAAAGAAACAGAACACTGTATTAGTATTTCCATAGAAGAGGAAATAAAAATGACATCACCTGCACAAGTAGACTTCGGTATGTCATTAGGTTGTTTTATTTATTTATTCATTCATTCAACAGCTGTTTATTGAGCCCATATATATGCTAGACACTGTAACAATTAGGAACATAAACATGAATTTGGCAAGGTTTCTTCCTACAATGTCTTCCAACAATGTGGTTGATAATGAACCTTATTTCTTAGAAATAATGAACTGCAAGTACACAACCCATCCACAGGCTGGATTCAGTAAACTTTTATTGACAAACTTCCTGCTTCCCAAGATGTTCTCTGTGGGACTGAAGCCTGGATGTACTCTGAAAAGAAAAAAATGAAAAAGATTTCTGGTCAAAATATTTAGAAAATTGTTAACTATTACCCTCTATTCTTGTGGGCTCACAAAGAATAATCATTTATTTAAGGCTCTTAAAAATCTTCCTGAATTTTGTTTAACCCAGCATTCCCAAGATTATATAATCAGTGTACACTTTTTAAAAGTAAATATAATAGGGGCCAGGGATATAGCTCAGCGGCACAGTGCCTGCCTGGCAAGCATGAGGCCCTGAGTTCGATTCCTGGTATACCCCCCAAAAAAAAGAAAAGTAAATATTATAAAGCCCTTGGAACTCATGTTAGGGGATGCTGGAATAAATGAAAGTGGAAATCAATTACAGAAGACCTTTAAGAGTTTAAAAAAGCCATGGAAATCTTCAGTTCTCTCCCAACTTCATGACTGAGACCCTCTCCCTTAGAGATCTCATTATTGTGCCTTTAGAGTTAATACAGAAGAAAACCTTTGGATCAGTATAATTAGTGATATTAGTGATATTAGTATATATTTATTTAACGTGTATAGTATACATGAGTGTATAAATTCGTGCATTTTTTTATAAAGTGAAATATCCATAGATCCAAAACATACCAGTCTGAAACACTGTCTATTCTTTCCTCCAAATGTAGCTCTTATGGAATCACAAACGCTTCCAGTAAATTCTGGGTATCTTTCCATCCCAAGTCACCTGGACAATTTTTGTATTATCAACTATATGAGGAGAATTTAATGAGAAGAGCTCAAATCAAACTTGCCCTCCCACTACTTTTGATTGTCAGTTTCCATTTCCTGAGCAGCACTGATGGGGGTTCCACTCAGAGTCTTTCCCGAATCTTTGAAGAATCCTTCAACGTTTAAGAAATATAAATCAAGGTTAATTGAAGAAAAATGAGAGAGAATGTGTTTTTATGTTGCTCTGATAAAGCTGAGGCTGGGCCATAATTGCAAAACAATACATAGGTGAAAAATAGAACCTGACAACTCAAAGCTGCAAACGCTGATTGCTTGGGATTCCATGATTGCGCAGGACAACGTGGCTCCCTGTCTGTTTCATGCTTTCTGGGGAAAAGCTTGGAAACCAGGTGCATATTTCCGCATCAATTATTTTAGTTATACAGGTATTTCATTGAACAAGACTTTTATCTTTGGCCCTTAAAGTTGACTTCATTCCCGTAGCAATGTGACATAAGTTTGTCTCACATATAGCCCTTGTTTCCAGCTCCATAAGATTTTTCCTTTTCCCCCCTTTCTTCTGGATATTGTTGCCACTGTCAAATGGGAAATACATAGAAATAGGAGATTAAAAATGTAAATTTTATAAACAGAAATCAAAGGTCCTAAATCCTTAGCAAAGAAAAGCCAACATAAGTAAGAACATTAAAAAACATACATAAATAGTGCTTCCAGGCTGAATACGTTAAATAATTCAACAGTTAAGTCATAAGCGTTCTTAAACTTAAGTATAAAAATGCCCTTGACAATATTTCACAGCCTTGCATTTCTTTAAAATATTTAGCATTCTCATTAAAGAGAATGACTTTAGTTTATATATTAGTTACATTCCTGCTTGTTAATATGAAGGAATTTAGGAGCAAAAAGCATTCTTATGTATATAAGCAAAAGGCAATTTACATACAAAGTTGGACAACAATTCACTTTTTATTTATTTCTGGATCATCGGCATCTACATATAGCTATGCAGTATTTAAACAAATTTGTTCCTTAATGTGCAATATTAATATTCACTGCCCCAAAGTGCCATTTGCTAATGCCATTATGAAGTCAGGTTCTTTGAAAGCTACACGGAAGTCCCTGCTTTAGAAAGACTAAATGAACCTTACATTTTTTGGAATACTGCACAGTGTAATGCCTATTACATATTCATTGCTAGAATGGAAGATTTCCTTTAACTCTGCTATTCCTGGTCTAGTTCTCTGTAAAACATTGTCAAAAGTCACCAGAGACTTTCGTGGAAAATTGTGACTCTTGATAGCAGGATGTAATGGGGAGGTTTAGAATAGAGAAGCCAGGAGTCTATCGCTCCACAGGGAGACGTTCTGACAGACAAATGGATGGATAATACAATTTTTGACATAATGGGATGAAAAAGTTTATGCCAGAAAGAACTGAATTAAAGTTATTACTTTAAAAGAAAGTCTGAAGTTTGAAATCATCAGAATTTCCAATGTGTGCTTCATTTTACTGCTTATATGCAGAAGAGATTTTAAAACAGAGATGCTGTCAAGTGATTTATAGAGTTACTAACAAGGCCTCCATAAAATTTTAGTTACCTCTTTGGAAATATCCACAACAATAAACACAATGTTGTTTTTTTCTCCCATTTTTTTTTAATAAAGAAAAGCTAACATTGTTCCCTTATGTTTCTATTTTCTCATTAACAACAAGCTGAGGCATAATTTTCAGAGGTGCAGGATAGTGTTTTAAGGAAGATATGATGGTGCAGACGTCTACTTTTGTTGAAAAATGCTTCACAGTGCACTGACAGGCCCAGAAATCAGCAGTACCAACTGGGTGGTGGTCTCCACTGATGTGGTGAGGACTGCTTTTGGAAGAGTTATGATCTACCTCCAGGTGCCAGCACCAAGGCTAGCCTAAAACACCACACCCCTTCCCAGCAGTTGTCCCTCTACATCACTCAGCTCAGAGTATTTTTTTAATGTAATGCTATCTTCATTCTCCTAATTTTCTCCATTTTATTTCAGACCCTTAAAAAAAACCCTGCACAATATTTCAGTTAGTTTCCATAACACTCTACCTCACATTTAAGTCAGTCTATACTGTTTTTCACTCAGCGTACTTTGTGTACATCCCTGTTACTTCTCTTTCTTTGCAGAGATGACATTCATTGAGTGTCTCCTTCTTTCTGCATGATGCCTTGAGGCTGACACCATGTCTTTTCATCTTTATATCTCAGAGCTATGCAGGCTGGGAGTAAGGTGAGGAGAATGCAGTGTCAAGGATGCAAAGCTGAAGGAGACACTCTCAGTGTTTTCTGAGTGCTTCTTTAATTATGCACCCTAAGGGTAGCATTTGCTTTCCCTGACACTTGGCCTTGGTGCCAGCACATGCTTGGCATATAAGAACTCAATCTTCATGGGGCAAATGTCAAAATGCCATACTAGATGAATAAACTTTAGAGCATATTGTATTTTGTCTAAATAGATATCTTAATATAATTATTTCCTCTCTCTGAGCAGTTTTGAAAGTAGACAGTTATCACCATATCTCATCTTCTGGAAATGGATTTCATTTAATTAGCTAGAAGAAGGAAAATCTTGGATGGAGAGAGATGACTATCTACAAAATGCTAAGCATTTACCACTGCCATGACTCAACTGGGTAGAGCTGCCATGATCCAAAGCTTCTTTATAAGTGATACAGAATAATGGTTTAAGAATCATATAATTCAATAAAATTAAATTTTGAGACTTTGGACCATCAAAAGAAAACAAGAAAGAAAAAATAAGGGACAAAAAAATAAAGGGAGAGAGCCGAAAATGAGGAAGGGAAGGGGAAAGAAGAAGAGGAGGAAGAGGAGCAGCTGCAGGAAAAGGAGCAGGAGAAGAAGGAGGAGGGGGAGAAAATCCCAAGAATTTACCACCTTCCCTTCACTGAAGTTACTAACTGGCAGGGTCTACGAGGAGATAATACACGGGTCATGTGTATCAGCAACAAATGTTCTGCCAGTCCAGTGACTTGTAGGTACTATAATAGACTCCCAGTGCCCACCATTAATGAGGAAGGGAGAAAAATACAGACCTTGGGGAATGTGCTATTTAAAATAATACATAACATTCACATTAATAAATAGATAAAAATATCACATTGGTTATTATAATATATGTAATTTTTTATTTGTCAATTTTACTTTAACGAAACTGGGGAAAATAAGATTTATAGGTAACAGAAAATAACGATGTGACGCCATCTGATTTTTTCTAACGTTACATTGTTCAAAATAACTACAAGCTCAACAAGCACTTTGGAGAATTAAACTCCAGGTTTTCAACTTTAGGCTAACCTGTCAACTTCTATTCTTAGTTTTCAGAGGTGTATCAGTTAAATTATAAGAAGGCTGTCTAAGAGAAAATTATATTAGAATCAAAATTACCTGCTTGGAAATAAGATTATGATGATGGTAAGCATTCATTAAATTATTATAATGTTTTATAAAATGCATTCTCCAATATTATCCAATTTGATTCCCATAGAAATGTAACTGCATGCAGGTATAACCCCAGTGTATCAGAGAGGAAACTGAGGTTCAGAGAAGCCTAGGAATTTAATTGAGGTCAGCTAATAAAGTGCATGTGTACCACTCTGTCCTCAAACCAAATGGAAAGGACATTTCTTTCCTTCTATCATTTAAATGTATCAAAAATCCTATCATAAAATCGAAACCATCAGGCATTATAGTATAAAGCATTCCAAAAGATACAGGCCTAGCTTATGATGATCTAATTTCATATGTTTGCATTAACACATTATGTCCATTAAAGATACTTTTGGGGATTATTTGATGCTTGCTGGGAGGCCTTCCTGGTTTTAAAAGGACATGGTTTATATGAATAGAATCCATACCAATATCTGAAATGATTGAAGAAGAGACAATCTAAGCTCTCTTTGTATGGAAAAAAAAAATGCTCTCCTAATTACGAAAAGCACAAAAGACACTGTTTTTAGTCTGTGCCTGGAGTTTTACAAAGGAATGGACTGGACAAACCAGCAGCTACCAATGAAAGGCGCTGAGCATCTACTAAGGCTCTAGAACAGGTTGGCACATTGCTCAGCAGTGCATTGGATAAATTTGGATAGCATTTATTGGGAAATAATCCAATAATGGCCTGCCAAAGCCTTTACACAAAAGCACTTGTGCCCAGTGTCAATCATTTACCCTCCTACAGTTCAATAAACATCCTCTGTGGGATGGCTTTTAGCCATGCCAACACCCCAAATGCAGCAAACAAAGCCACGAGGGGGGGAGGAGAGAGAGAGAGAGAGAGAAAGAGAGGGAGGGAGAGGGAGAGGGAGAGACAGAGAACTATGCCACTGCAAAGCATCGAAAAGAAGTAACACCACTGGCAAGGGTTGCCAAGTGTTGCTTCGCGATATAATACAGGCAGGCCCAGGGCAGTTACTGTTCACAATGCAGTTGACAACTACCACCGGCACTGAAAGGACCACCACCAGCACTGAAAAGACATCATTTGCAGACCTAAAGTCCTGCCACGATATCAAGAGAATGAGATGCCAGAGAGTGAGGGGAAAGTCTTGGATTCCAGAGGAGGAAAATATTTAATGGTCTATCGCACCCCAGTCATCTTATCTTCCCTGCCCCCTTTTCCCTTCTCCTTTTTCCCTTTCTCTTCTTTATTCTCTGTCACCTACGTATATAGTCAAATGTGTATGAATAAAAAACATAAAATATAAGAAAGCAAGTAACATCTATCTGACGCCACTCATATACACAGTTAAGCGATTTTAGATTTCATGTGTGCTGATTGGGAAAAACAACATATGTCTTCAATGGATTTTCAAATTGTCATGCACTACCATTAAGAGCACAATAATCCATGAGAATGCAGACCCAGAGTGGCTCCTTGATTTATTTGAAGACTGAGTTCAATACACTGGCAACATGCAGAACTATATAGGAATTAGTTCTTTGGCACTTCTTCACCCTAGTCCTTCTGAAAAATTTAAATTAGTCTGAAAAGTAAACTCCTTGGAAAATATAAAGTTTTACCTAGTTTAGAGACAGCACTGCTTCAAATTCCAGACAATATCTGCACTTCAGGATTCAGGACTCCTTCAGAAGAGTGAAGTCCATCATAGCTCAGCGGGTGGTTTATGAGAGATGCATGCTGAGAAACCATGCAAAGAAAGGCACCAGGGACCCAACTCCAAAGAAAGAGAGAAAGCAAATACGAGTAAGATCCTGGAGAACCACATGTGGAATTTAGCACAAACACAAAGGTGGCTGTGCCCTGTGGCAAATGTCATGTAAGACCTGTTGTATCCTTCTGACCAGTTGGAGACACAATTCTCCCTCCACGATGACATCCATATTCTCAAGTCTTTTTCATTCTAGGAAAGGTTTTAATTTAATTTCTTAGATTGAGGACTTTGTTCAGATGTAAGACGATTGTTTGACAGGAGTGCATAGGAATAAACCGACTTGGTGAATACTACAAATACTTGCTGAATGGTTTCAGCAAGCAACAGAGCCTTCTTCCTCCACTGGTGGAAAAGGGCAGCCTTCTGGCTCCCTAGGCCATGGGTTGAGTGTCCTGCAAGTCTGTAGTACAGGGTGGGGCAAGAATTGTACCTAAGAAGTGGTGATGTCCACATGCCAGTTGGGCTCTGCTGGCGTTACAGTGAGGTGCTCCCTCTCCGTACCTGTTATTCAGCTGCTCTGTCATGACAATGGGAAGATGCGGACCACTGATGCTCTGAGATCCTGGCCACTCTATGGCTCTGTCCTCCACGCCATCTACTGAAGAAAATTTCCCCATAGGAATCCTATCTTTTAACCTTCTGTTCCATGCCCTATATTATTTGAATGCTCTTTAATTCAGCCAAACCTCCAGGTTCTCCTACTGAGCATCCCATGAGCCAGCAATGTGAACTTCTTGTCCCTTTGTCTAGTGGGAGGAACGCAGCAGGTACCTTCACTGTTCCATGATTCACAGCCACCAGTCTTCCCAATGTCCCTTAGAACTGGCTTGCAAAGGGCTTATCCGTCCCAGCAGGATATGTGAAAAAGAGCAATGAATAGATGGAGTCATCTCTGCTGTCATTACCAGAGGCATCATCATCCTCAAACAATTGATTAAGGGTGTGACGCTCAGCTTGACACTACTGAAAAAGTTAAAGCAAAAGCTACAGCTTTTGCCCTCTAGGGGCACAGACAACTGGAGATGGCTTAGTTAACATATACAGGGAAAACACTGAGACAACAGTAATTGTATAAACATCAAAAAATTAACCACTCTTACTAAATAGATAAAAAGAGTCACTCAGTTGACAATACACAGGGCAGGACTCTGGCTCAGGGTGGGGCAGAGTCTGGGTGGTAGCTGGGGGATCTCACTCTGGTGGGGCCAATATTTTGTGACTAAGGGAAACAAATCACTTAACCTTCTGCGATGTTTTGAAATGAGAACAATAATAATCCTGTCTTAAAATAGGGAGTGAGAGAGAACTAAGAAAGATGGCTCTGAACTCCTAGATAATATGAAGGATGTTGTGTATGGAGGGCTGAGCATTCATGCTAGGCACTGTCCTGGACACAAATATGACAGTGACTTTCTACAGGAGGCTTCTACTCCAGGGAGAAGGGCAGATGTGTGCATACAGGTACCTACTGTGAAACAGAATGGAGTTTGTCTAGAATAGGGACAGCAAGTCCTTAGCAGTCTAGATACCTGTCTTCATCCTTCACAACCTCTTTGTCTTTGTTTTAAATAAAAATTTTTTGTTAGTACGCATTCAAAGTACATAATATTACATTCATTGTGGGAAGTCAGTACATGTACATAACACATCTTAATTCTTTATTTTTATCTCCTTCTCTCCCTCCTCCTCTCTCCATCTCTTTGTCCTTTTCTCTTTTGCAAAAGGGATGGGAACCTCCCTGTCTTACTCCCTGTCAGCCTCCCTATCAATCCTCTCTCTCCTTGGTAGTCTCTCTCCCCTTGATTTCCATAACATGGTCTTAGTTTAGTTTCTCTGGCTTTCTTTTGAACATTGTTTTATAAGCAAGTTTCCAACACAGTGACCAATATCTTTATAATTATAATATGTAAGTGGGCTGAATAATACTCTGTGATGTGGGTACATCAACATTTACTTAACCATTGCTGCAGACAGATATTTAGAGTGGTTCTGGTTTTCCTCTTATAAATTATTCCTTCAGTGCACAACCAAATCAAGAGTATGTCCATTTCTTAAACTATGCACATTTTGGATGTCTGTATTTGCTTACACTGTAACCAGTGTGAGGACCATCTGAACACTCCACTACCTTCTATTTGTACTACTTGTTAGAACCTCTTCGCCCCACTGTGCTATTATCCCTCAAAACTCTAACCTTAGTCTTCTTTCATTTTTACTATAATTCTCTTCAATTAGGAACTCTCAAAGCCTCAAATAGGGCGGTGAGATAGCTCAGCAGCATAAGCGCCTGCCTGGCAAGCACGAGGTCCTGAGGTTGACTCACGGTACCCACATTAAAAAAAAAAAAAAAAAAAAAAAAGCCTCAAATAACTCTCCAGCTGAGGGTTCTTGTGTATAGATATGTAACTCTGAACTCCTATCATTCAGAAATCCAACCAACCATCCATCTGTACACAGACCCATCAATTACACTGTCCTTCCCCATATCTCATACGTACACTTTTTTTTCTAGAGATATGAAGATGAAGATATATCTTCCCCATGAGGTGTAAGTAGGTTGATAGAGATGAAGGAGAAGATAGATGGACCAACATCAGATTAAGTGCCATTTATACAAAGTGGATGGGCCCTCCTGCTGGGGGCACCCACTTCAGTGTGGAAAGCAGAAGTGTTAAGGACAATTTTCCCTGACAAGGTGCCATGAGTTCTGGAACTAAGGAGTATGAGAGTTTTGTTAAAGCATATTTAGGAAGTTACAGGTATATTGGTGTGTGTGTGTGTGTGTGTGTGTGTGTACGCATGTGTGCTTGTGTGTGATGAAACTGGAAAGGGACAGTATCATGGGGTTTCTTGTTCATCACACAGTTTTAGTTGTGATCTGGAATGTCTGCCCCAGGCCCAAGTATAACAGACTTAGTTCCCAGCTTGGTGTTATTGGGAGGTGGTGGAAACTTTAACAGGAAGTCTTGGAATCACTGGGGGAAGTTTCCAGTTTCTTTCTCTCTATATCCTAGTTATAAGGTAAGCAACTTAGATGTACCTTGTGCCACCAGAGGCCCAAAAGCAGTGAGGGCCAGCTGACTATGGATGGGAACTTCCAAAACTGTGAATAAAAAAAAAAAAGCCATTTCTCTGTATAGGTTGATTGTCTCAGGTGTTTGTTATAGTAAGAAAGCTAACCAATACACACACTAAAGTTGAATCTTCCTCCTGAAGGTACTAGAAAACCATTAAAGGATCTGATGCAGGAGAACTGCAGAGCCATGTTTGTTTTAGAGGAAGACCACTCCTCCCACATCATGGAGAAGGAACAAGCAGGGCAAGATGGAGGTGGGGAAAGAACATATGCCTGTGAGGAAAGAGGTAATGAGGACTGGACTAAATCAGTGACAGTGAGGATGTAGAAAGTGAGGAAACAAAATCTACTAAAGAGGTAGAATTAATCGGAGAATTGACTGCCCAGGAAGGCAAGAGGGTGGTGAAGGATGAAAAGTAGATTTTAATTACTCTCATATGTGTGTCTAGGTAGATACACTTTCAAACAGTATCGGGATGGGTTGGATCAGTTGTTATCACCCAACACTGAGATGAGAGGAAAGTGAAGAACAATACTATCACTAAAATTTACATGACAGATCTTCCTCTGATGGATGCTAAGGTTACAAGAGCTCAAAACAGAGAGCCCATCTTTAATCAAAGCTCTCCACCAATACTTACCTGCAACTCTTTAGCATTAAATAATACTATAGCAATTGCTACAGATTCTTGATATTTGCATGTTCCAATAATGTCAGCTAGGTTTTATTATTCTTTTATTAATGATGATTAAAGAGACTAAGTAACTTTTCCAGGTTTCTGTAGCTAGTAAGTTGAGGAATTAAAGTCTGATCCAGATCTGTCTCGTGCCATGGTCTGGTTCCTTCAACATTGCCACTGTCTTGGTCTAATATCCCTTATGATCATGATAATCCTCTTTCTGTAATGCTTCTCTGCTTTATTTCTATTAGTTCACCGCTAGACTTCTTTTAGGAGGTTACATCTCCTCTAAGAGAGTCTTCCTAATTCATTGGATCTTTTAGATTTCATATCCTGTAGTGCTTTTTTTTTGAAAAATATTGTTTGCATTTTATTCTTTATGGTTTAGACTTTAGAGCAATTCAGCCAGAATATATTAATATAACATATTAATGCCAACTGTGTGCCAGATGTGACATCTAATATATCACATTGCCATATATATCTTGGTAGATGTCAGTAGCCCCTTGACAAAGTAAAAATTCTGGTGAGTGTATTTCAATTCCTTTAAGGCTCCATATTGGCATAGAACCAATCATGTAGTTGTGTTTGATAAGTGCTCATTGTAGGACTAAATAAGTAAACAGTAAATTTAGCCAAGTGTTTGTTAAGCACTTTTCATGCATTTGTCATTATCCTAGAAGCATAGAGTATAATTAACACTTTCTCTTTCTATCTATACATCTATACCTCTATCTATATTCACCCCTTCATTTAGCTGCCATTTGTTTAGGAGAATTTGAATGCCAGACACACTGTCACTAAATTCAGGTATATTCAAGATTGTCTCCCCCTTCCCCCTTTTTGGTGCTGGGGACTGAAATCATTTAGGACCTTTGCACTGCAGTACATCTTTAAATCTTTATTTTATTTTATTTTTTAATTTGAGACAGGGTCTCACTAAATTCCTCAATCTGGGCTCAAGCTTTGATTCCCCTGCTTCAGCCTCCCAACATGCTGGGATTATAGGCATGCACCACCATAACATGCTTTAAGATCGCAACTTTTATCTTTAATTTAGAGGTGGGAAAATGGGCTCTAAGAAGTTACATGAAGTACAGATACTTAGGAAGTACAGATACTTTGAGAGCATGGGATTGGAACTTTAAAAATCTGTACTTAGATGGAGAGAAAAAGAAAGCAATGATAGAAGAGAGGGAAAGAGGGAGACAAGAAAACAAGAAACCAACTTTAAAGTAATCATTTAATACATGCAATCAATGGTAGAGGTAGAAGTTTGTACTGAACATGGTTCTCAAGAGCAAAATGAATCAAGAATATTTGTGGAAGCACAGTCTTTTCTTCCACTGGCTTGAGAGGGAACTGCTCCTCAAAAAAGTGACCTTTTCTACAGCATCTCCCGAGCCTTAAAAAATTTGGGAAGAAAAATGTAATGGAAGACAAGAGTTGCTGGAGTGAGGCTGCACTGATACAGTCAGGTACACACAGCTAAACGCGATAATAGCAATTGAGCTGGGAGACCTCCAGTCCCCGGGCTCTACTGTACAAATATATAATGTCTTCAATGTTAGTGACTTATATAATAACACAAAATAAGATAACATCGGATGTGGTAACTGATTCATTCCAATGTCCTAGCTTTAGGAGATGCTAAGATCTCCGCTATACTGCTATAGTAACAGCATTGTACACTATTAACAGAACTAAAGATTCCATACTTTCTCTGATGTTCAGCTTCTCACTGAAGCCAGTGGCACCCAGTTTCCCTCTGTCTATGCAGCAAAGCCATTTATGAAGACATGCTTGGCAAGATTTTTGTTTGTTATTTTTTTTTCCCCCATAAAGGGCAAGGTGTAAACAGTTTAGAGTTTGCAAGATGCACATTCTCTGCTGCAACTATTCAACCCTGTACTGGAGAGCATGAAGAAGCAGCCACGGACAAAGGCTAAGGAATGAGCATGGCTGGGCTCTAGTAAAGTTTCAATTATGGAGCTTCGAAGCCCTGAAATTTGAATTTAATATAATTTTCATATGCCAATAAATACAGTTGATTTGATTTTTAAAAATCATTTAAAAATATAAAAACTATCCTTAGTTCACAGCTATACAAAAATAGGCACTGGGCTTCATTTGGCCTCGGGGCTGTAGTTCACTGACCCTTCACTAAAGTATGGAAATCTTGGGATGATTGGATTCTTTGATGGACCTGGTTTGGCTTTCTAGAATAAAATGTTTAACTCCATGAGCACCTCTTAGCTTCAAATGTTAATTGACATTGTTTCTTAATTCCCTGCTATATATTAAAGGTATAAACCTAAAGAATTTTAAAGTCATTGCATGGGTGAGGGACTGTTAAAAATAAATCCTTCTGGTTCAGAAGTGTTAAAGAGGGAATATCAGGTGTTAAGAAATCTACAAATATTCAGGCAAAGGGTCCAAGAAGCATGAGGGTGGCACAAGTCATCGCTAAAGGTCACCTGTGCCACTTTGTGTCTTTTCTTTATGTACTTTATGCTGTTCATAAAACAAAGTTAAAGCAGTTTAATTTAACAGTCTAATTAGTAATGGATTTTCCATTTTATCTTTTTAACTGTAGGTGATACAAAGATGAGGTCTAATGTTGACTCAGGCCAGGAAGATATATTTATATGCTAGTACTTTAACATTAGTGCTTTCGAGTGGCATGGTCTTGGTGGAAGATGAAGTGTATCTGATTACTAAAGAATTGATGGGCATGGGAGATGCAGCCTTAGCTCTTCTCCATGACAAACCTCCTAGAGTTGGGATGCCCAAGGCTCACCTCAGCCACTATTCCTTGCCCTCCCTGTTTGATGTAGTGAACAGAAATGGTGATGCCGCTGTTACTTGGTGTCTAGGTTTCTAGAAAGCCAGGTTTCTGTCTCTGCTAACGTTTGTTCTTTGTAATGCTGTACCCTGTGGACAAAGCTTGAGTGCCTTTCCTTCTCTGCCTCTTTTGCTCTCACATTTGAAATAGTGGCAAAACTTGCTCAACAGATCTTGAAATATGGTACCTTGGGATTCCTTTTCTTAATTGGTTTTATAATTCTGAGTCACAATGTCAGAGGCTGGGACAAAGCTAAAGCTTTGAGTGAAGACCAGGGTTCCCAAAATTTGACCAAGAATTGAGAGCACTGTCCCTGCAGGGAGCTCATGATGCTATGCAAGCTCCCTCACATTAGATGGCCAAGGAGAGACCCAAGGCTGAGGGAAGGAGGAGATACATAGTTTTCCAGCATAAACCCAGAGAAGTGTCTCCTTTTAAATTTGACTTTGTGATTTAATCTCTCTATAGTCATTTAATCCTCCTCCAAGACAGGACCTGATTAGTCCCCAAACAGCAATGGATATCCCCACAGGTGTAATACTCACTTGAGAAACACACAGCTTTTCAGAATTGAAAATATGATTTTTTTAATGAACAGTTCTATCAAAATACAGAGAAAGTCCCTCAACCCATCCAAAAGAAATCCTGAAAATGTCCATATTTCCATTCATTTCTGTGACAAATCTGTCCTTTTGGGGATCTCTAATTTAAAAAAAAAAAGATGCCTGCAATTTTCTGAGCTGTATTTTGTAAGGCAGCTGTAACAGACATATTGGAACAAGCAATTTGCTTTGCAGTGATGTATATTCAGCTTGAAGTTTGAAATGCAACATTTTTTCAGAAAGCATTCCTCTCTGTGCAGGAGTTGCAGGAAGCCATGCTGGGCTGCCTTCCTGGCTGGCCCTCCTCCCAATGACTTCATTTGAGAAGAAAGGGTCACAGCATCCTCTTTGGGGCAGGTGGTCCCAGTCAGTGTTGTGTGAGTGCTGTGAACTCTCTGCTCAGAATCTAAGATGGGCTCCATAGGCTTCAACGGGGATTGCAGCCCCAGGGCCCTGGAGCCAGTCAGCAGTCAGCAGTCAGCATCTGAGGCTAATTGTAGGAGTTCTCTTTCCCCACCCACAGAGATGAACACAGAGAGACCAATTTGGTAATTACTCTGCAGCCTGGTGCCCTCCTGAATTGCTCCAGTAATGGAATAAACTCCTCTGAGGGGATATTTACCCAAACATGGGTGGAAAATCATTTACATAAACTGGGCACTAGCTCCACACAGCTAGTTTTCTTCTTGGGGATGAAGGAGCACAGAGGTGGAAAGTGGGCACACAGAGAGAAGTGTCCTGGAGGTGAGGTGCATGCAGGGGAAGATGTGGCTTTGCTACAAAGGGTTGGATGTGTGAGTGGTAGAAAGGAAAGGTTGCAAAGGCTTCCCCTGCAAATAAGCCTGGCTCACTTCTTTTCTCTTTGGTCTTGGGTTCATTTGGTTCAAAACTAGCAAGGCACTAGGATCAAGAGGAGAATGTTTTTAGAGAGAGACAAAGGGGGAGGGAGAAGGAAGAGAGGAAAGAGAGAGAGATATGGAGAAAGAGAGAGAGGGATTAGGACATTTAGATGTTGAAGTGACTGCAAACTCCTCTTTGACTGGGGGAAATGGGTTGTGTTGCAGCCAATGAAGAAAGAAAGGCTGGCAGAAAAAGCAAGTTCACTGAGGAACCAAGCTCCTTGCTCACTCGGGGAAGGTAAAAGAACAGCCACAGAAAGTGTAAGCAACCACTGGCACCTGTTACTGGCCATTAACAAACGACCATGTACTGCTAATCTGTGATCATAAAAAGGCCATCTGCTAATGCTCAAAGGTCATTAAGATGCCAGCCGTGTTTACCCTGTTCTCATTGGTTGGGCCAATCATTTCTAAGCAAAAAAGGAGCTTAAATGGCTTTTGTGGTGGTGCCTGCTAACTCCACTGTAGTTAGGGCCCGTCAGTGTTTCCATTCATATCCTACCCGCAGTGGTGAAAATACAGCCACAAAAATAGCAGGTGAACCTAGATGTGCGTGTGTCCGTGTATGTTCACTATGTTCTTTTCAGAGAAGGGAAAATTTGAAAGATATCAGTTTGATGATATTTATGGTCAATAATATTTATCAGAAAGGAAAGATAATTTCTTCATTTTGGGCTTTCTTTTATTTAATTGGGCTGATGAACCTAATAAGCATCCACAGTCCTTAAATATTGTTTTTCTTGATAAAGGAAACATCTGCCCAAAGAAGAGTCATCGCGCCAACTTGAAGGAGACTTTGGCTTTTCCTTGCTATTCAGAGAGTTGTGAGGTAACCAAAGACTGGATCACTGGGGTGGGAACGTACCCCAGAAAGGGAGCCTATGACTCAGAGCTCGCCTCCCCTTCCACATTGCTCTTATCCTCAAGAGTCAGCACATGGCTTACTCAATTTGTCTGGTTCTCTAACCTTTTCAAATAGATTTGTATATGTAGCTCTCTCTAAAGAGTATAGCGGAAAGGATTTTTTCGTTTTTCTTTTTTTACCTTCAAGTACCAGTAAATTGAATTCTGCTTCACAGGAACTCAGCAGGATGATGAGAACATGTTGAGTGTTCAAAGGTATCAGTGATACTATAGCAGTTAACGAGAACTAAATGATCCCATTATAGGATACATGTACACACGCAGGTGCACTGTGTATCTGTTTAAAAACATCTCTAAGGAATAGAAGTAGTTGTTTTTTCCTTCTAGGATTCTCCCGGAGAAGGCAAGATAAAAATAAACCTCAGCATATAAACTAATTGACCAAAGAACTCCAAACCTGATGCAGTTCTACAGTTCCATTTCCAGTCTGTCTGTCGTGGCTGGTAATGGGTGGCCTCACAGATCACATGTTCTGCTACAGGTGGCAAAGCCATAACCCACTCATCACATGGAATCTGAGCAAAACTGTGTGTCTAGGCATGTGCTTGTGTGTTTAGGGGTTAAAAAAAGCAAGGACAGTCAAATCTTCAAGGTGATCACCAAAGAGACCTATGAACTTAAATGGGACTTTCAAATACTCAGTTTTTAAAGTCTTCTGAGACTTTTTAGAGATGAAGCTGAGATTGTTGCTTGGATTTTTTCCTCAATTTTTGGTAACACCACCTTTTCTCATCACATCCTGGCCTTTCATCTCTGCCAATTAACTAAGTAGTCAGAGCCTTGTTTTGAAAAGTTCTGAGTAGTTAGTAAGCTCTTTTTTTCTGAGCCAAGTCAAAGTGTCCTCTGGAGGCCTCTGAATGAGGGGTCTGTCCCCTGTCCCCTCCCTGTCTGCCTGTTAGTGCAGGCCTGGACTTAATCTTTCCCTTTCAACCAATTGCAAGGGGGGAGGGAGTCAGAGTAGGGGCGGGGTGGTGACCGCAGGTGGCTGAAGAAAGGGGTCTTGTTCTCCTGATGCTGAATGGCTGGTTAGCACTGCTTTGACTGTGAAATCCAGCTTCTGTCACTTCGTAGTTAATTGCTTTATTATTCTCAGATCCAGATTGAACCCGATTTAGTTCTATCAGGAGCCATGACTCCCCTTGGCATTTGGCCAGGATCCTTTCGATCCTTTGATCTGGGGTTTTATAATCACATCACCGTTTAGGTTGCTGCAGGAGGCATGGCGCTTTTGCTGCGATTTTCTACTTAGACGCGCACTGGGCCGCTCAGTAGGTGGATGGAGTGTGACTCTGATGGGGGCAGGAGCTTGAGGTTCTCCCTAACTCAGATTCTTTCCTGGTCTTAGGATTTATGAATTTAATTTGCTTTTCTCTCTCCATTTCACCCAAAGTTGAAGTGGTAATATCCAGACAGACTCCCTTTTTAGTGGTTGTATATTTTTTTTCCCCCCAGCTATCTCAAACCTGGACCCAGGTAAGGCTTTGCCTCATTTGCCAGAGCTTTTCTACATCATCTCTCTAAACTTCATGTGAAACAAGGCAACAGGTAGTTCAAATGGGCTCCCCTAATTGTAAGCAGAGGTGGGCTGGCCCCCATAAAGTGCTCTGGGATGCAGAACGGGCACTGCACAGACTGAGCTGTTAGTGTGACTGGTGAGGATGAGGAGCGACAGGAACTATGGCCTGAGTTTTTTTTTTTTTTTTTTTTTTTTTTTAACAGGCAGGGCTGTAAAACACCAGCCAGGCCCAAGTCACAGATGCACTACAGAACTCTTTCAAGCCCTTTTCCAAGGCTCCACTTGTAACTATTTTTAACCTTATTAAAAAAGGAGCGAAATGCTTCAGCTTCACAAGCACATACTACAGTCTTGCAGTAAATTTCTTTGGTTTACAACTCCACCTTTGATTCAGAAGGCCAGCGGGCATGAGAACGTGGATAAACATAAATCCCCTCCAGATCTGCTCATGGGAACCATACACACTTAGGGATGTGCTAGAGACCAGCCCCAGGTCTCCATCTGGAGCAGAGGGGAAGGCAAGGCTCAGTTCTGTGGATTTTCAGCCAGTTCAATCTTCAATTCAATCTTGCAAAGACAGAACTGGTGGCATTTGTGTAATAGAAACACAGACAAAAGTCAGAAGCATGCACCCAGGCAGGTGATGTCTGATAACTTGAGCTACACGTGACCATCTTCTCAGCTCAAGGTCAGCAGGCCCGAAGAAACCAACTACTGTAGCGAAGGCAGACATGGGGCTGGTGTTATAAGACTGAGGGAGTTTTGTCTCTCTCTCTCTTTTTTTTAACTTCTTACATGGCAGCTCCTCTTCTATCAGTGGCAGGGGCTAAAATCTCATTTAAAATTTCTTCTAAGCTTTCTCCCTGGGAAAGTCTTTGCTAACTTTTGAAAGAAGGACTTTGTGGGGCCAGGAAAAATCCTGGTCTGAGATACCTGCGTGGATCTCTTCTTTGTTGAGATCCTAAACAGAAATGTGCTCTTTCTTGCTATGATGCTTTCAGTTTAGGTCTCCATCATGGGAAAAAGCCCTAACTCAACTTTCGATCAGATAGGCTGTCAAGAAGGAGGCCAGAAATGAGCTGACATGATAGCAGAAGTTTCTGGTTTGTAATTTTAGCAGTCATTGTGTTGTCTGCTGTGTGTATTTGCCTGGATTTATAGAGGGTTGTGTAGGACAAGCAAGATTTCTCTTCCAAGGGAGGTGGTCATATTGTTAGAAGAAACACACCCAGTTATCACGGAGAGGCATGGAACAAGTCAGAGAAGACAGAATTCTGTAGTTCCAGGATGGGTCAGGAGAGGCCAGTACATTCTTTGCTAATGTTACATAGACTACAATGGACATTTGGTATTTTGTGGGGGACACTGTTATGGGAATCATATATGAGACTCGTATATATTAGGCAAGTGCTCTACCACTGAGTTATACCCCAGCACTCCACATCTGGTATTTTTCATTACAATGGTTACTTCTTTCCATTCACTTCTGGAAACAAAAATTGTTTTCCTGTGATAGAATCCATTGGATTATGATCGATGCAACCAGGTGGACTTCACTACAGTGCTGGGGATGTGATGAAGATTTAACCAATCAGAGTAGTTCACCAATTTGGCTGTATAAATTGATTCAATGGTAGGCACCTGACCCGATGTAGCCAGTTGCAATCTTCCTGAAATTCTCTCACCACAGAGCTATAGGGAAGCTTGTTCTTTCTACCAAGCTTTCCAGGCTGGAAATCTGTGATGGCCTGCTAATAGTTCTCCTACCACAATGTGAAGAGAGCCAGTCAGAGCTGAAAAGAGGTAGAAGAAGCTATGTGATGGGAGGAGAAACAGATATGTAAACTTCTGCATATATCTGTGTCTAACACCACAGTCATTGGCCACAACCTGCTGGGTTGTGTCAGGTTCTATAATTTATAGCTGGAAGAGTCTGGCTAATATAGGGCTGGGGGTAGAAAAAATGTTTTGAGAAAGTGGGACACTGTTTTCTGTTAGTACTGGTGGCTTATAAACAGTGTGACTGCCTTTACCTAGAACAAACAAACAAAAGTAACAACAACAGAATCTCTCATCCTGGATGGTTCTTTCTCTTGAAGACCAGGTCCATGGGAATGTAAGAATCGAAGCAAAATGAAATGTTTATTGTTACTGGACTCCATGCATCCAGTTTTAGAAAGATATTTATCAAGTCGATTCTCTGCTTAGACCTTCCCCAGCTTCCCCAGGTCTTCATTGTCCCCATGTATTACAAGGAGAACACACTTTGGAACATGTGATGAGAACACTCAGGTCAAGAAAGTATGCCAGGTTTGGGGCATACACTGATAAATAAGCCAGACATGGTATCTGCGCACACAGAACTTATAAACTCAATACATTAGAGGGCACTGACATTTGATGAGAAGAGCGTGGTCTCATGACCTTATATTGATTGAAGATGCAGTGAACAAGGTCTCCCTTAGTACTGTTTATTTACTGGGTCTCAGGACATACCTGTCTTTATATTGTAGACCCCATCTCCTTCCTGGGGTTTGTTTGCTGGACTAGCCAGCTTTATGTCATTATCCGTCAGCCTTGATAAATACAAGTGTAAAACTTCTAAGAAGTGGACCACTTCTATTAACTGCCTTGGCGCAATGCTAACTAAAGCATACTCTCAAATCAAAACAAAACAAAAGAAATAGAAAAAAAAGAAAGGAATATAAAAGAGAAGAAATAAATATTGTGCCAATTCCAGCTTCATTAAGGACAACTTCCTTATATTCCCTTTATGGCATCCTCCCGTTTCTGACATGGCCTGGAATAGCAATAATTGTGCCACTGACATGTACAATTATGTTTCTAAGTAGTGATGCACCCATGTAGCAGAATGGGACAGTTCATTGCCCATAGCTAATAGAAGTTTTAGATACTGACGTGCTTCTTTCATTTGTAAGAGTAATAGAGTCAGATTTAGGTTTAAATCCTGGCTTTATCACTCAATAGCTGGGTCAAATTCCTTAATCACTCTAAACGCTAGAATCCTTAATAATAAATTAGGCTAATTTGCAGGGTGTGATGGCGCATGCCTGTAATTCCAGCACTCTGGAGGCTGGGGCAGGAGGATCATCTCGAGTTTGAGGCCAGCCTGGGCTACGTAGTAAGTTCAAAGCCAGCCTGTACTATAAAGCAAGACTCTGTCTCAAAAAAAAAAAAAAAAGGAAGGTGAAATAATAATGCCTCTGGGTGAGTTTGAGAATTATTTGAAATAAAACATGAAAAACATTTAACAAGATGCTGGCATATAAAAACCTGCAAAATATGCTTAAATTAATACAGTGGTTCCCTCTCATCCACAGGGAATGCATTCCACTGCTTTTCCTAAAACCACAGATAGTACTGGACCTATATATGTTATATTTTTCCCCCTATTCATACATACCTATAATAAAGTTTATTTTACAGATTAGACACAGTAGGAGATTTTTTTTGTGTGTGTGTGTGGGTACCGGGCATTGACCTCAGGACCTCGCGCGCCAGCAGGCGCCTGTGCCACTGAGCGATATCACCGGCCCTTTTTTTTTGTATGTGGGTACCGGGAGTCGAACTCAGGACCTCATGCTTGCCAGGCAGGCGCTTATGCTGCTGAGCTATCTCACTGGCCCAACAGTAGGGGATTAACAATAGTAACTCATAATAAGATTAGCAGTAGTAACTCATAATAAGATAGAACAATTATAACAATGTATGGTAATAAAATCACCAGTGTTGCTACTTTTTTACTTTAGGACCATTATTAAGTAAAATAAGGATTACTCGATATAAACACTGTGATACCACAACAGTCAGTTTGGTAGTAGAGATAGTTACAAAGTGATTAACATGAGGGTAATGCACACAGCACGTATACGCTGAACAAAGGGATGATTCAAGTATTAGGTGAGAGCAGGATCACATGAGATTTAGTAGTCCTACCCAGAACTGTATGCAGTTTTAAATATCTGAACTAATTATTTCTGAAATTTTCCTTTTCATATTTTCATGCCACATTCATATACTCTTGATGTATATGCCAAAGGTACATAAATTACAAAGGTATAAATTACAGAGAAAAAATTGTAATTTTACTGTGGTGAAATCTGACAAATACCACTTTTATCGAGGGATCAGAGTTAACATCACTAATAATGGGGTAAATCTAAATTGTGTGCCTTCTGATATAATGTGCTAAGGACACACAACCACATTTGTGATACTCTTGCCAAAAATGCATAATGTGAATTTAATCATAAGAAATCATCAGACAATCCCAATCAAGGGACAGTTTTTAAAAACATCTGTGCTATGTCCTTCAAAAATGTCCCTCAAGGAGGGCCAGTGAGATAGCTCAGCGGCATAAGCGCCTGCCTGGCAAGCGCGAGGGCCCGAGTTCGACTCCTGGAACCCACATACGAAAAAAGGGCCGGTGATATTGCTCAGTGGCATGGGCGCCTGCTGGCACGCGAGGTCCTGAGGTCGACCCCCGGTACCCACACACACACAAAAAAATCAAGGTGATGAAAGAGATGGAGGAATGGTTTAAATGCAATGTGTGATCCAGGATTGGACACTAGATTACCATAAAAGACACTTTAATGATATAATCGCCAAAATTAGAATATGGTCTTTAGGTTCACTGATACTATTGTTTCAATGGGAATTTCCTAGTTTTGTTAGTGGTATGATTGTCATGTTAGATGTTAATAGTTTAGGAATTTGGGTAAAAGGTATGTATAAATTCCTTATACCAATTTTATTACATTTTGAGATGTGAAATTTTTTCAGAATGAGCGAAGAACATGCAACTAATAAACACTCAACAAACCATGTTGTGATTCAAAGAATTTTCCTGCCACCTTTGATGGCTGCACCCGTGTGCACCTCTGCTAAAGTCCACCTGCTCCGCAATGGTGTCACTCATCTTCAGGGCCCTTTTGGGACTGGCTCTGGCCTTCTCCATTCCACAGCTCCTCTGTTGAAGGCATTTGAGACAAACAAATTTTAGTCTCAGAATTATTCTTTGACAGCTTTTAGAAACTGGGATCCTCTTTGTCAGGTTTGCGAGATTGTCCAGTTGACAAAAATGTGCCAAAGCTGCTTCTGTGGCTCTGCCATTGGTTTTGCTCTGGCGTCCAGCACTATGTTTTCACCTGCTGGGCCCTGCCTCACAGTCACTGGGAACTGGGAGGAAAAATTATTTACTTTCAAAAAATGTTACGTGTCTATCTCAGTGTCACAATCACATTACTAATATAGTATGTGCATTAGGAGAAATTTAGGAGAGGTGACTAAAGCTAGCAGGGGACTATAATAGTTTCAGAGAAATCAAACTAGAAATAGGATTTGATCTACAAACTATGTAAGATTACAGAGAGTAAGCATAGTTTCTTCACTAACCATGGCAGAAAGACAGGCTTCATATCAACATGTAAAAAGATCAGTTTCAGATAATAAGAAGAAATGATTTCTCAAGTAAATAAAACACTTATGAGTCTTGTTGTCAAGTGAGAAGTCCAACAATGATGAGGTTCAAGGAGAGTTTGTACTAACTTGCAGACATGTGATACAAAAGACAAGTAGGTAAAAACATGGAGAATTGGAGTTGCCAGCAAGAAGCAGGGGTATGTCCTCCACTAAACCATCCTTATATGTCCTTGTGAAAATCTGATCTAAGCTTGTATGTAATTTTCCCAGGTTTTATTTTGTGCATACAGTAGCAGCCCCTTGAAGATGAGATGCTCTGTAAGAGTGAATCAATGGTGATGATCTCACAAGGAATGTTTTGAGATTAACAAATACAATTTGTAATGTGCAGTGCAAATATAAAGTGCCATAAAAATGCTAATGAATGGTAATGCGTGTCCACTCATTAGCAGGCTGGCGCAACAGGCCAAGGATAATAGAAAAAGAGCCTGCCTTTTGAACACACAAAGTGCTATCCTATTCATCTGGCCTCACACATGCCACCATGGGAGGCTCTGGCTCCGCTCTCATTATTCACCCAAACAACCTCCTCTCCGTCTCTGTCTGGGTCTGCAAGCTGCTTTCTGTATGAAGAAAGATTCCCTGAAACCTTTTGGTGCCATCAACAACAACAGCAGCAACAAAAGTTGGGCTTGAAAAATTCATTCAAGGAATAAAAAAATACAACAGAAATCTATCTTTATAGATGTTTGGGAGAAGGATAAGTGGGGGAAAAGATCTAGGCTTTGTTTTGCATTTTGGTAAGAAATGATATATAGCTACATAGTAAAACAGTTTTATTAAAAAGATCTTCTCGTCCTGAATCCAAAATATGAATTATATTCTCTTATCATCCAGTCACTTTCGAATGAAAGTTAAAAATGCTGATACTGTGGATCTAGCCCTTGGTACTATATCTCATAGTTGATATATTTGTCTAATACTTTGGATTTTGAAGGCCCATTACTCAGGACCAGGGTGCTGGGCTGTTCATTTTAATCCTTTCTTGTTACTGAAAACAGGAGTGCCAGGAAGAGCTCGTAGATAAGATTGCATCCTCTACTTCTATGTGTAGGTAGGTAGTGGGGTTTGAACCAGATAGTGGAACAAATTGAGTTTGTTTTCACCCTGGGGAAAGGGTTCTGACCTCAGATTTGTGGGATTTTATTTAGGGGAGTTGCTGTAAGGTAGGGTTCAGTGCTGGCCAAAACAAATTTAAGCTTCAGATTTACGTAACTAAATGTACAGAAAAATTATTCGGTCATTTTGATTTTAGAAATACAGCAGATGTAGAATTTTGCTAGATGTAGAATTTCATTGTTTATTCTGTCCTAATGAAAGGAATCTGTCTGTTGAAAAATATACATTAAAGGGCAGTCAGGAGGTTTAGGTCTCTTGTGCTGTGAAAAATAAGGGGAATGATGGAATTCTTACTCAGGGGTTCCTTTTGGGGTTCCTGAGCAGTGCAAAAGGAGGTTGGTTAAATGACCCAGATTAAACTTTTTAACATGGCGAATACTTATTCAGTTTATACAAAGCTGTCCAGCAATTATTTCAATGCTTGACAGTGTTATCATCATTATTTATTCTGCTATAAGCTAGATTTATAGATTTTTGCAACATTCGTAAGGCTAAGCACAAGAAACATTAACAGCTTTACTAATTATATCACTACTTTACAGATATAAATAGTGATAAAAATGCCAACTAAAGTGAATAAGCAAAATATTTTTAGGAGAATTTTAAAACCGGTTGCTGATCGATGTTGTCTTTGGTGAGTATTGAGGTTTAAGTGGAGAAGAACCTTCTTTGAAGACTGACATCGTACTTTCCTGCCTATTTGTAATACTTGGACAGCAACTCCAGCTTGACCTGGCCGTAATCAACTGTGCCATATTAATATGGGGCCAAGAAAACTTACATTTGGATCAATGTGAAATGAAAATCAGAGTATAGAGAAGGAGCAAGGAGAGGGAGAGGAGAGAAACAAACGATGATTAAAGAAGTGGGGAAAAAAAGAGAGTTGAGTAACTAGCCTTGTGCATCTCCCCATTTCATTCTGGCTATTGATCTTTCTCTGTGTTCTCCAGCACACACCTTGTTATAAATGAGGATATTGAGTGAAGAAAAGAGTTAATAAATCCACAGCCTTTGCCACAGCTGCTAATGGAAATCCATGAGCAGTTTAAGTGCTGGTCAAGTAAAAAGACCAAACTGAGATTGGAGGACATGGTGGATACAGATGGGTGACAGCATGTCTGTCTGTAAGCTAAAGCAGTGGGCAACTTCCCTGGGTGGATCACAACTCTTATAATCTCTGAGATCCTGCCTGTTCACGTACATAGCAGGTCAGTGCCAAAAGTACGTACTCACTGCAGAGCAGGAGGTGTCAGATTTTATAAATGAAATTTTACCGATGCACAGCCACACTCGTTCATTGACTTACTGTCTATGGCTCCTTTTGTGCTACAACTCAGAGTTATAATCTGGAAATTTGAAAATATTTACTATTTACTTAAAAGAGAGACAACGTTAATCTCTAGAGGCTTAGTAAACATTAATTGGCTACATGAAGTTTTTGTGGTTGGTCTAAGTTGTCAATTTGTCTATTTTTCAGCAGTGTACAATATGTGCTTGAGTTAAAGTTTCTCACTGCAGTCTGACTATCAGAAGTTTGAGGTGGGAGTGGAATATAGGTATGAAAAAGAATGCCCTTTTCTTTGTGCAAAACAAAATGTGTGACTCTTTAAGAAAAGACCTACAGTTGCATTTGATAATCTTGATTTTGAATGTCTAATCCTAAAGCTATAACTCAGGGTTAAAAGAGTATAGGTATTTTTATTTGTGATTTGTGGAGGACCTTATTGCATTTATTGGTTTTAGAATTAGGTGAGTGGTTCATAGTAGGAAATAACTCACCTAAGTCAACTTGAATGAATTCCCCATTACTACCTCTCTGAAGAAAATTTCTAACATGGAAAATTCATTTCAGCAAGAGATGCCTCTGTATTTGAAATATTTGACCTGACTTAGAGACTAGATGTAAATAAAGAAAGTGAGCACTTTTTACACACTGAACTTGTGATAAAATATTTGGGAATTAATACATATTGGGTGCAATCTAATAATATTTGCAAAGCAGACATTTCTGTTGCTTTCATTTTCCCCTAAAATCTCTTGGATTTTCCATTACACTTCTTCTTACTGTTGCTTTTGTAGAATTCTATATCTTGTAAAATATAGGCGAAGTCTTGTCACTTTCGTGGCTGTTCCTCAACCAAGGCAGCCAAGGATAGTAGAAAACCAACAGGCCTCGCAATCAGATAGACCCAGGTTCTCATCCTGGCTCAGCACGCATCCGCTCTGAGACTCCATTTCCTCATCTGAAAATACAAAGCAAACTCAAGTCTCAGAGTTGCTATGAAGATTAAATGAGATGATGTTTGTAAAGGACTTGGCAGAAAATAGGCTTTCAATGAGTGATAACAAGAATAATTTTATTTGGTAGAACATTTCTCTTTTGAATGACAGTAACTGCCTGAATCAATTAAACAACACTTTTTTTTATATTATCCTACATTTTTACTTTATCTTTTTATATACATATTTCTCATACCTGATTGAATTCTGAGCTTGCAAGACTAAGTCCTATATTTATGTTTCTGTTCAAATGTATTGCAAATAAGTGCCTAGTGAGTATCTGGATTGATGCTGGGTCTTTGACATGTGTGTGACTATAGAATGAAACTAGAGCGCTAGACTTTACCAAAGTCAGAAACTTTATTATGAGAGACTGTTGGAGCAGCAATGGTAAGATCTGCCTTGTCCAGATTTCTACATTTGGAAAATGAGAGACATGGATAGGAGCAGAGACAGTTATGAAATTATAAGAACTTCCTCACCAGGGCCTGAACTTGTCTTCTTTAACCACAACCTCATAAAAACACTTTTGCACACAAAAGTGAGATTAGGTTATTGGTGGAGGTAGTTTACATAACAAATTCACTATTCTATTCTACTGAAAGTAGAAAAGATGCTGAGATCTGAAATTTATTTTCAAAACTACCATCTTGAGCCCTACCCTGCTCAAGAGCTTGTAGGGCTGGGGCAAAGCTTTTCAAAAGACTGCAAATGCTCTGAATCAGATTTAATGCAGAACACAGAAATTTACCCCATTGGTCTACAGTGGCTGCCCACAGAGTCAAACGTAAAAGAGTGCAACAGATCTGCCCACGTGCTAGAGATACGAAGGATCCAGCCCAAGGCTTGGAGCCCACGGCAACATCCCGTATGAGTTCACATCAGGATTCCTAAGGATCAGGGCCAGAAGACTGAGGGGTCTGCTCTGGGAGGTCCAAGGGTTGGTGCTAGAAGCTAAAGAGGCTGCATTGGCAGGCCAAAATTCTGTGCTGGAAGCTGAAGAATCTGCTCCAAAAACCAGGAGACGATGCCCAAAGCAAAGGTGAAGACTGGAGCTCCTTGGAAGACAACAGCAACCATCCTTGGTGACGGTGAGGACTGGAGCTCCTCTGAAGAGGATAGCCAAAGCTCCTCCAAGGTGGAGGTGAAGTTCTTCCAAGGAAAATCAGCTGAGATTCTTCCCTTGCATTTTCCTTTTATACCACTGGGACAACAATTCTCCTCAAAGTGGGTTTTCCATGCCCAGAACCATGCTGACTCAATTCAGCTGGGTGTTCTCCACTCAAGATGACAATGAGTCAACTACCACACCTGAGAATGTGTCAATCTTGTAGTAGGGTTTTTTAGATATAAAATATTTTCTTTTTATGTGTATGCATCTGTGACTTTTGACAAATTTATGCAATATGTAACTTCCACCACGATTCAGACAGAGAATGTTTCCATCATCTCCAAATGTGCTCTCATTCCTTTTCGTACTCAATTTCCCTCTGCACATCCCTAGCTCCTGGAAATCACTGAACTGATTACTGATCCTATAATTTTTTGAGAATGGCATATAAATAGAATCACACAGTGTATGTCATTTGGAGTCTGTCTTCTTTTACCTAGAAAAGTACTTTTGAGTTTCATAAAGCAGTAGTCATTCCCTTTTATCACTGATGAGTACAGCTTATATGAATGTATTTTGATTTATTTGTCCACCCACCACTCAGTGGACATTTGGGTGTCTTCTGGCTTTTGGTAATTATAAATGAAAGTGCTGTAAATATTTCTGAACAAATTTGTATGTGTTCATGGATACAGGCCTGTGTTTGAAATTTTCTTAGATGTGTGATTTTGGGGTCATATAGCTTGACTTTAAAAGAACCTGTTAAATTACAATCCAAAGATATTTTACTATTTTGTATTCCTGCCAGAAGTGTACGTGAGCTTCAGTTGCTTCATATTTTTGTTAACATTTTGTATTGTCATTTTTCTTTTGCTTTGACCAATCTAATAGTTATGTAGTGATAGCTCAGAGTTTTAATTTGGATCTCCCTAGTGGCTAATGATGTTGAACAATTTTTCACGTTTCTTTTCTTGTTAATGTATCTTCTTTGGTGATGTGTGTTCAAATCTTTTGCCTGTTTTTGGAGAGAATGGGGAATGTTGTTTGTCTTTACAGCAGACATTTTAAACTGTATCATAGTTTTGCTAATCGACCACTGTAAGTCAGTCAGTCCTCTGTCGCCTTGAAATATTCTTTTCAGTTCCTCCTATGAATGAACTTTATTAAGCAAACAAGGCAAATGAACTAAAAGTCCAGTGTGAGCAAGTTATCAAGAAGGTTCTCTTCCACTTTAGTGGTGAGTTGCCATACATGATCTACCTCTTCCTCTAGTCTCTTTCGTACTCCTGTCTTTCAACTCCTCGCTCACTTCTGCAGAGCCTCATTCCTTTTCTTGAAGATGGAGCACTGCCAACATCCTCCTGCTTCAAGACCTTTGACTGAAGGCTTACTTTACCTGAAAAATTCTCCCCCCGCCCCCAAAGCCATAGCTCTCTCCTTCACTTCATTTAGTTCTCTGTCAAATATCACTATATTTATTAGATCTTCCCTGAACAGCTCATGTAAAGTACACTCAGTCTCTCCCTCCACACGCTCTTGCCTTATATTTCTTTGTAGCATTTATTACTACGTGGTATGCTATATTTTATTCATTTCTTTGTTTACTATCTTTTTCTACCCACTGAAATCTAAGTTCTATCAAAGAAGGAATTTGACCTGTTTGGTTTCTTTGTTAGATTCCACAGCTTGGAAAAGTGTCAAGGATATAGCAGGCATTCAGTAAATTGTGGGTGAAATTAATTACATTGTAAGAAGAAAGATGAGAGAAATGCTAAATAGCTGTCAGAGTATTTAGACAGGCCTGCTCCTATCACTTAAAAGTTTATTAAGCTACTTCGCATTGACCCACGTGAACTCCTAAATCAAGCTTCTTTGGCCTAAGTCTGTGTAACATTTCTAAACAGTCCTTTAAAAATCACTATTAAGAGGGGAGCGAACAGATGAAGTAAAGATTGTCTTTGTTTGAGGGCCACCACCTGAACGCTCATTGTCTCTGACTGGTTTATTGATATAATGAAGCGGAAACAAGCTTTATGGGACTGAGGATTCTTCCCTAGGTACGGTTTGTGAGTAAGCTCAGACTCTCTGTAGGACTCCCTTGTCCTTTGCTTGGACTGCTACAGGCTTGTTTTCTGTCATCCTGGGTCTCCTATGGCACACACAGATGAGCAGATGTGTGCTTGCTTTTCTGTAGGGTTCTCTGAATTGACTGGTGGAGTCAAGGGAAAGCATAGTTCTCCATCATAGATGCGTGAGATGACTTTGTTGTTAAAGGTCTGTAGTGCTGGGACTTTTCAGAAGTTAACCCTTCCTGGGTGGATCATAATGGTGTCAAGGATAGGTTCTCTATTCTTTTTCACACTTCTTAGTGTCCCTAACCATAAACAATTTTCCATACCTGGATCAAGTCTGGATATTTTCTTGAATGTGAATATGATTGTTCTCATTGTAGACTGACACTAAATGGGAGAGTAGACACAGACCAAGAAAAAAATAAGTGACCAATCAATCGAATGAACAAAGCATCTGCTGAACATTCAGCAATAAGTGGTTGTTTTTAAAATTAAAAAAAAAGGTTTTTTTGGTTGCCAAAAGAAGAGAATTTTCCAGAAATATACCATTTCTCTTTTTTATTTGACATAGATATTCTGATTTTCAGTACATGTTCAGCTCAAAAATTATTGGAAGAAAATGACAATCTAACCTACATTAATAAAACACAAAACAGTATTTGAGCCTTTTTATTGTCAAGACTTCACAAACGGAGTGATTGTTATAGGGAGCAAGGGGACACCATTGCAGCTTTTCCCTTGGGCAGAGTTCCTTCATAAAGCATAGCCTTGCAGAGTCTGGTTTTCAGAAATCTTATAAGCTGAGCATGTTTCAGAACTGATCTTTGCCTCCTCAGTGATCTTAAGCAAAATTATGAAAATCTTCCCAAATCCTGATTTTATAACACCAAGAAACACTGACAGTGATGCTTCAGGAGGTTAATGATGGTCTAATTATCTTGCACCAATAAGGAAAAAGAGTCAGCCTTTTGGCAAGATTATGTCAGAACTAGTCAGATAATATAGATATTTCTACCTCCACACATTTTCTAAAGGGGAATGTTGCTGCCTTAATTAAATGTTATATGAATACATTTCAAATAGATCCAAACACAGGGCAAACTCTGTTTCAGAACTGCTGTTCCTACATTTAAAATGTATTTGAAATGTAATTAAAAAAACAGATAATGGGAAAGAAAAACTAAAATAACTTGAAACAAGCAGAATATAGTAGCTCATCATTACACTAATATATCAAACAATGTGATCTTAGCTTAATTATCCCCTTTGAGAGTTGAGAAAACTAAGCATAACCTTCAATTTACAGCTGTTTGGTGCCAGGAACCTGAATTATTATTTAAGAGGAAGGGGGAAAAAGTTTATTTATTGTGACCTCCACTCAGTTTTTATTCAGCATGGAAAATCTGTATATTCACAAATGAGGGCTATTCATCTCAGACTGCAGCATTCTTCAGCTGTCCAGGCCTACATCAACTGCACTTCTCCAGCTTTTGTGTTCATCGCGAAGGCTCTTCATCCAGATTGTTCATCATCTTGATGGTCGAGCTTTATCTTGCTTTTGTGCAGCTGCATTCCGCCTATCCAAAGTGCTGAGGGAGACGAGGGAGAGAAAAAAGAGGGAGCAGCTAGCAGGAGAGTGTGAACAGGAGAGAGTGGAAGAAGAGAAAGGAGAAAAGGCAGTGGCCAGTGCACATATGAGGATAATTTGTAGTTTCTCAATAATAATAATAAAAAAGGAGGACAGGCTAATTACTGGCTTAACTAGGGCAGCCTGTGGATCTTCATGTCAAAAGGACTGCCGTAATTATTTGCCATCAAAGCACATTCATATTGTGGCACAAAAGAAGGGCCTTTTGCAAATGGATCTTGCTAATAAACAGGGCTGAGAGGAGCATTATGTGTCTCCCTGGTTGCAGGCACATTAACACAGTGACATGGAGCACAACTCCAGGCCTGAGGAAAAAAACACCAGAATGATAATTATCTCCCTACCCTCCCCAGCCTCCTGCGCCTTTCCCTTTGTGTTGGATGAGGAAGTTGAACATGACCTATCCGAGGGCCCAAGGCAGGCTATTAGTGACCCCTGAGCCCTAACAAGGTGCCTCTGTTCTTCTAAAAGCTGCCTCTTGATGTCAGGAGGGCCACATGGACCAGCGGGCTCTGCTCGAAATGGTCCAGCAAACACTTCAACCTTAAAGACACCTGGAAGGTCATGACCAATTCAATGCAGATGAAGACAGCAGAGACAAGGCTCTGTTGAATCCTGGAGTTGCAGTCATCCCCACCTTTTCCCCTTCTTTGTCCACACTTCCTCAAGTGTATGTATTCACATTCTCAAAACTAAATTCACAGGGAAAAAGTTTTCTCTTGTTTCTTCTTAGTAAAAGAATACAGTCTTAGGGAAACATTTGCCTGCCATAGACTAATTTATGAAAGAAAAATTATAGGACAATAATACGTAAGAAACGTAGGGAGAAGGGGGAAAAGGTGGATGCAAATATAGCCCCCTAGATTAACTCTTCTCCTGGAAGATGTAAACGTACTGGTTCCCCACAGGTATGGGGTCACTGCTGGGCCAGAGAGCTATGTTTCATGCACAGCACTGGCTGCTTTTCTCTCTTCTTGCTGGGAATTTAGTAAGAGGCTCGTCAGTGACAGAAACTCCACCAAACTAGCCTGGCACCCAGCTGCTCACCTTGGAGCGGAGCCTGCCCAACTTTGGAGATTGCTGGAGCTGTAAATCATCTCTGAAGACTCCAGGCTTGTTCTGCTTCCATAAGCAGCTGATGTGGAAGGAAAAGGCCAGTAATCAGTCTGGCAAATACACTTGATTGTTTTGGGAGAGGTATCTTCTGACTTCAAAGGGGCATCCCAGAACCCAGAAGATGGTGGTGCGGGGTGTATTTCATTTTACATGCACCAGAAGCAAACCCAATCCCTATAACTCTTATTTTACCCAGCAGAGAAATTAAAAATGAGAATTTGCATTGCAAAAGAATTCTTGCTTCACAAAAGCTAGCTTCCCTGAACATTTAAATATTTAATTATTTGAAAGGCTGGAGGTAGATAAACTTCAAGTTAAAATGTTATGAGCCATTTCTAATGGAAGATCTACCAGAAATGACTTAGAAACATTAAATGAAAAGAAGATGAAGGGGTTTTAGGATTTGACTTGCACTATTCAGGATATGCCCTCTGTTTGAAGGAGTATGGGTGGTAAATATTCTAACAGTAAACTAATCGATTTTTCTTTCTCCTTTCACCTACCTTCCTTTTTTTCTTTTTCTCTCTTTTCAAATAGTCTTAACATAAAGGAATTGGGATATGGATGTACTAATTATAGATTTTAGATTTTCCAAACAGTTAAGATTGTAAAGGAAAAAAAAGTTGAAATCACACTATTCCTTATTTTATCTCTCTAGCCTAAACTTTCTCTCTGGAACTTTAAATGCTTATATCCAAGTACTCACAAGACCTCTACCTTTGCATGTTTAATGGACATCTCACTCTCAACACGTTCAGAATGAAACTCCTGATTTCTTTCCCCCTCCAACATGCTCTATTCACTGTCTATGGATCGTAACTGTAGCTTTCCAGTGCTTAGGTTGGAAACCTTGTCATCATTCTTTTCTCCTCTCTTTCTCCAAACTGTTTGAAAGTACCACAGGCTCTATCTTCAAAATATTATTCAGACTCTGACCACCACACAGCCTCTCCATTGATCTGTGGACCATTGACAGGTGTGCAATCCCTCTTTGGTCTACTCTTAAGAGGGCTGCAGGTTTGGTCCCTCTAAACTGCAAGTCAGTCATGTTGAAAGTTTGTTACAAAGGCCCATGCGATATTCTGACCTTTATCTCATATTTTTCCTTTCTTTGGTTATTCTGCTCCAGCCACAGTGGTCCCTGACATCCCCCTAAATGCAAAGGAAGAGTATACTTAGCTCCCTCACCACCAAGTCATTTTTCAGAACTTATTTCCTTCATGGTGCTTCCTTTCACTGCCTTATGTAACACTGCACATCGCCTATCACCAGAGCACCCTGTATCCCCTCTCCCTTGGTGTATTTTTCAATAAAATTCATTGAACATAATTTATAATTTTCATTCATTTTTTGCTGTTTATTTTTGTCTCAAACTTTGAGGCTAATATAGAAGGTTAATAAGGTATCTTACCTCCTTGAAATTTTTTGCACCAATATACCTCTAAGTACCCAGAATAGTGTCTGTGGTGTCTGGATTACTGTATAGTATTTGCTCAGTAAGAATCCATAGCATTAACACTGAGTAAATGACTTCTACAGATTAGGAGAATGGAGAGTAGCAACAATGATTAAAAAATAAAGCAGAAAAACCAGAAGGTGTTCAAGAAGGAAGAACAAAATTTTCCTTGATAAACCAAATCTAGAATAATAATGAAGATGACTAATCATGACACAGTGAGATCTGTTATATTCTGCTTTCTTCCAATCATGTTGGTCACATTTGTATGGTGTCTTTCCACCCTCACTCCATACTAAATAAGAAAATAGCATACTAAAATGAGAGGATTTTTTTCTTGTATAGTCAAAAATATTTGCTTTTATCTTTCGCTTATGTCCTTTCTCCTTTTACCAACAGTGCCTGGGTCAGTTATCACAGAATTGCGACAACCGAAGTGGCTGCATTAGGATCTTCTGTTTTTCCCCAACAGTGAAGCAGAGCATTAGAGCTAGATAAGCAGAAAAAAATAGATCAGCTTCAAATACATCTGCTTTGCCCACCTCAAGCAATAACATTATCAATGTCTATTTTAGTGCATAGCTTTTTATTTAGGCAATCAGATCTTTCTTTCTTTTTTTTTTTTGTGGGTACAGGGGGTCGACCTCAGGCCCTCGTGCAGGCGCCTGTGCCGCTGAGCAATATCACCGGCCCCTTTTTCGTATGTGGGTTCCGGGAGTCGAACTCGGGCCCTCGCGCTTGCTGGGCAGGCGCTTACACTGCTGAGCCATCTCACCGGCCCTCGGATCTTTCAGTGTTTCAAGACAAGCCAGAGGCAGGTCAGCTGCCAAGTCTTAACTCCCAGTCCTGGGCTCAAGTTAGAAATCTCTCTCTCTCTCTCTCTCCCTCTCTCTCTCTTTCTCTTTCTCCTTCTCTTTCCCTCTCTCTGTCTCTCCCCACATCCCCCTTCCTTCCATAGCTGTTTGTATTTCTATGTATCAATACCTTCATCAAAGATTACATAAGAATTTCAGAGGGAGCATTTGAATAAATATAAGTCATTTGTTAGCTGTCACAGTATGCTTCTAGGACAAAGAGGACAGCAGGGAAAGAGGAAACAGAATTAGAAAAGGATGCCATTTGGGGCTTGGGTTAAATCCCCCCCAAAACCTGTGATCCCAGAGTGTAGTATGAATTATCCTAGTTCTCAAATTGGAAAAGTTGTTTCTCTCGAGAATCTTCATGTCTTCTCAGCCTTGGGCTCTATTGAAATAGAGCCGCTGGGAACTGGGTGTTTACTTCAGAAGGCCAAGGTTGTATCTGATACTGAACACAGAACAAGGAGATCCCAGGGTGTGAGACTTGGACTTGCCACCAGTTGCCAACTGTTGTGTGGCACAGAGGAGGTCATAAGAGGCCTGAAATTCTTCCTTTTACCTTAAAGAGCAGGGAGGGGAGCCTTAGTATCTCTCATGATTTCTCCCTTTACTCTGGTACTGCGGGCTGCGTCAGCAACCTGGAGAACTTTAGCAAATTCTGAATCAGCTATGGTGAAGGAGAATCGTTTGTTAGCTTAAGTAAAACCTGGATTAATTATAACTGCCTGCTTGTGAAAATATTGACTAAGGAGACCTTTCGTATATATTTAAGAAAGGTGAAAACTGTACAGACTGGTGGAATTGAAGCCGTTTTCATTCATCAGTAGAGTGGGGGCAGTAATAATCACAGAAGCTTTGGTTCAACTAAATGATGATGCTACTGGGAAAAAGTAATTAGGGTTCCGAATGAATGACTTTACAAAGTGTTTTTTCCAAAGTATCGCCAACAAACGTGATGTGCAGAAGGATGGATGAGTAAGGCTGGAACATGCATCTAATTGTGGTTTTCCTATGGACTTATTCTTTATGTTTTTCCCTCTTTCAGGTAACTTTGAAAGAAATCATTCTAGAAATTCTTTTGAGAACAGCTTTGGAGACATCCAAAAATGTTTATTTTTTAGTGAGTTTCCATGGCATATTGTGACATGTTTAAATGCTGATCCTAAATTTACCAAAGTTTGAGTTTGGGTTTGGTTCCCTGTCCATGTTTTCAGCTTCTGAATGTATTACTGTTAAAAAACTCATTTACTTTCCTTTAAAGTCAGACATGTGCTGTCGATTATTATTATTATTATTATTATTATTGTTTTATGTGGGTACTGGGAGTCAAACTCAGGACCTTGCGCCTGCCAGCAGGCGCTTGTGCCGCTGAGTGACATCACCAGCCCTTTTTTTCCTTTATGTGGGTACCGGGAGTCAAACTCAGGACCTCGCACTTGCCAGGCAGGGGCTTATGCCGATGAGCTATCTCCCGGCCCTGTGCTGTCGATTATTGACTTAGAAAAACACATCTTGATCAGAGTGTTTAGTGATAATATCACAGGCAGAATAGCCTATGTTGAAGAAATGGCACTATCTCTTCTTTACAGATCTGAAAGTAAAAGTAATCAGGACTCTCACTGTGAACCTGAGCATCTTGGACTGGGTGGAACAATATTCCCAGGCTCCATTTTCAGGGACCAGCCTGCACACAAAGGGGGATTTCATTTCCCCTTCTATTGCCTGGTTCTTTAAACCAAATGGAATCTACCATGTAATTGTTTCCATAAGAAAAGGATTCACTCTGCGTCTGAACCCTTTATGCCCTCATGTCCCTGAGCACGACTTTCCAAACAGCAGAATGCAGAAAATCAGTGGAATGGGTGCCGCAGCCCAAAATCCCCAATGAAGAACAGAGGAAAAGATAGTCTCCACATTTAGTGCATGGATCAAAAGAAAGCCAAAGAGTTCCATTTAGAATAGCTGTATAATTCTGGCTATCCATGAACATCATCAAGCAAAATAGATATATGTATTCTGAATTTGAGGGAGAAAGTTTGAAACTCGGCTTGGGTCTTCAGAGTAAACTTATTTTTATAGCAGTGTCTACAATTATTTAATATTTACTCTCTTTCTAGAATGTAACATGCCTATGTTTGTGTTCTCTGTACCTGTGATTAAAACTTAAAGATACACACATGCACTCACATATGTGTATGCACAAACATGTTAAAATATACATATACATATAAGTGTATATAAATAACTATATATATATGTACATAAAAAAATTTCCAGGCCTTGCAACATAGCCCATAACATCCTTACAATTTTTAGGGTCTTTTACGGTGATAGTGTGGTATGATACATTTTTTCTTAAAACATTAATGTTTCACATGTCAAAGATAATACATGTTCAATGTAGCATATTTGGGAAGTATAGGAAAGTAAAGGAGAAAATTATAATTATACAAAATACATGTGATACTGTCATGTAAATATAACAAGTATTACTTTGTTGTTTTGTGTAGCCTACTTTTAAATTTTGGTTTTCCCAACCTCTTATCATCTGAGAGGAAAGTGGTATAACTTTAGGTGAACCAAACAAGTTGTGGTACAATGTGGTATTTTAAGACAACAGACACTATTTTTTAAAATAATCTTCTCTAAAAAATATGCCTGTTGTCCATCCATCAACTATCATCCACCTATTATCAGTTCATCCATCCATGCATCATCGATATTTACATATACACACACACATACTTACTGATCCTCAAGTAATATCTCCAATTTCTTTTGGGATTTTAGTCCATGGATCTTCCTGTCTGATCAATCTCCTTCCATTATCATAGGTTTATCCAAGCTCCATTTTGCTAATGTACCAATATGCTAACGATGTTCCCTTGGTGTTTTATTTTGCTGGCATTTCTCACCTCCTATCCCATAGCAACTGAACTGAGTAGCTTGTATTGATGTTACCTCTTGAACCCATAATTCTGAACTATTCCTTCCTGAGTAGCATCTATAGTTCATTCCTCTCATGCCTTCATGCCAGTCCACCTCTACAAGGATCTTTTCATCTTTGTATCTCTCCTTATCTCCATTTTTATAATCACTTTCTCCCACTTCAGCTGAGCACAACAGTCAGTCATTCAACTACATATTACATCTTCTGTATATTACTCTGCATTATAGGGTTTATCATTCTACAGATCCAGTCAGTCCAAACCCTCTTTTCCCTATTTTACCCGTTTGAAAAATCTTGTGACTTCATTTGTTGATTAAAATTATGATTTCCAAATGAGTTTAACTTTTAAAGATGCTGAAAAATATCTATTTAATAGTGAGCTCAATCTTTTCTATTCTTTTTAAATATTTAATACTTGCATAAAACTACTAACTCAATCTTAGTCTCTGTGCCTTTATTGGAAAATCCGTCCTCCTACTTTTGTGAAGAATAATAAGATCATTCGAGATACAGTAATCTGTTGTGGGGGAAAAATTACAGATTCTAGGCTTTATTAAGTTGGATTTTTGGCCTCAGCATTTAGCATATATATCACCTTGGCTGATTGACTCAGTATTTCTAAACTTTTGTTCCTTTGTTTTGAAAACTTTACTTTGTAAGTTTGTTCAGAAAATTCAGTAACATGATATGTTGTTCAAATAGCCTAGAATACAGTAACTCCTCAATGGTAGCTATTATTATTTTCATAGGTAGCAGTGTAGCCAACTCCTCTTTCCAACTGCATTTATAGCTTTGTACTTTTTAATCTTTTTCCCTATTGGTGTGGAAGAAGACATAGAAATTGCCTTCAAGACAAGGTGCTGAATATTGCAACTGATATCCTAGACCAGGGGTGGCAAACCTATGGCACGCGTGCTGCCGCTGAGTGTTTGTTATCACTGAAAGCACCAAAAGCTTCGTCATCACTGTCCTAGGCCATTGCTCTTTCAAGTGCATCTTCTCTTCCTTGGTTCTGCCATTTGAGTGGCCACACATCTTTTTCATGTGAGTATCCAAAGTCCCTCAGTCTCTCCCTTTTCAGCAACCCTTTTTCATTTTACTCCTCAGTCCTTTGCTCCTCGATATCACATTTACTCTTTTACTAAAATTGCTTATAAATGTCCCTCAGTGACCCACGCATGGCAATGGGAGCTGGAACTGGTGCTCATTTCAGCCCAGATCCAATTCTACTTTTTAGGAAACATGAGGTGAGCACTGCCTTCTGGTGCTTCCATAGACTTTGTTTCCGCTCATTCCTTCTAGATATTATGGCACTAACACTGTATTACCGTTGGGTTTCTATATGTTAAATGGTAACTGTCTTGCAGGAGGGACTGGACGTTATTTCTAAAGGCTAAGCTGAAGGATAAACACACACACACACATCTTTGTTGACTTTACTCTAAAAGCTATTGTCCTAAATAGGAAATGTGACATTAAAAGTTTGGCTTATATACACCTCGAGGTGCCAAATGCTAAAAGGGATATCTTCTCATACTTAGTAAGTATTGCTAGGAAATATTTGACATCTCCATCAGCCAGCTTTCAAATAGCTATTTTGTGCTATGAATATGTGCTGGTACTATCATGAATGGTGAGGATTCAGTACTGATTAAAAGCTAAGACCAGCACAGTATCTATCTCAGAAGTCTGGTTGAGGATTCAGGGTCTTGTGAATTCTGTGTATCTATCCCATCCCTGTATGACATATTAAACACTTAAAGTTTACAGCTTGGTAAGTAGAATTCCTTTCAGGAGGGAGTTATACTAGAAATTTCTGCAATTTTTCACTTGGGTAGAAAATATATTTTTCTCTATACCCATCTGGAGCCAGAGATTGATTCAATGAATTCATTTTAAGTTTCACTAAGATTTCTTTTTGTTTCTACATAAAAGTGATTGGATAATATGTGACTATGTATACTTATTATTTAAATACTGAGTACCTGTAGACTTAGTTAAGTCCCTGCATGGAGGCTGTATGCAGAGTAATAAAGACTTGGGAAAAATATCTAGTTTGGAAAGTTTAACTTTTATAAGTTTATCTGTTGATAGTGAGACATGGGAAAATTTTCATTTTGAAAGAGTGAGTTTTAAAAATATTCCATGAAAATGTATGTATAAACAGAAGTAGTCTATCATTGCTTTAAATCTCAATATGTGATTTTTCCATTCTGAGATCTTTATTTTTAGATTTCTGAGTATATATGTATCTCATAACTCAGTAGCTGCCTATTGATTGCATAAGAGATACATTTGAAGTATCCTTATCAAGATGATTATGGAACTTCTGTAAAACTGAATACCATACTCTGAAAAAAATTAAGATGATGTAATACATTATCAGTACAAAATGACATTGCACAGCTTGTTTTGAAACTGGTATCATTGCCAGAGTACAAAACATTAGTCCTTGCTACCAGGTATTTTAAAAACTATAATCAGAAAAAAAAATATGATATGATCATCCCAGCCAAGGTGCTGGAAGCATTGAAGCTACCGGTTAGCATCTTCCAGGTGATAACTTTGAACGAATGTCAGTATTATCAGGTCTTTGTGCGCTTGGGGTAAATTGTGACTCTCACCATCTTTTCTTTTTTTTTTTTTTTTTTTTTTTATTTTAAAGAGAAGAAAAAACAAAACAAATCAAAAGAAGAACAAATTTTCAAACAAACATAATAGGAGGGTAACAATGGTTAATACATTACGTATTACTATCTTTAAGTTAGTTATTCAGGACACCAGACATTAGCATTCAATTGTCCAAACATTATTGGCACAAACCTTACTCTTCAATGAACTAAGTAAAAATGGTAGTGTATCTATCTTAACCATCTTATATATATATATATATATACAATTTTTTTCCCTTTCCCTTCTTTCTTTTCCCTATTCCAGTCTCTCTTTCCTTTTGACCAGTTTCTTTTTGATTCACCATGTCTATTGTACATTTTGGATCTTATTTACTCTTTCAGTTTCTCATACCAGAGAGATAATACGATGCTTACACATGTGCTTCTGGTTTATTTCACTTATGAGTATTTTCTCGAGTTGCATCCATTTACCTATAAAAGTCTCCAGTTTATCCTTCTTTATGGCTGAATAGTACTCCATTGTATAAAAATACCACATCTTTCTTATCCATTCCTCAGTTGATGGGCATTTGGGTTGTTTCCAAGATCTGGCTATTACAAATTGTGCTGCTATAAACATGGGTGCACATATATCGCTGTGGTACGATGTTTTTAATTCTTCTGGGAAGATGCCCAGAAGGGGAATAGCTGGGTCAAATGGGACCTCCAACCCTAGCTTTTTGAGGAATCTCCACACTGACTTCCACAGTGGCTGTACCAGTCGACACTCCCACCAACAGTGAAGAAGGGTTCCTTTTTCCCCACAGCCCCTCCAGCATTTGTTATTAGTTGATTTCTTAATAGTAGCCATTCTTTCTGGGGTGAGATGGTATCTCAGTGTTGTTTTAATTTGCATCTCTCGAATGACTAGTGATGTTGCACATTTTTTTGTATATTTATTTGCCATTAGTATTTCTTCATCTGAGAAATGTGTATTCATCTCAGATGCCCATTTTTGGAGTGGGTCTTTAAATTTGGGAGGTCTGATTTTTTTGAGTTCTTTATATGTTCTCGATAGTAATCCTTTGTCTGAGGAACAGCTGGCAAACATTTTTTCCCACATTGTGGGTTGTCTCTTCACTCTGTTGGTGGTTTCTCTTGCTGTGCAAAAGCTTTTTAATAAGATGAGATCCCAGTTATTGATTCTTTGGGATAGTTCCCGTGCGGTTGAGTTTTTATTCATAAAGTCTTTGCCTACACCAATGTCTCCAAGGGTTTTACCTATCCTACCTTCCAGCAGATTTAATGTTTCTGTTTTAATATTTAGATCTCTGATCCATTTTGAATTTAGTTTAGTGCATGGTGAAAGATATGGATCTAGTTTTAATCTTCGGCATGTGTCGAGCCAGTTTTTCCAGCACCATTTATTAAAGAGGCTATCTTTCTTCCAGCGAATGTGTTTGGCACCTTTGTCAAAGATAAGGTGGCTTAGTATGTCTGGGGTTGTTTCAGCATCTTCTAATCTGTTCCATTGATCTTCAGGTCTGTTTTTTTGCCAGTACCACACTGTTTTTATCACAGTAGCTTTATAGTATAATTTCAAGTCGGGGATAGTGATGCCCCCTGCCTTGCCTTTGTTGCCCAGAATTGCCTTTGCTATTCTAGGTCTCTTTTGATTCCAAATGAATGTTAGGATTGTTTTCTCTAATTCTGTGAGATATGCTGTTGGAATTTTGATTGGAATTGCATTAAATCTGTATAACAATTTTGGAAGTATGGCCATTTTCACTATATTGGTTCTTCCTATCCAGGAGCAAGGGATATCTTTCCATTTTCTGATATCCTCTTCAATCTCCTTTTTCAGAGTACTGTAGTTTTCAATATAGAGGTCTTTTACATCCTTCGTGAGGTTGATTCCTAGGTATTTCATTTTTTTGGATGTTATTGTGAAAGGTATTGTTTCCCTAATTTCTCTTTCAGTAAGTTTGTTATTTGTGTACAGGAAGGCTATTGACTTTTGAGTATTGACTTTGTATCCAGCTACACTACTGAATTTGCTTATTAAATCTAGCAGTTTTTTAGTGGAGTTTTTGGGGTCTTCTGTGTAGAGTATCATGTCATCTGCAAATAATGATAATTTAACTTCTTCCTTTCCAATCATTATTCCTTTTATTTCTTTCTCTTGTCTAATCGCTCTGGCTAAAGTTTCCAGAACTATGTTGAATAAGAGTGGGGACAGTGGACATCCTTGTCTTGTTCCTGATTTTAGAGGGAAGGCTTTCAGTTTTTGGCCATTTAGTATAATATTGGCTGTTGGTTTGTCATAGATAGCTTTTACCAGATTGAGATAAAGACCCTCTATTCCAATTTTCTGTAGGGTTTTTATCATGAAAAGGTGCTGGACTTTGTCAAAAGCTTTTTCTGCATCTATTGAGATGATCATGTGATTTTTGTCTTTGGTTCTGTTAATATGCTGTATTACATTTATTGATTTACGTATGTTGAACCATCCCTGCATTCACCATCTTTTCTGTGTTGCTGATACTTTTATCCCTCTTCCCCACCCCCTTTTTGCTGCTTTTTGGCTTCAACTTTTCAACAGATTGGGAAAAGCAAAATTTATGAGACTTTTGGCCACTGGGAACTTGGGGACAATGACAAAGGAGGTTGTTTTGTTTTCTTCTGATTTCATAGCAGCTTGTTCAATGTGTGATGCCTTGAAAATGCTCAGGAGGTATTCGTTGTGGGACTGAGTGGAGGGACGTGATTGCTTTAAAAGTCTACGTGAACCCCATTGTCTGAAATCATGGAGATTTCCCACCTGGAGAGCACCTTCTCCATGCTCCCGCTTCTGTTCTCCACAGAAGATGACTATTCCACGATCACACAGAGAATGCTTGAGACTCTGAGCGATGACTCCTCTCTAGAGAGGTTATGGCTTTGGTCAAGTTTATGTTCAGTCAGCTTAGACCAATTCCCTACCCAGCTGTCTCTCTGTACTTACCCTATGTTTCTGTTTCTTTATTTACTCCAAAGTTAATGTCGTAGTCCATTTTTCACTCCTTTGACAGAGTACCACACACTCGGTAATCTATGGAGAACAAAATTTATTGCTTACAGCTCCGAAGTCTAGGAAGTCCAAGATCAAGGGGTCAGCTGATAAGGTCCTTCTTGCTGCATCCTTACATGGCAGGAGGCAGGATAAGAGAGATCCAGATCCATCGGCTAAGCCCTTTGTAAGGACACCTAACCTCATCCAAGGAGGAAAAGTCCCTCACAGACTACGTCCTCTTTAAGGCCCTGCTCTCAGCATTATCACAGTGGCAAGTAGCATTAGAATTTTGGAAGCGATCCATTCAAACCACAGCAGTTAATAAGAAGATTTTGCAGGATAATTTGTATTTTAACAGCAGTCAATGTTTTAAACTAAAGAAGTAGTTCTCTAACTCATCTAATCTTAGGTATTGATCATCAGGTAGAGGCAGAAAGTATTTGGGATCAACAGGGATTTCCTAGGACCTCCTGAAGTCAGTTGAGTTACAAAGCCAAATCTTCACTAACGGATTCAGTGAGTCTTGGAACTGGGTATTATTTAATGTTGGACAGGGATTGAATTGTGAGTCCCCTTATTTAATAAAGTTATAAATATAGAAATAACAAAGAATTTAATAATTACTTGGATAAAAACTTATTTTTCTTATGATTCCTATCCCTCCAATAATTCATGCTCATACAGGCACACACTTCATATATACACATATGTCATATATATACACATGTACATCATATGTATCATATACACAACCAATATTTTATTCTGTCTGACTGTTAAGCTTTTCACCCTTTGGGCAAGGATTCAGAATGAAAATTCACCTTCTGCTCAAGTGTCCACCACTCATGTAGTCTGCACAGCCTTTACCAGAATTCACACTTCATCACATCTTCATCTTTCCTTGGATCAGACCAGGGACTATCTCTGATAGCAAATAACAGTGTGTGTTAGATCTACAGCGTATCTGGGAAAAGCTGGGAAATATCCTCCTCATATAACTCTTTCGTGCCAAAAATTTGCCCCAGACATTTTCATCTTTGAAAGAATGTAGATTTATAGGTTTGATTTTTTAATCAGGGTGAACTTTCGTTAATGCTTCATGGTTCAGATAGATACAGTCTTGCCATGGACCCAGTGGTGATATTAGTAACAAAGGCAATATTATTAATATCACTACATCAATATAAAAAGAGTTATGGAGTTAACATTCATAAAGAAAAAACTCAAGCTAACAATTGCCTGGCTGCTTTGCCATTAACTCACTCATTGGCAATATTTTATGTATTCGTGTAGTTTATATACCAGGGCAAGTATTTGGCAGGAGTAATGAAAGACACACAAAGAAACCAGTTGCTTCTTCTTTTCTTTTTCCTTTCTTGCTTTTCATTTCTCCTCCCTCTCCTTCTGAAAAAGATTTATTATTTCTTTGAAACTCTGAATCAGCCTCCAGTGGAGGACTGTGTCCTTTTAGAGCCAAAGTGCAGTATTTGAACTTTGCTATCACATAACACTCTGAGGCTGCTTGTCTGAAATGACTTAATTTGCACTGCAGGACCAGCCCTGAACCCACAAATACTCCAAAAAGCCACAGTGAGCCAGGGCAGCAGACGTATTACTAATTTTTTATTAAAATCCCTGAGGCACCCAACACAGGACCCCAAAGCAGCTTTAATAATAGACAACATACAGCACATTTTTCTTGTATTGCCATGTAATCAAATCTGAGGCTGCTGCTCACTTTCTTTGTTTTACCTAGAGGACCAGCTTCCAATTTAGTTGTGGCCTACTCTAAACTGATTTTTCATTGTAATTAATGCCTACTTTGGCCTCAGCCACTTATACAACCTTCCATTAGAGGTTTGCAGCCATCCACAGAGTATTTTACTAAGTTACCCTCACAGACCTGCTATAGCTGCAATTTTGTTAACGTCTTTCTTTTTACTATTTTTTTTTACAAAGATTTTTAAATTGGTCAGTGAAATAATTTTAAAAAAATGTTTTCCTTTTTATTCTCCTTTGTGGGCTATACCTATTAAAATGTTTGGGCGAGGGTCCAAATAGGGGAAATGCGTGCGTACACACACACATGCATACACACACACAAACATGCACTCCCTCTAATACCCCAACAACTGTGTCCTGTAAATGATTTCACAAAGGCTGGGGGACTTACTTATTTCAGTCGAGGGTCTGCTGTGGCTTGTTTTCTGCCTGTGTTTTGTGCTGTCCATTTCCTCTGAAGCAGTACCTGAGGTTTAAGGTTTCTTGGCAGAGGATGGCAGGAAAACCCTGCAAACATTAAGGCGGCAGTCCTCCCACAACTAACCTTACAAAAGATTACGGTAGCAGACCCTGGGTCAGACTGAGTAGATGAAAAAGTGTATGTCATGTCTTTGCCGCTCCCTGAACCTTTCTCTGTTGGGTAAGGTGACATTTTCAGTGACTTTTCTTAGAGTCATGTTTGGACTGGCTTCCTAGAAATTCAGATCTGTCTACAACCTATCCTCTCCCTCCTAGCCCCTGGCATTTCTAATTCACAAAGAAAAACTCTGGGAAGTCAGAGCTGCCTGGCTGCTTGGATGGTCCTCTTTCAACTCAAAGAGGTGGTTCCCAGGAAGAACCACTGCGTAAGGGAGGTCCCACAACACACCACCGATAGCATCTGGCTTCTATAGAAAGGAGTTTGATGGGGGCAATTCTGAATGGCCTTTGCTGAGAACACTCTGCAAAGAAACTATAACATTTTTGTGTACTCTTTACATCTTACTTTTTCAATATTAGTAGTTTATCCAGTAGGATATATATAGGGAAATAATCTACTTTCTGTTAATGACCAATGGATTTCTTTATCTTCGCCTATACAGGTTATAAAAATTCTGCTATCCTTTGAATATAATTCCTTTTGTAATATTTTGTAGTCATTTCTCCTTGGATAAGATTTGACACTGTTGCATAATATAGCTGGCTTTTTAAACAGCATTTATAGATCCTTGATCACATCTACCATGTGAATTTTTGGACCTAGAAAGCACACAAAGTCTTAATGGGACACCGTATCTATGTGTGGCTCGCTGTCAACAACTGGGTAATGTTTGAGAAAGGAGAACACCTTTGTAGGTTGGGGAAAGTTGAAAATAAGGTCTGTTGCCCAATCTTGCTGCTACTTTATTGAACAAATGAGGCTGGCTAGTCTTCATTAGGTAGTGTGGCCACATCGGATTTTTGGCTAGTCCATCTCTCTCCTTCCTAGCCAGGATTCTTGGGCATTCACAGATAAACAGAAGTGTTCATATAAAGTGGTTGATACTGTAACTCATATCTTTTTAACAGAAATGTGATACCATCAGTTTTCTTTTTCATAAGAAGTGAGCCACACAATAAGAAGACTGATTTGTGTGTGGTTTAAGAAACCAGGGAATCTGCTTAAAATGTTACCTCATGCATTTTATGTTTGTGTTTGTGCATACAAATCATCTAAACTCATCTAAATACAGAGTGACACTGAAAAAAACGGTGGATTTGTAATTCATCAGGTGATAGGTCTTGCTTCAAAGTTGAAAGGATCTTATGTACTCAGGATAGAATGTGTTGTAAATACTGAACCAAAAAGGAATCTCAACCAGCACTGATAAACCAACCTCTAAAATGTTACTTAAGAAAGACTAAACACAGTGGTGAATTTTACCCTTCTATTTTTCCCACCCCTTTCTCTTGCAACCTCTAAAAGGTTAGTTAAGAAAGACTAACACAGTGACGAATTTTACTCTTCTATTTTTCCCACCCCTTTCTCTTGCATATATAACACAAATGGTCTCTGCTGCCTGCTTTTTCAGTGTGATCACTGATCGTACCTTTAGTTGTTTACCAGCTCCCCCTCCAACCTACAACCAGCACCCACCACTCTCATTGTACACCACTTGCCTCCTCTTTTAAAGAACTGCCTGGCAGCAAATGTCATAGACTACCAAGTGCCAGGTCTGGCAAATAAAGACCATCCTCTTCTGTCCTTTCAAAACCTTAAGATGATTTTATTCCATCCTTATTTTCACATTAAGATATGAAGCTTGACTGTAGCTTTAAAGTCCCTCAAAAGAACAACTGAAAATTCCTTTTAGTAGGTTTTTCTTTGTGTGTGTGTGTGTGTGTGTGTGTGTGTGTAAGATGAAGGGCAGAGGAACATTCTATTTGGGTCATTGACAGATGTTAGAATTTTCTAACAGAAACCTACCAGGTGCCCAACCAAAACATCCCTTACAGGCATTTAAGTGGAATCACATGGACTCAGCACAAATGCATTTTGTTTAAATGTGAATGGGATATTTTCTTGTCTTTCTGACACAAGGCAAGATGCTAAACATTAGACAGAGGTTGGGTGATTGTGGTTGGGTTGGGCCAAATGGCATGAGCACTGGGCCGTTCAGCGCCTCTTCCACAACCCTGAATACAACTGCAAGGGCTCTTTCTAGTAATTGGAATGACCTGGCACTCAACATTTTTAATGCGAAGGGACTGCAGAGAATCTAACTCAACACACTCACTTTGCAGATGAGGACAATGAGACACAGAGATTTTAATTAAATTGCTCAAGATTCCATGACCCTCACTGAGTCTACTGTGAATGGAACCCAGTGCCTTGTAAAATATTCTCTCCTTCCATCTGTATAGATAATTCCTAAACTTCCATCAAACCCAGTCCCACACAAGTGTCAGAAATGTTGGAGATTGGAAAAGAAGTTTAAGGTAGCACTTAATCTCCATCTCCAGTGAAAGTTTCAGTGAATTTCCAAATAACTTTCCTGCCAAAGCAGTCATTTGAGATAATCCAATTGCTCACAAGCTACAGCTTGCTGTGGTAAGCATGGCGCTGCATGTTTGGGGTATGTGCAGTGGAGTTTGCGACATTATTGTGTGTTGAAGTTATCTAGGCAACTCTTTGTTCAGACACAAGACCTCTGTTCCTAGATGAGACCAGAGGTGGTTCCTCATCAGCCGTGTATGACTGAACAGTATGTACTGAGTGTTCTTCCATGCTCTGCCCTATTCTCAGTGCCAGGACTATCTGTGTTGTGTTTGAAAGGCACAGAAGAGTGGCCAATAAACACACATAAATAGATATGTTCAATTCAGGTTGATTAAACAACATGAAAATGAAATACAACAAATAGTGCATGCTTGCATAGAACGGTGCTGGCTAGTATGGGCAGAGATGGCTGTTTTAAGACTTGAACTTGCAGTCCTCCTGTCTCAGCTTCCCAGAGTACAGGGATTACAAGCATGCACCACCAGAGGTGGCTTTTCTAAGACTGGAGTAGGGAGCAAGAACTGGCCAACACCATTTGACTGAATGAGTCTGCAAAGAAGGGAGGAATGGATAGAGAGTGGCTGAGGAAAGAAGGGCAGCCCTTGAGCCCCGAGGGCAGGCAAGGGTAAATCCTGTACAAAGTGATGAGCAATGTGAAACTTGACTGTGGACCTACTCTGTTGCAATGGGCAGCTATAGAGTGGCTTTTCACAGAGGAATGACACAATCCAATATTGGTACTAAAGAGGTACATTTTAACAGGGGCCTTCAAGCGGTTCTGACTCAGGTGCTTCTGACCTGGGCACACACTTGGAAATTCTTAATTAACTTGTGGTCTTTGGTAGTGATTTATCTTTCTGGGTTTCAATTTTCTTCTTTATAAAATATGGTTCTGTCCTAATATGATAAAATTGAGAAAAACAATTTTTTCCCTGGGAATAGTGAGCAAAGGTGGTCTTTTAAAAAAGAGATTTATTTGTCCTTAGTTTTGTCTGGAAGGCCAAAGTAGGAGACGATTGACTGGAACATCATTCCTAGTTGGGCCACTGGATTGGAAAAGTCATATACTTCAGAACACCCACTGGTAACCAACTCCTTTTTCTTTTTTCCAGTATTCACTCTAAGTGGATTTCCCTTTGTGTATGTATGTGTTTGAGACAGATGGCAACTTTACAGCATGATGTTAGAAGAAAAAGTGTTTGGGAAGGGAAGCAGGAAGGCAAACAAGAAAAGCAAGCCTTGAATAAGCAATTTTTCTTAAAAGGAATACATTCTGGGGCAGTTTATTTTTGTGATCTGCCTGGAATTTGGGGACAATGTGCTAGAATTCTCTTCTTGCTTTCAGCTGGCAAACTGCCTAAAAAAGGTGGAGACTTGGAAGAGAGACACAATGTTTCTATTAAAATAAGACTTTATTGAAAGCAGGACCAGTGGCTAAAGTTAGTCCTTGGCTTTTTTTTAAGGCACGGTGGCTGGGTCTATGTGAATACTGAAGTGGAGAATGGAAACTATTATCCAGCTTGGGCGCCGGGGCTCAAATATCTAAGTATATTCAAATCATTGCAGGCCAAGAAGTGGGCTGATTTTGGAAGAGAATATGAATTATTTGGATAATTTCTTTAATTTCCCTCTTTACTTATGGGGTAAATGAGGTCTATATTTGAACTAAAAATGATTTTAAAATATTCTCTTCTTCCAGAAATACTTTTCTGTATTTCTTCCATTTGTTTTAGTATTGTTATTATAAATGCTTATAGGAAAATTTCCCTGTGGCCTGGGGACCATCCTGGGCTCTGGTCACATCAAACTCTTTCCCAACATACAATCCTCCAGGTGTATAGAGCTTGCTTCTAAGTCAGGTTTTGTTTCTTACAGAATCTAGAAACATACTTCTTAGTTTCAAGTCAGTATGTAGTTGTTATTTAAAATTTTTCCATTTGAATTAGCCTTGAAACTCTGGAGTCATGATAGGTTTATCATTTTGTCCTTACTTCCTTCTCTGTATGTTCTGTTAAAACTTTCTCTGACACAAAGCCCGAGTAATGATGGTCATCATTAATGTTTTTGGAGCCTTCGTATATGTGAAACACTGTGAGAATATGAATTAATCTCGATTAACTCTCATCACTTTTTAGGTTGGTAGAATTATTGCACCATTTTGTAGGTGACCAAGCTGAGATTATATGTTAAGGCCTTCATTCGAGACCCCAGAACTGATGCATGGTAGAAGAAGTGCTTGAATGTACAAGTTAGTTACTTTAGTCAACAAAAGATTGTTGTACATTTTATGGGCTAGGAATTTGCTAGACACTGGCAATTCAAAAGGGAACAGAATAATGGCAGAAACTACATGAATTAAACCATAAAACTTTACTGAGTGGCATTAAATACTTAATGTAAAGAGATAATTTATTCATGAATAGGAAGACTAATTATTGTAATCAGGTCAATATTCCCAAATTATTTTTATGAAACTAATGAAATTCCTAACAAAAGATTATCTTTTTAAAATATCAAAATGAATGTAAAATTTACTTGCAAAAAGAATCCCAGAACTAGAGTACAAAATATTTAATATATTTTGTAAAGGAGATGGAAATAATCTGAAAATAAAACCTACTGCTAAATTAAAACAATCTAAATTGTAGCAAATGTAGCTAAGTACACAGTCATGAACCAGACTCAAATCTATGGGAATTTTTAATGTGACACAAACAATATCACAAATCTCCAGAAAAGAAAATGGCTGATTAGTAAATGTTCTTAAGAAAATTGCTTTACTATTTGGAAATATAAGTTTATAGCATTATCTCTTCTTTTAGGTTATAATAAATTATTTGTAATTTAAAGAGACAAATTTAAAAAAATGTAAAGCCATTAAAAGTACTTATAGATAGTTATTTTCCATATCTGTAAGGTTTTTTGTTTGCTTGTTTTATCAAATAAGTTCTTGCTATGTGGTCCAGGCCAACCTTGAATTCATTATGTAGCTCTGGCCGGCCTTGAACTTGAGATCCTCCTGCCTCTGGCACCCATCTGCTGGGATTACACGTGCGTGCCACCACACTGGTTTGTATCATTAATAGTCTGTAAGTATAAAAACGACTGAAGAAGTAAAAAAAGACCATGAGAATAAGCTTCAGAAAAATGTAAATATTTATGTTAGTAATGTGAACAAAATTGAAAATAAATATTGAAGTAAAGTTTTTGCAATAATTATGTAAGACAAAAGAAATATGTACTATATAATAAGTTCCTATGCATAGATGAGAAAAGTATCCTAACCCCCTTTCAAAATATGAGAAAAGTAAATATAAATAAGTATTTATACTTAATATGTATGTATTAAGGCCTATTAAAATATTAAAATGAAAATAATGAAATCTTGCATTTTCTTATCAAGTTAGCATAGACTAAAACAACAGTTTCATATTACTCACCATGAATGTAGGCAGAAATTTTGCTTATCTACCCAGTGAAATGATAACATGAATAGGCACGGTCTTTCCTCTTAGCAGCATTGTAACATGAACAGAGAACTTCAAAATTTTTTCCCCTGTGAATTGACAGTGGTCAAAAGATCTTATCCTAAGGAAGAAATCAGAGATGTATTCAGAGAATTACACACAGATATTTACTGTACCATTATTTTTAAGACAAAAAATTTAGAAATGACATAAATGTCAAAGGGAAGGAAATAGTTAAATTATGTTATATACAGCTCTATTACAAAATATGTGGCTATTTCAAATCATGTTTTGAAAGACTATTTTATGCTATGGGAAAAACTCATAATAATAAATAAAGCAAGCGAGATCCAATTATACATTTCATCCTTTCATAAAATCTGTCTCAACACACACACACACACACACACACACAATCTCATATATATGTATGTATTTCTCTTTCCCCCAAAAAGGGATGACAAAATATTAAATGTTGCAAAATGGACACTTTATGTCTGTGAAGCAAGCAAATATTTTATATCACATATTTCTGGATTTTTAAAGATTTTAAAGGAACATATGTCAGTTTTATGACTTGAAGAACTGTTATTTTTTTTTAGGAGGAAATATACTCATCTTAATGTTGAGTTGTCAACTTCATAGCCTCGGGCTGAGAACTGTCCTTGAACAATATTTACTCTGAGACCCATCAAGTTACCCTTAGAATGTAGCAATTCCTGTTTCATCATTACAGCCCCCCGCAAAAAAAACCCACCTTTTTTAAAATCAGGGAAAGTTCTGCATACCTACAGGAATATTTCACTCACATTGTCATTCAAATTGCTTTAATTTCATTGGATTTTGTTTTATCTCTAGTAAAACATTTTGAAATGGCCATATAAAAGACCTAGAACCAAGCTATTGGCTGATCAATTTGATTAGCAGTTAGGAATTATAAATGGAAGATAAAACAGGTCTTTTCTTGTTATGCAGCCCTGGTAATAAATGGTAAGTATATATTTTTCTGAGGCTTTTATTCTTAGAAAGAAAGCAAAAGGATATAATAGGTTTTTAAAATACATGCCACATAATTTATTCTGACAAACAGATGTATTTTGTTGTTGCTATTATCATTTGATGAAATACTTTAAAACTAGTCCAAGGTGGTCCATTTTCAAATATAATACATACAGTACATCTAGCAGTTAACAAAATTTGGATGTGTAGCATAGAATGGTCATTATTTTTACTGAAAAAAATAAAGGCACTAATTACTTACAGACAAGATACTTAGCACAAACAGATAAGCTTCAAAATGAAAAATTCTCGGTTTATGATAATTATGTTCTCTGCTTTGTTTTCAGAGACTGATAATTTGAGGCTTTAAAATCACCAGGAAGCCATTAATTGGAATTCTTCAATAAAAAATAAATTACATAGAAGTTCACGATGAGTTGTAAAGGCAGAGAGACTATATTATACAGTGAGCGACACTGCTTCGCTATTTATAGCCTGGTGCAGATATGTCTAACAGAAAACTGTAAGGAATTTGAGATGTGCAGATAGCAATTATTCACAGATCCAAACTGTGTACACATATTTTAAATAGCAACTTTTAGAAGATTTCTTCGCCAATAAAGGCGGGGCTTTAATCTGAAGCAGAGTTTTGCTAACGTGTTGCTTCTTGTTTTTGACATTTTCTGTGGCTTCCTTTGGTCATATCAGACCATAGCTGTGGAAGAGACAAATCTCCACATCACATGGCACAGTGTAGCCCCGTGCCAGATGTGGCAGTTAATCTTGATTGTCAACTTGGTTGGATTGAGAGATACCCAGGAGATTAAAACACTCTTCTGGGTGTCTGGGTATGCTGTGAGGGGATTTCCAAAGATGATTGGCATGCATGCCAATGATGAGAGCAAACTGAGGGGACAGAGATGGCCTGAATGTGGGAGGCATCGTGAAGGAGGATGGAGGCCTGGATGGAACAAAAGACCAAGGAAAATAGAGCCCACTAGTGCATGCTCTTGCGCTCTGTTTCCCAGATGCCACGAGGTGAGCAGCTTTCTTCTGCCATGCCCTTCTGTCTCACCACAGGCCTGAAAGCCATGGAGCCAGCTGACTATAGACCTCCGAGACAGTGAGCTAAGATAAATCTTTCCTCCCTTAAGTTGGTTTTTCCGGGTATTTTGTCACAGAAATGCAAAGCTGACTAATACACCAGTACTTCTCACTGAAGGTCTAGGTGGCACTATCTGTACTTGTTAGCTATAACAGTCTGTTAGAATATTACCCGTTATTCTCCCTAAAGAAAACCAAATCACTGTAAATGCTAATCTCCCATGTTCAGCACTGGATTCAAGAGTTAGTGGAGAGATGGGGATGTCTTCTCTTTGGTATGAAATAAGAGGAAAGCAAATCTAATCTAAAAGTGAGCAGGTAATAATAACTCTGATTTTCAGGTGCTGTGTTGGTGAAGGTCAGTGGGATAGTTCACACATACCAGTCTAAGATTATACAGTAACTGTAACTCTGACATTCCCCTCCACCATTCAGTCAGCAATTCCACAGCTGTGACACAGTCTGTTCAGAATTATAGAGGATTCAAGTGAAAGTAATCTTAAAACATTAGGAATTATTGGGAGACTAGGGAGAGTGGTCAGATGTGCATGACTGTGACATCTTGGTTCTGTGGAATGAGCACAAATTATATAATCTGTATTTGTCAAGATAAGTTGTGCTTGCATAACAATTCTAAATTCTCCATGGCTTGAAACAACATAGGTTGGCTTCTTCCTGTTTATGTCCAATATAGGCTTCCAGGGCTTTCTGTTCATCCCAGTGACTCAGGAACCAATGCTGGTGGGTGGAAGCCCCATCTTGACACCCGCTTCTGTTGTCACCATAGCAGGAGACAGGGAATGTGGCTCTTAGATCTGCCACTCAGAAGTACATGGCACTTCTGCTCATATTTTATTGGCCTGAGGAAGTCACACAGTCACTAAAACATTCAAAGTAAGATAGAGAAGTCTAATCTTACCACAGACTTGGGGAGAGAACTATAGCATTTAAGAATAGTCCTAATTAGTGCCTATATTAGCTTCTGATGGCTGTTGTAACATAATACCACAAACTTCGTGGCTTAAAGCAGCACATCTTTATTTTCTTACTTTTATAGAATTTTGCAAATCTAAAATCAGTTGCATAGGTCCAAAATCAAAGCACAGGCAAGACCATGTTCCCTCTGCAGTCTCTAGGAGAGCATCTGCTTTCTTGTCTTTTCCAGGGCCTAAAGCTATGTGTCTTCTATTCCATAACTTGTGGTCTTTTCCTTCTTCAAAGTCAGCAGTGTCATCTTTTGTTTAGTGATCACATTGCTACCTTCTTGAGATGTGCAGAAATAAATCCTCTGCTTCCCTCTTAGAAAGATACTTGTACTAGCACAGTCTCATGAATAACGTGAGGTATCTCCTCCATTCAAGATCTTTAACACACTGGCAAAGCTCATTTGGACATATAAGGTCACATTCAAAAGTTCTGAGGGTTAGAATCTGGATATTCTTATTTACCCTACAGATTGCTGTAACCAGAAGCCCTAGAAGTGATCTGAACACCCATCACTTACTGGGTTTGCAACTATAAACACATATAATTCTCTGAGGCTCAGTTTTCTCATTTACAAAATGAAGTTTTAAAATGCCTTGAAAGAGCTGTAAGGATTTTTTTAAATAATTGTTTTTGTAGTACTGGAGATTAAACACAGGGCTTTCACATTGGGTGACATGAGATCCTTTTAAGACAGGATCTCACTAAGTTGTTAAATTGACCAAGCTGTGATTCTCCTGCATCAGCCTCCTAGAGTGCTGGGATTACAGGTATGTGCCAGCAACATGGCTAGTTGTAAGGATTAAATGCATCATCCACGCATATGTTCTCTATAATGATTTTTAACATTGTAAGATTTTTGTTTTGATAATTATTTGAAAGAATTTGTACACACACATTCATACATTCACATTTTAGATAATCTGGATGATTAGTGTTGCCCTTGGATTCAGTGTCAGTGATTCTGTTTAGAATCTGAGACAGTTAGCTGATTGTCAACTTGAGCAAGAAATGGCCAACTAAATTGGGTCAGCAAGGTTCTGGGTGTGACTAAAGGGATATACTGAAGACAGAAGACTGACGCTGGGTAGGCTTGTGACCTGAATGGAATAAAGGGGAAACAAGAAGCAAGTCTCGCTTCTGTTTCTTCGTAGAAGCTCCAGTTTTCACCTTCACTTTAGACATCATCTCCTGGCTTCCAGTGCAGACCCTTCAGCTGCCTGCTATGGACTCACATGGGACTCTACAGTGAGCTCCAGGTCTTCAACCTTCAACTGGACCCTTCGGATCTGCAGCGGGTAGACAGCCCTTTAGCACTCTCCCATAGCTGACTCTGCAGGCTGCCATTGTAAGCCTATCTTGTAAATCCTTACGTTTATATGTTTTGCACTACATCTGTTTCTCTAGTGAGCACTGAGTGAAGCAGCATTGCATAAGCCCACATAATCATCTGCTCTTTAGCTGATGTACTGTGGTTCCCAGACTCTTTTGGGTCAGAGAAAACTGCTGTTTCAATGCCTTGAGATTCTGAAAGAGAATGTTTGGAGTGTAGCTCAGGAATATACGTTCTTATCACCATTACAGCTGCCTTTCATGTGGGTGCTCCATAGAGTTCCCCTTGAGAAACCCTGAGCTGGCGGACTGGTCTGACTGTTGTTAAATTGCTGTGTCCTTTTGTCAAATAAGAGTAGAATTTCTCTGATGACTGTGCTTGTGTACTCTGAATCCACAGCCAGCTCTTTCATATAATAGAGAATATATCCAAGAAGTTCAACATATATTTAATAGCAGTAGAAGAATTCAGATGGACATATTTAAAAAAAACAAACAAACTCTAGTTTATCTAAGCTGGAGAAAGAAACCTTTTATTTGGAAGAGATTCATCAAGTGCTCAGCAGAATTAATGAATGAAGACTGACATCTAGAAAGAGTCTGGTGAAATATGTATTTTAAATTCCAACAGTATAGATACACAAATTCTGAAAAATTCTGGGGAGGGAAAAAGGAGACAAGAAAAAATCTATATGCAGAAGAATGAGAAGCAGGTCGCTCAGACTTCTCTGTCAATCTGAGAGGACAATGGGACAGCATCCTAGAGGTGTTAAGGATACGAGACAAAGGATTATTTAAGTTGAACAGCAAATTATCCACTTTTTACCTAACCTACAGACCTATTTTGGAAGACTGACTCAAGTATAAAATCAACAAAGGAAAACAATATGTAGAGGAAAGAGGACAGTGAAAGATATAAGAAACAATACTTAGAAAAGAAATTAGCACAACAGATGTCATACTTTTAGAGTAAATAGTTATTGGTTGTTGACTTATACAGTGACAGATGATAAGATTACAATACACTGGCCCATGAAGAGGTGGTGGTTTCTGAAAATATAGGGCAATAAAATCCTGCTGAGATTTGGTTTTGTTAGGTGAGATGAATGGTCATATACGTGGTAGTTAACTCCAGATATTGGTAGAAAAAGTTCAAAAATGTCACTTAAATGTTTGATGGCAGGTATTAGAAATTAAGATTTATAACTTTGAAACCATCAGAACAAGAAAATATCATCATTTGAAGAAAAAGCAAAACAAATAAACACCAAAGAAAAACAAACCAAAAACTAAACAGAAACAAAAAGAATACATGGTTCATTAAAATATAATTACAATGGAATGATTCTATCTCAAAATACCAGTAGTTACATTACATGTGAATGGATAAATTTACCTTTTAAAAGCATGCTCCCTAATTTGATGATGACGATGATGATGACAACCCAGCCCCATGTTACTTTTAATAAACATACTTGAAATCAAATAACACAAGACTAAGTATAAAAAGATGGAAAAAATATACAAGACAAATGTCAATTATAAAAGAAAATATTTCAATATTAATATAAGACAAGATCAAATTAAAAGAAATATATTTGATATAACAAAAAGACTTGCATATACATTAAAATTCTTCAAGGCACTCTTATAATCATGAAATTTTATACAGCTAAAAATATGTTTAAAATATATGTTAAGCAAAAACTTTTAGAGATGCAAGGAGAAAGTGACAAAATCTCTAATCAGAGGTGGAAATTTTAACACATTGATCTAAAACACACAAATAAATCAAGTGAACAGAAGTTAAGTAAAGCTATAGTGATTCAAATAACAATTTAAAAGCCTGATTACATATCCTTATATAGATGTTAACTATATTCCTACTGGAAATGAATGAATTGGATATATGTAATGCCCCTTAAACATAAAATGTACATTTTTTCAGATTCTTTTTTTTTTTTTTTTTTTTTTTGTGGGTACCGGGGGGTCGACCTCAGGACCTCGCGCGCCAGCAGGCGCCCGTGCTGCTGAGCGATATCACCGGCCCCTTTTTCGTATGTGGGATCCGGGAGTCGAACTCGGGACCTCGCGCTTGCCGGGCAGGCGCTTAAGCCGCTGAGCCATCTCACCGGCCCCATTTTTTCAGATTCTAATGAAACATTTTTACAGCTCAGTATAATAAAGTCACAGAAATCAATAGTCTAAGTTCCTCTGACCACAGAAAATTAAAATTAGAAATTAATTTAAAAAGGAGAACCAAAAAGTTCTCCTCCTTTCAAAATTAACAACAGAAACAAATAACATCTCTTATTTATTTTATGAACAATTAATTGTTCATATGCAGGATGTGGTGGCACACAACTGTAATCCCAGAACGCAGGAAGATAAGGCGGGAGGATTGCTGCGAGTTCGAGGCCAGCCTGGGCTACAAAGTGAGTTTAAGGCCAATCTGAACTGCATAGTGAGACCTTGTTTCAGAGAAAAAAATACAATGTGATGAAGAAGCATGGGTAAACTTTGAAGACATGATGTTTACTACAATAAGCTAGTCACAAAAGGCAAATATTGCATGATGTTACTCACTTGAGGGTTTTAGGATAGTCAAATTTATAGAGTCAAAGAGTGGAATGGTAGTTGACAGTGGCTTGGGAAAAGGGGAAATGGGGAGTAACTAACCAACAGGCAAAAAGTTTCAGGCCAGTGAGATAAATTCTAGAGATCTGCTGCTCTACATTGTACCTATAGTTAAGACAAATGTAGTTAGTACGTACTTTAGCAGTTGTTAAGAGCATAGATTCCATGTTGTGTTCCTACCACAATAAAATGAAAACCAGTATTTAAAAAAGAAATTAAGGAATATATAGAACTCTTTCCATAAATTTGGATATTTAAGTAAAATAGATATTTTTCTAGAACTGATCAAATTGATCAAATAAAAACTATAAAATTTTAAGAGACCAATAATGATAAAAATAACAAAAAACATGTCCAAGTTCTGTTTTTATATAAAACATTAAACTCAGAGAGTTTTAAATATAGCCTACAAAATTTTAAGAAATAGATAGTTCCTTAAGCTTTACAAACTCTTTCAGAGCACTAAAAATTATTCAAAATTACTCATAGGATACAACCACAGCACACAAGGATAAAACTATAGGCCAGGGGTGGTGAGCCTTTGGCACGCATGCCACAGTGGGCTGTTTGTATTACTGAAAGCTCTAAAAGGCTCACCACCACTGTATAGGCCAATATTGCTTTCTATACAGATGTAATGACACTAAATAAAATGAGAAAGCAAACTAAAATGAATTAAACTCAGCAATATTTCAAAAGAATGGTATATCATTACCTACTAGGATTATTTTTAAGAATTTAGGACATAGAATGTTTGGAAATATGTAAAACTTATTCTTTTAATAAAGGAGCAAAATAATATAGGAATTCAGAGAGGGGAGATTTAATAAAATTGGCACTATTTAAATTGACATTGGTTGGGCGTGGTGACACATGCCTGAAATCCCAGCACTTTGGAGGCTGAAGCAGGAGGATTGCTGCGAGTTTGAGGCCAGCCTGGGTTACAAAGTGAGTCCAAGGCCAACCTGAACTATGTAACAAAACCCTTTCTCAAAAATAAATAAATAGATAAATAAATAAATAAATACATACATACATAAATACATTGACATGAAGTTTTGATAAGTTCATTGGGAGTTATCTCTTAAAGCATGGTATATGCCTATTTTTTATCTTAGCAACCCCATTTTTAAATATGTATCTTTAAACGGGAAGCTTGCTAGTGTGTACAAAGAAATATGGACAAAAACGTTCATGTCTGTATTGTTAGTTGTAAGTAAGAAGTGAAACCACGCAAATGGTTATCAATGAGAAACATCTGAAGACATAGAAAGCACAACAGGACCTTTACTTTTGTTAAAAAGTGCAGAACAATTCATATAGTGTGGTTGCAGTTTGTGTCAAAGCAAAGAAAAAGTTAAGCTTATGTATGGAAATACATAGAGGAAAGCTAAGAAGGATGCATGCAAAATTGTTCATGGTGGTTACCTTTGGCAAGGGAAACGAGATTAGTGTGTTGAAGTAAAGTCTTACTCTACATACTTAATTTTTGCTTAATAAGCATAACAGTAACTATATTGCTTCAAAACACCAGCATTTATTCAGATATTACAGGCATAAAATAATTTTAGAAAACATCAAAGAAAGAGAGGCTTTGTGTATAAATTGTCTCACTGATCCTGCTATTCCAGGCAGAAATATGTATAATTCTTCTATGGAGGAAGGCAATCCATCAGTTCTTCAGAGGATGGGAGAACTGTCCCTTCCAAACATGTAACTGCCAAGATCTTACTCTGTGTCTAGCAGCATCCTTGTGATGTAAAGTTTCTTCGCTCTTTCCACCAGAAAGGAATGCTCTGTTTGGTTGCTTAATTCTTATGTCGAGTTCATCTCTGTTCTAAAATGACTAAGCTAGCCACTGGTTGGTTCAAATAGTGACTCTGTGCAAACCAGTGCCACTGTCCTTGGAATTCTCAACATTTGAGTCTTCTGCTTTTCAGCTCTTCCCAGTGACTGAGTTTGTAGAACACTTGTAGAAGCTTTTCATAATGCTTTATGTGTGGTGCTAATTCCTCCATTACTTCATTTGACAAATTCACATCTTTTCACAACCTAATGACACAGCCAGTGTGAGTCTATGGAGACAGGGTAACAATGTCAAGATAAAATGAAGCAATATTATCCAGTGTATGTGCAGAACATGTTTCAATGCCAAGATGGAGTGGGCAGAATCAGGGACAATGCCATACAGTAAAAACATTGGGCCTTTGCAGGCACGGAAACAGCTCATAATTCTTGTTGAATAAAAAGCCACAGTAAATCACATGAAATCAATTGATAAGAGATCCAGGGCAGATTAAAACTTGTCTCCTCCCCTTCATTAATAAGGTGACTACAGACCAGAGTTGATTGTTGACATGGCCAACTTTGAGAAATGTCTTCTTAGGTACTGGAAGAAACTTTCCATAATGAGACATTATCTTCTACTCCTTTTATTAATTTCATAATTTTTGTATTGCTATTTAGGAAGGAGAGCAAGAGAGATTTTAATTGAAATGACATTCTGACCAGGGAATTGCTTCCTGATATCTTCTAATTGTACACATTATATTCTATCTTCCTTAAAAAAATGTCATAATTGGGACACTGGCAAAATTATTTTTAAAAGCCCATCTAACTGTGCTGTAGGATGCCTGATGCCTGCAACTTTGGGCTAGGGATAGCAAAGGTACCCTGGGGCTTTGAGCTCTGTTGTAGGTGAGGTTCTTTGGGAAGCAGGTTCTGAGATTAAGATTAGCTCAAAAGAAGTTCACTGGGAAATGCTCTCGGGAAGGAGACTTAGAGGAGGATGCTGCAAGCAGGGTTGCGTCAAAGGAGCAGCAACCTGCAATGCAAGCAGCTGGCCCTGCAGAATTGTCTCCCATTTGGAGCAAAAGACAGGTTCTTCACAGTCCACCTTGGCATTGGATATTGGCTGCCACTGGAGCTGGGCCTGATCTTAATGAAGCAGTTGTCTTCTCCTAAACCCTCTCAGAAGAGTTTCTCACCTGTTACTCACCACACCTCCAGCGGCTGGGGGATTGAGTGACTCAGTCTTCGAGTTTACTCTGTCTAATGTTAGTTAATGCTCCTGCTAGTTGGGTTCTAACCTGAATATTTATTGAGATAACACGTGCATTATCACGTATCTCAGTTAAGTCCCTCAACCTCTATTTAAAATAAAAAATCGAACTCATGACAAAGTCCCTCCATCTCTGAATTCTACGTAGGAAGGATTTTCTTGCTGGAGTGTTTTAAGCAGTGGTGTTTAAAGCAGAAGTGCAACAATTGATATAGTTTCTCAAATCTTTGGTCGACAAGCCCACTTCGTTCCTTTTACGTGCTTTTTGTTTAAATCTCTCTTGGGTGGCTTGGGTGAAAGGAGGTCACATGCATCTTTGACAGTCTGAAATTTTCAGGAACTGTTCCAAAATTTAATTAAGTACTGATTGTCTTCTATGCACATGAGAGAGAAGAAAATCTTCAGAAATAACAGAATTAAGCATGCTCTATTTTGTAGCCTTGTAATGACCTCCAGCAAATGCCTGACCTAGTTCTGAAGGCCTTGAGTCCATTCACATGAACACGATGCCTTAAGAAGCTTATTTGGAAATCAAAGTAAAAAACTGGAACCATCCACATTAATGGAATAGGAAAGGATGTCCTGTACTATGGGTAGAACAGACAAAATTTAAAATAAAGTGAAGATTGCCTCCAGTCACTTAATTTAGAGGCAGTACAGGAATTGTGCAGCATTTCAGTATGATGACACCTTGAATTAAAAGAACTAATCTGCAATGGATTTTCTTATTATCCTGATGGTGTTGGGAACAGATATTCCCCAGCCACATTAAAGCTTAAGGGCAGCAACTTCTGCCTACCCCAAAAAGGTTAACTAGTAAGCAGTGCTCTGTGAAGGCCCCAAAATGCTACGCATGTCAGAATCTCATCCTTTCCACTCCTACAAAGTGGAGTCCTTGCTGGTCAGCAGAGTTAATGCTGTTACTGTTTAACATAGAAAGCTAAGTTCACTTCAAGAGACACAGGAAGACTTGTGTCAGAGAAGTCTTGGACTCGGAGTTGATTCAAGAGTTTATTCCTTTGCATCATAGCAGAAGGCCAAGGGGAGCACCTTTCCACTTTGTCAATCTAGCTGTAAATCATTTCCAGTGTAGTAATGATGGTATTCCCCTCAATGTGGCTTATTGAATGTGATCTTGTGAACCATTTCATGACCAAAACCAACAAACAAAAAATCTTTAATGATGTAAAGTTGGGAAATATTATTTTCTACCCTCAAGTCATTCACAATGAACATGAACATATCAAAAGACTATGGCCCTTACGCCTCAAAAAAAGAATCTGGTTAATCCAGGTTTTTCCAATCTTATTTGATTTACAGAGCTCCCCTCTGTCCTTTAAAATTCCTCCCAAAACGTGCTGCAGACCAGTCTGAGAAATGCTGCTTGAGCTGAACATCAGACTGCTGGACTGTTGGGCCAGGTCACAGGCTACTGCAGGGCTCTTACTGCAAGTTTAATCTCTTTGCCTCCCCCTGGAAAACTTCCATCACCCCAGAAGGGAGGACCTTAAGGTAAGAGACTGCTCATGAGTGATTCTCAGATCTCTCATTCTTCCTTCCCCCTTTTCTCTCCTGCTCTTTCCTTCAAGCCGACATAGTACTTTCTGTCAACTTCGTAACTTCCTTCAACTAGCATAGGATCGCTCCATCTTGCTCATAAACTCTCAGTGTGTTACAGACATATTTAGATTTCCACTGTGTTGTTCCTAGTAAGTGGCCTCCCTAACTATTGATGGCTAATAAAAGAATTCATCCTTAGGGACTGACTGAATTTATCCCTAAAATGTAGCATGATTGACAGTCCAGCTAGCTCAGAGGCTGGGGAGTTCTGGGGATCATAGAGGTTCTGGGAAATAGTTTTCATGTCTATCTGGAACTCAGTCCAGGGAGTATGGGATTCAGAACAGTACAGCTGGGATCCAGAATGACATTAGATCTTGATAAATATGCGTGGATGACTGTGTATTCCCCGGAAGCAAATCATAGTCCATTTGACTACTTTTATTCTTTTAGTCAAAAAGGTACAAGAAAAGCTCATTACTTTCATCCCATATCTAGTTTTTTTATCCTCTAAGGATGCTATTCAATTCTGAAAGCCCTTGAGAAGTTCCCTAAGGTACACTGTTTCTTGCTTTCACCACTTTCCCCACTTACAAAGTTTTCTTATTTTGGTCCCTTGAAAAATGTTGTAACAGCTTCTAACTGTAAATAGTGGCTACTACTCTCAAATTTACCTCTCCCAAAAGAAAGACACAAAAGCAACTCCAGTATGAAGTATAAGGAAGAAGTGGTAGCTATTACCCCACTAGGATTCATATGGCATTATAAATGTCTATGAAAATGGGAATTACACAAGATCTGCTTGCTCTCAGGCAACCTGGTTACCTTATAGAATGTTCAATTTCTGTTCCTTACTGTAGAGCATGGGTGGCTAGTGTTTCTAGCAATGAATCTACTAAAGTTCTCTTATGTAGATTGACAAACAAATGGACAGAGAGGTAGATAGATGGATGCAGCTTTATATTCTCTGCAATTATCATATAAACTCCTACACTGTGATCATAAATAATTTTTCTTGCACAAACTACATTAAGTCTGTTGAAAAGAATGTGCTGAGCCTATGAAAGCACCTACAGATTGATAAATGAATGCATAAAATGTTCAAGTGCTCTCAACACTATTTTTTTTCACAAAAAGAATTGTGAGAAATTTTATTTTGTACTGCTCATGGTGGAAGTGAAACTTAATAAAGAAGATACAAATTTAGGAAATTCAACTAGGGGCTTCAAGGGACATAAAAATTCCAGCATGACTGTTTAACTTCTTCATTTTTAGTATTTTAACCAACCCAATGACATATGTTACATGCCACTCAGTGCAGTCTCTATATGTCTAGGAACCCTCTCAAACTCTTAGATTCACTGCTAATGAGATGAAGAGTATGGGCTGGTGTCCTTAGGGTAGGCTTCCTGGAGAAAGTAGCATTTAGACCTTGAACATTTGGGCAACCACTAGGTGCAAATGGAGATGGATGTTTCTGGGTTTGGGGAACAGTATTTTCTGTGGCACAGGGATAATGAAATGGCAGTGCTCATACCGTGGGACGGAAGTGCAACCACTGAACAAAAAGTAATGGGAAATGAGACTGGATACTCGCTCAGCTTTGCTAGTGACAGCTTTGCTTTCCTACTACGGAGCAGTCATTTTTACCTGTAGTACTGAAACATGCTGAGCTTAAATTATAAGGTGTGTCAGAGTAATTTGATTCTAGGAAAAATAATTACTAGAGGTTTTGTTTAACTTAGATTCACTTTATGTAAATTAAAGTTGCTACCTTTATAATCTATCACATGTGATCTAGGCATAGGTGGGAAAGCTTGGCCAATTGGAGAGGATGAGTAACATCCAGTGCCATATGTGTGACAGCTATTTGCATGGGGTGAAGAGCATCAGTTTAAGGGAGAGTAAGCCAGAAAAATAGAGCATGACTTCATCACCACCCAGGGGTCTAAGTTCTGATGAGGTGACTATTTTGAGTATATGCTTCTGATCCAACCTCATGATTTATACCTGGTCCCTAAGAAGACAGGAGGCTATAAATAAATGCCACCTACTGGGGCTCAGGGAACACTGCTTTGGACTCCTCTAACACAACTGCATACAGAACGGAGAGATTGCTTTCCTACGTTTCCTCGCTAGTGTGGGGAAGCCAGAGGAGAAACACTGTGCTCAGTAGAATAGCCAGAAAGACTAAGACTACAGGAGAAGCTCGGCTGCCATGAGATACTCCGGAGATTTCCAAAAATCCCAGCAGCAAAGGCATCACCAGATGGGAAGGATATTCACAAGGAGCTTGTCTTTCTTTCCAGAACAGTAACTGGTTACTTGAATAAGCACCGTCACTCTTATTCTCTTGCATTCCAATGACATCCCTGAATAGTTAAGAAAAAGACTGCACCTTGAGCTACAGATCGACTATGTGACACCCAGTGCCACATGCATGACCATCACCCATCGGACATGCAGTGTAGGAGAAAATGCCTGGGAATCTCACCTGCAGGTGACTGGTCCGAGAACCACTGGAATTGCAAATGGGTGATATTTTGAGAAAAAATGATCTTCTATAATGTACATAGTTGCCAGGTAAAGAAAAGAATAATTAAGGCTTATATTGCTGGTAGGAAGGCCAACTTAGAAGGATTGAATTTAACTGCCAGTACTACAGCTGGAGCCACAAAACATGTGTTCACACTCCATTTTCCCCGACAAGTTGTTGTGTACAGATAATCTTTGCATTCTGAGCCAGTCTTTCCCTAAAAAGTGGTCCATGAAATGAATATCCTGGTTTACCTCTTCTCCTCTTCTTTGTTACTATTATAGCTTTACTGAGATGTTCTTTGTCTGGGACAGACGTGATGAACTTACATGAAAGTGGTCTATCCCCAGCCATCCCTCTGAAAGTAAGAAAACCCTCCAAGAATGTTCTAAGAATTTCTCTAGCTATTACCATGGGGGGAAACACAAGGAAGAAACTAAGTATGTGAGAGTTTAAAAATAAATGATTTTAAAAGGCTTTTTAGTAATTATTCTTTATTATCTTCAAATTTAACCTTCCTGGCTCCCTTTTAGATTCCCTGGGCACCTGCCCGTCTGTTAGCATTTCTCCTGGAAATTAGCCCTGCTCAATCCTACTCTTGCTGGTACTGATACTTACAGAGCTTCTTTTCCTTTTTTGTGGGACCACTTTCCTTTCTTGCAATGGTCCTTGAAGGAAAAGAATAGTGAGTTCTCAAGAAGTCCTTGGGGTCCATCGAGGCCCAACAACGAAGTACATGAGCCCCTCAGGGCACTTTAGGCCAGGCAGTTTACCAGTGCTTATGTCTCCCTGCTTCATGCAAGAAACATGCAGTTCCACACCAGACAATTATGACAGAGGTTATGTGACAATTCCACAAACAGGGATCATTGTCTATCCCTCTCATGGTGGTATTCGGAACAGAAATATACTTGCTTTGAATTAGGAAAAGGGACAAGGAGATTAGAAAGGAAGATGAATGGGCATTTGTATCTGTGTCTATATGGTGTATAGATACTTGTTAGACCTATTCAGAAAACGTATGTAGGAGAAGTGTTATGGTTTGTACCTAGATGTCCCCCCAAAGCCTCATGGGGTCATAGGAGCGCTCTTCAGAGGTGGGTGTATCTAGAGTGTGTGATGCTGGGATCAAGGGTGTGTGATTACTAAATTAGTCCACTGATTGCTTTGACATAGTTCTGGGTAGGATTAAGGGTGTCTCACCCTGGGTGTGAGTGCTATCTGCCCTAAGGCTAGGTAGCCTGGATAAGATATAAGGGACAAAAATAAGGCTAGCATGGTCTTGTCACTTTCTCGCTGCTTGCTGCCTTCTGTCTGCCCCGCTTTGCATGGACTGTTTATCCTCTGTGATACCCTCTGCCATCCCACCCTGCTTTGGAGCCAGCTGACTAAACTGAAACCTCTATGAACTGTGAGACAAATAAAACTTTCATCCTTTAACTTTGGGTGCTGGGTATTTTGTCTCAGCAATGAGAAAACTAACTAAGACAGAAGGGGAGACAGCAGTCTTTCTAAACCCATAGTTTCATTCCTGGATAATATAAGGTAGTTGATTAGGCTTAATACATAGTTGGAGGCTAAAAATTTTGGCTCATTTACTGGAGAAATTAACTATAAGTCTGACCATGCTGTCTCTCTCTCTCTCTATATATATATATATGTGTGTGTGTGTGTGTGTACTGTATGTTATCCCTGCTACATATTGAAATACGTAACACAAATCCTAGTATATAATATAAATCTTAGCATAACTATTAGATAGTTATTTTCAGTTTCTTCCCTCCTCCTTTTTTTTTTTTTTTTTTTTTTGGTGAGTTGGGCTGACTGATGCTATCTGAACATACGTCATATTTGTTCTTCCTGTAGTTAATGGAGTCCTATTCCTGTAAAGCTTCATGTGCTTCTGTATGTTGGTTAGGCTGCTTAGAACTTCATGGCTGTGTAGGATTTCTGCAGGAAGTAATCTTCCTTTCCTGGTTTCACTTGATGGTGGAAGGTGCTTAGTTGAAACAATGTGAAAGCTCATTAGAGTTTATTGTATGGTGCAGCAGAAGAAAGTAAAAATTATACAAGCCGGGACGGATGGGGGAGGAGGCAATTGCCAAGCCAGTGCTGATACCAATAACATTTTACGAGGGTGAGTCAAAGCATCAAGGAGGCTGGAACCAAGTTTTCACTCTCTTGAACCTATTACCATAGATCATGACAAAGAATGGAAGGAAAGCAGCCTCTGTCTCTGGCTAGGTGGAGAGAAAGGCTGAAGTTATGGAGACAGATGGTGAAGGGAAGGTACTTGAACTCAAGTAAGGTTTGAGTGGCCAGGGGTTTTAGAAGAAACCACTAATGTAGCAAGTACATTAAGAGTCAGTCCCTGACTATCCAGAGTACTGATGGGGTCAGGGGAGCAGAACACGCCTAGTGGAAAAAAAGCTCAGTAGGTAATTTTCATCTTTCATCTAAGGATATAATTTCCTTCTATTCTTATCTCTTTGTGAGAATTAGGAATGGATGTATCACTTTGCATGCTAGAGAAATGCAAAAAATCTGGGACACATAAAGTTTGAAAACTGGCTCCCTAGCTGGAGACCCTATGTTGCCCAGTCTTACCAACACTTTAACCTTCACTGTTAATTGAATTGTGGTCTACACTGCTGGCAAGGTGTGTCCCAAGTAATCACTCCCTGAGAATTCCTATTTGACTCATTTCTTCCCTCATAGGAGAGGCCAAGTTCAGGAAAACCGTACGTGAGCCCAAACCTGACTCTTTTTTGTGCCAGTGGCACCTAGATCTTTGAATTTCCCAGAAATATGATTATCCTAGAACATTTCTAACCCCTTAGGTGGTCTCAGCTCTGCCAAACTTGAAAAGGAGAATGGTCTCCTTCAACAAGACAGGAACAGAATTAAATTAAGAAGAACTTGCTTAGGTTCACAAACTTCTGATTTGTGTCTGTATACTTTCATCTCCTCTGGTGTCAGTACTCTATCCATTTTCTTAGTTAGTTATCTTTTGCCTCTTTCTTTTTATTACTACTAAATATAGCTGCTTCTGGATTTTGTTTATAGAAGATGTAGGATTCCAGCTGGTTGTTGTGGTGCATGCCTGTAATCCCAGGATTTGGGAAGCTGAGGCAGGAGGGTTGGATTGCCTCGAGTCCAAGCCCAGCCTGGACTACATAGCGAGACTCTCACAAAAAAACCCAAAACAGGGCCAGTGAGATGGCTCAGCGGCATAAGCGCCTGCCTGGCAAGTGTGAGGTCCTGAGTTCGACTCCCGGTACCCACAAAAAACAAAAACAAAAACCCAAAACAAAACAGATTCAGGATCCCTTCAGTGAAACCCTTAAATCATCTGTATCACCCAATCTGAACAGCAGCTCTTTGGTGTGAAAGGTGTTAAATTGCTAGTACTTAACCTTCTGCTTCCAATTCTGCATGGTTTATGAGCAAACACTCTAGCCGTGGTCAGCTTTAGTTGTGGCAAGTGGACCCTGGGAAGGATTTGTAGCATGAGAAGACAAGGGGTCTCTCTGCAATTTCTTACAGCAGCATCCCATCCCATGTCAAAAGCCTGCTGCATTGGGAGCGCCAAGTGAAGCTGAGGTACCCAGTGGGACCGGATGGCTGGGCTCCACCTTCCCCACGTGATCATTCTGCCCACCCTGTGTGTCGCTGTGGAGGCTGCTCCCTTAGGACTTCTGCAGAGCGAGGACTTGGATGGGACTCAGTGTTCTTTTGTGCAGACCTAAAAGCCAGCCTCGGTGAGGTTTTTCTGTGTTTGAAGTAGAGGATCAGTGTAGAGCGAGCCGTGAGATGGAGCTGATTCCAAGGCTCTAGGGTCTGGACCTCCTGCCTTTATTTGACATATACTTTGACATTCAGAAGTCTCACATGGCACATGTCCTGGAGACACAGGCAGATAGGCGCCCTTTATTGCCACTGGGATGGCTGTTCACACTCACATTCGGGGTTCTTTCCTGGTCCGGGGCAGAAAAAGCAATGCGCTTATACTCAGAAGCACCTGCCCACGGGCCCACCTGCCCCCCAGGTCTCTCTCGGCTCTCTGTGAGGAAGAGGAACCTTTGCTTTAGGATTTGCTTGGATGAAAAATTATTCTACAGTGGTTGAAATACGGAAAAAAAAAAAATCGATGAGAGAGCGCCCCCTAGGAAAAAGGACTGCTGCCTCATTGGTCCTCAGGCCATCCCCGTTTCAGGTCAGTTTGCCTAAAGAGGCTCTTTGTGCAACAGCATCTATCCTCCTTTTTCTGGGCTTTCTATGACCTTTATTTTAAGTATTCTGTGACATGTGTATATGTGTTTTTATTGCAAACTGCTTCAAATCCATTTAGATATGGATGCTATACAAATTATAAATAAATAAATACAAGATAAAGAGAGGATTTCTTCCCCTGCCAGCTTGTTGCTTAAAAGGCAGCAAGTTTGCACTTGCGTGACTCCGCTGCTGTTGTTGCTTTTGCTGGGTCCCATGCAGGCAGCCAACAGGAGTGAAAACAAAATCTGTCCCTTTCAGCACCACACATTCCTCTCCTGAGCCTAGAGAAAGAGGTGGCAAGAATCATTTGCCAATCAGGAACCAGATAGCCTTTCCTTTACTGAGTCTCACATCTTTAACAAATTCTACGGAGTTTGGTAGAGTCATAGCGGTAAATAAGGCAACCACCATTTTACCTACTGGTATAGAACATCTACTGCTCATTCCGTTCCCACAATTGTACATAGCCTCTGGCTTACTCTGCCATCCCACACCCTCCCTGTCCTTTAGGAATCTTTTTTTTCTCATGAGAAAATATTCCTCAATCCTCCATTTATTTTACACATGAACTTCTCAGCATTTGCCTGGATGAAATCTAGGCTTCCTTACCTCATTATTTCCAAGGAGGGGACTACTTACTGTTTTGATATTCCTGAATATATCTCTTGCATACTCCTAATCTTCCTCAGTCTCTTTTTAGAATCATTTCTTCCGCCTTTGAAACCCCAAAACTGCCATCTCTCTTTCTATTTTGAGCAGATTACATAGAGCCCAGTTGATTAATCATTATGGATGACTCCTCTAATTTAAAAAAAAATTTGATTTCTTCCCTTTGTCTCTGTTTCAGAAGTTGTCTTCTTCCTTCCCACACAGGGACTCTCAGCTCTGTCCTGCGTTTCTTGTCACTCTTCTCTATTCCAGTACGTTGTCCGCATCAGTTTACCTCTTCTTTTGACACATCTTCATTTACTTCTTGTTTTTGCCTCTTACCTCTATATTTTAAGCATATTAGTAAATAAGAGTCTTCATTCTACCTTGCTACCTCTACAGGCCACTTTCCTCTTGCCATTTTTCTTATCACTATTAGCCTTTTCGAAGGAAATATATAGCCCCACATTTTCCCATCACCCTTACTCCATTCTCATGCAACTCCTAGTCCCACCAACTCTGAATAAATTATTTTATTTTTTTTTTTTGTGGGTACCGGGGGGTCGACCTCAGGACCTCGCGCGCCAGCAGGCGCTCGTGCCACTGAGCGATATCACCGGCCCCTTTTTCGTATGTGGGTTCCGGGAGTCGAACTCAGGCCCTTCGCTTGCCGGGCAGGCGCTTAAGCCGCTGAGCCATCTCACCGGCCCTGAATAAATTATTTTCTAAACATTACTCATAGCTTCTTATTTGCCAGATCTAAGTGACCACTTAGCTCCTTGCAGTCTGCAGAATATTTTATAGTCCCTTTCTCTGTGCTTGGGTTTTACACAATCTTTTGGTCCCTATATTTCTAAAATTGTTCTTTTTTCATGTCACATGCTGCTTCCTTTAGTCTCTCTTTTTTCTTGAGGATCAGTTTTTGAATCCCCATGATCTACTTGACAGTTCTTCCTAAATATCCCTTTAGAATCTCAAACCCCCTTTTCCTCTACCCAATTCTCAGATTGAAACCAACTGGCTTCTCTTATCAGCACACCCTCTTCCCAGTCTGTGAAATCTTGGTATTTTATTTGAGAGCTCCTTCTTCCATATGTTGTACATCTACCAGTTGACTGATATTGTCAGTTATTCCTCATGAGAATCTCTTACATTCTCTTTTTTCTAGTCTCACTATCAACCCCTGTTTCAGACATCTTTGCCTCCACAAAAACTGTCCATTGAATGTCATGGATATTTGGAGGACAATACTCATTTGGAGCTAAACCAAAGACAAAGATTATTGTCATTTCTGCTCCTCTTACTTTACAATGCAAGTTTAAACTATGAAAAAAATCATTTATGCACTACTAATGAGAGTTCTGGTATATTGAGTGATATAACTTTAGTTTACTTAGGTTTTCTAGCAAATTTATTGTATTTTTGTTAGGTTATTCTGTGCTAATCTATTTGCTTAGAAAGAATAGGGTTAATCAGGAGTAGCTTACGGTAGGCAAAGACCGAACGTTGAACACGAGGAGAACTTCAGATGAGGGGAACACACATATAAGACCAGGGAAAGCAGGAGACCCTTACACGAGCTATAAACTTCAAATAAGACAAGAAAAACAGTCTTGATTGAGTTTATTGAAAGATTCCTTCTAAGCAACAAAGTAGCATTGATGTCAGTTTTTAACATTTTAATTCTGTAGCAAAGAATAAGCAAGAAGAGGAGGGGAAAATCATGAAAAGATTAAAGAACCCAGCATGGCAAAAAGAAGAAGAAGGAGAAGGAGAAGAAGAAGAAGAAAAGGAAGAAGAGGAAGAAGAAGAAGAAGAAGGAGGGGAAGATTAAAGACCACATGTGGTGAAAACCCAAAGAAAATTATAGTAACAGAGGCTTTATTGCACCAAAAACATTGTGGGCCCTTTGCTCTAGATGTTTATATATTCGTAAGTTAGCTTTGTGCAGTGGTAGCCAATGAGGTTTGTCTGAGGTATGATTATTGATAATATATATTTGTAAGTTTATTTTATTCATTTCTAATGTATATATATATTAGATATTAAAATATATATATTCACTCATTCCATCTATTCTTTGGCTTTTGTTTTCTTTGCCTTTCCTATGTTAGCTAAAGAACCTTGCTAGATTTCCAGAAGTGATGAAGAGGCAACATTAAACTTCCAATGGTACAAAACAAAACAAACCAAAAAAAAAAAGATGAAATACTAAGGAATATAAATAGTCTCTTTAGACCACTCTTCAAATTTTTAAAATTTCTTCTATGGAAATTGTACATAACATAAAATTAGCTATTTTAACCATTTTAATTGTGCAATTTACTGACATTAATTATATTCACAAAATGCAAATATTACCACTATTTCTAGCACATTTTATCAATCCATTAGAAACTGTGTAACCATAAAGCAACAGCTCCCCATTCTTCACTGCCTCTCATCCCCATAACGTCTACCCTACTTTCTATCTCTATGAATTTGCCTATTCTAGATACTTAATATAAATAAAATCATACACTGCTTATCCTATAGAGTCTAACTTATTTCATTCACTTAGCATGCTGTCATATTTTATGTGTTAGAGCATATATCAGAACAATTTTTCTTTTCTGACTGTATCATATTCTATTACATATAAGTATATCACATTTTGTTTATACATTTATCTACTAACAGAGATACTTGGGTTGTTTTTATATTTAGCTATTATGAATAATACTGCATAAACATTAGTATTACATTAATATAACAGTGTCTGTTTCAATCTCTTCTTTACATTCTTTTGGGTATGCATCTAGAAATAAAATCGCTGGGTTATGTGGTAATTATATATTTAATTTTTTGAGAAACAAACTATTTTCCACAGTGGCTACATCAGCAATGAATGAAGGTATCTATTTCTCTTTATCTTTACCATCTCTTGTTATTGTTCATTCTTAATAAAATTATAGTCATCCTAGTAGATATGAAGTTGTATTTTATTATAGTTTTCATTTGCATTTTTCTAATAATTAATGTTGAGCATCTTTTCTATGTGATTGACCATTAGTATGTCATCTTAGGTGATATGCCTATTCATTTCTTACCAACTTTTGAATTGGATTGTCTGTCTTTTTTCTGAATTGTCCAGATACAAGATTTACGACACACTGAGCCACCTTATCTTTGACAAAGGGGCCAAATACGTTCTCTGGAAGAAAGACAGCCTCTTTAATAAATGGTGCTGCAAAAACTGGATTTCCACATACTGAAGACTAAAACTAGACCCATGTCTATCACCATGCACCAAACTAAAATCAAAATGAATCAAAGATCTAAATAGTAAAGCAGAAATGCTAAATCTGCTGGAAGCTAAAATAGGTAGAACTCTTGAAGACATAAGTGTAAGCAAAGACTTCATGAACAAAACTCTGACTGCACAGGAAGTACTACAGAGAATCAACAACTGGGGCCTTGTTTTATTAAATGGCTTTTGCAGGGCAAAAGAAATCACCAACAGAGTGAAAAGACATCCCACAGAGTGGGAAAAAAAATTAGCCAGTTGTTCCTCAGACAAAGGACTAATATCTGGAACATATAAAGAATTGAAAAAATTGTATAACCCAAATTTAAAGACCCAGTCCAAAAACAGGCATCTGAGAAGAATATGCACTTCTCAGATGAAGTAGTAGAAGTGGCAAATAAATATGTGAAAAAGTATTCAACATCACTGGTCATTCGAGAGATGCAAATTAAAACAACACTAAGATTCCATCTCACTCCAGAAAGAATGGCTATTATCAAGAAATCAACCAATAACAAATGCTGGAAATGCTGGTCAGGATGTGGGAAAAAAGGAATCCTTCTCCACCGTTGGTGGGAGTGTAGACTGGTGCAACCACTGTGGAAATCAGTGTAGAGATTCCTCAAAAAACTAGAACTAGGGGTGCTATTTGATGCAGCTATTCCCCTTCTTGGTATCTTCCCAAAAGAATTAAAAGCATCATACCACAGCAATATATGTGCACCCATGTTTATAACAGCACAGTGTGTAATAGCTAAATCTTGGAAATGACTCAAATGCCAATCAACTGATAAATAGATAAAAAAAAGTTGTGTTTTTTTTATACAATGGAGTACTACTCAGCTATAAAGAAGGATAAACTTGAGACGTTTATAGCTAAGTGCATGGACCTTGAAACCATACTCTTAAGTGAAATAAATAGGACAAACATGTGTAAATATCACATGTCTCTCTGGTGTGAGAAACGGAAAGTTTAAATAAGAACCAAAATGTACAATAGATATTGTGAAATAGGAAGAAATTATTCAAAAGGAAAGGGGAACTAGGGAGTGGGGAGAGGGAAAGGAGGGAAGGGAAAGAATGAGAAGAGAAGGATAAAATGGAAACAAAGCTTTGTAAATAAGGAGGGGAAGATGAGTCGAAGGGAGGGGAGGAGAATGGGAAAAAGGAGGAATCAAGATATATCATGTGGGCCGGTGAGATGGCTCAGCGGCTTAAGCGCCTGCCTGGCAAGTGCGAGGGCCTGGGTTCGACTCCCGGATCCCACATACGAAAAAGGGGCCGGTGATATCGCTCAGCGGCACGGGTGCCTGCTGGCGCACGAGGTCCTGAGGTCGACCCCCCGGTACCCACAAAAAAAAAAAAAAAAAAAAAAAGATATATCATGTACAGGTACAAATTCCCCACGATGAACGTGTTCATTATGTATATCTAAATGGTACCAATAAACTTAATAATAATTAAAAAAAAGATTTACAAATATTTTTTCCCAGTCTGGAAGTTGATTGTTCACTTTCTTGCATATCTCCTTTGACGAGCAGAAGTTTTAAATTTTACTGAAGTCCTTTTATTTCTCCTTACAGTGTCATATCTAATACTCCATTGTCAGGTCCATAATCATGAATATTTAACTCTAGGCTTTTTACTGAGAACTTCGTGGTTTTAGTTCTTATATTTAAGTTATTTTCCATTTTGAATTAATTGTTTTATATAATGCCAGATATGGATTAAATTTTATGCTTTTCCAGCTGAAATTCAGTTGTTGTAACACTATAATTCTCCACTGAATGGACTTGACATCTTTGCCAAAAGTCAGTTGACCTTAAATGTGCAGGTAATTTCTGGACCCTCAATTCTGTTCCACTGGGTTCTATGCCTACTCTTACAGCAGTACCAAACTGTTTTTGTTACTATATATTTGTAATAAGTTTTCAAAAAACATAGGTTCCTCCTGACTTTTTTTCAAGATTAATATGGCTATTTTGGAGTTGTTTGCAAATCTCTATGAATTTGAAAATCTGCTTTTCTATTTCTGCAGAAAAATGTTTTGGAATTTTGATAGGGGTGGCATTGAATTTGTAGATTGCTTTGGATTATATTGCTGTCTTAATATTATTAAGTATTCTTAGGAACATAGGATGTCTTTAGGTCTTTAATTTTTTCTGCAATATTTGTATCTCTTCTTATCAGATTCTCATAACTATGGTTAAATATACTCTGAATTATTTTATTCTAAAGATACGATTACAAAAGAAATTTCTTTTTACTATTATTTTGGTATTTTTTAATTGCAGGTGCATAAAAAGTCAACTGTTTTTTTTTTCTTAGTTCATGTGTGCAATACTTAATGATTATATTCATCCTAGGGAGTTGGTACATGTGCATAATACATCTTAATTCTTTTTATTTCCCCTTCCCCTCCCCTTTTCTTCCTCCTCCCTTTCACTTACCTTCATCTCTAGATCTCCTTCCCATTTGTAAAAAAATTCTTTTTGTGTGTTGATAGTGTGTGCTATATTCCATGTTTTGGTATGTTGAATTTTAGTTTTAAACTGGTTTTTATTATTATCTTTTTTCCTAAGTGATTTCTTTTTTTGACTTATTGGTTATTTAAGAGTGTGTTGTTTAATTTCCATATATTGTGAATTTTCATGTTGTCCTACAAACTGTGACTTCATTATTACATTTTAGTCAGACAAAGTATTTCATGTGACTTTAATTTTTAATAATTTACTCAGGCTTATTTTGTGATATCTATCTTTCTGTCTATCATCTATCTATCATCTGTCTATTTATCTATATCCTCTGGGAATAATATATATTATATTATTAATATATAATATATATTAATAATATATAACATATATTATATTATATATATATTATATATATTATTCCCAGAGGAAATGTATGTTCGGAGTATTCTATATATTGTATGTCTGTTAGGTGTACTTGGCCATAGTGTTATTCAAGTTCTCTATCTCCTCCTTAATATTTTCTCAAGTTGTTATATACATTAAAGAAAGTGTTTTTTAAAGTTTCCAAACCCACTATTCATCCTTTCAATTCTGTCAATATTTACTTCCTCTGTTTTGGAGCACATTATGGACATGTTTATAATTATGTATTTTTTACGAAATGGTCCTTTTGTCAGTATAAAATGTTTTTCCTTTTCTCATCCAACAGTTTTTTGACTTTAGGTCTATTTTGTCTAATATAAATATAGCCACTCAAGTTCTTCATTGATTACTGTTTACATAGAATAACCTTTTCCATCCTTTCTTTCAATTATTTTTGTTTTCAGATCTAAAGTGAATGTCTTGCAGATACCGCATAATTGGATCGTGTTCTTAAATACACTTTTCCAATGTCTGCCTTTTCATTGGAGAAGTTAATCCATTTGTATTTAAAGTCATTGATACAGAAGGATGTAAGCCATTTTACTGTGTACTTTTGCTCGTCTGAAATATTTTTGGTCCTTCATTTCCTCAATTACTGCTTTTCCTTATGTTTGGCTGATCTTTGTAGTGAACCACTTCGAGGGCATTCTCATTTTTATAGATAGATATATTTGACAGCTAGCTAGCTAGATAGATTTTGTGGCTCTCTTAAGTATTGCATTTAACATCCTAGATTTATAGCAATCTAGTTAAAGTTTACAATAATTTAACTTCATAATATCATATAAACACTCTGGTCCTATACATCTTTGTTCCTTACCCCTTCTTAGGATGGTATTGTCATAAATTACAACTTTATATATTGTGAGCCAATGATATTGATTTGTAATTACTATTTATGTCATCTATTTCTTTTCTTTTTTCTTTTTCTTACTTCTTCTTCTTCTTTTTTTTTTTTTTTTTTTTTTGACAAGGTCTTGCTATGTAGTCTAGTCAGGTTGGCCTTGAACTAAAATATAGCCCAGGTTGGCCTCAGACTCATGATCCTCTTGCCTCAGCCTCCAGAGTGCTGGGATTACTGGTGTGTACCATCACACACAGCATACTTTTAAATCTTGCAAAATATAATAAGTAGAGCTACTAACTAGGAGTACAATAATGCTGGATTTTATATACACTTATGTATTTACCTTTATCAGAGATTCTTATTTCTTCTGAAGTTGTGGGTTATTGTCTAGTGTCCTTTCATTTTAACCTAAAGGGCTTTCTTTTTTATCTTTTATAGAGAAGAACGAATGGAAATAAACTTCCTGAGCCTTTGTTTATCTGGCAATGTCTTAATTTCTTTTTCACTTTTGAAGGTCAGCTTTGTCAAACAGAATTCTTGGTTGACAGTTGTTTTATTTCAGCACTTTGAATATCATCTCCATGTTTTTGCCTCCATGTTTTTTTTGCTGAGAAACCAATTGGTTAATCTTATTGGGGATAGATTGTCTGTAATAAGTGGCCTCTTTCCTACTTTTAAGATACTCTTTGTCTTTTGATAGTTTAACTACAATGTCTCAGTGTAGATCTATAAATTTATATTAAAATGGGAGAATTTTAAGCTTTTTGGATTCATAGATTCATGTCTTTCATCAAATTCAGTTATCTTTTCAGTCAATACTGTATTTGTTCAGATTTTCTTTCTGCCCGCTTCATCCTTTTCTTGGACTCCCATAATGCAAATATTGATCTGCTTGATGATGTCCAATAGATCTCTTAGATTATACTCATTTTTCTTTACTCTTTTCTTTCTGTTTGCATTCTGGGATGATTTCAATTTTCCTATATTCAAATTAACCAATTCTTTATTCTACTAATTTAATAACCTACCAGATGAACATCTCTAGTGAATTTTACATTTCATTGATTACCTAAGAAACCCTCCCTAGAAAATGCTCCAAAATTTTAGGGAGACTATTGTATATTTTGGCTGTCATCTTTTGCCCTAGGCATTTGAGGGTCGTTAGTTTGGCCTGCAGTGTCTTTCTGGAATGCCTATTGCCTTCCTGGATCAAGTTTCTAATTAGGCAAAAAGGAGATGTCAGTGCTTTAGATAACCCCCATTCTGTTAGAATAGACACACAAAATGATTTGTGAAAAAGTTCAGATAGCAGAATGTGGACTGCTGTTGATTTTATATATGAAATGTACACTGCTGCTGTTTTAATATTACCACTGTGCTGGGGAAGGGATGGGATAAGGACAAGTAAAAAGACTTCATGTCTTTCCTATGGTCTTGAAGTTGCCTTTTTCTTGAATCAGCATTCACTTGGTTCCTATAAACCTTACGCTGTTTTTCAGCATTCTGACAAAGTTGGTTTGAAAAATTCTGCTTTTTTTTGAATATTTCTATGGGGAATGAGAGCTTAGAACTGTTTACTCTGCCATGTCACATTCACCCTAAAATTTTAACCACTTTCTCCTTTCGGAAATGTTTAAGAGAATCCTGTAGCTATAGAACTGGGGGGAGCCTTCAGGATCTCATCATTTGATCCTTTTTCCCCAAGAACTAAGATGTCTGTGGAATTTCTCTATATACCCTCAAAGCATTTTAGACTCTTAACCCATCGTCAACTAGAAACATACAGATCTTGTCACCTCTTAAAGTGTTTGTGTGTTTTTTGTTTCTTATTATGGTAAGCCTTCATTTGCATTAAGAATTTGTGACTAAAATTTATGGCAATTATGATTCACAGCAAGAGCTTAGATGAGAGCTAAGCAAGGAATATTCAGCTTCCTCATTCAAAGGCATGTAGTTTTCTTCTATGTAGTCATCTATGTAGCTGTGCTGAGGTAGATACATGATTGGCAGGATCTAACTCATCTTCATTCAACATTCAACTGGAGTAAAGGAATCACACTGTTTAAAGGAAGGCAGGTGAAGGAGATTATTGTGACAATATAAATATTTTTCTATTATCTGAACAATCCAGTTGTCTAGCAAAACTAGCCCCAATAGTTGGCCAGATTGAAAAGTCTTAGGATGCAATTTATCTCATATCAATTGTTATTGTACATTGCCTCTTGTGGGACTCATTTTTCTTTATACCATCATCCCAGTAATAATCAAATTAATTTTTATCATCGCATATATTTCTCTCCCTTAAGAAGAGACCTATAAAATTTAATTTCTCCATTTTATTATATTTTCAATTCTGTTTGCATAGGGTTACCAGCTCTGAATTCACAGGAATATTGTACAGTGACAGTGAACCCCTTTTCCATTTTTCAGTTTTTAAGCAATAGAAAGGACCTTAAGAGGTTACTGAAAAGACTTGGTATCCAGGGAGAACACGGGACACTATAAAAGCTGTGGTATTAAGGTAGACCTGATGAGATGCTCTCTAAGGTTGGAGATTTTTCTGCTTAAAGAAATCAACAATGCCTATTGGATAAATCTCACTGCAGTTCTTGAAGCAACTGATTTGGTCTATTTCAGTTAACCTTTCACAGTCTTTTAGAGCACTAAAACTATCTATATATATTCTATGGATATAATGAATTCAATTTTCTTTGGTACAATTGTACTCACACACATATATGTATGCATATGTAGATGCATTTTTTATTAGTTGATTGTACAAAAGTATTGAAAAAACAGTTATGTCACTCAGAAGTTTGTAAAAACAGTAATTTTCAATCTAAGTAATATATCTAAATAGAAAATAATCAGCTTGGAGGTTTTCTTGCTCACTTGTATATTGACATGATTGTGATACCTCCAGCTGCTTTTTCACACTGAATGACAATTACACACATTCCCCATGATACTTGATGCTCACAGAGCATAAAGAGAAAGGAAAACAGTGATCTTAGGTCCATGAGGGAAGGCTATAACCATGGACAAAATAAGCAAACAGAAACTCAGCTAATTGAAAGGGAGGATAGTTAAAATTTAGCAGTGTTGAATTGGGAATAGCATCAATGTCAAAGGGAACTTGAATTTTGCTGGGTGACTGAAAAACATCACTGAAAAATTGTTTCTTCCTCCAAATTTATGCCACTAACCAGGGTAAGGATTTTCCCTCTGTATCTCCAAAGGGAACCATTGAGCATATAAATTGGAATGAACTTGGATTAAAGCCATTATGTTCTAAAATGAGAAATACATTTTACTTTTTTTCACAGGTTATCTATGACATTATAGGTATGTGACTGCATTAACAGGAATACCGGGGGAATGCGTTTGGTAGTTATAAGTATTGGAGTCTTTTTACTACTAAGTAGTCCCCACCTTCATGCCCCCTCCTTCACCTAATCTTTTGATGTTTAATGTAGCAGTTATATGTACATACTGATTTATAATGTGTTAGGAGTAAAACATTTCAAAATCACCCTTTGTTTTCAAAATTATCTTTAGGTTTAATGAAAAGATCTTGGAGATTCAGAAAGCTTGGGTTTAGATCTGTGTTCTGCCCCCTACCAGATGATTTTTTTGTTTCTTTTCTTCTCCTAGCATTTTATTTTATTTTAATTTATTATTTTATTTTATTTTATTTACCAATTTGCACAATGAAGACGGAAGCTTCATTTTCTAACCTCTAGGTTATTTCAAAACAATATATATAAAAAAACATTTTTAAAAAAGGTGCATTGTAGCCAGGTGTGGCAGTGCATGCCTGTAATCCTAGCACTCAGGAGGCTGAGGCAGGAGGATCACTGTGAGTTCAAGGGCAGCCTGGGCTACATAAGTGAGTTCATGGCCAGCCCGGACTACATAGCAAAACCCTGTCTAAAAAAATAAAATAAAATAATGCATTGCAAATGGTATAGGTGGTGCACTGCAAATGGTAAAAATGGTGATTTCCCAATTAAAAATCAACCTTTTAAAAATTATTTTTACATGACATTTTAATTTTTAAAGAAAAACATGGCCAAAAAGCAGCCATCTTTCAAAGAAATAAGAAATATTTAATTGCTGTTTTCACCTCAGTCAGCAATGGAGAATAATGAAAAAAGAGGTAGGCAGCTCTCTTTCTAAGAATATTATTCTAAGTAAGAGCTCAAATCAACTAACTATGAGAAAGTGTGTGTTTTGCTTTGAATCTCTGACTTTGCTTTTTTGTCACTCAAGTACAAATACTCTCTTTCCTAAGTTCTTTTGAAATGTTAGAACTTGGTAAATTTTATTCTCATTTATACTATTGTTTCCTTTACAGCTCAGGCATCACTTCTTTCAAGAATGACTCTCTAATTCTTGGCTTAAATAGTTCTCCATGTTGTCTTAATACATTATGCCTACCTACAACATTGGGCTCTGCTGTGCTGATGTAAGGCATTTTTGTATCTATTTGCCTCACTTACAGTCAAAGACACTTGAAAACAGAGTCATGTGTTATTTATTATGGGGATTGGCAATTAATAAAGTGTTGGTAAATAGTATTTGCTGAGCAAATGAATAGATGGATAAGGTATGAGAATCTCTTGATTGAAAAGAATAAAAGAAAATTACAAAACAGTATTTTTTCAAATATAACAACAAATAGGGAATATTTAATAATAATTTTCACCTGAGTTGGCAATGGAGAGTAATGGAAAGAGGAATTTTTTCTGGTAAAAGAGCACTGCATTTGGAAGCAGGAAACCAGCTATCGGGCTCTTTGTGCTAATTTGGTGTGCAACTCTAGGAAAATTATTTAAGCTCTTTGCACCTCAATTTCCCAACCAAAAAGACTCAACATTTCCCAATGCCTAACTCAACAAGAATATCACAGAGGCAGAAATTATAGCAATTATGTGATGACTCTATTTTTTAAAAAATAAAGGTATTGGGCCGGTGAGATGGCTCAGTGGTGTAAGCGCCTGCCTGGCAAGCGCGAGGGCCCGAGTTCTACCCCTGGAACCCACATACGAAAAAAGGGCTGGTGATATCACTCAGTGGCACGGGCGCCTGCTGGCACGCGAGGTCCTGAGGTCGACCCCCCGTACCCACAAATTAAATAAATAAATAAATAAAGGTATGTTATGTATTCTTGGGAGATTCTTTTATACTTGTTCATGATTAAACGCACATCTCACCTTATACTAAAACTATTCATGGAAATTATTCTCTAAACAATTTAAAATTAACCAAAGATTTATATTTAAAATATATCAGTTCTATAGAGTGTAGAATTATTTCAAAGGCAAATGATTGTTTCTACTTTGTTTTATAATTTAGAATTTTCTTGTAATACCAGTCTCTTAAAGCAGTCTTATGTCTTCTCTTCTGGTTGGCCAGCCTTGTTAAATGGAAGTGGAGGAGAAGTGTCCCCACTGAACCACTTTACTGTCTTTGGTAAGCTGAGCTTTTGTTCCAGAAAACAATCACTGTCTCGCCAACAATAACTTTCAGAACTGTGCACTGATATTTGTTATTTGAGAAATAAGTAAAGAAATATTAAGGTGATGCTTGCAGAAAAATTTGAGCGATCTTGTTCCTGAACTAAGATAAGAGATATATCTCTTCATAATTCCATGGAGGTTTCAGGATTTTCTTTTTCTTTTAAAAACTCTGCTGGGGTTTTTATTGTTGCTGTAATTTTTATGTTTTGGAAGTTGACCCAAGATAGAATAACAAGTTCCCCACTTCATGAGGCCTCGTGGTTCATGTCTGTAATCCCAGCACTCTGGGAGGTTGAGGCAAGCGGATTGGAAGTTCAAACCTAGCCTGGGCAACTAAGTACCTCAATGAGCCCCTGTCTCAAAAGCTTTCTAATTGCTAACTCTACATATTTGGTTTTTTGACTATTTTATGACAATTATGAGAATTGTTTCATTTTAAAAATGAGTGAAATAGAAAATATTGCTACTTATGGTACTGTAGTTTAAGAATTAATAAATGAAAACCCATCCCCAAATTACAAATTACATATTGTTTAGGGTTTCTTTGATACAATACTGATATGGAGTTGGGCTCCACATGCATGAAATTCTGTCTAATGGGAAAACAGCTGTCTTAACTCTTACTTTTTGTTTGTTTGTTTGTTTTGTGGGTACCGGTGTCGACCTCAGGACCTCGCGTGCCAGCAGGCGCCCGTGCCACTGAGCGATATCACTGGCCCTTTTTTCGTATGTGGGTTCCAGGAGTCGAACTCGGGCCCTCGCGCTTGCCAGACAGGCGTTTATGCCTCTGAGCCATCTCACTGGCCCCTTACTTTTTTAAATGAACTTAATTGAAGTATACAGTACTGAATATACGATAAGCTCAACTCATGTGAAATCCATGTGACCACCATCACAATCAGTAGAGGGCATTTCCAGCCACCTCTGGAATTCCCAGCTGCCTCTTTGCAGTCAATTTTGATACCATCCCAGGCCCCAGGAAACAGACAGGTCTGCTTTCCACCACTCTAGATTGGTTAGCACAACTACCTTTTTATGAGCCCACCCTCTTGAGGTTGCCTTCCTTTGTAAGGAGACAAATTATGTGATTGGGATGGACAAGACAGAGTAGAGGCTATTACTTAAGCAAATTTCTTTAGATTTGATAAGCATCAAATTTTTGAGGAGCAAGGTTTATTTGAAATCACGGTCTAGGTTGTTACCCTTAGAACATGATAGATCAAGAACAATAAAAATGGAACAATATTCACGTATTAATCCTGACAAGTCCTAGGAGGAATTTTGGGTCTGCAGCAGCTTTGGTGAAGTAACTTCTCCATTGCTCACATGAACATGGTCCCACACATTTATCTATCACTAAAATAAATAGTAATCTGCTAATAATTTTTGTATGTTCCCTTTGCAAAATTGAGGTGGTGGTTTTCCTTTGATCATGGAAACATATGGGATGTACACGCTTATATTTAGAAGTTTTTTTTTTTTAAATATAGTTATTCTACTTCAAACTTTGAAAGTGGCCAAGGGACAGGGCCAAGACCGTACATCACCATTTGGCTTTAGTACAATAGTTCTGAACATTGGACAGTTGACTTTATATGGCTAAGAGTTAAGTACTGTTGGTGAGATGTTTGGGAAAGGATTGAAATGAAATTGCTTGACTAGCCTTTTATGCTTGTGCCACAGTCCAGAAATAAACATTGCATTTTTTTTCTGTAAATGTATCTGTGTCCTGGATAGCCAGCTGACAGCTACTGTCTGTTTTTGGATTTCCAATTAAATAGCAATTGTTCCTTGATGAAGGAATGGCATTGTTTAAAACTTTCAATCTGAAGAGGCTCCTGGTTAAGAAGGAAAATAGATTTCCAAGCTTAGGGATCAAGTGGCCCTGTTCAATGTCAGTCCTACAACTTCCACCCACAGGTTCCCTTTTTTTAAAATGGGGCTTTGACCTGTTTCTGAGTAAAGCTGGGAAGCTCCTAGGCCAGGCCTATCCAGGCACTGATGCCTTTCTAGCCTTCAGAGTTATCTTTTGCTTTATAACATTTGGCAAAAGAAGTCATTTTTATTCTCTCAGACAGGTTTTCACTCTTCCCTTTTGAAGATTTAATTAGCATATCTCTCTTAAATTTACTATTTAGAAATTTAGGGAGCATAATTTTCTGAAAGCAGTAAATCAGATTTTTTTTCCTCCCACCTCCTTTTTGTCCTTCCATAGGCACAAACTATAGCATATGCAGATTACTGAGAAGGGAAAATATCATCTGAGAAAGGCAGCTTTCTTAAAAGGCAGTAGTAGCATTAGTGTCATGTCTGAAGCACCCATTTGTGTCAACTGTACAGACCTTTCAGCGGAAAACTGTGCTGTGCTACCTTTTAAAGTATGAAATGCTAATGTGAGATTTACAGTTTTTGAACTGGAGGGCTGCATTTTGCATGGGATTTTGTTTAATTTCCCAGTGAAAAAAGGCATTTGAGACACAACTGCCTACAGCCAACTGTCAACAAAAATCAACTGTAATAGCACAGAGCCTGTCACTGATGTATGTGGTGACGTGGTAATCTTCTCAATTTAGCTGGATATTTCTCCCTTGTACAAAATAGCTGAAAGTCTTGCTAGGCATTTATGAATATCGGGAGGTGTTATTAGGCTGATAATGGGAACAGATTAAGGAAGTGTACACCCGTTCAAAGTGTCAGTTAAAGAGACACAAAATGGGAGGATGCATGGTCCCTGGTATAAGGGACTCTTCGTCTTTCAGGTTTGCTACAGATTTGGGCGATAGCATGTTGAGTTCCATCTGCTGTGAAAGTGGCTTTCTGGGAAAAAAAATAAAGTTGTTATGCTATTTTTTCTCCCAGAAATCTGTTTTTGTTTATCAAGAGGGTGAAATAAAAAATCTTTGAAAATGGAAGTGAGGAGGGCAGGCTCTGGAAATCTCCTGGAGTGAGACTGATCAATGTCTTCTCCCCTCCACATTGAGAGCCAATGGCCTCTTTTCATCCCAAGCCATGGCTGTCCAAGAGCCTGGAGAAGAGAATTCTTTTGGACTCTCTATTTTAATATTAGTAAGGCCCCCTTTGAATTCTAATTAACAACTGGCAAATGGAAGGCAAAAAATAAGGCTGCATATAACCCATTCTTTGGAAAGGCATGAAGTTGACACTTATTATTGGTTGTCATCAAACTGTGACATTAGTGAAGCTTCTTATATCAAAAGGGTTTTTGAAACAAGTGGCACTTTATGTTATCAGTTACTAGTTTTTTTTAGGCATTTCAAGTGAGCCATCTTCAAATTCTAACCCTATCATTTATTAGCTGCACTGTAGCTAAGCTCTTTGTCATCATGTTTAATAGTACTAACCTCACAGGAATTTTGTGAAAATCAAACTCTCTAATATATGTAAAGAGCTTGGGACAGTGTCTGACATATAATAAACATCATATTAATTATCTATCATTCCTTTTTAATAACTAATGAACAAAAATTCACTATTATAAAGTACTCATGCCAAAACAATGGAAAGAGAAATATAGTAATAGATATGCAGGGTAACCTGTTGTAGAAGATGTACTCTTTCTTTTGTGTTTTTGTGTTGATAGGAGATAAGAATGTCATTTAAGCTCCATCGAATATGTTCTAAGACACTTCTAAATGGCACTATGATTGTAGGGACCTGGGCAGTACCCCTCTGGGTTTCATACGATGCCTATCCACTGCCACTCTTCTGGGGCTCTGACCTTGTGCAGCCTCTACTTCCCACATGACCCAGACCCCTTCTCCTTTCTGCTGGCCTTGGCTGGTCATGACTTACCTACAGTGGAGGGGTTTGGCTCCCAACATGAGTGCAGGTAACACAGCTTGGCATGCTCCTAAGAAATGTTGGGATGAACCAATCCAATTCTATCCTCCACAATTCTGTAATTGAGTATTAAGACACAATTGTTGATGATCAGTAGGTACACACATTTAAAGACTCTAAGAAAGAAGAGGATTTACTGTGGTCTTGGCAGTTATACATGAATTAAAGCTATGAAAAAACAATGGAGCCAAGGGAAAAGCAACACGGGCATGAAAGATGGGTCTCCCAGGCTGCATATTTTTTTGTGGTTTCTGAACTCTCATAACTGGCTTTACAGTTTGTCCAGATCTCTTGAGACTTTTTTATTCTCCTACAAAGAACTTCCCTTCTCTTGACTTCCCACTAGTATGACTGAGTTTCTGTCACTTGCAATAATCAGGAACCTAAGGAGCCATGTAGACTAAGAATTAAACTTTTCTAAACACTATGTGTAATAGAATTAAACATAAAGCTGAACAAAATTTGTCAGTGGAGAAAGTTTATATTAGTTGAAGTACTGGGAAGGAAGGGGTTGTAGAAATGAGAGAGTGAACAGTTTATTTAGATTCAAACGGACTTATGACAAGGTCTCTGTACATATGTGTGTTGGTTACTTTTCTCATTGTTGAGACGAAATATCCAACACCCAAAGTTAAAGGAGGAAAGGTTTATTTGGCTCACAGTTTGTAGAGGTTTTGGTCCATAATCAGCTGGCTCCAGAGCAGGGTGTCATGATAGAAGGGCATCACAGAGGAGAAACAGCTCATGGCAAAGTAGCACAGGCAGAAGGCAGCCAGCAGTGAAGTAGCAAGCAATAAGCAATAAGCAACACTAGTCCTCTTTTTATCCCTTATATTTTATCCAGGTAGCACTCACACCCAGGGCAGGTAGCACTCACAGCCAGGATGGGGCACCCTTAATCCTACCCAGAACTATACCAAACCAACCAGTGGGCTAATTTAGTAATCACACACTCTTGATCCTAGCCTCACACACTTAATCCCAGAATCACAAACTCCAGATCCAGCCACCTCTGAAAAGTTCCACCTTTGACCACATTAGGGTTTGGGGGGATATCTAGACACAAGCCATAACAATATGGCAAATACTTGCATTAGACAGACGAAAAACTAGTAAATACACATGGTAACATGGTGATTATAGACTGCGAAGACTTCTCTGAAGGAAATAAATAGAAGTAAATGTATGAGATTGTTGGAGATTTGGTGAAGGGTATTCTTTAGCATCAAATGATTTTATGATTTTGCTGAGCAACTGGCAATGTCTTCAGAGTAAAAAATTCCCATTATGACCTTGATTTAGTCCCTTTCTCTATCTGCTTCAGCCAATGATGACTGACCAGTGATGGATCTCTGATGGTAGAGTGTGGCCTAAGACAGATATAAGTATAGGTACATACCAGCTTGGCATAGGGTCTATATAGGTATATACCAACCTGCTTATTATGTTTAAAGATAGCACCAAAAATCATCAATAGATTATTGAAGGATTTTTTTTTCCTTGTCTACTTGGAAAGGATATGGATGGTGGGTAATGGAACAATGTCATAAACTTACTTTCTACTAGGCAAGATTCAACTCTTATTTGAGGTGAACGAGGCATCTACTCTCACCTTGCAGTCAGTGGCATTTATGTATGAAGTGACTGCCTCGCACTCAGCCTTCTGTCTGGGAGAATTGTTTCTCTCTGAATCAAAGGGTGGGTGCTGTGTTTTCTTGCTTGTTTCATCTAACATCAAATTCTATCCTAAATATAGATGTTTCATAAGTAACTCATAGGGAAATTCTCATTGTAAAAGAGAAATGAACTGTTATTAACCACCTTTTGTAGAAATGATTTGCTATGGTATTTGCTTTCTTTTTTTTTTTTTTATGTGGGTACCGGGGGTTGAGCTCAGGACCTTGCGCTTACCAGCAAGTGCTTGTGCCGCTGAGCGATATCATTGGCCCTTATTTTTCTTTATGTGGATTCCGGGAGTCAAACTCAGGACCTCACGCTTGCCAGGCAGGTGCTTATGCCACTGAGCTATCTCACCAGCCCGGCATTTGCTTTCTGAATCTTTTGATGAAATGTATGTACAAGTTGGAGAATTATTTTTTTTTGTTCAAGTTGAAGAATTTTTTTTTATTATCATTATCTCATGTTAAAACTACATAGTTAATTCCTAGAGGTAGATATCCCCTTGTGTACTCATGCTAGGACATAGCAAGATTGCTTTTGATGCCTTCAAGATCATTGAATACCCAGAATAAACCTCCTACAGGGTACCAGACCCATAAATGTAAAAGCAAAGAGGGATCTAGAGCATTAGAGAGGGAATACACCACACACAAGATTGCAATTACCAAGCAGCAGATTTTATTGAGCATGAAAAATTCTGTCACTAAATAGATGAACAGTCCTCTTGAGCCCTTCCCAGGATGCCAGACAAGTGGTCTCAGCAGGAGCTTTCTCTTCAGGGAATTTAGTAGGAAAAGGAAAGAGATAAACAGCTACAGGGATACTGATAAGTAAACCTTTGGATGGGCAAATGAGGCCAGGAGTCCCATGGATAACTACTCTAGAGAGAGAGAGAGTAATGGCTGATTAGAAAATTTGTCTTGACCTTGACATCCTTTGATACTGATCTTTTTTGTTCTTCCTTCCTGTGCAAATATGATCATTAAATGTGCAACTCCTACCATTTCCATTGCCCATCACAAATGACATGTCATCAAATAAGTATTGTCACATTCTGATGTAGACCAATGAGGAGACTTCTCATATCTCCTATATTGACTTCTCTTTATAGTTAGGCTTGGGTAAAGTGTGAGGCCAGGGTGCATTTTTAGTGAGATCAGTATCCTCTGACATTTGCCATACATTTCCTCAATGAATACTGACCTGGATCCCACTTGATAGCAGAAACCACTAGAGATAGAGCAGCAAAAAAGACTGACAACTTCTTTACACACACGAGATTATATTCTCGTGAGGAAGATATCATCACATAAACATAAATAAACACGGTAATTATAGATCATGATGATTAGCAAGAAAGAAAGCAGCAGTGAACAGAATTAGTGTTTCTTGAAACTTTGTCCATTTGGTGCCCAGGGGCAACCTTTTCTCACACCACATCCTCTTCTCACACTAAATATTCAACCTGACTCCCTAAGATTTAATGTGAACAACTGACACTTGCATTTTTCCTTTTTATATAGACAGCTATATAATTGTGATATTAAGACCTCTGCCCTTTCCAAACACACTGTTGCCTTTAAAGCTCTCCTGGATAGAAAGTTTAGAATTGCCAATGAGCCCAGCGTTAAGCAATTTCCTTGGCAGATATGAATTCTACTTTATAAATCTGGAAACCAAACAGGACAAGTAGTTGTATTATAGTTATTAGCATAGATGTTTCTATTCCTCATTAAACTCCAAACTCTTGACTCTGAACTCTTTTTCTCTTCCATGATGTTTAGCATCATACCATGCACATAGTAGGAACTCAATATATTTATTGCTCATCGAATTCAATTGCATTAGCAAAATTCACCAGCTCTTGCCAAAGGTACTAGCAAATGCATGTTTGAAGAAAATTAACTAACAATTAAGATAAAAATGTCAGTATTCCTATGAAATTTGGCTAAGCAGATACATTTCCTTACTGATGAAAATAAGGCTTTTCAGACCAATGAGTCTGGTATCCTATAAACCCTTGCCAAAAAGGCGTGGTGGGTAGAGGGGAAGGAGTAGAAGCTGAGTGCAGACATTGGCACATGGTTGGCGATTGAGTCTTTCCTGCCAGGGATGTAGGTTCTTGCTCTGTATGTCAGAAGGTGTTTGAGAGGTAACTGAGCTGCCTTTGGGGAAGATCCTTCTGGAGGTGCTGAGGCTGTGTGGGCTTGAGATTTTTCAGAAGTTTTACTGCCCTTCCCTACTAGAGGATTTCAGGCTTCTCCTCCCAGGACTCCTTTCAGGGACATGGCTTAAATGATCCCTTTGTTTAGACCACACCATGTACAAACTCTATACTGAGGAGATGGAGATGAGGAATCACCTTGCCCTTAAGTAAGCACTATTTCACACGAGAGGCTGGACTTAACACATAACTAATAAAGGAAAGTGGACTGTAGTGTTATCCCTGCCCTGAGGGTTACTCCTTGTTCGTACACAGCCACACACATACACATTTACATACACATACAAGGAGTTTCCAGCTTGGGGTAAATTGGAGTGATTGCTTCAGGCCTTACTTTGGTGGTGGGACTGGAGATGGCAGGAGGGAGCAGATTACAAGACCAGGACCAAAAAAGGCAACTGTTAGGCAGGACAGATGTAGCCTGGTTGGTTTGAGTGTGATGTACCTATATCCATTCATGAGGTAAATCCCTGTGAAGTGATTAGTGGGAATACGTGATTCATACAAGCATCATTTGTTCATGAGTTCAAGTAATGATTCTTAAGTATCTCCTATGTGCCAGAGAGTAGAAATGCTACAAAAAGTAGACAAAAGAGGAGAGAATCTATAGAAGAAACAGATATTAATCAAATAGTACACAATCGTGAAGTTGAAATTGTGTCAAGGACTAAGGTATTTGACACGTGAAAGATTATAACAGAGGTATTTAACCTCTCAGGGAAGGCTTTCCTTAATTTACCTAGTTTTGCCTCATTTTAGAGGGCTAGGATGGTGAAGGAGAACTTGTCCCCCATTCCATGTTTCCCAAGGTCAATCTTTGCATTGGTATTGTGAATATATGATTCAAATAGACTGGATCTATTGTTTCATTTTTCCTTTATTTCTCCTGTTATTTATTTATTTATATATTTCATACCATTAGAACTATTTTTAATGGAGCCAAGTTTATGCATCATCTTCAGGAGATGGTAAGCATTGCATCTCAAATGCAGTTTCTTCAGTCACTCACCAGACACTAGAGGATGTCTTCAATGAGCTGGAAAACAGGGCTGAGTGATGTACCACAAAACTTAGCTTTTATGTTCAATGGTCCCATTTCAAATTGTATTATATTAAAATGCACTAGGGGCAGCACAATGTGTGGAAAGAACAAGGATTTGGGGTCTAAGAAGCTGTACACTCACCCATGGAAGTCCTTATATGATTTATGTTTCTTCCTCTGTGTTTCTGTCTGTAATATGGGGATTATAATAAGGTTTTTTTTTTTTTTTTGGTGAGAATTAAAGCAGATAGAATAAAGATTCTAGGACAGTGCCTTGCATTAGTAGGAGCACAAGCAAGATTTATTTCTGCCCTTCTATTCAGATTCTTGGGCCTGTTTGTCATTGGTCTACACGCAATAATAGCTAGTTTCAAACAGGGTGTTCTTTATTATGGAAAGAGGATTGAAAAAGTTAAGAAAGAATTCTCCTCCAGTCCTAGGGAAGGTAAGACGCTCACACCTCAGTTTATAACAACATTCCATAGAAGAGGGAATGGAAGATGAATGTATATTAAAATGATTCAAAACACGACCAGACTCTGCAAGTGTTATACACAGATGAGTTAATTGTTTTGCCTTAAATATATTTCCTGAAGAACAGAAGCCTGATCACAGCACACATCGTTATGTATTTTAGACAAACAGCACTTTGAATCAAATTATAGTACATGCATAAAATATTAAAATAAGACATTTATAAGAAATCTTTCTAACTTAGTGCTCAGCTCTAAAATAGATTTATATATGGATAAGCAATAGGTGCGATAAATGTGGTACAGATACCACAATTTAAATTGCAAATCAAAAGGGCATCATGGGAAAAAAGACTGCAGACTTGAAGTACTGGAGGAAGAGATCCAGCTATGCATTATTTTTAGGTCTGCTGCCTGATTTTGTTTTGCACTGTCTGTGTCTGGACTCCACATTTGATAAATTCTAGAATCTGCTCTCTAATACAGTTTCTTTGCAATCCTAATTTAAGTTATCTAATGAAAATCTTCATGTATTTTTCCTTTGGTTGATTGTTGAACTGTTGTCAATATATACGTCCTGTAGTCTTCTAGTTATTGTAGTTAATTGAGGAGTTTTAGGGGGGATATTATTGTTTCTCAGTTTACAGGACATGCATGTGAAATGGGGAACGATGACCTTGCGTGTGCTTAAGTGCTGCCTGCTTTTCCAGCTCATGTTGTGCTTTGTATTCTTGTTCTTCTGTGGTTTGTTGGACAAAACATGATGAGTGTGACAACAACCTGTCTCCAGGAATAATCCCTGCTCAAGAATATTAAGCTTGTTTTCCTTATTTTGAAAAACTTCAGGGCTATCGAGTTGAATATCTACAGAGTTAAATGTTTCTGGGATCAGTGGTCCGTTGTGACTGTAGGGAAAGTTATAAGCCTCTGGACAGCCCCTAAAGATGAAGTTATGCCTTGGGACTTACATGGTGTCCAATTTATTTTATGGAAGAAGATCCTTTTCTTCCAACATCCCTGGTTGTAATGAGCAGCTAAGACTTGCCTAGGTGACATCTTTCGCTATCAGAGACCTATATGAATGGAGGAGACAAGGGGTAGTCACAAAATGTTGTGACAGTATTTCTTAGTGGAGACAACTTAACAGATCTCTTTTAGCCAAAATTTTACTTGCAACTACAGAATTAAAAAATCTTTTCTTAGCAAGGAATAGAGTTGTTTTACTTGGACACCTTTCATCTTTGCATGATCTATATGCCAAAAATTTTCTTCCCTTTGAATAGCTGCAAGATTAGCTTTCTTTCTTAAAGAAAGTCTATAGAGCCATATTTTATTTTCTTACAATTTGTTGTAACAACTTTTTACTGTCTACGTTTCTGGAGCAATTAATTTACCTTCTTTCCCACTTGGCTTACTGTAATTGTTTCCTAAAGCTTTTTTTTGAAAGTTGCTAGCATTAAAAATAATAAAGGAAGAATAAATGACTACTATTCATGATTTTAAATAGCTTTATTCAACCATACTTCATATCTGCCAAACATCCCAGAAGAGAAAGAAGGCTTGGCTATGTACTCCTGAAATGTGTATCCACAAAAATTTATTTATTGGTGCTTACCTATGTGTAGGTCTGTAAGCATTAGTGACAGTGAACACAGCTCTAAGGGAGGAAGAATTTAAATACATGCAAACTTCAGCATCAGGTTGTTTTTGGAACTAAGGTGCATGTATGGTTTCCCAATTGTCTATTTCAATGAAAGCCAAGAGCAACCTTAAAATAGAGATGTAAAGCATTAGATCTATGTTGTTCAAGACAGTAGCCCCTGGTAACATGTACTGAGCCTTTGAAATAGAACTACAGTTGAGTAGAACTGTAAATATGTAATGTATATCAGATAGTGAAACCATTACACAAAGGTAAAATATCTTAGTAATTTTATACTGAGAAAGCATATTAAAATCATAATATTTTAGATATATTGGATTAAATAAAATATATCACTAAAAATAATTTCATGGGTTTCTTTACTTCTTTAGAATAGCTTCTAGAGTATTTTAAATGATATATATGACTCACACTTACATTTCTATTGATCAATGATGAACAGGATTGATGTAAAGCAATATTGAAACTAACCAGCTTGAAAGACTTTGGTATTAGGCCACCTACTTTATTCTTTATAGCATGCCTAAAATTCACTGTAAATGGAGTCTTATGTGTGTCAGAAAGTCTTGCTGGTTAAACTAATTCTGTAGTGAGAACAGGCATCTGATGAGTAATCAATGCCTGATATGTCAGTTTTATAGGTTTGGATTTAATAAGTTTTTCCTAAAGGAAGACTCACCAATTTTATCATTTGCTTTCTAATAAGACCATTATTTATTTCTGACTTTTCATAAAATACATTTTCTTAGTTTTCTGTCTCTCTCTATCTCTACTTCTTAGAAGGCAAGTGTGTTTTAGCTGAATGTGCTTGGACTTTGAAATTAGACGGCCCGGGAGCTGCACCAGCACTCGTGACGTCTGGTGCAGCCACATCTCTTAGCCGAAGTTCCCTCATCTGTGAGATGGAATAGTTGCTCACTGCTGACAGACCAGTGGCAGAACATTCTACGGATGATCACTGTGCTGGGCTCAGGCAGGACTCAAGGAAATGAGCACCCATTCACTTCCCTTTGTGGTATAAGTGCCTTGGAACCCAAGTTTCTAGAACGCTAGGTCTATACGCTGATCACTGATTTTTAGTTTTGAAAGGAAAAGTAATTACTCAGGGTACTGTGCACCTGTTTGAAGCATCTGTGTACTCACAACAATTGGAGAGAGAGAATCACCCACAACCGCTCAGCCTTTGCATTTTTGCATCTGCTCTTCTCTCTGCCCAAAGAAGTCTCCTTTCTCCTTTCTCCTTTCCTTACCGTTTTATCCATCTTTCAATGTCCAGATAAATTGCCACCTCTTTTGTCAAGTCATCTTTTTTTTTTTTTTTAATATGCAGGTACTGGGAGTCGAACTCAGGACCTCGCGCTTGCCAGGCAGGCGCTTATGCCGCTGAGCTGTATCACTGGCCCATTGTCAAGTCATCTTTGACTACTCTAGACAGCCCTAATTTGTCAACTTTGTATATTTTATTGCCAATAAAACCCATCTTAATTCAAGTAGTATTTATCTGATGTTCCAAATTCCAAGACTTACTTTTAAGTGATTTCAAGCCTATACATTTGATTTCCACTACTGAACAGTAAGTGTTTTGAAGGCAGTGACCAGGCTTCATGCCTACTTCACAACCCCCTACCTTCTGTTCAAAAAATATTTATTGACTGACGGATAGACAAAGAAATACCAATAAAAAGCTCTGTAATGCATCAATAATTATTCATGGTGGGGGATGGTCTAGCAAGAAATATCATGTGCCATCTCTACAATCATTTTACAATTATGGTAAATAATTAGTATACGTGTCACAATTTAAGAAGCTTATCATCATGTAAAATTTCCATCTTATCAACTGCTTAGTTTTCTAAGGTATCTGAATTAGTAAAAGGAACATATTGATCCATTTGAGAAATGTATCTATCTACCTATATATCCATATTTATAGCCATATATTTTGAGTATATATCTGTATTTAGATTCTTTTGAGATATCTATATTTATACATCAAGGAAATATATTAAATATATAACATATTTAATGCATATATAGATTTATATATTTATGTATCTAGAGACATATGTTTATATATCTATATCTATTTTAAAAGTATCTTTCTTTGTCGTATAGTTGTAGACAATTAGATATAACCAGATCACTAAGATGCTCAGTTTCTCTTTGTAGTGTTTTCTCAGTGAGGCAGTGGGACATTGGTGCTTTCAAGTGAGCTTAAGAGACATTGAGTATAAAATCCATGTCATTAAAAATAGCCATTCTTGGCTACATTCACAAAGAAGTCTCCTAATGCTTCTGTTAATTGACAGGATCCATTTGTGTTATCTATTTTGCAAATGTGTTCAGCATTGAAGGTTGGAGCTATGTATGTGTCTGTATCTTCTCTGTAGGTGACACTCCACCCTAATCAGACGAACAGTACATTGTACTAGGACATACTGTATGCAGACAATGCCTCCCCTAACACTCTCTCCCCCTTTTTTTAAACCCTGAAATATGGTTGATATGGTCCATTGCAAAATGAACCTATATTGGAAATGGCAAAATTGTAATGTAAAATATACTGAGGTCAGTGGTGTGTGCTGTTTTTTGCATATATTTTTTCTCCCCTGACCCATGCCATTCCCCTGCATACAGGGAAAAAAACTTCATCTCACACAGAAATGTGATGTCCTTTACTGCCAGAGGCTGTTGCTGTTTTAAATGAGGAAAAAGCACAATGCATGAAGAAGGAAAATTAAAGCATATTCATTTTGGAAATTAGATATGGTGTCAGGAGACTCTCAGAAAGTAGCCCCATTTGAATGGAGATCCACTACAAGACAGTTCACTGAACTTTTGACCACTATTTATACCATGAAAGCTTTTGAAATAGGAAAGAGAGCAAAACATTTTATAGCCGCTTAATAGCTGTGTTCATTTTTCTTTCTTCCTTTCTTTCCACCAGACATTTGTCTATCCCTTTGGTGTATATAAGATATGCAAACACCATGTAGTTTATTGGAAAGCTTTTATGTTAACATTTCCAGGTTGGTTCCAAAACACACAGCTACCAGATGAAAAAATCCCCCGGCCAGCCCGATGACCTTCACTACCCTCCACCGCAGCCCGCTTCTGTCTGTGGCTGGTCTGAGATGGCTGGCTCCAGCCAGAGTTCCTCAGGCCTTGGGAGGGGCAGGGACCTCTTTAGGGGTCATTCTACAAATGCAAAGAGAATACCTTTCAGGATTCCCAAGGCTTCTTGATGCAAAATTGAGCAGGGATAGGGGAGATGATGAAAAAGGCACTTTGCCTAATTTCTCCCTTTCTATTATTTGGAAGAACAGTTCTCAATTTGTGATCATCCCTGTTCTGCTTCATTGTTTCTCTCCTGCCGAGCACATCACACTGGTCAGGTTAAATGTCATTCAAGGGCCCTCCAGGAAGGATGGCCCAGATTTTTGATTCAATATAGAATAAGGCAGCACCTGAGAAAATGAGGTAGCAGAAGAGTTAATCATGAGTGCAGGGTGCGGTCAATTAGAGGTAGAAAGAGAAATCAAATTTGTATTTGTATTAGTGGAAGATACGCTTTAAATTTTATACAGATATGAACCATGGAGCTAAATTTACAAATTACAGGTTGTGAGTCCATGTCAGCTTTATTATTGTTATTATATTAAAGCAATGATATCAAACCTAAAGGGTCACTGTGTTTGTTTAATTTATTTTCGGGGAAAGCTTAACATTTCATTTCCAAGTAAGGTCATTTTATGTAGCCTCTTGGTGACTCACCCACGCTGGCACAAATTGGGCCCTGACTTTCTCAGGATCTGGAGGGTCTTGCACTCTCTCTTTCTGATCCATCTCTGGCTTGATTCTCAAAGCTTTACCTATTACTCCACTCCTCAGTTCACCACTGGTCTCATTTATATTGGAGGTTTTAATAATGACTTGAAGTGGGGTGAGGACAAGGAATGCTGAAAAAAAGGAATTAACAATAGAATCTCTCTATGCCACAAAATGCTCATGTGTTTGATGCTGACCTTCTGTGAGCATCCTTGGTTTGGGAAACAAGGACAACCACATCCCTGCACAGGACTGTAAGACTTTTATAGACTCATATTAGGAAAAACTTCAACAAAGGGACATATTATTTTCTTCTGCCTTGTGGTCTGTCCATGCCTTTAATGAGAGAGAGAGAGAGAGAGAGAGAGAGAAGAAGGGGGAGGAGGAGCAGGAGGAGGAGGAACAGGAGGGGAGGGAAAGGGAGAGGATGTCAGGGGAGGGGAGGGGAGAGGAGGGGAGAGAGTTAGAGGCCAGACATCACTCTCCTCCCCCACTCTCAGCACTGTTCTTTAGGGGAGGATTTGGGTTTTTTTCTCTTTTGGACTGGAAACTTCTCTCCTCTCACTAGCCAGTAGCAGCCCTTCTGTTCGTCCTTATGTCAGACCTTCACAGCTGCACTAATATGATCTCTGGCAATTGGAAAGGAGCTGGGAGAGTGTTCTTAGGGTGACTCTGAGCTCAGGACAAGAGAGCTCCTTCTGATCGGCTATTTTCTGTGAGGGCTGGGAGGCTGGAATATGTGTGCTGACCTAGGCCACCGGCTGAGAGAAAACTGAGAAGTACTTTAATCAAAATCTTGGCCTCCAGAACTAACTCACCCCTCCTTTGTTTCCTGTTCTTCCTAAGACTTCTTGTCATTGCCAGTAGCCATGCTGCTTTTCTCTGGCTACGTGAGACCAAAGTACCAGGGAGCCCTGGAAGGGTTGCTTTGGGCTCTCTGTCCTTCCTACCCACCCACCTGGATGAATCAAACTGAGATGGATGGGATGAGGGGGAGTAAGGAGACAAAGTCATGCCAGCCATCATAGTTGCTGGCCAGAGACAGGCACCAGAAATGGTGACATCAGGTAACTACAGTTTAAAGATGGAGGTAAAGAGGAGTAAACAGATTAGAATTTGAAAATTCTAAAGTCCTCTCAGGTTGCCATGTTCTCCCTTCCCTACCTCTGAGAACTTTGCTGAGGGTGAGTTGTGGACTTGAATGCCCTTTATTTGTTGATCACTCCTCCTTGGCAATGGATTATCGCCGCAGTTGTCACACCATTTGTGATGGTCCACAGTTCTCCTGCCATTGTAATGGCTGTTGGGGACTGGGCATTTTAAACAATGATGAAAAGAGGAGACACTGATGAAATCCAACACTATTAGCCATAATGATTTCTTTCTTTTATAAAGGTCTTTGGAAGGGAATGAGGAGACAGGCTGGGGCAGGAATTTTGCTTTGCTTAATTACACATGGACATATTATATCAGATATTAATGATTATATTAGTTTAGGAACCTCAAATATGACTCAAGTCTGAATAGCATGCTATGATTATCAACTTTACATGCAAATCTATCTCAACAGAAAATCCCATCAGGAAAGAAAACCTCCTTGAATGTCGGAGATATAGTGATCGGACTGAGGTGTTCTCTGGGTCACAAGGCACTATGTTGGCAGCTTCAAGGTGTTTCTGTTATTTTTGTGGTAGTCAAAGGAGAACTGAAAACTTTTTTATTATTTAGTCATTTCTTTCTTTCTAAAACTGGAGTTTGGATAATGCTTTTATTACATAATAGACTAATGAGACAGAATTGTTGGAATAAGGGGAGGGGCAGAATTGATTTGAAATCTCATGTCTGGTCTTGAGCAGGTCAGACCGTGCTGGTCTCAGTCATCTAATAAGTAAGATGGTTTAATACTCTTTTCCCTGAGGCATTGTTAGAAGGATTGAATAATACTTATTCAATACACAGATTATTACTATTGTTATAATAAGGCCTCTTAGATCTGAAAGAGGCCTTTAAGCTCTTCCTCCATCTTAAAGAAGAAGAAACTAAGTTTAAGAGAAGCTAAGCAAATTAGAACATGTAAAACGGTTTCAGAACTCAAAGTGGTCCATATCTATTTGCTGTTCAAATAGGCGAACTTACCACTTCTTTGTCATTTGTTCACCCAAGTCTTTCATTTTGTCCAAGATGAGTTCAAAAATAAATGTTCTTCTGTAGGTTTGTTTATTGTTTTATTTTCCCCATTGGGGTTTTCTACTGATTTTTTTTTTTTTTCAGGTTTTAAACCTTGTGTGTCACTTCTCTGATGTCATGGACCTTACTGGTGTAGCTGTCTTGCATTTCCCTTCAGTTGGAACACTTTATTACCCACTGATCATTCCTGTCTCAGCCTTGTTTTGCCCACAGACAACATAATATTTGAAGAAAGGGGCCACACAACACATTTTCATTTAAATTTGGGGCTTCTGTTTTTTTTGTTTCACTGATTACTGAAACCTTTATTTTTTCCTTTCCTTTATTTAAACAAGGAGTAGATATAAATTTGCCACTATTTCCATTTGTCAAGACCTTTGAAAGGGCCCTTTTCATCTATGAACATCATTTTATGAGTAAAGAGATGATTGGACATCAAAAAATATTGGACTGAAGGACAGTTGTAGGCAAAAAAGAAATATTACCAAAATGACATAAGCATCATCCACCTGGACCATTTAAAATTGCAGTGGATCAAGAAAGGCCCATAAATGAGTAAATAGAAGCAATTTGGGTAAGGGACAGGAGTGGAGTGGCAATGTAAAATCGGGCAGCCTTAATCCATCAGGAACCTAAAATGGGTAAAGAAATGTTGAACTAATTTCACAAGAATGTTACGAAGTTCAAATAGTGACATGGAAGATAATCAGAATATTCTAAGTTTCTTTTAAAAAATAATAGATTATTATGTTGTATATGCTGAAATTATACCTTTGTGTTACATGTTCTATAAATGCTTGCTGGTAATATTATCATAGCATACAAATCAACATAAAAAATTTCTATAGAATAATTATCTATCTTCTAGTTCCGGAAATATAATAAAAGTATCTGTAACTTTGGCTTTATCATCTAATGAGAGACACATTATAGTATGATTTCAAATTATAATATAATTTTGGGAATACAGAGGAAAAAACTATTGTAGGTCTCCTCTTAACAAAGTTCACATGAATACTGCCACTATCTGCACTGATCCTAGCCTCAAAGTACTTTGCCATGGTGCTGGACATACATTCAAAAAGAACTTTTAATGGGCTGGTTTCTAAAATATGTGAGGTAGCTCCTTAAAATAGGTTCTTGCTGACAAGGCAGTTAAGCTAGAATAGTAATATGGAGCTATGTAAAACGATTAAAAACCAACACCAAAAAGAAACTTACCTGTGTCATTCATTGTTACCATATGCCTGATTCTTGAGCAAACAGTGGGCCATATGCTTCCTCCACCCAAGTATGGTTGAGTGTGCTGTGATCATGGGAACATACATGTGTTTTAGACCATTGCAGCTGGGCAAACATCACACGGGAGCATTACTGCACCTGAGAAAACTAAGGTTCATAGAGGTACAGAGCTTATCTAATATCACATGGCAAATAAAGGGTAGAAACCATTTAAAATATTAAAGTTAGAAAATTTAGGAATTTTTAAACTTAAATTTAAAAAATTTGAAGATATTTCTTTCTGACTCCAAAACTCATGGTTTTTCCAGCACATGTACACTCATATATGTATGAGAGTTATGTCTTAATGAGTAGATATAGTAAGGATAATATAGAAATAAGGAATTTCTCCCTTTTTCTCTTCTCCCAAATAACTTTCTTTTCATCTCCTTTTTCCCTGGCTTTCTAACTCAAGTCACAGTTGAATTGCTTTTTCCAAGGTCCAAAGGCAGATACTAATTTGGAGGCAGTTAGTTCAGGTGTTGTATGGGGCCCAGCTAACCTGTGCTTTCTCAGATATCAGACAAGTCAAGTTACCCAATTATTTCTGAGATTAATTACTGTATTTTCATTCTAGTCCATTTCTACTATTTGGCCCATTGTTTACCTCAGAGAGGAGCAAAGAATGAATTCAAATTACAGTCTCACATTACAATGAGATTGCCAATAGAAATCAATGGCTTGTCCCATGACAAGCCAGAGTTTATGAGGCAGCCTAATGCTGTCCTTATATCTTTGCCTACCTCATTTTACTGCCATTCAAGCGAATTATACAATTTTCCTGTTAAAAAAGGGTGTAGTCAAGGCAAAAGGGAATCTAATTGAGTTTAATACAGCTGGAAGTGGTAGTACAGAAGCCTTATAGAAGAAAGAATATTATAAGAAAGGTACTCTAATAAGATGAGTCTGGGTTGTCCGTTGAGGTTGATATTTATGTCCACATTTATATGCCTTAGTAGATAAAGACAGAGCTTAGCTTTTCAGTAACAGAAACCTAAATCTTGGTGGAATGGAGGTTTACACTCAGTGTGGTAACACATAATTTCATCCATTTTCTATTTTTGAGTACTTCTGAAAATTTGGACAAAGTGGTTAAAAATATGCCCAAGTCCAAAGAAAGCAGCAAAGCCAAAATGGAGACTGAAGTCCCAGAAGACCCCACATAGTTTTACTGCTGTACTATCCAATATGGCAGCCACCAGGGATGTGTAGCCTTTGAACTCTTTTTTTTTTTTGGTGCTGGGAACTGAACTCACAACCTTGTGCTTGCCAGGCAGGTGCCGTGCCGCTGAGCTATATCCCAGGCCCTGAACTCTTGAAATGTGGCTAGTTTGCAATGAGATGTGCACTGTAAAATAAGTCATTAATAATTTTTATTATGTATATGTTTTGCATGTATTTAGTTAGATAAAATATTAAAATAATTTCACCTGTTTCTTTCTACTTTTAAAAATGGAGCTACTATGCAAAATTATGTATGTAGCTTGCATATTATTTTTAGTAGGCAGTAGAGGCCTAATGCAATGCATAAACAATATCATCCAGAGTCATTTCAATAATTTTACCTCATTTAAATCAGAATGCCAATATGCATTGCACTTATGCTGGATATGTATTTGCTCCCTCCATTGTGATGTGCATCTATACACAAATCCACATTTGTGCATGTGTAAAGAATCTCATCACCTTTGGAGTGAGGAATTATCCCAATAAATTCAAATTTGTTGTTTCCTTATCCTGTGATCGGGCTGTAAATTCAGGAGAGCAATACCTTACACAAAAATGATATTTCTCTGTATTTTTTGTTTAAATAATACTTCAGCCCCAGAGCATGATATGGAATAAGCTCCTGGAACAATTTATTCTTTTTTCTCCATGGATTAGAGAGGTGGTACTTGGAGCAGCTTGTTAAAGAGAAGAGCTTGGCCCTTGCCCTTGCTCTGTGTTTAATGATCCTCTCTTCACGTGCCACCTCTCTAATCTGCAGAGAGATAGGTACAAATTGTATCTATAATGTTATATTACTTAACAGTATAATGTATGATAAATCATAGAATTGCATCCCTACCTTGTAATTGGTGAGATGTGTTGCATGAGAGATCCCCTAATTCAATAGAGAGTGGTTGCTCTTATGCATAACTGCCTCTCTGGATCAAACCAATTCAGCCTGCAAGTGATGAGGGGAGAGTTAAAGCTTTTTTAATTAAAAAAAAAAGCAAAAATATGACTTAGAATTGCTTTATAGGCCTCTGGATTCAAATGACTGTTTAATAATCCTCTACTTGAAGGAAACCTCTTTTTTCCTTTTTCTGTGACTGGCAGGGCCGGACTATCTATGTGAAATGGGAATCTAAGAGGACATACGTTAGAATTCACGCTCTCCTATGTGGTGATCATCACTTTTCATACGTTGCCCTTAGCCATGGATGTTTATTATCTTTCTACTGTTACCATCATGTGTATATTTTTTTCCTCAACCCTTTCTGATTTTTTAAAAATTCCTTTCTTTTTCTATATAGCCCATTCTGCAATATTTTAGAGGTCTTTGGTGGTACAGATATTCCTCGTTTAACAACCTACCTGTTTAACAATTGCTTGGACTTACAACCAAGGTGTAGTGTTCAGACTTATGACACATCTATTTTTTTTCTACAGTTCTATACATCTTGTTAATAGACCCTCAATGTATTTTTTTGTACAGTACACATTGTTTATACAGGAGTGTAATTTTTGCTGATTTTACTGTATAGCACAGTACTGTAGTTTTATGTTTTGTTATACATTTTACAGTACTGCATGTAAGAGTTACGCAAATCAAAGCAAAGTCATCAAGTTGGAGTTTCCTTTGAACATTTCTTTGTTCTGAGTGTTGTAATGTACATACTATGTACAGTTCTTCATTTAGCAACCAATTCTTTTAACGAGCAAGAGCAGAACTGGTTGTTAAATGAGAAATGGCTGTATTTTATTTTCTCTTCCCATTTCTTCAAAGTTCTGGGGTTATTTTATTTTTCAGCGCTGACTATTATGGTGGTCTCTTTCTCTGGCTCCTAATCATTTCAATTTCTAAAGTATTTCTCTCTAAACAAAGAACGTTCAAGCATTTATCATTGCAGAAAAATGGTGTATAGGAAACTGTGTCTCCATTGTATTCTGGGGGAAATGCTACACTAGTACAGAAGTGAGAAGAAATGAGGAGGGGACAGTGACATCTAAATTGTGATTATAAATAGTGAGACATGTGTTCATGGTCACCTGAAAACCTCCAACCACACCACATACTATGAACACTGACTTTTCAGAAATTAGTTACAAAGACAATCAGAATAAATTTGACAGGCAAGTTTAATTAAATCTGTTATAATTGTTATGACTCATACAAATTAGATTGTTCTAGCTTGATGGGACCTCAGATATAGCTAATGTTTCAGAAAGATCTGAAGCGATTTGGGTGGGATAACTAGTACTAGGTTCATCCATGCCTGAGAGGAAATCTAGTGTGGAGTTTGAGTTTCTGAATATCTCAGTCCTACCCTCTATCCATTCCTTCAGTCTGCTGCAGAAAGTTTCACTTTTGAGCAGAATGCAATGATGTGTTGTTTGGAACCAAAAAGAAATATATACTCACTGCTTATAATTTTCTATTTATCATTAAGCAAATGAGTGAGATTTAATGACCTGATTTTTCATATTTAAAATTTTCAGCTGTATTTTTAAAAGAAAGATAAAGCAGATTGTATGTTCTTATCTTAATTTGATTACTTCTCAATTCTAACTTTCTGAAGAGTAGAAGGGCAGCTTCTCGATAGGAATCACTGATTTTGTCCAAATAGATACAGGAGTGTTACCAAAATTGCAGCCCAGCATCATCTACTGAAAAAAATGATGGCTCTGGAGGTGGAGTTGCCTCGTGGTTCTCCATCAGATCTGCATTGTCTTTTCGTGTTCTACTGTTTCACATCTTAATAAAGAGAAACAATTCATTTGGTAAATAATCTATAATACAATTTACAGAAAGTACTCTGCCATTTCTCAACTGCCAGATATATTTTATTTTTACTCTGCATGCAACCAAGGAAAACAACGTTGCAAAATGATGCCAGCTTATGCTTTTCAGCTACAAGATGTCAATAGCCCTTGATTTTGTTACTGTCACTAATTTCTGCAAGTTCAAAAAAAAGTGTCATAAAAACAAATTGCTTTTAAAAATCCTAGCATTATTCGCACAACATTCTTATGAGAGGACTTTCAGTATATTTGCCATAGTTTTTGAAATCACTTTTAATCAGTAATATCCAGGCCTCTAGCAAAGGTTGCTTAGACTCTGTTTTTTGAGGTTTTTTTTTTTTTTTTTTTCCTCTTTTTGTGTTTTCATGTTGACATTTTTACTATAAAGTCTCATTTTCATCTAGGACAATATCATCTTGTTTTTAAAGCAAACAAACACGAGACAATTTGTTTTGAAAATATGTCGGTTGATGACATAGTCATAAGAATTTCAGAGAAATGTCATTGCTGGTGTCTAGAGTGCTAGTTCTCATGTGTTTCTACATGAAAATGAAATTTGGTGTCTTATATACTGACAACCTCCACACTGTGCAGAAGTTTCTTTGTTTTTTGCTGGGCATTGTCTTCCTCTTTTCACTGTAAGCCCATTTGATGGTTTCGAAAGATCAATTCTACTTTGCCATGATGTGTCTCTTAACCTTTTCCCTAGAAACTGAAACAGTATACAAGTGAGTCGCACAAAAGGGGGAACTTTAAGATTAACAGCAAGGAAGCAAAGGGTTATATTATAATTCACCTAGAAAAGAGCATTTTCACTAATCTGTACCCATATCATACATTTGTAAAAATGACTGCCTGACAGGTGAAAAATCTATTTTTTTTTGACAGGTACATTTAGTCTTAAATCAATCCAACACAATAGTTCCTTTTCTTGCTTTACACAAACTGTCTTTCACCTCTTAATAAACTGTACCCCTGTGAGCCATAGAATGTTTCAAACTCCTACACTTTTCTGTGTTGCAGCAATATTTTGAGGGCAATGCAAAGCAGATTCATTTGGCAGAATGTTTTTACATGCATAACAGCGCAAAGCTAGGATTTAATAATTTTGTGGATTAAAGGCTCAGTTCAAAACTTTGTAATATGCTATGAAATACCTGCAGTGTGAATTGAACTCATGACCTGTTGAGGCCTCTTTGAGGTATTCTATTTTAACCTGGTGCATAGAGCACAATGGTGATAAATCTTGAAGTAGATTAAGTAATTTCCCCATAGTGGTGTGTCTATTGGAGTTTCAAATACCTCAATATAGGTATTCAAAGTATTGATATATTTGGATATTCCAGACTGTATCCCCTCTGTATAGAAAAAGTTTCTGGTAGGGCAGTATCATGCACTTTGACCTCCTTATTGGAGTATAAATGGTTGCCCTACTGAGCTGAATGAATGTCAATTATTTGGTCACTCCTGAATCCTTAAAAAAAGAAAAGAAAAGAAAAGAAAAGAAAGACAGAGAAGAAAAGATAATTTATTTGCATGCTAAAAATATGCTGAAGATTGTATGAAACAGAAGCTTAAGACATTCTGACATTCTCAGGTCTTAGGATACCATTGGGGATTTGATATACTTTTCTCTTTGGCTTGGAGATATTCTTTGGCCTAGGAAATTTTAGCTAGAAAAATCTTTGAGGCTAACCTGAGTTAGCATTCATGAACGTCAGTACCCCAGGGCAGCCAGAGAAGCGTGCGCCAGGCCCAGAGGTGGGAGTTGTAGTGGCAGGGGTTGAACTCTACTCTTGGTGCAAAGTTTTCCTGATGTCTTCTCTGTGCCAACACCTTTGTGAAGCAAAGGTCAGATCTACATAACAAAACAAAAAGAGGGCCAGGTCAGGGAGAAGAGGAGTTGTTTAATCCAGGAGACCAATGAACTTCTGAGATTTGATTGGAAACCCAAATGCTTTCCTGGCAATGTGCATTTAATTAGTATGGAAAATCTAAATGTGCCCATGACTCCTTTTGCTCTTTTCCACAAATGATGAGTCCTCTCATTAAACACATCTTAAAAATCAAATATTATGGGTTCAAGCTGAACAATGTACAGGGCACTTATTTCCCTATTTCTATAAAGAAAAAACTCTTGCCAATATTGTTAATATAAGGAGAGAAGACTTGGCGATATTGTGCTGACAGCACATTAAAAAAGATAACCAAGAGAAATACAGCTGGAGAGAATGCATCTTAACAAGCTCCAGTCACTGCTTCCCAACTTAAATCATAAGGACTTCCTAGTGGCTATTGGAATTGGGGGTAGGTGTACAACCCAAGCAAAGAAGAAATGTGCCTGTATGTGTCTGTACAATTAGGTATGTTTATATGTTTATATTGTGTGTGGGGAGGTGTTTGCATTTGCATGTAATGTGTGTGAGGGTGTGTATGCACATGAATTTGTACAAAGGGCCTTGTACATGTAGTTAAGTATAGTTAAGTGGGAGTGTAGACAATGTGTCCCTGTTTTAAAAAATTATATGCCACTATCCATACTATATTAAAATAATCAACTCCTCTGCCTCTCCCTGCCTCTCAAACTGTCTGTGACTCTCTCCTCTTATACTGCATTTTGTCACCATGAAAAACAAACAAATGGAAAAAGAAATAGAAAAGCTTACTCCTCTTCATGTCAGTAAATGCAATTGCTCCCCTCATGATTTGTGGTGGAAGCATCATGGGGCAGAGCTCATAGTGGACCAGATATCTGCTAATACACACTGACTTGAGGAAAATGGGAATATTTGTTGAGTAGATGTCAGTCAACATCACATGTATATGATATGTCTAACTTCCCTTTCCTTTCTTCATTCTTCTTTGGCCTCCAGATCTCACCATCCCAGCAATTCTTTCTCCATGGAAGCTCTTTCCTCATATTCTCATGCTCCTCTTGGAGCTTTCTAGCATGACCTGCATTCATTTTTCCTCATTATGTGTCTAATTTACACATAAGGTACTAAAAATTCAATACCCCAGAACTCTAGACTTCAAGCTTAGATTTATAGAAAGTTAAAAGCAGACAGAATCTTGAGGATGTTCTAATTCAGTTTCCTTATTTACATGTGAGCATATTTATAGTAGATTCCTAGAGAGCTGTGGGCTGAGGGTCTGAACAGGCAGGCAATACCAAGGGGTTGGCAAGGACACTTCACTGTAAGTCCAGGCAATCTATGATATGGCAGTGACTATAAGCAGCACAAAAGGCACTTCCTTTAGGAGATTACATGTGGTAATTTACATTTGGGAAAGTTCTTTGGGAGCTCTAAAGTGGGAAATGTATAAGGGGCTAGCTGTTTCTCTTCTTTTTTCTTTTATAACTAATAATGTACTGGGTGAAAGTTGTACCATGACTTTTAAGACTATAAAGCCTGAAAATTAAACAATTTAGAGACATATTCCAAAGAAGTCTTCTATTGTGTCTCAAAGTTCTTTAGTAGTCTTTAGAAAGCTGCTTTGAAAGTTCAGCACTTTAGGCAAGAAGGAGTCATTATTCATAGATGTACAGAGAAAGAACACTGGACTAGGGGTCTGCAGACCTAGATCCCAATCTGGCTTTGAGATTTGTCCGTGTTTATTCACTTGGTGACTGAAATGACTGTTAATTATTTAACTTGTACAAATAGACTCATCATTTTCTTTCACCTAAATGTGATTCTCATCTGTGGCCTATTACGATGAGTATTCTGTAATGTCAACATGAAATGTGAGAAGCCATCTTTTATCCCATTTCTTCCTAACTCCTCCTTCTTTCTCCAGTCCTTCCTATCACCAGAGTCAGTCAATCTCACTCCTATATATCTCTTTAACTGCCCTCACAGAGGTTACCTCATCTTTATCTCTCTACTTGGTATAGTTCTAATTGATCTCTTTCTCCAGACTTGCTTAGTGCTTATTCCTCAGTGCTAGCCAGATTAAGCTTATACATCATAAATTCGTTTAGCTCATTCCTCTGTGTGATACTCTCAGTGACTTCAGAATATGCTGAGGAGGAGGTTCAGACTTGTTCCTTCAAACCACACCTCTGCTGACTTCTCCAGCTTCCCAGTTCACAGCCCACACTCTACTGTCCATGAGCCTGTTTTGTTTCTTGAACACACCATCTTGCCTCTTCACATGCCATGTCTTGCTGAATACCAGATTTTAATCTCTGCTTCCTCATTCTATCTTCATTGCTCAAATCCATTCTATCTTTCAAGTCTCATTCTTTTAAATTTCCTTTGTCTGGAGGCCTTCTCTGACTTCTCCCAAATCAGGTCACAATACTGTGTCTACTTGTCTCATTATTGCACTCGTAACAAATTATTAAACAGTGTACCTTCCACACAGGATGCAGAGCTAAGCATGATTAGGGACCAAGTACATGTGATTTGTATACCTTCAGGGCTTACTCCAGTGTTTCACACATAGAATGTGCTCAAATAAATGTATGTTGAATAAACAGAGGCATAGATGTCAGTGACTTATTATGTGATCTTGAATAAGTCATTTATCTTATTAGAGTCTCTATTTTATTTATGACTAACATGAGAACACTGAATTAAAGTGGCATGAAGATGAATTCCAGTTTTAAAGTTATATGAATGTATAATTATGTTTATTGTTATCCAAGAAGTGTGATAGAGCTTTCAAAATAGCTATGAGACAGTGAAACTTGCTGTCTTTGATTTGAATTTGTGCATGGAAACCTTTGTTGTACACAGATCATATCTTCTGAGAAATATCTTCTTAAGTGAGACAATAGCCACCATGAGTGCCAGAGATCAGGGAGAGTTCACACCCTTATAATTTGGGGTTTTGCAAACTTGTGGGCATGAGAAAAGAGGTTGGAAGGAATATATTTTCTTGAAAAAATTTGAGTCTGGCCTAAATGAGATGAAATGATTCAGAAGAAAATGATTTTTCACTTATTCTTCAGGTTAATGAAATAGTTCCTTGAATATTATTGGCTAAAAAGGGGTGCTAGTCAATGTTTCTCTGAACTAAGTTGAACCTTTGGAAGTTGAATCATCACTATTAATATAATGGGTAGGTCTTAGGTATTTCATTTCATTCCTAACTAAGAAAATATAATGTAATTTGGTGGATCTACAGCTCACTCACATGAAAAAGCAGTTAAAATAATGTTGATGGCAAAGAGAAGCCACAAGACGTTTAATATAAAACATGCAGAAAAGAAAAATTTGAACTCCTTGTTCTTAGTTTTTGGATGATCCCAAAGGTGAGAAAGGCACACAATAGACTGTCAAAGGGAGCCAGTTTTGGGAGAGCCATAATGCAAATCAACAGGCATAGACACCAGGTTTTCTCCCCAGAGAAACAGAGAAAAGGTCAAAATTTTATACTGGGAGAATGATCCAATTAAATACCAGTAGGAAGCCAGTACACTACTTTCCCCCCAAATAAAACAAAGCTAGCTATGCATTCTTGTCAGTATCTCCTTAAAACCCCCTCCAACTTGACCCTGTATAATTGTCTTTACTATTTGTGACTCCAAAATATAATGAACTTTCCAAGCTTTTTGTCCTTGACTTGTCTTTTTTTTTTTTTTTTTTTTTTTTTTAACCCTTTTCTGTTTTGTTGTGCTTATGTTTTAACATATCTGCTCTGTGGTATTGTGGTACTGGAATTAAAAACTCTACACCAAGGATACTTTTCCAATTTATTGCCTTCTCAGACAAAAATGTATTCCTTAGACTCCTGCCAATCTGCAATTGTTAGTAAATGGTATTATACTGTTTTGAAGAGCTGGATACTTTTAGATGGGGACAGAAAATCATGAAAGGCAAATGATTTTGATCTGAAACTGAAGTTCAGACAAAGGATGGGTGGCGTTATTTGGGCAGACAGTGTACCATCATGGCTGTACATTAGGCACAAGTGCCAGCTTACAACAAACAGGAGACAACTTAAGGAACAAAATAAAACTGTACCTACCTCTGCTTGTTCAAAAACCACCCACAACTTCCTAGAAGAAGAACATAGGCAGAGCATATTTGAAAACATTATAAGGCATGCATAAAGTACAATATTAGTCAATTTTATATGCTCAGTTGCATGAAATCTGTGTGTTTAAAAAATATAATAATTTGCATTTCATGGCTTTTGATAACCTCAGGAGTGCACTTGAAATTCAGCACATGCCCACAGCACCTCCCAGCTCACCCCATTTTTAACTGAAGACCAATGGTTTCTATTAAGGGATCAGGCAGGGCCTCTGACAAGCCAGTCAATAACTATGTGAGGTTACTTCATTAATGCTATAATGGCTGATAGAGTGAGAGGCAAAAAACAGGTTCCTGACAGCAGCAAATGAAAATGATAGAGATTCCTGAAGCAATGCGCCTTTCCTTTGTCATTGTCTTTTGCTTCGCTTATTCAAAATGTGGCATTTATGTATTCAGTCTTGATGAATGTTGCAGGCTTTAAGTACTTTTTCCGTCTCTAATGCAGTGCCGATTGCACATTGTTCTCTCTTCCTCTCTCTCTCTCCCTTTCTCCCTCTCTCTTTTTTCCTATAACCTCTGCTGTCAAGGCGTTGCAGGCTGAAGGGTTGCAGGCACTGGCTAAATAGCTTTTGTGCTGTAAATGGCGAAGGTGATAGGACAATGCATCATAAGTGCTGGCTGGGTCACAGAGCAAAGTGGGTGGTGGGAGATGGACCTTGCAGCTGATGTAGTAAGGACTCGCTGGCCCTGTCACTTCCTCACCTTTAGAAGCCCAGCAGCAACCTCCAAGGGCAGTGCAGACCTCTCTGTGCAGCTCATACGGATGTGATCAGGGGATGAAAACTCACTGCAGGTGAACCAGGAAGACAAGTCACAAAAGGGCACTGCAGTTAGCCACGTTCACCCAGGTCTGGCAAGAGTGCACTGGTGTCAGTATCTGGCTGTGAAAGGCTGAACTTCTTCCCAGTTTCTAAGTGCCTTGATGGGTATAAGTTGCCCGCTGGTCCTTGAGGAGGATTATGCACTTCTTCAGTGCATAAGAGGGAATACAGACTAGCAGGTCTCTGGCATCAGTTCGAAGAAGCCTAGGGAAGCCACAGTGAAAAGTATAGGCATTTCCCCAAATTGCTGCTGGATAGCTTTTTTGATGAAGGGCAGAATCATGCAAAGATTAGACATGCAAGGAGTCAAGAGTTGAGAGTTTCTTGGTGCCCATTCCCATGTGGGGTTTTTTTGTTTGTTTGTTTTGTTTTGTTTTGTTTTGTTTTGTTTTTCTAGCAGAAGGAACCAAATTTTCAGCATCTCTTGAACCTTAGGTGGCATGAGAACTATGAGTTATTTTGAAGGGGGAAAATGTGATAAAATCAACTGATATGTGTATATCTTTAATTCCAACAGCCTTCACCAGTGAATTGATCTGCTTCATAGGGGGTTTGGCTTATGCTTGTGCCAAACCTCAGAACCACACCAGCACAGTCAGACACAAGGCCAGCAGGAATGAAAAATGTGATGGCCCAAACTGTCTAGAGCTTTCCCTACACAACTTGGGTGGTGGGACATAGCTTCAAATTGCCACCATATGTTTAAAGAACTAACTCAGATACTTTGTGAAAGAGCCTGTACTCAAAGGTAAACACACAAAACTCAGCTACTTTACAATTACATGTATAATTACAGTCTGGGTGTATAGGTAACTTAGATGGCCAAAGGCACCTTAGTGGAAATGACTGACCTTTATTTTTCTATGTCCATCAGGGGATATGCCAATGCTCTTCCATCTTTGTTTACTGAAGAGGACCAAAGCAGGGATTGTTGTCTATTTGCAGAATGACGTGGCATTAACTCCACAGTATTATAGTGTGTGCAGTCTTGGTTACTTTGGTAACAGCAAAATTCTATTTTTTTCATTGTGCTTTTCTCTCTTTGATCTTACCAATTATTTACATGCCAGGCGTTATTCTCTCTATTTGGTAAGTTTCATGTGCTGAATCATGACTCCTCACCCCTTCCCAATTCATGCTAATATCTTAACCCCTAATGCCTCAGAATGTGACAGTATTTGGAAATAGTCTTTTGAGAGATAATTAAATTAAAATAAGATTGTTAAAATGGGCCCTAATTCAATACTACTGTTGCCTTTAAACAAGAGAAAATTAGAACTCAGACAAGTGCAAACAGAAGGCCGTGTGAAGGTACAGGAAGAAGGGGGCCACCTACAAGTTAAGGGAGAGGCCTCAGAAGGAACCAACCCTGTAAACAGTTGGATCTCTGACTTCTAACCCCCAGATTTTTGCACAAATAAGTGGTTACTTAGCCACTCAGTCTATGGTACTCTGTTTAATGGTAGTCCTGATCACTACAGGAAATAAGAGAGTTGGTGCAACTTGACCAAAGCAGCGGAGCATCTTACTAAGTTTAACTCTCCACTATCTATCCCCAGTGATCATCATTTTAATGAAACAATGTTCTCTGCATGCATGTTTTTACTTCTTACTCCCAAGTGATTAAGTATCTATAAATAATATGTTGAACTAAATTGTGTGGTTTGAAAAGTTCACATAAAAGGTTTCACATTGCTATGATATAGTATAACCTGCTCTATTTTACTATTATAATTCTGACATTTCTTTTTATAAATATACAAATAATCCATTCATTTTAGCTGTTGTATCATACTTTATTGCATAAATATACCACTATTAATTTATCTGTTTCCTTACTGAAAGAATTTGAGAATATTCCTATTTCTTATAATAATTAGTAGAGCTGCCATGAACATTCTTGTGCATGTTTCCTGGAGTACTGATACATTCCTAGATGGCATCAGAGCACATATATATTTTCAACCTAACGAGATATTATCAAATTGCTTGCCAAATAGTAATAACAGTATTCTCCCCCAAACAAGAGTATGAACTGTACTTTTTCCCCATAATCTCACCAACATCTAGTACTGTTGGGGTTTGACATTTTCTTGTAGTCTGATGGGAGTGAATGGTGTCTCGTAGTTGTAGGGACTGTACTGTTTGTTACCACAGTCACAAGTAGGCATAGTTATCATTACCCACATTTTGCAGATCAGGAAACTAAACTTTAAAAAGATTAGTTTATTGGTCAAGACCAAGCAGTTACCAAGTGATTAAACAAGGATTAACATTTATCTGATTCCAAAGTCTGTTGTGTTATTTTGGGTTTCCTCAAAAGCAGACCCCGTGACAAAGGATTTAGGTGTTTAGGTGCTGGTAGTTTGTTGTAAGAGTGGATTCCAGGAAGAGCAAGGAGCTTAGGCAAGAGAGATGTTAATGAGCAATGACCACAATGAGGAATCGGGGCTCCATTTTTTGGAGGGTTCTCTTAGGGTTAGAGTACCTGAGAATTATCCCATCTACTTAAGAGGAATCTGAGGACTCCCCTTCCTTATTGGTTGAGTTTTGGAATTTCTGCGAAAGGACTGACCAAGCTCCCCTAGGCCAGAGAAGTCCTTAGTTAGAGGAGAGAACTGAGTCCTTGAGACTCTTGCAACTTCAAGAGAACAGAGGCAGGCAAATGCAGCGGGAGGGGCATGGATGCCCACACCGCTTCCAGCAATGTTGCCATCTGCCAAAGCAGTCGAAATCTCTGCTCCAGCTCCCCCACCCCATAACCTAAGGGGAAGCAACTACATTTTAATCCCTGAACTGTGGGTTAGTTTATGACTGATGGGATTTTTCCTACAGAAGTTGATCACGATATTGCACTTCACCAAAATTGTTTTACTTGCTATATGATGGAGTTTTTTTGGTGTCATGTATAATCTTTCTTGATTTTAATTACTTTGTATGCGATTACAAGACTCTTCACTTACTTTTGATAAAGTGGGGAAGATGTCAATTTTCTCACTGCTTTCTTGGGAAATTTATAAAATAAATCTCATCTCTAAACTCTGAAATGGTTCCATATCTATAAAGATGTTTTTCACTCTACAAAAGATTCAATAAGGTCATGGTTATAAAACCAGCCTGTACATAAAAATTTCACCAGAAATCTGACTGGAGACAGGGAAAACAAAGTGTGTTTAAAATAAATAATAGTCATTTAGATTTGTATGGTTTGGGTATTTTAAAGCATTTCACATTATCTCACACAAACTGCTGAACAAGAAAATAATGTGTGCTAGAATCTCATCATTCCCTGCCATAGATGTAAAGGCAAGGCTCAGAATGCCAGGATTATGCTGTGAATTGGTAAGCATAGTGGCACTTGAGCTCTGGACTGCAGAAACCCAAGGCTGTGCCTGTTGACCCAGGTTAAAGTTTTCAACATGTGGCTCAGACAACGTGCATCAAAATTGCTTGGTGTATTTTTTAAATGGCTAAGTCCTGGGTCATACTTTGGGAGATAGACCTCTGATAAAGTTTTCTGGATACCCTTAAGCAAAGATGCCAAACATTGTTATGGCCATCTGTTGATACTGGGATGCTTAGATGCCATGATGGTCATGACATTCTCAACACCTTTAGAGATGATCTGAGGAATGTGTGAGTCCCCCATGGTTTACTACTTATGCTTAGGAAATGTTTTCACACAACCAAACAGCCCTGCCCTTAACAGCAGAAAGTTTTTGTATCCACCCATGATCATCATTGTGTTGATGTGTACAGACCAAAATTACTGCAGGACAAAGACATACTTGCGGTCTTTTCATTGCCAATGATATCTTCAACCAAAACAGATTCATACAGACAAGTTGACTTATGCAGGCAAATCTGGATACCCTTCTACTTCCCCTCCCTCTAAAAAACTGACAAATGAGTCCCAACAGCATTTCTGTAATATAAGGAACTACTTATTGTAGCACTGATGAAGTGTCACTTAAGGAGTTTTCAGTACTTCTTGTAAGTCTTCTAGTGTTTCAAGAGGCCAAACTATTCAATTTTATTTTCACTGCCTATCAAAGCTGTACTATGGTCCTCTAAAACCTTTTGAGGGGGCCTGAGCTGCTTTCTGCACTGTCAAAAACAATTGGAGATGAGATAGTCATAGTACTCCCTTGATATCCAGGATTATTGCCAGAGGTCATGGCAGTCGTCCAAGTTAGAGATGATAGGGGTTTAGACATTCATGCAACAGCAGCAGTGGTCAGAAGAAATTTGACTTTATATATTTTGGAAGTAAAAGCAACAGAATTTCCTAATGGATAAAGTGAGAGTCTCAAGGGAAAGACAGAGGTGAGGGATGATGCCAAAATCTTCTCCCTGAGTCAACAGAATGATAAAATTGCAATAAACCAAGATGAGAAAGCTATTGATATTTCAGGTTTTATGAAGAAGACCAGGTGGAATATTTCATATTTGAAATAGTTCTTAGCCATCCAGACAGCAATGTTAAGTAAACTCTTGGGGGATATGAGTTCAGACTTTTGGAGACAATCTGGGTTGAAGATAAAAATTTGGGAATCTTCAGCATATCATTCAAATGTAAATCTACAAAAATGCATACAGTCACCATTAGAGTGAGTTGTACATTGGGAAGAGAAAATGAACTAGGACTAAATTCTGGGGCACTCGGTAATATAAAAAGAAAAGGGAGAATCAGCCAAGTTGGCTAAGAAGGAACAAAGACAGATGTGTGATGTCCTGAACATCAAGGGAATAACAGGGCAGATACTGAGGCAGAAGAAATGTCCCCCTGTCAAATATTGCTGATAATTTTCCATTGCTTTTAGTCGGGTGGGATGTATTGGTGATTTTCATAAGAGGAGTTTCTATGAAAGATGGAAACAATAGCCAGGTTGGAATGTGTTGAAGCAAGGGAGGAGAGGAACTTGTGCCCTCATTAGCCTGGTTCCTGTAAATTTTCTCCTGCAGCGTTGGCTCTGGAGGGTTGGCCTTCTCTTAATGCTGGTCCAGCATCATAGGCACATGGTCCTGAGACCAGAAATTTAACTATCTGAAAAGAATGACAAAAAGCTAGAGAGGCTTCTGATGACTTGTTTTACCAGCTTGACAATTCCCAGCCATCATCTAGAAGTGCTTCCCTCTGTTTGTGGGGAAGATGATAACAATTGGTCCCAAAATAGCTTATTCGGCACCCAGCACAGAGCCTCATACATAGTCAGTATTTAATAGCTTTTTGTGGTCTGAATGGATTTGTAAGAGAATGAATGTGCTTGGGTATATTTGGAGCAAATTATCCATGTTTGGTCAATTTTCTTTTTCAAATAAAAGATCTACAAATGATTGCAAGCAAAAATAAATAAATAAAGCCAGGGTGGAGGAAAAAAAAACTATTTTAGACAAACACATTGTGTCTTGAAAGATCTGTTCTGTCATGCCAGCAGTCTCATTGGCTGTGATTTGTGTATTAAGAAGATTTTAATTGCCCAGGTAAGTGCCTGCACCTGCTAAGACATTGTGTATTAGAGTACTTTATTCTAATCTTTTACAATACAGGGCACACTTCACCCATAAAATTATTCTCTGAACAATTATCATTCTGTTTTACTGAGGTAGAAAGTGCAACTTAACACTTTGGTTTTCACTCATTATTATTAAAATCATGGAAATTACGATCATTGGACAATGGTTGTACGGTTAACTGCTGAATTGCCCTGTCCTTTCTATTTCTTTCCCTAGCACCAGTGAGCAGGACTTGAGTGAGGTTTTACTCTTTCTGCAAGCACAGTGGGGGCCTGATTGTTTTCAACACAAAAGGTGTTAGAAACTACAAACATAGCTTTTCTGCTGGGGCCCAGGGAACGAATGAACTGGCTGGCTTTCATCTTTATTTTTAAAATCATATTTTTCTACTTATAAGAGAATTGTAAAAGGAATATTAAAAATAATTACATATAGGCATAGGGAAAAATTAGAAAATCTAGGGGGAACATGAAAACTATTCACAATCAATTATTTTTCGTCTGTTTTTCATGTATTTTATTTCAGTTTATATATAAACACATTGAATGTATAAAGCACAGATACACTCACATATTCACACAAAAACAGACTCAGACTGGAACAGAAGCAAAAGAGCAGTTATATATTGTTTTTCCTAAGATAAACCACGACAGGGGTTGGCAAACTAAAGCTTGCGGACCATTGCTTGCCTGTTATAAATAACATTTTATTAGAACCTAGCTACACCCATTTGTTTGTACATCTTTGACTGCTTTTATGCAACACTAGCGTTGAGTATTTGTAGTAGAAGCCACGTGGCCTGCACAGCCTTAAAGATTTGCTATTAACCTTTTTACATCAAAAACACCTATCAACTCAGAATTGTAACGGAATCATCTTGCCACCCACCTTGCACTGAGAACCAGGTGTTTTGTTGCTGATGTTGTTGGGAACGTTGTGAGGAAGTCTGCGTCACAACTTTCTCTGGAGGCCAACACTCTGGTGCTGTGTCCTAGTTTGGTCTGGTCTGATCCAGCTGATTTATATAACACACCCATTCTAAGGTGGAATTTCATTCTTTCATTTACTTTTACCCACGTTTTTGAAGTACAGCACTGTTTCTTAGTGCCCAGGCCCCCAATAGTTGTAATCTAAGGATGATGCAAGACCTGCCTTCTCTTCCTCCTAGAACACTAAGGATCAAAAGGCAGCCTGCCTCACTAGGTGCCCCAAGGGACACTTAGTCAGTAGATATAGGATGGACTCATCAATCTGCATTTTAAACAAGCATCCCTTGTGATTCGGATGTAGTTTGCTCATAAAACTTGACTTTGAGAAACACTGTCACATGCCCTTTTCTTTTCTTCCCACCTGCCTTACCAAACTTACATGTTCTCTCCTCCAGCCACCTAGGATTTTGCTTTCTGCAAAAAATTGAAAAGTACATTGGGAGTGACAAGGTTAACAGGAAATCCTAAATCCTAAATTCCTAACAGGAATCCTAAAGAAGTATGCTTTCAACCTTTTAAAATATCTAAAATAGGAGTATGAAACTCTGGGCTTGAACCAGCTCTGTTGAACACGGACTGTGTACTAGGTGCTATATAAATTAATGAGATATCCTGATTACTAAGCAAACAAAGTCAAACAGTGAATTGACACATAAGGCCAATCTTTTTTGATCAGAAGTTGCTGATATTTGATCAGAAGTTGTTGATTTCTATAGTTCATATTTCGTTTCATTTCATCTAGCAGCTTCTATTTTTCAACACCGATACCTTCCAAAACCTCTTTGGATACAATTCAGACTCTAGTTCGGCGTGAACATTGATTTGTAGTTATAACAGCATTATTTAGGTTACGGTGAAGTAACTTTTTTGTCAAAAGCCTAAATAAGTTTTCCTGTTTGAGAGTTCCATCTTTGAGCATTGACTACATGTATTAAATGAAATGGATTCTTCTCATCTCTGACTTATGACCATGTCTTTATCATCTTTTATAGATTTGTGAGGACTACAAGCCCTCAGGTTAATATATATTCTCTCCATTGCCCTTCCTTTGTGCAGCACAGCCCTGGAAAGCAATCGTTAGAACAATTATTATTTTTTGAGAACCCGAGTACATCTAGGATTGGTATAGGCATGGTGGGATGATACAGAAGTACAAAAACAGCAGAGTGCCTGTCTAGGAAGCTGTTATAATATGATTAAAGAGAAAACTAATTATGTTACTTCCAATTGGAGCACAACACAGAGCAGTAGTGTTAGGCTCTTGGTGTTCAGTGTTTAACATTTATTCCCTCGATAAGTATTTATTGTGTTGTCTGCTACGTAGAGTCACTCTACTAATAGTGAGCAAAACAGACAAAACCTTCAAAACCCTTACTCTTAGGAAGCTTATATTCTAGTGGAGAAGACAGACAATAAACCATAAGATGTTGAGTCCTAAGCACTAAGGAGAGCAACAATAAAGCAGACAAAGGGTCAGAGAGCGTGTGTTAGGGGTAAGGGAGTGGAACGGCGCTTACTCTACCTGTTAAGCTGCCTCAAGGTCATAGATATTTGAATCTCTTGAGCTTTGAGAACTTTGCTTAGATCCTAGCCTTTAATCCCCTGGCTCAGCATCTCAAGGCAGCTGTGTTGTTCCTCAATCTTCATCATGAAGGCAGAGTCTACTTAGGTGATAAAATCATTATCCCTTTACAAAGCATAATCTCAAAAGGGAAGGTATAATCCTTATATATGAAGACTTTTGGAAAATTATCAGTGTCAAAATACATATCCGAGTTCTAGCTGGGTGTCTGGGGATTTTCTGGCTAGACTTTTACATGTTTTGCTCCTTATCCTTCTGATCTCAACTCCTAAAGGTGGTCTCCCCTGTTCACCCATTTAATCACTCCCATCACCACATTATCTAGTTTCACTTTATATTTTCATAGCACTTATCACTAATCATATTTACGTGTTTATCTGTTCCACCAGAAAGAAAGCCATAAGAAAGCAGGGAATTCGTTTTGGCCCTGGCATATAGTAAATTCTGAGTAAGTATTTTTTGAATGAAAGAAGATTGCTAAGAATAAGCCATATCCAACTACAGGCAAGTAAGAAAGAAAAGTTTTCCAACAATTTAACTTTTAAGAAATTACCTCAGCCTACTTTAAGATTCTACTCTACCTTTAAAAAGAAACTTCTTATTTTAATTGCAGTAATTCACTAATTTGGAATAATTCAAAGTACAGCAATTCTTTTAGTGAAGTTTTTGAATTACCTAGTTGATTTCCAGGCACATAAATGTGCTTTTACTTTATGAGACCATTGTGGAAAAAGCTACAACTAAGGCAAAACCCCTTATTCTTTTAGAAAGTAATGTGCTTACACTTTTTTATTTAATAAAACTCACAAAATGCATTTACCTTGCATGTGAATGTTTCCATTCAAATAACCTAATATTATGCATGTCATTGAAAGAATTATTTCTCTATATTCTGAAATAATTCAAGTAAATAGCAAAGTATACAAAATAATAAGCATCTGTGTACTCACTAACCACCTTTTTTGAATCTTAATATTTATCCATATTTTCTTCCTACTGCTATTTTAGATAAATAAACATTTCCAATATATTTAAAACCCCCTGTATAACTGTCCATTATCCTACCCCTGTTTTCTTTCTCCTGGAGATCATAATTATCTTGATTTGGTTTGTAACCTCTCTGTATTCCAGTACTGGTTAGTGTTCTCTAGAGGAACATGACTGGTTATTTATATCTATATTTATGTATCTATATATATAAATTTATATATATGTATATAACTATGCAAGGGAATTTATTAGGCGGGCTTACAGGACTGGAGCCCACAATGGCCATCTGCACACCAAGGAGCCAGAGGATCCAGTAGATGTTCAGTCAGAGACCCTAAATGCCTCAGACCAAGAGGAATCCAGGACATAATACCAAAAGCCTGAAAGTAGCTATAGAGTTCCTGGTATGAATATGCATTGAAAGGATGAAGAAATTGGAGTCTGATGTCCACAGGCAATGGCAACAATACTCACTCAAGCAAAATGGAGCTTTTTATCACACCCTTACTTCTCCTTCTTTCTCTTTTATTCTGCCCAGGTTGTAAGCCTAGTGGAAGCTACCCACAATTGGTGTAGGTCTTCCCCCCTCACTTTGATACCCCACATGCCAGTCATCCCTGGAAACAAGTTGATAGAGTTAAGCTCACTCATCACACAGAAGTAACATCATTGTTAGATATATTATAATCAAGCTCTCAAAGATTAAAATGTGGGACTTTTAGAAAATGCGAGTGCTAATCTCGTTCATGAGGGTTCCATCCTCATACATAAGTGCCTCCCAAAGACTTACCTCCTAAGACTATTACATTGATAATAAGGTTTCAATCTATTAATTTTGGGGACATAACCATTCAGCCCACTGTACTTCCTAATGGTCATATTAGATTAGCAAATATTTATGAAAACTCTTGCACAGTATCTCTCATATAAAGCTCTTAACAAAATTATGTAATGTCACTATTACCATTACATTAAAATAAACCTTGTTATTTTTATTCTTGTTCTTTTTCCTCTACAATTGTCTTAGCTCTTTTTTTTTTTTTTTTTTTTTTTTTTTGCTATTGCATATAACTTACTGGGATTTTAATTGGAATTGTATTGAAATATATATTTCGTATAACTGAATTTACCCATGTTTGTTATTCAGCTTTTCATTACTATGTCAAAATACTTGAGATAATCAACTTACAAGGAGAAAAGGTTTATCTTGGCTCACAGTTTCAAAGGTTTTAGTTCACAGTCAGTTGGCCATTGGGTCCTCTGGTGAAGTGATACATCATGGCAGGAACACATGGCAAAGGAAGCCTGATTTCCCCAAGTTGGCCAGGAAGCAAAGAAAGAGAAAGGAACAGGCCAGAGTCCCCACATTCTCTTCAGGAGTTAGCCCCAGTGGCCTAACTTCCTTCACTAGCCCCGCCTCTTGTAAGTTCCACTATTTCCCAACAGCACCAGAGGCTAAGAGACCAAGCCTTTTGATAAATGGGCCTTTGGTGGACACTCTGGATCCAAACTATCGCCAGCCATGAATGTAGTATATGTTTTCATCTAATTAAATCTTCTATGTTTCTCAGTACCATTAAAAATAGGGGGGTGGAGGAGAGGAGAAAAGGACATAAAAAGAATTAAGATGCATTATGTACATGAACCAGTTCTCCGTGATAAATGTAATCATTATATACTGTAAACATGTACCAATAAAAATAAAATTTAAAAAGTATCTCCTAAAAGGGACTTATGCATGTTTTACCAGATTTAATGTGAACTTTTTGAGTTTGTACTTTTAAATTATTTCTTGTATGTATGAACTGAATGGATTTTATACATTAATCTTATATGTATCTATGTTCTGAATTCTCTTTAATTATTTTAATTGTGTATTAGAGCTAATTTGGGTTTTCTATGTTGAATTGGTAGTAGTGTGTTGTCTGTTGTCTTCCAAATCATATAACCTTTATTTCTTTTTCTCTGTCCTTTCCCTTCCTTCACCTCACCTCCCTTCCCCTCTTCCCTTATAGCTGTAAGGGACTGATATCTGTCAAAAAACTCCAGATGGAAATGACACCTTGAGATCCTAAGCAGAGAATCTGGACTTCTCATTTTCAAAAGTGTTGTAATAAAAAAATGACAACTATTTTCAGTGCCTAGATGCGTGATAATTTGTAAAACAGCAAGGAAAATATTAGGCTATATTTTTGGATTTGATATATCAATTATTAAAGGAGGTATATGAAGCTTTCACATTATGATTTTGATTGATAATTTCTACTACTAATTCTAAGTATTTTTACTTTTTCTAATTTGAGGCCATGTTACTTGAGTTATATAAGCTCAAAATGGCTAAATAAATTTTTCTTTTGTTGTATAGTGATCCTTTTATTATAACAATTATGTTTCTTCCTGAAAATTTACTTTGTCTGATATTAAAATACTTATACTATATATCTTTTTGTATACTATTTTTCCAGTGTGACCTTTTTTAATCCCTGTGGTTTTAATTTTTATTGTCTATTTCTTAGAAGTGCTTTTAGTAAAGAACAGATAGCTGGCTTTCTAAAGTCAGTTTAAAATGATTATATTTAAATAATAATTTTTCTACATTTAATGATTTTTAAATTTATTTTTATCTTTCTATCATCTTATTTATCATGATTTTTATTAGTTTTTAAAAAATCTTTCCTGTCTTCTCTCTTGCATTTCTATTAGTTTAGGAATTTTATATTTCATTCTTTGTTGTTTACTTTTAAATAGTAATTGGCTTTTTTGACTTAAACTTGAAAATTAGTCAATATTTTCATACTTTTAAATGTACAAGGATATTAGTGTTTTATAGACCTGAGCATACCCTTTTATCTTATATCTTATGACTTATACATTAACTCCATCTTGATATCATAGCATTCTAATTAATCATTTTATTAATTTTGTTTCATATAGTGAATGCTTGTCTAAGTACTCATTTTTTAGTTTTAATCTGTTTTTAACCTCATACCTAATTTAGTATTGAATTTATTCTTTCTGATGGACATTGTCTTGTAGTTCTATCTCCATGCTCTAAGTATTTGTCCAAAACTGATTTGTTTTGGCCTTACATTAGAATGATAGTTTTATCGGGCATAGAATAGTAAGTTGACAATTTTTCTTTTTGATCACTTGGCAGTTGTTATTTCTGGGTTTTTTAATCTGAGGAATTCTTGGATAGTCTTCCTAACAAAAGCCGGGGCTTTGTGACCATTTCTCTTGAATCGTTATAGTCACAGTGATTGTTTGGCCAAGAGAATGTCATAGAAATGACACAACAGCAAATGTGGGCTCAGGTTTTGACAACTTGACAGTTTACTCCCTCTTAGAGTTCTGATGCTCAGAGAAGCAAGCCACCATTTAAAAATTTTGACTGCCTTCATATTCCCATGCTGTGAGGAAGCTCATGTGAGTCACATGGAATGACTGCGTAAAGCCAGTCACCCCAGGTCCGGTGACAAACATGGGAGTGGAATTCCCATCTTGAACATCTGCCCCTTGCTGAGGTGGTGTAGAAAGACGCTGAGTGTGCACACACATGGCCCCGTCTTGTTGCCCCATCCTACTGCACCTGTTCAAGTCAGCGCAGCTAAGTTTTGAGCCCATGTTTGAACAGATACTGGCTATCCACACTGTGTTCTACTAGAACTCCTGACCCATAAAATCATGTGAATAACAGAACGGTGGTTGTTTTGTATAACTAAGTTTTGTGTGGGTTGTTACAAATTAACAGGTATCTGAAATGATTGCATTTTGCCTTTGTAATAAGATCATCTTGTCAAATTATACTTTTGTTGGTATAAGTATTTGTTCAGTGTTTATCTTTTCCAAAAAGGTAGGATACCTAAAAGAAAAAAACAAAACATAATTTGTTTTATACTTTATTCTTAGGGCTTAGCTCATATAGATGTTTAATAAATATCTGGAGAATGAATAAATATTTTGCAAAGTTTACAAGGCTCATATTTTTGTTCCAATTATTCCTTTTTAAGTTTCTTTAATTTTTTAAAAGTGTTGTTTACCTGAACTTCTATTATCCACTGAGAAAATAAATTAAAATAATACATAAAAAGCTACAAAAATTTGATTTAATCTGCAGATTAAGAATCTGATTGTTTTTGTGTCTTAAGGCTTAGTGTTCTATTCTGCACTGGTTAAGTCTCCTAGCCACAGAGAATCAAAGAATTTGAACAAAGAAAGGGGGGATGAGTAAGTAGAGCACACCTTGAAAACTTTAGAGTTTAAATTTAAAGATTACATAATCACTTTTATTTTGAAATCTGGGAAGCATCAGAATGCTTCTCTCAAATGAGTCCTGGCTCTGCTGTATTTGATACAATGATGCCGCTACTTCATGGTTTTTTGACATCTGCTGTTCCATGTCTTCACCGACAGCTGCTGAGGGTCTGATCTGTTTATTGTCCTTGTCACTTAGTTATTCCTGCTTTCATTCTCTAAAAACAATTCCTTTGCAATGAACATTTCTTAAAATAGAGTTTTGGGGGAACAACTTTATTTACTTATTTACTTATTCATTCATTCAGACTCCGCTATGTTTTAAAAATTCCAATTAGTTTTGTAAGTACACAAAATGTAATTTAAAAAGTAGTCTTAAAATACAGAGAAAGAAGGAAAGGAAGGAAGTAAAAGAATGAAAATGAAGGGAATAATATGGTGCTGGTATATGATTCAGAAACCAAAATGATCATTTTTACTGGCTTATGGTGGGCCAACATTTATTTCTGACTGTCCCAGGAAAGGAGAAACTGGTTACATGGTTCAAAGTGTCCCTAACATTAATACAAGCCAATTGTTGAGAAGTACAGTTGTTCTTAGTTCCCATACCAGACAATAATTTCTCCCAGGTTTCTCATAAAGTGGACTCAGGAGGAAGAAAATAGTTTCACTGAACTATACTTCAGAATAAAATAATATTTAGGAGACATTGTGAGCAATTGAAGAATTCATCAGAGATAGGTTGCATTTGTGTCTGTATTCTTAGTTATTTACAGGGCCAGGTACGTGGTAGGTACTTACTAAATCTTTCTCAATGGGATGAAAACATAAAATGAAAAAAAGTTTGTGATTTACTAGTCATCCTTCACAGAAAGTTATCTGGAAGAACAATGTCCTTCAAAGGACCGGATGTGAACTCTGGCAGCGTTTCCATCCCCATCCCCATCAGGGTTGCTGTGTAAAGGATACATTTTGAGCAAAGCAGTGGATACCACTGAGAGTTAAACAAATATTAGTTGCTCTATTGCAACTGTCCATCTAAGTTATGTGAGAAAGCCCAAAGGTAAGGCCAATTCACAAAAATAGGTTACTTTACTGCCACATGACTCCACCCTTGGAAGCATATTGCTTCAATTAGAACAACGGTACACATGTTGTGTTGGTAAAGAACAACTCATTTTTTCCCTTTATTTTCTTTGCTCAGTAGTTTCTTTACTTGGAAAAGCAGTCTCTGCATGAAAAAGTAGGAAACAAAGCACTATCTTTTGGACTTTACTTTTTACCTTTGCTAGTGAAAAATCAAAATATTCCAGTGGGCAAGGCTCTCCTGGTGGCATTTTCCACCTTTGCAGTCTAGCAATTTGGCCATTGAAATGGGGAATCTTGTTGATTTTCTTCCTGTCCCCAGCCTTTTTTAATTCCCAGAATTTGCTTTTGTTAAAGGATGGTTAACATTTCACTGTACAGAGCACATCCACAATAAAGGGGAGAGAAATGGGGCTGCGAATGGAGGCGTTTACTACTGCTCTACCGTCAAGGCTGTGTGGCAGATGCTGGGAAACTCCAAGTGCATGCGGCTTGTCAGGAGAGAAGCCATGCTTGGCAGTCCTCCAGCGAGCAGCCTGTAAGGGGGACCGTGTCATTCTGTTCAGTTCAGGGGATCTCATAATCTTCAAGGTTTCAAGGTGGCAGACCCTGCCATAACATATAACTCAATCTTTGCCCAGCAAAATCTGTTCACTCAAAGACACTTATACCTGGCAAGACCTAAAAGTAGAACTGGATGTCCTTTCACTTATCTGAAGGCATCAGACCATAAGAAATGGTTGGAGGAAGCAGTACCTAACACACATCCTATTTTGGTTTCATGAGCAAGTTGTGTTCACTTTGATGGTCCTTGTACATACCGAGAGCAGGTTGATGGGCAAAAACAATGTGATTTTCTCTAAACCAACTACAGTCACCTCTGGCTAGTTGGCCTCAGCACAGTTCTATGCACTGTATTGGGTTCAGTCTTATACAGAACTGCAGAATCTGAAGAGAATGAGAAGAGTGTAGGAGAGAGTTGTGATAGCTGAACTCCTACTCTTGTCTTACATTTAGAAAAGTGTACCTATGGGAGGGATGGCTAGGTAATGGCAGACTTCAGATAATCAGGGCCACGTGGGCTTTCTACAGGGCAGTCTAGGGTAAAAGAAATTGAGCTACTCTGAAATCAGATTAAAAAACAGGAGTTGAAACCAATGGCTCTGTCACTTCCTACCTATATTGCCTTGAATAGGTGGTTGTATCTTTCTGGACCTCTGTGGCCTCATCTATGAATGTAGACACCTCAAAGTGCTGTGAGAGTCAAACAAGGTAATGTATATTTAAGTGCCTAACTAGTCATTGATAATATTACCATTCTCCTTATTAGCATTATCTTTTTCTTTATGCTTACTCATTTTGTTCTCTTACACACATGGTCTTAAACATTATTATTATAATTAAATATCACTGAGAACACCCTGTATGTCATTGATCAACGTAGCTGCAAAGCAAGAATAGTAATATATTTCCTCTTTAAAACTAAAATTCATTATTTTCAAAAAGGCTAGAGAAAGCATGTTTTAATTTATTTAATACTTAGTTAAGAGTTACACAAAATAGTACCTTAGTTTATAGATCTTTTTTTTGGGAAACAATTTTACAAGATTTAGTCTCTCCAAACCTAGAAGTGTAGCATTTAGTATGTCACGTCATTTTGTTGGATCTCATTTTCTTCATTTATACATGAAGTCCTCCCAGTTCTCATCTACTATGCTCAATTCACATGAGCCTCATAAAATCCCAATGAGTTTCTGAAGCTAGGAATTGCCTCCTTTATATTATAGATTAACTAAAGTATTTAAAGAAATCACATGGTTTGTCAAGGTCACCATTAGTAAGTAGCAAAGGTCTGGGACTTGGACCATGAGCTTCTCGTTCCAAGGATAGTGTTCTATTCACTGTGCCTTCAGTCACATGAAAATGATGAGAAATCTCTGAAATAGTCTGAACACATTAGAGCCTGTTAACTTTACTGTTCCACTTGTGTTTCACAGGTACCTAACAATTTTATAGTTCTTTGCTATTATTGTATAATAGCACTTATTACCATTAAAAATCAGTGGTTACCATTCAATTCTGAAGAGATTGGGCATACCCCGTATTGCACTCTTAATAGCCTTAGGATGCTGCTGCTTATCACAGAGTAAATAATTATTTGATATGCCCAATGGTACTCATTCTCTTAGATGCTATTATCTCTTTCTCATAAATACAGACTGATGTACATAATCTGCTTCATACATTTTTAAGAAGTGGATTGGCTTATATCTTTAAAACACTACTGAGTAGAAGGATTGTAATTAATTTTCTCAGTATTTTGTGAGCACCTACTAAATGCCAGGCACATTGTTGATGTTGAAGAGATAGTAGTGAATAAGACCCATGGCTCTGCATGTGGATGGAAGACAGGAATATTCTCAGGTGAGCAGGACTGTAGGCAGAATCATCCAGCTGCTTCCACAGTCATGTATCTCTATCCAGGAAAATGGAAGCGCTCTTAATGGACACAATTTGACTTTCTCTTGGTTAAACAGCACAGTCCTTATTTTATTGCTTTGGTCTCTTTAGAATCTGTAAACGTATTGCCACTAAGAGCTCAACTGGTTATCTCACCTCCAGGTCGCTACTTGGAACTGACACGGGATAGTTGGCACTGGCATGTCAACTCCGATACTCTGATTCTAAAGACATTGGGATCCTACCATTTTGCATAAGAACATTAAAATCAGAATTTTGCCAACATTGATTAAAGTTTGTTGAAAAAGAGATTTAGAGAGCACATTCCTTCCGATAAATTTAGTTATTTGATCAGTTTTCAAGAGGACATAGTCAAATCATTTTTTTCTCTTTCCAGTCTTATATTCATGTTATTAAATTATTTTTAATCAGAATCAATTCTTCTTCCATTTAAATTTCACAGTAAATGTTTGATTTATTGATCAGTTTTACCTCCATAACAATTTTAACAGATATTATTGACAAATATTGTAGATTTTCTTTTATAAGCCTTATTTCTATTTAGTTTATTTTCCCCAAATTTGACTTTTTGTATTTTCATGAAGTATTGTATTTTCCATTATAATTTATTTTGCTTTTTAGGGAAAGGTTTACTTGAACATTTTTGACTGTCACCAGTTTTATTTTAGCAGATTTTTTTCATATTTTTATATGAGATAACATTTTGTGTTTATTTTCTAGCTCACTCATAAATAATATATGGAAAGAGTAAGAGAATAATCCAGGCCATGATGCAAATGAGAACAGATAAGTAAAGGGAAAGTAAAGTGAAAGATAATGGAGAGATAGATAAATGGAAGAAAAGAGTACTAGAAGAGGAGGGAGCAAAATGTGCAAAATGAGGGAGTCAAAATAATAGGCTCCAAGCAGTGAGGAGTCAACAACCTGTACTTCTCGATACTAGCTGAACATTGCTGTACTACATTTGAAAATAAATTGGATGGCCCATTGCCATTTAATATGATGAAATGAACTTTTTTTTCCTTTGTAAATCTGGAAGACATTTTCTGTATCTTGACAATCACCTGTTTTCTCATTTTATTCTTTCATACTAAGCAGAGAATACTCCAGTTGTCTGTTTCTTTTCCTCACTGTATGGTTCATAATTTCTATAGGCATTGATAGGGTTGGACATTCCCCACCACAACTCATATTAAAATGTAATCTTTGGAGGTATTAAGAGGTGAAACCAGGTGGTATCTTTCAAAAACCAGATGGTATCTACACAGAAGTGAGTAATAGAAACAATAGAGAAGGCTGTGCCTCCATAAATGTAATCTACATATGAATTACTAGGTTAATGGATTCTCTCCAGAGTGGGTTTATTATAAAGGCTAGATTGGTTTACTTGTATGTGCCTATATTGATATTTGTGCCTTCTCTCTGCAGAGAATCCCCACCAGCAAGAAGGCACTCACCAGATGCAACTCCTCCACCTTGGACCTCCCAGAACCATGAAATGAATAAACCTTCATTCTTTATAAGTTACCCAATCTCTGGTATCTTGTTACAGCAACAGAAAACAAACTAAGACAAGCCTGTGGCTAGGAAGAATTTATTCAGATTTGCCTAATGAGGATTTGGGGAAAATGCAGCATCACTTGGAATGCATGTGCTCTTGAGGGAACATCTCATGAGACAGGGGACTTACCCTTTCTGTGAAATTCCATGTGAGTCCCCACTATAACCCTAACTGAAGTGAAATGGAATGATTCCCAAAATGGCATTGGTAAAACCCCATCCAGACCACAAAATCATTTGGGACTGCCAAGGTCATCTAGTCAGAACTAGTAACTAGAAACTAAAGCTTGGCTTGGCTTGGAAATGGAGAGTGAAGAACTGTCCCTCTGCAACTGCTGCCAGCAAGAGTTTTCCAAAGAGTCTTTGTATTCATTCTCCATAGCCTCATCTCCCTTTGTTATTGAGTTTTATACTTACTAGTTTTATATTTCCTCCTGACTAGATACCATAAGCTCCATGAAGAAAAGAATGAGGCCTGTTTTGTTCATCACTCCGTATGGGTATGTTTTGAAACTCTGGTACATAGCAGGTGCTCAATTCACATTTACTGAAAAAAAAATTAAATGAGTGAATAATATAGAGTTTCTGAACTTGGTACAGACCAGAGTTCCCTTAAAGAATAGTCCCCTCAATTCCTTTTTGTGGATATGGCAAGGCAAGAGGAAGAGTGCAGAAAAGAAGTGGACCAGAGTCCTTTTATTCCTGCCTCCAACTTTCTGTACCTTGTTAACAGTTATCTCCCCTTGTGTTTCCCTGGCATCAGTCGAAGGCTGAATCCAGAGTTGGATTTTCTTGCTTCCTTCAACAATGGATCCAGCTTCCATGAGGGTCAGTTCCAACCTCTTCCAAGGGAAGTTGGTAGAAGTGAAAAACTACAGGGTCTAGACCTGCCTTATGAGAACAAGCTGAGAGAAGAATAAGATGAGGAAGGGCAGACAACATGAAATTAAGAATGTATCTTTATTACTTGATATTGGAGTTTTTCAGATGTTTAAAGGGCACTAACATCCAGAGTACAGAAAATGGAATTGCTTCTAAATGACGATTCTAATTATAATGAAACCAGGAATAATTCACTTAATTTAGGTAGCAAATGCATACAGGGGTTACTCTTGCCTCTCTGAGCTGGTATCTCACTTCTCTTCTTTCATTCCTTACACTGCAGCAACACAGCCACCTTTCTGTTCCTTGGGAAACCAACCTTGCTTTTGACTCTAGGTCTTTGTGTTTTCTATTCCTTCTGCCTAGAATACTTTTCCTCAGCCTCCTCAGATGACTAGTTCATGCTTGTCATTCAGTTCTCTGCTTAAATTTTACTTTCTCATATTTTAACCTCCTGCCTAAAGTACACTCCTACATCATTCCTTTTTTTTACATTTTTTCCTAACAATCACCTCTATCTGTAATTTTCTTGCTTTTCTCATGCTTTCTGTTTTGTTGTGTTCATTATGGTATTTCTAGCCTCTAGATTATTGTCTGATACTTTGGAGGCATTTAATATATTCTTGTTGAACAAATGAATGAGAGGAGGACTGGAGAAGTCTGGGAATATGTGTGTACTAGATCACATAGACTAGTGAAGATTACATGGAAGAATTCGGATCTTATCTTAGTGTAGTATATTCATGAGGATTCTGGGTTACTACCCAGAATGCATTCATGCTAACTCAAGCAAAAATGGAATGCTCGGAAAAGATGCTATGCAGTTCCCAGTCGTGTTTGCTCATCAGGTATATGGGTCCCAGGCAAGTATTTTATTCCGAGTGCTCTATGACTGTTAACAATAAGTTAACAGATTAGATAAATCTAATCTATGGACATTTAAGTGATTAGATGACAATGCAAAATAAGAGGGATGAAGGCAGATAATTTTTTTAGCTAGATAAGGATCTATTGCAATGGAAATAAAGAACTATCTAATCTAGGATAATTGGTTGATTTAGTTAGGTGTATTCAGACATTTTCTGTATTAATCGACTTTTCTATTTCATTGCTGGGACAAAATATCTGATATACACAACTTAAAGGAAGAAAGGCTTGTTTTGGCTCATGGCCTCAGAGATTTCAATTCATGACCAGCTGGTTCCAAGGCAGAAACATCCTGGTAGAAGGGCATGGTGGAAGAGAGCATGGCAACCAGGAAGCAGAAAGCAATGAATGAGCCAGATAGTTTAGGGCTGTGGATCAGATATAGTCCCCAAGGTCACACCCCATGACCCACCCAGAAACACTCAGAAGTACGCTTTACTAATCTCCTGCTTTTCTAAGCTAATCAATTTGATAGTCAAGGCTGACCATTACATTCCTTTATCTTATACAAATAAGATAGCACATACACTGAGTTATGAAGTCACTCATTATTTTGCATTTCTCCCTGAGTGTTTTTTATCATTTCATTTTTGTTAACCTTAATTTTTTGTGGAATTATAATGAAACAGGTCCCCTAAAACATGGGTGTCCCTCGGACTTGTAGCTAGGGAAGAAGTCTTATTTGTTCAACTCTGAGGGTGGTGCTCCTTAGAAAACCACTGGAAAAAGTCAGGAGCCAGGCTCTGAGATTCACACCCAGGCACACCATGAAGACTAATCCAGTGAAACCCCCTTTTCCCTTTGGCATCAATAATGCTTGGGTCTGGATGACAGGAATCTTGGCACTTTGGATCCAGGCACTCTCCTACCATATCAGGAGTCTCTATGTGAAATCCTTTTCATATTGCTCAACCCCAAACAACTTCTCCTTCAGTACATTCTGATGGTTAGAAATCAAGATACACACCTGTCTTCCCAGCTGCAGAAGAATCAGGAGTACAATCTTTATTTTTGTCAATTCCACATTAGAAAGGTAAGGTCCCTAATATGGAAAATTACTCAGGTATATGGAGAATTTTCAATGATATTAGGTGCATCAGCATATCTGCTTTTTTAGCATTTTAAGTAAGAGAGTGATATAATTTAGGTTTTCAAAAGATCAAGCTGGCTTCTGGTTGCATAATGGGTTTGGAGCTGGCAAGACTGATAGTGGAGAAGCTATAGCAGAGGAGACTGGAAAGGAGCATAGCAGAAAGATGTGACACAGAGGTGCCTGAGACAAGGGAATGGCATGACAGCAGGGATGGAGAGATGGTGGGCAGAGAATAGCAACAGTGCAAAACATAGAGTGGACTGGAGGAGGTAAGGCTGAGGCGTTTTGCAGATCATCTCATTGAACATATACCTTAGATGTATCTTTTTCATTAACTTAGTCTTCTATTCTTGATGTCTATGAGGATGAAAGAAGACTAAAAGTTATCAAATTGGTCATTTAATGTCACCTAAGCAATGAAGTGTCAGAATGGGCCTGTAGCATTCTGGCTTACCTGATAACTGTATTTTAATCGAAGTATATAAAGAAGGCAGATTAACAATGTATTGAGGCTGGGGATATAGCTCAGTGGCACAGTGCCTGCCTGGCAAGCGCAAGGTTGTGAGTTCAATTCCTGGTACCAAAGAAAATAAACAATGTATTATTTTCCCCTCTTTTTCTTGTATGTTATTTTATTTGCTGAAATTGCAGCAGGCACCTAAGTCAACTTACAAGACTATTTCAATTGGCTCTTATCTCCTTAAGAACCATGAGCCCGGAACCCACAAACCAAAATCTAACGTGAATGTTGCAAATCTGAGCCACCAGTAAGTGCTTTAGAAAGGAATTTCCTGATGATGGTAAAACAAATATCAACTCTTCTATTACTAATCTGAAGACAAATACATATAACTGGATCCAGCCACAGCTAAGGGAAATTTAGAATTTTTAAGAAAGTCTGAAATGTTGAAAACCTTCCATAAGGAAGAATTATTTTTAGGAGATCCAATTATGAATGATAGAATGAAAACGAGTGAAGGAAAATTTGAACTGAATACCAAAGAGAGTCAAAATGCCAAGATTCCTATCATCCAGACCCTTCAAAAGGGTCACCTTTGTGGTGAAAGAGCAAATCTTGTCCTCCCTCCAAACAGGTTTAGTCATCACACTCGGTCAGCAAGACAGCCAAATTCCAGCCTGGCCAGGCTCTCGCTCACACAGGGAAAAGGTCCGTTCATCCCAAGGTTATCTGTGAGCAGCAGTGGTGATTAGATGAGAAGTTAATTTCGGAACAGATTTAGAGGATTTGCACCGAGTACCCAGAAATGTCAAGGCTCCTCTCATACTTCCATTGCTCTTTGACAATAGAGGTGAAGCAGAATGCAGCTGATGATCACCCACAGGAAACAAGCCCTTTATCATGACAACAAGCTATTCTAAGAAAATTATTGCTGTTATAATCGTAATTTATTGATATACAATGTAACAATTTTATTCTAAACAGTGGCTGGCTGACTGGTGGAATGTCTTCATTAACCATGAAATGGGTGTTCCTGATGATATATGAGGAAACACATTCAGTGAGGCTCATAATTTGCCATCCAAAAAATAATTTGCCACATTAGGAAAGGAGGGCTACATTTTAAACAGAATGTTTATATTTCCCACCCTGACATTTCATCTCTAAGACTGGAAAGTTTATAGATCTTGTGTATTCGGGGTTTTGTGGTTAGATTCAGAGGAATAACTAAAACCCTGCAAACAAGCTTATGTGGATGAATCCATTTTTCTTTCTTCTACTTTTTCTCCCCAGAGAGAGTGAGATACGTGTAGGAACATGGGTCAGAGGAAATCTGTTGCTGATTCTCATGAAATACAGATTGGGACAACAGGGACATTCCTGGCAGTGATCACCTCTGCACTTGAACTGCAACACTGCCAAGCAAAAGAACAGAAAGCCAAATCAAAGGGGACTCGCAATGTCCCCGGGTGAGAAGGCTTGATGGAATTCAGAGGCCACTTCTCCCCAGATTCCTCCATAGGTCAGAGTCAATCTCCATTAAAATCTCAGGGGCTTTACTGAAATTGAAATGCTGATTCCAAATTTGATATGAAAATAAAAAGGTCTTAGAATAGCCAAATCAACTTTGAAAAGAGTTAGAAAACCAATACTCTTTGATTTCAAGACTTATTACATTGCTACAGTAATTATAGTGATACGATATTGATGTAAAGCAGGAATAGACAAATTTCTTATGTAAAGAATCAGCTAGTAAATATTTTAGGCTTTGTGGGCCATACCGTCTCTGTCACAACTGCTCAACTCTGCTATGAAAACATGCCATATGAATTACCCGATATGTAAAAGAATGAGAGCAGCTCGGTTTCAATTTCAATAAGGCTTTATTTAAAGACATTGAAATTTGAATTTATATCATTTTTACATGTCATCTAAAAATGTTCTTTTGATTATTTTGACCTTTTTAAAAATGTAAAAACTACTCCGCATATGGATTGTACGTAAATAAGCAGTGGACCATTGTTGCCCTATGGGTGCTTGTTTGCTGACCCTGGCTATAAGGAATGACAAAATGACAAGTAGAACAGAAGGGATAGTCAAAAAATATACCCACATAGATGTTAGTACTTAGGTTTGACAAAGGTACACAGACAATTCTGTGGACAAGGATGACCAAAAGATGCTATTAATATATATGAAGAAGTAATAAAGATTAATATATACTCCATACATAAATATCAAGTCCAAATAGGTAATCTAATACCTAAAATTACTAAAACTCTAGAATATACAAGGAAGTCTTTGTGATTAAAAAGGGATTTCTTAGAATACCAAAAGAATGATACACAAAAGAATAAATTGATAAATTGGAACTTATCAAAATTACAATAACATCGCAAGACACCTGCTCTTGGGAAGACATTATTATTAGAATGAAATACTCACAAATAAATGAAGATATAAATTATTGTGATATATCCATATATTAGATCAATAAGAAGGAGTAAACTATTGAAGTATGCTACTACATGGATGAATCTCATAATAATTTGGGTTAAATAATCAGACAAAAATAATGTATATTGGGCTGGTGAGATGGCTCAGCGGCATAAGCACCTGCCTGGCAAGCGCGAGGTCCTGAGTTCAACTCCCGGTATGTTAAAGAAAGATAAACTGGAAACTTTTATAGGTAAACGGATGCAACTCGAGAAAATACTCACAAGTGAAATAAACCGGACGCACATTTGTAAACATCGTATTGTCTCCCTAGTATGAAAATGCAATTTCACTGTGACTATTCTATTTCTTAGTCTTCTATTTTTACCTAGCTTTTACATGGCTGAATCTTATACTGAGTAATGTTCTTCTCCAAAAGGTATTTGTACATTCTCTAATGTTTGAGTTTGTTAATACAGGAGAATGTTTACTTGTTATCTTTAAAAAAATAAAAATAAAAATAATAAATAAATAAATAAATAAAAAGAAACGAAAAACAACTCTGTAAACTGAGGCTCCCTTACTTCAGGGAAAACATGATACCAACAGAGAAGAGCTCTGCCTGGGGAGGGACACTGACTGTATCAAATTGCAGTGCGTCTTTGTCCATGAGATGCGTACATATAGTTATGACTTTAAAATTCATAGCTCTTACATTTAATCTTTTCCTCATCGTCAGTGATTTCTCCCTATTATTTTAGTCTCTCTGTGTGAAAAGATATCTTTCATAAAGAAAATAATAATGTATATTATATAATGTTTAAAACTGCAAACTGATCTTTAGAGATAGTTAATTTCTATTAACTAATTTGTGAATGATTTCTATTCACTTAATTTGTGAATGGTTTTGAAAATAAAGATGTACCCATTCTTATCCTCTAAGCAGGAACATCAGCAAAGGGTTACAAAAGAGCAAGAAGAAACTTTTGTAGGTGATGGTACATTGATTAGCTTGATCATGGCAATGATTTTTCAAGAGTATATAGGTGTTAAAACCTATCAAAGGATGCATTTTAAATAGATGTAGTTTATTGTACGTCTATTATATCTCAATAAAATATTATAAAAACAGATAATAAAAAGACTCTTATAGGGGCCGGTGAGATAGCTCAGCGGCATAAGCGCCTGCCTGGCAAGCGCGAGGTCCTGAGTTCTACTACCGGTACCCACATAAAAGGGAAAAAGGGCTGGTGATATCGCTCAGCGGCACAAGCACTTGCTGGCAAGTGCAAGGTCCTGAGGTCGACTCCCGGTACCCACATGAAAAAAAAAAAAGACACTTATAAATAATATAGGTATTACAATTATTAGACAAGCCTTTAAATAATCCATGTTTATTAATCAAGAAAATAAAAGATATAATGAAGATTTTTATTATCAAAATAATATTTATACTAAATAAAAATCTAAGAGCAGAAAAATAAAATTTCTAAAATTATAAGCTTGAATTAGGTTCAACAGTTAAGACAAATCATAAGAGAGGATTCATTAACTAGAATACAATTTATATACTACTTATTTATTTAAAACTAAGAAATCATAAAAACACGTAAAATATTCATTTTGTTCATTGGTTTGCAGCCTGTCTACATAGATCGTTGACCGTGGCCATGGGTTTTCAATCTAAAGCTCTGCCTTAGGTTGCAGTTTCTGGGATTACTGTGTTCAGGTCACAGGTTTGTGGATGGGCGAGGTCCCCAAACTCCATGTGTCCAGGAAGTGGGGTAGGAGCCCCCTGAACCCCATGTGCTCATGGCAAAGCGGCCTTATGCTCAAGAATTTTAAATGAAATAGAGAATTTCTTTTTTTTTTTTTTTTTTTTTATTTTAAAGAGAAGAAAAAACAAAACAAATCAAAAGAAGAACAAATTTTTGAAACAACATAATAGGAGGGTAACAATGGTTAATACTTTACGTATTACTATCTTTAAGTTAGTTATTCAGGATACCAGACATTAACATTCAATTGTCCAAACATTATTGGCACAAACCTTACTCTTCAATGAACTAAGTAAAATTGGTAGTGTATCTATCTTAACCATCTTATATATATATACAATTTTTTTCCCTTTCCCTTCTTTCTTTTCCCTATTGCAGTCTCTCTTTCCTTTTGACCAGTTTCTTTTTGATTCACCATGTCTATTGTACATTTTGGATCTTATTTACTCTTTCAGTTTCTCATACTAGAGAGACAATACGATGCTTACACATGTGCTTCTGGTTTATTTCACTTATGAGTATTTTCTCGAGTTGCATCCATTTACCTATAAAAGTTTCCAGTTTATCCTTCTTTATGGCTGAATAGTACTCCATTGTATAAAAATACCACATCTTTCTTATCCATTCCTCAGTTGATGGGCATTTGGGTTGTTTCCAAGATCTGGCTATTACAAATTGTGCTGCTATAAACATGGGTGCACATATATCGCTGTGGTATGATGTTTTTAATTCTTCTGGGAAGATGCCCAGAAGGGGAATAGCTGGGTCAAATGGGACCTCCAACCCTAGCTTTTTGAGGAATCTCCACACTGACTTCCACAGTGGCTGTACCAGTTGACACTCCCACCAACAGTGAAGAAGGGTTCCTTTTTCCCCACAGCCCCTCCAGCATTTGTTATTAGTTGATTTCTTAATAATAGCCATTCTTTCTGGGGTGAGATGGTATCTCAGTGTTGTTTTAATTTGCATCTCTCGAATGACTAGTGATGTTGCACATTTTTTTGTATATTTATTTGCCATTAGTATTTCTTCACCTGAGAAATGTGTATTCATCTCAGATGCCCATTTTTGGAGTGGGTCTTTAAATTTGGGAGGTCTGATTTTTTTGAGTTCTTTATATGTTCTCGATAGTAATCCTTTGTCTGAGGAACAGCTGGCAAACATTTTTTCCCACATTGTGGGTTGTCTCTTCACTCTGTTGGTGGTTTCTCTTGCTGTGCAAAAGCTTTTTAATAAGATGAGATCCCAGTTATTGATTCTTTGGGATAGTTCCCGTGCGGTTGAGTTTTTATTCATAAAGTCTTTGCCTACACCAATGTCTCCAAGGGTTTTACCTATCCTACCTTCCAGCAGATTTAATGTTTCTGTTTTAATATTTAGATCTCTGATCCATTTTGAATTTAGTTTAGTGCATGGTGAAAGATATGGGTCTAGTTTTAATCTTCGGCATGTGTAGAGCCAGTTTTTCCAGCACCATTTATTAAAGAGGCTATCTTTCTTCCAGCGAATGTGTTTGGCACCTTTGTCAAAGATAAGGTGGCTTAGTATGTCTGGGGTTGTTTCAGCATCTTCTAATCTGTTCCATTGATCTTCAGGTCTGTTTTTTGGCCAGTACCACACTGTTTTTATCACAGTAGCTTTATAGTATAATTTCAAGTCGGGGATTGTGATGCCCCCTGCCTTGCCTTTGTTGCCCAGAATTGCCTTTGCTATTCTAGGTCTCTTCTGATTCCAAATGAATTTTAGGATTGTTTTCTCTAATTCTGTGAGATATGCTGTTGGAATTTTGATTGGAATTGCATTGAATCTGTATAACAATTTTGGAAGTATGGCCATTTTCACTATATTGGTTCTTCCTATCCAGGAGCAAGGGATATCTTTCCATTTTCTGATATCCTCTTCAATCTCCTTTTTCAGAGTACTGTAGTTTTCAGTATAGAGGTCTTTTACATCCTTTGTGAGGTTGATTCCTAGGTATTTCATTTTTTTGGATGTTATTGTGAAAGGTATTGTTTCCCTAATTTCTCTTTCAGTAAGTTTGTTATTTGTGTACAGGAAGGCTATTGACTTTTGAGTATTGACTTTGTATCCAGCTACACTACTGAATTTGCTTATTAAATCTAGCAGTTTTTTAGTGGAGTTTTTGGGGTCTTCTGTTTAGAGTATCATGTCATCTGCAAATAATGATAATTTAACTTCTTCCTTTCCAATCATTATTCCTTTTATTTCTTTCTCTTGTCTAATTGCTCTGGCTAAAGTTTCCAGAACTATGTTGAATAAGAGTGGGGACAGTGGACATCCTTGTCTTGTTCCTGAATTTAGAGGGAAGGCTTTCAGTTTTTGGCCATTTAGTATAATATTGGCTGTTGGTTTGTCATAGATAGTTTTTACCAGATTGAGATAAAGACCCTCTATTCCAATTTTCTGTAGGGTTTTTATCATGAAAAGGTGCTGGACTTTGTCAAAAGCTTTTTCTGCATCTATTGAGATGATCATGTGATTTTTGTCTTTGGTTCTGTTAATATGGTGTATTACATTTATTGATTTATGTATGTTGAACCATCCCTGCATCCCTGGGATGAATCCAACTTGGTCATGGTGTATAATCTTCTTGATGATTTGTTGGATTCTGTTTGCCAGTATCTTATTAAGGATCTTTGCATCTATGTTCATTAGGGAGATTGGCCTGTAGTTCTCCTTCTTAATTGGGTCCTTCTCTGGTTTTGGTATCAGGGTAGTGCTTGCTTCCAGGAATGAATTTGGGAGTATTGCTTCCCTTTCAATTTCATTGAAAAGTTTGAGAAGTAGGGGCGTTAGGTCTTCTCTAAATTTCTTGTAGAATTCGGCAGTGAATCCATCAGGGCCTGGGCTTTTCTTTGTTGGGAGGTTTTTAATTACATCTTCAATTTCGTTAGTTGATATTGGTTTATTTAGGATTTTTAAATCTTCTTGATTCAACTTTGGTAATTCATACGAATCTAGGAATCTGTCCATTTCTTCTGCATTTTCCATCTTAGTAGAATATAAATTTTCAAAATAGGTATAGATGATCTTCTGGATTTCTGCAGGGTCCGTCGTGATATCACCCTTTTCATTTTCAATTGCATGGTGAAATAGAGAATTTCAACACAATTACCAAGTTACCAAAACTAACTCAAGAAGAAATAAAAATATGAATACTACTGGGTCTGTTGCAGAAATTGAATCTAATACTGTGAACAAACTCACATGAAGGCTCTGTTCAGACACTTCTGAGTGAAGTTTCTCAGTTGTTTAAAGGAGGAATAAAATCAATCTTACATCAATTGTTTGGAAGAATAGGAAAAAAGTGAGATATTTTTCAACTTATTATATGATGCCAACTGCAAAACTTCTTAACAGAATATTAGGAAATCGTAGTGGACAACATATGAAAAGGAAAATACATAATGCCTAATACTGGTTTATTTCAGTGCTAATTTGACAAGTGAAAAATCAGTCACAGTAAATCACTGCCTTAAAAGAACACATGGGAAATCATAAAATCATTTTAATAAATGAAGAGACAGCATTAGAAAAAACCCAAATCTTTCATGATAATATAACATTTTCTTAGTCTATTAAAAATAATATAGAAAACATCTACAGTGATCCTTACACTTAATTGTGAAGTATTACAGGATCTCCCCTCAGATTGAGGAAAGAAGGAAATCTGATCTCTTCAATTCTATTTTACATTGTACTAGAGGTCATAGCCAAGACAATAAAAAGAAACAGAATTAAAAGGCATACAAATTAAGGAGGAAAAAGTAAAACTGTCATTATTCACAAGCAACATGAGTTTGTATGTAGAAAATCCAAAAGAACAGAAGACAACTTATTAAAATTAATAAGTGAATGTAGTAAAAATCAATTGAGTTTTTAGTGTAATGTAATAAAACTTCACAGTTCATAAAGTTTCAAGTGATGAATGTATGCATGGGTACTGTAAAAAAAAAGTTAGGATCCAATGCCAAAAATCTCTGAGGTTAAGTTTTTTTTTTGGGGGGGGATGTATTGATTAAAGACCCTAAATTGGCAAATTCCAATAATATGGCAACAAACTAGGGAAATTAAAATGTAAAGAATGATGGCACTTGGCATAACTATCAATTACTTTAAATAAATCTGATAAAAGATTTATAAGATTTCTATGAGGAACATTCTAAACTATTGAAAAAAAGTTAAAATTAGTCATGTTTGGGGATTGACAGACTCAACATTGTAAATATATCAGTTCTTTCCAAATTTACCTATTGATTCATTGCCATACCAGTGAAAATCTGGCAGATTTTTAAAATAGAAATTAGCAAGATGATTCTAAAATTTATGTGGAAATGCACATGGAAAGAATAGCTAATTATGAAGAAGTTGGAAGATTTATACTATCAGACATCAAAAGTCATTACTTATGGTTAGACTGGCTATAAAAAAAAATGCCACTGCTATGAAATGGAGAAAATAATCATTGGGTGTCTGCAAAGAAAAACTGTGAATCAATTCCAGGAACCATATTCTTAAGTATGAAAGACAAAACTTTTCAGATATAACCTAAGAGAATTTCTTCATGACCATTTAGTGGATGAGTAAAAATGAATTAATCCTGTTTTGCGCTCAGGCTTTCTCACCCAGAAACTAGCTCAAAAGTGCGAAGCGAACTGTAAAGTTTGCTGTTTATCTGATCATTTCAACGTCCTGTGTCTTGATCATAAATGGTCAGCTGGAGTCTTTGTATGTCTGTCTCTCTATAACAAAGACAATGAAGGGAAAAATTGGGAATGGATGTTGAAACTCTGAACTCTATCTTTTTAACTATATAGTAAATGAGAAGATAAATCCATATAGCAAACTATTAATAATTTACGGGGTTATAATATTTATTCCCAAATCTATTTTCAATAATTAAATGAAAACTTCCATTTTTTTTCCATTTCTTCTTTTTGCATCATTTGGATTCTACTTATGTTTTGTATTCCATACCCAGTTGGAGAGGGTGGTTGTGATAATAGCAACCACAACAACCACAATGCCGAAGTGATATAAAGTATAATTAGGAACATGGGCTTTGGAGTCAACTTTCTCTGGCACCCCATGGTAGATGCTTAGAAACTACCTAAATTTGGGCAGGACAGTAAGTCTCTCTGAGCCTAGGCTTCTGTGAGGGCTAAATGCAGATGGCATTTGTGAAAAGCTTGACTTGATGTCCAGTTTATAATAGTTGGTCAAAAAGAGAGGCTGATTTTTAATTTCCTTTTAGTATGAGTCTTATTGCTATCTAAAAGGAATTCTTAATCTCCAAAACATCAGTGACTCAAAATTTAGATTTCAAAGAGAGTCCATATCAAGGGATTTTATGAAGTGGCTTATGCTTTTACTAAATACGCTCTATGAATTCTATGCAATTAATTATTCAAAGTTGCTTTATTTCCCTTTCTCCTTGTATCCATAGCATTTGTTTTCTTTCGCCCCCTCTACTGTGGCCAGCCCCAGGGAACAAAAAAGGAGAGGGTTTATGTGATTTGAGGCTTTTTACTAGCAGGACAAGTCCTAGATTGGACCTGAAGTAAAAGTGGGTTCTCCATTGCGCAGAAATGATGAGTCCCATGATACTGTACACAACCTTCTCACTGTTGTGGGATTCTACATTTTACTGTTTAAAAACATGTGGCACAAATTATGCCGTAGGCCGAAGTTATTCATGAGCAGAGCCTTGCTTTGTTTTTTTTTCCTGGGACCACGTGCTGCTAGCTTCTTGTTTTACTTGTGGACAGCGGCGCACACTGCAGTAGCTGGAATCTCTTCTTCTTGGCTATCCCATGGATACCAACTCATGCTTGTCCCTTGGATGTCCTATCATTGAAGAATAGGGTCTTTTTTATTTACAAATGTGAAAACCTGCAGCCAGGCATATCTTTTTTACAATGCAGTGAACCTTCCAAACCCTTGTCTTAGTCTCTTGGAACCAAACAAATTACATGCCATACTGTGCCGTATATCACAGCTAGAATGTTTATAACATCTGGCCAAGTGGAGTTTGGGAATGAGCTTCTCTGGTGAGCTGGAGCAGATTGGGCCTTTGACTGACAAGCTGCCTTTTTCTCGAAATTTGACAATTTGAGGTCCTTCACCTATCCATGCAAAAAAACCTTAACCTCAGAGATCTTCGGCTTTTGACCCCAATATTTTTATACAGTAACCATACATACATTTATCACTCTGCGCTTTACGAACAGTGAAGGTTTATTACACTGCACTCAAACCTCATTTAACCTTTTCTCTTGAAGCAATACGTTAAAAAAGAGTTGTGAGAGTTTGTACAATCAAGACTGGTTGGTTGACTCTTTGTTGTGCTTTTCTGGAGAAGCCTTTGGCATAGATGCTTGTGGTCAGTAGATGTTTCCTGTAACCTTGTGCAAGCTTACCTTTCTGTTCTCTTAGGAACACAAAGTTCTTGAAAACTTCTGGGTTGGTGAGATTTTAAAATGGAAAGACCTCAGAATTTATTGGTCCCAAAAATGATCAGATCCGTCCCTGAGGTACACCTTTATACTTCCATCTCTGAGTATTTTGCCTATTTTTCCCCTTTTCAAATTCATACATCAGCCATCACACATGAGCCACATCATACTCAGTAACAATTATTTCTCTATTTACTATTCTGACCCATGTAAAACTCCATTCTCTAAAACTTTCTTCTTGCCTAAGTATGACTTTCATACTTTATTATCAGAAGCCATTTTGGATTATTTTTTGAATTTTATTTCTATAAATATTGCTTTCTCAACTTGCTTGTTAGTTTCCTGAAGACTGGAATTATATGCCATACTGGTGAACTCCAAAGTGAACACCATGCCCAAACTTCAGTAGGGAGACAAACTAGGCTGCAGGAATATGTTTTTATATAGTCGCTTTTAAAAATAATCATTCTTGTCTCAAGATACACATACCTTACTAAAAGGGCAATAACTTAAAATGGGGCAGAATTTCCTCCCTTGGATGTTCAAAAGTGTCATACAGTTGTTATTCCTTGGAATCGGGCCTATTTGGATCTCGTGTCTGAGAGCAGTTAGCATGTGGTTTCATGTACCTAAAGGCAATGTTTTAAATCATTTACTTTTTTCCCTCTCTTTTAAATTCCAGTTGAAGTGCAGGGGCTATCTGCAGTATTGAGTTGTCAGGTGAGGTTTGAAGCTTGAGAAACGGGGCCAGGTCTACACAGGAAAAGTAAACAGAAGTACGTGTGCCATTTGTATGTCATCCCTACAATGTGCATCTCAAAAACAAGTCTGAGAGCTAATGCTGTGGTTGCTGCTTGTGTTACTTTTTGATTTGCCATTTAGGTGACTCATTGACACCAGTGCCAATCAACAGCGATAACTTTTCTCTGTTTTGGAGGAAATGGAAAATGTTAACTCTAACTTCAGGTGGATCTCTGGACATTCAATAATAATAGAATGAATCATTTTGGTTCATCTTTTCCATTTTATTCAACCAAGCTATTGTTTCTCTTTCTGTCCTTGCTTCCAATCCAAGCTTTCCATGAGTTATGACCTTACCGTCATATGTCCTTTGTTTTTCTGGTGTTTTGGGGATAGAACAAATAGGTAACATCAAGCAGAGATGCCAAATACTTTAATTAGTTGGTTTATAATACCAGAAATGCCAGAAAGTATATTCAGAGCTCTGACATCTTTTTATTTATGTAGCATTTATTTGGTGCTTAATACCCATCACACACTATTCTAGGTGCTCTCTGTATATTAAAACACTTAATCCTTTTAATTACCCTCTGATGTGGGTACTATAATAATCTCCCCTCAGAAAACTGAAGCACAAAGAGGTTCCAACTATTTTGCCTAGGGTCACATAGTCAGTAAATGGCAGGCCTGAGATTTGAGTCGGGTTCCAGAGTCTATGCTTTTAACTACGTGCTTCAGTAATTATGTTCTGTGAGTTTTATTCTTGTTTAACAGGTACTTGTGGAGTACATCGTGCTCAAAGCATTACATAAAACAACTTTGAGAATATAGAGAAGAGGACCCAGTAACTGTCTCCAAACCCTGAAGAGGAGTGAAGGTCATGTCCAGCTCTGCACAACACAGATGTGTCATTCTCTCTGCCCTCAAGTACATCTGATTCTTTGCTGTGGAGAGGGAATGGACTCAGATGTTGGTAGGATTGATGACTCATTCTACAAGGAAAGTACTTACTGAAGTGCTGGTTTTTTGGACGGAACTTTTAGGTGAGTTGTGTGGGATTAAAAAATATAACTTCTTCAACAAACATTTGTTAAGCAGTGGTAAGTACAAGGCATGTCATTAAGGAATACCAGAATATTGTAGGTCCTTACCTTTAAATATTATTACAAAAGTCACCAATATAGACCTTATGGGAAAAAGACAGTGCAAGAAGTAATATAAATTTGTCAATTTCATGTTCAGTCTGTTCCTGTACATCTATTTTTATAGGGAAGGGCCACAAGAGAAACCGGAGGGGGAAGAAAACAAAGGATTGGATGTATGCCAACAATTCTAGCATATATCAGTTAGTAGGACTCAGATCTCATTCTAACTGTCTATGGATTCTCACTGTGGGTACCCCTGCTTGGCAAAAAATAAACCTATTTTTTTAACAAATCCATAAGCATCATGAATTGAGCCAATGCACTAGTCCCTTAGGAATACTAAATGTACCCCATTTCATTTATAGGAAAGAAGCGAATTTAGACAGAGTGGTTTTGTGTAAACCATAAACTGGATTTAACAAGGCAGGAGGCTTGGGAATCCATGGTCAGGCTGCTTGCTTTTCCTGGCACCTTGTTAAATATAGTTGAAAGTTTGCATGCTGGGGAACAGCCCACTTTCTCTTTGTTCCCCAGAACAGCTCTAACTGACCTGGGAGGCCTGGGTGGACAGGTTGGAATCTTAGCTACTGCAGCTGGAAGAGAGCTCAGTGGCTCAGGGGCTTGTGTGTGAGTCCTGTATACAAGCCCTCCAAGGAATGGAACTGCCTGTAGTGCTGGCTCCAACACTTAACAAGACTTACTATCAAACCACTCTTTTTTTTTTTTTTTTTTTTGTGGGTACCGGGGGTCGACCTCAGGACCTCGCACGCCAGCAGGTGCGCGTTCCGCTGAGCGATATCACCGGCCCTTTTTTCGTATGTGGGTTCACGGGAGTCAAACTCGGGCCCTCGCGCTTGCCAGGCAGGCGCTTACGCTGTTGAGCCGTCTCACCGGCCCTCAAACCACTCTTGCTATGTCTAGATTAAATCCCTCATCTTGCAGTTCAGTGCATCTCCTTTTGTTTTGCCCCAAATAAAGAGGGAAAGAAGTTGGTCAGCGTTGCCTGTGTAGAATAACTATTTAGACACTTGAAATCTATTATTAAATTTCCTCACAGTCTCCTCTTCTTCAGAAAAACACTGACGCTCGCTCCGACTTATTTTCCCCACTCACACTTTCCTCTCTTAGCTTTAGCTTCTTCACCAGGTGCTTATTTCTTGAGGCCACCTAGAGATCAAACTGCATTTTTCTTAATGTTATCCATGGTGGGAAACAGTGGTGGGGGGGTTTGTTTTTCTTTCAGTGTCATCATTTTCTGGTGGGGTTAGTCTTTCACAATCTCAGGATATCATCTACTGGCTTGAATGAACTGAGGAACCTCCCCGAATCTTTAAGCATTCTGGGTCTCTTGCTAGTAAAGTGGTGTCATGCACATGCAAATGAATGTGGTTTCTCTGGACTTTAAGTCTGTTCTTAAACATTATATCATGATGTAATATGTACCTCTACGATGTTGTGATACTGGAGATAAACCCAGGGCCTTTACTCTGATCTATATCCCCCAACTTTTTAAAAATATTTTATTTTGAGACAGGTTTCTTACTAAGTCACTAAGTTGCTCAAGCTGGGCTGGAACTTGGATTCTCCTGTCTCAGCCTCCCAGAGTGCTGGGAATACATGCATGTAACAGCATACTTGGCTCTGTATGCCTCTTCTTTAAATATAGTATCAAGCCACATTGCTGCTTAAATTAGGAATGAAGTATCACTATGGGTATGTGTGTATGTGTGTATTTATCTACTAACTCTAATTTGTAATTTGTATACTAACTGTTTAATTTGTAATCAATGATTAGAAGGATTCTGAGGTTCTGTGTAGTTAGGTGATAAAGAATAACATGATTAAAGGCTAACATGATAAAGGCTAACATGATTTCTGCGTAGCATTAGATGTGGGGGACAATAAATGTGAAATTACTATTGCCAAGTTGTATACCTAAATAAGTGATTAAAAAGTGAACATAACAAGCAACTGTGAATTTTCCTCCCCTCCCTGATATTTCCCTTAGGAAACACATTATTTTTATCGATCCACCTATGGATACCTTCATTAGGTAATTTCTCATTTACTCTAATTCAGCATATCCAAGGATATCTTGGGACCACTTTTACCCTCAATCCCTTGTATTCTATTTTCTAGCCTGAAGTCTTGGTAAATATCTCCATTCTCATTTCCTGATCACATCCTACGATTTTATCAATTCATTCTAGAATCATTCTAACAGCCCAATAATGCCTTGGTTACCTCTTTTCCCACCATTTGGCCATCCTGCCAACACTCTGCTGATGTTTCATTCATGGCAGCCCATTGCCCACGAATTACTGGTTCTGTGTTGCTTAATGTAACCCAACTAAATACTTCTTCCTTTTTACTGACTTTTGAGCTTTTCCCGAAGTAGATAACATCTAAAATTCTTACTTTCCCCCCACTTCTCAGGAATCCTTTTGTTTGAAAAAATGTTAAGTATGTTTTGCACATTCAAAGACTTTTCACCACTCACCTACAATCTCCTCCCCTCTTTCCATCCATCTAAATCTTACCCATTGTATGAGACCCGTCATCCATGAAGCTTTTCTAAATGTAGATTGCCAGCCTTTATTGGTGTCTCCTTTCTCTAACCTCCTACTACAATTATATTCTGTCACTTAGCCCAATTACATAGTTTTCATGCCTCACTAATTGTTCTGGGTGAACCAACTGGTCTCTGTCTTCAGATAGACTCTGACTTTCTTCAGAAAGAAACCCTTTCCTTGCTTTTGTATTCAATTGCCCCCAGCAGTGCTATACTCAGTAATAGTACTCCAAAAGTACCTTTAACATTACCCTCCAAATAACAAGTCTGACAGCTTTTTACAATGAAGAGAATTTTTAAAAATAATTTGGACAGTCTTTATGGCTTTGAATGAATAAATTAATATTGCAAAAGCTATAGTTACCAGTGACATTAGTAAAGAAAAATGTATTAGAGGAATCACACATAGTTAATAAATGATTCTCTTTTGGGGAAGAATAAAAGTGATTTCATTTTGACAGAGCTCAAAGTATTATTAATTACACAGATGCTAATATGGTATTGAGGAATAGCATGGAAAGGCACTGAAATGCAATTTCTCACCTGGCTTGCATAAAGGTGATGAGATGTTCAACACAAGATTTCTCTACTATGGCAGGGTGAACACATTAAAAAATTTCCCACAACATCCAAAGCAAAAAAATACTCTCAATCAATCATTAGTATATAATATTCACTATCACAGTCAGGAAAAATCAGAAAGGAACCTGTTGGCTATGATGTTTCTCATGTCAGGATAGGGCCTCCTTCAGCTGAGGACATTTTAGAAACCCAGGGAAGACACCATTGGACCTCAGCATAGCTGTTATTCTGTTCTCTGTGTGTGATGGTGGAGCTTTTCGAAAGTCACCTGAGAAGCAAAGCAAAACTGAGCCATAGCATGGCATTTCTGAACCACAGCTAGTGGCTTAATTGATTTATACTTTATTCTTTTCAAAAGACAGCTGAATGTCAAAGGTCTTTCTTTTGTATAGTACTGGAAAACTGGTTGTCAAACAACCTCTACTCATTTAATAATTTATCCCATTTTGTAACAGAAAAGCAGCTGACATGCAGTAAATCTACTCCATATTTAAATTACTACATTGAACGATAATAAGGAGAATGAAAAATCTAGTCCATTATTTAAAATTAAACATATATGAAACAGTTTTTTCCAAGTGATCACCAAAGGCTATAGTTTAAAGGCAGCACTGAAGTCCTGAGTGGAATAAAAATGCCTAACCGTGATTTGCAAATGGCAGCAGAATTATTTATTCTATTTTTTCTATACATAAGGAATTGAGCTAAATGAACAATGTTTAAGCATGTCAGAATTTCATCTATTTTGCATGAGCATTCTCAAATATCCTGGTGGGGGTAATTGCTTGCAAATACATTTAACTAATGATATGTTATATCCTTACTTGATATAAAACTATTAAAAGATACGTTATTGCATTTGACAATGCCATGCAGCTGGGTCAGATCTTAATGACAGATTTCTGCATTTGTGAATTAAGATACACGCTGCTGGAAGCAAATATTTTGTACAAATAAAAGCTATATACTATGTAAGTTTGATCATTTATCTAAAATTCCCATTTCTGTTTGTTGGGAGCTATATTAGAAAAGAAGGGCTTTGTCCATTTCCTAAAATTAGAAAAGGAATCTAGAGCTATAATTGAATCCTCTTATTACCCCACTACACTCAGGAGGAGAAAGAACTTGTAAAATCTACCATGTGGTTTTAAAGGTCCACTTAGAGTGTGGTTTTGCAACCCTTATAGGCTGAGGTGACTAACATGCCTCAAACCAATTAGAGAAAGTGGCCCAGTCCCCCTATGAAAAGAAGAATATTTATTTTTAAGGTGAATTAAACTAGGCTGAAAGGAAATATTGGATTGGAACAATAATTCAAGAAAAAAATGACATAAAAATCCACTTGCAAAAATACTTCTTGTAAAGAGAAATTGTAAAAATTTGCTGCAAGGATTCTTCACACCTTCACTTTGAGGGGAGATTGGCTTTTTTATTTTTTAGTCCTTTCTTAGTTTTGCCTGAGGTCAATATATAGAGGGTCCAGCTTGTATCTGTGTGGATTAATTTGTTTGGTTCTGTGAGCAAAACCCCAGTGTGATTTCTCTTATTGACAATGAGCTAAAATGCATATTAATTTGTTTCCAGTGCCAGGATTCATGAGACTCCAAGACGGATTGTGAAGCAGGCATTAATGCTTATACATGATTATGGAACTTGGGGAGCTAGCTTGGCATCCCACTGAAAGTCAGATGATGTTATGATTACAAGGAAGTATTGATATACTTCCCTAATTGTTTCTTAGGACTTTGGATTCTATTTATGATGTCATTACAAAGCTATGCATTATCTGCATAATCACCAAGGAAAAGACTCTCTGATGAAGGGAAATGCATCCCACTGAGATAATGCCTCAAGCTACTGCTATACATCCAACGGCATATCTATGGTGTTGAAATAATAAGACAGCATGGAATAATGATGAATTCTTGTTCCCATCATGACAGAAAGCTTTCCCCAAATTATCACTATTACTGGCTTAATTGATCTACACTCAGTGAAAGGATTTCAGCAAATGGATGGCTTTAGGACTCAATCCCTACCCCACAGCACAATTTCTGACATTATCAGCCTAAGAAAGGCCAGCTACTCTTTGCAGAAGCTGAGATCACCCTGCACGGAATGCACATTGCATCTCTGGAATTGTGTGTGTATGCACGTGTACTTGTGTGAGCATGTATGAGGTTCTTTAAACAAACATGCACACACAACATTTGGTTGAGGACTTGCGGTTGAATAATAAAAGTAAGATAAACTTGCCTCTGGAGTAAAAGGGAGAAGATAATTTTTCTCGTGAACAGACTTTTCACAGTGAAAAAATTACACATTATCATCGCTTGGCATTATATATATGAAGCTCTCACCTTGACTCGGCAGCCTGGCAAGACTAGATCTTTTATATGGCAAAGAACAGTACAATATACCTTTACTGCAAGGTTTCAGTTACATGGTAATTCTGATACATATTCTCTCGCTCTCCTTAAAAGGCACGTATGCTCTGATTTTCAACATCATTGAAGATTATTACAACTCCACTTCATAATATACTGTAAATTTTATTATAAAGCACCAGTTCCTTGGCTCCTAAGAACAATCTTAGGCAAAGAGTGCCCTATACTTCTTACTCTTTCAGTAATGTGAGAGGAGACCTAATGAAGCGCTTTATGCAAATTTTGCAGTTATCAGGTAAAATCTTCACATAGAAAATCTGCCACATGTTGTAAAATTTCTTTAGGTTATCAAATGCTAATGATGACTCAGAACACAGCCCACAGAGGATCTTTGAAATCCTTCATAAAAACTGTATTCCACCCCAATATCAGAGGCCTTGGAAATTCCACCACTCTGAAGACGTGGGTTTGTAATTAGCACAGTGCAGGCTTCTCTGCCCTCTGAAACCATAATGTTAATTACAAAAATTACACTGTGTTTAAAAGTGCAATTAAGAGACTCCACTGCACAAAGGGAATCTTGGAACCTCTTTTCACACTTTGAAGCCAGGTCATAATGTAGCCCATAAAAGGGAGGCCAAGGCTCATTCCCTTTTAAAGGCTTCAGAAGACCAGAGAGGCGATCTCAGCGAGAACAAGCTCTACTGAGCTCCACAGTGCTCTCAATGGATAATGTTCCACCTGAAGCAAGGGACAGGGCAAAAGGAGAAAATGAGCTGAAAAATGATGGCTGTTTGACACTCAACTTGGCTGTTGCCAACATCAACACCCAGCTTGGGGTTATACTCTGGGCCAATTCTAGAGTTATTAGCTTGGTACCGGTGTCTATGTGGCTGTCAAAGTGGGACACCTATATACGTCACAAAAATAGTAAGATTGGTGAGTTCCAGACTAGTTTTATTGAATGTAACACTATTAAGACTTATTTGCACACACACACACACACACACACATGAAAAATACTTATACTAGGAAAGACCTCCACTTGATACCTCAAACTTCCTAGAGGTACAAAGGGATAGAATTATAGAATTAAATTGATGGTCTTCTTTGATAACTTCATGGTAGGGCTCGGGCTGCACTGCTGCTGAAGTGCACTAACGGTTAGTACGTGCAGGCAGTGTAGATCAGTGAGCAGCACACTGGAGCAAGAAAGCGAGCCTTGGCTTAGAGTTTCCAGTCTGCAGCGTGTGACATTTAGTAATGATTTAAATTTCAAAGCCTCAGTTTTCCCACCAGGATAGTGAAAATAAGGCAGATCTTGAAGAGGATCAAAATCAGATTATCTGGAATAAAGTATTGGAAATAAAACTTCTCAGAAGTCTGTAAAATAGGCAGCATGTACAATGTAATATTACTTTAGATGTGCCCTGGGTGAGCATTATGAAAGCAGGGGTCATTTCTTCAGAAAGTTCTTTATCTCACCCTGTGTCACTGATTGAATTGCCCCCTCTTCCCTTCGTGTATTGAAATCACAACTCCCAGCATTTCAGAATGTGACCATATTTGGAAATCAGATCTTGCAGATGCAATTAATTAAGATGAGCTCATGGGGGGGCTAGTAAATATGACTTATAAAAGGGCAAATTTAGGCATGGAGACAGGGAAGCCGATGTGAAGGGGCGAGGAGAAGAGGGCCATCTAGGAGCCAAGGAGAGAGTTTCCTCACGGTTCTCAGAAGGAACCCATTCTGCCTCTGCTACCTTATCTTACACTTCTGGCCTCCAGAATTGTAAGGCAGTGTATTTGTGCTGTTTAATAGGAAACTAATACACACCAATCTCTCTCTCTCTCTGTCTTTCTTTCTCTCTCTCTCAACAGTACTGGGGATTGAACCCAGTGTCTTCCCATTGGGCTACATCCTGAGCCCTTTTTAAAATTTTTATTTTTGAGACAGAGTTTCACTAAGTTGCTAAGTTGCTCAGGCTGGGCTCAAACTTGTGGTCCTCCTGCCTCAACTTCTGAGAGTGCTGGAATTATAGACATGAGTCACCTGGCCCAGCTTTACTGTCTCTTTATTGAAGTCATTTTTTGTTTTTTCTGAAAACTTTACTTGACTGAAAATGTCTTCCTTGACTTTCAATAAGATAAAAACACATGAGATCACATAGCCCTTTTAGACCATTCTCTATTCACACACAGCCAGTCTTTTTAAAGTCATTCTTTCCCAGTACGGGCCTTCATGTACATTTTTGTACTCTGGAAGACTCCTATATTATTTGTATGCTTCCTTTTAATTTTCCTTAGGATATATCCGATGTGCTGAATTATCACTAAGATGTGTTTTTATAGGACCTGAATCAAGAAGCAGCATTAAGCCCTGTGTCTATGGAATTGGCATGCACTCTCAGATTTTGATGTTTTGGGTTTTAGACAAAGAGCAATAAAAGATAGTGGAGAAACTGACATTCACAAGAAGGTTTTTTTGTGTGTCTTTTTTGAGAGTTAGAGAGTGAAACAAGAATGATGGAAGTTAGAAAGTCTCGGAAAGAGACCAGAAGATCCCAGAAAGTCTGCCGATTGACAGTTCAGTGCTGGTTTCTGGAAAGCGTAAGTGGGGTTAGGTCTGGCACTGTTCTAGCATCTCGGGTGACAGTGATAGTTACTGTAGAGAGAAATGTTTATACAGGAGATAAAATGTTTTTTAAAACTTGGGAAGGCATTTTAACTTCCTCTTTTAAACTTTCTGTCTCTCTGTCTCTCTCTCTGTCTCTGTCTTTCTCTCTGTCTCTCCGTTTCTGGTGCACACATACTCATTCTATACACATATGCATATACCCATGTTAAATCTGAAATGAAGGATTTTACATCTTCTCATAGATTTGTATTTTGTAGATTTTTCATAGCTTTGCAAAATCTGCAAAAATGTCTTTCTCAGGTATCTGCAACATCTAAGTTGCTGCATAAACAATTTCCATCCGGGGAATTTTTGGTTCTCTGTCCCCTGCAAATCTGGACGTGTTAACCACCATTGTGTTGTACTCATGAGCTCCTACGTGGTCTCTGAGCTGCTGCACTTTACTTAATCCCTCCTTCCATTTACAAATAAGTTTCTTGTGAGGTCTAATGTGAAAACTGCCAACACTGCCCGGTAAATTACCAACCTGACCTTTTGTAGAAATAGTGAAGGTTGGTATTGAAACTGACTTAGAGATGGGAGGGAAATCCCTCCCTCACTGTGCCCCTGGTCCCCAGACCCCTGCACAGTATGCTACCCATTGGCTTGGGCTATTTGGCCTGTATGTCTGGAAAAATTCACTTCCTCCTCCTTCATCTTCTACCTGCCCAACTCGTTACAGAACCAGACAGTTTACATATGTGATCCTTCCTATTTAGAAAATTAATGGTGTTTTCTGGCTCCAAATCACAGCTTGTGGTGCTCTGCAGGCGATGAAAAACTTGGCCAGCTTCAGCAGCAAGGCAGCCATTAGAAAATTAACCCTTGGTGACCAAGGAGCAAAGGTAAGCGAGTGGGGTCCTGGAGATGTGGCAGGCTGTAGCTTTCAGGTGTCGATACATATGTTAGCCGTGTAGGAGCAGCACACACGGGGCCCCCTGAGAGCTCCTAGCTAGCATGTTTGTGGTTGGCCACTGCAGAGAGGGCACGGACAGAGCTCTTGGCAGCCAATGCAACCAATATGCCATGTGTTTTATTAGAGCTCAGGAGAAAGCCCAGAGCCCAGCTTTGGAATCCCAGCCATCACTGTCTTGGCTCCACCTGATTAAAAGATGTGCCATTCATCGCCATCCCTACACGCCTCCATTTTACACCCCCGAGCTGCGCTGTCCCTGCCTGCCTCAGGAAATGGCTGACCTCAGAAAGATGGAGTCATAAAAGCCAGGGTGGGAGAAAACTTTAAAGTGATCAAATCCACATTAATTTAAGTCTCCTCTGCTTGTTTTCTTTGTGTTCCCCCTGTTCCCTGCTTGTACCTGGGAGCCAAAAGGAGCTATTTTCACAAGTAGTTTTGAAGCTTTCTTATGTGTGAGTGTGTGTGCGAGTGTGTGTATGTGTGTGTGTGTGTGTGTGTGTGTTAGGGGATCAAGAGTCAGGGAGAGGCCTGGAAAGCATCAAGACTAACTTTGGAAATTTGATTTCCTGAGGGCAATGTTGTTTGGATCATTGTTATAGTTTTCTCTTTTCACAGAAAAGATGCATGCTGAAGGTTCATCTCTGGTCTGGAATTTATCCCCTGTAAATCTAAAATAATTTCCCCTGCCCTGTTCCAATGAAATTAACATCTCTGACCCCCCACATCCAATACATGGGGGCGTGCTTTTCTGTATTTATCTCTTAAATCGATGTGATGCAAGGACCCTGCATCCTGAGCAGTCATGGTTCCCTGAGCCCACCGCCGAGGGGAGAAACAGGGCAGCCTGCCTAGCTGCAGCGGAGGATCGCAGACCGGAGACTCCCGTCTCCATCTCTTGCACACCTATTGTACGATCCTGAAGTTGGTTTTTATTTTTAGGTTTCTGGTAGAAGAAAACACAGCTGCTTATTTTACTGCTTCTGAACACTTGTTCCGTGGTATTCAGTGAAATCAGGCTATATTCATCTCTAACATTGTGTAACACTAGCTTTAATACAAACAGGGGTAAATAACAGTGGCACATTAATTACTCCTTTCTAGTTTACTCTGACAAAAAATGTACCAAAGTGAAGACTAATATAATTATAGATGATGCATTTTCAATTAGCCTTCGTTAATACTATTAATAAGATTAATAATATATACTAAAAATGTCAATATGCTTATCTAAATAATTTTTTTAAATCACCCTTTCAAGTCCCAGCATCAAACATTAAGGCACAGCGTCTTAATTACATGTGCTCATCAACAAAGTTAAATGGATAACATCCTTCAAGTGTAGCAGAGATAGTCAGAGGCAAGCTCCGGGACTGCCGTGTGTTCACCTTCCCTGGCCCAGTTCTACTTTTCTGTAAATCATTAGCATTTGTGGAGAGACCACAGCCGACTCAGCCAGGGCTCTGCGAAGTTCCCATATGTGAGGGCTTCTCAGGGAATAGGTTATTCTCTAACACACACCCACACGCACGCATGCACACAAATGACCCCTTTCTGAAATGAATGATAAAATGTGGCGTTTTTCCCTTTATAATTTTAATAATATACAACCCAACGGTGACTGGTGTTAATGTATAGAATTAATTGCCCCAGAGAGACATTTCTTCCGAAAAAGCAATAATAGCTGGATTCTCCTTGAGAATGTGAAAACCCTCTGGTATACTAATAAAATGAAAAAGGTTCACAAAATAATATCCTAAATAATTGGGTTCCTTGTACCAAAGGACCCCATGTCGTTTCTCTTAAGCAATCTAAAAAATGGTGATTATTCCTTTGGACTTAATAAAACATAATTGAAAAAATATCAGTGAGGATAACATAGAACAATTATATCCATGTCCCCTTAATATTTTTAAAGGTGAAATTCTTAACACTTCTTCAATATTAAGGAGAAAAGAAGTTTTGCAAGTAAATCATGATGTTTACTTGGCTGATAACATATTGGTAATTTGCCCAGTCTCTTTCTTCCCTCCCTTCCTCACTCTGTGTGTGTGTGTGTGTGTGTGTGTGTGTGTGTGTGTGTGTGTTTGATATACTTGAACAATAAAACTTTTTGACAGCTCCAGTTTGTAAATCCACTAGCTCTTTCCTCCTTAGAAACTGGGAAACTGCCTGTGCCCAGTGTGCTGTATTCATAATCGAATTAGTGTATTTTGAATTCACTGTGTGTGTGTGTGTGTGTGTGTGTGTGTGTGTAAGGGGCTGGGGGAACAAAACTGTTCTCTTGCCTGGATGGATGTTTTCATCCAGTAGCTTTTCTTTTTTTCTCCCGTTCAGACATAAAGGCTTACCCAGACTGAAAAACTCACTCTTCTTTTTTCTTACTCATCTTAACCTGTTTATTTACTTATTTTTGTGCTATAAAACAAACAAACAGACAAAAACAGTGGCTGGAAATGAACATATTTTCCATGAAGAAAGAGGAGGTATGGAGAGTGTTGGGGGAAATGCAAAGGGGACCGCGGACAGAGCAGGGGATGCAAGAGCGACAGAATCCTGAAGACAATCGTCCCAGCTCCGAGATAAAAGCTACATTACATGAAATTAATGGAGGCTGTCTGCCACATACATGAATCACTGTTTCAACACTAAGAAACCAGCACAAAAGAATAAAGAAATCTGAGTACTAACTATATCTTCAAAGGTCTCCTATTTACCCGGCTGTACCCAGTACTGACACAAGTGGGGGAAAATATAAGAAAAAAGCACTGCTGTGATCGAATGAATGCAACCATATGAGCTATATTGGAGCCGTATGCATCCTATTTAGCTGATATCAAACACAGTTTAATGAAAGTTAAATAGTTTCTGAGGAGTGCATGAGCTGGAACAGATTAGATTCCACTGAGGGGTCTCTCAGCATATTGTTGCTCACATGTATTCCCTGCTCAGGGCTGCTACAATTCCAGCACTCCATTAGCAATACACAAAAGACTTATGCAGATAGCAGGCATAAGCTCCTACCGCCATGTTGGGAAATAAAAACACACACACACAGACACACGCACACACAGATGAAGGTTTTGTTCGATGTGTTCATCTCAAAATAGATCTCTGTAACTCAAAACTGATAAGAGTGTTTGTGGAAAGAAGGAAGTAGCTGTCTACATTTTAAAAGAGAGAAATATGTAAACTGCCTCGAATAGAAGATATTGCATCAGGCACATAATGAGAGTTTGATCTTTCAGAGGACAATGACATGGGGGGAACGTGATGCCCTTTTGATCCGCAAGCTACATCTGGCCTGAAGGTATCACAGCTTATCTGTCACCACCCCACGAAGCTGCAGAGGTGTACCCTTCTGCAGAACCTCACATACGGTATTCCTGTAGCAATGGCTCATTTTTAAAATGTACAATTCCTTCCAGAAACACTGCTGAACAGCCTGTCCATCTATCCACATGCCTGTCGCAAAAACTTACATGAATTGCAATTAATAATTTCATTACTTGGCAAAGATTTTTTTAACTTCTCCACAAATAAGTCATCTATGTACTTTTTTCTTTTCTTCTGTTCAAGCACCCTTTGCTCTGTCTTTACTCAGCTGACTTTTCCTGGACAGAAGCAGTGGGTTTTTAATTTAAATAAACATGAGAGATCTTTCACATTGGCCTTTCTATAATGGTGGCTACAATGCCTAAGTACCATCATTTGCTCCTTTTAGATGAAGAGCAAAAGAAATTCCTTTGAACCTCAACAATATTCACTTTTTGCACTCTTCCATAATTACAGTCAAACTTCGTTGAACATCTACCCTCTGCCAGCATTTCCAGTGTCCTAGGCTGATTATATAGATGAATCAGACTTGCTCCCTCCACCCCAAGAGATCAGTTTAGTGTGAAGCTTCTTCACTGAGGACGATTTTGATGCTCCGTCCACCCTCACGGAATATTTGACAATGTCTGGAGACATTTATTTTTGGTTGTCCCACCTGGGAGAAGGTTACCGGTCTCTAGCGGGTACAGGCCAGGGATGTTGTTAACCACCCAACAATGCACAGCACAGCCGCCATAGCAAAGAACTGTGCAGTCTAAAATGTCAGCAGTGCGATATCAAGAGAAATAATTGTTCCCCAGAAAGGAGCGAGGTGAAACTCCTGGTAAACTGGGAACTCTGGTGCATCTCTACACTTTGGTCCTATTCTCAACAAAGTCTCAGCACTTCAGTTTACCCCTAGTAGCACACAGGAGCTGGTTCAGGCTCTCATGGCAGTTTGCTTGCACTTTGGGAATAAACTTTCAAATGCATTTTATAGCTAATGTTCCAAGTTTTGGAAAGCCTTTTTAATTTCTTAGCTATCTGAAGTTATGGGTAAGGGCTATTTTCTACATTCAGCCAAAGGAAAGAAAAGCAGACAACATGATACATCTGCCCTACATTCTTTTTCAGCCACAAGAAGACTTATTAATACTTTTGAAGCCTTTTTAGAAAGGGTTATTTTCTCAGTCATCACTTCTATGCCTTTTTATTATTGTTCTAAGGATAAAAATGGCCCCACATTACAGGGCTGTGTGTCTGTTGAGGGTAACCTGTCAGATGAACTAAGGTAATTGGCTCTATTTCTTCATCTTGGTGTTCAAGAAGTATCCGAGTAGGTGTTGAAGTTGTTGCCAGCTGCTTGTTCTGGTCAAGAAGGATTTTGTCACATTATTTCTACTGTCCCTTGACACCACATTGCATCATCACATTCCACATGACATCATGTCGGAGGTAGTACACACACTGCAGCTGCTTTCCTCTCCTGGCAGTAAGATGGGGGCTGCTATCCTGTTTGGCAACATCCAGTGGCCCAGAATACCTGCAAAATATTGATAGGCATATTCTTCAGTTCCTCTTAGATTTGTGCTCCTCAGATAACTGGGAACAGGACATCACTGTGGCTAGAAGCTGAAACATAATTTATAATGAACTGATAGCAAAGTTTATCTACTATGACTAATAATCATAATACAGTAATGGTAATGTCAGTCATAATAAGAAGGAACTAATTAGAGTGGAAAACAGTATCTCTCCTTAAGAAACATTACCTAGCTGAGAAAATAAGACATGGAATTGGCAGCACATGTACTAATTTATTTAGCATAGTGAACCCAAGTAACAGCATTTGCATGAAATGATTGATTGACCTAGGAAATAATTCACATGGAAATTAATCGATTGAGGATAACTCTCAGACCACCTTTACCTGTGACTTGAGACACTTGACAATGGCACTGAGATACTGCTGCACCTAGTAGCCCAAAGCAATTATTTTCTAGGAAAATACTTCTTACATGTTCCTAGACATGAGTGTCTGCCGGCCTGAGTGTCAAATGAGGAGAGAAGGCTGGAAGGAAGAGGCATGGCAAAGGCATATTTTTGATACAGAACATCATCAATGAAATGAGGCTCCATAACTGCGGTCTGGCAAGGTTTGGGGAATATTTTGGAGCCAGTTCTAACAGTGTGCTGTGAAGATTTCAGGATTTCAAGAATCTTGCAACAGTTTCTCTCTAACCTGCAGGTGGCATTACTAGTAAAAATGTATTTCCTATCATTTTTGAAAAAATATTCAGCAATGAAGTGAGGGAAACAGTAAAGGGCTTCACAGCATGACTCAATTAGAGGAGCAAGCCCGATTCATTGCAGATGGCTTTTTGCTATGTTTAATAATCCAGGGAACTCAATGATCCAAATCCAGAAATAGTAAACTACAATCCTTATAGGAATTGAAAAATCTGGGGAAGTTTTTTCTTTCTCTCGAGTTTGGAATACAAGCATACGTCTATATGTATACACACACACATGTCTTTGTGATTCCGATTCCATGTGGGAGGCCAAGAATCTCAGCACTGGGAGCAAACTTGGTTCTTTACTTACAGAGGGAGAATTGAAACTGAACAAAGTGTGATTGAAACTCAGTGCAACCAACCCCCTAAGATTCTGTCGCTGTTGCTAGGCCCTATGTCTAGCCCAGAGAGACTGTGTGTTGCTAGCATATCTGTTCCACAGCCCCAGGGCTTACTTTTTACTTCTTCTTGGAGCACCATCAACTTACTAACTATACTGGCCAAGCAAACCCTTGCACTGGTTGTGGTCAAGTACCTGGACTAGAGCCAGGGAACTAAAATCTTCTCTCCCAACTCTCCAGAGATCTGCCAATGTAATGAGTCATATTTAAGAATGGGAAATTAAGAGAATTTCCTTTAGAAACACCAAAGCATCAGAGAAATTACAAACACAGAAAAACACAGAGAACATATATAAAATTTGTTAGAATTGGCTTCTGAGATCTTATTCTGCATTAACTGGAGCAGTGTCTTGGTTACTTTCAAGTCACTGAGGCAAAATACTGGACACCCACGAATTAAAGGAGGAAAGGTTTATTTTGGCTCACAGTTTCTTAAGGTTTCAGTCCATACTCTCAGCTGGCTCCAAGGCAGGGTGGCATGGCAGAGGAGAAACTGCTCATGACCTGGTGGCAGGAAGCAGAGAGAGGGAGGAGGGAGAGAGAAAGAGAGAGAGAGAGAGAGAGAGAGAGAGAGAGATCAAAGGAGAAGAGAGGGAGATGTACCCCTCCAGGCCAGTGTATTAATTCAGTGCACTAATCCACTGATAGTGTCACACACCCGTGATGCAATCCCCTCCCCAAATGCCCTACCTATGAGTGCATGAGGCTTTGGGAGACATTTTAGATGTAAACAGTGGCAAGCAGGATGGCCCTGAAGGTGAAAATGGGAAACAGAGCGGCCTAGCTTACAGCATGCAAGCAATCCCTAGAAAAGCCTTTGGGAAAATGTGGCTTCTAGTAGAAAAAGGCTGCAAAGCAAGCACAAGTACTGATTGGAGGTCTTGTAAACACAAAACTCAGGCGGATAAGGATTCTTCAAGAGCAGGTCCACTAACCACAGTAAAGTCAGAGGTTGTTCTGAAGTGAACATTTTCTTCGCTGATGATTCTCACATTTAAATGCCTTATTGCTCACGACACTGCTTCCCTTCTAATGGACATTTGAGGGTTTCATTGCTTTCTAACAGTCCCGACCAAATGCCAGAAGTGGCTCTCTAGGCATGAATCTATTTCTCAAAGTTCTTTCAAGATAAATTTATGTAAAGGCCAATGTTTTGTCAAATGGGCACTGATATAATTTGAAGGTGTTTGTTAATGAACAGTTAAATCACAGACTTTTTATTGAGCCTGAGAGTGCTAACCTACATGTTCCCTTTACTAACCTTTGCCCAGCATCACTCTTGCTCTGGCTCTGGCTTCCAGGCTGTCTGAGGTCCAGGAAGCACATGCAGCCAGCATTGGTGGGAGCTCCCAGCAGGAAATCCGTTTCTACTTAGAGGAGGGCGCCACTGTCTACATCTCTCACTGCAACCCAGACATCGCTGCCTTCTGTTAGTCCTTCTATGCCTTTGGGCTCTGCAGTTCCCTGCTATATGTGAGACCCTAAAGCTCAGAGAGTCCCTGGGTTGCCCTGATGTTTTACAAGGAACTCACAAGGAAGTCCATCCTCTCTGTTGTTGTTATTCATCACTAGAGGATTAGAGGGACTTAAAGCAATGCTGTCTCTGCCCAAGATATCGAAAGTATTTAGCCATATCCTTCTCCATGAATAACCTGTCTTCTAAGCTCTCCACAGAACTTAGAGGCAAATATCATGAGGTTGGGCTGGGGTACAGAGCCACCATACCCAAAATACAGGGCCTGGCTAGGGCTTCCCACCTTAGATATCCTTTGTGTCAAAGCCAGTTATTCCCAGTGTACGTCCACACTCTGTGCGGAGCTCAGACCTCACTGGACTAGGTGTAACATTACTCTTGTGCTCCAGCTCCCAACACACCTATTCTCTTCCTGGGAGCATGGATACCTTGATTTCTTCTATCTGGTCTCTGTAATTCCAGATCTTGGAAAATTTTGAAAGAAATCTGTTAGTCTCCTTATTCAAATTAAACTATTAGCTGAGCCAAAATAACATGTGGTCTGACTTTCCTTTATTAAAAAATCCTTCGTGAAAAAGATTTTTTTCTTAATAATTTGAAAAGTAGTTACTTGAGAAGACATACATGGTGCTACAGACTGAAATACATGTCTCTCCCCCGGTTCCTGTGTTGAAACTCCAGTGCGATGACATTTGGAGATGAGGCCTTTGAGGGTAATCAGATCACAAAAGCGGAGTCTTCATAATGAATTCAGTGTCCCTGTAAGAAGATCCATGAGCTCTTTTCCTCTCTTTTTCCATCAAGTTAGGAAACAGCAAGAAGAAGGCTATTTGCAAAGGGGAAAAGGGTTGTTCCAGGAACCGAGTCCTGCTGGTGCCCTAACCATAGACATCTCAGCCTCCAGAACTGTGAGAAATAGATTTCTGCTGTTTTAAATCACCCAGTCTGTAGTATTTTGTTATAGCAGGTATGCAGATGAAGACACATGGTTATAAAATGTTTCATAATTAGTTTTACCTTTAACAGATACTCCTAAAAATCACATGAAACCAAGATGAATTTGGAAATCTGGACACGCGATAGTCTCAGTTCGAGTGTGTGCAGATAGTAATGATTTTTGGAAGATGGAAAACACTACACTTAGGCGTCCAGTCTTGGAGTTCTCTCATTAATGAGTTCTTCCTGTTGGGATTTTAGCTCCTGCCTGTTACAGAAAGCACGGGCTCTATAGAGCAGTTTATGAGAACACTGTAAGTTAACTATGTTGGGTAGTCATTATCCCTCCCTAGGTTGTGTTCCCTCTTCTTTGGGAAGAATGGGCCTGCTGTCGAACAGGCCACAGCAGCTCAGTGTGCACTGGTCAGACGGCCCTATGTGCCCCAACCCATTTGTGTTCCAGCAGCCTCGGCGATACATTATTCAATTCTCATTAGATTCTCTTCCAAGCTCCTTTGTGGATCTTGATAGATAAATCAGGCCTTGGTTTTATAGTGAGTCAAATACATGCCTCCCTTCCCTAACCATTTGGTGGTGTGATAACTACCCATCTTAGCAAATTCACTAATATATGTTTGATCTTTTTTTCCCCTCGACTTATTTCTATTTCTCCTCTACAAATATAATTTTGGTTCCAAAAGGCTCCAACATACGTACTCCACAGTTCCTCTGAGATTCTTCACACAGACGCACGGACATACACACATCATCCAGTACATGTAATTTAGTCAAATTACACATTTCTAAGCTCTATTCTGAACATTTCTAAGAACAATTCTGAAGAAATTTTATGATTAAGAAACAATAGATTTTTGGAGCAGAGAACCAAGGTTGTATATAAAAGAATGAGACTAGGATATGGAAGATAGAAAATCTAAAGATTAAGAACTGGGTTTATGTGGGCCAGTGATATAGCTCAGGGGCATAAGTGCCTGCCTGGCAAGCGCGAGGTCCTGAGTTCGACTCCTGGTACCTGCATACTAAAAAAAAAAAAAAAGAACTGGGTTTATAATTTAATCACTTCCTGTGTCAACTTTCTCGTCTTGGAAATAGGAGTCATCATAGCATCTGTTCTGTGTATTTTATGATGTTATCAAAACAAATAAAAAGGTACCCAAACCTAAAATGGTGTGCACACAAAAGGATGGCTAATGCCTGACTCACTGGTGCTTAACACACCTGGATTACCTGCAGGATGCTCACTAATGGCCAGGAGTTCCACACGACATGGGTCTGCTATGATATCTGCACTTATAAAGGTGAACTCGTATCCCCAAGACGCAGAAGTCTGTGGATTTGGGCTCTTATGGACAGCAATGTGTTAAGATTTGTCTCTATCTTTATGAAAGTTCTCCTTCATTCATTTATTTGACAACAAATCAAAATATGTGAGAAGGGATGATCGTTTCAGAGAAAGTAAGGTGTGCAGAGGGCATTATGCATGGCGAAGCACTCTGTTAGATGTGAATGTTAACACAGAGAATGCAGAAAATGCCTCTGGAGATGCAGTGAAGGTAGCTAAAAAGATTTTTTTTTTTAGGTGTGCTAGACCCTTAAAAAGGGAAATACTGACCCAATACATCTCAGGCATTGTTATGGAGGTCTTGAAACCCATTTGTTTTGACTTAGGTGTGCATATTTCTAAATTTTTGCCCTTTTACAAACATATTTGTTCTAACTATATTGCAACAGATCTGCACTGCTAGCTAATTCCCTTGAATTCTTAATTCTTGTTAACAGCTCTGGCAATTAACCAATTACTCCTACCACTGAAGGGCTCAGGGAGGAAGGGACCGATGATTTATAGCAGCACAGCATCTGCACTTGTTGCCTGGAACTCAACTGCTGGAGTACTTCATTTAGAGAATGGATGGGTAGGTGACCGGCCAACAGGCCAAAGCCAATCAAAAGACTAAAACTGCAGACAGGTGGCATTTTGTACGTGCTCCTTCCTCTGGCTCTTCCACGCTGTCTGTTACTTGCCTCCTCTCCCTGTTCCCAGAGTTCACAGGCGAACCTGTTGTGCCTGTGTGGTCAGTCAGCTAATCCAGTGTTGATGGTTTCGGGAATGGTGGAATCAGAGTGCTTAATGAGTGTTAAAGATTGTTCTTCAAGGACCTTGTGAACGACCATCTAAGGCAGCTCATTCTACTGCTGGACAACACTGTTTTTTAGAAAGTCTCCCTTAAAACAAAATAAAATCTTCCCTTTTGTCATTTTTGCCCATTGATCCTATTTTGTCCAGTGAAGCAATACAGAATGACTGCTCTCACTTCTGGCTCTCCTGCCTTCAAATTTGAGAACAGCTTTCAAGTCTCCATTGTCTTCTTCATGACAGTTCCTCTAATGTTTGTGGGGCAAGGTTTACTACCTCCTTTCAGCACCCCCTAAGCACACTTTTATTTCTCAAGCCTCTTAAATTGAGGCACCAACATTTTTCATGTGTTCCTTGTGAGGCCCACTCCTGCCATTTTACATCCCCATATTAACTCTGGTCCTAATAAAACAAAGGTTCTGGAGGACTCAATTAAAGTCAATAAAATGACCAGGAACACTCTGATGACATTTGCTAGTCCTTCCCTGAAATAACTTTGGATTTATCTTTTCTGTTTCAAGAACTATTTCTAGGGCTATGTGGCATGGCTTGAACTTTTGATGTGCTCTTTAGGAGAATCTAAATTTACTGAGTTAATAAAATTATAGGCACTGGTAGAGGTAATAATAGAGCAAGGAGAGGTGAGCAGTGGTATCAGCCAGAGGGAGGAAAGGAAGGTCACTCCACGCAGAAAAAGGCAAACAGTTTCAGCAGAGAAGAAAGCTCTTTGGTGGTGGACATGAGATCACCCCAGAGGTCAGGTGTGGAAATACACAAGTGTGTACATCATGTAAATAGAGGGGTACTGAAACACCCCCAGTCCCCAAATATTACTTACACTCTTCCTACTATCAGCAATCCCTCTGTGACTAACTCTCTTTGCTTAAGGCCACTGTAAAAAATGTAAATGTTCTCTGAGAGAGTAAAATATTAAGCCATTACCAACCAGTGACATCTCAACTATACTTGACCACATTAGAACTAGCTGGGCACTGAGAAGACCCCTGAGGGAATAGGTTACAAAACTGATATGTTTTAATTGATAGAGAATAGCAAGTGAGAAAAAAGGATGAAATTTCAAACCTTGTGGTGAAGGGGGTGAAGAGGAAAGACGGGGAGGATTCGGCAGGTAGGGAGCAGCTTGAGCCAAGAGGGATACTTCTGTGGAGGTTTGTGGAGCTCTCAGCAGCTCTGTGGGCACTGGAAATGGGATGTGTAAAAGGAGATGCTATAAAAATCACTAAAAGAGAATACAAATGAATACATTAGGTTGGGATTCTATGGAGGAATGCCCTGAGCAAATATCTGTGGTGCTTGGGTTAAGGAACTATAGATTGGCTGGGTAGGCAAGATGCCCTTGTTCTTTTATTTTTAATTTAAATTTCCCAATTCTGAAATGTCTTACTTAAATTATTCCCTTACACTGTGAGGGAAAGTTCATTTGATTCTTTGCTTTTTTCAGTTAATTTTTTCTTTTTTCTTTTTCTCATTTTATTCCTGGCCAAGTCTCCAAATGATGATGAATTAGCAAGTGGAAGGTGGATGAGGGTCAGAAAGCAGAACAGGGTGGGAGAAAAGAGGTAGAAAATAATTTTCCTGTTCTTTTTAAGTTGGGTTTTGCATGTGTGTGTGTTGTACTGGAGATTAGACCTGAGGGCCTTTGCACTGAGCTACATCCCCAGTCTTTTATTTTTTATTTTTTTATTTTGAGACAGGGTCTTGCTAAGCCACTGAATTGTTTAGGCTGAGCATGAACTTGCCACCCTTCTCAGTCTCCCAAGGTGCTGGGATTACAGGCATGTACCATACCTGGCTTTCATATTATTTACAAATTGTTATTTTTATTAGTACCTGTTTGCAGAACATATTCATTGTGAAGAGTTGGTACATGTATATAACACATTTTAATTCTTTTTTATTTTCCCTTCCCTTCTCCTCCCACCCCATCTTGGTCCCCTTCCCATTTGCAAAAGATGTGTCTCCATGTTTCATATTATCTATCTTTTATTTTGCTCTTTATTTATATTTTGTGTTTCTAACTTAATCATAATTAGAAGGAGTCTTCCCCTTCCAATAATTGACAAGCAACTTAAAAGTAACATACACAGAAAAGGAGGGTGGATGAATTATAAATATTCCAATAATAAAGAGTGGAAGGAGAGGGTAAAGTGTCCGAGGACCCTGAGAATTCAGTATTCATAGCTCTCTTTCCCTTTTTCACTTCCCTTTTCCCCGAATCAAATGTGAACCTTCATCTACCGTTGGGTTTATTCCTTCTTACCATAGAGGGTTTTTCTTCAGGTGAAAAGCTAAAATCTTCTGATTATACAATTCCTTTCACATTTTTAGTTGAATTTAGAAAATATGCAAAAGGGCTCAGGTTACCTTGATACATGTCATGTGTTTATTCCCTGAATGATCACCAACTAAGGTGAAGTTTGCCTTCATTGGCTTATCTGGATTCTATGTTACCCTTATAACCTAATTTACCTTTGCTGTGTCTTGAGCCCTGTCTCCATATACAGTCACGTGGGGGCTGGGGATTCAGCATATGATTTTTTGAGCAGATACGAGTTAGTCTACAACACAGATTCATGTAGGTTTCAGTAAGGAGATTGGTCCGGCTGGGGAACAGTGTCTGAGGGTTAGGTGGTTGTGGTTGTGGCTTTTGTTGTTGTTGTTGTTCTTCTTCTTCTTCTCCTCCTCCTCCTCTTCCTCTTCCTCCTTCTTCATTTTCTCCCCTAAATCTTAGAAGACAAATATAAATTAAGGAGGGTGAATATTTGCAATATTAGGACTGAGGGGAAAAGATCATGTGGTTATGACTGATAGGGCTACTGAAGGACAGAGGCAGCAAACAGGCAAAGAGATTTTCTTAGTATGATCTGGGAATTCTACCTGATAGAAAGATGGATTTATATTCTATTCTAAGATTCTCTGCAAGGAGGGGAGCCTTCATCTTTGCAGAGACAGGTACGCTCAAGTCAAGTTAAGTACTGACTGATCCTGTGTGAGGTAGCAGTTGGCCATATTATTTTGTCAGTGTCATCACTCAAGAGTTAAATTTTGAAAAAAATTTTCTGGGAAATGTAATTTGATCAGCAAGTGTGAATGCTAATGAAACCCTGTCACTATTTTCCATTAGAGGAAATAGTTATATATTCAAAACACTGTAGCTATGGGCAGACCCTTTAAATTATCATTGCTATTAAAAGGCAGTTTATACTAGAGCTCTTGTGTAAACTAAAGTGAAAATCCCATCTCTATACTGAAAAAATACTGGTTTGATAGGCCTCACTATTTAATAGGAAGAAATGATGTTTGGGAAAACAGAAATAAAAGGCATATTTTTAGGAAAGCAACAAGATTTGGGGAATAATTATTATCGTGACCTATTGAATGGAAACTACTTCATTTGTGCATGTGGTTTGTAGGTTATTTATAGCACTCCGATGTATGCAGACTACATTTGGTGGAGGGGGCAGTGGATAGACAGCAAGTAAAAAAGAATGAAATCAATGCATAAGAAGCATAATTTAGAATTTTTTCATTTTTTAGTAATATAGTTTGAAAGTAGATAAACTTGAGTTTTCTTTTTATAACTTTTTGTAAAAAGGAAAAGACTTTCTCCTATACAAATGCAAATCCATGTATCATGCCCCCTGCAAGTATAAGCAAGGATGTGCACATATGTCCCAAATTAATTCTGAAACAATTTCAGACTCAGCTTTGTGTTAATGCATTTACAAGTAATTAGTTGCCCATTCATTTATTAACAGCATATTTAAAAACTTCTTGCAAAGCCTCACCCCCCCAACAAAGTGGCACTTCCAAGAAGACAGAAGGGATATAAATATGTTGGGTAAGATGGGAAAACAACTCAGAAAAAGAAAGTTACACGTTTAATTGTAGAAAAATATTAGTCATAGAAATGAGATTTACAAAAACAATACTTTTCTATCTTTTACCTTTTCACACAAAAAAGGGTGATATTGAGAATTGGACCTGCATCAGTTGGTTCTTCACATATTATGGTTATAGTTTAGCATAATGTTATTTTCTCTTGGACATTATAATTTTTCTTTCTTTTGTAAAGTGCTTTATAGTTTTCTAAACAGTTTCACATAGAGTAGTTCTTTCGTGGAACTAATAACATTTACATGGGATAAAAATATCCTAATAGAATTGTGAAATTCATATAATGAGTTTAATTTGTTATTTAAAACATGCCACTTGGATAAGATTGAAGGGGGAATCAGGCTGGTCAGTAATCTTAAGGTAAGTTCTGACCATATGTCTTATCTCCCTGTTTCTTCTATTTATTTGTATTTGGCCTCCATTTTCAGTTAGTATAGAAGATGAAGTAGGGCAGAGAGAGTGGGAATCACAGGGCTTAATATCATCTATACCAATTAAGAAACAATAAATACATGTGTCTATTGCTTATTTATTTCCATATATTTTGTACAGAAATACTTAAATTGAGATCCAATGAGCACAGTTGGCCACTTCTTAATAGCTGGCATAAAGATTTGGAAGTGTTTCATGCAGAGGCTAACAGAAACCCCAAACAGTGTTTAGGATAAACTAAGAGAACTTTGCCCTGTTAAAATGCAGCTCTAATATAATCATGCTGTCTTTTCTTTCTTAATCTCTTTTCTACTAGAACATTAATGGACAAGATTTTTTTTTAATCTCCAGAGCTTCATACCTGCCTTAAAATCTTATTTTGTAAAAATGAAAAGTCATCTAAGATTTGTTGAATAATTATTTATTTTAAGGTATTCTTGGAAAAAGAAATTTGAGAGTCTGGGACAACACCAAAAAAAAAATGGGAGATGAGGAATGAAATTGCTTTGGGGGAAACTGTGTACAGATAAAATATTTGAAACTTAGAAAAGCAAGGCTAAAGACACAGAGATACCTTGTCCCTAGTTCAGATTTTCCTTAGAAGTTGTGAGAAATTTCTGGTTCCCATTTATCTGAGTTACTTCTTTCACCCCTGAGACACAATACAGACACCCACAGTGTCTGGTTCAAAGTTTGTAGAAGTTTCCGTCCATAGTTTGCTGCCTCTGAGGCAGGGCAGCATGGCAGAGGGGCTTGGAAGGGGAGAAACAGCTCATGGAATGGCAGGCAGGAAGCAGAGAGAGGGATAAAGGGAAAAGGAGGGTGTGGCCTACTCTTCTACTCCATGTCCCAAGTGACCCAACTCATCCATTTAGGCTTCACCTATCAAATCACATTTAGGTATAAACCCATCAGTTGACTAATTCACACCCCCATGATACAATAATCTCCCCAAAAAACCTACCTATGAGTGCATGTGGCTTTAGGAGCACTCAATACAAACCATAACAGCATTCTTCTTAATTTCTCCCTTCTAATCATATCCCCTGAAGTATTGAATGTGCCAGGTGAAAGCCTGCAGGATCCACCTTCATTTTCTCCTTCTTGCTTTCATCAGCCAACAGTTTTTGCTCAATACGACTACATCTTTGAACCCCAAGGAGATCTAAAAAGCCAAATGTTAAGGATAGAAGAGAAAAATATAGAAAAAATTGAAGATATTGATGCTGTCCTGAAGAATTCTTGAGTACTCTTCTATTATTCTACTCATTGCTGAATATTCGGCTTCACACAGGTACAAGAAGACACAAACTCTCCCTTCCTGATCCATGGGATTTATGATCACTACCTCCTTCTTCAGACAGAATGCTAACAAAAAGTTCTCTAACACTAAAGCATGCACAGACCAGAACTGTTTGTGGTGGTATATGGGGGAGTTAAATCTGGAAAACAGGTACCCTTTCAAATGGTAGGCGGGGCCCAAGAAACCTAGGCTTTCTCCCTTCTTTCTGTCATAGAGTCTTGAGATGTATTTCCAGAGGCCTCTCGATAGCCCATGGAACATTGCACAAGAGTTTGCCCACAATTGTTATTTCCATTAAAGGCAGTCACACATTAAATAATTACTACTAATTATTTTCCAAAAATGCCACAAGGAAAAAGACAATTTTAGAAAAGTGATCCCTGAATATAGTCAAACAGGCATAGTCCAACCTGAGGTCCAAACCCAAAACCCACCTGTCACTGGCAGTGGTTGTGAAGCTGCTGGTGTTCATGCTTACCTTGATTTACCTTGCTTGTAGATTAATTTCCTTTTCAAAGTTTGGTGAATATGGAGAGAAAGAGGGAAATGGGCAAAAAGCAAGTTAAAGTGCCACAAAATTCTTACCATGAGCCAGTTGTTTTCTTGAATAAATATTTTTCGGATTTTGTTAAAGTTCTCAAAAGATTTATTTGATTACTTTTGCCAGTGTTCTTGTTGCTTATTTTAGACGAATGGATTTTTTGGAGGTCCTCACTGCACTTTTCCTGCTGATGTTACTCGTAGAAATCAAGCTTAATTCAACATTAAAGGGGGAAATTAAGATAGTCTCAAAAGAAAGAAAAGGAAGAGGATCTGACACCAGCAAACTAATGCTAAATAAGAAGTTAAATAAAGGACTTCTAGCTAAATAAGTAAATAAATAAGCTCTTAGAACACTAGAAGAAAAAGAAAAAGAGCAAGTACATGGATAAATAAAATAAAAATTTCTCTTACTGTCTTTTAATTTTATAAATTATGTGTGTCTAATGTGTTTCTCAGTGTACAATAGGTGACCAAGATATATGATGAATGTTTAAATTTTTAAAAAATGCTTACAGTAAAAGACGCATTGTCATCAGTCCTCTCAAATTCCCTGTTGCTTTGAACACATCCCATCATTCTTGCCACTTTCTGAAGCGTATCTGGAAGTTTTCTTTCCTGAGTATCTTTAGAAGTTGTGATTAAAAAAATATAACAAATGCTGCTGTTGAATGCCTTCCATTGGAAAGACGGACTCAGAAACATTGCGGTATGCCCTTATCCACCTTATTCACTGGATTGGGCACCTTGTGATTTCTGGCTCTTCCCCAAAGTCAAAATTACCCAGAAAGGTAAACCTTTTGAATTGATTCAGGACATCAAAGCAGCAATGGCAACACAACTAAAGGCAATGACGACCAATAAATTTCAGAACTACTTTAAAATGTGGCAAGAATGAGGAGATAAGAGGTTTCAAAACAAGATATAAGTAATTTGGGGGATTTGTGGCAGTGTATCCTTTATGGTAATATTTCTAGAAAATTTAAACATTCACTGTATTTATGATCACATCTCATATATAGAAGAAACATTTGAGAAAAATTATATAATTAATATGAAAGTGTAAGGACATGTAATCATACTGTCTGTACTTTGCTCAAACTGGTAAATAGTAACACCAGTATACTTTACTAAGTACCTACATAATATCTAGAAACATCATTAAAATTTTACAAATATAAGCACAAACCATTGTTTATAAATCAAAATTGAAATATAGAAATATAAAATTGATCTACAAAAGACAGGAAAAAGATAAATACTGGCAACAAACAGAAAACAAAAGAGGCAGACATAGGCCCTAAAATATCAATAATTACATTAAATATTAAAAGTCTAAACATACAAACTAAAAGACAGAGATTGGTAGAGTGGATAAGAATAATGGTCAAATGATAAGTTGTCTAAAAATTTACACAAAATATGATACAGGTAGATTAAAAACAAAGGAATAGAAAAAAATTATCATACCAACATTAATTAGAAGAAAGCGGGGGTGTATATGTTGATATATTAATTATAGTTCACAACACAGAAAACTATCAGAGGCATAAATGGGTATTATGTAATGATTTACAGATCAACATACTAAGAAGACATAGCAATCTTAAATATGTATGTAGCATACAATAAAGCTGAAAACAGTGATAGAACTAACAGGAACAACAGACAAACTCAACATTACAGTTAGATATTTCAACATTGTTCTTTCATTCATTGATAATACAAGTAGAAAGGAAATCAGTGAGTTTATAGAAGATCTTAATAGCTTTTATTAGATATTTACAGGTCATTTTACTCAACACAACAGAATTTCTTTCTTCAATATTTATGGAATAGATTCTATGATAGACCATATCCTGGGCTATAAAACAAACTTGAAAATGTTTAAAAGGACTGAAATCATACAAAGTATGTTCTCTGACCACCAAGCAATCTCGTAACCAACATAACAATCTAGTAATTAAGTTATAATGGGAAAATCACCGAATTACTGTACTTGGAAACTAAACATACTTCAAAATTAGTCATGGGTCAGTGAGAAAAATCACATGAAGTATTAAAGAAATACATTAAAATAAATGAAAAAAACCCACAACATATCAAAACTTGTGAGATACAGAAGAAATAGTCCTGAGATGGAAATTTATGGCATTATATGTTTACAACAGAAAAGGAGAAATATCTCAAATCAATAATCTGAGTTTTCAGCCTTAGAATGTAGGAAAAGAAGAGCAAAGTAAATTCCAAGCAAGCAGAAGGAAGAAAATAATAAGGACAAGATCAGAGATCAAATAAATTAAAAATACTAAAATAATGGAAAAATAAATGAAAGGAAGAGCTAATTCTTGGAAAAATCAATGAAATTGACAATCCTTTAGAAATACTGACAAAAAAGAGAAGTAAAGAAAAATTACCAACATCCAGAATAAACAGCATATCACAACATACCATACAGATATTAAAATGATAATAAAAGTGTAGCATGGGTAACACTACATAGAGATATTTGACAACTTAGGTGAAGTGGACCAATTTCTCAAAAAATAAATTTTTCACAACTCATTCAACATAAAACAGGTAATTTGAATAATCCTATAACTATTGAGTTTAAATATGTAATGTAACAGCTTCCAAAAGAGGAATCTCCAGATGCAGATTGCTTCACTTAGGAACCACCAAAACTTCAGTGAAGAATTAGTATGAATTCTACAAAATATTTTGCACAAAGTAGAAGAGGAAATAAATTTTTCCACTCATTTTCATGAAGGTAACATTATCCCTATTCCAAAGCCAAATAAAAAGATTACAAACAATTGAAAGTGTGATCGATCAGTGACAGCCTTGAAAATATATATGTGTATCTATATCATCTACATGTCAAAATTTGGCAACTTTGATAATAGAAAATGCTATACTACTTACACTTAATTTGTGACAGAGGATATAGTTGTAAAAATGAAGGATATGTTTAAAATAGAAATGAAAGAACATGTGTACCTTTAAGTCAACAGTTACTAATGCTGTATGGATACATCAATAAAATATTATCTGATAAAATTGGTTCAAGAGCAGGTGGAAATATTGACCAAATCAAAACATTAGAAAGGCATTTGAAAGTCAATCAACTCTGGATTTCAATTCTGGTAATGATGAAAATATAGTGTATGTCAACCAGCTTGTTGGAAAAAAAAAACTAAAAGTGAGGAAGAAATTGAAAATTTATCATTTTAAAATCTGTTTGCAGGCATTGAAGAAGTAGTAAGACATCGAGAGCTTTGACTAGAGCATAAGAGAGGGATGAACCAGAGCAGGATGGCACATTCCTGGAATCCCATTATTTGGGTAGGCTGAGGCAGGAGGACAGCAAGTTCCAGCCCAGGTTGGACAATTTAGTGACTTTGAGAGACTCTGTCTCCAAAATTTAAAAAAAATGGCTGAAGATATAGCTAAGTACTAAGGCTCTCGATTCAATCTCAGCACTAGGTGGGGATGGGGGAGATTAAATACCGACTCTCAACACTGAAGCCCTCCTTTACTATGTGCATTTGCTGACAACTGATCCAGTGAATTCGAATTGGAACAAAGAATAGCAGAGAGAACTGAAAATTGTGAAAAAAAATGCTTAAAAACTATGCAGATTGTAGAATTGAACAATTAATTACTACAGTTGAGAGCTCAATATACAAATTTAATAACATATTGGGTACAATTTTAAAAAATTTAAACTTGGAGCAAGTCAGATGGTGAAAGTTTTAAGTGTAGTACTGTGCAAGAAACTGCAGGAAATTACAGAAGATTTGACCAAATGGGAAGTTCTAACACCTTAAAACACATCCAGCCAGGCATGGTGGCGCACGCCTGTAATCCCAGCACTCGGGAGGCTGACGCAGGAGGATCACCATGAGTTTGAGACCAGCCTAGTCTACATAAGTGAGTTCAAGGCCAGCCTGCACTACATAGCAAAAGCCTGTCTCAGAAAAAAAAAAAAAAAAAAAGCGTCCAGATGAAAAGTGGAAAGAATATGAGGAAAAATAATATTAAAGACAGAGTGCCTGAAAAGCAAATAAAAATACTGAATCCCTACAAGTCTCAAGTAAAACAAGTAAATTGAAACTTATGCCTGTCATGTTAAGACTACTGAAGACTAGGGGCAAAGAAGGTATTAAAAGCCTTTAAAATAAAAGATATTACAGTACCTTCAAAGGAGCTAAATTTGGTAGATTTCTGTAGAGAAACAACAGAAGCAAGAAGAAATATGAAATCATATTTGCAAATTTCTGAACCAAAAAAGGGCTTAACTTTAAAATAATGAAAATTTCCTTACTAATATTTTCAGAACAAAGTAATTTATAATAGTAACTCACTGAAAGAAATTCCAAACAATAGCCTTTAAAAGGAAATGAAATGATCTAACATATGAAGAAAAAAAATATCAAAAGTTAAGCTTACAGGTAAATCTAAATGAATATTGACTGCAAAAAATAAAACGAATAATGTATTTTGTATACACATATGTGCACACATATAATTAGAATGTAACAATAGCAATTTATAATATAAAAAAGTGGTAAATGAGTTAAGTGTATTAAGCTCCTTGAAATGCTTGAGAAAAGTTGAAAGCACCATCTTTATTAATTTTTTATACATCAAGTATATATGTTCCAATTTCTAGTGCAATTACTAAAAAAAGTTTAAAAAACATAGTCAAGGTAATAAAGAGAAGAAATAAAAAGTAAAATAAAATAAAATACCCTAAAAACCAACACTTCAATTAATCCAAAACTAGACCAAAAAGAAGTGAGATGAATTTACAGAAAATAAGATTTTAGATTCAAAAACAAATTGCACTAGCTATTACATTATATATAAGTAGAGTAAATGCCCCTAAGCAAAACTCATCTAAGTGCAAATTAAAACAAATTTTAAGGATAAGGACAAGAAAAGTAGAAAATAAAGGTGTGTAAAATGTATACATGCAAACAGTAACCAGAATTCAGGATGTGTAATTTTTAGAGATACTTCACAATGACAAAAATTTCAATTCACCAGGAGAGAAAAATAATTTTAAATGTGTATATTCACAAAAAACATAACATTATAGAGTGGGTGGTCAGAAACTATGGCAAATGTTTAAAGAATTTATTATAATAAAACCACGTTGTCACTAAACCCCCTAAAAATATCTCTCCTCATTTTCAACACACTTATCCCTTTGTTATGGCTCCTCATGTGGTCACACGTGGGGCTTTTCAGAGGTGGCTGGAACTAGCGTGTGTGATGCTGAGATTAAGGGTGTGATGCTGGGATCAAGGGTGTGTGATTGCTAAATTAGTCCACTGTTTGGTTTGGAGTAGATCTGGGAGTGGATGATGGGAAGATCCTGAGGGCGAGTAACCTGGATAAAATATAAGGGACAAAAAGAAGGTTGTCACTTGTTGCTTGCTGCCTTGCTATCTTCTGTTTTCTGTCTGCCACTAACTGTTTCTCCTCTGTGATGCCCCTCTGCCGTGCCACCCTGCCTTGGAGCCAGCCAGCTATGACTGAAACTTCTACAAACTTTGAGCTAAATAAACCTTTCTTCCTTTAATTGTAGGTGTTGGGTATTTTGTCTCAGCAATGAAAAAAGAGTAACTAAGACACCCACCATTCTTGCCACTTTCTGAAGCAGTTCTAAAAGTCCTCTTTCATGAGTGTTTTTATGAGACATGCTCAAAAATGTGGTGAATGGTGCTGCCAAGTGCCACCTAACAGAACACCGATTCATAAAAGCATTACAGTGTGCCCTCAATTACTTTTCACCAGATCTGGCAGCATGGGACTTCTGGTTCTTCCTCAAAGTCAAAATGATCTTGGAAGTTTTGTTTTGAATTGATTCAGGACATGACAGTTTAACTAAACAAGAGTACTTCCAGAGCTGTTTCATAAAGTGGCAAGAATCATGGGATAAAGTGTATCTGAATCAAGGGGGAGTATTTTGAGGGTGATTGATGGCAATGTGTCTTTTATTGTAATAATTTTTTTAAATACACATTGTATTTTTATATCACATTTCAGTAAAGCAAATATAACAGACATAACTACAAGCAAATTTATATCCATAGTGACATATTAACAAATTAGAGAGTGAAACAGTAAGTACATAGACTATTTGAAAGACAAAATTAACAAACAATATCTAATTTATGTAGAACACTCCGTCCACCATCTGCAGAATATGAATTTATATGAAGTGCACATGAAACGATAACCAAAATAGATCATCTGCTGATTCTTATAGAAAGTCTAAACAAATTTCAAAAGATTTTAGTCATGCTGACCGCAGAGAAAATTTAGCTAGAAAACAAAAACAGAAAGATAACTAGAGAATTCCCATATGTTTGGAAATTAACAAGTATATTCTAAGTAGATTGTTTTAGTAAAAAAAAAACTGTAGAGGAAATTTCTTTGAAATGAATGATAATGAAAATACTGCAACTTCCCATTACAGCTAAAGAAATACAAAGAAACAATTATAGATTTAGAAGCATATATAAGATAAAGATGAAAAAATTCTATATATCAATTTAAAGTAATTAAGGAGGGAAAAGAACTGTGTAAAACTCTAAGAAAATGGAAGAAAATTATAAAAATAACAGAAATGAAAGAAGTAACAAATATACAATAAAGCTTGATGTTATTTGAAGTGTTTACTGAAATTGACAAATTTCAGTTTTGCTGATGAGATAGCACAAATAATTAAAGTCGGTAATGAAAACAAACACCGGCATAGATTTTACAAATAAATTTTATACTTGAGCAATTATATGCGATACATTTGAAAATATAATATGAAATGAACAAATTCTTAGAAAAATTTCTCTGACATAAAGGCAAATCAGAAGAAATAGAAAATTTGAGTGTAAATAATTAATATAAACAACTTTCTTATTGAAAATTTTCTTTGAGGGGAAAGACATGCACTGGATGGCCATGTGGCTTCATAAGTGAATTCTAACAGTTATTTAAGGAGAAAATAATGGCAATGTTATACATACTGTTCTACAGAACAGTAAACAAAAAATTAAGGAATATTTCTAACTAAATTTATGTGGCTTGTATAACCTCTGCACCAAAACTGACAACAAATTACAAAAATAGTCATTGCAGGTCAGTGTCCTTTATAAACATAGGTGTAAATTTTCTGAATAAAATAAAAACAAACTGAAGCAATAAGTAAATATGGTCATACTTCATGACTATGTTGGTTTTATTACAAAAATGCAGTTTAACATTAAAATTAATATAGTTCAACACAGCAAGAGTAAAAATATTTTCAATAAGTACATAAAAGGCAATTTTAGAAATAGTTACTATTATTAAAATAAACACATAAATTAAACATCTTAACAAACTAGGACCAAATGGAACTTCTTTCATTGGATAAAATACAGTTATAAATAAACCTGAGTCAATTATCATACTTAACAGTAAAAGGTTGAAAAGTAGTGAAGATTGGAAATGATTCACTGATGGCTTTCTGCTTTCAGTACTAGTTAACATTTTACAGGAAATCATTTTCAGGGCAATCAGATGTATAAACAATGAGAGAGAGAGATAAGAATTAAGTAAAAGCTAAAATTTTCATAAAGAAAACTGATATGCCTGTAATCATAAATATCTGAAGAAATATCTTAATACATTATTAGAATTAAAAAATGGGTATAGCAAGTTTTCGTATAAAAGGTAAATGAAGAACAATTAATCATATTTTTGTTGCTAGCTTCCAATATTTAGAAGACAACAAAATATATCAAGATAAGCCACTATGATAGAAAAACAACGAAGGATTTAGAAAAGATCTAATGAAAGATGTATACAATATCTACACAGAAAATTATAAAACAATATTGAGATGAAAACAGCATTTGAAATAAATGGAGGGCCGGTGAGACAGCTCAGCGGCGTAAGTGCCTGCCTGGCAAGCGCGAGGTCCTGAGGTCGACTCCCAGTACCCACATTAAAAAAAAAAAAAGAAAGAAAGAAATGGAGAAAATACCATGCTCATTGATTGGAAGACTCAACTTGGATTGAGATCGATATTTTAATTCAATACAATCCTCAACAAATTCTCCCACAGATTGCATTATGGAAATAGGCAAGCTCATTCTAAAATGCAGTGAAGGAAAATTGTAAGGACTTGTTGCATTAGATACGTTAGACTTATATTAACATGACAGTAATTAAAAAGGTGTGGTTTTGAAAAATATTTTGATGGAATAAAGAAGGGTCAGAAACAGACGGACATAAATAGAAACTAGTTTGTGATGGAGATTTTTGTAGGGAATTAAGAATGGAAAATTTTTTCACTACATTTTACTGGATTAACTGGATTTTCACATGGGGAAAATTTTTGGTGATAACCCCCCCAACCTTACACCGATAACAAAATCCATTTCATCTGGGTTGTATATGGTAAATCCTGCAGAAAACATAAAGTCCCTTACTACCAAAGGTGTTGGAAACTTGAATGTGTTCTCCAAAAAGGGAATATCTAAATGACCAATAAGGGCCGGTGAGATGGCTCAGTGGTGTAAGTGCCTGCCCGGCAAGCAAGAGGGCCCGAGTTCGACTCCTGGAACCCACATATGAAAAAAGGGCGTTGATATTGCTCAGTGGCATGGGCGCCTGCTGGCGCGCAAGGTACTGAGGTCGACCCCCGGTACCCACAAAAATAAATAAATAAATAAATAAATAAATGACCTATAAGCATGAAAAAGATACTCAAAAGGCAAATACAAATTGAAATTACTGTGAAATAATTGTATACATTCTCCAAACTAGTTAAAATTACAAAACCTGACAATGGAAAGATACAGTTAAAATAAGGGATTGCTATTGGGATACATTGCTGCTGAGATATTGTTGCTGGGAATGTTAAACAATATTACTTTTTGGCATTATCTAATACAGCAATTTTATTCTTGGAATAGGTGATAGAAATACACGCACATATGTGCCAAAAAATCAAATAAGGTCAACAAAAGCACTGCTTATCATAGCCCAAGCCTGAAAAAATATATTTTGATATGTAAATTGATAAGTTATTTATCTGTACAATGGGATATTAGATAGCATTGAAATGAATATATTACTGCTACATGTTGAAACTTGAATGAATTCACAAACAATTTTGAGAAATGGAAGTAGGATGTGGAAGAGTGGATGTACTATATGATTCCACTTACATTAAGTTCAAAAGCAGGGAAATCTAAAGTATAATCTTCAAAATCAGGATATTAATTTATTTGTGGAGGAGAAAGAGTGGAAGAAAGCATGAAAGAGGTCATCTTGAGTACTGGTGAGAGTCTATCTCAGGTTATCCATGGTGATTAAGTGGAGACTTACTTGTAATCATTGTTCAGTTATAAACTGTATTTTTTATACTGGCCCTTAGTTGTCTAACATCTGAAGTATGAAAATTTTCAGAGAGTTAATTATCTTTCCTAATAGTATATCATAAGAATATTCAATATTCAATATTCAATACAAAATTGAAGAAAACTTTCCAGGTCTGTAGTATATTTAATTCCTGAATAGGATGAAAACAACATAAATAATAAGCAAGGACAAAAAATACCTCAAAAACAAGAAAGTAAAAGATAATCTTGTTATTAAGCATAGACCGGGCCGGTGAGATGGCTCAACGGCGTAAGCGCCTGCCTTGCAAGCGCGAGGGCCCGAGTTCGACTCCCGGATCCCACATACGAAAAAGGGGCCGGTGATATCGCTCAGCGGCACGGGTGCCTGTTGGCGCCCGAGGTCCTGAGGTCGACCCCCCGGTACCCACAAAAAAAAAAAAAAAAAAAAAGCATAGACCACCAAAATGTATCAAACACATCAAATATAAAAAGTAACAGGGCCCTTGAGATAGCTCAGCAGCGTAAGCACCTGCCTGGCAAGCGCGAGGTCCTGAGTTCAACTCCCAGTACCCACATTAAAAAAAAAAAGGTAACAAATATAAGTAAATTTTATGTAATAGTGCATAACTCATTAAAATAATATAAAATCCTAACCAAGTAAGATATAGCTCAGAAATGCAAGAATGATTCAAAATTAAAAGATGATTAATGTAATTAACTAGTTTTTAAAATAATATATGATCATTCCAATAAAAATATTTTCATATAAATTGAAATCCATTCTTAATAAATATTTGAATGAAATAATAAAAGCCCAATTATTAAAGCAAATTGAAAGGCAAAAAAGATTTTGAAGGAGATAATTTCTGGCATTTTCCCCCTTGGGGTTGAGAAAGCTTTGTGGAACAAGAAAAAGATAAAACTTAGAATTTATGAATAAAAAAAGACTTACAGATTTTATGACACAAAAATAAATTCTACTGTATGATATAGGACAAATGCAAAACTAAAAGAAAATAACAAACATATATAAAAAAGCAAGCATTACTATCCAGATATCTCTTTATATATCTATTTCCATATCTATATGAAGTAAATGTACAAGAGTTTAACAAAGAAAACATATATCTCAGTACAAAATTGTTTAAAAATTGACAAGAATTTCAACATAAGGAAAAAGTAGAAATAACAAATTTAGAAAAATATTAAACCTAAAAGTCAGGAAAGTTAAAATTAAAAATGACTAAAAATACTTATATAATATTTTAAAATGTCCAGGGAAATGAAAATCATAATATGTACAGTGGCCAGGCAAACTTGTGTTGATTTTTTTAAAAGGGCAATTTGCCAGCTTCTATAAACATTCAAAATTCCCAAAGTTTCATGTAGAAGTTGCACTTTTCGGTATTTATTCTTGATAATGCTTATAAAACATACAAAGAAGCAGGTAAGGAGATGTTTGTTATGACAACTCTTCATAATTCAGAATAAAATGAGAGTAAAAGACTAAAGTTTGAATTAAGTATGAGTTAAGTATGAATTAAGTTCATGTATGTTATGGAAAACTTTAGAAATGTAAAAGAACAAGGTATATTTTCAAATATTAAAATAGAAAAACCATCAGAAGTCTTATTAGTGAAAAAATATAAAACAATATTATGTATTATGTAATTTATGTAAAAGTAAGGAACTTTCAATGTATGTGAATATGTATTTTATATAAATCAACAGAACAAAAGCAGGAAGATACAAAGAAACAGCAAGTTATGGTAATCAGTTCTGTGGAGAGGTGTGAAATGGGAATATATGAAACGAGATTTTTGTTTTTAGTCTATCAATTTATAGCACAAATACGTGCTTTGGTTGTATAATTGAAATACGATTTACAAATATTGGTGACAATATTACTATAACACATGCTTGTGTCAAGGTACACAGGATATTCAGTTCTTCCAAAGGATTCATTTTCAAGACTGCAAAAATACACTTTTGTGTTTCCCTACAAATCATTTCTGGAATCAAATTATGAAATGCCTACCTGGTATACCGGTTACAGGTAAAGCACCTAATAGGAATAAGTTGTCATAAAACCGTGATGAAAATTGGTAAAGAGGTATGGCAAACATAATGAAGAGACTCATAAGTGCATTATTCCTGTCAGCTGAATTTGGCATTTTACAATGGTTAGACTATTGAAGACTTCATGGAGAATTCTCAGAAAGACCCCCCCCCCATTTAATATTCTGGTGCAAAAATTTATTTCATCTGGTATCTATTGCAAGAATCAAGGATCTATTAAAAAACATTCCATTCTCCATCTCTTTATTCCTTACTTCCCTTATTATTCTGGCTTCTTGGAGAAAGTGTGGACTTTTGTTCTAAATATGAATCATTCTTAGTGGGACTCCCCATCCGGAGTGTAGGGAGCTTGAGCAACTAGTTTGTGTGCCCGCAGTCCTGTATCTTTGGATGACGGAAACTGATGGTTTTTCTTGTCGCAGGCGCAGTCTCGGAGTGAGCCCCTTCCCTGACCTGTGCAGATTGTGCCATCCATAGCAGGAGAGGGCAGGGAGGAAGCACTGGAGAGCACAGCACCTGGGCCCTAAGGAGCCCAGGAAAGCCTTGCAACGTGAGGGTGCATTAGAGCAAAAGGGGCAATACACTTAGTCTAGAACTGTCCTCACCTTTGATATCTATCTCTCAGGTCAGTTAAGTATCTTTGTGTATTTCCTGGGATTGTCAAAACCAAGAGGCTTTCACGAAGGGCGTATGTTCTGCATAGTTCTAAATGAATCATTCTTGCTATATGAGTAGTATACAGAATCCTTTTAAGAAAACAAAAAATGATTACAGTAAGGATGTTAGTGACAGCTTAAATTATGTTTATTATAACGTTACCTACATTTGTTAAAACGTAAAGCTAAGTTTCCCTATGCTAATAACTCTCCCACAGCTATGAAAGCCCAGCCATAGAGGTAAATAGAGCTTTAGTTGGAACATACTGGGAAATCTCACAGATTTTGAGTTGGGGAATAAATACAAAATAACATTTTGTGCTTGAATAGTTCGGCGGTTTGAGTCTAGAAACAGGATAATAATTTAGAAAGTTATTACAAGTTCCAAGTTTTAAGTTGTTAAATGAGTGGTGCTGATGGGAGAAGGAACATTACTAACTGCTGACAGAAAAACAGAGTATTTCCAAGAGGTGTGAGCACTGAAGGGAAAAGTGTAAAGATCTTGGTAATTGTAGATGTTTGTTAAGGAAATGAGGCTGGTATTTAATGGGGTAAATTAGTGTCAGTCGCTATGACCTTGCTTGAAAGATTGCAAGATGAAGGGAAGATTGGAAGGGTCTTGTTAGAGGGTAGCATCATTGGGTTGACTTTTAAAAAAATCAAGTCTTTCAGCAGTGATTACCCAAGACAAGTAGGCTGTCTCGCACGAGAATTTCCAAGACCATCTCTAGAAGCAGCTTGTAACACAATATAGTAGCCCCCCTTTACCCGGGGAAAATACATGCCAAGACCCCCATTGAATGCCTGAGGCTATGGATAGCCCTGAATGCTATACAGTATATGGTATGCTTTTTAACATACTTACCTGTAATAAAGTTTAATTTATAAATTAGGCACAGTAAGACATCAGTAATAATACAGAATAATTGCAACAATATACTATGATAAAAGTTACTTAAAATATCAATTTTTATTTCTGGAATTTTCATTTTAATATTTTTTTCAATTTAATATTTTTGAACAGCAGTTGATTGTTGATAACTGAGACCTAGGAAAGCAAAGCATAGATAAGTGGGCTGAAGGTAGTTCTCCTGGTTATCCTAAAGGTGTGGACATTGCAGGAATCATTCTGAGTCCTGCTATGTTCTAGGTTAATTTTCTTCTTTTGAGTACTCAACTCTTGCATCTATTATAAATAATAGTTTGACTCCTTGCCAGGAAAGAAGGCAAATAAGAAGCATTTTTTATGCTTCATATAGTTACATGGTATAGAGGAATTCTAGAAGCAATGGGAAAAAATCTACAATAATAAAGTCCCAGAAAAAGATTTGGAAAAGTCACAAGGAAACAGAATCAGGATTGTGTCGGAAACAGAAGCAGGATTGTTTCAGAAACAAAATGTAAAGGATGTAAGAAACACCTCAATAAAGTCTCATTGCTGACTCATGGAGCACAAATGTCACCAAGGTAAAAATCAGTATTTATTTCTAATGAGTCTGAATTTAAGGACTGAAAAGCAGGAAAGATTATGCTGAGAAAGTGTTTGCATCACTAAAATTATGTAAAGAGTTTTATTTCAGGGATTTGATCAAGAATTGGAGATACCTCCGAATGAGATAAACAAAACTTCTCAGCAAAACTCTGAGGAAGTGAGAGTCAAACAAATGGTGTGTCCAAGACAGTATAGTATGCTGGACTTCAAGAAATTTTCTGGAAGAATAGCATGAGCAAATTCACACATTAATATAATAGGTGAATGATTGTAGGTAGCAAACAATTAAGTTAAAAATTGGAAATGATAATTTAACTCACAATACAAATGCAAATCTGCCTAGATGTAGCTTATGTAAAAAAGTTTAGGATATTCATTCACTCCTCAGCAAAGTCAAGGTAGGAATTGAAGTAGTGGAGGAATAATAAATCTATAAAATATAAAAATATAAAATATGACATTATATATCATTAGTGGCCTATCAATATCTGAAATGTACTTCATATTTTCGAATCCCACATTTTAAGGAGACACTGCAAAAAGTAATATTCAGTCAGAAGAGCACAAAGAGAAAAGTGCCTTGCTTGGCAATCAATTCATGTAAGAAAGACATAGCTAGGTAGTGAAGAGAAGAAAAAAATCCTGCCTGCTGCATGTTACTCCTCTAAATATTTGAAGAGCTGTTGTGTTGAGGAAGGGCTGGTCTTCTTTACATATTAGACAGAAGAACTTGAATCAACAGGGTAGACTTGCACAAAGATCAATTCTGGCCAAGCGTAAAGCAAACCTTTCTTTCCAAAGATGCAAGCTTCCCCATGTTGGAATGGCTTTCCTGGGAGGTGGTGATGTTTCAGTCACAAAGCATGATCAAGCTGAGGTGGGTTGACTTATTTTTGGATGGAATATGGACCAATTCAAAATTACATTATTGTATGAAAATAAACTAAGACATAGCTGTGTCTTTATATGTGCTTTATGACTTTTTATAAAAGTAAATTGAAGGGAGAAATTACCAATAAAACAAAAATAAAAAGAGAACAATCAGAGCAAAGCTAGGATACTGGAGTATCTATCCAAATTGTACACTCAGAAAGGTAGAATACTCTGTTAAACAATTGAGATGATGACAGATAATCGATAAGCAGATGAATGTTGATGTAGGTGTGGAAAAATATAGCTAGCTATTCAGTAATTTATAAACATGTCTCTTATACTGTAAAGTACACAGATATTGTAAGATATATTCCTGTACACAGTTCTTCAAGTGGCAAGGGAGGAGTTAATCCTTTGTCCTCAAAGCCCACAGGAATGTTTATCAACTCCAGTGCAGGCCTCCTTTCTTTCTTTTGGTGAGTTAAGTCTGTCTCTGCTTTGTTTGACGCTGCCCATTTGAGGAAAGCTTATCCCTGACCTTCTGCCAGAGAGACTGATGACAAGGACAGTTTGCACTAACCTTGACATTCACTAGGGTAAATGGCTTTTTCCACGAGTAGCTGGCAAACAAGGAGAGCCAGTGAAGAGCTAATGAATCTGCACCCGAGAGAAACTGAACAACGATTGTGCTTTTAAAGAAGAAAAGAGTCCTTGGAAGGTGCGGACCCATCTGGTATTTAATGATTCATGGGAAATTAACTTTTTTAGCCAATACAATTTAAAAAAGAATGAACACATACATACATACAACCCCTAGTCTTAAAATCTTCCCCAGTGGGTCCTTGATAAGTTTGTCCTTCTGGCCTTTCCTGCCCCCATGGTGAAGTCTCAGTGTGATCCCATGATGCCCAAGACAGAGTGGGGCTGCACGGACACCACAAGGCCAAGGCGTATGTTTTTCTGCCAACACTGATGCTCGTCAGCCCAAAATCTCCAGAGAGATTTCAAGGAAAATAAATTGTGAATCTTTTTATAAAGTGGCTTAATTCATCTACTATGTATACTATGAAAATGCTACAGAAAGCAATTGAAAAACTTATCTATTGTAGAAAGTCAGATGAACTAATTTTCCCCTAGGAATCCTTGTGACCATATATAAATCCACGGGTCACACTAATGATTGCAGTCTTGTGATGTTTCTCATCTAAAGCCCAGTGCAGTACCCTAGAGATTTTGCCCCTACTCCTCCAATATTGATTACTCTATTTTCATAGGGTCAGGAACTTAACATACTCTTCTGTATAATTTTGTCCTTCATACACATTGATTAAGACTATTCTTTATTTTGAATGTGTATAGTTACTTCCTAGACTTGTAACAATTTACTTAAGGTATGATGTACTTTTTATCCACCACATATCTTGTTCAATTCTGGGATGCTGAAGAAGAGTTCAGCATGGAAATGTATGCTGCTATCTTAAAAAATTCAATCAACTGTATTATCCCAAGTGCCCATCAACGTTTTTACTCATGTAAAATAAGTACTGATGTTCTTACCCATACGACCTTATGCACCACCAATGTTTTTTACATTTGCATTCTTCCCTGTTCTTTCTTAAAGTTTTAACCAAATTATATTTAGAGAAAAATGTATAAATTTTCAGAAGACTGGAAGACATTTTTAAAAAGTGACACACCTATTCAACTGTCATCAAGACCAAGAAATTGCACATAATCAATACACCAGAAGCCTCCTTAATGCCCTGTCACCATACCTCCCTCCCAAGAGACCATTTGTGTAAAAATTGTTACAACAAAAGTTTTGTTATCTTACTTTTGAATATTATATAAGTGAAGTTCTATAGTAGATATTCTTTATATCTAGATTTTAAAATTTTTACTTAATGTAATATTTATGAAATTCATCTCTAGTTTTGAGTATAACTGTAATTTGCTCATAAACAGTGGTATATAAAATTTCATTGCATAAGCATATCACTATTAGTCATCTAATCTCCCATTGATGAACATTTAGGTAATTTCTAAATTAGCATTTGTTACTAAGAACAATGTTACTGTGAACATTTTATACACATACGATTTTCTGCAAAGGGTGAAATTTCTGGGTCGAAGTTAATACACATATTAACTTTCGTGGGTAGTCCTCAAATTCTTGCTTTCCTGTTCTATAATCTCCTAATTATTTTAATATTTCATTCTTCTTTCCATTATATTTCAACTACATATCATCATTTTTAGTAGGTATTACAAAATGAATCTTTGATAGTCATTTGCTAGAAGTTAGTTTTTTCTCCAATTTTTTAACAATGCAAGGGATAAATTCATTTATTCTTCTTTCAAAATGTATATTATTGTTATATTTTAACATATTTTAAACTCCTTAAGGCTAATTTTTAGTATTTTATTTATTTAATATTTATGTATGCTAACCAACATATCTACCATTTTGTATCTCTTCATTCTTTAACCTCTAGTTTTCTCTGGGATAATTTCTCTTCTACGTGTAAAGTGTCCTTTAATATTTCCTTTGTTACAGGGCTGTTAACAATGAATTCTCTCAGTTTTTGTATTAAAATATCCTCTATCAGTGATATATTTGATGAAAGTATTTACTGGGGTTAGAATTACCATCTGACATTTTCTCTCAGCATTTTCAGATTGCATTCTATTGCTCTTTGGCATCATTGTTTCTCTTCAGAAGTCAGCTGTAATTTTGTATTGCTTCTTTAAAGATAATTATCTTAAATGTTATATTCTATCTATATTTTTAATATTTTCCCCTTTTCCTCATTATAAACAGTTTATATGTTGTACTAGGTGTATTTTTTGTGTGGATTTGTGTTGCATTTGACTAACATTGTTATTTGCTTCTGCGACTTGATATTTTTTCTTCACTTGGACAAGCTTAGGCTATTTTTACTTAAAACATTGTTTCTGTTCTGTCTGTGACTTTAATTTTATTATATTAGAACTTTCTATCATGATCTACTTGTCTTTTTCATTTTTTGACCTTGCCTCCATCCAGATATTTGCCTTTCTGCTATGTGTAATGTGCAGCAAATTTACTTACAAAGTCCTTCACTAAGTTATAACATTTGTAAATGCTATAATTTATATTAGATTATGTTTTTTAGATTTATAGTCATTTGTTTTCTTAAATATACCAATCATTGCTAAAATAATGTCTCTGAACTTTAACTGCAATGTATGAATCATTTTTGTATCTATTTAATTTTCAATTTTTCCACTGTTTGTTTTCAATAATTTGATCACATGACTTGGTGTACCTAGTTATTTTTGCTTGATATTGTATTTGAAAAGAAAATTATAGAGATTGTGCATCATATTTACATTTCTTTTGGTACATATTAGAATATGGGCAGATTTTCTTGAGAATGGGGACCATCCTGAAGCTGCATTTTACCCTTCCTCAGGGCTGGTCTAGTTCTTCTTCAGGATTCCTAGCTGAAAGCCTCTATTTTCTCCTAGGGTTATTCCAACTTGTCAGGCTCAACTCCAATTTTTGTCTCCCAAGCACCTTGGGTTTAGCAATAGCTTTGCTAGGTTATTATTTTCTATTTTACTTCCCTGACTCTTGCCATTTTCAGCTTCAGAAATAGCAAGGCCTCAATGAAGCAGGATTTAAAGAACCATCCCCCTCAAAGTCCCCCACTCCTCCCCTGCAGCTATAACTTCTTGTTCTAGTACAGATAAGATTGGCAACTATGTCCTGTAAACAGAGTTTATGTCATCTTGTTCTTACAGTATTCATAAAGCTCTGTCTTCTTTCAAGGCTAAGTTACTATTTGCTTTGTCTTGCTTCTGTACCCTCACTTGCCCCTGACCCCCTATTTTCTAAAGACCAATCCCCTCAGTGAAATGTATAAAACTAGAAACTTTCCTTTGTTCTAACACCCAGCTCTTTGGACTTTGGCTGGATCGATGTGCATCTAAAATCCTGGAAATAAATCTTCCTTTTTCCTCGCTGGTCTCTCTGATCTCTTGGATTCTGCAAAATTTGGAGAAAAACGTTGTCAAATTTGGACTTAGATACTTGTCTGAATAGTTTCTCTGATATTATGACATCTCAAACCCTAACTTGATAGTATTGAAATCCAAATCTTATCCCCTATAATCATATGACAACTGACAGCTCTGAACTACCATCATACTTTTGGCTTTCCTTGGCTTTGAATAATTTACCTCTGGTAAGGTGTCTCAAGGAGAAAGTAGACAACAATGTCAGGTCATCTCAGTGTTTTTTATCCTTCCAAAAATTATGTTCCCTAAAGTCCTAGATGCCTTTGTTACTTTTAAATAGTGATATAGTTTTCTGGCTTTTGTAGTACAGCAGAAAATACCTCCACCCTCCCCACCAGCCAGTATACTTCAGTTTCTGTTAGTTGCCCAGGCAACCTCCAGTTTACTTTAGTTCCTGCTACAGTTCCTGTTACTTCTGTTTCCCAGAAATGGCTGGTCACTATGATGCATGGCTGGTCACTATGATTCACATTGTATGAGCCAATCTCTAATTGACAAGCCGTTCTACCTCTTTACTTCCTCTTTGTAACTCCATAAAAACATCCCTCCCTGAGCCTTCAGGGCCTGATATTTTGGGAATGAATCCCAATCAGTGCCCTTCAATGTTAAATAAATCTGACTCCAAATTCTGGGTGACATTTCAGTGTTTCTGTTTGCTGCTGCAGTATTTGGGCAAAGGTTGGTCTGATATAATATATCCTTTAGAAATAACACAAGGACATGGAGACTGAAGAACACATATTTGAATGAACAATAAGTCAAAGAGAAAGTCAAAATGGAAATCTAAAAGTATCCGGGAACCAACATTTGCGGGACACAACAATAAACAGTACTAAAATTGAACGTTATAGCAATGAGTGTCACCATAAAAAAGAAAGATCTCACATAACCCAGTGATGCACCTCTACCTCTTGGAACAGCAATAGCAAATCATATCCCAAATTAGTAAATTAAGAAAAAACAATAAAAATCAAATTAGAAATAAATGAAATAGAGCATTAAAAAAGCAATACAAAGGGTCAAAAAAAAAAACCAAATAGTTGTTTGACAACATAAACAAAATTGGTAGGCATTTAACTATATATATTAGTCAATGCTTACTAGAGTCAGATGTAGGAGAATGCAAGAGATCTGTCCATGCTCCAGATATCTAAAGAATCCAGCCAAGGGCCTGGACCCAACAGCAATGTCCTGCACGAGTCCAGCAAAAGGCCTAGAGCCCAGGGCAATGTCCTACCCACCTCTGTGCCAGGAGGTCAAGGAATCCACGATGGAGTGCCAGAAAGTCCAAGAGCTGGTGCCAGAGGCTGGAAAGTCTGTGCTGGCAGGTTGAAAGGCTGATGCTGGAAGCCAAAGAATCTGTGCCAGGAACCAGAAGACACCCAAGGCAAAGGCAAAGACCAGAGCTCACAGCCCAAGTGTCTGTGCCAAAGGCCAGCAGACAATGCTCAAGGTGAAGGCGAGGACCAGAACTCCTCCCAAGAGAACAACAACCATGCTCAGCAATGACCAGAGCTCAGCCAAAGAGAACAGCAGAAGCTTCTCTAAGGGAAATCAACATAAAATCCTCCCCTCCTGTTCTCCCTTTATAGTATTCTCAAGAATCACCCCAGCTGGGCATTCTCACCCAAGTTGACCATCAATTAATCAACCACCACACTGTATCAACAGAGTGAGAGAAAGAGAGTGAGAGAGAGAGCCCAAATACATTAGGAATGAAAAAGGAGACATTGCCACTGATATCACAGAAATTCAAAGGGTCATAAAGGGTTATTTTGAAAAACCATATGCTTAAAAGTTGGAAAATCTAGACAAATTGGACATATTTTCAGATATATATGAGCTACCAAAACTGAACAAAGAGAACTGAAAAAATCCTGACTAGACCAATAATAAGTAATGAGAATAAATTCATAATGAAAAGTCTCCCAAGAGTGATTGCTTTACTGCTGATTTTTATGAAACTTTTAAAGTTTTAAGGTATTACTAGAAGTGCTTCTCAAATTATTCCATAGAAGTGAAAGAGAAGGAACCATTCTAAATATATTCTATGAAGCCATCATTATTCTGTTACCAAAACCTGACAAGGAAATACACATACACACATGCGCATGTGCACAGGAAAGCAATAGACAAATAGTGCTGATGAACAGAGATACAAAATTCTTCAGCCAATCGAGTTCAACAGCACATCACCGAGATCATACACCATGATCAAATTGGCTTCAGTCCATGGATGCAAGGATGGTTCAACACACACAAATTAACATTATATATCACATAAATATAATGAAAAATAAAAATCATGTAAGATCTCAATAGATATAGAAAAATATTTAGTGAATTCAACACTGTCTCTGATAAAAGCTCTGAACAACTTAGATACAGGGCTATATCTCAGCATAATAAAGTCCATGTATGACAAATCCAGAGCCAACATCACATTGAATTGGGAAAAAATAAACACATTTTCTATAAATAAGGAACAAGATAAGGATTTCAACTTTCATTGCTCTTATTCAATATAGTACTAGAAATTTGAACCAGAGCCATTAATTGAGAAAGAAACAAAAAAAGGCTATGAATAGGAAAATAAAATGTCAAATTAGCCCTGATGATATGATTTTCTCTATGAAAAATCTAGACTCCACCAAAGTCTATGAGAACTGATAAGGAAATTTAGCAAAGTAGTAGGACAGAAAATCAACATACAAAATCAGAAGATTTTCTATAAAATAACTGAATTTTTTGAGCAGGATATCATAAGAACAATACCATTCATAGTAGCCACAAAAACAAACAAAAAAACCTTAGGAATAAATGTAATGAAGAAAATAAAAGACTTCTGTATCAGACAGTGCTTACTAGAGAAACAGACTTAATGCAAGATATACAAATATATAAGATTTTACAACACAGGCTTAAGATGGCTGCCCTCAGAGTCATGTGTAGAAGAGCTCAGAAGGGCTGTCTGTGCACTGGAGATCTGAGGGATCCAATTGAAGGCCTGGAGCCTACTGTAGTGTCCCATGTGAGTCCATATCAGGAAGCCAAAGGGTCTGAGATGAAAGGCTGAAGGATCTATGCTGTGAAGAGTCCATGCTGGAAGCCAGGAGTGGTGTCTAAGGCGAAGGTGAAGACTGGAGCTCCTCTGAAGAAACAAGTGAGCCTTCCTTTTTGGTTTCCCTTTTATTCCATGCAGGTGACAAACCTATTGGTTGCTGTCGCTCACACCCAGTGTGAGTCTTCTGTTCTCAGTAAATCTCTTCAGTCACAAGCAGAACTATTACAATCCGATTTAGTTGGGCATTTCTTTCTCAAGTTGACACAATCAGTTAAATATCACAACTTCTATAATGAAAATTACAAAATACTGAAGTAAGAAATTGAAGAAGATACTAGAAAATGGAAACACCTACCATATTTATGAATTGGAAGAACAAATACTGCTAAAATATCCATTCTGCCCAAAGTGCTCTACAGTTTGAAGGCAATCTTCATCAAAATACCAATAACATGGTGGCAGTTTAAACTTAGCTTTGGGCTCTGCCCCAGAGATTGGTGGAGCACATTCTAGGTATGTCTGAATGGATCACAAAGGCATAGCGTTGGGACCCTTCACCTGTTCTTCTCTAGCACTCTTCTCTTGCTCTGCTTCCCATCCACCATGAACTGTATAGCTTTCACTCTATCATGCCCTTCTGCCATGTCTCTCCCTTGGATATAGCTGAACAAAGACTGAAACTATAAGCTAAGTTAAACCTCTCCCTCTTTAAGTTGTGGGTTTTGACTGTTGTGTCCAATCAAAATGTGGCTAATACAAATATTTTCACCAACCTAGAAGAAACAATCTTGACATTCATATGGAAGTATGAAAAACTCTAAAATTTCAAAACAATATTGAACAAAATAAGAAAATCTCAGAGCATCGCAATACCTGAATTTAATACATACTACAGAGCCATAGCAACACAACAGTAAGGTACTGGCTAGAAACAGAACAGAATGGAGAACCAGAAATAAATCCATATACCTGCACCCAATTGATTCTCAGTGAAGGTGCCAAAAACAGATACCGGAGAAAGGACTGCCATGTTTATTGCAGCACTAGTCACAATAGCTGCTATTATTTAGTCAGTTAAGATGCAGTGGTCCAAGATTAGCACTATTTCTGTAAAATGGGATATCTAAAGTGAGATCTATGTTTTCTTCCAATTATTGTAGGGCTGAAATAGTTCCATTGGATATCAGAAGACAGTGTGACATGAGGCAGTTTATTCTAATTTCTCTCAGTTTCAGTTTACTCGCCTGCATAACAAGTAGTACTTCCTATTATCCATCTTTTGTTTTGCTCTTTATCTATATTTTGGGTTTCTCATATGAGAGAAACCATGCAATATTTAAGATTGTGGGCCAGTGAGATAGCTCAGCGGCATAAGCGTCTGTCTGGCAAACGTGAGGTCCTGAGTTTGACTCTCGGTACCCACATATGAAAAAAGGGCCAGTGATATCACTCAGTGGCATGGGCGCCTGCTGGTGCGCAAGGTCCTGAGTTCGATCCCTGGTACCCACAAAAAAATAAAATATAATAAAATAAAAAAATTTAAGATTGTGTGTCTGTTTTATTTCACTTAATACTATGGTCTCAAGCGCATCCATTTTCCTACAAATAACTCAAGATTATCTTTCTTTATGGAAGAGTAGTACTCCATTGTGTGTAAATACCATATTTTCTTTATCCATTCATGTGTTGATGGACATGTAGGCCACTTCCAAGATTTAGCTATTATGAATTGTGCTGCTTTAAACATGGGAATGAATGTATCACTGTAATATGATGTCTAAGGCTTTTTCAGGAAGATAACTAGAAGGGGAATAACTGGCCTCATTCCTAGGAGGAGGGAATTAGGAGTATGTAGTTGTTGATATGTTTGCATGATGGCAGACACTGTGACATACTTTCTCTAATGTGGTCCTGCTATACATTTTGCAACTAAAGCATCCCCTCCTTCAATCAGCAAGGCTTGTCAGCACTCATATGCTTTTTTCATGTTTTAGTGCTTCCTATCAATGCGGTAAACTCTTGAAGGGGTGAGCTGGGACTTGCTCTCCTAGATGTAACTTTAAGACATTTCCATTTTGTGATTTTGCCTTCATTTAGTACACTTGGCATAATGGAAAACAAATTGCTAATATTTTGAGATGGTGTAAACCTAGGAGTTTGACTAATTTTTTAGGACTTGACCCATACAAGAGACTCTAGGAGTCTATTTTGTTTGGAATTTACCAACTTCTATGAATTCATCATTTTGTCTACCAGATCTATAGAAGGTAGATTGCTTCACTGTAGGGGGAGTTCAGTATTTTTTAATCACTAAGCATATTTCCCAATTAATAGTCTACACTGAGCCATTTATGTTTCTTCAACAGGCTTAGATTTTTAAATTCAAAGTCAGAAAAATACTGCTTATATGTCTTTCCTACTGTCACAGTGCTTCCCTGGGTGAGAATCATAGAACGATCTAGCTGCCAATTGACTAATGGAGAATATTGTGGAGCAGAGAGATAAAGGGGTAGACAAAAAGATAGATAGATTTTTCATAAAACATGATTCTTCAACTAGATATGCACATTTACTTCTAACTTGACAGTTCTATGTAGGACATAATAAAAGTGATAGTTCCTTTTGCTGAGAACTTACTGTTGGAGGTTAACTTACTAAGCACTTTATTTATGTAAATCAATATTTTTTAGCCTTCCTAATAATCCTAAAAGGCAGAGCTTATCTTTAATTTACAAACAAGAACATTGGAAATGTTTAACTGGGATCATAGTGTTAACAAGTGGCAGAGCCAGAATTCTAGCTTGTGCTCTTAATCACTTTGAGCTAAGTCTTGGGATTCCATAGGCTATGTCAGAATATATTTAACTGGGTTAATCAAACAGAAATCTCTGAAAGAAATCAGCAATGCATTGACCAGATCAGAATTTCAGCTATAATAAGTAATGGGTGCACATTCATTTAATCTTCTCAGAGAAATTTTGCTGACATCTTATAGATGAAGAAATGGATACACAGAGAGGATTTGAACCCAAGTAGTTGGGCTCCTGAGTCCAGGTTTTTAACCATATGTTTTGCTATCATTTCCATAAAAGGAGCAGAAAGTTAGTGGGTACGACTAACAAACTCTGCCTAGGGGTAAGCAAATGTGTAACTTCTGCAACTCCTCCTGGGATCATTATATCTACAGCTCCTGTGGCCTGAAGGCTTACCAAGCAAAATTGCATACAGTGGAGAAGTTAATATTTCACATCCATCCAGGTCAGTTGGTTCTCAGCAGTATACTTTTTGGCTTGAGATTTGATAATCTCCAGACAGACAAACTCCACAATCCAGCAAAGGTGAGTCTAAATATTATCCATATAAACAACACTTTAACCACAAATACAAAAATGATTTATAGCTATCAATTCTTAACATAGAGAGCAGAAAAGTCAGAGTCAAGGAGCCATCTGATTCCCTGAGGTCTTACTTACCCAAAAGTTTGTTTTCCTATTTGTTCTTGTACCCCTTTGCAGCTTGAACCTTTCTTTTAAACATTGCCACATGCTAAGTCTTCTTTTCTTTTTCTGCACCTTTTGCTTTGCTGTGGTGGTGTGTGTAAATATGTATTTTTAAAATGTGACACCTTTGTTGAAATTTGCTAAATAAAAACATAATGAATGGAAATATATTTTGATTTTCAATGTATTGGTTTCCAGTTGATAAATTCATGTTGGTCATCATCAGTAGGTCATTACCTATAGCTCCATCTCTGAAAACTTCTTTCTTCACCCACTGGCAGCTGCTTGCATGCTACAGTTCTGCTCAGAAGCCCACAGAAGATACAAAAACATTGTTGAGCTCCTTTTTGATAAAAATTTGTGACTGGACTCAAACGTAAACTATCTATGCAATCTTTGTACTATTTATTCCCCGCAAAATATAGTAATAAGGCAAATTGAGCTCAACTGGGCTGGTTGATTATGCTTAATGGATTTAAACAGAACTTTGGCAAAATTTATAATTACATTCACTTACTTGCTCCCTGCTTCCTTTTATTACTAAGTAGGCACTAATGCTACTGAGTTATCATAGGTGAGCAAGCCTAAAAATGATTCTAGAAGTTTGGATTTGTTAGTTGTACACTTTAGTCACACAGCAGGTGTTACTATAGGAAATTTAATTCTTTTCTGCCATCAGCTCTTAGATGGAATCTAGTTTATCATGGGCCCTTGGTGATTACAAATACAGGTAACTCTTAGTAACTCATGAGTTTTTTTCCCCTGAGGTTAATATCTATTGCCAAACTGGCATCATCTGTTCCTAGTTTCTGGTGTAACTTCTTTGGGCTGCCAAAAATTTGAATGTTGTTCTAATGTAATTCAATCTTGCCCTCAGTTTATCACCTCCAAAATACTCCCTGGATTCAAAGTCATACTAGAAGGCTTATTTGTTTGCTAATATAATGGTATACCATAAGTTGGTAGACCTCTGCCATATGCTACCTATATTATCTATGCAGAGGGCATTTTCCCAAAAGTTGAGATCTCTTTCTACCTTGACCTGTGACAGTCACTGGATATATGACATTGAGCAAGTCAGTTGATATTTCTCGATCTCGATTTCTTTATCCTAGCAATGATAGAGGTGCTGTGCTCCTGTGAGCTTCTCTACCTCTGAAACTTCTGTTATTACACCCTGGAAACCTCAATAACATCCTTCTCTACGTCTTCTTTAACATGGATTTTACACCTGGTTTGGAAAGTACATCACATGTTAGTTCATCAGAGGAGTTGAGGAATCAGTTCTGTGGTTTAGATGTCTAGCATGGCTACTAGAGGAGCACTATGGTATATTCTGTGTCTCCTACTACCAACTGATACTGAACTATATTTGGGAAATTGCCCAGCAAGTTTAGGTCTTTTATTGCCATACAATGAGCCTTGAATATTGATTACACTCAGATCAGACTAAAATTGTTCATCCATTTAAAAAAATGTATGCTCTTCATTTTAGAACTCTATTTTTTCCACTTAAATTCATTTGCCTTTTCTCAACTGATACTATATTTAGTCAGCCTGCGGAAACTAATTTTTGGTGTCACTGCACATTTGCTCAAGGTATTTATTTATTTTTAAACTACAATAAGCTAATATTTGCCAATGAAGGATCCTGTCTGACGTTCACTGATGCAACTGGAGGTGCTGGTAAGGGAATTGTGGTTCTGTCAGCCAGCTCCCTGCTGATGGCTTGGGATTCTAAATTGCACAGATTATTTCTCTGTTCTGAACCTCAGGACAAATAATTTTTCAATAATTAGTGAGGTTTTATCACATGCATAAAAACATTGTAATGTTATGAAAAACACTAATGTTATTTTGATTGCCTTTAGGTTCCCTGTGGGAGTTAGATATTCATAAGGGTACCCCTTATAATAGTCACAGTTGGGAGGATACATCTAAACACAGAGAGGAATACTTTTAATTCACTTATCTCTTTTACTTTTCCCTAATCTCTGTGCAAATCCCTGTCTACCTTTTTTATATATAAAGTTCTGTCTGAGGCATGCGTTTATTTTGTTATGAAAGGACAATAAATGGGAGTCCCAAGTGCATACATAAAAGAATAGCTAGGAATAGCAAGTTGAAGGAAAGTTTAGGGACAGCAGTGAGGTTCCATCCCCCATCAAGAAATTTAGGTATTGGGCAGGTATAGGACAAACTGTACTCCCCAAAATCACATGCCATTTGCAGTAAAAGCGTCATAAAACATGCAATTAAAGTTTTCTTCTCAAGAACATTTTTTAAAAATCAACTGAAATTTAGTAGAATTATTGAATTCCTGGCCATTTTGGATGCAGTGCATTGGGAATGCATAGTTGAGTCATCAAGGAGGAATCAGGCATCTGTTTCCATCTTGTACAAAAGAACTCAATAACTTTCAGTTGGATCTTACACAAAAATCCCCACCTCCATCACGGAGATTGATCAAAACTCATGCCTATAGGCAGGCTAGTCCTGCCTTTACTATGCTGCAGATTCCATCCTCTCCTTTTACCTTTGACTTTATTTTCATTAATTCCAAATGCGGTGATATAAGGGTGGCTCATGTCTCCTCTTCAGTTCTGTTTTTTTTTTTTTTCCTTGTAACTACAAGAAAAAGAGAGATTATAAAGTTCGCAGCATTAAATCAGAATTCAGGACAGAAAACAATGGAATAAAGGATAAGGGAAAACCAGGCCCTTCTGTGCTTTATATAGTAATATAAATCTTTTCCTGAAGTCACTTCTCTCACCAACAGACTCCCATCCATGTTTTACTAGTCAAAATGGTGTGTGTCATGGAGCCAGTGATCTCCATATGCAAGGAAATTCAAGAAAATGTGAACAGCTTTCCAGACTCTGTAGTAGAAGTGATGAAAAAAATTGTTCAAAAATGGGGGCTGGGATCATTATTTGGCATAGTCTTACATAGAAGATATTTAATCACCCCAATAAATTCGAGTTAGTAGAATTCTGTACATGCCGGCATGCCAGCTTAGGAATAAGTAAACTCCAATAATCTTGAATAAGTCACTGGATCATGCTTTGTTTTTTATTATTTACTTCCTAGACACACAGTGGTAAGCCCATAGCCTTGAAGAGCCCTACCGGGTATAACACTGTATGATTCTAAGACCAATATAATTACACATAACTGTGTTAGTCAGCTTTCCATTACTGTAGCAATACATCCAAGGCAATCAAATTATAATTAGAAAAGGTTTATTTTAGGTCATGGTTTTAGATGTTTCAGTCCATAGTCACTTACGGCTACTGCTTTGGACCCATGGGACACAGTACTTCATAGCCAGCGCCCATGGCAGAAGAGGTCTGTTTATCTCATGAAGGCTAAGAAGCACAGAAAGAACAAAAAGAGGGTCCAGGGTCCCAGTATCCTCTTCAAGGGCATGCTCCCAATTACTTAACTTCTGTCCATCAGGCCCCTCCTAAATGTTTCACTATCTCCCAGTAATGCCATGGGAAGGAGCCAAGCTTTTAATACATGGGCATTTGAGGGACATTCAAGATCCAAACTATAGCTATAGCTATATAGTCAAGATTGATGTAAACAAAATTAACGTTATTTCCATTAGACCTCTGTTTCCTCACAGACTTCGCTGATGTGCTCTAAAAACTGTTTGAGGAAATGAGAAGAAAGTGGCAAGGAAAGATGGATGGTAATTGTTAGAACAGCATAGCAGGGCAGTGATTTTGAAAACTCAGAAATTCTTCCTTCAAGCCAAAGAGATTAGGAAAAAAAAAAAGACTAAAATTTGATAAGGTTTCAGAACAAGTCACCAAATACATAACTCTCCCAAGGAGATATATTTAAATGTTTGGTGAAATGGAAGAAGAAGCACCAGACCCTTGTTTGACTCCCCCAGTCTAGTTCCTAGCACACTTGAAATGATGAGTGAAGCCAGATCACAACTCTGTTCAGGTGAGGTTAGCAGGATGTTTCAGATCTATCTGTGGAAATCTTGGGTAAATCTGAATAAAAGCCATCTGCTTTGATGCAGGTGTCATAGGCCTGTACAAAAGAAAAAGAACCAAGAATAACTGCCAATTCAAGTATACTTTATGGACTATGGGTGCATGAAAAAAACGGAAATTCCAAAAGCAACAAAGAACTACAGTGGGTTCCATCTTATGCTCAATATTTTGCTCCATGCAAAGTGATCACTAGGATTACTTAAAATAGGAAACACCCTAAACACCCTCATTATGTGAGTGAATATAGATACAGTTAATTACATAACAGAATTAGAGATTGGAGATAGATTGGTAAGATAAGTTAAAGCACTTTCACTAACAGTTAAAGAGGAAAAAAGTGACCTGTAATGCTAATGGTAGGGAATAAAGAAATTTTGCATTTGCCATTGAAGTAATGTATCTTGTTCAATGCACAAACCTATATGATAAATCTGGGGGCTTGGTGGGGGGCAGAGGTCGGAAATTGTGTTTGGATCCAAGTCTGCTTCATTATTCCTTCAGTGATATAAGGTATAGTGCATCACACAGAGATAGAAACACATGAAGAGATCAGCAGTATATTCAGGAAAGGTTTCATCCCAACATATTGAGAGGAATAGTCCTCAGCATCCACAGTCAGAAATCTTTTTCAACATAGCTAAATTAAATTACATTGGCTATGGTTTAAACATATCCCCATAAGTGAAAATAGAAACTGGTTACAACTTGTCAGATGTGCAGAGCTCCCTGTTAGTGTGATAGAATGATACTTAGGAAATATTAACCACGCATTTCCTAGATACACTTTCTAAGCTGACTCTCCACTCTTAGGGATTTAAGCACCAGATACACAATTCTGAGATTATTTTAAGTAAGGAGGAAACTGATCCTGTGATCTTAGTTTTAAAATCACAGGCTCGGGGCCGGTGAGATGGCTCAGCGGCATAAGCGCCTTCCTGGCAAGTGCAAGGGCCCGAGTTCGACTCCCGGATCCCACATACGAAAAAGGGCCAGTGATATCGCTCAGCGGCATGGGCGCCTGCTGGCGCGTGAGGTCTTGAGGTCGACCCCCGGTACCCACAAAAAAAACAAATAAATAAACATAAAATAAAAAATAAAATCACAGGCTCTTAACAACATGGAAAAGACTTGGGGCATATACAATGGATTTGAAAGAATACAAAGAAAATCAGAGAATGGTTGCCATACTGAAAACAAATAGGCCTAGTCAACCTAAGGATGAGGGTAAGTGAAAAGTATAGAAGGGGCTAGACGTTTGCGTGTCTGTTTCCTGCCATGCCTTTCTGTGCAATTAAAGTATATCACATTCTCCCAATCTGATAGATCTGATGAGACTAAGACTAGCTCAGATGGAACCCCTAGAAGGACGGGAAATATGACAGTAGAAATATTTCTTGTTTTGTCTTAGATATGTCTCTTGGAGATTCCAACATGACTTACAAATAGGCCATAATTTCTTGAGAACAAAGAACATGTTTGGATTTGGACACCTTCCCCAGATTGGATTGTCTTAGTAGTGACACAAATAAATTGAAGAATAAGAACTTCATGGGTCAGTGAGTGGATATTGGCATATGCAGAGCAAGGTGGAAGACCAGATCCTCACTTTCGCCACCTTGACGTTACATAACTGCCAAGATGCTTAGGTACAAACCTAAGAGTTTACGTACACTGAGTGAGATCACAGTGCAATCACTGTGAATGAATTTGAGCTTCTAATATTAATTCAAGTTTTTAAACATAAAAGTATATTCATGAAATTTGCATTTGTAATTGGAGATTCATGTCATATTTATATTGATTTAAAAAAAATATTGGGAAATATTTCCACAATGGTAAAAGCTATGAGGAACCTGGCAAAGATTGTCAAATCAATATTTTCAGAACTCTGGAAAACAACTACAATATTGCAACAATCTTAGCAGTATGTATTCAAGAAAAACAGTTGAATTTCAGCTATTTACAATAGAGTTTTGTAGTGTTTTAACTTGCCCTATTCCTGTCACCATCTCCCTATCTCAGTGATAGCATTGAAACTCAGTCACCTTAAACTGTTGTAGCAGTGACAATCAGCAGGCTAATAAATATTGGAGGGAGCAGAGTAGGTTTGGGGTTTCTGAACGAACTGTACCTTCGAATATTGTCATTTTTGACTTTCTGGAAATTATTTGAGAAAGCTTTATTCACAGGATCTGCCTTTAATTGACCCGATTCCATGCACACTCAGTAGGGAAAAACCTTTCCCCAACGTGTTTATTGAAAACAATTATTGGCAATTCTTTAACATTGCAGTTATTTGAAATAAAGCTACTAGTCAAAGCAAACAAAAATAGGCCATAAAACTTAAAAGCAAATTTAGGAAAAATGAATTCTATGGTGGACTTTGACAAACTGCAACATATACCTAGGGATCTAGAAGGCTGCGGATATAAGCAAAGCTGTGCATATCTCTAGTAAAACCCTGAGAAAGGCCTAATCTCTTATTTCTAGCTGATGTTGGGCTTGTGCACAGAAGGAAGTAAAGCCTAAAGTAGAGTTGTAAACTGCTAAACTAAGTACAGACTTCAGTGGCTGCATGTGTCAAAGTATATGAACTTTAGAAAATTAGTCCAAGAAAGATTACTGAAGAAAACATCAATAAAATAACAAACAACCCCAACAAAAAATAGCTGGGCAGAATATCTGATTGATAGAGATACTGCACTTCAGAATTCAAAAGGCACAGTTTTTAACAACAAAAATAGAAGTCATAAAAATAAATAGGAAAGCATAGCTCATACACAGAGCCAATAGTCAATAGGAACTCTCCCTGAGAAAGTGAAGATTTTGGCCTTGTAAAATAAAGATTAAATGAATTGTTAAAGTATGTTTAAATGACTAAAGGAACCATGCGTAAGGAATTAAATGAGTGCACAAGAACACTCTCTAAGTAGGGAATTCAGTAAGGAGATAAAATTAGATAAAGAAGCAAATAAAAACTCCTAAGTTTAAAAATATCATTTAGTCAACAGCATATATGAATTGGCAGAAAAAGAATCAGGAGCTTGAATATAAGTTAAGCGAGATTATATATGCTGAAGAAGAGAAAGATAAACAAATTAAGAAAAATAAACAGAGATTTGAGGGTATATGGGGCATCACTGAGCATACCAGCATATACATATGTATTGTGCAGAAGAACAGAGGAGAGAAAGGCAGAGAAAGAATACGTGAAGAAATCATGGCTAATATCCTCCCATATTTGATTTTAAAAGCCTCATTAAAATACATACTCAAGCCGGTCATGGCTGCACACTCCTGTAATTCCAGCACTAGGGAGGCTGAGGCAGGAGGATTGCTGAGTTAGAGGCCAGCCTGAGCTACATAGCGAGTTTAAGGCCAGCCTGAGGTACATAGTGAGACCCTGTCTCAAACAAACAAACAGACAACAACAACAACAGCAACAAAAATACATACTCAAGACACTGAATAAAGTATAAAGAAAACTCAACTGGAAACATCATAGTTAAACTGTCACAATTCAAAGGCAAATAGAATTTTGAAAGCAATGAGAGCAGAACAACTCATCAAGTAGGAATGTTGATATTTTAACAAAATGGGGTCCAAAAAGTGGTAAAATGTTGTACTATAGTTCACTTGCTGGAAGAAATTACTGTCAAAGAAGAATTATATATCAAGAAAAATTCTCCTTTGAAAATGAAAGAGAAAGTAAGATATTTCCCAGAAAAATAAACATGGAATTTGTCTCTAGTAGATGTAATTATAAGATATAATAAAGAGAGTATTTTAACTGGAGTGAATGGATGTTAGAAGGTAACATGAAGAAATAAGACACCACTAGTGAATGTAACTACATATGTAAATAAGAAAGACAGTACAGGAGTATTTTTGTCTGTTAATATTTTTATCTCCTGTATAATTTAAAAGAACTTCGTGAGGCAATTAATATAATACTGTATAAGTATTAAGGATGTAATTTATATGATAGTATTAGCATAAGAAGAAATAAGAAATTGAACTTTATAGGAACAAAATTTTATGTAAATGAATATTAAATTGATATTAATCTGCACTAGTTTGTTTTAAATTAAAATGTAATTCCTTAGGCAGCCACTAAAAAGTAGATAAAAAAGTAAACACACAAAGAAATTAAAATGATATAAGATTTTTATTCAGTATATATGTTTATAATGGAGAAATAAAGTAACAAAAGACATACAACATGTAGCAAAAGAGGAGACACAAATACTGCCTTGTAATTACATTAACAGTAAGCGGATCAAACATTCCAATAAAAACAGAACTGGTTGAATAGATTTTAAAAGTATAATCCAATTATATGCTGACTATAACAGACACTAGATTCAAAGAAATAAGCTGAATGACTAAACCATGTAAACTGTACCTAAAAGAGAGCTGAAGTGAAAAAGATTTTGTGAAAAGAATTGTTACTAAGAGTCAAAGAGGGACAGTTTTATAATAATAAAGTGTTCAATCTATCAAGAAACCATTATATATATATCCCCAAAATACATTAAATAAAGACTTAGAGAATTGATAAACTTCATTATTTTACTTCCAACAGTGGATAGAATAAACAGGCATAAAATCAACAAAGTTGGAAAAGACTTAAACAACACTATAAATTAACTAGGACTAGTAGACATCTATAGAACATTCAACCCAGTAGTAGAACATACGTTCTTCTCAAGTGCATATGGAACATTTTCAGAGCACAATATATTTTGATGCTAATATAGCTCACAGTAAATTTTAAAGTGTTGCAATCACACAAAGTATGTTCCCCAACCATCACTGAAATAAATTATAAATCCATATCATAATAAAATTTGAGAAATTCATAATTACACAGTAATTAAATGTGCTCCTAAATAGCCCACAGATCAAAAAAGAAGTAAAAAAGGAAATTACAGTACATTTCATTAAAAATGAAAATAACAGCATGTAAAAACTTATGGAATCTGGCTAATGAACAGCTATTTTTAAAAAAAGAATAAATATCTCAATTTAATAAACTTACTTCATGTGTAAAAAGACTAGCAAACTATACCCAGGAAAGTAGAAGGAAATAATAAATTTTACAACTGAAATAGAAATCAGAAAAATACCAGAGAAGTTTAATGAATATCTTAGAAGAAAGTATCATGGTACATTTTTGTGACATTGCATTAAACATGTTTTCTTAGATATAGCAACAAAACCATGAACTACAAAAGAAACAGAGAAACTAAATCTTATCAGTGTCAAGGAAGACCCCCAAAATGGAAGAAAATATATGTAAATTATCAATCCAATTAAGAATTGATATCCAGCACATGTAATGAAATATTACAACAATAGAAAGACAGCATAAACATGGGCAAAACATGTGATGAACATTTCTCTAAAGGAGGAATACAAATGGCCAAAAATCTATATGATCATCATCACTAGTTTTTAGAGAAACTCACATTAAAATGAACTACTAGTATGCACCCATAAGATGATTAAAATCAAACAGATAATAATAATGTTGATAAGGATATGGAAAAATTGAACTCTTGTATATTGCTGGTGAGATTGTAAAGTAGTGCCTGTGCTTTGGAAAATGGTTTGAAAGTTTCTCAAAATATTAAATATATAATTATGATATGACCCAATAATTCCATTCCTAGGCACATATGTGAGAAAAATAAAAATATACATATATACATATCATAATTTGTATATGAATGATCATGACAGCATTGTTCATAAAAGCCAAAACATATAAACAATCCAAATTTCCACCAACAGCTGAATAAACTCATAGTATATTCATGAATTAGAATATAACTTAGCAACAAAAAAGAATGAAGAATTGATAGATACCGTACCATGGATAAACACTGAAAACATGAAGAATGAAAGAAACTGTCAAAAAGGACCATATATCATGTGATTTATTTACATTTAAAGTATCTAGATGAGACAAATACATAGAAAAAGAAAGATCAGTATCTTGGGACTGGCAGGAAGGGGGAAAGGAGAGTGATTTCTAATGTATTTTGAGATCCTGAGAAGATTTTAATATTAACTAATGTTGATAGTGACACTATGCTGTGACTATACACAAAAGGGCCACTGAATTGTATGCTTTTAAAGAGTGAATGGTATATCGTATACATTTTTCCTCAATAGAGCTATTATACAAAAAAATGAGCCTGCCTCATCCCTAGATTTGTCATGTTCACAGATGCCTAGAAATCTGAGATCCTTGGAAGAAACTTAATGTGAGACAGTATAGACATATAGAATCTTAAAATCAAAATAATGGAATTGGTTCCAGTCAATATCGTGCCTTTATACTAAAGTAAAAATTCTTTCTCACTTGTCTCTCAAGTGAGGGAAATGAAAATAATTTTCATCACTTGTCACCAAAATTAGATTGCATGGGAAAAGCGGAATATAAAAGCATACATATATGACCTATTGAAGAAAATTTATCTCTTGCAATCTATCTAGACATAAAATTGTGTATTTCTGATACCTACTCTGCCCAAAAAATAACCATAATATCAAATTTTTTTTCAACTCATTTCTAATTGCACAGAATATTTCACACCATATCATAGTGGCTTCTGTTTCACTAAATTGCAAGCTTCTTGTACATTGCACACTGTATTAATCTTTGATTCTCTACACCTAACAATGACAGGTATGCAAAAGATGCCCTCACTGTGTTTGTCAAAATATTAGAATGTGATAAAATGTTAAATTTGATAATATGGTAAAGGATCATGAAAATATTTGTTTACAAATTCTAAGAATTCTTCCTCCCCTCAAAGATAGTGGAAGTAATGCGGACTTCTGTTTTTGTCAATGGCAGAAACCTAGACCCACATCCTTGGTGTAAAAAGTTATAAAACTGAACGTAATAATTGAAGCAAACATTTTCAGACTTTGGACAATAGGCAGCACAATACTTTGATCCCTGAGAAAAAGGAAACAAATGAGAAGAACCCTATAATTATTCCAGCTTTCGGCCTGGAAACACTTTCCAAATCAAGGTACAGAGAGAAAGATCCCAAGCAGAGTACTTAGCTTTGGAAGCAGATAGCATAATTGGAAGCAGCAGGAAATCTGCTGGGCAGGGCTCCAGAGAGGAGGAAGCTATGCAGAAAAGGAGCACTGGAAATAGACATAGAGGTCCTTTTAAATCTTTGGCTCAATACTTAGCTGCACGTGCACATGAAGAAACTCCACACGGGCTGGCGGAGAGCAGGCTCTGGGACATGTGAGTTGAACGGTCCAGAGTTACTTGGTGGTAGAATTTCCAGTCAAGCCAGAGTGAAGAAATGAACACCTTATTGGATCCCTCAGGCATTTTTTGAGACCAAAGTAAAGCCACAAATTGGGAGTAGGGGAAATTAAAAGCCTATTCAAACAAAGCATTAAAATAAGCCTTGAAATGACCAAATTGATTTGGAGAATATAAAATGACTTTTAGAACAAGTTAAATAGTCTTTAAAGGCAGTAAACAAAATCTAGACTCTCAGCACTAGCACTGTCAACATCCTGTACTATGAAAAAAGTACTAGATGTGAGAGGAGGGAGGCATAGGATCCATTTTTAGGAAAAAAAGTGCCCAATTAAAAAAAAAAAAAAAAACAGAAAAGACTAAGCAGATATAATTAGCATTGAAAGGTGGTAAAATAGTGACTAGAAATATCCTAAAGGATTTATAAGAAAATATGGGTATAATGACAAAAACAAAGAAACACGTAAGAAAGAAGACAAATATAACTCATATTAGTGAAAATTGCAATATCTGAAATAGAAAATTCAGTTGTTTCACTTAAGTTTGATCAGAAATTTCAAAACAAAGTGTCTATGAACTGAATTTGCTATAATAGAATAGAAGCTATCCAAATTGAAGCACAAAGATTAGAGATTAGCTGTATGTGCTCATGACAGAGTATAAACACAGATTTGTAGAATAGACAAATATTATTTGTACAACTTTACCACCTACATTAATTTAACTCCAGACAATAACAGCAACATACACAATCTTCAAGTGGACAAGGATTATGCACTAATATAGATTAACTGTTGAGAAATTTAAAAAGTCTCAATAACTGTCACTTATATAGGCTTACAATCACACAGAGCCTGCTCTCTGACCAAAACAGAATCAAATTACTAATCAATAACAAAAAATCTGAAAATCCTCAAGTACTTGAAAATTAACACAATTTTAAACAGCCCATAAATCAAATTAAATGAACAAACAAAAACAAAATATTTTGACATGACTAATAACAAAAACAAAACGTTAAAATTTCTGGAACCCACTTAACATAGTAGAAGATAAATATTTGAAGAGACACTTCATAAAAGAAGATATATATTGGTCACTAAACATACCGAAATGGCAGCACCATTAATCATTAGGAAAATACAAAACCAGCTATTCTGAAATGCCATTTCACACCTACCAGGGTGTCTAAAATTGAAAAGGCTGACAATATCAATTGTTGGCAAGGATATGGAGAAACAGGAACTTCACACACTGCCACTGAGTGTATAAAATGGTACAGCTACTTTGGAAACGTTTGACAGTTTTATATCAAGTTAAGCACACACATACCATATGACCCAGCAATTCCACTTCTGTGTATGCACCCAAAAGAAGTGAAAACATATGTCTACACAAAGACTTACATATAAATTTTCATAGCAGCTTTTTCATAACGGTCTTAAACTGGAAGTAATGCAAATATCGCATAACTGATGACTACATAAACAAACTGCGGTATGTCTATACAGAGCAATAGCAATGTAAGAACTCCACAACTAGCCATAACATCAGTGAATCTGAACACTTTGCTGTATGAAATAAGCCAGATAAATAAGCTTATCTCTTATAATAGTTTACTGGTATGATGGTCTAGAACAGATAAAATAGTCTACAGTGAATATATTTTTAAAAACTAAAAGAACAGTGACTGCCTTGCAAAGAGTGGGTGAGAACTGATGAAGAAAAGGAAATGGGGAACATTCTGTGTGTTAGAAATTGCTGAGATCCTTTTTAAAAAAACTGTTGAGCTGTAAAATTTAAGCTCTGCTCATTTCACTGTGTATAAATTATATTTCAATAAGAACAAATTAAAATAGCAGAGATAAATGTGTCTGGTTGCTATCATTTTATTATGCTAAGTAAATTTTTAGAGGTTAACAAATAGCAACAACAAAAACTACTATCATCATCATTTCATGAAAATAAATACTTTAAATTTTCCTAAAAGAAAACAGGACAATGTCTTAGAATCTATTAAATTGAACAAATTTAGCAATGTGACTAAATTCAACTCTTTTGTCTATTTTACCAGTGACTTAAAAGTTTCTTCATCAATTGTCATAATTTTCTAGATCAGCCCTGACCATTTGATATAGTTCAACCAGATTTGAGAAATATAGCAAATAGAAGTACAAAGCACCATATTTGCATAGGACAGGTACTGCCAAATGTTGCATAGGACATACTCTACTAAAATTATTTATTTGTTTATCTAAAATTTATATTTAAGCATTTATTTTATAGGAAAAATCTAAGTCAAACTCCTCTTTGGGCAGATTAATAAAATAGAAAGTCAGAAGTATGGAGCAATATGAAGAGTTTTTCCCAAGAGCTAATTAGTAATAAAGCTGTAATTAGTCCCTTGGCTCCTCATCTGTAGTTTAATATTTAGAGTCTGCAAAATGGATGGTCATTTTTCTGATCAGAACTATGAAAGAGTAGCTCCCTTCCATAATTTTGCTAAAATATGTTTTCCACTTAAAGAGTAATGCAATTAGTCCAAAGCATCAATCCAATGAGCTAAGATATGCTAGACTCCAAGAGCCCAGTGAACCATCATGGCTGCTGTGGCTGCTTCTTCAGTCTCACTCTTCAAAACTAATGTTACTTTCTATTTTAAAATGTATATGCCTTTCAAAAATTTTACCCCTACTCAAAACCCATGTAAAGTACCCAGCTACATGGAAGCTATGTCTGTATTTTCCAAGTGTGATAGGGAATTAATTATTTGGAGAACATATGGAAACCTACAAGACCAAGAAAACAGTCACTACGTGTAGGACTGCTAGAGTTGTTTTTTTTTTTTTAATACTTACAATAAAAAGCCACCTCCTGCCATGCACAGGAGACACAAAAGCTCTGCTCTACATCCAGCCTCATTACTAGCTTCTCTCCTTCTCACTCTCTTTTCCAAGCTCTGGAGCATTTCCCTATGAATGATCTTTGCTCATTCTGTACCCTTTGCATTCTTCATGAATAAAGCTTTTTCCCATCCTCTATCTTTCAGCGTCAGTGTCACCTCTCTAGAGGGTCCTGTCTGACTGGTCGGATGATCACTCTTTGTTACTCTCCCTCTCAGCCCCTGGATGTCTTTCAGAGCACTATTACTATTTGAAATTATTTTGTTTATATCTGTTTGCCTGTTTATTACCAACTCAGTGAATAGAAGCTGGGCTCCAGGAAGGATGATATGGTGGGTACTGCTCCCTTGGTTCTGACCCTTGGAACAGAGCTTCATGCTGTCTGAAGAGAAGTAAACTGTTTCCTGCTCTGCTATCTGACTACCTCTAACCACCTTGGCCATCTGCATCTTCCTTTCTGCACCTTTTCAATGAAGGTCCACTTACCTACAGCCTCAGGTTCAAGTCTTCTGATATAGACCCTCACAGTAAGTTGTTAGCAACTGTCACATTGGTAATCAATCATAAAAGTCATTTTTTCTGATTAACCGAGTGGTATCTATCTCTTCCACTGGGCTGTATGCTCAGTGGCTCTTCTCAGGATCTATTTGTTTATTCAACCCTGCATCCCTGGTATCTTCCATAGTTAGATCAACAGTGTCAGGCTATCTTTGACCTGCTAAAATGACAAATTTCTTATGACTCTAAGTCCTCAATATTTGACTTTTCCTTCTAAATTTATGCTAACTCTGTTTTCCACTTGCAATTATTCTCACAAAAACCCATTTCTCACTGGGCATGGATCACCTTGTGCTGTGAAGAACTCCCTAGCAACAGCTAAAGACTATATATTTGACTAAGTCAGAAACAAACAAAAGAAATTCCATAACCACCAAACAGGAATTCCTCTCTCCTCTTGCAACCCATCCCATGTCTGCACCCAGCACCTTCCACCTACTTCAGGAGCAGGAAAAAAAAAAGGAAACCAGGTCTGTAGAATATTCTAGGATAGAGACATCTTGCTGTAGCTGTCTACAAAGGGTCACTGCTGGGACAAGCTGTACTTTTCTGTGAGCTTTGTTATTTGGCCACATCCCTCTGTTACTATTAAAGGGGTCAGTTGTGTTAGAAGGCAAGGGAGCCTGGAGATTGTTAAACACCAAATACTGTTTAATATATATTTCATATGGGCATATTTCTTGCATCTAAAAAATGTTAAATGCTGTAACAATCATTTTAATATACCACATTTCCTTTTGTGGATTAAGTTTGTTCTGTTACAGCCTTCAAGCTTACTTCAGATCTGTACATATCATTGCCCAGTCTTCCCTACTCTTCTCCCTATCTCTCCCTCTTTCCTCCTTCCCTTTTCTCCTACCTCTGGTAGAAGATAGAGTCCTAAGTCCACAGTAAGCATCCTAAACATAAACTACCAACACTGTTCACATCAGGAAGGGCCTTTTCTAACTATTCTTCAGTTATACCAGAGGATCGACACCACTACCCTCTCACCTCTTCTGGGAGTAGAATTAATAGGACACAAACGCTCCCTGATGATATTCTGTCACACAGCTTGGATAGGCGGGCATTTCCCTTGGTATATTTTCATTCTCCTCTGTGGTGTCTGATTCAATAGCAGTGACATTTGAATCATGGGATATATCCCCGCCTTTCACCATTTGTCAGGATCTGTTTGGAACGAACAGGCCAGGGAGGGAGACTTCAAATGAGCAAAATGAATGAAGAAGGAAAGAAGCCAGTACATAAACAACAGAGATTTTACTGTGATTAAATGAAGGATTGTGATCAGATGGAAGCTGATTAATATTTTCAATGTTTATCAACGATGACTAGTGATGGGATAATAGTCAGGGACAAGTATCTTTAGCCTAGAATCCTGGCAGGCTTGCTCCAGACAACAAATACTCAGTATCATTTCAACATTAATGCAACACGCTCCATGAAAGCCACTGTGTCTTATGCAGTAATTTCACTCTTTTAGAAACCAAACAAGATAATAGTTTGACTGAGATCTACATCTGCCCTGAACTGAGTTATAACAGATTTATTCAATTGAATATTCGCAGCATTCTGCATTTTGAGGATGAAGCTTGGAGTGGGCCATTTTCGAAAGCTAATGTGTGAAATTATGCAAACTGCACTTGAATCTCCCATTATTAGAAAATGATACAAGGACTTCTGGAGACAGAGAGGAAAGGGCAGTAACTTACTTAGTGAACATTTCATTCTTTTTGTCCTCCTAGTATCTGAAACCTTTCCCTCATTTGAAGGACTACTCACCTTGCTAAACAGAGCCACCTCCTCATATGCAAACTTGAAATCCTAACCACACACTTCCTAAGTGTCCTGGCAGCTAAGCAGAGGGCCTCTACTTTGGACACATGACCTGGATACTGCAGCTTAGACATCCCGGCTTCTCACGGATTACAGAACTAGAAATATATTTATGGGGAAACCAGAATCTTGTAGATGACCTTCTCCTAGGGTTGGCAAGAGTTGATGGCTGATGTGCTTCTCAGAAGCAGTAGTGGTATTAGAGGTGACTCTGTCCATCCTGGGTGATGTTGATGATTTGAACTGGGTCCGCTGTGTGATTTGGGGAATTGTTCCTCCAGCATATGTTCTAAATCAGATTTCCCTAGACTTCTGAGAGACTCTGTGAACTGTGCTATAACCTTTACTTAATTAACCAGAGTTGACGTCTGTTGCTTGTGATGAAGATCTTGGCTGATACAGAGCTAAAGTTAGGCCCAGAAATGCTTTGGATATTTTATTCATTTTCTATTCCTCTGTAACAAGTCACCTCAAATGCCTTTAAAACAACAAACAGTTATCATTGTAAACTTTCTGTGGATCAGGAGTCAGGGTAAAGTGTAGCTGGATGCTGTGTTCAGGTTCTCAGAAAGCTGCAGTCCAGAGGTTGGTGGGGTTGCAGTCTTCTCAAAGGCTCCATAGAGAGAGGCTCCCAAACTCCCATAGGCTCTTGGCAGAATTAATTTCCTTGCGGCTCTGAAATTCACGATGGTTTGTTGTACCCAAGTAAGCAGGAAAGAGGTTCTTTAACTTTTAGACCTTCTTAAAACAGCTCACCTAATTTGGCCAGGCCCAGCCAGGACCGTCTGGATTTTGATGTACTTCATATCAATGTATTAAATACTCTAATTACATCAATAAATGCCTTCCTTCTTTGCCATGTAAGATAATCTGATCACAAGAGTAATGTTCTTCCACCTTTGATATATTCTATTGGTTAGGAGCAAGTTATAGGTCCTGCTCACTCTCAAGAGGAAGCATTTGTATAAAGGTGTAGGTCATTTGAGGCCATTTAGAATTCTTACATCTACAATTGTGTTCGTACACATGCATTTTGGGGAAGGTGGACATATTTCAAAATAGGGCTTTATTGATAGTTCCTAATAAAAACTTCCTTGTGAGGCAAGAGCCCTCCATAAAGTTCTACCGTAAAGCAAGTAGTTCTCTCTTGAATCAATAGGCTGGCTGTAGATTGACAAGGCTTGTGATATCTTTGAGTTATCAGAAGGTGGTTGACTTTTAAGTTTATAATTTCAGAGAATCTGTGAGTTTTGTACATGGGAGCTTAACCTGCTAAGTCTGGCTGTTTCCAGTAAAAGGCCCTCGTCCACCTATTTACATCCGTCTAAAAGGTTAAACTGTCTTTGTTGGGCACCCTGGCAGGCTCTGTTCCATACAGTTACAGTTGCCTTTATTTTCCCTAAACTTGGACTTGCTCATAGCATTGGTGCATCCCTTAGCTGCTCAAGTGAGGCTGAGGCAGTGCTGCTCAGAGAGCCCCAGCCCCTGTTGGAATATCCTTCCTTCCCTTCCCCACCTGCACCATATTGAACCTTAACCTTGAGATTCTGCATAAGACATGTAGCGGTGCTTCCTCTAGCCTCTCTATTGTCTGGAGAGCTTCAACTCTCTGCACCAGCTGTAGAAGTGGTAGGTGTTGGCTATAAGCTTGTTGTTTTTAGTTCCTCTTGGTGAGTTCATGTTCCCTAAGTAACAGCACACACACACTTACAACCAAGTAACTCACTCTGAGTTTCACCCTAAGAAGTAGAAAAAAATTTTTTAACTAGGCAGAAAGGGTGAGAGATGAGAGTCAAAGTTGTTTTCGCAAGTGTGATAGCAAGTACAAAACACCAACTTAGACTGTCACAATCTTCTGGACTTCTAGACTGTTATTCATTGGGCGTGTAATGTCTGGCATTCATCTGAAAGGCAAATGTGTTTCATTCTGATTTCTGTGAGAATTAGTTCATTAGAATTTTAACTATACTCAGTCAGAGAGGGAATTCATTTTTATTTTCTAATGAGGCTTTTTCCCTCCTGTGTTATTGTCTCTCTTCTCTCCTAATTTTTCCAATTACATGAGTTCAAATCTCTTAATTTTAAAACAGACAAGCAAATTAACACAATCCACATGTATATGGTCCTAAGTTCTCCACTGATTACCACCCTGTACTACATCTTATCTTTACAGTCGAATTCTTCCACGTGTCTACAAAACTTTGTCTCTTCTTTCTTAGTGCTCGTTTCCATTGCAACCCACACTGATCAGACTCTGCCCCTATTAATTACATAGGGCTATTTCAAAATTTGTGCCCATGGCATCCGACTCAGGCTTCTTGACTTTCTCTTGCCTCTTGTCTATCAAAGACAGTGCAAATTCTTGACTTTCTTTTTATGTCTCTTCCTCAGTGCCTTTGACCTTTCTCTCTTCTTATGTTACCACCCTGAAACCTCTGTTGTTCCTACCTGGAATCATGACTTTATTCCCTTCTTCTAAGGCTGCATAGTCTTCTTAGGGTTTATCTTTTACTCCATGTTTATCAATCACCTTCTTACTAATAACTCCCATCCACACCAGAGATAACTGCTACTTAAAGTTTATGCAATTATTTTCTCCTTTCTATTTTAAATTTTACCACCTTCGCTTATATCTCTAAATAATGTTATTTTTGCTTATTTTGGACTTTAAACACATGGAATTTTATGGTGTATGAATATAATATTCTTTAGCAACTTTTTTTTCAGGAAACATTAATTTTTTTTTTTTTTTTGTGGGTACCGGGGGGTCGACCTCAGGACCTCGCGCGCCAATAGGCACCCGTGTCGCTGAGCGATATCACCGGCCCCTTTTTCGTATGTGGGCTCCGGGAGTCGAACTCGGGCCCTTGCGCTTGCAAGGCAGGCGCTTACACCTCTGAGCCATCTCACCGGCCCCAGGAAACATTAATTTTAAAGATTTGTACTTCCTCATGCTCATTTTACTTCATGTCACTGATTTTTTTTTTTTTTTTTTTTTTTTTTTGGTGCTGGGAATCGAACCAAGGACCTCATGCTTGCTAGGCAGGCGCTATGCCACTGAGCTATATCCCCGGCCCATTTCACCGACTTTTGACAATTCATTTATATGCTTTCTTTTCTCTAGAGCTTTTGGCTACTATAAACAATACTGCTTATAAACATTCTGACTTAAATTTATTAGTGCCCAAGATTTTCACTACTTAAGACTGGAATTTAAGGATTGGAGAACATATGCGTAACAGTTTTACCAGATAATGTCAAGCTTTTCCAAATGCACTGTGTCAATTTAGTCTCCTAAAATCAGTTTATAGTATTATACATTGTCATCTGCTGGCACTGTCCAATGTTATAATTTTGCCCATCTCTCTCTCTCTCTCTCTCTCTCTCTCTCTCTCTCTCTCTCTATATATATATATATATATATATATATATATATATAGTTTAATATCTTTTGAGTCAAGTCATAAACTTGTGTAGGAATAGAATGGTCCCTATAGACACTGACCTTGCCACTGAAACTAGAAGTCATAATATCCTGAAAATCTCAATTCCGTCTCTGATAAATTTCTGGAATGGTTATTATCCAGGTAATTTAAATCAATTTAATGTTTTTATGTAGCTAATTGCATAAATGCATCAGTGTTGATTTTTATGATTCAATTAAAAAAATTTAGTTACATTTAAAACACATGTATGCTGACAAAGATATATGAATAAACAACATTCGTGATTTTTTTTTCCTGTGCTTTTTTTACAGAGTTCTTTGAAAACAGTTTAATAATACAAAGCCAAGCAACATTATTTTGGGAGTCATTATCAGAAAAATGCTTATCAATTGGATAACTAGACAGTTTTAAAACAAAACTTTTAGCCCACTGCCTACTTCCGATAGGGTAGTATTCATATAACTTAAAACTTCTAGTAGTATAAAATGATTCAATAGAATATATTGCCAGTGGTCTGATTTATATTTAAAAGACTTATAAAAATGAACTGAGTTACTATTTTCTAAAAATTTTATGAAAAATGAAGTTGAATTTGATGGCTCCCTTCCTTGATTTTGAAAAAAATATCCTAAAAATAATAAATAAAAACAAACAAGAAAACAAAAGATAATTAATTTACTCTGGGTTTTAATTTGATATTTTTTATTCTTATATATTCTTTGCCTGGGGATATTAGCATATTTATCTATTTTCCAGACAATTAACATTAATGGCAATATATCTGTATTTAAATGTTATGACTAAAGCCATAAAATCAATCACATTTTTCTTTGTATTCGCTTGTATTTTGCAGCTATGGAAATGTCAACCTTATTCTTGAGTGGCCCAAAGGGTGGTATGATGATTAACTGTTCTGATAGTATGACCATGCATTTAATACGGTAGTTCACTATTTTCAAAGCGCTTTCGTATACACACAAGGAAACTGAGGTCAAGAGAGTGCAAGTGACTTGCCCAGCGTAGAGCTGCTGTTTCTATTTGATAACAAGTTACAGATCAGAGTGATGCTAGCAAGAACCAAGGCTAGAACAACAATGTTGTTCTTTTGAATCCTTCCCTGGCATATTTTTTTCCCTGACATTCCAGGCCATTTTTAGTGAAGCTGGTGAACACTGTATTGGCTGGTTCTATTTGATAAGTTACTGCTCACTGATTAACGATTTCATTGCAAAACACTGGACAAAACAGAAAGATAACTCATACCATATACTACCATAAACTTTCAGGTGAGTGTCTTTTTGTCTTAACAAATTCCGTTCTGTTTCAATTTGCATGCACAGAAATAGTCTGTATCTACTTATAGCACAGTAATGGATTCACTCATTCAGTGATTAGTACATACTAATGGTCCTGGTTTAGGAAAGATGACAATGTCCAGCTTTTATGAAGTGCCAGAGAGTTTTGGGGACTGGCTAAGAAAAGTTATGGGAATAAAAACCTCAAGAGTGTAATATAATGGGATATAGGTTAAGTGTAAGGGACAATAAAGAAAAAAAAAAAGATAATTGCCTGTGGAGAAGGAGACATGTATTCGAATGTATTTCTGTGATATCATGTAATGACAATTTTACCCTGAGCCTGCCACAGAAATTAGTGTTTCTTTTTCAAACTATCAGTTTGAACGGTGTTATGGTTTGGTTTGTGTCTAGATGTCTCCTCAAAGCCTCATGCAGTCATAGGGGGCCGCTTTTCAGAGGTGGCTGGATCTAGAGCTTGTGATTGATTCATGGCCCAATGCTGGGATTAAGGGTGAGAGTGGGTACCCTAGGGTGGGTAGCCTGCATACAAGATAAAGAAAAGACAGGGTCTTCTCCCTCCCCTTTGCTCTGGTTGCTTTTGCTGTCTTCTACCACCACAAACTGTTGCCCCTCTGCCATGTGCCACTTTGCCTTAGAGCCAGCCAATTATGGACTGAAGCCTCTACAAACTGTGAGTTAAATAAACCTTCCTTCCTGTAACACTGGGTGTCAGGTATTTTGTCTCAGCAATGAGAAAAGTAACTGAAACAAACAGTGTGTCCTGTATGATAGCATATAATAGTGTAGGGGCTGGGTAAACAAGAGTGGGGCAGCAAAACTGGAGGAGAGAGGGCAAAACAAATACAAAAGGGAGTCGAGAGGAAGTAAAAGTTGGTTTACTTCCTCTGCCACTACTAACTTCTCCTGCTTCCCTTCTGACTTCCTCTTTCTCCTTCCCCCACTCTTCTTGTGTAGGCCACAGGATCTGCAACTTGATTCACAGTCCTTGTCATCTCCACCTTGCCAGTTGCACCAGACAGGATCCTTTCACTGTCATTCTCATTTACCTCTGAAAGCAAGCTCTACAGCTCTGCTATGTTTATTGTCAAGAATGAAGGAGTCAGAGGCAGCATGTTTCCCTGCCAGGAGGTGAAGTGGTCAGCCCGGAGCTCTGGGCATTTGCAGTGCTTCACTTCCCTAGCAAGTCCTATGAAAGGGAGGGTGACTTGCAGTGCTTTTGATGGCATATTGTATACGTGCTGCGAAGTACGAGTCAGATCATGAGATTGCCTGTCAGGTCATCTCCTGTGAAATCCATTATGAAAAACACCCGGAAACTGATGCCTGACTTGAAATCCTTAGTTTACTAAATTGCCGAAATTATCTTTGGAAGGTTTTGTCACTTTTATATTTTTTATAAAAAAAAAAATAATGTTTGCAGTAATGCTTCATGCAAAGTGCTAGTTGAATGAATCTGTCACTGAAACTTCAATTCCAGATTACCACACTGCAAGATCTGCTATTATAAATGAAAACACATCTTTAGAAAGTTCACAACAGTTTGAAGTAGATGAGCTATTGAAATGCAATAGAAAAATCTACCCTTTACAGATTAGTCAAACAGTGATTGTAGTCCAATATGTAAACACAGCCTCACTTTATTGTCAGGATAAAATGGTCCTTAATGTGCTACTCCAAGAACAGGTTAGCATTACCTTAGCTTATGAATAATGATATAAATTATCTTTAAGAATTCTTTGCTTGTGAGTATGGACACAGAATTCAAAAGCAAATAGAAAATCACAGCATTGCCAAACTAGCAGACTTTCTTGATAAGTTTTTCTTAAAAAAAAAAAAAAATCTCTGTAAGCACCACAATTTACTAGAAGAATGTTACAGAGCAGCTCTTAGAGGACCTTTAAAATAGGTTTTATCAAAAGAGAACTAAAAATGCCACAAAGTCAAATTTAAATAAGTTGGTTTCATTTCCGGTGCACTGTTCTATTTACAGGGTAGGGTTGTAAGTCTTCTTTTTGCTTATTTATTGTTCTTTTGGGAAATTATTGCTTTATAGTATTTTGCCACTAATTTGAGCTGTGACTTATATAACAAAATTTGTTACTTAGTTTTCCAAATTAAAAGAAATTGTATGAAAATATAAATGGGGCTTACAATGTGAGAAGACTGAGGAAAAGAACATTGAGAATGTTGGACAAATAAAACAATTTCATTGTACTTGAAATTTTTTCTTCAAGACTTTATCCTACAAAATTTTAAGTTCACTGTACTTATGATTGTACTTATAATTAAAACTTTGAAGTGATTATTCATTCCTTGAAATTAGTAGAGGATGTCAAGGAAGGGGATAGAGAAGAAAAGAGTAGGCAGGAGAAGGAAACCCAAAGTTCTTTTACATTTTACCTGTCCTGAAACCAGTGTCCACAGAGGGCACATGATCATGGCTATTCTTTCAGATCTCAAGGATAGCCATGGAACATATCACCACTATACCGTTTTTATTTGCATAAAGCAATTATCCCCATGGTCAGTGGCTTCATAGTTGTCTAGACAACATGCTTCAGACAGTATCGATGACCTCAGACACACCAGGCTAACTCTAAATTAGTGATGAACAGAGCTGGAGGGATGTATTATAGTAGTTATAAGCCATAAGAAGGTATTTAAATAGATAGATAAGACACATGCAAATCTTTTCATTGCCATGACAACCATCTTGATATAGGTTTTCCATATGTAGCAAGAAGGGCAGAGCAAAAGGCATTGGAAAAATAGCAGAAGCCTGTAATGAAAATGAACCGTAGCAGGGGATTAGTCCAGATCTTGGTCATTTATTAACTCTTAATAGAATACAAACTTCTATAGTAATTAATACACTGCTTACCAGACAGAGGAATGTTATTTCCAAACACTAGCTATCAGCTCTTAGGTACATGATTATATTGCATGTTGCAAGTTTCCACAAATGGCTCTGATGATAAAAGAAAAGAAAAAGGGGAATACCTGTGTGCTGCTAAATGCAAATTCTTTGGTGCCCCAGAAGAACCTCTGAGAGAGAGATTCGGTTTATCCTCAAATGCATAACTTGTAGACATGTCTTTAATTATATGCTTTTGTTGATCAGAGAAACAAATGAATTCCCAAATAATCTCATAATGAGGCAGCACACTCCATTTCAAAACAAGATGGCATTTGTTCCTGTGCAGCTACCTTGAGGGAGAAGAAAAGAAATGCCGCCTGCCCTCTGCAGCCCTCCCTCCAACCCTCCCATGTTTCTTTCTTCCCTGATTTCTTGTCCCCCTTTGCTCTTTTTTTTTTTTTTTTTTTGCTCCTAGAGTCCTTTATCTATCTTCTAAGTACCAACATAGTTTCAGGGCCGGCTTTAGGCACTGGTGATGTGCAAGTGGCCTGGGAAACCCCCTCCAGCAATGTTCTCTTCTGTCTCACATCGGGAAGTGGAGTGACTCCTGCCAGGCAGTGCTGCAGCCTCGTCCTCCTGAGCACCTACCTACTCAGAGGTGAGGGGCGAAGATGGAAGAACACATGTACCTCCAGCTCCATGTAACATTTGCAGATCACAGACCTCCACAGGCCTTCAGATCTATTCAAATATAAATGGTGATTCTATTTGCTACCTGTAAGGCCAAGCCTGGTACCTTCAGTGGCACCGCAGAATCATTAAAATTCTTCAGTCAGATCTTTGCTTGTGCAATCAATGTATGGATTCCTTTTGACACAAACTGGCATTTCAGCACACAAGGGAACATTGGTGAAAACAAGCTGGTTTATTAATTAAAGTGATAATAAATAATTCCCCTAAGCTTCAGTATGTTTCATACAAGTCTTGGCTCAGTCAGCCTTGATCTGAGGCTATTTTAAAATGTGGACTTCTTTGTGATTTTTTTTTTTTTTATCATGAAACCAAATCAAATCCACAAAGACCCATTCTGATCACAGTGACTTAAATGCTAATATGCTAGTAGCCCTTCTAAACCGAACTCTATAAGTATTACCTAAACATGGTTTTCTTAAAAACTATTTAAATGGCAACTTACAGCAAGAGGCAGAGACGAGAAATGGTTAAAGAACAAATGCCCTTCAGCAGAACACAATTTAAAAATCTCATTCATCAGATTCCACCTGTCCCTCGGTAAACATTCTAACTTTATAGAAACTGAAGACTAACCATAGCCCCGCGCACTGTTGGTATTAACATCACAGGGCATCCTGGGTACTGATGTCTCAGTTCCTTATCCAGAATACGTGTTCTGTCTGACAAATTTTGCGGTATTGCTGTGCCTTCAAGATATTCAGATGTTCCTTTTTTGATGCTTGGGGCTTTAATTAGCAGTCTTTCTGTGTATTTGAAGCAAAATAAACTTGGTCCAGGCTGGACAATGCCATAAAAAGCATTTTTCTTTATGAACACCATCCCTAGCATGTTAATTTCTACTACGTTTCTGATTTATCCTAAAAGAAAGCATTACACAGTGGATTTGCAGGAGTTAAGGGGAATCTACAGGGTGACTTTAATCTTTATGTCTTTATATACTAGAGGGCATTTTACTGCACCTCTGCACTGCTCTCACTACAGAATCATTTTCTGCTTTAGAAATGTAGCCATTTGGATCAATAGTTACAGGACAATATATTGTACTTCTGATGGGGCTCTCCTAGGACAGTTAAGCATCGTGGTGATTTCACCAAATGCTTGTATATACTTGGAAATCTATTTTTAAAAAGAAAGTTAGCACAACATACACAGAGCCAAATTTATGGGCCTTCTAATGAAATGTTACTTACTCTACTTATAGATATTAAAATAAAATTAGGAAAAATGGAGTGCAAAAGAACATTTTGCAGCTTGAAAAATAGAGATTTTTTAATGGGACTCTCGAGCAGTGCTGCTAGAAGTCGTTGTTTTTGAAATTTGTAGCTGCTGTGATATTTAAACTGCTTCCAAACACTGAGCTTTTGGGTTTGATGTCTGTCTCTAGCTGTTATGATGACTGTACACTTTCCATATTGGAACAAAAAGGGGAAAAAAAAAATCCCCGGATGGCCACAGATGTTTGTAGTGTACACAGAGATGGAGAAAGAAAAGATGCAACAAAGTGATATGTCTCTTAAAGTGTTAACAAATGTAGGCTCAAATTAGGATTTTTCTGTAAATTCTTTATCTATAAACACAGTGGGTTATCACAGCTGTTTATTGTACCGCTACTCCTGATCCTAACCTTTATGTCTTTATTGCTTACATACCATTCCCTTGTTTATACATCTGTACCATTCAGTGCCCTTGAACTTGGTCCCTCTGAGCCCCGACCTCTGCGTGCTTGCTCACTCACTCTGCTCAGGTCTGCAATCAGTAAATCTGAGACAGGCCCTGGCTGATAGCCGAGCAGCAATAGGGCAATTAACATAGAACTGAAGTGTCTTTCATGGCAGGGTGGGTAGAGTGGCAGACCGCAGATGACAGTTCTCAGTTCTAAAGCTGTGACATCCAGGCCAGAGCCAGGATTATAAGGAACAAGGAGGGAAAAGGAAAGGGGAGTGGAGGAGGGGAGTGGTATTTGAAGGGCGAGAGCTCTCCAAAGGAAAGCACTGAGTGGTTTCTCTTTGAAGAATTGTTTATTCCTGTATCAGATTCCAGCTGTCTGACCAGTTAATTGGATGAATACCTAGAAGAAAACATTCTGTGCACTAAGTGAATTGGGCTAAACAGGCATCTTTGTTTCTCTTTAGACGGAGAAAGTGCTTTTTCTTAAGAAAAAAAATCACCAACTCTCAATCACCTTTTAACGGTGTTTCAGTCAGACTTAGATTAAAAAAAGGAAAAGAAATATCTTCTATTAAGTGCTCTCCTCTCCCCACCTTTTTGTCTGTTCACAGTTTCCCCTGCAGCCACCTACCTTCATCCACTTTGATATCTTAATAAAGTTAGGTTTGAATAGAAATGGGCACCTAGGTGGCTGTTCCTGAGAAGCAGCTTCCCTTCCAGCCCTTTGCTCTAATATTCTCACCTATGCAATAAGAGAAAGCTGCTCTCAAAAACCCCAGTTGGGAGGGTGAGAGAGCCCCCAGGCCACCAGGGGGCATCTAGGAACCTGAGGTTGCAAACACAGATGTCAGTTTCCTTGGGAGTTGCACAATCAATTTAGAGAGTAAGGCAGGGGTTTCTTGTGTATGAATGCTCTCCCTTACCTTCTTCTTCCCACTTCTCCCTTTCCCCCACTAAGCCTTTGTTTACTGTTCTCTCATTGTCTAAACATTTTAGCCTTTTATAGGATTGTTTCCAATCATTAGGTAATCATATTTACTAGCAGCACCTACAATTTATTATTTAATTAATGTCAGGTGTTCTGTATACTGTATCTTATGCATTCCTTGTCATGAACAAACCAAAAACAAAAATTGAGACTCAGAATAAATATCTTACCCAATGTCAACAACTAGAAAAGACAGAACCAAATTTCATCCTACTCTCGTACTAGAAAAAGTCTGGGCCATTAGCTCAGCTCTCCTTAGTGGCTATGAAATCTTGCACTAGTTGGATCACCACCCGATATTTCAGATGTATTATCTGTAAAATGGGAATGATAAGCCTTATGGGATTATTATGAGGATTTAATGAGTTGATGCTCCATATAAAAAGGGCTTGAAGTCATGACTAGCATATCATAAGAGTTCTATGGATGTTGCATTTGTTGTCATTAATATCATCACCACCATTATTTTACCTCCCTGATTGTTTATGGTGTGGAAGGGAAGGGTTTAGCAGTTGGATTCAGCAGTTGGAAGAAGCTGGTGTGGTAATTTACACAAAACAACTTGCAATCTACAGAAGAAGAGAAGTAGAAAAAGAAAAAGCTTGAACTTTAGATTCAAGATTTATTTGTGAAGCATGAAGCAATTCCATCCAAATACATGTACATGATTCAGCTTGCACCTGAACTCACACAAAGGATGGATTTCTTAAAAGGGGCTCTCAAGCTATCTTTTTCTTATTAATAGTTTGCTAATAAAACATCTGATAAGGCTTTAGTATTACCGTGTCTCATGTTGTACGGTTGACTGTAGTTGTAAAATGAAGGCAGTCCTTTTAAACACTCTACCTTATGAACTTGATAGATACATCTTGTCCAGGAAGATAAGATTCCATTCCTAAACTTCTACATTTGACAGCGTGATGTTTAAGAATTGTACATATTATTGCTAAAGTGGACTTTAAGGACCTTTTTCAAAATCAGATGATTAAATAGTGAAATGATGTGATAATTTCCCATTTGTGCCAAGAGTAGAGTTCAACTACTCCTGGTCCAGCATTTTCCAGCACATTTTACCACACTATCACCTCTGCATTTTCTAAAAAGATGTAGAGCTCAAGAGACAGGTGTACTCAGTAATTATTACAGTGCCAAGATTGGTGTCATATAGCACTCAGAATGAAAAGAAAATAATTTAGTTACTATTCTCCAGCAAAATTAAATGAGAAATTCTGAAATTCTGATACTAGCACTGAAATCATTGGAGATTACTTCTTGTACAAGTAGTAAAGTTAGGAATTTGCCTTCTATACTTTTGTGTGTTTGCATAGATTTTGTTTATTGTTGCCTTTGAGCCATTCTAGTAGGGTCCCATGGTTTAATTGAAGGGCATCAGAAAGGAACATCACATTACTTTATCCTCAAGCCTCCATTAATTCCACTCTTGAATGTTTCTACTCTTGTTCTATGGTCTCAACACTTAAGCAATGTTTCCTATTGCTTCTACTATGAAACATCTTTTCATAAAAGATGGCAGATGTTTTTCAGAGAAAATATTTCTGTGAGTAAATGAGTTTGGAGAATTCTGAATGGTTTAGTACCTCTTAGAGATTCTTCATGATCATTATTATATTTGCATTTTAAGAATTGTCCAAGGAAAGAGAACTCTTAATTTTGCTTAGCCTAACATTGTCTGAACTCATTTAATCACAGAACTATGTTCTGGAATAGCGGTGTAGCAGAATTGTCTTCTGGATCATCTGCATTCCAGCACAATCAAAGGAAGTAAAATTGTGGAGGACTGAAAAGCAGTATATCACTTCTGCCCATAAGCCATAGGGGTCAGTACTCAGTCACGTGTCTACAGCTGCCACACAGGAGTCTGGGAAATGGGTTTAGCTGGTGCCCAGTTGGAAAAGGAACTGTGTTCTTCAGAACAACTAATTAGTTTTTGCCACGAATATCCACTGATAAAATTTTTTTGCAAAATGGTGTCAAGCAATCCAGACTGAATTCTATGCCCCATGCTTTCTCTTACTTGAGGAGTGTCTAAATTCTGTCCAATTCTAGAACCTACAAGTTTAATTCCAGTTATGCTTGGTAATGGAGTAGACAGCATTTCTCCTATAACTTGATAAGGTCTAATAAATGTTGTAATAGATCTTATTTCTCTTACAACATTGAAGAACTAATATTAAACGTTAATTCAGAAGTGGAAAGAAGTAGTATGAGGATATATAGCTCAGACACAGATTTTTTGCTGTTTTAGGCTAACATGGGGTACACCTTAGAGATTTGAAGGGAATGGGTTCATTCCCATATAGCTGTTTTTCTTATACAGTGTATCGGATGTCTCAAGCCAGCTTTGGGGCAGTAATGGCTCACACTCAATTCATGGTTGAATTTTCTGATGAAAAACTGAAATGTTGATATCCTGTGCTTTGGGCTGAAAAAAGATACTCAAGGTTTGGCATTTAGGCAGGCAAAAAACAGACTGGAATGAGGGTGTGAAAGTTCTGAAACCTGACTTGCTTTTTCTGCTAGGCAAATAGTCAGCTACCAGCTCATGGAAGTAGATCCCAAGGACACTGAAGGGTAGAAACAGGAAGTTTCTGGAAAAGAAGGGATGAGTAGGCTCTAGCACTGTCACATCTGCAGAAGTGATATGTGGATGGAACTCTGAGTCCATCATGGGGATCTGGAAACTATAGGAAAGGCAATTTGCTGGAGTCGTACTGACTATGAAAGAACCTCAGTACATGTGAAATAAATGATTTTTTTTAAAAAAGGAACTGTGTTCCTGTATGTTCTTCATGTTAAGTGAATTCAAAATTCACCTTGAAATGTTTGACTGTGATCAGTTTACAATCATCACACTTCTTTAAACAGAACATGTTACAGAAATATTCTAATTACCTAATCTTATAGGACAGAAATACAAAACCCAAGAAGCAAAGTATCCCAGACAAAATTGCATGTAATTTGTGGAAGAACCTGCCCAGTATCTAACTGATCGAATATCTCAAAATGTTTAAATTAGTTATTTATATCTATTTTCTTAGCAAAAATGAACTTTTTAAAAAATGAACTTATTGATCAGTCTTTTCAAAAGTAAGAAAATTTAAAAATAAATATTTATTTTAAAATATTATTATTTTATTTTCTCACAGTATAAAATGCTGTGTTAAGTGCTGGATTGTTCCACAGAAACAAGTAGAAGTTTTCATAAGGAATAAAGGAGCTAACAAAGTGTACACTTAGAACAGGTTTGAGCAAATAATAAATGATCAATAAATTTTTGTTGTTGCTGTTGTCATTCTTTGTTGTTGTTATGCCTTCCTTTATAGAGTTCAGTCAAACAAGAAAATAGTCCCCTGGTTGGTTTCTGTTTTGTAAAATTTCATTCACTCTGCTTGTGGCTTCAGGAAATTCAACTCATTCCAGGAGAAGCCTAGACACAAGCCCCCTATTCTTCACAGACTTCGTTCCTTAGTGATTCTAAGCCAGAGTATGTTAGGCAAGATGTTTCCTGGGAATATTTATAGTTAACAGCTGATTTGGAGCAGACAACTGATTTAAGCTCTATAAGCAGAGTGGGCAGCTTGTATTAATATTTTTTAGTACTTTTTCTGAAGCAATTTAAGTGTACAGTTGTAGCAGCTACTAATCTGCTAGGGAAATAGGGAGGGAGAGAGATAGGAGAGAGAGATCAGGTGTTGATGATTTATAGATGCTAATGAGGTGCTCTTGTTGGCATTGTAGGAACTATAAAAATGAATGAGATCCCATCTTTGTCCTTAGTGGACGTTGCCATCTACTAATGAGGGTACAGAAAATACACAAATAACAAGAAACAAGTTGCGAATGGGACATACAGAAAGCACTGAAGGGAACAAGAAACATACTCTGAAGGGAAATCAGAGGAGGCAAAGACCACTTTTGCCTTTGAAATCGTCAAGAACAGTGACCACTGGGCCAAAGAAGCAAGATGTTAAACTCATGATGAAACAGCACTTTCCCCAGTATTCTAATGACCCAATTCATGTGTTTGCTATAAAAAGGTTAAGTCCCTTATTGCCTACTGTTTGTTTAGTGTTTATTGTTGATCACTGAAAGCACTCCCTATGCCTGGGGGAATTTCACTTCAAAGAATTCAGGTAAGATTTTTTTAGAGATGAACAAAGTAGGAAGGTGTAAACTCAGAGGCAATATTGTTATGTAAGGTAAACCCACAGAGCTGAGTGACAAGGAAGTAAAAAGCACTGGGATTGAGGAGGGGGGAACTCAGCTTGAAAGAAGCCTATTTCCAGTGATGACTAGAGTTGTTTTGAGCTTTGGGCATTTTTACAGGCAAATTAATGTTCTCAAAATTGATGAACAGATTTGTTAAAATACATTTCCTCATCAAAGGTAGGGAATAACCTAGATTCATTGCATTTAAAATATACCATCAGCTCCAAAACTCAACACTGATGAGTCACAGGGCTTTCCTCCACACGGAAATCGCGGTACACCAACAACGTCCTCCAGATTATTGTGCCTGTATGTCACACATAGAAATGAACTAAAGAAAATGCTCAGTCGATATCAAGTAGTTATTGTAAGGAGTGAGACAAATGACTGGTTTTCAGCCAGATACTTTTTTGTTTGTTTTCTATTTGATTTTTCTCTCTAGACTCTTCATAATTGTTAATTGTTTATTTCAACTATTTAAAACTCCACTGTTGTATTTGACATTTTAAAATAAAACTATTATTAGAAAACAATAACCTATTTCATGCTCCTATTAAATTCCTCTTATTGTGAGGACTATGTTAATGTCATGGGAAACACAGTGTCCACATATTTTCAACCATTAGGGCATTCCTCACTGTTATACAACTTAATACTATTATTTGCTTTTCTTCATTCATTCACATTCATTCATTCATTCATTCATTCATTCATTCACCTGCATTGATTCTTCTTGTGCCAGACCCTCTTAATTCTTGGACATGAAAGGTCTGACAGAAACACACAGTGGCCCTCTTTGCTGGTCTCCCAAGTACAGCCTCGAGTTTTCTCCTCCTTGCTCTACATCATGAAAGTCTGATCACAAGTACTTTATTAAGAGAAGAAGGTGAAGTTAATTTTTCCCTGGTCCCCTCTTATCCAGGGCATTCAGCGTTGGTGCATTTTTATACTGAGCTGTACACTGTTTTAAAAGAGTGTTTTTCATATAACAACATTTTCTAGGTTCTGATATCGTCTCCTTCTCCTGCTTCCTTTAGGTGAAGATGTAGAAAAACAAAACAACAACACTCTCACTAAGCGCATTGTACTGCACTATCCTTTTTGGTTTTTTTAACACAAATTTTAAGTAGCTTCTTCTTAAACTCTGCTCAAATAGTCTTTGAGAATGACCATTTTCTTTACAGGACTGTGACTGATATAACAAGTCTCTTTAAAGAGTTGATACTGGTGGGTCAGAATAAATGCAGAATGAAATCTATTGGTATTAATTGTTTCAAATTTCCTAGGCGTCACTGTATTCAGCTATTGTCTGGTAGCCCAAATGATAAAAATATCCTCAGGACATTAACTCTCCTTCTGATGCAAATGTAATCATAGATCTTTCTGCATTTATACATGTGAAGATGTTTCTGTCAAGCTCTCCTGTGGGGTATTAATGGTTATAAATACTCTAGCTAAATCTGTCCTTTCTTCCTAGAATTCATAACAAAGACATAATAATGGTTTACAGGGCTTGGGCAGGAATGGGGTGTGAGGCTTATGTGTTTGTTCTGTCTCCAGCTCCCAGTCTATCTAAACAAGACCCATTGTAACAATCCATTTCCCTTCTCACATCTTTCCATGCCAGCCCACGTGCCCATCCACGTTTTATCAGAAAACAATTAAAAACCCACATTGGCTTTCCTTTCCCCATTCATAATCTTCTCAGTTACTGCTTTATTTCCTCCACTGAAAACATGAACTCTCTCATGCTTTCCGTATGGAATTCTAACAATTTTTTTTGGAAGGTTTTATATTCTCCTTGGATTTTCCCTTTCATTTCCTTTTTATCTTTTTAACAGTTGAAATCTTTCTAACTAAAGCTAACATTCAAGGTGACATTTTAGTTCCATATTTCCTGAATGACTACTAATATGTTTCAATATACAACAAAGACATACTATTTTTCATATTGTCCTTGATTTCCTTCTTAATACAACCTAATATTACATTTATTTTTTTATCATCCCCTGTATGTCAAGTCAACATATTCTTTGAGCTGTCGACTGTGGCGTCTCGATTTCTTTCTTGAGAGGCTGTGGGTAATTCAGAAGCCATTAGTGTACTGTATGAGTAGTCTGAATTGCTTCTTCCTCTGTGCCTTACCTTGAACTTGCTACACTGAATTCCATTCACCATTGTGGAGCTCTATTACATAACTGCCTTTGGTCCTTCTGAAGTTATTCCCACCTCTTATTCTTGACTGCATCTCTGTTTAGTATCTGAATAATTACAGAGTTTTGATAAATTTGCTGCCCTGCTATTCACCCCATCCTTCAGGCTGTTAAGAAACTTGTGGAACACCAGTGCCACTTGTGGTCCTGAGGCCATCAACTAATTTCTGAGCTGATAACTAGTGATTTTGCTCAGCTTCCTTTTTGGTAGCTAGTTTTCAATCTAGTGCTACTAGAATTCAGTATTTTTTCCAAAATATAGCACATGAGTCAATTATTGTTTTGTGAAAGTAAATATTAGTAAAGCTATTTTGAAGACAAATTCTATACATTGACCTGAAAATTTTCTATAGCTTCTTTTGAACCTTGTTTGACCTCTGGCCATTACTCTGGAAAAGCGAAAGTGAATGATTTCCTACTTATTTTTTTAAAGATAGATTTGAAAAAGCAAGAAGCAAGGTGTCTTATAACTTAATATTAATTACAATTTCCCATTCTGTTGAGATTTATCATATTACTAATATTTACTATTAATATTTACATGTGGGATGCACCATTCTAGATATTTTAGTGCAAATAAAGACGTTTAAAGATACATTTCTTATATCTCTTAGGGGAATTGAACATTAACTCAGAGTTCTTAGAAGTTAAAATATTATTTGACTGGTTTCATGGAGGAGTAGAAAGAGCATAGACTTTAGAATCAGAATTTGCCTTGAATTTTCTCTCTGCCACTTACAAACGGTTTGATTTAGCAAGATGTATACTTTGTGGACCTACTTTTCTTATCTAGAAAAAAACACTCAAGCTACCAGGCTATTGTGAAGAGTATTTGGAAAAACACATGTAAAGCCTGAAGTAGAATACCTGGAACAGTGTTCAGTGGACTACTCTCATTGCTTTCCCTTCTCTATAAAATGTGAACATTAAGTTATATGTAGGACGATTGTAGGAATTTTGATAAGTAAGGGGAGACATTTCCTTTAAAAATGGATAGAGGTGAGACAACAGGAAGTAAAATTAAGTATAAATATAGACTAGTTTAACTACAGCTGAAATTTCTTTTGATGTATAAATAAATAAGAAAGACTAAGTCTTCAGACTTTCATGGGTTTTGGTGGACCTTGAATCCCCAAATAAAGAAGATGGTTTTGAATAAGAAATGCATAAGATAAGCACATGTGATAAAATAGATTATTTTTCCTTCAAAAGCAGTGATTCTCATAGCCTTATTTCCATGGAAGGAGTACACTCCCTTACTCCACTGAAATTGGTCTTGCCCCTGTGACTTGCTTTGGCTCCACAATTGGTATTTGTTCTTCCTTATTTCTCAGTTCACATCTGAATTGGTGACAATTTTTTGCCAGTAGAGGAATGATGCACATGATGAGAGAAGAGACTTAAAAGTATTTGTACGTTAGGCGTCTGAGTCCTTCCCTGTGCTAAGACCATGCTTGAGTTAGTTTAATGGGTCAAGCAGGAAAATGAGAGTCAAATGGAGCAAAAGCATCATAACAAAGTTTCTTCAGTTGGATCAAGCCGCATCAGTAATCCTTAAGGAGGTGGGGGTATACATACACAACCTTAGCCAGATTAATCAACTTCTAGTCAAATCAGAGATAGGTCAGTGAAATAAATGAATAGTTTTGTACGTCACTGGGATTTTGCGGTGACTTTGTATTTAGCATTATCTGGCTAATGGACAACTGACCCACCTGGCAGATTTGGTTGGAGAATCTTGGTCAGAAATAGATGACAACGTTTAACTTTAGACCGTCAAGGGATCATGCCTAAAAATTATTTTAAATATCAAAACCACCTTTCAATCTAGTTGATATTCATTTAATACAGTGCACCATTTTTCAATTAAATGAGCAAGATATACATGAAAGAATATGAATAGTTCATATGCTCATGACTCTTCAATGTATATCTTCACCTTTGTGCTCACTCATCCAACTTCCCACTTAAGATCATAAACTATATGCCTCACTGTTAACCCAAACATGAATTGCTCAAAATTAAAGTTTTGATGGGGCCTTTTGTTGCCTTTACCCACTTTTTCTTAGTTTTCCACATATCTGTAAATACCAGATGTGATTAAAAAAACTACAGTGAATGTTTAAATTTTAAAAAATGTATTACAGTAAAGGACACATTGGCATCAATTCCCCTGAAAATACTCCTTGCTTTAAACTTGCTTATCCCATCCTTCTTGCCTCTGTCTTCAGCAGTTCTGGAAGTCCTTTATCGTGAATGTCTTTAGACGTGCTGTCAGGGCTGCCTCTGGGTGCTGAATCATTCAGAACATTCACCTTTCATCCTCACTTTGGCTTTGGGGAGGAGCCAGAAATCACATAGTGCCAGATACACTGAATAAGGATGAGGACACACAGTAAACTTTTATAAACCTGTCTTTCTGTTGGATGGCACTTGGCAGCAGCATTCACCATATTTTTGATCATGCTTTAGTAAAATACCCATGAAAGAGGACTTCCAGAACTGCTTAAGAAAATGGCAAGAACAAAAGCATGACTTCCTGCTTCCACCCCCACCACACTCAACCATTCTCCATGTGGCAGCTACCATATTTTGTTTTAAAATTCAAATCGCAGAAGTTTGTATCCTGATTAAAATTCTTCTATGACCATGACTACAAGTAGCAACAATCAAACAAACACACCTAAACTCCTTCCCAAAGCTGATAAGGTCCTCAAGAATCACATCCTCCCTGGGCCATTTCACTTATGCCACTTTTCTCCCCCTGAGCACCCTCCAGCTACTCTGTTGTCCCCTCGAGTCCTCCAATCTCACTTCTGCTTTAATTTTTACACAAATTGTCTATACCTAAAATATTGTTTATGTGGCAAACTCCTTTTCCTTAGATCTTAGATTTCTCAAGAGAGAATTTTTTAACCACATTATGTAAAGTAGATTTTTTTTTCCATTTCATATTACTTGTCAATTTTGTGTTGTATTTCTTTTCACAATTTTTCAATCTTTCTGTCTTTTTCCTTTGTTGAGATATAATCTCCTGGGGGTACAGTGAGACTTTGTCTGCCTTGTGATTCATTTTATCCCCATACCTGCTAAATGACCAATGCTCAATAAATAATAGTTACTAGAAAAACTAAAAAGTGATAAAATTCTGTGTATCTCATTCTAATTTATTTGGATAGCTGTTGCAATTTGCAGCTTATACTAGCAATTGTCTTCAATTTTCTAACTTAAAGTTCACTTTTTATAACCCCAAGTTTTCCCCAAATCTTGGTTGGAAGATCTTTGCTTATGGACAAAAATGATCAAGGATTTCTGACTAAGGAAACATAAAAGCTTTCTTAAGTTGCTTAAATTAGAAGTTTAGGTCAAGCTTAACATAAGTGATATAATACTAATAACATTAACAAAAAGCGGAGAGACAGAACATTGCATTACAAGAATATGATCCTCAGCCATTTCATTTAGGTAAGTGAGATCTCAGCTTCATGTTTACATTAAAGTTTTCCATGTGTGAACTGGAATGATGTCATAGTCTCTTGGTGCAGAATATGAGAAGGTTCTAAGAACTCCTTCTGGTGGGTTTCCATAGTCCACTGCTGCAAAGGAGAGAACATGTGGCGTTGCTACAATAAGAGAGAAGCCAGGAGGGGAAATGGCTTCTCATGGTTCAGTGGCAGCCCATATTAATAGCTGGACTGCTGACACCTGATGCAATTTATTCTCTGCCACACCACACTGTTTTAATTACCAACCATAGTTCTTATATTTATCTGTGACGTTTCACCTAGAATTAAAAGTCATTGAATTTCCTTTCTGCAAATTTAAAGAGACATGTAATCCCCAGCTCAATCCCTAAAACCTTGAATCTCCAAGGAGACCGTACTTTCTCCCTTGGCATTTTTCTCTCCTCCTTCAGAAGTTGTTCCTTTTAAGGTCTCAGCAGCCTGATGGTGCAAGGAGATTGTCATCCAAGACAGAGTGTGATCATAAACATTACAAGGTGCAAACATACACCGCAGGTTGGCCAGGTGTTTATCAGTAACAGCTGAGACTATCCTACACAATCCAAGCAGCGAATCGCCTAAATACAAGTTGTCCCTTGGCCACATCAGGTGGAAATGAAACAGCTTCTTAATTAACTTTTATGAAGTAAGCTCATATCTTGAATCTTTGATATCTTCATTATTATTGTAATTTATTTATATTTTGGTTATTTGATCTTCTTTAGGATTTTTGTATTATTCTAGAAAATTGTGTCTCTTCAAGGTTCTAACATGCATTGGTATAGAAGATGACTTTTAAGGTACTTTGGTGAATTTAATTTAATAATTGCATTTATTTTAGATATATATTTCTTTTAGATATATATTGGAAAATATGCATAGACATCAAATTCCAAATTTATTCCTTAAAACAAGATTAAGAAATGAAATTGGAGTTGATTTAGATAATTTTTATAAAAGAGTAAAAGTACAAATATAAGCAGATATGGACAAAAATTATTAACTTGGTGACTACTTGAATTTGGGGAAGCATGACAATATTCTCTAGTCATAATCTCTCTTGCTTTAAGATGAGGCTCAAATAAGTTCATAAAATAGAAGCTTCCTTTAAATTAGCCACTTTCCAAAAAAACAAAGTTTTGCCTGAATGGACCACAAAGTGAAAATCTTTATAGCAAAAAATACTAAATGTGAAAGTGAGGGGGAAAGAGTAGGAATGGGAAAGCACAAAGGAGGACAGTTCTGCAATCGAAGGTCTGGTTGTAACAGCACACTTTTGTACCAGGCTGGTAAGTAGGGGAAATGTGATTTTGGATCCTACACTGCTCAAAACCTTAAAACCTCCCAAGAAAAAGCTTTGGTAGGTCTGAGGCTGTGCAATCGCCAGCCACAACTGAATGCTTTATTGCCGTCTGGAAGTGTTTATTTTCTGAACATAAATTCAGGGGACAGATTCAAGGCATGTCTAGAAATAAAGCATATCATCATGTGAGCTGAGCTGACAAGGACAATTTACTGTACACAGCATTTGTTCTGGGCCAATCGGAGGAGAGCGGCGATTAACATTCTAAAATCCCACTGTTTAGTTCTGACTGTCCCTACTCTGAACTTTGGAGTGACATGGCTTAACCCCCGAGGGACTGCAGTGCAGAACCTTGAGTCTTAGGAAGGGACCATTGTTCAATCTCAGGAAAAGTATGCAACACGGAGATGTTCTGTAGGAAGGAGGGGGTAGTTGAAACAGCTACACTGTTTCTTAATGACTGAGAAAGCTGAAGATTGAATATTTTTGTTTAAATTTCTATTTGATTTTGTAGTAAAGATGGGACAAGCATTTATTCTGATCATTGGACTAGGGCTTACAAGATCAGTTAATCTTGAAAGATCAGAGAATGTTGTATTTAAGATGGAGAGGTGAGGGAGTGGGGGAAGGGGATAAAAAGGAATTGAGATGTGTTGTATATATGTACCAACTTCCCACCAGAAATGTAACCACTAGGTGCTGCAAGCATGTACTAATAAAATATAAATTGAAGAAAAAAATAAAGAACATGACCTAGTGAGTCCAAGAGAGGTGGATCTGAACAGCAGTTCCTCCACTTAGAGCTATCCACAACTTACCAATGCATCTGACCATTTGTTTCTTATTTGCAAACAGGAGAATGTAAAGCCTAACTCATGAAGAAGCTGAGGGAATTAAGTGAGATAATGCATTTGAAGTGTCTGGCTCAGTAAGTGTCGTGTTCCATACTTGTGTTACTTGTTAATTATTATTACAGTTGTGCCTTGGTACTTGGCTCCTTTGAAACTTACCGAATTTGGTACTTGACACATTTTGATGTGAAAATCTTATCCTAGTTAGTTTGGTACTCAATGTGCAGGTAGAACTTGCCTGTGTCCATTGCCTTGTGAATGGCTACCCTTTCCAGCCAAAACAATTTGTTGGTATTCATTGTTTTTAGTAGTCATCACACCTCCCAGAACCAATTAACAAGGAGTACCAGGGTGCCGCTATATTTTTGTTCACACATTGAGCAATAAGAAGTAACTTAAGGAGAAATTTTTGCAGTGCTCCTGGGATGTGAGTATTCATTTATACACCATTTTTAGAAAACCTAATCTCAGCTATAGATGGCAATGTTTAATCCATTATTAGAATGTGCAATTATGAGATTTCTTTTTCAAACTTTCAGAACTTTAGATTGGGAAAAAAACATTGTTGAGTTTCAAAAACACCCAAGAGTGTACATTTTAGGATGGTGTGTGGAGGAGAATTCAAAGTCAAAGAGCTTGCAATAACTCTGAAGCATATTAGAGTAATGAAGCTAGTATTAAGTTTAAGTTGGAAAAATAAATTGGCTAAGGTAGTTTGATACACAGGTAGCTCTCCAAACCCATGAGTTCTGCATCTGCAAATTAAATCAACCTCAGACTTAAAAATGTTTGGAAAAAATAATTGCATCTGTACTGAATATGTATGAACTTTTTTTATTATTTCCTAAATAGTACAGCAAAATCATTGACACAGCCTTTGCATTGTATTACGCATTATAAGTAATCAAGAGATGATTTAGTATAGTGAAGGATGTGTATAAGTTATACGAAAATACTTTGCCATTTAATGTAGGGATTGGAGCATTTGGTATGGTTTTGGTTCTGGAACCAATCCTACATGTGGATGGTGAGGATGGCTGTCTGTATTCAGGATGAAGATTTTAAGGTGTGCTCCTTTCTATCATGAAAATGACCAAACACTTGAAATTTGGATATGTTCAAGATGGATGTAGTTTTCTACTACTTCCTTGTTGGAGTCTTCTCCCTACCTCCTCCCTTCTCTTCTGGTTTCTTGCTCTACGAAGAAACAAACAGCAGCAGTCAGATGAGGAAAAGGAGGAATCAAAAGGAAACTTTTATAAACTGAAAGCACATAACTTACGCTCTGGAATACATAACTTACGCTCCTGAGAGACTTCTCAGCATGCTACAGAGTTACTGGGTAGACAGTGAGGATTTTATATATATGAGTTATCTTACTTAACATGAATGTTTGGTCCTTAAACATTCATTGAGAGAAAAGGAACAGTTTAATTGAAATTTTTTTAGCAAAAGCCATAACTCTTCATTGTCTATTTTAATGATTCTATAAAAAGATATTTTCATGGCAATTTGATTTGTGAACTAAAGGTATCCAGGGACCATACCAGAATTTTCCTTCTTTTCTTCTTCTCTATTTCTGTCCCTCTCTGTCTCTCTTTATCTCCCTTCTCCCTTCTCTCTCTCTCTCATCTCTCATGTATCTCCATTTTCTGCAAAGATAAATCTATATTCCAAAATACATTGATTAATCTTTATTTCCAATTTTACCTTATCCTAATTCAAAGTGCAGATTAGGACAATCCTAGTGAGATTCTAATTCTGACTTTAGTAAGCTTATTATCAATATCTTATTTATGACATCAAAGTTATTGACATAGTTCTCAACTACCTGTATAAGTTAATAAGGTTCCTATTAGAAATACACTAATGGGGGATTAGAGGCTGGCTAAATGGCACATTCCACTCCTATTACAGATAACTCCATATATTACTACTTCAGTTTAATAATTAATGTTCTTGTTTTTAAGATATTAACAATTTAGTCTTTGCCCTACTCAATCCACTCTCATAATGAAAAGCCCAGTGTGTTCTATGGGCCTTGTATCACTTCCACACTAATTGTGATGAAATGTTCAGTGTAATACACCGATAAATATTTGAAAATTGGGTGGAAGGAATGTGGGGAAAGCACTTTGTGCTTTTAATTGATATGCTGAACAACACTGGTTGCAAATGGAACTAATGCATTTGATTATTTTTCTTCTCTAGATGTGATTTAAAAATTGTGGTGTCTGAAATAATGCAGGTTGGTTATTCACTCTAGTCAGAGTGCCTGTTTTGATGTCAGCTGCCCTGGCTTTCTTCTTCTATTTTACCACAAGAAACAATTTACTAGTAATATATTCAAGTTAGTGACTCAAGTTCATTCTGAACAATATAAAGCTTTCCCTAAAATCTGGTTCATTGTGATTTATTACTCCTAAATTTTCCAGACATTGAAGTTTCTTTTCTCACTTTTCCTGAGTCAGTTATATTTTCCTGAATTAATCTCTAGACTGAAGGGCATCGGGTACCTTTTTTTTTTTTTTTTTTTTTGTGGGTACCAAGGGTCAACCTCAGGACCTCAGTGCCAGCAGGCGCCCGTGCCGCTGAGCGATATCACTGACCCTTTTTTCGTATGTGGGTTCCGGGAATTGAACTCGGGTCCTCGCGCTTGCCAGGCAGGAGCTTATGCTGCTGAGCTATCTCACCGGCCCATCTTTCATTTTTATACAATGTCAAGACTATGGACTTATTCTTGACTCTTGGAACTATAGGACCATTTAGCTGTTGTGTTTAGTTTGTGTATTTATATCAGTCTTTGTCAGGTTAAGAAGAGTCTCTTGATGGTTGCCCTGTCACATAACTCTCTACCTCTCTGGCCTCATCAGTTACCACCACGTCCCATCCTCCCCCAACTCCCTCCATCTTTTGCAATCTGTGACGCCATCAAGCTATGTGTATGCTTTAGTCCTTGCCATGGATGGGGCCACAATTGCCCATTTCTTTCTTGAATGTTTCTCAGGAGAAGTCACTTCCAAATATCCTTTCCCAACAGCCCCAGGCAGAATTTGATTTCCCTACTCCTTGAGATCAGTGAGGCCCCACATCCTTCTCCTGTGCTAGCTCTCACTCAGTACTGGACTACCCTGTTTCTCTGGCTGCCCTCCTTAGCAGATTGGGAGACTGTCTTTGAGCTTTGTGTCCTTGGTATTCATCACAGTGCTTAGAAATGCTACTAAGTATTTTTGGGTTGAATGAGTGTTTGAATGTACATGCTATAATTAAATGAATGAATTTTCCTGAGTTAGCTCCACTCTTCCAAAATACTACTAGATCCTAGAGTTCATAGAATTGCCTACACTAGAGATTATTATTTTTTTCTTTCCTTTTCCCTGGAATCAAGAAAAAAAAAATAAGCCAATGACAATATTATAGTATCTACTAAGTGTGCTTTCATTACTATTAGGTATTTTAAGAAAACAGAAAGAATACAATAACTTATTAGGGAGCTTGAATTTCTAAAATCACATTAAAACTGACACTACTTGCTGAATTTTCAGTTGATGTCCAGCCATTGTTTAAGAATTGACAAAGGTCCCAAGATAGACTGGAAATCTTTTGATTGGAGGTAAAGTGAGGGCTAAAAAGTCCTGAGATAGTAGTTCCTACTCACTGTCTGCAGCTAGGGTAGATACCCTTAATTTAGGATTGACAAAAGTCTGCTATCTGCTCCAGCCCCTCTCTGAAATTTGTAACCCTTTGCCCTCCTTTCTCTTCTGTATACATATGAACACTTCATATTTCTCTTGTATGTTAGGAAGTACTACACATGGAATTTTGGGAATTTTTTAATGTTATAGTAATGTAGTACGGCTATCCCAGCTTTCTATCAGAAGTGGCAGGCAGCCAAAAACTAGAGTCATTGTTTGCAAACTCTAAATATAGAGTCAAGATTTATATGAAGAAAACAGATATGTCTTGTTATAAAACCATGAATAAGCATTGGCACAAACATAATAGTTTATTCTTCCTTGATATCACTTATTTTAAATAGCTATCTATCTTTTACCAAGATACTGTAGAAAGAAACATTACAGAAACATTTGCTTCCACTCGAAGTATTGGAGGCTTGCTCTTTTCTTCCTCCAGTTAAGACTTCATTATTTTTTGGAAGTGATGAGAGAAATAAAAGCCTAAAGGTGATTTAGCCTTCCTAAATTTCAGGTAGTCTGTGGGAATGTTATTATTAATAATGCCTCATACTCTTCTTTAGGTCATTGTTGATGTGATTTAGTTTTTATTCTGGATCTTCTTTAACTTTGTACAAAGGATGCCTTCATCCTGAGACTTCTTTGGCCTTTACTCTACAAGACGTCACATTCAGGAAAGAAAGACGCCTCCCCCATGCCCATCTGTGCTTTTCCCACTTCCTCTTCATCCTGCCCCCTCTCTTCTGATTTCCATCCCCCTTTAATCATTTCTGCCTGGTCCACAACAAAGGGACAGCAGGGGGAAAAAGACTTTCGGAAGGAGTTAAAAAGGATGGATGAAATTCATACAATGTACACCATATGGCCTGACATATTCCAGATTAGGTAAACATTTCTATTGGGGATAAATAGTCCTGTACATTGATGTGAAGAAATTACATGAGACAAGGGCACATTCAGCATAGTTGTGCAATGGAGTAATGTTTGCTCAGTAAGAGAAATCTAAAAATTCAAGGGCAAGTGGCAGAAGGGTCTTTGGTTCAGTCCAGCTTTTGGAAGGAGGGGTTAAAAACCATGAATCTGTGGCCAAAATAAACACTGTCTCCTATAAGTTCAGCATTAGTAATTGTTTTAAATGCATATGCACTCACACGCACTCACACACACACACACACACACACACACGGGTGCACGTGCGCTCATGCAAGAAATTCCCAACACCCCATCGCCAAACCCCTCTGAAGCAACCAAAGTTCTACGTTTTGTCAAAATCCATTTCCAGGTACCCAGTGCCTACAAAGAGACACTCGCCGTGTCTGACAAATTGATCCTAGGTGAGCTGCTGCCAGTGTGTGTCCTGTATCGGGTGTAGACCACTCTGCCCTTGGTGAACAGCCCCAGAGCCATAGATTTCATTTGATCTTTGCAAAGGCTAACATCTGTCTGCTGTCATTTTAGTAAAATTGATGACAGGCAAGAAAGAGGAGAGAGGAGGGAGCAGAGGGAACAGAGACAGGGAGAAGGAGGTCTGGGCAGCCCCCACGGTGGTGGCCAAGGCTGCCAGGGGTCACTGCTGCAAACCTTTTGGCTGATGAGGGCTGCAGTGGGAAGCAGCCAAGGTCCCACACTGGCAGCAATTGCACTTGGTTGTTACAGCTGATAGCTAGAACTCCAAGACACAAAGGAGGCATTTTGCACCTTATGTATCTTAATAGATTACTCACATTGCAAGCAGAACCAAGCTAAATGTTATGACAGCCATAAGAATGTAGTTTACTGTTATCTTAATGTAGCTGGGCATTAAGGGTAAAGCCATCAAAAAATATTATATTTTTTTAAGTTTCCAAGAGAAACTAACTGAGGCAGACATAGAGCTATTTTTACACAAAGCCCTGAATTTTGGCACTTTTCAAACCATAATTTTAAATATATACACACATATTTCACATATGCATATGGATATGCACATTTATATATGCATTTCCTCCATTTGTTAAATATCATTTTTCTTTCACTACTTCCTTTAAATTGTTACGTGAACACCATACAGGGAAGATTAGATATTTTTAAGAGATGATCCCATATTTGAAATTTGTCTAGGAAATAGCAGGTATTATTATTGAAGGTACGAATGGCACTTTTGGAAATTTAGCATGAATGAATGAATGAATGAATGAATGAATGAGTGAGTGAGTGATGACGTAGTCTTCTCGTTAACAACATAATTTAAAAGTACTAGTTCCATCCAGTTTCTCCAGGTACATATACCTCGGAGGAACAAGCAGATACAGGCCTGTGAAACAGATGGGATTGGATAGAGTTAAATCGCACAGATCATGGGCAATCTAAAGGTAGCAGTAAGACCTACTTCTGTGCACCACCTTGTTTTGTAACTGGTGTGGTCAGATGTCTGATTTGAACTTGTTGAAGCAATGACTGCAGGGAGTTTTAGACTAGTTTTGGCCTTTATCAGCAGGAGGCAGATTCCATGAATAGAATCTAATCCAGACACATACAACACTTTCCAAATTTAGTTGGAAAGTTAAACAACTTTGCTTTATTCAACGGGAGCCCTCAAGGCCTTAGGTTTCCTTGCGACATCAGGGTGATGACATGACAGAATGACTTAGATGCATAGGCCGATTTATGTAAACTCCAGGGCACTCCAGAAAGCAAGCTTAAAGATTAAATCATCTAGTCCAACCTAATTATTACACAAATGAAAAAATTGATATTTTAGAAGAAAAGTCAACTCGTAAAATAAAATATTTTTCCTGAATTCTTTTTAATTGAGCAAATGAATTTGTGCTTGAAATATATTCATATGGACCTGGATCATCAATGAGAGAATATGACTAGTGTTTACACATCAGTAAGGAGTACCCACACAAGCGTTAGTTACTGCCCTTACGATATCAAAGAAATTATTTAAACATTGTAAATATCAGTGGATTAAGTGATTGATCATCATGGTCAGTTTTACTACAATTTGGTTGGTTGAGCTTTTCTATTATTTTGTAGAATTTTTAAATATACTTAAACACATGGGCATGGTGGCACATGCCTGTAATTCCAGCACTTTGGAAGCTGAGGCAGGAGGATTGCTGCAAATTTGAGGCCAGCCTGGGCTACATAGTGAGTTCAAGCCCATCCTGAACTGCAGAGCGAGACCCTGTCTCAAAAACAAACAAACAAAAATATACCTAAATATATTTGTGAAAGTTCCTCATGTTTTAATAAAAAGTGGGAAAAACTTCATTATAAAGATTGTCCCTTTTTTGTACAAAGTATTACAATTTAAAATATATATATATATAGTGTAACATAGCAGAAGCACAGAGAATTAGAGAATTAGTTCCTCTGTTTCTTTGGCTTTTTTCTTTTTTTTTCCATGCTGGGGGTTAAATCCAGGGCCTTATGCATACTAAGCTTGTGGTTTTTCACTGAACTACACTCTCACCATTTTTCTGAAATTTCAAGTGGCAAATCATACTGGATGAGTGAGGGAAGATTTACTCTCTTGAGGGTGGAAGAGCATCTTTGGCTGAGACTGGGAGTTTAATGTAAGAATCTCAGTTGATAAGATCATGTTTAGTTTTGTTTGCTTGTTTTTTTAATGTCTGGATCCGTGTACATTTAAAAGGACAAGTTTAATGTGATGGAGGAAAGTTAAATGTAGGGATTCTTTTCAGAGCTATGAACAGGATTAAGGGGCTCTATCAACAAGAGAGGGTGAAGCATAGAGGACACAGGAGAGGAGAAAACAATGATCAGGATCCATGACAGCTATAATCACTCATAGTAGGATAAATCGTGGTACCCTCAAAAGATATGGCTACCCAGAACCTGAAAAAGTTTTTGAAGATGTAATTAATTTAAAATTTTCAAGATGAGATCATCCCGGGTTGTCCAGGTAGGCCCTAAATCCATTGATAAGTATCCTTATAAGAAGAAGAGAACACAGTCAGAAAGAGGGAAGAAGACATGAAGGCCGTGTGGAAACAGAGAGAGCTGGGAGATACGTAGCCACTCACCGATGAGTTTGTGGTAATTTGTCATGGCACCTCTAGGAAAGAAACGCATCAAGGACACTGTTCACATTGCTCAAGAGGCAGAAGTAGGAACACACAAATTGTAATGTAACCTGTCTCTCCTTCCTCTCTCCCACTGTGCCTGCCATTACTGGAACACCCTAGAAAGATCACGGTTATTACAGGTCAATAAAAACATAAATTAAATTTTAAAACTGGAAGTACAAAAAAGCCCTGGTAAGGTGTTTGAGGATGGCAGACTTTGAAATACAAAAACAGAGAAGAAATGAATTTATACAAGAAAGAAAATATTGGGCACAATGCTTTAATACCCATTCTTTTATAATTTAGCTTCCAAATGTAAAACTTCACAGTGTGAACTCAAATGTTTGGCTTGGTGGTGCACCCCTGTATTCAAGAGGCTGAGGCAGAAGGATCACCTCAAGTTTGAGGCCAGCTTGGGCTACATAGTGAACTCAAGACCAGCCTGAACTATACAGTGAGACCCTGTCTCAAAAACAAACAACCAAACAAAAAAACCAAAAACCAAAATAAAACAGCAATGACAAAAAATAAAAGATAAACTCAAGCTCCCAGTTAACCGTGTTTTTTGGGGGGACACATACTCCTAAAGTAAGTGATGGCACACATGAAAGTTTTGCTTGGAGTTCAAATTAATATATATAAGCTCATCAAAGACAGGTGTTTTGGGCCAGTGAGATGGCTCAGCGGCTTAAGCATCTGCCTGGCAAGTGCGAGGGCCCGAGATTGACTCCCGGAATCCACATACGAAAAAGGGGCCGGTGATATCGCTCAGCGGCATGGGCGCCTGCTGGCGCGCGAGGTCCTGAGGTCGACCCCCTGGTACCCACAAAAAAAAAAAAAAAAAGAAACAAAGACAGGTGTTTTAAAAGGTTGTAAAAAAGGGGGATCACTGAAATAGTAGGAAATTCCAAGGAAATATGGAAAAAATCTTAACAAAATGAACTCTTCTAGTGGTCCTGCAGCATTCTTTTAATGCTTTATTACCCTCTATCTCTAGTCAGTTTTCTATACATTTTGAAAAGTTCAGATTTCTAACTGTGTTGAATCAAGAAAGGCTTTGGGGTTGTCTGTAAGTCTCTTATAACTAGATACTTCTGCAAGATACTCTCATCTTGGTGACTTTAATCATCTTCTTTCCTGGCACCCTCCCTTTCAGAGCTTCTCACCCACTAAGGGACAAACCATTCCCCAAAGTGTGGGTGTGGATTCCTGATATCCAAGAAAAGCTGGCATCCTCAAGTGGAAGAGAATTAAGTATCGACTAAGGAAAACACTACTGAGAAGTAATACCCAACAAACTCAACCAATTTTCTGAATTTTAATTTTTTCTTTTACAAATTTTTGTTAGAAACAGCGCTTCCTTGGTAGGGATACATTGCAGAATGATGTCTAATTTATCACAAAGCATACATTTTGTACACTCATCTTACATTTCCAACACAATTTTTTCTGGCAGTTCACAGTGAAAATACCTATTCTCCAATGCTCCATCAAAACTTTGGAGAAATATCTCCCCAAAGTTTTCTCTGTTGGAAATTTCACAAAAATATTAAAATGAGCCTCATCTTTTTCTGGACCTTCAAATTGGAGGCATTCTAAAGAAATACACTTTTCCAGCACTGGGCTTTCTATTGATTTTTTTTTTTAATCCCCCTTACAGGACAGAATGAGCCATTCTCCTACTATTTTTAATTTATTGGTATAGTGGAAAGTGAATGAGTTTTGGAGTCAGAAAAACCTGGAATTGAATTATGACTTCATCACTATCTGAAGGTGGGATTTGTTTTTCTCTAAACATGCAAGGATTAAGCAACGCTATGCAAAGTGCTTGGCCCATTGTGGGTACTTGGTAAATGTTTAGTGATTCAATATCTGTAGATTGCTATGAAAGTGGGACGCTCAAGAAGATGAGAAGAAACAAACATGCCTTGAAACATTGCCTTTGATATTATCACCTTGGATTTTCTGGCCCTCCCCTGCCTCCTTCTCCCTATTTTTGCCATCCGCTTTCCTGCAGCTTTGTCTATCTCCATAATTCAAACCACCAGCTTTCATCGTGGTGTTTTATTTTCCACCCATCTTTTTCCCTCGTCTGGCTGTTTGGTACCCAAGAGAGAGCTCAGCAGGAGGATTTGGCCAACAGTATTTTCCCCATTTCCCTCCCCATATTAAATGCAAGCTCTGACTTGGCAAACCAGGTTTATTTTCTCCGGCTCAGCAGGACCTATGTGGGATAAAGAGCTGGTCTGTTGCTAATTAGAATCAGTGACCCTGGCCTGATTCCAAGATTTAGAAAAAGACAGAGATACCCCTCCTAGCATTGCCGGGTAGCCAATATCATTACTTTCCTTCAGGCTCTCTTTTCTCCTGAACTGAATGAATCCATTTGTCGAAGCCCTGAAGTCCATCTTATCAACCGTCCGGTCCGCTAGGTAGTTTGGAATGCACATCCTTGCCTTTTGCAGTTTGTTCATGTTGGCTACCACAGCGATACTTAAACTGTGATGGATAAAAACATGAATGATGTGTAGCTCAGAGTCAGGCATTGAGCAAAAGCCAGAAGAAAATATTTATCTGTGTCCTCCCTTTGGACAAGTGACACAGTTTCTATCTCTGTCAAATGCTTTTCTTGGGTAAATTGCTCAATCTTATTAAAGAATCACTTCTTTAAATGGGGGCAAATAGTCACATCCAGGACATTTATATTAATCTGGATTCATTCAGCTGTTTATAATTCTGTCATAACAGTCACTTCCTGAAACATTTCTTCTAGGGATCTTTACAAAATACAATAGACAAAGAAACTACAGATGAAAAATGTATTTTATAAAAGTAAAGAACTAGTTTTAAAAACAAAGGAACAGGACAGATATCTATCCCAGTGACACAGGCAAATATGATATAAATATTATGGGTTATCATACTTCAAATCTTATTTGGGGCAAGATTGTAATCAAATAGCAGATGTCATAATACTACAAAGGTTTATACAACTCCGTGTTATAACCACATTTAAAAAGAAAGGCTTCCATCAAGAAAATAATCTTCCTTCCATAAGTTGAACATCACTAGAAATAGTCTGTGTTGCAGACAAAAGTAATTCTGTCATAAAATTACTAAAATATATGCTTTTTCCCATGAAAAGGAGCCATTTATAATGCCTAGAAAAGTTAAAAATGAAATATAGCTGATGTGCCAGTCACCTTTCCATTACTATAACAAATACCTGAGCTAATCAACTTATAAAGGGAAAAGGTTTATTTTGCTTCATAGTTTTAAAGGTTCCAGTCCACTGTAGAGGACTTTCCCCATGGCTTTTGGGCCTGTGGAAAGAAGTCACATCATGGTAGGGAGCGTGTGCTCTGACATCACTGCATACCTTATGGCTAGGACCCAAAAGAGGGTGAAAAAGGTAGGAGGTCAAAAAACCTATGTTAAGGACACACTCCCAGTGACCAGAAAATATTCTAAGAATTGGTATTGTGCCCTATACAGTCCCCACTGGCTTGTTCTCACCTCTCCACTCTCTTGCTGCTTTCTCCCCAAATTTATTACAAGATAAATGTGGCTAAGAATTAAACCATACATAAAACTGATTTTTAACTCAACATATTGTAGATTCTCCCAAAATACCCAGTGGTTCGTTGATCACTATGCACCTGGAAAATTTGGTTATGAATTTCATCTTGCTTTTAATATATCTTAATATTTAGATATTTATTTATATTTATAATATTAATATTTTAAATATTTATCTTAATATTTATTCTAGCACTTTTATACAGTAATATTGTTTTATTCTTTATTTTAAAAAGCACATTTAACTAAAATATGAAGAAGACACTCAATAATTGCATTCTAAATCAAGAAAAAATTTGGTTCTTAGGGGATAGGTAAAGATGTTTTGTTTCTGAATTATCTGTAACAGCCAGTAATACTTATGAAAGCTCTTCATTTTAAAAAATTTTTTAAGCAAAATTCTTTAAATAAATATGCATAATATATAAATATTTTATATTGTTTTATGTTTTATGTAATATTAGTTTGTGGAGATGAAGGGTTACATGGGTGATTATCCTCACAATTCTTCCACTTTTTTTTTATCTCAGGGAAATCTTTCCAAAATAGTAATGCGATACAAATGTTTTATATTTCAAATAGCAGATGATTTTTAATATCAGTTCCTTCATAGATCAAAAATATCTCAGGATAATTGGATTTGGAAATCGGGTTGGGGGCATGTGAAGTCATTTGAGGTGCCAGCTTCAGCAAAGAGTTTCAGGTTTACATGAAAGAGTTTATCAGAAAATCTTATGTGACACAAACTGGAGAACATAAAATTCTTACCTAACAGATATGGTGTTTTTAATCCCAGATTTCCAAGATGGGGATCTGTAATGCAAGGAGTAAAGCAAATAAATTAAACCTTCTGAATCTTAATTGGAAAAGAAAAGAAGGAGGTACAGTCTTCCAGACCAAGTTTTTTGCATTCTAGTCAGCACCAATAATTTATTAAAAATCTGTCACAGGTTTCTAAAGAAGAAGGTGAAGAAATCAGTCCTGGGCATTGTTAAAAATGAACCAATATGACAGCAAGAGAGACACTTTTTGACTGGATCAACTGTTGTCCAAATTATACTTTAGCCATTTGCAATTTTTTGTGTGTGAATAAATAGTAGCAATATAGTTTTCTATAGCAGGCTCTAGTATTGGATCACACTAACCCCAAGAAAGCCTAGAAGAGAATGTTTAATTAGTTTTAAGATGATTTTTTTAAATTAAAAAGTACCCATTTGTATGCCACGTGTTGAAATTCCACAAGTACTTTGTTACTGGACAGACTTATCCATGCTATTCTTCTGGGGTCCGGAAGCTGTGATTACTTTTTTACTGTAGAACTGGTGAGATGTTCAGTGTTTCAAACTGTGGGAGATGGAACGTGGCCCATTAAAGAGGAAATAAGTGGCCAGAATCAGCTCAGCCACACTAACCAAATACATATTCTCAGATAGAGACCCATGGTTGGCTTTTTCAGATGCTATTTTCAAAATCTTCACAAAGGACTGCGTGGTGATTATATGTATTCATGATGTGCATATCGTGTGCTCAGCTCAAAGGATATTTGAATGATGCATTGAGAATTATTCCTAAAAAAGGATTCAGCATCTGTAAACTGCTTCGTCTTTGAGGACTGGAAGGAAAAAAAATATGGCTTGATTTTCTTTAAAAAAATAATACCAACTCATAAAGCAGAGCAGCTTATGTGAGTTGGTGTTAATGCCCCATTACACACAGACACACTGAGGCATAATCACATGCATTCACGTCCACACAATCACAAGCACACATAAACAACAGTACGGCTTTGGTTCTCCCTGATTATTTCCATCTTGAAATTCACTTTTCAAATCAAGGAAGCCCTTAGCATCAGCTAGCAGGCCTTCCCCCTTCACACAGCTCTCTCTGCCTCTAGAGAAAAGTCTGAGAAAGATGGCTCAGAATAAACCCAAAGCCGAAAGTTTGTCGCTGTGGGTTGACTGGCATAAATGCTCCAGCGTGTAGTGTGCATGGGAACATATGATATGTTGTGCGTGTGTTGTGTGCAGATACACTGAAAAGTGGAGTTGTCAGTTTCTTCCTTACTCCTTTGCTTTATTCCGTCCTTTCTTCTTTTGCGTACTTGTTCTTGATGAAACAATGGAGGGAGAACACACATGTCACATCTTAGCTGTTCTCTAGTTTTACTGACCAGGAATGAGAGGAGCTGAGGATGCTGTCTGACTCAAGGCCCCCGCTCTGGTCTGGATGTTGGCCACTTATTTCTGAGGGGTTCTGACTGCAGACAATCAGTTGCTTTCTTATAATAGAGAAGGTCCTATACCGGTGTTCTGACTCTGCCTACTTGAGGGATATCCCTAGCCCTATTTTCAAAAATAAAGGAAAGATTTGTAGAAGGCAATTAAGTATATGTATCAATCTATCTTGGATGTTTAAACTTTCTTCATTCCCAGCATATTCCAAACACCAGAGGATTATCCCCAAAGACAGTTTAGTGGGGTTGAAGAGAATGTTCATGTCCGGGAACTTTGCACTTTGTTTAGCATTCATCTTATCACTGATCAGTAAATATTCATTGAGTATCTGTCACAAAGTGCAAAAGCTCATCCAAGGGATGCTCACTCCATGAAAATTTATAAGAACATGAACTATCTGAGAATAGAAACTATATCTAAGTCATATTTGTATTCAATATGAAGCCTGAAATATACAACTAGTCTCTATTTTGAAAAAATAAATGCTCCATCCTTCTCCCCAGTTAGTTTTAAGTTTGTTTAAGAGAATTGGTTGCTTTTTTTAAACTCCCTTTTTGCTTACCTGAATTGTTTTCTTAAATAAGAAAGGGTTGTTCGACAGATTAGATTGATGGTCCTGATTAAAGACATTGTTTTGTGGATTTCCTTGGCAATGGGACTTTGTGCCTCCTCCCAGCAGTAGATGAGGTACAGTGCTTGATCTCTTGACTTCAGGCTGGTCTTTTTTTTTTTTTTTTCATGTGGGTACCGGGAGTCTAACTCAGGACCTTGTGATTGCTAGGCAGGCACTTACGCCACTGAGCCATCTCACTGGCCCTAGGCTGGTCTTTTGACTGCTTTGGGCCAGTGGAATGTGATGTAAATGAAAATGTAGATGTGCCTACTCTGAGCATAGAATTCAAGCAAGCCAGTGGTTTTCTGTGCTCTCTCTCATACTGTCTGCCATGAAAATGTTCTCTGGCTTGTTTTCTGGAAAGAGAGAGACAGCATGGATCAGAACCGGGCCATCCCAGTAAAGTCCCTGCTGGGCCAGCTGGACTCTTCTGACCCACCAGCCCATTGTATGGGCATGAGCAAGCCAAGTTCAGATAGACAAAGCTACCCAACCAAGACATAGATTTATAGCAAGAACACATATATCTATTACTATATGCTGCTGAAAGGCTGTAGTTGTTTTCTATGTTGTATTATTGTAACAAGAAATAATGAACACAGATTTCTTGAAGTCTTTTTTTCCTCCTTACTTTCTTTCATTCTTCAGTGTGTGTTAATCACACTGAAAATTTGCTCTCAACAAAACCTCGGGTTTCAGTTGGAATTAACATAAATAGATGTCAATTCAGTATATTTCTCATTTAGTAGGAATTAGTATTATGAGCATGTGTTCTGATTTTGGAATTCCAGATTTACACTGTCTTAAATTAATTTACTTACATTGATTATCAGAGGTGAGAAACAAGAAATGTCATAAAAAGGACCAGAGCAACAATTGGCAACTTGGCTGGTTTAATGCCAAAAACTTCTCACGCTAAAACGTAATAACAAATCTTTACTCTGGCTAGAAGTAACTAAATTTGTCTTCATAATCCCTGCCTTCTAGGAGCTTTTAATCTAAACACATCAGCAATGACTCAATAAGACAGAAAAGATGATAAAGAAAATTAGCATGAAACTGACCTAGTCATAAAATTATATTTGTTCAAGCTTGAAACCTGTACTAAAAGTCTAAGTTTTTTTTTAAGCTTCCACATTAAAGACAATTTATCAGTAAAAAGCGTAACATACACACTTGCAGACTACACTAATGTGGATGTGAATGGATATTCTCAAGAAGATGAAGACAAGCTGCAGAATTGCTATGGAAAGATGCGTTAGCAAAAATATAATAGATGGAATGCTGAGATGCAGATAAATACAAAGATAACTTGTAGAAAGATGACAAAAGTTTATCCTTTTGAGTGGAGTATTATTGATATGAAAGGAAAGAAACAAGAAGAAAAATATTTGTTCATTAATATAAAAAATCTTCCCAGGGGAAACGGAAATCTCTAAAGTTTTGAATTTAGGATTGCACACTCTGGCCAGAGTGGTGCCAAGGAGTTATAAGGAGTTCTGTTTTCTGTGTATCCCATTAACCCTTAACCAGGAAAACTGCTGCAGCACTTCAAGAATTACTGATATTATAGTGGCAAGTTACACTGAGTAAATCTTTGCACTGTTTTTATTTCATGCCATCAGCATTCAATTACGGTATATCCACAACACGCTGGAAGCATCAGAAATAGGATGAAAAAGCTTACATAACAGAGAGTAAATGGTTACTGTCCACAGAGAGATTGGGCTGGAGGAATTAATTTGTTCACTTAGTGAAATCACCTAATCAGCAATCAATCAGTCAACCAATCCTTCAGTCCATTCCCAGCAATTGTGCAAAAGCAGAGCACCAGAGTTTCTCTAGGTGTTAGGCTTGAGCCTAGTAATTGCATACAAGTAGGTGAACAGCACATATTTCCTGACTTCATATAAGTGCTCTATATACATTAACTGACTGATACCTTCTTGGGATATCTACCAAGAAATCAGGGACAAGAAGGTATTTGGACAAGGATTTTCTCTTTCTGTTGTATCTAGATTTCCCCTTAGAAGAACAGGAGTTGACAGCACCTTTTGGGTTGTATAATTTGGCTTTTATCCAAAAACCAGATCTGATACAGCCTTGTGTTTTTCAATTTTTCTGTATTTATCACTGTGGTGTTTAATGTGTCTATATCACAGAGAGTAGTTTTGAGGAAGTTTCTAGCCCCTGGTCATAATTTGGCTCAGATTTTCATAGGCTTAATTTTTCTATTATATTCTTTGTTTCCCATAACATATTCAGTCTTTAAATTTTGTGTTCCAATTTATTTCAGTTTCACAAACGTATTTCCTGTAGGTTTACTTCAGTATGGTACTCAGACAAATGAAATATGTGATTTGCAAAAACTGTTGAAATCTTCCATACCTCATATGTTACTTCTTACTTTTCAGTTGTCCCTTCACTCTGTGACATCCCAAAGGGCAAGGGTGATGCTTGAAGTGCTATATAACAAGGATGGATCTTAGGGTTTAAAGTGAATTACAGACAAGTTACCCATTTTATATCCAATATATAATAAACAAACCACGTGTATTGGGCTAGATTAAGAAGCCCCACAACAAAATTTGCTATATGTTGTACACATATAATTTTGGGGCAATTTTTATAGTCAGCACTATTGGAGTCCTATCCAGATCATCTCAATACCTGCCCTTCCATGCATATGGAAGGCTTTCTGCTGTAAACATCTGACCTCTCTTCTTGAAGACTTTCTTTGGCTGTCAGATTATGCCCAGCCTTTATATGGGGAGGCTAGAGTGCTACTGAGCCAATATACAAGTACACACATAGCCTCGATCAGTAGGACTTGGTGGAAAACCAAGGCAGTTTTTCTGGTCCTCTGGTGGGACAGCTCCACATGCTCTACACTTGTCATCCCACTGTGGTTCCTAACAGGATTGAGCTCTAGGTAACCACAGTGGTAATCTACTTATTAATACATCCTATACTGGGTTATTTCCCTCTTCTATTTACTTCCTCTACTTCTGGGCCTTTGTGGGGTCACTCACAGAATAAATCCCTATCTCGGAATTGATATCCAGAAGAATTGGACTTTCACAACTCTTAGTATGGATTCTGCACTTGGAGAGAGAATAAGTTAAGCAAAGCCTGAAACATTTCAAAAAGTGTGGTGATAGTGATTCTTCCTTTCTACTTAGCTTATTCCCTATATGAATATAGAGCAGCTACTATGAAACATCAAAAAGTATAATTTAAAATATCATTGTTTTATTTGTTCATTTTTTCCTTCCTCCCTTCCTCATTCTCAATATCGACTTTCTGACTTATAGCCACTAGAATGAAAGTCTTACCTCCTTGAGATGAACTCAGTACCATCCTCATTGACCTAGCAAGCTATTTTTTTCCATGATGACAAGCTGAGATCACGCCTCATAACCATGGCTGCAAGATTGTCTTGTTAGGAAAAGGGCTAAGGTGGGACTGTCTTTAATGACAGTGAAAGCACCTCATAAAACCTGACTCCTCAGTTCTACAGGCATGAGTCTGGGATTCTAGCAGATGTAGACTTACTAAATCAGTCAGTCAAAAATTATATCAGTTGAAGTGCAATGTTCCTGGCAGTCCAAAAAACCTGAACATGTAGGTGATTTGGAGGGCATTTCGTTAACTCTTTAATTGGTCGTTTCAGTGCTAGAGGCAGTAGCTAATTGCCTGTAGGTCACTGTAGTCTTAGAGCTAAGGTAAATGTATATTGTCATATGTCACATTTTCATATAGTTCCTTTGCACAAGTTGGTAAAAATGAATGCTACATAATTAAAATTAAGACAAGGTGGGAAAAGTGATTCAATTAAAGCCCTGAAGCCATTGCACAAATTATCTGATGTACCAAAAACTAATGAATAGTTATAACTACTTTTTTTCCTTTTGCCTCCTTGTTCTTCAATCTTACATGCTTCACAGAATGCCAGGAACTCTTTCCAAGCTTTCTGTGGCTGGATATTGAGTGGGTAACTGCTGCCAGGAGCAAGTGCAAGAAAAGCCCACACTTTCAGAGTATACACATCCACCAACTTTGTGGATGAGGATTTAAGCTGAAACCAACCCTATGAGAAATTAAGGAGGTATCTCTGTGGCTTGATATTATTCAGAGAACATCTGCAATATTTCAGTCTGCATGGAGCAAGTATTATATACTAGGGTGAGTGATGACAGTGAAAATAAATGAGATTTGTCATACCCAAAACTTCCCATGTTTTACATCATTTATTTTACAAATCTTCCAGAACATCTCAGGAAGCATTAAATTGGAAACAAGGGTGAGAACTTTGGGATGTCATGTTTAACAACAATTTTAATTACTTGATGTTGACATAACAACTGAATGCATATTTTGCTTGCACAAAATAAAGCAAAAGAGATGTTTAAAGTATCAGAGAGGACAAGAAAAAAAAGAATACAAGGAAAAAATGGAAGCAAAGCTTTTGTAAATAAGGAGGGGAAGAGGGGAGGGGAATGAAAAAATTGAAGAAGCAATATATACCATGTACAAGTACAAATTCCCTATGATCAATATTATCACTATGTATATCTAAAATGTATCAATAAAATAAAATTTAAAAAATATCACAGAGGTTACAAGTTTGTATTTCCTGTATTCTATGCAATGAGAAAAAGCTGCTCACATTAGCCATGATTTTATGCAGATACAGGAAAGAAACAACCTGGGTCAAATATGAATAGCAACTTGGGGTAAGTTCTATGGTTGTCAAGATTCTGATTTGAAATAAAAATCCTTTGGGAAATGTGTCAGAAAACTAATAACCTCTAACCACCTATAATTACTACCATTTATTAACACCAAATGCCAGGAATTTTACATATATTATCTCTGATGCTTACAACTCTGGGCAGTGTGTGTTACTATTGTCCCATTTTAGAGTTGAAGAAACTGAGCCTTGTGAAGGTTCAGTGATCTCATCAAGGTTCTACATGTATAAATGTCAGAGAATGGGCCGGTGAGATGGCTCAGCGGCTTAAGCGCCTGCCCGGCAAGCGTGAGGGCCCGAGTTCGACTCCCGGAACCCACATACGAAAAGGGGGCCGGTGATATCGCTCAGTGGCACGGGCGCCTGCTGGCGCGCGAGGTCCTGAGGTCGACCCCCCGGTACCCACAAAAAAAAAAAAAAAATGTCAGAGAAGAGGTTCCCGTGTGGTCAGTCTTTCTATTGGTGCATAACAAACTACCCTGGAACTTCATGGCTTAAAACGATAAGCATTTCATTGCCTCTCATGATACTGTGGGCTAACTGGGTTGAGCTGAGCTGCTCTTTATTTTTTTTGTGGGTACCGGGGGTCGACCTCAGGACCTCGCGCACCAGCAGGCACCCTTGCCGCTGAGTGATATCACCGGCCCATTTTTCGTATGTGGGTTCCGGGAGTCGAACTCGGGCCCTCGCGCTTCCCAGGCAGGTGCTTACGCCGCTGAGCCATCTCACCGGCCCTGAGCTGCTCTTTAAATCCATGTTTCATGAGCTTGGTCTGCAACACTTAGGCTTGTGACTGAGATGGGACATCCAGGATCCTTCACTCTTATACATGGTTCTCTGGTGGGATTGGCTGAGAGGCTGAGCTCAGGGGTTGCAAAGATGGCTTGGGTTCTCCCTCTTTCTGTACTTTTAGGGCCTTTCCATTTTCATGTGGTCTTTCCATGGGCCTCTCCAACAGGGTAGCTGACTACTTACATGGCACATCACAAATGAAGGCCTGTCACTTTCATAAAGCTTAGGCCTGAAACTAAATCTTTTACATTAGTCTTAAGTCTCTATATCGATGCTTATTTTTGCATGAGAGGAGAGATGTACTTATAATTTATTTTTCTTCACCTTTACAACTCTAATATTTAGCATAGGACCTGGGACATAACAGATACAACAATGAATTAATTCATTCAATACTGATAGACAAATAAGTGAACAAAAATACTGTGAAATAAATGTAGTAATCCATTTGTATCTTCAGGAAATTGTTTCTGGGACCCTCATCAGATTACAAAGTCTGTGGACGCTCAAGTCTATTTAAATGGTATACTATTTGCATGTAACTATGAGCACCTTCCCACATACTCTGAATTACCTAGACTACCTATAACAATGCAATGTAAATGCTACATAAACCATTGTTGTATTTTATTGTTTAGGGAAATATGGCAAAAAATAATCCATACACCTTCAGTACAGATGCAATTTTTTTCCCAATGTTTTCAATCCATGATTGGTTAGATCCATGCACGCAAAACTAGCAACTAGAGAAGGCTAGCCATACTATTATTTTTCCCATTTTATCAAAAAGGAAACTCAGTCACAGGACGAAACCCTTATGTTCAAGGTCACATAGCTAATACTTGACATGGGTAGTGATTGAATCACTTCATCTCTGTAATGTAATGATTGTCCTACATTAAACGTGATTTTTGTTCCAACTGGAAATGGTGTACGTCTTTTTCAGGTCAGAAGAATTAAACCAGGACAGTGTTCCATTTTGTAGGGTTTAAACAGAATTAACATTAAAGATGAGAAAACAAAACAGAAATGATAGAGGATAGGCCTAGAAGTCTTGGAGGGAAGAAAAACTGCCTCTCCAGATGTCCCAACAATTCCCAGACCACTGTGTTCTTACCTCAGTACGAGCTCTTTCTCATACGTAGTAAGTTAGGTCCCACTTTCCTTTTATTTGAATGTTTGAAACAAAAGCTTACGTGTTAAAAATGTGACTTTAAAAAATTGTCTATATTTTATTTCATCATTTCTTTTTATGGTTTTCATTTTATATTTCAGTAAGGTTTTCCTGGGGACCTACGGCTCTCTCTGTTTTGCTGAGAACATCCAGGGACCTCTGTCCACATTTGGATCTGGGAGAAGGGGCGTAAGAAACCCCAGTGAGAGGCAGATCCGGGACCATTAGAGTTGAGTGTGACAGATCCAGAATGGGAAATAAAAGTGTAAGAAAACCTAAGAGATAATTTTCTTCATCTCAATGCTTTTTCTCATAGAGAGTTTGGGGAGGTCAGATTCTTTTTTTTTTTTTTTAAATGGAAGCACATTAGAAATAGATAACACAGTGACTAACATAATAGCGTGCTTTATATAAATAGACTGTGTCTATGGGGACAGGAAGGGCTAGTTCCTCATTTTGTGACCATTTCTGAAGCAGGAGATATTAAAATGAAGGAAGCAGAGAAGGACATAGGAGGAGGTGTTTAGGGAAATTTCATCTACCTCATGATTCTTGTAAGTCTAGTTGAACTCTAATTTTAGCAATAAGCAAATGCTTTTTCATATACATGGGAAAAATAAACATTTATATCCATTGCACATTCCCTTTTGAGCATTAAGAAGTCAATGAATGAGCTACATAATCTTAGATTTGAGACTATTCTTGGAGGTGATTTCAGAGTGAGAAGGGTAGCTATCTTGGGCTTGACTGGCAAGCTGAGGAAAAAGCCCTTTGTCCACTCAAATAAAAGCAACCGTGAAAATGAGGAAATTAGATAAATACAAAGAGTGGACTACTAAGAATGCTGAAAATTATAGCTGCGGTAAGTATTGGTTGTTTTCTGAGCTTCTTCTGCCAAGAGTTGGAAGTCACCATAAGCCAATCTGGAAGCCCCTGATCACATAAGAGCAGCAGGCAGAATCTCTAATCATCCTCACCTAAGCTTTGACTTTTTGACTGTGTTAGGAGACAAAATGGACACTCACATCATCTTTCACTGTAACAACTAATGATTTGCATGACAAAGTATTTATGGGCAATTATGTAACCTGAGGATATAGACATACATAGAATTTAGGTGGTAAGTGGAAATTGTGATACATGAAAATTTTATATGTAAGACTCCTCCTTTTATACTATTGAAAGGATTGTATGGATATCTTTGAACAATATATTGGTAATAAAAAAAAAGTCAGCAGTATTGGAAATCATAAATCTCTTTCTCTAAAAATGTACTGACATTTTTACCAAAAATAAATGCTATAAAAAATTACTTTAGTCAACAAAATTTTATTAATATGCTTCTATGGGCAAAGCCAAGTTTTAGAGTTGGGCACTTAAGCCTTGTAAAATCCATGAATATTTTCAGCATTTTTCTAGGTCTTTCTTTTACTCCCTTGCCTCAAAAAGTCAAAACCAAATTATCTATTTGAAAAATGAAGTTGATTCTTTTGTTGCTGATGGCAACAATAGAAAAACAAGCTACCTGTCTATAGAGATCTTTCTGAAATGAGTCTCTTCAGAACACTGAGATGTCCCCCCAAAGTATTAAAGATGTATGGAGAAGGTATAATTTAATTCTTTCCCCCAGTTTTGGCACTGAAGCTAAGGTGATGGAAAGGGATTAAGTTACTCTGATCAGGGAACTCCTGATCTTTCGATTCACTGGGTAAAGGTCTCTAGAGAATGCCTTCCAATATATCACAATGATAGAGTCAAATAAAAAACTAACATTTTATTGTTGTTTCCCTTTCTTTAGGTGCCTAAAATTCAGATATGGGAAACTCCTTGAGTTTGATATTTGTCCATAGAGATGTTGGTGGGAGTTGGGGAAGAGGAAAGGGTTGCAATAGTGGGACAGTGACAGCTAAAAGTCCCCAGGGATCATCAGGTACTCTTTGGACCAAGAAAGCAAATCAGTTCTTCATGCTATAATAGAGGCTCATACAGAAGGTGAAACATAATCAATCAATGAATTCAATTAAATGAGAAAATCTGGATGGATAATATTCTGTGATCCCAGAACCATGCCACATGCTGTAGCACAAAAGAGAATGAAAATTTTTCTAGTTGTGGAGATAAAACAGAAAAGTAAGAGTACTAAATAATAGAAAATTTTGAAATTAATAAATGGCATGAAAAATCATATATTTACTAACCTTGAAAGAAGACAAGAACAATAAAAGAGAGAAGACATTCATTTTAGGCTTTGTTTGTCCTACAGGACAGGAAGAGAGAGTATAATAACCCTCAAAATGCAGGTGGCCCTTCTTGTCTCCAATGTTTCTCCAAGTGGGCCCCTCTTGCTTCTCCTTCTCCCCCTTCTTTATGCAGGAGAAGATTATGTAGGTTATTTTCTAAGATTCTGCCTTTGCTCTTAGTTCTATGGTAGTTTTAAGAGAGTTCTGGAGTAAATCCAGAATTCCTGAGGTCTTAATGGATACCTGATGTTTGTGGTTAAAAACCAGGGTTTTCATAGCTATCGTGAGGATTCTGATGGAGTAATAATAGTGACAGAGGGGCTGTCCTTTGAGAGCTGCATTTCTGAAATGAGAAATTGGGGTTTGGAGAGTACACATCTGACAAAACTTCCTGGTGGTCACGATAATGAAGTAGCTGAGTACAAAGGCATCATTTGGCCCTGCCATATCTGAGGCATTGACAGCTACGAGTTCCCAGAGATCATCGGGTGCTCTTTGGACCATGTTCCTTTTCAGAATGAAGAACCTTTGCCTAAAATTAGAGGTGATGTGCTGCTCTGATGGCAGTGCTTCTTAGCCACTCAGCTTGAAATCCACTATTGATACTACACTTCAGCAGTGTCGCTTGCTTTTCCCCTGTTGATTAATCTCATGCATTGTCCCTCATTGGAGTCTGATAATTTGAGGTGGAGAGAGGTTGAGGGCCTTGGAGTTGCCTGGCACTTTCAACTTCCAAGCTCCCAGATCACTGCTAAAACTGGAAAATCATTATCCTCAATTACGTGCCTTTATCATTCATTTCTTTTGAAACTAAGCTTTCTGTTTTCATAGTTATAGAGAGGAATAAAAAAGGTAACTTCAGGGAAAATAACCAGTGATCGTGGTCTCAAAATCAAGTCAATCCTGATTAGTTCAATACTCTGTTAATTTACTTAGACAATACATCTCTACTAAACTTGATGTTTTATATGGAGAGAATTATGTAAATTATTTAACAAAGATTTAATATGGCTCTTGAAGCCATTTCACAGTACCTGAATCTCTGTACTTATAATTGTATACATTTCTCAATGAGTCAAGATATTAACAAATTGTGATAAATATTGAATCCAGTTTTCTGACTCCCTTGGGTAGCTTTCGGGTTGAATACCATAGCCCTAGATTATGTTTTCTTACTCTAAATGTTCTTCAATAGGGTTTAGGTCAGGGAAGTCTTTGAACTTATCTTTCTTTATCATTTCTTTGGAGGGAGGTAAAAATACTGATAGCATACATTTTGCTGTTGGTTTACTTAATAATGTATTTTCAAGATTTGAATTTTTGGTGACTTGCATAACCCTTAGTTTTATTGAAGGCTATGAACTATTTTAGGTCATGGAGCACAAAGTGGGTTAAAAAAAAAAAGTACTATCCTACCAATATTATGCTCTACTGGGAAACACAGAAAATAAACTCATAAATAAATAATCTCAGATATCAAAAAGTGCTATACAGAAAACAATTAATGGAATCAAAAAGTATAGGGCTGAAAGGGAATGCTATTTACACAGATGGTAGAGGACACTTCTGCTACAGGTAAGTGGAGATGTCAGCAAAAGACGATTTCAGCAAGAGGAAATGGAGCTGATATATGTCATATTGAACATTGTTCCATGGGGTTTCTTAGCAAAAGAGCCTGAAGTGGACATCAGAGATGAGGTTGTCAAGGAAGGGACTCTCAAGAAGTAATGGTGATCTGAAATATGAAAAATAAAGGGTGAGATTTGGCTAGGTGGGACAGGAGTGCCAGCACCAGTGAATGACTTTCTCAGATCCATTCCCAGTTCTCTTCTCCTTTCCCTCCTCTAACTACAGAGAGGAAAAACTAAAGCTGGATTCCTCAGCACCCCTTTACTTTAGAGGTGTCATTTAATTCACTTTTGTCCTAAGTGATGAAAAAAAGTTTTCCAGAGACTTTTAAGAATTGTTTTGTATTCTTATTTAAAAAAAGAAAAGAAAATGAAGGAAAAGAAGAGAAAAGAAAAAAAAGAAAGAAAAAAGTGTAGGCTGAGGATGCTCACTCCCCTGCCTCTTTTTATTTATTCTCTCAAAATATTAATCAAAAACTTACTATGCAATAAGAACTTTCTCATCACTGGAGATAGACTAGCGAATGAAACAAAGACTTGCTCTTAAGTAGCTTTTGTTCTAGTTGAGGGAGCTGTAAACAAAAGGAAAGAAACACATGCACATAAATTAAGTGAACATTAAATGCCATGAAAGTTGAGAAGGAGAGAGAAATAAAGATAGCATGCTGTTTTATTATTTTATACAGGCAGTTAGAGAAACCATGAATTGAGACAAAATTTGAAAAGAAAAAAAAAAAAAAAAAAAAAAGACCTAAAGGAGTGAATGATCAAGATGTAGATACCTAGAGAAGAGGCATTCCAGCCTGAAGGATAGCGCACGCAAAGATTCTGAGGCAGCAATTCATCTTTTCTACTGTGGGAATTATGGAAGAATTTTTGAGGAACCACATTGATTGTTCTAATCCAATTTTAGAAAGCTTACTTAGAGGAAATACATGTACAAAAATAGTCCCAACAGAAAAAAAGCAGATTTAGAAGGAAAAGGTGATGACTTAGGGTTTGGACACGTGGAGTTGAAGCTGTCCTTGGGGACACCCAGGTATTACTACTTACTAACTCGTTGGATGTATAAGGCTGGAGTTCCAAGAGTAATGTTGGCAAGGCTTACAGATTTTGTAATCCTTAAAATATAGGTGGAAGTTGAAACCATATGATGGGCAAGATTGCTTTGGGAAAATATAAGAATGTAAAGACAAGACAGCTAAAGCTGAACATTTTGTGATATTAAATATGTCTGTCTCACCCTAAACCAAACAAGATGGCAAATTCAGAAAGAACATAGTTGGTGTCTTCTCATGTATGCATCTCCAGAGACAAACACAGACTCTTAGAATATAAAACCATAATGTTCCTATCATCATGTCTTATACCAGATAAATTGTTGCTTTTTGAACACTTAAATTTGGCTTTTCTTTGAAGTCTGCTTTCCATTTATTTTGTTGTAAGATGGGAAGAAGCAAAAATTGCTTTTCTGTTGTCCTAAGTGCAAGTCACTATCAGTGTGCAGAATATAAAACCCATGCAAGCCACAAAGATATTTGCATGAAAGTCAAATCATAAAAAGTGTATTTTACAATGCTCATATTCTAATCAATGTACCCCTGCCAGCTTGTAGACCAGAGAAGGTGGCACTTGTTAACTCTGGCAGTCCCCGGTCAGGGCACTGTGAAAGGGCAAGTTTATCCCTCACTAGATCTGAGAAGAGGTTGAAACTTTAAGGTCAAGTTCAATCTATGTGTGATCAAGAAGTCTGCCTCTACACTCTCTCTTTGTAGGCAAGGAATATAAAATCTTCATTCTAGGTTAAGCTCAGACAGTGGGAAGTATACCATTCAATTGCACGGAAGAAATTAAAATGAGGTTAAGACAGTTCCTGTATTAATCAGAATAGTTAGCAATTTCAGTTTCTTAACACACCCAAAGTATATTTTTCATGTATGCAAAAATTTTGTGGCTCCAGGCAGCCTTCCTGCAGGAATGGGACAATACAAGCTGATTTACTTGTGCGACTTTGCTATCTTAGCCCAGTGCTTTTATATCACAGTCACTGAGACCAAGAACAGAAAGCATAGAAATCTCTTCTTTTATTTCTATCTTCTTCAGCTTGGAAGTGACTCACACAGTATGGTATTCTCTATTGGAATGAAAGGACAGAAAAATTATGTTCATGAGCCCAAGTAACGTCTATCTTTGGTCAAGAAAAAGATCATAGAATTTCAGGGCTCATTTGTCAAATAGGAAACAAACACCAAGAGATTCAATGATTTGGTCAAGGCGATAGAACTATTTAAAACTAAGAGAAAGTAGGAGGACTTCTGGGAAGATAGTGGAGTGGTAAGCAACAACAAATCAACCTCTCCAAGATTCAGATCCAGACACTGGAAGATAACAACTTGGGGAAGAAAAGAAGGAGCGAGGTGGATCCCTGGGACCCAGGAAGGATTTGAAGGGAAAATTGGAGCCCACAGAGAAAGTGAAGAAACAGGCCACAACACAGAAAAAGGAGGAGACAAACTGTACTTTCTCCCTGGCTCCTGACTCACCAGCTAAGCGAGAAGGATAGCATCTACAGAGACACAGTGAGGGTGGGTGGCTCCAAAGGCTCCCAGGGAGAAACCTACCAGTGGAATGGAGAGTGGATACTGTGTACTACAACAACTGGTGAGTGACTCTAGTTCAAGCAACTGCCATGTTGTTGGAGAGGGTGCCTGGCTGAATGCCATTTTAGGGAGGGCCAACTCCACCCGGGACTCAGAGCAGCGATTGGGTTGGCTTAGTCTCAGGGCTCCAGTTGTTGAATTCATTTCTGGTGTCTTTACCTTAATGCTTACTTTGTGAGATTCTATAGAATGACTACAATTAAATTCTCTATTTCACTCTGAAAGGACAATATGTTATTTCCAGACACCAGCAATTATGAATAACATTGTTATAAACATTCTTGAAGTTTCTTTTGATAAATGTATGCATGTGTTCCTATTAGTAGGTGTAGGTCTTTTCAAACTGTTAACTGACACTTACCCTACTGAGTAGCAGACAGAAGGTTGCAGGAAACCATTGCTTCCTGCTTTTCAAAGAAGATGATCTAGATAGGATGCAGAATTATAGTTTTTTAAAAACTCATAAAGCAGAGGAAATGAAGAAACTTAAATAAACTAAGCTCCAGAAAGTATAAAATATGACAAAAAGAAAACTACAAGTAAAAAGGGATTCATGGAATTATCCTTTTTAAAGATTCTTATATTGTTTTGAAGTAATATAATACTATTTGAATGCAAACTTTCTAAATATCAGACTTATGTTGTAAACTCTAGAGCAACCACTAAAAATATAACTCCAATAGATATATAAAATGTCCATAGAGGAGTTAAAACGGAACATTAGATAAACAAACTTGCAGAGTCGTGCGGATAGAGGAAATCCAACTGAGTATAAAGTTCATATAAAATAGACTACAAGTAGCCTGCACTAAAGCATTTTATTTGATGTGAATGGTGCCCCTAAAATTGTATAATGCAGTATACCTTTAATTTTTAGAGTGCCAAAGTACACAAAACAAACACTGACAAATCTAAAAATTAGAAATAGACAAATATGCAACTATATTGGGAAATTTTAACAATTTTGAGCAATTGATAAAACAATAAATGAAAATCAATGGTTGTATAAAATTAAAACTTCCTTATTTAATTGACATGCACAGAATGCTATACATAACATTAGCACTAATAGATCCTTTTGCCATACACATGTAATAGTCACAAAGTTAGACTTTAGTTTGGACCAGAAAAAAAAAGATACCAATAAATGTCAAATGATCAACATCAATCAGAGTATATCCTTTAAATAGTACTACTAAGTTCAAAACAAATAGTAGTAAGATATTTATAAAACTCTCAGTATTTGAAAATTTAAGCATACACTTTTAGATAACCCATTGGTTATGGGAGAAATAACTAAGAAAATCAGCAAATGTTTAAAATGAAATAAAAATAAAAACACAACTTGATGTGTGAGGACTGCTGTTAAATCAATACCTAAAGGGAATTTTTAATTCCAAATGCTTAAGATTGATTCAAAAATTAATAATTTAAATTTTCACTTTAAAAATGTAGGGAGAGGGCAACCCACTTTCTGGGCCCCCTTCTGTCCCTCTTAGACAGAAGCTTTCTTTCTCTCAATGAATTCTTCTTACCCCTAAAACAAGAAAAAGAATGTCGGGAGAAAATCTAACCTGTAGTAAAAAGAAGGAAGGAAATAATAACTGCAAGTGCAGAAATAAATAAATGACAAAAACTAAACAATAATGATAATGAATAGAGTTGTTTGTCCTCTGAAGAACATTAATAAATTGATAAAACCTTATAGACATTCTTCAAGAGAACAATAAAGAAAATACATAATACTAATAAAAAGAATAAAGGGTGAGCAATTACTACAGACCTACAGATTAGAAAGTTATGATGACACAATGCTCTTGACATTTTACCAATTCATTTGATGACTTACCTAATATTAACAGCTTCTTTCAAAATTGAATCTATCGCAAATACCCTTTAGTCCCAAGAGCCTCTACTGATCTATTTTGATGTTCTCTGACTCTGTATTCTACCTGTTCAAATCCACTGTTGAACAACTCTGATGGATTCTTCGTTTGAATTATTTGACTTTTAACTCTCAAGTGCTGGGATTATAGGCATGTGCCACCATGGCCAGTGAAAAAAGGTGAACACTTCGAACAGACACTTTACAAAAGAAGATATGCAGGCAATTAGCAAAACGTTGCTTAATATCATTAGTAGTTACAGAAATATAAACTAAATATCAATAAAACTATACTGATACCCAATTTTACATCTCCTGGGATGAAATTTTTATTATAAAAAATAACACCCATACCAAAAGTGAGCAAGTTTGTGGAGCAACTGGAATGTTCAAACATTTTTCATGGAAGCATAAAACGGTAAAAAAGACATTGAAATATTGCTTGACAGTTTTTTCAAGTTAAATAAACACATTTCCTATGGCCCACCACTTTCAATTCCAAGTATTTGCCCAAGAAGAATGTGTTCACCAAAAAGGGTTTATGCAAGAGTACACATGAGCTCTTTTATAACTATTAAATACTGAACAACCCACTCCATGAATAAACACACTGTGATACAGCCCTACAATAGCACCCTACATAGCAATAAAAATGAACAGTGTTTACACAACAAAGGGATGAATTTCTAGAACATTATATTGAATAAAAGAAGCTAAATCTGGAATAATACATAATATATTACATAGGAGTTAGGAATAGGTAAAACTAACAAAGGTGACAGAAACAAGGAAGTCCTCTTAAGGGATAGGGAAACTTGATGAGGAAGGGATAGGAAGGATTCTTTTTTGTGGTGATAGAAATATTCTAAAAATACACAAGTATATAATGAAATTTCATTGACAGCCATAGGCAATGGTTAATTTATGCCTACAATTACTAAACAAAATTTTCATGCTAAAAAAAGTCCATTGGGTGGGGTCCTATTTGGACCTTTATACCCATTAATCTGAAATGTAAATATTTTCTCATTATTTCTCTTGTTTAATGCCTCAAAGATCCAGTTAGTACTATGAACATATGAGGTGGAAAGCTGTTAAGAGACAGAAACAACCTTAATAGAAAAAAAAAAAAAATGCAAGAAAACGCAGAAGTATTTTTTCTCCCTATTTCCCTTAAAAATGTCCAAACAGATTTTCTTTTTCAATTTGTGAAAAGAAGGAAGTTGCTTTTCAGCTGAATCTTATTAAGGCACCAGTGCATTGTACAGCCAGATGAGAAGGCTGTGAATCAAAGGGTTCATGACACCTATGCTGACAACCCTCTCTCCAGGGCTCCATGTGGAAAGGGAAAAGTGGTGGAGACCCACCTCCACATTGTACCCCATTACCCAGCCTTGCTCTTCCAGCCTCCAGCTCCACCCACAGTAGCTCAGATGTACCTTAGAACAAGGTGAAGAACATGACCTTTAGGAGAGTCCCATCCATCTCAATTCATAACCTCTAACTGAAGATAAAATTGGAAACTAAGAGGTCTTTTTAACTCTAGTAGGAGTTGTGTAGATTGAAAATCCTGTTCACTTTCTACTGTTAGCTAGCCAGGGTAATATTTTCCCACTAATTGTATTTCAAGATTAAAAGATGGTAACTCTTTTGGATCTGAGTTTTCTCTTGCTTTTAGGTTCATTTGTTCTATGAATATATTTGAGCACCTCCTTTGAACCAGCCACTGAATTAGTAGCTGTATTTGCTCTGAAAGACGAACTGAAGATGTGGAGAAGAGAGTGTTTGGAGTATCTGGAGGGCCTGCTTCATGCGTGGTGGGGGCTACAGGCTAAATTCCATAGGATGATGGGTTACTGAGGGAGGGATGTTTTTAATTCAATTAAAATATTGGCAGGGAATCTGTGTTGCAATAACATCTGAGATTGTATTATGAAGTTTAACCAAACACACAGTGTTACACATTACACAAGTTCCATATGTTAACCCCTGGATAGATAACTTCACTGCCAAGCATATTGGAGGATAGGTTGTAACAAATAATGTTTTGGAAGGTTTGTTGTTTTCCTTGGGTTTAATGGAGTTCCACCACTTTCTAGGCTGAGTGTACTTATCATTATACTAGAGGCAGATCTCACACATAAAATGGTTTTATGCAACAAGATTCCAGCAATATCCTGAATTTCATGCTCATTGCAAATTCAGGTATACATAAACGTGTTTCCAGTGATGGAAATAATTCTGTTTGCATATCCTCTAATAATCTATAGGGAGAATAATAACTAGATGCAATAACTCATCTTAGGACCAAAATGATGAGAATTTAGGGAAGGAGAACCACCCTTGAGCCTCACGAATGCATAATTGCTGGGGAAAGAAACCAGAATTCTCAAGCTTGGAAAAAAAGATAGTAGCTGGTTAAAGGACAAAAATCATTTCATTCCCAAGTTGTGCCAAGTTGTACAGACTTTGTCTTTGGGCCCAAATTCCTAGGAACTTTGTTGCAATACTGGGTGGTGGTGGTGGTTGTCAATAGCCAGTCAAATGAAGAATCATATCTGTAGGAATCTGAGAGTTCCAACACTTCTGTTTGGGATCTGCTAACAAAATATGGTTGCGGAGAGTGTACTTCTCCTCAGTTCATTGCGATGCCTACTAAAGAAGGAAATATGAAGACATCAAAATTAATGGGTTTCCTAGCACTCCAAATAAATATCTAAGTCTTGTTGTGTATACCCTTGAGGAGTGATGTCAGTAAAAAGATCTGAATAACATTGGTGGGGTCCTTCGGAATAACACATGACAAACACACTAAAAGATGAGCGTGAAAGTGGCTCCCAAGAAAGAGCGTACATGAGAAGCCTCCAGTGTTCCTGAACTCAAAGATATGGATTTGAGTTCCAAAAATACCACTGGTTCTGTTACTATAATTGGAGCTGGTGTAGTTTGAGATATGACAGCTAAACTTCCAGCCAGGGACCCCAAAGCCAACGTGCACCTTATCTTTTGCTTGCTTGTTTCCTTTCCTAGTTTGCCCATCTTTAAGCAGCAGCCTCTGCCAATTCAAACAAGGTACTTGGAACCTCTGTGCACCTGTATACTTACTTCTTCACACCTGTAAAATGGGAGATGTCATTCCATGTATGTCCTATTTGTTGTTGTTATTGTTTCAATTTAGATGAGAGAGAACCAATAAAAATGAGTTTTTTAATTCAGGCAATTCTTAGGATTAATAAAAGAAATAATTTTTATGCAAGATATACTATATAAAATTTTTCACTATTCACAGGTGTGTGGTGGCACATGCCTGTAATCCCAACACTTGAGAGCCTGAGGCAGGAGGATTGCTAAAATTTTGAGACCAGGCTGGGCTACACAGTGAGTACCAGACCAGTCTGAACTACAGGGTGAGATCCTGTCTCAAAAAAGCTCACTATTCAATTATTTGTAAAAGGAGTTTTATTGGTGCAGTTATGGGCTGAATTATATTCACCCAAAATTCATATGTTAAAACTTTAACTCCCCCCAGTACCTAAGAATGTAACCATATTTTGAGTAGGACTTTTAAAGTAGTCAGAGGTCATGTACACAGGCCTACTCTATATGACTATTCAGTAGAAATAGTGTCTCCAAGGAAATTACTGATTTAAATGAGGCCAACAGGATGGGCCCTAACCCAGTAGGACTGTTGCCCTTGTAAAAGAGAAAGGAACAGTGACATGCACTGTCACAGAGAAAAGTCCATGTGAAGTCACAGGAAGGTTCACTCCATGGAAGAATTCTACAGGACTAATTTCCTTCTTTATGAATTTCTGACTTTTTGTATAGTAATATTCAATGAACAAATGTTATGCTTGTAATTATTTTCTAAAAATCACTGAAATGTAACCAAAAACCAAGCCAAAGCAAACTTACAAAAATCTTTACTTGTCACGTCTTTGCCAAGAGAGCTAGTTTTACATGTCTACATCTTAAAGTACACATCTAAGTATAAATGTTTCAGTGATATAAAAATAATTCCTTAAAATTTTAAGGATTAGAACAATATGATTTTTTCATAGCTTGAACAATCCTTACCTCTATTATTTTTATTTTTACCTATGAGGAAAGCAATGTTTAGTCACCAAATTAAATAGAAAACAAAATCAAGGGGGACAAAAAAGAGGGAAAACAGAGGAAAAGCTTGGTGGAGAAGGAAAGAACTTGCCAGTTCTGAGTTCAGAGAAACTAAACTTGCAGAAAATCTGTATTTTATTTACAATCCTCCTATTTGGACAATATAGACTATTCTGTAAATCACTCATACTTATCAGTACTTACCAAACTTTGCCTCAGTGGAATACTGGTTCTACATTTGGCAAATTACTTTACCTCCCTCGATAACTTTCTAGAAATGAAACAAACACTGCTGTTTTAAACTTCAAAAAAATTTAAGGCAGTTCAGCAGGACCAAGGCCATATTCCTTGATAGACCCTCTTTCTTATAAATGTAGCATAAAAAGACTGAGAAACTGAAGAACCACAACTTCTGGGGTCAGGGGGTGCCTCCTGGAAGGCTGACACTTTGGAAGGATGTTGATGAATGGACAGTGTTTAGATAAAGAGAGATGAGAACAAAGTAAGTTGATGCTTAGAAATTTATAAATGATAACAGTATATCTGAGGTTTTTATTTAAAGTAAACTTACTATTGTTTGTATTAATAATATTGTAATGTAGCACCTCAACTTAAAATGGCAGAATGACACCATAAAACAATACCCAAATACATTTATGCCCTCTTTCATCAGAGAATTTCAAAGTGCTTTACCAACATTAATTAATTAAGGTTCAAAATTAATTAGCATGTATTAATTTTTCATTGTATAGAATAGACTTTGCAGCATCATTGATTTTTACGTGCTAATAAGCTTCGCCTGAGTCTCTTCATTTTTTTCATCCTCCGTGTGTAAGCGGGTATAAAGAGGAGGAGGAAAAGACTATAGCATTTAGAAGAGTGCAATTTGATTTGAATTTGGACTTTTCAGCTGTCTGAGTGTTTTTTAAATGCTGACCCAGTTGGAGCAAGGGCTGACTTCGTGGGGTCAGTTCTAACTTTCTCTGCGTGACACAGGAGAGCTGAACCAGGAGCTGAATTTGCACTCTCCCATGGCTGTTTCTCCTTTCTTTTTGGCATGCCAGTTTTTAAACATTTTGCTGTTGCCTTGACCTAGATTCATATGGAAATAGTGATGCTGATGTCTGGACAAGACATGGACAGTTTATGATTGTGTGGCTCAAGTGCCTATAAAATATGACCCAGGTGTCTGAAAGAGGAAAAATGCTGACAAATCAGATCTTTTCATGCTCAAGATTGGTTTGAATAAATACACCTAAGGATTGGAAACTTCTCTCCAGAAAGTGAGTGGGAAAATAAAAAGAAATATGAAAAACAAAATGTGTATCATCCACAGGAAGCAGAAGGACAAATGCCCATCTAAAAGGATTGTACAGTATTTCTTTTGTTTTAATCATACGTACCAGCTTCTAGTGGCAGATCAGGATATGAAGTTTGTTTTAAAGATTCATTATGAAACGTGTTGCTATTTCAAAAGAGGACGCTGAGGCGCAGCTGATGCATCCTGGCTCGGCAAACAGAGACTCCCCCATGTGCGTTCTGTTAGGGAAAGTCCTGACCCTGCGGCGGGCTGGGCTGGGCTGGTATTGCTTACACACATGCCTGGGAGCTGAGCGGGGCCTTGGCTTACAAATGCTTCCTCCTCTCAGGGTCAGACCCAGGCCAGTGTAGATTTAGCCTCCTGGCCCTGATGGACTCCACATGGCTCACATTCTCTATCCCTTCACCCTCAGTGTGGCTCAGCTGTCAAATCCTGGCTTGTTCCTTCCTGTTCTCTGAGCTTTTCAGTCCTGCCATAGAGAGGGCAGTACATTTTCCAACATTCTCACTCCTCCGTAAAGGAGTTTTCCTAGAGGGGTCATTCCATGGAATACAACAGAAACAAATTTCAGGGATTTGTTTGTGTGTTTGGGAGTTGCCACCAGTCACTGTCATAGGAATAAGTCCTCCTTTGACTGAGGTGAATTTAAAGGCATGCAGGAAAGACATTGGTGTGAAACTAGTCCTTTCTTATGGGAACGAAAGAACCCTTGCCCTTTGAAAGAAAAGGCTAAATTATTTTATTTAGACTAGAACCTTCTTTGTTGTCATTTCCATCCGTCAAGCATCTTCCTTAGACCAGAGTCTTGGGCATCTGGCTCTACCTAACTATATTTATCCATGGTAGTCTTCATATAGAGGACTTCTCACTCCTTTTCTGCTGCACAGATCCCAGTCATCCTTCAAATTCCAACTCTTGTCCTCCATCCTTATTGAAGTTCACCTGTCTACTCAGCCTTCGGGTTTCGGCAGCTTCTGAACTCACACAGCGTTATTGTCTGAGCCATTCAGCGATTAATCACAGACAGCACTGCCTCATGACATCTTCTAAATTATGTAATTATTAAATTCAAGAAATTTAACTTTTCAGGTACCAAAGAGCTTCTAATATCTTCTGCAGTGGGGACCCAATGTATTTTTTAAAAATCTTCCTCTGCGCACATCAAGAGTCTGAGGCAAATGGTCTCAGTGATTATTTTTTGATTAATTCAAAATACTAGGGTGAGAGAAGTCAATTATTTCAATTACTTATTTATGAAAAAAACATGACATTCTCTTATGAATTAGCTAACATATGTGTATGTAAATTCATATCTCTTATATTGAATGCAGGTTTTAAAAATAATTAGGTAAATTAATCAGGGAGAAGAGAAATTGGTTGACACATTCTGGATTCTGGATTCTGGAATATCTCTAGAAAAGGAAAATAGCTGGGCTTCTGGGGTATTTTATGCAGAAACTGAGCAGTCCACAGAAGCACAGCAGTATTCTCCTCCATCCCTATCCAACGTTTCCTTTCTGTTTCTTTCTGACTCTCTGATTTTTATTCTCTTGGCATATACACTGACTTCCTGTGTTGCTTATTATAGTGGACAACCCCACAGTTTGAGGATTTATGGCACCTCAATTCTAGCCCCACCCACAGACTGACAAACTACTCATCAACTCCAATTCCAAAATTGCAGGGAAAGACTATGATTGGCTCAAATTGGATTCGATGACCATTCCCAAGCCAGCTGGCTATCACTAAGGGACCAAGTTATATAAGAATATAGTCACGTGGGTCCCCTCTTTGTGGGAGGGAGCCTTCTCAGAGGAAAGGGCAATTATCATTGTCTGGTCAGACTCCCTTAAATGTTATCAATTGCAAACCTGAAATTTGGTCCTTCTCATGATTTTCAGATTTAGTCAATAGTGTCCTCATCCACTGAGATGGCTGTTAAAAACCTAGATCTAACTTCTGACACTCTCCTCTTTGTCTTATCCTCAAATCCCATTGATCCTACTTCCTAGCTGTGTCTTCCTCCTCCTCTTTGTACCCCTTCATGTTGCCTTCATCCAAGTTCTCTCCACTTATTACCTGGATTATTATAATAGTTTATGAATTATTCTTCTGGCCTCTAATCCCACTCCTACTTCCCATCTAGACTTCACATACAGATATATTTAGAGCACAAATGGAATGAGGTCAATTTCTTGTACTGAGATATAGTGTATAGTCACCATCACTTACATCCATTCATTCAGTATTAGTTGTGTTACATACATGTGCCAACTCCACACAAGGAATGTAGTCATTATGCACTGTAAACATGTAGCAATAAAGTGAAATACTAAAAAAATTAGTATTTGTGGCCACCTGTTTTGAGTCATACATGGCTTGATAAAATGAACATAGAGAAAAATTTGAGACACAAAATATCCTACAGGCATATGGTACCTTGAGGAAAGGCAAACATAATACAATTAACTACTTTTAGACAAAAATAACCCAGATGAGGGGAATAAATGAGTTAGTGTGAGGAAAAGTATGTGAGGAAAGGAGAACAATTTAGGTTAAGTCTTGAAGAATGTCTTCATGAGATGTTTGGTATTAAACTATATCATAATATGAGAAGAGTGATTATGATGAAGATGTGGGATAAGAGTATTCCAAGCAGAAAGGGGTAACATAAATAAGACTGGTTCATTTCAGGAACAGAAAGAGGGCCCACATATCTTGAGCACAGTCAGCAAGGAGTAAGATGGCAGGAGATGAGGTCAGGGAGGCCAGGGAGGGCTTGGCAGTGTTTGAAGTCAAACATCTTCCATGATCAATAGAAAGCACATGGGGTGGAGTCCTTAAGAGAGAAGTTGCTTTCAAAAGTTTCACAGTTTGGGGCCGGTGAGATGGCTCAGCGGCATAAGCGCCTGCCTTGCAAGCGCGAGGGCCCGAGTTCGACTCCCGGATCCCACATACGAAAAAGGGGCCGGTGATATCGCTCAGCGGCACGGGTGCCTGTTGGCGCGCGAGGTCCTGAGGTCGTCCCCCCGGTACCCACAAAAAAAAAAAAAAAAAAGTTTCACAGTTTGAATATTTACTGCAGCTCTATGGAAATGGGTTGTTGAATGTTAAAAATGGACCAGGGAGGTCTGACAGGAGAGGACTGATGTAGTCTAGGAAGAAGATGATGGCATAAAACCATGCCGAAAATGGAAACTGTGTGTGTGGTGATTAATCTCTATTGTCTACTTCAGTGACTCGAGAGACACACTGGAGACTAGTTAAGCACATTTGTGGATGTGTCTGGGTGGCTCATGGTCTGTTCCCTTCTGCTCTGGTTCTTCCCTGGCTCTTCATTTCATGGCTACCATGAGTTGAGCAGCTTTACCTCACCATGCCCTTTGACCATAATGTCTCTGCTTTGAAGCCAGTTGAAACCTCTGCAATCATGAGCCGAAATAAACCTTCCAACTTTAAGTTGTGTATATCAGGTATTTGGTCATATCCACAAAAATCTGACCAATATGCTATAAGACTGGATGAGGAAAATGGGAAAGTGAGAGAAAGGAAAGAGCTAGGGAGACTCTTAAATGGGGCAGATATTGGTATCTGTCTTAGTTTGGGCTTCTGTAACAAAATACTATAAATTCAGTAGCTTATAAACAACAGATATTTAATTCTCATAGTTCTGGAGTCTGGGAGTCTACCACTAAGGCCTTAACAGATTCTGTATCTTCTAAGAACCCATTTCCATGTTTGAAGCTGGCATCTTCTCACTGTATTTTCACATAGTGGAAGAGGCAAGGCAGCTCCTTCCATATATAAGGGCACCACTCTCCTGACCTAATCTCTTCCAAAGACCTTGCCTCCTAATGTCATCATCTCGGGCATTAAGATTTTAATACATATGAATTTGGGGGTACACGGCACTCAGACCAAAATACCTTTACCTAAGATGAGGAAGCTGAGGGAAGGGTCTGATTAGATGTAGGAGTAGGGGAAGGGAGGGGGAAGGAATCAAACATGTAAATTCGGAGATGTCCACTACATATCCAGGAAAATGTCAAGCAGAGACTTAAATGTGTGAGAGTTAGAGAATATTAATTTGGGGCATATTCAGCAAAGATATGGTATTGTACTGGATGCCTTCATGAATCCTCAAAAGACAGAGCATAGAAAGAGAACTGAGGCCCAGGGCACTTGCATATTTACATGTTGGGTAGAAGATGAGCCAGCTGTAGGGACTGAATGGGTCTGTCCAATGTATCCATAAACCTAAAAATTCAGTGAGCACCTGGTCTTGAATAGTGTACATTGTCACATTTTCCTGGTACCTAACAATGAAGAACCATCCTAGTGTCCTTCTCCTAAAGAATGCAGAAAATAGGCATTTGCACAAAAATGTGTGTTTGCAGAACAAGGATAATATAAAGCTGATATTCCCAGCGGTAAGCCTCCCAACCACCCCCCAGGACAGTATGAATGAAAAAATGATTATGTACTTAATGTCCACTGAGCACCCTGGAGAGAAAAAGAGCATACTATAATTGCAAAGTATTATTTTTACCATTATTAATATATGAATCATTCATTAGACAAAAAGAACTAGGAATTGGAAAGTCAGGAGATAATAGGCTGTGTTTCTAATGTTGCACAGAAGGAATTACCCACATAAATCCCCTCCCACTAGGATGTGCAGCCAGATTCACACATGCTGAGTACATTCCTGTTGCAAAGACAAACCCTTAGCAATGGCCCCGGAGAGCTAGGTATTTGTAGTCAAGTGAGCAAATGTCTTGCACATCTTATTTCTCCCCCTTGACCTTTGCCTGCCCTGCAGGGCCTCTTGATGAAAGGTCCTAGGAGGGAGCAAACTCTTTGGTAGAATCTCTTAGAAAGATATTTTCCTTCTCAGAGAAGCCAATATTTTTTTAAATGGAGTGACTCTATTTTAGAATGAATGAATTTATAGAAGTTTGGGAAGATTTTAAGAATAACAATCATAAGCCAGGTATACTGGCCTATGCCTATAATCTCAGCACTCAGGAGGCAGTGGCAGGAAGATATTGAGTTTAAAGCAAATCTCAGCTACAAATAAAGGTCAAGGCAAGTTGGGAATCTACAAAGAGACCTGGTTTCAAACAAATGGTGGCTTAAAAAAATCCACACTAACTACCTCAAATAGGACATCAAAGAAGATAAATTAATACTGACAGACCTCATGAAATAGAAGATAGCCAACTTTGTTTTTATGAGTAAGAAAGAGACAGGAAAGGAAAGTGGAACAATAGACTCCTCTTCACAGACTGTACTGGAAGGTTGGAAGTGGTAGAATACAGTCATGGAAATGTTGATTTTATTCAAATATCCCATAGCTCTAAAACTGGACTGACAAAACTCTTGAATGTATTATTCAGGCAATTCTGTACTTGAATAATAATGTTAGACAGTCCTTCCAGCCCCCGATTATGAAGATAATTTTATTACTGTGTTCTCATTCATTTGATTGTTCTTCATTTCTCCCTATGAACTGCGAGTGGCAATTGGAAGGTCTATAATATTGGTAATCATGAGTGAGAGGTGGCTATTAAGCAATAATCCTTTCCTGTTTAATTGGTTTACAAGCCACACATGAAATCATTCTCATTTTTGACCAAAAATATTATTCTCAGCTTAACCAACCATCTCATTCACCGGACTTAGCCAAATGATTTTTGGCTACATCAAGGAATCAAATCACGCCATAAAACGAAAATATGTCACAGTTGAGTATATTTAAATAGATGTCATGAATTCAGAAGTTAAATATTCTGAGATATATTCCAAAAATTTGGGAGAGAAAGGGATTATCATTATTGGAATAAGAGTAAATTTTCCCCAAATAATAATTCTGATAGGAATGACTTTATTGTTTTAAATAAACCCAGTCTTATTAATTCATTACATATAGTCTGAACTTCCCATGGGAGGTAAGGAAAACACATCTGTTTGTTTGTTTTCCATAGTGACTGTAGGTTTTCAGCTAAATTTATTCTTGATTTACATATTGATTACCTAGACAGCAGATACTTCAGTCCTAACCTACCATAGTATTCCAACATTAAGATGTCTTCTGAAATCGAGTTAATCAAAATGTATGTTTCTAAAACTGACTTCTTAACTCTGAACACAAGGTTAAAAAAGTCTAAGACTACAGCTCTGTTTGCACCTGCTGCTGTGCCCTCAGAAGCTCTGTGCATATGGCTCACACGGCATTCTGTTCCTCCAAGATGAGGTGAGGCACACGTATTCCACTCTCAACCGTACCACTCTCGCTGCATGATGGAAGTCACACAGGAACAGTAGCATAGCAGATAGAACTTGAATCATAATTTAGGTCAATCCTACAGAGGAGAAAATACTTGGTTTTCTGTAACTTATATACAATATCTGCCAATGTCAAATTGTTTAATGAATGGAAAACACATAAATCAGTCCAAGTGGACTAGATCCAGAATTCAAAGTCTTGACCACATTAATATCATTAAAAGACCTGAGGTTCCAAGATAACCCTCTTTCCATGCAAGATATCCAACTACCAATGATGATACTCAAAGCATTAGCTGGGGGTCAGGTGCTCTAAGAGAAGCTGTTTGTCCTGTAATAAAATGCACTCTGACTTCTAACTCAGCTGTCTCAAATCTCAAAGATTATCAATGATAAATCTGGAAAAAATCCTTCTAATTGGTCTTTTTTGAGTCTGTAGGATCATTTCCTGTGTTTAGGGGTCTTTTATGGTCTATCAGTTCCCACCTGCTAAATATCTTCCAGGTTTCCTCACTCATCAGTCATCTAGGTCCCCAGTGGGCTTCCTAAAGCTGATATAGATTCATTTTTATATTTCTTCTGTCATTTCGATGAGATTTGAGGAGGAAGAAGAAAGCCGTTTATTCAGTCAGCCATCTTGATTCAGAGTTGATAACCTTTTATCAGGGCAGGCACAGAGGGACAGGACTTCTGCCCCAGATCCTTTAAAAAATAATTGTGAGAGACATTTAGCACATTCAGAAGACTGGAAACCTGACCTACATTCTTTCAGTATATTGATTTGCAAAATCCATGTCTTTCTTTACTTTCATATTTTCTGCACTTCAATTCCTTAAGAAAAAAGAGCAATAGAGAAAGGAGGCTATTCATTGTATCCTCTTTGGCTCTTACCTCCTCAAGCATTAGAAACATAGAATGAGTATGACATTTTTACTATGAGAGTATTTTTTTACTTATTAGAGCTATAGCACAGAGTAAAACTTATGCTTTCCTTGAACCAGTGGCTTCTAGCATTGTTTTATTATTAAAATGAGATGTAGTTTATCTCGTATTCATAAAAACATTTATTTAATGAGTATGACTGATCGGCAAAATGGGGATAGTCTCTGCTCTAAAACATGAAAGCATGAGACAAAGACATCACTCATTTTGGTGTCCACATGTCAATGGTAGCAATGGTGGTAGCAGTGTGTGTGTGTGTGTGTGTGTGTGTGTGTGTGTGCATGTTTGTGTGGGAACACTCACACATGTATATATATTTACCTCCCATGCAAGACTGTAACAGAAATCATGTCTTAGTCAAGTATTTTCTCACTGAAACCCAGTGTAAAGTTCCATTGCAAAGCAAATAAAAGGGTACTGGCCTGTAGGAATGTGTAAAACCTACTAGAATAGGAAGAGAGGACAGGAGGATGAGAGAAATAAAGGAGGATTTGTCACAGTGGACTCTAGTTTTTCATGTGCTTGGTATCATGGACCACGTTCCATGTGCCTTTCTTTTTGAGGAACACTTCTTTGACTACTTTTCTCAGTATCCAGTGCCCTTTTGTTGCTAAGCACTTGTTCAGAAATTTCACAGTGATGCTTCCTCTGAGGCTTCCCTCCCCAATGAACACTCCGTGTTCCTGACTTCTTCTCTGTTCCTCATTAACCTACTTGAATGACTTTTACTTTCTTCAAAAATTGCCTCTAATTTCCTCCCCTCCGCCATAGAATTTCTGCTTATCTTTTGTGTTAATTTTCCTCTCCTCAGATTTACTTCATCATGTATACTTCACTTTTCACAATAAAATTCAATATTTTCTGGTAATAGTAGTAGTGGCAGGAGCTAATAGTATCATCCAATCTTTGTAAAATGCTCTAAAGTTCACACTGTGCTTTCACATTTTTAATCTCATGGTTTTGAAGGAAGCATTACAAACCTATTTTAATGCTAAAGAAACAGAAAGTAAAAAGCAGTAAGGGAGAAGGTTGCTCAGCTATTTATAAAATAGCAGAGTTGGGAAAGGAAGATGATAGAACTCTAGGGCTCACGTAATTCTCCAAGTCCCATGCCAGGCAGGCACTCAGTAGTAAATAGGGTAAAATGTTTTCAACAGTGGTCCACAACTGTGCTGGAAGCTCATCGGTTGTGTGATGGTGAGCAAACCCCTAGTCCACTCTGACCTTCAGTTGTCGGTCTCCAGTTCCACCCGTGCCTGTCACAAAAAGAAGTAGCTGTAAGGACAATATTATCTCTTACAAGCACAGGTCTGTAAAAATATTAGGCCTGATAGGACTGTTGTGTTTCACAACCTTGGACGGCAACTCTCACGTAGAATGCGAGGCTGCAGAGTCCAATCGCATTGTGTTACATTTCAATGGTATTTCATGGGAACTCTGCAATTTCTAGGACTCTGCAAATTGCTGTGCTATGAGTTTACAAAAAAGAGAAAATGAAGATTTCGGTATGTCCAAGAATTAATTGGTTGAAGTTCACATCTACAGAATTGGCAATGTTATTTTTATTATAAAGGAATAATCGTTTTCAACACAAAGGAACAATGTTTTCTTATCTCACGGATATGGGGGCTGACAGACTGCTGGGGTCTTCACTTCGCATGGTTTCAGTTGGAGAGCAGGTGAAGCCAAAGTAATCTGAAAGATTTTTGCTCAGCACCAGTATTAAGGTGGCTGGAACAGGTTTAAACCAATTTGTCTTTGATCTCTCAAAGTAGGCTTTTCAAATGGAGAAACTGCACGTTCTTACAGATCGCAGGGTGGTTAGACTTCTTGGTTGAAGGCTGGCTTCTCTTAGAATAAGAGTTCCAAGAAGCTTACAGGAAAACTATGAAGCTTCTTCTGACGTAGATTTGGAATCCTGAATAACATTTCAGGTGTACCCTGTGAGTTAAGAAAGTCGTAAATGCTGATCCAGTTTCAAGGGAAGGGGACAAGCAGATTCCACTTCTCAGGGGAAGAATGTCATGACGTACAGGAGGAAAGGGAGTGAGGGAGATCATCATAGAAACAAGCTACCATCACAAGCTCTCTTCTATCCTTTATCTGTTGGTTGAGAAATATCTCTAAGCCTGCATGCTACCATACTGCCGATGCCCCATCTGCCACTCACCCAACACCAAGGTTACCACTACCCTTGCTCATCTGGGTTGTGCATATGTACATACACATACACACACATCTAGCTTCATTGTCTGCAGTGAATAAATCTCATTCATACAGCTATCTACCCACCTGAACTTTTGCTTTCAGAATATTAGGCGTGATAGGACTGTTGTGTTTCACAACCTCGGAGGGCACCTCTCGCACAGAATGCAAGGCTCCGGAGTCCAATCATATTGTGTCACATTTCAATGGTATTTCATGGGAACTCTGCAGTTCCTAGGACTCTGCAAATTCCTATGACTCTGCTACTAAAAATAGTTTAGATTTCAGTACTAAGCACCTACATGGGCCAAAATGTATTCCTTATTCATATTTACATTTCTAATGCTAGAAACCATGACAAAACATACATATTTGGTCACACATACACGCAAAAATAGGAAAAAGCATGTAGACAGTTGTGTGAATGTGATAGCATCTAGGAAATTAGTGAGTCAATGTGAGTGTGCACGTGTGTATATATAATGATATGAATGCATATATATTATGATGTGAATATGCATAACGCATGTGTATAAATGTATGCATGTATTGATATGTGTATTTATAGGTAATGGTATGAGCTAAAGTGTAGTAACATCATCTTTATATAGAAAAATAAATCCTTACATTCTGAAATTACAACTCTATAGATCGATATTAATTTTCACTTGCCTTTAGATTGGTAGATAATTCCTGGTGGGTTTTATTCATAGGCTACACTAAAACTACTTTACATTATTGCCTAGTTGCTTTGGTGTGTCTTTGTGTATGTCTAATTTTTATAATGAAACAGTGGGATGCACTTTTATCCTAAATACTGATGGTAATAACCCTAATGAATGCAGGCTGCTTCTGTATTTTGTCCTGGAGAAGTGCAATGACAGCTATGAAGCTGCAGGCATATTCTGCCAAGGAAATGTACATAAGGAAAGTATACGGAACAACTGGTGGAAAAGCCATAAGAACTCTCCATATCTCCTTAATATGGTATTAAAACGATTTTAATTGTGTGCACACACCCACAGACCTCCAAGGGTTAACTGCACACAATGTAATGAATTCAATAATGATGAGTTAAAAAAGGTCTAATTAGCAAGTAACCACTTTATTATGAAAGAAAATGGTAATGAATTTAATAGCTCAAAATCATTAACAATATTTAGTTTGCTGGTACTTGTTCTCTATTATCCTCATTAATATGAACATTTAATATGTTTTAAAATGGATTTGTAATACTTTCTGTGCCATGAGGTTACACTGACAGAAAGAGTATAATTATTCTGCTAATTGTTATCACTGTATGTTTGTGCTCCGAATAGAAGTATATTTAGGTGTTAATACCAAAAAAAAAGTAATTAAGAAAGGAAAGATTTAAAACCTAATTAAACAAAAACTGAAAAAAAAATCTCAGTCCACTATAAGAAAAGAATTTATGAAGTAATTGCTTTGGAAAGTTTTTTTCTCTCCTTATTAATTCATTTTTCTATTGTTGTGAGTTTCTTGAAGGAAAAAATAAAGTTATTTAAATGAAAACTGGAATTTAAAAAAAAAAAAAAAACAACAAGAATTTCAAGATTCGCACTCTGCAAAGTGGAGTAAGCTCTTTACAATGTGCCCAACTGCAAAGATATAAAAGTTTGTCATAAGTAACCTCTGAGGGTTGAGAACCAGCATACCACATGTGGGGCAGTAGGAGCTTTGCTCTCTCACCTGAACTTACCTCACACAACTTATGTGTCCCTCTTGTCCCCTAAGCATCCTGACACACACCCTGGTTTATACCCTGGTTTAACTCCCAAAGTGTCGTTTCTTCCAAGATTCAGAATAGTGTTGTCCTCTGATCCTTTACTCACCACAGCCACTAAAGGTAAAACAAACAAAAAATGTTTTAGCCACAAATCCTCACAGATGGAAATATCACAGGGTATAAAAGAAAATAAAAGTTATTTGAATATCACTTAGCACTGTCAGAGATGAAAGAGAAAGCTAGAAAAAAATCAACTAAAACGAGTCAGCAGTTTCTCAACAAGGTGTGTGAAATCTTTTGTTAAAAGAACAGTCCGAGATACCACTAATAGTTGTTGGTAGTGCACTCTTCCTATTTAGGCCGACTTGAAAATAGAAGCTGGATAGCCTTCTCTAATCATATTAACCTAATGTGTAACTTGACTGTACTTGATACAGTGCAACTTTGCAACGCTTTTTTATTATTACATGCTTGTAGTACATACTGTTTACATTCCTTGAGTGGAGTTGGCACATGTAAAACACCTTACTTTCTTTTTCATCCCCTTTCCCTTTCCTCCTCCCCACTCCTTTCGTCTCTTGATCCTCTTCCCATTTGAGAAAGATCTATCTCCCTACTTCTATTAGCTTTTATTTTGCTCTTTATTTATAATTTGGGTTTCTCATATAACAAAAACCATGAGGTATTTAATTGCAGCTTTTTAAAGCAGATTATACTGAAGGCTTTATTTTTTCTTTTGTATATAGATAATTTTGACTCTTTTTGTCATTCTATTTTTTGGGGGTTCAATACCAATTGAGTAGGTACTGTTTTTTATCCTCTACAAACTATTTCATTGCTTTAAGTATTTCATTCCACTTGGCTTTTGTGCTGCAGACCCAGACCTTGTCCCAGTGCTATGGTGACTCTAACCAGCAATGAATATGTTGGGAGGAGGGGCTGGTCCCTGTGTGTACCGGCCTTTCCACCACATCTTAACAGCTTGCATTCCTACCACCTTGATATTGCTTTATGTTCATCCTGTTGTTTTCCATGGAGTCATTGCTAGCAACAGGATACCCCCAAATTATCATTATTTTACTGGATGTAGGTTTTTAAATCTTAAATATATAGTAGGCAGACATTTTATATACCTCGGTCTATAAAATAAGCCATCACATAAGTCATTTCGTTACAGGTAAAAGAGATCAGTGAGAGAACTCTTAATAAAATGGTGACTTTACTGACCAAAAAACAGAGTGTTAATATTCATGGACTACTATGTAGGATTTCTCATCTCAACACCTTTACTCAATTTTTCTCTTTGTATTGAGAAAATTTTCAGTGGTATTGCCTGACTTTAACTGCATTTTGATGACTAATAATTGTACTCATTTTGATGGTTCAAGTACTACTGATCAAAATAGACACATAGGAAAATCTTACCTAATTTTGGGAAGAAATGGCTGAAATTGCCTAAGTATGTATAACAACTTTCTGGACCAGTAGCATATTAATTAATTATTATTTCTCAATTAATATCAGTGCTCTAATGGATGGGGCTAAGCATAACTACTACATGATTTTTATAGTTTGAAATTATATGTTTTCTTTAGCACTTCAGTAATATTAAGAATACTATCCAAGAAAGATAGTAAAGAAAAAAAAAAAAGACCTGTTTTAAAATGTGGAAAACTTCCAATATCCTTTATTCTATCCCCTCAATTCTCTTATTTTACTTTTCTTACCCTCCCCCCACCAAAATGCAGACTACCCTCACTGCACATCCCTCCTCCAGCATCCTCTACTTTTGGTGTCACACTGATATTCCCTAACCAAATTTACATGAAGCAGGCAAATTTCCAGATTTCAAAGGACTGTCTGCATTCTATTTCCACAGTGCATGAAGAGAATTTAATTTCCAGAATCAATCAATTAATAAACATCTATACTTTGAAAGCAGTCTCTTGCACTTGAATGTGTTAAACACAGTATCAGAAGCATGGGGGCTCTGATAAAAATAGCCTCATTCATTCTTCCTCTCAATCACCCTATTAAAACTGTGACATATTTCCTTCAGTCAGTAATGTATGAGTCTTCATTTCTGTGTTCAAAAAACAGATTTTTCCAATATGGAAAATTTAATAAATGAATAATGTAAATTATAATCTACACTTAGAGTCATTAATTATCCTGCAGACAAACTCTGCTCTGAAATGCTTCCATACAAACACCCATACAAAAATATAACAGAGCAAATTTCCCAAAAAGTTTGATGGTAGATGTTGAAAAGAAATTACTCTACTCCCTGACATAAAAAGTCCTGCCGAGTGTGGTAGTATGCGGATTTCTATGCTCTGAAGTGCTCCATTCTCTGTTCCTTTCCACCTTCCTTTCTGCACTTTGAAGATGACCTTTGTGGAAAACATTGAAAGTTCTCTTGGCTGAGCTTCTAGTTGGGCTCATAAAATAGTAAGCAATTTCAAGAGATTACAAGGAAGAAAGAGTGTGGTACTTGATTTTGTTTACCAACTTGACTAAACCATGGGACACCCAGGTGGCTGAATGTTGAATTAAATACTGTGGTATCAAGTTATAAATTAGGTCACCATTATTAGAAGAGTCTATTATTTTAGGTTCTGTAGAATGATGTTTTTCATCAGTTTTGTAAAATTTCTGAGCTATTTTCTGTTCAGATATTTCCTCTTTCTTATTCTCCTCTCTATTTTTGATACTCCAGTTACATGTGTTTGGACACTTGATATTGAATCTGAGATCCTTTTTTCCATCACTATCAGCTTTTTTATTTTTATTTTTTTTCATGTGGGTACTGGGAGTTGACCTCAGGACCTCATGCTTGCCAGCAAGTGCATGTGCTGCTGAGCGATATCACCGGCCCTTTTTTTCCTTTACGTGGGTTCCGGGAGTCAAACTCAGGAACTTGTGCTTGCCAGGCAGGCGCTTATGCCGCTGAGCCATCTCACTGGACCTATTATCACCTTTTATGTAATGTCTAGTAGCCTATCTTCGAGTTTACTTGTCATTCATCTTACATGTCCTCTTTTGTGCTCGCTTTTCTAGTGAGACTTCTGTTAACTTTATCAAATGAATTCTGGGTGTCTAATATATGGACTTTTACATCTAGAATTTCCATTTGGTTAGTTTTAGAGTTTATATTTCTCTTCTAAAATTCCTCATCTATTTACATAGTCATGTTGGTGAGAATCACCATAACATTGGGACAAGGTCTGGCTCTGCAACATAAAAGTCAAAAGAAGAATCCTAAAGCAATAAAGTAGATTGTAGAGGACAAAAACAGTATCTGTTGAATGAATATTGTCCTAAAAAAAAAATGACAACAAAAATCAAGATTATGTATATCCAGAAGGAAAAATGAAGACTTAAACACAGTCTGACTTTAGAAGTTGCAAGAAGAGTCCATCCAACTTCTATTTTCAAGCACACCTGTGTAAGAAGAGAGCACTATGAATAACTGTTAGTGGCATAATGGATTGTTGGACTATCTCATGATTTTTAATGTTTATATGATATGCTATATATTTATATCTTTTGTTTAGTCTATTGACATTTTTATGTTTTGAAGAATTCTATACTTTATATCTGCTATATTTCTTAGAATTTTTTATGTATTATAATGTATATTTCTTGGAACACTAAGGAAATTAAACACCATTTTATGTTTATGTCTAATTTGTGATTGAATTTATTATTTTCATACTTTAATTTGACAGTGGTCTTTTTCTTAGGCATTCAAGAAGATTTTATCACTTAAAATTATTAACTCTTTTATATATTATTTTCTTCAATTTTAATTTTTAATCTTTACTTCAATCATGGTATATTTGAAGTAAATAGATGTTTTGTTTTTCTTTTCTGACCTTCCAAATTTATTCTTTATAGCTTATGATCTTGATAGCATGTTAAATATGGTCATACCTACACTAAATATGTGAAAATTCCTCCTGGGTATTTCCCTCTACTTATCTTGCTCTTTTTTTCTTAATGTATACATTTATGTTTTCTCTTATGTTGGGAGGTAGGTGTTTAATATTACTTTTTCTTCCCCTTCAAAATGAGCAATGGTATCAGATAAATTAACTAAATAATCCATCCTTTCCCATAGTGATTTGAAAAGCTACCTTCATTTTGTCCTATATTGACAGAACTTTATTTCATTGTTTTCTTTCTCTGTTCATGGTCCAGGATCACACTGTTTTATTTATTGTCAATCAGGATCATTTCAATTAAAACAAATGAGACAACTTTCCAGAGAGCAAAAGATACCATTCAAGGAGCAAAGGGAGAGGACAAACATGAAAGAGATGAGAGGCACATGCTGTGGTGCTCACCTCAGCTCCTTCTAGAAAACCTCTGCACACACTGAGCAGAGTATACACCTCCATTTACTCCGTGGAATCCCCCTTAGCGTTCCTAAAAATGAACACCGACCTCATCACGCCCTTTTGTGTTAGCTGGTTACACAAACATTAGCCCATGACTACATGTAATAGCCTACAAATGCATAGCTCAGAATTCTGGCTTGCAAAAGTTATTTTATATCTGAGCTTGAACTTAAATTCCCTTTTCACTGAATTCTTTTAAAAGAAAGTATTTAGACAGAGTTTTTGTTGTTGCTGCCATTTGTTGTTTTTGCTTTATTTTTTAGCATAGCCATTGCATAACACAATTGCTTCTGCACATTTTATAGGAAAGCATAAAGGGTAAAGGCAATGATATGCCTTCCAATCAGTTGGTTCTCCTGTTCTAAGCAGTCCTTCCAGTGTTTTTGGCAGGCTTGGGCTTCTGTGCTACCATGGCCTTATTTTATTATGGTGAGGAGGGGAGTGCGATGTGATTACCCATTCTTCCTTCAGGCAGAGCAAGCCATCTGGAATGTTGATGCAACCAGCAGGCTGATCAAGAGGCTAGAACTCTGGTGATATACAAGGACTTGGGTTGTTCTACATCATCGAGGCTTTGTTCCTCTGATGATGCAGCACGCAGAGAGGGCCCTGCTAATGGGTTTACAGCACTTCACAGTGGAGGTGCCATGCACTGAATGGGGGAAGAGATATTTTCGGCCTCTGGGTAATTGACTGAAGGATGGTGGAAAAATGTTTCATGTAAAGCAAGAAGGCTTCAGAACTTTTAAATGTTTAATTTAGGGTGATAGAAGGGCAGATGATCGGCAAGAGGTTTGAGGAGCAGCCTTTGAAGCCCAAATCTTTGCGATGAGGTCAAGCTCTCTAAGCCTGTCTGTCGCTCTGTGTAAAAAGATCAATCAAACTTGTCCAGAAATAAAATGCTACTATTCTAATTTTAAAATTTAGGCATTTCTTAGTCTACACTAAGCAATACTTATATTTCTTTCCTTTTATTAGTGTCACTGCAAAGAAAGAGGAACATTCTTCCTTTGCTATAAATTTTGGTCTGTAATTGTTGCACATATTTTTGTAGGAAGGCAAACTTTGTCTCTATGTGCTTTTGCTGTTTGTAAAATGCATGTTTGTAGAGCTTGGAGGAATAATTTATAATGAGGGTTTCGGCTTCTTTTCAACTTAATTTGGATTTTACAGTGAGTCAACTTTTCAGTCAATTATTGAACTATGATTAGTTACCAGTCACTTAAATAAGCACCTTTTAAAAATGGACCTATAAAAATGATACAGGGACTAATCACTGATGTAAGCAAATCTTATGCAGGGCCACCTGCACCATAATAAGAGCAAAAAAAAAAGGTGGGTGAGAAAATAAAACCTGTATTTGGCTAAATCATAAGATATGTTAGTTACCCACCTTACAGAATAAATCTGCTCAGGCCCAGGCTGTGTCAGTGCACGAGGTGCTATCAACAGTGCTGTTAATAAATTATCAATGACAGAAATGAGTTACTTCCCTTTATATGAAGATGAATGGCTCAGGTTATGTAAAGCATCATTTCTGATTTTACAATCTGTGTCTATTACTCTAGATACAGGTAAATATGTTTGCTTAATGTTGGTCATACTTACAGACATGTGAACTATACATAGCATAGATATAACAGATACTCTGTACATATATATAGATGTTCTCTACATATATATGTAAATGAACATACATATGTATGTGTATACATATATTTATATTCATGTCTCTATATTTTTACCCACAGTCAAATTAAGAACATCTCAACTACTCCCTAGAAGTCAGAGACATACTAATATTATAGAGGGAGCCAGTCCTATCAGACACCAATATCTCTCAATCAGTTATATATTGTCATAATAAAATGCAATAACAATCACCCTTCCCCAACCGATATGGCTTAATACATAGCCATTTGTTATTACTCATGAGGTTACCAGTCCAGTAGGTAGTTCTGGTCTAAGTATGGCTGACTCATGCATCTGAGTTTAGCTACAGGTCAGCTAGGTGGCTTTGCAAACTTAGCTGGTTCTGTCACATGTCTGGGGGCTCGGATAAAGATCTTGGCTGACTTGCTCTGCTTTTCAGGGTCTTTTCTTCTCCAGCTGACTACACTGGGCTTGTTCTTCGGGTAAGAGAGGGAAAGGGGGGAGAGAGAGAGAGAGATTGCTTCCTGAGGCTCAGACTCTGAATTGGCATGTTGTCACACCTGCCACATTCCACCGGTCAAGTCAAGTCTGAATGCCATGTCAGATTCAAGAGATGGGAAAATAGACATCACTTCATGATTGAAGACCTTCAAAGTCAAGCTCAGAGGGTATGACAATAAGAGGGGCAGAGGTAGCACCTCCTTTTCTGCAGGTCAGGCAATCTGGGAGTCAGGAGAAGAACACTTGCCTTCTTGCTCTTCCTCTTTCTAACACATGTGGCTTATCTCTTCTAAGATTAAACAACAATTTATAAATATTTGTCCCTGAGCATCTATAAACCATCTACAAATTGCAAATATAAATGTTCTCAAAACATACAGATAATGACTATTCACCATAATAGTCTTCCTATTATCTATATTAAGTAGAATCCAAAGATTACCAGTTCAAATGATTCTTTATGCTATGCCTAGAAAATCTAAGAAATTGTCTAAATGCAGTTCTTTCCTCCTAATGCTTTCTTTTTTTTGGGGGGGTACTGGGGGTCGACCTCAGGATCTCGTGCACCAGCAGGCGCCCATGCCGCTGAGCGATATCACCAGCCCTTTCATCGTATGTGGGTATCAGGAGTCGAACTCAGGACCTCGCTCTTGCCAGGCAGGCACTTATGCCACTGAGCTATCTCATCACCCCCCCCATGCTTTCTTAAACTAATTACTTTCTACATAATTCTTGAAGAAATAATATTTTGGTTTTATGTATAACCTCTCCCTGTAACATTAAACTCTTCTCAAAACATAAGTGCATCTAACTGTGATTTCAAGGAGTTAAGCCTTCTTAGACTTAAGTTCCATTATTTGCCTACAAAAATTGAGCCACTTCTTAATTAGCAGTCTTTGTCTGGATTTTTTCCAGGCTTCTCCATCTTCCCATCATTCTTCCACTTCCATGTAATATGTGGAACAACAATAACGAGGAAGTTTCATGTAGATAAAAATAAGCAGCCCCACAGTGGATTATGCACTACTAAAGTTTGGCTTAATATGTGACTTTATATTTGAATTGCTAACAACTATACCAATTATCCAATTAATACATAAGTCTGTATGTAAGTTTCATACTCAGGGGTGAAGCTTGACCAACCTTCAGTTTATTTCAATTAAAATAAACTGTTTAGTTTCAGATTGATTCTCTGGCGATGTGCTTCTATGGCTTATCTTCTCTTGCTCCTCCCAACCCAACCTCCTGTTCTTGACTTTCTTGTGTGTGGTAACTGTCAAGTATTTATTGAGTGCTTTGACACTCTTTACAAACCCTGATAGATAAGACTTCTATAGTTTAAGAGTAGAATTAGGAAGAATCCACCTAATTATTTTACACTGATTTCATAGGAGTAGAAAGACTCCCGGGAGTAAGAGGACTTTGGATAGAGAGGTAGAGACAGGAAAGGAGACAGGGAAAGAGAAAGAGGGAGGACACACACACACGCCCCAGATGCACTTGAGTAAAGATCTCTGCGGAGGCCAATTCTTTTTTTTTTTTTTTTTTGTGGGTACCGGGGGGACGACCTCAGGACCTCGCGCGCCAACAGGCACCCGTGCCGCTGAGCGATATCACCGGCCCCTTTTTCGTATGTGGGATCCGGGAGTCGAACTCGGGCCTTCGCGCTTGCAAGGCAGGCGCTTAAGCCGCTGAGCCGTCTCACCGGCCCCGGAGGCCAATTCTATACAGAGGCTGGTTCTATGTGGAGGCCAGATCTGCTTTGAGATAAGATCACAGAGGGAAATGCTGTGGCCCATGACACACCATAACAAGCAAAGGTAAAGTCCAAACCCTAAGTAAACCCAACATTAGAGCTTGGGCAGAAATTAGCGGCAGTTCTTAGTACAACATGTTGGTGGCTGCCAAGATTGCTCTACTCCAGCTACTCTGGTGACTTCTCTCAGAGCATTGAGCGAAGATTGTACTTTCCCAGTTGGAAGGCTTTAAAACAGAAAGATATTATACTTGAAGTTTCAATCCACTTTGTTATTTCATCTTCTCTCCCCCATCCCATTCATTTTTTATTTATTTATTTATTTTTTTTGTGGGTACCGGGGGGTCGACCTCAGGACCTCGCACGCCAGCAGGCGCCCGTGCCGCTGAGCGATATCACCGGCCCCTTTTTCGTATGTGGGTTCCAGGAGTCGAACTCGGGCCCTCGCACTTGCAGGGCAGGCGCTTAAGCCGCTGAGCCATCTCACCGGCCTCCCCCATCCCATTCAAACAACCCAACAAGAAGGGACCACTTGCTCCTGAGTCTGTGGACACAAAGGTGCAGCTCACCAGCCCACCAAGCAACATCAAGGCAAGCACACCTGAGTGCCTGAAGAGCTTGCACCGCTCCGTGGCTCTGGCTCCTCCTCCGCTGACAAGATAATGAAGCAACTTCTGCCTCAACTAGTGCCTCTGCTGGACTGTAAGTCAAGAGAGTAAGGCTTCCACTCGCAGCGCGACCTTCTGAGGCACTTTCTGCGTCTAAGGCTATTGAGTGTCATCTGAGATTATTGTAACAGGGATAGAAAATGAGGGCAGATGTGTGGACAGAAGAAAACACGCCTGATGTTGCAGATAATCTGTGTCAGTCCAACCTTTCTAAAGATGCAGATTGGATATTGGAGCAACAAGATTTGAATATTAGTGTTAATGAGACTGCATTTATGTGTATGTCATAGCTCTTAAACCCTGAGACTCTCGTGTTATCTGGGTTTCACTGTGATTTGATTGATTCTACTCTCGCTTCGACTTTAGAAGTGAAGAGATGGAGGCTCAGAGAGGCACTGTGACTTGCCCGTCACCGAGGCGAGATTTGAAACGGTTTTCTGTGCCTTTGAAGACTGAACACGTTTATCGCTCTGTGGAGCCCCCGAGTCCTCCTCCTCTGCTTTGGAGAATTTCTTCTGAGTTTGTCCCTTGCCTGCTGTCATTGCTGGTGTTCTCTTCACCAGCGTGTTTGATGTACATGTAGCATTAATTCACCCACACTTTCAAACTTAAAGGACAAAATATATCATCAACTAAATTAGGAACAATTTCTGAACATTTACTTCTCAGTTTGTAATAAGTGAATATTGATTTCCATAATCTGTAAGGTCGTTTCTTATATTGTAAACTTTCCTAACATTTCTTTTGATAATTAAACCAGCCACTAATGAATATAATCTCAACATTTAGCTTTCCTTTTCATAGGGTCTAAATAAAGCAGCAGAATTACTATTGGAGAAATTTATCTATGATTGCAACCTCTAGGATATGTCTTCTCTCAGCCTATTCTAACTGAGAACCTAACACTGGCAAAGCATAATGCTAAATACACAGAACACATTCCTGTCCTAAAAGAGGTTATGGATTTCACTAGATACATAACAAAGCAAATCCCAATAGGCTTAATTGAATATTCAGGTAATCTACCATCAAACTACTATTACTCTTCTGAGAGGGAAGGTGTTTACTATCTAGAACAGTAGTCAAAGCAGTTGGGAAAGTGTTCAGGGGAGTTGACTTAAATTAACCCTGAAGAATGGATGGATATTGAAAGTCAAACATTGTAGAAAATTTTCTAACATGGATAGCAATCACCTTAAAGAAGATGAAAATTGGAACCCTTGAAGGATAGTGATGGGTATACAAGTGAGACCCCAAAGCCAGGGCCCTTCTTGGGGAAAGGCATGCAACAAGGTGGGGAGGATATTCCTTACAGTCAGGATATACAAGCCCACATTCTATGGACCATTGCTATAGTTTGGATCTTAATTTCCCTCAAAGGGTATATGTTAGAGGCTTGGATGATGACCTATGTCTCTATCGTAAGATGGTGGAACATTTAAGAAGTGGGGCCTGATGGAAGGATGTTAGGGCATTGGGGACATCCCCTTGAAGGGGAAATTGGGACCCTGGGTTCTCTCTCTCTCTCTCTGCTTCCTGGCTACTGTGAAGAATATGAAGAAAACAGCTTTGCTTTATGATGTGCTCACTGCCACAATGTACTGCCTTGCCACAGACCCAAGCAATAGGACCAAATAACCATGGACTGAGACCTTTGAAACTGTGAGCCAAAATAAAACTTACTCCACTTTAACTTGGATAACTAAGGTATTTTGTTATAGCAACAGAAGCAGACTAACACAGACACTAAATAGTTCATTCATTAAATGAAAAGATTCTCATTGTATGTGAGTAAAGGGGTAGTTTTCTATCTTCTAAAATATATAAAATATGAAGTGTTTGTTTGGAACTCAACAATGAGTTGTCCAACTTTTGCACAGTGGGAAAGGATCAGGTGAAAAAGTATATGGCAGTGAAGCCATAAGAACTGTGCATTGGTATCCATGTTTTTATGTATTGACATATTACACTAATATTTGGTAGTATATTATAGACATATTACACAGACATTTTTGCTTCTAAGAACCTAGAACTTTACAATTAAACACTATTGATTAGATTCCCAATTAAATAGACTCATAAATTTGCAAGTTTCTGTTAAATAGAAAGGAGTAGGTTTCACTTTTGAAAAAGTAAATCTAGAGAATAGAAGTTAACAGATGTTTCGAACACCAGCGTTTTACTTCTAGTTAAGTATTTGCTTCCCTGTTTCCCTACCCTCTCCATTTGTACCTCTCTCTTCAATACTCTGTAGGCATTTATACTGTATGTATGGAATGGCACTGAAAAATTAGGAGAGACTGGCTTCTTTTCCAGTAGTTAGTTAGTAGACAACTTAGGCTTCCCCTGCTGATCACTATAGGTGAGAAGGATTTGAAGGAGCATTCATGTTCTATTTCAAGGACTGCAGGATAAACAATATTGATCTGAATTTGTTTGGGCAATGGGGCACCCACTTGTTACTTAGATTAACCCAGGTGTGCATTCCTTCTGTCTGTAGGGTGCAACCCAGCTAACGTGTTCTATGCAAAGGTGGTTATTAACAAAGATTTAGTGGTGTCTAATAGCTCATAACCTCTTCACAAGGAATGATGAAGCTTCTTCTGGGTTGAGAACGTGTTTGTCAGAATTGGAAAAAGCAGTCTTAAAGCACTTCTAAACAGTTGCTTTGGAAATTGCCCTCGTAATACATGAAGCCCTTTCTTTGGATCTACATTAATGAACTAAAAGCAGAGGAGAGGGACTTTTTCATTGAGAAAAGATGTTTGGAAGTACAAGACATTGATTTGTTAGACATCACAGTAATTGCTTGTGTACTTTCTTGAAGTTGGCAAATATGTTCTGTTAAAGACAATTAGAGAATAAAACTTAGAACAGGCCAGGTTCCAGATTGAATACGACCTACTGGACGCATGACTGGATAGTTTGGTGGTAATTCTATGGCAGCAGATGTAGGATAAACAATGTTGCTTTGTTTTTATATTCTTAACTGCCTTAATTCATTTTGTGTTTCTGAGGCTGGTTACTTTATAAGGAAAAGAGGTTTGTCTAGCTCATAGTTCTGGAGGTTCAAGAGAATGATGTCAGTATCGCCTTGGCTGTGGGGAAGACCTCATAGAGAATAGCTTCACTCAGGTGTAAAAGTACTGAGCAGCATGTGTAGAAGAGGGATTCAGAAAGGTTCAAGGCTCAATTCTTTTTTTTTTTTTTTTTTTTTTTTTTTGTGGGTACCAGGGGGTCGACCTCAGGACCTCGCGCGCCAACAGGCGCCCGTGCCGCTGAGCGATATCACCGGCCCCTTTTTCGTATGTGGGATCCGGGAGTCGAACTCGGGCCCTCGCGCTTGCAAGGCAGGCGCTTATGCCGCTGAGCCATCTCACCGGCCCCAAGGCTCAATTCTAATAACCCATCAGCATGGTAAATTGGAACTGATTCCATCCCATGAGACAAGATACACTTCTGCTAGATAGCATTAATCAATCTGTAAGGATGGAGGCCTCATGACCTAATTACCTTCCAGTAGGCTCCACCTCTTAGGGGCTCCATCAAACTCAACACCACTACACTGAGACCAAGATTCTAGTACATGAAACTTCGAGCCAAAAGCCAAATCTAGACCATAGCACTGACCAAGTATGCCAGTAAGAATATTTTCAAAGTATCTAAAAATCGTGACTGAGAATGCATCTATATTTTTGGATCATTCTAAGCTTCTTAAGGAACAAATCCAAACTATGGAGGGAAGTCTGAGATTTGAATCTCCAAGAGAAGGCAACTTTTATTAAAAAATAGAAGTTGTGGTTAAGATGGAGATCATGGAGTGGGATGTACCTTACCTTAGCCTGGGTGTTTACGTCATCGATAGTTCTGTCTCCTCTTAGGGCCAAACATAAATCTGCAGAGACTAAAACAAAACAAAATGAAAACCAATTATATTCGCTTTGCAAGCAAATAAAATTCAAAAGATAGGGATCTTTGAATGGATTCTGTAGTCATAAGTAGACATTAGAGTAAGCTGCCTATATTTTCTTTCACCATTCAGTCCAATCTGCTGTGAAAAATTTTCACTGTCTCCAAGTCATCATGAAACATTCTCAGCTAATTGAGACATTCCCAAACAATTAAGATAACCAGATGCGTCTGTTATTTGTAATTACCTGAACATGCATTTCTTTCTTTGAGAATAGTTCCATTTTTTGAGCTTTTTGAACTACTCCAGATAATGAAAATGAAGATTACTCTGTGTGCATTTTTGACTCGGCCTAATTTTGACATGGAATTACCTCTTTCCAAAATTAAGGAGCAAAACTGGAAACATGTGTGCAAAAAAGGAATGTTGTTTTAATTTTGCCTTGTCCTGAAATAATACTTTCTATACAAATCAGAATTCTTAGATTTAAGGCAGATTTAAGTGTAAAGATGGAAACAAATAGTTAAAGAAGAAGCATAAACAATTTATAATTACTATTCATGACCTGCTGTATTTAATCATTTAGATTCATGACAGGTCTGGAGCATCTTATATAATTTTTGGCATGTAGACAATGTAGGTTTTCTGTAAGTGGTAACTATTCCTACTACTATCACTCACTACTACTCTTCCTACTAATCTTGATGACAATTTATTTAACTGTAAATGTTTATTAGTGTTAGAAAATTTTGTTACTGATTTGTCAGATATCTCCTTGTTCAAAATATTTTGTCACTTCATTTTTTTTTTTTTTTGTGGGTACCGGGGGTCAACCTCAGGACTTCGCACAACATCAGGCACCCGTGCCACTGAGTGATATCACCGGTCCTTTTTTTTCGTATGTGGGTTCCAGGAGTCGAACTTGGGCCCTCGTGCTTGTCAGGCAGGCGTGTAGACCGCTGAGCCGTCTCATCGGCCCCTATTTTGTCATTTTAGTCCAATAATAATTCTACTGCCTTTTCACTTTTCCAACTATGCAAACCCTTACAAAACTTCCAACCGCAATTCCAATTCTACTGCTATCTTCTCACAAGTTTGCATTTGTATTCACTATTTATTTACAAATTAATCTTATATTACATTTTAACTATATTCTGTAATTACCTTGAGCAATTATTTAGTTTGCATTGTAACTTAACATTCTGTATGTCCAATATGAAAGCAAAGCCTGACCTATCCTTGTTTCCATTCTGTACCTGCAGCTTTAGCCCTTGTACATTGCAGGTGCTTATTCAATATTTGATTTGTTTTTGTTTGGTCTTTTGCCTTTCTGATATGTTCATTCCTTATAGTAAATATGACTTTCAGTGTTAACCAGTTTTGGATTCTCAGGTATTGGAGTGTTATAATCCACCTATAAGGGAAATGAAACATTTTTCTTTACACTGGATGATGGAACTGGTAGATATCACTCTAAGTCACTCTATGAATGAAGAATTTCCTAGTTAAGGGCCAGTGAGATGGCTCAGCGGCACGGGCGCCTGCAGGCGCGTGAGGTCCTGAGGTCAACCCCCAGTACCCACAAAAAAAAAAAAAAAAAAAAAAAGAATTTCCTAGTTAAAAGATTAGCACAGGAGAAATATTTCTGGGGATGAACAAAAATATCAGAAGATGTGTGAAGTGGGATAAAGGGACAGAGAAAAATGAAAGAGGTTGAAGAGGGAGAAGAGAATGATAGAGGAGAAGGAATAAGAAAAAGAGATAGGAGAAGCAGAGATAAGAAAAGCAACCATTTTGTTATAAATTACATTTCTTAATAATGAAAATTTGATACTTCACCAAGAGTGGTACATTCTCACATTTATGCAGCAGTTGCTAAAACATTTTCCATTTTTGATGAGTACATCTGAGCTTTATTCTTGTGCAAGTGACCTTTTATCATTATGAGTAGCTGTAACTTCATTAGATTTCTGTTTCTATTGTACAATTATTGTCAAAGAATAAAGACTATAGATCAACTTTTCCACAACCAAACTCATTATTTCTATTAACCGTTCCTCTGTGCTTTGTTGTTTTGAAAAAAAAAAGACACTGCAATCATGCATACTTTATTTCAAATGCTTCTTTTAGTTCTTACTAGTTGTGTGACTTTGGACAAGTCATTTATTCTTTCAGAATATACACTTTTATTTTTAAAGGGAGAATAGTAATACCTAGTGATCTAAAAGTGAATATTCTGGGGCCGGTGAGATGGCTCAGAGGCGTAAGCGCCTGCCTGGCAAGCGCGAGGGCCCGAGTTCGACTCCTGGAACCCACATACGAAAAAAGGGGCCGGTGATATCGCTCAGCGTCACGGGCGCTTGCTGGTGCGCGAGGTCCTGAGGTCGACCCACGGTACCCACAAAAAAAAAAAAAAAAGAAGTGAATATTCTATCCAGGTTAAATTTCACTATAAAAATTTAATAATAAAAAACTTATAAAGTTTTAATTTATAAGTTTTAATTAAAACTTATAAAGTTTTAATCTTAAAAAACTTAAACTTTTGGAGAAAAAATAAATATTTTCATAAACCTTCATTGTTGTCTTAATTTTTTGTATTACATTTTATCTAAGTATGCACAAACACCATTATAATTTTTATATCGTAAAACATCTTAACAAAGTTTCATGTTACACATAAATAAAATTATGTAGCTAAAAGTACTCAAAATAATTTACTGTGACAGATGTTTTGTTATTTTGCTAAACTATATTATCAATGGGGGGTTAATTGTATTTAAAAAGTACATGTAGACATTTATTTCACTCTGTCCACTTGTATATTTTTAATGTTAAGCCCAATGGATTATTCCTTGAATCACAGCCATTACTGTACTCATTTTTCCTTCTTAAAAAATAACTAATTTAAGCCACAACTCCTAGATTTAATAAACTCTTTTGTATGGCAATCCACCCAAAATTTAAACTAAAAATAATTTTGAAGTATAATTTAATGGAAAAATTTTCCTTGTTTTTTACAGCTCAATCCTCACAAACTGCTATAGGTTGTGTTACACAAGGATAGATTTGCACAGAATACCCATGCGTAACAAAGATGGTATCTGCTGCTATGCTTGGATTTCTTTTAGTTCAGCAAGTTTTACTCCTATGGATGTGCCCTATGATAATTTAATTATTCAATCTTAATTTTTTACTTGAACTATAAAACCTTTGTGAGTTTTTACCATGTTCTGTGATGTCATTGGCTGTTCATTTGGTACAAAACTTCCATTTATATATTAAGTCTGCCTCTGTTCTTTTCTCATTAGCCTGAGACAATTAATGTAGAACATTATTCCACCACACTGTCATTTTCGTGATGTCAAAACATTCTGGATTTATTAAATAAATTATGAAGCTAAAATCCTAGTCTGTGAAAATATCTTTCTATTATAGCTGATCACTGTAAAAGAGAAGTTTTGTCTTCATAATTAGTAAAAGAATCCAACAGGAGTACAATAGCAGACACATGATCATATGATGATTGCTGTCACATTAACATTGGGACATGATCACCTAATACCAGCCAGATCTGCTCTGACTGGATGTGATAATTTTGTAACAACATGTAAACTGACATACAAACCCAACAAGTGAAATCATGTGGCAGTACTGGGTTATAAGAGGGTCTTTGAGATGGTTCAGAATATATTTTCCTTTTATATTTTAAAAATTCCAGTTAAAATGAAAATTATCATTGAAAATCTGAAATTTTTATCTAAAAACCTGCCATTGTGGATCTTCTTGACTTTTAATAATGCTGTCACAGACTCTCAGGAGTAAGAGACACAAGAAACTGACACATTCTGTTCCAATAGCAATTGGTTATTCACTGAAAAGTACATAATAAGTTTGTAATGATGAGCCTTTTGTATGCTATAGGTGCTTTTCTTTTTGCGAACTTTATTAGTTTACTATGACTAAGATGGGCATTTGGTTATGTCTGATTTAACAATTTTCTACATTGTTATAGTCTGCTCAATATCTAGAACACCAGGATTTTGACTGGGTTTCATTCATGAATCAGAGGTGATCCCCAAATACTTCAGGAGCAGGTTGTTTCTGATTGCAGGGTTCCCTGACCTGGAAAAATGGCCTTCGGTTTGGCCAAGTGTCCTTCCACATTCTTTGAATACTTGTAGGACAATGTGTCAGCTTGGGAGGCCGCTAGGTTTTATGTTTTTGCACAAATCTGAAGTGAGGACTCTTTGACAGGGAATCCAAATGTGAGCTCTCTACTTCTCTGATATATCAGAAGCCCAAGTGAGAAAACCAATGCTAAAACATGTTATAGTTCAGATCTAAAATGTCCCCTCAAAATCTCACACGTTTGAAAGGTGACTGGGTTATAGGGGCGTTATACACATTAGTGGATTCATCTGAGTAGCTGAATGTGCTCTTAGAAGGAAGGGCCAGGTTGGAGGTAGGTCACTGGGGGCTTGCCAGGAAGGCTGTATTCTTGTCCCAGCTCCTCTTTTCTCTCTCTGATTCCTGGCTGCCATAGTTTGATTATTTTTCCTCTGCCATACCACTCTACCATCCTCTTTCTGCTTTGGAGCCAGCTGACCAGAGACTGAAATGGTGAGCCAAAATAAACTCTTCCTCCTTTAAATTGCCGCTACCCAATGTATTCTCCCAGTGATGGGAAAGTGACTAAGACAGAGGAATTCCTGAAAGTGAATTCCACCTGCACTTTAAGATCAACTGTTCAGAATCATCACATATAAAAGATGTCATTCACCTGCTCAATATTCTGCCATGAGTAAATAAAAATTTTTGATGAAAACAAGAAAGAAAACACAAATACTATAGTAAAATACAAATATCTTAGTAATAAGTCCTAATCTAAAGAACTCTACAGTGGTACAGATGGTGTTAGGTCCATTTTCCATGGGGGAGAAAGTGCAGCTCAGAGAGGCTACATAACTATTCCTAAAGGACAAATGCCTGACTTAGTCTGGCATGCTCTTTTGCTCTGCCCACTGTTTCTCACTATTTCAGCCCATTTTAAGGCAGAAATGCATGACCTTATGAAGAGATTTATCAAAGAAGATTCCACCATTGCTTAAGAGCAGGAATTGTATGAGAAAATATGCCTGGGTCGTGCCTTTTGCAGAGGTAGATACAGATTTTACTATTTCTTACCTGCCATTCTAGACCTTACAGGGGGAAACACTGGATCTAGTCCAGATTCAGACTGAGTCTATTTATGCAAAGGGGTCTGAAATTTATTCATCTGGTTTTGTTTTTCTAAAGTTGATAATCACATTAAAATGACAATGAGAAACCATGGTAGAAAAAATGCAAACACGTGCAAAAAAAAAGAAGAAGACAGTTGAATCATTATTTAAGATAAAACAAAACTGAGGTTGATAAGTAAAAGTAACGTATAGAGACATGTTAGGTACAAATGGAATGCAAGAAAAGCCTCTGCAGTGGCTTCTTACCATTGAACTGTATCTAGGATATCCCCTCTTACCAATTCCCACTAAAATACTTGACTATATGTCAGGTATTCTCGTCTGTAATTTGTATATGTTCATCCATTTAATTCTCACAACTGGAAAAATTTGGGGGTTATTATAAAACAACTGGGGCCAGCCTATCTCCTCACACCATACAATTTCTGAGAACCCTACAAAAACAAAGAAGCCTTGCAATGGGTTTGATAAAGTACTGTAGGAAAGCCAGAATCCGCATAACTCTGAAGCACAAGACAAAGACAGCAGTGATAGTAAGAGGCAGCACTGAGTGCTCACTCTATGGTAATTACTTGAATATCTCCCCTATAAGGACCAATCCATTTATCCTCTTAACAATGGTTTATTTGATTCCCTGTACCAAACAAAACAAAGCAAAACAAAAACAAACAAAATAACAATGGTTTAAGATAGGTACTGCAGTGTTGTTGCTTTCATTGTACAAATAATTAAAGAACGGGCATAAAACTTATGAACCAGGTATTTTTTTCCTGAGTCCTTTATTGCTGCAATTACTTGGGGGGAAATCTTGATAACATGTACTAGAAATTTAGATATAAATAGATAACATTAAGAGCAAGGGCATTTATCTGGATAATTTATATTACCCGGATTCAGGTAATAAGTCCTCTGAATGAGCACAATCCATCTAGGCCACAATATTTTGACCAATGGAATCTTGCAAACTTCTGTATTAAATTCATATTTGTGAAGTTGCAGAATGATACTGACAGAGCAGGATGGGAACAAGGCATGGCAAAGAATGTTTCCTCTGGTATAATTTTGATGCAAGATGACAGAAAAATGTCCAAATTTAGCCAACTTTTGGCATTGCTATGTGCTGGCTTTAGGAATGTATCATGAGAAGGAAGTCCTGGCCTCTCTTCTGACCCACAACACTTTTGCTCATAAGGAAATTTGAAGCAGCAAGGGTGATAGCAGAAAAGAGAGGGGGCAGGTTAGTCCCAGGACTGATATAATTAAGGAAAGGGGAACTTCTCGCGGTGCTTACCTGGCAGATGTCTCTGGTTTTCCGAGCTTCTATTGTCATGGCCTGGTTCCTCCTCACTGTAAGGGCCGCCTCCTGCCTCTCAAAATTTACCCCCCTCTAGGCCCCTTCCTCAGGTGACAGGATATTACCTGGAGTCTGATAATTTGGAGCCTGGAAATGCTGATTCACAGCAGAAGTTGGAGGCCGGGATTTGGATTTGTGTCTTAGACATTGCCTATTTATTTATTTATTTATTTATTTATTTATTTATTTTACTATCAAGATACCAGGATACCTGTCACTACACACCTAGGATTTTGTAGATAGACTTGAACTTTTAAGCTCATTTGCAAGACATTTTCTCCATTGAGAACTTGGATTCATTATTCTAAACTACTTCCTTCAAAATAAATTTGGAAGACAGCTTGTTCATAATTTGGGGACTCTCAGCCCTGTAAATCACTGAACACTCCATATTATGATTTCTGTTTTATTATCAACAGAGCATGTTAATGTTTAGTCTCTCTCACTGTAACAGAGAAACCTCAGAACCATGGGCTTGTCCTTGGCCTCTGACACAGGTCTTTAGCAGGGGTCTCTGCAAAGAAAAACATGCATGGCACTCCACAGTTCTACTTTCTTTTCTCCCCCCCTTTGACAGTTGCAAAATGATCAGATAAAACAAAGTATACAATAAGTGTTTGAGCTGAGGATAAATGTTGCCATAATGTTTAATCATACATGCAGTATCTGAAACTGCGATTGGCTTCCCTAAACAATAACTGTAGTAGAGGATCTGTTTTGGATCAGAAATGGCTTTGTACTGGGAGTTGAGGGACAAAGGCTCAGTCCTGAACCTGCACGGCTTCATAAGTCAGCTATTAGATTCGTTAGGTGGTCCATTTGATTGTCCATAAAATGCGAATAATTCTGCACTACATGATCAAGTATTATATATTCTACACGGTTATATAACTATGTGTCCACCTATAAAGACTATTTTGTAAACTACTGAGTGAGTAAGAGCTGTTAAAATTGTTAAATTGAAGAACTATAAACTAATGCTTTGGGTCAAATGAAACTATTTCATTAAAAGATATAAATGCATTTGGCACCTCTTCTTTCCTATGTCCTATATCCATACAGTCTCCTCTCTTCAAAAAATGAAAATGAAAGTGAAAACCCAGAATCGCAAGTAAAGCTTTGCCAAGATTTAGGTACAGGTTGGGGGAATATAGAAATTATTGATAATGCCATAAAAAGTTACAAAGCAGTAAAATTGCATCATGAGTATACCAAAAAAAAAAAAAAAAAAAAATCTGCTTCTTAAAAATTCTCACCAGCATGAAGGGTTCAGTTTAAGGCATCACCTCTCAGAATAAATGAACAAAAAGCAGTGAGAGGTACTCCACGCAAGAGCATCACAATGATTAAGCCCATAGAAGAATCCAGTTATCTGAGTGAATAAAAGAAAATGGATAATTCACTGAAGCCATTGCCAAGATGGAGAACAATTACAGTGTGCAAAACTTTCAAAGGTAGAAAAGCAAAGCAAGGAGATGAACTATTTAATTTCATCCAGAAGATGCTGCATTACAATAGGCAGAAATGAGAGAAAAGAAAATTTGTAAAAATGATTTTTGCTAATTAGAAAACTAAAATGAAGAGTCTCTAAAGGACCCTAAAGTTTTGAAGAGGGGAAGAGGGTCTGCAGAGTAAGATCCATTAAATGTCTTTATCAAAATGTCTCTATCTCTAATACACAAAGGAGCACATTTTGTCTCAGAAATTTCACTGAACGTGAAGGTCAATGCACTTGATCATTTTTTTTTTTTTTAGTGCCAAAGATTATGTAACCTAGGAAAGCACTCTACTGCTGAGCTACATCTCCAGTTCTGGACTTAATTATTCTTTTTTGTGTGTGTGTGGGTACCGGGGGTCGACCTCAGGACCTCGCACACCAGCAGGCGCCCATGCCGCTGAGTGATATCACTGGCCCTTTCTTCCTATGTGGGTTCCAGGAGTCTAACTCAGGCCCTCGTGCTTGCCAGGCAGGCACTTATGCCGCTGAGCCATCTCACCGGCCCTGGACTTGATTATTCTTATACCCATTTGTAAACCTATACATATAATAAAAAGCCAATTTTATAGGGAGAAAAGTGGTTGAGAATCTCAACGACTCACACTTGCCATTGGAAATCCCAAAACATGATTGCTGAGAGCCACCATGTTGTTGACTACATGAAAAAAATTTTTTAGCCATTTAACCAATGTTTACTGAATGTATACTATGAACCAAGCATAGTGCTAGGTATTTCACTGATATCATGAAACCCAGCACCAATCACTCTACTGTTTCCCCTGGTTCTGCTTATTGACTCTTCTCTTTGACCTTTGCCATATTTATTTACTATCCAAAAGCAATAGTAAGCTCCAGGAAGGCAATGACAAAGACAGAAAGGATTTTCCCCTTACAGCAGCCAACCCTCTTTACTGACTGTATGTTTGAATACTTGATAATCTCCCATTTTCCCAGCAAGATGTCAAAAAAGGGACAGGTGGCCAGAAGTATGAGTTCTAGTGAATTTATTCTTAATGCTCCACAATGTAAAAATTCCCTGATCTCTTCCTAGACTCACAAACATATCAGGAAGTATTACTCATATGAAAATGTAAATGTACTTTTTTCTAGGATAAATAGACAAATCCTAAAATTGCAAACAGTATCAAAGTCCAATATGTACAACTGAGACAATCCCGAGGCTCTTCAGGTACAGATATATCTGAATAAGGAAACACAGAGTCATTAGCCATGCTGATGTCAAGTGTGTTAGTTAAATCCTGATGACATCCTAAGCGGGGGCAGAAAATGGTGATGGATTTTTCTGGTCCTCTTTCCCTTGTTTGGTGTGCATGAGACTACTTTATTTCCAACAGTTGATCAACTGTAAGTATGTACAATATGGTAAATACCAGAAAAAAGACACCATTAATTCTGTCTTTTAGCCTAGAAAAGACCAGCTAAAGAGAAGTTATTTTATTAGTACTTCCTGCTGTATGCCAAATATCCACACATGTTCTCTACAGTGTGTGCTTTAAATTACTTACTGAAATGGATATTTGTCTTTACAAAGAAATAATGGTTTCCTCGTGTCTCTCAGTAACAGGAAAAATTTCCATCCTTACTGGGGTAAGATTAAAAAGCTAATCAGCATTGCGGTCTCTCTGAGTCTGCAGATGTGCGCTCCTTGGATCCACATGGATTTGGATTACCTGGCGATATTTGAACTGCCCCTTCTGCTGTGCTTGTCCGTTTGTTTAACACTTTGTTCAGCTTTACGTTTAAGTGACTCTGACAGCTTCTAACTAAGGCGCAACGTGCTCTGGCTAGCTGTTTGGGCCAAAGATTTTAATGATTTAAAAATAATCTCGTATTCACTTTGGTTTTGGTGGAGAAATCCTTGTAGATGGGAGGAATTCCAAATTAAGAGTGAAGAGGTGTCTACTGTGTAAGCTGAGTCTATGTTGTAGAGAACTGTAGGCTCCCCTGAGGTGTACTTAGCAGTCAGCCACCTACCCTCAATTATAGAGAGGCAGCATTTGAATTGTACTTATCTATTTCCATATTTGCAGAGCAGATTTGTCAGGGGAAGCAGAGCCCATGTCAAATTCTTCTTTCTGGTCCTTCAGTGTTCACTGCTATGTGTGACACACAGTAGGTGTGTAGGGAAAAAATGATGATTCAAATTGCTAGCCTCAGTGTGTTGTTAAGTGGCTTGGGTTCAAAGCTCTGCCAGGACCTGGTGTCTTGAGCATTGCTGTAGGTCCTCAGCCAAGACTTGCTGAGTGATCCAAAGACCAACCTGTTTCTCATTCCACTCAATGCCAAGCCATGGCTGGAGGAGTAAACAGAGTTAACAAGAGATGAAAAGAAGGATTGCTGAGCCACACTAGGGGTTAGAGAACACGAATTTGTGGCAGAGCCAATCAGCATGTTTTCAAAAATATCTCTAACAAAACTTGGCAGCCTGGGAGACAGGGAGAGAGAGAGGAAGAGAAAGAGGGAGAGAGAGAAAGAGAAAGAGAAAGAGAGAGAGAGAGAGACCGAAAACATAATAAAAGAAAACAGATGGCAGTGGCAGGGGGTTTCTGGGTAGGGCTTTGTGTGGTAAATGGAGTCATTAGCTCTCTGTCCTTCCTGTCATTTATATATTTGGTGTCTGTATTGGTTCCTCTTAGAATAATTCTCAGAATTGCAAGAGACACTCTAGAACTGGACAAACTCTCAGATGGTGTCTAAAAGTAGCCATAAAGTTTACCGTGACTATTTGTCTGAAGTAGGCCGCCATCTGTATTTTACTTTAGGTTTGAGCGCTCTCTTTCTCACCACATTTTCCCACTTCCCACTTTTTCCTCATACTCAGGGTCTCCACATACCTTTACAATTAACACCCAGACAATTTTGAAAGGGGAGAAATGACGCTATTAATAGTTAGACCTAGGATGGATTTTTTTTACTTTTATAGAGGTCTAGGTACACTTTTTATGAGGGCCGCTTACTCCAGAAAGAAAAAAATAATGCCATGTATTATGACTGTGCTGATATAAAGATAAATATAATATAAGCTAGATTTGTTATGCTAATGTTTATATTCATTTATCCTTCTGATTTCAGAAGAAATTCAAATTGAAAGATTTTGTGGACTCCTAGTACTACGTGTGTGCCCTAGGCCCTGTGCCTGCTGTATGACACAGAAGTCAGCTCCGACAGCACCAGGACTACAGAAGGTAAACCGCCCGTGCTGGGTATGGTCACTCCATACGTCTAGGAATTGTATTTGTAAAGACTGTGCTTACCAGGCTCCAGGTTTCTGGGTGCTACACCTCTGGTCCATTCAGAAGGTGATGATTTACTAGAACTATTGTAATCTGCATTTTGGAGTGGGAAAAAATAACACGTGCGATGATAACAAATAGGTCTGGTTATCTAATACAAAGACTGAGAATGGGGTATAGTGGGTGATAGACAGGGGCAGATTCTAGAAGGCTTTGCTAAAAATCCTTTAAATGGTAGGGGCTGGGGTGGGAGACTTGCTGATGGCCAAGTCTGCTTCTATCTGAAGTGAGTGTTTGAATCAAACCCATTAATTACAGGGCTGCTGCCTGCAGCATCAGTGGAAAAACATCCAGCTAAATGACCAGCTGGTTGAGGAGCTATGCCTTGGTGGTAGGGACACTAGGGGCTCCTAATGCTTGTCTAAAATCCACGAGCATAGTGAAAGGTGGTGACCACAGCGTGGAGTTCTTGTCCTGAGATTCATCTGTAGCAAGATTTGCTTTGTTGCACACTTAACTGCTCTATTTCTTCCTTCATGGAAGAATCAAACACAGTCTAGTGTAGTTAAGTCACTTTTTTTTCACAAACGTTTTTACAAGGTATGTTAGCTAACCTCTCTAACTGTGAACTTCTGTGAAACTGTTTTATCTCAGATCTCATTGTAAATAATCAGAGTTCAATCTCCCAATTTTTTCTTTCTTTTTAAAAAACTTATCGTTAATTGTTGAATGATAATTGTATATATTTATTTTATTTTATTTTATTTTATTTTATTTTATTTTATCTTTTGTGGGTACTGGGGGTCGAACTCAGGACCTCGTGCGCCAGCAGGCGCCCATGCTGCTGAGCAATATCACTGGCCCCAATAATTGTATATATTTATGCAATGCACTAAAGTATACCTTGTGAAATTATTAAATCAAACTGGTTAACATATCCGTCACCTCACATGTTTATGTTTTGTTGTACAAACATTAAAGTATACTCTCTAGAAATTCTGAAACATATGTTACATTATCCTTCACTCTAGTCACTATGTAGTGCAATAGATCTCAACTGAAACTTTGTCCTCTTTGGCCAACATCTCCGCATTTGGTCTCTGCTGCTCTACTTTTTGTAACCACTATTCTTTTCTCTGCTTCTATGACTTTGTCTTTCAAAAATTCAGGTAAGTGTGTAATCAGTTATATCCAGGGAACATACCAGCTGGCTTGGGGAAGAGACATTGTCCTAACAGATTCAGATTCTTTGGGTCTCAGCTTCTTCATTATGAAATTTTATGTTGTGTTCTGAAATTCCATGTTCTTCATCTTCTAAAGGCTTCTTCACAGCCTTGGAACTACCACCTAACCACTGCTTTCCTGTTTCTTCCAGCAAGTTCTACTGCTGTTATTGTGTTACATTTTTCTTACTTAATTGTATCAGGTCAGCAATTTAAGAATCTTCATTGATGTCAGAAGTCAAACCTGTTACAAAGTTTTCCTAACAATCTTCAATTTTTATGAACCTGATCTTAGTGCATTTTTTCAACCTTCTACTTCTACGATGTCAGGCTCTTCTTGAGACTGACCTAACTTCAATAATCCATTTTTAAAAGTTTCTGTTTCCTACTACAGCCATCATTTCTTCTAACTTCTCTATTCCATCTTATCTCCTGCATCTGACTTTTGCCTTTATATTGTCCTCAGCTCCATACCACTTACCCCTGCTTTTCATCCTACCTTCAGCTTTCTGAGTCTTCTCCGGGTACCAAGAGGCTATGGCAGGCTCTTCCAAGTTGTCTCTTCTAACATTCTAGAATCACTCTTTGCAGTGGCCTATATCATGCTAACCCCCAAAATGAGTCACCTTACCAGTTGTAGGCTGATAATTCATTCCTAGGCTGCTAAGCTTTACTGGATAAATTCACAAAATGATGCCACTGAGTCTGCTAAGTTCTTCTTCCCAAATCTCACTTCTAGGCTTTTTTTTTTTTTTTTTCAGGATCTAAGGATCTTATGCCTCTCTGAACTTTATACGGTATCCATTTTCTCTCAAGAAGACAAACAGCTGTTCTAACATTTTTTTCTACATTTTTTGATGCTTCATTCTCATCCATGCCGTCCTCACTCTGAACAGATGACCTTCCTTCCTACTTCACTGAAAAAGCAGAGGCCATCTGGTACAACCTCCCTAATCTTTCCTTTTCTCCATCTGTCACTATGCTTCACTTTCTGAAAACTTTCTCTGGTATCTTCATCTTCCCTTCTCTTCCCTCCTGTTTCTATCTCCTTTCCAAAAAAAAAAAAATCCTGGGTTTTAAAAAATAATACCAAGTAAATGATACTTGATATGCACTATGTGTCCAGGTATCCTGGTAATATTTGGAAGTAGATATCTCATGCACTGTATTGGGAAACAGAGAATTGCATTAGTGACACCTCCGCCCCCCCACCCTCAATCTCCAGGTCACCTATACCACTGGACTCTGGTTTTCTACTCTTGATTTTTCCAGAATCTAAAGGAGATACCTCTTCCTTCTCCAGCACTGTCAGGCTTTCCTCAAAGTGTTTGTTTTTGCATAAACATACTCAAGAGCTGCTGGTTTTGCAAATAAAATTATTTTCATCTTCAAATGCTAGCTCACTATTTTTCCTTTTGCCACTAAATTCATTTAAGAAAAAAGAATGAACAACTCTTCATTTCTATGTACTGATGTTTGTAATTCACACACAAAAATTATTTCCCATCTCCAAATCCTGATGATGATCGTAAAATGAAATTTTCTGTATCTTCTCTAACTTATCCGTAGTGTTTTAAACTGTCTTTAATGACCCCTGACTCGTTTATATTTTCTTGTCTCTTGGGTCGATGGACTGGCAGTATTCTATTTTTTTTTTTTCCTATCTTTTAATGTTCCTTCTCGGACTGTTTGTTGTTTTTTAAACCTGAAAAAATAATTACTCCTCAGGCTTCTAGCTTTGTCTTTTTCCTCTTTCTTTCTGTATTCCCTTCCCTCGAGATACCACTTATACCCTTGTCTTCAGAACTAGGTTAAATGATTCAAAAATTCCTCATTGTTTTCTCATGAAAAAAAAAAAACAAATAATATCAACCAAATATTTATACATCTGGTCACAACACTAGAATCTTGGTATAAATTTAAAAATAAGGTGTAAAATAGAAATTATCGGATTATTTCCCTGAAATCTGCTCTTCCTGCCTTTTCTGATCCTCTTACTCCTTACTCAAAAAACTATGAAACCATTTTTTAAAAAATTCTTTTTCTTCTTCTTCCTCCTCCTCTTCCTGCTCCCCCTCTTCTTCTTCCTCTTCTTCCTCTTCTTCTTCTTTTTTTCTTCCATCACAGCTAAACTATCACCAAATCTCTTCAATCTGTAGCATTCAAGGATTCTCATAGCAATAAAGACCTAGAATCTTAGAAACACATCTACAGTCTTGTTCAAAGACGGTCATTTTACCACCTTCTCCTACTTCTAATAGTGGCAGTTTTCATTCTCCCATGAAGCAGTCCTTTTCATTTGAAAGCCTTCCTCTCAATGAGCTGCAGTCCATCAAATTTCAAGTATCTCTCAGCTTTTCAATTTAAATTCAGGACTTCATATTTAGTACAAATTACATTGCATTTTTGAAATAGCTGTTGTCTTCCCTTCAGAATTTTTAATTTTTAAATTCTTTTATCCATATTACAGTCCTCCCCAACTTTATACTGTTTTCAGAGGGGATTATCATACAGGTAGGCTTTCACAAAACTGGATATGAGTCATTTATAAAAATGTAAAACAAGGGCCGGTGATATAGCTCAGTGGCATAAGCACCTGCCTGGCAAGCACAAGGTCCTGAGTTTGACTCCTGGTACCCACATATTAAAAAAAAAAAAAGGTAGAACAATCCAGACCCTTGTATAATACCCTGGAGACCATGATCCAAAATGATGATTCTCATAAGGAACGTAATCTTGGCTTACTTGTTTTGGAAAGCTACTAAAGCCAGGTCAGAGCATCATCTTACCACATGAATTTATTTAGTTAGGGAAGTTTTAAGAGGACTCCCAAAATCTATCAGTCCAAAAACTAGAAATCACATCAATTTAACAATCAAGTGTGAGGATCCTCCATTCTCTTCCATTTCAAAATTTTGCATTCTAAAATGTTGAGTGCTTTTTCTTCACATCTAGCTCTCAGAGGTAGCTCTTATTCCCTTTTTAAGATGAATCTGTCTAAAATATGGCCAGAAACAACTCTGCCTTATTCATTATATTTTCTTACTGAAGTGAAAAGAGCTACTATTTGGGAGACAAAAACAGGCATTCACATCTCAATATCTCTACTTCTAATTTTCTTACTTAGGAATTTTTCATAAAAGGTTTAGGAATGCTTATATTGTTGTGATGAACAAGAGAGAGAGAATGAATGAAATACCTTTGCACAGTCTGACATCGCTGAACAACTCAGTTTGAATTTGATTGACTGCCTGACCTATACTTCTGTAATCCTAAATTTTGCTCCATTGCTAACAGTGACCTATTGCAGACACTTTCAAATCAGTTCTAGTTCAATTTTCAGCCCAGAGTATCTTTGTAATAGCCTTCCTTCAAAAGTCTACCAAACAATTCACATCTTATAGGCAAAAATATTTTCCTAAACCCAACTGAGTGCTACATATTCATATGTTTTAAAAATTAATATGACCCTGTCAAGCCTGGCATGGTCACACACATCATAATACTAGCATTCATTGAGCTGAGGCAGGAAGATCTTGAGTTCAAGACCAACTTGAACTACATAGTGAGACCTTGTCTCAAAAAAAATTTTTTTAAATCATCAATTCATGTATAATTTACATAAAATTAAACGATCTATGCTTAGTGGACAATATGATGAAATTTTACTCTATGTGTACATTTGGGTAATTTCCATCCCAGTGGAGACAAAGAACACGCTCCTCACCACGGGGAAATCTCTCCTGCCTATTTACCACCAATTCCTCTCTCCCCAACCCCATCCTACGATGCAGTTACTAGGCAACTGCTTATCTGTGTTGGTTACTATACATTATTTTTGCCCATCCTATAATTTCATATGAAAAGAATTTCCTAGTCATGTAACCTTTTCTATCTGGCTTTCCATGCAGGATAATAGGTTAGATATACCATCAGTCTCTTTTTGTTATTGCATAACTTTCCCTTGTGTGGATATACTAGAATGGTTTATGTACCCAAGTGGACATATTATAAAGAAAGTTTTACATTTATTCACATAGAAGTTTTTATTTCTCTCAGGTAAACAATTTAAATGTAAAACTATTTGAACATATATGTATGTTTAATTTTACAAGCAATTGTCAAATTGCTTTCCAAAGTGGTTGCAGCATTTTATACTACCACCAGCAAAGTGAGGCTTCCATTTCCAGTTATTCTATGACCTCAACAACTGGTAGTCAATCCTCTTAATTTTGGCTGCTATAAAAAAAAACATAGAGGCCATTAATAATGACTTCAATTTTCATTTCCTTAATAGTTAATTATGTTAACCATTGTTCAGGTGCTTATTGATAATTCATACATCATCTTTTGTGAAATTTCTGCTCAGTGTTTTCTCCCATTTCTATACTGGATTGTTTGTCTTCCTGTAATTCCACTGAAAGATCAGCTTCTTACACTTGATAAAAAAATTTTGTCAACTATATTTATTAGTTATTATTTTCCACTCTACTTTTTATGTTCATTTCCTTAATGTGTTTTTCTGATGTTAGAAGAAATTTTGAGAAGTCCAATGATCATATTCTTCCTTTATGGTTAGTGTGTGTGTGTGTCTGTGTGTGTGTGCTTGCATGGGTGTTCTACCCAGGAATTCTTTGCCAATCCCAAGATGACAGAACTTTATTTCTCTAATTACTTAGCTTATGGTGTTTATGTCTTTTTTATATCTAGAATTAATTTCTGGCTATGGTGTGAGGTAAGGGTTAATGTTAATTACAATTAAGTACAGAATTTAAAATAAGTCTTTAATCAAGTATTTTTTCCCCTCAACATTGTTTTGGATACTATAGAATTTTTATTTTCATTTAAATTGGTCATATAAGTTTAATCAATAGTCAGTTTTCATGAAATAGTCTGCTTAAATGTTTATGGATTCTTATTCAGATTATATAGAAGTTATAAAGATATTTAGGAAGATTTGATATCTTAAAGAAGATTGTCTTTCTTTCCATTTATGAGCATTATTAGTCTTTTTATATATTTAGATTATTTTTCTAGTACTAAGGATTGAACCCAGGGCCTTCCCACTGAGCTACATCTCCCGCTCTATTTTAATTTTTATGAGACAGGATCTCACTAAGTTGCTAAATTGCCAAGGCTGGGCTGGAACTGGGGGTCCTTCTGCCTCAGCCTTCCAGAGTGCTAGGACTACAGGCATGAGCTACCATGCTCAATTGTATATTTAGATTTCTTAATCATTTCCAGCAAAGGCTTGTAATTTTTATTTTCCATTTGTAGTACATATCTTACTAAGTTTATCCTTAATAATTTATTATATTGAAGCAAAGATAAATGAAAATATTTAATTTTATTTTCAAAGTGTCCATAGCCAGTATGTAGAAATGTAATTAATTTTCTTATATTGCCTTCTTATCTTATGATTTTGCTAAATTCATTTAATATTTATACAGAATTTTCTGTAGTTTTTAAAAATATGCATGGGATATCATCCATAAATAAAGACAATTTTACCTTTTTATATCCATTATTTGTATCTTTAATTTCCTTTTCTTGGTTCATTTCATTAACTAGAAATTCTAATTGTGAATACAATAGAGTTGGTGAACCAACCTACCCCTCCCAAATATTGGGAGAAATATTCACATTCATGTGTAAATATGATGATTGCCCCAAATTTTTTAACATTTTTTTGCATATTATATAACTTTTGTCAGCATGTGAAAATTATATACTTGACATTTATTTTTACTCTATTAATTCCTTCCAAGTTAATTCCTACTTAATTTGGTTTTAATTTGTTCTTTGTCTTAATATTGACTGTTCTGTTCCTTAATGTAGAATTTAGATATTTCCTATTTTCTAATTTAAACATAAGCTAGAATACTTTTCTATGTATAGTACTTTAGCTGCATCTGATGCATTTGATATGTTGCAGTATTTTATTTCCTCACAATTTTCATATTTCCCTAAAGATTTCTTCTTGACTTGAGTAACATAAATATATGTTTTGCTCCAATGACTGTAGGTTTTCCAGGAATTAAAAATTGAATATTTTATTGAGTGTGGTGGTGCATGTCTGTAATCCCAGCACTCAGGAGGCTGAGACAGGAGGATTGCCACTAGTTCAAGGCCAGCCTGGGCTACATAGCGAGTTCAAGATCAGCTTGAACTACATAGTGAAACCCTGCCTCAAAATAAATAAATAAATAAATAAATAAATATAAATATTTTTAAAAAATTGAATATTTTAATTCTCATGTAACCAGATAACATACACAGTGTTCTTGGACACTTACTAACTCTTTTTTTGTACAATATATAGTGTTTTTGAGTAGATGACCCTTGTATGTTTAAAAAGGGTGTTTATCTTGCAGTTGTGCATCATTTTCTATAAATAATAATTAGTACATATTAGTTAATAGACTTTTCCATCTATCTCTTTTCAGTTGGAAGAGGGGCCTTGAAATTTCTGACTATGATTGTGGGTACATCTCATTTTGCAGTTCTATGACTTTTTGTTTCGTCTATTTTAAACACTAGTATAGGATTCCTCTATCCTTGTAATGAATTAACTACACGTAAGAAGCATCCCTGTTTATGCCTTGACTGTGCTTTAACTGCAGTCTATTTTGTCTTAGATTAAAATAGATAATCCGGCCTTCTTTAGAGTGGTGATTGCATTATATACCTTTTTCTATCTTTTAGATGTTATCCTATCTCCATTTTTATGGCTATTATCTATTTCTTTTACACAGCTTATAGTTGGATTTACCTTTCATTATCTTAACCTTTTGATCTATCTTTTATAATTAAAGTGCCAAGACATTTACATTTAATGTAGTTATTGATGTTGTCAAGCTACCAGTTTGCTCTTTTTGCACTTTGTCCCGTCTTTTTTTCTCTACATCTTTCTCTTTTCCTGGTTCCTTTTGGCTTACCAGAACATTCTTTTTACTACTCCATTTTATCTTCCCTTTAAATGTTTGGATGTATACCTGGTTTTTTAAAACTGACTAGATATAGTATTTACCATATGCATTTTTAACCTTCTGAAGTCTATATTCAAATAATTTAAAGTATATTAAAGTATTCTCATTTACGTGTACACAAACACATTGTAATAATATTTTTCTATTTCTTTGTCTTGTCATAAATGTTATGTAGATATATTTGCAATCATCAAAATACTGTATTAATTTTGCACTAAACAGCAAATATATTTTAGAAAGAAATAAGAGAGAAAACCCTTTATAGTCACTTATATTTTTTTTTCCAGCTTTCTTATTCCTTCATACATACTTGGATATCTCCTTGGTATGATATTTTCTTTGACCTAAACAACTTAATATACTCATGCTTCAAATTTGATGATGATGAATTCTTTTTCCCATTATGATGGAAAAAATCTTTTTTTTTTACCTTTGTTTTATATGTTTTGCTGGCTATAAAATTTTTATTTACCAGTGTTACCTTATCTTTGTCTACTATTTTGTTTAAAATATTATTCTATTGTTTCTGGATAGCATTTCTAATAAAAATGTAGCTTTTGTTTCTATTTTGATCCCATATGTAATGTGTATTTTACTCTGTTTTTAAGATTTTTCTTTACTGGTTTATAACTATTTAGTTACAATGTGTCATTATATTATTTTATTTTGTTTTATTTTTATTTATCTTAAAACTTTGAATTTATTTATCTACATTAGTTTTGGATAATTTTCTATTATTATTTCTGAAAAATCTTTATGATTTTCCTTTTGGAACTCTAATCACTCACACAAAACACTTAAAAATGACCCAAGGATTTCTGATTCAAGTTAACATGTTTCCCTTTGTTAGTTTTCTTTTATGTTTAATTTTTCTATTGTTGTGTTGTCAGATTCATTGGTCTTTTCTTCTTCAGTGCTTAATCTGCTCTTGAGCTAATCTAGTAAATTTTTGCACCAAAAATTATGTGCTAAGGTTTGAGGACTTCTATTTCATTCTTTTTGTGCTCATATTTTCCTTTAAATACTAAAGCATATTCAGAAAGCGGTTTTCAAATCTTTGTCTGATAATGCCATCATTTCTGTAACTATTAATCAGATTTCTCTGCTTCATATTGCACATTTAATGATTTCTTACTGAATGCTGAAAATTATTGTCATTTTTTTTTGTAATGTATAGATTTGGTTGTCTTTTCTTAAAGAGTGCTGAATTCTCTCTCTCTCTCTCTTTCTTTCTTTCATTACTTTTGTATCAGCTTGATTTTTCTCAAAGTTGAATTAACCTTTTTCATGACCAACCTAAAGAAAACTTTACATCAGACATAGCCTATGGAATAACTTTTTTAAGAGCTCTGCTCTATGTTCATCTTCAAGACATTTTTAATATTTGACCCCAAACCTCCATTCCAGTATTATCACCAAATCACCCTCCTAATATATGTTATACTTCAGCCAATCGAGTCCCTTTTGCTTATTTTCTTTGCATCTTTTGTCTAAAATTGCTTACTTTTTTCTGCATATTTAAATTAAATTTTCCTTTCTTCACATAAGTTATTATATGTTGGCACCTCTGTGAAGTTTTCATTCATCCTGTGGGAATGAAAAGTAATTTATTTCTTTTCTGAAATTTTAAGTTTCTTGGTTTGTCTCTAACTTACTATACTTTATGTTGTAGCTATTTACAGTCAGATCGTCTCATCTTTCTTAGCCTTGGCCTACTAATCTGTGAGATGAGCGAACGAGCTTGGTTAAATTTCTCAGATAACCTGTGAGCAGTGTCTACCATAATGAAACAAAATATTGTAAATGCGAAGTTATTATTGTTGTTGTATTATTATGCTGATGATGACATTGCCATCTTCACAATGCTGAAATCTCCTTGGGAGCATCATCTACTTGTCTTCAACATTTTGTAATTCTCTATATGTTGACCTTAATCTTCAGATATTATGATTCTTTTATTTCTCTACTCTAAATCTTTCAGGCAACACCAATTCACTTGCTTTGTATTCATGAAGAAATTGTAAACAAATACAGTTACCTAATGTCCCCAAATGCATATTCTTCAAGAATTTTGTTATGTAAAATAAACTATAGTTTTATTTTAGTTACTTGAATAGTTATATTAATATGTTTAAATTTTTTCTAATAGATAATGTGAGTTAATGGCTGAATGACCTAAAGCCATTAATCAATATTCAATTATTAAGTGCTTATTGGACTTCCAACAGCATGTTAGGTACTTTAGGCCAAATGATACTAATAATAACCTCAGCAATGATAAAAATACTATTTTGGGAGATTATTCTTTTGTCTGGATATTGTGCTCAAGACTTTTATATACATAAACTCTTTTAATTCTCTGGGAAATAGGTGGTTATAATTTTATTCCCACTTCTTGCATAATGAAATCAAGGCTTAGAGATGTTAAATAATCTGCCCAAGATAAGGCTCTCAATTCTGCCTGGAAATTAGAATCACTTGGGGGGGGAGCTTTTAATAACTTATTATATCCCTTTGTACCCTATACTATTTAAATCAGAATCTCTAGGAAATGAAGCCCAGTCACTAGTATTTTAAAATATATTTTCAGGTGATCCTAACAGGTAACCAGGATTGAGAACCACTGCTCTGGACTGTCTCTTTTATCCTTAATAAGAGTTTGTAAAAGTTTCTGCCTAATATGAGCTTATAAATTAATAAGATAGACATAGAATGATGAAACAGTAAAGAACCAGTATAAAAGAACTAGGTTGCAAAAGTAAACACTGAATTATATAGCCTACCAAAGAGCATCAGAATTTGAGAGAATGTGATTCAATTATAATATCTAAGTGTGAAAGGGTTTGCATATAAAGGACAACCAAACGCTTTCTCTCTAACAGAACAGGAGACGCTTTTAAATTGCAGACAAGATCATGCCTAGAGTAAGAAAGGGCTTCAACATTTAGTTCGACTGAGGGGCATAGGTTGTCTTGAAGGCTCTTAACATAGAGTATTTTAAAACTGATTCTTCGTCAAAGGCAAGGCATTGGACTGTGTGACCCTTCAGAGCCTATCTCAGCCCAGGAATTTTGTGACATGCATTGGAATGCAGACAGCTCATCAGTGGGAGGAAAATCAAATAGCCATTGTCTCTTACTAGACCAGACTGCTTGCCTCTTTCAGCCACCTCCACAAAGTTACCCTAAGCCATCAAATCACATTTCAGTTATAGTTCCCCGCAGCAAAATTCTGAAGAACAATACTGTAGTATTTGGGAATAGCAGAATAACGCATTCTACCCAGTGTTCATCAAAGCAAAATGATCTGTGTAAACATTTGACATTATTACAAGTTCACACCCTTTCAGAATAAATAAGTTAGGCCAAGGGGCTGAATAATCAGTGCCCCACGAGCAAAATGGGTAGAAAACAAATGAAGGGTGAGGATTCATGTGTGTTGGGAGTGCACCAAGTCCCCTGGGAGTGATGGATAAACCAGAGGAGATGCTCTGTGGATAAGAACACTGATTATGGTGGGCATCCTGAAAATAGCTGGTGAGTACAGAGTTTCACAGTGTTCCCTATGTCCCCCAGCACTGAGCTACTGTTAGGGACATACACCTAGCCCATGGTATGCTTTCCCACTTTCTCTGCCATTATTTCCTTTATAAGAGCTGGCCACCTAGTGCCACCTGTGCAAAGAACAGACAGGAAGGGCAACAATGTCTGCTGAAGGAAAGCATGAGAGGCAGAAGATGAGGAATCTGTATAGGAAATGACTAGACACATCTGATCAAAATGTAAAATCTGACATTTATCTGTTTGCAATGCTGCAAAAAGGTGGTCTTCCCAACCGTGGATGGGCCAGGAGGCAGTGGTTTTTCCATTAAGGGTAAATAAAATGAGGGTAAAATTTTAAGTTGAGGAATTTTTCTGTTGCTAGAAGGCAAATTACTACATGCAGTAGTACAAAAGAACAGGGGTAAACAATACAATATGCTGTGAATTGCGAATGCATGTGTGGTAATGTCATGAATATATTAACTTCCTTCATTGTCAAGGCAAGTGACAGAGGCTGCCTGAGATTCAGAGAGGAGCCGGCTGTCACCCTGCAGCTCAGACGCTTGGAGTCACATCTCTCCCAATAACAAAGTCTATTCTGTTTACATTTGACATGGTGAGCAGGAAGTGGTAGGTTGCTTTTTTTATCAGGATATGAAGGAAGGCATGAATGAATGAAGGAGTGAATAGGTAGATGGAGTCTCTCTAGCCAGTCCATCCTGAAGCTGTCCATCCTCCCTGTTTGGATAAGAACAAAATCATCTCTGACAGGAGCACATTTAGATGAATTTTTTAATATTTCTGACAATGGGCTGTATTTATTTATTTTAACTATGTCAACATACTGCATATTTCTGACTCTAGGTCCCAGTGGTGTTTAATAAAAGAAACCTGCAAAGCACCACAGTGTCAGAATCAGGGGTTGGAGGGATCTAGATGAACTAATGGAGAAAAGAGAATTTAAGGATAATGCTGGTGAGGGTTGGTGACAGGTTAACATTAGTTCTGCTTGGATTGGAGGGTCTGGTTATCTGGCTGTTTCCCTATCCTAATGCATAACTGAGGCAAGGAGGTAAATATCCCATTGTGCTTAATAGCAGGATCCTTAGAAATGTTCTCAGAATGAGGGAGGGAAAAGAGCCGGAGGCAGATTATTAGGTTGGAATTAAAATGCAGACGAGATTCATTAAATTGTTGACCCTCCTCCCCACTCCAAAAAAAAAAAAAAAGAAAAAAGAAAAAAAAAGTTAGGCTGCCATCTTAAATTGACAGCATTAGAGAGGAATTATGTGTGCTGATTAATAAGTGAATGTTTTTACCATTACCATCGTGGCACCTGCTAGTTATGTTGACATTGAAGAGGCTCTCAAACTACAGTGTTCCCAGTAATGGAGGTACCATGAGCTGGCAGTTGTGCACAAGTGTCAGTGCAGGGACACATCATCTTCTTACACAGTTGTGATGTTTAAAAATATTTAAACACTATTCCTATTGCCAGTTTCCTCTGCACTTTCCTCCCCACTCTTACCTGTGTATTGTGCCCAAAAGCACATTGTTTACTTGCATCAATAAATCACAGAAAATTTAGAGTCAAATCAGAAAATGCCAAAGAGAGTGAATTCCAAAGCAAGACAAACAGGCAGCTCACCATTTAGAACTACGTGATATAAAGTGATTTCAAAACATGTGTTATTCTTTCCAGGTTCCAAGAAAAATGGCAATTTTATCCAATTTGGGTGCTTGCCAAAGGTGCCATTTCACCAAATGTATCTACGGTCATAAAAAAGGAAGCTTCAGAGTAGATTAACTAGCTTTGCTGTACTATAATGGTGCTTTAAATGAGCAATTTGAGACAATTAACCTGGAACAGGCACTTCTGAGTGCTTTATCCCTTTAACAGTTTTGGTTCTTCAAATAAGAACAGAGAAAATGAAAACTGACTCCTTCCCATCTTAGAATCTTCTGTATAACTTTGAGAATATGCATATGATCCATAAGGAGCGTGTAATGGGAAATCTAAACTATGTAATTTAGAGATGTAATACTCCATCAACCAAATAAAATCATTTAAAAAATTAATGGGTATTTATGTGGCTGACTAAAGATAAAACTGTGCTCCATCTTTTGGTAATGCTTACTAGCTCTCCCCTTGGTTATAAAGCACGTATTTTCCTTCTTTGCAGTTATTATTTACTATAAAGTATGGGAGGGAAAAGATCATTTGGAATTATATGGAATTATTAAAGTATTAAAATGTTTTCACACACCATTCTCTCATTTAAAAATAGCTAGACAGAAGAGAACAAAAATAAAATGAATCTAATCAACAGGAAAAGACACAAGAATATACTTATGGCAACTATCTAATTGCAAACCACACAACCAATATATGAGTGCCTACTATGTACATGACATTGCAATAGATAATATGGTGCTAATAGCAACTATTATGATGATGATTATTATTATTGTACTATTCTGAAATAGATGATCTAGAAATGGTGCACAGAATGGAACAGAGTCAGAGAAATAAGAGACTGTGGGGAGACCAAATTAAAAACAAACGGTTCCAGGAAAAACAAGTGTTTAAAAAAAAAAATCATTGATTTGAGATTTGGAATTCTTAATAGACACTCCCAGAAGCCAGAGACATCTCTGTAATATGGAAATGGGACCAAAGAAAGTACCTATTTCTGCTGAAAATTGAACTTTCCTTAATGATATATGACTCTTGCTTCAGATGCTTAAGGTTTAAGCTCCTCGAGAGGAAGTTAGGAAAGTCTGAAAGTCTCTGCACTGCACAGTACTGGAGTCAGCAAACACAGAAGCATGGAAGTATGATTTATCAAATGAACATTTTTTTCCACAGATTTACTCTTCAGGATTGCTAAATCCAGTTTTCCATTCTCAAACTTGATATCGTTTGACAATTTTGCAACATTCGTCATGCCTGATCACTGTTTCCTTCTTGGAACTTTCTGTGCTTGGCTTTTTGAATACCACTTTATCCTGCCCTAATGATTCGTACTCCTTAGATTTCTCTGTTATACATTTTTCTTCTTTCAACCTCTAAATTTTACATCATTCAGTTCAGTCTTCCTTACCTTCTTTGTCTTCATGAATTCCTTGAGCCATCACATTCAGACCCATGCTGTGAATGTCCTGCCATTGACTTCCCAGTTCACATCTCTAACCATGGTCTCTCCCTTTAGACCTGGATTCACTGCCTACTAAGTACCTCCCTTTGAATGCTAATAGATGTCTCAAAATGAACATGGTCAAATTTGACTGAATACAATCTATGCTTCTCCTTTAAACTTTCCATCTTGGTAAATACTACTACCTAACCTCAATTATTCAAGATGAAAACCTCCAAGTTAGTTTTTCTTCTCCAGGAGTTCAGTTTTTGTTTGAAATTTGGAAAAGGTAAGGAGCCAAAGTTATCACTTGCATAAATGAAATCTGAAATGTCACCCACGCCCTACCGATTATTTTTGCTCCCCATTATGAGTTACCTAATCCACTCATTCATTTGACAAACAGCTGTTGGGCATGGTACACTTGTCAGATTAAACCCAGATGGATTAGACACATATGTTGATCTTCTAGTATGCACAGCTAGGTGCCTAAAGAGACAAATATGCACACTGCAAAATTAAGGGCTAGCAAAAAAAACAAAGTATGAGTCTTCCAAGTAAATCAAAAAAATTCCCCTACCTGCTATTAAATATATTAAATGATTGATCTCTAATTATCAACCCATTGGATTCTAAAGCGTTATGCCCTGAGAACTCATCTTTGGGTCTGTAAATCACTTGGTGAAAGAGGGGCAGACCACGAGTTACTATTGGAAATGCTTATCGTAGAAAGTGCAATGGCTCAACTGATTTACATTTTTCAGACTGACTATGAGCTTGGTGAGGATGAGTGAGTATGGTTCTCTCTTCTTCTCCCGGGGCTCTTACATGTTTTATTTCTTTCTAAGTGTACACATTTACTCAATATCCATTGAGCACTTATCTGCATGGACTTGCTAGAGATAATATAGCCTTTCAACAGGTTTGCTATTCTGTTGGAGTTTAAAAGTCTCATCAAGGCAAAAAACCAAGGAGATAGCTTATAAAACCAGAGCCCAAATTTGCTGAGTGAAGTCAGGGGCAAGTGTTGGCAGTGTAGACTGTGCCACCTGGTGGGCTTAAGGCAGATGTATGAAGAAAATGCTCCCTGTTTGGGGCCAGCAGGAGAAGTAGGACAAAGGCAAGAAGATGTGAAGCAGCAGGGCCTATTCATTCCAAGACTGAAAGGAGACAGTGAAGAAAGCATGTTCAAAGGTAAGATAAGGATTAGATCACTGGGATCAGGGGTGCCAAACTAAAAACTTGGCCTTTATCCTATACAAATGGGGAAGCCAGTGAAAGGTTTAATAGAGGAGATAATGTAATTAGATTGGCATTTATGCAGAGCATTGTGACAGCTGTGGGCAGGTAAACTGGACATGATTAGTAGGGAAGCAGTCTTTCTCATAATGTGCCAACCACAGAACAGTTCAGCATTTTAACAACATACTGGGCCTTAGTCTTTATCTGTTTGCTTGGAGGCCTTTATATGTTTTCACATTATTTGTCTGTTCATGAGATTTCAAAATCTGTGGCCATCGATTTGTGGTTTGAGTTTAAGCAAATTGCTTAACCTGACTGTTCTGATTTACTTATTTATAAAATGAAGAAAATATTACCTTCTTTTTAGAAATAGTACCTGTTTTGGTACCTCTCTCATAAAGAAGATTTTACATGTAAAGGGCTTAGCCATAGCATACTTACTTGAGTTAATATTAGTGCTAGTTTACCTAAATGATGAGATTAATAAACAAGCACACTTTTCAGCCACCTCAAACTGGGAATATGACTGTCATATTTTTCAGCCCACTTGACACTTAGTACTGTAGTACATTGTGAGTCATTTGAAGCAAAAAGAGAGAAACAAAAACAACAACAACAAAAAAAACCTTTCAAATCTTAAATCTTAATCTTAGCTTTCAGCTCTGACCTGGAAAGAAAAGTCCCTATCGAACTCGTTAGATGCTGTTAATGACAAAGTACAGTTCCGCATTGGCCTAATCGGAGCTTTGTCCATGAATTATGGGAAGACCTCTCCTCTTGTGAATGTGGAAACAGAGACATTGAATGACCCACCCCTGGTATACTTCAAGTTTGTGTCCTTTTGCAAGACATCTTGCCACTTTTTTCCTATGCCAGGGTTTGAGAAGTTTATTCTGAACTGTGCTTACCCCTAATAACAATGCTGGCTATTTTTTTTCAATGCTTACTACAGCAGTCATTATGTTGCATGCATGCTTTATATCTATTCATTTAAAACTCATCACAGGGGGCCGGTGAGACGGCTCAGCGGCTTAAGCGCCTGCCTTGCAAGCGCGAAGGCCCGAGTTCGACTCCCGGAACCCACATACGAAAAAGGGGCCGGTGATATCGCTCAGTGGCACGGGCGCCTGCTGGCGCGCGAGGTCCTGAGGTCGTCCCCCCGGTACCCACAAAAAAAAAAAAAAAAAAAAAACTCATCACAGTGTGGTGTAAATAATTATATAGGTAAGTGCCTTTATTAAACCCATTTTGCAGATGAAGAAACTGAGACAGAAAACAGTTTTTGATGCCTCATTTTCTGACTTCAAAGCCCAGGGAGTTTTTCCTTCATTAAAATATTATCTACTGGCTGCTAAAAAATCATTCATCATTTCATTTATGGGTTAACTGATTGAAGGATGATTACCTTTTACGTTAATATTAATACAATCATTTGTACTTTGTAAAAACCCACTTGGTTAAAAAGACAGTATGCTTAGAAAATGCTAGTGTAGCCAAATATCAAAATTAGAGGTGTTAGCATGCTAAGCTAAACCACCCCTTAACCTATTACTAAAATAGAAGAAAACAGCACCTTTTCAAGTTTTTTTTTCTTTCAGAATAATTGGATTCAAATTCACATCTGTAGCATTAAACCAGTGTTTTCAACATTTTTTTCCACCCAATTGTTTAACCTCCATCTACTTCTCTAGCATAAATTTAAGCCTTTATTTGTGAATATTCGGATAAGCACTTTGCCTCTAACGGTATTGTTCAGGGCCCAGCATCATTGTTACAGCTGTAATTGTAACTATCAAGACACAGTTCTTTGTAATTAGAAAGTCAAGATGGTATTCAGCAGTATGGCAGCACAGACTTACATTTGTTAGGCTATTAGAAAAAAATGTTTACAGAGAAAACAGTGTCATTGTTTAGTGCTCTTAATTGACCATCTGCCTGGTAAAGAAATGTCCAAAGAAGGATAAATAAGACTATAGTACACTTATTTATTTATTTTCTTTGTGTAGTGAGGAAATTAGGAAAAGCAAGAGAGGAGGCAAACTAGATAAGATATTGCTAAATCAGGCTGCAAATGAAATCATGACAGGCATGCGTTTCTTTTTTTATTTCTTTTGGTGTCAAGACAAAGACCTATGGCCCCCTCCAAGTGTGCTTGGAGAAATATTTTAGATTGCCCCCACAAGTTCCTTGGAAAATTATTTCTATCCTTTTTCCTCGTTTTTTCACACGAATTCTCCCTACATGGACACTGAGCTCTAACTAACTTGCTTTGTTCTCCAATATGCAGTTTCTACAAATAAAGATGCCCTTCTCTGTGCCTTTTCTAAAATCAGTTCCTTTCTCCCCTCTAGCTACAGAAGTCTCACCCATTCCTTGAAGAGCTAGGTCATGCTTTTCCCAGCCCCACCTCCAACTGTCCCACCTCTGTGTCTTTTTCTGACCATCCAGAAAGACTGAACTCTCTCCCTGCTCTGAACTTCCGTAGCACTTACTATTTTTCCATTCACTTGGCAATGGGAAGTGACCTGTCTGGTGATGCTCTTCTGTTGTGCTGGAACTGCTATTCAAATTCAGCCGTGCCATTTGCACCCTCATATGCTTCTGTTTTGACTCTCCCTTTAGATCATAGAGTTCTCTTCCTAAAATCATGTCTTATTCTTCTTTGAATTCCCCCCAAAATGCCCATCACTTCTTCTAATTTTTTTTTATTTGATTCCAAAAAACAGACTAGCACGTGAAGTCCTGTGAAATGTCTATTTCATCTCTTGACAAAGCCAAGCAAACCCTCGCTGATTAGACCCTCATGACAAGTTTTAATTCTCTTCTACATCGTGGACACATATCAAGTGCTAGCTTTCTGTTAAGCATTGGGGATACGAGGGAGCATTTGCTGCTAGCCCTTGTCTGGAGTTCATTACCTCTGAGAAATGGTCTCCTGTGAGGTCATGTGTCTGGGTGAATGAGGAAATATACCAGAAGGTATGCTTCTTGGAATTTGATTCAAATTAACAAGAATTGATTTGGGCCAAGCTTTTCTGTGGTCTTCAAAACTCCAGGTTCACACTTATGGGCCTGTTCTGTTGTGTCACACTGGTACAAACCTTGTGGAAAAGGCTACTTCAGTTGTTATTGCCAGGAAGAAAGCACTGTGTAGCACCCACGACAGAGCTGGTCCCAGATTCAGTAATTTGGGTTCTATTTCATGTCCAAAAATCAAGGAGCAGCTGGTCTTGAGGAGATTATCTGTTGTGCTATATGGATGTCCTTCTGTCCAGGGTCTGCACTGAATTTCCTCCAAAGACAGTTAGTGACCAGGCTTATGCTCAGAGACCTATCTCTTCCAGGATCACAGATGGAAGCCCCCATTACAGCCATGCACAGATTTATCACAATATGGAAACACTTTGAGTAGGAAATGGAACAAAAATGCCAAATATGACCTGCCCCAATACCAGCCTCAAGTTTCAGTAGATTACTTTACTGGTTATTTCTTCTCTGTAGCTTCCTGGAGACAACAGAAACCTAGTTCCTTAGCAGACAGTCTTAAAGACTCATGCAAACATTTTTTGTAACACTTTTTCTGGCCCAATCTTTTTCTTTCCAACTCAGTGGTTCTTGGAATATTTTACATCCTGTACACATTTCATAGTTTCCTGGACAGTGCTTTCACCAGCTTTGAGGTTAAACTGACCACACCTTGTGCATAAGAATTAATATTGCAAGTAGGTTTGTATTTTCCTGCTGTCCGATTATCTTAAGCTTCAATAACGGCCATTTGCTCTTGTGCTTATCTCCTAGAAATCTTCTCAGGAGTTATTCATAGTTCACTCCCTTTTTCATTCTGGGTCTCAAATTCTCCCATATCATTAAGTTCTTTACAATTTCCCTATATGAATGCTAACCCTCGTGTCAAACAACCTTTACATATATCCTATACCTCATACCCCGCCTAAATTTTCTCCACAGTGAAGCTCAACAATGCGCCAGTTTTATCTCATTCACCCTCACTGGTATACTTTCAGGGCACACTATAGGTACTAAATAAGTATACCTTTAATAAAATAAACTCAGTTTCAGAGATTCTTGAATTGTTCCCTCACATTCAGTACATAGAGGAAAAAGTTCTCATGGTCCTGGGGTTCAATCCCATGTCAGTTATTTAGCAATTATGGGACCCTGAGAAAATTTTTTACTTCCTAAGCCTGTTTCCTTAACCTCAGAATAAAGACAATAATTTTGACTTCTTTAGAGTAGTAGTGAGCTTATGTTGAGACATGCTCCATGATAATATAAATGTGATTTATGTGATCACGTGCAATAGTCTAGTTCATTGACAGTACCTAAAACAAAAATATTTGGGAATAAATGAGACTTTTTAAAAAGGAACGAGTGGGGCATTTTAGAGCTAAAAGACCACATATACCAATCCTTTATTTTACCTGAAAGAACATTGCTGTGATCAGTGGGTTGGAGATTCTTTTAAGATCACATAGTGAACGCAATTCTCAGATAAGACCTAGGTCAGCTGACTACTAGGCAGGCTCTCTTTCAAGACAGTAGAGACGGTGGCCACCCACTGGTTCTTCACATTCCTCGCCTTTATCATTCTATAGTATCTCTGGGGAGGATAAAACAGGAGGTCAGAGTTGGCCCTGGGAAAAGCCAAAGTGGCTCCATTTCCTTGTAGGCACACCTATAACAATGATAGAGATATTGTCCAGCATGCAGGAGGCCCTGGATTCAATCACCAGCATTACAAAATGTAAGCTGATTAACTTAAAACATAGACACATTGAAGCCCAGAAAATTAGTTTACTTACTCTGAAAATCATCCAAATAATAATGGGAAGTTGAGGATTTAAAGTCAAAAGTTTTGCAATGTACAGACTTTAAGTTGCAAGAAAAAAAATGAAAATATAGCTAAGAGAGTATGACGACATATGAAATTTAACTAATATTTTTCTTACTTCATTTAAATGTAAGTGGATTTGATAATTGACTTATTAATATTAAAACATCAGTTTTACCTTTGTAGGTAAGTATAATTTATTTTAAACCTATTAGTACTTATCAAATAGATTCATTCTTATCTAAGCAAAATAACAGTGATATTAAATAAATAACACTACATTGGACATTAGATATGCCTTTTTTCCTCCACAGTCAAAGGAAACGTACAATCTGCCTGTGGACTCATATCCTAAGTGTTCTGTAGATATAGGAGAGGAGGAGGGGAAAAGAAGACGTCATTTATTCCTTCCCACCTTTGCCCCATTCCCATCTTATCAGCAGTGAAAGAGCAATAGTCAAGTTCATGCTTAAAAATACCAAGACCAAAATAGATTGAACTCTACTGTAGAGCTTCTTAAACTTCAAAGCTCAGATATATTACTTTAGAGCCTTGCTAAATGTGAATTCTGATCACTGTGTTTGAGATGGGGTCCTGACTTTTATATTTCTGTTAAGTTACTAGTGATGCTAATATTGCTTGCCCTAGAACCACACATTGTGCAGCAAGCGTTTAAGTATGAAGCTCCACTTAAAGTCTTGGGCTTGCCTCCTCATCACCCTTGGAGTGACCTTTGCCTAACTTCTCACCACTGCTGTGAGTGGGGGTTTGGTGCAGGACAGACTTGCGAGAGGCCTCTCCCTGATCTCATACTGGACATGTAATCGGCCTTGCTGAATGAGTCTAGTGCGTTATGTGCTCAGAATACTCTTTTCGTAAAATGGTAACATGATGAAAGCACGATGACTGCAGGCAAAGGAAAAGACATACTTCAGATATTAGGCCAGAAGATAAGCAGTAGGTGTTAGAATGCCCATGTCAAACATCCAGTGCTCTGTCAAATGGTACAGATTGAAGATTTCCTGAGAATAAGACCCAGACTTCATGCCCTCCTCTACTGCCAACTTCTCGGTACACTGCAGCTGAAGGATGAATTCTTCTTTTCAGTGGTTTCACAACTAGTCAAGTCAGTTACTTCACTGTGCCCCAAGGCAGAATATCTCTGTAATTTTGTTCACCTGAATTTTAGAACTCCAGTCCTCATCTTATCCATATGCCTTACACTGTAAGTCCGATTTGTACTATCTCCGAGAAGTCCCAAGTTCCTTAACTACTTACAAGCACTAGCACAGAGTAAGACGTAGGCATGAAATACATATTTGTGGGATAGATGAATAAAGAAGTTAATGACAATGAAGTGCCACATTTTGGCACCCTCAACATATAAACCAATTTACTCTTAATTTTCCACTCAGCCCTGTAAAATGTTTAGCTAAATGGAAGAAAAAAAAAGAAACAATTTAAATCTTAATATGGATTTGGAATAACTTAGCCAGATATACTGTGCCATTTACATTGGAAAAAATAAAGTAGAGGGACTCCCAGGAAGGTCTGATGACTTTACTCCAACATTTATAAAACTGCTCACGGGCCGGTGAGATGGCTCAGTGGCGTAAGCGCCTGCCTTGCAAGTGCAAGGGCCCGAGTTCGACTCCCGGATCCCACGTACGGAAAAGGGGCCGGTGATATCGCTCAGCGGCATGGGCGCCTGTTGGCGCGCGAGGTCCTGAGGTCGAACCCCGGCCCACAAAAAAACAAAAAAACTGCTCACATTTGTAAATTCTTCCCCTTGTTTTAGGCCTTATACTGAACCATAAAAATCATCTCATTTAGATCCTTTAAAAATTCTATGAGGCATGTGTTTTAATAACAAGATTGTGCAGATGAGGAATATATGGGTCAAATTCCAACACAGGGCAGTCAAAATGTCAACTCCATGTACCTTAGCACTAGGGTATTGCCCATTGTTTAATATCCCCCAGCATCCCATATACTAGCTGCTTTACTTTTATTTGTACATAGATAATTCTCCAAAGAAGAATGAAGGAGAGAGGAAAGAAATGAATGAATAGCTTTCTAGAAGGTTAGTACGTAAGTTATACCTTACAGTTTGATATCCTATTAAGAGCATGGGATATCATGCTACTTTGGTGCTTCAGCAGAAGTTGAAATTTACGTCCATTTAGCCATCAAGCACTCACATATCCCTAAAGAGTTTTAAGAACTGGCAGCTTTTGCAAATGGCAAAATGCAAATGACCCTTTGGAGGAGATCAAGACAACCTATAACCATGTCTGAAACTAGACCAAAAGAGATTCTGAAATCAGCAGTAACAAAGCCGTTCTGATGTTCTCACAGATCTTTAATACTTCTCTCTGGGAGCCTGGCTGGTTGCTGAAGAAAACAACTTCAAACACATGGTCTTCAGCACAGACTTTTGCACTTTTGTTCTCCCTACAGGGAATGCTCTTCCCTCAGATTCCTACCGGGACTGGGATGACCTATCTCTACATTCAAGCACCTGCTCTAATGTCACCAGCTCCAACAGACCTTTCTGGACCTAAAAGAAGCATCTTCTGTCACTTCCTAACCCATGACCTTGTACTTTCTTCAAAGCATTCATTATCTATTGAAATGTTGTGTATTGATCTGGAAGTCCGGTCTCCTCTCCACTAGTGAGCCAGATCTCTGAGACAGAGTGAGCTACTGTTCACCTCTAATCTCCAGAGCAGTGGTTAGTTTATATAAGATGCCCCCCAAATACACACTAAATAAACAAACCAATCGGCAGCACATACCTTGAACAGAATGCCCACCATTCCAAAATGCTGCTCACTTTACCCAGCTACTGAAGGCTAAAAACTTCTTAATAATTCTGTCCAAGGGGTACTTGGTTTATTCATAGTCTTTACGTCTCCTTTTCTTTACCTCAGCTCACCTCACCTCACAACATGTGGTCTAGGTTTCTTGAGTACCATCAGTATTTGCATGTGATGCATTCAGGAAAATGTTCTGATGTGTACAAAAGAATGTCTAGGGATGGAAAATGGCTTTTTCCTCCTCTGGGTGATGGCATAGGATCTTTATTAGGTTGGTGCCTTGCATGAGCCACAAGCCTCTTAGGGGGATAATCCTCCCAGCTCATCCCATCACCCTTCAACTTAGTGCCACTAGGCAATGATATGCTCTGGCTGTTATCTCTATCATCCTTGCGCAAAAAGGGCAGCTACCTCTTTTCAACATCAGTTTGTTCAGGGCCCATTTAGTATCTTCACTTGAATGGGAATTTTTTTATTTTTTCAGTGCTGGGGCCCAGGACCTTGTTTATGGCTAGGCAAGCAGTCTATCACCAAGCTATATCTCCAGTCAGCATCTTAAATTGGAAATGTTCGGTAACTACACCTGAGAACCCATGAAGGACTAAGCATTCTTATAACTTCCAGGCAAACATTGCATGAGAGTCTGTGGGAAATACTACTTTTGGTTTTCATGTGATGACAAAATCCAATGAATTTGATATCAAAAAACCAAAAATGTTTCTGACATGGTTTGGAGAAGGTTGTGAGATTTATATATTTGTATAGTCAAAGCCACATTCATACAATGAGATTCTTTACTCCCCCAAATCTATTTTATCCTACAACAGACCTTGTTTTAAAGGTACCTGCCCATTTAGTATGAATGACAGACTAATAAAATGAAGTCATTTTAATAAATGCCATATCAGAATATCCTATCTTCTAATGTGGCAATGCGAAATTTCAACACTAGAGGAAGTATTTAACATTTTACTTTAATACTTCTAATAAATATTTGCAATTCTTATGATAAAGCATCCCAGTAGAAAATGTATTTCCTCCAAAATTTATGTGGCTGCTGGCAGGTGGCCATTTTCTAATTTTCTGTCTCACTTACATACATTTATTACAGATTTCTGACTACCCCTTTTTGCTCTTTGACTATAAGCATGCTGTTTTTTCTAAGTAAGAATGTATGTGGTTGAAACCAAGGGTGGTAAACAAGAGCTTTCTGGTTTGCAAATTAGAGGGTTTGTCATATCCCTTTGCGGGGGGGGGTGGTCCTTCAACATCCATCTCATTCATTGCTACAATTCATTTTGAATTAAGTCTTCATGATGTAAATGGAACTTGAGAACCCTTTCTCAGTTCCTCAATACATTCAAAGGCTGGAGGCAGGTATATATTGATATATTAAGCTTTGAGCTTACTAACGGAATGCTTCATAATTTGTGAAATATTGAGTAATAAGAGGGAGAGGGGGAGAGAGAGAGAGAAAGAGAGAAAAACTAATATTCATGTTAAGTAAACTATATTTCAAATAGAAAGTGAAGGCAGTTAAGGAATTTCTTTTGTAAATTTGGTTGTAGTATTAAAAATTAACATTTTTAAGTTTGTTATCACCTCTTTGTGTGCATTTCTAACCTGGATTGGATATTTACACATAAAATTAGTGTATTATATACCTTAAAAATTTCAAACCAAAGCCCACTATTGCTGCTTTTTCCTATGTTCTTCCTTCTAACATGGTCAAAATCTAATCCCTCATCGACATGCTGGATTTTACTCAAAGTCATTTTCATTCTATGAGATAGAAGGGAAATCAAAGTATTTTTAGGCATTTCCTTTCTATATTATTCCAAATCTTTCTATCTCTATCTGTTCCCTCTCTTTATTTCCTCCTTTAATTCACACTGATACTGCCCTAGTGTATTTGCTAATTCTAAGTAACGACCACATCATTTAGGAATCATTCAATCAATGCATTCTCTCATTTAAATCATCCAACAGTCCTATGAGTCAGATGATTGCATCATCCCCATTTCACAGACAAAAAGAGAGGCAGAAAATCCGAGTGACTTGCCAAAGCTTACTCAACTAGGAAGTCTCAGCATTGGAATTCAAACCCTGAGAGTCTGACATCAGAAACAATGTTCTGAACCACTCACTAAGCTCCCCACCAGCAATAGCCATTGTAGAAACTTCATAACTGTTTTCTCCATTTGCTTTCTATTACCTTGGCTATTTCTCCTCATATTTCTGTCACCACTGGCTTACAAAACTATGAACTCATATTACAACCTACAAAACTTCCGATGGTAACTATTCACTTAGTCACACATTTATTATTTATTGCATTATTTAATTTATTCAATAAATATTTGTGAACCGCACATGAGGTGCCAGGTAAAGTTCAGGGGCTGAAGCTATGGTACAGATAAAAATCATCCTAAGTTCTTGACCAGTAGCTGCTAAGTAAGGAGATGTTGATATAACATAAACTGCGATGTTGTTAAGTGCTTTGAAGAAAAGGAAAGCAGAGGAAATGACTGAGGTAGAGAGGAATTGCTGTTTTAACCAAGAAAATAGGTTAGAACCTCTGCATTGAGTATCATTTATGTTTATCACTATACAAAGGAGGATGCTTTCAAGACCAGGGTGTGGGTGTGTTGGAGGGATGCGGAGGATACATCATCATGCAAGGGGAAAAGCTGGTCCACAGTGATTAAAGTGGGGCTCTTCTGAGCCTGTTCAGGAGCAGCTGGGAGACCAAGGTGACTAGAGACATGAGAGAGTGCTGAGAGAGACTGGGGGCCCAGGAGACCATGGTCGCCTCTTGTAGTCCCTGCTACTCATGTCTCTTTTTTTTCCAAAATCCTCCAAAAAGGAGACAACACTTTCAACAATGCACTACTTGCTGCATCCAAAATAGAACATGCCCTTACCACCTTACTGAAATCATGCATTCGAACGCCCCTCTTCTCTGACCTCCAAAATTATCTCATCCTTTAAAGCCTCTTTCTAATGCTACAATCTGCATTGATGCACCTCTTCTGTCAGATCCTACTGCAGCTCCCTCTCATCGGGAGAAGGGCAGCACTGTTGAGGAAGACCTCTGAGGTCAGGCAACCTCAGATCAAATCTCAGCACACTTTGCTGGCTGGGATTCTCCAGAGCAAATGAGGACATCTTTCCAAATTTCAGTTTGGTTTTGCTATTTTTAAATACAGCAGTAAGAGAAAAATCTCATAAGTTTTACAGAAAGGAAGTGAGATTGTCCTTTCACATAGCAAAAATCCAATAAATTTTAGCTTCACATTATTTTAAAGGATTTCTGAGATCTGGTGGCCCTTCTTGATAACCCTAATGCTATGCTCCAGTATTATGAATCTACCTTGATGTTTTCCTGAGAGATACTTCACGCACCGTGGGAGCAAGGACCATATCTAAAATATCATAGTATTTCCTTCCATTAGGTGCTAATAAAATGGGTTAAAATAATTGTTTATCCAAATCATCACTTTAGTATTTCATCTACAATATTTAGGTATAAATATTGGAAGGATTCTGAGAAGCCTAAAAATAAGTGTTTTTCTTCTTTATAGTAATGCTGAGATAAATGGGTTAAGAAGTATAAGCATATAGAAATTACCTTTATGACCCCTATGGGCAGGAAAGAGTCTTTGAACAAGACATAAAAGTAATAAACTTTGTGGGAAATTTAACTTATCATCATTAAAATTTTGGCCCATCAAAACTGAGTAAAATAACAAGGTGTAACTTACAGGAAGATATTTGCAATCTAATAATCAGTAAAGTTTTGTATCCAAAATTTGCATAAAACATATGCTGAGTTAAAAAGACATGCCTACAGGAAAAAAAAATGGATAGTAGGATAAAATGGAAATATTACAGAAAATGCTACACACATTGGGAATTAACAAATAAAAAATGATCGAAGTCTTTTGTATATGAGGAAAAAATATTAAAGACCTCAATTAGGTAACGTTTTATCAGGTAAAACTTGACACAACCATGTTGGAAAAAGATTTGGTATCAGTTTGTGAGTTTGAGCATCTTCATGCATTGTGGACCAGCCATTCTGCTTCTAGTTACATGAATTAGAGAAACTCTTCCTCATGTGTGTTGGGAGATATGCAGAAGGATGCTCACGAAACATTGATGATTAGAGAGAAATTCTAGAAATAGCCCTGGAGTTCTTCAGTGGGGTAATAAACATCAGGAACTGAATTGTATCCCTCAAATCCATTTGCCAAAAATTCAGTATCAAATGTGATTGGATTTGGAGATGGTGAGAAGGTAAATTTAAATGAGATCATAAAGGTAGAGTCCTAAATGAATAGGACTTATGTTCTCTTAAAAAGAGCAAGAGACATCAGGTGTAGACAAAGAGAAAGGCCAGATGACAAAATGAGAAGGCAGCTATATGCAAGCCAGGGAGAGAGGTTTCCTTATAAACCAGTCCTGTCTTTACGTTGATCTTGGACTTCAGCTCTCAAAACTGTGTGAAAATAAATTTCAGTTGTTTAAGCCACCTAGTACGTGGTATTTTGTTATGGAAGTCCTAGCCAACTAATCTGACACTCAGCCATTTATGATATATACACAATGGAACATTATATAGCAGTAAAAGTGAATAAACAACAGCTATACCCGGCAAGGGCATGAATCTTAGTGTATTTATTGATAAAATCATATCATAAAAGACTACATTCAACACTATATCATTTTAATAAATCTTAAAAATAACAAACCATATATAGTATTTACAGATATATACATATGGATTAAGACTTTTTTAAAGCAAGGAAATAGCATTCAGTTGAGGATAGTGGGAAGATTATGGGGTAATATGAGGAAGACATGTAGAAGTGATGCAATTGTAAACGTGGTTTTCAAGTCAGGAAATGAGTTTATAAATATTAGTTTGTATTATTTTCTTAAATCTGTTTATAGATAATATGATTCTAAGTACCAATTTCTATCTAAAAGAGACCAATAACTGCTTTGTTGGGATGGGGGACTGATTTGTCTCCATAGGCAAGTATCTTAGGCCATTTAAGCTGCTGTAACAAAACACCATCAGCTGGGTAGCTTAAAAACAGAAGTTTATTTCTCACAGTATTAGAGGCTGACAATTTCAAGACCCATGTGCTAGCAGATTCGGGATGTAGTGAGGGCCTGTTTTCTGATTCATAGATAAAGCATTTTCATTGTGTCTTCACATAGTGAAAGGACCAAGTGATCTCTCTCAGGCCTTTTTTACAAAGCAGTGATCCCAATCATGAGGGCTTCATCATCACGACTTAATCCTCACCCAAAGGTCCCACCTCCTATTACTGTCACTTTGGAGATTTGGATTTAACATAAAATTTTGAGCTAGACACAAATATTCAGACCACAGCATTAATATATATATATAACTTCCAAATTTTTAAAATTTTTGATTACTTTCCCCTTTCCTTTACAATCTCTACCTTCTTTATTTTTATTTTTTTTACATTTAACTTCATTCTGTATAAAATTTAACATTAGAGAAATAGTGAATTTCATTATTTTTTGTTATGGAAAATATCCCACTAATATAACAGGTGTGTGAGAACACAATACTCAGAATTGATTCTAGTGTAGAATTAATTCTCAGTTACTTATAATATTTAATTTGTGAATGCAAAGTACCCCAGTTACTGAAAAGATAATTGACTTTTCTCTGAAGTCTCTCAGTCTACATATTAATTTCATCTTCTCTCTCAGACCCACATGCTCATTGGAACTCATTGGTATTATCCGTGTGTACTTAGAGAAGTTGCAGTATCAATAAATTTGTCAAACATCATCATATCTGGTCTGTTGGGCAGAATTTGTTTATGTTATCCCAATTCTATAACCATACAGCATTGAATAACTGCCTGCCAACAATTTATGGATTCTTTTCTATTTTACTAGTCATATTTGCTTTTGAAGATTAGGTATTCCTATAAAATATCTACATTAAAATACCGTAGTAAAGTCTCTAGAGCTGAGGAAGCAAATTTTCTGGTGCCTGATCATTTTTTAAAAATTTATATTTAAAAAATATTTACTAATGTATAACATTCTTCACAAAGTTATGGGACCACAGCACATGTACAGAATAGGCAGAGTAACTATGTTTAAGGAATTTTCAATATGATGTATATATTGATATGAGTTGAGGATGTTGCAGGGATGTGGTGTGATATTTTCACAGACTAAAATATTGTATTTTGGTGATAGTTTTTGCCACTTTCCCTGTCCTAAAAATCTTCAAAAACAAACTGTCCGTCATGCCACATGGAATGTCTTATGACAATCATTGGCACATTTAGCTTTAATTAGAAAGTTTTGTGTAAGATTTTATCCCAAATGCAGTTTGGGTTGTTAGATTATTATTATTTTGTATTTTTCTTCAAAAAATTTGTTAAAAGTGAAATATGATTTCAGTATTACAAATTCAGAGTGAGTCCCATCAACACCACTATAACCAGCTTGGAAAGTCTGGTGGTTGAAATTCAGTTTCTTTTTCCCAGAGTCCAATCTATCTTGTTGGCTGGCTGTGTCTGAGGAGGAAATGCTGAGGAAGTGATGGACTGTTCATAGCACCACAGGTATAACAATCAAAGGGGTTCCTTTCACAGATGATGTTAAAGTTTAAACTGCACTAATTTCTCTTTTAAAATAAGAGTTTACTCTGTTCCTTCATTCAGTGAAGTTCATTTTCCTTCTGATGCTAAATCGGTACATCCCAAAGGCACGAATGTGAAAGCAGACTTCCATATTCTCTAATTATCTTTGGCGGAATTAGTATCATCAAAAGAAAATCCCACAGAAATCAACTGACACAAGTAGAACAGGAAACCGTATGTCATTTAAAAAGTCATCTGTTGTTGAGACTCACCCGCGGGAGCACGGAGTTTTGTAGCTAGTCCTGTCCCCAGGGATCACACCGCAGTCTACTGGGGAAAAGGAGTAAGACGATAAGACCCAGGACAGGTCTCTCAGTTGTCCTACTGGATTATTTCAAGGAGCACTTCATGCTGGCACAGTGGTACGAGCAGTGTTTTGCAGCTGGTTGTACCTATGCTCTAAGAACCAACACTTCCACTGGCAGGTTTACAAGTCTTGGCATTTGGATTCAGGGCTAAGTTTTCTGTGAACATGCATTAAGTGTCATACTGGGACATTGCATCAGGTAGCAATCGAAGTTGCTCCTTCCTTGAAAATTGACCACCGTCACTTGGGGAGTCCAATCAGGCCTTTTGTGTTCTTTTGTAATGAATTTCCATTTAGTTCTTACTTTTGCTGGGTGAACTGGAATCCATAAATTTAAAAGAGAAGGCTACTGGCCATTATGGGAGCTGTAATTCAGTCCACAGGAGGTCTTGGTAAAATACATAGTGGCCGAAACCCCATTCCCACAACTTACGTCTATCAGAAACTATATTGAATTACAACTGGGTAATGTCATGCATTATCCTATTTGTAATGACAACAATCATGCTAATCCATTACAATTTTTTTTTTTTTTGTGACACTGAAACTGAATATTTCCTCCAGCTAGCCTCTTACACCAAAATGCTTCTTTCCCATCATGCCTCTTAAGAACAAAACTGGATCCCACTCTTTGGCACACTCTAGTCTTTCCGTTTCTATTACGATACTTCATTAGTTTGCCTGACTCATTGCATTTTAGCTTTGAAGAAGGGTGAAAGTAGCAAACACTTGAATTCAGTCACCTCTGGCAGGGAGGGTCTTTTCTTCCAAATATTTCAGCTATTTCCTCCCTGCTGGCTTGCTATCATGTCTCTGTCCCTGTGAGGAGCAGATAAGAATCCACGCCCTCCCACCTTAGGCATCATAAATATCTTTTAGATAATAGATAATTCACCTGATCTTATGTGTTCCTCTGCACTTAAGAGATTCTCAGTGTGAAGAGAAAAATGCATTTTGATTTGAGGCATTCCTTCGTTTTATAGGGGTGCTAAATTATATCCCTATAATGGTGGGGGAACTAAAAACTTCTCCCATTATGAAATGTCAGCTTTATCTCTTTCTTCCCCCCTTCTATAACCTCAAAAGAAACATGTGAAAAGCTACTCAATTCAATAAAGAGCAATATTTCCGATACATAAACCCATGTTTTTGATATTAAACAAATGTGTGTGGACAACATGAACTACGTGTACATGTGTAAAGTAAGAAAATATATTTATTAATTCTAAATTTTCGAAAGGAAATGTGAAGCTCTGCACAAAGCAGTCCAGTCCATTTTGGTATGCTCTAAAGATTAACATATGTGACCTTATACTGAACCTGGGTCAAATTTACTAGGTTTAATCTCTCCTTCTGAAGCTGACCTGTCAGTTGTATTTTTTTCTGCAGGATATTTTCTCAAATTTTTTTATTATTTTTTATTAGATTTATCTTAAATCTCCTCTCCACAATCTCTGTATGATTTCTTTTTCATTAATTCTGGATCCTTCACAATCCTGATGAGCTATTCTCATAGTATATACATTTAGGATGACTTCCCAGTAGAGTACATTTAAATATTGTCTTATGTGGGTTTCACCTAACAGAAATCTGAGTCAAACACTCATTGTACATAGTGTATTTGGGAGGCGATCCCAGGAAAATTGAGTGAGGCAGGGTACAAAGTCAGAGAAGGAGAAAAGCCTGTAGAGTATGTGTTAATGAGCTGACTACTGCTGTGGGCAACGAGGCTCCATTGCACTGAGGACCTCCTGAGAAACCAGGTAGAATGAGTCTCAAAATCATTCCACAAGTGTTAGGCAGCTGAGGTGTGTATCCAACCCGTGCTTCTCCCCCAACATGGAGAACACCGCACCAGGTGTATGTCAACTCCCAGCACCTCTTTTCTGTGCCTTGCTACAGCACATGCATAAAGGTGTTGGGGGAAAATCTCCAGAAAAGGCAAGATGTGTGGGCTTTTGAGTTGTGAGTCCACTGCAAATTATCTTGGCAGCAGGGGCATTGAGACAGTTTGAAGATTACAGTACAGAACATCAGGGAGGGTTGTACAATGCCAAACTAGTGATACAAATCAGTGACTCTGGCCAGGTAAAGTAACGGGGAACATCGGGCCTGTGGATGTGCAGAGTTTAAATCCTACCAAGAAGCATTACATCCTAAACAAATAATGCTAATCATTCAGACACTATGCCAGGTAAAGCAAATATGTTGGCCAGTTTGTAACCCTTGCAACAATAAGAAGGAAGGACGGTGGCAAATTTGAATGTATGTTTCATCTAAAAGAGGCTGTCCACCATCTGCTTCAGCTGCTCACCACCATTCCAGAGTATGAGCCAACATTGTTAGATTTTCTGATCTTTTTTCCATGAGACTATAAAAAAAAAAAAAAAAAAGTCATGATTTTGAAGGAAATATCTTAACTCTTAGGTACTATATAACCCGAATTCATTTGGGACCCATGAAGACCGTTTGGGGGAATCCACCTCCCATGTACATGCTTTGCTCCCAAGGAAATAGCAACACCACTGGGATGGTGGGAACTCAGAACCTCAGAAGCATGATAAATGACTCATTTGTACAACTCTTGGTAAAGTGGTTTTAATAGTGTGTGCTTATCCCATAAAACATCACATTTCCAAAAGAGCTAAAAATGAAGAAAGATTAAGAACATGCAATGTGAGCAGAAAGCTGGGCAGTCTCTATAGCTAAATAAACTTAAGTTCTTTTGAGCCTAACACCTTTGGGGTGGAGTGAGGGGATCCAAAATAGGTATATAGTTTTTCACCCTTGTTAATATAATCCAGGTTAAAGCAGCAATGTTTTGCATCAGGAAAATTTAAGATAGAGCTTTGATCTCCTTCCTATTAAAATAAACTAATGTGTTATCCTGACCTCAAAAATGTAGTCTTAATTAGGGGCCTTGAATGAGATAATTGACCTTAACATTGCCTTCAGCTCAGGGCACAAAGCTGTTATCAGAATGACTTACTGAAAAGTAAGCCATCTGGCAATAAGTACAATTTATTTAATAATAATTCTACATTTTAGAATTTTAAGCTTCCAGAATTCATATGCCACAAGGGCAAATACTAGCTTTGCAGTGCCTAAGAAGGAGACAAAAGTGTGTTGGAATGAAATCTATGTTGAAATCATGAATTAGTAAGACATACAGTTTTTGTTTAAATATGAGTATTTTTGACATTTTTTTGACCTAGCTTGTTTGCATCTTAAAATTATTTGATGGGCAAATGTCTCTTCTGTGTATCTCAGGGAATGTTTTTTTAAGCATTAGCCCAAACATTTGAAATAGAGAAGTGCAGAAAGAACACTGGACTAAAAATCAAGAGATGTCATTCTTAGTGACCCTGGGAAAACATTTTATATGATCATCTTTAAATTCCTCAAGCTTATATAATTACTGTCTTTTTACTTTGATCTTTTTTTTTCATCTCATCTTTTGCCTGAAAATCAAACTATGCTCAATTCTTACTAAGGAGAACGCTGGGCAAAATGTAAAAGAGAAAAACCTATCTTTGTACTTTTCAACACGTTCTTTCTGGGCCGCTGAGATAGTTCAGCGGCATAAGCGCCTGCCTGGCAAGCGTGAGGTCCTGAGTTCGACTCCCGGAACCCACGTAAAAGGAAAAAAAAAAGGAGCGGGTGATATCGCTCAGTGGCACCAAGCGCTTGCTGGCAAGCATGAGGTCCTGAGGTCGACTCCCGGTACCCACATTAAAAAGACCTTCTTTCTGGTTCTTATTTCTCTTCCATGACCAGCTTTCTCCCTCAGTATCCCCTCCCCATAACAATGTATCACTTTGTCTCACCAGAAACTTTTACTCTCTCCCCAAATACGGTTCTCCCTCAAGATCTCCAGTCAACTATTTACCCCACAGTAAGAAAGATTTAACAGTTGCAGTCTTTTGTTGAATTTGCAGGTATAGCTGGTTGTAGAGTTAAGGCTTTACTCTCCTGCTATGGAAATTTGAGAAATAAGTATTCAAATGGGAACAGTTTTAGAGTGCTAGTGAAGAATGATTTCTGCTCCTCTTTAGGCTAGGAAATGGGGTGTACAAACAGGATGGAAATTCATGGCTGAATCTGGGGGACAGGTTTTAGAGACAGACTGTGGTAGGGCCAGGAATAGAGCTCAGGTCTTCCATGTGTGTCACATTATATACATTAATTATTTATTAGATGGCTATCTACATACCAGGCAAGTGCTGGGATCACAGAAATGAATATAACAGCATTTACCCTTTAGGATTCAAAGGCCAGTGGAAGAGATGGAAGGAGGTGTAGGGTGACAGACAGGTCAGCACAGCGCTTGTACCATAAGGCTCAAGTGTGGCCTGGTAAGATAACATTTGGCTTAGGTCAACAGACCTCATTCTTCTATTCAGTCTTTTGCAGATAACTTCTGTCCACACTAACCTAATGAGAATGTGAAGCATTTTTTCCCCAAGTTTTTGTGTTCTAATAAATCATCTTTCTTTTCCAACTCTCAGTTTCTTATCCTTGCTGTCAGATCACTACCATTTTTGTAGTCCTACTTCCCTGACTCATACACCGCAATCCTTGTCTCTGATTTGGACTCCTCAAAATCATTCCCGGGTCTTCCCTGCTGTATCTGTCAGAGAGCTAAAGACAATCTCCAACTGCTTCTTTTTCTCTGAGTTTTAATTCAGTGTACTTGACCTGGTGCTTCATGCCCCAATACTAATGATATACCCAACCCCCCAAAAAAATATCCTCTGGGAAACGAGAAGAAGAAATATAAAATAGAAATAGAAGTCACAAAGTGTGACCTGGGCTTTGACAGTGAGAGAGAGAAGAAGGCATTTAGGCCAAGCGTTCAACATGCCAAATGTGGGGGGTGCGGCCAATTTGGTATGTTTGGAGAACAGCAAGAGGTTCCATGAAAAAGTGGCATCTGCAGACTCTTGACCCATTACACTAGATTGTTTCATAAGAAAGAAACATCGACACGTAATCAAAAGGGGTAGTTTTTTTCTCTCTTTAGGCTCAGAGTCCCTACTCCACAATAAAAGTATGGAAAGGAGAGAAAGAAATTGCCTTGCAAAAGAGAAAGTTTTTAGAAAAAATCTTGCTATCACTAATTTGATATCACTAAGCATCACAGTTATTGGTAGAAATAGCTATTAAAACTATGTAGGCCCCCCAAATTTTCTCTCTTTGATCCCAAAATCTAATACACACACACACACACACGTACACACACACACACACGTACACACCCGCACCTCACAACAACCACCCATATCTCCCAGCACTTTCCACTCAGCGCCCTCCAAAGCAACCTCCTCTCATTTTGCATGTGGCCCTGAGATTTTCCCTTAACAATAGGTGAGGTCCATCTTTCTGATTTTAACTTCTCCCTACCAGGAGGTAAAGATCTATCTTGACAAATCATTTAGAATTGCTGGAGGAATATTAATAAAACGTGAATGTGATTCCTGCAGCAGTGAAGAGAATCCCTGAGAAGTCTGAAAGCTTCCGTGGGAGATTAGAGGCGGCTGGGAGGAAGTGTGCTCTCTGGTAGCGGGCTCCCAGCGAGGATCTCTCACTATCCAGGAATCTCTAATTACTAATACAGTACATGAACAGTATGATATGTCCTTACAATTGCAGACGCCTTTTCAAAGATAATCTTTAATAGTTTATTTGACAACCTGTAAAATTATAGAAAATTATTAGTCTTGGGAATTACAAAAATCCCTGTAGTACAGTCAAACAATAAAATTATAATTACCTGTAGGTAATTGAAATTTAACTGTGTTTTTATTGTATATTACACATCAATAGCAACATAAGTTCAAGAGGTTTTTTTTTCTTCTTGCATTTTTGTTATAGAACCTGAGAAAATGGACAGCATTGTTGGGGACCTGTGAGTTCCTGTCACAGTACTGAGCTTGAACAATTTCGATTAAAGGCCTATGGTTGAGATTGTCATTAGACCTGCATTAAATTACATATCTGGAGTGTTAAAAAATAAAGAGTACAGTAGCTTTTTCTCAGCTACCTAAGGTAGGTAGTTAAGGTCCTGATTATCTTTAAAGGTCTATTTTTTCCCTCCACTGAAAGTCATTGTTTCATTAAACATAAAACACATTTAAGAACACTAAACTGTGAAGACAGGAATATTAGGATGGCATATTCCAAAGTACCTTTGTTCTATATTCGTTGCTCTGGGTTGACTTCTGTATTGTATAATATGATTTTATTATTTAACTCTCACTCAGGTGAACTGACAGAACTGGCATTGCTTTTTAATTCTTCTAGGTTTGGATAAAGTGAATACTTGCTTACCTCCTCTTCCTCATTAAACCAACCATTCCACCACCCTTCAAGAAAAAAGTAATTAAAAAACATGTAAGTGTCTTTAAGTTAAGCAAGGTGCTGACATTTCAATTATACCCCAGTGCTTCTCCTTTGAATGACAGAAAATTCAAAGCATTTTCAGGCCTTATTCCTCTGTTTCCTTTGTTTAAAGTTTTTTCCCAGCTGAAACAGTGGTTTAACTGAATGTAAAGACAGTAATCGACCTGCACATGGTTAAAAAAAAGAGTCACTGGCTAAAGGGCTTGTTCTTTTGAAGAAATTATTTCCACTCTTTGCTGCTCCCCCTTATCCAGATCTTTCCTCCATCCTTGTCCCAAGTCCTGGAGCCTTGCCATTTCCTGTCTGCTGACATCCCTACAAGGATTTTTGGAGAACCATGGACAGCCTTTTGAAGCCTTTATCCAGAGGTAACAGTTTTAGTACAAGTGGTCTGACCCAGTTCCTTGTCTATGGTTTGGAGAGCAACGGAAATTAAAATCTTCTTCTATTTTACCTGGAATTTTCTGATTTTCAACTCTTTGTCTGGAAATAAACAGGGTCAAAGAATGTAGAATGTTCAGAACTGATATAAGAAATTAGTCAGCTGCCTCCTGCCATCCTTTCTTCTGTAAATAGTCTGAGGGTCCATTATGGGGGGACAAGAAGCCTTCATCTTCCATGGTCATTGCTGGGTATTTATTGGTACATGAGGCAGAAGAAGGAAGATCTGATCTTTCAGGCTTTTGTCTTACTTATACTAAGTAGACCAAGAGAAAGAGGATGGAAGAAAATGATGTTCAGAAACAAGGACATCAGATCATTTCTTCCCATGTCCTCCTTCATCAGTTCATTTAAATATGCAAGAGCAAACACTAGAAAGAACACATACACACTAATTTTTACATGAGATATCATCAAGATTTCCTATCTGCCATGGGCTAAATTGTCTTCTTCCCAAATTCATATAGTGAAGCCTTAGCCCCCAGTATAATGGTAGCTGGAGATAGGGCCTGTAGGAGATAATTAGGCTTGCATGAGGTCATGAGGGTGGGTCCTGAGGATGAGATTAGTACACTTATAAGAAGAGATACCAATGAGCTTGTTCTATCTCCCATTGCATATGTGCACAGAGATGGTGTGAACACACAGCAAGTTGGTAGCCATCTATAAGCCAAGAAAGAGTCCTTACTAGAACTTGATTACACTAGTACCCTGATCTCAGACTTCTATCCTCGAGAACGGTAAGAAAATAAATTCCCATTGTTTTAACTGCCTAGTCTATTGTATTTTGTTATGGCAGCCTGAGCTGACTAATGCGCTATCTGACAGTTGAAGTCATAATTTCATTAGTCTTACAAACCAATGTTGATAAGTGATCATATCAAGCATTTATTTCCAGAAAAGATAGCCCTCTGAAAATTAGTTCTATATAATGATTTAATGAATCCCCTTAGAGCACTTAATATTATCTCCTACACAAAAGTAGATTAGAAATATATTTACTTAAATCCAGATTGTGAAGTATTGACAAGATAGCATATTGCCCTCAAATAGATGAAAACTCAACATGGATAATATCCCTCTACAGATTGGGGAAAATTTATCAATTTTGGAACCGATAAACTAATGATCATGTAAAATATTGACTTGGTATGACTTTTTAGAAACAGGAAGTAGCTCAATTTTGCTTTCCTTGCTTTCTTTACCTACTGGGAGACAAACTCCACGAAGGCAGGAACTCTGTCATGTTTATGACTTTCATTCTCACAATTCTTTACTGTTCTCAAACTTAAATTCTAACTCTGCATACTTTGGGCCCTAACTGCTTTGCTCCTCTGGCCTCCACCTTCCCTCATGTCTCTCCAGTTATCAGGCCCCTTGCTGTCCATGACCCGTGAATACAACTGTCCTGCTATTGTCTGCTTTGCCATTTGTATGCTTTGCCGTAAAGATATTTAGTTCTCTGTTCACCTTCTCAGAGTTGTCTCTTGGACTACACTCCTAAAATTCATATCCCTTCAAATTAAGCAGTCTATTTCTCCTTAGTCTGCTTTATTTTTCCTCTGAGTATTTGTCAACATTTAGAAAGATATTTTAGCGCTGATAAGCACGCAATGTTTCTTAATTGTTTAGAATTTAAGTAGGTGCAAGCATGCCAGAGTAGAAATTAGGTAAAGAAGTCCTAGCGACTTCAAGTTACTCAGTGTGGCCCCGAAGTCATTAACTGAAACGGGGTCTACAGAAGGGGTTTGTACAGAGGGGAATAATGGATCATTGATGAATTATTTTGATTTTTATATAGACATTTGTCATTTCTCATTTCTAAAATGAAAGCAGGTGATCTATGCAGTGTTAAGTATTCTGCATTGGGTCCAACAGTTCAGCATTACATTGAGGAGATAAATGTGGAAACTATCGAATCCATAATAAGGTAAAACCTGGTTTCTACCAATTTAATCTCTATTAAAAGCCTCATAAACCACGTTTTGGTAAAAGGGACTAATATCTAACTCACAGCTATGCCCAGCTTCTAACTCAATTGGCATATGTTTCTTCATATTCCTTTTTAGAAAGTCAATGGTTTATGAAATTATCCAAATATCTGAATCCCTCCCTAGCCAGAAAGAGTCACTAAATGCAAAAGAATTTAAATTGCACACATAATCTCCTCAGACTCCCCCCAAGCCTCTTGCCAAGTGTGACCTTCAGTTTTAGGAAAAGAGCACACGTGAAACTCAGTGAATTTTGGGTGGGTAGCTCCATGATTTTGACTCAATGTCCTGATTTTAATTCAAGCTGTTGAAAGGTGAGGCTTAAAAACAGCAAAATGCTAATCTTCCCATACTGTCCCCAAACTTTTCTCAATTCCTCTCTCTACTTTAGAAGGTGTAAACTTTTCCTTATTCAGCATCCGCTCCTCACTTGCACAGCCCTGTGGGAATAAAGGGATGAGTACCTCCAAGACAAAACTCTCAGTAGACATCATTTCCTGAAGTCTCTTCAGAGAATGCCAGCCTCAGCGGGGGGTCTGATGCTCAAGGGTATTTGAGGGGCCAATGGGTCTTTCTCTTTCAGTATGGATGGTATTTTTTGTGCAGTTTTTCTGGAGGCTACTTGATTGAATTTTATCTTCAATCTTATAGGAGATTTGAAAGGTATCAAAATCAAGTTAAAATTCCAACCTCTGGCTTTCTGAAAGAGTCACATCTCTTGTTGTCTACTTTAAAATGACCATCATTTTTCAACATTCCTATGGCATTTGGGAATCTCTTCAAGAGCTTAGCTATGTGTATTATGCAGAGGTCAATGTTTCTCTCCCATTGTGCGTATATAATACGTGGCAAATTTCTATAGATTCAAGGTTATCAAAGAGGTGGGTGTTTTTTTAGTCTGGAGGGGACCTCACTCTGTCCTAAGTTTCATATGCTTTTTAAGTGTTTCCAACTGAAATCAAAGGCCTGGTTGATAGCGTCTTTGCACATTCCTTCCAGCTCTAGGAGTCCAGGTTTTAGCTCAGTCCCAGATAATTCCTGTAGTGAAAAAGTGAAACTTCTGTTCTAGCTAATTCAGTCTTTGGCACATTTGCTACTTTTTTTGAGAAGCCAGAGGCGATTTACAAGAGAACTTGCAAAGCCATTTTGCCTGAACAAATTCTCTATCTGGTGATTCACTGAACATTATCTCATATTTCTTAAAGAAAGAAACTAGGGATGGACTTAGAAGGCCTCATACTGACATTTACCTGCCAAGAGAACTTACTCGGCTAACTCTCCAGGAACAGTTGTAAATTTACATTTAAAAACTCTTTCGATGTAATTTCCCCCTATTCTTTTGCTTCTAATATCCTTAGGTTAGTGAAATTGCAAGTTGGGGACCTGTCTATACATACATATCAGAATAGCTGAAATTAAGAAGAATTTTTTTTTATAAAAAATAATCTGCTTCCTATTTCATGAGACCCACAAATGAATTAAAGAATTTTTAGTCAGTTTTGTGGTACCTAAGAACAATGCCACTGAAAATGCATTTCACATTGCCTCTTATGGAAAATACAGTGATGCCCAAGATCCTTGTTATCCAAAGAAGAAAACAGCGTCTGTCACGGTGAAGGGGGCGCTATGATCCCACGTGGGCTCTGCTATTCTTTCTGAATGCTCTGAATTTCCCAAACCACTGCATCACTAAAATCCAACCCTTTGCCTACTTGTCACTCTGGTCATTGTGTCACCAGTTAGTGGGTCCTTCCTTTAATGATAATGGAAATTAAAACTAATGTGACAATAAGGATTTACAGGCAAAGGCTTTAATTAGAAAGTAAGAGAAAATAAGGAAAGGACTCTAGCTTGGGGAGCAGCTGAAGGGAGCACTGATGAAGAGGATCAGACTGGCCCTCTCACAAGATCAGGGGCCAGCTTTTAAATATTAGCTGAGGTGGGCCAGGGTCCCTGGGATCATTACTCAGTTCTGGTTTCCATAGCTCTGGAGGGATCCCTAGGATATGAGAGGAAATTAGATTCTCATAAGATGATTATTTCTGCTTGGGGCAGTCCCCATCACATGATGCTCTGCTGGAATAACCCAAGATGACCCTGGGTTTAGGGCAGTGGAGGCTTCTGGGCATAGCTGACTGCCCCTGTAAATGTCTTATCATGGTGTCTTTAGTCTTGAAAGGGGATGAGATAGACTAGGTAAATTTAAAACTAACAGAACTTGTTCTGTTGACTTTTCCTAAGTTATTAACATTATTATATCAAAAGTTTTAAGGCAATAAAGGATACAAAATGAAGGTCAAGATTTTTTTTTCTTTTTTACTTTTAGTTGACTTTTGTAACGTATCTATAGCCCCAAGTGAAGTCACTGGTTTTTAGCAAAAACTGCTTTTTAAATCTTTTAATAAATCTTATCACAAAGCTCAAATCATATATTTTGTGAGTAACAGGTTAAGAGCCCAGGAGTTTGTTTATCTTCTGTCCCTATATTGATCTCTGACTATGTCAGCTGGGTCACCTTCATGGGCCGGCCTGGTGCTCTGGAAGTCTTTGCTTTGACTATGTCGAGTTCTATACGTCCCTTCCTTTCACAAAGACAGATGTATGCTGCCATTTGAGGGTTGTTTCTCCTCTCTCACTGGTTGTATCACTTCTGCTTCTGACCACCCCCGCTTTCCCCAAAAAGAACATCAAAAGAATATCTTCCCGTTAAGTTGTTTGGCTTTCTAGCCCGATTGTGCCTAGAAAAATTGGAATGGCCCCGACTCCTGCTCCTTCTCAGATGTTGCTTTCTTAAGGCCACATTCTGGTTCTTGTTCAGCTGATTTTCTTTGTTGTTTCCATTCTTTAATTTGTAATTCTCTCTCTGACCCTTGCTGATATTTGACTTTGGATCTTGCCTTCCTTTCTATAGTCCTCCTGCACCATTAACTCTGGGGGCAAGTATCTGGGCCAGTCTATTACGGAAAAAATGCCAGGAAAAAGAAAATAGAGAGGACTGGATTATGAAAGGGTGTGAGGTTCACAGGGCCCAGTGAAATGGAAATGCTTCACACAACCTTACCTAAGGAACGAGACCAAGACTGAATTGTACTGATGAACTTATATCTGCATTCATTTGATTATCAACCCAATAGTACCTGTTTGGGACAAGTACTCCATTTCTAGTCTTCTCTTTTATAAGATCGCTCCATTATTATTTCTTCTCACTTACAAAAGTCTTGCATTTACACAGCCATCTTCCAACTCCTCCAGAGTGTTCAGAAAGAATAAGTTATTCCTACTCTGAGTCAGAGAAGAGGATTGATTCAGGCTCTTTTCACTCACTTTGTCCCTGGCAAAACACAGGACGCTTATCTGAAGCACAGAATGACAAATCTGAGGCTTCCACTTACAGGCTCATAAAACATTTATATTCTTATTGATTCAATCAATCAATCAATCAATCATTTAACTGATATTTATTGGGTAAGAACCTATTGTGTGTCAGGTATCATTCTTGGCATTCAGGAGAGAGCAATGAATAAAAAAATTCCCTGGTCTCATGCAACTTACTTATTAGAGGATTAGATTGAGGGGTGACATAGGTATTCTTTCAGGTGTTGACAAATTCTATGAAGGCAAATCTTGAAAGAAAAAGAGAGTAAAAACAATAACGAAAGAACTTATATCATTAGGTGCAGTGACAGGAAAAGCCTGTATCACTAAAGTGCCATTGGAGTGAAAAAATGTGGGAATGGGCCACATGGATGTCTAGCAGGAGAGAGTCTTAGATAAAGAGAGCAAGAAATAAAAAATCTTCTAACAGAAGAGTGCTGGTCTTATTAGGGAAACAGCAAAACTTAGAGTCACCTAGTTGCTTTGTCTCCTATGAGCACCCATAGATTTTGCATGTTCCAAAAACTAATACCCGCATGATTATGATCACTTGTTTAATGCTTACCTTTCCCTCTAGGCTACACATTACATGAAGCAGGGAGTAGGACTGCTTGGTTGCCCCCACATCCCAGTACTTCTTCAATACCTACTACATCAGAGGTGGGCCATAAATAGTAATCAAATGAATAAGTGGATGTCTGAATAAACTGCTCTATAAAATGAGATAATGCACATAAATCTTTTAGCTCAGTGTCAGACATATACTACAAATTGAATGGAGTTCAGGGACAATATGTTGCTGCTGATACAGGTGATGATGCAACTCGGGAGAAGATGTACTTCTCTCTGAGTATGGAAAGAGTGTTCTGATCTGGGGACGAGTCTAGGCCCTGCAGCAAGAAAGTCACTTGAAGTCCTTCTGCTTAAAACACTTCCATTTGGCTTGTGGTCTGTGTAGCTCCAGGGATAGCAGTAAGTGCACCTACAATGGCATAGACATGTTCAGTTTTTTCTCAGTATATGTGTGGGATTGGTTCCAGACCCCCATGGATTCTTAAATTCATGGATTCTTAAGTTCTATATAAAATGGTGAGGTGTTTGCATATAACCTACCCACAAAGTCCTGTATGCTTTAAATCATTTATAGGCTACTTAAAATGCCCAATGAAATGTAAATGTTATGTAAATAGTTGTTATATTGTATTGTTTGGTAATAATGATAAGAAAACAAAGTCTATAAATCAGTTTAGATACAATTTTTTTAAACGTTTCAATTCAAGGTTGATTGAATCCACAGTGATATATAAGACCAATTGTAGTTAACAGCCAAAGACGGAAGAAATATTTATCTTTTTTTTTTTTTTTGTACCAGGGATTGTATCAGGTTCTTCACACTGAGCTACATCCCTAGCTTTTTTTTTCATTTTTTATTTTTGACACACGGTCTTGCTAAGCTGCCTCAGCCTCCCAGCTTTCCATTATAGGCATGTGCCACCACGCCTGACTACTATTTAACTCTTAATTTTCTCTAACTTCCTAAATAAACAGCAAATTATTGAGAAAAAAAATTGAATTATGTAAAATGAAAAATACTCTCCAACAGAAGGATTAATAAGGGCTGGTGAGATAGCTCAGTGGCATATGCGCCTGCCTGGCGGGCACGAGGTCCTGAGTTCGACTCCCAGTAACCACATACAAAAAAAGGGCAGGTGATATCACTCAGCAGCACGGGCGTCTGGTGGTGCACGAGGTCCTGAGGTCGACTCCTGGTACTCACAAAAAAAAAAAAAAAAAAAAAAAGAAGGATTAATAAAGGAGAACTCGGGCCGGTGAGATGGCTCAGCGGCGTAAGCGCCTGCCTTGCAAGCGCAAGGGCCCGAGTTCGACTACCGGATCCCACATACGAAAAAGGGGCCGGTGATATCGCTCAGCGGCACGGGTGCCTGTTGGCACGTGAGATCCTGAGGTCGACCCCCTGGTACCCACAAAAAAAAAAATAAATAAAAAAAATAAAGGAGAACTCAGGAACTTGAAAATCACCCTTTTGGTTCAGATAAAGACCTCACGGATTTGCCAGGTGTGGTGGCACACATCTGTAATCCCAGCACTCAGGAGGCTAAAGCAGAAAATCACTGTGAGTTCAAGGCCAGCCTGAACTATACAGTGAGACGCTGTCTCAAAAAACAGAAAGAAAAGAAAAGAAAAGAATTGACAAACGTTATTTCAAAGGTCCAGCCCATAAAACTTCAGAAGCATCACAGCACAGAAAGTCTCGGTTTTAGTGTAAGAGAGGAATACGTACCTTAGAATCTGAAGAAAGTCTGAAGAATCCTGGATTTAATCTTAAACAAATCATCTAGTGATAATCAAATCACATAAATGGAATGCTAGTGCTACTAGGTATCATAGGGTTTATTTCACCAAGTTCCTTTAATCTTTTATTTCATAGATAAGGAAACCCAGGTCACTGTGCTGAGATATCTCTCTCAGGCTCATACTATTCATAACTCCATGAGAGGTAGGACATACTTCTTCTGTCCCTAATATCAGGGATCCTTCAATTAATATCCATAATCCCACAACCACTCTCACAATTTCCATTCTTTCTCTTTTATAATCTCTTCTATACATAATAGCAAATGGATCTTTCAAATTTGAAATTTAGATTATTTTACCCTACCTAACAAGATTTCTAATGGTTTATCATTACAATTAAAATACAGGCCACATAAATTCTATATATAGACCATATAAGATCCATATATGGTCTACATGTATATCGGCAGGCAATGATGCCTAGCATATAGTAGGCACTAATAAATATTTGGTAAATAGATATATAAATTTCTTTTTTTTCCTCCTAAGAAGGTGATGTATTAGGCCAATGTCTTAGTCATTTTCCTTGCTGCTGAGACAAAATACCCGACACCCAAAGTTAAAAGAGGTTAGATTTATTTCAGCTCACAGTTTGTAGAGGTTTCAGTCCATAGTCTGCTAGTTCCAAAGCAGGGTGACGTGGTGGAGGTGATCACAGAGGAGAAACAGTCCATGGCAAGCAGAAGGCAGAAAGTAACAAAAGCAGTAGAAGTGAGTCTGTCCTTCCATTCTATCCCAAACAGGCTACAAATCTTTTGGGTGGTGCCACCCACACCCAGGGTGAGGCTTTTGTCTTCAGTAAATCCATTCAGCCACACCCAAAACTATGTTAATTCCAATCAGTGGGCTAATTTACTGCCACACGCCCTTAACCCCTTAACTGCATGATAGATTGAGCCAACTCTGAAAAGCCCCACCTATGAGTGCTTGAGGCTTTGGGGGGACCTCTAGATACAAACCATAACAGGCAATCATAATAAATCTGTAGAAACCTCTTCATTTAAATGAAATAGCCAACAGTTCCTTTAACATTAATGTATATGAGGACATGTAAACTGGGAGAAAGTGGGTTAATGGAATTCAAAAGTCAGACTGAAACAATTTACTCTAAACCCCATCATCTAGTGAGTAACCACTAGATTCTTCTCTGGGTCAGCCTAATTAAGTCTGTTTACCGATGATTTTGATGACAGTATGGAAAGGAAGTTTATGAAATCTAAGAGGCACAAAGCTGGAAAGGATAGTAAATATAATAATCAACATTCAAAATTGTTCTGACAGGCTGGAATTCTGACCAAATGCCAATAAAATGTAATATGGATAAATACAATGTCCTGAATAAAAGTTCAAATAATTAATTGTATAAGTACAGGATGGAGGGACTTAACTTGGCAGAAATTCACGTAAAAAAGATCTGGAGGATTTAACTGACCACAACTTTAATGAGACCCATCAGTGTGAGACAGATGCTTTAAAAAATCATATTCATAGGTTGCATTAGCAGAAGTCCTTTTGCTAAATTACAGCCAGTAATAGTCTTCTTCCATTCTGTAGCCCAGACCACATCCGGAATATTTTGTTCACTTCTGGGTGCCATATTTTAAGAGGGACACTTAATCCAGAGAAGAAAAACAAAGTTAGGGAAAGTTTGAAATGCAAGCTGTGGTTGAAATAATTGAAATCCAAAATCATTCTAATATTTCATGTTCAGCAAAATATTAGAAGGCCTACATTTTTGCTTCTCTGGATATTAGGACTGAACAATGCCTCTAAATGGGTAGTAAATTAACTCTGGCAACAAATTTTTTGAGTCAATTAGTAATTGATGTAAGGAAGATGGGAAATTTATTACACAAGAGGGGAAATTATATGTACCTAGCGTAGTTTCACAATAGAAACAGCCACGTTAAAAAGTTGGAGCACATAAACTATTTGCCTCTGGAGGTTATTGAAGCAACATGAGAGCAAACAACTAAACCTCAAAAGATCTTCGATACATTGAGGTGTTACACGCATCTTCCACCTTTAAACTAAGTATGGCTTCTTCTCCATCTCACTAGCTGTCCAAGACGATCAACCCAAAGGTCCCGTTCAAAGGTTCCGCGGTCAATGATTCTCTGTATATGAAATCAGCATCTTTGATAATGAAATCATTTTCCAAAGAATTTGACACTTTGTCTCCAAATAAGCAATCCAGTGGTATTCAGGAACCTGCAAATAGGAAGAAAATTCTGCCTCCTTTGACACTAATATAGAAATCTTAACCCAGGTGTTATGGTTTGATTTTGGAAAGTACCACAAAGCTCATATGTTGAGGAATCGGCCCCAACAGCAGTGCCTCAGAGCTGGGGGATTTTGGCAAGTGGTTGGATCAGGACAGCTCTAAGGTCATGAATAGATTAATCCTTTGGTGAGCAAATAATAATTGAATGGACATTTGAGGAGTGATGGAAATCATAAGAGTTGGGACCTAGTCGGAAAGTCACTGAGCAGAGTCTAGAGGGGTATATCTGGTCCCTGGCTCCTTCCTCTTGCTATTTCTTTGCTTCCTGGCCAACATGAGGCCAGTAGCTTCTGCTTCCACATGATCCCACAGCCATGATGTTCAGCGTCCCCTCAGGCCCACAATGACGGGGCCAAGTAACCATGGAATGAAACCCCTGAAACAAAGCCAAAATTAATTTTTCATCTTTTAAATTGAGTTTCTTGCAACAAAAAGCTGGCTAATACATCAAGATAAAAAAAAATAGTGTAAAGGTACTGTCTCAGGCTGCAGTTGTAAGATGGACTCATGTACACAGTTGCAAACTTTTGGAGAATTGCAGGAATCGAAACATAGCTGATGAGGGTTAGAAGGACCTTATACTTCTTATCCATGAATATGTATTTTTTTACTGCTTTATCAAAACTAGCAAGGAGAAAAGAGACTGCGTTTTATATAGATGTTTATCTTATTTTTCCTAGTGCTGAGAACAGAATCTGGTACTTAGGAAATACATAATTAGTATATACAAAAAAGAAGAAATGGAGAAAAGTAAGAAGGAAGGAAGATAGGAAGGGAAGAGGGAGGGAAGAAGAGAGGGAGGGAATCAAGGGAAGATGGAGTGAAGACGGGAAGAGGGGAAGGAAGGAGATAATTTTGTTGAAGGCAGAATGAGCAGTGTATCTAATAAATAAGCTTTTATCAATCAAAACTAATTTTTTATATGAAGACTTGCCTTCTCATCTTAGTTCAAATGTGATGAGAGTCAGTGCTTTCATTCTTCCACTGCTCATAGATTTCTGGGTCTAAAAATTTCAAATGAAAAGGACAAACTCAATTTCTCCATCTAAAATCATCTTTTCTTACTAACTTTAAGAAGCACAAGCTAGGATCATGCTAAGCTATATTTGGCCCTGAGAATATTTAAAATATGAAATAATTGTCTTAGTTTCACAGTATTGCAGCCACTTAAAGTAACTTATAACTGAACCCAGAAAAGCATACCACCTCTTTTCTGAAGAAATGTTGAAATGAATTAGGATGAAGTATTTTTCTGCTTATTGAATAAAATGATAAAATATTTAGCCTGGTCCATCTGCTCCTCTAATTGGCCAACCCCAGGTTTCCTGGAATTGTCCCAGCCAGGGGAGAAATCTCAAACACAGGTTCACTGTTTGCTGTAGCAAGAAAATCAGGTGTATTGAAGGTGATGCAGTGAGTTCATTTGTCTGGAATAGAATAGTCAACACATCTCCTCCCCTAAACTCTTCTTGTGTCTGCTTCATTCCAGAAGATACCTTATCTTACAATAACTCAATAATTTCAGCAGCACTTAGATCACTACTTTATTATGTTTTGCATGTGTGTAGCTTTTCTAGTGAACTCCTGATTCTTGTACATTGTCCTTAAGGTCAGACTAAGAGTTGGTACCACACTGTTCTTTATGCATTATTGTGCCTTTGTCACCGCCCCTCCCCCCATTCTTTTCAAACATAGCAAATATCCCTTGCTATTATGGGAAAGGTGTCAGAGATATTTCTTCTGCGTAAAAACTTCTTTCACATTAGATCTGATTTTTTTCTTTTTTATTCTGGATTATACTGAACATAAAAACAGCAATGTGCATGGTCTCTTCCAGTGGAGAAAGCAAACGAAATTTTTTTTTTCAGTACTGGGGTTTGAACCCAGGGTCTTTGCATTGAGCTGAACTTTAGGCCTTTTTATTTTTCTTTTTGGTTTTATTTTGAGGCAGGGTCTCACTAAGGCACTAAGTTGTCCAGGCTTGACTTAAACTTGTGATCTTTGTACCTCAGCCTCCCAGAGTACTGGGATTACAGGTGTGTGTCACTATAATGAGCTAGCAAAAGTTTTGTTAAATACAAGTGAATCTCAAGAACCTATTTTAAGGAAATAGAAATGGTACAAGAAGTGGTGTAACAGCAAACAAGTTTTGATCGCGTTTCATCTTAAAAATAATTTCCTAGTCTTTTTATTGTATCAAATGTTAATGTTTCTCACATTACACTTGATATAATTTGCACATACTTATCTCAAAGCCACATGTGAGTACAGCTAGGACAGTTCTTACGATTGCTATTTGTGGGCTGAGTACATTGGTTCTGAGAGGTTCTCTGTCCCAAGTACTAAGAAAAGTAGATAAAAAAACATGAGAATAATTATCTAACAGGTGCATATACTAGTGTATCAGAAGGTGTACAGCCACCTGAGTAGTTTCTCTTCCAAGCAGACTCTAATAATTTGAATATTCTTTCCAATGATACTTCATTGATGTCTTAATTTTTGTTTTTATATTATCAGGTTCTATTTCAATCTCCTGCATATCTTTCTAGATTTCACATTTACTTTCTGAGAATTAATATAATAAGACTTAAAAAGTCTACAAATCAGAAACTCATTTGAGCTGTTTTATTTTTGAAATGTCAACTATTACAAAGATGCAAGGCCAGTTTTTGGACCCATTGTCTTGGTTTTAGTGTCCTTAGCCTTTCTCTTCCACATTAGGTGATGAGGTTATTTGGCACTTTTCCTAATAACTGTAAATATTATCTTTTACACACACAATCCTTTAAACTATATGGTGTCCAGTTATGTGAGTTACTGTAAAACAGAAGATTCTTTCTAAGACATTTTACTTTACCAATTGTCCTTTGGTAATTGATTTGTGTTGCCCCTTATATAATTTATCAAGTTCCCACATACACATGAGTCTTCTCTAAACAATGAATTCTATTCCATAGTTCTACTTATTTGCTGCTTTAGGGATACAAATACGCTTTTATTATATGGCTTTAAATTATTAATCTCTAATTGGCAAGTCCCCACTTTTGACTTTTCTTTCTCAAAGTCAACTTAGTATTTATGGCTCTTATTATTCATTCTTACATGTAATTTTATAATATTTTTGAAGTTTTTCAAAAGGCCTAGATGATATAAGGATTATTTTGAAATTATAGGATAATTTGCTTAGAACTAATAAATTTACAAAGTTAGGCCATCTCACAATTATGAAATGTACTTTATTTGGTTATTCTTTTCCATCCTTTAATATGTTTAGAATTATCTCCATAGTGATCTTGTATATTTTTATTAGTGTAATATCCAAATAATCTAGAATTTATCTTTGCATTCTTAATAGAATCTTTTTATCATCTATGAAACTGGTTATTGGTATAATCAAGAAATACCAGGGGCTGGTGAGATAGCTCAGCAGCATAAGCGCCTGCCTGGCAAGTGTGAGGTCCTGAGTTCGACTCCCAGTACCCACATACAAAGGAAACAAGGGCTGGTGATAACACTCAGCAGCACAAGTTCCTGCTCGCAAGCACGAGGTCCTGAGTTCAACTCCCAGTACCCAAAAAAAAAAAAAAAAAAAATACCATTAGTTTTTTGAGGAATTGTCTTCTTTCATGCAAACTAATTGAATTTTTTATTGCAGTAGTTTTAATTATTTGCTTTTTTAAAATTTTCTAAGAAGATTAATGAAGTTTTGACTTTTCTAATTTGCTACCTTATATTTTATTGTCTTGTGGATTTGCTTAAGATATACAGTATTATGCCATACAATTACATGAATATTTTGCTTTCCTAATCTTTAGGTGAATTCCCCTAAATGTTTTTCCTTTGAATATGTTTTACATAGGTTTCATTACCTAATGTATGTCAAGTTAAGATAATTATTTCTCTATTTTCAAGAGGTTTTTCTCTTTTAATCATCAGCAAGTATTGGATTTTAAAAAAATGATTTATAATATAAATTATAATATATAATATGTACACTAAATGTTATATATTGTATATCATATAAATATTATATATTATATAAGTGCTATGTAATATAAGTGATTTATAGTATACATTTCCAATAAATTTATTTAAAAACTTGTGATTTTTTTCTGTGACATGTACAATTTAATTATAGGTTATTTGATATTGAACTGTCCTTGAATTCCATTACTCAATCTCTGCTTACAATATGTATTGTAATCTACTATTACAGAAAGTTGATTAACATTCTACCTAAGTATTTCAGCAAGTTGTTCTGGCACAATCCTGTGATCCTAGCACTCTGTGAGGCTGAGGCAGAAGGAGCACAAGGTCAAGTGCAGCACGCACAATTTAGCAGCTTGCTGAGACCCTGTCTCAAAATAAAAATAAGAATAAAAATGACTGGGGATATAGTTGAGTGCAAAGGCCCTGGGTTCATTCCTTATTACCAGAAAAAAATCTTATTTATGTCTATAAACCAAATGTGAATATATGTTTTATAAATATCATATTTGGTTATTTGAATTAAATTTATTCTAGTCTTATGAGGAGACTTCATGTCCTTCTGAGGCAACTATTGGTTTTTTCCTTTTCTGATCTTCTGAAGCAACAGTGATATATCAGAAGTGATGTATTTCTTGGAAAGTTTCATTGAACAAGTAAATTAGCTTACTTCAATATTAAGAACATATGTTCATGAGAATACACCACATAGTGAATTAATAAACAGTTTCAAGATAAAGAAAACACTGTAAAACTGGGTTAATATCTTAAATATATAAAGAACTTACATAATTTTAATGATAAAAGACACAAGTGTGAAACAAATAATACATGTGAACAAGTAATCCTCAGCGGAAAATAAGTAAAAGTTAACAACTAAAGAAAAAGATGTTCAAATCCGTTAGGAACAAGTGAAAGTCAGAACAAGAATGAGCTGTTCCTTTACAACTTTGGGATTTACAAAAGTTAGAAATGTATTGTACCTTTTTTTTTTTTTTTTTTTTTTTTTTTTTTTTTAATGTGGGTACCCGTAGTTGAACTCAGGATGTCGCCCTTGCCAGGCAGGTGCTTATACTGCTGAGCTATATCACCGGCCCCGTATTGTACTCCTAACAAGAGTGAAGCTTTTGTAATTTCCTAGCAGTGCTTTGTCGTATTCATATGCTCTATGATCTAGCAATCCAAAACAGTAAAATTCTATAATGGGACACGTTCTGGGATGTTAACTGTAGAATTTATGTCCGATACCAGAAAATGTAAGATTACTCAGTTAGACATTGAGTAAGTAGAAATAAGGAATGTTGTAATTCACAGTATAAAATTCTACACCACATTTAAAAGCAACCAAGAACCAAATGTATAGCTATACGCATAGCAACATGAGTGGAACATAAAACCATAGAGATGAAAGAAAATCATAAACATAATTAAGGAGATAGCACAATGCCACTCATGTAAACTAAAACACACACACACACACACATTCCAGATCATATACATTGTAATACTAAATGTAATTTTGCTTACTGGAACAAAGGTTTTATGGGAATAAATAGGAATGGAGAATAAAATTAAGGGTGCACAGATACCTTGCCTATATTTATACATTTATCCATACATAGATATGTAAAATAAGAGAGGCCTGTCATGAAGCTACAAGAGTGCCATAAACTGAAGAATATGATTAACCACTTTCTGCACCTCAGACAAAACAAAATACAAGGCACAAAATTGTCTATCAGAACTCTAGGAACTCCAGGAAACAGGAAATAAAGGTGTTAAGGTTTGTGTCTAGATGTCCCCCCAAAGCCTCGTGTGGTCATAGGACTTTTTCAGAGGTGGCCAAATCTAGAGTGTTGATGCTGGGATTAAGGGTATGTGATCAGTTCACTGACTGGTTTGGCATTGCCCCAATCCCAGCACCCTAGATAGAGTACAAAAGGGGCAGAAAGATGTTGTTAAGGTTGGTTGTTGATTTTCCTATCTTCTGCTCACCATGATCTGTTTTCCTCTGCAAAGCCACCCTGCCCTGAAACCAGCCAATTATGGACTGAAACCTCTACAAACTGTGAGCTAAATAAACCTTTCCTCCCTAAACTTTGGGAATTGGGTATTTTGTCTCAGCAGTGAGAGAAAAGTAACTAAGACAGAATTTAGTACAAGAGAAGTGGGGTTGTTGCTATGACATTAGCTAGCCATGTGGCTCAAGAGCCTTTGGAACTGATTTGTTGGAAGGGAAAGAGTTAGGAATGGTTTGAAGATGCCAGCTGAAAGAGCAGCCCTAGAATGCCTTAGGCTATACTGTATGGGAGATTCTGGTCAGAGCTCAGAAGACCATAAAGCTTGTAAAGACCAAGTTCAGGAGGTTTCTGCTGGGAAGAAGGAATGCATTCTCTGCTGGACTCCAGATGATGTGTGTTATGACTTGGCAGAAAGCTTGCCTGCATTTTGCACTTGTCCAGAGACTTTGCCTGAGACTGAGATTAAGGGGGCAGACTAATTAATCTGGCAGAAGGAATTTCAAAGCAGTTGAATGTTAAGCAGTGGCATGGCTACTGTTGGGGGCTTTTAGCCAGATTTATGTTGAGAATCAAGAGCAAAGAGCCCAGCAGGATGATTTAAAAATGTGAGTTTGGCCAGAAAAGAAGCTACAGTAAAGCTGTGGACTGCAAAGATACAGCAGAGGAGATTTTGATTGCAGAGAAGGAACAGGAGAATAAAAAAGATGGCCTGGGGCATCACAAGAATCAGCAGGACTCCACCCTTTGCAGCCTCAAAATTGCAAAAGTGAAAGGCTTTGCTTTGAGAAGAGAGCTCCAGAGCACCATGTTCCAGAACAGCAGTGGCCTAGAGAATTTGTTCCTCCGAATTGGATTCAGAGTGCTCAGCGATCCAGGCATTTGACCCCTACAGCCAAAAGAGAGGGAAGCCTGGTTACTGCTCCACCTGGCAACAGACTTTGGCATCATCCATGTCTCATTGGTTTTAGGTGCATGCCAAATGCAAAAGTTGTGGGGCCAGGCAGGCTTTCACCCAGATTTCAGAAGAAGGCCTGGGAGGCCAGGCAGTGTGCCCCAGAAAGGGCAATGTATGAAGCTGGGAGTATGAAGCCAAAAGTACAGTAGAGACCCCAGATTTTTTGAGAAGCCAGGAGTGAGGAAGCTGCAAGGAGGCAGCAGAACCAGCCCAAGAGAGAAGCTGTGGGAGCTCTAACTATCTGCACTGCCATAGGGACAGAGCCGCCCAAGCCCTTTGAAGTTTACATCTTCACAGATTGCCTAAAAGGCAAGCTGATGGGCCTTTAGGAAGTTATCAGATCACCAAGGTACTAATTTCATCAATGGATTAGTGCACTGATGAGTTCATAGATGAATGAACTTTCAGGAGGCAGGATCTGGTTGAAGAGAATGGATCATAGAAGTACGACCTTGGGAACTCTATCTTGCCTCTTCTTCCCTAGCTCTTTTGGGCTCACTCTACCTCCTGTCTACCATGTGGTGAACTGCTCTGCTCCACCACATGCTTCCCACCATGCTGTTCTGCCTTACCAGGAGCCAGAAGCAATGGAGTCAGGTGACCACGACCCTTCCTCTTTTAAGTTGTTTTCATCAGATATTTCATCACAACACAAAGCTAAGTAACACAGGGAGTTTCCAAGCAGATTTTTCTTTAGGAATGTAACATTTTATTTTCATTATTTTCATGAAGTTTCTACATAGGCTTCCCTTCAAATGCAACACCACCACAAGTCAGAGAGATGTGGTGCTGAATTCTGAAATCTTGAGACATGTCCTGAAATCTAAATATCCCCAACTCAGTTTACCAGACAAAACTAAAAGAATATTTCTCACTGGCATTTCTATAATCCCCTAAATAGAAATAAAGGTTTTGAGTTTAGCATGACATTCAAGTAGAAAACTGATCAACAAGGTTGCCAAGATACTTATCACTTCCTTGCCCTCCTCAGCGATGGAAATGAGCTCAGATATGAGGTGTGGACACATGATTCTTCCTGGCCATATGTTGCATTCATTCACTTCATTGAGTACTTCAAGAGATAAAAATGTGGAGAGAAGAGATAAAAAAATATGATGAGCACTTTAAAATTCAGAAAGCTACTCAAAAACACCGACCATGTTATTAAACTGTTTATTTTTATTTCCACTCTATTAGAATTGGTAGAATATTTTTACTTTAACACCAGAATGTCAGTGGGACAACAGGTAGGGTGCAAGCCTACCAGAATTAGAAATGAAAACTATTTACTTTCTCTGCTGTCCACACTCTATTCATGAAATTAAATAAATGATTACTTACATCTTTGTTTTCAGGAAGATAATGAATTGTTCACTGGATCCTGACTTATCCCTTTGCCTCTATTCTCTTAAAGGGTATTGAAAAATTTTGCTTCCTTTAAGTGCTGTTACCAAATCACAGAAAAAGCTCATTTAGAAGAGCTGGTTGAGTAATCATAAAGACAGGCCTAGGGCTTTCTATGCGTGCTCCAGAAAATAGAAATATTGAGAAGTTTCACAGGTATTTCCTTTTCATCTCTTAAAATGTACCATTTTAAAACAAAATTTGTTTAGGTATGCATTTATGTGTTTGCTCTGAAAGAATCTCTGTCATGTTGAAAAGTCATTCACATAACAGCGTGTGGTGGTGAACACCTATAGTCCCAGCTATACAGAAGTCTGCAGCAGGAGGATCACAAGTTTGAGCCCAGTCTAGGTAACTTATTGAGAATCTATCTTAAAACAAAAAATAAATAGATCTGCAGATGTAGCTGTCATAGAATATCCTTGGGTTTGATTCCCAGCACTGAAGGGGGGAAGGATAGGAGGGGAGGAGAGGGGAAGGAGAGGAGGGGAGGTGAAAGAAAAAGAAAGAAAGAAAGAAAGAAAGAAAGAAAGAAAGAAAGAAAGAAAGAAAGAGAGAGAGAGAGAAAAAGAAAGAAAGAAAGGAAGAAAGAAAGAAAGAAAGAAAGAAAGAAAGAAAGAAAGAAAGAAAGAAAGAAAGAAAGAGAAAGAAAGAAAGAAAGGGAAGGAGAGAGGAGGGAAGGAGGGAGAGAGGAAAGGAAGGCAGGAAGGAAGGAAGAAGGAAGGGAGAGAGGGACGGAAGGAGGGAAGGGAGAGAAAAATGTCTTTTCACATGTTTTCTCCATCTGACAGTTTAAGGTATAGTTCCAAGAAATCTACTGATAGAATAAAAATTCTAGTTTCCCTCTCTGACTGTTCAGAGCAAAGTCATTACCTAATAAGAATTCTCAGAATCAACTCCACTGGAAGCTACTCTTAAAGAATTGTCAGAAAGTATAATTTTGCTATTAATACCACAACCTTGCTTATGTGACCCAGGCATTCCTGCCTCCTGGATCAAATCCTGTCTTCCCAAAAAGCAGATAGTCCCCCTTCAGGTCCAGTTTACTATTCCTTCTAAGCTTTTTTTTGCTTGTGCTCCCAGTTTATTTAACACTTTTCTTAGAATCATTCTATTTTCACTTAAAGGAACAAACTAATTTTTTTTTCTGATTATGTGTGCCAAACTGCCTTTTTCATGGAGGGTCACAAAATATGTCCTTAATTTACTTCCTGGTCTTGTTCTCTGTTTTGTTTGTGAGTCATATGTCAACAAAGGTTAGGAATCTATTGGTTGATTTAAAAAAAAAAAAAAAACTTCCCCATGGCCTAAGAAAGAGCTGATGAAGTAGGAGACATTTGACAAGCACCTTTAAACCCAATAATTACCTACTTGGTGTGGTCATTGCCTTAATTATTAGAACATTTACCCTATTATTAACTGCCATTTCTTAGAAATTAGAAAATCTGGATTATAAAATAGGGACTGATCAACTTATATCAAATATATCCTTGTGGATACCTCCTATTACCTTTACACACCAATAAATTCTAGTAGCTCAAAGAATATTAGTATTTTTGACGTGAGGTAATTTCAAACATACAGAGACTAGAATAGAAAAATAAGAAAGCTTTATTATCATCGCAAATAAAAACATAAACATTAGTTATAGTTGAGCATTCCTTTATAAATCTGTACACACACTAATTCATCAAATCCATAGGACAGTCCTGTGATATTGTATGATTACTTCCATCCTCATTTTCTAAATGAAAATGGAGATAAGTACTTTGCACAAAATCACAGAGATTTTACTTGGCAAAGGGCACATTTGAGCCAACGTCTTTTGTTTGGAAACTGTGCACCAAATCCCCATCCTATACTACATTTCATCTTCCCTTCTCACCAAACCATGACATTTTGGCACACTTGCTTCAGACTTTTAAAAATAAATATTCTCCCTCATTTGGATTCAGCTTGAGGTAACTGCAGCTACTTTGAGTTGTAACAGTCACGATTGTCCTGTAGTAATCCTGATCAAATTTCCTTGTCATACTTTCCTAACATAATATAAATAGGCAAAAACATTACAGTAGTATGTGGAGCTTTGCAACTGGACCCTGGCACCAAGAATGTGCCTCAGTTTTTCTTATTTTAGCTTGAGATAAACCAGTTGCATTCCATCTTGGATGAAATCATTTTTTTTACATATACCCCTTCTTTTGACTTAAAATTTGGGAGTCCACCTGGCCTAGCTCCCTCCTAGCACCACGCTTCTGACAGTCAATTCTCAATAAAATGTAGTCTGTGCAATCAAGGCTCCATTTGCCTTCTTTCTTCAGACTCGAGGCATCTCGAGGCCAGTTCTCACACACTGGTAATGGGTTGCTCCATGAAACTCCTGTAAACCCCTTCCCCACCCCTTTATACTGATGTTCCCTCTTGGGTGATGATTATGATGAATTCAACCTTCATCAATCCAATGTGCTTTTGTGCTTTTACTAAATATTTCTAGACTTTTTCTTAAAGATTTTATGTGTCATTTAAATATTAATAATTTAACAATTGCCTTGACTTTGTTTCATGTCTCTTTTAAGATCTAAATCTACTGATGTAGATGGTATGATCAAAACTACAGTAAATATTTATTCTTTAAAAATTTTATTAGAGTAAAAGATACATTGCCATTAATCCCCCCAAAATACTCCTCATCTCTCTGAATGCAATTATCCCATCATTCTTGCCACTTCTCAAGCAGTTCTGAAATCCTCTTTCCCGTCTTTGGTTGTGATTCCATGGCTGCCCTGATGTCCTGAAACCATTCAAAACATTTATTTTTCATGGTCATTTTGACTTTGGGGAAGAGCCAGAGGTTGCATGGTGACAGATCTGCTGAGTAAGGTAGAGGAGGACACACTGTAATGTTTTTACTAGACTGCTTTTCCATTGGATGGCACTTTGCAGCAGCAGTGTATTTTTTATCACAGCTCTTAAAGATACTCATGAAAGACGACTTCCAGAAGTGCTTCAGAAAGTGGTAAGAACAATGGAATAAGTGTGTTCAAAGGGAGGAAAAGTATTTTGAGGGGGAATTAATGGGACTGTAATAAATTTTTTAATTTAAATACTTATGGTATATTTTGATACCATTCTTATGTGCCCTTTGCTCCTCATTTTAATTGTTATCTAGCTTCCTGTTATGGCTTGTATCTATATGTCCCCCCAAAGCCTCATGTGCTCATAGGTGGGGCTTTGGGGAGGTGGCTGGATCATGAGTGTGTGATATTGGTTTATGGATATGTGATAACTAGATTAGCCCATTAGCATGGTTGTCGATGATGGGATTACTGAAGAGAGAGGCCCCCCCTGGGTATAGGTGGTACCAACCAATAGGCTTGTACCCTGGATGGAACATAAGGGGAGAGAAGGAAGGCAGGCTTGCTGTCTTATGCCTACCATGGACTCTATCTTCTCTGCCATGTCCCTCTGCCCTGCTGCTCTGCCTTGAAGCCAGCCAACTATGAACAGAAACCTCTACAAACTGTGAGCTAAAATAAACTTTTCCTCCTATAACTTGTGGGTGTCAGATATTTTGTCCCAGCAAGCAGAAAAATAACCAAGACACATCCCATCATAAATATACCATACGTTTCTTACTTATGGACAGGTATGTTAGTTCTGCTATTTTGCAATGAAAAACAGTGGAAAATGAACATTTTTATATTTGTCTCTTTCAGTTCATGTGCCTGAGTTATTTTAAAGACTATAACATAAGAACTGAATTACAGGGGCATAGGGTATGAGATTTGGCCAAGTGGCTTTCCAAATTGATTGTACCAGCATGCATGCCCCATTAGAGTGATTGTGGTAATTCCTATTTCTACCCTTCATTGCCAACATTGGCATTGCTCGACCTTTATTTTATCAATCCTGTGAGTGTGAAATTGTTTTATTTAATATTTGCATTTCACAATTACTTATTGAAGCTGAGAATCTTCTTATAATCTTTATGATCATTCAGCTTTCCTCTTCTGTAGAATATCATTTTTATTCTTTAATTATTTTTCTATTTTGTCTTTTAAAAATTGATTTGTGAAATTTAAAAATTACTTATGTTTTTATAGATTGCTGTTACTAAACTTTGGTTGCTATTAAATTGTTAAAATATCTTCTCTTGCTGGGTTACTTTCTACTGTAGAGTTTTTACTATAATGCAGATATTTTTAAGTTATGTGTAGTAAATTTATCAGTTATGTATGTTAAGGTATGAATAATTCGATGTTTTAGTATAATCGCAAATTAGTGAAACCATCATCACAGTCAGTTTTAGGACATTTTCATCCCCTCAAAAAGAAACCTGTAACATTTAGCTCTCACTGCTTTATTTTCCCCAACCCCCTGCCCCCACCGTCACAATCACTAACCCACTTTCGCAATAGATTTACACATTCTGGCCTTTCAGATGGATGGAATGGTATAATACATGCTCTTCTGTGACTAGTTTCTGTCATGTACATATACGAATATATTAAGGTTCATCCATGTTTTAGCACGTACTAGTATTTCATCCCTTTTTGTGGTCTAATAATATTACACTGTATATTTATATGATTTGTTTATTCATTTGTCTATTCATTTGACATTTGAATTATTTTCATTTTTGGGAAGCTATGAATAAAACTCTCATCAACCTTCGTTTAATGCTTCTATATAGACATGCTTCCATTTCTCCTGGGTCTATACTTTACCTGGGAATAGATAATCTGAGTCGTATGATTTTTTTTTTTTTAATGGTTTGAGGGACTTCTAAGCTCTCTGCCAAAATGAATGCACTTAGCTACTTTGTCACTAGTATTGTATAAGGGTTCTGATTTCTCCATATCTTTCCTGTATTTTATTATCTTTTTTTTTTTTTTTTTTGTGGTGCTGGGGTCGAACCCAAGGTCTGTGCAAGAAAGGCAAGAACTCTACCACTGAGCCACATCCTAGTCCCTTGTTATGTGTTTTTTTACTCTAATTAACATAGACTGGAATCTCATTGTAGTTTTGAATTGTTGTAGAACCCTCAATAATTAATTGTGTTCAGCATCTTTTCATGTGCTTATTGAACATTTGTAAATTTTCCTTGAAGAAATATATCAAATCATTTGCCCATTTTTTTGGTCTATTTGTTATTGAACTGTAAGAAGTATTTTTTGTTTGTTTTATTTTTGTTTTGCTATACTGGGGATTGAACCCAGGACCTTAACACTGAGCTATGTTCCTAGCTCCCTTTTTAACTTTTGAGACAGGGTCTCAAGTTACCCAGGCTGAACTTGTGATCCTCTTGCCTCAGCCTCTCAAAGTGCTGGGATTACAGGTGGGTATCACCATGCCCACCTGTGAGAATTATTTTAAATATACTATGGCTTCAAGTCCTTCACCAATATGTGTTTTGCAAATATTCTGTCCATTCTGTGAGAAGTCACTTATTTGATGGTATTTGTTGCACTTCTATAACAAAAATCTGATGAGGTCCAATTTATGTATTTTCTTTTAGTGCTTATGTTTTGAGATCATATATCTTAGAATGCTTTGACAAACACAAAGTAAAGACAATTCACCGCTATAATTTCTTCTAAAACTTGTATAGTTCTAGCTCTTACATGTAGGTATACAATCCCCTTGTGATTTTTGAGTGAATTTTGAGTGGATTTTTATATAGAATATGAAGAAAGAATCCAACTGCCTCCTTTTGTATATGGCTAACAGTTGTCATAGGATCATTTATTGAAAAAACACTAGTTGATCTTGGCATACGTCTTTAGTATCAGCTGACCAAAGCAATGCAGGCTTCTTTCTGGACTTCCATTAATGTGCACATCTACTCTTGTGCCAATAGCTACACTGTCTTGATTACTATTGCTTTGTCAGTTTTGAAATTGGGAAATGCGCATCTTCCCATTTTGCTTTTCTTTTTGTAGATTTTTTGGGATCTGTGGGGTCTTTTGAAATTCTATATGAATTTAGAATCAGTTTGCCAATTTCTATAAAGAAGTCATCTGGAATTCTGGTGAGGATTTTGTTGAATTATAGATCAATTTGGGGAGTATTATCATTGTGTTACTGTTAACAATTATACATGTATTACATTTTATATGCCATAGACCCAACAATACATATTATTATAATTTATTTTATACATTTGCTTTTTTAATAACTTAAGAGAAAAAGAAAACATGTATTTTTATTGTTCGGCAATTATTTTAGTTGTGCTCTTTGTTTTTCATATGAATCTTAGTATCTAAGTCATTTGCTTTGAGACTAAGGAATGTTCCTGAATATTTCCTTAAAACTGGCCCAGCCAGCAAAAAAATTTCCACTTGTTTTTTCCTAGGAAAAATAGTTTCTTGGAAGATTTGTTAAATGTAAGACCCTTACTGACAGTTTGGTTTGGTTTCTTTGAGCACCTTCAGTATATTATCTCTACCTCTGGTCGCCATTGCTTCTGCTGAGGCATCAGCTGTTCATCTTTGTTATGAGGCATCACCCGTTCCCTTATAAGTTATGTATCATTTCTCTTTTATTTATTTCAAGTTTTCTTTCCTCATTTTTGACTTTAAGTGTTCTTACCTGGTGTCTCTGCTTGTGCATATCTGCATTTATCTTACTTTGAATTTATTAAGCTTGTTTATGTGTGTATTATTGTTTTTCGGTAAGCTTGGGAACTTTGCAGCCATTATTTCTTCTAATAATGTCTGCTCCTTTTCTTTCTGTTCTTCTAATACTCTCTTTACATGTGTGTTGGTATGCTTAATGGTGTTCCACATTTCTTGAGGCACTCTCTGCTTTTCTTTTTTATCTCTTCATTTTTTTCTCTTCATTTTTAGCTTGCATAATCCTTATTAATCCATTTTCAAGATCAATTATTCTTTTTTAATGTATATTCAAATGTATAGTTCTAATGTATTGTTGAAACCTTGCACTGAACTCCATAATATCTGATTTTTGAAAGAACTTCTTATTGACAGTTACTCTTTGATGCAGTATTGTAACCATATCTTCCTTTTTTAAATTATAGTTTCTTTTAATTCTGTGAACCTGTTTATAGTGACTACTTTCATGTGTTTTTTTTTTTTTTTCTTGTGACTTTGACATCTGGTCTCTCTCATAGGCAGTTTCTGTTGCTTGCATTTTTTTCAGTCTATGGAATATACATTCTTATTATTTTACATAAAATAATTTTTTTTTGGAAACTCAGTGTTTTAGATTACATATTGTAGCACTACTGGTTACTGTTCCACCCCCAGGCTTCTTATTATTTTTTGCTTGCTTATTTGTTTAATGACTAGCTGGATTGTTTTGATGTAGTCTGTTTCCTCCTACTCAATGTTTGTCCTTGATGCCATTCCTCAGGGACCCAAAGCTTGGAGGGGCCCATAGTCACCCAGGATGATGGTGGCATCAGTAGAACTTTCTTGTTCTTTTTCCCTGACCACACTCAGTTGTTAAACTCCACTAATTGTGAAATGATTATTTCTTTCAACAATGCCCTAAGGCACAAATTTCTTTGCAAATTCATCTGTTCAAATTCTGGCTTCTTGAGAAGATTAGTTTATGAGATCGATATTTGATTCTTATTCTCCTCCTTAGAGGGCTCTTCCTAGCTGTATTATTCCATGCTTCTCTGCCAAATAGTTGGCCTACATTTTAGTCTATAACTAAATCTTCTCCCAGTTGTCTTTTACCACAGCCTCTGCTGTTCTTGAAAGTGCCTTTAGGGTTGAATTTCTTCACTCACAGTAGCAAAGGAAGACAATTTCTTTGTAAGAGATGTGGCTTTCTCTTTTGTGGTCTCTCTCTCTCTCTCCTTCTCTCTCTCTCTCTCTCTCTCTCTCTCTCTCTCTCTCTCTCGGCAAGATCTCTGAGTCAGTTACCTGGGGCTTAGGGTGGGATAACGGTAATCTTTCTGAGTAACACCCTCACTATGGGAGTCAAGAGCCCCGTAGAGGAGATGATAGAAACCTGAGGTCCCCTTAGCTTGTCCTCCTGATGTAGAACCCTCCCAAGCTGGGGCATGAGTGACCCAGGTCTCAGTGTTCTCAGCACCTTCGGCCCCCAGAACCCTCCATTACACCAGAGGGAAGTAGGCTCAAAAAGAAAACCCCAATCTCTCAACTGCACTTGCCCAGGACTTAGCCTCAGTAACAGTAAACTGGGGCAGGATGAGAAGTGCTGACATACTCTTCCTACCAGGAAGAAAGCCCTTCCCTGGGTGCCTGGAAGGGAGAGGACCTTATGCACTTGGCACCAGTCTGGAGTGAAGTCTGTGCCTCACTAAGCTAGGAGTAGGGGATAGAGGGAATTATCTCTGTCCAAATTCCAAGGGCCCCTGCTATTATCAAACTTTGTAGATATTTTTGGGGTTTTTTGTCACATGCTGTTCATCTACAAGGACAATCTCCAGAGCCTTTAAAAACATTTTTTTATGCTTTTCATAAGTTAACTGTGGAGTAGACCAGCATCGTCACTGATGATATCGTGACAGAAGTTTATCTTCTAGCCTACCTTAACATCTTTTGCTTTACACTTTTCTTAGCAATTTTAGTTTTACTTAAAGAGCATTTAGAAAACAAAATACATACTTAACACTAAGTGCAGATATATTGAGTAAATTCACCTGGCTATTAATGAGTTAAATCAAAATTTCTGAACTAGCCAGTAATCTTCTGATATATTTTATAGCATACTTCAATAATACACTTTTTACCTGGAAACTACTCAACATCTAAGTTCTCCTGAAGTGAATACAGTTGCAAATAGGAAATAATTACAACTGGTTTTCAGCAGTCAAAAATAACGTAAAATTAGTATTCTAAATGTTATGCTATTTTTCATGAACACTATGTGAAACATGTATTGGTATTTTAGGAAAAGTTTTGCTAACTGTGGTTTGGCATTGCAAAGGATATGATGAATAAGAATCAATAAAAAAATTTAGATGCTCGAATCAGAAACCAGACTGCCAATCTATACACTGAAATTCCTGAATACATCACAGAATTGATTAAAACAGAGTGATTGACTTTATCCATGATTAAAGAACGGTTAGTATAATCCCAGGAAATGAGGACAATTTATAAATATTTCCATCAAAAACAGTTAAAATAAGACATGTTAAGGTTTATGGGGAGCTTCATTTGCATGACAATGGGAAGAGGAGTCCACTCCATAACACTGGCGATATGAGGTTGTTCTCTGTATAATGGGGCAGCCATAGGGTACTTGTTTTGGAACAGACCAGTTGATATGTGAGACAGATGAAATATGAGTATTTTTGCACTGAGTGAAATAATGAATCAATTAATTTAATAACTATTAAACCATTTATATATCTGGTAGATTTGATTTTATGGTAAGCCTTAATAGTCACAAAGGCTGCAGCATATTGCATTTCCCATGGACCTGGGGAGGATGTGACTCTCAACTATCACCAATATTGTCATTCTAAGCTTTAATGCTTTCAAAAGTTCTTGTTTCAGTACTTTCCCTTATTTTTTTCTGGCTTTTTTCATCTATTGGCAACATTAACAGTTGGATTTGTTTTTAAAGACTTATTTTCTGGGCTGGTGAGATGGCTCAGTGGCATAAGTGTCTGCCTGGCAAGCATGAGGTCCTGAGGTCGACCCCCGGTACCCACAAAAAAAAAGGAATTATTTTCTTTCTTTTCACTTTAACAAAAGATTTATAATATATTATAGTGAACAGAGAACATTAAGCTATGGAGCAACTGACTAATCCCAATCAATGAGGCTGTAACCAGCTGTCATACAAATTTCATTTGTGCTTGATTTGTTGACCAAGGAAGTGGAGTGCACCTCCCCTTGTATCAGGGATGCAAAAATATGAAAGTAGTAAGTAAGACATTATTCATAGAGAAGATAATGGTAGAAAACAAACCAATGGCCCAAACAACTAGCTCACTCCCATGAAGTCAGACAAAGTACAGATCTATAAGTGCAAACAGCCTAGAAAGTGAGGGACGATGTAGGGAAGTTCAAAAGGAAAAGGAGCCTGGGAAGATTTCCTGAAGAAAGGTAGTTAGAGCCAAACCCCATTTCCTACATGCCTGTAGCTGATCTAGATTTATCCCTAACATTTAAGAGGCTAAAATAATAAATAAATAAATAAATAAATAAATAAATAAATAAATAAATAAAAAAGGCTCACACATTAATTTTAATACTTAAAAGTATAAGTCTGTTTAATGAAGTATTAAATTTTATTCTCCTACCTTTTAATGATCTCAAAGCCCAAGTCTGAACTTGGTGTTCTTGGATTCCTGGGAATTCCACACAAAGCCAACTTGCAGATACTGGCCCCTTCCATCCCTCCTCTCCTCTCCTCTCTCTCACTCCTACCACATCTCACATTCTGAGAAGACCTAATGTGTTAATGGGGCACCCACCCAGTGGCACACAGGTAAACACATTTCCCTCACCAACTGCACTACCTTGCAGCACACGAGTTGGGTGATTTACTTGGAGCCTATGTGAGAAATTCAGGATCCTGGTACCTGATGTCCCTCCAAAAATGGAGCTTGTCTTCTTGGTCGCAGAAATTCTTCCTGAGAGGAGAAGCATGAGCAGAGAGCACTCGATCCAAAACTTCTAAAGCACAGGGCATGGCAAAGGGCTTCTCTTCCATACTTTAGGGGAGTACTGGTTCTAATTGCTAACCAAGTCATACAGGAGTCCTTAATTCTTCATATCCTGCCAAATGTATGAATACTGACTTAGTTAGGTTGGACTCCATGACTTAGCCCAACTTGAAAAAGAGACAGATTAGAATAATTTTAACAAAATATTTTTCTACATTCTAAAGTCTAAAGACTTTCTCCAATAACAATTATTAGGATTCACAAAAATTTTAATTCTTCTTGCCTTTCTATGCATTTGACCTTATCAGGAATTTCATTTTATTTTAATGAGCTGAAACATCTATAGAATGCTTTTAAAAGAAAGCTCTTCAAAGGCAAGAACTACAGTGGTTCTTCAGTTCATGAACTTGTTTCCACGATTTTGGTTACAAACTGAATTGGACGAGAACGAAATCAAATTTTAGGTTCATTGCTGACCTTATGGGAAAATTTGATTATCTTCTCATCCAACGCAGTTTGCAACCACAATCGTGGAAAGAATCCAGTTTGTGAACCAAGATACCACTGTATATTATTCACCTTTTTATTTTTTCCTTTTGTTTTTCTTTTCTCTTTTGTCTTTCTCTCCCTTTCCCGTCTCATTGCTCAGGGTCTTGCACAGCAGATGCTCAGTAAACATTTGTTACATATTGCAGCAGTTGTGAGTCAAAGATTAAAAACCAATGTAAAACCTTCTAAAAAGCACAAGAAAAAGCAAGTAACAGTTCACTTCTGTGTTTTTGTTGCAAGGGAGTGACTACTTGGAATAAAGTGAAACTAGTTATGGCCTATGAATTTTATTTTTGTAGGGAAGCATGCTTGGGGCATTGAAAACAGTTTGGAATAGATATCAGTGTAAAAGAGGCATTTCACTACAAACAGAGGTGTACACAGAGGGGCATCCATGGTTAGAATGTGCATCCACAGTGGTGAAACCAAGAGGGCCAGCAGATTGAGTTGTCAGTTAGCTTGGGCCTCTGCTATATAAAGAAATAGGAGTGGAGGAGGTCAGTTCTTCCCAGAGCAAACAAGAAAATAAGACATCATTTTGAATGTCAGGTCTTTTGCAACTTAATTATTAAGCACTTTCTATGTGTCTCACATTCACCAGGCTTGTATTTTACACCATAAGCATGTTGATATTTAGGAAAAAAAAAAAAAAAAAAAAAACAGAGCCAATGTTCACCTCAACTGATAAAAGCTACTTTATAAAGGAAATTGAATAGGAGACTTGAAAGTTAAATAAGAGTTAATGAGATAGGGAGGAGATAAAGGAACAATCCAAACTGAGAGAGTGCATGAGATAAGAATGAATTTTAAATAAGCATTTCAAGTGGGGGAAAGAGATAATAGACAAGTCCACACAAAGAAGACACTGTAGGAAGTATATGTGGATGGAGAGGATTGAAATCATAGCATGATGGTTTCAAACTCAGTATTCAAACAATACATTTTGTTCTAGCTCCTTGACAAATCTGGACTCCTTTTTTAAAATAACGATTAAATACTGACATAGCATTTACGTCCTAAGGATTTAACAAATACTAAGTCATTTACACCTCATAACAGATCTACAAATCTTTTCATAATACCCTTTTAGTAATGTGGAAACTGAAATACAGGGAGATCAATTAATCAGTTGTACGTATCACACCATGTTGCCTTGCAAACCATAAGGTGTACCTGGTGCGCAGAATTTCTTTTGCTTGCTGATAGTCCTAAAAGTCTTCCACTTGTAGCTCAATTTTTTCAGTTTAAAAGTGGCCCCTCCCAACTGTTGCCAGTTTCCCTAGATAAGGTTGTAGCACTCTGAAGTCTTAAGTGTCGTGGGTCAGGGCAGAAGGTGGCAGAAAGGGATATCATAAAGGCGATGGGAACACCTGCTATCAGGAGAGAAGGGAAAGAATCATCAGCTGTGGAGTGGCACAGACGAACTCAGCTGCCCTCACATCTGCGCTGGATGCTGACCTGGGTGTGGGAAATCAGAAATGATCATAAGCTCAGTCACCGGAAGGGCTTAATGAAAGTTATAGTTTAGAAAAAGCAGCCAATCTGTTCATTTCATGAAGAACCAATACTTTGGGAGTAGTAGACTCAAGAAATAGTCTTTCTTTTTTTTAAGAAACAATCAAAACAATGATACAGAATTTCAAAACAAGGTAACAGGAGATTAACAATGCTTAGTATATCGTGTATTACTATCTTCAAAGTTGTTGCTCAGATTTCAAGATATAGGCATGAAAAATTAATCAAACAATATAAGCACTAACTATTCTTTTTAATGAACTAAAAGAAATTAGTAGTATAATTATCTGAGCTTATGTATATATATATGTATATATATATTTTTTTTCTTTTCTCTTCCTTTCCTCCTTTCCCCCATCCCAGTTGTTCTTTCCTTTTGAGCAGTTACTTCCCCTTTCACAATATCTATTGTACATTTTGGATCTTATTTACTCTTTCAGTTTTTTACACCAGGGAGACAATACGATGTTTACACATGCAAGTCTTGAGTTAGTCAGAAGAAAGTAAGAATCAGGCAAAGGTGATTAGAAGCCAAGGAAAGTGATTTACTGCCTAATATAGGGGTTGATCTATCTTGAACTGAGCGTAAATCAAGAGAAACAATAGCAAATCAATAGATCTTGAACTTAAGCCTCCATTTTTTGGTATAGACTTTCTGGTCTGACCCTATTGTCTCCACAACTGTGCAGATGGGTAGGATGGTTCCTCCACAGAACTCCTCAACCCTCTCTAATCTGAAAGGCTCAAGAACTCTGTAAAATGATAGTAGTTATCTCAAATGTAACAAAACACTTCCTTTAACTAGCTTAGAGTGACTTTGTTCTTACATACTTTTAGTGTTTATTTAATTCATGGGATAATTTTAAATGCTGCAATCATTTTGAGGGGGATTTCTGTCCATTTGCAATTAGTCTTTAATATTGCCCCCCTTGTTTTCCTCCTCTTTGCTCTGTTGTCCACCAAAATTATTTTCCATGTATCATATATAATAAGAATTCTGCCTTAGTAGGTTTTAAATCATGGTTTTCCAAACAAGTCAGCACCCTCAAATAAAGGGAAAGATCAGTTTTATGTTCCTAAAGCACTGATCTTAGATAGTGCTCTTGCCATTAGTTTATGCATATGATTTATTCTTTTTTAATCTTTTAATCAGGGCTTAACTTCTTAGGTTCCTTGCTTTATTAGCTGAAAATCATATTCTAAAATAGACTTCCGAATGTTCAGTTTCTCTACCTTTATTACAAGGAACATCAGTACTGTAAAAGGGCCATGTTACATGTATGCAAAGCATTATGCCTCCTCACATATGCCCCAATGTAATAATCACAGAAGTCCATTTCTAGTTAAATTACAAACTATTGTTAGTCTGGATAGAGATTCACTACTATAGGAGAAAAGTTGTGCATTGTATTTTACCCACCCACTCCCACCAGACTTACTCCAGTAACACCACCGCGCACAAAGGAATGGAAGTAGAAAAACACCACGGAGCCTTGACTTCCTGCACACAAAATGCTTGCCAAAGCCTATGGATGGAGTAGCCTATTAAGTTTCTTTCTTTAGTACTAAGGGCTTATTAACAAAACAGGGTAGTTGACTGGATCAAAATTTCCTCCAGAGTTCTGCAGAGAAAAAACAAGCTAATAATTGCCAGGGGCATCTTTTTCCAGATGGTTATATACACAAACTGTTTCACTGGAATTCCATTTTTAAATTGGTTGACGATCGTTAAGCCAACCATGTTATCAGGACTGAAAGTTCTAGAACAATAATAATTCAAGAGGTATTAGATCTTATGCCACAAAGAGGAGTCCGACATCACAATTAACAGGGCCCCCTCTTCTGGAACAACTCAAAGCCTTAAAATGATCATGTGCACTGTGACTCTCCAAGACAGAAAGACTTTCCCAATTATTTGGCTCAAGAGTCCTTTCATAATGGGAAATTTTGAAGGACTACTATCCATGAAACATACTTCGGTAAATATTGACTTTGTGAATTTTTTTCTTTTTCATAAAAGGAAAAAAGTAGTGCATGAGGGGAAGGTAGGGTAGGAAGAAGACATGCAGGGGGTCAGGGAAATGCATCAGAAAGGGTTAGCAGGGCCGGTGAGATAGCTCAGAGGCATAAGCGCCTGCCTAGCAAGTGCAAGGTCCTGAGTTCGACTCCCGGTACGCACATACGAAAAAAGAGCCGGTGATATCACTCAGCGGCATGGGCGCCTGCTGGCGTGCGAGGTCCTGAGTTCAACCCCTGGTACCCACACAAAAAAAAAAAAAAGAAAGGGTTAGCAAAGGGCTTGGACAACTAACTTCACTTGTTTTTGTTTTAGTTTTGTTTTTTTGCCCAAAGCTAGTTCTGCAATTAGGCTCAAAGAGATATCCACAAAGGCCACTTCTTATCATCAGAGCTCATTCGAACCAGAACCATGGATATTCTTCATGAGGCTCTTTTCGATTTGTAGTGGAGGAAGCAATGGGATGTGGGCCAGATTCGATTTCCCTGCACTCATAAGCCATTTTCCCTAAGGCTGCAAGAGCAGTTCATGAATAGCTGGGAGCCAAATTTGGCCCATTTAAAATATTATTGCATTGTCCACCATAATGATGGTAATAACCTTGTAATGAGTGTGCATAGAGCTGGGCCTTGTACAAAACCCAGAATGAGCCACACTCCTTGCCTGTGCATAGAGAATACCAATGAGGCCTTCCATTCCCCATGTAGGGGCAGTCACTGTTGAAAAAGTAGATGATCACTTTCTTTCTGACATTCTGGCCTCTGGCCATGAATATTGAGAGCTGTTATCCTCTGAGGCTACTCATTTCCTTCTCCAAGATACTTTAATGCTTACAGTAAGTATACTACCTTGTAACTCATGCGACCTTAAATAATGTCAGCTGCCCATTCCAGAAAGTATTCCTCAAAACAGGTTAGATTCAATACCTAATATTGATGTAAGAGCTTCAGCTAATTCCACTGAATATATAAATCCATCTACAGATTTCTTTTTTCACATATGGAGAGATTTGCATTCACTCACCTAACTCCTCTGGCATCTAGCAGGCACAACTCCAAAGCAATTTTCTTCATTTTCTAAACCTTTCTCTCTCTTTCTCTCTCTCTCTCTCTCTGTCCCTCTCTCTCTGAGAACCACCAAGGAAATAACTTATCAATTGCCTTCATTTTGTAAGAGCATATAGGATGACTTTCAAGAAGTAAAATCTGTATAAATCTGTAAATAATATCTAGTAAAAGTATGAGGAGGAAAGAAAGTAAAATAAAAAATGGAAAAGAAGGTGTAAGATAGACATGAATGACACAAAGAGAAAAAGAGAATCGCAGGCTTCAGAGCCAGGGAAGTTAATATTAAACTGATGCTATTCTGTGATATGATCACTTTTTAAAAAATTATGTGAAATAATAAGGGATATAACGCAGCTATGAACAAGTTAATTGGTCCTATTTGAATTTCACAGGCAAGATTAACAAGCCACATGTCTCCTAATGCTACGTTCCTGGGAATAGCGTTCTGTAACAGCAGTGGTAACCCTTTAGCTATCACTAAGTAGTGACAGAAAACAGTTTAGTGTTACGGCAAAGGTTAACCAGACCATTGCATTCCCTCTCTCTCATTTTATGTTGTTGTTGATATTCATTTGCGAAATTGAAGAAGTGACTAAAGAGAGATGTGACAGATACATAATCAATCACTTAGACATTTCCTTATGGCAAACTTTGTTTCATGTCCTGCTTATTCAGAAAAATTCTGCAAGAGAGAGACAAAAGTCAGTAATTGAGATATTTGCAAAGTGGCTGCTTTCAAATGCATGCTGCATGGAAACTTCTGAATTCCTAGAAACTTCTCACCCATTCAGGACTATGAAAAACATATGCATACCAGGTCTGTTTTGGGGCAGTGTGCCAAAAGCCTGGATGTTAAGGTTGAAAATGACATGATTCCACAAGCTAAAAATATATCTGAAGTTCCTTTCTAACTCTTCCTGGATGTTTCAACTTGTTGGCTATCAATCATTTACCCTGCCCGATTGAGTTCATAGTAGCCTGTGAAGCCTTGTGAAGTACAGACATTCAGACTATAAATGAGAGGTGGACTGAATCACACAGCAGAAGAATTATGCAACACGCAGATTTTTCCTTCCTTCTTTGTCTTACATTATAATAATCTACAACCCATAGCATTTATCTTAGGAGATACAGTATATTACTAGTTATCTGATGCAAATCTGCTCTTTGCATGATGGCTCATTTTTACTGAGGCTTGGCCTAGTAGTAGGGGCGTTGCACAACGTATCAAGACACACTCAGGGGGACCGAGAGGTGCCTAAGATGATACAAAGCTTCCATCAGTCCTTAATTTGTTATAGGTTTCAGCAGTGTTACAAATAGAAAAAATATAATAATAATAAACTGAATGGATAGAAATGGAAAGGTGTTTGTTTTTGGAGTTTTCTGGTTTTTAATTTTTTTTTTAACCATATTCTCCAGTTAAGAATAGTACAGAGTTGGTGCACAGTACTTTTTTTTTTTAACATGGCATGCTGAATTCCCAGTGCTTTTGAGGATTTTATTTGTCCTCCTGGGAGCTTTAGGAAGATACCTCTTTCAGCTCACCTAGAGTTGATCTCATTAATAAAAGAATGACTTTACAAAAAAGAGTTTCTAAAATTATACTCCAACTCAGAATTGCAAGTTGGCTTTTTCAGCCTGAAGATAAATTTCTTAAGTGTTAAGCTTCATCAAGCATTACACCTGACATTCTCTCATAAATGTTGCATATATTTTAACTTATTTTAATATTGTGTGGGCTTGGTTTGTAATATTCTCATGCAGCTACTAAAGTTGAATCTTCTTAGCCATATATTAGCTATAGAAATGTTCATCCCCTTCCAAAATAGCACTCTTCTTAAAACAATTATCAGCTAAGTTTCATTTTGAGTTTATTTTTTGGTTGTTTATTTGTTTATGTTGAAACTAACCCTACAGTCGTTGTATTACTTTTATGAGATGCCAATATATTTTGACAAGGTTGCTATTGGAAACACTTCTTAAATACCTCCCATGTCCCATCACACTCAGCATCACCACCTGCTCAGGTAGATTGATTTCAGGAGGCTGTAGAAAGTGTTGCTAACAGGGGTCACAGACATTCGGGTTGGAGCAAAACTGTCACAGATGTTACTTTGTGAAGACACAAAGAGCATTGTGAGTGGAGAGACCATACTTCAGCTAGCTACATTTTCTAGGGGCCCACCTTCACTTAGCCTCACAATGTAGGCCTTAGCCTCAGCGCTAGAGCTGCACCAACACCTGGCCTAAGTGTTATGACTGAGTTGATAGGTCGATTAACTCAAGCAAAGCCACGTCAGTGAGAAAGCATGAACTTTAGTGTGGGAATGAATTGATCGGCCTCTTCAATCCAAATGAGAAATTTGTTTTTTGTTTTTTTTTTTAAAGGCAAATATTAAAATATTTGTCCACTGACTACTCTGTTTAACAGATACATGATAGGTCCTAAACTGAGTTAATATGGCCAATTTTTATGGTTCTAAGTTAACAAGACTGAAAAGAATTAAAAGATAATACCAGCACATTGGGAAGACTACTTCACAAAGAGCTAAAAGAATTTAAAACCTATGGTTCACACGAATAGGACTTTATTTAAAATATTGTTAATAACAACACTGATGAACAATAAGTATATGTCAAGTCTGCTCCTAAGGGTTTACATTATTTTATTTCATGTTCTCAACAGATGAGTTACACAGGGTCAGGATAAGGGTGAGGTGAGAGTGTGAAATATAAACTCAGTAACCAAGACAAATAATATTTTAATAAAATATGTTTAAAAATCAAAATTAATGTCAAAATCTATGATGAATAAAATGTAAGAATTTTAAATAAAAATGGCCTGTTTTTGGTTGTTTTGTGACCATGCATTATTGCACAATGGTATAGTAATTTCCAGCTGGTCTGAGGTTCTAGTGTGTGGAACTTTCTTGTAACCACTGGGTAGGTACATGATGTTGACAATAATATGCAAACAGACTGGAAAATGCAGGGTTTTAAATTTTGTCATGCTTCCTTGATTGTAGAAATTTTATTAACTTTTTCTTTTTCCACTTGGTTTAAAAATATGGGTGGATATTTTATAAATGTATGGAGGGGTACATAGTTTTCTTTTTGCTTCAGGCTCAAATATGATTTGGTACCAGATTAGAGATAGATGTTATCATTATGCTCATTTTAAAATGAAGACTCCACGATTCCAGAAAGCTTAATAAAATTCCCTAAGCTCACGTAGCTAGCAAGTGGCAGAGCCCAGCTTCTAATTCAACTAGTTTGACTCTAAAATCCACCTTCTGCATCAATATGCTATCTTGGAAAGTATAACACTCAATTAACCAGAAAATCCAAGTATCTGACACACTTCGTTCTCTGGGCACTGCAGTTATTAATATGGTGTTGCTCACCTGTATCCTCAGCCTTTTTAATTTTTAACAGCAATTGTTCTTGGAAAGAAACTGATCCTTTATAAATAGCACAGTATCTAATGCATCTGCCAATGTTATTGTGAAATAGGTATGAACACTGTATCTGACGGTACTACCATGAAATAAATATTTATATGAGCAGTATTTTAAAATGGGGTCCATGTGTAATCTGCCTTGGGAACACCTGCATATCCTGAACCTGTAACTATAGAACACTGTCTCGGCGAGACACAGATCTCTTTTCAGGATGAAATCTGAGAGATCTAAAATTAAACCATTATATGCAAATAGTACTCTGCTAATTTTAAAGGCTGACAAAAAGCACCTCTGTGGACATATGAATTTTGGGCTGTATCATAAAGTCAATATTATTCATTTTGTTTCTGTAAAATGATTTTTCTTGAGCTGAGAAAATTAGTTTTCTAACTAATTAGAATGATCAGTGAACATGAATGGTTATGTTTAAGCTTCTTTGTTTTGGTGAACAGCAGATGCTGAACAAAAAAGAGTAAAATCTAGATGACGTATACACTGATGACAAAGAGGAGAAGAGAGAGAAAGAGAAGGAGGAGAATGACGTTGTATTTGTGAAAAAATGTAAGTGTCGTTGACAGTCATGAGGACAACTATCACACCGGCGTCTCAGAACTCCAGCTTCAAGCATCCCTAAATTATGCTGTAAGTCACTAATAGAAATTTGGCACTTATCTTCTATCTCTGTTGTTTTGTTGTGCTTAAAACTGTAAATTCATTCTCTCTCCAACTATTATTGTCCATTGGTTCATTTACTTATTCACAAACTCAACAAAGTTCTTTCAGATCACGAATATATCAGATACTATGTAAGACACTAAAAAAATAAAGAAGAAGTTGCATGGTTTTTGCCCTTAGGAAGTTTATAACCCTACCCTCAAGAAACAGCTATGTTGCCGGGCGTGGTGGTGTATACCTGTAATCCCAGCACTCAGGAGGCTGAGGCAGGAGGATCAATGTGAGTTTGAGGCCAGCCTGGACTACATAAGCGAGTTCAAGGCCAGCCTAAACTACATAGTGAGACACTGTCTTGGAAAAAAAAAAAAAAGAAAGAAAGAAACAGCTATGTTGGCAAGTATGTACAGTGACAGTAGTATGCACAAAATCTGATGGCGTCACTTGCAGTCAAAGAAGTCTGCTGGGGCATATGAGGAGAGGCTTCTAAGAGTGCTAACATTTAAGCTCAAGTTTATGAGAATAAATAGAAGTTTGTCAGCTGAGTAATGTTAAGATCTTCCAGACAAATACAAAAGCACAGAGACTGAAGAGGCATGGTATATTTTTGGAATAAATAATTCAATGCTGCTGGACCATAAGAGGTGATGGGGAATGTTCTGGAAATAAGATAGCAGAGCTAGACAGAGGCCAGAGCCGATGAGTTTGTAGCTTTGCCATTCACAGGAGCTGAGTTTTTATCCTGGTGGATAAAACAATCGGGCAACAGTGGAAGAATTTTTCCAGCAGAGTGGTAAGACCATATCCAATGGTGAAAGACCACTCAGAAATGCTGTAGAACATGAATCAGAGAGATCAATACAGGTATTAATGATCTAGGCATTTTTCTTTTTCTTTTCCAGGGCATCTATTTTCTTCCTTAAACAAAAACTGGGTGGGGAAAGAACGTGGATTAGGTTGTTTCAAAATTGAGACACATGATACAATTTGATATACCAAAACACATTATTGCGAATAGTGTTTCTGATAATCTTACAAAATAATAAATTTTAATCTATTTTGCCATTTGTACAACAGTTCAGTAGAACCAAGCTTGTTTCGTAGTTTTGATTGCATCATGAAAAATGTAAGCATTCTGCCAAAAGGCCCAGCTGTGTATATTTGTGGCCTCAGAGCAAGGGATACGTGGTTGTTGCTGCATGAGCATCCTCTGTTGTGTTCCTTATTCTGTTAGGACCCCATGTTAGAAAGCATGTCCTCAAAAAAAAGTTCATTTTTAGGCAAACAAAAAGGGCAGTAAATAACCTTGATCTTTCTACAAACAGCAGTTGGTCCTGTTTACTGACTACCTGAATCATCTCATGATATTTCAAAAAAGCTCTGATAGTTTCCAACATACTTATTACCATAGGTCTGAAATATGATTTTTCTTGATTTACGTACAGTATAGTAAGATGAGACAGCACAGTAAAGACAATGATTCATTTCTGCTGTGGTCACTATAGCATTTTACTTAAAAGAAAAATCTATCCTCACTTTTCAGAACAATTACTATTCTAGGAGTCTGTGTTGGAATAAAATCCTAATGCAAAAGCTGTCTTAAAATGCTGAACCCAGAAGAATTTGGCATAAATAAGACATAAAGTTAGCTGACATGAGATATTACACTTATTCCATTGTTGGCGAGGACAAAACCGGGCTGCTATTGTCACAGGTGAAAAGTGTTTTCGAAAAGTCTGCTCTGGTGCTTGTTAGATAAGGGGCTGCCTTAGTCTGAATAACCTGAACAAGATTTATACACATCACTGAAATGGACTCGTGTTTACAGTCTGTCCTTGCTCACCAGGATTAACAGTGCAAGGGCAGCATGAGGCACATCAAGCAGGGAAGCCTCAAACAACCTTCAGGGACTGGCTAGGAGGCTGCTTAGGGAACAACAGAATTTCTGAAACTACTCTGACTCACGATAGGCGGCAAGCTCTCTGCACAAGACCCACAGCCGCTTCTACATTCCAACTAGGGAACTTATATCAGTTAGGGAAACTTTCTATAAAAATGGTTAAAATATGATAAATATACCAGAATTATACTGTCCTTTCTACAAGCAGTAAGATGTTTTACTAACAAGAATGGAAACTCCAATGATGGTTCTTAATGTGGAGTTTATAAAATACCCCAATGCCCCACAATTGCAATGAAAGAAAGCCTTTTTGGAAAGTTGGAATTCATACTCGCTTGGTTTATATTTTTATTGCACCGGAATCCTGTCTTGCATGCTGTCACTCAGGGGCAATTCAGCTTGAGCCTGTGCTCCTAGGGACTGAGACATTTTCAAGTCCCTTTATAATCTATGCAGAAATTATCTCTTCTTCCAAGCCATCAAATGTAGTGTGTGGGTGCGATGGCTGCCTTCCAGTGAGCTGAACAGCTCTCAGGACTTGGCATTCAGTCTTTCCCTGGGCCCTTCAGTAATGGCATTTCACTTAATACAATATGCCCCTAACTGAGTTTTAGTGATTTCAAATGAATTTAGTCTCCTTATCAATATCCTCTATTTGGTAGTGTGTTTGCTCTTCAGTGTGCTGTGCCAATAAACCCAGCACAAGTGCTGCTTCCTTGCCTCTCAGTTGTCTGGCTTCTCTCTATGAAAGCAAACACCATGCGGCAGAAAAGGAGGCTCTTTAAAAACTTGTCTGTATCATAAATGTAAATATCAATAAACTTCGGAGGTTGACAAGGGCATGCTCTAATGGATTTGGCCATGTTGGCTGTTTTACAAGAGGCTGGAATAGCAGACAACCCAAGTAGCTTGTTTGCAGTACTAAAAGGAAGTGTCAACATTTTAATCCAGAAAAACTGTTGGTCTGTTCAGGAGCGGAACTCAGTGAGTCCCATTACAAGGTGAAACAGCCTAATCTTAGGAGAAAAGAGGATAAATAATGCCAGTGTTTTCATTAGATTCTCTATGACTTAAACATAGAAATGAGGTTGCAATTGATAAAAAAATACTTCAGTACTTTCCACACTGGGAGGTCTAAGGACACTCTTTCAACTCTATTTTTGTTTTGTATATATTTTAGTGTACCTACATTTCTTCTTTTTTTAGAAAATAAACTATTTTGAGATGATTACAGAGTTGCATGCAGTTAACAAATAATATAGTAAGAACTTGTGCACCTTTTGCCGGTTTTCCCAAAAGGTCATATCTTAACTGTACTACACTCCGACAACCAGGATTTTGACTTTGATTTGATCAAGAAACAGATGTTTCCATCAATGCAAAGATACCTTATATTGCTTTTTGATAGTCATACACACTTACCTCCCATCTTGACCTTTTCTTATTTCCTAGAAACCACTAATCTTCTTGCATTTCTATAATTTGTCATTTCAAGAATGTTACATGCATGGAGTCATAAGCATTTTTTTCACTCAGTACAATTCTCTGGAGATCCACCTAAGTTGTTGCAGAAATCAGTAATTTGTTCCTTTTTGTTGCTAACTAGTATTCCATGGTATGCACTGCAGTTTGTTTAAGCATTCCCTGATGAAGGACATTAAGGTCGCATCCACTTTGGGGATATTACAAATGAAGCTACATTTGTATAAAGATTTCTATATAAACACATCTGTATTACAGTTAGGCAAATATACAGGAGCATAATTACTAAGAAACTTCTAGACTGTCTTTCATGGTGGCCATACCATTTTACATTCCTACCAGGAATGTATGAATGAGCCAGTTTCTCCACATCTTCTCCAGCATTTGTCATTGTCACTGATTATTTCTTTGTTAACTACTCTGTTGGGTATGAGAACTATCTCATTGTGATTTAATTTGCATTTCTTTAATGATTAATGATGTTGAACATCTTTTGTGTGCTTATTTTCTGTCTTTATGTTTTCTGTCTTGTCCATTTTTAATAGGCATTTTTAATACTGACTTTTCAGAGGTCTTTAAATATACTCAAATATAACTCAAATATACTCAGATTTCTTTGTCAGCTATTTTCTCATCTTTAGCTTACACTGTCTTACTTTTACTAGGTTCTTTCACAGAAGAAGTGTTTTTATTTTTGATGTAGGCTAATTGATCAATATTTGTGCATATGGTTCATGGTTTTCTGTCAAGTCAAATAAATCTTAGACCTAGATCCTAAAGAATTTATGCTGTTTTTCTGTGAAGTGTTAACATTTTATGTTTTACATATAACTCTGTGACACATTTTCAGTTATAGTTTCATATAAGGAATGTTACAGGTCAAGGTTCATTTTTTGACAGTACTGTACCTGTCCAACTTTCCCGGCACCAGTTGTTAAAGCCTCCAATGAAGGCTTATACACTTTTGTCAGAATCATCTGGGCCATATTTACATGGGTCTATTTCTGACTACTTTATCCTCACCCATTGATCTATATCTCTATCTTCCTGCCAATTCCACAAATGTTGATCATTGTGTCATAAGTGGAATTAGAATGATTTCTTCTACTGTATTCTTTTTCAGAATTATTTAGCTATGATAGTTGTGAAATTTGCTTTTGGCAGCCATAATTTCAGACAAGAAATTTTACTGTCTAAATATGTTTTGCTCTGCAGGTAAGGTGTAATTTTGATATTGATGCTCTCAAACTTTTTTGTTTGTCTTTAGATTTCAGAAGATTTTTTGTGAATCCTTCTGGGTTTATTCAGTTGAGGTTAGCTTAGACTTTTTTAATCTTCAGGTTGCCAATTTTGGTAAGCCTTCACCCATGCTTTCTTTGAGAAGTTTTTAACCTTACCTTTTTTGCCTCTCCGTTAAAGAGCTGATGACACCATAACTAATATTTTATTATAATCCAATCACTTGGTGCCCGAGCATCTGTTAATTTTCTTTAGTCTGTTTTCTCTCTGTTATTCAGCTTAGGTCATTGCAGTGAATTAGGTCTTTAAGTTCAGTGAACCTTTCCTTTCTTTCTTCTATCTCTTTTTGTAGTCCATCCACTGAGGTTTTTTAATTTCAGTAATCATATTTTCTGGTTCTAAACTTTACATATGGAAGTCCACCTTTTATTATTATGCTAAATACTTGAAGCTTGGTAACTTTGCAAAGAAAAAAGGTTTATTTTGGCTTTTTGCTCTGGAGGACCAATTTTGAGGGCCCACATTGCACGATGGCCTTCTTACTAGCATAGTCCAAGGCAGTATGGGCCATTGCATGGCAAGAGGAAGGAACATAAATGTGTGCCTCTTCTGATGTCTCTCTTCTTAAAAAGCTACCCAGTATACAATCACAGCGGGTCTACCTTGAGGGCCTCATCTAATCCTAATCATCTACCCTACCTCTGGACACCATAGTTTCTACCTTCTTAATACCTCGCAAGGGAAATTAAACCATACTTTAATCACAGCATCTGGAAAGAGTAGTATATCAACCACTAAGAGCTACTTACAGCTGAGGACTGAGTAATTGATCAGATCAGTTAACAGTGTTAAAAACAGTTTTGAACAAGAGGATCTAAGTGGAGAATAGGCCTAAATAACAAGGTATTTTTTAAATGTAGAAATTACAAAACTTAATGAAACCAAATAAATTTTTACTTAAAATTAAAATATAATGAAAAACAATAACATAAATGTAAACATTAAATATTTTCATGGTTTCTTAATTTCCTTTCTTTGGTGATATTATTTGGAATAGCCCAAGTACTGTGATATAAAAGGAAAACTACTCAGGAAATTTTGCTTAATTAAGAAGTCCTTAATTTTAAGCAGTATCTTTTGCAGCTAGTGAATTTACCTTCACCACTTACAGAACATGCGGAAGAGAGAGCATGCACTCCATGAAACATAGTTTCAGAAGGAAATATCTGCTCACAAGAAAAATTGAAATAGTTTTAAAGAATAAAAGTTAAAAGCAACAACAAAACAACATAATAGCGGCACTAAAATAGGTCAAATTTTTGGTGGCTTGTTAATTGCTGGAAATTGGGGGGGCCTTGATTCAATGACTTACTTTCCTCAGGTTACTTATTTAATAATCCAGAGCTTCATGCATTGTCTCCACTTCTTATATCCAGTTTTAATCATGATGCCAGCATATTCAATTTTCAAATGGTAGTTTCAACTTTCTGACCTCATATTCCACTCAAATATTTTTATTTTTAAAAATAACACAATTCTCTGGAGAAAGCATGCACATAAAAAAGTTTTCTTCTTTTACTAAAGAATCGCTATTCTTCATGTTTTATAAAAAATTTTGAAATAAAGATTTTATTGTTTCTAAGGATAATATTCTAATTTATCAAGTTTGTTCTTTGGTTGTATAGATTTGAAATGGGAATATTTTAAAAATATAAATTAAAAAAGAGATCAGGCACTCGAGACTGACTGGAAAGAAGCTTCGTGTCTGTGTCTTAACCATGTGAATGCTAATGACCACATAGAGGCTTAGATACACTCCGGTACTAGCAGCAGTATCTGTAGAAAGAAAGGTGCCTACTTTTCTTGGTCACTTCTTGCTTATTCTGTTTAGTTCCCATCCTCCACCTTGTTTTTGTAACATTTGAAGTTGCAGCACCTTCTCTTTGATGTTTATACTCGCCCTGCCAGAATGATTCTTCCTCTATCCCTTCGTCTTCTCTTCATGAATTTCTCCATCTTGAAGGATCTATCTTTGCCTTCTTTTTGTCCTTTTTAATTTGTTTTAGAATTTGTTAAAATTTATTTATTGTGTGTTTTAATAGTTAATACATTTTCAGGGCTCAAAGATCAAGTGAATATTACATATTAACAACAAATCCTTCCATTCCTATATTTTCCCCATTTTTTCCTTGCCACTACATATAACCAACTTTATTAGTTTTGTATCTTTCTTGCATTTTTTCAGGTGCAAGCAAATAAATACATATTCTACTTTTTTGCACAAAAGATATTATACCTTATATACTGTTCTGCTCCATGCTTTTTAACTTAACTATATACTCTGGTGTATATTGCTCTATATTACTCTACATCATATTGCTATAGCTTTTGGATAGCACCTAACAATTCACTTTGTTGATATAACCCTGGTTTAGCTAACCATTTCCCTACAGAAAAAAATTTGGTTTGTTTCCAAACTATTAATATTACAAATATTACTGTAAATGACAACATATGTCATTTTCGACATATAAGTATATGAGGTGCAATGGCTCTCTTTTCTTCTATAATCTCCAACTTATCACTCTTCATAAAGATCTCTCACTTTATCTCTGCTGTCTAAATTCACCTTTTATTTATTGTCTTGTATTCTAGAATGTGCCAAGCTCCTTCTCTCTCAAATTACAAACTATTGTCTAGATATTGCCACTTCAATAATCCATTCACACTGTTGAAAGTTAGGAAAAAAAATGCTCTGACATGCTGAGCATTTCAAACTAAAGGACATTGGAAGGTCTTAGAAGGTGCCTTAGAAAGAAGTCTTTTTAACCCTCCCTATTGTAATCCTGCTCCAGTCACAAGGAGGGGCTTTCTCTGAAGTTCCCTTATATGACTGAAGGAAGTTCTTATACAAACAGAAAAAATACAACAGCCTTACCTCCCTCCCTTAAGTCTTCTTAATCAAGGAAGACTGATAGGAAAGAAGACCACAAGATCTCCACCTATTTACAGCAAGCGAGGTATCTTTCTAATGCCTGCCAATTGGGAGACTTCCTCTGCTAATAAGACAAACTTTGTAGTGTGTTTCTGCTGGTCACCATCCCAGAATATGTTGCCACCTCCCCAAAGACCAAAGGGTCTTTGTCCTGAGCCATTGTTGGTTCTTCATGCCTGTCATTTCTCCCTAAAATAATTTACCATCCCTCTAAAATTGCCTACATCTCCCTTCCACTACAAAGAGAGTATATAAGCTTCAACTATTGGCCCTTTTATGAGTTTCATATTTTTATGGCTGTCATGTATATGTGCCAGGTAATAAATTTGTATGCTTTTTCTCCTGTTAATCTATCTATCTATTTCAGCATGCTTAAAGACTCAAATCTTCAGAGCGAGCTTGGTCAGATTCTACAGTACAAGATATAAATAAAGGATGAGTTTAGTTAGCAGAGATAAATTGAGCCTGGAACTTTATTAAGAGTGATAAGTTAGGGATTATAGAAGAAGAAAAAAGCCATTGTGGAAATCTGCAGGGACATACTCCTTTTACCTTTTCAGAACCTGAAGTTTGTCATTTATAAAGCTGACTTCATCCTTTTCCTTTTTTAGTTCCAAACCTAGTGCTTCTCCTACTAGAACACATGTGTATTTTTGTCTGGTGTGTGTGTGTGTGTGGTGGGGGAGTGTGCCTGTGAGCACACTAGTATTTGAAATTTACTTCATTGCTCTTGTTCTTTAAATACAAGATTGTTTATTTAAATTCCTCATTTTCTCTCCATAACCTTCTTCATTTGTTCTCACTCTGTTCATGAACAACATAAAATCTGAGTGGAGGGTCCATTCCTAAACTCTTCATACCCTTTATCTCAGACGTGAGTGAAACTGGAATGGAATTAAGTATACTGCTGCTTTAAAATGCAATATTAACCGAAATGTGGTAAATTAGATGTCTGTCTGTTACGTGGAGTTAAATATTAAATATTCATTAAAAAAAAAACAAAAACAGGGCCGGTGAGATGGCTCAGCGGTTTAAGCGCCTGCCTTGCAAGCGCGAGGGCCCGAGTTCGACTCCCGGAACCCACATACAAAAAAGGGGCCGGTGATATCGCTCAGCGGCACGGGCGCCTGCTGACGCACGAGGTCCTGAGGTCGACCCCCCGGTACCCACAAAAAAAAAAAAAAAAAAAAAAACAAGATTTCTCATCCATAGACACTACTCAGTTAAATGACCAACATTAAATGAAACTGTTTTTGCCTTTACAGTTTATTTTGGCCCTTGTGTCATCTGTTAACTCAAAATATGTTTAACTATGTTTAACCATTTAATGGTTGATGCATTATTTCACTGCTATAAAATACTATGAAATAAATAATTGACATGGTATTAAATGGATGATTCAAACTGTGGAGTTCCCAGGTACATTTAATTTTCATTGGGAATGCTAATTTTCAAGAAAACCATTAGTTCTGGCCATATTATTGAGTTTTGTCTATTTTATTCTATTTTGCTTGTTTAGTTCCAAATAACTAAGCTTCACTTTTAAAAAATTACAATAACTTTTGACTAAAAGTTTTAGATTGACTTTGTATCCTAGGTAGACAGAGCTGTTTTCCAAAATCAGAAGCATATCTAAGCCTTAGTGAAGAAAGGAATTACCAAAATGATCTTGATCAATTTTATCATCTTGGAACACTCAACGCATATTAGTCATTTTGTAGAGGTCTAATTTTCTCCATCACTTGCTCTTTTCTAGTTTAATTTAAGAAACATGCAATATCTAGAGGTAAAACTATAATGTAAGTATCCAATGCTGTATATATAGAGTAGGTTTTGCTGGATAAAATTTAATTAATATAATAATGTACAGAAGGGAACATGAAAACAAAACACAAATTGGTCAAATACAGATCACTAAAGAGATTTGAACAATGTTCAAGAATATTCTTGAGGCCAGTGAGATAGCTCAGCGGCATAAGCACCTGCCTGGCAAGCTCGAGGTCCCAAGTTCAACTCCCAGTACCCACATACAAAAAAAGGACCGGTGATATCGCTCAGTGGCACGAGCGCCTGCTGGAGCACGAGGTCTTGAGGTCGACCCCCAGTACCCACAAAAACAAAAAAAAAGAATATTCTGGTTAGCTTGTAACTATCTAAGACACCATCAGCCAATGAAATTTTAATTTTGAGAACACAGGGACACAGGGTAATTTTCATAATATAAGCTTTTAAAAAATATAATAAATATCGGTTTGCGATTCCAAGTTGGACAATTCTGATCACACTAAAACTTCCACCAGGAACAAATAGATTATCAATATATTTAACAATAGCTTCCTTTTTATTATTGAGTATCAGAGGAACTGACTGATTGCCAGGAGTGAATAATTGAAGATCATACGTCCTCAGAAAATTTGAGAATTATAAGAAACATATATATGTATGTGTGTGTGTGTGTGTGTGTGTTTGCAAAGTCATGATAAGAAGAAATAGAGTATTAATCTTAAGAACTTAAGTCTGATCTCTTTCACTTTAAAAAATAAACAAATCTGAAAATTTGCCATGTGGTGACATTAATTAGGCAAAGAATAGAAACATGATAAATATACACACAGATATTGATTCATGTGTTTATTTATTTATTTTAGCTTCATTGGCTTTCAATTTAAAAATATAGTTCAAGTTATACCTTATATAAAAGCACTAATACCTTCTTTATAGTAGCAGTGTAAATATTTACAAGATTGTATATTAGGCGCTCAACTAAAAATAGTATGCAAATCAATTCTTAGGTAGGCCAGTTACAATGAAGGAAAACATCACCACCACAATTTAAAAGTGACAGTGCCTGGCATACCAGTACTAATTTACTTGAGTTACTACTGTAAGCAATAGATTTAGATATGAAAGTATATGCTTTGTTAAGTGCTGTGAATTATGCTGAATAATTGTGAACATATCTTTTACTGAACTAATGAAACAAAGTGTAACTTACCATACTTGACATAATCAGCATGTGGAAAATGAACACAGAAATACAGATTCAATATACATGCTGCACCATTTTTGGAGATTATGACTCATAGGCAGTGTTCATTTTAGCTTAATGGATAAAAAAATCCCCTCGATTTGGCAGTTAGGACCATTTCTAATTTGGTAAGGGGCCTAAAAGCACAGTTTGGAGGAATTAAGCGACCGGGCTGGACCTGAATGGTATTTAAATGAAATTTGTAAACTCTTTAGGTTTGCAAAATTGAGCTAAATGTATGAATTTCACAGGACTTGATCTTTTGAATATCTTATTTTTTTTATTTTTTGTACCTTTTCTTTTTTTTTCTCTCCCTATTAAATCCTGGAAGAGAAGATGCAGAATATTTTTTAAAAGGCTCTAGTTCTCCCCTGCTTACTTTGAAAGAGCTGAAAAATAGTAAATGATTGTATACTGATTGAAAATTACATGACGGTTGTAGAAAATTCAGAAAATAAGAGAATAATGGAAATAGCACAAATTATCTCCCAATGTACTATCTAGATTTTAAAAAATTGTACATGCCCCAAAATACATATGCACATATATATATAAACAGATTTTACAAAATAAGATCAAATAATATATAATTTCTCTCTAATTTATACAAAACTTAGTTTTCCCTATAATAAGAACTCATCACTTTATATTATTTAATGGTGACTGATAGAAATACCATATAATGATATGTTACTATATAGTAATACCTCAGTTCATGAACACTTCTATTAGCAAATAATTCACTTCACAAGGAGAACTGTTCAGCAAAATTTTGGTTCCATTTGAGAACCCTGCATCCAGTGACAAATACAACCTTGATCATTGTCCCCAGAATCATGGGACCAACTAAGTTTGTGAACGGAGGTACCACTGTATGTCCCTTAGCAACTCCGCATTAGTACAGTAGTTTGAAATCAGCCATTGTGGGATCATTTTATTATAGCAATGCAACAACTCCTTACAAACTGAGGGCTGATTATTGTTTTGCTAATTATTGAGACCTAATAAAGAAATGGAGAAAACACTAATAATTTAGATTTACTTTTTTTTTTTTTATGTGGGTACCGGGAGTCAACCTCAGGACCTCACGCTTGCCAGCAAGCGCTTGCGCTGCTGAGCGATATCACCAGCCCTTTTTCTTTTCCTTTATGTGGGTTCCGGGAGTTGAATTCAGGACCTCACGCTTGCCAGGCAGGTGCTTATGCCACTGAGCTATCTCACCGGCCCCTAGATTTATTTTAAAATTGTGTCATGTCTGTAGTGCTTGCATTATAAATAGTGCTAAACATTGAGCAAATAATTGTCCCACTATTCAAGAAATAAATTTTCATGTGATAATCATGAAAATCTGCCTGGGAATAAAATTTTAACTATTTTAAAATCACCTGTTATTTCCTACATTTTATCTGTTTTCTTAAGACGTGCTTCCTCTCATAATTCAGCATGATCATGCTTCTTTCTTGTTTTTATTTTTGTCTTGTTTTTCCCAAAGTAGGTTCCTCTTTCTTGTCTGTAAAAGGTCTGATGTGCTCACTACTGGTAATTATACTGGCTTTCCAAATAAAGAAGCGAACAAATAAAAACATGAGTATTTGTGATAAATACAAAACCCGATGAAGAGCTCTTAAATCACGACACGGATGTGGGAGAGGATGACTAGATCCTTACCTGTGGCTTTGGGAAGAACTTTAAGTAGATTTCCAGGGGGAACACTCACTCCCATTGTTAGAAGAGCCAGTCTAAATGTTCCAGCTTAGGCTAAAGGCTGGATTCCTTAAGAAAGCACCAAGGGCTGTTGTTAAAATGAAAAGTATGGGCCGGTGAGACGGCTCAGCGGCTTAAGCGCCTGCCTTGCAAGCGCGAAGGCCCGAGTTCGACTCCCGGAACCCACATACGAAAAAGGGGCCGGTGATATCGCTCAGCGGCACGGGTGCCTGTTGGCGCGTGAGGTCCTGAGGTCGTCCCCCCGGTACCCACAAAAAAAAAAAAAAAATAAAAAAAAAAATAAAATGAAAAGTATGCACATGCATTACACAAGTATTTTACTTCTAAAATCATATTTTCTTAAAATGCTTTAACATATGAGGGTGTATGCTCAAGACTACTGATTGCACCATTATTTTAATAATGAATATTTGGAGACAATCTAGAATTCATTCTAGCAAAATGGTTGAAGAAATTATCAATATTATATAATATTCATCTAATATTTTGGTATGTCTGGTGAAGAACGATGTTCACTGTAACATTTTGTGTACAAAATGTAAATGTATATGCATGTTTTGATATAATTTTTAAATAGAAGGATAATTATATGGTTTGTTATACATAAATACTTTACAAAAAATATCATCATACATGTAAATACATATAAATACAGAGTCCACCAAAAATGTACACACACTTCAGGAAAAGAAAAGCAGTATGATGTTTTCTCAACAGATGGTGTTACACTCATATGGGGTCCCTAGAGGATGTTGTACACCATAGAAAACCCACGACACTGCCGGTTCTTAGAGAAGAAACTGAAAATTCATGGACAGTAATCTCAATGACCAAGGCTACCCAAGCTGCAGTTCACCGCACTAATAACTGTCTGGAAGATAATAGAAACCACTCTGAGCATTTATTATAATTGTAGAGACTAAAAGTAACTTGTATTCATCTCATGATGTCTCAATAAATTTATTATGAAAATATTTCTACATTTTTTCTGTTTTTCTGAAGTGTGTATACATTTTTTGGCAGGCTCTGTATATATAAACTATGTATGTATGAATGTGAATATACATGCATATACAAATACATACATACATACATTTTCGTATATTCTATCTCTTTACAGTCCTGAAAAATACAAAGCAAACTATATTTTGAATTATATTTTTTGATGACAGAGGATATAAGTGGGAAATCTGAAGCTTTAATTATATATATCAATGTGATTTGATATACTTTCTCAATGAGACTATATTTTAGTATTTAAAAATGATTTTAAAAGACAAAAACAGGACCAGTGAGTTAGCTCAGCCACATAAGCACCTGCCTGGCAAGCATGAGGTACTGAGTTTGACTACCAGTACCCACATAAAAAAATAAAAATAAAAAAGACAAAAAAAGAATTTTTATATGCTACTAATAACGTGAGGAAATTAGTAAAATTTTACACTCAATTCAATCTCAAAAGCTTTTATTTACAAATTTAGACATTGATTACTATTATATTTTGCATTTTTAAAAATTTCAGACTTATACATTACATTTATTTTGTTATAGTGACACAAAATAAATATTATACATAACTTTTGCAATACTTCAACATTCAGAACCATGGCATTTTTAAAATTATACAGGGCTGAAGATACAGCTCTGGGGTAGAGCACTTGGCTAGCATGTGTTTGATCACTAGCACCATAAAAAACAATGACAAAATCATTAGATGTCCCATTTCCTTTTATCGACTTTGTAATCTTGATTCATCTCTCCATTCCCTGGAATAAGTCTCCAATAAATCTTTAAAGAAATTTTTTCAAGAAGGAAAGTATTTTCTAAATTTATCCTCCAATATGTCTCTGAGAATGATTTTTCAAATCGTAATATAAATTTTGCATGTTATTCAAATTTTAACTACTAATGTTTCTCCAAAGATTTCTATAGACAATTAACTCTCAAGGCCCTACGGTATTCAATATGGTGAGAAGAACTCTCAAGTCTGACTTAATTTTGTTTATCTGTTGATTTTTTTAACTGGATGTTGGCAGAATTTTTGAAGTTTAATTCAAAATTTAGCTATAATGTTTCTAAATGTGAAGTGTTTCCATTCTAAAACATATCTTTTAAGGCTAGGGACGCAGCTCAGCAGCACTAGGTTCGATTCCTGGAACCAAAAAAAAAGTATAAAAAATATTTTTAAACTTATCTTGAATATTGCTTCTGTTGTATTGTTTCTCTCTCACACACAAATGTCAATTTCCATTTGGATCATCTTTTTAAACAAATACTCTTGCAATTTTTCATTTCTTTATTATTCTGGGAGTTTTAAAGTTTGCCCTCCACATGCTAATTTAATTTTGTTGAAATAGTCCAGATTTTAATTTTACTATTGTTAGTTTAGTTTCCTTATTATCATCTCCTATGTTACCCATCTCATTTTTTAACTTATCTTGCCTTTTACAGTTCAGCAAGACTTTTATATGACCCTCTGTTCCCCTGGTTGACATGAATCACATATTCTTGTAAATGGTTTGAATACCAAATAGTATTCTAACATTTTCCACTAGTTCTGAATTTGAGAGTTATACAGTCACACTCCATACTTTTCCAGCAGTTGGTATGTATGTTTTGGTTCAACCATTTAAGTAGCCTAAGATTCCATTCTCAATGTGTATCTGTAGAAAGGATTTTAAGCACATCTCTCCTGGATTGAGTTAGGATTGTCTCCAACACTCATTGCAAGATTCACTGACATGTAACCAGTTAGGTTTGAATAATCTACAACTATCAGCGTGTCCCACCAAGACATCCCTCTGTTACTGTTTCCATTCACATCTTTAAATTTACTGAGCTTATTCTTCAAATGTGAAGTGGATTTCCATCAGCATCTCCATATTTCTTACCGTTTTGTTTGCTGAATTGTAGGAAAACTTTAAAGATAGAAGAAGAAAAATAATTTATGCGTGTTAAAATAAAATACACTTGCAGCAAAAGTTTTTTAGGGCAGAGATGTGAGATATTTCTTTTTCAAAGCAGTCAATGACAGAAAGAAAAATTATTTCTGTCCTTTCGGGCCAAAAAGATCCCTTGTTTTAGCACCCTGTGTATAAATGCTAACTGTGCTATTTCATTTATCTACATGGGTTTGGTATGTAGCATGATATCTTCCCAACCCCTGTCCAGAGCTTCAGCATTAGTTAATAAACTTTTATAAAGTTTTCTGTCTTTGTGAACCTTTATGAATATTTTATTGCAATTTGGACAGATACCACATTACACAATTTTAGTAAGTTTTACTGTACTCTAGTCTAATATTTCCACATATTAATTATTCTGAAATATTCAACAAATATTTTCAATGTAAAGTAATATTAAAGAAATAATATCAATCAAACCCTTTCTCCTCTGTGTCCAAAATGACATAATCAAGTAGTTTTCATGAGCTCTCTCTTATATCAGTGAAAATCCACAAGACTAAATACACAAGGGTCAAGGTATAAAATTATATTGTCAAAATTTTTCAGTTTTTTTCCCCAGGCTCTAAAAGTATACTTAAATTAAACTGCCTACTTTTATTATATTGAGTATTAAAGAAAACTCTGTTCTCTGTTGATGTATGCATCCTATGTGGTGTATTTTTAAATTAAATATAATGATTAAGTTTATGAATAACAATTTAAAATTGATGTCTTGGAGAATGTTACTTTCAGATTCCTTCCTGCAAACTCTTCTCTTATATTTGCAAACTATAATTAATTGAAAATCCAAAATAGTTAACTTATTTACCTCAATCAAGGAATTCCTGGAAGAAAACAACAACTTAAGTACATATGGATTTAAACAAAATAACCATTCTTTCTTTAAAAATGGGCTTTGTATTTCATGTAAATGACCACTCTTCAAATATGGTGGCCAATACAGCATTCTGGATAAATATTATAAAACAAAAATTATGCTTATTTATGGTATGTATAGAGATAGTATGGCAAGCCCTCTGCTATCCCACTTATTGATTTTATGATCTTGGGTCATTCAAAGTTCTGGATCTTGTTTCCTTAACATTAAAATGATAACAATAATGATAGCACACACCTGAGCAATATGGAGGAGTAAGTGAGATAAGCTGTATACATAGCAAATCCCCATGCAAATACACACTACAGTTTTAGCAATGTAGTTACAGTTTGGCATGTGATTAGTAATTCTATCAGAATTGTCAGTTCTAGCTATGAAGTACAACCAGTATAGAAATTATTGTGCATATATTTATTATGGGCCATTGCAATTTTTGATAGTTCTTAAATTGATCAAATAGTACTTACTGCCCAGTTAGTAAATCAAGTAAACTCAGTTTCTGATTTAAATGGACTGTGAATGAAGGTATAAAGAATGGTTTCACTTACACATTTAAATAGTTACAGGGCTTCAGTTGGATGGCAAATATTTTGAGCTCATTAATAAGGACTGGTTCAAATTACATTATGAAGAAATTCCTGACAACAGTTTAATTTCATGTTTTCACAAGCACACATTTTTACCATAGTCTGCTGAAGAGTAATAATGTTCCAAAAAGCTGGAAACGAAGGCTGCATCTGTGACCTGACCATAAATCCTGATACGTTGACCTCAGTGAATTAAGGAACACCTGGCAGATTACTAAAGCAAGAACCTTGGATGTGTTTAGGTGGGTCACTGAGGCATGGCTTGTGTACTAGAAATGTCCTTGCCCATTCTTCTCTGGCACTCTTCCTCTGCCTTGCTTCCTGGCCACCATGAACTGAGAGGTTTTGTTCCACCACATCCTTCGCCCATGGTGCTTCTGCCTTCAAGCTAGCTGATTATAGACTGTAAATGGGAGCCAATTAAACCTCTCCTCCTTTAAGATTTTGGTAACCCTTCCTCCTTTAAATTGTGTTGTGTCCAACAACAGGAAAACCAACTAATAAAATGATACAGATAATAAAAAGAAGAGGATGAGGAGAACGAAGATACTCTATTCCTTTAGCCCTCAAGTCTTTAAAGTTGTGAACATTTACATGCTCTGCTTTGATACAGATATGGAGACCATCCTAGCAGTGGTCATGGAAAACAAAGTATCCTGAGCCAGTCCAACAGTACGTGAGCTACAGGTCAGGATGGCAGCCAATTTTGATCCAAACCAGGGCGCACACACATGGTCTGGGTCTTCATCTTCTTTGGCAGATAGTAATTGTCCATTTTGCCACTGCCATTCAAGTGCCTTCTCAGTACCCTCTCAGTGTAAACTCTGATGCCCAGGAAGTATCTTCCAGTATGTCCTCCTAATGTCACAGTATGTTGGGCCAGGGTTATGTGTACATATGAAAGAGTGACATTAAATCAAGAGACCATCTGGGGGAAGGCACTTAGTAGATCACCAGGTTTCTATATTTGTGAGACCTGGAAATATTTCTGTATATGAACCTGTGCCTATGATATAAAACAACCATTTATAGTGTGACAGATCTTTTTTTGATAGTATTTTATTATTCTGATTTTCACTGAAATGACTGATTAGTTTTTGTCTGATATCCAAGATTATTTCAGTGTTGTAAATCTTCCATAGGAGGCATTCTGTGTGTGGGTGTACGTATGTGTGTGTCATTATATTTATGTACATTTATTTCATTCTCTTAAGTTGCAGGATGGAAAGAATGGAAAGTACATTCAACTTTCGCAGAATAAAAACATTGGCTGTGTCACTGTCAAATGGTTTTGTTTCTGGCCTTGCAGAGGCTCAATTTTCTCATCTTTAAAATAAGCATAATGTTATCTACCCCCAAGAGAAATTGTAAAGATTAAAGGAGACAATATAACGTCCCTACCATGGTAGCTAGCATATATAAAATTGGCAGTATATGCAAATTCTGATTCTTTTCCCTGTGACAATAAAAATGATGGAAGTACATGTGGGCAGGGACTACAGAAATTAATGTAGAGGACTTACCTTTGGTCACAAAGAAGGGTGTTTCTGCTATTACTGAGAGACAGCAAATTTTGTCCATGAAGCATATGAAAAAAAAAATGAGAAGCTTACTAACGAAACTTTATTTAGCTCTATCATCCATGAAAATGTCATTAGAAAGACAGACATTCTGGTGCTAGTAGGAGATGAGGCGTGGATCGGGGGATGAGGTCAGTTCCAGGGAAAGGCAAGGCCGTTCTGATTATCTAAGCTGAGATGTGTTTAAGATGATTTTGACTAATAAAAAATAACATATTTTTTGGAATAAAATCTCTCCTATGGCTTACATTTATGCACAACACCTAGAACAGCAAAGTTCACTTACTTAGATTAAAAACTAATAATATTTGTGTATCATTTGGTTAAAATAATTGAACCAATTTTCTTTCTAGTTCTGGATGCAGAGATATGTCACTGTATGCTACTCAAATAAAGGCCATGAGGCCAAGCCTCCCTGCTCTGCTCTTTTTCAGGAAAAATAAACACAGGCCTGTGACTTGAGGCCCTGAACACGTCTTACCAGAATGTTTCACATCAGCTGCCAAAAAAGTTCTCCTTGACTTGAAGTCAGCCAGTAAGGAGATCCTGAGAAAAGCAGAGACCATAAAGCCATTTTTATAAAGGTTCTAGCCCAATAACTAAAGGTGAAGACATTCAGATGTTGTCCAGTGGAAAGGCAGCTGGGCCCTCAGTAACACCAAGTACTGAAAACTCAAAGCAACACTGGCCCCAAATGCAACAGTGAGAACTCCCAGGCTCTGTTTATAAAAATCCTGCTTTCAGAACATGTTTGAACAGAGTGTATTGCATCAGATAATCCTCACAACAACTCAAAGGGTTGATAGATTAAGCCTTTAATATTTTACAAGTAGAGGTCAATGATGTACTGAAGGTCACACAGGCAGTACAAACACTGTTGAGTCTGGAATGTGTTCTGGGTTTCCGTAGTTAATCACTTAGAGTGGGAAAAAATCTGGTTTTTAAAAGGGAGGGGCCTGGAGATAAAAAAATATAGAGTTCTTGTATCTGACAGAGTAGGTGAGAAAAGAAATTGATGCTTATAGAGATTTTAGACAGTAATATTCATTAACTATTTCTTGAGTTTCTCCTATCTTTAGGAAATTTTTCTCAGGACATAGTAGACCTTGCTGTCAGGAAGCAGACAGTTTACTCAAAGGAAGTGAGATGCTTCTAGTATGATTTTACAACTTACGAAGCATTGCATTGTAAATACAAAAGGAATTGAGCTTCTCTGCCCCCAGAATATTTCTCAGATTTCTGAGAAAAAGAATTGATCCAGCATCATCATTGAGGATTTATTGATGCCCCTATATCTGAGCTGGACTTTGAAGGATTCACGTGTGGACCAATTCAGATCCACAGTGTAAGAAAAAGCCAAAACATGAGCAATGAAGACATTGCTTTGGGAATTGTCAAGACAGAGATTAAAAAAGAGTTTTTCATTGTGTAACAAGAAGAGAGAAGAAAGAGAAAAGATGAGCTGAGGAAAGAGCTTCAAAGAACTTATTGTGGAGGAAAGGAGTCAAAGAATTATGTTATAACAAATACAAGCTGTGCTGTATTTTAGGCTAATCGCATATATTTATGATTATGTAAATTACATTTACTAAATTATACAATTTATATATTTATCATTAAAAATCTCAATTTTGCCACAAAATGATCATTCTCATTTTTTAAAACTCGTCTTAGTCACATTCTCAGCTCTGGGACACAACACTCAATATTCACAATTTAAAGGAGGACAGGTTTACCTTGGCTCATGCTTTCAGTCCACGGACAGCTGGCTTCAAGGCACGAAGTACATGATGGAGGGAAGGAAAGCTGCTGGGGAGGGGGCAGAGGAGGAGTCAGGGAGGATGTTACACCCTCCCAGATCACATCCTCAGTGACCTCTCTCCAACCAGGCCCTACCTCCCAATAGCACATTTGGGCCCTGAATTCGCTGGTGGATTCCACTGTTGAGTACAGCATTCACATGACCAACCATTTTCTAAAGCCCCACTTCTGAAAATGTGAGTTTTTTGGGAATCATTCTTGATCCAAATCGTAACAATACTCAGCTTCTATGAGGCTGTGGTTGTGGTTCAGTGGTAGGGCGCATGCTTAGCTTGAACAAGGCCAAGAGTTCAACCCCCAGGATCGAAAAACAACAATAAAAAAGAATTTCTTTCCATAATATATTGCTTTACTTATAAGTTTCACACATGAATTCCTCTTTGCACTGACACAGAAGAACAGTTTTTCATAATATGATCACTGAGTGTAAAAATAACATCTTTATGGCTTGAATTCACAGATAAATAAAAATGTTATTGTGTCTCTTGATATATGGAGTTATTGATTTAGCTGCATTTATCACATTTGAATTTTATAATTTTGCATATCCAAGTTATGTCAAAAGGTCAAATTATTTCCTGCAAGTTTATTCACAAATCTCAGCAAGATTAATTAGTAGAAATTGCTTGAATGGAATTAGTCCATAACATAACTAGAAATATGGGGGTGCTGATTATGGAATCAGTTTTTTCCTCAGAGCAAGGTTATACATATATATATTTTTTTCTTTTCTGTAACTCATTTTACCTGTGGTAAGTTATTGATTACTGAACTTATGAATAAGAAACATATTTAGAGAGTAAACCTGCTTTTTTTTTTTTTTGTGGGTACCGGGGGTCGACTTCAGGACCTTGTACGCCAGCAGGCGCCCGTGCCGCTGAGCGATATCACCGGCCCTTTTTTTGTATGTGGGTTCCGGGAGTTGAATTCAGGCCCTCGTGCTTGCCAGGCAGGCGCTTATGCCGCTGAGCCATCTCACCGGCCCTAAACCTTCTTAAATAACTTCCATTTATGACATTTTCTCATATGATATATTTTAAACTATGATATGCATGTTTATAGAAACAAAAGGAAATACAGAATAATTGTCTTTAGATAATTTGAGTTTCACATCAAAAATATATATTTGAAAATGATATTTAGGCTTTAAACATTTAATTATTTCATATCTTCAATTTAATTTTCATACATGGATTTTTAAAAGCTGAAAAATCATTTGAATATTATCAAAAAGCCAGGCTTATCCAGGCCAGGAGGAGAAGGAAATAATTTATTCTCTTAATGAAATAAACACTGTTTATTATAATTTTTTTCTGTCACTATTACAGCAATGAAAAAATATAGTCATGACAAATTATGTAAAATTATCAGTGACTTTGGTTGTTTCCAGACTGTTATGTTTTTGCTGTTTTTTGTTTTAGACAGGATCTCTCTATTTTTCTAAAATGCTGAGTTACCCAAGCTGGGTTTGTACTTGTGATCTTACTGCCTTATCTTCCCAAAGTACTGGGATTACAAGCATGCGCGACCATGCCCAGATCATAGCTGAATATTTTTGAAGGAATTTTCTAATTTCTATGACATAGAATAGTAGTCACCAAAATATATCAATACTCAGTATTTACAAGGGATTAATTCTGACTATCCACCACCCCACGTAGATAACAAAATCCATGGATACTCCAGAACCTTATATAAAATGGTATGGTATTCCCATATAACCTGTGTACATTCTCCTATATACCTTACATCATCTCTAGATTAATATAATACCTATTAAATGTAAATGCTAAGCAAACGTTATTCTGTATTGTTTAGGGAATACTGACCAAGACAAAGGTCTGTAAATATTCAGTACAGATGTAATTTTTCTTTGTATATTTTTGATATGTGTTTGGTAAAATCTACAGATGCAAAACCCACATATAAAAAGAGCTGCCTGTATTTGTAATCTGTAAGTTACAATAGTTAAAATCAGTTAAATTACTATTTCATTTCATTTGGATATTGTTTTATCTATTTGATACAACTGAATATTTAAATATCATGAGGTTCATATGGTGAACTAAGTAAATAAGCTTTATCTATATAGCTAGCATGCCTGGCCATTGTGCTGACCATTCAATTTGGCCAATTTCATGTTCCCTCCTAATTTCATACAATCTATTGGAACTGCACACTGCATAGTCCTGGGCCTCCAATGCACCTCTCCTTCTTCTGTCTTTTCAGTCAGTCGGGAAACTCATACACCTGATCTGTCCTCACATTTGTTTTCATGTTAGAGAGATGGAGCCATTCATAGCAAATCAATGCTATAAAAATTATACACTGTTATAAAAGTTCCTTGGCAAATAGCTGTTTAACACCACAAAGAAGTTAGGTTAAAATTGTTTCAAAGTCTAAAATTAGTTACATTTTAAGCTAACTGCATATGCTTTTATTGTCTCTGATCTAAAATATAATCCCAGGAGGTTGTGAAAAGCATGCAAATTACAGAAAGCTAATTTGCTCCAACAGCGTCGCCTCCCATGCAGTTGGGAGGTCTATTAGAAATAGTGTATTCTCTGTTATTTGCATATTAATAGCACCTGCTGAAATACTTTGGGATTTACTTCCACTGCCAGCAGAGGGACAGAACTAAAATATATAAAATTCCTTTTATTTCACTATGTTAGTCTATAAAACATGCAGGATGGACTAAGAATTCTGAATTCATAGCAGGAACTAGTGTGTTCATATTGCATATGGTAGCTGAATATATTTTTTTCATAATAAACTCTCTTGTTTAAGAGACTGCAAAAAAGGTGACTACAAGCCTTCTGACAAAAGTGTCTTCTCCTTGAAGAAAATAAAACAAGCCTTTCAAAAATACACTGCATAAGAACAATTAGTTTCCTTATGCTTTTCTCTGAGCAACTATAGTATAAAGTTTAACAAAGGAAACCTAGATACACTGACTTAAAAAAATAATGTGCAAAGACTTAGATTCTCAGGATAATCCAGAGTGGGAATGCTCTTTTACTTATAAACAATTTTTTTTTAAAATCCAGTAACAATTTAAAGATTTTCTCCAAAGTTGACTAATTTTTCTTTTGGTCATGGATTTCCTTCTTGCTTCTTTTCCTGCAAATCTAAGTAAAATGAAGTCTTATACAAACCTAGAGTTTACATTATTTTGCAAGAAAGTATAGTTTCTTTTCTTTAGAGAAGACAAAAATATGCATTTGGTTTCTAAGTCTTTTAGAATATAGCACTAAATAAATAAAGTAAAATCAGGACTATAAAGATGATAGCCACAAAAACAAATGTAATAAAACATGTTCCATACTTTCCTACTTCTATATATTTCTCCTGTTATATCTAAGTAGACTATCCTCTACATCCTATCCACTTGTTGCAACTATATCTATAATTCAAATCTGACCTCAAAGTTTGACTCAGAAGAAATAACTGGATAACTTCACCAAAAATGAATATACTAGCAATTTGTTTGCAGGGATGCCTTACTGAAAGGAGATGAAAATTTTCAAACAATAAACCTTGCATGCTGGATTCATTCCTTTATTTTGTATGCATGTAACAATAAGAATACATTTGTTTCCTGTGAGCATAGCAAAATGCCTGAAATAAACTAGTTAAAAAGAGGAGAGGTTTATTATAACCCATGGTTTTAGAGGTCTGATCCATGCTTAGTTGCCCCTATTGTTTTGGACCTGTGGCAAGGTAGTGCATCATAGCAGGAACATTTGGTGAAGAAAGCCATAAACAAAAGAGAAAGTAGAAAAGACCAGGCTCCCATAAAACTATTTTAAACCGTGCCTCCAAAGACTGGGAGATCTCCTACTAGGTCTCATCTCTTAATGGTTCTACCTCCTCCTAATAGTGTCTTGGTCTGGGGACCAAGCCTTTAACACATGGGCCTTTGGGGAACAGTTGTGCAAATCATGGCAATAAATTAACACTTAGAGTGTGATGGCAGTGCTTTATGTTCAAGATAAATCATTTAAGCTTCAGTATAATCCTATGTAAGATATATCATCATCATTATTATTTTCTCCTATTTACAAATGATGAAACAGGAGAACAGAGAAACTGAGGTCATAAAAATTCATTCAGCTAATAAATGATATCGTAAGAATTCAAACCTAAAATGACTAACTTCAGTCATATTCTCACCTTATCCCTTGTAGGGCAATTTTGCCTTAATGGTGAACACCCTCCTATATTGTCACGGAAGCACTCTGTTTTAGATATTTATTTAGATTATTGTAACTTTCCCATTTGAAATGAATATCCAAAGAGTGTTTTTCTTCTTCATATGTCTTCAGAACTAAACCTTGTGACCGGTTAGTTGAGATACACTTAAAGTCACTTGAAACTATTCACTTCTGATTAGCACCAGAGCTGGAGTAGGAGAGAGGGGAACTCAATGCAAATAATTTTGATATTCTAACAAACGTTAACACTACATTTGTTTGACAATCATTCTTTAATCAAAATCATCTTTTATAAAAAAATAGTCCCACAGTAACCAGCAAGTGAACAGAGGTCTCCGACCTCCCAAAATCTTTGTTCTGCATTGATGGTAGCCTAACACTAAGATGTTGCAATTTTGTTTTTACCAGTATTGGTGCTCTTGTTTTCCAGTTCAAAATAGAGAAAAGTACACTTGCTGGGCTGTGGTGGGACCATTAATTAGGGTGTGTACTAACAGCTATAGTAATGAATCCCCACATTTCACAGTACTAACCAACACAAGTTTATTTTTTTAATCAGATGAAGTTCAATGTCAGTATGCAGTCCACTACCTGAACAGTCAGTAACTCAGGTTCCATTTACGTTACAACTCCAGCATCTCCTAAAGTGTTTCTGTCTTCCGTCGGATTTTCTATAATAAAGAAACAATGTGCTGGATCTTGGAAATGGGGTGGGTTTAGTAGACGTCTAGAAGTTATGTACATCCTATTCTGCAAGCCCTGACTACGAGGGAGACTGGGATATGTGTTCTAAATTTTTGCCAGGAAGAAAGGAAACATGGCACATGTAATAGCTCTTGCTGATGGCACTTCTGGAAGTGTATTCATGATAGCAGAAGATATGATTGCTAACTCCAAAGCATGAGTCAACAAGATGATTTTACAAAGGGCTAAGTAGGAAATATTTTATGCTTTGGGACCAGCAATCTCTGAATCTTTATAAAATTTTCCCATTGTTATTGTTTAACAACTGTTTGAAAATGTAAAAACCATTCTTAGCTCTGAAAACTCACTACTGGTCAGACGTGGCCTGGAGAATGCAATATTGATTCCTGCTACAGTATAGGGGATTTCCATTTTCAGTTAGTGCAATGATTGATGTTCACTCTGTTCATAAACATAGCTCAATCTCAAAGTTGAGAACCCTTTTGAGAATCACCTAAAACAAATGTCTTATACCATGGTTTAGATGTGGTTTGTCCCCCACAGGTTCGTGTGTTGAAAGTTAGGTCCCCAGTATGGCAATATTAAAGTGTGGTAGAACCTCGAAGAGGTGGATCATAGGAAGAGACCCTTAGGTCATTGGGGACACTGCCCTCAAAAGGGATTAAGAGATTATCTGGGAGACCTGAAGTTAGTTCTCATGAGAGTATTTGCTATAATAGTGATCCTGACTTCTCAATTCCTTTGGGTTCCTATCTTGTAATGTATTTTTTTCCCTTTCACACATGCTTCTGATTTTGGGTTGTCACCTGCCATGAGGTCCTCAATAGAAATGAACCAATGCCATTGCCATGCCCCTAAGCCCCAGAAAGGTGAGCTAAATAAATCTCTTTTGTTTATAAATTACTCAGCCTTCAGTATTTTGTTATAATGACATAAAATTGACTCAAATCTGTAGTTATGTATACTAAGGCCCATTAAAGCAAACTCATTAAAAGAAATCCTCCCTTTTTTTTTGCAAAGAAAGTGTTATTATTATAAATTGATGCTTTGAGTAGTTTATTTAACAGTTTAATAGTTTTAGAGGGAGAAAGGGGCTAATTTGCTATAGTCGTTAAGGAACTACTAGTAGTACTATACCTAGAATGTTCCTAACTTGTGAATAACTGAAAGTTGAATATACAAATCATTAGTCACATAGAGGGAAAAAAGTATGAGATTGGTACCACAAAAGAAAAACATTAGGCAATATTATAGTGTTATAAAGGAAAATCTTGGGAGTATTTGGGTTTCTTTGATAGTATACACTTTTTGAGTTTGATAGAAATAGAGGAAAATGTAAATTGAAATCTTAGTTGATTTGGATACATATAAATAATAACATTGAAAAAATAAAGATGAACACAAAATGAAAAAAATTATTTCAAGTACTTAAGTAAAGACTTATTATAAAGAAGAGTGTCAAATAAAATATGTGAACAAGTATATAGACAATTTTCCATGCATAAAAATTTTATACAACCAATGAAGATGTGTATTCTTCTCTCGTTGGAGAGAATATCCAGTCTCTCCAATTTTCAAAGAGTTAGATATTGATCTGAACACTCTCGCAACTCTCCTGATTATGACTAGAGACTCTGTGTTAGTCTTTTCAGGCTGCTGTACAAAAATACCATAAACTGGTGGCTTATAAACAACTGAAATTTATTTCTTGGAGTTTTATAGACTAGGGAGAAGTCCAAGATCAAAGTGTCTGCACATTCAGTATCTAGTGAGGGCCCACTCTTTGTGGATGGGGACTTTTCATTCACACCGTGGGGATGGAAAGCCAAGCCCCTCACTGCTCTTTTATAGGGGCACCCGTCCCATCCATGAGGCGTCTGTCTGTCCTAATCTAATCACTTCCTAAAGGTTCCACACTTTAATGTTCTTGCTTTGGCCATTAGGTTTCAACTTACGAATTTGGGGATCCAGGGACACAACCATTCAAAACACCAATTTCCTTGATTTCACTTAGATTCCACACCCATTCCCTTCAATAACAATTCCAAATCTCCAGTTTTCTTCAGTCTTCTCAACTCCCAGTCTTCTGACAACATGCTTTACTGCCTCTTATGTCACCAAGGAAGCTGGAGCAATCAAAGGGTCCTCATGACCTGTTTCTCAGTTTTCCCTCCTTCCTCATTGCAAGGACTGAAGGCAGAGTCACATCTCTCCCTGTACTCTTCTCTTGCACAGATCTTTCTCCTGCTGTGGCAGAAAGGAGACTGCAGCTATAAGAATCACCTGTTTTCCTCCACCAGGAGGATGTGGATTGTGACCTCTTAGACTTCACCACCTTTATAGCACCTTTGAACAAATACTTGAGAGGAGGGATTTCTAGCATTGTCTATCTAGATTTAGATAGTAATCTTCTCTGGAGGAGAATTTGTTTTCTGTTTCTCCAGACATAGATAAATAGTAGAGATAGATGATAGAAAGAAAGATAGATAGATAGATAGATAGATAGATAGATAGATAGATAGATATAGATAAATAGATAAATAGATGATAGATGATAGATAGACAGACAAACATTCTTGGTTAAGGGATTCAATTTTTCACAGTGGTATGTTTGACTAACCTGTGGATTTATCAAGCTTCAAGTCTGGAAGACAATTAGTTCAACTACTAAAGAGGTTCTCAAACTTTAATGTGGCTAAAAATTTTCTGGAGATGAATAAACAAACTGTGGTACATTTAGATCAAGGAATATTATTCAGTGTTAAAAGGGATTGAGCTCTCCAACCATGAAAAGGCATAGAGGCAGCTGAAATCCACATTGCAAAGTGAAAGAAGCCAGTTTGAAAAAGCTGCATAGCATATGATTCTAACTATAGTATAAGATGTTCTGGAAAAGGCAAAACTAAGAAAGATGGCAAAAAGATCAGTGATTGCAGGTGTTAGGGGTCAGGAAGTGGTGAATAAGTGGAGCATAGAGGATTTTGGGGGGGTGAAACTATTCTGAATGATATTATAACAGTGGGTGCATGTCACTATAAACTTGTGCAAATCCAGAAAATGTAAAATTCCAGAGTGAATCATAAGATCCATTGGCCTGGAAGGGTTACAATAGGTGAACACAGGCTCGACAGTTGTACATGTAACAACTGTAGGATTCTGGCGGGGAGATATTGATAGTTGGGGAGGCATGGCATGTGTGGGGGCAGAGGGTAAGGGAAAATCTCTGTAGCTTCTGCTTAATTTTCCTGTGTACCAAAACCTACTCTAAAAAACTAAATCTATTTTTAAAAAATCAACTGGGGAAGTAGGGGATACTTTTTTTTTTTTGTAGTATTGGGGATTGAACCCAGAACCTCTACAATGAGCTACATCCTTAGTCCTCTTTTTAATTTTCTTTTTTTTTTTTTTTTTTAATTTTTTTTTTTTTTTTTTTTTTTTTTTTTTTTTTTGTGGGTACCGGGGGACGACCTCAGGACCTCGCGCGCCAACAGGCACCCATGCCGCTGAGCGATATCACCGGCCCCTTTTTCGTATGTGGGTTCCGGGAGTCGAACTCGGGCCTTCGCGCTTGCAAGGCAGGCGCTTAAGCCGCTGAGCCGTCTCACCGGCCCTTTTTTTTTAATTTTGAGACAGGGTATTACTCTGAATTGCTAAATTGCCCAGGATGTTGAATTCCTGATCTTCCTGCCTCAGCCTCTCAGAGTGCTGGGATTCCAAGTGTGTGTCATCACAAGCCCAGAACAACTGGGTTGGGGAGCGGCTATTAAAATACAGATTCCTGACACCTGTCCTGGATATAATAAATCAGAATCATCTCTGGAGATGAATCCTCAAAAATTCCTTATAGAACAAACTCCCTGTGTACTTCTGTAACGGGATTCTCAGACCTCGTTCTAGGAAACTGATCCAGAACCTCTGTAGGCGAGGAGATGGATGTCCACAAGTGCTGTGCTAGCAGATGACTTGCAAAGGTCTGGAACAAAAACAAGTTTAACGGTGTTAGCTGGTGATTTCCTGACAACACAGGCATACTTACTGGTTTAATTTCTTTTTTTTTTTTCTCTTTCTTTTTTTTTTTTTTTTTTTGTGGGTACCGGGGGTCGACCTCAGGACCTCGCGCGCCAGCAGGCGCCCGTGCCGCTGAGCGATATCACCGGCCCTTTTGTCCTGTGTGGGTTCCGGGAGTTGAACTCGGGCCCTCGCGCTTGCCGGGCAGGCGCTCACGCCGCTGAGCCATCTCACTGGCTTCTTTGCTGGTTTAATTTCTTCTCTTGCCTTCAGCTTTTAAACTCTCAACCTTTTTGTTTGTTTTCCCTGCCCACATGTGATACTGCTTCTCCTACATGGTCACTTTTTCTGGTGTGAAGAGAAATAGGTGACCTTTCAGGGTTTCAAGAGTCTTCTCCTTCCTAGGGCTGCTAATGTCGCCTGACCTTGACCAACCTGGCCTGCCCCAGCGGGAGTGCGCAGCCTGTGGACCTTGCTGGCTGCAGACTTCTGCCCAGAGCATCATTCGCCAGGAGAATCAGCCTCCCCAAGCTGGCACATTTCTATCAGGCGGCCATGAGAAGCTGGTAATTTTTATTTATTGTCTGCCGTTCATGGCAGCCAGTATTTTACCACCTGCACATCTAAAAGGAAGGGGAAGAAAAGCACACCAATATTCTCAAAATGTTTACATTCAAGGAGTGTGTGTTTCAGAGAGGGAGGTCGTGATGCGTGTATTTTTATTGTGTGTGAAAGAATCCTTAGTCGCATGCAGCTGGAAAAATAATGGAAGCACAGGATACTGTCTTTTGTGACAAAGTTTCCCTTTGGTAAGTTACAATTATAACGTATAAAATGATACCTTAGACAGCAACTAATTTGTGAATCCTGGGAAGTGCTGCTCAATGATTCCTCATCAGGATGGCAGAACCTGATCTGTAAAAATTTGGGCCTCAGTGGGAGGCTGTTTGCAAAGAGTGATTTGCATTTCAATTGCAAGTCCAGTGCAACCTTTAAATCTTGGCTGCCGCACTATCACAATGGAATTCTTGTTTTCTTCCTTCCTGGTATATTTAAAAAAGAAAAAAGAATGTTAGCACACATCAATCTACAGCCACATACCCTAAGATATAGATAGTATGAGGAAGAAAGTGTGTGATACCGACAATTAGGTTTCCTCCCAATGAGCAATTATATCAAATTTTTACAGTTGCAGAGGAAATATATTATTCCTCGTGCAGGAGCTGTTCCACACTCTCTCTTGCTCCAGAAGCATGGCATCACTTTCCTCCTTTATTTTATAAAATTTCAAACAGCAAATTTAATTTTGCTTGATGCAGAAAAAAATTAAAACACACAAATACAAAAAAGCAGAATGAAAACATTTCTTTATTAGAATTAATTTTCTCTGAAGTACACATGCCATTGCTAGACTACTAAATGTCCCTACTCTCCTCCACTCTAGCTATGCCCACCTTTCGCTGGATTCAGGAGTCCCCTTGTCGGCTTCTTAATTTTTCTCTTTCTTCAAATTAATTGTCAGAATCAGCCCTCCTCTAAGTCGGGCTGCTTTGTCTCCTGTGCGTGACTCATTATAACAAAGAGGAATGATTGCCCCCTGAGCTCTACACCGCAGGACCTGCAAGAGTAGGATATACAAGAAATCAATGAAGGCTGGGGTGGAAGTGATCCCCCTACAGCATATTTCTAACACTGAAAGTTTGCTTTAAACTTTGTACAGCTTTCCCCTGTCATTACCAAAGATTTAAAATTCATCTCTTGATGTCCACCTCTAGGTTAGCAATGATTAACAGATTTTTGCAAGTGATGAACATCCTCAGCACTCATCGGATTTACTAAAACTCTCAGGCAACTTCTTGTGGACCACTCACATTTTCTGGAAGTATGGTTTTTTTTTGTTTGTTTGTTTGTTTTGTTTTGTTTTGTTTTGTTTTCAGTTCCAGAATTGTACCTCTCTTTGGCTTCTCTTTGATTCTTGTGCTCCTTCTTTCTCCTTCACATATTCTTTCTCTGCTGATTTCTAACTGGTAATATTAGAGACACCTAAGTTAAGTAGAAATATTATAGGCAGTCAGACAGGGCTAGGCCCTCAGAGAAGTCAGTGCAGAAGATAAGAACATATTACAACTGTGGGTAGTGGTGCATCTGTTGAAAGTCAGACCTCAAGACAAAGATGGAATGACTACACTTACACACTTTCCCGAGGGATAAACAATAATGATCGATATTCTAAATAGACATCAGTCACCTGGATGGGGGACCAAGACATCCTTGACCTATCCCTTCCAGGAAAGGTCTTTGTTCTTTCCTTGTACATTTGCTATGTGACTTTCTTCCCCATTGGATCAATATTACCTAAGTAACTATCCTTGTAATCTTATTGGTTACCCATAGTTTTGTTCCACCTTTTACCTAGCTTGTGATTCTGCACCCACCTTGTGACTTTGCTCTATAAAACTTCCTTTAAGAAGTGGGTTCATGGGCAACCCACTTTCTGGGTTCCTTCCTGTCTTTCCTGGCAGGAGCTATCTTTCCCTAGATAAATATTTCCTACTTTTAGCTTCCGTTATTCCTTATAATTCATTCTTCAATTTTGGGGAACATAAACTCTGCACATCAGACACCTAGCAGGTTGGAAGTGATACTATTTCCCTTATATCATTTGGACACCCTGTATCATTCCTGTAGCAGTAACAGTCTTTGGAACACTTGTATCCTGGATATACATGCCTTCTGAGCTCCTCCATCCAGTGCTCTGGCTTTCTGTCCCTTCTGTCCTCTAATAGATCCCTTTTCAGCCCTACCTCTTTCCAGATCTCTGACAGCATCACCCCTCACATTCCTCACACATCTCCCCCTTTTCCCGTTTTCCCCATCACAATTCAGCTCTAAAACTTACCCAGTATCTGGGGTCAAGGTAATAGAGGAGTGGGAGGGATTAGTAGAAAGGATACCTAAAATCTTTCATTTCTGTCTTTCCATAATTTCCCACATCCACTAGTTCTTATTTCTCTGGAATATTTCTACATCTTCAGATTCATCTACCATCGCTCCTTCTGTTGTTCTGCTTCTTAATTTCCCAAAACATGCCAAACTCAATGCTGCCTCATGGCATTTCACCCACAGAGGACTTTTCTTGGAAGGCTTTTCTTTTGAATGACTACTGTTTTCAGAGACTTTGTCCAAAGATGACCTTTGAAGAGAATTTCCAAGAATGTTACATTTAAAATAGTGGCAATCCCTCCCCTTGCTTGTCCGCTGACTCTTACTCTGGTTAATTCTTCACTGACAGTATTACAACCAGACGTTGTATTATATGTTTATGTACTTGTCTGTTTATTTTCTACTGTACACGTTAGGATGGTATGAGGATAAGGACGTGTCTTATATTATTTTGTACTAGATCCTGATACCTAATATAGTCTCAGATACAAAATAAGGACTCAATAAATGTTTATTCAAATGGTAGATGAGCTTTAAAATGATTTTAGTTTCTGCTTAACCTCTCTTACCTCAAAATGTCTTTGAAATACTGTTTTTTTCCAACTATCATGTTACATCCAATTTTAAATTATTTTTAATATTTACCTTAAATCTTCATAATAATTAATAGCACTTAATCCAATTTAAATCTAAATTTTACTGGTTGCTTTTATTCTGCACAATGACATTCTTAAATTCTTTATTCCAATTACTTTTAGTTTACTTTTTTCTTTCAAATGGAGTAGTTGGTTTCTGTATTTGGTTTTGGGGGAGTTTTTTTGTTTATTTGTTTGTTTTTGGTTTGTGTATGTGCAGAAAATAAATTCTTTTAAAAATTAAAATATAACTCTTTTGAATATATAGCAGTTGAAATAAATGCCAACTGAGTTCTGGATTACAATCCTATGCAGAATTATGTAAGTCCTCAGGGGCTGCTGAGCTTCTAGGGCTGTTTGCTCTGTGTCCTTACAACCCCACATATCCCCAACTCTAGATATATTTTTCAGCCTTTCCATCTCCTCCCCTTTTCACCCAGGTCTCTGTCATATCTCCTCCCATAATTCTCATGTGCTGCTGCTGACCACTGGAGTGAGGAAACTATAAGCCCGTATTTATTAAACTCACATTCAGGTAAAAGTGAATAAGCTGTGACTGAAGGGATTTGCTCTGATTTAAGTGAAGGGACTTTCTGTTTTTAGTTTTTATTTTGCTTAACTGCCATCTCTTGGTTAGATTCTGGATGTCTGAGTGACAGTGCATACTCTGGGCATTTGTGTGTCTATATTTCCTATCTTAGGTGTGAACTGTAATTTATACACTTAAGTTTTCTGAGCCTGAACTTGTATTCCTGGGAAGCCTGAGGGAAAACGTCATTCATCTGCTCTTGCCCCCAGGAGGCGGGTCTTACTGGCTCACAACTGAACACTGTCCACTACTCAAAAGATCAGGAACAGGGGCTTAAAGTAAAATTGCTTTATCTTTTCGCATGCAGCGAAGCATCTAATATTAGGAAAAGATTTCAATTAGTTTCTCTCTAGGTATTAAGATAGATTTTAAACTCTCTTTCTGTAGCATCCCACAAAAGAAAAGCGCCACCCGCAATAGGACCACACATAGTAACCACAGCCAGTGCGGGAGAGAGGGGAGGACAGGTCTCTGTGATTACGGTGCCCTGATTCTCGGGTGTCGCAGTTTTCCACTGGAGCTTGTACTCCACAAAGCCCTTGGGGCACAAATCTTGTCCCTCCTCTGATAAATTCTACTTATTATACTGTGCTGTGTACACTCTCAGAGCTAGATAAATGAAGAGTAATAATAGCTGTTATTTTTACACCAAGTGTTATCAAATCAGAAATCTGACACCTAGTAATTTAATATATATGTTTTTTCTACATACCTTTATTGTTGTTTGGCTAGATAGAAAATATGAGGAGATTGGATATCAACTGTAAATATTTCTACAGCCTTAATGGCAAAGGCCTTTTCTTTTCCTTATTGCCTTGCTCCATTTACTGGATCTACTGTTTCTCAGGGCTGTATTCTTTCTGCTTTTCTCCTTTCAATGATCCCTCATCTAGGAAGTCTTTCCAATTTACAAACTGTTTCCGTATGTTTCCATCACTCCAAGTTTCCTTAGCAGTTTTTCTGCTTTGTGGGACATGAATGCCGTCTCCTTAATGTTGTTTACTCTTGGTCTGGACCAGAGGACAGAACTCGACTGACCTGGATGTGAATCAACTTGACCCCTTAAAATCAGTATGACTTTAATCAAATTGGTTACCAATCTCAGTCTGGTTTCCTCAGCCACAACATAGAAATCACAGCAATATGTGTCACAGTGCGTGGCTATTGAGGACAGTAATTGTATTATGAAAATATTCTTGTTCTTAATTAGCGATACTTCCCTTTCCTTTGTCTATGTGATTGGCAGTGAAGGTTTTAGGGGTGCATTGTACATATTTGTCCTGTTCCAATTTAGTTATGTGTTACAGATTTCAAATTGCAAAACCACAAATACACATGAAGATTTCCTATGTATATAATACTGTGAAAGCCCTCAGAAAAAGAGGAGAAAGAAAGAAAAGAAAACATGGTAAAACGCACCTAAAGCATGCTGTGTAGTTAGTCAGTAAATGATGTAACAAGTCAAGTGATACTAGGAGTAATTTAAACAAAAATCCAAAATCACAAGAGAAGCAATAGCTAAGAAAAGATTTGTTTCCCACTAAATAGATCAGAAAGTAATTGTAATCAGAGGCTAGAAGACAAAGGAGACCTGACATCCAATGTAGAGGTGGTCAGGGAAGGTTTTCAGTAGGTGTCAAGTCTTTGCAGCAGAATTGATAAACAGTGGGAAAAAGAAACATCCACTTATGATTAGTTGATTTCTGATTGATGTAGCACAGTATTTGGAAACATTTCAAGGGAAATATAAGTCAATGTAAGTTGAGGCAGAAGTCCACTGGGGACACTTGGAAAGACTTCTGATATTTTGAACTGCGTCACCCTCTCCCTTCATTATTTCATATAAACTTCTGAGCCCATGCACTGTAGCATTTCTTAACTTACCCCCTACCAGATCCAGAGGCCTGACCTCATCAGAGGACTTCCCGCCAACAGGACTCAAGTGAGTGCTGATGGTGCACTTGTCTCAACAGCCAAATCAGATTGACTGCATCGCAATCCAATTGATCTCTCAGCAATGGATCTGAAGGAGCTAAAAAGCTCTCAATTACTTTTAGCATATGAATAGCTTGTAAGAATGCATACAGTGCCCACAAATGTCTAGTTCCAGGCCTAAAACCCAGGAGTTATAAATGAAAGAATACGTCATAACATTGTGGGCTCTTCTTGCCAGTTCTTTCATCAAGTGTGAGTTTTTGATTGCAAGAAGCAGATTAACTGCCTTGTAGTTAGTCTATTTTTAAAGACTTGCAGTCAGGGACCTACCCATTGGCTAGTTAGGATAATAAATAAAGCACAAGAATAAATGTATTTATTGGGACATGTAATTTAGTTTCTATATAACTGTATTTTTCTTTTAACGGCATACATGCTGATTCCTAATCATCAGCCCTATGCGCCAGTAAAATCAGATTAAAGTAAAAGCATTAGTAATGTAGTTAATGCCATTTATAATATGCCTACACCAGAGATGAGAACATTCAAATAAGGAAAATTTATAAACCAAAATTAAAATGCTTTTCTTGGAACTTCTCTTAAGAAAACTTTGAAAGAGAGACATTAATACTTTCAAGAAAGTTTTTCAGCCAGATTTTGCCAACTAATATTTGCAACCCCAATTAAAATTTCATCTTTTGTACTTAGGGGTGACTTAGATGGCATGCACTAAACAATGGGCATCCTTGAAGGATGTTCTCTGCTTGTTTCTGAATCTTGCCTAATAATCACTATTGGCTAATCAATATTTCCTTTTTATTCAAATACTATTATCCACTCCCTTTTGACCTTCTGTGCTTGGGACAGCCCATGTATTATTTTTTCTGAAACTCTCAGCGTATTACATGCATCATAATGAGATAAAAGCCTTAGCATTTCAATGACTTCCACAGGTACACATCTATTTCAACCCTCCTTTAACATGCTGTCTTCTGTACATGAAGATGTAACTATCGACATACAATTCATATGGGGTCTGGTGTGAGTTCTGGACTTTGTCGGTAGTAGGGATGTATTTGGACAAGTTATCTTCATTTTTTCGCAGGTCATCTCTCCAGATCCACTGTCCAATTTGACGGACAGGAAGGCTGTAGCCATAGAATGACATAGAATTACCTACCCATGAATCAAATCTGTAACAATCATTTCATTTGTTATTTATAGCCATAAACCTAGAGAATTTAATGCGCTTTAACTTATATCCTACATTTTTTTCTTGTACCTCTTGGCTTTTACCTAATATCAGCAATGAAAGCTCTTGAAATATACTATTTCATATATTTTTCATTAGTTCATGTTTTTAGAAATAAAATTATAAAAGTAAATATGAGTGTATAAAAAATACTTAGAAAGAAAAAATTCCAAATACACATAAATGCCTAAAGTGAAAGAGCTGGCCAGCTCTTTCAGTCCAATTCTCTATTATAGAAGTTTCTAAAAGCTTATGCACATGTAGATATAAACATCTATATGTAGCTATATATGTAAATTATATATATATATATTCAAATATATTTTAATATAAAAATTAATGTAACTCAGGGCTAGGGTGTAGCTCATTTGTAGAGTTCTTGCTTATCATGTACAAGGCCCTGGTTTTGATCCCCAGCTCTGAAAATAATCATACAGCTCATTTTGTTTGACGACGTCATTATTTAATATTTCCTGAAGATTTTTTTGCTATAGAATATTTGTTAATTTAATAGTTGCATAAAATTTTACTATGTGGATTAAGCATAATTTATACAACTATACCTGTCTTGATGGAAATTTAAATTGTTTCTAATTTTTCACCATTACAAATAATACAATAACATGTTACACACTAGATCGTTACTTCGCAGTAACAAATTAAACTAAAACTAGCCTCAAAAAGTGATGAACCTTTAGTATACATAGTTTCTGTTGGTCAGACTTCTAGCAGCGTTCTGGCTTGAAGTCTCTCGTCTGTTGTCATCCGGGTGGACTCAAGATATTGGAAGCGATCCAAAGATGGGGCCAGGGCTGAAGGACATAAGGCGTTCTCACACCGTCAGTACGTCGGTCTGCTTGTTAGTGGAGAACTCAGGTCTCCCCCAGCATGGGTTTCTTGAGTGTTTTTTGCCATGGCTGCTGACATTCTAAGCATGAGCAATCCAAGAAAGGAGCCAGGTAGAAACTCCCCTTTCTGTGATCTCGCCAGGGAATTTCCCCGTCGTAACCACCAACACATTTTCTCCATTAAAAGTAAATCACAAAGTCTGGCCAACAGTCAAGGGCAGAGGAATTGCACTTCACCTTTTGAAAGAATGTGCTGGAATGTGGTGAAACCGCTACAAACAAATGAGCGAGTAAGTAAACAAACAAGCAAATGAACGACATGTAGCAGTATTTTAAAGATGTATTACTAGAAGTGGAAGAGCTGAATAAGTGCCAATGCATATTTCAAAAGCCGAAAGATATTTTCATTTTGTCCTCCAAAAAAGGATTTTAAAACTAAATCCACAGAGTTTAAATGTTGCTTGTTTCGCCACAATCTCATGAACACTTGAAGTTAGTGAGCTTGTTTTATATTTTGTCAGTCTGATATAAGGTAGACAAATTTATATTTCACCTGTTTGCTAGTGAGTTTAACATTTTAGACTTACCAATTAATCATTTCTTTGATGAGTTATTTGTTAATATACTTTGATGTTTTAAAACTAGTTACTTGCTCTCTCCATATATTTCACGTATTTCAACAGAAACCAATGTATATATATTAATACATGTTTCAGAGCCCTATATCTATTATGGATAATAATCTACTATCTATTATGAATGAGAATGTTACAAATACTTCTTCCCAGTATGCTGTTTTTCTTTTAACTTTCACTTTTACTAAGTTGTTTTATATCATGTAGAGGTTTACATATTTTGTCTATTTTGTGTTTTTAAATTCTTCAGATATTCTTCTCTCATACCACCATAATGTGAGTTTTCTGTTTTCATGTGAAAAAATTTTTGCATGTATTGTGAAGTCAGAAACTTTACCTTTAGTTTTGTTTCAGATATTCTTAAACAGTAGTTAAAAATTTTTCAGCCATGTAACTAAGCCTAATATGAACTTCCCCACCCTCAGTAAAGTTGCCACTCTTTGGGTTGTACCTACATCTCCTTGTTTCCCTGGCCTTTCCAAGAGAAGAAATGGCAAAAAGAGGGGAATCCCATTGAGTATATAGTGTTGGTTCCATAGAACACAGTCTGAAAACCACTGTTGTTCTAAAATACCTAAAATTTGGAATCAACTTTAATTCGTTAGAAGCAGTTGTTTGTACAGAAACTAGGAAACATTCAGTTAATATAGTTAGTTAATATATGCATTTACATTAATATTGATATATGGGTATGGTCTATGTAACATAAATTTATGTACTTCTATGGTTTGATTTAATGTTTAAAAAATAAATCAAACCAGTATACCTCAACAACTTATATTTTGAAAAATAGGGGAACATAAATTATGAATTAATGAAATTCATTTTTTTCTAATAATAAAACCATATGTTTTCAGGAAACAGGCAATGCATTCTATCTCTGAGAAACAATTCATGTGTGGATGAGCCATGAGCTCAGGCATCAAGCACACAGATTCAGGTGCCATGGCACCCATACCATGGGCGTATCATTTATACCCCAAAATATATGCACTGCAGGCACATATGGACCCACACAGAGTAAATCACAAAGCTTTGCATCCTTTGAGTCTTTCTCTTTAGAGTGTGATGGATCTCATTATTAATTAAAGAATCATTTAGCTTGCATAATTGTCTTCTGCCATACATAATTCCAACCTTTCAATGTCTCTTCAAGTTCGCTTATGAGACTAAATGCTCTCCTTTGTGTTGGTGACATCATCAATCACAGCCCTCTGATGGAGACACTTAGCAGTGGAGTGAGTATGTATGTAAAGAAAGCCTCTCTTTGTTCCCATCCTAGAACTTACCAACAGGTAACATTATTTGTAAATTTCTTGGTTCTTTAAAACTAGAAAGACTAAGACCCAGCATTCTGCAGTGGAGAAGATCAGGCTGCCAGTTGGAAGGAATTATCCATTTGGTGTTATGTGTCTGTTGAGATATGTGAATATTTCAGGACTTTGGAACAAATTGATAACAAGACATAAGAATGTCTAAATCAGGCACAACTGTCCTTTTATAGCCAAGCATGCTACATTCACATCTACCTTTTATCATTATTATTATTTATTTGTGTGTGTGGGTACCGGGGGTTGACCTCAGGACCTCGCGTGGCAGCAGGCATCCGTGCCCCTGAGCGATATCACCGGCCCTTTTTTCGTATGTGGGTTCCGGGAGTCGAACTCGGGCCCTCGCACTTGCCAGGCAGGCGCTTATGCCACTGAGCCATCTCACTGGCCCCTATCATTATTTTTTATAAACTATAAAATAAAATACACTTTAAGATGGCAAATAAATACATGAAAAAATGTTCAACATCACCCACTATTGGAAAAATACAAATTAAAACAACACTGAGATACCATCTTACTCCACAAAGAATGGCTCTCATCAAGAAATCAAATCATAGGGGGCCGGTGAGATGGCTCAGCAGCTTAAGCTCCTGCCCTGCCAGCGCGAGGGCCCGAGTTCGACTCCCGGAACCCACATACGAAAAAGGGGCCGGTGATATCGCTCAGCGGCACAGGCGCCTGCTGGCGCGCGAGGTCCTGAGGTCGACCCCCCAGTACCCACCAAAAAAAAAAAAAAAAAAAGAAATCAAATCATAACAAATGCTGCTAAGGGTGCAGGGGAAAAAAAATCCCTTCTGTATTGTTGGTGGGAATGTAAACTAGTACAAACACTGTGTAGGTCAATATGGAGATTTCTCAAAAGACTAAAACTACACATTCCATTTAACCCAGCTATTTCCCTTTTAGGAATCTTCCTGAAAGAGTTAGTCATTATATTATAGTGCTATATGTATACTCATGTTTATAGCAGCCTAATTTACAATTGCTATATCTTAGAAATAGCTTATGTCCACCAACAGATGAGTGGATAAAGAAAATGTGATATTTATGCACAAAGGAGTACTACTCTGTCATAAAGAAGGATAAATTTGAGGCACTTGTATGTAAATGGATGCACCTAGAGACCACAATGTGAAACAAATTAGATACACAAGTTTAAATATCACATGGTTTCTCTTATATGAGAAACCCAAAATATATGAAAAACAAATAAAGGATAGATAAAAAGAAGTAAGAATATTTTTTTCAAATGGAAAGGGTAACAAGAAATGGCGTGGGGGAAGGATTGGAGGGGAAAGGATTAAAAAAAAAAGAAACAGAAACATAGTTTTTTCAAATAGGAAGGGGATTAAGAGTTGGAAGAACCAGGGAGGGGTGGGAGGGGAATGGGACAAAAAAAGAATTAAGATGTATTCCATACATGTACAAACTCCTCACAATAAATGCAATCATTATGTACTGCAAGCACATACTAATAAAAATACATTAATAGAGTTTTTTAAAATGAAGACTAGCAAAGAATGGTTCTCAATGTACATTAAGTTAAATTAAAAGTCATGGGGCAGTCAAAACACTATATAAACACATGCAAATTTTTATCTTGTATTTTTTCAGAAGAGTAACAGAGGTATCATATAAAATGGCCTTATTTGAGGGAGCGTCTAATCTGGTTTAGGAACATCATTTGACATCAAGTTGGATCAGATGAGTGAGTCCATTAGACCAACTGGTAGAGAGGGAGAGGGATAGGTGAGAAGCATAGAACTAGGAATAAATTAACTTCCCTGGCATTGGCTTCAAATATGTTAAAATGTTCTCCCAATCATCCATAGCTCTCCTTCACCGAAGACCAAAAATTCACCTGTTATCTTCATTAAATTATTTTCCCCGGCTCAGCTTATACCATGATTTTATCCACCATGCAAAGTTATGCCTCTCTTGAAAGTCAAGGTGGGTTTTTCCTTGAATATTTTGAGGTTCTAGCCACAGTGTTAGAATATTCAGAGAATTTGAATTGGTAACTTTTTTTGAATCATATGCAGTTATTATTTAATAGGAATTATTTTAGAGTTCTATAATCCATGTGTCAGAAAATTTGAGAAAGATGTCTCCTACTAAAATTTAGTAAGGTTAACAAGCCATTTTTATTAACTTTAAGCGTTAAGTAAGGTGTATGCATTGTTCAAAATTCACAAAATATTAAGTAGCAACAAGTGAAAAGTCAATTTGCATCTCTCTCTCTCTCATTCTCCATCCCTTCACTATTTTATCTAGGGCATATATGTTGCCAGTTTCTTGACTATCATTCTGAGTATAGCTTTTAAGAAATCTTCCATCTGCCTGCATTTGTATTATATATATATTCACATATAAGCACTTTACTGCAACTTTCTTTTATCACTGAATGTATTTTGTAGACTTTCAATTCTTGTGCATATATAAACACTTTTATTTTCCTAATAGCTATATAATATTCCATTGCATAAGCATATTGTGAGATATTTTTAAAAATTACATTATGAAATAACCCTTCCTATAATAAGTGGTTTGAGGATTTTGAAAAAATATATACGAAGAATTCTATTTCTGGATCATCAGATCATATCTATTGTCCTATGATATTGACATAATTAGGATTTATTCCCTGAATTTTCTTTTGTAAATAAGGTTATTCTCTTTTCTCTTCACTTTTCCAAATATTTTTCTGAATACTTTAATATACTTCAAATATAAAAAAAAATATTAAAAAATTCACTTTGAAAAAGTGAGTGTCTACATACAAAGAATGAATTTGGGCTCCTACATCATGCCATACACAAAAAAGGACTCAAAGAGGATCTTAGAGCTAAGTAGAAGAGCTAAAATTATAAAGATCTTAGAAGAAAATATAAGAGTAAATCTTTGCATACTAAATTTCCTCCATAGGTTACTAAAAGCACAAGTGATAACAGAGGAGAAGATTGGCAAGTGGACTTTCCTCTACATTAAGAACACTTTACTTCGGGCTGGTGAGATAGCTCAGTGGCATAAGTGCCTGCCCAACAAGGACAAGGTCCTGAGTTCAACTCCCGGAATGCACATAAAGGAAAAAAAGAGCCGGTGATATTACTCAGTGGCACAAGTGCTTGCTGGCAAGCATGAGATCCTGAGGTCGACTCCCAGTACTCATATTAAAAAAAAAAAAAGAAAAAAAAAAAGAACAATTTACTTCAAAAAAATCATCTTTAATAAGGTGTTAAAATAAGTAATATATTAAGAAATACTTACATATGTTATATATGGTTAAGGGAATATATAGAGGATCCATAATATGTAAAGTATGCCTACAAGTCAATATTTAAAATACAAATAATTCAATTGAAAAATGGGCAAAGAATTTAAATAAACATTTTCCAATGATGATTTATAGATTTTCAGTAGGCATATGAAAATATGTCACTGATATCAGTCATTATGGAGATAGCAAATCAAAACCATAATGAGACATAACTTCATACCACCAAAATGGCTATAATCAAAATGACAAGCAATAACAAAGATGAATGAGGATATGGAAATTGGAACCTTCATGCATTGTTTATGGGAATATCAAGTGTTGCAACTGCTTTGGAGAAGAGTTTAGAGTTTCGGAGTTGCTGGTAACTGATATTGTCAAATTTCAATATTTACCATTCTGATGGGTAAGTAATGTCTCCTCTGATTTTACTTTGCACCTTCATGATGAAAAATATGGTTGGGAACCTTTTCTGGTTACTCCTACTCTGAAGATCTCTCTCTTCTTCTCTCTCTCTCTCTCTCTCTTTATGGTGGAGACTTTATTTCATGTAATTCATAGGCAAACTTAATCTTTTAATACATTTATGTAAGCAACAGCTACTTCATGCATGCATTCTAATTGCTTTAGACACATTGGTGAATAAAATAGGTAAAGGTCCTTGTCTTCATGAAACTTAATTTCATGAGAGACAGACAATAAATAAAATACATAAGAAATAAGCAAATTATATAGTATTTAAAATGTGTTAAGTACTATAGAAAAAATAAGAGCAGGACTGGTCATTTTAATATGATTGTCAGGGCAGGCCTTATTGACAAGGGGAGTTTGAACAATGACTTGAATGGGGGAAAAGTTGCCATAAGACGTGGGCAGTTTAACAGTGATAAGCCCATTTCCTCAAAAATAAATAGCATTGCTGTACACAAACAACAAGCTCACTGAGAGAGAAATTAGGGAAACAACACCCTTCAAAATAGCATCCCAAAAGTGAAATATTTAGGAATCAATCTAACAAAGGAAGTAAAAGATCTGTATATTGAAAATTACAGTACTCTGAAAAAGGAGATCAAAAAGGATATCAGAAAGTGGAAAGATATCTCTTGCTCATGGATAGGAAGAACCAACATTGTGAAAATGGCCATACTCCCAAAACTGTTATACAGATTTAATGCAATCCCAAACAAAATACCATTAGCATACCTCACAGAACTAGAGAAAACATTCCTAAAATTCATTTGGAAACAGAAGTGACCTAGAATAGCAATGGCAATCCTGGGCAACAAAGGTAAGGCAGGAGGCATCACAATCCCTGATTTGAAATTATACTACAAAGCTACTGTGATAAAATCAGCACCGTACTGGCAAAAAAACAGAACTGAAGATCAGTGGCACAGATTAGAAGATGCAGACACAACTACAAACACATTCAGCCACCTTATCTTTGACAAAAGGGCCAAACATGTTCATTGGAAGAAAGATAACCTCTTTAATAAATGGTGCTGGAAAAACTGGCTCTCTACATGCTGAAGACTAAAACTAGACCCACGTCTATCACTATGCACTAAACTAAAGTCAAAATGGATCAAAGATCTAAATATTAAAATAGAAACACTGAATCTACTGGAAGAGAAAGTAGGTAGAAATCTTGAAGACATAGGTGTAGGCAAAGAGTTCATGAACAAAACCCAAACTACACAGAAAATACTTCAAAGAATCAACAACTGGGATCTCATCTTATTAAAAAGTTTTGCACATCAAAAGAAATCACCTACAGAGTGAAAAGACAACACACAGAGTGGGAAAAAGTTTTAGCCAAGGACTTATATCTAGAACATATAAAGAACTGAAAAAACTCAGATGGCTCAAACTCAAAGATCCAATCCAAAAATGGGCATCTGAGATGAATATACACTTCTCAGATGAAGAAATACAAATAGCAAATAAATATGTGAAAAACTGTTCAACATTGTTGGTCATTTGAGAGATGCAAATTAAAACAACATTGAGATACCATCTCACTCCAGAAAAAATGGCTATCATCAAGAAATCAACCAATAGCAAATGCTGGAGGAGCTATGGGGAAAAAGGAACGCTTCTCCACTGTTGGTGGGAGTGTAGACTGATGCAGCCACCATGGAAATCAGTATGGAGATCCTTCAAAAAGGTAAGATTAGAGGTCCCATTTGACCCAGCTATTCCTTTTCTGGGTATCTTCCCAGAAGAATTAAGAACATCATACCACAGCGATATATGTGCATTCATGTTTATTAGCAGTACAATTTATAATAGCTGAATCTTGTAAACAACCCAAATGCCCATCAACCAAGGAGTGGATAAAAAAAGATGTGGTATTTTTATACAGTGGAATACTACTCAGCCATAAAGAAGGATAAACTTGAGGCTTTTATAGGTAAATGGATGCAACTTGAGACCATATTCATAAGTGAAATAAATCAGACTCACATGTGTGTAAACATCACATTTTCTCCCCGGTGTGAGAAACTGAAAGAGTAAATAAGGTCTAGAATGCACAATAGATATTGTGAATGGGAAGTAATTGCTTAAAAGGAGAAAGGAACTGGGGGGGGAGGAGAAAGAAAGGAAGGAGAAAAGGAGAAAAATTCGAGGAGCTAGACTATTAGAGTCTCTTAGTTCTTGAAAATGAAGGTTTGTGCTAATATCAATTGGAGAATTTTTATGCCCATATCTTGTCCTCTGAGTAACTACTTTGAAGATGACAATATGCAATATATTAACTATTGTTATTATCCTATTACTTTGTTATGAAATTCTGTTTTACCATTTTTCAGTAAAATAAAAAATTTTAAAAAAAGAAAAGTCTGTTTCCTAAACTAGTTACTATTTTAAATACTAACCTTTTTGAGAAAAATGGTACAGTGGTAAGCAATAACAACTCAGCCTCTCCAAGATTTGGAATCCAGACCCTGAAAAATAACAACTTGGTGAAGAAAAAAAGAGAGAGAAGTAGATCCCTGGGAAACAGGAATGATCTGAGAAGAAAATTAAATACTATAGAGGAATTGAGGAAACAGAACACAACGTGGAGAAGGGAAGAGACAATCTGCACTTTCGCTTCAGCTCCCTGCTCATGGCTCACGGGAAAGGGAAACTGAATCTACAAAGACAAATTGAAAGCTGGTGACCCCAGGGGCTCCAGGGACAAATGCAACAGACTGACAGGTGCTGTGATGGCAGGGGGAGCATGGGATTCTGGCTCCATGTGATTCTTTCAAGAGGCACAGTGGGTGAGCAACCAGTCCAAGCATCTGCCATATCCCCTGAAGAGAATGCTTGGTTGGATGCTGTTCTAAGTAATGGTTGATTGTTTGAACCCAGGACTCAGAGCAGCCATTGGACTGCTTCAGTTCAGGGCTCCCAGTGTTACATTCCCACAGTGACTGGGTGAGAGACAGCCACAGTAGATACCTGAGGCTAGGGAGCCATGGTCAGGCTGGAAAGAGACGCCCTGAGGAGTTTAAGCTAAAAGACATGGAGCCTGAATTATTCTTAATGTAAGTCACTGCATCGGCACCCTTGCCCTAATACTGCTACCTGCTGGTGACTGCATCCAGCACCTGTCTGGGTTCTGTGTGCCTTCTTCAACTTCCAGTATGGGCAGGGACATACCTTCACTTGGATACTGCTGTAAAATTGTAGATCCTAGAAGAAAACCACACAAGTGAAATCACAGAGAAATTTCTTTTTTGTTGTTGCTTTTTTGTTTTGTTTTTTGATTTTTTGGTTGTAGTTTCGTTGTTTGTTTTTCTTTTTTTTTCGTTTATTTTTTTGGTTTTTTTTCTTGTGTGTGTGTGTGTGCGCTTTGTTTTTGGCATTTTGTTTTGTTTTGTTAGTGTTATTTTCTTTTCTTTTTTTTCTTCTGTCCTTTCTTCTTCATCAGTTTATTGGGGCTTGGGAAATTTTCCTTATTCCCTTTTCTTTGCTTTTTATCTCTTTTTTAAAAACTTTTTATTTTTTCTTCTTCCCCCTTTTAACTTTTTGTCTTTCTCTTGCATTTTTACACCTCGTATTATTTCTTGTTTTTTTCTCTCATTTTCATTTATCTTCTGATATTCAATTGTTTTTTATCTTACCATTACTTAATTCTGTAAACATTCTTTTACTCCCCAATATGATTATTTGTACTACTACTCTCTCCTTCTCAAGTCATATAGTTTAAAGTTTCAAAATCTGCCCATCAAATAGTCAATATCTATAATGATGGCTCATTTATTTCTAATGTTGTTAATTTATTCTCACTTATTTTGCTCAGTTTTGCCAGGTAATTTGAATGTTTTCATTCTCAGAAAGCAATCTTTTTCAGTAGCTCTTCTATGGCATTTTTGTTACAGATTTTCTTTATCTCTGTTATTTTATTATTATTTTCTTTGTTCAATATTTGGGGGGATAGTTCTTTTCCTAACTTGCTTATGTGGGTGTTCATGAATTTTTCACCTTTATCCTCTTCTGTTTTACTAATTTTTTTTGTGTGTGTGGGTACTGGGAGTCGAACTCAGGACCTCGCGCTTGCCAGGCAGGCACTTATGCCGCTGAGCTATCTCACTGGCTGTTTTACTAATTTTTAACTGAAGGATGGTAAATATACATCCATGGGGTACAATGGAATATTTTGATATATGTATATAATGTGCAATAATTAAATGAAGTTAATTAATGTATCATAATTTCTCTTACATTTTGCGGTGAGATATTTGACATTTATTCTCTTCTAATAAAAATTTTCAAGCTATAGTTTAGTAGTACCCTATAATGTTTTGATTTTTGGTATTTTTATTTTCATTAAAACCTAAGTATTTTTGATTTTGCACCATGATTTTTATTTTAACTTAAAAAGATACTTGTCAGTGTGTACATTCTCAAATACATATCTTTACTATTTATTTTATTTTATTTTATTTTATTTTATTTTATATTTTTCGACAGTGTCTCACTATGTCGTCCAGGCTGGCCTGGAACTCACGGCAATCCTCTTGCCTCAGCCTCCCAAGTGCTGGAATTACATGTGTGTACCACCACACTTGGCTCCTACTTATTTTTTTTGGGGGGGGGGGGTTCCGGGAGTCGAACTTGGGCCCTCGTGCTTGCCGGGCAGGCACTTAAGCCGCTGAGCCATCTCACCAGCCCTCTCCTACTTATTTTAAATGATTGACTTCTAGCTAAACTGTATTTTTGTAAGAGAAAATACAATAACAAAGTTCAAAATGTATTAATACATACTGTAGAGTTCAGGATAGCTTGTTTTCCAAAATGTCTTATAAGTAGAAAAAGCATTGTGTATTCTGTAGTACTGTTACATTAGTCTATATATTCCCATTATATCATATAAACTGCCGATATTTATTATTTTAATATATTTTATTTGCTTACTTTATTAGTTAATTGTGAGAGAGCCTTAAACGTGTCATTATGCTAATGGCTTTGTTGATTCTCATAATTGTTCAGTCAATTTTTCACTTTACATGCTGTAAACAATCACTAAGTGCACACAAGTTTAAAAATCAACCTGCCATTAAATGACACTTTTCATCCTTTATGATGATTTTGACAATGTTCACTCTTCTTTTGGATTGGTACAGCTGTACTCTTTCTTTTGATTGATGTCTTTTGGGTTTATCTTTGGTGTTTTTTAACCTATTAAAATATCTTTATTCTTTTTTCCCCTTTTTCTCTATTTTTTCTTTCTCTCCCCTTTTCCTCACATTCTTCCTCTTCCTCTTCTCTCTCACTCTTTCTCATTTCTATGATAGCCCCCCTCCCCAATTTGGCAATGCTGATCTTTAACTAGACCATAAAGGCTATTGGCATTTACTATAATTACTTATTTATACGGACTTCCATCTTCCACTTTAACTTGTACTTCTTACTTGCCCTCAGTTTTATGTTTTATTTTTCCTTTCATTTATTGCTTCCTTTTAGCATGCTTAGTCATATTTTTCTCTCAATTCTTTCCTTTTTACTTATAAAAATTTTTATGACCTATTTATATTAACATAAATGATGCAAAGATAATTTATCAAATCTAAATCAATATCTTTACCTTTAAGCTGAAAGTTCCATGGGCTATAGATTATTTTAATATGAAACATCCACATCATTTCATTTTGTTTGTTTTATTGGTTTTTCTATTTGTTTTTTAACCTCATGAAGAATATGTGCTATGATTTTATCCAGCCAAAGTTTATTTATATTTATCCACATATTACCATTTCTTTGCTCATAATTTATTCTTTTTTCTCAAAGCCAACATCTGGGATCACTTTCCTTCTTTATGAATTATATCTTTTAAAAATTTCTTCAAAGACTTTCTATTGCTAGTGAACTATTAGTTTTGTTTCTCAAAAAGTCATTATTTTTCCCTCTTTCTTGAAAATTACTTTGATTAACATGCAGTCTTTGTCGGCAGTTATTTTCTCTGAGCTCATTGAAGCTATTATTACTGTTCGTCTTTCATTTTTGGTGTTGAGAAGTTATCAGTTCATCAAATCATTGAAAGTTCTTATTTTTCTCTTGGTACATTAATATGTTTATATTTTTATGATTTGTAGTTTCATGTTTCTAAGTCTTTATTTTTCTGGTTGTGATTCATTCGTTTAATGAATCTGAGAATTGGTACTTTCAAAAAATAAATTTTAGAAAATTCTCAATTGCTAAATTTTCCAAGTATTACTTCAGCTCCTTTCTCTTTCCTTTTGGAAATATAATTAGGCATATACTAGATCTTTAGTCTCCTTAATATCGACAACTTTTTAGGTACTTTGCCTTTCTCTTCTCTTTAGGTATCTTAAAGCTCATAAAGCTTCTGTTGTTGTGGCTATTCAACTGCTAAATATATCTAGTGAGTCGTATATTATTCCTAGAAGTTCTAAGTGTTTCTTCTTCGAACACTGCTTTGAGACATTCATAACCTTTAACTCTTTTTCATAATTTCAGTCTCTTACTTGCTTTCTTGACACTTATTTATATTTGTTTTATATTCTATATCTCATAAATGTATTTTCTAAAATCTTTGTCTACAAATTTTGTTGTCTACACGTTTTAAAGATTGTTATTCATGGTATCTTGTTTTCATGTGCATTCTGCACATATTTCTCAAAGCTTTGTGGGGATATCAGAAGACTGTTAAAGTGGGTTCTGCAAGGGAAAAATAAAACCCACCTTTTGTATTTGTCGCACACTGCAAATTCGTGTGTGTGTGTATGAGTGTGTATGTGATAGCCCAGATAGTGTGAAGTATGACTGATATATCCATAGCGTGGATATATTATGGCTTGTGGCTGTGCATTTTCCTGGCTTGTGGTTATGAATTTTCCTAAGAGATACTACTCTCTCTCTCTCTCTATGGCATCCAATGCTTAGTTTCCAGATATGAAGTTTTGTTCTTCCTTTGGCAAGGATTTTGTGCTGGCAATTGCTGGCAAAAGATCACTCACAGTAATTGGTGTTCAATTAGTGTTTATGAAATGAATGGATTTTTAGGTCTCACAGTGTCCTATTGCTGGTTCACAGTATGGACTAGATCTTTTTCCAAGAGGGTATTTCTCTATACCTATACATCTTCTACAGAGCCACAGGAAACAGGAATTATGGAGGAAAAAGAAACTCTCTTTCTCACTTTGCCTTTGCTAAAATAGAAGAAAGAAAGAAGGAAACAAGAGGAAAAGAAAGTGCGGGAAAATGTGTAGAATGATAGAATAACTCAGAGCTGTAGTGTTAAGAGCTCAGTAGTTGCTGTTTTCCCATTCATGAGTGCATTTTACGTTCCTTTTTCATATCTGGAATTACGGTCAATTATTATGGTTACATCCTTGTATATCTACTGCTAGCACTGAGTCTACCCTGACTCTCAGGATTTCCCCACCTCACGTTCTGACCTCACTGAGCATATCACTACTGTAATGGACTGAAAGATGAATCCCGTGATTTACTGAAAAGATTGTTAAATTGAATACTGGTTTTATAGTAGAGGAAAATACTTCCTCTAAGTTCTCCAGAATCCATTTCAAGGAACTGCCATTTGTATTTTTGTGTTTGCTACTCTCTTTTCCCTGTATTCTTCTTTTGCATTAGGTCTTTCATGAGAAATATGTTTATCCCTCCACCTCATGTCTTGGGTGGCCAGAATCAATGAAATTTTTCCATTTCTTAGAACCACATTAACAGAAAGGTGACTGCAGAGAGCCCGATTCCTCCATAAGTCATAAGGCTTTTAGAAGCACTTTATTATCTCCCAAGATGAAATATATGACATCCTGTAATGGGTCCTAAATATCAGGACCTTTAACTCTTCTCAAGGTGAGCACCCTCCTTACTCCTTCCCTCTCTTTGAGAGGGTCTCCCTACCTCCCAAGGACTGTAGGGCACTAATGAACACAGCACACACTCCTAAGGATCAGAACTCCACTATTTTTTCATCCATGCATGTTTCCTGCAATGAAGAAATGTCTTGCAGGAGCACTCAGGTTGAAATGACACAAGAGAAATGTTGCCATTAACAAGCAGGGTACAAGAGGTGAATTGATGGAATACAGCTCTCTTTCTTAATGAGAGCTGGCGACCACATTCTGTCCGCGTGAGGAAAGGAAGTGTTAAGTGAATGTCTAGAATGCAGACCACTCCACACACTGAGTGGTAAGAAAAGGTCAAAGTATCTCAGTCACATCTTTAGCTAAGAAAACTTTCTTGCTGATGCCTTCCTGTGTACATGTTCCACAGCGTGGATTTTGCCAGTGGACCTTGCCCCACTTTATGAAAGGAGTTTTCTTGGGCTGCCACACGACGCATCACTACACTGGACTTCATCCTGACATCACACTTCAATCAAAAACTTTTTTTCACAAAATGTCACTTTCAAAGTTGCAGTTTGGGGGAAAAAAGTGTCTTTATAAAAAATTCATGGCCACAATGATCTGATAATGCAGTGTTCTGATACCAGCAGATGTTTTGTCTAACATGTTCCCTGAAGCTGTACTCTGTGCCTTCATATCTTTCATTTCCAGTTGCTATCTGCTGACTGTGGGATGTCATGCACGTACCCTATAGCTATGCGCGGCAATTCGCATCTAACACCACCGCGTGTAATGAGCTTCGCAAGATGCTTGTCGCAATAACTCTGTACTTCCCTAACCATATGGAACACAACACTCTAAAGCCCATAGACACTTTTTTTATTACAGTTCAGATCCTTAAAACATAATCTGTGTGATGTCTAGTGAATGTACGTGAAGAGCTGCTGAAAACAAAGTTAACACTTGTTCACATCATCTGTTACAAATGTCCAATTTGGGACAATAAATTTCCTCGGAACCTGTTCTTTTGCTGACTCGTTGCTTTATCTTTTTTTTTCCTTTTTCTCTCACGTCGTTTTTTTTTATGAACTATGCATATGTATTAAATGGGATTTGTTGTCCCTAGATACCAATTTGCATAAAGTACAAGCCATCATTGGTTGGAGAGAAGCAAATTACTTCTCCGGCAAGATCACACTTTATTTTTTTTTTTTTAATTTTAACAAACCGCAGGCAGAGGCTGTTAACAGTACTTAGCCAGATATGCAAAGCATCACTTTTCTCAAAAGCAGCTTGATCAATGAGGGGTAAGAGGGAAAAAAAGTGGAGGTGATGTTATCCAATTAAGTCACATAGAAAGCTGACCTGAACCAGAAATGCCCATACCTGTTCGGCCACTTGCCCACCTGTCTGTAGGTAAGCTGAGATGCAGCCTTTCCCCCTCACTGAGGGTCAGGTATTCAAGCCTTCTGAGAACAAAAATCGAGAGACTTCTCAAAGAAGTGAGACCAACTCAGCAGCTTTTAAAAATAACAAGAATCTCTGTTTCATTTTCTGCTTCTCAGAAAGCTCACCACTTTTGATTTATTTCTTTTCAACTTATCCTTGCCATCCTTTTCTCTGCAACTTAATAGTCAAGTAGCTTTCTGTTAACAGCTCTGCTTCTAATTGCTGACTCCAAATGTCTTATAAAGTACAAGTGAGACCTACATCCCCCCCATCCCCATCACAAATAGTAGATTTCCCTAACAGATGCAGGGAAAGTAAGGGATGTTGTGGATGAAGTCGCAGCATCTATGTCCACACAACCCACAACTACCTCCTTCCCTTTCTTCCAATGCTGTATACCTGTGACAAGTTGGCAATTGCCTATGTGATAAAGCAAAGACTTGCAAATTCCAGCTTGTCCCTCTGCTAAGCAGAGCTGTGCTAGTTTTTGCTAAATAAAGAAACAAACAGCTCTTTTAGCCAAGAATCTCAGACAACGTATTGGGGGTGGAAGTTGTGAACCTTAGAAACAGCTGGTAATAAATGACGCTTTCCAACTTTTGACAAACTTGCCATAAAAAAACTTCAGGAGACTGTGCTCTGACTTCCCAGAAAACTTCCCATTTCTGATGCACATTTCAGTTAAGATTATGTTTTATGGGCGTTGGTATCTGTTATGGAATAATTTAACTTGTAGTATTTTAAGTCATTTTAACTAGAGTAATTTGCTTACTAAAAGCAAATATTTGTTCTAACCATTGTAACTCTTAAAAGTAAAGAAGGATCTGTTAGTAAATGGTGCTCCCCTTTTGGGAGAGGCACTCATTATTAGTTATTTATGGTGATCAAAGAGATTAGAATATATTATTTATCCCCATTGTTTTGTCAAAAGACCAGGAAGAGATAGAAACAAGTGAATGAGAAGCCGAGTTACTTGGTGACATGAAGGGTTTATACCACCGCCCACAATATCTTTGAGGAAGACAGTGGTAACTGAAACATAGAAGTCAGAGAATCTCTGGGTTTGACTGCGTGTGGGTGTGTGCGTGTACACTCCCTCACCATTATGCTCTAGTGCTCTAGAAAGTTGGTTCTTAAGAGCTGCCTGTGAATATTTGTTAAATGGATAAATGGATGATTGAGTTATGAATTAATGCACACATAATGGAAGTGAGCTGGGCACAGAGAACTATTTATCTGTTAATATCAGTAGAGTCAAAGAGGAATGAATTTCCTGTCATGTAAGATTTCTTCCTCTAGATTCTGTCAGAGAGACATTTTTTGAGTAGCTATGGTGTTCCAAGAAATAAATTCCACACTGCTGATAGGGAGATTTATATGGTAGAATTTGGGAGGTAGTAGGTAGTCATAAAAATGTGTATAGATTTTGGAAGACGAACTAGTAAAACAATAGCATTTACTAGCTTGGTGAACTTCGGCAAGTTGCTTAATTTCCCTGGGCTTTTGTTGGTTCCTCTGTAAAGTGAGGGAAAGCCTCCACAGCATGGGAATATTTTGATGATTAAACGAGATTAACCAACGTCAAGTTCCTAGTACTACATACAAAATGTTCACTAAATGTTGGTGTTCTTTTTATTTCCCTGACCCTTCAGAACTTACAATCTAATTCTACTATTCTAGATATACACATTAAATGTACTCCCAATAGAAGAAAGTCCTAGAAGATTTAGAGAGAAACACAAAACTACCTCTTTTGAAAAGAAAAACTCATGAAAGAGCTCATTGTGATGTTCCGTCCTGTCCCTTGTCTGTGCTCATGCTGTTTTAGCTGTCTGAGCACCTTCCTTTCCTCTCTGCAATTATCCAAAGTGTATTCAATGAAAAGCCCTCAGAGCTTAGGGAACAGGGCTTCAGAGTTCACAAGTGGGCTCTTGCATAGCTTTTAAACCTCAAAATATAAATATATCTGATATATGGTGCTTTATCAGCTCTTGTGCTGCGTAACAAGTAACACACCAAAACTTAGTACATTGAAATAACAATAATTTATTGTACCTTACAATCAGTGGGATGGCTGGATGACTCTCCTTCATGTGCAACCTAGAGTCACTGATGTCACTACATTTAGCTATAGGGCTGGAGAAGATGACATTTCTAAAAAGACCTTGTTTGCATTTCAGTACTATCTATTTTCTGGGGCATCCTGATTCTCCTTTAAATGGCCTCCTATCCTCTAGAGGGCAAGACAGATTTTCCTCTGTGGTGGTCTGAAGATAATGCTCCAACAGAGTGAATGTGTAAGCCCATGGTGTCTAAAGGACAAGGCTCCACAACTTGCACAAAGTCATGTCTATCCCATCTATTGGACAAAGGAAGTCACAAGGCTAACCCACACTCAGAGGTAGAGAAATAGATCCCCCCTCTGGATGGGAAGCATGTCAGCATCACGCTGCTGAGTGTTGGGCATACTGAAATAGAAGGTATCTGCAGTCATTGAACAATCAACCTCACATAATCTCTCCCTATCGATTTTGAGGATTTTTGTCTAAGTTTTCTTTGGAGGACTTTTTCCTGTGGCGCACTTGCAAAGGACTATCCTTACAAACTGTCTACTTTCAAAATACCTTTATAGGTACCAAATCACTCTTCCTGATTTTGCCACCATTAACATGGTCTTATAAACAGTGGATTTGCAAATCTTGTTTCATAATTTATTCCTTTCTCTTTTGATCTCTCCAAAAGGAAGGAACAATAGAGAATTATTTTCATATTGTTAAGAAATGCACCTCCGTTTTTAGAAAGCAGAAAAGCTAAAATTAAGTTTTTACTGGTTTAAAATTGTATTTTAAAAATGTTTAGGTGTGTATTCAACAAAATATGTAAAAAAAAAAAAATGGACAGAATGGCCACGTCTTGCAACCTGCAGGAAGCTGACAAGTTGGAGACCAGCCTGGGCAACTTAGCAAGATCCTGTCTCAAAATAAAATGCTCTTGTTATCTTATTCTTATCTTTACTATTTCTCTTCTTCTGCTCCTATAATTTGTTATATTTTTTTCTAGCTACATAAGGTGAATACTTAGATCATTAATTTGAGTTCATCCTTTCTAATATGAGAATTGAATGCCATACTTCTCTCTAGGCACAGTTTTAGCAACATCCCTCAAATTTAGCTTCATCCTCATCATTTTCACTCAGTTTAAAATATCTTATCTTTCTACTTCACACTTTGCCCTTAATCTGTGGCTATTTAGAAATGTGCTAATTTTTAAATATTTTGGCATTTTCCACATTTTGTTTTGATTTCTATTATGCTGAAATAAGATATTTTGCATTATTTCTATTTTTAAATAAAAATTTTAGTAGAACATTTTTAAGTTTTCATGATGTTATGACTTATAGTTGACCTAGATGATTTTTTAATGTACATAAAAGAGGTGTATTCTGCTGTTGCTAGGTGTAGCGTTCAATAAACATAATTACATCAAGTTATTTGATGGTATTCTTTGGAACTTATGTGTCTCTGCTCATCTTTAATGTACTTATTTATGGATAATTGAAACAAGAGTACTAACTTCTCCAAGTTTTCTCCAATAATTATTGGTTTAGATATATTGCTTCCTTTCAGTCCTACTATATTTCCTTCAAGAATTTATTATATTATTTTGGTTCTTTACTTTTCTAGTAATTTGGGGTTATATCCTGGACATTTTGAATATTGTAGTGTGAGACTCTAGATGCTATTAAAACCTTCTGGTGAACTTTGAAATTTTGTTTTTTCAGACAAACAACCAGTTAGGTTCAGACTGAATATTTCCTTTCCTTCTTTGGGTAGACAGCTATGATTTCAAAGCCTTGTTATGTTGCTTTGTGTATGTCATGAGTATGTACCTCTCAGAGGTCATTCTAAGACTTGGGTGGAGGGTTTATATTATAGCTCGGTTCTTGAAGCCTTTGCTGGGCTGTTTTATATTTATTACACACATGCACAGCTAAGAAGTGAGCTCATGACTTGTGTCAATTCATACAAAGAACTGAGGTTCAATATGGTGGAAAGTTAAAAAAAAAAAAGTTTCCACTTCTTTGTTCCCAATACCAGAGGAAAGATTTAGAAGGAAGAGAGGGAGACATAATACAAAAGAAGAAAGCAATCTTTCTGTCCTGAAACCTACCTCTATAAACATACAGATATAAATCATTAACACATACATGCAATGGAAAGGGGGGAGTCTTGAATCTGATATGAAACTGGTGTATCAGACTAACCTGGACACTTTTGATAATTAAGAGTAACTAGAAAGTTTCAGAGGTGGACTGATATATAGTGAAAATGTCTGCTACTTTTGAAAATTGTTTGGAAAAGTTAAGCTATTTCATTGTTGTGCCTCCAAGGACTAGAAGACTATTAAGAAATTGATACAACTTTCTTTGCATTTCTTTCCCTTTTAAATAGGGGCAGAATAGAGGCTCTTTCAGGCAGTTAAGATGGGGAGTCAATCAGGCCAGAACAAGGTCTCAGCAAAATGTTCAGCATGTCCTAAGCTCTAATAATGTCCTTTGGACCTGAGAACTTAGATCCATGCACACACACGAGCCAGTGTTTATTTAGATACGGACAACTGCTGTTCTTCAGACTCAGATTCTGTGGCTAGCTTCCATCCAGAGTGACATATTTTCCTTTGCATCTGTTAGTATTTTCAGAGTATGGTCCGGTCAGGTAGGCCATCTGTTACCCTTAGGGTGATTTCATTTAACCTTGTTCTGAGTTGATTATATAATTTAATTTCAAGAAAATACACTTCAATTTTTAAAATCTTTTTATTCCTTTTTTTCTTAAAGTAGGTCTAAATGAATAAAATATACTCAAGAATGGCAGGAATATGAAGATGAATGTGACGATGTTTACAAATAAAATAAGATTACAAAATAATATATGTGTACAAATAATCACAAGAAAAGCAGAAGTAATGAAAACAAAATATTATAGAAGATCAGAGATGGGAGATATCACTGTGGCTTCCAAGTTTCATTAAAAAATGACATTTTGAACTAGGCTTTAAAAAATAAAAAAGAGGGCTGGGGATATAGTTCAGTGCCACAGCACCTGCTTGGCAAGTACAAGGTCGTGAGTTCGATTCCTGGTACCAAAATAAAATAAAATAAAAATAAAAAAATAAGAAAGAAATTGGAAAGAATAAGATATTCCCTGTCAAGCCAAAGTAGCATAAAATATTATAAAAATAAGAAATGCTCAAAGATTGTTAAGAAGACAGAAACCAGGTCAGTTGGGCATAGGATACCTATTGAAATTAAGCATGGGCCAAGAATACATAAAACCTTGAATGCCAAGTTGACATTTTCTTCCATTTGGAAGTAAATATAAGGACATGTAAAATGTAGGAAAAAACTGTAAGGCATGCATATGGATAAAATTATAAAAGCAAATTTATAGAATATTAATGTTTAAGAATCTGGGTGAGGGCCAGTGAGATGGCTCAGTGGTGTAAGCGCCTGCCTGGCAAGCGCGAGGTCCTGAGTTCAACTTCCAGTACCCACATACGAACAAAGGGCCGGTGATATTGCTCAACGGCATGGGCGCCTGCTGGCACGTGAGGTCCTGAGGTCAACCCCCCACTCAAAAAAAAAAAAAAAAGAATCTGAGTGAAGATTACATAGGAATTCTTTGTAAAATTCTTTCAACTGTTCTGTAGGTCTGAAATTATGTCACAAACTTTTCAAAAGCTACAGTTGTTAAAAACATAAAGTAAATACTTTATGGTCGCAACATAAGAGTAATTTTTGAGGACAGCTTCTTTCTTAGAGAGCATTTTGTTAGTAGGAGTTTGGAAAGCAGCACACGATTATGAAAATTCAGGCATAAACTCCTGGCACACTGAACGAGGGTAAAGGTGCAGAGAAAGATGTAAGGCAGAAAGTAAAGACAGGTTTTAGGAGCTCATTAGACATAGAGTATCAGGGTGGAAACATTTAAAAGTGCTTTTAAGAATTCCAGGCATATATGTTTATAGCCTTGAGTTGGTGATGATTTCATTGTTTTATATTTATCTTCAAACTTATCCAATTTTATGTATTAAACATGTACTTTTTTCCATGTCAATCATACCTCAATAAAATCTTTATTTAAATAAAAGACTATGATACATACATTTGAAGAAAAGAACTCCAGGAAAGTGATTTGGAGAATCATACTATCCTGAATATAAGTAATGATTAATGTAATACACTTGGTTTTATTTATTTATTTATTTTTTTTTTGTGGGTACCAGGGGTTGACCTCAGGACCTCACATGCCAGCAGGCGCCTGTGCCGCTGAGCGATATCACCGGCCCTTTTTTCATATGTGGGTTCCGGGAATCGAACTCGGACCCTTGCTCTTGCCAGGCAGGTGCCTACACCACTGAGCCATCTCACCAGCCCCATTTGGTTTTATTTAAACTGAATTTTAGGTGACTATGGGACATCTGAGTTGAAAGGGATTGAATATGAAGTCTTGGGAAACTGGTTTGTGACTGACATTGTATGTCAAGAATCATTACATGACGAATTATGGAAAGTAAATGTTATGGGTATTTCCCACATACAAAAAAGAAATATTTACAGAGAAGAGAGCAGTGGACAGAATCTTCAGGATATCCATTCAAAGGTTTAGGAGAAAAGAAAGGGAGTCGCTAAAGGGGACTGTGGATTTTTATTTATTTATTTATTTATTTATTTATTTATTTATTTATTTTTGTGGGTACCGGGGGGGTCGACCTCAGGACCTCATGTGCCAGGAGGCGCCTGTGCCGCTGAGCGATATCACCGGCCCCTTTTTCGTATGTGGGTTCCGGGAGTCGAACTCGGGCCCTTGCGCTTGCCCGGCAGGCGCTTAAGCCGCTGAGCCATCTCACCAGCCCGAGGGACTGTGGATTTTTAAAGTCAGGATTTTTAAAGGCTTCTGATAATCTCTGTCTCCTGATTTTCATTTTATCCTTTTATATCTGAACTGGACATAATGGTTTGTTTCTAATAAATATGACACAGTCAAAGGGTTGGAATGTCATATCCAAGGACAGATCCTAAGATACTGTGTCTTCCACTCTTCTGGCATTCTCTTTCGCTGCCTCTTCTCACATTGTCTTGATGGAGCCACTCCTGGCAAGGAACACAGGTGCTGTCCAGCTAACAGCTAGAAAGACTAAGACCCTTATCTGCAGTCCTCAAGGAACTAATCCTGTCAATAGCCATGTGAGCGAGCTTGGAAGCGGATCCTTCCCTAGGCAAGTGTTTAGGTGACACCACAGGTCCTGGGCTAATGTCTCGCTGCAGTCTTTTAAAGGTGGGATTATACAACAGAGGATCCAACTAAATCTTGCCTGATTTGCTAACCCACAGGCACTATGAAATAATATGTGTTGTTGCTTTAGTCTGTTAAGTTCAGGTGTAATTTGTTAAACACTAGATAACACAGAGACACACAAATCCTTTGAAGAAATAGGAAGAGAGATAAGGTAATAGAGAGTCATTAAAAAGTAAAGAGAAAGGAAACTTCAAGAGGGAGGGAGCAATCATCAAGCTAAATATGGCTGAGAAGTTTCATAGAGTATTGACTATAAAAAGGCCCCTTGAACTTGGGAGTCAGATTTGGGAAAGCTCTTTGAGTTTAGTATAGTGTATAAGACAGGCTTAAGTGGCAAGAATGAAGATTCTCACCAAGAATAGACTACTTATTTTGGCTAGTTAGCAGATAAAAAGAAAGTTAGTAGAGTAGCTTTGAGGAAGGAGTCTTATTTTTATTATATACATTACTAGATGTATCTCTAGGAGAGAGAAGATCTAAAGATCCAAAAATATACTAAAATCATGAAAAATTATTTGTTGAGCTCCTACTGTGAGACCCACACTGTTTCCAGCACTAGAGATATAGCAGAGGGGAAAAGTAGTAAAAATCTTTTCTGCAAAGATTACATTCTAGTGGGAAGAGTTAGAATATAAAATGAGTACAATATATAATTTGTAAGGTGCTGATGTATGACATAGAAGACAGATATTCTCAAGTAATATTCAGACTTGTGAAGAGGAGAAATGATTTTCCATCCAAGCAAAAATGGTAAGATGTCAGAAGAAACTCTAGAGAGATTCTTTTTTTTTTTTTTTTTTTTTTTTTAATGCGGGTACAGGGAGTCAAACTCAGGACCTCTCGCTTGCCAGGCAGGTGCTTATGCCTCTGAGCTATATCACCAGCCCTAGAGAGATTCTTAAACAGAGAAGTTAGGACTACAGAGATGTGCTAGAGAGAAAAGTAGTCCTTTATCTTTGTTTTTGACTAGTGTTTCTCTTAGCATATGTTGTCAACATTTTGCTGGGCTTATACCTCCCTCACTATATTTATATGCAATTAACACATGTTGAAGGACTAATTGTTGAGGTACACTCTTGGTCCTAGCATTATAGATGGTTATATAATTCTCAGCAACCAAGGTAGTACATTTTGCAACTACATATTCTATATTCTCATTAGCTGTCATGCATCGTCTGTACCTACCTATCGACTAGCACACTTTACTTCATTATGTTCCCCTCTTTTCATCTTTAGTGATAAGGAGCAAATCCTGAATTGTCACAACAAGTCTTAATTTCAAACAGCAAACCATGTTGCAGTTGCATTTCAGAACAAATTTATGTTTGTAATATGATTTTGGCAAATGTGAGTGCAATAGACTTGATTTTATGACTTCCCCTCACCCCATATTTATACATGGTATATATGTTTTTACCGCTGTTTTCAGAGTAACATCTAGCTTTTCACTGTGAGTGAGGAACTTTACACTTGTGACCTTAACATGATGATCCATGAGTTTTAAACAGGTTGTTAAAGTCACCCACAATGTCCAGGTCTTGCTCGTGGTTTCCATGGGTTTGTTCTCCAGAGTACTTAGTTCAAAAAACAGTAAGGCAGTCCTGCCGAAGATCTATGAAAAGGTCCCTGGAATGTAGAAAGATATCTAGAAAAAGAGATTCGTTCATCCTACACTACTCTTCTGACTCCTGACTCTGCCATATTCCTTCTTTTTCCTTTGGAGTTCTGTTTGTGCAAGACTAGAGTGTCATTTTCAATTTTTTATTATAGATATGCAAATACAACTGCATTAATCCCATGTGTATTTGATGATGCAATCTATCTCTACCTCTGAATTTGAGTCCATGAATTGGAGCAGTGAGAAGATGCAATCTGTTTCCAGGTCTGAATTCTTGCATGTGGCATGTGAACACCTGAAGCTCCTATAGCTTTCTTTTTAACAGTGCTCCCTGCTACAGACTCACCTTTTCAATTTGCCAGTTACCTTTCAATTAGAGGATGGAGTTTTCCATCCCACTTCAAGAAGACTCAAGCCTTAGTCATTTTTGCCTTTACCTTTTTTCCTCCTTAGCCTAGGATGTGAGGTCTTGTTCAACTTCCCTCTGAATTCCTGGTGCTTCCTTAAAGCAGACTTTTTCCAGTTCTCCTTCATCTGAAATATTCCAAAAAATGGTTCTGAGAATTCCCATTTGGAAATTCTTCCTCACTTCCTATATAAGCAGTGAAACTATGGATGTAATTCAGACTCTGGCCAACTTTATATCCCTTCTTTTCTTTAGTTTTTTTTCATTTGGGCTCACTTAATCCTTCACTACAACAACCATTCTTCCCAATTCCATATTCATAATCTTCTTAGTGGGAGGTAGAGGGCATTAAATCCTAAAGGTTTCTGCTAAACTTCTCCATTCCTCCTTTGCCAACAGGGGGAAGCTTGTGTTTCTGCTGGGTTTGCTAGTAATGGGATTCTTTTTTTCCTTTTCCTTTACACAGTTCTATAATTAATGCATGTTTCTTTGATTCTACATTTATATTTAACACATTTTAAAAGGTACAAAATGTGTTTTAAAGACGCTTCCTGTTCCCTTGTGATTATTCAAGTACAGAGGAGCCATGTAAGGATTATGAGAGGCGCTCACAGAAAGGAGGGGAAGGCTATTGACAGACTCCCCAGAGCAGAAGCCGGGCGAACGGGAAGTTCACTGACTTGGAGACTCTTGCACCACCTGCTGGTAATTTAGGAAAGCAATTAAATGCCAGACGTGGCATGACGTACTTACTGTGGCATTTGGGAGCAACCACACTGTGGGTATCATTTGATCATCAGAGTCTGAAGGGCTGACAGATGCAGGGCTTGTGCTTAAACTTATGGAAAACTTAGCCTTGGCATCTCTCACCTCTGGAAAACTGGCTGATTTAAAAAGAACCCCTTCTCCTCTTTCTCTCAATCCACTCCAGCCTAACCTCAGCCTTGTGCGAGCTTCGGTTTGTTGGCCGCCTTTCTTTTCACTCTACACCAACATTGCCTCCTTGGCAAGTTTCTAACTGGGCTCTTGCTCTCCAACTCTCGGAGCTCATTTCCTAAGAATAATGTCCACTTTGTGGTCCATTGAGAGTGCCTGGAGGCGTTCACTATATGCAAAGAGAATTAGAGTCCAGGGGAATTTCTATGGCTTACAAATCACGGAAGAGGAAGTTCTGGGGAGAAAAACAGGGAAGAAAGGAAGCTGGAGGAAGAAGATTTTCTCCTGTGTACCACATGCCTGAGCTGTGTCCCTCACCAACTTTAATGAACATCTAGTAGTCACTGCAGTGACAAGGAAGCTACTTAGTGGGTTATTGTTACTCAATACTACTGGCCACCATTCAGTAACCTGGATTTAAGAGTCCAGGTAATTTCTACAGGCAAATGTTCTCAGCCAGTATTATAGTACCTAAAAAAGTACCTGGGAGCTTGTTAAATTGGTAGACTCCTGGACCCTGTCCCAGATACTTAGATTTAATAGGTCCAAGTAAAGCTCTGGAATCTGCACTTGTAACAAAGCCTCAGAACAATTCTGCTGCATGTGATGCTCAGACCACACTTTAAGAAACACCAAGAGAGCCAGTACAGTAAAAGGTCTCACAATGCTTGCATTTCCAAAAATTGTTTCTCCAATTATATCCTCTACTCTTTTATCCCACCTTCTTCATTGTTACTTTTCTACAAGGAAAGTACACTTTTGCTAAAAATTTTTAGAAGATACAAAATTTAAATCAAGTGGCATAATCTAAACTCACACTCGAAGGCTATGTGAAACTATAAATGTCTGGTGGACGTTCTTTGAAAATTCTCAAACACATACACACGCATGTATATGATATACTGTATATATAGATATCTTTATAGGTTGTCTTTGTTCCTTTTACAATATATCATTAATGTCTTAGACTGTTGACATACTTTTATCATCACTTTTAATGGCTATTCCTTTAAACAGATATGTAGCATTCACCCAGTCCCCTGGTGTTAAGTATTTACACTTTTCCCCAATGCTTTTACCCATATAAACAAATCTGTGATGAACATTTCTATGCCTATGCCTACTTGTTCAATTATTTTCTAAGGACAAATTTCTAGAAGAATTGTCAAGTCAAAGGGTAATAGATCTTAAGGCTTTGATAAATTGCCAAATATCCCCAAGAAATGTTTCTTGATTTACCTCCTCAACAGCACTTTTATAAAAGTGAGGAAACACATCCTTGCCAATCTGGATGTTATAATTAAAAAAAAAAAACTATTCCCATATGCTGTGATATAGAAGACTATTTTTATTGTTTTTGTGTGCAGTTATTTGAAGTGTAGAAAGAACAAAACTTTTTTTTACTGTATATTTGGCATTTGATGTTCTGACTTTGAGTTACTTATTCACATTTTTTGCCCACTACACAATTGCAAATATATTTAATATGTTACTACTATGTTGAGTAAATATTTGTAAATATGTTCCTCAACATTTAAAAAATGTTGTTTGTAGTATTTTTTATCTGATTTCATTTGATTGTTACACAGGTATTATTGAACTTTATGAGGTTACAAATGCATCAAAATGTTCTTCAGGAATTTCCATCTTTATTATTATATGTGGATAGATTTCAGCTACTTCAAAATTATATAAATATTCACTTAATTTTTCTTCCAGTATTTTATATTTCATTCTTACACTCAGATCATTGACTCATCTGAAATTTTTCTTGGTTTAGAAGATTAACTGTATTTTCTGTACTGTCAGTCTATTGTTCTAATAGTTATTCCTCTATTTTTTATGAGAAGAAAGTTTTGAACATAGAGGTATATGTACACATGGTCCATGGGAAATAAAATACTAATTTAGGTGGGTGTTCTCTGACACCAGCTCCTATGCAGATCCATAGGCTCCCAAAAGGTGTTGTATATCAGATGAACCAGAAAGCAGAAGAAAAGATAATATAAGAGACCCACAGTGGTTTACTATTGAGATATCATTTACCTATTCCAGTTCCTTCCCATTTTCCTCTGTGTGTGTGTGTGTGCACGTGTGTGTGTGTGCAGTGATCTTTGGTGTCCCTTCCTCTTCACATAAGGACACCATACCTTTGGGATTGAGGCCAGACCCTTATGACCCTTATGACCTCATTTAACCTTACTCAGCTCCTCGATGGTTCTGTCTCTAACTGTAGTCACACTGGCAGTTATAATATCAATCTGTGAATGTTGGGGGGATAAAATTCAGTTCACAACAGTATAGATATCTAGGTCTCATAGAGATTTAAACACTTCAAAAACAGTTTTCCAATAAATGTTAGGAGCCTGAAAAATGCCAGACTGCATTTCCACTGTAGTCAGCCAGTCTGTTTTGAAGTTGCCCAGGGCTGTGCTGGGAGTCTGGTTGCCCAAGTGGACTATACAGTGGAGTATGATCTCTACATTTAATGAGGGAGAAGACACCAGCCTTGAAACAATAAGAGAAGAACACAAAATCCAGTATGATTAAGGACAAGATAGCATCTTTTAAAAATCCCCATATTTACTTAGAATCGGATGATAGATGCAACTTCAAGTTAAAAAACTAACGGCATGCTGAGACTTTGGTCCATCCTCTGAGTCTTTACCATATTCAGAGACCCAGAAACATGCATCAACCTCTCCCCGGAGAAAATTCCCTCAAGTGTTGGGCAGTTCTGAATGGAAGCAGGTAGTCCCTATCCCGAGCCAAGGAACCCAATTTTATTTGATGCATGAATAGGCAGGCCTAGTGTTGTGTCACCCTGGCACATTTAGCCACATAACATTGCAAGAGACCTTCTAGATGGATTACAAGAGTCTCTGGAATTTTAGGTCAAAGAATAACAGGAAATAGCATCAGTATTTCTTTTATTGCAAAAGTTATTTCAGAAAATGGAAGCATATTTGGGTAGAAAGCAGCTGCTGGTTCTCTGAACCAATCAAGCTAACTAGATTTCCTACTCTGGCAGAAAAGAGCTTATAAGCACAAGTTTAGTCCTCTTTAAAAACAAGTAGTGGCCTTAGTGTCCAAAAGACGGGTAATCCAAATCACCAAATGGGGGAAAGCCAAGCAAATCTCCTAGGAGTGAGAAGAAGAGCAGGGCTGCAGACACTGCTAATGAGTAGGGCCCGTGGCTGAAAGAGTGAGAAAACCTTTCCCTCTGCCTCATGATGTCCCTTCCTCTCCTTCTCCTTTTCCTCTTCTCTTGGAAAGCAGGTAGCTTAATACCTGCTTGTGAGCCCAAGTGGTGCTACCTCAAGTGGTTTAACCCACTGCAAGTGTTGTACCAATCATTCAACAATTCCCACGGCTGCTTTTGTGAGAAGCTTCTCTCTTAAGCCTCTGGTTTAAGAATTTAGAGTAATCATGTAAAAATGATACCCCTGTGCTCCATGATCCGCTGAATCTCACTAATGCCGGATCCCAGAAGAGGGCTTATTAATGGTGAGACTCAGTGCCTCCCTCCCGGCTCATGTTTCACACGGATCTCTCTCATGGCTTCAGCTGTAAACCTCTCTACTGATAACGGGAGTATAATGAACCTCACTGCTCTATGAGACTGAAATCGGGCTGGTGAAGCGGTTCCCTGCCGTATCTCCTGGTGCTAGAGTAGCCATAAGAGGCTGCTTCATAACTGTGGGAATAAAGGTGCAGGGCCACTTCCTCTTACATCCCCAGCTTGTCCTAGTCATGTGAAAAAGGCCACATTTAAAATCAGTATTTGGAACTGCAGAGATGCTATAATCTCTCAGATAGTTCCTTTATACATTTTTTGGTCAGTTTTTAGATGCTAACTGGATGAAGGGCTCCTCATTTGGGGGTAGTTTCAATAAAAAATATATAAAGCCATGGAATCTCTGGATCCCAGAGACAAGTTCATTCTAAAAATGGTTTGAGACCCGGGACTTCCCTCACTTTGTTCTGATGGCAAACTCTTGGCCATTGAGTGGATAACAAACGTAACACAGTAGTTGGCTCTCTGGACCCCATCATCCCCAGTCCTTCCACATTCATGAAGTAGCAAGAGAATATTAGCTCCTATCTAAGATAAGAAATCATATCTAGAGCCCAACTCTAAGATACTATTTGGCACACATTCCTAAAAAAGAAAAAAACGCCCATTTTTGAATGTAGAATTTCACACTTAAAACAGTTTGACTCTGGGTCAAGTTTTATCCTTTCCCAAGCGCTCACACCTAATACTGTATTTGCCACTTAAACAGTCAAGAAACAGACTAGGAGAATCTCCTTCTAGGTATGATGAAACTGAGACCAGCAGATATTAAACTACTTGCTAACACCACATCAGAGTTTAGCTGTAGAACAAGGACTAGAATACAAGATCACCAGGCTTCCAGCAAATGACACTTCCAAACATGCTATATCTTTCAAATTTAGTAGATTATGTGTTGAAAACTGAAAAAAAAATGAGGGGGGAGCTTTCTGAAGAGAATGAATGATTTTGACCAGATAGTTCCCAAGCAAGACATTTTTCTGCTATGTTTTTAGTAGTACACAGAGGCAGGTAAAATTCAGCCATTTGGCCCATGTGCACAAGCAGATGGATCCTGGGGTGCAGCATCACCAGCACATTCTCACAGAATATGTGAGTCAGGCCTTCGTGGTGCAGCCAAGGCCCTTACTTCTGCAGATGCCACCTCCAGGGATCAGGCTACCCTGGGAAAATGTTCTGGTGTCATTCAAAGCATGTTTCAGTCAATGGTGCAAAATACCCTTGGAAAAACACTCTTTATATTTAAACAGTGAGCATGGCAAACACTGGGGAACTGAACCCTCAACTCAGAAGGATCAGTGGGAGCCCCTACATTTCAAACCCGTTCCCTTGCCACTGTGCCTTCTCTATGTAGATCCACAGATGCATGCACACAAATACTGCTCATGCCGGTAACATTCACTGACACTGTCATAAATACAAATCCTTCAGCAGGACCTCTCCGATAACCACTCTGCTCCATCTGAATTTATAATGCCATTTTAAATGCACTTTTCACTTACTTAACTTTAAAAAAAAAAAAGCACCTCATTTTACTCACCGCTTATTGAATAAAGGATTAGTATTATTTTCCTTCCTCCAGTGAATCCTTGCCCTTCATCCTCAGTAGATTGTATGTCTTTGTGTTTCTCTGCCAAAATGTCACGTTGAACAAATCACAGGCCTTAATGCTGCCCAGTTCATGCTGTGATAACTTTTTATTCAGATTTGCTTGAGGTCATCTCAATGGGAGTAATGGGTAGGAATGAGAATTTACCCCCAACTTGAATTAAAATAACTTCCAAGTACTTCCTAGAGCAGGAACAAAGATGAAAGGGCCCCAAATTATGGGAGTATTTGAAATAACAAGGCAAGGGTGTCCTTTGAAATATACTCAGACACATTTGTTTGCCTTTAAGTTAGATCACCTTAACCAAGGACATTGGATGGCGGGAACAAATGGTTAATGATTGTGGAAGGAACCTGGCCAATTGGCTTTTCTTTCTTTTTTCTTTTACTTATCTTTTTTATATTATTATTATTTTTTTAACTTTGGCTAGAATGCCCAGTAGGAGTGCAGATCGGAGGATCGGCTGTCTTTTGAACTGGAGACATCACAGGAAGCTGGGGAGGCTCCAAATTGCTAACCTGAGGCCGGAGCAAAAACTTTTTTTCCATCGAAGAGACTGTTTCCCCCTCCTGCTTCATCTGATGGCATCCCAAGTCCTGCTGGATTGCAACTGTCTTTGTTCCTGCAGCCAAGCCTCATAGCCGGCTCACACTCCGCCATGCGCCTAACCTTGCACTAGAAAAAGGATTACAAAGAGGGGCAAACACCCTAGAGGGTTCCCCTTTATCAGAGCCTTCCCTGTCAGTGGGCTCCTCATTTCCCTGGCCCTCGTCTGATTATTAGTGTACTGATGGAATAAAAATAACCTCATATTCCTACATGAATCATAAATAAAACCCTTTTATTTCATCAAAGAGGTTGGCAGGTTTATAGTCCTTTGCAATCCAGGCACGATGTGAATGACATACCTTTAATTTTGCTGACAAGCTCATCGGGGTTCGAATGAAAAAAAGTGAAAAGTGGGTGACTTGGAAAATGGTTGTGCTAGAGCTTTTTGGTGAGGATAAATATTTCACCTTGCTACTGTAATCAGGGAACCAATTGATCTTGGTAATGAACTCTTCAATTATAGCCCACTTCTGACTCTTCAAAACTGCCTAAGCAACAATACCACCGTGATTATTGCTGACGTTATAGATGGAAGCAACCTGCAAAGAAAGAAAAAAGGGCGAGAAAGGAAAAGTTAAAAGTGGTGGAATGGGAAGAGACAGGCATTGAAAGTTTACATTACTGAGTCATCAAATAAAATACCATGGATCTGAGCAAAGAAGGTAATTTAGTTCCCCCACTCCCATTTTTACCCCATCTCCTCCCCCATTAACCCTTCCTGATGATTCCACGAACATTCCAAATTTCTATTGATGCAGGCTTAGATTCTCCGCATCAGAGAACCGAGAAGTCAAAGGCTCCATAGCTTGTATACCCAGCCCATCCACCTTTCATTTCAGTTATGTATGAATCTTGAAATACTTTCCTTTAAAGGAAGGCCAGCAGAAGGACCAATTTTGGAGTCCTGAGCAAGGTACAAGTGTTTCCTGTCTTCCTATTTAGAGAAGGGAAGAATTTAGAGAATAGAAAGAAGCACTAACATTGGGTTCATAAAATATTGACCTTCATTTTTTCAGAAAAAAAATTTAAAAATTTTCAACAAAGTTTTAGAGATTTGGGTTAGATGTAGGAATAATCAAGGGGAAAAATGAAAGATATTTAAAGGTTAATTACTAGAAAAAGAAGGAAGCTTCACTTTATGATGAGACCTTTCTAGCGACTCAGTCAAGAAAACTTAGCCCCAAGGAGTGAGCTTTCAGACAGGCTGGCTAGGAGATTCCCAACTTAGTTTATTGTTTTTACTGTCAAATTTAGACATTCCTCCATTAGTTGAGGTTGCTACTAGTGATCTTTAGGCCTTGTCCCTATTAAAAAAGGAAAAACAAAGCTAGTCAAACATGACAAGGCATGAGACTTCCTTTAAGGCAGCTAATCAGGACAGAAGAGAAACTATATTGTGCTTTTTCTCTCTTGAATTAAACCATAACTTTGGGGAGAAGAGTCACGTTTTATACTGGTTGTGTAACTTTCACAGAACCTGAAATGGTGTGTGTCCTTGAGTTTTCAGTTGGCAGAAGAAGCAGGACAGGGGTGATTTTAGGAGCCACTGGAAGCCACAGGGACTTGAACTGTCCTCCAAAGTCCATGAGTCTTTAGATAGGGCCGAGGGAGGTAGCTTATTTCATAGATCCTTTGGTTTTTAAACAGTTTATGCATATTTGATAAGAAAGTGTAAAGAATCATATTAGAAAGATGCTAATAGGTCATTTTTAATGATGAAGACGCCATGGCTCAAAGAGGTTAAATCTCACACCAAAGATGGTGCAGAAGGAGATCTGAGGCACCATTCTCAAGAGGGGAAAATTTATCTCAAGGATTAATGATAGTTAAGAGGCCTATTCCACACTTCTTAATTTTGACAATGAAGTGGACAGTACAAAAGTATTCATGGTGCTTCCAGACAAAGGGGAGCACAGACATGTGAGAAGGAACGACGGTAGTGCGCCACTCTCATTCCTGCAGGCAGACACACAGGTACTTCCACTGTGACCAAGGAAACCTGGTCTGCAGTACTCTTCCAGGTTCTGCACAGCTGCACTGGGCACACGCATGAGCCCCTCAGGCTGTGTGAGAAAGCATCAGCTGGACTCAAGGAGGGGACTCCCAGCCTCAGACCTCTAAAGAAAGGAGGCAATCTCATACCACCGAAGGGTAGAAAGAGAAGATTCAGGCTTTCTTTTCACAGCAACCATTTACTCAGGACCTGCTATCTATTTGAGACCTATTTGTGACCATGAGAGAGATAAAACATTATTTAAATAATACTATCTAACCTGACATGCAAAGCATGCCTGTATTGCCACCAAACAAATGACATGCTGAGGATGTACCCAATGAAGAATGGGGGAGCCTAAAACAGGGCCCGAGAAGTTAACATAAGGCTGGTAAGTCTACCACATCCATACATCTTTGACAAATGTGTGAGCACTTTATTATTTACCCAGACTTTTACTAAATGTTTCTGGCTTGTAATTATCACTACCCTTTACAACAATTTTAGAAGGAAGGTGTCAGGATCTAAGCAGGAAGAAGGAAGCCCTCTAAATATTTGTAACAGGGAGGATTTGAGACAGAGAATAGGTAACAGAAAATTTTTAAACATAGCCAATGCAAAAACTGAGGATCCAAACAGGCAGTGATGAGGCTCCCTCAAATTGGCTAGAAAAGGAACAGATTACAATTCCCAGAATCCTGAGGGAACAGGAACTCAAGAGGAAGCATAGTCAATTCTAGAAATACCACCAAATGCAACGAGACCAAGTGACACCTTTCTCCTTCCCACACCCATTCTCCTCCTGGCGCCTCCTGTTGTCCAGAAAGCAGAGACAGGCAGTTGGCAGAATCGGCCTCCACAGTATAGAGTGAAGTAGGAAAAAAGCAGAAAATGGATCTGAGAAAACACAGAATGAGTTTGGCATGGAGGATTGTAATGCCTACTTTACAAGTACAGGTACAGATTCTGAGGGGCTGTAGCTTACACAAGACCACCTACCTACTAAGTGCAGGATGAAGACTTCAAATTTCAGTGAAGGTTGGCACCATCCTATTGCTTCCTGTATATCATTATCATCACCCCTTACACCGGGATTGTGAGGAAGTCTTATCTACTTGCACTTTTTCCATAACACTATTTTTGTCCTGTGTGCTAGACTGGGCAAGAAGAGGAAAGATCCCCAGGGACCTAAGATGCTCTTGACTTCTGAAATCACACTGAAATAAGGAGACGGCAGCACAGTGTCGTTGGTTCAACAGTAACATAAAATATTTTTCTGAGGGCCCTAGGATTAAGACTTTCATAGCCCCAATTCCTCTTGATTCTTATTTTTGTGTCCTCAGCTTTAACTTTAGAATCTGGTTTGGTCCACTGAGTTGGCCATGATCTGTAGAGCACAGAATATGGTACCCATTAGATTTAATGAATTAATGACTGCTGTGCTAGTTCAAATTGGTTAACTCCTGATTTGACCTTAAGCGTGTCTGTGTCCTCTTTGGATAATGCACTTCAATCTTATCTTGCATTCTGGATTTAGCCCTTTCCTAGCCCTCTACGCTAAACTTGCTGGTGTCTCTGATCCCCATTCCAAGTTCTATTCCTGTTTCATGATATAATAAATGGTTTCCAAATCACGATATCCCAGGAAAATGCCATCTGTCAGGCTAAGTTCTTGAAGCTTATCTAAAATCAACCACTTTCTCTCTCCACAGAACCTTACACTGCACCTTAAGTTTGCTTCAGGTAACTGTTCGTTGATGAATTGCTGATGTGTGTATTTTCTCCATTATTCAAAGCAAGAGACTCTTCTTTAAAAGTTTAAATGCACTCCCCTAAAATGGTTATTTTATGAACATAATAAATTTACTAAGAAAGAAGGCATATGCCTCTATTTGAGAGAGACAGAAAGAAAAAGAAATGGAAAGGAAGAAGAAAAAAGACTGATGAAACCATAGAGAAAGACAAATCAACCCTATTGAATTCTAGATTGCTGTCTTGTCAGGATTTTTGCAAGATTTCTCTGCCACTCTTTTAATTTTCATTACTTTCCATTTTCCTTGAATAAGCACAGAGCAGGTTCTAATTTTACCAGAGGCTTTTCATCAAATCAGACTTTTTATTCTTGCTAGGTTATCCTAGTCACAAAAACATCTCTCTTTTCAAAGCTTGCATAATATTAGCTAACTCTAGTGCGGTACAGCTTCTTGAACCCACACAGCTAAGATGCAAACATTATTCTTTAACCTGACTCCAGTTATCTTTCATCACTTAGACTGACATTCTTAGTAGCCAGAATCTTCGCAGAACCTCTGAGGTTTATGAAAAATTCCCTTAATCACTGGCTGTGCAGACATGAACTTTTTGAACTTAAAGTAAATCATATCTCTTTCTTTAGTGTTTTGAGTAATCTTAGACACTCGACTCTCCTATCTCTAACCTGGTTATAATGAAGACTTTTCTACATCTAGAGGAACCTTGTCTCAAGCAAGCTCCACCATCATTCCCTCTGGCACAGTAGTTGCATAACAGGTCACCACTTTTCAACAGGCACACTGGGGAGGACCTAATTATACTGAAGCAAAATGATGGAAATTTTTTGTGGAGGACAAAATCCCACAGAGCAGATTCTTGTAATGTACAATCCTGCCTTTGCAACTCCTTTGTCAAAGCATAAACTAGACGACGTGTGCCCGCACCTAACCCCAATATAATTGGGAGGGAGTTGGGTTAGCAGGACCTACTGAGGCCTCTTTGCTCACTGATGAGTGTGGTTTCTAAGACCTCTCCTGGCATGGATAAATCTGCTTTCTTGTAGGTCCCTTAAGGAATGATAATGTGCGTCTCACCTGCAGAAACTAAATAAAGTTAGACATTTAGAGCTTGTAGCAGGCTTAAACTCCAATGTTAATCTTTCTTTTAAGCACACAAGTTACAGAGAATATATAAAACAAAAACTGACATCTGCCAATTGAAGATTTGTACTATGTCAACCTTGGTAGCTTCTAAAGAGGTACAAGGCATAGTACTTCTTGTCAAGGCATGTGCAGTATGATATCACAATAGAGATTGTAGCATGAGCCTGCTCTCTGACAGACAGGCTCTAGTCCAGACTGAAGGATCACTAGCTGTGTGTGTTCCAGTCCTTCAAGGACTTGTCATCTTTGGACCTTGGCTTTCTCATCAGAAAGTGAGATACTGAATTCTGAGTTTTTTACAAGACTTTAGTTGATGTAAGTAAATAATTTCTCACACTTACTGGCATGCATTAGGCCCCTAAAATATTTGGAAAAATTTGACACAAAGACATGACAGGGTCTGTTACAGGGAGAGTGTGGCTTATATGGTCTTCGAGTGTTCAGAGTAGAAGGAAAACTTGATTCACTACAGTGATCAAGAACAATTCCAAGAGACTGAAGTGGGACCAAGACAGACAGCTATAAAGAGGAGAGTGATGCAGGGAAGCTGAATGATGCAAACAAGCATGAAAATGTGGGAACTCCAGGTAAGAAAAGAGAAGAGAGAAGAAATGACTTTTCTGAGTCAGGGATGAAGGGACCAGTGGCTTGACCAGTGGAAACATAGTAGGGACAAAGCTAAGATTTTAAATTATAGGAAGAAGAGATTCTTAGGGTCTTAGGACTTGGGTGGATAGTTAACTGTCCATAGGAGAAATGTAGGAAGAAAAATCTGAGTGTTGTTAATTAGGAGAAATTAGAGATGGTCTGCATGTTGTATACTACTGGAAGAATCAGAGTGTCATGATATGAATGGGAAGGAGGGGTTAAAAAATTTGAGTGTGTGATACTCAAAAAACAAATGGGTAAACCTTAAATGCTGACTAGATAGGAGTAAATGAAAAGAAAGATCTCACAGTTGATTTTGACCCTTTGATTTTGCGTAGTAGGGCAATGATAAATGATGTACCACTTAACTTGAATAGCAAAATCAAGAGGTAGAGCTAGCTTTGTAAAACCAAAGAAAAATCAGTAGTACTTTGCCCACAATTTACTTCCAGGTGTCCCTTAAGGATCTGGAATGAAATGAGGGACACAGTTTTAGTGAATTCTAACAAGATTATGTAACGAATTTTGAATATGAAACAAAGTGTAGCAACTTTTCTACCCATGGCAAGAAGGGCTTTTTGCCAAGTGATGCTAGAACAGCACATCTATTTTGTTGGGCTGAGTCACTGTATCTTCAGAAATGGTTCTAATCTCAGCGCTGCATGATGGTTGTGAAAAGTTTACTTCCATTTTTTTCGGCATCTCAGGATTTTTTTTTTCTCCCTCTGAAAGGAAGATAATGACATCAACTTGTCCTCCATTGCCACTGAGACACATTTTGAGAGAAGTTTGCATATTTGCTGAGAAGATGCTCAGGGCTCTGGTTTAGCTTGTTCTGTCTTGGTGCTCCCAGAGGGCAGCATGGATGCCTCTGGGGCAGGAAGGAGCACAGAGCAGGGGAAGTTCAGTTGATGTGCTTGTCCCTCCCAGGAGACTATGAGCTCTTCAGACTGGGACCACACTTCATCACAACAATCCTATTTAGCCCATAGAAAGTAAAGGAATGAATTGAGAAACAGAAAGCAAATTTCATTAGTTTGTACAGTGGAGACCCCGCTTACTTAAGAAAAGAATAAGGCTTCTCTTTGATGAGCTTAATTAATTTTTGAAGCAAACACAAAACACCTGAAAGTGGTTGTCTCAGATACTTTCTTGATTCTTAGTTTATAAATATGGTAACTTCCTGGTTAAATGAAAGGTATATGTTAGTCAGCCTTTCATTACTATAACAGAATGTGTGAGATAATTAGCTTTTAAAGAAGAAAGGTTTATTTTGGCTCACAGTTTTGGAGGTTTTAGTCCATGGCTGCTTTTGGATATGTAGCCAGGTAGTAAATCATGGCAAGTAGCATGGCTTGGAAGAGAGCTACTTATCTCCTGGCTGGGATGTGGAAAGCAGAAAGAGATTGAGGGCACAAATCCAATGACCTGAAACCTCCACCATCTTACAATACTGTCAAACTAAGGACCAAGCCTTTAACATATGGGACTTTGAGGGATATTTCATATTCAAACAGTGGCAGTAAATTCAAGTTATGTCTTCATTAAAGGACAAGTCAGGAAATTAGGACTGACCTAGAGCAGTACTCAGATAGTGATGATGTCATCAAAAGCACAAGTCAACATATCCAGAATGACAAAACATTTAATATATTATGCATTTTTTCCAAAAAATTTGCAACTATATGACAGGGACATTTGGGCATTTGAGGAAAATATAAATATATCTTTTCAAAGTGGTTCTTAACATTTGTTGGATATGTTCTGATTGTTCTCAGTTTTCATTACTTGTTTTTATATTTCTTCAGCAAGTATTTGGGATGGACTAGGAATTGTATAATACAGTAGAAAGAAAATTAGTGAAAACAAAAATATTTTGCTGCTTTGTTTTGTCATTGATTATAATTAAGACCAGGGTAATTTACAAATTGGGTTTTTAAAAAATCAACAAAAACACACTCAATATTTGTGAGTTGATGCTTAAAGAAGATAATAACTGGATCATAAAATAGCTAAAATATCTTAAAATTCCAAAGATGTGGGTAGAAGAAGCTTATAAAACTCATGTTTGTGCTCTTTTATTAGTTCTGGTTTGTGTTTAACTATAAATACAAATATATTAATTACAGAAGTTACAATGAGACTAGTAGAAATAGCCAAGTGGAATAAACCTTTGGCATCATTTTAATTCTTCATTACATTGGCACTCTTGTCGATATTAAAGTCCTGATTCTCCTGTATCTATTCTATATTAGCATTAAGTATTTTCCACTAGCAAACTTGCACATGAAATTCCATTCTTAGGCCATGGTAATGAAAGAAACTGAATGATAAATGAAATTCATAACCACAGAGTAACCCAAGGCTTCATTGCCATCTTTGTTTCCATCCCACCTTTGATATTGAAGTATGTTAATAAGGAATATATGGACACACTGGAAATGGAAACAATTTCCTTTCCCTTTGTAATTGTTGATTGAGGAGTAAAGGAAGAATGGCCCAGGAAAAGAATAAGAAGTAAGCAGTTTAGGTAATCCCCATGCTCCCTGGGATACTATATTGAGAACTGAAAACAATCATTTAATCCATTTTTGATGGTATTCTACTCTCTATTTAGCACTGTGTTATATTATCATGGGGCTACTCAGGGATTTAGAGAATAAGTCCCTTACTATAGCCAAAAGATTGTTATATAGAAGTCACATAAGCCAGGTTTCAACAAGGACACAGCAAATACCCACAGTATTTTAAGTAGAAAGAATTTAATGCATGAACTGGGTGCTTGAAAATTGGTGGAAGCATGGAAGCTCAGGTTCTAGACTGAGCTGTAGGGAGCATCTGCTAGAATGACTTGGGACCACTGGATGAACTGGCTCTTCTAAGGCTGCCATGAGAGCCAGAGGGACTGGAACTATGGAACTGCTACTTCCACTTCACCACCCTCAGTGGTTGTCAGCACATTTAGAAAAATTGACAAGGAATGCCACCATGGAAGTGACTATTGTATTTTCTTGAATCCCCGTAGAAATAGCCAAAGAAGCCAGGAGATGGCCTCCACCTCAATCCCTGCTTCTTAGTCTTAAAGATATACATTTGCCTAGGCTTACTTCACAATGAAATCTAGTTGCAAGGGAAACTGGGAATGTAGTTTTAGTCTTCTGACCTCTTCAAATAGAACAAAGATAAAATGAAGGCTGTATACTCCTCTGTGTCCTTCCTAGGACTCTAAACTAGCATGTATTGGTGGCCTTCTGTATTTAGACAATGTCCCAGAAACTTTAAATGTGATACTTTAATTGATTTCATTTAATTAGAGGTCGTGTTTGACTTAGGTGTAGAAGAATGGATGGATGATTTAAGGATGATCTTTTTGTGTAAACCTGGTATATAAACCAGGGCAGTATTACTGCCCACTCCAGGCACATGGGAATGAAAAGGAAAGATATATTGATTGGGTGGCAGTTTCTGATGCCAGTACAATGTCAGAGAAAAGCAGTGTAGGGATACTAAGAGTGATGGGGTTCAGGGTTCAAGACTTCTCTTACAAATCCAACAAAAGTGTTAGGACAAAGTGTAGAATGTTCTTCCATCTCTCAACTATCATGGCAAGTTATTTGTCCTTTGAGCCCTAGCTGATGGCTTTTTAAATCAAAATTTTCCTAAGGTCTCTGGCCAAGTTGGTCTTCTCTTGCCTACAAAATCCTGTAATACCATGTGCCCCACAAATACATAAACACAACTTCCTAATTTTGCTCAATTTTCAATTCTTGTATTTTAGACAGTTGCTTCTCACAGTGAATCCCTGGAAGGAAGGATGCGTTATTTGCCTCCTCTCACCTCTACCCAAGTGCAAGCATTTTTGTTTCCTTAGTAAAGGGGACTTTAAATACAATATTTTCCCTGTGTATTGAAAATAGAATTACATATTCTTCTGGTTCCTTCTTTTTTGTTCCTCTCACAATGTCTTTTTTAAATTTTTTTAATGACTTCTGTAATGCTACCAGGAACTCTGGTCCTGTAGCCATGTTCCCTTTACCCTTGTTATCTCACTTGATATGGTTTCCTTGTGTCTATCTTTACCTTAAGCTAGTTATTCTCTTGCTTCCTGTACTTTCCCTCCCTATGTAGTTCACATTCCCTCACTTTGGCTCTTTTCCAACCTCTTCTATATTTTTATACTTTATTCCATTTGTCTCCTTAATTGTGGTCCCTGGTTTTGTTTGTTTCTGCCTCTGCATCTGTCACCTTCTGTGCTTCCTGTTGTTTATTTCACTCTATATACATACACTGTCCTCATTTTAATTTTTTCCTCTCTGCAGTTCCCTCCGTTTCCCACTCCGCACCGCTTTCTTCACTCATCCCGGATATTGCAGTTTGTTTCTGTGTAGTCAGGCTCACAAGAAACCTCTGATCCCCCTGCAGGGCTGAGGAAGACCAACATGCAATTCACTCTTCACCCATAAAATCGAAGGCTCAGGACCTATAGTCAGATCCAAAGTTCCCACTACCCATGCCACCTCTATGGCAATATCTACCTCACTGCTGTACATTTTTTTTTAAACAAGATAATTCTTCATAACAGCAATTTGTTTTGAAGTTCATCCCAAAAGACTGCAACAAGAAAACGTCACTGTAAGACTCTCCTGTCTATGTTGTAGTTCCATGGCTTGCCAGCTGCTTTAGATGTCATCAGAGGAAAAAAAATCTGTCCTTCAGTTCCAGATGGTTTAGAATGTATATATACACATAGACACATACACACGTGTACGACATGGAACTCTATGTGTTTGTTGTGTGTTCCTATATTCATATTTATACACACACATATACAAACACAAGGAATTTTTTTTTATGTGGGTACCAGGAGTCGAACTCAGGACCTCACACTTGCCAGGCAGGCACTTATGCCGCTGAGGAATTTTATACTTTTTTAAAAATAAAATATATCTAAAGTATATATGTATTATGTGTCTAATATGTATTTATTTTATATAAAATATATGTATCCATTAACTATATTATACATATGCATACATGCACACATATATAGTAATTGAAATTATGGAAATTCAACACAGCATTCAGTAAGGGACTTATTATAAGATAAAGAAATAGTCTCTCTCAAATTAATGATTAGCCATTTAGAGAAAAAAAAAACTAACAGTGCTCTGAAATTCATCATACTTTAAACACATTTAAGCCATTTCACATAAATTATTTTATCTCCACCAACTGCCTCTGTAATTATTGATATTTCTTTTTACATGTTCTTAAGTCTTGTGAAGTGAAAGACATATTAGCAGGGCAGAAGGGGCCAAGTTGTATCTCTTAATTTTTAAAGCATTGAAACCAGGGCAAACTCTGGTGATATTTCTTAGTAAACTTGGCCTGTGAAGTAGCTAAGTAGCTGACACCTAACTAGTATCATGCTTATATCCCTTCACATCGGTTTTTATTTATATTTCTTGCCCCATTTTAAGAATCCTCCAAACTTGGAGTATACACTCCAAGATCCACTTTAATGAATTCAGGCTGGAATTATAGGTGTTTTTTTTTTTTATTTAGCTAAATAAGACTGGATTTCAGAAGCCAGCATCACAAATCAAATGCATTAGGTACAGTGGATTGAACTTTCTTTTAACTGAATTCACATATTTAGGCATTCATATAATAGGAACTGAGGCAAAAGGCATTTGTTGAATCCCAATGGTTTTTAATAACACAGACATTACACACAGTGGCAATTTAAGTGGATTTTTAAAAGTTGCATGTTAAATGTATTTTCTATGCAAAGTAACATTAAGAATAATTATAAAATAATTTATTCCCAAAGACCTACCTAAATTTAAAATTTATATATTTACTTTCCTCTATATGTCAATATGAATATTTTATGCCTATGTTTGGGAAGTATTCATGTTAAAAGGCTTTGGGATCCCTCAAAGTATTCAGAAAACCTCAGTAAAAATAGAAGCTATATATATTCAATTTATAAATTTTACAAAAATGTAAGCAGCACAAAACTCTCTCCTGCCTGCTCACCTCGATTTTACCAGAGTGCCCCCTGACAAGAAATCAGAAAATTGAGTAAAGAATAACCATAGTGAAAAGATTCACTGCAAAATAAAGTTTGGCTTGCAGAATTTCCAGATTGATACAGAAGGTATCATAGGTTCAAATAATTTGGGATATCGAAGTTTGTCCACAAAACAACTTGCTTGGCAGAAACTTTTTCTCTGCTCCTAGAGGGACCTTGCCTGGCCTTGAGCACATACTGCCCAGACACGTCTTCACTCCTGTCCAACACTGGCCTCTCTTGGGATTCTGCTATCACTGTCTCAGAGACTGTGATGCCTTCCTGCCACCAGCACGCCCTGCTTTTCCTCAGCCCAGTTGATGGGACATTGCTGATTCATATTAACTGCTCAAGTTACTACACTCACAGAAAAACATGATCTCAATTTGGCTACATATTAAATGTGCCAGTCCCTGTTGTCTTACCTAACACTCTTAACTGCACACATTTAGCCCTTGATTGGAGAATGATTTCACTTCGGATTGAAAAGAAACAGCTCTGGCCTTGGTTATTTTGGCATACAAGTCTCCAATATGACTCTGTTTTCTAAGCAGACATTAATGATTCTAAAACTAATATTCATTGTTTGAAGAGGCACAGCGGCCTTGGCATTTACTTAACCTTTTGTTTCATGTATGAGACTGAGTCAGCCTAAATCCTTTTCTTAATTAATATCTTTTCATTTTATGGCCAACGTTATTTATTGAACAATTTGCATGTAACAATTAGAGCCATGAGAGCTTAAGAAAACTCTTCCTGCTCAGAAGTCCACCTTTTCTGACTTTTATTTATTTAGATTTTAAGGTTGTTCAGATTATACAAATTTAGGGAAAGCTTAGCTAAAGAAGTAGGGAATAAGTTAGGGCAGATAGATCTTATGTCAGTGATCCCACCTGCTGGAGCCCAGAGGAAAAGAAGGAAAGTATTCTTGTTTTAAAAATGACCTGATATGTGTAAGAAAACTGTAGCTGCCTGAGAAGAGTATACAATACATTCATTTTGCTTTAAATATCTGCAGAAATTTCACATTTCTGCCATTGTGTGTATGGATGAGACATCACTCCAAATCAGTCAATATACTCAAGGAATTTGTGGTTCTTTCTTATGAAATAACGGAACATAGTAAAGGTAATAAAATGTTACAAATAAAAGAAACAAGAAACTTTATACATGACCCAAAAGAACCCACAAAAGTGAATTACTATTTCCATCTTCCCTCACATCCCTGTCCACATTAATTCATAATCTTGGCATAAATTTAATAATAGAATAGAAAAAGTATCTACCTGTGTCATGCCCTTCAATTTTGTTCATAGATTTTTTCAATTATTATATTGAGCTGTATGATGTTAAAGAAATTATATGTGTTCAATAAGTTAATCAATCCCATATTGATTTGTTTCATTTTCTATAATGTTTTGCTACACATTACAATATACATCTTTGAAGAATGTGGCCTCTCTACTTTTTGCTATACAAATAGAATTATTGGGCAAACAGCATGCGTGTTTTCTACTTCTGAGCAATAATATTTCACACTGTATTTTGAGTCTAGCAATGAATGAGTATATCAGTTTGACAATCTTTCTATTGATGCATATTATCTATATTTTTGAAAGTATGCTAAGTGGATATGTATAAAACAGATAAATTTTCTGATAACTCATATTTGATTTCCCCAAATCCAGAATTTATTGTTCTAAATCATGTATATTAAAATTTGAGCCAAACCAAATATTTTGAATTCTTGAGGTACTTTCAAGACCTCAAGATACTAAATCACTAAATGTCAAAAATCATTGTGTAGTACTCCGTATGGAGATGCGGCAGGTATAGAAGACGTTTCTGAAGGTGTATTGACTCTTTTTTTAATACGAACTTATGGTATGATTATTTCCCTCTTTTTGAAAGGGAACCAGAGGATACAGACTCTTTATTTGAAGACTCTAGTGAATCAAGATTATACTCTAGAAAATGTAATTTTTTCCTTTCCCAACCGACATTTCAAAGATATTTCAAGTGCTCATATTACCAGATATTAAGCACTTCAGCAAGAAATTATCTAAATTTCCCAATTTGCTCCTTAAAGACTTCTTGCAGAGTCTTTTTGAAATTTGCCTGTGGAGTGCAGATTGTCTTGTGCATGAAACTAAATTTACTTAGGTAAACCTTTCTGGATGATTCTAATACTCTCAACAAGATATAGATAAGCTCATTTCACAACAAGGTCATGGCAGATTTTTCTGGAAAAAGAAACTTTTAAAAAAAAAAAGCTAAAGATATAATTAAAACTTAGAAATTGCATAAATTTTAATAAGTAGTAAAAAATAGACAAACATTTTTCTGAGCCCAATAAAGCTGCCACAAACACCCCTGAAGATGTCTCTTTATGGTATGAGAAAATTTATCTAAGTTAGATATATACACAGAAGTGACATTACTGGGCACTAGGAATGAGATAACTTCAACGTTCTTCATCTTTGCCAAATTTCTCTACAAAATGGTTTCAACAGTTTAACGCTTCCATCAATAAAGTATAGAAATTTCCACTTTTTTATACTCTCAAGATCTCTTGGTATCACCAGACCACAATTTTTGCCTAAGAGTTTTAAAGTGGTATTGCTTTACTGATTTAATTTGCATTCCCTAATCACTAGTGGAAGGAAAACGTTTTTGTTTTCTTCATCTATTTATTGGCTATTGGGACTTCCTTTTTCATTTTATTATTATAACTTCCAAAGAAATGAAGCTCCCTTACCTCAGACCCTCAGACCCCTCCTTGAGAATCGTAGAAAAACCCTCAGTTCTGCCTAGTCAGACTGTAATCTTTAAAGACATTACTTCTCTAGGGTTGTAAGCTTAGCAATTAATAATCAGCTGTCCAAATCATCTCACAAAAAACCAACTTTATCACTTGTCATTCTACTCACACAGTCCCTGCTAGATTTTAGGTAGCATTTCTATCTTTAAATAATGAAGATAACCCTGGGAGACTGTAAGAATGTCTATTATCATGTAATATGGTAGTTATTATTTAGTATTTTTTAGTTAGTGGAGAATCAAATTATAAAATGAATGAAATGTGATGAAAACATTACTGAGCAGAAAGTGAATGACATTGATTTTAACTAGATGGTAAACATCTTAGGATAGGAATTGTGATTACAATATGTGTAGTACAGTAATAGTGCTTTATCTAACACCTATCATTAGGCACCATGCTACACAGTTTTGCATATAATATCCAAATGGCTAACATTACTTGATTGAAGATGCCCTGTGACAAACAGCATGTAGATCAACTAAAAGTTACATACACTGTAGCAGAAAACAAAATGGCACAACAGTATTGCAAAGTCTTTGGCAATTTCTTATAAATTTAAGCATACATTTGCCAGCAATTCCATTGCCAGGTATTTACCCAAGAAAAATGATATACATTCCCATATAATGGACAAGACCTGTACACAAATACCTGTAGTAGCTTTATCCATCATCACTAAAACTTGAAACAATTCAAGTCTGTCACCTGATTAATATACAAAGCGAATACTACTCAGGAATAACAGAGTGTGAACTGCTGATACCTGAAACAATGAGGAAGAGTTCAACAAGCATTATGCTAAGTGACAGAAAATAGATCGTAAGGTTATATTTTGTATGATTCCAATTATATGGCTTTTTTGACACTCTGGTATATGGCATTTATGACAAACATCAGATCAGTGTTTGGGAGAGGGTAGAAATCTGAGGGAAGCACTGACTACAAAGTATCAGCAAGGGATTTGGGAGAATGATGGAAATGTTCTGTATATTGATTGTGATGGTGTTTATGTCTGCATACATTTGACCAAGTACATCAAACTGTATATCTGAAAGGGCCAAATTCTACTGTATATAAATGCTACCTTGATAACTGTGACAAAAATCTAGTCCCTGTGTAATAATGCTTTTAATCTTTTTACTTTATCTGGCTGTTCCCAGTATCTTAGATTACAGCCTGACATGTAGAAAGCATTCAATAAGTTAATGTTACATGAATTAAGAAGAAAGAGAATATCCTCACAATGACAATAACATATTTTGCCTCTCAGTTTTTATTTTTTAAAATTTTATTTTATTTTATTTTGGCAAGAACATTTAACATAAAATCTACCCCCAACCAGTTCCTAAGTGCACAATATAATATTATTAACTACAGACATCCTAGTTTTCTCTAGACAAGTCCAGCTATGATCACTCATGCCTGGCACCAATTCTGTAAGCTCACACTTATGCAAGTGATATTTCTGTGAAGCCGACCCGTGAGTAATTTCTGAGTAGGTATTAAAACACCCTCATGTCTACAAGTCTAATATATTAATAAATGTGCTGTTTTCAATAAGACATCTAAATTTGCATGCATCATCCTACTTGTTATGTTCAGTGCTCAATTTTTTAATGTTTCTTGGACACTGGCCAGTAAGTCTGAGTCCCTCGTTAGTTCATCTATTACTTTCTCGCCACAATAGATTTGGGTCTCTGCCAAGAAGTGGACTAATATTGCATGCAAAAATCACATAATGCATTTCCTGATCTTCTGATATTTCCTTTCTGAGTGAGAGGGGAGAATGCACGCGCGTGCGCGCACACACACACACACACACACACACACACACACACCCTATCTATACACACAATCTACCCAAGTAAGGTAAACATTTTTTATTGCTGTTATTAATACTATGTGCCTTCTATAATCCATGTGTTTGCCTGTCCATTTACATGATCCTCTCACCCTGTGGACTGGAAGGGAACAATGAGTTGTAAAATCTGATAATGATCAAAGATGATGCCTCTATGTGGAAAAAAAAAAGTCAGAATTATAGGAGCCCTCATTTTCACAGGAAAAGCACATTTTCTGCATTTGATTTGGCACATTCTCTGTGTCTTAATTTCAATGATTCCAAAATGAAATCCTTTGAAGAAGGAAAGTGTTCTGGGTTGGAGAGGGGGCATCTTCCTCCCCCACTTTTATTTCCCTCAAAACATAAGCGCAGAACTAATGAATGTTATTAAAGGTACTTGTAGAAATGATTCTGATTTGTATCTGACGACTAACTAACCTATTATTGCACTTCTTGGGCAGAGATTAATGGGAAATTCTTTAAGAATAAAGACTCTAACAAGCCTTAGATATATGTGTGGGCCCAGCCTGTACCACGTGACCTCAAGAAGCTGAACCTTGGCTGTTAATATCCTTGACTAATGAACCAAGGCTACAGTCTGTGCTAGCAAAGTGTCAAGAAATAAGTAACCAGAGAGGTGACCTTTTAACATGCTTCTAAATGTAATTTTTAACAGAACAGTGTCAATAAGTTCAAAATCCCATATGTTTTTGATCTGGTATGGAAGTACAATGCATTAATATCAGACAGCAAATGGGAGGAAAGAAGAGAGCTAGAGGAAAAGGATAAAAAGGATCTAAAAGAATAATCTCAACTATGACACCAAAAATCTTTCCTTTACACAGGTAAGGATGTAAGAAGTCCTGGTTCACTATTTGAACATTATCATCACAATGAAAATATAATAACAATAATAATAATAACCATAAACTACAGTATTCCTATTCATCCCCTAGATAACTATGGTCTTTGCCTAGGTTTGACATATATTGCCTAACCTAGTGAACCTTCCACTTTCAGGTCCTGGATTTTCCATTATTAAATTTAATTTTCAAACATAAACTATTGTGTCCAACAGACTACAGTCAATTTCCAGCTCTGGCACTTTGTGGCTAGGCCTATTGCTTAAGTTATATGAAATCTCAATCTTTCCATCCATAAAAATGGGAACATAAATAGGATCTTACTGGATCCCTATTAAAGTTAAATAGGAAAAAATGTATACAAAGCATTTAGCACAGTGCATGACAAATTGGAAGAGTTTTAAACTGTTAGTCATTCTTATACTGCCTGCTAATGTTATTGTTATCGGCATTATTGTTTGAAATTCCTCTATTTATTGTGGATTATATCTACCTGCCCCATAAGAGGACCAATCTATTGTATATGTCCCAGCCCTCTTTGTACCACTCACATCACAGTGCCCAGCATGGTGCCTTCTACTGGGTGGCCAAGACTGGGAAAAAGTTAATGAACATGATGCATCTCATGTTTAAAAACTGTCAATTATGTTTTCATAATATCAAATATATACTTAATACAGCTACTGACTTTTCACAAGAAGAAAAATAAAGATGTTTCCTGTTAGAGAAACTTTCTCTTTTTTCATTTTATTTTTCTAAACAGTGATATTCCCATTTTATAAGCACACTAACTTTTTAACAAACAGTGTTTAGGATGATAGAATCTCTATAAATAATTGTTAGACCAAAAACTAACAGTCTTTCTCAAGTATCACAAAAAAATCTACCTTTCCAAAAAGCTGACCCCATTCTTTGAAGTATTCCTGGATTCCATAGTCTCAAAGTTCACACTACAAACAACACATGGTTTTTTGAAAAAAATCTACTGGGCTCAGCAAATGTTGACGGGTGCCACTGGTCACCCAGTTCCTGAGTAAGGTCACCACTCTCAAGGGACATCAAGCCTACAGATGGAGGAACATTATAGTGCAATATAGTAGGGAGTAAGGAAGAAAAGCTAATGCTTTCAAAAAGGAAAAGATAGTGAATGGTGTTTTACAAGTTTTTTGTGCTATTGCACAGTAAGATGACTATAGATGACAATAATGTGCTGTATGTTTCAAAAAGCTAGAAGAAAGTACCTTGAATATTTTCACTGTAAAGAAAGGGCAAATGCTTGAGGAAACATATATGTTTATTCTGATTAAACTTTACGCCACATATTCATGTAACAAAATATTGTGGTATCCCAAAAACATGTACAATTTTTATTTTTTTATGTATTAGTTACACATTTCTAAATGCAAAAAATTCATATTGGACGCCAATTGGAAAGCACTCATTCACTCATTCACTTTATGCTATAGCATAAAGAGGTGGCCACAAAGTCCAACAGTGAAGGGTAAGATTCCAGGAGCCAGACTGCTCTGTCACCCTCCTGGCTGTACCACTGGCCAGATATGAGTCCTGGTTTTACATTCTGACACCTTGGTTTTCTCACCTGGATAGTGGGTTTAGTAAGAGAACTTCCCTTGTTCAATGCTAAGGTTAAATGCATTGAGGCAAGTGTTTGGATTAGTGCCTGTCCGTCAGTCAGCATCATAAAAATGTACGTCAAATACACTTCAATAATCAGGTCATTTCTGCCCTGTAATCTTCTAGTCAGTGCACTAGATCTCAAGTCTCTGGAAATTTATCATTTCCTGCATTGTGAATATTGAGGGGACAGGCAATAACCGGCAAATGTAACAAATAACTACACAGAATGCTACAAGGTGACAAGTGCTACAGAAATCAAGAATACTTAGAGGAGGATGAGGGCATACGGAATGTAGGAACAGGGCAGGGTTCCAACTGTAAACGAGATAGTAGTCAGTCATGCTAGGCTCATGCAAGGGACACTGGCTTCATCCATTGGAAAAGGGACACATAAGGGAAGGCCAAGCAGAGTGGAGTAGCAAGAGGGATGGGGGCATTCTCTCTCTGAGAAGACTTAGAAAGCTGATCTTAGGGTCTACATCTTGGAGAGCCCCCCCCCACTGAACGCTCAGTCTTCCAAAGCTCCCCAACGTGAAAGCAGCATAATCTATCACCGCAAACTGAACGAGAAACATCTTTGCATTTGAATATTTCAGAAGTGGCATGAGAGGTCAAGAAAGAGAATATAGGGGGAAAGGAGGGGAAAACAAACAGAGCTTCTAAAGAAGTGAGAAGGGAAGAATTCTTGGGAGTTCCCTTATGAGGCCAAGGCTTTTATCCTTTGTTGCTGGCTTCCACTTTGGAATGAGTTTACAGTCCAGAGCTTAACCTGTGACAATTCTGGGTGAGCTTGTCTAAACTGAGACAGCGGTCAGTCCTGCTGGGCCTACTGAAACAAATTTTTAAAATTGTAAGAGAAAAAATTGGACTTGAGGCAGTCTGTTTGACAAGAACTGGAGCTCCTATAAATGAATTTTCTTAGATCTCTAGGTAGAGGAAGAGGTAGAGGGGGTAGTGGGGAGGCAAGGCATTTTCTCTCTGACGTTCCCAAACTAGTCCATAACAGTTACAAAAAAGACTGATACTGCTCATCCATCCCTTTTAGAGTGTTGGTTAACAACAGTTAACAAAGTTAAAGCCTGCCTATTTTCAGTGTTATTTTAGAATTTAATGAAGAAATTCTCAAGGCCAAAGAGTCTTTCAAGGCCTCAAAAAATCTTTCTTTGAGAACAGGGTTCCAAAATTGTGCAGCTATTTTTAAACAAAGTATTTTTCTTTGAACTCTCAGAGAACACACAAATATACCAACCAGCCTACATCAGTCACTATCTTTGTCATTTCCTGTGACCATGATTAACAGCGATCAAACTATATTATTTTGAAGCTATGTCAAATGCTTGATGAGAATCCCTTTACCATTAGCATGGCCATATCACTGACGAAGAAACGGCAGTGAAAGTTTTAGATTAAACTTGGCCAATACCTTGCAGTCAGTTACCAATGTTTACTGAGAAGCTGTTTGCAGCCAGAGACTGGCCCAGAAGCTTCGAATGTTCTCAGATAGATTTTATCTTTTCCATTTTACACATGATAAAGTTGATGCTTTTAGTGGCTTAGTAACGTGTCCAAGGTCATCCCGTTTGTCATGTAAACATCCTATTTGTCCTTAATTTTAAACCAGACACAATTTCTCACCAGGTGTTTGGAGTATGGAAGACCCTGTTCTCTTCCAAGTAAGTACTTGCAGCTTTTCACCTTCGGAGTTCAAGTAGTAGGTGAGGACCTCCAGGTAGGTTCCTTCTTTCCTTCTTGGTCAAAATCAATCACACAAATCTCATTGCTTTAGCTACAAAATAGTCTAAAGGTGTGTATTTGACAGACCTACTAGCCTGAAAGATAACGGATGGGTTGGCAAGGAAGATAGTATTCATAGAGTATAAATGTAAAACTGCAAAATGTTAAGACTTTGGTTATTCTTCCATTCGGAAGGAAGAAGTAAAACCTGGAGAGGTAGCAGTCACTTTGTAATCATAAGGCAACACTGTAGGACACAAATCTCAAAGCCAATAGAAAGAAGAGCACAAAGAAATAAAATTTCTGTGCCATAATGACATTTTTGAGCTACTTCTCTAAACTGACTAATCACTGTTAGAATTAATTTATTTGAGTTTTTCATTTGTCTATTTGTTTTGCAGCTGAATGCATTTCTGACAGAGATGCTGGGTTTGTAATCTTACCTGTGGCTGTGAACAGAGGAAGAAATGCAGCATCCACCAGTGCAGCTGATCAACTGGGATTTATTTGTACTTATCAATAATTCCCAGCATTTTCCTCAGAGTTCTTGCTTATGTAGAATAATAACTAAAAAATAATGACAAAAAGCCATCATTAATACCTAACTGCCTGCAAATCATAAGGTTAAACAATGGCAAAAGTAAACTGCCACCAGGAATTCTCCCTCATATAATGGTATAGAGTGTTTACAGTGGGTTGCATCAACATGATGAGCAAACATAACTAAATCTACGCATTATCTTTAGCTGAGTGCTTACCTTATACCTCATGTTTAGCAGTTTGCATTATCATCTTATTCACCTGTCATTCCAGGGGATTGCCATATCTACCACCATTTTAACAGTGAAGTAATTATAAATAATAGTGAGCTCAGCCACAGATATACAGGTGGAAATTGACATTCTTACCACACAGGTATTTGATGTCTTTAAAACCAAGTAATTGAATGAAAGAACTATCAAACCAGTAATTGAGTATTAACTTGTTTGCTGATTTCCTGAACAAACTGGATATTTGAGAACCAGGTGCATTAGAACTTGCTGGTTGTTCAGCTGAGAGGCCATTTTCCTGTAGTCCTTATGGATTACAACCAGTATACTATGGACCAAATTTCTTTCCAATATCCCTGTCTTCCCTAGGGCTAGTGTAGTTCTCTGCAGCCTAACAAGCCCTTCAGCCTCTGCTTTGGGGACATAAACTGACTAGAAGACACTCCATATCTTCTTTTTTTTTTTTTTTTTTTTTTTTTCTTTTTTTTTTTGTGGGTACCAAGGGGTCGACCTCAGGACCTCACGTGCCAACAGGCACCCGTGCCTCTGAGCGATATCACCGGCCCCTTTTTCGTATGTGGGTTCCGGGAGTCGAACTCGGGCCCTCACGCTTGCAAGGCAGGCGCTTACGCCGCTGAGCCATCTCACCGGCCCCTCCATATCTTCAAATTGCTTTTAGTTTAGCAAATATGTGAATGGGTAGAATGCTTGACACATTGGAGTGAGTCAATAAATGGCAAAAGAATAAACAAATACTTAGAAAAGTGAATACATAAAACAGCAGTTAGCTGACTGGAGTTTTTGATTATCAGCAGTTGGTTCTCACTTTGTAATCATCCTTGAAGCTTCAGTAAGTGTTTCAATTGTAAACAAATTCTATCCCTTCTATTGCAAAAAGTCAGCTCCCTTTAAGAAAATGCTTTACTTTTCAAGAGCACATTGCTTAGCTGTCTCACTGACATCTTTGCCACACACACCTAGAACATAGAGGTGGCAACCAGGTGAATCAGGGCAACACGCTTTGCTACTCAGTTGTCATTGCCAGAACATCACAGGGTAGCTGACCCTTGCTGTTAATGCTTCCAGGGAAAGAATATAGAAAGCACTTGAAAACTACTTCGGGGGGTCATCTAATTGCTATTGGATAACTGAAAATACCAGAAAGGGAATCAAAATATTTATGATTTGTGTTTGACTTTGAATTCATATTAGAAAATGGATAGGTAAAAAGTACAACCAATGAATCTTTTGAAGAGAAAGCATTTCATCATTGCTATTTATTACCTACAAGTGCATAGTACTAAGCCTACTCCAGTAGAGATGTTTTATATTCTCTTTCTCCTTGTTATATTAATTCTTGATTACACATCCATCTGAGTAAGGTAGGGGAACTTTGAAGTAGAGGAAAGAATGATTATATAAATATTCAGAGATGGTTTATTTATTGATTTTATTACACAAGCATCTGCCATGTACCTACCACAGACAAGATACTGCAACAGTAACTTAAAGTTCTAGATCTATATGCCTAATTGCCTGTTTAACATATTCCAGACACTCTTATCTTAACAGCAAACTCAACTACCTAGCATTTCTAATTCCCAACTCCAATCCTCTGCTCTTATTTGTGGTCCGAGTTAATATAAACACCATTCATCAATGTCATTAATTAAAATACAAATGCTTATAATTAATATTACACCTATTGTCCTAAGTTTCTTGATCTTATTATTATACATTTTTGAAATTTGTACCCTGCCTTTCTCTACTTTTATCCATTCAGAGAATGTGACACTGAGATTAAAATTTCATAGTACGGATATAAATGTGGATTCAATTTCTGATTGGCCCTACTTTCAATAGCTATGACCTTCAGAAATGATTTAACTAAAAAAGAAAAAAAAAAACAACGAAAGAAATTATTTAATCTTCTTGAACTTGTGTCTACATCAGTAGACTGGAGTAAATATGGAATCTGCTTTGAAGGATTGCTTTTGACAGTTCTTGGCACATGGCAATATTCCCAAAACACATGGTAATATTTGGAGGAAGAGGAGAAAAAGTAGGAGGACAATGAAAAGTGGTATACCAGTTTGGATAAAGGCTATTTATTGTCTTGTCCAATAAAAAGAATAAGAATTAATTAAGTCAGCATTACAACAATATAATAAAAAAATCCAAGTTATTTCTTGCTGTTCTCTCAGATGGTCAGACATTTTGCCACAGTTTAAAATATTGCATCTAAGAATGAAACTATCCACTGAAAGAAGAGCTGCCTAGCTCAGTGTCACTTTGTAAAACAAAAGAAATATTTTCAAATCTCTTAGCAAAACTCTCCTCACATCCCATTGTCCATACTCACATGCATGATTTATGGCCAATTGCCAATTAAGTAAATGAGCTTTCTGTAATTTCCTCAGGTATACCAGGACTTGTGCCTGACCTGGGGAGTGAGAGTGATTCCCCGGCATCTGGATGCACGAACACAATTGTAATGTAGTTACGAATGAAGGGGTGAGAGTTGAGCTGTTGTCTGAGGGCTCCACCATGGCCACAGTGAGCACACAGATGTAGATCAGGTCTTCAGTGTTTCTGGTGTGGCTGCATACAACATCTCCTCAGCAGTAGGCTTAACTCCGATTCCTTCTCACCCCAATCTATTATCCACATTGTTGCAAAATTTTCCTGAAGTAAGGATTTGCTGCTCCTTCAACTTTTGCTTGGCATTCTACAAACAGTATCAAACACAAATTCCTTAGTATAGCATTTTAAATTACGGATGTAACAGTCTAATATTACCTTTCCAACTTTATTTTTAATGCACAGCTCTTGATATACTCAAGACGAATAGGTATCTTAAGTATTCAGCTACACAAACATACCTGGAACTTCTACTGTACTTCTAAGCCCTGGACTTCTCCTTTGACTTAGAATACTGCCCCTCTGCCTGATCTAGCTGGGATAGACTTTGTTTATTCTTCAACACACTTGTAGTATTACTTTCCTCCTGAAGCTACATGCTAAATTTATCACTCACTTCTTTGTATGGCATCCAAGCATCATAGTATCCCCACATAAGAAAGAGAGAGAAAGAGAGCCACAATTATAAGCTTTGTATTAGTAACTCATTTTTTAAACTATGGTCATGATATGTTAAATGATTACATATCATTGGTTATATTAATTTAATTTGATGTGCAAATATTAGAAAATACTAGATACTAGTAAAACGTACTTAGAATAACAGTAATTATTTTTTACTTGTAAGTAAGTACTAAAATTAAGTTACATATGAAAATAATACCACCTACATAAAAAGTTGTTATTAGGGTCATAGACTATGGAGCAAACAACTTAACATTATGGAAAAATGATAGAAATAAATATCATTTTCTTTCACATCCCTTTATATCCTCTATTAGTGTTCATTATGAAACGAACATTTACTGTGTCCTGTATGTCAGGCACTTTGCTAGGATCCCATGAAAAATGAGACAAAGTTGCTGTCCAGGAAAAGAGATGTGGTTAACTGGAATCATTAGATTGCTATCCCAGTGTTGAGTCTACAGAGGTAGACATGAATTTAAAAACACTGCAGAGGTTATTGGAAAGAATAGCATACACATACTTTCCTAGTTTTTGTCTTTTCTTAGGCTCCCCTTATAAAATTAGTACAGTACTGCTAGTGGGTGTCAGCAATCTGAAGAACTCACTATAGGATATATTTTACATTTTTATTAGTGACTACAGATTTAAAACTATAATAGTTACTAAATTCATGAAGCCATATTTATCTATGAAGGCATACACACACATACACACACGCAAACACACACACACACACCTCAGTCACTAAACCACAGAAATACATATCCTCAAAAACATAGAATTCTGTTAGAATCATAATACTCTTTGAATGAGAAAATATCACTTGAATGGATAATTTAGTAACTTCAAAGGGGTTTATTGAGTTTTTAAAAGACAGTTCCTTTTTAATACTATTTGATGATTAATGATACATTGATTGAGAATTAACAACTATCTTCTTTATACAATTCATTTAAAGGGCTGTTAAGCCCCAAGCTATGATTTAAAAAATGATCTAGGCTCAGTTTAGCATTCGTTACACTAAGCATCTCAGCCAATGGCAATCCAGAAAAGTAAATACCACTTCATCAACAAAACACGGAAATGCTAATTGACAGCTGGCAGAGTCCAATCAGATATCTCTGCAGACAGCTAACACACTACTCTGGTAGCATCTGTTTCATTTTGCTAATCGACCCTGCTTCTCTCATTTGCATTTTTGGAAAAGAGGACAGAAGAAAGGCTAATGTGTGATCATGCAAAAATAAAGACATGGCCAGTGGCGGGGGGGGGTCCTTTTTGTGGGAAATAAAGGCCATGCCTATATTTCCTACTTACTCTAAAAGAAATTCTTGAGGGACAAATGGGAGACATAATCTAATGTAGGGGTCCACATTTGGGCCTTCTGATGCCAGGTAGCCAGATTTTAACAAATATGACTGAAGCGGTAGATAGATATACCAGAATAATTGTGTGGAAAAAGTTGTCACGAAATTTGCACTACGTTGTTTCACATACATGAAGGAAAGTGGTAGAGGAATTTGGTATTTCCCCCAAAGAATCTATTTTTTATTTTATTTTCATTGTGGTATTAATCAGCCGACCATAGGAAATGTTTCCTTGTGGAAAGCACCGGGAGAAAATTGCGGGTTTTCTTGTTTGTTTGTTTGTTTGTTTGTTTTAAGATTTCCTTTGTCACACACTCACCCAATTTTTATAACCACAATCTTTCCCCACTCCTTCCCTCTCCCTCCCCCAAAGAAAACATAGAAAAGGGAACTGGAAGGGAGAGAGAAGAAGAAACAACTCAGGGGAGAGGGGAAAGACCAGTCATTAAATATGTTTGCCTACATGGTGCTATACCTTTGAACTTCCAAATGCAACTTTATACATTGTCTTTTGACATTATGCAGTTTGGAATCCTGAAAGCTCTCAGTTTAGACAGCTAAATTATTGCTTGTCAACTTAGCTTGGGTTGAAAGACAGGTGTTTTGTTTCACAGTAAATCTCCATTTAAAGCTTACGCTGGCTCTAAATCCCATCGTAGTGTCTTGTTGTGGGCTGGTGTTGAAGTGCCCGACGGTGAATCCATGGAGATCCTTCACCTTGGTTCCTCTCCATGGGCAGGCCTAATGCCATTTAAACTCAATTGAAATAAAGACCCGTGGAGCTCAGAGGGGTACAGTTCTTGCTGATATTTCACTACCATGTTGCCTCCAACAAAGAGCTAAGCTGAGCAAAGTTGAAAATCCCTATTAGTCATCTTAGAAGCCAGTGCAATACTTCGTGATTCTTTAGTAAATGTTTGTGGTTAGGACTATGTGTTGATTTACCGAACAGTTATCTGCTTTTATATTTCCGTTTCAGTGGAATGATGTGGTAGGCCCTTTATCAGGAAATGTTCCAATAGAACATATGCATTGTTACTCTAATTTAAGGAGTTTGATGTAAAAGGGCTAAAATTATCAAATTACAGGCTGAAAAACAAAATTTTCCTAAAAGCTTCTTCAATTCTTTCTTCTCCTTGGCTGTAGTTTTCTCCATTTCTAATGTAAGGTTTCTCCATTACATTCTAATGTAAGTGCTAATGAAAGCTGGTCACCCCTACTAACTACTAGGGTATAAGAGAACTATCAGCAAGTCTAAAGAAATCCAGTCATGGTTTGCCTCTTCTGTGGAAAGCACACAGTGGGAACTTTGTTGACTGTGGATAGGACCAGTGTATTCATAGATCTCATGTTTGCTACTGAGAATTCAATAAACTTTTTAAAGTAATGAAGGTTTTAAAGTGAAAGGGGCCTTAGTTCTACCCCAACTCCATCACTGTTTTAAAGATGAGTTTAAGTAACTTGACTAAGATCAAAGATCAAACTAGATCATAACAGAGCCAGGACTAGACTTGGATACTCTGCTCAATTAAACTAGTTTCCCATAAATCTTTGAATTAAACATTTCTTTCTCAAATGATGTTTAGAATTCTGTATGAGATTCTGTAGGTTTAATTCAGAGATCATTATTAGCATGTATGTGTCATTTATTGTATAATCTTGGTTCAGCTTAGAATATAGTACTTTTTTTACTTTGTTTCCCCCTGAAAATGCTTAGATTAGACTAGAATCCCAGTGAAACAGTACCATATGAATGTTAACAAATTAATACATTTCTTTTGGTGAATTTGTAAAACATCTTCAACGTAAAAGCTCTATCCTATTTAGTATAAATCCTTCAGTGCCTAGCATAATGCCTTGTCCATAAAATATCCCTGATGAATATTTGTTGAATTTCTAATTGGATGTGTTTGATTCAGTTTCCTAATTCTGTACCATCTAGAATTCATCTGATGAGCTATATACTATATTAATTTCTCTGGGCAAAAATGCCTATTAACCAACCACAGTTATTAGTTTGCCTTTGCTCTCATGTTCAGCTAGGGGTAAAGGTGTGTGGGCACAACCTGACCAAATTTAGACCTTTAATTTGTCTACAGTATGTGTAGTGTGGGGAAATACAATTAAGAAGAACAGTTGGATTTTCTTGAACTCACGGTAATTTCCTATACTGAAATGGAGAAAATGTCTGATTTACAGTCTTTTAAAATAAACTACCAAGTACGTATTTCATTTGTCAAATAGAAATACCAATGCAAGACTATTGTGAAAAGTCACATGGATTAGAAATGATGGTAATAAAAATCTTAAAAGCAATATGTAAACAGAATGACATTGGGAGTAGTAATCATAATTATAACAAAGTTAGTAACCCTGAAGTTGACTGAATATTTCAAGGTTACGGTAAGGCTCTTAGGTCAATTGCTAGCAAACAAACAGACAGAGGAGTTTTTCAGGTTCTCGGGCCAATGACTCAAGACATAAAACACACAGTAATTGACAACCGGGGTATCCCTCCTGGCCTTTAGTGCTTACTCTGCCTGTAAAAGAAAGAACTTCATTCAAATGCATGGTGGACAATGAAATGGAAGTTTCATCACGTTGCCCTACTCCTGACCTCAGCGCTGACCTCCAGATCACCCCTCAGTCAAAATGTTAGAGGAGTCTCTGAGTGCAATTTTAAACTGGGTTCAGCTGAGTTTCCTGAAGAGAAAACCAGAGTAATATAGTTTCAGTGTTTGCTTTTTAATCCTGTGGCATGACTAGGACTGATGACATCATCAAGTTATCAGTTTACTTTCAATTTTTTTCTCCTTTACCGTACATTTCTCTATTTCCAGGTATCTCTTATGGTGTTACAAAACTCAAAACAAAACACACACACGCATGCACATGTACACATGCACACACTAGCCCCTCCATACCTTTGAAAAAAAAAATCTATCTATGCTTCTTTACAGTACAAAAGAGTAGTATTTTCACACCTGCTCTGAAAGTTACCTCTGACTTAATTTATCTGAATAAAAGGTAAGTGAAGAGGGTAAATCCAGAACCCAGAAAGTGTAGTCTGGCTGGATTTGTTGTGTGCCACTTTTCTGTTGATCTGACAACACATTAATTCATCATTCAAGGAATTAATTGTTAGAAGAAAATCACCCAGTCTGGTGCAGGTGTTTATCTAGTGCATGAGTAATAAATTGTTTGTTTATCATGATTTCTTTTAACCAAACTTGATTTTCTTTGGTTTAAAAAATAATCTAGCAGACTGTAAGGAATCAGACAGGAAATGCAAATCAGTTAGTTTAAGAAGTTCAGTCAAAATGGCTCTTACTCCTGACCATTCTACCATGGCCATTTGATTCCCTCCAGTTTTTTAAGAGTCCCTGAAACAAGCACCAAATATAATTCAAAACAGTGAAAAAGGCTCACGTACATGCATACTACATTTTTATGTTTTCAAAGATATCTTAAATTAAAATTGATCTAAAATGCATAATTTCATTATCCATTTTCTAACAACATGTATATGACTGTCACTATGCAAAATGTCCTATAAAATTTTTTGACACTACAGAAGGCATTCTTGATCAAAAATATTGGAAGTGATACCTTAAATCAAGTGACAATTTCTTTTAGTCTTAACTATTATTCCATAAAGTAGGTATATGTCTGACTCCTCAGCAAATTGCCTACACCAAATGATCACTTTGGGATTTTTCTAAACATAAACCTCATTTTTTCTCTTCGATCTAAAATGTTGAGATTCACCTAAATTACACCTTAGTTTGTAAATGATAGAGATTCGTTAGGTAATATGATCATAGTTCTGTAGTTACATGCCACTCACATCTGCCTGTCAAATTTCTATTACCTTAATGAATAAATAAATTCACTAAAAAGTTATTTTTGTCATATAAGAGTAAGTCAGCTTTTATAAGTACAAGTTCCCACAGGATAAAGTCCCTATTTAATGTCCTTCAGAATTTTGTCTCAATCTATCTGCACATGCTCTGATTTTATGTACCTCGCATACTTTTGATACTTTGCCTTTCACAACTCTCCTACCCTTATTCTTTACCTTTTTCTTTTGCCTAATCGAACATTCTTCTTTCTGTGAAACTAAGCTCAAGTGACACCATTTCTGAGAAGCCTTCCATGGTTATAACCCACCCTTTCTTGCAGTCAGGTTCTTACTCTACTGGACTCCGGTATGACTGCATATCTTCTGTTACAGGAGTGGCACCAAAATGTTTAGTAGAAAGCTTTTGCTGAATATTTCTTGAATGAATAGATCAATAAGTAACTGAACAGTAGAGGCACTAGTGAATGATTTGTGTCACAATTGTTTTCTAAGATTTGTGCAGGGCTTGAATGTGAGCCCTGTATGGACAGCTACTTGTATTCATCTTTCTATCCCTGAGGCCTGAAAAGTATTTGACATGGTAATATTTTAGTTGCCTTTTGTTTAATTAATGTTTTGAGGGTCTATGTCCTAGACAAACCTATGGAGAATAGAGTTTATTCTTTATGGACATTCCCATATTTCTGAGTTGGAATAGTTCTATTTGATTCTCTACAAAATAGCCCTACCTAGGCCCCGAAAGCTAAGCCAGTAGTCACAGATATCCACTTTCCTGTCACTGCTTGTAGACACATGCTTGTTTATGTTCGGCTAATTAAAATTAATCACCCTAGTTCTCTCTTCCCTTCAAGGGCATTACTTCCCATTAACTTCAATGAAGCTTGTTTGACTTCAATGGAAGTTTTTACCTGCAGAGGGACGGTAAGGAATCAGGACAAATATCTTTAAGGCTGTCATTTGTCACCATGAACAAAAGAAATAAAGATCCTTAGGCATGAGTCGCCGTGGCACACTGCACGTGCCTCTCTTAATTCTATCCTTGCTGACAACCCATGACTGCCACATAAAAGAAAGCATCAGAATTATAATTGAATGGTTCTGAAATATCAGAGACAGAACCTCTGAAAAGGAGGTTCACAAACTTATTCTTTGGCAAGGTTAGTGATTTGAGAACCTACAAATGAGCACAATGCTGAGGATGGCATTTCCAATGCACAGCACATGCATTCACTTTGAGTCAATGTAGAACAGGAAAGCAGAGGGGCTTAACTTCAAGCCAGCAGCATACAGTTCTTTGACAAACTTCTACTATTCAGGAACCCCATGAGAACAGAAAGATAAAGAGGTGGAAAGGAATCTGGACAGCCACAGTGATACAATACCCATGTTCTAAAATATAAGCATTTTACTCATAGTGTATTTATCTGAGATGGAGTATGAGATATTGAGTACTTTGGCAAAATTAGAGTACCAATCGGGAAGGAACTGGGCTAAAGTCTTCCCTTTTAAGGTTTTCTAAATATCAAAATTTAAGTCAAGCTAGACTTATTACTTCTAAAAGTTACCATGTAACTTAATTTTCATAAGAATAGCATTGCAGCCTCCTAAAATGATTATTCTATAATCCCCACCTTAACTATGTTAGGTAGCAATTGATACATACATATATATATGGAGAATAGAGTTTATTCTTTAAGGACATTTGCATATTTCTGAGTTGGAATAGTTCTATTTGATTCTCTCTCATATATATATATATATATATATATATATATATATCATATATATATCATATAAATATATATATATATCATATATATATCATATAAATATATATTTATTTATATTCATATATATATGATATATATCATATATATATATAAAATGGTGTGACATTTCATTTACACCCTTATATTTTTGGGATTAAGTAGAATTACTAAATTACTAATTGAATAATCTGAAAGAAAATACACAGCAAAGGATTATTTAAGGGAGATGATTGTGTAAAGAAAAAAAAATCCGATATTTGTTGAATTCCAAGTACAACAGCTGGAGTTTTAAATATGTTACCTAATTTAAATGTCCTAAATGGTCCAAAAAGAAGCTGGTATTATGAGTGTTGATAATTTGAGTTTATAATTAAAATTTAACAATTTTAACTTTAACTAATGACTGTTCCCTAAACTTTTTCATCCTCTACTTGTCCTATTTAATTTTTCTCTATCTAAACAAAATATGTTTGTACCTGAAACTCCACCTTTAAAGTAATTCTTTTATTTATTTATTTATTTATTCATTATTTATTTTATGTGTGTGGGTACCGGGGGGTCGACCTCAGGACCTCGAGCGCCAGCAGGCGCCCGTGCCGCTGAGCGATATCACCGGCCCCTTTTTCATATGTGGGTTCTGGAAGTCGAAATCAGACCCTCGCACTTGCCGGGCAGGCGCTTAAGCCGCTGAGCCATCTCACCGGCCCCTAAAGTAATTCTTGACTGAAGACACTGTCACTGCAAAAGACTTCTTTTAAAGTGCATATTACTAGATCATATAAAATAATAAGTCATCAAAATATACCGAGGTTTTCCACAGAAACCAATAGTCAGATTAAGACAGCACTGTCTTTGGAAGAAAAGATGAATGGAACTATAAAAGAAAAAGCTAGATTTTAGATGTAGAAACCAGAACATGCCAGTACTTGGGGTTTAAGTCTGCATGGAGCAGGGTGTTTGCATTCTGGCTCAGAGAAGTAAGGAATGATGTGGTTATAAAAGCAGCTTTGTTAAAGTGTGCACCAAAACCAAATCCCATGTACTTCACAATTCTGATGAAACAAAGGCCACTAGAATAATCATAAAACTATCTTCTAACTGTCCTTTTCTGCAGCCACAAGATTCTTTGCCTTCATTGGTCTGGGCTTTCCAATGGAGCAACAGATAAGCATTGTGTGAGCTCCAATGCAGGAAGTATGGTGCAGTGCAAAAAATGAAGAATTACAATGTCAATCACCCTAACTGACACTAAAACCTGAAGCTGAATTGGGCAGGAGGCTGAGCCAATCTCTCTTTCAATAAATGAGACATTTCAGTGGGCAGTGATTTCTAGCTCCATTTCTTAGATCTAGCAAAATGTACTCTTGGGAGAGTTGATTCCTTATTGTTTTGTCTTCTTTGGCTGATTTGATGTTCCCCATATAGTAGTTTAGCAGTCTCCTTTATTAACATCTTCTATCTCTGATGTCCATGTAAATATAGTACAATCTCCAATATGTGCATTCATATATGATTTTTCTGTATAAATACCCATCTGGAATCAACTATATTACCTTATATAATGCTTTCCAAATTTTCCTAATGAAACATGTTACTGGAATAACGTTAAAAGCACAGATCCTTGGGTTCTAGAACCCATGCCAATCCATACCTCATCAGCTACATATTCAACAAGCAGCAGATTCTCACCGTTGAGAGCCTATTGCCATCAGACCTGCTCTTCCTTCTCCATCTTCTGTGGAGGCTGTGGCACCTGGGGAAACACCACTTGTCTTAGTTACTTTTCTTGTTGCTGAGATAAAACACCCAACATTCAAAGTTAAAGGAGGTGAGGTTTAAAAGTTTATTTCAACTCGTAGTTTATAGGTCCAAAATTGGTTGGCTCCAAGGCAGGAAGATATGGCACAGGGGCATCGCAGATGAGAAATAGTCCATGGTATGGCAGGCAGAAGGCAGCAAGCAGCGGAGTAGAAGTAGCAGCAGCAGCAGAAGCAGGAACAGCAGCAGCAGCAGCAGCAGCCTGCCTCTCCCTTTTATCCCTTCCAGGCTACCTGCCCTTTGGGTGGTGCCATCCACACCCAGAGTGGGCCTTCCCATTATCCACACCCAGAACTAGGCCAAACCAATCAGTGGACTAATTTAGTAAACACCTTTGATCCCAGCATCACACACCCTAGATCCAGACGCACCTGAAAAGCTCCACCTATGACTGCATTAGGCTTTGGGGTGACATCTAGATGCAAGCCACAACACCACTCAACAAAATTTCATCAAGTGAATTACAAGCAAATATTATAGTCATGATAACAGCAAGTGGCCAATCTATTCCTCCAGCAACCAATCAAAAAGTTAGTCCTCAAAGTCTGAAAACTTTACCTCTACAAGAATCTTGAATTACCACCCCATTCTCATTCTGTTGTTCTAATTGAGGTTATCTCTATCACTTCCCTGAAGCAATTCCATAGTTCTTTAATTGATCTTCTTCATGACGTGAATCACTGTTTATCCAACCCCTAAAATTCTACAAGTGGAATCTTTCAAAAACACAGATCATTATATTGCTTTAAAAATCTTTCAACAATGGACCCTTCCCATCAAATCTATAAGAGTGCTTCCAGTGCTCAGAACCTGGCATAAAACAGGTCCCTAGAACATATGGGGATGTAGCTGTATTTAAGCCCTTCAAAATATGGCCTCCCAGGTGTGTTGGTGCACACCTGTAATCCCAGCATTCTGGAAGGCTGAAGGAGGATCACAAGTTCAAGCCCAGCCTAGGCAATTTAGTGACTTAGAGAGACCCTGTCTTAAAGCCTAAAAAAAACAAAACAAAACAAACAAACAAAAAAAAAATACTGAGGATGTAAATCTGTGTGAAGGCCCTGGAGATATATATAATCCTGGCCACAACAACCTCACATTCCTGTTTCACTTTGATTCTCTATCATCGTCTACTTTTCAGCTCTCAGCAGCCCCTGCAGAAGCCTACACCCTACTCTCTGCATGTCCTTCAACAACCAAGCCATTTGGTCCTTTTCTCTTTTGTATAGGCTGTTATCTCTGCCTCATGCACCTATTATTTTCCCTCATTCTCGTCCCCTGCTCCACAAAAAAATCCCATTCTTATCTTCTGTTTTCCCTCAAATTTTGCACAAAGTTTCCTGTCTCTGTGGCCAATGATAGCCTGTTGGCAGATCTACCTGAGCCCAGATATGGGTCCTTGTTTGGGTCCTGACTATTTTATCTCCTTTGTGGTACTCTGACATTCCATACACACATTCTGTATGTATGGGACCGACCAGATGCCTGAGGAACTCTGGGACTTGAGCCCATAAGGTCATCCTGAGTTTATCTTGGGGCTAGGAGGATGGCCAAGTGAATGTATTTTTCCTGCCAGTCAGGGCCACTTTGGCCATATCATGTCAGAACAGAGCTGACACACTGATTTTCTATGACTCTTAAGGCTGACACAAGAGTTTAGGACTCCAGGATACCTGATTGTAATTTAATTAAGTAAAATAAGACATGGTTGGAAGATGTTTTGTTCTACATATACACTGTAGAATTCTGATCTATAAACTTAACATGGCCAACAAACAAATTATTCTTCACATTTGTCTGCATACTCTGGGTAGGATTTACATTTGGGGTTATCACCACTTATATCAGTTACTTCTCCATTGCTGGAACAAAGTATCTAAAGGAGGAGAGGTTTATTTGGCTCATAGTTTCAGTTCAAAGTTGGCTGGTTCCAACTTTCAGTCCAGAGTTGGCTGATTCCAAGGCAGCAGAGAGGCATAGAAAAGAAAAGATACTCAACCTATGGCAGCCAGAAAGCAGAGAGAAGGGAGGAGCCCAGAACGAGAATACGCTCTTCCAAGTTAGGCCCCTACTGATGCACTTCCAGCTAGGCCCTACCTCCTGACTGCACATTCAGCTACTGAATGCCCCAGATCCAAACAAAGTCATAGTATTGTAACTAATAATATTAACATTGCATTGCTACCATTTTTTCATGGTGAGAGTTATAATTTAGTCAGAAATGGTAAATCTAAAAATTAACAAATAGTGCAAAAGAAAAAAATACAAAGATAAATTTCCTGCACCAGAAGAAATGGTCTATAGACACTGAAAAAAAATTCCCATACATTAATTACATAAGAAAAATGTACAGATTTTTTTCTCTACCTATTTTTAAAAGAATCTTGCATGATCGGCCTTTGAATTTTATAATGGTATTTTGAATTAAATTACTTATATGCAAAGTCTTTCTTTTTTTCCTTTGATTGTTAGTCTCATGCAACTTAAGGGCCACCCTTGTGGCCATACCATGTGCTAAACAACTTATGTGCACAAGCTACTTTTATCTTCACAGCAATCACGATAACCCAAGTGTTATCTTATTATGTATAAAGTTAAACCAAGAAAAGCTAAGCAATTTCCTCATGCACACATTTAGTAAATTGTTGAGCTGCAAATCAGGAAGTCTTGATCCTGATGTGTAGGTCAACTTTAGAAAACAATACAAATCTATCCAACTCACGTTGCATTTCCTGGATATAGCATTACCTTTATTCTTGTGTATATTATCATTATTATTATAATCACTCTATCTACTAAAGTAATTGTTGAATGTAAGTTATATGCCAGACACTGTTTTAAGAATTTAATATGCATCATCCTTTAGATAACTTAATACCCTTACAAAGTTCAAACAGATAATATTTCCATTGCACAGATAGAAAAATTGAGGGCACAGAGTGGATAGATAACTAACTCACGGTTACTAAGCAATCAGTAAAGCTACCAGTAAACAAGGCTCTCTGACTCTGGTGCCTATGCAAATCAGAACCAAATATTCTAGTTTGGTACTTTTAACCTATATTTTTGGACTACTTTGGGAATTACATATAAAACATCATGAACCACACTGTAAGACTGGAATCGACCTATGATTTTACTCTCTGGTCTGGTGATCCCTTCAATTTACTTTCACAGGGATTGGTATAATCTGTAGGTTTAGCATTGTCAGTTCTACTGGTACCTCTAGTTTTTGTAGATACAGCTTTACTGAAAAGACACACGTGCAAAGGATGAGCTTTGCAGCTGGTGATGGAGTCATAGGACAGAGCCACGGATTCAAAGGCCACCGACCACAGGCAGCAAATACCCCAAAGGGGAATTCATTTTAATTCGAACATATGAAAGCATGTGTCCCTGAGAAAATCATTCATGTTATCATATATATGTGTGTGTAAATATATATGTATCCATCTCATTTCTCTAATATTGATTTTTTTGCTTAATATTATACATCTATTTCTGGGTAGTAGTGGAGAATTTTAGTAAGTGAATTTGGCCATAGCATGGAAATAAAGAATATATCAAAAAATCACATTCACCATGAATATCTTGGTCTAAATACAAATACAACAAAATGCCAAATATCTGGCCAAAAATCAATAACAGTTGTCAATTAGCCAAGCATGTGAAACTAGTCAGAAAAATTTAGATAACTGACTAAAATTTTCAATTTTCATTCAGATGTCTATCACTATACTTCTCATCATTTAATGTTTTTCTCTCACTATGTTGACAAAAATTTTACCCTTTCAGACTTTAAGCAATAACATACCTACAAAAAGCTCAAATAAAAATCTGATGACTTACAGATTTACTAGTGAACAGATTTATCTTCTAATTCTCATTCAGAGCAAAAATACTGATTCATTTTCCCCATAAACTCGTTTTATTTCAAGATTCTACTGATCATTTGCAAATGCTGAAAAGCCTCTTTAGCCTACTATATATTTCATCCCAGGTGACCAAACTTTGCATTTTGATTTCTAAATGGCCAGATAGATATACTATAATAAGAAAACAAAGAAACAGGTTTGTAACTTGGTATATTACGGCCTCAGGTTCAAAGCAGGAGGAAGCAGCCTTGCTGTCAGCCTTTGTTTCTGACTTATGCAGATGAACTCCAGCATTTTCTAGGACTGTAACAATGCATAATATGAGGGGGGAGGAGGGTGCAAGAAAGAGAAAGGAAGAAAATGAATTAAAACAAACCAAAACTCTTGGGATGGTTTATGCTGCAGGGTATTTTCCCAGAGTCCTGTCCAAGAATAATCTAGTAGAAATGTGGACAGAGAACCACCGACCCCAGCTTTCCCTCCGAACATATGCAGCTCTGATCAGTCTGGTATTTCAAGAAAAACAAGGTCCTGAACCCAAATCCTCAGACACATAACAAAGCGCACTTCACAGCTGTGATGCACAGCGTCGATCAGCTCAGAGGCCTGAGTGGGTCCCAAGACAATGCCTCCTTTATCACCCAGAGGACAAATATCTAGACAGCAATATTTTCTGCTTGAATGCTTCAAGCAGCTCGTGCAACTCCTGACTGAAAGGGAAAACTGAGCTCAGAGTGTTTGCTGAGTGATTATTTTAATTTACTACTTGATGTAAATCTAAATGAACTGACACCCAGCTTAAGGTGGACAGAAAACAATCATTGCCAAAGGTGAGGGACTGCAGGAATAAAGGGGGTTGCAGGAGAAGGGGTGAGGTTACAGGTTTAGCCCAGGTTTACCTAACTTTTGCAATGGCATTGTAATAGATAGCAGGGCAGGCTCGGCATTCTGTTCCCTTCTCTCAATTACCATAATAAGTTCGGTAATTTTGTGCTGTTTATTTATCAGGCGAGGATAACAAAGGAGGCTGAGGAAGTCTGTTCTGGAGACACCATGACAAAGCACCAGACAGGAAGCAGTCACGTGTGGGGAGATGAGCAGAGACACCACTTCTCTGGCACCTGATTATTCTTCCTGAGTATTTAGAAACAAAAATGATCCTTAAGAAAAACAGTCAAAAATGCAGCACAAGCTGAACAGATGAGAACACGGGGTAAGGTGGAGACTGAGGAAACTGAAGGGCAACAAACTTGATGAAGAAGTTTTAATTCCTTGTTTTAAAAAAAAAAAAAACCTTTATTTGCTTCACGTTAATTATTTGTGCATGCTTACTGGTAAGGATAAAATATTTTTTTTAAAGACCTGTTTGGCTAATCTCCCCCTCCTTCCTTTCATCTGTAACCGTAGTTTCTTAGAGCTGGAAGTTCATTAGATATGGTGAATGTTTCTGAGAAACTTGATGGCAAAATCATAGCTGTGCCTGGTTAAGATGAACGTCAGATTTCTCTGCGGTGCTTGTATTATACAAAGCATCTTTTCTAGCTCTTGTTCCCCCCTCCCTTTTTTTAGCCCATGAAACACTGCACCAAACAGTTATTGGACCAAGATATAGATTCCTGTTACCAGGTTTGTCTCTTCTCTGTAAAAAAGACTTTAATTTCAGCCGTGTCTGCCTAACATCCCCTGCAAAAAACCGGCAATGTTTGCTAATGAGCATAATCCCCGTTATTCGTAGCACTGTTATAAATGGCACAGAGTATGTATATAAATCCCCAGGCATGATTCTGAAAATACGCCTGATAGTGGAAAAATACATCACCACTTTTTTTTCCACACTCACAATATGGAACCAAGTTATAGTTCCTATCTTTCTTACTTGTCCTTACCTATCAGTTTAAGAATGATCTACCTGTATAGATATGAACATGTATATATTAACATTATTTTTGGTAAAAAAAAATTACATATGCAGTGTATATATATATTGATATATAATGAATTTATATCTTCATACATCTATTTAGTGACTGCAATATTAATATACTTGCATCTGCCAGGTGCGATTGAAAAACACCCTTTTCTCATGGATCTGGGTCACTGCTTGCCTATGAGAAGCATCAGAGTTCCTTGTAATGTCCTTGGACACTACCACGGTGGCCAACATAGGTGGTACATAAGAAAATACCAGCAGAGTGAGTTTTCCACTTTTATTTTTATCTTTTATATATTGAGGTTTTTGAAGCTGAATAAGATTTTATTTCCAGAAAGACAGTACAGCATTTTCTTTAAAATTGTTTTGCAAAAGAGAATAGGTATCTTCTTTGAAAATCATCATCCCAGGTTGTCTTTAAAAGACTATGTGAAAAGAAAAGGAAGAAAACCCAATCATCTGCCTAGATGCTGTCACTATGGCATGTCTAATGCCTGCGGATACATGTGTCACAAAGTTACAATCTTTCTAACATTGCCTGGTCCTTCTTTTTCTCTGGCTATCATATTTGTATGTGTAAATACATATACATACAGATGCTGGGGGACTATGGTGGAACTATTCTGAGTTCTCCTAAAGGGTTGTTTTGGTGCCTTTCTGGCGATAGGTCACTTGTATTATTTTGTATACAGTACTATCTCAATTAGCAACTCTTAGGTGAATGGCACCATTAGGTGCTAAGAATACAGAGGTGATTAGTATAGAATCCAGAGCTCAAGTTAGGGGGGGTGAATTTATGAATGTTTGTTTTCTTTGGGAAGTATAGAAGACTGATTGAATTTTTGTCACAAGATTGGGGTCAGAGATGTAAGCCTTTCTGTGATCCAGAAATGTCATGAATTGTCCTCTGTGCCTCACTTAAGGAGAGTCCCATTTTACAGGCCAAAACAGAAGCACTCCATCATCAGCAAGTTTACAATATTCTTCTCTCACTACAATACCACATCAAATGAGCCTGCAATATATACAACTTGCAGAAACTAGCCACAATTTCTTAACATGTTTCTTTTTATAGGTTAATTGATGTTTAGACCTCAGAGTAGTCTTTTAGGAGAATATATTTTTTTCTGCTTTTTTAGTAGTGAAAAAGTTGACTTAAAATATGGTCTTTTTTAATACTGTCAACAATTCCTGGAAAAGAAATTATTCTCTTGACATATGGTTTCATCTGATGCTAGCTTAAAGACACAAGGTAGCAGAAAGAAAAGGGCTGATTTGACTGAATAATACAAGAGAATGTATTTGATTGAATAATCAAAATAAGAATTTTCTTCTAGGTTATCATTCCTCACTTATACCAACTTGGACAAGCCCAAGCAGGGACTTTAATAGGCTTTCAAAATAACTCTTTCATAATACAGTAGACCATACAATAGTGTTTAGATTATTTTATTTCTGTAATAAACCCTCATTAAGTATATTTATCTAATGATATGACAGAACTGAGGAGAAAGAGAATATAAAAAATATGTGCATGTGTTAAACATTAGCTTTTGCAGTAGATTTATAAATAAATTACACATAATTTATAGAATCATGCTATATTTATAATTGCATGTTTAAAGCAATCTTCTTATGGTAATTGCATTGTATGGCCAACTCTAAGAAGGGGAAAATTATAAATTTATATTTCCAGAGTTTACTGAGATGTGCTGTCTTTTACAGGTGAAATTGTATCATGCAAAATTCAGAGTGGAAAATGAAGCTCCTATTTCAGTGTGACTCATACCACATTACATGTTCAGAAGTCTCAGCATAAAAATTTAGATATAAACTATTTCAAAAAGAGGCCATTGCGGGCCGGTGAGATGGCTCAGCGGCTTAAGCGCCTGCCCGGCAAGCGCGAGGGCCTGAGTTCGACTCCCGGAACCCACATACGAAAAAGGGGCCGGTGATATCGCTCAGCGGCACGGGCGCCTGCTGGCGTGCGAGGTCCTGAGGTCGACCCCCGGTACCCACAAAAAAAAAAAAAAAAAGAGGCCATTGCTTAAATTCCAAATTAATTTTCAAACAAAGCTGCTACAAAAGAATCAATAAACTTTGTATGACAAAGCAAAACTCTGTTGATGCCTTCAAGATAAATGACACACAGATTCTCCTTTGAGGGAAATGAGGGATTGAATGCGCACAAGCCGCCTCCAATGAATGTGGTCCTCATGGTTCCTTCTGGAATTATTTCAAAATAAGAAACAAGTGCGAGGCCGTAGACTACCTGAGGAACCAAAAAAAGCCAAATGCATCGCCCTCAAATGCATTATTTATTGCAAGGATGTTTCTTCCCAACACCTTAGACAGGAACATTTAAGTAAATTAACCTGTCTTTGTGTTGAGAAAATAAAGCACATTATGCTGCGCACTTCTAAGGATGTAGTATGACCTTGTGGGACAGGGTGAGTGTCAGGTTAATCCATACTTACAGATGAGAACACTGATGGTTAGGGGATATAAATGAATGAATTATTATTTGTTCAACAAATATTGATATTTCTTAATCATCTTTTATTTCAGGCACTGCTCAAGGTTTTGGGAAAATTGTGAACGAAATGTTCCTGCTCTCAAGGGGTTTACATTTATAGTTTTACTTACAAAAAGTAAAGTGATTTTAAAAAAGTGTGTCACAGCAAGTGAAAAATAAATAGGGAAAAATGGAGTGATGAAGGGACTGTTTTGAGCATACAAGGAAGGAAGTTCTCTCTAAGCAGAAGACATGAGCACAGGTCTGGATGAAGCGAGGGAATATGTAGAGATGTAGCAATACAGCATTTAAACAGCACAAAGGCCCAGAGCTGGGATTGTGACTGGAATACCTTAGGACAGCAAATGCAGCTGAACAGAATGAGGAAGGGGAGACGTGCTGGGGTATGGGGTCAGGGAAGTGGAGGTTATGTCATCTTTACAAATAAAGATCAAGTGGCCATCAGGATACGTAAGATTGTGGTGATTAACAACCCCCAAGTCTCAGTGGCTGAAAACACCAAAGACTTCCTTCTTGCTCGTATCAGGTCTACTGCTGTTAGTTTGGAGACTATGGAATGTATCAGCCCGTCATGGAGACCAAGTGGAAGAGTAGCCCCTGTCAAAACCGTTGCCAGTTATAGCAGCAGGTAGAAATAAATTTCAGAAGGACCTCCTATCAGCAATTAATGTTCCAGTGTGGAAGCTGACACATCACTTTCCACAAAAAAGCCATTGACCAGATTTAGTCAAATAGCCACATGCATTGATGGCAGGAGTGGGGAGGAGGGACAGGTATAGACAGGAACCACAATTCTACCATGAGTCCAGTAAGGAGAGAGCAAAAAATACTGTGTCAATAGTATTAACAAATCTTATGGTGAAAATATTAGATTTTATAAAAATAAGATGAAAGGCTGTGGGAATGTAAAAAATTGTTTTTACAGGATCACCTGGCCTTGGTGGAGAGAATCTAGAGTTCAGGTTGCAAGAGGGAAGTAGAAGTCCTACAACTGGATCATATCAATACTTTAGGTGAATGAAAATAATGGCTTGGGCTAGCATGGTAGTAGTGGAGGCGATGAGAATAGTTGGATTTGGGATCCCAAATAGAGTGGTTATGCCCCAGTCTCTCAGCTCTATGTTATAGTTTTGCTTGTTTCTTTGTTTGTGTTTTGTTTCTGAGGCTGAAACTCCAAATACTTTAGCAGGCATTGTCAGTGTGGAAATCAGCCTGGTGAAGTAGAATATGAAGGGATGGAACTGTGGCTAATACAGTAGAGACAGAGCATGCCTATAATTATATGTAAGTTCCTTTTTTCTTTTAATCATAGCATCCAAATAAAACAAACTTTTGCAGCTTCTGTAATTTGCATACTTCCTAGTTGAAATCAAACTAGTTGGAATAACAAATGAATAAATAAAACAACCAATTCACTCAACCTGGGTCTGAAGAATTAAAGTGACACTTTGGAAGATACATGGTAACCCATAAACTCGTCTTGACAAAGCACCCATTGGCCAGGTAAAAATTCAGTTTAATCAATAAGTGGCAGAATGATTTAGCATCTATTCAAAACTCACCATATAATTTCTATTTCAACTGAGTTTAATTGGATTGTGTGAATCTTGTGATTCCAGGCTCAAAACACAGGTTGCTAAGCCATTTTCTCCACTGAATGGTAGTTCTGCTGACATTTGATGTGAACAGTTGACCATGTAAAGGAATTACTTTATATGCATGAATGCATAATTCCTGTGCGCCATCAGATGTAGGGTGGAGCACTGAAGCTGTATTCACAGCAAGCACTCCATTCAGATGTGGGTAATCCAGGGAACATAACTTGAGAAGTTTTAGTTCTGCCTGTTTCTTAAAGAAGTTACAAGTTTGACCTTTACCAAACATTGAAAGAACTGGTACAGCCTTATAATTCTCACTAAGTTCTTGTAGTATTCTTGGATGTAGTGAACGACCATTACTCATGCTCAGTGGTGAGGGAAAAGGCTTTCAGGGAAATAATCCATTAGATACCATGATTATTTCCTTAATTCCTTTCTCTTCCTTCCTTCCTTCCTTGTCCTTTTTTCTTTTTTTTTTTTTCCTTTCTACTTCTTCCTTTCTCTCTTTTACTCTCCCTCTCCCCACCCTGTCTGTCTTACTAGAGCATTAGTTAGTTCTTAAAACATTCCAGACACAATGTTAGGTTCTAGGAACATTATATTGATCAGGATAAACAGAGTCCTGCTTTTATGTAGTGTGTGTTTAGAAGGTTTCTTTCTAGTTCAAAGAAGTCAGACTAGCAATACATACTATAATGAATGAACAATATTCACTTTTATTCAAGTATATTTTGACTCTAGTCAAATGGTAGCCACCACAAAAAAATAGCATCAGGGCGTTACAATGTTGAGTTCATATTTAGGTTGAATCTAAACGAGCTATTTTGTATGGGTGCACTCTAGGGCGTCAGACAGATTCAGAAGGCTCACCATAGTCTTGTCACAGCCGCCTGTTTTCCTCCTCTTTTGAAGTTTAATGTAAATAACATTGCTTCCTGGGACTCCTACAAATATTCTAGGCAACAGCTCTTGCCGGGGTTCCCTACTCCCCTTTGCTAAGACATACAAAGGTTCAATACAGGGATTCAGCAAGTAACGTAAGTGAGTTGATCTGATCAAAATACTTGTGTATGTTGTGAAAATGTCAGAGACTTTTGCGATAGGAGAAAATTTGCTCCATATGAATGATTCATGTAGGAATTTGGCCACAATATTTCTTAAATTAACTTTTTGCACTGAAAATCTGGAATATTCATATAGATTTTCAATTTTTAGCCATTAGCTCAAAAAGTGTGAAATATTATGTGAGCCCAGCAACACATGTCATATATTTGAATACAACCCTGTATTTGATCTGGGCTTCTCCAATGTGTGGCCTCCCTCTACATCCTGTATGTATTGCCACTTAACACTGAAGTTTTTAGTGAATGAATCCTACAGTGTTTTTAACCCCAGCAAGGTTGTGAAATCTGTGAAGCCAGGGCTACATGTCTTTTGCATCCACCAGATAGGTGTTGGTCACATGGTGGGTTGTTGGACAGCAGGCAGATCATCAACACCGGGTCACCCAGGATCAAGTCCTTGCTACACCATGTACCAGTTCTGTGACTCTGAGCAATTGTCTTAATTCATTTGTGCCTTGGTTTTCTTAACTGTAAATGGAGGTTGTAGCACTTATACCTTTCCCATGGGGATATTGTGAGGATTAAATGAGTTCATATTTCTAAATTAAAATAATGCCAGGAATATAGTAATAACCCCATAACTCTTTGCATATAAGTTAAATAAAAATAAATGCATAAATAATACATGTTACATAAAATGTCATCTACTTAACACTTTTAACTTCATTGAACGATACGAGCTAATGGAGGAAATAGGTCACTTTTTCTTTATTTATATATAGAACCAAAAGTATAAATATATTACCAGAAGACTATCAAAAAAAATATAAAACTCGGGGCCGGTGAGATGGCTCAGCGGCTTAAGCGCCTGCCTGGCAAGCGCGAGTGCCCGAGTTCGACTCCCGGAACCCACATATGAAAAAGGGGCCAGTGATATCGCTCAGCGGCACGGGCGCCTGCTGGCACGCGAGGTCCTGAGGTTGACCCCCCCGGTATCCACAAAAAAAAAAAAAAAAAAAAAAAAAAATATATATATATATATATATATATATATATAACTCAATTCTAAGTCTATACTAAAATGTTTTTCATATAGCTTTTTTTTACTGTGGTGCTTTAAAATTTTTCAAAAAAATATTTTTGCAAGAAAACTTAGAAAGGTATGTGAAGTGTACTTAAATTTTTAATGCTAAGCCACAGGTATATATGGTTCTAAATAGCCAATGAACATCTGGGATACTCAGTGCACTTATTTAAAGTTTCTCATTATTTATTTGTTACATGCCAGTCCCTTAAAGCAGTTAGTGGCTTCTGCATAAATTAGGGCAGGTTGATTAATTGCATACAATGCTCTAATAAAAATATTTTTAGTGCCTAAGATTTCTATGTTCTTTTTCACATGGTGCCATCCTGGTAAACAGGCTACATGTAGATATCTCTATATTTGGAGAACTGGATACTAAAGCATAATTAAGGTGCACTTCTTATTTTAAAGAATGCTTCCTATTAATTTCCCTTGTTTACAATAAAATCATAGTTATAACAAAAGGAGGAATAAGAATTCTTTTTCTCATTCAGGCACTCTGCTAAAAAGAACTGTAGTAACAGTTATTTTATTTAATCCTTACAGTTTCTCCATTTCCCCTATTTTACAACTGAGAAAACCAAGGTTTGTAAATCCTATGTAACAGAATAGCTGCCTAATTTCATGAAGTAAGAAGAGATTTGAATCCAGGATTACGTATGGCAAATACAGAAATATTCTGGAATTTATTCAACTTCATAATCTGGTTTCTCAGGGGGGAACCGATAAAAGTAAAATAGAGAGTGACATTAATCCTTAACTTGATCAATTTTATTAATTGAGCAGCTGATATATGTCAGGCAAGATTCATTCTCTTGTTCCTTTTATTATATATTCACACACAACAAAAGTTAAGAATGTTTAGTTGATAATAGGCACTGAACATTGCTTCTGTTCAGTGCAGTAGATCTCAAAGTGGGGCCCCTAGACCAGGAGGATCAGCAGCATCTGTGTATTTTTTTTAACAAGCGCAGGTTCTGGGGCCCCACTTCAAACCTACTGAATTGGTCTCTGGATGTGAGGCCCAGCAATCTGTATCTTCACAGGCCTGGCAGGTGCTTCTGATGCTGCAAAGCAGTGAAGAGATCCTACTGAGAACAACAGAGGTTATACAGAAAGACAGAAAGAATCCTCACACGCAAGTGTTTATTACAGCCTTTGGTGCAGGCTCATGTAGAAGCCAGAGCACTAGCAAAACAAAATGCAAACTGAGACAAAAAAGAAAACTCTGAGAAGAAACTTGACTTCCTATGGCCAATGGGCTTCTCTGAAGACTGCCCAAAGGAAAATATATACCCTAAAATGTAGCAACCCTACCAGGTTCATATTTCATTTCCTATCAGAAGGCTTAGGGGTATGAACATACTATTTGTGTTGTAATCTTTTTTTTTTTTTTACATTTTTTTAAATTTTTTATTTTAAAGAGAAGAAAAAACAAAACAAATCAAAAAAAGAACAAATTTTCAAAACAACATAATATGAGGGTAACAATGGTCAATGCCTTACATATTATTATCTTTAAGTTAGTTATTCAGGATACCAGACATTAGCATTCAATTGTCCAAACATTATTGGCTCAAACCTTACTCTTCAATGAACTAAGTAAAATTGCTAGTGTATCTATCTTATGTGGTGTAATCTTATTCTCATTTAAAAAGCATGCACCCTTCTCCCTTACCAAGCATTCCTCCCCTACACACAAAATGCTAATCTCAGAAATCTATCATCAAATCCATCAAGTCCACCTTGTATCTGCTCCAATTTAGTCTTCTTTGCATTGATTTCTCCTTTGTTCCCCCACCCTTACTGAATTACGTGACTAAAACCATACAACCATTCAGGAGCAGGCTTTGGAAATAATTTCCAAATATCCAAAGCAGTCAGCAGTTCTCTAAGTCTCTAATACCTCATCAGTTGAATGGGTAGATTACCTTTCTGATCCCTTTCACATCTAAGCTTGTCTGTTTCTCAGGATCAGAGACACCCAGCCATACGGCAAGCTTATGTGAACTAGGGACCCTCCCTGATCACATCAGTTTAGAGGATATCTTGACTAATGGCAAAAGCCACAGGTACACACAGGCACCAAGGAGCCTGCTGTGTCAGTGCCCTCAGCAGTAAACCAGATTCATCCCACATATTTCCATGGTCACTGAGCTCAGAACAATAATTTCAAGGAGAAAAAGAGAGAAACAAGAGAACATGAGAACACCTTTTTGTTTTCCCAGATTACTACTTTGTTCTTCCATTTTATTATTTATATTTCAAAAATGATGAGCAGCTTTTATTTGTATGATTGGAGCATGCAGGTCCTTTAAAAAATTATCCACAGTTTTTCTAGAGGCAGGAAGCTGGTCAAGATGAGATGCAGCAGTACCTTGTAGCCTTAAAATGCCCACTTTAAAGCTCTATTTGGAATGTGGCACATTATAATTGACAGGCTTGACAAGAATTCTGGTTTCATGGGCTGCATGTCAGGATTCCTGCCCTATATTTCCATATCACCGAGCACTTCCAGTATGTCCTTGAACTAATTTAAAATCTCCCTGGGTTTCAGGTCCCCCATCTTCGCTGAAGGCCCCACATTATTTGCCATGTACTTGCAAGGCTGTTCCTAAGGATGCAGTACTCTGTCCTGCAGCTTTCAGAGATTCCTTATCTTCTTACCCATTCTGCAGATATCTATGTGCTTGTCATTTGGAGAGAGCAACTCATATTTTATATCTCATCCCCAAAATAACATTTGAATTGTATCAATCTGTGAAAAAAAATTACCATTGGTGGTTATAGAACCACAAACCCAATTTTTCAGTTTTTTAACTTTCTGTCTTTTTAGATCATATAAATTGAAAAATAGATTAAGTTTCCTTAAGACTTTTAAAGCCACATTTAAAATTTTGAAGTTCTCTCTTTCCTCTTAAATTCTGTGAGCTTAATTAATTCCTTGAGGGAAAGACAGGTACAACATATCTGGTAGCATTAGACTCCAGTACTTCCAATTGATTACTGGCATAAAGAATATCTTTAATAGTAACTCATATATTTTTAAAAAAGAACTTTATTTCACATACTGCAATAGGGCAAAACAAAGGGCACATCTTGCTGTAGGTATAAAGAAACCAAATGTAACTGATAAAGTTCATCAGAAAGGTTGTTTTAAACAGGTAATGGAGAAAAATGTGTCTGAGTTTGAAAGAGTTTCAACTGTTACCTTTCTCAGGGCTTTGGAGAGGAATAACTGGCATATGTAATCTTGTCTGAACTAATTGTACTGCCATGGTCAAATACCCCTACCAGAATAAAACTTGTGAAGAATTTTCTTTCTTCATTTGGCTTGGTACGTAGAGGAATTAGCTCCCTCGGTGAGCCAAGGTGAATAGAAGCTAGTTTGGGGAAGTAAGAAATGTTCAGAGGAAAGAGAAAGTTTGAGGCAAACATATGGTTGAAATGCTCAAGTCGATTTCAGATCAAGCTGAGAGAGTTGAGATCTGTTGGTTCAGGGATCCAGTTCGCTGCACATTCCTACTGTGCCTGACTACTAATTGCATCCTATGTTTGTCAATCAAATATTTGCAATTAACAAAAATATTCCCTTAAGAGACATAAAACAGAGCTGGCAAAGGATCTGGTGCTTTGCTAAATAGAACTGAATGCACACAGAAAATAAAATAAAATATGGTATTAAAAATATTCTGTGGCTGATGACACCACTAGACACTCCCATTCAAAATATTAACAGGCAGAATAGGTGGCATGGGGGCTTTTCAAAGGGATTTTGTTCAAAGAACAGAAACTTTGATCTCAGTGTCTCTGACCCCTCCTCCACCTCTGATTCTTCAATCTACAAGTGCATATAGTGGTTTAATTTAACTCGGTGCATAATTTGCCTAAGGATAAAAGTTGATCTAGATTTTTTTAACTCCAATTTCACAAATGCTCCAATTTCTCCTGCCCCTTCCCCCACCTCTTACAGATTTCGAGAGGGAAGGCTGAAGAGGAAGGTGACTAGAATATTAAGGACTGTGAGATATTCGTAGGAAACTGTAATTTGTAAATTGGTAAAAATGCCAGTAATTTGTCGGGAATTGAAGACCTTCTGTATTGAAGAGTGAAGTCTGGCAGCTGTGCACTGCTTTATAAATCAATATTACATCTGAAAGTGGTGTTTGAATGTTTGTGTCATTGGGGTTTGTCTCCAACATAGTTCTGTGATAAGAAATGTTCAAACAAAACCAACACCATCTTTTCCTTGTCCTTTAGGATAAATTCCAAACACAGTTCCACAACAGGGATGTAACATTCAAATCAACGGCAGAACTTTTGTAATTACATAAAACACCTCAGCCACAGAAATGCTTTTGAATTGGAGATGCTTTGCAATATTCCCTAAGAAAGGCATGTGTGGCTGTCAGATTAACAAGAGTCAAGAGGAGGTGAGACAACGTTCATTATTGCAAAATCAGAAACAAAAACAAAAACGTCTGTACGTAATGAAGAGAATATGCATTCCTGTTTAAGAAATTAAGGTGAATCCAAGGTGACTTAGGGTCACAGGAGGAGTCACAATGGTCACTAACTGGAAAAGTCAGCATTAAAAATTAGTCATTTGGTTTAAACAAATGCATCTCAATCATTATTAGTTACCACATAGGTTTAATCAAAATTAATTGCTTGAGTGAATTTTTCAGTTTCATCGATTTTATTACCTGTCTCCAAGTTGCTATGGTTCTGCGCTGTGATTCTGGTTACTGCAGGGAAAGGAGAGCTCAGGCCACGCTGCCATTTGATTATTGTCAGTTGTTCCCACTGTTTAGGTATAACCAGGTTATAATTAGGGAGAGGCATGAGGAACGGGAAATGGGGTGATTCACATAAAGACATTGACTCATTTTCATAGGCAAATTCTGATACTTGGTGGGGACAGGAGATGAAGCGTTGTTTTTCTGGCCTAACTTACTCAAAGAACCATCACTTTTATAGTATAATTATAAAATAGCTTACATGTTTTTAGAATGCTAGTCCAAGCCCACAATGGTACCAAATGACACAATTGCACTGCTCCAGTGGTTTCCAAATCTTTTTTTTTCATACTCTCTGTCAATGAAACACTTCTGAGCACATACCTGCAAAACATTACTACTGCGGTACTAAATTAGGTACATTGTAAAGCATTAGCAAAACAGAAAAGTTAAAATGACAGAATAGGGCCAGTGATATGGCTCAGCAGCATAAGCGCCTCCCTGGCAAGCACGAGGTCCTGAGTTCGACTCCTGATACCTGCATTAAAAAAAAAGTGACAGAATAAAAAGTAATTAGAAATCAGAGCTATATTCCTGAACTCCATCTTCTACAGACTTGAAGATTTTCTCCACAGTGGAAAGGCAGAGGGAATGGGGGGGGGGGGCCCAGGTTTTCCTGAGCAGAATGGGTCTCAGCTGACTTGGAGCCCAGGAGCAAGTGGAAAAGCCTTCTTTGTCATCAGAGAACACCAGCACTAAGCTGGAGATTAAGTAGGAAAATGGTTGTACATAAATTTGCAAAACTGTGCACAGACCACTCCTGGTTCATTTTGATTCCAACAGCAAAGAAGTACAGAAATTCAGAGCCCACTAATAACCAGATGAAAACCAAAAAATTCTCTCAGTTCTTTTTGATTAAGCTCAAGTATCATCAAATAATAGTTGAGATTAATTTTTTAAACCAAATGAACAATCTGCACTACACCCTTGGTGTGGGGAAGTGGGAAAAGGATGCAGATAAGTTGTGTGTGTGTGTGTGTGTGTGTGTGTGTGTGTGTGCGTGTGCGCACACGGGTGCATTCCCTGGGGAACCCTGGTGGAGTGGAGAGAAGAGAAAATTGATTTTTGCAGAGGATGCTGGCCCAGTCATTTTCAAGTTGTGTGACTCTGAGGCTCCAGTTTGAGTTGACTGGTAAAGCTCACTTAGTCCATTTTCTCAACTACTTCTCTGTAGAATGGGAATAATATAGTCTATTTTGCAGAGTCATTGTGAGCATTAGAAATAATTTTTATAAAGTCACTCACACTGAATATTAAGCAGTTGCTGAAAAAAACGGTGGCCACTCTTGTTATATAACTGGAGGAAACAATAAAGCCTATGCTTTGTCAAGAATATTTATTCACTTTCCAAGTGGAATGAAAAGTAATGATGGCAATCATGAGTACATTTTTCTCTCAGAATTCAAAGTCCTTGCATTTCCATTATCATATTTAATCCCAACAATAAATTTGAAAGATACATTCAATAAGTATAATTTTCCCTATTTTACAGATATGGAATTAATAAATCATTGTCTTTCAGTGGTGGACCTGAGAATGGAACTCGGGACTTCTGATTTCTAGACCAGTAATGGGAAAGAACCAGATATATTTGGTATATATTACTTTTCATATAAAAAAAAAAAACTCAACCAGGGAGACTGGGTAATACGTGTGTGCTTAAAGATTTTCTTCTTCTCTAAGTTAACTCTTTTTTACACCAGTTCATCTTCTTTCTCTTTTCTCTATTGTCCAGCAAATTCCTTGGTAAAGCAATACATATCACAACATGATGAACTGAAGAAATGAAAAAGGCATCTGTTATGTGTGTTCTCCATTTAAACCTTGGTTCAGCTGTTAAGCACATAATAAATAATAAAATCTTATATTTTATTAAATATGTGTTTTTGGATTTTTTCTTCCACCAACTGAATAATGTCAATATAGTTTACCAAAATAAGTAAATAAAGAAAGAAAGAAAAAGAAAAGAAAAAGAAAGGAAGAGAAGAAAAGAAAAGCAAGAAAAATCTCAGTTTTTAATTACTTGATTACATTTTTGTTTCATAAGAAATGATAAAACACCCATTTCCACAAGTAACTACAATCTTTGGATTTTGGATTTGTGTGTTTTCTTGTCTACAATATGTAAACTATAATTTCACAGCCCAGCCCAATTGGTCAAGTGTCAATCTTCATTCAGAAACTCCAAAGAAACTTTAGAATCAAAAACTGATTTAGGTTCCTACTAGAATTTCTCCACCTGCACATCATCATTTTGAACTCAGTTCTGAGCAAATCACCTTCCCAGATTATACCCGCTTCCTGACATCCTGAACAGATGCCTCTGCAACACTCATAACCTCTTCCTGACTTTGAGTGCAAGTGCCTGGGGTGAAGGAGAAAATCTGAACCTATCTTCCAATGATTTCAAGATTTACATAAATATAGTTTTTATTTTAAAAGTATGCCATTCTTTGAAGAGGTGCTGAAAGTCTTCATGCTTCCAACACCCTTCCTGCAACATCTGAGCAGAGTGAGCCTCTCCCTCACATGGTGACAGTCTTGTAGGGGGTGCTAGCCTCCTGCATTTTACTTTCTTTGCTGTCCATTGTTTGCCAGGAGTCTAGTTCTATCCATTTTAATTCCATGATCTTTATAATCCACCCAGAGTCATTACCATCTCTTGCACATTTGCTGATTGCTAACAAATGTAGTAAGCTCTCTACATCCATTCCTCACCTCTAAGCTAGGCTCTGTCATCCCTCTTTTTAGATAAAACAACTGAGGCTCAGAAGTGAAGTGATTTGACCAATGAAAGCTCATAGCTAATAAATGGCAAAGGTAGAATTAAAATCTGGCTTTTTTCAAAAATTCTGGTCTTTAAATTTTCTATTTTGCTTCTCAGATGTAACTATGGAGGCCTCAAATGTGACAAACTGATGATAGAGAAAAAATTTAAATGGTCAAAATTAAAACACCATGAATAAATATTGCATTGCTGAGAACTTTTATAGCATAATATATTTTTAACTTTCTACTAGGAAATTTAAATTTTTTACCTAATTAAAATGTTAGACACCAATGCCACTTTGTTGATTTGACCTGGACAAGTTTTTTTCAATTTTTCTTACCTGTTAAAAAATAGATTTTGAGGTAATCTCTGAGTCTCTCTGAGATCTAAAATTCTATATTTTCCATGCAGGCAGTTAGAAATATACAACTGATGTTATTCCCTGGACAGGCATTACCAGTATAGGAAATTTGATGCAACTTTCAATTTTCAATATTACATGCTAGCTTACTTTTTGGATCACAACCCTAATGCCTAATTGATCATAGACATGACTACATATGCAATATTTAATCAATCATAATTAATATTCCACATGATGTAATCTTTCTAAATAATATCTAAATTAATTGAAAAGGATAAGGCCATATAAAATCATATGCATTTTACTTCAGTAATTAAGATGACTTGAGATTTCTTTCCATAATAGAAGCTGGAGTCTTTCTGGAAAACTTTTGGGTAAGGGCTGCCTAAGGCCAGAGGCTGGTCCTAGACAGGGTGGATGGGCTCGGGAAAGCCTCCAAGGCCCATGGTTGGGAAAGAGAAGCTTGTGTGCAGAGGCACACTGAGAAGTGCACTGGCCAAGACATGGTAGAGCTCATACCACACTGGCCAGAAAAAAACCCCTGCATATACCTGGAATGTGGTACATGTAACACGGGTGTCAGTCAAATGCTTTAAATGGCTTTAGGGGCAAAAATATCCACGCTTGTAAAGCAGTTAACATCTACTCAGAATCCAGTTATAAACTCAACTGAAGCTTCTGCAGCAGGAGAAGTACCAAGCCTAGCTTGTGGTAGGATACATCAGATACCTTTGGCTGCAGGATAGCTGCCCAACAACCAAAAGACCATACTGGTTTAGAAAACTGATTTAGCTCATGATCTGTTGGACCTGAACTGAGCATGGCTCATCTTACTGTATAGCTTACATGGGTTGGCAGAGATATGTGATCAGCTGGGAAGTTCTGCTGATCTTGGCTGGGTTTCTTCTCATGTCTAGGGGAAGGCTAGCTGTTGACTGATCTAGGATCTTCATGGCACAGATGTCTGGAACAAGAAAGCTCTGCTTGACATGTCTCTCATCCTCCAGCAGAATGATTTAGGCATGTTCTTCTGCTTATGGTAGAGGGTAAGAATAAGCAAGTCTTTTAAAACAAACTTCCCCAGCCTGTGGTTGCTCCAATTTTGCCATTATTCCATTGGTCAAGCAGGCCACATGGCTTAAGTCAGTGCGGAGGCTAGTGCATACAACATGGAAAAGACATAGATATAAAGAGAGTTAAATAATGGGGCAACTAATCAACCATTATAGGTTCTGACTCTACGAAAGCAATGGAGCACATTAAGGATCTCAATCTTTTAAATTCTGGCCAATGTAATTCAAACTTAATAAATACTTTATCTGTAGATGAATGAATAAATGAAGGAAAGAATGAGAAGGCTGCTCCAAAGTAGGCTAGGCAAACTTGCTACTTTTTTGGAGAAAAATATTTTATTTACTTTTATACACACAGGGAAGAAAAACATGTTCTATTACTTAACAGATTGTTTTCTTCTGTTAGAGAAGTTTCTGTTCTAAATAACCAACATGAATCCTAGGCACTATTCATGTTAGAGTGATATGGAAAAATTCCTAGTGAAATAGTGCAAGCATATTTGGGGGGAAGAAAACAGATCGAATTTTGCTAAATCTAACTTGTAGTCCCAGAATGATACAGTGCCAGATTAGCTATGCCCCCATCAGCCCGTCAGACAATTATATGGGACTCATAACATGTCTTCAGTTCTGTGCTCATTTTCATAAGAAACTCTAGTTTCACTTGCTCTAGTACTGTTTTCTCTAAGATTTACCATTTGAGGATAATAAACATTAAATACAAGTATTTCTCCTGAGTTAAAGCTGAACCAGTCAGCTTATATTTTCACAGTTCTATCTCGGTGTGTATAGCTTCCCACCTAGAATTTATATTTCTTTCCTACAGTAGTTACGGCATCTGTCTGGCTAAAGTCTAATCCTATATTTTTAGCAGCACGGAATAAAGGTGGGAAAAGCAGCAGTCCATAAATTTGGCTAGAAATGTGTCTTTCAATATGTTGCCTCTCTAGAAACAAAAAGGATTTTTTAAACCTGCTACAAACAGGCTGAGATACCGGAAGTGTATGTTACCCTCTGTGTTTGTTGATGTTTGTGCTGGTTTGGAAACAAGCCACAGGATGTGTTCTATTTGGAGACACCTGTGATGGAGCTAAGGGAAGAAATATGAGATTTTGACCTTGAAGAAAAGTAGTAGTGCGTAACTGTCTTTCCAAGAATTAGGTAATTTAGGCCACACAAAACTTAAGGTTTCAATACCAGGGAATAGATGGAAACCCTTCTTCCCTATCAAGCTGTGCTTAAAGTTTTGATCTCTGGGAGCCAGCAGCTGTGTGTGATAAACTGCCATCAGCTGCTTCTTTCTGGGTCTGTAGACTGCCCATGGGCTCTAATGCCGCCCACCGAGCTACTTTGGAGGCAAATGAAGCATTTTTATTTTTATTTATTTATTTATTTATTTTTGGGTACAGGGGCTAGACTTCAGGACCTCGCGCGCCAGCAGGCGCCTGTGCCACTGAGCAATATCACTGGCCCTTTTTTCGTATGTGGGTTCCGGGATTCGAACTCGGGCCCTCACGCTGCAATTCAATGTGCAGATCAAGGGCAAAGCCATTTATTCCTTCACAGAAATTTAAGTTTCAGGTAAAACTCACAGTACTTCCTCATATGAGTCAGATTGTTCTGGTCTCTTACAACATGGATGCAGCCCACACGAGTGGAGATTAACACACGTGGTAATACTGAATGGTGACAATGCCTCACAAACACAGACAGGTGTCTCACAGTGGGTACACAATGAAAGAATGAATATCCTTAGGAAGAAAATGTGTCTTTTGCTTAAATAAATACAGTAGCACTTTTCTTCAGTGGCCATTTTGTCATAATAAACAAGTCTCCTGTTGCTTGAATTTTACTGTTCCTTTTCTCCAGGGAAATGGAGAAAAAAGGTTTGTATGTCTCCTTCAGCTACCTCCCAGCTTTCCTTACAGTCTCAGCATTCTCTTCTTCCTTGACCACAGTTCAGAAACAGAATGCTGGCTCTAGCTTAGACACTTCCCTCTGGCCTTTTGGGTAAAACCTTTCAGACTCTACAAAATGGCCTCAGCATCCTTGAGTTGAAGAACACTAGCTTGTCACAAGAGCGCTGGGTTTCTGCCAACAGGATCTCATCTCTGTGTTTGTTGATGCAATCATATGAAGAAGGAAGTTAGATATAAAAGCCTTCGTGCATTTAAAAAATTCTAGGATATTTTTCTTAGCTATGAATTCTCAGATGCTATTACCAGACATTCCTGATCCACTGCTTCAGGGAATGTGGGAAGAAAAGTCAAGGAAGAAGATAGATCAGATATACGTAAAGTCTGCCAAAGGTTGGGTTCTCCAGCAGTAGGTCATAAACTGAAGTTGGGTGTAGGGTGCTAACTGGGGATAATTATCTGTGAAAAGAAGGAGAAAGAAGGAGGATTAGACAGAGAAAGAAGATGAAATGCTATGCAGCCCTAACAAATCCTTTGGCGCCAGAAGCAAATTCTGGAGAGAAACTTGCCTGCCAGTGCCCTCATCCTAAAATGGCCTGGTCCTGATGCCCTCACCTCACTCAGTCACTGGATGGCAGTCAAACAAGGTGGTTTTGCCAGCTGTACGTAGCCAACAGCTGGAGGCAGTCTGCCCTCCGTATTCGCACAGTCAGTCAGCAAGTCCTCGAAGGACAATCTGGGCAGCTCACCTCCATGTCTGCTGCAGGCTTAAGGGACCACTCCTATACAGTCCAAGCTTGTTGAGCAAGTGACACAGAACCTGGAGCCAGAACTAAAGACAAAAATGGATTTGACTCGTCCCTCCAGAAAGAAAGTAGCTCATCAACCATAAGGCTCTGGGGAAAAATATGCAGTATGCTTTTTTTTCTGTCTGTCAAAAGAGGACAGAAATAAAGCCCGGGTATGAGTAAGGAGGAGAGTGTTTATAGAATTTAGCCCAAACCTACCTAGTATTGGTATTTTTAGTATTTTTGCCATAAAGCAAAACAAGTAAAAAATTTTAAGTGTTTCAAACTAGTGTTAAACTCAATCGTCACTAAAGGTAGGAAAACAAGATCTCTCGGCCTGAATCCAGTATTAATGAGGAGGGACACTGTCAGATTCAAGAGTCTACCTGTTTCCTCTGAAAGCTGTGGACAAAAGCCCCTCGTATGTTTTATGCATATTTTATGGACACTGCAATCTTTCATATTAGCCTGTGAATATGGGCCCACATATAGATATTGTGAATTATACATATTTTGGCAAATATTATACCAGTCAAATTCTAATTCATAACTAAATTATAAAAGTATTAGTGATATTTTCTCTAACAGTAGTATGTTTGAATATAATTTATTAATAAATTATTTTCTTACATACGACCAGAATTACTTGTTCTTTACTAACGTGGTATTCAACTTTCATGGAATAAACACAAATCTTTACACGCAAGCATGCAACTCTCAACAAACTAATTTTAAAATTTTAAGAACTTGACAATGAAAAACTTTCAACTACTCCAAATGCAAGCACTGATATTTACTGTACCTGTTGTTGAACTAAATTTTGCCATCATTACTATACATGTCAATTCAGCTTTAAAGAGATCATAGGATGACCTGGTAAGCTTTGAGCATAGAAAATGAGAGGCAAATACCCTTTCTAGATAGTATCAGCCTCTAGGTAGTGTTAATGATGCATCAGTTATGTGTGAAGGGTGTTCATCATCACAGGAGTTTCATACCATTAGTGTTTATAATAGGAGTGCATAATAATCATTGGCATAGCTCAGAGTCTCAGGTTGGAGCAAATCGTTCCCCTAGCATCCTCACTAACGCACATTTCAAGACTCTCCATTACCCTTTGTATTAATAGGTATTCTAGAATATTTTTGGGAATGCATACCTAGTGTGTGTAGAAATGACCAAGAAGTGTTTGGGTTAGCATCTAAATCTTGCACCTACCGGGCAATAGCTTAACAAGTTTGGAGCCACAGTGGCTCTGTTGTAGGCATCAGGTAGAGTGATGCTTAGCACTGATGGGAGCGTATCTATTTATTCACAGCTGTTGGGTTCTTCTGATATATATGTAGAACTTCCAACACTTAAAGGAAAGCTTGGGTTCTAAGTCTTAATTATAGGTCAAAGACCCCCTCACCTCATTCATATGATGACATTCCAGCCCCAGTGTTCCAGAACAGGACTATATTTGGAGATTAGGTCTTTGAAGGGGAGGTGGAATTATAATGAAGCCACTCCAGGTTAGATCCCAGAACAGTATAACTGGTGCCTTCATAAGAGGAAGACATCAGAAACACACACAGAGAAAAGGTCATGTAATGACAAAAGCTGTCAGTCTGCAAGCTGAGAAAAGAGGCCTCAGCAAAGACTAAACCAGCCCATGTATTGTTTTTAGACTTCTGGCTTCAAATACAGCAAGAAAATAAACTTCTGTTGTTTAAGCCTTCCAATCTGTGGTATTTTGTTATGGCAGGACTAGCAAACTACAGGGCTGTCTCGGTTCAGAATTCGTGCTTGCAATTTTGTTGCAACAAGAATCGTAGAAGGAATTCTGCAACCAGAATCGTGGAAAGAATTAAGTTCATGAACCAAGGTAGCACTGTAATACAAATTCGTTCCTCTTGGCTTGTATGACACAGATTGGGTTGTATGTTACAGTGATAGCCACCTTCCAACCAAGTAAATATTGACCAGAATGCAGGCACAAGAACAATCATTCAGCTTGTGCAATAAGCTGAAAGATTATGGGCTCTTAAAAATTTTTACTGAAATGGTTACAAGACGTAGATGAGACAGCTCTCCCTTAGCAGGATTCAGCTAGATTTCTACTTGGAGTCTAGAACAAAAATCTTCCAATCAGAGGCTGTTGTAGGAATTGGGTGGAACCCTCAGCTTGAAGTTCTGTTACAATGGGTAAATATATTAGGGCTGGCTAGATTTTTTCATTTTGTTCATGAAAGAGTAAACATACTGTACAGTATTTCTGGCCAACCTAAATTTTGAACACTACTTATATTGTGATAAAAATTTCTAATATTTAGTATACTAGTTAGCTCAACCCTCATTTCTAGATATGAATTTGTGGTTTGATTCCTTGAAATGCAAACTCAGTACCTGATTTTGGTATCCTTAGGTCTTAGAGTAAAACTGACAAATCCATATATATCACATATAATACAGCTTATAATGAAGATTTTTATTTTATTAATTTAATTATCTTTTAAAATTTGACGTAATTTCAGACTGTCCAAAAAATTGCAAGAGCAATGCAAAAAATTTCCTGGATACCCATAACTTTCAGCCATATTAACTTTTTCTCCCTCTCTCTCTCTCTCTTTTTTTTTTTTTTTTTTTTTTTTTTTTTTTTTGTTGTTGCTGAAACAGGATCTCGCTATGTAGTGCAGGCTAGCTTTGAAATCACGGCAATCCTCCTGGCTCAGCCTCCTGAGTACAGGCATGTGCCACCACTTGTTCTTATTCTTACTCTCTCCTACCTCAAAATATTTCATGGGATATTTTCAAAACCAAGACACAGTCTTCATAACCACAGTGAAATAATTAAAATCTGGAAATCAACATTTGGAAATGATGATTTCTTTTTTTTTTTTTTTTTTTTTTTTTTTTTGTGGGTACCGGGGGGACGACCTCAGGACCTCGCGCGCCAGCAGGCGCCCGTGCCACTGAGCGATATCACCGGCCCCTTTTTCGTATGTGGGTTCCGGGAGTCGAACTCGGGCCTTCGCGCTTGCAAGGCAGGCGCTTAAGCCGCTGAGCCGTCTCACCGGCCCGGAAATGATGATTTCTAATTGCTCATTCCTTCTACAGTTTTCAGTTGTTTTTTTTTTAATGCAAAAGAAGAGAGAGCATTCTTCTCCTTTCTATATATCTGTATAATTAGGAACTCAGGAATTCTTACAATACCCATTAAGTTCTATTCTCTCCTTGTCCTAATTTATTTTGATGTTCAAATTGTTCAGAGCTTGCCAGTGGAAGGCTTCTTTCACACTAGGTCCTGTGTCTTTTTAACATGTTTTTGTTATTCTTTGAGCACATCCTTTTTTTCTTACATAATATATTTCAGTATCATCTTGTACACACACTCATATACATACACACTCACATATGCATTTCTAAATCTATATGTTGAAGTAAATTGTGAACAATATAAAAGGCCATTTGCCTGGAACAACCAAAGCAGGGTCCTTACAGGTTTTCTAAGCCCTGATGGTTCCCACTCAGCTCTTCCTCTGCATGTTACCATCAGAGTGACTTTGCTCCTGCACAAGAAAAGCTTTTGTTTCTCTTTCTCTCTTCTTTATAAACCATTTAGTACCGGTTGTGTCAAAATTCCAATTATTAACAAGAGGAGAACTGGCTCACCTTTACTTTTGGACCGTGCCAATTAGTTCTCAAAAGTTCTTTTGATGTTACATGATGCAAAGAAGTTGCCATTTTTTTCCCCAAATGTTTGAATCATTTTAATGTAGCAATTGAAAGGGTGTGGGCAGGGCCTGGCGGCAATTGTGGTTGGTTTCCCATCATAAAGCAAATTGAACGCTCACCTTCCAATATTTATTATCTAGTTTTACAGATGACAGAATGGAGAGATTAAATAACTTGTTCAAATACCCTCAACTAGTAAATAATGGATACTAGATTCAACTCCAGGTTTTGATTCTATAGCCCAGCAACACTCAACTCACCATCAAGTTAAAAGGTTCACAAGAATTTGGAGAATTTAGAGGGTCTATTAACAACTAACTGATTTTTGTGGATTTTGTTTTGTTTTGTTTTTGTTATTGTTTTTCATTTTGTTGCTCATTTTTACATTTTCACTTTTTCTTTTATGAATGTACATTATTCTGGAATTTTCCAAAGGTTACATGACCAGTGGTGATGATGGCGTCATACTGATGACTAATGGTATGTATACTCACATATTCCAACATTTTCTATTACAGTAGCTTTAGAGAATGAATATGTGTATTTTCAGATATGAACTGAGTTTTTCTCATTACTTTTACCAACCATTTACTACCTATCTTTATTAAATATAACATTTGTGAAGCCTTTTAGTTATCTATGTGTCATTACCTTCAAATCTAAAAATTAATTTTTTCCTTTCTTCTTTCTTTTGTTATAAATACTAATATAAATGGCATATATATGTATGTACATTATACATATACATAGTATATGTACATATTTTGTGGTCTATTTTATGATAATATATTTCTAAATTTCTCTGTTTCACTTTGATACGTGTAATTCACACATAAAAATGCTCTTTTGTGTCCTCAGTAATTTTTAAGTGTATAGTAATCCTGAGACCAAAATGCTAGACAACCACTAATCTAGATCATGTCTTTTTAGGATGCAAATGTTACATTTATTTTCAAATTTATAGTTTCTTCCCTTTGCCTGTGAGACAATCATAATCTTTGACTTAAAATGAAACTGTTCTAGAATAAACATTTCATTTCAGGGGGAAAATTAAGAGGAAAGAAGAACATGTAAGGGCAGCATCAAGAATGTAAAGGGAAGGGCTAGTTAAGTTAGTAGTCTACATGCAATAGACTGCATAGCTGAAGGGTAGCTTCCCTTTGCTTAGAGCTGCCTGTCCTTACTTCCTTAGGCCAAGGACAGAGAAGCATTTGCACCAATTAGATTGCCACGCTAAGGGAAGGGACCATTCAGGGCTCTGGCTGGGGATTGATAAGCTTTCATCTAATTTTCCAAGAGGCAAATGAGCCTACCTTACTGCTGTTGTATGATCCAATATAAGCCAAGGACCTCAAATAACATTTTAGAAAGCAGCAGTATTTATAAGTTTAAATGGCCAACTGCATATGGAGTGACTATTTGATAATGAGCAGAGGAGGATAGGCTTTGCCTTTGGCCATACTTTGTGCATCTTAGCTTTAAGATAGACACCTTGAAACACTGTCACTTTACAGGTGGTCTGTTCTGTGGGAGAAGGGATGTCCATGGAAGCCCACTGCATTTAGATAGCAAAAAGCCTGACACTAACCTATTCTGATGAGTTTAGTATAAACGAAGCAGATAGATCAGATTGTTTCCCTTATCCTTATACCCTTATATTCTAAAAAAGCACCTTCCTTATTTTTATTTTCTCCTCTCTCTCCTTCCCTCCCTCCCTCCCCCTTCCTTCCTTCCTTCTCTCCCTCCTTCCTTCCTTGCCTCCCTCCTTCCTTCCTTCCCTCCTTCCTTCCTTCCTTCCTTCCTTCCTTCCTTCCTTCCTTCTCTCATTTTATATTAGGAGAAAAGTCTGCTTGGCCAAAAATCATTTTCCCAAGTGCCAAGCATTTGCAAGCCCCTTAATTTATAAACAAAGGACAAACCATTGTAAGTCTAGTTCAGCTAATTCTGCTAGCACCACACCTGCCACAAAGAAACCACTAGTGGCCTTCTAACTCTCCCAGCAATAGGGCAACTTTATGTATTTGTCCCCTATTTTTCCCATTCCCAAACAATTAACAAATAGAAAAGTTCTTATTTGCCTTCTTATTTGCATTCCAAATATGCAGTCTTGGCTTCCAAAACTGGTGAATACTTGGCACCAGCTGAAAAGTGCTGCAGAATTCTTGGGGTACAATGAGTTTACACTGGCCAGTATGCCAACATATGTCAAACTTGGACAGGAAGCCAGTTAATTCCATTGTACCCCCTGTTCCCAGCCTCTGGACTTTTCCTTTCTCCCGCATTTGCTTCTCCTCTCAAATTTATTACATCCATGTAATCATCTTCCCAGAAATATAAGAAAGAACAAGAATGGTTTGTGAAGGAGAATCACTAATAATTCATACACAGGTTACCTGAAGTCTCTTCTTCCATCAAATTTTCACGCAATTCATCCATGTTAAGTCTGTTGTGATTGTGAAACATAGAAAGATTTCAGTTACTTTTCCTCTCCAGTGTACATAGGGCCATGTCTTCGGAGTTGTGGTTGGGAAAGTGTTTTTATCTTTGGTGAAATTGGCACCAGAGGCTCTAATAACTTCCCTGGAAACCACTTTAGAGTAAAAGATCTATTCCTGGTAAAGACTCGACTTAGTTCTAATTTAAATCCTATCCTAACCTCTCCTCTTTAAGCATTGCTTAAATCTCATCTAAGCCAATTCCAATCTTTAAGAAATTTTCAGAAGGATCATCTGCACATAGTATGTCAAAATATGAGTAGTTGCAATGATCAAGTAACCAGTAGTCATGAGCATTCAAGCCACACCTCTGAGTGTCCAGCTGTATACAAAATATTCTTAAAGCCCTCTAACATTAGTTAGCAATGTTTTCCATTCAAGGGCAGCAGTGGAAATGAGAACACTCATTTTTACTTTCAAATGGCCTTTGTTACTGGTAGAAAATATTTTTAATTTCTTGATGAGAGAGAAGGTCAACAAATGATTATATTTGTCAGAATAAAATGCACAATGGTTGCAGGAAGAGTAGGAACAATAGAAGTAGTAGTTTCAAAAACAATTGATTCTTGGTAGACACTACTTAGAAATTAACAAAAACTATTCCCACTCCCTTTCCGTTGCTACACTCCCTAAAGTTCAGAAAGCCAAACATTTCCCTTCTCCAGGCTTCCCTGTAATTAGGGGCTGCCATACACTGCTTTTTTAGTCCATGACATGTAAAGAAAGTTTTCAAAAGACTTAGGGAAACCCCTGGACAAAATTTTCTTCCTTGGTATAAAAAAACAATGAAAACTGAGACTCATGTAAAATTTCCTTTGTCCCATAGCCTTAAATGCTAACATTCTGGCTAGAAAGTGAAACGGCTATACTGTAACCATGAAAGAAAAAATTTTAAAAATGGCAGCAGAGCCAGACCTAACCTTGATAAGCCAGAGCAACCAGGCTGGCTGCCACCTCTCTCTCTTTGCATTCCTTGTTAGGTGATGTGATGGTTGACTGACTATGTCAACTTAAATAAGGGATGTTCAACTAAACTGGCTCAGCAATTCCACACTCTAGGGTGTGCAAGACCCACCCTAGGGCGGCTCCTCACCTGGGTGTTATAAAAGGGAAATGAAGAAGGACGAATCTGCTTCTGTCTCTGTTGCTTTCATCTTGGGCATCATCTCCTGGCTTCCAGGTCAGACTCTTTGGCTTCCAGGGCAGATCCTTTAGCCTTCCAGCATAGACTCTTCAGCCTTCCATCGCAGACCCATTGGCCTCCTGATACAGACTCACAAGGAACACTGCAGTGAGCTCCAGACCTTCAACTGAATCTTTTGGTCTCTGGTGTCCAGACAGAGCCTCTGCACTCATCCTCATCCAACTCTGTGGGGGGCCATTGTAAGCCAATCTTGTAAATTCATATATATTTGTATATCTTTAGGTTATATTGGTTTCTCTAGTAAACACTGATACAGGCAAGAAAGAAAAACACCAATTCTGTTTAATCAGTTTGCTGTCCTGAACTTTAGATTTCATGTGCATTGTAGTGGAGGATAAAGGTACATATTTTGCAGAAGTCAGTGTAATCATTTTTTCTTTTAAGTCTGAGATTCACGGACTTAAAATTCCACACTTACGTAAAGAATGCATCGTTAGGGAAGGACAGTGAATTCGTTTTCATTCTCAGTCATATAAGGTGTGATCAAAAAATACAGTGTGTTTAAATTAAAAAATATTATAGTCAAAGACATGTTGCCATTAATCCCCTTTAGTATAGTCCTCCTTACCTTGAACACATTTATCTAGCTCTTGCCACTTTCTGAAGCTGTTCTGGATGTCCTCTTTCATGAACATCTTTACTTGCGCTCTTGTGGCTGCCTTAATGTCCTGAACTGATGCAGAACATTTATCTTTTGTAGTCATTTTGACTTTGAGGAAATGCTAGAAGTCTCGTGGTGCCAGATCTGGTGGAAAAGGTGGATGAGGACACACTGTAATGTTTTTACAAGCCTACCTTTCCATTGGATGGCACTTGGCAGCAGCATTCATTGTATTTTTTATCATACCTTCTAAAGACACTCACCAAAAAGGACTTCAAGTAGTGCTTTGGAAAGCGGTAAATGATAGGATAAGTTTGTTCAAAGTGAGAGGGAGTATTTTGAGAGAGATTAATTGTAATGTGTCTTTTACTGTAATAAATTTTTAAATTGAACATTCACCATATTTTTCAAACACCCCTTATACATAGTAATGGTGTATCTAAATTCACTGAGTAATCTTGTAGCTTTTGGAAGTACACAAAAGACCTAGCCCTTAAGGAGTTTATAAATTTCTTAAATGACTCTTTCATGAGGTTGCCTAATTCCTGATTCAACACCACAGAGAATAAAACAAAAAATTATTAAACCATTAATTGCTAATTTACAAGATACTCAAGGCCAGTTCTGAAAGATTTTAAAAATAATCTTTAAGATCTATTAAGTGCTTGCTACTTTCCAAGCACTATTCTAAGTATTTTATATTAAGTAAGTAACTAAACCCTAGGACAACTCTGAGTAAATATATTACCTTCCACATTTCACTCATGGTAAAATTGAGGTGTGATGGAGTTACAAGTGTTGATAGAATTCACAGATGGTAAGTGGCAGAGCCAATATTGAATCCAGGCCCCCTGGCTTAGATCCACTGCTCTCCTGGGAACTGCAAAATGTCAGATCACTTATTTCTAACCCCTATTCTGTTGCTTATCTTGTTCTGTGACCTTGGGTGCAGCCTTTATACACTGGCTTCCTTATCTTTAAAATGAGGATAATAGTTACCCAACAGGGTTGTTTCAAAAATTAAATCAATATTATATGTAAAACTCCTGGTGCAGTAACTGGCGCATAGTGGAGGAATGATAGCTCTTCCCTGTTACTAGTCTGATGGGATGTGCTCTTTCCTCTAATGCAGGGAGGCGAGGTCCCTGGAATGTGTTGTAGATCATGAAATACAAGTCAGGCCCCCAAAATAGGCAAGGAATTTTGGAAAAATTATGTCTAGGCTACTGTTTCAAACTAGGCAAGATTAAAGTCATGCTAACTCAGGAGACAACTTTCCCTGAAAAAAAGTCAATGTTTATCTTAGTGAGAATGAGTGTTAGGAAAACTAGCAGGGAAATTAGTGAGAGTTCATACAGGTGGAGGGACTGAATAGAGAATGTGTCATGACTCATTTATGAGACAGTACTTACTAAATGCTCACCACATGTCATATTTGTTCTGAATGCCCCCCCCATAGTTTAAGGTGCTGGTTAATCAGGATTGTGTAAAGAAGGCTCTTGCCAAGGAGAGATGTCCCACTGTTCTCCTAAAGCAGAAAATGCTGGGGAAGGCAGTGATGGTGGGGTAGGTAAACCAGTAAATTTCATTAATTTTGTTTGTTAAATAAGATAGCCATTTGCACCATAAAATGCTGAGAGAGTGAAACAAGATGGATGATCTTGATATAAAGGAATGAATTTCTGCACAAGCCTAAGATGTTTCTCAGGAGACAAGTAGAGATAAGTCATAATACTGGGTGGCTGAGGACACACATGGGGCCTCAGAGAGAGTGTGTTTGAGAGAAAGATCCCACAAATGGCAAGGGAAACCCAGGACATTTGAATACATTACTTGTCTCACGATGTAACTATGTGTCCCAATCAGAATGGTTCTGAGGATCCCCAAGTGCTAATTCATTCAGAAAAGACACATTTCCCTGGGCCACCTTATGAAGATATTCCTGTGCTAAAGTGCATTGCTTGAAACCAGACCTTGTTTATAAAGAGATATGAAAGGAATGGCTGAGCCAGTGCAAATGGTTCACATTTGTATTCAATCAATTCATGTTTCTAACTTTTGCCTTCCTGTGGCTAATGGGAAGAGACACAGCTCTTTCTTCTCCCAATCCTCGCATTGGGGAAGCTTCAATTATTTAAACAGTAATCAACTCTGAACAGAGAACAACTTCATTTAATAGATGAACAAAGGCTAACATAGGCCTTATGGCAACAAGTCATAGTACCACTTAAATAGAGACCAAATTCCTCTTTCCACTCCAGGAAAAGAGTGCATAACTAGTGGGGACCACTTTTCTCCCAAGGCTTTCTTGCTTCTGTGTAAGCCTGCACCTGTATCCTGGTATTGTCTCTTACTCGAGATATAAAGTTTTGGGTTATTTCTTTTGTTTTTACTGAAGCTCTACTGCGTCTTTGCTCCTATAGCTCAATTACACTCCTCGGTTCAGGTTTTGCATTTAACTATTTGGGGGAGGAGTCTCTGTTCTAGCCTGTTTAGTTTTTTCTCTTTTTTCAAACTGAATCTGTCAACAAATGTATAGCCACTCACAACTGGGTGTCATCCATACAAATGTGATATTTATTCTATTTTTTAGGAAAAAAATTTAGATTGAAAATATTGGGCAGACAAGACCATACAGCTCATTTCTTGGCACTGAACATGCTGAGTATGAACTTTCTCATTAGTATAAATCTGTTAACCTCAACATCATGGATAATCAACAAGGAATTCGTCTATAGCATCTTTTTCTACACACTTCTTAGTCTTGACCCACAGAACATTACCAGCAATTCTGACAAATCTTAATTTAGATAAATATGTTCTTCTTATTTAGGTATCCAAGCAGCCATGCAATATTTGTTTATGAAGCACCTATCAGATCCTTTTATGAAACACTAGATTAATGAAAAGTATAAAATCTAGTGGCATAATAATTTTACCAAAAGTACAATGTCTCTCATCTGTCATCACTTATTTTTAGTGAATCCATGAAGGTTTCAATGTCCATAGACTTTTTCTTTTTCAAATGGGTAACTAAAAATTAATTTTGAATCTTCTAAGGCACAGATATGATGATTACCAACATGTAGTTTCCAGAATCCACATTTTTTGGTGTTTGCTTCCCAGACATTTGGCTATTTCCTGTTTTCTTATACCATTCCCCTTCCCATATTCTATAGAATTTTCTAAATAATAGTGAAAGTTCCACAAACATTTCATCCATTTTTCTGTGTGTTGCCATAAAGTCCACACAGAACCAGAGACTTGAGACCTTTGACACACTGACCTATGCTGTCAGAGTAATACTACAAAAATAGCACTTTTATATAACTAAAAATGTATTTCACTGGCATCCTATTACCCATTTTATCCATCTCATATTTCATTGGCTGACTTATAAGAAGTTCCAGAAATTGGTTTCTTCTTGCCTTTCCACATTATCCCTACTATTTCCCTATTCTCTCTTCCCACGTAGTCAAGCTGGCTCCCAATGTCCGTTTCTAGTTCTAAGCCTCTTCTCATACTTTTTTCTCATCATTAAAATGTATGCATCCCCTTTTTTTCTCTACTTAAATATCAACACTTGAAATTTTTTCTCCTTCATGAAGTCATCACCTGCTATTAACATCCCACTTCGATTTATCCCTTCCAAAACCGATTAGTTGCTGGCTATATGGTTCAACAATTTTCTAATTGTTTCATCTATATAAGCCTTATTTTCTCAGTTACATGATAAATGTCTCAAAATGTCATTGTTTTGCTCCCTGTGCCTGATAGGGGTTGAGTATATATTCTACTTGGTACAATAGCTTAATTGATGTACAATTAAGTACCAACTATCAGCCATGAAATCTAAAGAAAACATGAAAATACATCTTATCAAGATTCTTGGATGTTTTATAGATAACTTCATGTAGATTGTACCTTCAGATATTTACTTGACTGCAATTTCAGCTTTCACCCAGTGCTTTACACTGCATTTGACAGAGCCATTTCCATAACCCATTGAATCCCTTTTCTATCCTGGAACATAAAAACTCCCTCTGAAACAACTAATGGACGCTTTAATTCTAAAAGTGATATCCAAACAGGAGGATAAGTTCTATAAGCCCCAATAATTGTCTCGAAAATCAATGCATTCTTACAGTTTTTGAAATACAAACAGGCAAAGATAATAGAAACATTTTTCATTGGTAACTCAGGCCCACTTAGTTTATTGAAAAAAATTGCATATACATAATGTATATGTATAAACACATACATTGATAAAATTATACTCGTGTGTGTGTATGTATACTCTGGTATATAGTATGTTTGTTCAGTGAGCTCTTAATATAGAAAAGAACTTGATTCTCCATGAACCACGTACATTGGAGTCTGACAGCTGCAAACATAACCAATTGAAATAATTTCAAGTTACTCCAAATGTCCCACCATGAAGGCCTTGAGGTGACCTTGGCTGAGAGCTCCAGGCTATGCTCCATGTGCACTGCTGTGCCATGGGGGGTGATACGAGGTTACATGAAAAAGCAAACCGTACTGTGCTGGTGATCAAAAAAAAAAAAATCATTGAGTAACTTCAGAGATAGAATAATTTGAATTATGGATATTACAAACCATTAAAGACAGAAGAGTTCAGTGATGGTGATAACTGAGCTAGAAACTCCCGGAGAGCATTTTAAAGATCAGATGCTTTTCCAATCCAGCCAGCTTCTTTGCTGAATTGTCCTCCACAGCCCTCAGTACACTCGAGCTCACAGGTCACATCCTTAGATTAAAAACAGAAACATTTGTTTTTTCCTTGTTAACTGATGAAAAATGAATTGATGTCCAAATACTAGATTGACATTTTAATCTCCCTAACAAATGGTTCTGGTGGGGTTGGTTTTCCTTGTTTAGATAGTTGCTTGGGTGGTTGGATGGTAATTCAAGGGCATGATTAAACTAATCTTTTATGATGGTCAGCTATACCTTATTTCAAATCTTATTTCAATTTAGTGCTCTCAATTATCTTTTCCTGTTCTTTCCAGTGTATCTTACAACGTTCTATCTAGGTAGGAATTTAATTTTGTCTTCCACTGATGGAAATTAAGTTTCATTCTTATATTTTAATGTATTTGACTCAAAATCACATGGGGGCTCCAAATCACAAAACTCAGTAGGTAGGCCTTACCTTCATTCCTATGGCAAATTGAGATTTCCATTCCTCATGAATTAACAAAAAAATAGAATGGAGACAAATAGTGAAAATAGAAATGTATACCCATATGTGGAAACTAGAGATGGGTAAACTGGAGGTCACTAAAGCTACCCACATTTAGGGACACAGATCAGACTTAAGGTTGTGTGTGCGTGTGTGTGTCTGTGTGCGTGTGTGTGTGCATGTGTGTGTGTGTGTGTGAGAGAGAGAGAGAGGAGATAGGGTCAGGAAGATGGGAAAAAACTAACATATATCATGTACCTACTAAGTACCAACTATTATAGTCAATCTCAGTAATCACAGGTAATTTCTATCAACCTCTAAAAAAGATTACATTTACGTACTTGAGCCAGTCTAGTACTAAAACTAGTGAAAATGTTTGTCTATATGCCAACTAACCAGCTCCAATTTTGTCCTTTTTGAAATCCAAGAAAAGTTTTCTTCATCTCAAAGCAAACTCAAATGCAGTGTGTGAGGTATTATTTTACAAATTACAGGTGAAGAAACAAAAGCTTACAGAGACTGACCAATTCTCCCAAGGTCCAAATAACTAGTTAGCAGTGAAATTAAGCATTTTGCTTAGTTTCTGTCAGACTAAAAACTATTCTTTCTAGTAAATTATGGTGACTTTAAAGGCAATTATTCAGAAAAAACACAAATAGAGGTTGAAGTAGAAACAAGAGAATAAAATCTTGAGGGAGAAGGACAAAAACAAACAAAAAAACAAACCCAACACTAATATCCTCTGAAAAAGGAAACATAATAAGGCAAGCAGAGGATGTTCAGATGGAATGAACAGTGGCATAGAAAAATTTGTCTTAAAATCTCAAGTAATACTTATTTCTGATATATTTATAAGCCAAGTAAAATAGGTCAATTTTTCATTTAAATAAATGCATGGAGATAGCTAATTTTAGTAGAACAATAAAGATATGCTATTTTTCTTAAAAAGAAGACCCTGGGATCTGTTTTGACAATTTAATTCACTGCGCCACAATAAGAATAGTCTATTTCATATCTAGATCTGGTTTGCCTTCATACAGTTTTTTAGATAAATTGCATTTAACTCCAGCAAATTGCTGTTGTTTTCAGAAGGAGTTGGACTGGTTTTCACACTTTTCAACTACTTCTTTTAGTATCAGAAATATACTCCAGTGGCCTTAAGATATGTTACCTGCACTTTTGCCCACCTGGAACACTGCAAGATAAAGTCAAGCTTTAGTGTTTCAAATCCTTAAGGAGTGTAGAATAATATTTCAGGAATTGTGTTATGATCCAGATACAACCATGGAAACATAGTCCGCAAACCTCCATGAAGGCTATCGTGTTTGAAATATAAAGCTCAAAAAATCAGCCCCTAAAATGCATTAGACCTACCTGGAGTCCAGAAATTCTCCCTCAGGTTGATGCCAAGCCCTTACTCAAGAAGTGTCTAAGTCCTTTGTTGGTAAGAGGGGAAGAATCTCAGGAATTTTCCTCCCTGGATTTAATATCCCCGGATTTAAAATGTAAGTATTAGAAGCTGAGCCCTCAAACATCTCCCTTCATTTCTTGACATCTTTATGACAATGTATGGTGCAGTACCTCACTTTGCTGCAATTACTGAACAGACAGCACTGTAGGCAATGTAAGTTGCTCTTAAGTGCAGCAATCCATTCTGAAGAGATGTACAAACATAAAATCTCAATCGTGGCAGGCTTCTATGAAACCTGAGCATTATCTGTGAATTTTCTCTCTCCTTTTTAATTGTTCTGTTAGCTCACCTCTAGAACCTGGTGGTCTAATTTACTAATTAATAACTGCTATTACTTAGTGAATTGAAAACTGAAATTACTGCCTGCCTTAAACATAATAAAAACTGGCAATCCATTCAGAATTTTGTGAGGGGCTGCTTCATTCATTGCACAGTCCTGGCAGCTGGGTAGATGTCATTGTCTGTTCAGTACATGGCCCTGGTTTCAGATGGGATGGAGGAGAGGCAGGAGATTGTCTTTCCGGCACATTTAGACTAGAAGAAGAAACAGTGTGTCGTGCAATATATACCTGTAGGGTTTGAATTTTCTTTCAGCTGAAAATTGTATGTTTTAGAAATGTTCCCTTGTCTTCTTCATTTGTTCTTGGTCTTCCCAAGCCTCACTTCATAACTCAGCAAGAGATTTCTAACCTCAGGTTAGTCTTTTTTAGTTGCTAAATGAAAAGTTTTTAAAGAGAAATGGATGCTGTAAGTTCATTGTCTCTTAATGAAATCAAATCAATTAGTAACTAGCTTAAGTGTAGGAGACATTAAGCAGGTATTACTGCCATCAGCATTTTTCCCTTTTGTAGGTGTCGTCACAGTTGGCCAAGTCAAACCTATTTAAAGCAACAAAGTGTGTACTTCAAGTTGATCCTTCCCTTCCTTACAGTCATTCCCTTTATTGGTGCTGGTATGATTTCTCACTGCCTTAATCTATGTTAACTTTCAATTGTCATTACAATATATTTGCATGTTTATACATATTTGTTTTATTTGGAAGTCTTATGTCTACCATGTCAAACACAAACAGAAAACCTAGGATTGCAGCCATACAAAAGTCCTATCCCAGCTCATTTTCTAACAGGGAAACCAAAATACGAAGCTATATGAAGAGCATTGTGAAAAATATACCTAAGGTACCCAAGAGCTTCCTAAAGAACAAAATACTTGGGCTGGGGATATAGCTCAGCGTCACAAGCACCTGCCTGGCAAGTGCAAGGCCCTGAGTTTGATTCCCGGTACCAAAAAGAAACCAAAAAAACAAAAAACAAAAAAAACCCCCAAAAAAACCAAAATACCTTTAAAAATGTTTGAAATTTGTCAAGTTCTGAAAGACTATAATTACAAAGAGAAAAGATCATTGACCCTCAAAACATATAATCTCAAACAAATTCTCTAAAACCCATGATGAGGGGAGGGTTCCCATGGAGGTAGCAAGTCACTGTAAGAAAGCAGATACGGTGGGCTAGGAGGAGGTACCTAAGTGTGTAGCAGGCTTAGTGTGGATCATTACTCAGTCTTAACAGATAACCAACAAAAATGGCAGTTAATTATTATGCATGTCTCAATTATCTGTTTCATACAACGCTACTGAAGAGTCAGTTTTTCATGGTGGAGTTCTTTTCCCATTTTGTAAAGTTTTTGTGGTATCCCTTAAATTAATCTCATTCACCTAATCAAACAATCATCTTTTTTTTTTTTTGTACTGAGGATTGAACCCAGGCCCTTTGCACTGAGCTACATCCACAGTCCATTTTTTAATTTTGTTTGGAGACAGGGTCTCACTAAGTCACTAACTTGCCCAAGATGGATTTGAACTTGCAGTCCTCTTGAATCAGCCTCCCAGAGTGCTGAGATTGCAGGCACGTATTAATTATCTATTAATTTTTCAATATCCTGGGTGTGTCATCTATAGGAGATACTGCTCTATTCTTACTCTGGATTAGGAATACCAAACAGCAGCCATCAGAAAATGCTCCGTAAGAAAGCCCTTCAAACTTGACTCATCAACGTCTTGTAACACATTGTATTGAGAAAAATGCAAACTCTCATGGACAAGTCACAATTTGTTCATCTATTTTAGTCCAACTTTAACCTCCCTCTGGGCATTTCTAATTAAATGAATACAAAACAAGGCAAGCAGAATACTAACAGGACAAATGCTCAGTCTGACATCTTTAGCCACAGAAAGCCATAAGTTAAAGTCAAGCCTTAAAAACTGCATTTTTTTGTCACTAATCCAATAGATGCTGACACCACTAGATTCTAGCTACTCCTTGTTTTCAAATGTAACACTACATAATATTAACCATGAAGTAAATTATAATTTAAATTTTAGATCTCTATCAGGTCCAGGTACCATTGTAGATCTAAGTACTATTTCCTTAAATTTGCTTTGGGGTGGGCCGGTGAGATGGCTCAGCGGCTTAAGCGCCTGCCCGGCAAGCGCGAGGGCCCGAGTTCGACTCCCGGATCCCACATAAGAAAAAGGGACCGGTGATATTGCTCAGAGGCACGGGCGCCTGCTGGCGCGCGAGGTCCTGAGGTCGACCCCCCGGTACCCACAAAAAAAAAAAAAAAAAAAAAAAAATTTGCTTTGGGGTAGCTAAATTAAGAAGAACTGACAGAATAAGTCATTAAGATCTCTTCCCCTTCTGAAAGATGTTTTTTTATTCTCAAAATGCTAATTCAGTGAAATCACTGCAAGCTGGACAGTGGATTTGTTACAGAAGGTACAGAAATTTTAAACAACGAAGAGAGTCTAGATCAGGAGTTGGCAAACTACGCACATAGGCCAAATCTGACCTATAACCTATTCTTACAAATAAATTTATTAAAATATAGCCATATCCATAGTCATTTGCATATTATGGAAGGGTCAAATGGCAGAGTTTGGTAGTTGAACAGACGCTATAATTTATATTTTTAAAAAATTGCTGATCCTTGGTACAGACCAATAATATCTTATTTGCAATGCCCAATATCTAAACTTTTTAAAAATGTTTTTATGGTAGCAAAACATGAACTGATCATAAATCTTTTGATAGCAATGGAATAAACTTACTTGAATTGATATGAGATTAATTATTCTTTTTATTTATCCCACTGAGAATATCTATATGATTCACTACAGAAATACTGATTACAGGAGCTGTCCTAAAACCCACTGAAGGTGTCATGATACAGATAGCACATTCAGTGTACAACTCTCTAAATTCTAAAACATTCTTAATTCTGAAAAATAACTTACTCCAAGGGTTTTAGATTAGGTTCAGTGGATCAAAGATACCCAAACTCTGGGATAAAAGGACATTTTTGAAAATCATTGAACATTCTCCACAGTGTCGTGTATTGAAAGTGGGAGTGAGAAGGCCATGAATGGTAATTGCCAGGGAGATTTCAATGGTGTGTATTTTGTGTTAAAGGTATGGACAAAGTGTGCAACAGTGAACAGCAATATCACTGATATTAAAAAAGGGATAGTAATGGGTATCTGAATGCTAGAATATATTTGGAATATTACCTCTAGTATTATTATTATTATTATTATTTTTTTTTTTTTTTGTGGGTACCGGGGGGACGACCTCAGGACCTCGCGCGCCAACAGGCACCCGTGCCGCTGAGCGATATCACCGGCCCCTTTTTTTTTTTGGTATGTGGGATCCGGGAGTCGAACTCGGGCCTTCGCGCTTGCAAGGCAGGCGCTTACGCCGCTGAGCCATCTCACCGGCCCATCTAGTATTATTTTTCAAAGGGCCACACTTACTTTCTAGAATCCTGCAGTATTTACTTCTAGTTACTTAAAAACTGCATTCTTCTAGGATTAATAACTTTACAACATGAGGAAATGTTTCCTCTAAGTAACTCATGGATGTTAGAAAATGAGCAAAGGACAGATGAAAAATCTTGCATTGCAAAATTAAATCTAGTCTCTTCCTAAATGTGAATCCTGGACAGATCAAGAAGGTGCTGTTTCTAAAGAAAGAGTTAACATTGGTGCCTGTGTTCACAATGTGTCCTCCTCATCACCTCTAAGACAAAAAGCTTAGCCGGCAGTACAGTGATGGTACTTTATGGCAGGTAAAGGCAATGGACATAAAATCATAATATGTCTGAATAGGTGCACAAAGTAAGTAGCAGCCTGAGTCATCAGAAACCACAGAAGGAGATATTTGACACAGAATATTATTATTTCAGAAAGACCATTTCACATCACTCGTAGTGTGTTGTGAAGGCCCTGAAGCAAACAATGGGGTCAGAGAAGCTCAGAGCATAGCCTCAGTATTTTTGATATACATTAAGGTGAAAGGTGTGGGCCAGTGAGATAGCTCAGCGGCACAAGCACCTGCTGGCAAGCACGAGGTCCTGAGTTCGACCCCTGGTACCCACATAAAAAAATAAATAAATAAAAATAAAGTGAAAGGTGTTTAGAAAAATAAGTCAACATCAAAATTTGTTTCTTTAAACAGCAGGGATATACAAGAATTCACATTGTTGGTAACTGTACATCCATGTGTGTGATTATGGGTGGAACGAATGGGGATTTGGTTGCTTCAGCAGTAGTATTGACTTTGGCAAATGGATCAACCATACTGCGATTTGGCACTACCAGCAGACATCACACCATTCCACATGGCCCTTAACTTGGTACTGCGTTCATAGTCTTTCCAAAGAATGTCTCCCTTCCTTCTCAGATCTCAAAAGTAATTAATGAGAAATACAGTCATATTTTTAAAATATGAAAGTTCAACCTCTAGTAGCATCACAAAGCCAAATTGATGTCATACAGAAGTGACACAAGCTACCATATTTGGGGAAGTCACATTGATTTTCCTGATTGTCAAAGAGGTTGCATGCCACATGGAATGAACAGTCAGACTAATTTGATGAACTGTCTGGGATAGCATACTTTGAAATTTAAGGAGAGACCTTCTTGCCAATGCTATTGCATCAATGTTATATGTAGTCAGATGTTAGCAAGATTTTCCCTCACTCTGCACTCTGTGTAAAATATATCTTAATGGCATTGTCTTCCAATGGTGTGTATGTGTGTATATGTGTTGTGTGTACACACATTTATGTCAAAAAGAAAAAAGAAAATTTTCAACATCAAAGCTCATGGTATAAATAAACTTTTCCTGTAAATGAACAAATAGTAAAATTTTAGATTTTGCAGGTAGTTTATAACAACTACTTAACTTTGCTGTTATAGCAGAAATGCAAAAATAGGCAATGTATCTATTAAAGAATGTGTGTTACCATAGTTTGTTAACCCCTCATCTAGTATATAGAGCTCTAGAGAACATGGAATTGAGGCCAGATATGTGACAAAGTATTTCTAAACTTAGTTCTCAACCATAATTTTGAAACTTAATGTTTGGTACAATTATGGTGATTGTTTATACCCTAGATATTTATATAATTTGGAATTTAAAAAAAATTGAAAAGGTCATAATTCTATCTGTGCATTTTCCAATGATTTCCTGTATGGTTGCTTTGGAACATTACTTTTCTGTAATCCTAATCTTAGATTACTTATGTCACCATTTGTTATTAATTTCCAGGATTCACAGACAGAAAGACACACCAAATACTTAGGAAATTAAAGTTGGGCAGTTTTAACAAAGGGAGATTAAACGATCTTAAATAGAAGAAATATAACGTCAGGATTATCTTCATAATTTAAAGCACAGATGCTAACATGTTTAGATGTTATCAATTTGAACAGATTAGCGGATGATAGATTATTAGTTTAGATGTGTGTGTACACAAACATATGTTCTAGCTCTCTTCTAAAAGGAATCAGAATCAATTACACCCCAGTGACAGTGAGCATACTTAGAGCCCAGACCTTGTTTTAAATCTATTCTCCAGGTAAAGAAGGATGAATCCTTGAAGAAGTAGATAATTTCAGAGCGGAGACCTAGAAAGTACAAGATAATTCTGGGATATCATTTGTACAAGACATAAAAACGTACTCAAGAAATAATGGAATATGTCGAGAGGACATAAAAGTAACTCAAAGTGGCCTCCATTGGTCAAATTTGACACAATATGTACAAAAAATAAATAATGATAGCATCGAGTTATCACTCATAGGCTCACATAAGAATCTGTGACTTTGATATAAATAAATGAATAAATAAATGGCAAGGAAGGGGAAGTCTTACATTCAGTAGAATTCCAATTCATGGATAAAGAAAGGGTTGAATTTTTAAATTAACCCTAATAATTATTTTACACCAAGTCATCAATGGATGTTAAAATTTGTATGCAAATTAGGATGAGAAACAGATTCAAATTATCTCAAAATATCTTCTACAAGATACATCTTTAATACTACAAAAGAAAAGTATTATTACAGTAAGGAAACCTGGCAGATAATACTGTAACAAGTAGTTTTACCCACCTTGTGATTTTGCCCTATAAAACTTTCTCAGAGAAGTGGACTCATTCACAACCCATTTGGGACCCCTCCTGTCTCTCAGGAATTATTCCTATTTTCCATTCCTATTCCTCAATAAATTTTCCTACTTTTAAACCACCGCCACAACAACAAATTTAGTATCAGCAATACGGAGGCAAGACAATACTATGTGTCCATGATGTGATGTTCTGAGAAGGAAACCATGTCTCTTCTGTGGAATTCCTGTCAGACATGCAAGACCTGAATCTAATTATAAAGAAACATCAGTAAACTCACAGTGAGAAGCATTTTAGAAAACATCAGGACCATACTCCTCAAAAATTTCAATTGTGAAAACAAACCAAAAATTAAAGGAGATTCAAGGGAGATGAGAATTATATAAAACACTAGCCCCTGCCCTATGTGAAAATTTTATTTTTCTTTTATAAAGAAAACAGATTAGGGCTGGTGAGATGGCTCAGCGGCCTAAGCACCTGTCTGGCAAGCGCGAGGGCCCGAGTTCGACTCCGAAACCCACGTACGAAGAAAGGGGCCGGTGATATCGCTCAGCAGCACAGGCGCCTGCTGGTGCACGAAGTCCTGAGGTCGACCCCCGGTACCCACAAAAAAAAAAAGAAGAAAACAGATTAGATAGATAGATGATAGATAGATAGATAGATAGATAGATAGATAGATAGATAGATGATAGATAGATATAGATAGATACATAGACAGACAGTTGTAGATAGATATCTTTACTTTTTCCTTTTAATGGAGTTTACAGCTATGCAGAGATAATGTCTAAAAACTTAAATTAAAATGAAATTTTTGGGCAAACCAAAAGATATAAAACCTTTTGCATGTCCAATAAACAAAATCAAAGGCAAACAACAAACTGAAAAGGAAAGCCTGCAAATAAAACAACTCAAACTTGAAAGAAAACAAATATAAGCAAAATTCTGGGGCAGACAATCCCAAAGAAGAAATTAAAATTAACTAGCAAACATGGAAAACACAGTTTATCTATAAAAGGATAAATATAAACAAATTAGCAGGCATTCATTTATGTATTTTGGACTTTTTTTGTTTGTTTGTTTGTATTTCTATTATTTTTGTTTTGTTTTGTTTGTCTTTTGAGACTGGGTCTCTATAGTTCATGCTGGCCTTTAACTCACTACGTAACCCAAACTAGCCTCAAACTCATGGCGATCCTCCTGCCTCAGCCTCCTGAGTACTGGGATTGTAGGAGTTGGCCACCACACCCAGCTGTATTTCTATTAAATTTACAAAAATAAAAAAATGAAAAAATTCAGTGTTTATGAACATGTAGTCAAATAGGCTCTTTCATGCATTGTTGATCAGAAGACATTTTGCTCAGTATTTTGAAATGAAGTTTTCTAACATAAGTTAAAATACTCAGTGAAGTTTATCATCAGCTTAATTATATTACTTTTAAGAGTCTAGTTACAAATTCATAGCATTCAAATCTAATATAAGCAGTGAGTTTTTGTATTTGTCAAATATGCTTCCAAAAAACTTAGAATGAGGAGAATGGTGTGATTTTGCATAAGAAGATTAGAATAATAAATTGTTGTGTAATACAACATCCCTGAATGTTGAAATTATGTATGATTTTTATCTCCTGAGATTTATTATACTTTTATTAATCTATATGGTGAACACATATTTGCAATTTTTAAAAATCTAAGGAAAGATAAAATCACTACTTTTATTTATTCATTTTTAAGTTTCTTTTATTTTTCCTGTGTTTTCTTTTAGTAGTACATGTTTGTAGTACATAATGATTACGTGTAGCATGGGGAGATGGTACATGTACATAACATATCTCAATTACATTTTCATCCCCTTCCCCTCTCCTTTTATCTCCATCCCTCTATCTCTTGGTCCCATCTCTTCTGCAAAATCTATCTCTGTGTAATCACTATTTTTAGTAAGTTATTTTTATTCAAATCTCATATAAGATAGACATTTCCTGTTATAAAATACATTTTTATAGGTAGAAATATTAATATATTTGTGCTAGTAATTATATTTTTTTCAGAAATCATACACATGTTTCCCAAAGTAATTCTTCTATAGATTTCTGTTAATAAAAAGACATATATGCTAAGGGTAAAGATTATCTCCACACACTAGTGGCCTGTGGTGTTTTGGTTTTTTCTGTTGTGGCTGTTTTTTTTTTTGTTTGTTTGTTTGTCTGTTTGTTTTTGGGTTTTTTTCCATATGCAGGATTAAGCCCAGAGGCTTTCACTGAGCTACATCACCAGCACTTGAAGAAAAAAAATTTTTTTTTTTTTTGAGACAGGTCTCCTTAAGTCACTAAGTCACTAAGACTGCGCTTGAACTTGCAATCCTCCTGCCTCAGACTTCCAGAGCAGTGGTATCTTAGTTAATTTTTTTCATTGCTGAGACAAAATAATTGACACCCAAAGTTAAAGGAGGAAAGGTTTATTTAGCTCACAGTTAGTAGAGGTTTCAGTCCATAGACAGCTGGCTTCAAGGAGGGGTGGCATGGCAGAGGGGCATCACAGGGGAGAAACAGTCCGTGACAAAGCAGAGCAGGCAGAAGGCAGATGGTAGCAGGGCAGCAAGTAACCAGCAACAAGCAACAACTTTCTGTCCCTTATATCTTATTCAGGCTACCCAACCCTAGGGTGGGTAGCACTCACACCCTTAGTCCTAACATGGCATGGGCATGCTTGATCCCAGTATCACACATGCTAGATCCAGCCACCTCTGAAAAGCCCCACCTATGACTGCATGAGACTTTCGGGAGACATCTAGACACAAGGCATAACAGGTGGTATTTTGTTTTGATCCTGTGTTCAAGAATTCCTTTGCTGAAGGAGCTAGATGGAGTGAATTTTTAAGACTTCTATGTGATAACTGACAAGTGCATCCTTGTATTAGTGTATTTATATTGGGTAACAGATGTGCACACTAAGTGGGTTTGTTTGAAGTCTTGCATCCTTCTTTCACTGACATATAATTATTCAGATCCTGACATTTCTCCAAAAAAAAATTTAAGTGATTATACACTCATATTGTCAGAGAGACTCACTTGGGATTTTGTTTTTTGGTTTCATTTGGGATCTCTGAACATTGTACATGTAGAGGTTCATCTACCATGGTGTTCTTGATTTTATTTCCAAACAAGTCTGAGGATTTTTTGTCATCATCCTAAAACTTTAGCAAACAGAAACATTCCAGTGTAAAGAGCTTGCTGTCAGGGGAGTAACACTGGTATAAAACAATTCTACAAATAAGCCTAATCCCAAGAATTAAGGGCCATATAATCCATTCGCCCTCACTGTTTCTCTAGATATCATGAACTGACTTAAATATGGGAAGGCTGTACATTGAGAGGAGTTATACAGAATAACTTTGAACTCTCTCCATCAAGGTATCTCAGCACCATACAGGTGCTTTGCAAGACAATCTTCCATTATGATGTCCTTTGTAAGCAAGCACTAACGATGTGAAATTATTTTAAGGAACCAGATCTTTGGTTTTTAGAAGGGGTCTATGTTCTGGATACTTTCTTCTATCATCTCATTTACAATCTTAATACATGTATTACTCCTTCCCTTGTATATCTTCAGTTTAAAGTTCTATAATGGCTCTTAATCTCCACTGCATTAGAGGCTAAATCATGCTCATGTATCTGTTAACTTATAAACGAATAAAACCTCTTTTGACTTTGAACATTCCTCTGGCTACAACCTTCTCTCATTTCCTTCAGATTCCAACTTCTAGGAAAAAAAATGTTAACATACCCTTCGCTCTCATTCCTTTCTCAAACCACAGTCATTATTTCAGGTATCCACAATTTTGTTGGAGGCACTGTATTACTAAATCAGGCTGATGCTCTTTTGGTCCTTAGTATAATCATCTTCCTTCCTGAATTCTAATTTCATAACATTTAGCCTAAATGATCCAGATCTCTTTATGTGCCAAATGTCATGTGAAAAACAACAATAGAACTATGAATAAAAAAGAAAATTTTCCTCATTCTTGCTTGTCATTTTTGAGTACAAACAAGCTTCCAGGGGTACACTCACTGTCTTTCTTGCTGATGCAATGGTCTGATGAAAGGAAGGATAAAGTCAATGACACTTCTAGTAGTCTAAGAACAGCAAAAAGGCAGCTATGTCTGAAACCAGCTGGGATGGTGTGAGTGAGGTGAAGCAGAGATAGAGTTTGCCCAGGAAGAATAGCTAGAAGTTTGTCTGCTCTAGAAAAACACCCATTTACTCAAAAGTATTTCAGCACTGGGAATAAACCCTGCACAGAGCACAGAAGGATCCCTCACTACATGGAGTTTATATTTTGCTGGGAAATTCTTTTTTATACCACAGGTCTCATATATGCAGGATTATGGTGATCCTGATGAGCAACTAAAGAGGATTCATCTCATAGAACTAGATACACATTAACCAATCCCAGAAAAACTGATAAACAAAACCTGAAAGTCAATGCACTAATTTGCAAAGGGAAATACTTGTTGCTTGGAAGGAAAGTAATTGTTGCCAGCATGATCAACACATTTCTTCTCTGTAGTGTACTCTTTTGTCAGAGTTACTCAGTGTGGGGCATATTTTTGTATGTTTGCAAATATTAACTCAACATAGAAATTTAAAATGAAATGTAAGAAAGAAAATATGATCAGAGGTGCCATCAAATCACTAGGATCTCTATTCCTTCTGGAAGAATTTCTCCTGTCCTCTTGTATAACACACACACACACACACACACACACACACGGCAGCACAATAAATTGCCAGTATTACACATTTCAAGACAAGAACATTAGATAAAACAAGAATATTTAAAATACCACAAATGATCTGAAAAGCAGGTGTTAATTTTGGAATTTCTTGGGGTTTTAAGAAGAAACCAGGTGTTATACAAAAGCTGCCACATCTTGGCATCTGTCTTCAAGAATCAGACCCAAGAGATGGTCTTTACCCAGTAGAAAGAGTGTTAAAATTCACTAATACAGTGTTCACTGGTGAAAGTCATCATTTCAATATTGTCAGACAGTGGATAGACATGCCTATCAGCCGGCTAGTTGTTAGAATCTGACAGGTTCATTATCTTTATAAGCTGGAGGGCTGTTACGTGACATTTATCTAGTGAACAAGGGGGATGTTGACCTTTGAACTTTTAAAGCTAAGTTAGTAGGTGTCTTGCCACGGTGGCATCCTGAACTAGTCCTGGTCATCATTGTCTTGAGTCATGGCTGTAAACCATCAGTCTTGTATTCTTCAATGGGCAGGGTACTGGGCAGTGTGTGTGCAGTAGATACACAATTACATTTCTCCCTGACTCACGGTTCATTCTTAGATGAAGGAAAGCAAGTAACTTCAATGAAACCACATGTTACTGGCTAAAAACTCCTTGGACTTAGAATATTAAATGCCCATTTTGAGTGTATTTGCTAAAAATAAAACAAAGTAAGCTGGTTGGATTTTGAAAAGGTACAATTTTTATGTTTTTCTAAAAAATCTCTTCAGAGCTTTTCTGTCATACAAATAGAAATTGTTTCTAAAAATACTTACTCATTGAACATGAAATACCCATCCACAAGTTCAGCTCCCATTCTCTTCCGACCAATAAAATTGTCTGCTCTGTAGTGAATTTTTTTTCCTTCTCTCTTTCAAATCACAGGATGCTGTTGCAGAAACCGGAATCTTTTGATTCTTAAAAGAAGAAGAAATACTTTCCTAGAGAGAGATGCAGTTTATTTCGGCCCTAGGTAATCATTCCCATTTCTCAAAGATTCATTGAGCGAACATTGTTGTCACTGCTTATACATCAAAACGTTCTTTCCAAAGAATGTTGAAATAAATAAATAAATAAATAGCAGAGCTTCCACACACTAATGCAGTCAACCTGCCACATCCTCAAATAGTCAAGTCGAGCAGTTAACTGAGAAAGGCTGACAAATTTGCTTCACTTCAAAATATCATTAACACCAATAACGCATTGGCCCAAGCCTATTTCTAAGTTGTAAAAAAGATTGCTACAGATTAAGACCCTTAATATAATGCTATAAGCTCCTAACAATGGTATCTTTTATAGTGAAGAGCAACTGCAGACACAAATTGCCCTCTTTCCTGTACCTTTTTCACAAAAATCAATATTAAAGTAGTATTGGCCTTAACTCTCCCATACACTATATGAGAAAAAACCACAGCTGCGCTTAGGACAGATTAGGTCAATAAAGAATCAATACTGTGGTTGAATCTGTAGAAAGATAAAAGACTCAGAACTCTCAACACAGAAGCCAATTGTTTTCTCTCCATTCTGTCAAGCAGCAAAAGGACATCACTTGTGTGTGTAGTGGAGGTGGGGGGCAGCTTTTTCTCTTCGTTTTTTTAGGGTTTATGTGCATTAAGTGTTGGTGAAAAGTAAAGGGGGCATAGTATAGATAACAGGGAAAAAAGAAGAAGAAAGAAAAAGAATTAAAAGGATTGCAAAATATACTTCTCTTAGACATTTTGGTCTCTTCTCAGGAAAGGGGCTTTTTACACAAATCCACCTACAGTAAGTATGAGGCCAGGTGATACCAAGAGGCAGACAGTCTGGATTAAAATCTTGGCAATGATATTTCTTGGGGAAAAGTTATTTTTTTTTCTAAGCTTCTGTTTGCTCATCTACAATAAAATAGAAGACAATAATATTAGCTAATTTATAGAATTTGTAATAGACCTTTATTGTGCTCACCAATGTCCTAGCCCTTGGGTGGCTGAACTTCTCAGCCCTCTTGCAGTCAGACCAGGCCATGGATTCGTTGTGGCCAATGAACTGTTGAAAGGAAATGGCACATTTTATCTCCAGGTGGAGGCAGTGAACATCCCAGGCCGTTTTCTCTTTCTCTGGCCTGGGACACTTGCAAGAAGCCTCCAATTATGAGGTAGAGCCTCAGTTCAAAGCCACCTGTGGTGTCCAAGTCACCACACAGAGGACAGATATCTTGGAGAATCATTTAGATCTGAAATTTTTGTGATAACTAACTAAACACGTATTGTCTTATGCCATCAAGATTTGGGGATCATTATATTTTGTTGTTGTTACCATAATACCCTAGCGTATCTTGACTGCTTATTAGTTATGAGGAATGACTTAAAAAATGTGTGAAAATTTCTCACCACAAAGCTGGAACAAAATAGTACTCAATTAATGTTTTCAGATAGAAGCTGCATTCCAGGCAGGGGAGCAGTTTGAACAAAGTGATGAAATGAAATAACACAGTGCATTTAGGGATTCTGTAAGTAGAATTCTTAGGAAGAAGCTCATTTTGTCTATTAAAATGGAAACCATTATTTCAAACATCCAAGCTAAGATTTCTAAAAAAGTGTTGTATGATACATCATAGCCCTATAAAATGCAGAAAGAGTGTTCTTCGGTTTAAGAAGTTCAGAAAATTCTGCCTACTTAAAACTCGCACTTGAATATTCTTAATGCACACTAAATTACTAAAGGCTCCGAGAAGTACTACAATAGAAAACTCTGATGAATAGTTTGTATTCCCAGACTTTTCAAGCTTATCTGACCACAAAGTGCTTTTTCCATACAATGCCAATTAACTTCTTTCAGAACACCTTGTTACTACCTTCAGAGAGCTTATTACACACTTAGTAAATTGTTAAACTGTACTTAGCACTAATATTCATTATGGTTTATGTTCAGCAAAACATGATGAGAAGTCTATTTAACAGTAGTTTCAATAAAACAAATAATAGATACACCATATGAAGTATTACCATATGAAGTATTATCATAAATTTTCAATGTATCTGTCTACTTAATCCTCATAATATCCTCTGTTCTGTAATAAGAGATTTGAATGTTAAAGAAATTCAATATCGATGTAATAATTCAAAGACTTATGTCTCCCCATTTCAATTGTTCAAACTCTACCTTATATTTGATTGAAAGATGGCTGGTTTTGACAACCCAAACATCAGGAAGAAAGGAGGTACACAAAGTACAAAGAACATGCCTCTTCAGAGTTTACCTTCCTTTTTATTAAAATCCATCTAGAAATATCTATTTATATCTTCATCAGAACTAGGTCACATGGACATACATAGCTGCAAAAGAGTCTGAGAAGTGAAGACTCGTGCTTTTACTGTTTTGTTTACCTGAGTCATTGTCATCCTCTACCAAATGATGATCCAAGGAAGGGCAAGAGAATGAATATCAGCTTGGCAACAAGTAGTTCCTGCCACAGTCCTAGCGCAGGATCAGATTTTTATCTCTACTCTGCGGGTATCAATATTATGTCTCCTCTTCAAACAATACAGAAATAATGGAGATTTGGAAATAATACATCAAGGACGTTTAAAAGAAAAAAGACCAATATTAACTTTGAGTCCAGGAAAACTCAAGCTATTCCTCATAGCCACCCTACAGTAAACTCTGTGAATTAAAGAATTATGTAACTCCAGAGGTGACATTTCATCTGAGATCTTAAGTTGCCTCAACTTTAAAGACAGAAGAATTACTCCTTCTTTCTTGGGGTGTGTACTGTAGATAGTAAATAAATGAACCCTATAAAATCTTTGAACCATCATGATCTAGCAAGTGTTCACAAAGGTTAGCGAGGTTAACTCTTTCCACGCTGGCTTTTAAAGATTTTAAAAATGGCTTCCTACCCAAATGTCATAGAATCTGATTGAAGGATATGATTGGGTGGCATACACAGGAAATGGATCCAATTTGACAGTTGACAGAGTTGGTATAAGAACTGTATGGGAGCAGGGACTACTGGTGGTGGGCAGAGTGGTAAGTCTCAGGAACAGTGAGCAGAGGACAAATATGACCAGTGGATGGTACAAAAAAACAAAACCCTAACAAACCCAGTCACATTACCTTGCTGTAGCAGTGAAATACAGTAAGTAGTATGGACATATTGGCAGAGGTTAGGATGGAAACTGAAAGTTGGGCAATTAGAATATCCTTTCCTTTTCCTTGGTAAGTAGAGGGCACCCCAAACGCATCTCCATGCCCACAGGATAGCAGTGGCATTTATCTGAATCATAATAAGACTTAGACCTATGGAACTGTCTATCAATACTTTTGTTTTTCTTTTGGTCCTGGAGACAAATTTCCTGAGCAACAGGTATATCCCAAAATATGCCACATGCTTTTTCCTGTTTGATGTCCAAATCTTAACATAGAACTTCTTTAGGTATTTCTACATTTTTTTCCTAAAAGACCAAGAGTGGCAAAAATATTCCTGTAACTTTCTCACTCTACAAACTATAAACATTAAGGAATACCCTTCCCCAAGATGTTACTGTTTCAGCATGAGTAATAAGAGAGAATTGCAACATATTGTTTAGTTATCTAATTAGAGAGAACTATTGGTTAATTCTCAACCAAGGTTTCACCGCTCTAGATCCTGCTCATTGCACCACTCCTTTCCCTCACCTGTTCTAATTTCTAGAGTAGTTGAGCCAATAGACATCAGGGTGAGGAGAATGGGCACTAGGCATTATACACATTCTTTTGTTGCCTTGGGAGCAACTCAGCACTAAGCCAGAGGCAAGCATCCCACTTACCTGACTGCCACTGCCACTTTCCAGGTACCTGAGCTCAGATTCATAGCTCTGGTTCTTTCCTGCTACTGGAAACACAGTGGGGTGAAACTTGTCAACACACCAGTGGGCTGTGTTATGTGCTAGGTATACACATCATGCAAACCAGGAGAATATTGTGGGAGATGAATGCCAAGCAGGCAAGAAATTGGAAGGGAATGAAAAGTATAGGACAGTAGGACTGTCCTGGTCAAAGTAATAATTAAAGACATCCTATGTGTACACCCCTACTCTGTAGACTGGGTTATCACAGATTTGGGATTGCATCTAGGTTGATTTGCTATCTTATTGTTTATTTTATTTTATTTTATTTTTTTTGTGGGTACCGGGGGGTCGACCTCAGGACCTCGCACGCCAGCAGGCGCCCGTGCCGCTGAGCGATATCACCGGCCCCTTTTTCGTATGTGGGTTCCGGGAGTCGAACTCAGGCCCTTGCGCTTGCCAGGCAGGCGCTTAAGCCACTGAGCCATCTCACCGGCCCCCATCTATCTTATTGTTTAGACTTTGGCAATTACTTCCTTTTTCTTTTCAAGTTTTGGTTTGCTCATCTCAAAAATCTAGGATAATATTATTGACCGCATTGGGCTTTTGTAAAAGTTAAATGAGGTTATACAAGGAAAAGGTTTAATAAAGCAACAGGAAAATAGTAGCTGATAGCCATTCTTTTCTGTCCTTTTGAGGGCACTTAAGGTAATACACTGAATCTGGGAAAGAAAAAAAATTAATAAAAGAAATTGTTAAGAAATATAAATAAGAAATATTTCGTATATCAGTCTCATATCTTAGGTAACCCTCATCTTGAGAGAGAAAGAGAAAGGAAACAATGCCTGTGGAAAATTGGATTCAGCATATTCTAGCCCCATGTAGAGGAGGTTGCAGCATCGGAAGTGGCAGGGCAGCTGCCTTCTCTCCTGCTGAAGCTCCATTCTGACCCTGTAGGGGCTCATCAGGGTCCAGCGAGGCTGAGTCCCTGCACCTCCTTTCAGCCCGCACACCGTCCACGTCATATTCCTCCTCCGCTCGCTGCTCCCGGGACTTACTGCTCTGCCCTTTGCCAGCAGCCCCTGCTCCCACGCAGTTCTTATACCAACTCTGTCAACTCGCCTGGGACAGGCGGAACATCAAAGGCTTTTATTTAGATTTTTCCTTCATCTCCAACTGACTCTGTCCCAAACTCAATTTCCTCTTTCTTCTTTTTCAATTAACTACACTTGCCCAGAGCTGGGGAGACAGGCGGTGATACTCGGGGTGTATATCTGTCATCACTTATCTAGAAGGGGTGTGCTGGCATTCGGATCCCTAATATAGGCTGTTGAACTCAAATAATTCTAGACATATTTGATTTTTATAAGAGACAGAAACAACATACAATGAGACTTTGCATAGACTACCCAAGGGGGCATTTAGAGAATTTCCAATCTATTCATGATCTGTAATTCCCAGCCCCAAAAGTTTCCATGTTATAGCAGAATACCTAGGGACTCCATATGTTGTGGGAACACAGCAGAACCAAAATGAGCTGAAAGAAGAACGCATTTGATTCAAATATGGTATGAAACAGTACCCAAGGAGACCCTGTTTCATTGTCTGTACCTGGGACCCAGGGACAACACAAGCATCTCAGCCCCACTCAAGTGTGACATTTCTTTTGAATATGACAGTGGCAGCGACCTTGTCATTAACTGATACTATGAGCAACATTTCAGCTTTCATAATTCAGTTAATTTTCAAGCTACTGGTTACTAAAACCCTAGTATTATTTTCCTATAATTAAACCACACACACACACACACACACACCACACACCACACACACACCCTTACACCCTCACCCACACAAAACATCCACAAAAGTGACAAACAGCAGAGAAAAATGAAACTAAAAATGCGGAAAAGCTAGAACCAAGCTTCAAATCTTTGTTTGTTTGTTTGTTTTCTTTCCTTATTATAGGCATGTGCATATGCAAGGGAGATGAACAAAGTCAGCTGGGGATGGGGGGTGGAGAGGCAGGAGAGTTCATTTTTCCAATCCTGTTATTATCAATATGCAGAAAATACAGCTTGGTATTCTGTCTTTACTGACCAATTATATTTCTTACACTTACACGTGAAAGAAATGGGTAGAGGAATTACACACTTTCAATTTAGATTTTGGTTCCACTGTTTTGAAGAAAACTCTTATAAAGGGCTATTGGGTATGTCTTCAAAATGCAAAAATTTTCTATGAGAATTGGGAAAACTGATAGTCACTTAAAAGAAAAACCTGAGATTAGTAGAAATAGATCCTTAGACCATCCATCACTCAAACTCTGCGTTTTGCTCTTGTCACTATTGTTCTATATTGTTTTCCAAAGACTTGAGACATCAGAACCACAAGAATGCAAGGACAAGAAGGAACAAGACAAAAGAACGCTCCCCATTTCACAGTTGCTCAGGTATCCAAATATTTCCCGCCATGAAGCTTGGTCCCCAGTCTGGCACTCTCAGGTCAGAGGTTGGGGCGTCTACAAATTCTCCTGAGAGATGAGTCCGTCATCTAATGGACTGCAATGTCAGAGGGACATCTGTGATACCCATCTTCGATCCTCTTTTCCTGACTTTCTTCACATCACTCTCAGAGTTCAGCTTGTAGGTAAGATAATTCTGCCCTTTGCTTGCCAATCCCACCTCTTCCTGATTTGAGTAGATGATTATCAGGCGCCCCCAATCTCTGTTTAGCCAAGCTCTACACATTATAGTTCTTTTAATCTTTCCTCATAAATCAGTCTCTCAAGCCCCTTAATCGTTCTTGACAGATGATTTACCCAATAGTTTACCACCAAAACGTGAGATCATTGTCTTTGAAAGTGTATCAATATAAATTATTTAAAAACATTATTAGTACAGAGTCATTAGAGAAAAGAAGGAGGGGGAGCAGCAGAAGGAGGAAGGAAAAGTACGATAAGCTTCTAATGAGAGCTAGGAAAAGAATTTCAGAGATTTCATAAATGAAAATACACAAATTTTCATTGCCTTGTTAATGAGACTGAACCAACTCAAGAAAAGTATCTTCCCCTCTCCATGGAAAGTGAGTGCTCTGGCTAAAAGGGAATGGCTGACCGTTTTTTACTTCATATAAGCAGTTAGAGTAGGGATATTTTAAAACCAGTTTTCCTGCAACTCTGTTAAAGAATGAACAAGTTCTGGTAATAAAAACTGCCTATATTCCCAGGAAAGGAAAGGGAATGGTGGTGCTTGCCTCACTTTGGAGTTCTTGGCACGGGTAGTAGTGAAATAGTTGGAGGCAAGAAGTCAAAGAACACTACATTTTCTGTTCAGCATTACATATAAACTTCCCAAAACAGCTTAAGAATTTTCAAAAGCTTTCTGATCTTTTTACAGCCTGACATCATATTCCTCTACAGTGACATCATAGCTTTTAAGGATAGGAATCTGATGGCATTCATTCCTTACAATGTTCCCAGCCTATCGGAATTTGGCATTTGGTACTTTTCCTTAACAACCTTAAGTTTCTGAAGTTTTCTTTGGGTTTTGAACCCAGAGATCCAGATAAATTTCTATGTGTTTACAAACTGTGAGGCCAACCTTGTGAATAGCACCTTATAAAAGAGGCTGAGCTGGCCGGGCGGCTGGACTGGAGGGAGGTTAGATGGAGAGTTAGAAAAGAAGCAAAACAGCCTGGGCTCAGGCAACAGTGCTGTTTTTTTTTTTCCAGATCCAGCACTTTGCACCTCCTTTCCCATTCCCCTCGGATCTGCTCTAATGATCATTTTCACCACAAGATCAAAAAAGGGGAAAAAAATCCAACCTTTTTTTGTGATGTATTCAGAGTTAATGCTACTGGACTAAGTCCCCAGAGCCAAAGTCTCTGTCCCTTTATTCCCAGAGCACCAACAGGCAAATGAAGAGTCCATGTTTCCAGGTCTCAGGCAGGTGGGTTGAGACCACTCCAATCTTCTCTCAAGAGAGCCAGGTGTGACGTAAGCTGGGGTTGAGACACTATGAACGCTCTTACTCAGGGATCAGCTAGATCAGCCTATCAAACTGCATGTGCTAAACGATACTTCATCCTTTGTGGTTTTCTTTTTGAATCCACTGTGGACCTTTCTTTGTTGTGCTAAGCGTGACTGCTGTGTTCTACCACAGCAAGAACCATACATAAGTTCAACTTCGGATGTGGTCTATTCCTTCTTTGGTGAGGACAGGCACAGTTCATGCGCTTGGATGTTGTGGCAGTGTCATGTTGCTATGGAAATTTCTAAACACTTGCTTTCAGTTTCTGTACTGAACATGTCAAAGAACCGTTATGAACACTTAAACTGGTAGGTGGCCACTGTACTCTGGGTAACCCTCTTCTAAATTCAGGGTCTCCAAAGTAGGCCTGTGGACAAAATCCCACCCCATACCCGTTTTTGTGAATCAAATATTGTGGGAACACACTTGAACTGCCTTTGGCTGCTTCTGCACTGTCCCACAGAATTAAGTAGGTAGCATGCAGGCCTCAAATATGTGTCATCTGGCCCTTTAAGAAATAGCTTGTGCATCCCTGTGGACCCAGAATACTCTCTGAAACAAAAAGATGGGCTGAATTTTAACACAGCTTACACCACTCTACCACTCTCTCCCAACAGATGAGAGCTGATATTCTTCACCTTTCCTGCTTGGGCTGGACAGGACTATTATCTGCAGAATGAAAGATGCCGAGCTGTTTACTTTGCATTTTAGCACACAGGTGTAGGGAGGATTTACAAATCATTTCTCAAGAAGGAAACCTTCCTGGGTCTTCCTGGTGTGAATGCTCCATATGTTTGCCTGCATACGATGCTCACGTGTGTGTGTGTGTGTGTACGAGACCATTCCAAGGCTGAGCCAAACCACTGCAAACTTGCTGTGAGAATAACCAGCTAGAGTCCATTGACCATGTTCATAAAGAAGTCCCTTTGTTCAAGAAAGCCACTCAGGAAGAGGGCGGGAAGGGGAGGGGAAGAGGTGAGCCCTGCCTGGAAGAGGTCTGTAGTGCTTCAATCAGAAACAGCTGTGGCCAGTTTAATGCTATCACAGGGCTCATATAGATGTGACATCACGTAGAACTGAAGCTAGGCCAAGGAGTTTTACTGGCAATATACCTTAGACTCTAAGGATTTGGTTACAAATTCGTATGTGGCATATGTTTTTTGAGTGAATTCACAACTGGGAACCAACGCTATACTGCATCTCCTTCTAGTAACATAGCTGAAAACAGGGTTTTTTTTATTTTTCTTAGAATTAAAATCTTTATTAATTTTAAGCTAAAGAGAAGTAAATGAATTTGCCGTCATCTCAGTTCATTACCTTCTAACTAGAAAGATTTTCAAAATCAGACCAGTATCCTGGCCAAGTAGGAGGAACTGGGAGACACTTTATATTCTAATTTCAAACTGCAGGGTATCCCAGGTGTACTGTATAGGATTTCCCGTAATTTACCAGCAGAATAAGCAGTCTACAGGAATATGTTTGCCATACTGTACATTCGTATTAATTACCCAGCAGGATAAAGTGATTTCTTTGTGATAGAAAGAGATGTAGATCTACAGGAAAATCATTAAACCAAACCAGGGAAAACAGACACTTTTCTGTTGTTAAGCAGTTTGGCTGGATTCAGGATTGGAGTCTGGGAATACATAATTGGTAGCATTTTTCTCATCCTCACTCAATTTTCTCTTGGAAAAGAAAATAGAATCTTGAATGGAAACTAGAAACCAAAGTTGGAAGTGCCTTGCTGGCCACTCTGCATAACCAATGAGAAGACAGTGTTTTCCCTCAAGCTGCATAATCTTGTTAAAAAGTAATTCAGAGATACACAAAATTATAACAAAAGTGAAAAGGTTATCAGCACTAAGTGGAAAAGACAAAGCACATCAGAAAAGTCTAGAGGTAGAGAAAGGACAGCAAGCCACAGTGGTAGAAGCTTTCGGGACAGACAGATTTGCATGGCATCTCACAGGAAGGAGATAATTTCCACAGATCTGGAGGATAGGAATTCCAAGCAGAGAGGTTTAGTGAGGAATGGAGGGATATAAGATGAGGAGCTAGGGATGTACAGTGGGAGTGCCAGTAACAACATATGGTCAGAAAAGACTCACTGTGAGTTCAGTGTGAGAACACTGAAAGGAATATAAGGAAAGGGAGGGAACCAATAAATCAACAGCTACTGAGTATATATGCTGCACTGGGTACTTTGTGAGCTAATTTAATCATGACAACTTTTTGATACCACTTATATGAGGACTCTAAAATTGTCAAATGTAGAAAAGCCGAGTGTAGTATGGGAATCGCCAAGACACGGGGCAAGAAGAAATGGGGAGATAATAGTACAAAGTTTTGGTTATACAAGATGAGTAAGTCTTAGACATCTACTGTACAGCATATCTTAGTTAACAACACTGTATTATAAATTTTTGCCAGGAGGGTTGGTCTTATTTTAAGTGTTACTATCACGTACACACAGCCATGTTCTCCCATGCCACATATATAATTATAAATAAAAAACACAGTAAAAAATCTTTCGGAAGTGATAGCATAGGTTGTGGTAATGGTTCACAGGAGTATACTTATCCCCCAAATAATAAAATTATATATGTATATAATTATAAATATAGACATAATATGTACATCAAATATACCTCCACAAAGTATTTTTAAGCACACACACATATCTGTTCACTCCGAAGTGCATTTTATCATATCTTAATGGCTCACAACCCTACCTGCCTATCAGAATCATGCTTGGAAATGTAAAAGTATAATCAGTTTTCTACCACTCATCCCAGATGATTGTGAGGCAACAGGTCCACACAAGAGCATACACCAGTCTCTACTAGTGTTTCTGAAGCCCAGGGAGTAGAGTATTTTACCTCAAAGTAGAGGGCTCTTCTCCCACTCCCACAGAGCTCTTTGTGTCTTTCCTGACATAATCTGGTTGACATAGTCAAGTGCCGTCCTTGAATTTTCAAATGGTCTCGATAAGCTAGAATTTTCACTAACCACAGACTAAGATGAATACAATAAAGTATCTCTGATCTTTGCTATGGTATAAATGGCATCTTTACCTGGTTTCCCGGACAGCAGAGCCTGGGGCAATAGCCTATGTGCTTTTATGACTAGAAAGTAAAGCTCAGGAAGAAGAATGAGGGGGAGGAGCATGAGGAGGGAAAGAGAATGCACAACTGAGCTGGCCCCTCCTGGGTCTCACATGTCACTGCTTGCTTCCCATTGTAGACTAAAAAGCATACGGGTTAATGTCTACATCTCATATTTGATTATTGAAAAGCAGTGGGAAGATTTATCTGCTTGCTTTCCTCTCCTGTTGGACAAAGATTTATTCCAGGCGTCATTAGTTCCTCCACTCTTTGGGACAGTACTTGCAGGAGTTCCTAGTGGTCCTGCATCATGGCACACGTGGGCATCAATAGGGAAGATAGGTGAGGGGGAGGGAGAAAGAATACACACAGAACTATCAATGAACTTATATTTCTGTGCTCAAAAGCTTTGCCAATAAATTCAGTTAATCTAAAGTGACTCATGACGATACTGACTCATATGACAAGATTCTTCTCCCAATTCCATGAAGTAGTCATTATTTTTAATATCAGGTAGTTATCTGGCAAGCAGTGCATTTGTGACATAGAAAAATATGATACTGAAGAATTAACAATAAAACATTTAAAAAATTCCCAAAAGTCAAAATGGGCCTACCTTTGCCTTCCCAGGCCTTTCACTGGAATTTATCAGCATGATGTTTTATCTTAACAAATGTGAAATAGGCATTTAGAGTAGACTTTACTAATCAAAAGAAAAGAAAATTTGTCATGGAAATATCAACTGATGTCGAGTAACAGCAGTATAATGAATTATTTGTGGCCTGGTAAGAGGGAAGAAAGACCCAGAATATTTTCAGAATATTTCTCCCCATTTGAGTTTCCACTCTGGTAGGTAAATATATGTGTACTATATAAACAGGGGCTAAATATGCTACAAAAATAGACTTACCAAAGGTTCACAAAATGACAAGAAAACAAACTACTCCCCTCCTTGTGCTAGTTAAGTGTAATTGTCAACTTGATTGGATTAAGAAACTCTTGAAAAGGTGAATGGATCATAGGGGTACAGTATTCATTAGGGGATTAATCTACTGAGGTTCATACCTGAATGTACTCTTTGGAGGTAAGGCCCAGTTGGAGGTAAGTTACTGTGGGCACACATTTGGGGGGTTTATCTCTTGCTGGCACTCTTCCCCTGTGCTCTGCTTCAGAACCATGAAATACCTTGGACTACTTGGACTCTCCGCACCATGTTTCTGCCTTGGAAGCACCTGACCATGGACTGAGTCCTCTGAAAACATAAGCCAAATTAAACTTCTTCCTCCTTTAAACTGTGTGCATTGGTAGACACAGATTTTTCCTCCCTTTAGAAGACTAACTAGTGTATTAGTCAGTTTACCTATTGCTGAAACAAAATACCTGACACTCACAATTAAAAGTAATAGAAATTTATTTTGGGTCACAGTTTTAGAGGGCTTCATTCATGGCTGGCTGGCTGTAAGGCAGAAACACCATGACAGAAGGACAATGTGGAGGAAAGCTGCTCAATCCATGACAGCCAGGAAACAGAGACTGGGGCCAGGGAGCAGATATATCCCTCAAGTTCAGACCCCATGATGTACCCAAACACAGACAGAAGTATGCTTTACTAATCTCCTATGTGTCTCTCAAACCCATCAAGTTGACAATCCATGTTAACCATCACAAATAGTTATTTCAAATAGTAATTATGAAATACAATCTGTATCATCTTATTTTCTTGCTTTCTATTTCAAAGTCCAGTGAGCTCTGGACCAGGAAGTTCTAAGTTAAAGATCTAGCCTTAACTCTATCATATACATTTGAATGTAGATGAATAAACTATGTATGCCAGAGATTGGTAAATTTTTCCATAAAAATCCAGAGAAGCAACACAGTTTGGAGGCCACACAGTTTCAGTTAAGGTTGCATCTACCCAGCTCTGCTTTAGTGGCATGAAAGTGGCCAGGTCCATGGTTTTCAGATCCATTTTTCAAACTCTGTGAGCCTCAGGCTCCTTGTGGATAAAATAGACTTCAAAAAAACCTACCTACTGGGATATATGTGAAGATTAAGTGAAATAATATATGTAGAAGTATCTATCAGAAGAGTTTAATCTTTTTAATTCCTTACTTCCTTTAAATTTCTCCTGAATTTCAAGTGTAAAAAAATTCTATTTAATTGACCATTTTGATTAGATGAATTAATTTGTCTATCTCTGTCTTTCTCTCTCCCCTGGACCCCCTAAACCAATATATCCCTCCAGTGATAAATTTAATCAAAGAGAGGAAAACAGACATTGAAAAATTGTTGAATTTTTATTTGCATTGTTTTCCAATTCCTATATCCTTTCAGGCTACTCCATCCTTAGAGCCTTTCCTACTCTCATAAGGCAGTTGAGTGAAGAGAAATGTGGCAGAGGCTATGAGGGTCAGTGTTGGCGTACATACCAGCAGCTGGGACACATTCTAGGAGACTGAAGCCTGATTAAGCCAGAGAATGTGGTGAATGAAGGCACGACTAGAACAGGTTAGGAGGGAGGAAGAAGAAAAGCTAAGAGAAAAAAATTGAGAGAAAGTATAGAGCAGGATATGACAGATGGGGCAAGCACAGATGTAAAGGCCTTTCTTACTGAGAATGTAACTTTCTCTGAGATTCTATGCACTTACAACAATTTGACTTTTTATTCTGAGACCACAGGTGCTTGAAATATCCAACTGCCTCAGAAGTTACTAACATGTCTAGCACGTACAAGCAGGAGTACCCCTGCCTCCCCCAACCCTGCCACCCCAACTTATGCTCAGGCCTGCTCGTGTAGAAGGATCAACAAGCATTTTTCATCCCACCCTGAAGACAAGACTTGTCCAGAGAATTTTCATATATATGATCTGAGCTATATCTTACAGCTTTTTTATACCCACCCTCACCTCTGAACTTCAGGCCCCTTCACAGAAAAATCTACTGTGTGTGAAATCTGGTCATGTCTCCTTAACACTGCACTCACATCCACATTTAGCCACACAGGAACTGCCTTCGATTAAATATTCTGGTTATAAGCCATGCTGAACCCCTGTTCCAATCATCTTTTGGAGTGGGATGCTGATGTGCCACTCTTCAAGGTCATAAGGAAGTTAAACCAAAGCCCCACCTCCCTTCTTTTTTCATATACCCTGAGCAGTTCTAGAGAAGTTTTCTAGAGAAAATAGAGCTTAATTTCTTGGAGGTGTTTTGTTGACAAGAAAATGGAAAGCATGTGTCCCTGCTTCACTTATTGTACTTCCAAGTAATGAAAGTATTTAAGAAGGTACAATTATGATCTTGGCAAGCACCTGGGGCTCTTGGAACTGTTTTTTCACACTGAATAAACACTGCAGATAATCTGTTTACATTACACTGTGCTGAAAAGCTATCTACAACAAAAGGCCACAATGATTCTTTCCTTTTCTTGAAAGGAAAAAAAATATATTGCACTAATAATTTGCTGAAAATGATTTCATTGTCTCCGTTTTCATTCTAGCTAGACAGAATTGGGTTTTAGTAAGGAGATTATGTGTTTCTTATTTTCTGCCACTTTTAACAGAACAGTGTAGCCCATTTCTTTCTCTAGTTATCTGGAATTCTTATTAATATACCCTAATGATTCAGGATCACTTATCTATCTTAAAATATTAACTGTGACCCCAAATTAATTCTATCCTTTAACCTGATCAATTTTACTAAGTGGTATTCTTAGCTTCATTTAAACATGGTGCTTCTTAGAAAGAAGGGCATAATCCATTTATTTTTAGGTCAAAAATTAAGTAGAAATGCTAATAAGCCAGTGAGTTAGGAAACACTACCCAGAAAAATGCACGTATCCAGTTCGATTTGATCAAAACCCTTAAATTGTACAAACTCCATGAAGAATTATCTACCTAATATAATAGAATGCATTGCAAAGTCTGGAGAGAGAATATGAGAAGGAAAGAATCAGTAGCATGTTCATGTGTTTTGCAGCGTCCTGTGATTAAGAGAGCAAGTTTCATAAATGAAAGAAAATAATCCATGGAGCATCACATCTGGGGAAATTCACTGTTACACAATACTCCATAAATTAAAAACAATTTCTTTATGTGTTACTCTACACATTTAAGGGGAGGGTCTCCTATTGCCTTCATGTGGCAGGAGTCGGATGGGGTCCTAGTATTTTCTAGGTCACAGTGAGACTTTTATATGATTTCTGGTCCATATGCTATTGAGATAAGAACCAATGGTTTAAATGGGGAAGGTCTTGTAGGTCCTGTAAGTTTCTGCCCTGCTCACTTTCAAGGCATTCAGCAAAGGCACAAAAGATGTCCATGAATTACAGAAACTTGTTCCAAAGGCCAACACAGGTTTAATCTCTTATGTAGGCTTTATCAAATACTCTTGAGTAATAAGGTCTCCTAACTCTCACATAAATGTTACTGGTCCTTCAATAAACCACCATTAGGAGCTTAAAACTCTGCCTATGTTGCCCTCAAGAAATATGTGAAGGACTACAACACTTAAAATTACATTTCTAGAATTATCAACTAGTAAAAAGCAAAATAATTGAAATCTTTACGATTTATTCCATCATTTTCCAGTCCATTCAGTTTGTAAGTGCTGGGGCTGAGGTCCTGACAGGTGAAGTCATACCCCTGGACAATGTCTCCCCTGACCTGATATTGTCCCTCTATCCGCCCAGCTGCCTCCTTTATATAATGCAGGGAGCCATTTAGCTCATGGGGTCCCTAAACCTGTAACCACTAGGGGGCAAAATCAACCCAACAGTCTCAGTAATTCATCCCAGCTGAGCAGCCCCATTTCCTCCAGCCCCATCCCAGGAAGTCTCCTTCCAGCAATGTTTTGAATTAAGAGGTTGCAATAACATTCTCACAGTCCCTTTCAGATCTGCGGGTTGGCCTCACCGAAGGCTAAAAGAATTCACAGCAGCCCCAGAACAGCCTGCGGTCTGTTTCTCAGACAGTTACAAAGAAAGAAACCTACTGCCAGAAATGAGAGTCTGGTTCTACCCCTCAGCCCAACATTTACTACGTCCAAGACCATTATCAAAGCAGAGAGGTGGAAGACTGGCTTCCTATTCTTTTAGGGATCTGTGAGGTGGGTACAATCTGATGTCCCTGCCTCTCATAGCTAAGAGAACAAAGGTGAACTAGCATACTGTCAGAGAGTCAGCATGAGGAAGTGCTTTTAAGGGACTGTCCAGACAAAGGATGCTTAAGTAGCCCTTTGGCAAGTGCCTGGCATACTTCTCTATGTTAAATAATAAATACAAGATGACCGAGTGATTCTGCTATAAATTTGTTTTCGGAACATCTTTAAGTTATGGAGAGAAGTTATTAACCCATGTCAGAGATAAGAAGTGAGGTAGAGAGAAACTGCTCTCCATAGACCACCCAATTAGCCCACATAGCCTTTCACCTGGAGTAAAACTGAAGCCACTTGTTCTTATCCTAACCATAATCTCACGTTCCAGACCTTCTAAATTTTCCTTATATTTCATATAGTATACTATACATGGAATTAGTGACAAGAATATTTCATTTTTCAGAATCAGTCCCAATCTCATATTATTACCTTTATATTGTTTTAGTATCATACGGTGATATCATGCGATATAGGAAGAATCTGAATTCTCAGCTGGGTATAAGAAACATGAATATGTAAGGTCTATTTTTGGAAAACATTGTTTTAAACTGCATTTGACAGTTATTCCTTGGCATAGGGATTTTCAGATCAAGGATTCCAGATTGCATTGCAAATTATATTTATTTTCTTCTATTAAGGCTAATTAAAGGGAGGGTTACTCATTGGTAGAGGAGAAAAGTATTTTAAACCACAGGGAATTCTATTTTGAATATTTTTCTGCTTCTCATTTTTTCAACTGTTTTTACTGCTTGGAGAAGATTCTAAAAATCGGATAGGCCCTTTCTGCTTTAAAGATAATTTTAATGTATGTACACACACACAAACACACACACACACACAGGAACACACACACATACTCATTTGGGAGGGTGGGATCCTGAAATGACAAAGATGATTTTGTCTCTATTTTTTAGGTATTACTGAAGAATTCAGGGGTGCTTAAAAGTTCCCTGAACTTCTCTCTTCCCATCACCTCTACCCCAAACCAGAAAAAAACACTGAGGTGAAGAATACCCAGAGATCTCTGCATCATTTGGACCACGTGTAGGGGACACTTAGCCATTTTGTGTGGAATATGTTTTGCTTTCATGACAATAATTTTTCTCTGACTCAATAACATAGACATCCCATTAAGTCCAAGGTAAGAAAAAAATTTTAACAGCTGGAAAAGACCCCAGTCATTGCACACAAAACAGAGTAAAGGAAATCTAAAGCAGGAGAGGGGAACACTCCTCAATGGGGAAAGAAAAGAGCAAGACAAGAGAGAGAGACCTAGGAAGTTGTGTCATGGGACCAATTCCAATCCCATATCCTCTGCCACTTCTAGCTTCCTTGGCTATCAGCTCACCATATTCCTTCATGGGCTCCTGCAGCAGCACTTTGAATCCTTCCAAGAGCCTTGTGGTCCTTCCAAGGAGCATACAAGTGGCACAGAGAGTGTTGCAGCTTCCAAACATTAGAGGAAAAAAGGAGTCTCCTTCCCCACAGTCATCATTTTTAAAAATGGCAACTGATGTTGCCTGAAAGGGAGGCTTAGAAACCCAATTACGACACATTTCATTCAAGTGTCAACAACTGGAATAATAGTGCCCGACAGCAAGGGCCCCTGTGTGAAACGAGGCTGCCATATTATCTTGTTTGGACCCAATGTTTTCATAAATTCAGGCTTGGAGCAGAGCCCAGGGCTGCTTTCTTTCAAGGTCTTTGTCTGCCTTGTCCTTTTTCTTCATTTTGCTCTTCTGTCCTTTTCTTTCCTTCTGCATATTGTGCCATCTTTCCTACACTCCTCCTCAGCCTTGGCTGGCCCGAAGTCCCGATGGTCGCTATGTTTATTAAAGAACATATGCATCACTGGAACATTTTCCACACCCCTTGGGCCAAATGTTTTATGTATTTGGCCCTGAACAGCCTTTTATATTCTGTGATGAGGAGCCACTAAAAACCATGTGGCGGCCACTAACTCACATATTATAGCCTGTTTTGTATATTATTGTCATTGTCATTATGAGTTGCCTTTTCCTGAGAGTAATGCGCACCTCATTATAACTTTAATTATAACGGTTCTGCTTTGCAGAATGTTTTTCTACCAAGGGCCTTCCAGTCATCTTTCATGGTCATTAAACATGTTCACCTGCCCAGACATTCTAGCATGACAAGGGAACATTTTTGGATGCTACATCTTCCCTTACTGGGTATGGGATGAAGCTTTCAACTGCCATTTACTTAAGTGTGCTTAGAAGATGCCAACCACACTGCTGATGCTTCAGGCAAGAAAAGGTACAGCATGAGAAAACCAGTTTAGAAGGAAGGATATAATTTTATTGATAATAATTGGCTCTTCCTCGGTTGTTGACAGCGTCTCTGGATAGATAAAATCTGCTCCCACCGCCTGGGACTTCCTATGCTCTCTGTTCATTCTCTCTCTCTCTCTCTCTCTCTCTCTCTCTCTCTCTCTCTCTCTCTTTCTCACACACTTACTCTCTGTCTCTTTCTCACTCTCTCTGTCTCTCTCTCTCTCCACCAAACCTTGTCATCTTGTTCATGGTAGGATATTAAATTCCAGTGAAGAACAGCCAAATTGTCATCCTCGATCAATGATTTCTCTTCCAGGCCCTGTAATACTGGCCCCTCTGCTCTGGATTTAGAAATAAGATGCTAACCTCAATCTCTATTCTGGAGCTCACTTCTGACCTGGTTGTTTTTAACTTCACTAGTCCTTTGGCTACAGATGCTTGGTTCCTTGCTTTGAATTCACTGAATCCCAGTGTAACTCTTGTCACATAGTCACTTGTCTCTTGGTTGTACTTTTCTAGGTTTTATACCTCCCCAAACTTGATACAAGCATCAACTTCCAATCCTGCTCCTAACTCATCCTATTTTATTTGTCCTATAAAACTCATATAGGATTGAATGCTATATGCTGAATATTTGTGTCCCTCCCCAGTGACACAGATCCCCATTGAAACCTATTCCCCAATGTTATGATGTTAGGAGGTGGGAACTTCGGAAGGTGATCAGGTCATGAAAGTGGAATCATCATGAATAGGACTTGTGCCCCTATAAAACAGACCCCAGTGAGATCCCTGGGCCTTCTACCATGTAGACAGAGAAGACTCTTTTGAGAACGTGGAAGTAGACCTTCACCAGACGCTGAATCTGCCATCACCTTGATCGTGTGCTTTCCAGTTTCCCAAACTATGAGTTATAATTTCTGTTGTTTATTAGCTACCCAATCTGCAGTCGTGTGTTAGAGCAACCTAAATGAACTAAGGCAGTGGGGTAAAGAAAATTTACTTTATTTCACAGATGGGAAAATGAGGCCTTTCATTTGCTTTAGATATGTTTGTCATTGGCCTCTGAAATGTTTAAAGTGTAATGTTATTAATGTTTAAGAGCTTTTGTGTGTGCTGCCAAATGCTATTTTTGATATTTCTGATATACAATTATATACCACACTGTAGCTCCTGTAAGCCTGCAATGAACTTCAATGAACACAGCCTCTGTGCCAAGTGGAACTGGTCATGAATCGAATACAATAAAAAAATTGTAAGCTTGATTATTGCCACAGCCAGACCTCACCTGTCCTGACAGTGACATGACCATGTAAGCAAGTAACTTTTGGTGAACAACAGATAAGAGAAAGCAGTTAGTTCTCTATGAATTGAGGGATCCTGTTGGAACAATTTCCCATGAAAGTATCTGAACTGGGCTAACGGATAAATAGGAATTTGTAAAGTGCCGGGTTGGCATGGGCACTCAGGCCAAAGTGACATACAGAATTCTTTACTGTTTAGGGATTTCAAACTATTCTTATAGATATAAAGTGCAAACACAGAAGTGAAGGGAGATGAAATTTAAAAGGTGGTTAGGTCTTAGTTCATGCATCCAGGTTTTCTCAAGATAAGTCAATATATGCTTGTTGTCACACTATATTATAAATACCATTCCCATTTCCTTTCAAAGATATCCCAGTTGGGATGATTATATGTCATGATTATAAGGCTGGCCTTTGGTTTATAGGTGATAAGGAATCATCGGGAAAGATACACAGTTTAACTTAGATTACAAAACCAATCCTTCTACAGTCAAGTTTTGCAGAGCTTCATGGGTCCTCTCAATATCCTTCCTACCCTGGCTTAGAAATAAGAATCTTGGTGTTTATCAGGCCCAATATTACCTAGGTAAAAGACAACATCACCTCCTATTTTTGCAGTTAGTATGACCATGAGACTATGTTTCATCCAAAGAGATATAAGTGGGAATGTTATGTGAAATTTCTGAAAGGTAAAGTTAGGGGAGAAAGGATTACATTTACTTGGCTTACGAACACGACCCATAACAGGCAATACACAGCCTACCTCTGTAGGTAATACAAAGCTATACATCCCCTAAAGTCCTTGCTGGCCTTGATTGATCCTTGATGACCTAATAGGGCCATGACAGTAGTCCTAGATTGCCTCCCTACAGACCTCACTGGTGTGGGAGATACATAGCCTTCTCTTCTACTGATGCAATGTCATTTTGGGTGTTTTCATTATATGATACTCAAGAAATTGCTAATACATGGAAGTCCTTCACTAAGTTTTAATTATGCAGCAGGAAAGTAAAAGAACCACCCACTTTAGCCCAGGTCGGTGTCATCCTCTAATCTAACTTAACATGGAGTCTCATATTTTGGATCTTATTGAACATTCACAAATGAAATGGACAATACTGGTTTGTATTTTCTTGTGTTTCTTCTTCAATGAACAGAAGATGGAGGATTGAACATTAATTTTAGGCAGCAAGCTCTCCTACAAAACATAGCTCTTGGATTCGGTTTTGTGCATGTTAAATAATTCAACTCAAAAAAATCTATTATATTTTAAAGTGCTCTCTTTCAGCTGTAGAATGAGAATGATTTTAATGGGATGAGAGTGGTTATGGAATATAGAGAAAGGAACAAGAGGGGATGAAAGGGGCAGGAATTTACTTCTGAGAGAACAACAACATTCTAGACTAAATGGTTGTCAAAAATAAAGTGCTGTCCAATGGATAGCTTCTCATTCCCATCTATGCCACTAAACTTGCTCTGTAAAAAGAGCAGAAGCAAAGATTCCCTTCAGGTAAGACTCGACCCAAAGATATAGATAGATAGATAGATAGATAGATAGATAGATAGATAGATAGATAGATGATTTCATATATATATATATATATATATATATATATATATATATAAAACAGTTGAAAAAATAAGTTAATCCAGGCAAGAGTAAATGTGAAAAACAAAAGTGTATCTAGCCAGATTATACATTAAGTAAAAGGCAATGAATAAGTACCAAGTAAAATTTTATATGTGTGCATTACACCAAACCAGTCAAAGATTCTGACCCCTGGCACCGCTGATATGATGCAGCCATCTTTTTCATTCTGATGTTTTCAATAAAATCATTCCCAAGGGGGCTAGGGAAAAATTTTCTCTCTCAATGAAATGGGAAACTGTTGGTATTATGAAGAAGCATACTAATAATTGGATAGTGTCCTGAAGTCACTTTCATAAAGCCTCCCTTTTCTCTTTCCTTCTCAGGTTTTAATATTGCCCACTGAGTCCATCAGATCACCAGGGTTTTGTTGGAGAGAGAAAGTTGCGTCACTGATTGGTACCCTCGTGAAGCACAGGTCAACACCACACGTATCAACAGAGACACCAGACAAATAATGCAATCTGAGTTCCTAAACACAGCCCACCTGTAATGAATATGCTGCTCTATAGCTTCTAATGCTAAAAAGAGATAAAGCTGGTGCCTAGGCCCTCTTTCAGAGAAAAAAGTGGGTTCTATGCATCGAAGCCTTTGGCTAAAGTCACGCTGAGCTCTACAAATCATGAGTTGCAAGCTGAAGGATTGAAAAGATTGTTGGGTGGTGAAGCAACAGGTTCTGGAGGTAGAAGTCTTGTCAGTGTCATGAGAATGTGGAACTGGCAAAAGAAGTCTGCAGCAGCATCCAGGATGGAATGAAACTTTGCATTCACAACAATTAGTACCGGTTGACAAGGTCTTTCAGAAACATGTCAGCACAGAGAGTCCACACATGTACCTCTTTTACACATTTCCAATGTGGGGAGAAAAGTGGGAAGAGGAGGAAGGAAGTTGACAGTAAACATTCAAGACAGGGGAGGTGAAGAAGGTTTTTAAAGCACATCAGTGAAAGGCAACTCTTTAGTTTCAGGATAAACCAAAAAGGGTGAGTACACTTGACCTTGCCAGTCTTACTGTTTTGTGGTGCCCCTTCCACAGCGTGTGTCCTCACAGCTTCCCTACCAGGAACAGTGTAGATTTCACTTCTTGTTCTGTGGCTTGTTCGAATCACACTGACATGTTCTCTGCTTCACCAATCAATGTCTCTCTTAACTTCCTACTTCCTCCTTCAAACCTCATGGGCTTGACCCTGCCATTCCCCATGCTGACCAAAGAATTCATTTAAGACATTGCTAAAAATGCCTTGTTATAACTCGCCCAATTTCTCACTGGTAAAATCAAGTTAAAGCAGACATCCACAGTAGAAAAATGGGGAGAGGAGCAAATGGGATGTGTCTACAGGAACAAGGTCAACCCTACAATGGTGGAGATGGTAAAAACTAGAAACTACAGACCACACAGATTGGGAGGAAGCTGGGTTGATTTTAGTTCTGAGCTGAGCTAAATCACCCCAGGAAATATGGGCTCTTTTCCCATATTACATCCCCAAAACACCTAAGTTTGCTCCACTTGTTCATATTTTGAAGATGATGACATTGCCACTACAGTAATACCACCTACATAGATTGAAAAATAACCTCTCTCTTGTCCTAGAGAAGTCTGGAGGCAGAGAAGATAAAAAAAGAAAAAGATGATATTTGCATCTTTCTTCTTGACTCCTCTTCCATACTAAGAACTATGAGCAGATACTATCCCAGTCACCTGAGCAGTGGCAAATAATTTTCAAAGCCAATCGTGGGTGACACTGTGTTCAGACTTCAGGTACCATGTCATTCTATTCTTTTATCATCAGGGCCACATGACCCATTTATACCTCTTCTTTTCAGTTATCAAGGTCTTTGACAAAAGGAATAAGCTCTGGCTTCTGAAGTAATAGTGCCTAAAGGTAGTGTGTCATTGAGGAAACATTTTAATCCATTTTTCCATTGGTACTAGAGAACTGAATCTAGACATTACAGGTGAAAAGGAGGGATATGCCAGATTAGCATGGCGTCCACCTGTTTAAAGGTGAACTTAATCATGCCAGGGGAAAGCAGAACAGGCTCCAGATCCTGAACTAAGACACAAAAGAAACAGCCACAACTATCACTTCTTTTCACCTTAGTCTTCACTCTTCCTTTTTAGATCTCACGCAACCCAAGTGAAACAACCAAAGAAGAGCATCTTTCTTCTTCATTTGATTGACTATGCAGTTGGATGAAGGAAACCAAAATGAAGCAGTGTCTTGAGAGTGCCAAGAAATGCACAAAGCTCATGAAAATAGTTGTCTGCTATCTCAAAGGAGAAATGGATGTTTCCTGTTGTGGAGGGCTGAGGAGGAAGTTGTTATGTAAATATGATGCTTTTGCTTCCTATCTCTCTGTAAAGAAAACCAAGGCAGAGAGCTATTTGTCAAAGACACCCTGGGCACCAGATAAAATAGCTGTTTTTGGAGGGGAGTCTGGGTACAGACGTTTCTCAAGAAAGAGAAGTCCATGGCAGATCATGGGGAAGCTGCATGGAGTCTGGAGACAAAAATCTGTGATGACGTCTTTCCAGGAGGAGAATTGCTGCTTCTCCTCAGACTCAGAGGGCCATTGGATCTCAGGCTTCTCCTTCCTCAGTCCATTTAGATGAGTGGTATTTCCAAAGTTATGCTCTTCCTAGCAGCGTTCCTGCCAAATGCTTCCTGAAAAGGGGGCAAAAAATCATAAATGAGAAGTCACAGGCCTTCCTCCAGTTTGTAACAAAGCTTAACAATTTAGACAAATCACTGATACTTTCAGCACTGGTTTCTTTTTTTTGAAAATGGACCTAGGACATGAAAATTGAACATTGATTTCTCTAAGGCCCTTTCATCTGTAGATTTCCATGACTCTAAATTGTTGGCATTGGTTCCATATAAACAAGCTTTGTCTAATCCTTGGGGGAAAATAAAATGCTTTCTTTCTAAGAAAGATAGGGAGCTTCAAAGTTGATATTTGATTTTTAGTTCTCCTCACCAAGAAAACCTGGGCTCAGTCATACAGGGAATATGTAAGGAGGGATTGGGTCATTTCAGGGAATGGTAAACCATTCACATTTTTCTTCATTATAAAATAGAAAATAGGGAGTTTACTGGCTTTAAGAAATGTTTGTTTAGTTCCTACCATATTCAAAACTCTGAGTGAGTTATGATTATGCAATCTTGCATTTTCAAAGCATTTCCATGATTTTTAGCACTGCCAGCAATTATAGAATCCTCAGCGTAATTCAGTATTATGACTCCAGTTTTACCAGTGAAGAAACTGGTGCAGGTTGGAATGAGGAGTTTTCCTCCTGATTTGGGCACTGGCTAGTGGCTCAGCCACGACTCACCTCCATGTTTCCTGGTTCAAAGGCTCTGTGCTTTCTACTCTGCTGCTTCCTATTCAGATAACTATTACCCAGATTTCTCCAACAGGAGACTTTACATAATGATGATTTAGGTTCAAGGTAAACTTGCAAACCAGTCTTTCTTATTCCTATTGTGCTTGTTTTTAACTAATTTTGTTTTTCTAAGTCTGCCCACATTGATAGAGTGTTTCTAATTATTCAAAATGGTTGAATTTAACATGGAATTTCATTAATATCCAAGGAATGAAAAGGCTTAGAAAATGAAAGGCAGATCACCTTTAGGTTGTGTGGAACCTGGTAAGGGCCTGTTACAGCTCACCTCAGCACTGATGTGTGAATTGGACCATTGGTATGATGAAGATCATAACCCCCCCTGCTCCCCCCCACAAGAAAAGCAGAAGGAGGATCTGTTTGCCCTCTGCAGACAAAGGAAGCTGATAAAAAAAGCCAGTGGTAACAGCTGAGACTCCTACCTTACCCTAGCTGTTTAATACAGATACCAATATTATTTATGGAAATATTTCACTTTCTCTTTAAAAACACTGGGCCTTTAAATAACAAAGACAAACCTCCTTTGTCTAGGCAGGTGTGCATGCAGTGGATACACACATACACACACACACGCACACACACGCACAGATACACACCGTCATTTAACAAGGATGAGAGGGCACGATCCCAAAGGCTTTCCAACCTTCTGTCCAAGGAGAGTTCCCAGCTAGCCTAATCACTCTGGCAACAGCACACCTGAGCATTTCCCATTCAGCACAAAGGAGGACAGAGGGACTGAGAAGCCATTTCTTTTGGACAAATAGTGGCTGTGGCTGAATAGCCCATAGAGGTCATCCTACAAAAGGGGCCTTAATAAACAAGTTGGAAAATCATCTACTCAAATGTTTAAATGTGACTGGACCACTGCTTTAAAGTAGCTAAGTCTACAGTGCCTGCTCTCCGTCAAAGTTTTTCAGATAATAATAATAATAAAATTTGAAAATTATGACAATTATGTGTTCTGTACCCTGGATAGGGGCAGACTAAGTGAAGCATATTTTCTAATATAATTAAGGCTTTCAACTGATCCCTCCCAACTGCAATTGTTTTTTCAAAAGTGAATTAATAAATCATGTGTAGCTTGCTCAGAATAAAAATTTACCCAGAGCATTCCTGTTGCAACCTGCAAACTCTGACTTATAGCAGGAAGGGAGAGGCTAGATGAAATGGATGTGAGATTGGCCTGCGCAAAATCTTTACCTTGAACAAACTTAGGGGGAGAAGGTTTCAGCTGGGACATCTGGAACCGTTTCTAAGCTTTACTACAAACAGTACGCAAATAGTCTTTCCCTACGTTCACTTAAGGTTCCTTCAGCTAAACTTCAAGCAATTAATGCTGACTCTTAGATGCCCAGGGGATTCAGATCTCCTGTGGTTTACACAGAGCACTTTAGCTATTGTGATGAATTAGTGTAAGCCCTGGTAATGCACCTTTGAGTATGTGATGCCTTTTAAGGTTCTTGGAGGTCAAACTTGTGGTTGTATAAAGTACATTTTCCCTTGACAGACCAGAGACTCTGACAAACTGCAAGGCTGTATTTCTACTCCTCATAGGTTCCAGATTCCAAATGTCCACAATCACCATGCAACTTCTCTGCAATGAGATTTTTGCAGGCCTATGGTAATTCAAGGCCAGTATTTACCAAGAAGGCCCTAGCAGGAACACTTTGTGTGCTCAATGAGAGAGTAATGTTTCAGTTCAGTGAACAGGTACCATTTTTCTTTTTGTTCAAACACAAGGTGGGTGCAGAATTCATGTCAAGACATCATTGATCAGAACCCCCCTCCCTGAGCCTGAGTGAGCTCCAATTGTGTGGATACCAATAGAGATCTCCCTTTAGAAGCAAAAGAGGTGAGCAAGTGCATATAGCTCTCAGGACTCTCTGGGAAAAGTTATATACACAAGGAGATAAAACAGTGGAGAGATACTTGCCTGATAGCCATGGGGCTTGGTCACCAGTGAGGACTCCACAACAGCTATTTGGCCTTAAATCTTTCTTTTGATTTAAACCTTTTATATCTTTTTTTGGATAATAATTCTCCATTTTTAAAATGGGAGAGCTGCAGAGTCATTTTGGTGATCTCTTCCAGAATTTGAACATGGTACCACTCTTTCATCAGCAGTGTGTTTTCGCTAATCTGTGATACTGTTTGGTACAGAGAAATGCATTAATGACAGAAATTGAAAGATGTCGCACCCTCTGTCCACTGAAGCTCCTCATCTCTCTCACTATCTTTTTTACCAACCTTTTTGTACTTTCCTTGCTGTGTGACCATAGGCAATTTTCTCCACTTCTCTCAATCTTTTTTTCTTACCTATAAATAGATTTGATGATAGAACTTCACCTATAGAGTGATCACCAAGGTTCAATTTTTAAAAACACATGCAGCTGATGGTAAGCATTCAGAAAATGTGAGGTATGGATAGTATAGTGACACCTTAATATCCACAAGGATGTGTTCCAGAACCCTCTGCAGATACCAAACTCCACAAATACTCAAATGCCATGTATAAAATGGTGTAGCATTTGTGTATAACCTATACACATCTTCCTATATACTTTAAACCATCTCTAAATTATATAATACCTAATACAATATAAATGCTATGTAATTGGTTGCTACATGGTTTAAGGAATAATGAATAAAATTATGTACATATTCAGTACAGATGCAATTTTTAAAAATATTTTATATCTGAAGCTGGTTGAATACATTTATACGAAACCTGTGACTATGGAGGGCAGGCTCTATCTGTAGATTTAGCATTCCCTAGGACTTGCCTTGAATATGCTGGGCTCTGCATTTTGGTCATTGTGTTAGTTTCTCAGGGCTGTATTAACAAGGTACCAGAAAATGAGTGACTTATACAACAGAAATTTGTTGCTTCCCAGTTCTGGGGTCCAGGAAGCTGAGATCAAGTTGTCAGCAGGGACACAAGTTGCGCTGGGAAACTGTGTGTTGCAGGCCTCTCTTCTAGCCTCTGGAAGTGCCTTGGCTTATGGCAGCATACCTCCATTCTTCACAGTGCACTCTCCCTCTGTGTGTGTGTGTGTGTGTCCAAATTTCTCCTTTTTACAAGCATTAGTCAAAATGCATTAGGGGCTCCCCCTACTCCAGTACAACCTCAACTACTTCTGTAACTACAGAATCACATTCTGAGGTAGCAGTTCAATATCCAAATTAAGTCAAGGGTCATAAAATTCAATCCATAGCAATATTGTCCTGTGTATTTAGCAAAACACCTATCTCTGATCTTCCTCAACTTTTAAGCTGCTCTGTTCCTCTAGACACAGGTCAGCTTCCTAAGTCTTTGCTGCCTGTGCCCATCAGAGCTCCAAAGGTCTCTACCTTCTTCAGAATTTAACAGGCCTAGTTGTCTTCTGGATTTCCTATTTAAAACCTAGTTGCAAGTCCTTGTATGATGTTAACTGCATTTGTTCATATGTATTTATATATTTATCTACAGGAAAATAGTATATAGAGTTGTACCCTCCCCAGCTCCTTAAACATTTCATTGAGCAGAGTAGAAACAGCTATTTTCCATTAAGATAACAACTAATTGAAGAAATATATTCAAAACAGTCATTGAAAATTTCACACAAGTCCAGTGAGAATCTGCCCTTCCTGAAGATAATTCCAGATGTTTCTTTTCAGCTGAAACATGTAGTCGAACTGTAGATCAGTGCTCCTGAGCTCTTGGTTGACCCCTGACTGTAGAAAGACGTCGTCAAGGAGTATCAGTCTGACTGTGGGATTCAGCGTCAAGGCTTTCTTGTGTTAAGTGGGACTCTTGTTTTGTTCTAATAGTAGGCCTGATATTCGTGAGAGCCCATCATCTGAGAACTTCAAATGTGCTGGCCCCTCGTAAAAATCCAGGTAACCTACCTAGTTTCTGGTATCTGTAGCCCTATGACTTGTAATAGCTACCTAGATGGCTCATTCTTGATGTTTAAGAAAAACTATGGACCATTTTGTACTCAACAACCTACAGTGAAAATTTATCCAATAAGTACCCGCTCCTTTGTATAAGGTAACACCAAAAATAGTCTCAACCCAAAGAAAGTTGATGACAGAGTCTGAAATTATCATCTGTGAGAATGAGGGTGAGATCAGTTCAGTAAATCAGGTAAAAGAATGGATGACAATTCACACCCCTGGGTGAGATCACAGTTCTACCCCAACACCGAAGTGGGAAAACCAAGCCACATCTCCTGCATATCGATGTCATGCAACCTTGTTATCTAGTCCAAATCAAAGCAGACCTAGGAAAAATTCATGGTAAGCCAAGGCCTGAGGGAGACATTAGATGACAACAGGTGAGAGGCAGTGAATGGACTCTTCCTTTAATTTATAACAAAACCTGATAAGAAGAAAATAAAAAATATCAATAGGCTCCTTCAATTATGTTTGTGACTTTCTTTTGTTTTTTGAAGTTGATTGATTGAAAACTCCTTGAAGCCATTTAACAAAGCATTACTTACATTAAGCTTAGGAAAAAATACCAAGGAGAATAGCACTTTGATTTCACTAATAACCTCTTACCTTACTAAAGTAGAATTTTTAAAAATCTAATTATTTCTTTGCCAGACTTTTAGGTGTATTCATGTTTTGCTTTTTGCTTTAAGTGCACCCTGAAAATTGATACAAGATCTGTTTGGGTGTATTAGTATAGATACAGGTTTAGTTGCATGATCAGGAAATCTAAGGCAACAGATAAAAAATTTTATCTGTTTATTTATGTATCATACAGCATTCTGAGACCGACATAAGATTGCTGACCCAAGAGGTTGCTATTGTTTGAATATGTCCCCTCCAAAATTTAAGCATTGCTAATGTGATTATATTAAGGGGTGATTGGGCCATAAGTTCCTTCTGTTGTAAATGGGAACAGGTACCCTTACAAAGGTGCTTGATGGAGGGAGTTGGTCTCAGCCTGCTTCTCTGCCATGTGAGGACATAGTGTTCCTCTCCTCTAGGAGATGTAGTGTTCAAGGCAGCACCTTGGAAACAGAGAGACCAGACTCCAACCAGCCAATACCTTGAGCTTGGACTTCTCAGCCCCCAGAAACATGAGAAGTAAAATTCCTGACTTTCATAAATTTCTCACACTCACGTATTCTGTTATAATGGCACAACATGAGTTAAGATAGAGGCTATCCAGAACCAGAATGGTGCTCTGTCCCTTAGAAGTCCCAGATTTCTTCTCAAGTGTAACTTGCTATCTCTAAGGTGTTGTTCCTGTTCATAATCTCAGATAATTTACCACCACGTCACACTCAACAGAAAGGCAAGAAGGGGAAGAAGAAGCACATCTACATCTCTTTCTTATAAAGACACATCCTAGGAATTGTATTCTTCATTTTTCCTGTGTATGATTGGTCAACATTTAGTCACATGGCAGCAGTTAATTGTAAAGGAGACTAAGATATGCAGTTTTTATTTCCAGCAACCATATAATCATCTGAAAATCTGGAGTTTTCTCTTTATCTTTAGTTTTTAGTAGTTTAATGATGATGAACTATGAATACTTTTCTTTGTAGTTATACTTCTGGGGGTTTCTGTGCTTCTTGATAGTGAACAGTTATGTCTTTTGCCAAACTTTGGAATTTGTAAGCCATTATTTTTTCAAATATTTTTTTAGCATGTTTCTTCTCTCTTGGGACTCCAATTACATGTATGTTTGATCTTTCATATTTAAAATCATGTCTTGCAACAAGGCTTATATTTTAAATCTTTGATGCTCTATGTTCTTTAGATTAAAAATACCTGTTTATTTAGGGTTCAGTGACAAATTCGGTCACTCGTCTACATCGTCTCCATTCTGTTAATCTCATCCAGTTAAATTTGTATTTCATATATATAGGTTTTCAGTTCTAGAATTTCCATTTTGTAACTTTTAAAATTTTTATATCTTTGCTGAGTAATTTTATATTTTTATTAATTAATTACAAGCATATTATTCTCTGTATCATTGTGCATAAATATAATCACCTGTTAATTCCAACATCCCAGTTGTCAAATGTTAGTTTCCATTGATTTTCTTTTTTCTTCAAGAACAGATAAGGGCCAGTGAGACAGCTCAGCAGCATAAGTGTTTGCCTGGCAAGCGTGAGGTCCTGAGTTTGACTCCCGGAACCCACCTACGATAAAAGGGCTGGTGATATCGCTCAGTGGCACGGGTGCCTGCTGGCATGTGAGGTCCTGAGGTCGACCCCCAGTACCCACAAAAAAAAAAGAACTGATAACATTTTCCTGTTTCTTTGTATGCCAAGTAATTTTGAAGTATATTTTGAACATTGCAAATATTTTTTGTACAGACTTTGGATTCTGTTGTATTTCTCCGGATAGATAAATTTCTGTTGTTGTTTTAGGAGGAAATTACATTGGTCAGACTCAAACTAAAAACTCTCTTTCTTAGGCTGTAAGTCAAGTACCAGTTCAGCACTTTTATTTTTAGCTATAATCCCTGCTGCCCATGTATGGATCAGAGTAAAGCCAGAGGTAGGGACAAAACATATGCACAGAAATAAGAATTCCTTCTCTGTCTCCTTTTTGTGATGAACTCTTGCTATCTAGTTGCTGCATCTGACTTATATTTTTTCCTCTGTTCCTTGATGGCAGAATTCCTATAGGCCTTCTAGCAAGTTTTAACTGTCTTATTTTAAATGCCTTTAAGTGCCGATTGTGGCTTGCCCTCAATGTAAATGTTACAGAAAATGGACAAATCCATCCGCAATTTTCTTTTTCATGGTGTCAATTCCCTCCTAAATCACATGCTTGTTGACCTGCAGTACCTTGAAGTCATTGTATTTTCGTATACCATCTACATTTTTGTATACCATCTACGTGTGAGAGGGCCACTCAGTAGAAGCTTGCTCTGCCCTAACAATAAAAACAAACCTGAAAAACTGACAGGAAAAAAAGGAGGTGCATACTTACTGGAGGCTAATTGTCTCTGCCACAGGCCTTCCCTACCTTTGTGCTTCTCCCATAGAACACTCTTTTAGTTTCGTAGTACCACCGAGTACTGTATAGTGAGACAAAACCTTGTTTGGAGTTGCATATATTCCCTCATCTTGATATATAAAGCTAAGTATTTTTACATAAAACTTTAAGAGTTTTGTCTGGCATATTCCAGTGGGATAGGCTAGGAGATGCAATTTCTTTCTCTGCACATAAGGGCCTGACTCTTGAGATAGAATGCGCTAGCTGATAATGGTAGTCTCAGAACCTAAAGGCTTATCGTGATCAACTTTAAGCAGGGATTAAAGACTGTGACCCTTGATGTTGCTACCATTGAAATGATGTAGATGGGCTAAGAGCAAATATTAGCTCTTCCACTTAATGACATATGGTTAATGGTAATACCTCCAACAAACAGCCAAAGAGTACAAACTTCCTGCTATGTACTAAAGACTGTTATGTAGGATATAAAAACACAAGGGATTGGATTGCCACTCTGAAGGAATCTATTCTTCTTTGAGAAGTTAGCAATATGTTTCTAGTTTTAATCCACAAATTTGGAGATAAATATGTTATAATTTTTTTTTCTTCCCAGAACTAAAACCATGATTGAGTACTTGGTGTTATGTTTTTATACGTCTTAAAGAGTTTGTTCATCTCTCCCTCTCCCTCTCCTCCTTCTTCTTCCTCATCTTCTTCTTCTTCTTCATTTTTTTCTCCTTCCTCCTCCTCTTCTTCTTCTTCTTCTTCTTCTTCTTCTTCTTCTTCTTCTTCTTCTTCTTCTTCTTCTTCTTCTTCTTCTATTCCTTCCTTCCTTTTGTTTTTGTTTTTTATTTTGGGAGTTGCAGGATGTAGGTAGATGGAAATGTGAAGCTTCTTTCATGAGACATATAAATACAAGAGGTACAAATAAATATTCCCTAGTGAAATGTTTCTATTTTACCATAGACTTAAGAACTCATGTCTTTCTTGATGGGACTATTCCAAAGTAGGGAAAAATGAAGTGAAAATTATTATTTTTTAGAGGAAAAATAAATCACTTATAAGAAAACAAATAGTAAAATACATATATTTAAAAATGTAGAACAAATACCGTATCTCTGTTTTCAGTTGCATTTAGTCCAAAAAAAATTAAGTTAAAAAGTGGCACACACTTGACCAAAACTGCATTATGGAACATGATCTATATTGGTTCCCAGTGAATGGGGTGTGTACCTATGCAAGTCTCAATATATTTTTAAGTACTTAAAAACCTATACACTTGACAAGAAATATATGACTAACTAGATGTGCGGGTGAGAGTCTGAGAATTCTAAATATAAAAAGTACCCATTTTCACAAAGAATAGGTCTCAGTGCACTCAAGTATAGAAGAAATGTCTTCTAAGTAATGTGAATTTAAACAGATTTTTTAAAGAATTTTTATAATTAGGAAGCATGTAGCAAAAATTGAGATTTATTTTTAATTTATGATTTCAAAATACTTCTTGGCCTTGTACCATAAACAGTCATTCTCCTAAGATATACTTCTTGGCTTTTTAACATAAATTATCATTCTCCTGAGAAGTCAAATAGCAGAATGTTGAAGAGCCAAGATGTTAGGCCCTCTTTTGTCAGTTTTAACCTCTGTTACTTTTGAACTTATGAATTTAGTGCCTTAGTTGTTTTTCCTCTGTGAAATAGGCTTAATAACTCATTCTATTGGGTTACTAAGACAAATAAATTGTATAAATATAAAGAGGTAAGAACATATCTGGTACACAACAAGCACTATTTAAATGAATAATAATTACTTTTAGAAAAAATGATAGCAGAGCTAGACATTTGCTTTGATATTCTAGAACTCAGTTTAAAGATCCCATTACCTTAGGATTAGTACATGTAGTATTTTCTTTGTACAAAGAGATACGGGCCGTTTATCTGTAGGAAGTACCTGTTCAAAGCCTCTCTCCATCATTGACCAGCTATACGTCTGTGAGCAAGACCTACACATCACATGAGGCATATCAGAGCCCTTGTTTGTAAAAAACTAACATAAAGTTGCTGGGTTGTCTTTCTGTTATTGTAATAAAATACACAAGATGGTCAACTTGAAAGGAGAAAAGTTTTCTTTTGGTTCACTTTTGAGGTCTCAGCCCCTGTTCATTTGAGCCTGCTGCTCTGGGCCTGTGTTTTTTCAACACAACATGGAGGATTGTGTGGCAGAGGAGTTCTGTTCACTTCCAGGCAGCTGAGAAAGAGAGACAGAAGGGAAGCAGAGAAAGGAATGAAGCCCCAGTGGTGCCGATATCTGCCTCCAAGAAACATGCTTACTGACATAACTTCCTTCCACAGGCCCTGCCTCTGAAAGGTTTCACTATCTCTCAGCAGCACTATGGGCTGAAGATACAGCTCTCAAATCATGGGCCTTTGGGGGACATTTAATTAAATTATACAAATTGCTAACTGCTAGAGTTTTTGTTTCATTCACAAGAGTCTAGCACAGTACCTGAAAATAGTGTTATTCTAGTAAAAATAAAGAGTAATATTTTGCCTATACAAATATGAGATACTGAATTATATGCTTTCTTTAGAGTCTTTGCAATTCGAAGATTTATGGGTGCTTAGAAATTTATAATGAATAGAAATTAAATTTGACGGTTTCATTGTGAATAATGATAACTTTCAAAATATAACGTGTTAGCCTTTACTACCCAACCATCCACTGAGGATGAGCATTAAATTATTTTCTAGGACTAGAGGTTCTTTCTCAAATGTTATTCACAATCTATTTCCTGATCCTCTTAGTTACAGATAGCATGGCTGATTATGAAGGTGCACTGCCTGGACAAGAAGCATGATCTCTTCTGTTGGATGTTCGATAGACTCGAGCAAGATTTTAATGTCATCAAATGTTGCATCTTTAAATCATGGTATGTTGGTCCTTGATGCAAGAATACTGATCTTCTTCGCCATTACTGTTTGCCAGAAAAGAATAGGTTTCCTGTGTCTAGGTCCTGTTTGAATGCCATTACAGAAATGGCACAGAAATGCTTGTGCTATAGTTATTTTTGTATTGGCACATAAAATTGTATGTATTTATGGAGTATCAAGTGATGCTTTGATACATGTGCACATTGTGTAATGTTCAAGTGAGGGTAAACATTTATCTTCTCAAACATTTATTATTTCTTTGTGATAAAAACATTTAAAATTCTCTCTTATAGTTTATTTGAAATATGCAGTATATTACCATTACCTATAATAATGTACTGTGTAATGCAATGATACTAGAGCTGTTTCTCTTATCTAACTGTAAGTACACAGCGACCAACATTTCTCAGGCCTCTTTCCTCCCTATTATCCCCAGCCTCTGATAACTGCTATTCTACTTCAACTCCTATGAGATCAACTTTTTTAGATTCTACATATGATTGAGATCATTCGTTATTGGTTTTTCTGTGCCCAGCTATTTTTACCTAAAATGATGTTCTCCATTTCCACCTATGCTGTTAAAAACGACAGGATTTATTTTCCTTATCCAGTCATCAATTAATTCCTTTTCTTAGGCATTGTAAATAGTATTGTAGTACACATGGGAGTGGGGTTTCTCTATAACATACTGGTTTCACTTCCTTTGGATATAGGCAGTAGTAGGATTATGGTATCATATACTCATACTATTTTTAATTTTTTTGAGGAGACTTCATCACGTTTTTCATAATGGTTGTAATAATTCATATTCCCACCAATAGTGTTCCGTGGGTGCCTTCTTCTAACATTCTCACCAGCAATTATCTTTTTGGTAATAGCCATTCTAGCCGGAGTGATGCGATGTCTCGTGGTGGTTTTGATTTGCATTTCCCTGTGATTACAGATACTGAACATTTATCAAATACCTGTTGACGATTTTTATGACTATTTTTGAGAAATATCTGTTTGGTTCTATTGCTCATTTTAATTAGATTATTTGACTTATTACTATTGAGTTGTTTGTGTTCCTTTTAAATTTTTGAGATAATCCCTTATCAGATGCACAGTTTGCCAATATAATCTCCCATTATGTAGGTTGTCCCTTTATTCTGTTTATTATTTTCTTTGTGTGCAAAAGTTCTGTAGCTTGATGTAATATGATTTGTCTATTTTTGCTTTCGTTTCCTGTACTTTTAAGGTATTCTCCAAAAAATTCCTTGTCCACTTCAATTTCTTGATGTATTTCCCCCCATTTTCTTCTAGCAATTCCATAGTTTCAGGCCTTATGTGCAAGTATTTAATCTATTTTGTGTTTTTTGTTATGAGAGATAGGTGTCTAGGTTCATGCTTCTGCAGGTGTATATATGATTTCCTAACAACATTTATTGAAGAGGCTATCTTTTCTTTGATGCATGGTCTTAGTACCCTTGTTGCAGACCAGTCAGCTATAGATGGTTGAGTTTACTTCTAAGCTCTCCATTCTCTTTCATTATTATGCATGCCTAGTTATATGCCAATACCAAGCTACATTAAGATCATTTTAAATAATCTGGTGTACAAGTGTACAAAGTATGTGCAAACACATGAAAACTTATTTATGGTCTCTGTATAAGCAAAAATACATCCAGATAAAATTTAAAATTAATCATTTTCAACACCTGAGTGACTCTCTAAATAATTTCAAGACCTAAAAGAAATCTGAGAGATAGAAATACAGTTATTTTTCATATAGTAAGATGCTCTAAATACCGCTGTTCTGTACTTTGGCCCTCCTTTAAGACATCGTAATAAACATTAAGAGGCTTAGCTAAGAGCATCAGTACCTCCAGCCACAGGACTGAGGAGACGGAAGAGAGAATGGCAGGGAGCACTTTGCAGCAGTTTGCTTGTGCATATGAGTGGTCACCTGTTTGTTCACTCATTATAATTTTCGTATATTCAACCATTCATTATTTACTCTTTATGCTATCCATTCATTTTTCGAAATATGAAATGAATGTAGCATTACCTTTTGTGTACATAAGAAATTTACAGAGTATTATAATAATGAAGCCTGATACTTCTGTGATTTTTCTTGAAGTTTCAGTGACTACCCCTAGTAAGATCCTATGTGTTTCTCCCTTGAAGTTGTCAAAAAAACATGTGATATAAATGGGTATTTCTTAAATTGGAAATATTTTACTAATGTACTGTTAAACAAAAATATATAGTAGTAAATTTTTGAGATTGTATTTTGTTTTTCTTTGCTCATCAGTGTTTTTGTCAATTAAGATTTTTAAACAAATGCTACTAACCCTAATTTTTAAAAAGATCAGTCTCATTTCATACAGAATCACAATTTCATGAATTAATATATATCATCTAATATAATAATTAAATAATTTTAAAAGCTTTCATAAAGATGAGGCAGGCTACCCAGAGAAGATAACAGGTTTTGTTGCTTTCTTTGTTGTTGATTTGTTTTTGACAACAGTCTTTCACCAGTAGCATTACAGGCCAGAAGGAAATTAACTTTAACCCTAGAATTCTATCCATAATTATACTTTCTTTCAAACATAAGGACAAAATAAATACATTTTTAGACATACAAAGACAGTTTTTTTTTTCTCTTAAACAAGCTCTTTAAAAAAATGACTAAATATTTCATTCTGCAAAAAAATTTAAAAATAAATATATAAATAAAATAAAACCTAAAAAAAGTTTAGGAGAAAAACTAAACTGTGAATGACACAGATATTGATTGAAATTATCAAATAATTTAAGTTTACATTAATTATCTTTGAAGTAGAGTGATATCTCAGTTCATGAACTTGATTCTTTCCATGATGTTGGTGGCAAACTGAGTGAGACAAGGACTGAATCAAATTCAATGGTTAGGTTCAATGTTGACTTTAGAGGGGAAATTTGAATCAGTTCTCATCCAGTTTGGTTTGCAACAACCAGAATCAAGGAGAAAATTGAGTTCATGAACAGAGGCACCACTATATCATATATACTTTTTGGCTTTATGTAAGGAAATTTATGATTCTAGACAATAAAATCAAGAAGAGTGGGTGCTTAATGCTAAATTGTGCTAAAATTATTCTAGTATTTAGGACAAAAGAAGAATCTAAGGTTGTTATAGATATGTTTTAAAAATTTTAATCATGTGAATGTACTTAAAAAGTAATGGCATTCATTAAATAAATTAACATGCAATGTGTACATTCCAGATCATCAGACAAAAAGTATACAAGCTGAGGATGGGAGATGAATATAAACTATTTCTTCAATCTAACAGAATGTTGAAATGGAAAATGAAGAAAAAGTTGGTAAACAGCAAACATCATGTATGAGTGTAGAAATAACCCAAAATATATCAGTGATCATAGTTAATGTAATAAGAAAGTGCAAATACACAGTAAGCATATAAATTAAATTAAAATACGAAGATTATCAGATTGTTTTAACAGGTGAAGAAGTTATATGTTACTTGAAAGCAATCTTCTAAACAAATCTATATTATCTGGTAAAGAATAAAGGGGGAAAAGGTACACAGTGTAAATACTAACCACAAGAACTGTGGCAGCAGTGTCTTTTATCCTCCCAGGCCCATGGCCAGGGAGTCAGTTTGTCACCAACTTCAACCTATAGATGGGAAGGCGAGAAAATATTTTCATGCTGTTTCTTATGGGTAAAGTCTGTGTCTACAATTTAAGATAGGGATAGGGTGGGAGAGGTGAAGAAAGAGAAAGGGAGTGGGGAGAGAAAAGAGGGAGGGGGAAGAGAGAGGTGGATTATACAAGCAGTTGAAAACAAATTTTCACACAGCTTGTTAACCCCATGCTAATGCATCCTCCAGTAAAGGTGAATTTATCCCTGCTGAAGAGAACAGCTGCTGGATAGGTGATGTCTGACTGGAGAAAGCATGCAATATTTAATCAGGACATGCTTGGTATTGGACACAACTCATAACACTCTTGGCCTTGCCAGATGTTCATTTCCTTTTTCTTGCCCTTCTCCCCATCAGAGCTGCTCTCGGTGAAAGGTGTCTTTGGAATGCAGGCTCTGAGGCATTAGCTGTGCACTGGCATCTCTGGTGAAATACATGCAGAATGTATGACTGGCCTTCTTCCATTGAAGTTCAAGGCCTCTGCTAAAATAACACTGCCCGGAACAATTTCAGAATCCCTTCAAGTTTGCTTTGTAAACTATTATATCAAAGAAAAATAGACAACTCAGCTGAAAATGAAATCAAAGTTGGCCTGGAACATAGACAAGGACTTGAAGGGTCAAGCTGATATTAAGCTAGCAGATGAATTTGTTTTCTGAAGAGCGGAAGTGGGCATCACTGTGTTTGGGGGACTGACTATCCATGCTCAGAGTGCATGGCTCCTTCTCCCAATGACCTTGAGACATCCAGGGATGCAAATGTATAGCCTACAGACTCCGGGCACCATTCAAGAGATAGAGGATACATTTAGAGGGGCCTGGCCAGACCACTTCAGCATGGAAAATAACTTTTATATGTAAGGAAACAGAAGTTCAGAGAGGCTAAGTGACTTGATCGAAAGCAGTCCAGCTAGATAGTAAAAGAGATCCAAGATTAGGACTCCCAGGCTGAGGTTTTTTAAATTTAATGATGGATTATCCAAACTCACAAGAGTTGCCAATGGGGGCACAGGGAGAACCATAATACTGCCCTTTCCTAATTATTATCTAATTGTCTCATAAAGACATTGAATTAGAGTCTAATGTACATGGTTCTGAAGCAGGAACTGAGTCCATACTGGGGTTAAGAACTCTAACTGAATATGACATTGTGTTAGTAAGGCAGTTGATTAATAATTTTAGTTTTGAAGTAAACTCTTGAATTTTTTTCTTTTTTAGTTCAGTACACGTGTAGTACATGTTTACATTCCCTGTGGGAAGTTGGTACATGAACCTAACACATTTTAATTCCTGTTTTCATTCCCTTTCCCTTCCCTCCCTCCTTCTCCACCCACCTCTTGATCCCGCTCCTGTTTTTGTACATATTTGCAGTTAAAACCAGTTTTAGTAATTGGTCCAAAAGATATTTGATTGCATTTAAGAATAAAACTGTACTTCAAACGTCCTTAATGTTCAAATAGGCATTGGGACATTCTGATTCTCGATTTAAGTTCCGTGTGAATAGGAAGATGTTTAGCAAAAAAAAAAAAAAAAAAAAAGCCTTAAATGCTTATAGGCTTTGCATTCACTATTGAAATGCAATGCAGACATAGAGCCAAGTCAGCAAAATAATGATTACCGCAAATGGGTGTGCTAAGTTGGGTTGTTAGCAATTTATCCAAATTAAGAGTTGGGGCTTTATCATAATCACTAGAGAAGTATGCCATTCATAGCTTCATTTATTTTCACATGTGATGCTCATCCTAATTTCTAAGTTTACCACCATCCCTTTCCAAAATATAAACATACATTCTACTCATAGCTTACTTCACAGAGTTCTGTCAAGTTAGAAGGTAATTTACAAAAGAGTATAGCTTTTTCTTTTAAGTCCTACAAAACTTGGGTTTTATTTAGAATCTTTAAGCATTTCTTCCTTCTCAGCATTGTGTTGTTAAACATGGTAGCTTTCAGGGGTAGTGACAGCATACTCAAATAGAATAATAAAGGCAAGAATATGACACATTTAAGGGTTTGTGTAGAATTTTGGGGTTGGCAATGGTAGTGAGCTATTATACTCCCAAGTCTGAATGGGCAAAGAGAAATAGTTGTTACAAAACCTAGTCAGTCTGGCATAGCTGGGCATGAGTTACAGACTTCAGGACAGAAATACATCGACACGCAGTGACCCAGCATGGGGGGATCTGAAAGAATAAATCCAGTGTCTTTTTTTTTTTTTTTTATGTTTTTGAGACGATGTCTTGTTCTATAGTACAAGCTGGCCTTGAACCTGCTGCAATCCTCCTGCCTCAGCCTCCTGAGTATTGGGAGGGATTACAGGCATGCAACACACCCGGCAAAAGCGCTCTAATCTTATCTTGCCGGCAGATCCTATGTTGGTCCCCATTAACCACATATAAACCAGAGAGGTAAGAAGTACACTGACGCAGCCCATCTATCAGATTTCTCTAACCAGAGCAGGTGAGAGATGGAGATAGATCTGCACAGATGCCTCTGGAAAACCAAGAATCACTTTTCTTGTAAGCTGCTGTAAAACCAGAAAAGTCATCGATGGCCTCTAGACTACAGGCCAAAAGAAGTCAAGCTAAATGTGTTGGTTTTAGGGTCTCCTTTCCCCTCAATAATGTCACTTTAGGACTTCTCTTTATTTCCTTCCTTTGAGTAGCCTTTTTAAGTTAGTGACCCAAGAGACAAACTTATTAGTGCTCATGAAGTCTTCTCAAAGAAGAGGAGAGGCATGGATGATATAGTTGGATGGTGATTTGGTATTTTTCTTGGAAGAATGAGAAATAAACCTTACTTTTTTTACTAAGAAACAGAGTAGTCACTGGCTTCTGGTACACTGTCTTGAAAGTATTCAGAGGTTCCCAAAGACAGATGATTCTAAGATTACCTGTCCCCTACAGTTATATGTGTCAAATCTTTGGATTTCATTGATGTCAAAATCAAGAAGTGAGAGGCAGGTCAGGTTTTGAAAGAAGAAACAGTTTACTGTAAGGAAAATTAAGGAGAGGCAGGCTCGAAAGTGATGAGGGAATTAGAAGACCATCACGCTGCTGTCAAGTTGGGCAGAAGAGAAAAAGAATGTTGCTGATATTGGTGTTGAGGAGAGCGACCCCAGATTGTCATGGAATCCCTGGGCTTTCTTCATATTTCTAGTTCCATACACAGTGGAGCTCAACTTGAAATACCAACACTGAAGCTAGAATGAAAAATGATGAAAACATTCCTTTTTTCATTCCGTGGCTATCAGGACTGATCATCCTGAAAAATTACTGTCTCACGTAGCTGTATGCACAATTTTGTATAAATTCTGTTTCTTCATCTGTAAAGTAAGGTAATAAACAAGTTCATGGTGTGGCTTATACCATTTCTAAAATCACACAACTAAAAATACTATTGTTGAATTTCCAATTTCCAGTCTGGCACATGGTACCTTAGAAGTCACCATGCGTCCTGACGTAAGTAAAAAGCTGAAAAATTGAAACAGAGAAATGAGGCCTCAAGGAACACTCCTGCCTCAGAAATTGGAAAATTAGATAAATGGATGCAAAAAAGTATAACTTAATAGAACAAGAGCCTCCACATGTAACAATGCCAGGGTAGAAAACCTGAACTGTAACTGAGGAATTGCCCTCCAAGCTCATGGTGGTCAACTCTGAAGTTACTCTAAGAGGACAAGTACTAGGATTCCTTTTATATGAATATTATGGCTTAGACCTAAAACAGTGATGGCAAACCTATGGCATGTGTGCCACAGCGGGCTGTTTGTATCATTGAAAGCTCTAAAAGGTTGGCCATCACTGATTTAAAATATGTCCCCAGAAGTCTCCTGACTTTGGAAAGTGATTGGATTATGGCACTATACTCATTACTGGATTAGTCCACTGATGAGTTCCTAGCCAAATGTGCTCTTAGAAAATGAAGCCTGGCTGTGACGGGGAGGGCACTGGGGCATGGGTGGAAGAGTGTATTGTTGTCCCTAGCTCCTCCCCTCTCCTTCTGCTTCTTGGCTGCCCTGGGGTGAACATTTTTCCTTTACCATGCATTTTCACTGTGCTGTTTCTGCCTCGAGCCCACCAACCACAGACTGAAACCATTGAAACTGTGAACCGAAATAAAGGTCTCCTTTAAGTTGTGGTGTCAGGTTTTTATCTCAGTGAGAAAGCTAACTAATACATTGAGGTATCTAAAATAATCAAACTCACAGAAACAAAGAGGGAAATGAGGGTTTGGGAGGCTTGTGGGAAACTGTGAAACAGGAGACACTGTTCAATGGGTATAAAGTTTCAGTTTTTGCTTATGCAAAATGAATGAATTCTAAACATCTGCAGTGCAGTATTGCATCTAGAGTTAAAAATACTGTATCATGCACTTAAAAACTTGTCAAAGAGTAGTTCTCGTGTTAAACATTCTTATCACAATAAGAAAGTATCTATTGGAAGATATTAAAAAGCAAACAAGCAAAAAACAAACAAACAAACAAACAAAAATTAAGGAATGCCCAGTAATAGGCAAACTCTACACTTTTGTGGGTTTCACTCTAGAAGCTCTACTAGGTCCTCACTGTAAATATCAGAGAAAAATTCTCTAGTTCTAGGGGGAAAGGAAAAATCTGGAAATATACCAGAGCATTCTGTTCTTCTTAACAAGATCTGTCTTCAAGAGAAAGTTTTATCAGACCCTGCTTTGCTGGGCCTTTATCAGTGCCTGAATGACTTCAGGGAAGGGAAATTTCCCCAACTCCATTTTTCTCTATTCATTTTGTCCAACATAAGGGGAAACTATTAAGAAGAACTAGTGAAGTTCAAAGTCCATGGACACAGGCCCAACAAAAGATTAGACTTAATCATATCTCTGTGGAATGTGTCTGTTCCCCATGCATCTTACCACTTTATAACCAACAGATTATTTAGCACAGTTCCTTTCAACTAGTTCAAGTCTGCCTTTCAGCAAAGAAATTCCAAGGCATACTAAAAGGTAAAACCATAATTTGAAAAGACCAAACAAGCATTATAATTAAGGTCATATATGGCAAGAGTGTTGAAATTATTAGACTGAGAATTTAAAAATATAAAACCAAATTAATCAAATTAAATCCAAATAACCAGAAGAAAAGAAATAATCAAATTAGAGCAGAAATCAAAGAAACTGGAATCTGGAGTACAGGCAGGGGAAGGGGGAAAGAAATCATCTAGAAATATACTAGAACATTCTGTTCTTATTAAGGTCTGCCTTCAGGAGAAAATCAATGGAGCCAAAACCTTGTTGTGAGGGTTATTTAATATCAATTTGAGTGAACAAGTAATACCTAGATACCTAGATACCTAGATAGCTAGTAAAACCTTTATGTGTATCTATGGAGGGTGTTTTCAAAGGGGTTGTTAGCTTTTAAATAAGTAGACTGAGTAAAGGAGATCATACTTACTAATGTGGGCAAGCATTATCCAATCCCTTGAGCACCTAAATGCATACAAAGGTGAGAAAATGGCAAATTCATTTTCTTTTTTTTGCTGGAGCTGTGCCATCCATCATGTCCTGCCTTCAGATATAGTCCTAGGTTCTTGGGTCTTTAGAGTTGGTGTCTTATACCAGCAGTCCTTCAAGTTCTCAGATCTTTGGACTCAGACTGAATTATACCACCAAGAAAAGACATGGCAAATTATAGATTTCTCAGCTTCCATACTTGCTTGAACTCCCATAATAAATCTTCTCCCATAATAAATCTTCTCAGATGTCTTTATATATCTTGCTGGTTTTGTTTCTCTGGAGAATCCTAAGCAATATACAGCCATAGCGATACAAGGGCAAAACCATAGAATTTTTTACATAGTACTTTGTTACTCAGAGCTTCCACCTGGCTATCTAGAAATCTATATTTACTTCCAAGAAATAAACAATCATCAAAGAGATAAAAAAAAATCTCCTATACCTCCCACAATATTTTATTGCATGATTGAGGTCATAAATATCACTAAAGAAAGGCTTTATCATTTGGGAGACCAGTAGGTCAGCCTTTAACTTAAACAATGTAGTATTTTCTGAGGAAGTATTGGCAGAGCCTACACAAGCAGAGTCCAAGAGAAAAGATAACTCATCAAGATGATATGGGTATGAAAATACCATAATGACCTTATAACAGTAAGTAATGTTTAGAAAGTGTTTAAGCCAAAGCCTATATATAAGGCACTAAGTGTGTAATTTAATTCATTCTCAGCCCAAAGGCATAGGCATGATTATTATTTCCATTTTACCGATGAAGGAACTGAGTCTGAAAGACGTGAAGGACCATGCACAATGTCATTTAGCTAGCAAATGGCAGTCACAGCATGACTTAGTGGTTTATAGCGCAGCTCTGGGCTTACTTTGTGTGGATTTAGATCTGTGCTGTCTATATGTTAGAGCCTTGAGTATACCTAAACCACCTTCTTAGTCTGTACAAAAAAGATACTAACAATACATACTTATTAGATTGTCATAAAATAATGCATGGAGTGGATGGGCTATTCACATACATAATATGTTTGGTTGTGAATGAAGAATAGCAAGCATAACCCATGGTGGAGCAGCAAGCATCACAGTCCCAGGTCCTACTGCTATTACATGTTCATATCATCTCCTAATTTCTCTTGATCTAATCGTGATTACCAATCAATCTTCTCATACAGCAGCTTCCTTTCTGACAGGAAAAGATAACTGCTGAAAATTTTGTTTGCACGTTTGCCTGATAGGTTACATACTTGAAAGTTATTGGGGGCCAGTGAGATGGCTCAGCGGTGTGCACGCCTGCCTGGCAAGTGCAAGGGCCCGAGTTCGACTCCCGGAACCCACATACGAAAAAAAAAGGGCCAGTGATATCACTCAGCGGCACGGGCGTCTGCTGGCGCGCGAGGTCCTGAGGTTGACCCCCGGTACCCACAAAAATTAAAAAAAAAAAAAAAAGAAAGAAAGTTATATTAACAAGTTAGTATTCTAGTTTAATTCATCATTCACTGATTTTTGATAGCCCTAGTTGTCATCATTGAATCAAACACTGTCCGGATCCACTTTCCAAGCCTAAAAGTGGAAAGGTCAGACAATAGCGAAAGGTTAATTCACAAAAGGAAATCTGCTCTGGGAGATTGGGTCAGGATGAGAGCAAGGCATTCTTCTGAGAGAATTCTTAGAATTCTCTGAATTCTCCCTTTCATAGGGCCCCTTCAAATATCTATAACATGCTACTGCAGTATTACAGGTAGACAAAACACCTATATTGAAACTACCACGGAAGTACTGGAAACTAAGTCCTAGGCCACAAAACCAATTTTCCTCCAAATAGCAGTATCCAGATGAGACTTTCAGAAGCTCCTGTGGATGTCCAGACCTAATGCCAAATTCTGTATCCCTTCTCCTCATCATTCAGTGAGCCCATTCAGTAAAGAGGTTAGACAACCCAGTGTTCAATAACTGGGAAAATGGGGATTCCAACTACATGGCTTAATATCATATATTAAAACAGCCATTTTCCTTTTTTTTTTTTTTTTTTTGTGGGTACCGGGTGTCGACCTCAGGACCTCGTGTGCCAACAGGCACCCGTGCCGCTGAGCGATATCACCGGCCCCTTTTTCGTATGTGGGATCCGGGAGTCGAACTCGGGCCCTCGCGCTTGCAAGGCAGGCGCTTACACCTCTGAGCCATTTCCTTTCTTAAAATTCACTTTTTCCTGTACTCTTCCTTTCCCAATTCTTTACTTATTCAGTTTTTAATTATATAATGCTACAAAAGAGTCCTAAACCCTGTGCAGTAAAGAAATCTGAATTTTCTTACTGATGCATGTAAAATTTTGGATGTCTGGATTCCATACCATGCTGTGCTCTGTGGGGATCAAGAAACAAAGGGGTGAAGGACAGTGGCTGCCTGGCATCTTAATAAGATGCAGATCAGCCAAGGAGCATCAGACCATCAAATCCAGGGTCTGCTGCAACTGTACACCTTTCGTCAGGCTTGGAATGGGCTGAGATGGATTCGGGGCTATATTGAAAGATCATACAGGATGACTGCAAAATCCCATTACTTGTTGATTAAGTATTGATTGCCTCAGTATTAACAAGCCAGCTAATATGAAGTGACCTCTGAGGCCAGTGGTTTGGGGGGAGGGGAAAGACAATTTACTAAAACAGGCAGGCAGATGAATAAGAGGGCTAGATTTGCTCTTGGCTTTTAGCTTCGGTTAAAATGTCACACTCGATAGTGCAGATCAATGCCCACTTTATTTCCTCACAGCCGTCTTATTACCATCATGGGGCTGCCTCCTTTGATGCTTTCTAATGACCCTCTGAACTGCCTGCTCAGCTCACCCTCTGCTTTCAACTAAAAGGAAAGCCCTTCCTGCCCCCTTGCTGCTGATGGAGAGGCCATGGATACAAGGCTGGGCCAGGAGGACCAGTCAAGCATTGTCTAGGGGCAGCCATGCTACACTCATTGTGCTTTTCCCCTTGTCCTTTGCTTTCCTTTGAGTGTCTTCAACATCAAAGCTTAGCTCCTCTTTCCACAATTTCAAATGATGTTAAGGCAGTGAATCAAAAGCCTCTGCTCAAAACTCGCACCCAAGGTCATACTGAGGACCAGAGTGTGTATGACTCCATTCCATAGGAAGGGCACTCTCATCTACTATTTAAAATTTGCCCCTCCCATCCAGACATGGATGTCTTTGATAGTGGCAAAAATAAGTAAATGAATAACTCAACCAACAAAATCTTCCCTTTCTTCAATCAAGTAAACTGTGATTTAAGAAGGTTCATGGCCATGGACCAGTCAAAGGAACATCAAGCAATCTTCTACTATGGATATCAAGGTTTATTTTTCAATCTATAAAGAGGAACTTTTGTGAACATGCTCTACTCTTTTAGAAAGGTGCTTAGCTTCTATGCTGCAAAATACTCCGCTGACTACTTAGTCTAGCTTTCTCTATGCATAAATATTTTATGTGCTGGGCACTGTAGGGACTCATCAGTCCCCTTCTATTGGCCAGAGGTCTGACTCCAACTTTCTACACCAGAAAAAAAAAAAAAAAAAGAAATGAGCCTAGTAAAAACTTTCTCCCTGGCACACATACTCAACTGGTGTTTGAAATGAAAATGTTTCCAACACTGGATGGCTAGAGGGAGGAATGAGAGAACAGAGAGGAAACTTCACACTCTCTAAGCCTGGTATTCAAAGCCAATGTCGACCTGAAGATGAAAATCATAATTTCTCTGGGGCTTTAAGAAACTGCCTTAGTGAGTTTTGTTGCTGCAAAATTCATAATTTAAAGGTTCTTTCCACTTATTCCAAACTAAATTGTGTGAATAAAGATCATCTCTCCCTTTACTATTTATTATATAAGGCCTTTTTTTCTAAAGGTTTTATCAAGGTTCCGTATAATGTCCCTTAATGCAGATCCCCTCACAGTGTATCCCAGTGTACCACAAACATTTTCCCTTTTTTTTTCCTTTTCCCCTCTCTGTTATTTTCTGCTCTTATAGGAACATCTACTAAAAGCCTCCACAGTTTCTATTTCTCTACTGCTTAATTCAGTCAACTAAAATCATTAAATTTTTATTGAATGTAAAGGATGTATATATTGCATAACATTAAATTGCTATTCAAGGATTTGTTAAATGAATACATTCATTGTTTTGAACTTTTATTGAATTCGTGAAATTTCTGCTTGTTTTTATAATGTATGGAAACTGCTTCTCTTTTCAGAAATTTAGAAATCATAATAGCAAATGAGTTTTCATGCTTTCGTCATTTTTGTGACCCCCATGAATTTGCTTGAAAAGCACCTATAATAATGAGATCAATAAAGAAAGAAATTTTTGGAAGCAAACATAAAAATTCCAGAAAAGAACATTCTACACTTTTTATTCTCAGGAAGTCCCACATGGAATGATATTCTATTTAATCTTTCTGCATAACTAGTCTTGCCTCAGAGAATTCTTTACCTTATAGAAGATGTTAACTTAAGGTAGAGTGCAGGGAGAAACAGTAAGTGGTCTCAAAAAAAGTTCACATCAAGTTATGAAAAATAGATTACACAGCAGGAAGTGAAGGGCAGTGAGGCTTCAATAGAAAACATTCTTATATTTCTGAGTATAGTGCCATATTCTGATTTCATAGCCAGCCATACCTTCCCATAAACCATGGTACTGGAGATAGAATGCTGGATGGGATGGAATTTAGAATGTGACTTGGGATTGTTGTTCTTAGGGTTAGTCATTTCTTAGAAAGATGAGTAGTACACTCCAGAAAGATGCACAAGACTTGTCACAAGATTTTAATTCCATCCTTCCCTGTGGGCTCCTGTTACAAGGATTTCTCTGTTCTTACAAACTTAGACTTTAGTCAACCCCGGCTGTGTGGCTTTTTCAGCTACTCTCTGCTAGGTTGATATATTTGCAGGTTTCTAAAATTCTGATGGGCAAGTGATAAGTAGGGTAAAATTCCAGTGGGGAGAACATTTCAGTAGCAAGACAACATCTCATTAGCAAGTGATGGTATAGAACGTAGGTAAGGAACTTTGGACTACTGTACAAGACAGGCAATCAACTGGATTTCATCCCCAGGCAACATGAGTGGAATGGTGATGGCTTCCTGGATCGTGATGTTGAAATAATTCTGAGAAAGCATCAGGACACAGTGCAAAAGGCAAAGAATGTTGTGGTCTTGTTAATTATGTATTGTGGCATAACAAGTCACCTCAAAATTTAATAGATTAGGGCCGGTGAGATGGCTCAGCGGCGTAAGCGCCTGCCTTGCAAGCGTGAGGGCCCGAGTTCGACTCCCGGATCCCACATACGAAAAAGGGGCCGGTGATATCACTCAGCGGCACGGGCGCCTGTTGGTGCACGAGGTCCTGAGGTCGACCCCCCGGTACCCACAAAAAAAAAAAAAATTTAATAGATTAAAACAACGAACACTTATTATATCAGTTTTTGTAGGTCAGGATTTTGGAAGCAGTTCACACAAATGGTTCCCATTTGTGAAACCAACAGGTAATATTCCTGAAAAGTGTATAATTATTTGGAGGCTTGACTAGAGCTGGAGGATCCACATGCTCAGAAGCTCACTCGCCAGGGCTAATGGCAGTTCATCCTCAGCAGCTGTTGGACAACAGCCTCAGCTCCACATCAAGGAAGCCTTTATGCACAACATACAGGTGACTCTCCTAGTCCTTGTGAACAAAGGTAGAGGTAGAGATTTAGAAACCAAAACATTGGAGTCACAGGGATAAAACAATGCAAACTATCTGTAGCCAAACATGATTATGACTCTAAAATTTTTGGATCAAATGATCCATTCTGAATGACAGCCCAGATTCAACTAATGACCTGAATTATGGCCTCTTCTCAACTGAACTTTGAACTAGTTTACTAGATTTACTCTGAAACCAAAGGTGGTATCACAACCTTTTATAATTCTCAATACCCATGGAGCAAAAGCCAAACAAGATCATTTTATGGATTCCTTGGATGACTTAAGTAGTCTAGGAGTCTAAAATAACAATAGTATATGCTCATAAAACTGTGCTTATTTTCTGTGGAAAAGGCTTCAGATTTCAGTGGGTCCAATGACTCTAGTTAAGGCACCACTACATACCTATTAAAACGTCCAAAATTCAAAACTCTGACAATACTGGTAAGGATATGGAAATGACAAGAAAACTCATTCATTGCTGGCAGAAATGTAAAAGGGTACATCTACTTTGGAAAACAGTTTGGTGGTTTCCTACAAAACTAAACATAATCTTGCCATATGTTCCAGATATCATACTCTGTGGTATTTAGCCAAAGGAGTTGAAAACTTACGTCCACACAAAAACCTGCACATGGGTGTTTATTGCAGCTTTACTCCTAATTGCCAAAACTTGGAAACAACCAAGATAGATGTCCTTGGAAGTAAGTGGATAAATTGTGGTACATCCAAGCAATGGAATATTATTGAACACCAAAATTAAATAGCTATAAACACTTGAACAAAAATGAAGAGTATTTAAATATTACTAGGTGAAAGAAGCCTATCTGAAAAGACTACGTATTATATACTCACCACTGCATGACTTTCTAAAAATGACAAAGCTGTGGAGACAGTAAGTAAATCAATGGTTGCCAGGGATTAGGTCAGAGAGAGGGATGAATACGTGGAACACAGGATTTTTATGTTGGTGGAACTATTCTGCATGCTGCAATAGCGGATATGTGTCGTTACACACACACAATAGCAACAGTGAACCCTAATGTAAACTATGGACTGAGTGATAATGATGTGTCAATGTGGATCCATCAGTTGTTAAAAATTTATCATTCTGGTGGGGGATATTGATAATAGGGGAAGCTATATTTGTTTAGGGGCAGAGGAGGTGGGGAAACTCTCAATGCCTTTTACACAGTTTTGCTGTAAACCATAACTATTATAAAAAATAAAGTCTATTTTAGATAAGAAAGAAATAGTAAATACCAATGCTTAGAAATATGATCTCTCTCAGTTGCTTCGTGATAATTTTTATTAGCTATCTCACTCATAAATGTCTATCTCCTAACATATGTTTGTGAAACTCTAAAATCCTGAATCTTTGCCCTGTGTGTCCCATTTCTTTGTGCCTCTGCATATATACACTGTTCTCATTCTCCAAAGTATATTTATGCTCCTTTCCTTCCCCAAAATTATCCCTTCTATAAATATTCCATGGTTTTTCCTGAAAAATTTGATGGTCAGCCAAAAAATTATTTTAGATGTAAATATATTTAATATTTATGGGATTTGTAAATGTATACATAAAATATATTTAATGCACGTTATGTAAGATCTATAAATATGTACATACAAAAATTACATTTAATACTATATTTTTCTAGGCACTGTGCTAGGCACCAGTGATATAAAATTGAGCATCAAGTGATCCCAGATCCAAGGATTAACATGGAAAGGAGATACATAAACCAGTGATTAGGATCAAACATGATAATGTGGATATTTTAGAATACATAGAAAGATTTGTATAGGTACAAAGGAGGAAGTACTTCTTCCAGCAAAGGTAAGGCATGGATAAGGACGTCTAAATACAAGATATAACCCACCATTTGACTAGTGCCTTAGGAAGATAGGGGAAAATGTTCTTTGGGGCAGAGGGAACAGCAGGGGAAAGCAAAGAGGTGTGAGATAGTACTGTGTCGCAGTGGAGAAATCCGCACCTGCTTTCACCACCTTCACCACATTTCATGATGAGTCATAGCGTGGTGCCTCTTCCCACTTGAACTCTCTGAGTCAGGTTCTAGTTCTTATTGTCACCTCCACTAAGTTTCCACTCAACGTAGTTATCCAAATAAATGATTTTATATAATTCTCTATACCTTTTGTGGAAAAAATTAAAAAGATGAATACACACTTGATACATTTTTAAAATTTTTATTAGGACATGTTTAGAGTATATAATGATTACATTCACCGTAGGGAGTAAGTAAAAAGAATAAGCACTTTTGTATTTTTGTGCTCTTCAGTGTAAATCAGGTCTGCAGCATAAGAGGATGTACCTAAAGTAAGACACCACACCAGTAAGTCAAAAACCTTTCCTTTAACGGCTGCATCAATACATGGTCATGACTGAAGGACAGCGTGTATGTATTGATAGTGATGATGGTGGTGGTGAGATTGGTGGGCTTTGGATGATTGGTGGTATGTAAGAATTGGAAATCAGCACTTAGACTTTTTTAATTAGGAGCAAAACTCTGTCCCTGACATTGAGTATTCATGGGTTTGGTGGGGTGGGTGGGTAGAATAAATGATGCCTCTGGAGAAAATCAGTGGGTTTAATGGAAAAGCTAGAGTTGGTTACAGTGGGAACGAGGGTGGGTCATGGTCTATGTTAATAGTCTCATTTAAATGGGTAGTATTTTACTGCAATAAAATTCTGGAGATCGTTATTTTAGCATGTAATGATGGTGTGTGTAGGGGAAGGAAATTTGGCATGGTGTCTGGTTGTAAGGTCAAAGAATATCACTCTTTAAAATACAGAGCAGCTATAAAGAATTAAACTAAAAACAGACAATGTGAGAAGAACAAGTTTTTGCATGGCATTCCCAAGAAGAAATAATACACTTGTTATGCATTACAGTCTGTGCTCAAAATGCTATTTCAGCATTCTAGGTATTAAAAAAAGAACCTTATGTGGTCTTGTGGTGAACCGACTGTGAAGGATTATTTAAAGTAAACTGTAGGGAAATATAAAACAAACCCAGCTAATTTATCACAACAGTGAAGATGCATAAATAAGATGTTTATGAATAACAAGGACAGCTTACCTATTATTCCAAAAAATTCATTTTTAGTAGAAAATATGCCACATTTTATTTAAAGGAGAATGACCCCTATTTTTTCCCTACAGCTCTATGGCTTGTGGTACAGCCTTACTTATTACTATGAATATAACATAATTCTTATTTTGGAAAAATTTTAATTATATGGTTGACCCTCTAGGAATCTTGGCTTGAGGGACAGATATCTTCACACTCAAGATTAATACTGCCTTAAGCCTTAAGAGCTCAAGGGCTCAGTAAATGTGGTTGCCAAAGAGAAAATGGAGGATGAAAATGAAGGTATGCCCAGATACTTTGTGGTCCTCTCATTAACAGCCTCCAGTATTTTGTGGGGGAAAACTTAATTGTCTCTCTCTACGACCAAGTAGTTCAAAGAATAATCATCCTACACAGGCTTTCAGAGAAGGCTGCAATCTTGGACTTGGGTTTTTACTTGAGCCCTTGAGTTTTGCTCTGTAGTTCAGAAATTGTCTTGTCAATTCATGGAGCATTTTTGGTTATGTACCAAGTGGCTTCCCTTTTCCTCCTGGTCACACAGTTAGACTGTGTTTCTCAGCCTCCCTTGCAGTTAAGTTGTGGTCAACATCACAGATCAATTTCTGGTCTATGTCTTGGTGCATAAAAACTCCCCAAGAGATTCTTACCCTGACTCCTTCCTCATCTACTAGTTGAATGGAAAGGTCTTCAAGAACCTATAAGTAAGGAAAGGCTCCATACAGAAGGAACCTAATTCCTGATTGAGGACCAAGGACTTCTTTACACTCTCACACGAGCAGGAAACCACCTTTGTAGTGTAGCGCCACTCATATTTAAGGTTGCTTGTTTCAGTGGTTAGCCTGCCCCCTCTGACTTTTCCTAATACAAAATCTTTCCCGTGCCTTGTGGTACTTTTAAAAATTTCTGAACAGAACTTTTAGCTAACTCATATTCTTGAAAACTTTATAAATAAGAGAAAATAAGCTATGTAAAAAGAAATGTTTATGTTAACAAGAAGTGTAGTGTAAGAGAAAGGATGAACAGCTAACTCATATAAATACCTTTCTAAGGACAGTATTAGCTATAACCCAATCATAGATCCCATCGTCATATTTGAAAGGAGGCAGTTCGAGAAGACATGTAAAAAATCTGCATTGATTAAAATGAAAAACATTCTGATTTGATCAAACATAATTCAAGCATGAAAATGTGTCATGAGTGACCTATGTCAGTGATCACTGATCTGTTTCTCTTTGTATAAGCAAGAAAACCAATATTAAAAAAATACTATTTTTAATCTGTTACACTATAGTAAACATATATATATATACATATATATATATATATATACACACACACACACACATATATATGTATTATTTGTCTTAATGTGAACTATTAATTGTATTCTAAAAATGTAAAGCTCTCTGGAAATTCTTGACATTCTGTTTATGCTGCTTGGAACAACTTCATTTATTCAGCTGCAGCATCCTGAAAATCCCAAGTAAATTTTTGATACTTGGAGATATTGAGTCTTTTGTAAATTTGAGATGCCAACACAGACCCAGTATCCTTTAAATGAATCCCACAATGATGCAAAATAAGATGTGGCAGTCAAAAAGATGTTTGTTGGATACTCTCATTATTCACCTTTCACTAAGGTCACATAAATGAAAGCCCTATACCTGATTCCCCAACACATCCATTAAAAATCCATCAGGTGAGGAGAGGCAGCCTTCACCAGTTAAAGAGTCTGCACAAAAAAAATTCACAGAAAGGACAGATTTCAATACATCATCTTCAAGAAGTGATACTCTCAGAGGTTTGCATCACTGCTCTTTTAAAAAATCTTTGTTTTGCTTTTGATATGCATTTTCACCCTTTCAAATGCAACCAGATCTCAGTACATATCACATTTTTAATGAGAAGAAACAAGCAGGTGTTGATGTGTTATGTATAACTGTGACAATTCCAAGTACATTTGTCTAATGGGTATGAATATCACTTTTCAATAATATACTAAGGAAAATGAGAAATAGAACAGGAACCCATTCTTGTATTTGGCAACTAGAAAGTACATATTTATGTGGTAGTTTTCATTTATTTTGGAAGACTGCTGGAAATTAGCAACATTTAGAGATTACTGAGAGAGCGCACTGATATAGCTTATATTATTAGTAATTTGCATATTACTTAATAATCCAAGTTTTCTTCTTGAAAGCACTTACAAGTATGAAATATGTATGTGGTGCTATACATCACTGATGAGACATTTTGGTTACTGAAGTCTATACTCGTCAAAATAATGAGTCTTAGCTCGGTATAATGCCATGCACCTATAGTTTCAGCATTCAGGAGGTCTGAGGCAGGAGTATAACAAGCTGGAACCCAACTTGAGCTGGGCTTGGGATGTAGATCAGTGTGAAGACCTTAGCTTCAATCCCAAATACTTCACAAAAAAAATGATGAGTCTTTACTATAGGTGCTTCAAATGCTGTTCTTATAAAAAATGTACATAGCCAGACTATATATGCTTTCAAACTCTGGAATGGATCATATAACAATATAGTTGTAGTCTTTTTTTTAATTTTAAAGAGAAAGAAAGTAACAATAAAACAGAGTTTCAAAACAGGTTAGTAGGAGAGTTAAAATAATTAATATATTGCATATTGTTGTCCTCCTAGTAGTTATTCAGGGTACAAGATATAGGCAGGACATCTTGTCCAAACAATATTAGCACAAACATTTTTCAATGAACTAAGAGAAACTAGCTGTATAACTATCTTAACTACCTTGTGTATAAATATATATATTTTTCTTTCTCCCTTTCCCCTTTCTCCCATCACAGTTTGTCTTTCTTTTGAACAGTTTCTTCCCAATTCACAATATCTATTGTACATTTCAGATCTTATTTACTCTTTCAGTTTCTTACACTAGGGAGACAATACAATGTTTACACATGTGAGTTGGATTTATTTATTTCACTTATGAGTATGGTGTCAAGTTGCATCCATTTACCTATAAAAGTCTCCAGTTTATCCTTCTTTATGGTTAAGGAGTACTCCATTATATAAAAAAAAAACCCGCATCTTTTTTATCCACTCCTCGGTTGATGGGCATTTGGGTTGTTTCCAAGATCTAGCTATTACAAATTGTGCTGCTATAAACATGTGTGCACGTATATCACTGTGGTACATTGTTTTTCATTCTTTTGGGAAGATACCAAGAAAGGGAATAGCTGGGTCGAATGGGACCTCTAATCCTAGTGTTTTTTTTTTTTTTTTTTTGTGGGTACCAGGGGTCGACCTCAGGACCTTGCGCACCACCAGGCGCCCGTGCCGCTGAGCAATATCACTGGCCCCTTTTTCGTATGTGGGTTCTGGGAGTCAAACTCAGGATCTCGTGCTTGCCAGGTAGGCCCTTACACCTCTGAGCCATCTCACCGGCCATCTAATCCTAGTTTTTAAGGAATCTCCACACTGATTTCCACAGTGGTTGCACCACCCTACACTCCCACTAACAGTGGAGAAGGGTTCCTTTTTCCCCACAGCCCCTCCAGCATCTGTTATTGGTTGATTTCTTGATAATAGCCATTCTTTCTGGGGTGAGATGGAATCTCAGTGTTGTTTTAATTTGCTTCTCTTGAATGACCAGTTATGTTAAACATTTTGTCATGTATTTATTTGTCATTTGCATTTCTTCATCTGAGAAGTGTGTATTCACTTGGGTCTTTAAATGTGGGAGGTCTGATTTTTTTGAGTTCTTTATATGTTCTTGATAGTAATCCTTTGTCTGAGGAAGACCTAGAAAACATTTTTCCCACATTGTGGGTTGTTTCTTCACTCTGTTGGTGGTTTCTCTTGCTGTGCAAAAGCTTTTTAATAAGAAGAGATCCCAGTTGTTGATTCTTTGTACTATTTCCCTTGCAGTCTGGATTTTGTTCATGAAATTTCTGCCTACACCTGTGTCTTCGAGATTTCTACCTATTTTCTCTGCCAGCAAATTTAGTGTTTCTGTTTTAATATTTAGATCTTTGATCCATTTTTACTTTAGTTCAGTGCATGGTGATAGACATGGATCTAGTTTTAGTCTTTGGCATGTGGAAAGACAGTTTTTCCAGCACCATTTATTTTATTTTATTTTATTTTTATTTTAAAGAGAAAAAAAAACACAAAATAAAACAAAAAAGAACAAAATTTCAAAACAACATAATAGGAAGGTAACAATGGTTAATAATACATTATGTATTGTTATCTTTAAATTAGTTACTCAGGGTACAAGATATCAACATTCAGTTGTCTAAACATTACTGGCATAAACCTTTCTCTACAATGAACTAAGCAAAATTAGTAATGTATCTATCTTAACCATCTTATATATAAATACAATTTTTTTCTTTTCCCTTCTTTCTTTTCCCCATTCCCCCATCCCGGACTCTCTTTCCTTTTGACCAATTTCTTTCTGATTCATCATATCTAATGTACATTTTGGATCTTATTTACTCTTTCAGTTTCTCACACTTGGGATACAACACGATGTTTGCACAAGTGCATCTGGTTAATTTCACTTATGAGTATTTTCTCGAGTTGCATCCATTTTCCTATAAAAGTCTCTAGCTTATCCTTCTTTATGACTGAGTAGTACTCCATTGTATAAAAATTCCACATCATTTTTATCCATTCCTTGGTTGATGGGCATTTGGGTTGCTTCCAAGATCTGGCTATTACAAATTGTGCTGCTATAAACATGGGTCCAGCACCATTTATTAAAGAGACTATCTTTCTTCCAGTGAACATGTTTGGCTCCTTTGTCAAAGATAAGGTGGCTGATTGTGTTTGGGGTTGCATCTGTATCTTCTATTCTGTCCCACTGATCTCAGGCCTGTATTTTGGCCAATACCAGATGATTTTATCACAGTAGCTTTGTAGTATAATTTCAGGTCTGGGACTGTGATGCCCCCTGACTTGTCTTTGTTGCCCAGAATTGCTTTCACTATTCTAGGTCTCTTCTCTTTCCAAATGAATTTTACGAATGCTTACTCTAGTTCTGTGAGGTATGCTAATGGTACTTTGATTGGGATTGCATTAAATCTGTATAGTAGTTTTGGGAGTATGGCCATTTTCACTATGTTGGCTCTTCCTATCCAAAAGCAAGTGATATCTTTCCATTTTCTTATATCCTCTTTGATCTCCTTTCTTAGGGTGATGTAATTTTCAATGTACAGATCTTTTACATCCTTTGTTAGATCGATACCTAAGTATTTCATTTGTTTAGATGCTATCCTGAAGGGTGTGCTTTCCCTAATTTCTCTCTCTTTGGGTTTTTGCTTGTGTACAGGAATGCTTTTCATTTTTGAGTGTTGACTTCGTATCCTGCTACCCTACTGAATTTGGATATTAAATCTACAAGTGTTTTGGTGGAGTTTTGGGGGTCTTCTATGTAGAGTATCATGTCATCTGCAAATAATGATAATTCAACTTCTTCCTTTCCTATCTTTATTCCTTTTATTTCTTTCACTTGTCTAATTGCTCTGGCTAATGTTTCCAGAACTATATTGAATAGGGGTGATGATAATGGACATCCTTGTCTTGTTCCTGATTTTAGAGTGAAAGCTTTCAGTTTTTCACCATTTAATATGATGTTAGCAGTTGGTTTGTCATAGATGGCTTTTATAAGATTGAGGTAAACACCATCTAATCCAATTTTCTGCAGGGTTTTTATCATGAATGGGTGTTGGACTTTGTCAAATGCTTTTTCTGCATCTATTGAGATGACCATGTGAATTTTGTCTTTGATTCTGTTAATATGGTGTATTACATTTATTGATTTGCACATGTTGGACCATCCCTGCATCCCTGGGATGAATCATACTTGGTCATGATGTATAATCTTCTTGATGATTTGCTGCATTCTGTTTGCCAGTATCTTATTAAGGATTTTTCATCTACATTCATTAGGAGATTCACTTATAGTTTTCTTATTTGGTTGTGTTCTTCTCTGGTTTTGGAATCAGGGTAATACCTGCTTCCAGGAATGATTTTGGAAGTACTGCTTCTCTTTCAATTTCTTTAAAGAATTTCAGCATTAGTGGCATTAATTCTTCTCTAAAATTCTTGTAGAATTCAACAGTGAATCCGTCAGGGCCTGGGCTTTTCTTTTTTGGTAAATTTTTCATTACATTTTCAATTTCATTGGGTGATATCAGGTTATTTAGAATTTTTATATCTTCTTGATTTAGTTTTGGCAATTTGATTGTGTCTAGGAATCTGTGCATTTCTTCTATGTTTTCCATCTTATTAGAATATAGGTTCTCATAGTAGGTATTGATGGTCTCCTGGGTTTCTGTGGGATCTGTTGTGATTTCTCCCTTTTCATTCCTGATTGCTTGAATTTGTGTTTTTTCTTTCCTCTTTTTGATAAGGTTGGCTAATGGCTTATCAATTTTATTTTTTCTTTCAAAGAACCAACTTTTTGATTCATTGATTCTTTGTATTGTTTTCTTAGTCTCTATTGAATTAATTTCTGCTCTTATCTTTATACTTTCCTCCCTCATATGAGCTTTGGGTTTGATTTGTTCTTCTTTTTCTAGAAGTTTGAGGTTCAACATTGGGTTGTTTATTTGAGCTTAGTCTGTTTTCCTGATGTGTGAGTTCATCACTATAAATTTCTATGCTAGGACTGCTTTCAATGCATTCTGTAAGTTTCTGTATGTTTTATCGGCATTATCGTTTAATTGTACATACTGTTTAATTTCGTCTTTAATTTCCTCTGTGACCCATTGGTTGTTCAGAAGGGTGTTGTTTAATTTCAATGCATTAATGTACTTTCTGTGATTTCTTTTGTCATTAATTTCCAGTTTCATTTTCATTGCACTATGGTCAGATAGTATGCACAGGAAAATTTCATTTCCTCTACATTTACTTAAACATGTTTTGTCAGCTAATATATGGTCTATTTTGGAGAATGTTCCACGTGCAGCTAAGAAGAATGTGTATTCTGATGTTTTGGGGTGGAACACTCTGTAGACATCTACCAAATCCATTTGTTCACAGGCTTTGTTTAATTCTAATATTTCTTTGTTGGTTTTTTTGTCTAGTTGATCTATCTTTTTGTGAGTCGGGTATTAAGATCCCCCACTACAACTGTGTTAATGCTGAATTGGTTTTTCATGTCTGTTAATATTTGTTTTATGTAGTTGGGTGAACCTGTGTTTGGTGCATAAATATTTATGATTGTTATCTCTTCTTCTTGGAGTTTTCCCTTAACAAGTGTGTAGTGACCTTCTTTGTCTCTTTTAATCAGTTTGGCTTAAAGTTTACACTGTCTGCAAATAGAATAGATATCCCTGCTTTTTCTGGGTTCCTGTGGCATGGAGAATTGTTTCCCATCCTTTGACTTTTAGTCTATGAATTTCATTTTGGGTTAAATGTGTTTCTTGAATGCAGCATATTGTTGGATCTTGCTTCTTGATCCATTCTGCCAGTCTATTTCTTTTGATTGGAGAGTTGAGACCATTTACATTGATGGTTATAACTGATATGTATTAGCTGACCTCTTTCATGTTGTTTTCCTGTTGTTTGTTCCTTGTCTTCTACTCTGTTCAATTGCTTGCCCTGCCTGGCGCCTTCTTCCTATTGGTGTTCATGTGTTTCTGGTCTTCATTATCTCTTTCTAATATGTCTTTCAGAGCATTCTGTAGAGTTCATTTGGTGGTCATAAATTTCTTCAGTTGTTTTTTGTCATGGAATATCTTATTTCTCCATCAATTTTGAAAGATAGTTTTGTGGATACATTAATCTGGTTGAAGACTGTTTTCCTTTAGGGCTTGAAATACTTCACTCCAAGCTCTCCTTAATTTGAGAGTTTGTGTCAAGAAGTCTGCTGTGATTCTGATGGGCTTTCCTTTACAAGTGATATGTTTCTTTTCTCTAGCTGCTTTTAATATTTTGTTCTTGTTCTGAATTTCTGGAATCTTGATTATTATATGCCTTGATGTAGATTTATTTTGGTTATAGCTATTTGGAGTTCTATATGCTTCATTTATTTGTATGTCAAATTCTTTATCCATGTTTGGGAAGTGTTCTGCCATTATTTTTGTGAAGAGTTTTGTAATGGCTTTTGCACTGTCTACAGTTTTCTCACAGATTCCAATTAATCTTCTGTTGTTCTTCTTTGCTTCATCCTGTAGCTGTTGGATTGATTTTTTGTGGTCTCTTGCAACTTTTAAGATATTTTTCTTTTCTTGGTCACTAGTTGTGTTCCTGTCTTCTAGATCTAATAGTCGGTCCTTGCCTTCATTCAATCTGCTGTGTATACTTTCAAAGGAGTTTCTAATCTCCTGCATTTCTGTTCACATATGTTTCATTGATTCAATTTCTTGTCTATGTTTTGCATTCATGGTTTCCATCCTTTTGCTGAAGCTCCTCTATTTGTTTATCTGTGTCTGCTTTAATATCTTTTATTTTGATAGTCATTTCTTTTTGCACCTTAGAGGTTATTTTTTCTATGTCCACTTCCATTTGTTTTTTCACTTCTGCTGCTCTCATTTCAGAGAGTTCCATTTGTTGGCTTCTTATTTCCTCTATTTCTTTGTGCTCTGGACTTGTCCAGGGTGGGCTGGGCATTTGAGATTGCATTTTGCTTCTTCATCTTGTCATTTTCTAATTTCTATTTTATTTTGTTTTCTGTATTGATGCTTGTTTCTTATGTTAGATAGCCTTATCACTGGTGTCAAGGATTTCCTGGGAAGTGTTCGTTCCTCTGGATGTCTTCTAGATGTAGGTGGTTCTTGGTCTTTATGTCTACCCCAAGAACCTACCTTCCCAATATATTAAGACTGAGGAGTTGCTATCAATTTGACTTAGGGCCCACTCCTTTGGTACTGGACTATGGTGATGGTTATGACCCCTTACAATCTTAGTGTTGTCATACAGGGAAGAAAAACTGTTGTAGCAGGTATGACATCCAGGTTAAAGTAGCTCAGTTGGCAATAATGATAGACTCAAGTATAGCCTAGCTCCTGACAAACTCTGGTAACTATTAGCCTGATATCTATAACCATAAGAGGAAGGTCTACAGAAATATAATATATCAAACTTACACCAGGAACTTGTATGCAATGATTTTCCACTTAGTAGAGTGATTTTTCCTCTTGTGGGGTGAGTGGTTCAGGAGGATGGGGGTAGGATGGAGCAATGAGGTTAAAAATAGTAGGAACAAGGTTGGAGGGCACAGGATGATCCTGCAGGTTTTGGTAATTGTAGGACACAGGAAGGAAAGATTGGAAGAGAAAGCCTAAGAGTTTTGAAGTGAACCAGAAAGAGAAGAGACGATGTTTACTCACATGAAAGTATCATAAAATCAAGTGAGGTAGTTGATGAAAGAGAGGAAGAGGATGAGTAGAATAAAACAAAAAGTTAGAGATCATCTGTTGGCTTGTATCCCTACTGTTGAATGAGATATTTCCATGCCTCTAGTTTTGCCTGTCCATTGTGTGTGCCATAACCAGGATCTTACTGTGTTGCTGGCATTCCCTCAGGTCTCCAGGCCCTGAGTCTTGCCAGTGGAGGGCAGAAGGGTGTATCTCAGACTCCTCTCACCAGCTGTGCCATGTGGGGTCAATCAAGGAAGGGAGGAGCCAAACTCACACTTCTGTCACCAGCCATGCTGTCCTGGGACAATGGAGGAAGTGAGGAGCATGAACTCACACTCCTCTCACCTGCTGAGTTGTCCAGGGCAATCTAGTTGTAGTCTTTGAGATAACAGTAAAGCTTAGTTATGTTGATACATTTGAAAACTGCATTAGAAGGGTCAGAGGCAGAAATTTATATGATGTACATAGGAGACATCAAAAAAATAGAATGGAGTATATAGTCACAACTAAACAGGAAGAAATAAAAGTTGAGAGGCTGGTACTGTGGAAAGTTGATTGGCACAATAAGGAGTATACCTTATTCAAGCAAGGGAGAGATTGACATTTTGTAAGCAATGTGCCGATGTGTGCAAAAGAGCATGGAGAATGAAAAATACAGTTGGTGTACTATAGATTAAAATGAGGCTAACCTAGGATGATAGCAAAGGCAATAGATCTTTCAGGGCTGATATAAGAAATGTTGTAAAAGATTTAGCCAAAGACCTCTGTGCAATAGAGTGGTGGAAAGAAAGATAATTTAAAGGTGTCCTCAGAGTTTGAATTTAGAGATCTGGGAGACTGAATGCATGACTGAAAGCCATAAAGAAACAGAAGGGGAGATGGTATGGGTGATGGTACAGGGCAGAGCTGGTGAGATGCATGTGAAGGGTGTGGCACTTTACACGATAGTCTATGTGGCACATGGCTGCATATACCCCTTTACCTTAAATGTCTGAAAGTGTACATTTCCTTGGTCTTCTGAACTCAAAGAAATGGCATTAATAAAAGTTTTTGAAATAATGACAAATAGAAAATCAATTATTCTCCGTTATGTGGAATAAGGAGCTAAACTTGTAATGCCAAAATAGACTTTCCTTAGAAACGATTAAATGTGATTTATTCCTCAGGTCTTATTTAAATCACGTTAGGATATATTCAGGGTAACATAAAATTCCTTCACTTTTTCAAAATCAGGATCCATAAAATGTTAGTTTAGGTACGGATTAATAATCTAATCATCACATAGCCCAAAGAAACAGAGTTATCATTCTTCAACTCAATGTTCTTTACTCTACTCTAGTCTCCCCAAAAACCACCCCAATTATTTATCTTAATTCAGTTAGCTCTGATACAATACATAACTTAGTCTAATCTCTATTAGTTCTCAAAAGGAAGCAAATAAAATAACACTATCTTGCAAATGGTTAGCAAAATGTACAGAGGCTCTGAAAGCACCAATACCCAAAAATATTTAACAATTAAAATTCACTGGTCCTAAAGTTATCACTATTGTGCATATGAGGAAATAGGAAATATATTAATGTGTTAATATTAGAATGTTCTGAATTCACTGAAAGGGAAGGAATTAATAGAGTTATTTTTCTTTGTTTGAAAGCTAATAAACGCTAGGCAGAGTTCTGGAAAACATACTGTACCTTATATCATTCAGTCTTCCACTATTTCTTATTTATATATTTGCAGCATTATGTTTAATGATTTCTATTCAGGTATCTACTTCATAAATTATAATAAACTCATTGTAAGTATATAGTTCATTGATTTGACAAAAGTACATACACATATAAATAGCACCATATTCAAAATCCTAACCTTCTAAGAACTTCCCAGGATGAGTGTGATCCTCTTAAACTTTCCCCCAAACCTTGCTTTAGGCAACCACTGATTTGCTTTCTATCAGTGTGTACTGTAATAATTTTGCCTGTGCTGGAATTTTTATGAGGCAAGGTCTTGTCACTATTACAATTCAGGTAGGCCTTGAACTCACTATGTAGCCCAGGCTGGCCTGGAAGTCACAGTGACTCTTTTGCTTCAGCCTCCAGAGTGCTGAAATTACAAGGATGCACCACCACGCCCAGATGGAATTTCTTATAAATAGAAATGCACAGTGTGTATGATGTCAGGCTTCTGTCACTCAGCATAATGTTTTCTGACTTTCATTCATGTTTTTTTCATGGTTCACAGTGCAGTGCATTCTTTATTACTACCAAGTAGTATTCCATTGTGCAGATAAACAACAATTTGTTTATCACTTACCAGTTTTGAATATTTGGATTGGTTCCAGTTTTCAACTGTGATGAGTAAAGCTTCAAGGAACATTTATGTACAAGTTTTTGTGTGGATACATTTTCTTTTGGATAAACACTTAAGTGTGGAATTGCTGGGTCATATGGTAAATGTATATTTCACTTTCTAAGAAACTGCCAAACTGTTTTCCAAAGTGATAAAATTTTACACTCCCATCTGATGTTCAAGAATTCCAGTTGCTCCACATCCTCAATAACATTTGGTCTTGTCAGTTTTTTAAAATTTATTTTATTTTTAGCTCTTCAAGTGGACATGTGATGTTGCCACAGTAAGGTTTTTGCATTTCTGTAATGATTTTGATGTTGATGTACATCCTTTCACATACTGTACTTACTGGCGATTCACATATCTTCTTTCATGCCATGTCTATTCTAGTCTTTCATAGGTTTTTGATTGTTTAAAAAACTAAATTGAGGGGCCGGTGAGATGGCTCAGCGGCTTAAGCGCCTGCCTGGCAAGCGCGAGGGCCCAAGTTCGACTCCCGGAACCCACATACAAAAAAAAGGGGCCAGTGATATTGCTCAGCGGCACGGGCGCCTGCTGGCGTGCGAGGTCCTGAGGTTGACCCTCTGGTACCCACAAAAAAAAAAAAAAAAAACTAAATTGAGAACTTAGTGCTTTATAAGAGTTCCTTACATATTCTGAATAAAGTCCTTTGCAGATATATAAATTATAAATATTTTCTCTCAATTTATGGTTCAATGTTTTATTTACTTAATGTCTTAAAGTAGAAATTATTAATATTTTAAACTTGATAAAGTTTAATGTTTTCATGGATGAGTATGTCCTGTCTGAGAAAATTTTACTTAACTCAAGATCCTACAGATTTTCTCCTGTGCTTCTTCCTGGAAATTTTATTGTTTCAGTTTTTAAGATGAGGGCTACAATCTATATTGAGTTAAATATTGTAAATTATGTTATGCAAAGTTAATGCTTCACTTTTTCTCATATTTGGATATCCAGGTGTTCTAGTAACATGTGTTAAAAAGAATATCCTTTCCCTATTAAATTAGTTTGGCAACTTTGTAAGAAATCAACCAACCACATATGTGTGGATTTATTTATAGACTGTTTGGTTCTTTTGGTCTAGATGTCTATGTTTAAGTCAATATCACAATTCTTTCAGTACTATGACTTTAGTAAGGCTTAAATTGTAAAATCAGGTACTGCAAGTGCTATAAACTGAATGATGTACTCTCAAAATTCATATATTGAAGTCTTAACCCCCAATCCATTACTGTGACTATATCTGGAATAAGGAAGTAATTAAAGTACAGTAGCAACATACAGATAATGTGATCTGATAGGGTTAGTGTCCTTATAAGAAGAGGCCAAGACCTCTCTCTCTCACTCTCTCTCTCACTCCCTCTCTCTCTATCTCCCTCTGTCTCCCTGTCTCCCGCCTTTCTCCCACTCTCTCTATCCCCCTTCTCTGCCCCACCCTCCGTCCCACCCTCCCTCTCTCTTTCCTTTCCCCCTTCCTCTCACTCTCCCTCCCTTTGCCACGTGAGGACATGGTGAGAAAGCTAGGAAGAGACTTCTCATGAGAAAATTATCAGCTAGCACCTTGATTTCTGACTTTTCAGCCTCCATAACTATCAGAAATACATTTCTGTTCTTTAAGCTACCTAGTCTGTGGCATTTTGTTACAGTAGGCTGAGCTAAAATAGTCTTTCAGTATTATCTTTCTACTTCATAATTCCTTAGATAATTCTATATCCTTTTTATTGCTATGTAAATTTCATACAAAGTTTATCAATTACTACCAAGAGAATGCTGGTGTGATTTTGCTTGTGACTATGTTAAATTTATAAATCAATTTGAGGATAATACACATATAAATTCTACTGACCATTCTGATGCATGAAAATTACATATCTTTCTATCTAAAGATAATGCAGTATCTTTTCATTTATATATCCATTATTTTTTAGTTTTTAGTATAGAAGTCATGCATGTATTTATAAATTTATCCCTAATTATCTCATGGTTTTGCAGTTACAGTTGTTTGCATCTGAAAATATGATTGATTTTTGTAGGTTGAGTTTTTATGTTAAATCCGTACTGAATACTTATTAGTATAGGTAGCTTTTTGGTAGATTTCTTAGGATTTACTAGGTATACAATGAAGTAGTGTGTGAATAAAAACAATTTTCCCCTTTTGAGGTACTGCGATTAAAACAATCTTCTGCCTTCAAAATATGTATGTCTTTTATGTTATTAACAGGGAGGAGGGTACATGTAGGAGTGCTGTGTTTTGTTCTTTTCTTTTTTCTTATACTGATTAGGACTCTGAAAGTAATGTTGAACGGAAATAATGAGTATGGATATCCTTACTTAGTTTCAGTCTTAGATAATTTTCTCACCATCACATAAAATGTTCCTGTAGATTTTTTAATAGTGTCCTTTATCTGGTTGAGGAAATTCCCCTCTATTCCTATTTTCTCAGCAGCTTGTATAATGAGTAGATGTTGAATTTGGTAATACTTTTTCTGCATCTTTTTTTTTTTTTTTTTTTTTTGTGGGTACCGGGGGTCAACCTCAGGACCTCGCGCGCCACCAGGCGCCCGTGCCACTGAGTGATATCACTGGCCCTTTTTCTGTATGTGGGTTCCGGGAGTTGAACTCGGGACCTCGCACTTGCCAGGCAGGCTCTTACATGGCTGAGCCATCTCACTGGCCCCTCTGCATCTATTATGATTAACACATAAACAAACCCACACTACTTACTTCACTTACTCTGGTAATATGGTGATTTTGTATTAGCTGGTGAATATTCAACTAACCTTTGCAGAGAAAGTTCACTAATTTGTCATGTTAACATAAATATTATATAATCACTGGACTGGATTTGTAACATTTTGCTTAGGAGTTTTGGTGTTTTTATTTTTTTGTTTTATTTTGTTTTTATTAGTACATGTTTGCAGGATACAAAGGTTATATTCATTGTAGCAAATTGGCACATGTACATAACACATCCCAATTATTTTTCTGTTTGTTTAGTTTTGAATCTATGCTCTTGAAGGATACTAATCTATAGTCTTATTTGTTTGTTTGTTTCTACAATGTCTTTGTGTTGTTTGGTATCATGGCCATGATGGCAACAGAGTTGTACTGAGAAATGTTTTCTCCTTTAATATCCGAGTTTACATAAAATTATTATTACTTCTTTCTTAAATGATTGGTAGGATTCACCAGTAAAGCTATCTGGGCCTGAAATTTTCATTTTGGGGACATCTGACAATTACTAATTCAATTTGTTTAACACATACATTGCTATTTATATTTTCTACATACTCTAGTGTCAATTTTAGTTAATTTCTATCTTTAAAATGACTTATCCATTTTAAGTGGTCAGCTTTGTTAGCTTAATTTTTATGATATTGTCTTAATATATATTTAAATGGATTTAAAGTCTATAGTTTATATCATCTGTCCTTTCTAATGTTGAAAATGTTTCTCCAAGCTGGGTGGTGCAAACCTGCATGTGTCCCAGCCCCATATAAATTCTGGGAATTGTTTTTGTTTCTTTTTATGTGGGTACCGGGAGTTGACCTCAGGACCTTGCGCTTGGCAGCAAGCACTTGTGCCACTGAGCGATATCACCGGCCCTTTTTTCCTTTATGTGGGTTCCAGGAGTCAACTTAGGACCTCGTGCTTGCCAGGCAGGCTCTTATGCTGCTGAGCCATCTCACCGGCCCAAATTCTGGGAATTGTTCAGCTTGAAGTATTCCAGTTATGTTTCTTCGTTAAGTCTTTATAACACCCTCCACTGCAGTACCTAACCAGAGACACAACAAGAACCCCAAGTTTCCCTGAGCTCCTTCTCTGTGTTGCTCCCTCCTCTGTACATTTCTGTATCACAAATTTTAGCCACCTTGTCCTCCTCTATTTCAAAATTTGTCTCTTCCTTCCCATCACTGGTATGACTGTTTTCTGTTTTGATTTTTCCCTCTTTCCTATGGTTCATTGTATGCTTCCAGGTAGAAAGCCAAAGTGATGGTAGGTTTTACCTCACTTTTTCATTTTTCTTAGAGATCATAATTCTTCATTGCCTGTTGTCCAATATCTGAAAGCAGATATTTCAAATCGTTTGTCCCATTTACTGATTTCAGACAGGGTGAGTCTAATCCTACTTAGTCTACCATGTCCAGAAACATTAATGTCTTATTACATAGAGGAGAAACTAAGACTCAGAGTTTAACTTCCCAGTGAACACAACTGTTAAGTTTGACCCCCAGCTAGGCTTTTTCCACTCTGTCACGCTGCCATCTCTCCATTTCCTTAACAAGTAGTCATCGGACACCTTAATAACATTTTCCCAGATTTAAGAGTTATGTGTTTTATAATCCATTCCCTCAGGATTATTAAGTAATTGGAGTAAAAATATATTTCACATGATACAAGGAAGAGAGTGAATTATATAATCTGTACTAGCAAAGTTTAAGGAAAAGGAGAGACAGCATGTTTTCCAAAATCGCTTTTGTAGAGGAAAATAATTGCATGGAAAAGAAGTATAAATTAATCAGAAAGAAAATGTAAGAACACTGAAAAATATGATCAGTTCAGTGGTTGACATTCGTGAGAACTTTCTGATTATAATATCAGTGAAAACCGTAGTAGTCTCCGGTTCCACACAAAATCATTTTTTACTGTTTATTTTCTCTTTGACCCCTAAACAAGTCTATTTGAAAATTATTTAATATTTCCATTAAAAGACAGTGATTCTAGGAATGGTGATATAGCTCAGCGGCATAAGCGCCTGCCTGGCAAGCATGAGGTCATGAGTTCGACTCCCGGTACCCGCATATTAAAAAAAAAAAAAAGAAAAGAAAAGACAGTGATTCTAAAGACTCATTTATTTGAATCAGACAAAAGGCCTTAATAATAAAAACTAAACAGATTTTAACTTCAGTGGACAATCTAAAATGTTTTAAAACAACAAACCCCACAGAAAACAATTAAATCATATAAAATTTCCTTTGTTTTTAAATTTGTATTAGTACATGTTTGCACTAAATAGTGGTTATATTCATTGTGGGGAGTTGATGTCTGTACATAACATGTCTTAATTTTTATGTTCCCTTCCCCTCCTTCACCTCCCCCTCTCTCCATCTCTTTGTCCAATTCGATCAATTATTTAAAATTTGGTATATTTAAAAACATGTTTTATAAATTTCTGTATATGAAGAATCTAGGCCTAAAATTACCCCTGATGTGAAAAATGGGGTTTTCTCTGAGATTTATTAAGTGTCAACATGTATGCTTCATTGTCATAAGTAATTAATATATCTAATACATAGAAGAATGTCTTGAGTATGATGTTTTAAAATATTAGCATCCAGTATATTGGTGATTGCTGTAAATACACAGAAATGGGGATTTTGGGCTATTTTCTAGATCTAGTCTACATTTCCTGAATTTTCAGGTTAACTAGGTATTACTTGTGGACTTTTTAAATTTTCCAGCTCTCTCATTGTCTCTAGGTGTTGGTAGTCATTTAACTGTAACTAAGAGAGACAAGAAAAGAAGGAAGGAAGGAAGGAAGAGAGAGAGAAAGAAAGAAAAAGAGAAAGAAAGAAAGAAAGAAAGAAAGAAAGAAAGAAAGAAAGAAAGAAAGAGAAAGAAAGAAAGAAAAAGGGAGGAAGGCAGGAAAGAAGGAAGAAAGAAAGAAAGAAAGAAAGAAAGAAAGAAAGAAAGAAAGAAAGAAAGAAAGAAAGAAAAAGAAAGAAAGAAAGAAAAAAAGAAAGAAAGAAAGAGAAGAAAGAAAGAGGAAATTTGTTGACCTTCAGGCACACAGCCATGCAGAATTGTTAATATCTATTAATATTCACAAAGAATTAGGAGAAATTCCAAAGTGGACACAAGGAAAGGAAAAGAAAAATATGTAAAAATGATTCCTGAAGCAGGTGTGATAAACATGCATTTGCCTCTAAGCCTAAGTGTTTAAGAATGTATGTCTCCCTGAATCATAATTTATACATTAAAGATAGAGAAAAATGTTGTGGAAGATCATTTCCACACTGACCTGTGTGATAAGTGTGATGCCTTATAACTCATCACTCTCACCTTTTTCTGAAAGTGCTAAGCATCTTGATATGTATAGAGAAAAACACTCTCTGTAGTCTTCCTGGTGTGCAGTGGACAGTTTACAGTGCGCGTAGAAATCACACACGTCTTTGCAAATGTCTCTAACTAGAGTAGAATGGAAACGGCTCTGTGTATGTATTGGTCAGGATTCTCCTGATCTCAACCTGAGAGGACACCGCAGTCAAACTTAACACAAAGAGCACCTTTTGGCTTAGATAGCTGGGCAGTTTTGGAGGCTCAAATACACACAACATTTTGATCCACAAGGACCAGCACCAGTATGATTCCCACACATCTCTCACTTCTGTCTGTCAGTTACTGGGCACTTGCAGAGCCTAAAGTAGGATTTCTCAAGCTTGGTAATGTTAACATTTTGGACTAGACAGTTCCTTATTGTGGGAGGTTGTCCAATCCATAGCTCTACTATGGGGCTAGCAACTTCCTGGCCTCTACACTTTGGACACAGTTCACCTCTTTCCCAACTTTCAGCAGTCACAAATATCTCCACATACATATGTGTTCCCTCAGGGAAAAAGTAGTCTCATGTTAAGAACCACTGGTCTAGAGGACAATAACACAGACTGCATAAATGTAAATTTTTTCTCTTTTATTTTCCATCTTTGTGACATTGAACAACTTTCTATATCTCTTTATGGCTGAATTTTCTGTCTAATGGATTATAATATAATATACAAGATAAGGGAATTGTGAGAATTAATTGATATAAAACAAATAAATCTCTTACTATAGTACTTGTACACAGTTAAAATTCAGTTAATCTTAGCTCTTAATACTAAGGTATGGTTCCCTTCAGATGGCAAAGAAATGGCTTCAAGTAGTAGCAGATTAAACAGCATTAGCTTCATAATTTCTTAGGAATCAAAGTATATGTTTTCTTTTTCTCCCAGTGCATCAACTAGTCCAGCTGTGGGTCATATGACTATATCTTTGATAAAGAACAGTGGTCAAGAGTGCTGGGAATAGCCTGTTTGGGTCACATTCTAATCTTATGGCTAAAGAAAGATAAAAAAGTATGATGGGCAGGCAAAATCAGTAGCCACCATAGTCTAACACATGGTATAAAAACTATACAAATCAATTCCCTATCATGGCAACTGATTCAGAGTCATGGAAATCCATCTGCAATCAAGCGCTGGTAAATCTTCTATGGTAAAGAATTCCACAAATTATCGAACCAGACAATTTTAAGGTGTGCCAAAAAGCATCAGGTACAGATCTACTATCCCAAAACCAGAGGAAAAAGCCACATTGCAGTAGAAGGAGTGGACTTCCTTACCAATTTTGTAATAAAGAAGACAAAACCAACGTAGTAAGAATCAAAACTACCACTTACTGAGTTCCTCCCGGGTTACAGATGCTTCACATATGGTATCTCAAATAATACAACATCTCTACATGAGAATGGAATTATTTCCATTTTTAAATGAGGACAGTGAAGACTTTCTAGGAAGAATACAGTATATAAATTCAGCAAAGGCTAGTAGTCAGTAAGGGATGAAGTCAGCATGCAAGCCCAAGCCTGCCTGTGTCCACAGTTTAAACTCCTCAGCCTCATGCCACATTCTGGAGACTGGCTGATGTATGCAGGAAGCTATGCTGCCAAATGTCTTTGGGATACACTACCTGCTTATAGAAGAAGATGGTACATTAGTTAAATTCAGGAATTAGGGCATGGAGTTCTAGGCGAACATGAATCCACTCTACAATAGGTTCACTTTTCTTGCTTTCTAGTGTTTTTGATTATTTCAATTCTAATCTTGCCCCTTATTTAACACTCAGCTTTAGTGCTACCTCTATTCAGGGCTAGACTGTGACAAGTGAATACCAAAGCTCTCCAATGCATTGGTGTTCTTTCAAAAACCAAATTTCAAATAAGAAGATTTGTGCACTTTTTCTGAACTCTTGTAAGATGAATTGAAGATGAGATAACATTTCGATTATGTTGGAATTTCTTTTCCCATTTCAATACCCCCCCACTTTATTTGTGATTGGATAGTGCCAATAAAGTCTTGATCTAGGTAAAGGACTGCAACACACATCATTCTATTAAACAATTTCAGCTCCCAAGAACTACAATTTCAGAAGGTTGCTATTGGAGTTAAAGCAAAATTGCCTTATACTTGACAATGTGCAAAAATCCTCTCCTAAGGTAGTTTGTTACCTTGCATATATAGTGATGCCTACTTTGGCAGTAGCTGCACTGATTTACAATATAAAAAAACATTCAAAGAGTTTCATATAGTGTTCATTGGTATTACATTTCCGATTTAGGCATCCTTTGCAGATTGGTCTGCCTCTTGACTCTCTTGTCCTACCCTTTATTTGCTTCTTCCCCCAGGATAAACCTTACCAATAACCTAAAGCTGAAGTGGTCTCTCCCTTCTCTGTCTGTTGGCCATCCACTCTGCTGTCTGACTCTCTCTTTGCTTGCTGTGGGTAGCCACTAGCCTCTCACACCTTAGTATTCGTCACTGTAATTTGACTGGCAACCTATGCCTTCCCTTTTTGTTTCTATTTCTCATGGTGGGTAACTAACTGTAAATATTTGTAAGTTTCATTTTTGTCATAATTAATTTAGAGGACAAGAATTTAAGTTTATGCTTAAGGAATATTTTGCAATATGCAAACATATTTTTATAGCACAACTAAAGAGAAATTGAGAATTCCCATTTTGGCTCCAAGCTAAAGGTATGAACTGGTATAATTTGCAGTGGCTCTGTCTTATCTTTTTGTTATTTTTAGGAGAAATAAAATCCCCCTACTTATTAAAATCAGTTTAAACTGACTCAACTACTGATGGCCCCTGGTCAGTTTGTCAATTCCTACTTTGTTGCTAAGTGTGTGAAAGTTCAGTCACTGTATTATCCTTCTCCCTTTTGGCCAGTTCTCTTTGGCATGCAGTGAGAAATCAGCAACAATTCCCAAAGTCTAAGCAAAACTAGAGTGATCACAACCATCATAAATTGCAGCCGATTTACTACACTTTTGCATGATCATTATGCAAAGAACTGCAATCCTAATATCAGACCCCAGATCTGTTTGTATACAGGCCAGCCATATCTAATATTTTTTATAACAAATGAAATCACGTAAGGGGTATGAAAATGGGCATATACAGAAATACATCTTGCCTTTGGTGGTCATGGGTGATGTCTGCTGCTGGTGTAAATTACTATCTCTCTTGGATTTATCAGAACATTATATCTTTTCCTGGCAACTTTACTTTATCATGTATCTGCCATTCCATCTACTTCATATTGCTTAATGGCCTATGCCTAGCTTCTGCTAAAGGTTGTCTTATCTATTAGCACAGGAAATACCACCATAATCCCATTGGAACTCAACCTAACTTCCCTCTAAATTCCTTCCAAGAAGGATAAAGGAACTTCTGGGTCTCTTCTATGGCACACAGGACATAAAAATGTACCATGAATGATTAAGTGCCTAACCAGTTAAGGCAACCAAATTTACTTTCATATAGTTGTATGTAAGGTTTATAAGATAATATTAGGATGGAAGGGTACAGATTGAAGAGAAGAATAACCAAAGGGTGGCCTATTCTACAGATAAATTGGTTATCTGGGTAAAGATTTCTTCTTCTTCTTCTTCTTCTTTTTCTTCTTCCTCTTCTTCTTCTTCTTCTTCTTCTTCTTCTTCTTCTTCTTCTTCTTCTTCTTCTTCTTCTTCTTCTTCTTCTTCTTCTTCTTCTTCTTTACAATAATCCCTATGTTTCTCTAACATCTACAAACTGAGTCTCAAGGAGAGGTCATCTTGTTCCAATATATCCAACAGCTTACCTTTTCATACATCACAATCTTTCTCTTTCCACCATTGTCCAAGGGTAGAAAGAGTCAGTTCCCTGACATCAACCCTGCTCTTTCTTATTCCCTCTGGATTTTCTTTATTTAAATTATTGTGGTTGGATAACCACGAAAGCCTTTAAATGTGGCTTTCGATCTCATGCCATGTAAAAAGGACAAGAAGTATCTATTTTCTGCCTTGAGTACTACACTACTGGGCACAGTCTGGGAGGAAACAAAGCTATAAAGGAAACACATTTTTAAGGGGGCATTAGAACACAGGGGGATATTTTCTCTAGTACAGACTAATTCCAGATCACTGAGCTAGTGGCATGAGGATGACAGTAATTTTTATTTGGGTGTGTACTGGCTTAGGGACTGGTGAGAATAGGGCCTGTGGGTAGTACACATCAGCACTCTGCTTGGGTAACACTGGGAACAGATGGCGAGGAAGTGGTGCAGCAAAAACACCAGGATTTCCAGACATTGTGTGAAAGGAGCTCATAGAAAAGCATTTTATAGAATCATCTCTTTTCACTCATTTGGTAATCCTGTACAGTAGGTTCAATTATTAATTCAAATTTTAAAGATAAGGTTGAGTAACTTGCCTAGTGTCCCAGGACAGTAAAGCAATCTAGCCTAATTCTAATGCCTGTTCACATAACTACTGTAGTTTTACTTTCTCTTAAGAATTCAAGACTTCATGATAAGGGTTGGGAAAGGATAGAAAACTCACACACACTAAGCATATTTTAGCCAAGCTCTATTTACATAGTCATTTAATATTGTCCTCAAAAAATCTAAGGAAATACCTCTTTAAATCACCTTACAGAGGCAGAAAATAATAATGAAATTAAGAAAATTGTTCAAGGCCAGATAGCTGAATACTGTAGAACTAGTGTTGAATTTGCGCCACTCGCAGGCTGTCTTACACTTTCCCTTCAAGAGCACGCAGCCTTTTGAAGATAAAGCATTGCACCACCTCAGGTGAAGGCTAATTCATATGATCCAAGTACAGAATATAATTTATGGCAACTTTTGTTCCATCAAAAGAAGTTTTTGATACAGGAATGAACATAAATTATGTGAGATCTCTCAGCTTGGGAGTTCATAACATTTTTAAAGTCTTTGTTTTCCTGAAGCCAAGGAAAAATACATAATATGCTTAAATCATATGGCTAGTTAAAAATATCATTATTTCTGGCTGAGTAGGACAAGAAAAGTGCATTGGCTAGGCCTTTTACCTAAAACAGTGAAAATAATAAAGGAATTACCACTCTTTTAATTTGTATAAGCATAACCACCATTCTAAGAGATTGGACTGGTCATGGAACTGGAGATACTACTCCATCATATGCAAAGATCTGTGTGCAGGTGCAGGGGGCAGAGGAAATTGGGAAATAAATATACTATGGGTTAGCGTGCCACAGGATAAGTGCAAATTGCTGTTATATTTTTGCATGTTGGCCTGGCTGTGCAAAAGAGAGATGTCCTTTATTTCCCTGTGAGACAAATGTCAACAAGCACCATATGGCAGATGAGGTTGAAATTTGCCCTCTGCCTGTTCTGAGAAAACAGCTCAAACTTATGTTACCTTCTTATATGTGACCTTGGTACCTGGAAACACCAGACGTTTTGAGGGCTACTCTCCACTTATCTATACAAGCATTTAGTGAGCTGTCAGATGCCTTCTAGTAAGTGTTAGTGAACGAGCTGCCCCGATGATCACCATCATATCCATTCTGCTCTAGCAACTGAACAGATGTGTAATGAAAGGAGAGCAATTGTCCATTTCAGTGAATCTCCACAGAACCTCAGCCATATGTTACGGATTCCCCCTTCTCTCCAAGATTTTCCCAGCATATCTCCTTCCTCATCCACTTTCCCAGCAAACCACTTCCTTTTCTCCTCTGTGTTTTACTTTAGGACCTCCTAAACCAGGAAGCATGAACATTTGTGCTCTTGGCACCTTTTGGAGATCTTTCCCTGGCTCCCTGTAGGGCCCAGAAATACTCTGTACTTTTGCTTGGGAATTTTGCATGTAAGTTTTGAGGAAATCAGACAATTCTCATACATTCATATGCACCACTCTCAGCCATACATATATGAGAAAAGTGAGGAAGAAGCTAGGAAAAGAAGGGGGGTGAGAGGATATGAAACAGTCAAAACAATAATTAGGTTTGAGAAATACAAAAATTACTAAAAACTGAAGGAAAACAAAGTATTCTAATCCTTTAAATGATGGACAGAATGTGGGGGTGTGTTGCAGTTTATGAAAACACAAAGAAATTCAGTATAACACCCAGGAGGTAGGGTGGAAAAAGACAAACAAAATCAAATACTGTGATGTTATTCTTTCAAATACTGAGAAGAAAAATTAACATAGTACGATCAGAGAGAATAGATTTAAGCTTAAAAATCACTAAATCAGTGGGATTGGGCCTGAGTTACTGAGACATCATAATAATTGAGGAGAAAGGAAACAAGTCTCCCTGGCTGTCCAACTTATGACCATTCCTTGCTTCCTGAATCCATGACATTTCTCTCCATGACTCAAACTTACTGATAAGCAATGGAGCCTCAGGATGTTTGACTTTTGGAGATATCATGCCCATCCTAAATGGACATGGGCCCATTACACTCATTCTTAGAGTCAAGAGTACATGTACCATAGATCTAAATACAGTATTTCAATTATGTCACACCAGTGAAATACCACAAAAATATGTTCCGTGCCCTTCCTTGCTAAACACTCATTTTTGATAACCTGGAGATTCAGGTTGAAAGTTAAAATTTTGGAATTCCTTGCTACAACTTAGAGGTACAGACAAAGCTAATCTTCAGGCCCCAGATTGATCTTTATGCAACAACACCCTTACTTCTCACACTGGACTTGTGGGACATCTCTGTCTTTACATCCAAACTTCCCCATATCCTTCCCCTACAAACAGCCTTTGCTTGGCTTATTTTGACCCCTCTGAGACCTATGTGTGCACTTACTAGAAGTGCAGTCTGCCCATGGAAAGGTATGGCAAGGAAGAATACCTGGGGGAAGGTATAGGTTGGCCTTGGCAGCCAACCTGGGGTATGCAGAACATGGTCTAGAAGTGAGAGCACCTGTTTGGACCTGCTTCTATAGCCATGAAATTTACTCACCTTGGGAGGAGTATGGCCAGGGGAGCTTAGAAAGCTGCCTTCTAAGGCATATCTGAGATCTGTCTTGCCCTGATTTAAGGGTAGCAGTACCTCTATGGTTATTAATGTTTCCTGGGCACTAAGCTGTGGAAGCCACTGTGCTGGCCTAAAATATATAAATAGTAATGCTATTGGCGGTAACTACTTAGGTCATAAATGCTAAAGATAGTTATTAGTTTTCTGAAATAATGGGGTAACCAGCTCTCATACCTCACAAATCTCTACATTTCCCAAGTTCTTTTTCTCAATAGATGACAATACTTCACAAACTTGTGGCCACCAAAAATTGAGAGTCACATGAAATTTCTTCTACCTCTTGGCCACCATGTTCCACCCAATCCATTCCATCTCCCAAATGCTTCCTCATCCAGACTGGTAAGTGTGATACCACTTGGATCACGTATGAGCCATGTTTTGTGGAATACTGAGAATCCAAAGCTCAGAAGAAGAGATGTTACGCTGATGTGGTAGGCGAGGGAGAGACTAAATCACAGGTGATAAGTAATGTTACCTGTAAAGCGCTTAGATATTACTTTTGGAAAGATTGAATCGAAGAAAAGATTAGTCTTGGATAAGAGAGGAATGATCAGGCTATTGTGAACCTGTACGGTTTTGTGCAGAAGTCCATAAGAGAAAAAAGGAATGAGGCCTTCATCTCTAATTTATTTTATTTTCATCCCTATCTTTAGCTATCTTTATTTCCATCCCTATCTTTAGCTAGAACCACACTTTTCCATGGAAACAAACCAGTGTGAGTCTGTATGGGTACAAACAATCTACTTTGCATTTCTGCCTTTGTATGTATGCTCCTCCAAGCCCTTACCTGGTTGGACTATTAGATTATCTTTGAGAATCTTTTATCTTCCAGGGGTTGTAAGAATCCCTTATGCAGCACTGTCCATACCTCAGAAAAGGCATCTCTGCACTCTTTGCACTAGGCTTAAGGGGCAGACTCTGGCTTGGCTCCCTAGAATTGTGAGAGCCTAAGCATGATGTCAGTCTACCATGTGGTCAATTTTAACTCAGCCCCAATGTGTATTCAGCTGTCTAGCTCTAAATAGAAGTCTTGTGGGCAACCTGGAGCCTCAGCTGTTTTATCACCATCCTCCTAAACTTCAAAGCACTTGGCCCAGATGAGCCAATGGAAACTGATATATATTTTTTTATTTTATGCCTCTTGTGTCCATGCAATTGGAATAAACTGTAAATTAGGTGTTATAGCACTATAGTTTGGTTAGATGCAGCAGTTTAGATATGTAGCTTTAGTTTGTTATAAGATAATAGCTGCTTTGCTTTGTTGTGACAGTTGCAATAAAGTAAAGTTACTACAATGTAAAACGTGGTAACCAACCCAAACTACTGAAACAAAGCCACAAATCAGAGGCAGCCCAACTTTAGCTTTATGTGCAGAAGCGACAATGGGTTTCCATCTCTAAACATGTAGCACAGGGAATTCTGTCATAATCAGTAGTATTGTATCATTCAGGGATTTGCTATGGGTCAAGTCATATTCCCCCAAATCTTGTGGGGTAAAGCTCCCACTGGAATATGGAAAAGTTTCATTTTATTTGTATCACATAGAGGAGAGACTTCACTGAACTCAAGCTAGTATTCAGAGGTGCCTAGGCATGTATAAACAGCAAGTATGTTACACAGAATCTGACAGACACGATGTCCTTAGAGAGTTGTGTGGGGAAATTATTTTAGTGCAGATGCCTGAGAAGAAAGCCAAAGATAGAAAGGAAAATATGAGGCTTACTTTGAGTTACCTGTTCCACTATGGATATCCGCCCAGACCTTGCAAAGGGGTTGTATGCAGAAACTGAAGAATGTTTTTATAAGGAACTGTAAGTGAAGGAGGCACCAAACGGCAGTTTTAGTGTCATAGTAAGAAAACACGCCATGGAACTCCCAAGCAGTGAGGACAGCGGGGGCCGTGACATCATTCTGACTCCTGACAAGTTGTAGTTTTGGAAGAAACAGGAGTAGGGCAGGGCACATGGCATTGGTCTGATTGCTGTATATCCTAGTGGTAGCTGCAGCAGAAAAGCTCCACCATCGAGGGGGTTATGCTGAGCCAATACCAACATACAAAGTGAGAGATGATCCACGAGCTCACGCGAACAGCCCAGGGAACACAGGTAAGGGCTGTGGAGAGAGGGACATATGTGTGGATCTTGTGAGGTATTAAGTTTCCTAAGATTAGAAGAATATGGGCAAATGTCAGTAAATTTTGAGCTATTTCTATATAACATGACCCCATTTTTATGGAGAAGCTGGCAAAGCGAGGAAAATATGGGTTACAAATGAGAAAGGTTTTGATTTGGTACTAGTATCTAGTGTTTATTGAGTACTTAACTGTATGCCACAGATGGTCTTCAGCACTTTTCATGTACTATCTAGATCTTCATCGTGATTCTATGAAGTGAGTCCCATTGTTTTCTCCATTTCTCAGATGAAGGATTTGTAGCACATGAGTCTTACCCAAGGTCATGACTATGTGGCCCAAGCTGGAAACTCATAGCCCCCGACTCCCTAGCTGTGCTCACAGCCATCAGATGATCCTCCCTGCACTCTTCTTAGAGCCAGTATTTGCATGATATCTCCCTACCAGTCGATTTTCCTGAGTCATGAAATACCCATGATACATTTTTTTTTTTTAACGTGGTTACTGGGAGTCGACCTCAGGACCTCACGCTTGCCAGCAAGCACTTGTGCCGCTGAGTGATATCACCTGCCCTTTTTTTCCTTTATGTGGTACCAGGAGTTGAACTCAGGACCTTGCGCTTGCCAGGCAGTGCTTATGCCGCTGAGCTATCTCACCGGCCCCTAGTGATGCATTTTTGAAGCCTCTCAGTTCTCTTAGGATTCCACTTGAATTTAGGCTAACTGCACCTTCCCATATGGCCTTGAAAATAATGTTCTGCTACCTTAAATACCAAATGTTATAATACCAATAGGCTCATGTGACTAGATACATGAAATTTAGGAAAGTAAGGGAGAGGACTCAATTTTATTTATACACTTTCTGATTTTTTATTATTTATTTATTTTTGGTTGGTTAAAGAGCTGACAGACTATATTACACCTAACATTCCCATATTGATTATACCATTTCCGAAGCTGGCCTCTCTGTGACAAGAGCAGCATAATTAGTTTTTTCCTTGTTAAATATTTGTAAATCATTTGTACTTTTATGGGGTACATAACCTGGCTGTCCCCTTCAAATAATCTTCTTGTAAGGTGTTTAAACAAGAAATATCTCCTAGGGTGAAGTGTCACCTTTGTCCTTCAATGAGATGACATAAGGACTTGTCTGGCTGGCAAAATGCAAAAGAACGTCCATGCCATGGTTAGATAACATGTGTCTGAAAGGGCCTCTATCCATGCAGACTCATGACGTCCACCACTGCCCAACTGCTCTGTGTACAACACTGGGAAGCAGCTAGATTATTTGTTTCATCTGTTTTGCTTTTTGATTATATATTTTTTTTTTTTGTGGGTACCGGGGGGTCGACCTCAGGACCTCGTGCGCCAACAGGCACCCGTGCCTCTGAGCGATATCACCGGCCCCTTTTTCGTATGTGGGTTCCGGGAGTCGAACTCGGGCCCTCGCGCTTGCAAGGCAGGCGCTTACGCCACTGAGCCATCTCACCGGCCCGCTTTTTGATTATATTTATTGGTAGCTGCAATTATCAATCTCATGATCATTACCAGGCACTTATTTGGGGTTCATCAGGGGGAAAGATTACTGTTTCTTGCAGTTACACTATCATACAATTATTGTTAAATATTCATTGCAAGATATGTCTCTAAAACATAACTTTATCCTTGTGCCCATTGAAAGCTGCCACCTGAAAAAATAGGCAGCATGAGACTTATGAATGACCACAAGTCCTTTCATTTTCTTTTGAGAGTTGGAGTAAATTTTATTTTGAATAAGGGTCAAAAGTTACTTGAATATAAGTGTAATAAATATGTTGCATAAAAACCCCACCTGTATGTTGATCTCAAATTGCAAGACATAAATTTAAAGTGATGAAAAGATTGTCTCTAGTGATTCATAAAGAAGCCAAAGGTCCTGGAAATCAAGAGAAATTTCTCTGGAATAGGCATACACCTTTAAAGATGAAACTCTGGACCCATTTAGACCAGTTTTCATAAATGTAGAGTTCTTCACAAAATCTTAAGGCAGGAAGTAAAGTTGGGTTCCATGAGAAACCACAATCAAGTATTAGAAAGTCTTAAGAAAGGAAAATGATTGTTTCTCCCTTTTCCTGAAAATAGTGGATCCTGGCAATGTATTCATGGTACCTCTTCTTCAGACTATTTCTGCAGATCAGCTTGCCACTTTCACAGGTGCATAATTCAAAGAACTCCCTGCAACTGAGCTGAGACTTGAAGATCTAAATTACCAAGGAAGAGAAACTTCGAGGCCCCTCCGGGAATGTTATGGTATGTGAGGTGTGGAATGAAAGAAGTGCAGTAGGAAGCGAAAGAGGCAGGGTGTTTATGTATGGCCAGAGGGGCAGCTAAAGGCAGTAAACCACTATCTGGTTACCTGTGAATACCTAAGTTGCCTTGCATTTGAACCAGAATCTAGTGTTTCAATATCTTTGAAGGAGACACATTTGGACTAGCTTTGGTATAGATGGGGAAGGAGAGGAAGGAACGTGTTTGAAAAAAGCAATTAAGATGCATTATGTACATGTAACAATTTCCCACTAGGAATGTAAACATTGTGTACTACACACATGTACTAATAAACTAAAAGAGAAAAAAGTGGCTAATTACTGGCATCGATAGATAATATATAGAATCTATGTCTTCTTTCCTTAGTAGTACATACACTATAAGTAAAGAGCCTGCTTATATGTAATATAAACCAAAATTAAGCATCTTGTGTATGTTTGTTTTGTGATAAATTCATTACACATATTGATAACAAGGAAAACTTTAAGAAAATTACTTTGAGTGCCCTTCATTAATTTTTTGCAACCTTATGAATTTATTTTCTCCAAATTAGCAAAATGCAAAGAATCAAGTCCTTTATGCTGTGAAAAGATTACATATTTGGTTTTTCAAATTAGTTGGCTATGAGTAAATTACTTTTTACCTCTACTATTTAGGGTACAAAGACTTGAAAAAAAAAGAAAAACCATTGTGTTTGATTAAATTTAAAAAAAACAGAATTATTTTTCATGAAAATATTGTTTGTCTATATCTCTTATTTTTTTAAATAACAAAATGAGTCAAGTCTATTTTGAGAAAGATGGAATGAAGGAGTTCATCATTTGTTTCTGATATAATTTTCCCAAATAATATCTGAATCCTAATATTTCTATAAAATACAGATGTTTCAAATGAGTAAATTATATATAACTTGTTAGCTTTTCTCCTTAATGCTACAGGGAATTTAAAGCATATATTTTATATGCAATGTTTTCCCAAGATTTATCAAATGACTATCAAACGTGGAAATATAATTTAGCAACTTAAACGAAAAGAAATGTACATCATTAATTTAAATTCAATTAGCTGGCTTCATCTCAGCAAACGGCCAGTTAAGTGCCTTAAGTGTATGGTATGGGAATTCCGCTGGTCCAGTGAGCCCCTGATTTCCTTGAACAATGCGGCAGGTGCTTTTGTTGCCTTGGAAGATAGATCCTTTCCCCCATGCTGTACTCATGGCTTCCCAGGGCAGAGGAAGATGGCACCAATTTGTTTACCTATGAATGCTGTTTTGAGGGGAGAGAAACCTCTGTGTTTCTTATTTTTTTTCTGGACAGAAACTTAGCAGGAGAAGGAGAGAACTTCTGTTCTTATTTTAATGTTTTTAATGTTTTTGTCTATTTGAGAACATTCTCCTACCTTTAAATCAACCAATGAAAGAAGGGGGTGCCGGTGAGATGGCTCAGCGGCATAAGCCGGGGAGGGGAGGGGGGGAGGGGAGGGGAGGGAAGGGGGAGGGGAGGGGAAGGGAGGGGGAGGGGAGGGGAAGGGAGGGGGAGGGGAAGGGAAGGGAGGGGGAGGGGAGGAGGGAAGAGAAGAGAAGAATTTTGCCATACTATTACTCATTATTATTTCTAGACAAAAAGAGATATAAAAAATCTCAGGGTAGAAGGAACAATCCCCAAACTATGTCTGTTTAAATGTGTATTTTACCTAATGTCTGATGGATTCAGTTCATAGGGAGATCTCTTTTTTGTGAGGGAGAGAATCACAAAAAATTCTTTGTATATCTGCTCTCCTATATCACTGACAGTCCCCTAACACTAATTTTGCATTACTGATACATGAAATTATTTGTGTTAAGTCAAGACAATATATCTACAATAATCCTTTCTAAATCTTAGGTTCTCAGCATGAGTCTCTTCATTGCTTATCTTTTTATGTGTATGAGCCAATTTCTTCTTTTGATAAAGTCAATAAAATCTTTGCTTAGCCTTGATGTCATGAGTAAGGAATGAAATATAAAAAGGTCCAAAATTAGTAGCCATGTCAGTGTTTATTTCTGCATAATAATCCCACAAACTTCCTAAACTCCAAGCTCAAGGGCATAAAACATCCAGCATTTACTTTTGTTCACAAGCCTATGGGATAAATGGATAGTTCTGTCCTCTGCACAGCTTATTCTTATGAGCTATGGGTTGAGTCAGCTCTGCTGGTCTTGTGTTTGATTTTCACATGTTTGGGGATAAATTAAGACCAAGAGGGTCTAAGATGACCTTACTATTATGCCTGTTGGTTGTTTGCTTCTTGATCAGAGCAACAGGGGTAATGGGGCCATTTTTCTAGTATTGAACAGGCTACCTCATTCATATGGGGACAACGAGGGCCCAAAACAGTGAGTGCCTTAGTCACTTTTCTTTTTTTGTCCCTGAAACACAATACCCAGCACTCACAACACAAAGTAGGAAAGGTTTATTTTGGCTCACAGTTTGTAGAGGTTTCAGTCCATAGTCAGCCAGCTCCAAGGCAGAAGAGCATAGTGAACATGACTGGGTTGAGGAAAGCTGCTCACCTCATAGCAACTAGGAGGCAGAAAGGGAAGGGAGGAACCCTTCCAGGTCACTCACACTACAGGCCACCTATTCCAACCAGACCCCACCTCCTAACAAGTCAAGCTATAATGCCCCTTTAATCCAATCACCATCCAAGGTCCCGTGATCCTATGATCCCCTCACCTATGATCCCGTGAGGCATTAGAAGAACATCCAGATCCAAACCATAACATCCTTCCCCTGGTTCTCAACAGATTCGTACACATTTTTATGCAAATTGCATTCATTCCATCTCTAAAAGTTGACAAAATCTGAACATTTCCAGCTCTGCTGAAATGTTCAAGTCAAAAGTCTCCTCTGAGACATAAGGCAAACTCTTAGTTGTGAGCCCCTATAAAAATAAAAAAGACAGTTAAATACTCCTGGAATACAAAGGCACCGGGTAACCATTTCCATTCCAAAGTGTCTGTGGTGAGATGTGAACTCCAAAGGGGTTGGGCAGCCTCACCCACATGGCATTACTTTTGGTCATAACACTCATGGCTTCTCTCTTGGGTTGTCATTTCTCACTCCTCGTGGCTTTCCTCAGATGTTTCACATTCTTATCTTCTCCAACTTCCTAAGGTCTCCACTGCACTTTTAGGTTGTCTTACAGCTTCACACACTGCCCTCTCAAGGGCACATTTCTTGGCCTCCCAGGTCTTCTTTTGAAATCTGGGTAAGAGCCTCCCTGTCTCTACAACTCTTACATTCTACATGCCTATAAACTAGCACCACATGGATGACAGCAAGGTCTGCCACCAGTTCAAGCAGTAGCTAGATCCTATTGGATCATGGTTGCAGAGGTGTCCAAGTGCCTGGATGGCTTAACTCTGTAAACTGAATCCTAGGAAACAATTCCCTAGGCAACTATTCTGAAAGGCAGTGCTGGTGTCCCAGGGCTCTCTTCTTAAATGAAAGCTTTACAGCTTCGTACAAGTGATCACATGAAGGGAAGTATCTTGCTGATTCCTGACGTATACTCAAGACATTTTTCTTATTGCCTGACCCAAAATTCTTTTTAATGTGAACATGTTCAGCCACCAACTTCTCCTCTACTCCATCTTTGTGGGTGCTTTCTTTCTGCTAAAACTGAAAACTTTTTAAATGGGCTTTTCGCTTCTGTTTCTCACAGTAGATATTGCTAAGAGCAGCCAGCAGTAACTACAACAGTCTGAACGTTGGGCTGCCTTGAAATTTCCTCTGCCAGATTAATTAGTCCGCCACCCTTAATGTTAGTTTTCCTCAGTCTCAGGACTTGAACAAAATATAGACAAATTTTCTGCCAGAGGATAATACACATACCAATGGAGCCCTTGTTCCCAAATGCAACCTACTGAGTCTGTCCTTTTCCATCTGCCTTTTTATCAGAATTCTCCTCTTCTGAGCTCTGACCAGAATCTCCCATCAAACTCAACTTACAACATTCTAAGATTGCTCTTCTAGCCAGAATCTCCAAACCATTTGAACTCATCCCAAGAACAAGCTCCAAAATCTTCTAAACCACACTGCAAACTAGTCACAGAAATAACCCCACTATTCTGGTACCAAAATCTGTATCAGTTATGACTGACCAGAGGGACAGGTAACATAACATAACATAACATAACATAACATAACATAACGTAACATAACATAATGTAACATAACATAACATTATGTAACATAACAATATAATGTAATAAAATACAATATGATATATTAAAGATTACTAAGTAGGCTTACAATGGCCACCTGCAAATCAGGGATGGTAGAATGAAAATGACCATCTGCCCTCTGGGAAGCCAGAGGATCTAGTCAAAGGTCAAAGGCCTGAAACTTCCTGCAGAGTCTGGGGTGAGTTCAGGTCAGAAAGTCAAAGGATCTGCATTAGAAGGCTAAACAGTCTGAGATGGAAGCCTGAAAGAACTGGAGACAAATGTCTAAAGGCAATGGTGAAGACTGGAGGTTCCTCTGAAGCAGCAAAGCAAGACTTCCATCTTTCCTTTTTGAATCCATCCAGGCTACCAGTGTATTGTTAGTGCCACCCACATCTGGGATGGATATTTCCTCCTCAGTTTGCAGCTTACATTTACATGTTAAACATCCAAAGAAACACTCACAACAGTGCTCCACTAATTTGCTAGGCATTTCTTAATCCATTCAAGCTGACATCACAATTAGTTATTATAGTGAGTGAAAATATTCAAGGTCTCTTGAGATTTAGCCTCATATTTATACCATCCTTACTTGCCAAAGTCCATTAGCTGAAGCAAATCACTCCATTAGTCCAGATTCAGGAGTAAAGAAACTCCACGTTTTAATGGGAGGAGTACAGGGTTACCTTTTAAAGAGTATAGATAACAGGTGTTGTGAACACCTGCGCTAATTTTTCAATCATTCTACCACAGTAGTTAAGAGTATTTCCAAAGTATATTTCAAAAAGCACCAGCTCTATGAACTATTAACGGTTGGTATACAAAAAAATCTACACGCACATATCTGCAAAAGGAAAAGAATGGATTTCCATGGTCAAATACAATTTAGAAACTCCACATTTGTAAGACTCTTTTCTGTGGTGCCTAGAACAAAGCTAGCAGGGAAAGTGGCTATAGGTCTATTGTCAGGGGTGGCCACTATTCCCTACTCATTCAGAAGCTCCTTCTCTCAGAAGCAGAGACTGTGCTAACACTCACTTTTCCAATGTTCTGGGCCCCTCAACATCTTCAGGTGCCGGACGTCTGGAATTTCTATCAATTCACCAAAGTATTGGTATCCCATGCTAAGTGCCTGGATTCAGTTCTCATCAAAAACCGTTCTCATCTTTATATCACACAGAGAAAGCAATATTGTGGTGAATCCCTTTATGGAAATACAGGCACTCAGTACATCCAGCTTCGCTCTGCCCCATCATACCTCTCATACACATCTGCTGTATTCTAAGTGCACAGAGGCCTGTGCACTTGCTGAGATCTTGCACCAAATAATACTTGCCAATATTTGCACAGAAGTCATTGCATCAGGATTCCTTGATTCTGCTACAAACTAGTGTCTGCACCCCCCCCACCTACATTCATATGTTGAATCCCTAATCCCCAGGAATTAGGAGGTAAGACCTTTAGAAGATAGGACAGGGAGATAAGTGTCTGTAAATGTGACTAGCGTCCTTATAAGAGAAGACAAAAGAGATACGATCTCTCCTCTCCTCTCCCCTCCTCTCCTCTCCACTCCCCTCCCCTTCTCCCTCTCTCTCTCTCTCTCTCTCTCTCTCCTCTCTCTCTCTTGTTCTCGTATATTGCAGGAAGGTATCTGCCTGCAACCCATAAGAAGTCCTCAGCAGAAACTGAATTACCTGGCACCTTAGTGTTTGTTGATTGATTTTCAAATGAACAGAGTACATAGGTCCCTAAGCTTTTATTCATCAAGGAATCCTTTTTCAAGGAGAATGTTACAGGACTGGTATTACATGGAATGCACATTAGAGAAAAAAGTCTCATTTAAGGGATAAATTTTAGTAAAATAAATACATAAAAATACAAATTCATATGAAACGCTCTGTTTATTTTCTCACATATGCTTATTGCACTTTCAATACCTTCTGAAGAATTTCTGACAGTTAAAATAAGCAACTAACTAGAACCAACTGGAAGAAAACAAAACAAAACAAAGCAAAACAAAACAAAAAATCAATTCGAGAAGGACGAGGCCAAGAAGGAAGAGAGTTAGAGACATCAGATAAAATAGCCTAGTATCTGATAAATTTTAGTCACTCTATAAATAGTGTATTGAAACAGAATCTGAATACAGAATATAACTAGAAACTATAAACAATGAAAATACTAATTTATTACTCATTCAACAAATCTTAATTAAATTTCCGCAGTGTATCAGATATACAGGTTACTGGGGACAAAACAATGGATAAAACAAAGACTTTGTCTTCAAAAGGTTTACAACCTAGAGCAGTTGGTAAACTATTGACTATAAGCCAAAGTCTGCTCACACCTATTTTGTCAAATAAAGTTTTATTGGAACACAGCCATGTTCATTTGTTTACAGATTGTCTATGGTGGTTTTGTGCTACAATGGTAGAATTATGTAATTTCTACAAAGACCATCTGGTTGGCAGAACCTAAAATATTTACTCTCTGGCCTTTTACACAAAATTTACAGACTGCTGACAGACTCTAGGTCCATCCTTACATGTTCCAGTCTATGTTTCCTCTCTTAGAAAATTCAACTTTTTTCCTTCAATGTTTTAATTGTTTCTCTTACAGAAATGTCTCTGTAATCTCTACTCCCAGTCACGGGAAGTATTTTTACAAGTTCACAATTTGAAAGCAATTACGTACTGTGCTGAATCTACATGTTGTTCTTCTGGGTGAGTCAGAGTTGACATAAAAGATTAAAGAGAAATAAGAAATGTGACCATTCAAATTTGAAGTGTATATGGAATACTTCAATATTGTTATAATAATATCTCACTTTACTTTGGAAACACTCAAAGCACTTTACCATAATTAGTTTCTTTAATATGCTAGGGAAATTTTGACTGTCCAGTTAGGACTTATGTGATTCACAGAAAGCCTTGATTTCCTGACAGAGTACTCCTGAGTGTTAGAACAGGGCTGCTCTTTCATTATCTTCCATGAGTCTTTGTGGGTTTGTGCCACTATAACAAAACGCTATGGACTGGGTTGACTTAAAAACAACAGGAATGTCCTGATCAAAATTCTGGAAGCTGGAAGTCCAAGATTAGGGTGCCAGTCTGGTCAAGCTCTCATGAAGGGCCCCTTCTGGGCTGCAGATTGTCATCTTATTGTTTTCTCATAGCAGAAAGAGCAGGAGAGCTCTCTGAGGTCTCTTCTATAAAAGCCTAATCTCATTCATGAGGGCTTTGCCCTCAAGAACTAGTCATGTCCTAAAGGCCCCACTTCCTAATACCATCACACTGCCAGTTAGGATTTCAACTTATAAATTTCACAGGCACACATTCAGCTCACTGTAGCATGCAAATACAGGAAAGGCAGATCCTGCTTCATTTCAGCCCTAATTATTGAAATTAAGCCAGAATTCCATAAATTTTCCCCTCCAGGCCTAATTTCAATTTAGCTACTCTCTGCCCCCAAATGGTGCCTGACAAGAGGAGTATCCCATTCTTAGCACTATTATTATGAGATGAAAAGATGATGGTGTTATTTTTCTCCAAAGAATTCCCTGGGATTCTATATCTTCCTCTGTGCTTCCTAAAGCCTCTAATATGGTTTGTTTCCTTGCTGTGTTTGCTCACTGCTGAGGTTGTCCCTGTCCCTGTGACAGTGGAAGTGCAATCAGCTCTGGACGAATAAAAAGTCTCCCAGTCTACACTTTTTCTTCAACATAAACATTTGCTAAAGGAAAAGGTGACTTCCTTTTCTTGATTCTTATAAGCTAATTCCCACAAATGTAGAGATTTTGGAAGTCTAAGAGATTTTCAAAAAAGAAATGGAAGCATGACAATTTTTCTCTTAGAATGCAGGAGCTCAGCTGTTATATAGCTCTGAAAATCTACTCACTCATTTTGTCCTCCATGTATTGTATTTCAATAAAAACTTAATAAACAGAATATTAAAGATTTGAAGAATTATACAAAGTATTAAATTTCTAACCCTGCCATTTATTTTATTTTTATGAGATATCAGGACCAGTTTAATAAGTATAATAAACATAAACTCTGGCATTTATAACACTATTCACCAGATTAATACCAGATAATATTTTCTAAAAGTGCCATTTTAATAGGAACAAATGGATAAACAGATATGTCTTGGACTTATTCTACCAAGATTTCAGGAACCCAATTTTTGAAAGCAAATTAACAACCAAAATCAATATTTTCCTCATTAATTCCTTATTCACTAAAATAGTTTTACTAGTACAAGATAGCAGAAGATAGGTTGGCATTAGGCAGCCAGTGGTGCCTTTGATGCATATTAAAAAGAGACTTCTTCCTACTCTTTTAGTCTTAACCCATTATCTTGGGCTTTCTCCTCTATATATCTTTATAAAATGCTTCACATAGCTGATGGCTAAGAATAAAATGTCATCTGTGGCAAGGGGCAGTAAAGTGTGTTTCATTATCAATATTTCTAATTTATTGTCTCCCACCACCGTCTTTCTCCTGTCTCCTACCTAAGACTTTGCAAGATGCTAATGACATCCAGGAAGGCCTAAGAACATTTAAAAAATATAAAGAGAAATGATTCCTTCATAAACCTCAAAGAAAAAGTAGTATTCAAGAGTAGAAGCCCCTTAAAATAAAGGTTGCCCATCATTTTATTTTATTTTTTTTTGTCACAGGATCTCACTACGTAGTTTAGGTTGGCTTTGAATTTACTATGTAGCCACAGCTGGCTTTGAACTTGTGACTATCTTCCTGCCTCAGCCTGCTAAGTGTTGAAATTACAAGCATTTGCCACCACACCCAGCTAAGTTTGCACATTGTAACTACACAGAATGTATAGTGCACTAGCTTGTAAGTCATTTGGAATCTAAATGTAAAAGAAATAAACAAACCCCCAACATTATCAGTGAATAAACTTCAATCCATAGTTAAGAAATCATATTCATACATAAAGTTGCAAAATATTAAAAACTTTGATATCATACATAAGTGAGGGTATATGAAAACATATTCTTCCACGCTGCTTGTGGGAGTTAAACTTGTTACAGGAACTTCAAATAAGACCAGTTTTGCTAAATTGATCACAATTTAAAACATACATTCTATAGCCCATCAAATTCAATTTTAGCCATCAAACTTAAGGAAACTTTTGGAAATGTGTACAAAAAGACACACATCTGGGTGTTTATTGTGAAATTGTGATAGCTGAAGTTTGAATCAGGCTAAGTGTCTATCATTGTAACAGATAATAGACTTTAATGGAATGTAGTGAAACAAATATAGCACAAATTCATATACATACAAGCACCAATACATACTCTGTTCCATTCTGCTATTTGTGTACTGATATAAATAATAGAAAATGCTTTGATATAATTTTCATCAAGCTGATAACAGAGTTTCTCTTCCTTTGAGTAAGGGTAAAACAACAAGAATCTTCAGAAGGAGGATACTTTGTACACTAGTTCCTTGCATTAAAAAATTTTAAAAATAGGGCTGGGGGGGCCAGTGAGATGGCTCAGCGGCATAAGCGCCTGCCTGGCAAGCGCGAGGTCCCGAGTTTGACTCCCGGAACCCACATAGGAAAAAAGGGCCGGTGATATCGCTCAGTGGCACGGATGCCTGCTGGCGCGCGAGGTCCTGAGGTTGACACTCGGTACCCACAAAAAAATAAAAATAAAAAATAAATAAAATAAAAATAGGGCTGGGGCTGCAGCTCAGGGGTCGAGCACTCGCCCTACATGTACAAGGCCCTGAGTTCAATCCCCAGTCCCACAAAAAAAGAAAAAAAAAAAAAAAAGAAAAATGCCCAGGTTGGGCTAAAAACAAAACAAAACAAAATATTTCTTTAAGAAAAATAAAGCACACCCTGAAATAATAAATGGATAAATGTACGCTATGAATGTGGTGGTGAGAAAAATGATTATTTACTCAGCCCTATTACATATTGAGCACTCTATAGACTAAAATATGGTAGTGTGATAAGCAGAATTAGCAGACGGTCTGAAAGGCTGCCGGTTTATTGTTGGACCCCACAAATACTCACCTAGATACCGCTAAGGGTTTTTTTTTCAGATGTAAATAAGTCCCTAATCAGTGACTTTAAAATACAAAATTATATAGGCAACTCTGAATGAGATCTTCAAAAGCCAGAAATTTTTCTCTGGCGCTCATACAAGAAGAAACCAGACTTCAACGCGCATAAAGAGTTCATTGCTCCATCGCTGGCCGAGCTGAAGATGGGCTCTCTAGACTAAGAGCACGCAGCGAGGAAAGTAAGAGTCAGTCCTGTGAGCTCAAGGAAATGAATTCTTTTCAGTCAGCTTGCCAGCGGAGCTTCCTAGCCCCAGATGAGAACCAGCACTTGAGCCGACACCTTGACCTCAGCTCTGCAAGACCCTAAGCAGAGAATCTTGCCATGCCAAACCCAGACTTCTGCCTAAAAGAAACTGCAGAATAATAAATGTGTATTGTTTTAAACTTCTACATTTGTAGGAAATCGTTATGCAGCAATGTAAAATGAATACAGCTCTGCTATGCTGTGGTAATAAATAATACCCATATTCCAGCAGTTTAACAAGGGCACACAGTTACTTCTTGCTTTAGCTCTCTGTCTCATGTGAATATCCACGGATAGGGGTGGCCTGAGTGCCCCAGAATCACTCAGAGATACAAGATGAAGTGCTTAACATAACAGACTCCTGGGGCTCAAGACGGCTGGAGGGTTATTCTCTTGACCCAGAGTGGCTCACATAACCATTGGCCAGAACTAATCACATGGTTCTGCCTAATGACAAGGCAAAAAGAAAATGCAAAGAAACAGAATACTTGGAGAACCCTTTAGATTTGCCACAGGCATCTTGGAAAATTCTTTCCTTGACCTCATGAGAAACATTATTTTTGCTATCTCTTAATGAGATAGCTGAAACTCAACGAGGACAAGAGGACAAGCAACTTGCTCATGGTCACCCAGGTAGCACAGCCTAACTGTGAAGTTGTTCTGTGTATCATACTCTCCTGTCACTGTGTCATGCTGCCTCTTCTCAGCATGCATGGCCTTCTACAGAGACCACCACAGAGGCTCGGTGTGCACAAGAAAATGTGCAAATGAGTTTGAATGTGAAGGTTATCCCTCAACTTAGGTCTTGGACTCACCTTCAAAACAAAGCACGAGAATCACAGTCTCCACCCACAACATGAGACTAAACCTGTTGTTTTAGTTCTTCTATAGCTTGCTTCCAAAGTTCCCATTTATTAGGATTTTCTCTCTACCCTGTTCCTGCCTTCAAATCCATACCTGTTTTCAGAGTATAGTTCACAACTCATTTGCTTTAACAATTATTGCTACTCTAAAGTGGGCATGAGTTTTATTTTTTCCTTAATCATGCAAAAGATTGTATTTAAATTAGGGTGTTGATCATATTTTGTTTGGCTGAAAAAAGCCCCCAGAAATATTCATCCTGATTCCTGCATCCTGTGAGATCCTGAGTTACTTTATATGGCAAAAAGAATATTTGCAGAAAAGGTTAAATTCAAGATCTTGATGAGAGGGGGAACTATCTTGGGTTATCAAGATGAGTCCTAAGTGACACCAGAATGCATTCTTATGAAAGGGAACAGGGAGATCACACACACACACACATGCATGCGTGCACACACACACACACACACACACACACACACTCAGAGAAGGAGGAGATCACAGAAGCAGACAGTGGCCCAATGCAGACACAAGCTAAGGGATGCTGCCAATTACTAGAAGCTGGAAGAAACAAGGGACAGATTTTTCCCTGAAAGGTCATCTGATTTAGGTATTATAAATCTTTACTTTTGGCCTCCAAAACCATAAAAGAATAAATTTATTTTGTTATGAACTACATGGTTTGTGGTAATTTATTATAGTAACCACAGGAAACTAATTCGACCTTTATTTAATATTTTTAAATATAATTTATTAGAATCAATTAAATATTTTCACAATTAAACTAGATCTTTGGCCAAAGTATTTTCATCAGTGAAACTGCATTAGAAACATGTAACTTTATATTATAAATTCTAGCTAATTATGATAAAAAGGCATGATTTTATTACATGACATTATGAAAGAAAAAATGTATGCGTTTGTCTGTGTAATGTCAGCTCAACTTTCTATTTTTAAAGGAATGTAATAAGATATATTGAAGTTTCTTTTTAAAAGAAAAAATATCCCAAAACAAAAGTTCACTGTTTCTAATAAATGGATATGTAAATTTACTTCAAGTTTCAATGATAAGTTGTTTCTTACCAGAAACATCTCTATTATTTATTTTTCTGATAGAAAAATAAAATGGACAATTTTAGAAACTCACAGAAGTATCCACCTAAAAGTACTACATGAAAAGAACTGGCACTTTTCAAAGTAAGGCTGATGAACTTTCCTCTGTAGTAAGAAATTTTACTACTAAGGGATTTTAGTATTTCTTAAATCCTTAATACCTGAAATATCTTCAAATATTTTGTAAATTAAATGTATGTTCTCTGTAACTTAAAAGGAGAAAGTCATTGCATGAGATTTTGATCAATACAAAATTAATATTGCTGGTGCAATGGAACTCTGGAGTGGGTTCATAATAAAAAAATAAAAAAAAAAATCCTTCAATATACCCCTTAAGTGCTGCCAAAATAAGCAGAAATTTCCTTTTCGTTGGAGCAGTCAGATTTTTCTTCTGTCTGCAAACAGAGCAAAATTCAGGACATTTCACTACTGGAGAATCTCTAATGAGCAGTTAGTAAAATACCCACCTTTCTGACTGCCACTGGATATCAAAAAAGTACTCACTTCTGACTCAGTAATTACCCACCAAAAATTTAGATCAAGTGGTCGTCACGTCACCCAAATTAGTACCTGACAAGGAATGCTTTTGGCAAGGTTGGCAGCTGAGAAACAGGAAGTGAGTTGCAAAACATTATTAAAACTTGAAAATAACAGCCTTAAAGGTGTGTGATCTACTATTCAAATACTCAAAAACTCAAATACAGGCAGACACATTATGCCTGGGCAGAAGGGACTCGGAGAGCCAAGAGCAGAGATGAAGAAAAAAAGAAAAAAAAAAAGTCACTTAACCTTTCCTCACCCTAATGGCTACCATCAGTTCTCTGATAGGCCATTAGTATTATTACCACCATATTTTCAAATGTGCCAAAGTCTTGTATTCAGAAAGAGGGAGAAATTCTGAATACTTCCTTACAAAAAACTCCAAAGGGACAAAATAGTACTGCGTAAAACCAGCAGGTGGGTTACATCATAAGCCACACATTGTACCAGCAAGGGTTCGAATTCCTTCGTAACCTAGGAAGGGATAGCGGGAGGCTGACCTTAGAATCTGACCAGCACCTTGTGTGATTCAAATCAAAGGAAGCACGGCATGGATCAAAGAAGTCAGAGTGTCTTTGGCTCCCTGCTGAGGGTCATCTGACAGTGGATGTAAATCTCTCAGAAGAATTGACTGCTTTCTTCGTATTTAGGCTTGATATTAGTCTAACTGGGTCACTGAAACTGAACTTTCATATTTGAACATTATTTTGGTAGGATCATTGCAGTATTCACTCACTGCTCGGTCCATACAACTATAATTAAACATGAGAATTACAAATACACATTCTAAAGATTCAATGACTTCTGAGTTATATTGTTATTTTTGTTGATCCAAATATAGGTATGGGATCAAAAATACAAATAACACTATTCATTAGGAACAGTCCTTGATATTCAGAATAAATCAGTCATGTGGTCTTTTGTCTGGGCAAAAACATGCTAACATCAAACTAGATAAAGAATTGTCAAACTGTAGCCCATATGGTAAATCAGGCCTTATCCACTTGCTTACATATTACCTGTGAGTGTTTCTTGCCACACTGTCTGCAGAGCTGAGCAGTAGCAATGCTGACTTTGTGATCCACAAAGCAGAAAATATGTATGATCTTACTCTTTACCTAAAAAGGTCATCATTACGCTGGATAATGTCATGAATATCACACGGATTGAAGTCTGTACAACAGGAACATTCTTTGCTCTTGGTATCACTACTGCCTAAGAATCTGTTGACTGTATTGAAGGCCCTTGTCCTACTACCCCGTCCCTTCTACTACCCTACCCAGTACAACATTTCTCAGAACATTGCTCACATTCACACTTGAATGTTGTTGCTAGGCATTAGAAATACAATGCCTATTAAGATTTGGTTCCTTTCTACAAAGAGTTTGCCTCTTAGCAGGAGCTCATTACCTAGAAATCACTGTCCCCGGGACAGAGTAGGGGTCTCATACATGTGTACACTATAAGGAGTCAAAATGAATTGAGCTGAATTAATAGAAACAAAAGAGAACTGTTGCAGTAAATGTGTGTGATGCTCCCATTTTAGCATCACAGCCAAATAAGACTAACAGGTCATGGTGTATATTACAAACTTGTAGAAGAAATTTCCTGCTGAATCTTGAAAACTTTATTAAATGTCATTTTCTACATTCAACTCATATAGCAAAATTAGTCTATAATAATTGAGGCATTTTTACTAAGTTTCTCTTTTTATGGGGTATTGAAAATTCTTTCTTGCAAAGAGAGAATATATGATTATATGAATAGTATTTCAAGCATTAAGGACTGCTTCGTTTTGGTCATGCATAATTATTTGTACCATGCTGTAGATTCCCTTATGATATTTCTTGATATGGTATCATTATTGGTACTACATTTTTCTCCAGAGGTGATACTTGGAGGTCCACTTATGAAATTGTGTTTAAATGAAGACTAATTAATTGTAAAAGAACCTCTTGGCAAAGATTGCTCAAATTAAGTAATAATTACCAAATATCCTCTTCACTTTATGCTATGTAGACTCAGCCTCCAAGTTTCATCCATCTCTTAACAAGTCAGACATAGCCGGTAATTACTCAATAATCTCTTCCTTTGGTCGCATAAGATACTTAAGTTTTACATAGCTTCTTTATTGAAAAAAAGGAAGAATAAAAAGAATTTCACCTTTGATTTTCATCTGGACATGCATCACCAAAGGAGTGAAGGCAGTTCAATGACTCACCTGAAATTTGCCATGTTAACTGTGTGATGGAAGCCATCAGGGCTGCTTGGGTTTCCGACAGATGTTGTTACACTAAGTTTGGTTTCAAATGAGGACCTTAAGCTTTTCTGGCACTGAGACCTAAATACTCTCAACCCACTGTCATGGAAAGCTTAAAAATATGTATTAAGCACTGAGTAGAAAGGAAGAAACTTGACTTATGAAAATGTGCGTGCCATTTGGGTCTATTCTATAACCAAAGCCCCTGTTCTTGGGACAAGCATCACACCACTCTGTAAGTCTTCACCAAGTCCTACTGGATCTGCATGCAAAGCGCTTTGTTTCTCCCCATGGTAAATTGTGCAGGACCTATCTCACTTGTTCCAGTGTGAGGGCCACCATAGTTTAGGGAGTTATAGCAAGATTGTTTCCTAAACTCTTCAACATCTATCTAAATATTACTTTGTATTCTGCAAATATATGCTATTTTATCTTCCAGTTAAAAACTAATCCGAAAAGGACTCACTAAAACATTTAACTTGATACTTAAACAAATGTTTTCTGAGCAAAGGAGGGATGAATTGTGGAGGACCAGTGCAAATGTCCAGGCACAATCTAATGCTAGGAACTGACTGACTTATGTCCCCTTAAAATCCATATGTTGAAGCCCTAACCCAAAGTGTGGTGATATTTTAAGACAGAGGTCTTTGGGAGATAATTAAGTTTAGATTGGGTCATAAGAATGGAGCTTTAGGGGCCGGTGAGATGGCTCAGCAGGGGCCGGTGAGATGGCTCAGAGGCGTAAGCGCCTGCCTGGCAAACGCGAGGTCCTGAGTTCAACTTCCGGAACCCACATACGAAAAAAGGGCCATTGATATTGCTCAGCAGCACGGGCACCTGCTGGCCCGCGAGGTCCTGAGGTCGACCCCCAGTACCCACGAAAAAAAAAAAAAAGAATGGCGCTTTAGTCATGGAATTAGTGCCCTTATAAGAAAAATTGTTTCTCTCTCTCTTTCTCTCTCTCTCTCTCATTTTAGAACACAATAAAAAGGCAGTAATCTGGGTAACAGGAAGAGATATTCATCAGAACCTGACCATGCTGGCACCTTGATTTCAGATTTCCAACCTCCAGAATAGTAAGAAAATCAATTGCTGTTGTTTAAGCCACTCCATCTATAGGATTTTGTTATGGTAGCACAAGCTCACTAAGACACCTGGTAGCCAGAAGAGTTTCAGATTTTTTATTAGAGGATATGTCTGAAAAAGCGGCCTGAGTCTGATGGCTTGATTAATACACAAACAGACCCAAGTGGCTCTTCCTCTACTTATCGCAAGGATACAGTCTGGCACAACAGTTTTGTTTGATAGACAGCATTGGCCTATGCTTGTCAACTAGCCAATGTAAAATAACATTATTACTGTATAATGTTGACTTAGGCTGCATAATATTTCTATTGTATGACACACATGATGAAGAGATTTCAGAGTTCTCTACTGTTTACATAATTAGCATTACATATTTGTAAAATTAAGGTACCACTATCACCGTTATTACCATATTTCCTTCCTGCCAGGAGGCTGATACTGACACATGTTCACTTTTGAGAATGATCAGAGGAAACGCTTCCATCTCCAAAGGCTCTCCGTGTCTCTGCAGTCCTCATACAAGGCACCCAACCCCCCACTCATCTCATGGCCTTGCCAAAAATAAAATAACCAGGGCCAGCTTGAGAAATGAGAGAAGAGAACAAGAGGGAACCGGCCTAAAAGACCTGGCTCTGAGTGTAGTTTATTGCTCTACTGCTGGTTTGAAAGGATTATGTAGCCATAGGCTATCTCCAGATAGAAAGATGGTTCAGTGACATCCCTTTGGTAAATAAGTAGCTATTCCTCCTCCCTCTAAACGTCACATTGAAGTAGGCTGTGTTTTCTGATTAATTCAGTTTGAATACCGCTGACTGTCTGTCACTATAGTCATATGTCACTGGTGGCAGCTCAGAGAGTCTAACCTTCTCTAACATCAGTGCACACAATTCATTTTAAAACGTGGTCTAATAGTTACCGAATACCTGCAAGGTAAAGGGAAGACGGGATGCATTTTCCCTCAAAATAGCCTGCAACCAAATTTATGAAAGCAAACTGTAGGCACAGTAGTTTTCTTTGCAATGCAAAGTTTGTAAGTCATGTAGAAATTCCCCCAGAGTCGTCTTCATATTTTACCAGTGCCTGACCAGGACGTTGGGCATTCAGATACAAGAGGAGGAGATGTGGCATCTCAGTTCCCTTTGCTGTATCACTGGAGAGGGGGAAAATACTGAGGTCCTTTGTCTTTGGGGGAGTCTGACAGCATACACCTAGGTTTTCATGCCAGGAAGAAGACACTATGTCAGGTCTACCCAAAATATCCCCCTTTTTCCTTTCTGGAGTGAAAGTGGTATGGGGGAGACCCAACACTTTGAAGTCAGAAGTTAGTTAAAACCCTATCTCTGCTATTAATCAGCTTCCTAATGTAAAGCAAGTCCTCCTTTTTTACCCACAATTTGGCAATGATAACACCTCATTATGTTACTGTGATAAGCAAATGAAGCCAAGAATGGGAACACTCTAGCACCTTGTTCCTTGTTCCTTAAACACACAAAGAGAAATGCTACTAAAAATGTGCACTGCTCGTATGCAGGGCCATGTGCAAAAGTGACAAGGCTTTGACCTAATCTTGCCCCAGGCATTGGCCTGCAACTCCAACAATAAATACACACATCTCTGTTTACAACTCCATAAACAAGGACATGTGTTTCTGTTAACAATGCGTGCTCCGGGCTGTCTCTGTGATCAATTATTTTATATAATTTTCAAATTGCCACGTGTTTACATCTTTCCAAATAACTGTCCCCTGAATGCGAAAGGCCTGCCTGACTATGGCATGGTCAGAGGAGGTCCCTTCAACTTATCACATCTACAAATGCCATAGACAGAAATGCTTCCAGGCTATTTGCTAAGAAAACTAACATAAGCTGCTTATCAGAAAATATTACATTTCCCACAAAAGGTGAACTGTTTTGTCAGTTGCTTGGGCTGTGTGAAATTCCTTCTTTGTCATGATAGGTCACTGCACAGAAACTAACACTAGACTGCCATCTCCCCAGTGCATGCCAGGGCCCTGGGCAAAATCCTGAAAAGCTAGGCTTTGCTTTTAGGACAACTATGCTGTCACTGGAATCCCAGCCCTGTAGAAATGCGAGTGGTATTAGTGTTGGTGTAGCTACTATTTTTAAAGGTATTCATCAGCTTACCTTGTGGATCCCGCCCTATATGAAGGTTGGTATTTTCTAGTTTCTCATGCTTCAGAGTAATTTGTTAGAAAACATTGTATTCTCTTTTTGAAAGACCTCTATATGTGTCTCAAGATTCAAAATTTCAGCCACAAAAGAGCACCACAAGAAGTAAAAAACTTGAGTTTCAGGATCTGTCCTGGTATGTGGCACTGAGAATTTTATTTCAAATCACCGAACCTCAGTTTCCATATCTATAAAATGTCAATAAAGTCACTGTTTATGATGTGGTAATTATGAGACTCATGAGATTTTGAAGTAAAAATTACTCTTCACTGTGAAGGCAGGCAAATGTAAGGCATAAGAATTACCATTATTAAAATTAAAGACATTATCAAGTTCCACACAATCACAGTATGAGGGGTTAACCACTCCAATTTACAGTGTTGAGTGTGTTAGGCCCCGCCAGGCAGTGGACTTCTTAAATGCTGGGTAGATAGTGACGCAGAATGATTAGATTCTGCCTAGTTTATAATCTGTCCTATGCAAATTTGCATTTTGACAACAGATCTGAAAGGATTTGCTGTGCATCGTGAAATTTTATGATCAAGTCTACTAAATATGATAATATTAATAACAACAATAATAGTAATTGAACACTCAAAGAAGTTAAATGGCTTGCTCCAAGACACATAGCTAGTGAAAAATCAGGACTTAATTTACACCTAACTCTGTCTGGGTCCAAGCAGCATAATCCAGAGACATGAGGCTTCACTTCTTTGTACTATGATAAATCTTCAGAGAAGTCAGATTCCTTCCTTAAAAACCTCAAGAGTAAGTAGAAGTGGTTTACACATAAATCTTGCTGATGTTAAGACATAGCACCCACTCTCAAGTTTGGAGCAGCATTATGAAAAAATAAAGGAACATTTTGGATCATTTTACCTTCTTAGTCTTTTTATTTGAGCATTCTAATTCTCTTTTTCTCATATTCTCACTCTTGCTCTCCCCCACTCCACAGATTCTTTCTTCTCTATTTCTCTCTCTCTCTTTCTTCCTACCATTACTCTCTTTCTGCCTTTCTCTTCCTTCCACTCCACCCTCTTCGCCATCACTCTCTCCCTTTCTCTTAGAAAACCACATTTGAATAGGGGCTCTAGCAACTCCCAGCTGTGAGTTTTAACATACTGCTCAGATCTAAGTTTTGTCATATTTGAAATAAATCTACACTCTTCCTATCTAAGGCTATGGTGTGTGCCACAGAAAATAGCACAGACAAGATGCCTAGCAGAATGTCTGGCATTTAGGAATGGAAATGCCTTCTCTAGTCCAGGCAAAACTATTGAACAACCTGTGCAAAATAGCAAACTCAAATCACTTAGATTTTGTTATCTTCTAAATACAAAGGTACTTGTTAAACTGATGTATTTTCACTGAAATGGATGAATGTTTTGGCATCATGCCAAATGGGACATCATTTTTCTGATTACATGTCATTTGGCAACAAGTTCATGGATGCGTTTTGCATGGGTTCTCCGGGTTTTTTCCATGGTTTGCCCTTGGCCAGACTCAAGGCTTCTCATAAGCACCCAAGAATGAGTAGACTCCATGCTTATCCTTCTCCAACTCTCCTTCTCCCTAATTCTTCTGATACCTTTGTTGCAGACAGCCAGAATACAGAATTTCTGGGGAGAAGATTCCAGAGTGGTGCTGGGGCAGATTTGGTTTGCTTTATTTGTGGTAAGTAGTTTCAGTTATTCTCAGATTCTAGTCTCATGTCCCTTTCCAAAATTGTAAGAAATCACTTCTATTATCAACCCCATTGTTCATCTTAGGTACAGATGGGAGTCAATGGTGCTGAAAAGCACTGCTACTGGAAACCAAAAATTACCCCTATGTTTCTAGCAAGGTGCAGGAAATAGCCCTTGAATTCCCATTGTCCCTCCTCCCTGAATTCTTTCTAATTGTCCTTTCCTTTTCCTAAATGTAAGGAATATTTCCTGACTATGCAGAATCCCAAGCTATGGGCTTGCAAAGCACACCTGTGATTCAAATGTAGCTATGTACTGAGAAAGATTACTCCCAAACCATTTTAACTGTATGGGAAAGCAAAGTGAAAAAAGAACTTACTAGAGTATTTTATTTTATTTGTATTTTATTTTATTTTTGGCAAAATGGAAAATGTGTCACTTGACTCACTGTGAAGGAGCAAGACAAAGAAAGAATTGTTTCCCTGACAATTACCCATGGCTCAAGTAATCAGAAGGCCAGTATTTAACCCTATGAGCCATGCTGCTTTTGGTTCATTCTGAATAAATAAATATAATATACAACACTTAGAGCATGCATATTCCAAAATTGCCTGACTCTTGGATCTACCATTATTCTTACTCTGAAGTGTACATTTATTTCTGTTTCAAACAATGATAATGGTACACATTTTTGAATCGAAAGAAGCATCCATAATCTGCTATATCTTTTTTGGGCACTCATCTGTAAACATACTTTAAAGATTGTAAAACACTATACAAATACAAGGTATTTACTGCACATGGCATGTATATTTTTATCTTCCTATATAACCACAATAACAATAAAGAAGATTCTTGCTTGCATGCTAGCCACAGCAATACTATTTCACCAAACTCACACCCCAGCAAGGTTCATTGCTTCCTTATGAATTTGCAGATTAGACCTGGTGAACCTTTCCAGTCTGACAGACATCGCAACCCAGTCACCCGAGTTGCCATATGTGGCTCCAGCTAAGAGTATCACCACACAATCATACATTTTTACAATGGGTCTATAAAATAACCATTATAATAAATGTCTGCTTAATTAATACATTAGGACATAAAGCAATTTATTATGCTCTTATTTGCTATCATTCTGCCTGCTCAAATTTAATAATGCAAAAAGGTTTCTTTGATGCCAACCCCTGGAAATAATAAAAATACATTCATCATGGATATTGAATGCAGACACGCCTGGCAGTACTGCCAGCAAAAAGGATGCAGTCAGATGTGGAAAGGGAAACTAGGGGACATTTTGCACAAGCTTGGCTACAGTCAGGTCCCTACAAGAGAGGAAGAGCCTAGTACAATGCTTGGCGTGGCAGCAAGGAAGGTGCCCAGAATAACTATTATTACAATATGCAACAAAAGGGGGAGGGAGACAGGGAGTTGGGGTGAAAAGCTTTCAAGTCAGTTAAATTCATGAGGGCTATGGAGGCTCAAATTGAAATTATCTCACTCTGTGCTGATAAATAAAGTAGCTCTGGTACCTAAATCATGACACTAACTATACGTTTCGATTTTTTTAAGTAGTGATTAGGTGGATACTCTGGGGAACCTACCAGCCTTCCAGAGATAACAGACTCAACTTAATATCAACTTAAAAAGAGACTTGAATTCTAACCAATCTTGTGTAATGAATTGAAATTCTATAGCTTTCAGAGGGGGGGAAGATAAAAAAGCGACACGGCTCCATTCTCTAACTTGCTGTCAGGAAATATAATTTGTGCTCTCGGTGATTCACCTAGCTCATATGCAGCATGCAAATTTATTTCCCTAATAATCAGACCTGGAGATTGCCCAAGAGGATTAATAGCATCATTCCTTATGACCGCCAGGATATTATGCACCTCTGACATGGAAAAATTGTGTTAGTTCTACAGAGAAAACGCAAGGATATTTGTCCTGCTAGACAATATAATAGGCTGGTGCATCATCAGATTACAATGTCATTTCAAAAACCTTGAATACAAATAATGTACAGTGGGGGAAATGTTGGAACAACCTCCCTTAATTCAGTAGCCTTGAATTCACATGTATTTTTGTGTGTGCTATGCAGTGAATATTTTTTATTAAAGCTTTCCAACACGCATGCAAAAAAGGAGAGGTATTATGTATTCCATGAGATCTTGTCATTTTTTCTTGGAAAACGAATGAAAAAGACATAAGGAAAGGGCTCTTTCTGTGGCAATGACTTATTTTTATCCTGTCCATATACAGTTCAGGGCAGTGCTCAGAAGCAGAACTTTCACAGGTATACACTGAATGTCTGGGGTCTATGTGCGAAGTGTGCTTGTTGATATGTACACAGATATAGGTATGTAGGAATTTAGCCTTCATTCATATCTTTATTCACATTCAGAGTCATTTGTACCTTCAATTTATCAATATTTGATATGTAAGGTGAAACAGTATCTTTCACAATCATTGTTTAGGACTATATTTTATTTAATTTTTTTTCTTCATCTTTTACAATGAATCGGTCAGAACTTTTCCAGAACAGTAATGTCTCCAGCTGTAGACCAAAGAATGCTGCCTTGAGACAAGACCAAATTTCATTATTATGCGCATGGGAGCAATAAGATTAGCTCCTACTGCTGCCCCTAAGGTGGAGCAGCAGGAAGAACCAATGAGATGATGCTAATGTGCATGTTAATAGTATTCTGCTAGAAGAAGTTGGGATAATTAAACATGTACCGTCTCTTTAAGACAGAGCTGCACACATTTTCTTTGGATGGGTGTTTACAAGAATTCCAATTTCAGGTCATAGCCATTTCTGAGATTGCTTAAGAAAGAGATGGGAATAACTTATCTTATTCATGTGTTCAAGGAACCTTATAAAATGTGCAAAACATAACAGTTTTAAGGGGCAAAACGTGCATCTTATCTTGACAGAACTGCTTTATTATGTTTACTGTTGTATACTGACCTAATATATGGAGCATTTTTCGCTAATATACCTTGCAGGAAACCAGCCTTTAATGTGATGGATTTTATGGTATCTCATTAGGGTGTGTTTATATAACCTAATACAAACCACGTTTTCAGATTCATGTTCCTTATTAAAATTGTGAGCCACACTGATTTTTAGTTGGAATAGCAACAGAGTCATTTTTACTGTGAGAAGGGTAGCTCTGAAGTTACTCTCAGAACACAACTATTCTCAAAAAACTTGAGACCATCCCCCTTTGTAACCTAAATTAATGTGGTCTTCATGGGACAGCCCACTGTCCTCGAATTATTTAGAATGATCACTTGGGTTATTATTGATAAAGCAGAATTTTTGTTTTCAGAATTTTTTCTGTTCTTTTTCTGGAATAAAAAACTTTTTTTCTCCTGTTTTCCCATCAGTGTTTTTTATTTTAGGGATTACCTCCAATTTATATTGATAGATTAGCTCTGGAGAGATACGCATAGGACCTTCACATAGGACATTCCGGGGTGTTCATAGCTAATACTACCAGCCAAAGCATTGTTTTTATGTCAGTGGCAAATTTAAAAATAAAGAAAAAGAAAAAAATTAACATTGCAAGTTGTGTTAAACAATATAATGACTTTCATATGGTGGAGTCTCTCTTTTGTAAACTGATCCTGTGAGGTAACTCAGAAGTCAGCCGTAAATAGTGTCCCAGGATATTTTCGGTTGAGTCAGGGGAAATAATGACCTAGAGGTACTGTAAATAGTTTAAATTATTGGAAGGCCTTTCTAAGAAATGTAACGTGAGAAGGCAGAGGAATGTTTTTTCTCTATTGTAAGTGAGTGCCCTTTGGAGGTGATCCGAATTCAGAATGCAAATATTTAGAAGAAAAGACTATCTTTTGAAGGAAGCAAATACTGTACTTTTTCTATTTGTTACAGCAAAGCTTAACTAGCATGATCCAACCAGGAAGAAAAAAGAACAGAAGACAGGAACATGAATATGTTTATTTCAGTTTTGCATTTTAAACTAAAAGTGCAAAACCTAAAAAGGGAAAAGGAATAGATTTAACACAGAGAAAGCCAGTAACGTGAATATTGCTACTCATGTTTTTTAAACCAAATTTGTAGCTTTAACTATAATCTTGAGTTGTAGTTCTCAAGTCTCAAGTAATCACTGCATTTGGCCTAAAAAATTTTAAGTCTGAACTTGTTCTCAGAGAAGAGGCAGTTTCCTTTTATTTTGCCCCTGGCATGTTATTCATTATTAAACATTAAAGTTGTGTCAATTACTTTCGTATTTGATTATTATCCCAGTTATTCTACCAGCTAATCAAGTCTTCTTTAAAACCGTGCCTGGCAGTGACTGTGAATTGATGTACAGGACAGAATTATTATAATTTCTGTTATCCAGTTAACCCCATAGCTGTTTGTTAGTTATTCCGTTCACTTAGCTGCCCCACTTCCCATTGCAATCATCCCAAAATAAGATAAAAGGATGACTCAGTTGTTTTATTATTTATTGTTTGTTTGTTTGCTTGTTTGCTTTGAGACAGGATCTCACTCTGTAGTCTAGGCTGGACTTGAACTCACTATGTAGCCCAGGCTGGCCTCAAACTCACAGCAATCCTGCCTCAGTCTTCCGGGTGCTGGAATTACAGGCATGCACCACCATGCCTGGCTGACTTATTTATTTTAATCAACATGAGATTAACTTGCAAAGTTACTCTTTGGAAAGAATATAAGAGCCAGGTTCACGTACTTGTTTAAATGGGGATATACCGAGCTATCGTGAGAGGAACTCTGTTGTTAGTATTAACAGCTTCACAGTTATTCGGCTTGAGGTATAATTATTTTACCATTATTACATGCAAGGCTTTTAACGAAACAGTCGTTCCCTCCATTTAAGTAGAGAGTTTTATAATTTATTACATCTCTTTGGTCATCAACACACTATACAAACAGTTGGTCACCGGTGACCAATTACATTAAGGTTAAGCAACATAACTTTAAATTAGAAATAAGCTAATGTATCTTCATCAAGGGCCTGCTGTGTTTTCACTGCTGTTTATGAGATGATACTAAATGTGGATATAGAGCACGCTCACTGGGACCAATTCCTTTCGGCCTGAAAATGGGAAAGTCTCGAGTGTACCCGGGTCCAGAGCTAATTAATGGGCTAACATCTGCTTTAAGCATTCAACTGGAGTAATTTCTATCAAGTTCCCAGCAAAGGTGCAGGGGAAACTGTCAGAGAACTAAGTATCTATCATGAGCCATATTAATCTGTGACAGGACTGCAAAAGACACATTTTGAGTTTGGTCTTCTATCTGTTTGGGGTGTTACCATAGCAGGAATTTCTTCCCGTCCATCTTCAATGCATGAGTAATTGTGGGGGTGCATCAGCAAATAACCCTTTATGTGCACATAGCCTGGGAAACTGTTCGTGTGTTCAAAAATCCAGGGTACAAAAGATAAAAGATAAGAATAAAATAGCCATATTCTTTGTGAAACAATCAGTTTTAGCCACAAAGACATTTATGTTGTTTTATAATATTACTTAAAAAAGCAGCACAATTTGCTGAAAAGAAATACCAGTACTGTAAAATAAGCTTTAGCAGGGATAAGCCCACTTATTTTGTGTTATTTCACGTTATCAGCTCTTGTACAACATGATTCCAGCTGCAGTAGGTGACTAAATAAAGGCACCTGTCCTATGTGGTCATTTACATAAATCCAACCTGAATTGAGGGAAAAGTAATTCTCTGACAAAACGAGTGATGTGTGTGGAAGTAGCAATAGTTATTCCTATAGCAGCAGTCTTCCACTGGTTCTAATTCTTTTTTCCTGTACCTTTGTTGTTGTTTACCTATTTATTGATTGATTTTGCAGGGAAGTGGGAGAAGGACTTAATTGCAATTAAGAGTTCAGGAGGACATATCTCCATGTGTATGCTCTTTTGAGTAAGCGCCTGAATTAGTATGCTTCCTTACAGTCTTACAATCAGACAAACAGCAACAAAGCTTTATGATCCCAGAAATCAATAGAGAGAAAAAAATATATATTTGTTTTTAGTGGTTGAGCTGAATTATGCTGATGTCATTTTTAATAATCATAGTCCAAATAAATGGCATACATAAAATATGTTCCCAAGGAAGAAATTATAATAATGACCATTCACCTTTACCAGAAATCTCTTTCGGACAAAAGCCAAATGTCGGCTCACAATGTGAGCAGGAGAGAATACAAGGTCTGAATTTCCAGTCTCCTAAAAGGGTGTTGCTCAGGGTGATTTATGGAAATGAAACTGAGAAGAGAATCAGGATATTTTTAAAGAATCTTAACACTTATACCATCAGCAGGGAAAAGGCAGCATTTTCTTTAGATATTCAATAATCCTATGAAATATTTAACACTGCTAAATGGAATTTCTGGCTGTCCCCAGCTTACATCTTCATGTAATAATTTTGTAGTCAACTAATAAGTTGTGTTGGTTAATTGCCAAGCTATTTTGCATGTAGTTAAGTTGTGCATGTAAAAATGCGCATGATGAAGCATGTAGTATTTTATAACCCTGCACAACTAACATGCTCATACCTAATGCAGGCACACACACGGTAGCCCAGGACAAATTGCTCATGTTAGTTACTACCAGAGGCTGGCAGGCCAGAAAATACATTTGGTGCCTAATATGCATAAGCACAGAAATATGGTCAGGCTCATTACTGTAATAAAGCTGTGATTTGCCAGCAGGATCAGTGGAAACACACTTGAAGCAGTCTGTCCCTTCCACTGGCTTGTGTGCTATAAAGCAATAAGGTTGTAACAAGGGTGAATCCTCAATTCAGTTGGGCTACCTTGTCTGGATTATTTGAACCCTTATTTGCCTTAAGGGGCCCATTTGCTTGTCCTAATGTGTACACAGTGATAATGTAACCATTTACGCAACAAGGAAGGTCTGTGAAACAGTAATCCGTGCAGCAGTAACGTAGGGTAGCGAGAATGCCTAGAATTGGCAACTGTTGGTCCAATTACATAATTCCATGGGGGAGTCTGAAAATCAGAGGTGGCTTTTTAATCTGCTTTAGGGTGAGTAGAGTACTGGATAAAACAGGGCCAAATGGATTTATTTTTAGTGCTTTGATGAAATTAGAATCAGGTTGATGGAAAAATTGTAGAATTTACATTGAATCAAGCCAGGTTACAATGGAAGTTTCCTAGTTAGAAGGAAAGGCACTCCGCAGGCATTTCTCTTTGGGAGGGGACATTCAAAGACCACATGAAGAAAGTCTTAGTGAAAAGACAAAGGTAAGGTGGGCCCAACAGGAGCATTTGGTGAATTTAAAGCCTCCAAGCATCTTGGAGCTTTGTTCTTGCTTGCACGGTCACTGAATGGGCTTGTATGTGGCCTTCGACAGTAATCCAAGTTCAAGGTTCACAGGCAGAAACTGTGAAGATCTTTTTGTGTGTGTGTGTGTGTGGGTACCGGGGGTCGACCTCAGGACCTTGCGCGCCAGCAGGCGCCAGTGCCGCTGAGTGATATCACCGGCCCTTTTTTCGTATGTGGGATCCGGGAGTTGAACTTGGGCCCTCGTGCTTGCCAGGCAGGCACATACGCTGCTGAGCCATCTCACCGGCCCCAACTGTGAAGATCTTATTGGATATATTCTAGACTCCTATCCCTTTTGTTTATTTTTGCTTTCTCTTCTTTTGCCAACTTTTAATGAAAGTTAGTTCTTTATTTTTGCATCCCATGGAAACTGGCTAAAATGTTAGTGGTGGAGTATAAGGGAGAAAATAACGAATTTAAACTGTATTAAATATATACTTTTCCCAAGGCTTGGAAGTCCACTTACTTATCAGTTAGAATAAAAGTAACCTAGAAACTTGCACATTGTACTTCTAGTCTAGTTTACAATCCTTTTCTATGGTAAATAGCAAAAGTGTAAAGGAGGCCCTGGTGCCCCAGCTAAGCCATCTCCAATTAACTGCTCTTTGGAACATAGTGTTGAGGAAGATCTGAGGTCGTATTCAGCCTCAATAGGCACAAAAGGAGAAGAATGGTAGCATGCATTCCAGCTCTCCCTTTCACAGGTGCCAATCTCCAAGCTCCAATTTAACTGACAACATTCAACATGCTTCTCCAGGAAACAACCTTAGACCTTCTTCAACCTGTGTCGCTGAGAACTTTTGGTTAAGATTATGAGTCATCATATATCATATGCATTATATTTTAAGCAGACTGTATCATTTTACTAAATGTTAATAAATCTTCAGTCACATGCCTTGGTGTGGTTTATGTTTATGTTGATTCTTGATAGGAAATGGGCATTCCATGATGCAAGTAAAATAGGCATACCATAGCTAATGAGGAACACATACACACTGGCCTAATGGAAAAATGAAGAAGACAGCTGTCAGGGTAGTGTGGTGTGTGGGATGCTGAATATTTGCATTCCATACCATTAACTACTATTGGCCTTCTCTGGTGTCTCGGATGTCAGCAGAATCACTATTATAGTTTGACACATCATCACCAGATGCCCAAGGTCGAAGGCAAGCAAGCAACTAGGTAGGAGTCACATACTAAATGAATAACCCTAATCTTTTATCAAATAAGCTAATAACTTTCAAAGAGAAGAAACAACTGCAAGATTTTCCTTTTAAATATCATTTTAAAGAGATGTGATGGAGATTGAGTAGCAATATCATCAGTAAAGAACTACCTGAGGAAAGACCCTTCCAGAAAGAGCTAGCTGTGGAGGCTCTAGATACCCAAGAATAAGGAACATCAAATCAAATCAAGTCAAATCAAATCAAATCAACAAATGCTTTTGCATACCACCATAATGCTCTAGAAGCTGATACATAACACACACAAACAGCACAAGCAAATATTTTAGAGACATAGATACAATGGCATAGTATAGGAGATCTCACCCTATTTTAAGAAATCACTTATATTTATTAGTATATATTATCATGATCTTAAAAAAAATTTGTGTTACTCCATATCAGAAGAAACAGAACTATAGCTAGCAGTTTTCCATTCATAGCGCCAAGAGTTTTGTCATATTTCTGAGAATTCAGCATTTTTCCATGTGGGTCTGTTCAACTCTGTGAAACCTACCCAACCCCACCATCACCGCCGCCACCGTACTGCTTATAACCAGAGTCTCTGCTCCTGAAGTGCAAAGGTGAAACAAAAACAAAAGAATGCTTACCAAAAGCAGTATTAGAAACAACTCAGTAGAGGACCAAAACAAATAGCAAGAATCACCACATGCCAGAGCTCTGAAGGGGTGAGCTATAATAGCTCCTCTCAGCAGTGGGACATGGGGAACAGGCTGAAAAAGTAGTTCTTAAAGTGGCTTAGGGCTGGTCCTGAGACTTCAGGATTGAGACTATACCTCATCCTGGAAAAAAAATATATCCTCAACCAAAGCACAAACCCGTCCAAGACCATCATTTGTGGCCACTTTGATCACTGATGTACTCTTTTCCAGATTGGTCCCTTTAAACTTGAGGTTTGTAGGGGAAACAAAAACAGTTAATTATGTTTAAAGGATTTCTATACTTTGGCTTTTCTTGCCTCTTTTTCCCCATGACTCCCTTTCTTCCGACCCTCACTGTTGCCTCCTGAGGTCTGTGTGGATTTGATCTAGTGTCCTGGGTGCTAAGGCTGGATCTGAAATCTTCTAAAAAGTCCTTTAGACGCCAGAGTTAACAGGCCTTCCTGGGCCAGCTGCCACCTCTGAGCTGCCACAAACTCCATGGATTGTTTGGCAATAAAAATCAGCCATAAAAGTGAAAAATACCAGAGACCCAAATGGGAGAGGGGAGAACGGCTTTTACACCCTTTTAGTGGACATCTGATTTATTTTTAAATGGAAAAGCCACTTTTATAGCTACTGTAGCTCAATTATCTCTAATTTTACACATTTTATGCAAATTCTCAGCATCTTAATTGCAAATGAGAAGGAAACTTATTTTTTTAAAGCAGAACAACAAGGTATAGTTTTGTATTTTCTTCTCAATTTTTAATTCCTATGCTTGGTTCAACACCATTAAACTTTTAAAACTTTTTCTACACAGTTCTTTAAAATTATGTGTAATTTAAAGCACACTCACATGTTCACAAACACCCATAGCTTTAAACAAGTAACTAATTTTATTCCCAGACCTCACTCTCCCTTTTGGAGAAGATATTTTGATGTTCTCCTACACAGTTTCTAAAGACATCAAGGGAGTAAGTACACTCAGAAAGTTTTGAAAAATGCTTAGTGTCCTACCTTACAAATCAGCACATTGGAACAGATTCTAAGCACCAAGAAACCTAGTTGTAAAAATTTTGTTTGTTGCCTGAGTACCCAGAGTTCTAGTCAGCAAAGGGCTGGTAGATATTTGGCAACCCAACCTCTTGGTGTGAGTTAGTGGTGGGGTATGGTGCATTCTAATGTGTATATAGTGTTTGCCCATTTCCAGGGTGCAAACACTCCTGCGATAGCTGATTTCAATTGGCCAACATTGTTTCCATCACTGAATGAGAAGTTTGGAAAGGGTGTGCTCAGTTGGCTTCTATGAGTGGAGCCCTACGGAGCTGGCTCTAGCATATTGCTACTTCCAGAAACACAGACCTGCTTTGAGGTTTTTAACTGACCTTTCTCTGACTAGAATCTCTGGAGGTGAAAAGCCCCCCAAAAAAAACAATTTTTTTCCATTGTATAACAGTTTTTGAAGATTTTATAGACTGTTAGAGGTAGCCCAGCTCAATGTTGAAAAATCTAGAGTCATGAGTTCTAGGCAAGAATCTCACAATTACCATCCCTCTAACCTGTGACAGTTTTCTGTGGAGCCTGTTTCCTTACGGATAAAATAAAGATTAGAAAAGCTTGCTTTCCTCTGGGCTTGTCTTCTAATAGCAAAAGAGTGTGCTGGTTCACTTGGAAAGGGATATGCAAAGGGACGTTAAACGTGTTCATGGTTTATTTAACAATTACTGGTTTAGTCAGCTAAATATTTCTTCATGTCACCATAAAGAGACACAGAGATGTTCATAACAAAATACATAGAATTATTCTTCACCAGATTGTGATTAGTGATTTCATGAGGAAATCCTATCCAAACCATTTGTAGAGAAAGAAATATCTTTCCTAAATCTTGAGAAAAATCAGTGAAGAACTCAAAAGGAAAACGCATTATCAATCTCTGGTGTTGACTGAAACTCAGTTTTGATATGTGCGAGATTTCTCCAGCGATGAGGAAAGAGGAGCACAGAGAATGCTATGATTAATACACCGTGGGAAGTGGTGCCAACAAAAGACCACCAACAGACTGATGGCGTCGGGTGAGCGCTCATCATCTTCTCACTATGAACAACATCACACTGAAAGGTTCCTCAATACCCCACGCAATTTGTAGCCAAAACACTTTCCAGTCTAGATCCTGCTTCTCCTTCCCAACCATATTTTATTCTAGCACAATGAGCAAAGGGGACATAATCCCTTGACTCCAACAAAAATGTAGACTCCTCTGAAAACAGAAGCAAGTGAGAACAGAAAGGAAGGCCCCACGTGTAGCACTTTTCATTAGGCCCTCTGCCTAACAATAATTAGGCTTGTTCCCGCAAATGTTGGATTCTGGGCAGCTGGTCTGATACTTAGTCACATAAAGGAAAATAAATAGCACGTATGAGTCCCTGACTTTTACTTCCTTCCTTTCCTCCTTTCACTTTGTGACTTCATGCTGGTTTGCAATTTGTGTTTTCACCACTGTAGTTAATTCTAAGACACAGTCGATCAACTCATAGTTTCCTCAGTAATGGAAGTGCCTCTAAATAAAACTGCATAAAGCTCAACACTTGGGTGGCGAGAATTTCTACCAGTCTTTTCATCTTGTATTTAGCTGGCTACCCTTCATTGAAGTTACATTTGTAGCATAATTAATGAAATAAGCTCTTCTTCTGACTTGCTTAAATAGCTCTGCCAGGTGACTTGGAAACTATCTGTCCCTTTATGAGGAAGCACTGCTACCTAAAGGGTCTGAGATCTTTCTACAAAACTCGTGGCAGCCAAACTATTACACCTTGAGCATTTGACTGAGGTTTGACAGGCGAAAAATACACATGCCTCATAATGCATGTCAACAATTTTACTATCTGGTACAAATGGAAACTTGCTGAATTTATTCCCTAAAATGCTTTTTATGCTTTTCTTGGTTCTGGCTTAGTGGTAATGTATTTAAATGTCTGAGAGAAATATTCAAAAGAATGAAATACATAACTTTAGTTGAGATGCCTACATTTCAAGCCAAATACTGGCAGATCAGTGATTATCTGGGTTAATACTATCCTTATTTGATTAGGAGAATCCAGGGAGACACTGACTCAATCCTTCAGATCCTGTCTTTTAAAACAATCAATATTTTTAAGGTTGTGGTTTTCAGAATGCAGGTGATAATTCTGGAGATAACCTCTCAAGGTGCAGCTGATGTTGAGAAGCATATTTAATATATTCCTGGAATGACAGAATACAGCAATGTTGGAATCTCCCCCTGGAAATACGTACACACACACACACACACACACACACACACACACACACATAATGCTACTAACCTTTAAATTCCTGAAGCCTCAGTAAGGATTTAGCAAACTGGCTCTTATTAATGTCAGTGAACATGTGAGAAATGTGAAAGGTGGAGAGTGAATATCTTCCCCTCAGATGGTGCTGTCTCTTTGGTACAGCAGACTCCTGAGAAGGGTCTGGAAGAAGATCAATAGTGAGGACAGGAGTAAGGACTGGTGAGACTGGCTGGAGCGGTGAGCTGGCAGCACCCCTAAATCAGTACAAGTCATTATCGGCACCGACCAGTCGTTTACATGAGAACAGGGAAGGTAGCGGAAAACAACAGAGAAAACATTAGACTGGGATTTTTTTAGAATGTCATTAAAATATATCTATTTTAATTTCATATGGCTAAAATTATCTGCTTGTTTTTTATTAATTTTGCCTTGACTGAAATTAGTTGTCAGACCTCTGTTTATAGCCTAATTACGTTTTTCTTGCAAAAAGGAGGTAAAAGAAATAACAATAAATTTGTAATGCAAAAGCTACAAGTTCATGTATTAGTAGATTAGAGATGGCTCTAGGAACAGATTTTGAAAATAATTTACACAAATCTGAGGGATTCCTATTTTTCGGAAGACTAAGATTTTATTAGTTCTCCTTTCATTGTTTAATGTCATGACTATTTCTTGTGGCCATAGACACTTGAGTGTGAGTAGTGTGCTGGGTAACTGCATTTGATGCCATCTATTTTATTTAGTTTTCTTATTGAGCCAACTAGATAATCAAACATATACACTCAGTATCACAGGTTTGCAAATTTTTTGTCATGCACCAAACAGCAAACATTTCTGTTTCTGTGGACCACACAGTCTTCATTGCATGTACTCAACTCTGCCACTGTAGTGCAAAAACAACCACAGATGACACACAAATGAGCATGACTGTATTTCAATAAAACCTTATTTATAAAACCAGGCACTGAACTAGTTTCAGCTCTCAGGCCATCATTTGCCAACCCCTGCTCATGGCAATTCAGCCAATGGACTGTGGGAAGAAATTTATGCACAGCATATAGAAAGTAAGTGTTCAAATACATTTTGAGGAAAAATTAGTATCAAACTAAAACACACACTTTATACATATTGAATTGTAGGCTACCTTCAAGTCAAAATTAACAGATTTAAAAAATTCTCCATCTTAGTGACTTCTTGAAATCAACAAAAATAAGGACATGAACACAGTTAAGGAGACATAGGAAAGATAACCAAATGCACACTTTATTGAGGCTAAGTGAAAGGCGAGCTGTTCTACATGATCAATTGGCTGCAGAGAACGCCACTGAATTAGATAATACTATATAACGACTAAGGCTTACAATTGTACCCTTTTGGTATCTAAAAATAAGGGAAATGTAGAAAGTGTTGGAGAAATGTGGAATGTATTTTTTAAAGCTATGCGTCAGAATGAGTAGTCTGTAAACAATTCACTCTCTTCAAAGGATGAGCTTCAATTTCATAAATAAACATCAGATTTGGGAGGCAAAGTTCTTGGTCTCAAGACCAAGCCCTGCTTTGTGCACTGCCACCAGCATTTCCCCATCCATATTACATGGGCTGGACCACAGGATCCATGGCAATCAAACCCTGACTCTAACATTCAATGACTCCAACGTTAGTTTTAACTATTTTCCTTTTAGTTAAAAGACCCCTGATTTTCTCTGTTATGCTTTTTACCTAAGGGTGAAATGTCAAATTGCCTTTTTTTCCCTTTTACTGAACAAGTTTCCACTCTGCTCCCTCTACCCCACCCTAATTCTCTCACAGCACGAGTCTCATTTTAAAATGTTAATGTAGCTTCTCTCCCTACAGGTAGTCAGGGACACAGGTACACAGTCAGGAATAAGGTAAATGGGTAGCTCTCCGGGCCAAGCCTGCAAAGTCCTCCCAAGTCCTACACACTCTTCAGCTGTAGGGGTTTTCCCTGCTCAGTGTCTGGACCATTGCCAAGAAGATCTGTCCAGCTGTAAGCCTGATTTTATATAGTTATTTTCACTTATTTTTTATTTTGCAAAATGTAAACGAATCTGTTTAGCTAGGAAATCACGTCCCTTGAAAGTGATTATAACCTAATTTGACATGCAGTATTTGTACACTTATTCTAGTGTTATGATGCACTTACTGTGTTTACATAAATAGAGATTTCTGTGTAATTACTGCAAGATAATGTAAAGAGTTAATCATATGAAATTCCCCAAAATCTCATTTGGGAGAATTTTTTTTTAAATCCATGTAAAATTTTCTTCGGAAATGAAATAGATTCATTTTTAAATGTTCTCTAAATCTTGGAGAGTTTCACATAACATCAACTTTTTTCATTCATCGTTTGACCATTAATTGGTACTGTCAAAAAATTGGCCATGTACCTAATATGTGCAAGGTACCAACAAATATAGACTAGACATGTGTCTCACCTTCACTGATGTTACATTTAAACAAGTCCAGAGGATTTCATAGAGAAAAGAGAAGCTCTCCCTCGATTTGTGTGCTAATCTGTGGTAATCACTGTGCTTTTTTTCATGAAAAATATAATGGAAGAAATGTACAAGAATGATTGGCTTAGAAGAAGTAACAAGAGAAACCAGAGGCAGTCTAAGGATGTTCTGGGAGCTGCAAAGATCTTAAAGCTTTCCTCAGTTTATGTTATTGACATGGGATTTCTCACAAATTGAAGTATTTTACAAAGACTAGGAAGGAATAATCACATAAAAATGATTCAATGGTTCTACAACCACACATCAATTTAAGAAAGATCTACTTGTCTATCTTCCTGATGGTAAATCAGTGTTTCTCTTTGCAGTTATCTGCTCCCATTCATTCAGTTTGTACCATATGTTCAGCTCCACCTTAGAATATCTGAAGGTTAAAAACTAGGAGAAAGGCCTGCCAGGGATACCAAGCTGTGTGCACAGTGGAAAAGTGTGAGAAAATGTCCACAATGGCATCTGGCTCAGAGAGGTGCAGATGTCACTGTTTATGTACCCTTAGTAAGCAGCACCATTTCTTATCACATTCAGTGGGTACTAGACACTCAGGTGAGCCAGGAATGAAACAATCTGTATCTTCATTTCTCCAAGAAGCATTATTCTTCCATCATCAAGTTCAAAATTTTCTTTTGAATCTTTGGGCTCTTCTCTTTATCATGTTTCCATCATCAAGTTCAAAATCTTCCTTTGACTCTTTGGGCTCTTCTCTTTATCATGTTTTCTAGAAGACAAATAACATTCAGGTATATATATCAAGGGATATTTTCAGTGAAAGAGAACATTTTTGTTTTTCTTTTCAGATGAATTCTATACAATTGCTATCCAAAAATTGTCAGAACAAGAGACAGATATTCAGGAAAGAAGTGGATCACAAGATTCGCCTATGGCCTTTTGAAAAAACAAGTCACTGTTTTAAATTTGGTGTCCATGATTATTATGCAATATTAAAATTTATTTCAGTAAAAATTAACTCAATATTTCAATGAAGTTTCATTAAAATAAATGCACACTGATGAATGTTCCTAGTATGCTCAATGGGTTGTGTTTTCACTTGCTTTACCTCAAAAGAGAATCTAACAAGCACATCTCACTTGGCAAAGGAAGTCCCATAGAACTAAGAAATTGATTTATGATTAAATCACCAGTTAGGGACACTTTGAAACAGAACACCTTACAAATAAACTGATTAAGTATGTGTACCCTACTTGATCTACGGGTTTGTTTTTCCATGACAGATGCAGACAAGGTCACCATGGTGAAGAATCATAATCATGTTCTTTGGATCTGAGTTCTGCTACTTAGCACCATATCCCTTTGAGCAAGTTACCCAACCTTTCTGTATTTTAGTTCCACTTTCTGAAATTCCCACTCTGCTATTATCAATTATGTGAGGGTTGCAATAAGTTATCCACAGAGTTCCCATAGAGCATAACCTGGCATGTGGTCACCTGGCATGGGAATGTCTGTGAGTTGTATGGCAGGCAGCAGTGATCATAATTGCCTTGAATGGTATTTATTTACACTTACTGCTATAATTTCCTTGTTAGTTTATTCAGCCTATTTCATAAATCCTAAGCCCATGTGCAACATTATCTATCCCAATGGGAGCCCAAAGTAATGACAGGTAATCCACATATGGATAGTCTCCCCACGCCACACACACAAAACACAAATATCCCCACTGCATTTTTGTCTTCTATTTAAAAAGTAGCTCATTATGAAGTGATTGTGCTCATGATCACCTTACTTGCCTTTTTATTATCCTAATGGAAAACACTACATATTAAGAATAACACTATCCACATCATATGAAAATCTCTGACTAAACAGAAAGTTCTTTTTTACTGTCCACTTCTCATCTTCGGCCTTTTTCCCTTCTCACAGAGTCTGCATACCAACCCAGCCCACGGAAGATAAGCTCAGATATAGTACAAAATTTCCAAGTCTCATCACCCTCCTCCCTTTTACCAATAAATGCTCACTACTTTCCTACGCTGTTTTTTTATGAGTTCTTTGCTTTTAATAATCAATTTAATAAAGAAATTATTTCTTCTGCTGCATCTGTAGCATTTTCAGAGTGTCACATCCAAGCTGACTTCATGGTCTCAGGAGAATGACAGGAAGTTCCTAAGGAGAATCTTCTCAGAGGCAGGGGAGTCCGTTAGAATGCCACGTGCCCCAATTTTGAGGCGATTGCCCCAGTTTTCACATGCTGTCTCCCCAGTGTTCCTGAGAGCAGATCTAATGTTCTCTTCCTCCAGGTCCCTATTGATTGCCTAAACTGTGATAGTGCTGCTTAAAAAGATGAGGAAATGGGGTAGAATTTGTGTCATCCAAATTGAAAACATGTTGGATGACACTTGCAGTCCAATAACAGACATTCTATAAGGCCTCCTTGAGGGTTGCCTGTATTTTAGTAGAATATTAGTTGGTGACTTAACATACTGTATTGTCTGAAATACTTTAAATCAGGAAAGTTTGTTTAATTTTACTAAATAGGATACCTAAAATCCCTTATTTTTGACTCATGTGATAAAGGGAAAGCATTCTCTTGTATTAACGTTCTTTGCATACTGGATGAAAAACTTATAGCCTGAACATAAGTGTTTCATCTGCTTATTAAAATATCTAAAAAATCAATTATTGCACATTCTTTTCTCAGATTTTTCAATTGACGAGCATGAGAAATAGTTCTGTTTTATTTTAATTCTCTATAGTTTTTAATATTTAATATTTTGGGTTTGAGAAAACCAAATAAGAGAAAAAAATATTAGAAATGTTTTCCTTAAAGTTACATTGGAATCTAAATAAGCTTAGGACAGAGATTTATTAGGGCTAAAATTGCCCTTGCTCATCTGCAAAAACAACTAGCTTCTGCTGGTATACATCCCAAGGAAAAGAAATGCTAAATGCAAAATTTATAAAACAAAAATGATACAGAAGGGAAAATGCTGCTAATAAATAATCTATTACTAGAAGAGAAACAAAGTTGTTGTATAATGTCACTTTAATCATGTTTCCCCAACAGCTAGAACACCTGCTCTGGCATTGTTTTCCTTCAGGCTCATTTTCTTTGGTGGACAGAACTACCTACCTACCTATCTACCTACTGTAAGAACGATCTATGTGAATTCATTTACCAAGGGCACTACAATACCTTCCCTTAGGGTATCAAACTGTCCCAAATTAGAAGATAAAGTATGAATCTGAATGTTACATCTAGGTGTCGGATTGAGCACACTTTGGAAACATACTGGATATTCTTATCCTAATGGCACATGTTCCCAACCTTGGAGCTACGACTGTCTTTGAGAAATCTTCACCAAAGCTCCGAGGGTCATTTTAAAGATTATCTCTCTAAATAGTCAATGTAAACAACTCAGACTATAAGACAACTCCTCTCTCTGCTTAGATCTAAATGATTCTTATAAACATGACGGTCCTGGTCATTATTCCAGCTCTAAGTTATTATTTGACCTATGCCAAATGTCATCAGTTTCTGGTCTCCATTTATTTCTAAGGGAATAACCCTACCTTCTTTACCATAAGGATCAAAGATAAACAAAAGACATAAATGGAAAATTTACAAAATTTCTGCTTCATCAAAAATGAGAAGAGAATAGAGGATTTGGTCATGATTTGCCCTCAAGAAGAGATACAACTCATTAGATTAGGAGGAGGAGGAAATTTGAAGATGAAGGGAGGAAAATATGGAAACAGGTTAATCTTACTTGGACTGAGTCTTGGAGATGGGGTAGGGAAGGGCCAGGGAACAAAACACTCAGATAACTTGGCGCCCTGTGGGGCAAGGAAGCCCTATGGCAGCTGTAGGGATTTGGCAAGGTTATCGAAAAGATACTCTGCATAGTCCTTCCGGCAGGTGGTCTCTTGAACTTCCTCATCCCCAGCTCTGCACAAGCACCATTATGCTTCAGGAAAGGATGGAAATATAGAATAGGCCATGGGAGGACCTGCCTGCCTGACAGGTAAGAATGAGGAGTGTCTGGGTGGAGATATGCATGGATGGTCACTGGCAGGACTGGCACATGCCACGGTGGGCAGATGCTCAGCCACCTCTCCAGCTACCTCCATCACTGTAGTATTACTGAATTCCACAGAAACAAGAGATAAACTCAGGGATTTGATGAGAGGAAGCTGAAATGACTGAGACTGCATTTTTGTTCCCTGAAGAATGGAGCCTTGAAATGGAGAATCATTTCTATAAAATAGTTACATTTTCTTGCACATTTGATTTAGTGGGTTTAACTCCAAGCACAGCACATGATGATTTCAATTAATTTCCTTTTGTCTTGCACCTCACTGAGCAAATGCAAAGTGTTTTTCCCATTCTTGCTCTTGTCAGATTCTCTGTCTCCATCTATCTTCTCCCCATTTCTTCCTTTTATTGTTCTCTCTTTCTCCAACACCTCTCTCCAGGCCTTTCCCTCTTGTTCTTCTTACTAATTGTCAATGTCCAGAGTGAAAGAAAATGCAGAAACTTGGAATAAAGGCTCAGTCTGGTCTCTGGTTTCAGCACGGGTTCCTCAAGGTCTGCCATCTCAGTGGTGTCTCGCTGCGAACACTCTCATTCTCATCTTTGCTAGTAACTGTCTGCACTTTCCTTTTGTCTTTGTGTGGTCTCAAGGACTCTTCTGTGACTTTGCTATCAAAATAGTGCCCATAGAATACAATATCTTAAAAAAAGAAAGGAAAAGAAAAATTTCCAAAATTCTTTACCTGATTTGAAATTCTTTCCAAAACAGAAGATTCTATGCATCACTGCACACACTTGTCTCTCATATGAGATCCTTTCCAAATGGGTCTGGATTTTAAGTGAATTCAAATACCTCTTAATTATCCAACCCACTGCTTTTGCATATATTGTTCTTCTACATTTTTCTTCTGCCTAATGTGACCTCTCTCTCCCTCTCCACCTGTGCTAATACCTAGGAACAGCCTACCACCTTCCCAAACCCTTCTAACCTAGCCTGCACATTCACCCCCCCACACACACACAACTTCCAATACATAGCCTTTATCCTTCCCTCGGACTTTGATCCTGCATTGGCATAGAAACTTGTCTTTCTAGAATGTGTATTTTCCCTCCCAATGAGATTATTAGTTCTTCAGAGTCAGGAACGTGTCTCTTTATTGATAATTACATATTACTAACAATAAAAATAAGGTTGTGCATGTAGTAGCTTCCTCCTTAAAGATGTACAAATTATATATTTATTGAATTATTGAATGAATCACTGGTATCAACTCAATGCATGTTTATTAATTGAATAATGAAATATGGAAGAAAAAAAGCAAGTATGTATTGAATAAGTGAATCTCTGAAATCAGGCCTACAGGCTGCCCAGATGTTCTCACCCATGGGGAAAGTCACACAGTTCCAAGTCACAGTTGGATGATATTTACAAGGCTTAATACCATCTTTACTGAATTATCTCAAGTCTTCACTGATATCAGAAATAAAGGTTTCTGTCATGAAGCCTAATTTATAATTCTTGGCACATATGAGGATTTAATTCATATTTTGACTATATATATTTACTTGTCTGTTTTAATACAATTTAATTTGGAGTTACTATATGGATAGCATTAGATTTTTGAGAACCTAGTAAAGCCAAACATATTTCCAGAGCAAACATGGGACAGAGGGTGTTATTTTACAGATGGGGATGTGCGGCAAAGTTAAATAATACTCCCCTAAGACGCACAGCTAATTGGTAGAGAGATCTGGTCTAGAACTGGGAGGTAGCTCAGTAATACAGCACCTGCCTATCATGCAAAGGCCTTGGGTTCAATTCTTTGTACTGTCACAAAAAAGCAAGTAAAATCTGGTCTAGAATAGAGATACCTTATGTCCTTATACCTATTATACTATATTCTTTACTACATTCTGCTTCCTTCATTAATAAAAGAAGGAAAAGACAAACTGCAATATGTTAATTTCCTCCCAAATTTTTAAAAATGCTATAAAGGTTCTAGCATAATATGTTATGCGATGTATAGGAGAAACTTAACTTCCAGCACCATAAGGAAGCCATGTGGTGGTAGGACAAGGCAGGACTGGAATTACTGTGGACATGTGATTGAAACCCAGATAAGCACAACCTCCCTAACAGAGCTGAAACCCATGGTGGGCCTCTGGCTATGCAAGTGCAAGAGTGACTGGTTTAAATGAACCACAACTGCCTCACAGTTGCTCTGCAATTCAAGATCCTCAAGTATCTATCTCTCCTGTTCAAGGGGTTCATCTGCTATTGACTAAATGATTACCCCTCCAAACCAACACGTTAAAGCCCAAACCCCAGTATGACAGTGTTTGGAGGAAGGATCTTTGGAGATAATTAGGGTTAAATTAGGTCATAAAGGTGGGGTTCTTGTGATGGAATTAATGCCTTTACAAAAAAAAAAAAAAATTGGAAGAGACACAGGATCTCTCTCTTTCCCTCATGTGTGCAAACCGAGGAAAGGCCATCTGAGGACAAAAAGAAGCTGTGTTTGGAAATCAGGGAAGGAACCATTAGCAAGAACCAAACCCACTGGCACCTTGTTCTTGTACTCAGCAGCCTCCAGAACTGAAAAATAAATGCCTATTTTTAAACCATCTAATCTATGGCATTTTGTTTTACACCACCCAAGAAGACTGATAACGTCCAATTCCCATTGACTTCTCTGACTTTAAACCCATCTTGGTTCCATATTGAGAGGAGGGCTAATGGCCCATTCCTCCAATGTCATATACATACCTATTAATAGTAGCCTTCTGGTGACAATAACTTAATCTACTAGCACAGGTAGGCAATACAGATGAAAGCTTAGCTTATTAACAAAAGTTTGATTATTCCCAGTAATCTAGTTATAGAAAGAACCAACAGATAAGCAGATAAAAAGTTATATATATATATGTGTATATATATATATATATATATATATATACATATATATATACACATATATATATAATACATAGATATAACATATAGATATACGTCAGTATATATACATACATAGATACAGATATAGATATAGATATATGTAATATTATTATACAGGCTTAAAAAAGAAAAAAAGAATCCTGCCATTTGCAACACAGATGAAACTGGGGGACATTATGCTAAGTGAAATGAGGCAGACACAGGCATATTTTCATTTATATGTGGCACTCAAAAAAGTTAAACTTAAAAGAACTGGATAAAATGGGAGATTTGGCCAAAGTATATGAATTTTCAGTTATATGATGAATAAGTTCTGGAAATTGTGTAACATGGTGACTATAGTTGATAATGAATATTGTACATCTGAAATTTGATAAGAAAATAGGTCTAAGTATTGTCACCACACATACACACACCAAAGAAGGTAACTCTGTGAGGGGTATGAGAGGATGAATATGTTAACTATCTTGATTGTAGTGATCATTTTACAATGCATATCAAAACATCATGTTATACAGCTTGCATATATACAATTTTTATTTGTCAACTCTACCTCAATAAAGCTGGGGAAAAAGAAAGTTTGGATTGCAGGGACAATTCCTCCGTTAGCTGTGCGGATCTGAGATTATGCATTCACTCTACACATTTGTATTAAAAAGAGGTTGGACTAGGAAAAGCTTCACACTTTGGAGTCTCCCAGAGGTGCCTATTGGCTTTACTAGCTGAGTTATCACATCAGACATCCATGCCTGTCATCCCAACTCCAACCAGAATTGTACTATTTTAAATTGCCATATGCACCAGGATTCTATAAAATGTCTCACTAGAAAAATCTACTGTAAAACAATAACAATTAAAAAAGTGCTTGGAATCTACTGATGTTGCTAATGTCCAGGTGCCTGCCAGCTTCTTCACTCTGTGAAATATTTGGGGTCATGGTTCCTTTCAAATCAGATCAGGTAGTTCTGATCCTGTTCGTATCAGCCTACATTATAGAAGGTACTCTCTGCAGAAATTCTTAGAGGAATTCCTCCCCAACTTTTAGGGTCTAGTAGCCCTTAATGTAATCCAGGATTCTGGATTCAATCAGAAGGGCATGGATGAAATAAATTCTTTGCAATTTTGCCCATGGCTTAGACCCACTCTGCAAAAGTTCTGGGATCTTATGAGTCTGATTCACTGAGTTTAATTTCATTCTACAGATATTCATTGAACATCAGCTGTAGACTCTCCAAGCCTCTCCATTAGCTTAGTACTGCCAAGCTTTTGGGTTGAAATTTGTCATTCTGTCTTCATTTTTATTTTTGTTTTTGTTAGTGATTATCCATATTTAATCCACAAACTCCATACAATACCACAGAACAAGGAAACTTAGGAATTGGTGTTTTTTTTATGCCACATATTCCCACTGAAGTTTTCCAACTTCTATTGAGCACTGAATGCCCATTACTGAGCTAGGTACAGGGATAAGAAGGAAGGTTTAAAAGATATGGCTCCTGTCTTCAAGAATTCAGAATGTATTTGGGAGAAAAAAACTTTCACACACAACATCAGCAGGGAACAAAGGCAGATCACTAAGTTATCTACAACCACCTGCCAAAGGTATGGCACAGACTCTAAATCCACTCAGCTCCCTAGAACCAGCAAGATCAGGGCAAGCTAGAGATTTGGCGGATTTGACCTGTTCAGTTTGTTTGCTTGCTTGCTTGTTTGTTTCTTTGTTAAAGGGGTCCCCCTATGGTGTCTAGGCTGGTGTTGAACTCTTGGGCTCAAATTACCACTCCATGGACATCTCTTCATTTCTGGGACTACAGGTGTACACAACAGGTCCAACATTTCACCTGTTTCCTGAAGGGCTACAAATGTTTGAACCCAAAGAGAGAATGACTGCCCCCGGGAAAAGCAAAGAGACTAAAAGCCAAACCTAAGGGCACTCAGGAAGCCAGCTGTTTTGGAGCATAAGCTTGCTGTGTCAGAAAGCCTAGCCTCCCAGCCTCTGATGCCACATGGGCCAAGGATGCTGTTCAAGCGGCTTCTTGTTCTGGATCTCCCCTCATCACTTTCCAACAGAAATTGGCTCCTGGGCTCTGATGTATCTCAAACACACAACTTGATTTAAATGTGTTTAATGCTGGCAACACGCTTAATGCTCACTACCTGTGAGAAAGGCACACGTTATTATTACCATAATCATCGTTTACCACCTGCTTGCCTCACTTGAACCCATTACTCACGCCATCCCTCTCCCGGGAGGAGCACTTCCTCATTTCCCAGGTTCATATACCTACACTTTGGGAGATGAATAATTTTCTGTATGTTAAAATTTAAAGTGACCACTTCCAAATTCTTGGGGCAACTTGAAAGGAAAAGTGGGATTAGAGTTGAATTCTTCAACAAATATGCTTGGTTTTCAAAAGTCAGGGTGGTGAGGGTGAGTCAGTGCCCTCAAACAGCCGGCTTAGGAAATATATGATCCAAAATATCTTCCAAGCAGGGTTCTTCCCACCTGAGAACAATCTTCCACATTTTCCTGTTTCTCCCACAATCTCTTTTTCCTAAACTAGCAATGTTAATCTGGAACTAAATTCACATTTTCTAAGGGAGAAATTCTGCCAAGCTTGTTAATCTTATGCAGATGTGATGATACTTTTACTATGCTGTAGTATGGCTCCTTAGAAAGCAAGTTGGAAGGAGGAGGAAAAAACACCCCCCAAAAACAACAAATATTCGCCAACCCATATGGTCAGTAATTGCTGTTTAATAGTCCTCCTATTACAAACCTAAGAGGCAGTAGTCTGAATTACCAGTAGAGTATTAATAAACAGGAATGAGTTAATAGTGCATAAAGACCTTCTAGTGGAACAGTGGGGGAGTTGAATATTCTTTTCTTCAGTCAGCTGTAAGTAATTACTGCATGGTGTGCTTCTGACTATTACCATAACAGAGCAATTGGACGTGAAGAATGGGTAACAGTATGGACATGGAGGTATTTTTAGAATATCAGCAGCGAAGAAGGTAACTGGCCTACTCCCTAAAAACCTTTAAATAAGTTTAGAAAAACTGTTTTTTTTTTCCTTATGACATTTAGTCATGGTAGAATTTTTAAATGATCAATCTAATAAATTATTTAAAATAACTTTACAAAGAGAATGCCTGTGATATGTAAATAAGAAGGCAAAAAGGGAGGAAGAAAAAACATAGAAAGCCCAGGCGGACAGGAGGCATCTAGCCGACGTTACTGTAACTACATAATCACAGGTTCCTTGCTGCTCCTCGGAGACACAGCCTTCCTCTGCCCGGATGCTGAATCTGCTTGACTGGCTCCCACTGACTGCTGAGGTGAAAGTAAAAATATTCAAATCAGAGCTGTAACTATGATTGCTGGAGTTGTGGGTTTTCTAAAATTGAGTTAGTCATCCTCAGTGATTTAATGATGCATATCATTTATTTTAAAATATTATTACAGGGGCATTGACTGAGCTGCAGCTCTTTTTCGAGGGACTCCCCATTATGTGATGCGGCAGGGTATGCCATGGACAGCGCAGGCTGAGATATTGTCTAACGGCACAACATATGTTCTCAGATGAAAACGGCTTGAGACTTTGATTCGGAAAGTGGTAATTTTGCAAATGCATACAAATATCATTTAAGGAATATTTTGATTTTTTTTTTTTTTCAGGGTATGAGTCCTTCTCCTGCTTCCTGGATGCACAGGCCAATGCTGATTTTTCAATTTGCAGGTTTGTTAAGCATCATGGAATGTTTTGGTTCTCAATCAAGAATATTCTTCCCAAGTGGTTCCAAAGTCCTACGCTTGAAAATAAACGAGTGTCCTCTTTGTCTCCTAGCAGCATGTGTTCCAATGTACAAAAGCAGCACAGGATGGAGGAAGGCGACGCCTCTGACTGAACCATCTTATAGGTTTTTAACCTGCACTCTCATGGGCTGCAAGCATTCTTAAGGCAGGGCAGTATGCTCTGTTTTTTGGGCAGTCTGGCTGCTGGAGTCCAGTGAGGGTGGTTAGGAGCCAGGACCCAAGCCTCCTCCTGGCAGGATTCCTGTCCTGTGTTGAAGCACAGGCGATAAACAGAGTATGCGCTACCCCATTGTTGATGACCTTAGAGTCCCACCTAAAAAGGAGAGACACAGCCTATGGGACAAGTGACAATGCTTAACTGATCTCTGCCCACTGCTTTGAAGTCCTTTCCCAAACAAATGTGTGTGAAATAAACACGGTCACACTTATTTTTCCTGAAAAACTGCACCACTGTGTCTGAGCTACACCAGCCAGGATATTTGGATTATCCAGACACAATCTCTTTCTTGCTAAAAGATGCTGCAGTGTAAATTTACAGCTGTGTGTCACCTCTTTAGCTGGTGAAACTTAAGAGAAGGCAAGTAAACACCTATAGAGGTGTTACTGGGACCCATGGAAAGCAGCAGCTTCTCCATGTTACTGGTTTTGATTTGCTTTTATCATGTGTTGGAAAATAGAATAGTTCTCTTTTTCTTAAATCTACGGAAAGATGAGGACAAAAGAAAATTAGGCTAATTAAATGCCAATTTTAAACAAACAAATTTACATAGGACAAAGATCAAAAGTCATTACTAGAAAATGCTTAAGACATGATTTAAGGCAGTTCAGTGTTTAGCAACTTTATGTTTCTAATTCAGTGAAATTTTGAGACACAGCTGGCTCTGTATGTCACGGCACTGGTGGTAGTCATCAGGGTGTCCCATTTACATTTATTCTGCACCCCTTAATAATCATGACCTCAAGGGCATGGACAATATCTCTAGCTTCTTTATCCAGGGTGGCCTCCCTATCCAAAGGATGGGTGCAAGGATTTCCAGATGAAGAAGTTCCACCAACAGTTAGAGATGTTACTATTTCAGATCTAGAAAACCTTTTGGGAAGAAAAGGTAAGAATTCTCCCCAGAGTGGGACTAAGGAGGGAAGGAGGGTCCCAACTCTTATACATCCACTTAGTTCTGAGAAGCTCAGGAGAGAAAAACCTGGAATTGTTAAGCACCCACATCATTTTAGAGGCCACCATTTTATGTTTTCTTTATTTTGGTTGCTAACCTTAGAGTCAAGAATTCTTAGTATTTTCAGGTGTTCCCATGTGCCACAGTGTGGCCACTACCTACTTCATTGATTTCATTGCCTATTATCCTCCTGTAGTCTTATTTTAGTTTCTTCATCACTTTAAGTTTATTCCTACCTGTTGGTTCTTTATCCTGTTTCTTTACCTGGAATGTAGTCAGCCTCAGTTACAACGTCATCTCAAAAAATGATTCTTAGTGACTTTCTGGGTATTCTCTAAGCTTGCTTTATTTTCTTCACAGAACTTATAGTAGCTAATATATTCTTGTTTGCATATGTGTTAGACTGAATTGTTCTTAATTCTTGGCTCCCTCCCAGGGAAGTACATGCTGCTATGGTTTGGATCTGGTTTGCTCTGTCACCCAAAGCTCCACATGCTAGAGTCTCAGTCCCCAGTGTAGCAGTGTTGAGAAACCTTTAAGAGGTGAGGCCTGGTGGGGGGGGGTATAATTAGGTCACTGGGGTCATCACTCTCAGAAGAAATTAATGTAGTTCTTTTAGGACCCCATTTTTCTTCCCACTATGAGTGAAAAATCCTCCTTTGATCCATTCATGTGGACTTGATGTGTGAATTGACTTCAGTGATGAAATGTTGGTAAATGTGAGAGTAAGCAGAGACTTAGATTTGTTACACAATCTGTTGTTTCTGGTCCAAGGAGGCTGAAAAGATGATGGGAACAGACAGGAGATCTGGTAACTGACAGGTTAACTCCCAGGTAAGCTGAATCTTGCTATGATCAGTCACGGCCTCACAGAAGTGTGAGTGTGACAAATGAATGTTGAGGACTACCATTCAGAGCTTTTAGAGTTGTTTGTTTCACAGCACTATTGTGGGATAAATGCTGACCGATACAGTTTACGTTTGTTTATTGTCTGCCACTTCATGGGAAGTACCATGGAAAAGGAATGTATTTTCTCTTGCTCATCTATAGATGCTAGTGGACAGGAAAATTCTAGGCACATGGTCACTGCATAATAAATGAGTAAAAAATACAATATATGGTAAGAAACTTACAATTTAATGTTATCTGTTAGAACTCTATTTGGGTATATCATTTACTGAAAACTTAAATTCAGAGGGTGAACAATGGCATACCTATAAGAAAAGAGCCATTTGGAGTCCTTTACATGAAAATATTAAAGATCACCCAAGGCAATATGGTTTAGAGCCAGCTGAAATGACTGATGCAGTTATTTTGGGTGGGAAAAGTGCATTATTATTGAGATATTATTGTTCCAGTCAGCTTTATACCTACAGACCCAACATAGAGTGGGCTCTCAGCACATGTGTGTTGAAATGAATTGACCTCCAAAGCTCACAGAAGCTTTTATACCCTACTTGGCCTTTAGTCGTGGAAGATATTAAAATCACATCAGCAAATAACACAAGCCTGTGCATAATTCTTCACTCTGCTGAAAACTCTGACTTGTTGTGGCTTTGTTGTGCCTTTGAGGTCAACCTTGGAAAACATGGGGACCATAGTCTCTTTCAACAAATGAAAAGGAATTCTACATATATTCTCAGCAGAACTAACTCTTCAGCCTTTTGTATTCTCTAAGTCAACCCATTTTACTTCCCTGGTCTTCAAGCAAGTCTTTCCCTTAACTCAAATATCCCACCTGTAATTTAAGGCAGTGTTCCACCAAATGGTTTATTTTCCATCTACTGCTATCTAGCCCTTGTTTTGTCCTAATTGCTATGCTAAATTCTGGGAGCATAACGTTTAAGGAGGAGGAAGTTCTTTCCAGTGAGGTATATACTGGAGAAGACATATAATTTGAGTATGTCATTTTAAAGTAAGTGCTACAGCTGGACGTGGTGTCACGACTGTACTCCCAGCACTGGGGAGGCTGAGGCAGGAGGATCACTGCGAGTTCGAGGCCAACCTGTGGTACGAAAAAAAAAAAAAAGTAAGTGATACAACTAAAGGTCGTATCACAAAAACAGAAAACTAGGGTGTCTAAATGATACTGAGATCAACAAAAATGGAATTTGAAGTAAGAAATAAAGAAGGATGAAAAGAGATGGAAGGAGCTAGGCTTGGTGGTGCAGGCCTGTAATCCCAGCACTCCAGGGGCTGAGGAGGATCACCACGAGTTCAAGGCCAGCCTGGGCAACATAGTGAGGTCAAGGCCAGCCTGAACTACATAGTGAGATCCTGTCTCAAAAACAACAACAACAAGAGGAGATGGGAGGATTACCCTTAACCTGTTTTTGTTTCTGCTTATAGGACCCCATTATAAGAAAATAAACACCAGTGTATCCCTGAATGAAAATTACATGGCTGACCACATCTTAATTCTACTACTAACAAAAAAGAAAAGGAAAAGTTTGCAGAGTCCCAAAGACTCCTTCTTGGATTGTGATAAACATACCTTACTACATACTCAAGGAAAGTAAAGAAACAGCAAGGAAACAAATCAGCAGTGATTCCAGAAAGAGAGGAAAGCAGAGTCTTTTTATTCTAGCAGCTTTTCCACTGATTGGAAAATAAATGCTGTGTTTTTCTTTTTGAAAGTCAGTGAAGAGAGATTATAAACAAGTGAAGAAAATCTGGGAAGTAAAAAAAAAAGAAAAAGAAAGAAAGAAAGAAAGAAAGAAAGAAAGAAAGAAAGAAAGAAAGAAAGAAAGAAAGAGCCAATTGTCTAATAAATAAAATATAACAGGGTGGAATTTGTTCTGCCAGAGCAAGGGTGTGAGAAGACAAAGGATCATCAGAGTATAAAGCACTTTTAGAAATTAAAAAAAATTTTTTTGCGGATTGATTAGACTGGATAAGGTACCCTGAGACCAAGGGTTCAAGATTTTTGTGGTCAATTTAAAAATCTTGTAACTTAACAGAAAGTATTTTTTAAGATAGCTGTAAAATGGTTAATTAAATTTGTTAAATAAATGTATATAACAATGTATGTTTATGTTATTTCTGCCTGCTACATTTTAAACTTTCACATATGTGGGAAGTAAATTGTGATAATAACCTATCAAGTTAGTCTTTTAATGACATTTTTTGGCCTTTTTCTCTTGATTATTCCACTTAAAAATAGTAACAACTTTACTGTCCTTGGGGACTATGTAGATGTGGCATTCAAATAGCACATCTTATTCTACTATTTCCTGAAAAGAATATTTCTTGTGTATCTATGTCTGTTTTAAAGAAGGTCATTCTAGTAGAAGAGCATGTAATCCTCTAGACAACTTTCCTTGTAAGGGACACATGCATATGGACTCTGGCACGTATCAGTTTAAACTGGGATACAAATTATTTAAAAAATCATGGCTAACTCCTTCCAAACAGCAAATTCTAATATACAAACAATAAATAATTTTATGATTTTTTTTCTGATAAAAATCAATGGCGAATAAAAGTGCAAAGAGAAGCCATGGTGATACCTTCTTTATTTTTAATATTTTAATCATCGGTATTGTCTCCTAATTGTTATTTTCTATTGCCTTTCTTTCATCATTTTATCAACAGTGCAAAGAAATAAAATGCAATAGACAATAAATTAGGAAGGGGAAGTACTTTGCAAAGAATGTCTAGTCAAAAATAGCTTATGTTGTTTTATACATGTTTGTATTTGATCTTCATACCTAATTTTGCAGGGTGGGGAAAAGCAGTACCCAACACAGCAGATAAGAAGATTTTAGTCAGAAATGCCTGGATTAGAATCTCATTCAGCTATGTGATGTAGGACAAGTTTATTAATGACTCTGAGGCTCGGTTTTCATCATTTGTGTTAGAGGCATAATAACCTACCTCATAAGTTTGTTGTGGGGTTAAATGAGGGAAAATTAAAGTCTTGGCACAGAGACTAAATAAATACATCTATAAATAGCAATGAGGATTAGTATTGCAAAGGTGTTACTAGTTTTTTTCCACTTGACCCATGAGAATACTGAGTTAGAGAAAAGCTAACAGACATGGATGTAAAGAAGCATGCCAAGCCATGCTGCTATCATAAAACTACCAGCTTTAAACATTCAGAGGCGAACTCCATGCTTAGCACTAATAACAAGAAAAAATAAAAACTCCATTAGACAAACATATATTGGTGTCATTATAGCTAAACTATTAACTGTCTTTTTAACACAAATGGCAGTCTAGCTACAATCTTCCAAAAATATAGTCATAGTTTAAGCATTTGCAGAGCCCAGAAAAGTCAGGTCAGTCTCAGGCTACAGTGTCCCAGTGAAGTCTCCCCAACTCTTATCTTAATGACAAAATTAAATGGTTATAGAGTTATATAATTTTTGCTCCTTTAATAACTGGATGAAGATCTCTTAGCCTCTCAATGTTGAAGATTCAGTTACTTTCCACAGGCTTCAAACAGTTATTGTTCAACCTTCTCTCTAACTATTGCAAAGAATGCAAATTGTTTTTAAAAATAAGTGAGAATTAGAGTGAAAATGCAGGCCTGAGTCAACAACATAAATCATCACTAAAATCATTTCTATATACAGTGGTGCCTTGGTTTTTACAAACTTAATTTGTTTTACGATTTTGGGGAAGATGGCTGCGTTTATGTTTGTGTGGGGAAGATGGCCATGGTCGTGTTTGTCACCCGATGTAAGTTTGCGAACAGAAGCCAAATTTTGCCAAATGCTTTTGTTTGTGGACTGAACAGTTTGCAAACAGAAGCGCTCATGAACCAAGGGATTACTCTATCTTGCTATTGATTTTTACCAAAAGTTTTTCCACATAACAAATACAAACTTAGCAAAAGCCAAAATATCCAAATCAAAGAGTTACACTTGAAAAATTCCTCTGGACTCAAGAGATGCAATGCTAAAACACTTCTATAGAGGCTCAGGTTCTTCACAAAAAACGTGTGAGCATGGCACAAGACACAAAATATACATTATAAATTTTACAAAACTTCCTTAAAACCTCTTCCACTGTTCTTTTGGTCCTCCATTAATTTAATAGGTCTAATTCAGGTGAAAGTTCGTATTGAATATAGGAAGTATGGTCAAAAACACAATGAATATCTAAACTTTTAAAAGTTATTACAGTAAAAGATATATCACCATTAATCCTCCTCAAAATTATCTTCTTCGCTTTGAATACATGTTTCCCATCATTCTTGCTACTTTCCGAATCAGTTCTAGAAGTCTTCTTTTCATGAATGTTTTCAGTTGTGCTGTTAGGGCTGCCTCAAAATCCTGAATCAATGCAAAATTTACCTTTCCTGGTCATTTCAACTTTGGGGAACACCATAATTTACATGGTGCCAGATCTGGCAAATACGGCAGATGAGAACACCCCATGATGTTTTGAGGAGCCTGACTTTCCACTGATTGACATTCAGCAACAGCATTCACTGTATTTTTTATCACAACTTCTAAAGACTTTCAGAGCCGCTTCAGAAAGTGGCAGGAAAGAGAGGATAAAGGTGTTCAAGGTGTGGGGATGTATTATGAGGGGGATTAATGACAATGTGTCTTTTACTAGAGTAAGTTTTAAATTTAAACACTCACTCTATATTTTGATCACCATTTGTATAACAGGAGTTGGCCATATTAAAAGAACCCAGTAATGCTACCCAGCTAGGAAGACAAAGGCACAGAATTTATAATTTGTATCCTGATCTTACTTTCCTTGTGACATAGGCAAAATCCAGAAATATTGTATGCCCCTCAAAGAGAAGAGTCAGGAGGGTTAATTTGAGCCTAGTGGGCCTTGCATGGGGTCCCCAGTGAAAAGGACAGCATGTATCCTCAGCCAACACTCTGGGAGGACTTTTCAGAACAGGGACTGGTTACATATATGGCAGAGACACAAAATACATCAGCAAAAACAGATGGGTCCAAGGCATCAGGGGTTATCTGAGAGGTACTGAACAAACAATGGAGAGCAAGTCCCAATCAGATCTCCCCTTAATGCTCGTGGGGTAAACAACAGACAAGCAGTGGACAAACCTTGCTACAGAGAACTCCAGGGCCAGAGAGAGCCATGGGCCCAACCATCCCTTTCTTCTCCCATGAAGACAGAGCAAGGAATATGGCTTAGGGTTGAGCAGGTTGTTATGTCCATGCAAATGGGCACGCCAGCATAAGCTACAGGTCCCAGTGCAGGCCAGCAGTATGGAGGTAGGGAATTTGTTTGGCATTTGTTTATCCTAGAAGGGTGACCTTGTTTAGTGTCTTTTTTTTTTTTTTGTGGGTACCGGGGGGTCGACCTCAGGACCTCGCGTGCCAGCAGGCGCCCGTGCCGCTGAGCGATATCACCGGCCCCTTTTTCATATGTGGGTTCCGGGAGTCGAACTCGGGCCCTCGTGCTTGCCGGGCAGGCGCTTAAGCCACTGAGCCATCTCACCAGCCCTGTTTAGTCTCTTTTAACCATTGTGAATTTAAATCTATATCAACTATAGCCTTCTTTCTCAGACAGACAGTGCGGCATCATTTGAGGAAGAATAAAGTGGGGTTAGGAGAATAATCTGAAAGACAACATTTTCTTAAAAAGGCCAAGTCTTTGAAAGATGCTTTAGAAAACATCATAACTTTGAATAGACCGAAGTGAAAGGAGATGTACGGATTATGAGAGACTAAAATGTTGCTAAAAACTTATTAGTTGTTTTTCCCACTCACTGAAGTGACAGTACAGGGGCCAGTACAGGGGCCAGTATAAGGCAGCATTTATTTTCTAAATATCTGAGTGAAGCAAGAAGAAATATATAACTTCAGTGTATGTGTGCATGTGTGTGTGTGTGTGTGTGTGTGTGTGTGTGTGTGTGTGATATAAGACTAGAGGACTGCACTCAACACATAACTGTGTTTTTTCTGCATCGTGAGATTACGGATGGTTATATTTTTCACACCTTCAGTTTGTAGTGAGCATGTATTAGATTTTAACATCAAAGATGGATAAATGCTAAATTTAAATAATTTGCTTATCTCTCCCAGTTGTTTTTGTCTATACCCCAATTGTTTTAAAACATAAGTGAAGTACTTGGTCAGTCAGTCCTTTTCAAGTTCAACTATAAAATATACATGTATTTTAAGTCAAAAATCTTTGCTACTTTTCTCTGTTTTAATCCATTTATTTCAAAGATCATGTTTTATCTCCCGCTTTCTCTCAAAATTTCAAAATGACCTTTGGCCAAATCCAATAGAGTTTTGCCCTACTTGTTCCAAAGAATGAAGTATGGATAGAAGTACTCTAAAAATGTTAAAGGACTTTAAAGATGCATGGTGATGTTGATGGTAGGGTGAGGAAAGGATAGAATGAGGAAATGAAAGAGGAGGACCCCTATGTTACATCTTCTCATATGATGAATTTCAAAGGTCCTTCCTAAATGAATTCACAAACAAGCAAATGGAATCATTATGTGAGACTACTGAATGCTCACAATTTTATAAATGTAATCCCATCCTTAGGCAACATGGTACGCACCTTAGGTTGACACTGTTCTCTGTCATTTATTGCTGTTAAGATCAGTGAATCTCCTTCAATAGAACCAAAATAACCTCAGAGCTTTTGGTTTTCTTGGTGTGAACCCTAAGGCCACTTCCTGTACCTATATTGTTAAGAGCTGTCCAAGAAGTTGGTCCTATATAGGAAAACCACTCTAAACTTGCAATCTCTGGCATTTGTTTGGGTTTATTTGTGCGTGCGTGTGCGCGCACGTGTGTGGGTGTGTGTGTGTGTGTTTATTGAGGGAGAAGAAATAATGACCACAATAATGAGAGAAATACAAAGACTTCTCTCTAAATTCAAATTTCCTTGTTAATCACTTTCTTTCCCCAGGACAAGAGATACTATATGTTGGCAGAGAGTTCATCTTAACTTTCCAGTTTCCCCAATATATGGCCAGGTCAGAATAAGTATCTATAATGATTAAAATCATATGCTACATAATCAGACAGACTAATTTTAAATCTCATCTCTATTGCTTGCAAGTTGTACGATCTTAGTTGTATGATTTTGCCTTAAATTCCTCATAATAAAATTAAAATTATAATAGAATCTATATCACAAAGTTCTTGTGAGACTTAAATGAGTTAATATATGTGAAATGGGTACAACAGCATCTGGTACTAAGTGTTCCATAAGTGCTAATTATTATTATTATGAAGAAGGGAATCAGCAATGTATCCATACTACCACAAGCCTGTGGGAATCATGGCCTGTCCTCCCAAGGAAAATGACATTGAGATGGTTTGGTGCTTTGAGAAAGAAATATTTCTCATGGCTCTTCCCAGCTCAAGGGTGTGTGCTGCTTACTTGTTTGTTCATGATCAAGTGTATACCAGGCTTTCTGGATTCACTCTGGCAGCAACAGGTCAGATTTGTATTGTGTTACCCACACTTTCTGGTCCAGTCAACTCTGGGATAACTCCACATTCTTGGTTGTGGTTATGTAACAGACCCGTGTGGAGCAAGATTCAATGTACTCCTCTGATGCCTTATAGAAAATAAGCAAAAGAAATTCCCTAACACAAGAAACAATATTAAATTTGTGGATTCATTATTTTCTTGCCAGCTTTTTTGAACACTGATCCCTCTCAAACAGATGTTAAAATTTTTGGAATAGGATCACAAAGGAAAGCTAGGACATGTGAAGAAAGCAAGTGTACTTCTACCTGGAAACTTCTTATCTTTTACTTCTTCTCTTGACCAAAGGAGATATCATTAGTAGGGAGGAAGGATTTAAAGAATCCCCTAATATAAGTTAACTTTTCTTAAATATGAAAGATGCCTTTACCATATTCTTGAAGAATATCTTTTTTCATGATTCTTGACTTTTATGAAGTTTAGCCAGATCTTTAGCATTCTTAGGTAAATTAACATTCAGTAAAATTTTTTAATAAACACATGAAATTTTTCTGCATGATATTTAAAATTAATTAGCTGGTGTGACATCATACCTCACACCTCAGAGCATGCATCTATCTCAACACACACTGGGAAATGTTGGAAGGAGTCCTAAGCCACCCCCGCTCCATTTTAATTCACTCATTGAAAAGGTAGTTACACATTTTATTTTTTGCTGTCTATTCTCCTCTTCCCATTTCTTCCATTCCCTTTCTCACTTCCTACAAGTCAGCTTAATACTATATATATATATGTATATATATGTATATATATGTATATATGTGTATATATATACATATATATATATGTATATGTATATACATATGTATATATATGTGTGTATATATATACACACACACATATATATTCTTTAATAAGCCCTTACAAATTGAAGACATGTAGGATTTGTCTTGAGCAGAAGGGGTTGCTCGGATTTTTCAGAATACAACTCAATCCTCTGTTGCACACATTTCCTCCTGCTCCAGATACTGCTTTTCATCCTCCATCCATCCTGTTAAGGAGAACAGGCGCTAATTTAGGAGCCTCTTTATGCCCGTACATATTCAGCCAGAGGGGTCACTGCTGATTAACGCAAGACACTCTGTCCTCCAAGAGCTTCCAAGTCCCTGCTGGTCCACAGAGCAGCAACCAACAGTAACTCACCCTTTAGTGCCTGTGTATTTCTGTGCCTCCAGCTAGAAACAGTTGATAAACACCAGAGGCAACTTATGTTGCCTTAGATCACTAATAAATGCCTCACACCACCACCCCAGAGCCTTCTGACAAAAACTATTTCTCTACAGAGAGATGCCAAACCCTAGCAGCCAATTACTACAGAGGTGCCTCAGAGGCTTGGAGGAAGAGGCAGGGAGAGAGAAGGGGCTCCTCCAAAGACAAGAAATATGTGCTTTCTTCTAAAAAAAAAATGTTGCATTTTGTTGCCTTCTTCCTCTGAGCCAGAATTTGGGGTGAGGCTTAGCCTCCTTTATCTCATTTATTCCCCACAGCTCTTCAATTCAGGAAGCTCTGGCCCATTCTACAGATGAAAATGCAGAGGCTCATGGAGCCTATATAACTTCTACTTCCTGCTTCTCTGTTGTCCATCTACTGTCCCTTGCAGATACAAAAGTTTGTTGGATAGGTGTTGCAAAAGCAGCTGGAAGGTGTCCCCCGGTTTCCCCCAGACAATTCAGTTGATTTTGGGGGCTTAGAACACTCTTAATTGGATACTCAATGTTTCTGTTACTCCACAGGTTGCTAAAAAGTGTGTTCAGTTGTATTCTGCCCATCACCTAGATGTAGTCAACACTTTTAGGGCCTTCTACTTTAGATAAATGGGTGTTACTTATTCTGGAAAGTTCTTGCTGGTACCACAAAGTGTTGTGTGTTCACTGTGTATATGGCACTTCGATAGGTTCTGTATAGGTTTAAGGTAGTCGAGTGTTACTTAAGATGTCAGGGTCATAGTCTTCCACAATTATTTTCAAATATGCAACATTCATTGCATACTTGAAAAGTAGGGTCAGATACATATGCCTGGGCCACGAGTTTTATCTTTTATTTTTATTCTTTCTGCTCTACCTCAATTTCTAAAGTCTCTTTATATAGTTCTTAAACAGACATATTTGGCAAAATGAAGTACTCCATTGACAAAAAATCCATCTGGTGACTACAGAAAAGCTAATGTCTCCACATCCTGAAAAAATATCCTACTGCAGGACACTGTTTATGGTCTGATGGACAAGAGCACTCAGCAGCCCCCTTCAACATGCTTCTGCTTGGCAGGAACTGAGCCACAGTCTATCATAAACTTGTAGCTTTTTCTCAACCCTCCTTGGAATATCGCAACAGATGAACATTAAATACCCAAGGTCCTGGCTTATGTGTAATGCCTCAGCCAGAGGACTCTGTGGTTGCTGTCTTACATTGCCTTCAACTTAGCTGTTCTTCACCCTGTCTGCAAAGTGTAGGGTAGACCTGGGCTACCTCCCTGGCAAAAGGCAGTGGAAGAACTTTTGGCTGTGGTGGATCCAGGTTTAGATTTTGAGAAAAGAGTCAACCACTTTTTTCTGCCGTAGATAAAAATGTCTTAATACCTTGAAGATAATAACAATGATAATGATAATAACACCTTCCATTTAGTGCCTCCATTTTCCACTATAGTGCTTCCCTTTTTCTCAAGAATTCTCACACTGGCTCTGCACACCAAGCTTCACATCAGTCCAAACATTTTGATATTTTTCTTAATGATTACACAGTTCTGTATTTCATTTGATTATAACAATCTGAAAATGAAATGCTATTATCCCAGTTGATCCATGAAGAAACTGAGGGCTTGAGAGTGATTTTCTTAGGTTGTAAGGCAAGAATTCAAATCAAGATGATTCTTTGTAAAGTCCAGTGCTTATTACTCCCTAGTAGTCTTCACTTGGTACAGGGAAACTGAAGTTTTCCTTTGGGGAATTACAGAAAAAAATAGGTCATAGGTGCCTAACAAGCTCCATGCCCCATCTAATGGACAGAAGTCACCATACTAGTATGTGGCTGTAGCTCATAAAACTTCGCCCAAGCATTTGTATGCATTGCAAATCCAGTCCACTTTCAAAAGCAAGGCTCCTACAGAAGAGCATTCTGTTGACACTTTCTCTGTGTGTTTTGTTATGCTTGTTTTGTTGGCCTGGAGAACCAGCAGCAGGGACAGCAGGATGACTTTGAGCCAAGGGGCGGTCTGTTCACACCCAAGGGACAGGGTGTTTCACCAAGTTAGCTGCTGCTTGAAAGGACTGTTACGCCAATCTTGCTAGCTCCTCATTTTGTTAGTCCTGAGATAATAAAGAAAGGCTTATTCTGTTGTGTCCAAAAGACCCTTTTCAAGAGACCTGCTCTTGCTGGAAGTCTCCTGAGTACCCATACCTGATTACAGTCAGATGCTGGGCATTTCAAATTAAATTAGAACAAATGACAAAAATGAAAAGGAGAGTGGGAAGGAGGAAGAACAAACCAGCAAAAAATGTTATTTATTGAAAGTAGCCAGTGATAAAAGTGGAGCCAAAAAACAATTGATACTGGCAGAGATGGATATTTGTCACATACTATCAGGTGAAAAAAGAGGAACAAGTGAGGCTTTGTAGGGATGATGGCTTTGGGTCAATTCTATCTAAAATATTCTGCAGCAGATTATTTTATCATCAGGTTAAGAAAGAGAATGTTCTAAATCTAAACATCAGTTTCTGTAGCTCTTGGACTATGATATGATCTCTATTTGGCTAAGTGATGGCATAGGCAAGATACAAGGTATGGACCTGATAAGGGGCTGAGAATCTTTGTTCACCATCTTTCTAGCCAGTCCTATCAAAGATGAAGGGTCATTCGAGCTCAAAATTCTTCCAGAGATGTGCTTAGAGTCACATTGGAATGTAGGTGGATGGGACAGACAAATTGTTGTCATACCTGGCCTCAATACCAGTTAGATCATTTAAAATTAAATGGTGGGATTGCAGATCAAGCTTACGATGGGTTAACTAAGAGTTATTTCAAATAGAATTCTGTACCGCTCCATAAAAATATCTTGCAATTGGCTAGCTAAGAAATACCCCTGAGTCACTTCAGCCTCCTTGATACTCCTCTTCCTTGGTTATGCCCTCATTACATTTGCCCAATACTGTACTGTCACTTCTTTCAGTTGCACTAAATATTGTTGGATTCTAGAATAGCATTGAGATATTTGATAAGACAATCTAAGTTCACCAACCAGATGCCAAAAGGACATTTACATTTGATGTGCTTTTTCAATCCTATTAGCAAAAGTAATATATTGTTCAGTAAAATGTACAGTCTTCTTTCATTTCTCTCATTGTAAAGAAACAATGAGAACACAGAAATATAATTCATATTATATTGTCTGTCACTAAAAGTGGGTTCTTCAACAAACTGACACACAATTCAAATAAAATCAGCTAATAATGCTAACATTTCCTGTGCCCAAACTAGCTGTATCATATATTAAAGGCCACTATTAACTAGACAAAGAGAATCAAGAGAGGATAAGAGATGATTATAAGAGACATTCTTGCATATAACACTAAAAATACAATTTGGTCATGCAGCTGTCCCCTAAATCAATCTTTATTTCACTATTTACTGCTCAGGTATAAGTAAAACTTCTAAGTCTCAAAAGAATTTGGGGCTACAAGTATTTCCTCAAAAAATATGGCAATCCCCTTATTTAAGAAAGAGAAATAAGCATTCAGGAATGATCAGTAAAACTGTCTCTTAAGGCCATTTTTTTTAGCTGAGCATTGTTGTGACTGTTTCCATGGCTAACCCATGAACATGTTTGCTGCATAAGCCCAGTCAGCTAGTGGCCTTAATTAACTTTCAAATGGAGAACGCTGCGGTTTACCACTTATTAAATATCCACCACACAAAGTTACAATTTTACCCTTCCACACCTCACTAAGTCAAGACACCTCAAGGAACCCACAATGCTGTATAACTGGAGATTTTAAAATATGCATCGTATGTAATTATCAGACTGAACACACAGGCTGTGATGGAAACTTACTAAAGCCAGGGCTGCTTTCAATTCCAGATTAAATAACATAACATGTAAATTGAGGCAACAGGATGCATCATTCAGCAACAGTAGAATAAGCTGTCCTAATTCATTCACACGAATTCAACAAATACTTATTAAGTATTTGCCTTTTGGATACTGAGTATTCTTCTAGATTACTCATGTCTAAGACTTTGTAGAGGATGATTAAGTGAAATTCAAGATATGATGTAGAAAGAAGAGCATACAATATTTATGAATTTTAAGCAATATACTCACTAGAAAAGGAAGTATAAAATGACTCAGCAAGCTAATCTACTCTTAATACAGCATACAAGTAGACTAACCAAGTTCATTTCACCAAGCATTATATTCATGAGGGAGACGATGCAGTTTGAGATCCAACTGAGACAGAATTAGTCTTTGTGATTAGCTAGGTTGAGTGGTTAAGGTATAGTAATAATGATATCATTATTTCGTCTCTCATACAATATTCAGACACACACAGAGATACACACACATTCACATATCTATTTGGATTTGGCTTGTGAATCTTTAAATAATGTGTGTATATCAATTTTATATTCCCTGGGGTGGGGAGGGGAGGGACAGAAAAAGCGAATTCACCTCTTGTTGTAATTCCACTGTGTATAAGATGATCTTGGAATTTGAAGGAAGAAAAAAATTCTTCTATAAAGAAAGTGTGTGAAAAGACCAAGGGAGAGCATAACTAAAAACATATATAAAAATGCAAATTTTCCTAAACTTCATCTTTGGATGGACTGAAGCATAAGTGAGAACTTCAACAAAGCAATAGAAAAAGATGACAGCTCAGAGTTTCAAAAATGTAAGACAGCAACAGGATTAGACACTTTGGGTTGTCTTTGCACACATTTCTTATGGGAGTTAATTCCATTTGACATGCAAGACCAAAGCAAGATTACAGAGGCATAGCCCCATGGCGAGGTGTATGCTGTAGCTAAAAGCTAGGATTTGAATAATTGTGCGGGCTTACTCCAAGAATCAGGCGAGAACAGAATGAATGGATTATTGCAAGGAACTTTGTACATTTTTAACTGCTGGACTTAATAAAATACCCTCTATGTGAGAATAGTGTTATGGTCTCCTGCACTTACTCTAGCTGAAGTTTGTGTTAGGATCTATCAAAAATGAGGAAAAACAGAAGCTAGTTTAATAAAAAAAAAAAAAAGAAAAAAAAAGAATTTGCAATGAATAACTAGGCTGGTTCTAGCCCACATGATTCACAGGTAAGCAAATAATTCGTAGAACTTGAGATTTAACATATTCAGTCCCCCCTCCACGTTATAGGAAATTCATTTCTTGTGTAAGTTTGCAGAAAGTGGACAATAGAGTTCAGGGAGAGCGGGTCATAAAAATGTAGATTTTTATTTCACTATTTTAGCTTGTTAAGAAGGTCATTTATTACTAAAAGAAATCACTAACCCACACGTTATTTTAAATATATATATATATATTTTTTTTTTCCCTCTTCTCTTGGTTTCTGTGGAAGCACTTCTCTGTAAAAGGCAGAAAGAGTAACAGTTCTAAAGACTTCTTACTGCTTAATTAACTGTCCAGTGAGAATTATTAAAATTCTTTATATAATTCTTATTTTACGCTCATTAAAACGAAAGATACAAATGCTGGACAATGCAAGATTCAGAGAAGCTTTAAGAAAGGAGAGGTACACTTAGAATCGCTGAGAATTATGAAACGCTGCCCATTAACAGTAGTCAAGCAGACCTTTCATTTTAAAAGTCACTGACTCCGATCTGAAATGATCTGATTTGATTTTCTCCCTTAAAACTGCCTTCCCCTTCTCCCTTCCTGAGAGCTCATTTCTGATCCCTCCCAGAAAGCCGACTCCGGAAGAGGAGGAAACAGCCCTGGGGCCATGCCACTGGGTCATTACGCCCTCTGCTGGGAAGCCAGCCTGAGCCCAGCTTGGGAAAATCTTCCCAAGAGCCTGCCCCTAGGAAAGCAAAAAGGTGCAGAATTTTGGCAGTGAAATTTTCTCCTGGCTGCAAGTAAAGATTAGAGGAAGGACATGAGAGGGTGTGAGTGCTTCATTAAACCAGAACTCAACTGTGGCTTTCCTCACCAAACATGCCTGACAACTTCAGCCTGCCACGTAAAATGGCAACAGGAATGATGAACACATTACAAATTTGTAGACCCTAAAATTAAACTCCACCTCATTTATTTCATATTTCAGCAGGGCTGGGGATGTCTGACACAGAGGCACAGATCTTTCCCGATAAGCTCTGTGGTTTCCTTCTTGGAGAGGGAGTCTGTGCTCTGTGTGCATGCACTCCGTCTTCTGGAAGCCCAAATTTGGCTTAGTGACTTAGGAAAGAGGAGGCATATTACAGTTCTCTGCAGAAGAAAATGAGGAATCATAGCCAGGGGAAGGAAGGAAATGTGTTGCCACAGGAAGATGAAGAGCTAGTCTTTTCCCCCTACCCTCTCTGTTTCATTCAGATCCTTGCTACTAAAAATGTCTTCATAGGCCAGCCACTTCACTGTCACCTGAGAGGTTATTAGGAACCCAAGTCCCACCCAGGCCTCCGGAACCATAATCTGCATTTTAACAAAATTCCCAGTGATTCACGAGATCTACCACTGTGGTCATTTGAAAAGCTAAATCATGAGCAAAACTGGGATACTGACTTTTACAAGTAGAAGGAAAACTAGTCACCACTTGCATCCTAGGATAAGGAAACCGAGGCCCAGAGAAGAATACAGCTCATCACATACGTAAGAAGGAAATTTTACTTAGGCCTCAATTTAGTTTGCAATAAAAACCAACAGGGCTGTCAGGGATTACTGCAGTTAGCCTTATCACACATTATGAATCCAATAGAATGGACTCCAGCATTACAAGTGTGGTAGGACATGATTCCCATGTGGTGAAGGCCCTCTTCTTAAAGTCAGTTCTGTATTACTGAAATTGCTTGTCGAAGTTCTGCAGAAATTGACATAGAAATGAGATTCTTGTATTCCTTCTATCCACATAATGATTGATGAAACACATGGGAAAAATACATTGAATTGTCTTATAATCTCCCAGGGAAATATAATTAAGTTGTGAAACATTTCCATGAAATTCTAAAAGCTTTATATCATCTAGACAGTGACTTCTACTACTTGATCAATAATTGTATTAATTATAGATAATTATTTTGATAGGATGGTATGACTTTGGAGTGGCACTTATTCTTGATTTGATGTATTGATCCAAGAGTGAAGACTTGGTTGGAGCCAGAGCTAGGTATAAAGAATTGGGGGAAAATGGCAAAAATTCCCATAATGTTTATGCATGTTGCTTTTGAATAAACAAAAGGAAGGAATTCATGGGGACTTGAAAACAAACTTACTCATGTTCTTTGACTCATGTTTGTTTGGCAACACAGACACACACAGACACAAATACATACACACATATTGGGACACACACACAGTGGCACAGAACAGTAACACCTCACAATCCAATGTCAAAATTTTCCTCACAGGGCATTTACCATAAAGGAAGCTCAATGTGACCCAGTACTCTAGTAGAGATTTTACCATTCAGAGCAGAATAACCTGAGAACAAAATGATGCAGAAAGCAGCCTGAGGTTCCTTTGTCTTTCCCAGGGTAAAATCAATTCAGTTATTATCCACAGTTGGGCACAGAATGGCATATGAACAGCATGGCTTCCGCCAGCAATCCCTCTCAGACAGTGGGTTGTATGGGTAATATTCCACACCCCGATTTACTCAGCATTGTCAAGAGAGAAAGGGAAACAACAATCTCTGGTAGGGAAATTCATTCTAAGGAACAATTAAGATACTAGAAAAGACATGAGGGGAGAAAAATCAGGGTAAACTCTTAAAAAATCAAGTACTCTATAGACTGTCTGCATCATCAGGCATAGAGTCCAAGGTGATGGGTACTATTACTAGGCCTAATATCTTCCTCTCTGCTCCTTCCTAGGGGTATTGTATAGCCACATTTCCTGTGTGAGAAGGAAATGAACCACACACATGATGCTGCACATCGGAGTGAAAAAGAAAAGCCTTCCCCAAGAAAGTAAGCAGACTTGTGAATGTAGCATTGTGTAACCCATAAAATACACCCACAGTGAGTGAAAGCAAGAAAACGACTTGGTCTTTCTTAAAACTGCAACAATTAGGCAATTGAGCTAACTAATAGGATCTGAGAAGATGTAAATGAGTGGTTTTTTTGTTTGTTTGTTTTGTTTGTATTAACAAAGGGACTAAGGAGACAAATTTCAGCTGGGATAAAAGAAGGTAAATGATTCCTCCCCAAAGGCAGAGCCAAGATTTCTCAAATGAGCTTTTTCCTAAAAGAGACAGAAGTAAAATATATGAAGCAAGATGACATAATGCGCTGTTGCCTAAATGCAGGCAGTGATGGTATCCTATTCTACAGACCAAGCTGTGAATAATTGAATGCAAGACAAAGCAAAAATATAGAAAAGGCCACTCAGAAACAAAAGCATAAAAATGCAGTGTGTGTATCAGTACCGAGAAGGGTACAGCTCATTAGAACTGATTAATAAGGAGAGCAGTGAACAGAACAGAGTGGATTTGCAGAGATTAGGACGTAGCAAGCTTTGTCCAGAAGATTGTGTAAAGTTCTTATTGGCCTTGAATCTGAAATAAGGTAAAAAAAACAAAACAAACAAACAAAACTCCCATCATGAAAGAACCCTTATGATCTCTTTAAGTATATCTTAGTCAAGCAACTCATCTTTTCCCATGCGTCATTTAAAAAATAAAAATTGCAGTAATATTCCTTATGACATCTCTCCTGGATGAAGCCAAGAGTTGAGGGCAGGAGCAGTACTATGTATTTGATGGTATAGCATAACAACAAAAAACTTTTAAAAATCTTTTATTTTAAATCAGTAACACAAGAGTTTTGAGCATGCTAAAGCATAAAGGTCAGGTTCTAAGGTGAACAATAATAAAATCAAGAGTCAGAAATATATATAAGATGGCCAAGTGAGTGTCAAGCATTTGGGCAATTGTATTTCCAAACTCTAAGAATTCCACACTTGTTCCATTATGAAGAACAATATCGGGCTGGTGAGATGGCTCAGCGGCTTAAGCGCCTGCCCGGCAAGCGCGAGGGCCCGAGTTCGACTCCCGGAACCCACATACAAAAAAGGGGCCGGTGATATTGCTCAGCGGCACAGGCGCCTGCTGGCACGCGAGGTCCTGAGGTCGACCCCCGGGTGCCCACAAAAAAAAAAAAAAAAAAAGAACAATATCACTTCCTTTGGGTTCTAGGCAACATAAGATCATTTTTTGAAGGGATACAAAAGAAAAAAAGAAACAAAGAACAAAAATGACTGAACCTAAAAGTGCTTTGGAGACCCAAACCAATGATAATGCTTAAGAAGCATGGGCATACAGGCTACAAGTCATAATCCTGTGGCGTGGGCCTGTGTAAAGTACCTTCCTTGATGCATGGGCTTCTTTGGGTTGACCACAGGCTAAGACTTAGAAACATCCTTATGGAGGCATTTTGATATGGAGCCCTTCCAGGCTGCAGGAGCTACTCTGCCAGAGCCAGTGATCCCCTCTCTAGTTTAATTGGAGAGTTTAGAAGCCGCTTCTGTTATCAGTGCTCTGATGTGTTCTGTGGGGAGCCTGGAGACCTTGATGTGTGGGGAGGTGTTTGCGTTCCTAGGTGTGAACAGAGACAGAGTGGATGCTCGGGAAAGGAAGGGCAGGTGGACGTCTATCTTGGATCCAGAAGCAGAAGGTACAGTAACAGAAAGAAGCAAACGATCTCTTGTCCCATGTTCTTAGGCCACTGGCTGCTCCTGGGAGTCCATGGTGACTAATTAGGTGGGCGAGACAGGAAAACACAGAAATAGAAAGAGAAACGCACAGTGTTAGGAATGTAAATACAACCCCAAAACAGGAAGCCTTGGCCAATAACATTTCTCAAACCTTTCACTCCTTGCAAGAGGAGAGGAGGAGAGATTTCCAAGTATTGGGTAATCCAAGATGAGCAAAACAGGGAGGGAGGATCGCTGTGGCTGTGGAGGAAAGTGCTGCAGACCTCTGGGAGCCTCGGTCCCAGTCTGCTTCTTTTTTTCATTTTGACTTCTTTGGTGAGAGGTTTCCCTGTGGTTTTTTGGAAAATTTTTAAAAAAAGAATAAGAAAGAAAAAAATACATATCCACATACACGTGTGTGTGCATATTTACCATATTCCTTCCTATAAACAGAAATAAAGACAAAAGACAAAAAGTCTAACGTGCAGTTCAGTTCTCCAGCCTCACTTCAGGCACACCAGTGAATCTTCTTATATACAAAGCTGACTGGAGGGAGGGGTGGGATTGAATAACAAATTTATGTGATACAATCACATCATTTACAATCACATAATGGACCATATCCCAATTTTCAAAAGGCATAAAGTATCCTCATTAATACGATAAGTGCAGCAGTCAAATCAGCACTGTGATTTTATCAGGGTTTTTGACTGTACATGAATTAGAATGTAAAATGCATACAGAATTTTTAATGGGAAGGTTTTAACATTCACTGAATATATTTCTTACTGTCATTTGCATCACATTAAAGTGAAATTCTACATAAAAGGATAAAGAGAATATGTCCTAAATTACAGTTTTTCCATAGTTGTCATGTCCACATACAGAAAAATCTGATTCATAAGCTTGAACATGATCCTAAATCTGAAAAGACTCTACCAGCTCCCTATTTGTTTGTGGGTTTCATGTGGCTGTCAGGGCTGGGTAGAGTTCTATAAGGTCAGATTGTCAGGACGAAGCTAATAAAGATCATCGCAGCAGCAGGGCATGTAGGGATGGAGGATGGCTATACTCACTGTCTCTATTCCAGCACATTATTAAACACTGTCCCTGCATTTTGCATTGCCTATCAGACCTCTAAAAAGTAACTCATGTTCCTTAGAGGTATTCTGTTGCTTTTTAAGAGAGCCTCAATGATCAATTTAGCTCACTTCAATAGAGTTTATGGTTATAGACTTAATGTTTTATAAGCCCAATTCGCTGTATCTCACAATAAATGAGTACATGTACATTGCTATTTGCACAAGATATCACGTGAACACTCACTTCATATCTGACCTGTGCATATCTACTTGTAGGCTGAAATATGATCATGTGCCAGAAGTTAGTCTCCAGGCAATGGCAACTAGGATAAATATGCTTGGGAGCTTCTATACACCGAGGCAAAGAAAGGAACTATCATTTCTCATTAGCTTCACATCACACGGAGATAAGTAAATGATTGGTACGTGGCAGTTGATAGTTGACGCAGAATCCTGGGAATCTGAGAAAGAGCATTTTGCCTCCTAGAAGAGGCCAAGATGTCACCTGCTAAGTTAACAGAATAGGCCAAGAGTAGAGTATAACTGCTACATCCAGACCACCTATTTATTGCCTAGCACGCCTGGTCCTTGTATGGGAACTTCTACCCTGAATGACATATCTCTGCCATTGTTTTAGACTGGGAATAAAGAGAGCATGTGAGCAAATAATCAAAAAAATGACATGCATGGAAGCTGAGGTAAAATAATTCAAATTCACAGTGAGCCCAACCCAAATAGTTTAGTCTTAGAAAAAACATTTAATGTAGGCCTGTGGAATAGGCCTACATGAAATGGATGAGTCTCAGAATAGCCAGTCTACCTATTTTGATCATATTGTCTTTAGTAATTTGTTTAATCTGTCAGTCTGGTTGGTCACCCTTGAATATATGTAGATTGTATTTATCTTATACCATTATTAGGAAAATGTACCAGTTTCTTTCCATACCTAAAGGCAGTTTTTAAAATGTCTATAATAACTACAGATTTTACTCAAGGCCCTCAATCTCAGTCTCTCTCTCTCTCTCTCTCTCTCCCTCTCTCTCACTCCTTCCCTCCCTCCCTCCCCCACCCTTCCCGCTCCCACTCCTCCCCCTCCTCCCCATTCCAACCTTTTCTGTTCATTAGTCATTCCTTCTTTCATTTTTCTTCTTTCCTTCATAGTCTCTGTATTGAGTTAGGAATTAAAATTTAGGCAGTAAAATATTTTCAGTTTCTGATCCATTTTTAGCCATGATAAAATTATTCCCTCTATGAAGTAAAATACCTGTCAAATGACAAGAATTCTTTGAAGACTTTTATGGGCTGATTGAAAATTAGCAAAATCTTCCTGACAGTAGCATTACTTTATTATTTCCCAAAATTTCTGTACACTACTGTGGTAGGCTTCATAATGCCCTTGTAGTGGAAAGTCACCTACTGAAACTTGGCCCTTGCCATTCACTGCCTGGGAATGCATAAACAAGCCCTTTACCCTCTCCAAGGGACAGATCGTTCATTTATAAATTGGGGACAATATTTAATTTACTGACCTATGAATATGAAATAAGATGAGATATATAAAGTATCTAGTAGATCATGGAATAATCTTAACAGTCCATATAGGTTTGATCCATCATGTAAAACATTTTACTTTGTTTTTTGTCAAGAATAAAGAGTGCCTAGACCTTTTTTAAGAGTAGAATTAGATGCTATGAAGCCCAGTTTCCACTCATGATTACAGTGCAGAAATTCAGGTAAACTAATTTTATCCTCCAATAGTATTAAGATATATCTTTAATTTCCCTTCTAGCACCAGCTGACTCCATAAAGATGTTACTAAAATTCATAAATTAAGGCAAGTATATCTGAGCAAAAAGAGACAATGTTTTTTGTTTAATAGGAATCACCAAACAAAAGCTTTTCAAAAGTCTATTATTAAACTCCATTATTTTCAAAATTTTATCAAGAACATGACTTTTTTTTACTTAAATGTAAAAATAAGGGTAAAATTTCTAGTTTTAAGTTCCGACTCATCTGTAGCACAGTACACTTTTACCTAATTTGTAAACAGACAGAATATATTGTTTCTGTGACAATATGTATTTGTGAACAACAGGAAAATGAATTAATATTTCCTCAAACTTCACATTTGTTTCATAACACCAAGTATGTCTGAAGCAAAACCTTCCACTTTCAGATGAAACCAGTAATCTATTTCAATCGAGTCGAATTTATGCCACAATCTTTCTTTTCCTCTTAAATGCATGCTGTTTGCTTTATAGGGCCTCATTACTCATGCTTCATTGTTTTCACATTTTCTTCTCAAAGTAATAGTTCTAGTATTTTGCTGTATATGAATGTGTCGAAACTACTTTTTAAGACTGCTGGAACTTTTTACTTTACATTCACTTTTCTGCCTTTTTGCCAGCCTGTATGCAATTGATAAATCAGTCTTCAAATAAACATACAATCTGACAGTGTATTAGGTTGTTACATTGTGAAATTAAAGCTTGTGTGCCTCAAAAAAATCGCAATTCCATTTACATCATTAAAGTATTGTCAGCAAAACTTTTGCTTCTCATCATTTCAGTTCTTGCTTTATTTTAATGGATTTGCTAATTTGTAATATTTGTAATGTCTATCAAAATCTGCCAAATAAGATGTCATTAATGTCGTTCTCACCTGTCGCTGAGGTTTGATCTACAAAAAGTCAGGGCAAGGAGACAGAGTTAGGTCAGCTCTGTTATTAATTTAAGTGAACTAAGATTTGCATTTCTGCTTTATAATTTAATTGTTCAAGCTTATTCTTTTCCCAATAAAATTTATCTTATATAAGTGTTCAAAGCCATAGATCTAATATTGGAAGAAATGCAAGCTTATAAATTTCCGTTAAATAATTTAAACAATTAGTAGAAATGTTTAGAATCAAAACTATGAGGCATGATCAAAATATATGATGAATGTTAAATGTTTTAAAAATTTATTACTGTAAAAGACGAATTGCCATTAATCCTTCTCAAAATTATTGTCCTTGCTTCAAAAACATTTTTCCCATCATTCTTGCCACTTTCTGAAGCAGTTCTGGAAGTCCTCTTTCATGAGTGTCTTTACAACATTCACAAAAATATGGCAAATGCTGCTATTGAGGACCATTCAACAGAAAGGCAGGCTGGTAAAAACATATTACAGTGTGTCCTCATTCACCACATTCACTGGATCTGGCATTGTGCAACATGTGATTCTGCCCCAGAGTCAAAATGAGCATGGAAGGTAAATATTTTGAATCTATTCAGGACATCAAGGCACAACTAAAGACACTCGTGAAAGAGAACTTCCAGAGCTGCTTTGGAAAATGGCAGGAAAGATAGATAAGTAGATTTGAAGTGAGAGGTATTCTGAAGGGAATTAATGGCAATATGCATTTGATGCTAATAAATTAAAAAATTTTTAAGCAGTCATATTTTTTATCATACCTTGCATGTCAATTTATTCATGTGCAGATTTATTTCAATAACTTTATATAACGTAGTTGTATAACGACAAGTAATTTGGGTCCTCACTGAGCTTCAAATTCTTTCAACGCTTTGACTTTTCTGACTATGATTTTGCTATCATCTGAATACACTCTAAAGAAGACTCTTGGAGTATATGTATCTCCCTTTCTTTTCCAGGTGTTAGATGGATTTTTTTCATTCCCTTAATCTACCAATCTATTGATCTTGATCAATTTCCCTTGGTTTACACTAATGCTCTAGTCACCCATTGGGAAATTATTATTCAATAACAGCCTTTCTATCTTATATATTCTGATTGTCTTTCTTCTTTTTTGACACTGGTTTACTTTCCTCCTGATTACTTTGATATTTGACAGTCCATATATTATGAGAGGAATTGGTCCCATTGTTTTCACTATGGACCAGGAAGCAAATATGGCCACTGATGTCTTCTGCAGGTTTATAGAAAAGAAAGTTTGCTTTTGGCTCTGCTTCTGCCAGAAGAGTTGACACACAACTGTAGTGTATATAGTGTATCTCACAGAGCAGGAATTAGGGATGCAGACTGAAGCCATTGCATTCATGGAAGCTTTTTCTTTTAAACAATTTTAAAAACCTTCATATAATACACTCAGATGCTAGAAAGTATTTTCTAGGGCCACAGTAAAATAACCTCCGAGCCATTTCACATTGCCTCCAAGCCCCACACTCTATTCCACAGATGTTAAGATTTCCCCAAAGTGTCCAAGTGCTGAAAAATAAAACTTTACCAAAATCTCAAGTCTGCCTGTTCTCTACAACTTTTTCCATTTTTCTAGAATCTGCTAAAACCTAGCAGCAAAAAACTCCTGCAGCCTCCTTATACTATCCATCAGCCCCCATTTACAAATATGAAAAAGGCCAGGCCAGTTTGTCCTCTTCTGAAGTCTTTGCTTCCCATGTTGTAAAAATGCCCCTCTCCTTATTGCAAGTAAGTAGATTTGTGCTGCGCTCTATTCTACATCTGACAATCCATTTCGTAGTCAAGGTACACCATGAGGTATAATGCCATGAATGTATTTATGGAGAAGTGTGGTGTTTTCTTTCTTTTCCTCTCACAAGAGGCTATGGAGAAAAGAAATGCTGTCATTATTTATTTTTATTCTTCCTATTTACATCCATAGAATTTCCAGACTAGTCGAGTTGAGTCATATATGTCCTCACAAGATTGCTACATATTACCTTCTTTACCCTAGCCAATTCCTCCTTGATTTCAGGCACCAGTACATTGACACTGACACATTGATGTTCTCCTTGTGGGAATTAGCCTATCACATACATTTACATCCACTTAATTGCTGCTGCTATTGTTTAGTCCGTTAACCTCCAGCTAGGGTGCAATTCACGTGAACACTGGGGAAGCACAGCTATTCGATTAGTTCTGCAAACTAGATTAAAAGCTTCTGCCTAATTGGAGACTGTCCATATTGCTGACTTCCTTCCAGCACCAGGTTTAAACATTCAGATTTGGTTGCATATATGGACACATTAACACTTTCTGAACACGCCTGTGTACAGGGCACTGTGCTGGACGCTATGCTAGCAGTTATTACCAATCTGGTCTCGGCTTGCAACTTGCAACTAGCCCTTTGATTAGCAGCTTGCCTGCTTCATTTTCATAAATAGTACATGCACACTGGAGAAGTTCCAACTTGGTATAGGATGAAATCATTAGTATCCCAAATGGGTAGAAATTTTATTTTGAAACACAGCACTAAAAAAATCTTCATGAAACAGTTGGGGCCGGTGAGATGGCTCAGCGGCTTAAGCGCCTGCCCGGCAAGCGCGAGGGCCCGAGTTCGACTCCCGGATCCCACATATGAAAAAGGGGCCGGTGATATCGCTCAGCGGCACGGGCGCCTGCTGGCGCTCGAGGTCCTGAGGTCGACCCTCCGGTACCCACAAAAAAAAAAAAAAAAAAAAAAAAAAAAAAGAATATTAGTCTCACTTGATCAAAAACATAAGGCCTTGTTGGACATAGCTAATTTCTTCAAAACCTATCACTGATACAATAACAAGCATGCTTTGGTAACTAAGCTGTGAATTTTTGTAAGTGGCAAAGCCCTAATGCTTTTTGTGGCAACATGTCATCACTATGTGTAAGTAAGCTTAGGTGATTTCAGATGTTTAATCATGTTTTATCTAAAGAAGATGAGGAGCTTACATATCTACTAGAAATCCCAAAAATACCAGTAGGTCAAATTTCTTCATTTCACCTAAATTGCCTGTCCCAACCTGGTTTTCATTCACCTGTCCTACATATCTTTTGACTCTATCATAAAATCTAACTGTACGAAATTGATAACACTTGTTCAAATGCATTAGATTTCTTATCATCTTGTGTTTTATGCTGCTCTTCTTGGCTCTCAGAGGTTTGTTATAGATATGACGGGTACATATATGACACAAGGCTTATGTTGATCTTGGGAGTCAATCAGAAGCGCACATACCAAGCACTGTGCATCAACTACACCACACAATCCTTCCAATAGAATATGCAAAATGTTATCATATACCCCCTTATGGGTAAACTGAGGCTCAGAAATGTTCAGTGACCTGTGCAAGTTACAGTTAACAAAGTCTAGATTTGAAATCCAGTACTAAATGATTGCAAACTTGTTTCTCTCCTACTACTTCAAGGCAGTGTTCCCCAACAAGAGAGAAATTATCAGCTGCAACTTGAAGGAGGAGTAAATGCTCACAAAGTAGAAAAGAAAGAAGTCATCATTTCCCAGTCTCAACAGATGGTGTTGGTAGAAATACTATCAAAGGTAAAAAGACCACTGGAACTTTGATAGAGAAGGGTGAAAGGAATAGCGATCGAATATTTAAAGACCACATGATGTCTCTGGGTGACTAATAAAAAACTGATACCTGCACAGCAGCTAGAGAATTTCTAATAGCTTATGAACAGGACAAGGGACCCACTGAGACAGACTGGAAATCCAGGAATTCTAGGACTTAAAGACCATATTGCTGACTCTCCTCTGATGATGCCAAGGAGGATAGCATCATATTTTCATTGAATTGTCTGTAATGAGGATTGCAAAAGTGGCAATTACACAGAGGGTCACAAAGAAGACACCTAGAGACAAGCAGATCCCTCTGACCCCTGCTATATCTTCCTACTTTATTAAGTGAAAGAGGTATTCAAGAGAAAAAAGGAAGAACCCATAAGAGATATAGTCACAGAATCAAGTTCATCCCTAACATTGGAAAAACCTGGGGGAGGAATACAAGTAGAAGCTTACCTACTATATATTGAAGTAAGTTCATTACAAATTAAACTAGCAAATTATTGACTAAAATAGTTTTTTCTTCATAATACACTGTAATCACAACACAGATGTACAGGTTTCTTTTTACAGTCATTGGGCTGCTAGGAGTTTGATGCTGAAACTATGGCAGAAGAAGGAAGCCACACTGTTCCCCCATTCCCATACTGTGAGGGTCTTCACATGTGTGTACAGGTATCTTTTGACACCTCCTGGTCCATTCCAGAGCCTAGGGTGCATGGACCATGGTAAGGTGAATCCCAGGAGGATGAGCCCAGTGAAGAAGCCTGCAGAGGCCCTGGAGGTGGGCTTGGGACTATCTGGGTTATTTTGGGCTATGTGAAGATTAAGTATGTCCAGAGTATGGCTTATGGGATAGGTGCTCAGGATCCAGTTGAGGAAGTCCCTTGGTTCTTTGGACACTTGATCCATTAAGGAGGACTACAAAGGGCCAGAAAAAGAACAAAATAGGCCCAGTAAAGCACAGGGCTCAGGGTAAGGACAGCTTTTGTCTATAAATGAAAACAGTATTGCACAGAATAGTATTTTAAAATGTCTTTCTACAATCCATGTAGCTGTTCTAGCACCAGAGTCCTTCTTTGGGGCTTCAGTAGCCTCTAGCATTGCACGGCTCCAAGTGGCCCCATTTGTATCAGAGAACTGGGCACAGTAAGACTTTCAGTAAGAGTCCTAAAGAGTGGCTGGGATTTTTAACACTAACCCTTCTAGTTTTTGATCAGTCAATGATCTTTCAAAGTTTCATTCATTCCACGGTGCCTATATGTACCAGCTCATACACAAATATTCAAACCATCACAAAACAAAACTAAACTTTTGTGACCTCACTTAATTTCTCCCTTGCCAACACACATAACTGCTTTTGGAGTGTAAAGCTGTTTCAGAGTGTAAAGCTGTCCCTATTCTAAGCCCTAGGCTTTGCTGGACCCATTTCATTCCTTTTCTGGCCCGTTTTAGGTCTCCTTAATGGGTCAAGTGACCAAAGGACAAAAAGACTTTCCCAGCTGGATTGTGAACAACTATCCTGTAATCATACAATACTGTCCTAATTAAAAGCTTAATTCACCAGCAAATTGAATCTAAGAAGCTAGATCTCTGCCTCAGTCTACTCAGCTAGCGATACAGTTTACTGAATCAGAAAACTACCAGTTCAATACAGAGTCTCCCCTCGCAAACTTACTCGAATTGCATTAGGCTCCATATCACATCTACCTTCCTCCAGTCCTAGTGGATGGAACAAGTTTCTTTGAAAGGATCATTTCTGTTGACCGAACTTTAAGTTCTTTTCCCAGATCCCTAACATGATTTGACTGAATTTTTTGAAGCTTTTGTGTGTAAAGGTTGCAGAATGTCAATTCTCTAATGATGGGATTTGGAAAAGAGAATGAAGCCCAGAGACTTCATTCAGAGTGCATGAGGAGCCACCTTTGTTACTAAGTACTTAATGCAGTGGTATTATAGCTATTTGCCATGTTCCTTTTATCTAAGGATTTGACACAATTTCTCATTTAGCTGCCCTGAAATTGAATCAATATTAATCAGTAGCATTTTATTGAGAGCTTATGATGTTCCAGACACTGGTCTTGGTACATTTCATGAATTCTCTTCTTAAACATATACCAACCTTATGAAATGGATATTATTATTATTTCTTCTGCTGCTGTTGTTGTTACAGACATAAGAAAACTAGGGAGCGGGGAAGATATGTAACATGTTCAAATCCACATTGTTAGTAACTGGCAGAATCCTGAGTCAAAACCATACATTGAGACTCCAGACATCTTTCTATGTACTTCATGACACTGTTGCCTGTTTGCATTTGTAAAACATTTCTAGGAGACACAAGGAGGAGGCAAATGTTGTTCTACCTCTTAATAATAAATCCTTCATACGTGTGAAATTAGAAGAATGAAATAGTATCAACGTGAAGTAACAGGGGCCATATTTACTCTGCCACCTGAAACAACTCAAAATGAGAGAATATGAGTGTATATTTATAACACACACACACACACACACACACACACAATTTTCAAGTGAATAGATATTAAGCAACAAAACAGAGTGATATCTGATAGGTGGAAACAAACACGGTCAGCCCTAAGATTGCCTCGCTTTTCTCTCTTGGCACAGTTTTTGGGCTGTAGTACACAGGGAAAGCCATTCTGCCTCTAGGTATTTACTCAAGAAAAATGAAAGTGTTCACTCAAAGACTTATATGTGATGTTCATAGCAGCAGTTATATTTGTAATGGTCAAAAATTGGAAATAATTCCTATAGGTAAATAAAACATGGTAAAACCATACAAAAATAGTACTCTAATAAAGGACTAATGAAAAGGAATAACAAGTGTTGTGTGCAACAAATAGATGAATTATGAAATAATTACACTGAGTAAAAGAAACCAAATCAAAGGTAAAAGGGTACATATTGTATGATTTCAATTTATATTAAAAGGTAGAAAATGCAAATGAATATAAATTTACAGAAGGCAGAACAGTGGTGGCCTGCAAGCAGGAAAGAAGGATTGCAAAGGGACAAGAGCAAACATTGGGGGAGATGGATGAATTCATTACCTTGACTATGGTGAAGGCTTCGTAGGTGTACAGATATGTCAAAACTTACCAAATTTTACACTTTAAATATGTGCAGTTTATCATATGTGAGTTATACATGAATAAAGCTGTTTTACAAAACAGAACAGTTGTAATTAACAAGATGAAGGTTTATCTTTTTTCTTTCATCATAGACTATAAACTTTATAAAAATAAAAATACAGTTTATCCTGGTCAAATTGGGGTCTCTAGTGGCTAAAACCAGGTGCTCCAATTTGTACTTCTAAATAACTTTCCCAAATATAGGAGCATAAAATGGCCTTGGGCTACTCTCATGGATGCTCTGCATCAGATAACAGGGCACAGTGCAAATGATCTCTCTGCTGTATGATGTTTAGGGTCCCAGAACAAGTGTTGGGGCCTGCAGGCCTGGAGACTCCTTTTAATCAAGACATAGTTCCTCTACTTGCTGTCCCTAGTATCAAGGCTCTGTGTTAGCCACACTCCTTACCTGTCAGTTCTAGGCTTTCAAGACCTGGCTCCTGAGGGGTCCAGGAGGGCACTATATCATATTTTCAGGATGCCCAGGGCCCAAAAACCACAAAAAATCACTTCCACTACATTACTTTTGGTTGAAGCAGGTGTAAAATATTGCCCAGGTTTAAGGTCAAAGAAGATAGACTCGACTTCTCAATGGATCATTCTCAATATATTTGTCAATATTTTAAAGAGAACATGTGGAGTGAAATGTATACTAGTGTAGCTATGTTTGGAAAATTCAATCTACCACCGTGGTGTCTGGGTCACATATGAACATGAGCAGTTATTTCAACTTCATTTATAGTCTTACATACTACATAAAGTTAAGTTGCGGGATTAAGTACACAGACAAAATGCATCTTTTTTAACACAATATGAACTCAAAGAAAAATGGGATCACCTATACTCTGAACAGGCATATATTTTAATAAAATAAATACGTAAGAAAGTAAAGAGAAAAATATGAATAATTGCAATGTAAGAGAAAGTGGAAGTCTTGGGGAAGATATTTGGCACTATCAGGATGAGTTGAGGAAAGTAAATGCTGATTTATTTACTTAGAACTAGTACTTCAAAACTAGTAAGATTCTATAGAAGATGATGGGAGACAGGCACTAAAAATAAGGAAATAGAAAAGTTTGAGCAAAATCTTCTACAAGTAATACATTACAAAGAGTACATTACCTGAAACTGCAAAAATGCTCCTTTAGAATTACAGATTCTACACCTCTGCTTCTCAAGTGTTCCTACTCCTCCAAATTCCCATCCTTCCAAGAAATTTTGATGGTCAATCAAATTTTAGAACCACCAAACTATAGAATATATATATATATATATATATATATATCAGTAAAGATGTCTATTTAAAAAAGCTAAGACTAAATCATAGAGAACTTTGGATATGAGTCAATTGGTCTGCAATAGGATCTGATTATTTTACCTAGTCTAATTAATTTATCCTGGCACCATATTTTCCAGCAAAATTCTGCATATCTGCAGTAAATTATATCATCAATCAGTACATGAAAAACAGTATTAGCATTAATTACTTGATGATGTATAGAAAAACCTACACTGTATTTAAAATACATTTTAAAACATGGAATTTTAGAACCAAGAAAAAATTTAGCAGTCCTTTCATTTATTTACTAAATACCATAACCGAATTGCTATCCTATAAGTATGTAGGAAGTTACTGATAGGCACCTTTATATTCTATGTGGAGGAGATTGTGAAAGTTAGTTTCACAGGAATAGTTTTATTGGAGGCATATTTTGTGATATGGAATAGAAAGTGCCTTATACATGTTATACCTATAATATTGCTGTCATATTATTTATAAAGCATAGACTCTATTACTTTTATGTGCTGATAGATTTTGACACTTCTGTGATTTTCTTTGATATATGATTTACTGTGTCAACTAATCTTGAAATAAATAAGTAGGGCTGGTGAGATGGCTCAGCGGCATAAGTGCCTGCCTGGCAAGCATGAGGTCCTGAGTTCGACTCCCAGAACCCACATATAAAAAAAGGGCCGGTGATATTGCTCAGAGGCACGGGTGCCTGCTGGCATGGAAGGTCCTGAGTTCAATCCCCTGTACCCACACACACACACAAAAAGAAATAAATAAGTAGATGAATTGATATTTGTCCTGCAAGACTGTACATTATGAAATCTAAATTTATTTGCAGAAGATAAAAGCTATATGAGAAATGCAATTCTTTGCCAGTTTTAAATAGCTAAGTCTATGCCTTGCCAAATGTTCTAATTTCTAATTAGTATTCTAGATACAGGATTCTAGAGGAAAGCTCTCTCTCTCTGCCTCTCTCTGCCTCTGCCTCTGCCTCTTTCTCTGACTCTCTGTCTGTCTCTTTCTCTGTCTCTCTCTTTCTCTCCCTCTCTCTGTCCTCTGTCTCTGTCTCTGTCTGTCTGTCTCTCTCTCTCCTGACATCTGTGAGTCTCTTTTGATAATGAATACGCCAAGGAGACCCAGAGTTAAGTCTAGGCCTCAGAACTAGGAACATTTCCATCAAAGATGGTTTGTTAATAATAAAGTAAGGAGGAAAAAAGCTATTTGCTTCTTTTGTGGCTCTGACCCCCCCTTGGTCTTGCCAGGCCTGCCTGAGCATCAGCAGAGTTCAGTGGTAATTAAAGCAACAGTGTGGTGAAAAAAGTGTGAATTACTTTTACGGGAAGACTTGGATGTTGCTACTGACTGACAAAGCACAGCAGGGGACTCTGCTGGATATTAAAGAGTGACGGTAGTCCCTGCATTGTAAGGTGGCTTTTCAGCACAATGCAAAATTGTTACTTTTCACAAGTTGATATCTCTGGAACCATTCAAGTTATCAGCTCAAATTTTAGATGTTTTTCCCGTGTTGGCATGCTTCTGGAGCAAAACTGTGTCACATTTCATGAAATGTGGTACGGTAGTTGGAATTATGGGGAGCTATAGTATATTTTCTTTCTTTCCCTCCCCTGGATTTTTTACTTTAGCATGGAATTATTTCAACCTTGAAGACTGTTAAAAATAGTGAGGAAAAAGCTATAAAGGGATCATATGTTCAACCCTCTCTTTTCAAGTTATTTCAATGTCAACTATCTAGACTTTCTGTTTCTGTCATTTTTAAAGAAGAAAAACATACAGACCAGCACTCTGTTGACAATGCCAAGAAGTGCCAATCCTGCACTCTCAATCTGGTGTATAAATATCCACATGGTTGGTGGGCTCCTTCCTCCACCTCCAGCCAGGAAAAGTTCTTTCTCTTTATGGATGCAAATCTTATTATGCCAGCTCCCTCACAGGTGTGATGTAACGTTGGTTCTGCTCCTTCTCCATTGAGAAAATCAAAATGTCTTTAACCAAATCCAATAAACTACCTTCTCTAGATGTGAAGCATGAGAATAAAATAGCTGAGTGAATTGTTAACCACTGTTCATTTTATAGGCTAGCAGACCCTATCAGCATTCCTGATCAGGCTCACAGAGTACAGATGGAACTCTATGTAAAGGCAACACCAGACTGGGAGAGCCTGCATTAGTCCAGATAGGGTAAAAAGCAACTGAAATGTAATGGGGCATATGTATGTGATGTGAGCCTGTAATCGTGATGTATTAATGAGGTAAATGAAGAATTATATGCTGTATAATATGCCGATATGCTTTTCTGTTTAACTTTTTCCATAAAAATGGATTGAGATAGTAAGTGACATCTTTGTTCTTGATAAAATTTTATCACCCTGTCCATATCAGACAGCAGTGGGACATTTGATGGATCAGTGGGTACAGCAAAACAGAAAGCAAGGTGGTGTGGGAGGTAAGAGTTTGGTTAGAGTTTGGTTACAACCTGTGCAATTCCAAAGTCCTCATGAGTAAAAAAGTTGTAAGAAGTGTTCCCATTTTATTTTGAAGATCAATTGAATTAAGATACCAAACATTGTTTAGCATGATGCCAGGCATATAGGAAGTAATTGATGAAAGCCAACTGTTACTACCGCTGTGATCAGACTAGGGGCTGTTATGAAGCAAGGTGATCTAGGGAATGTCTTTTGCTTTTAGATACACTGATTCTGTGTGATTTGCCAAGCATGGGGTAATATTTTTAAAGTAGTACAAGGTTATGAAATGGCATTTAGGGGATGAGGCTGTGACATGCCAAACAATAGATGGTTTAAATAGACAACAATGATATAAACAGAGTAACTGGGGTACTCCAAATGACATTCTTTCACCCCACTAGTGCAAAGTTTAATTAGTATGTAAATAGCATACTCGTTTACAATTGACATAATGCCACCTCTTTTCATGCCAAGCTGTCAAGACCCATGAAACTGCAAAATTCCTGACACTAAACATTTGTTGTAAACTGATCCTTCAAAAAGTAAGTTAACTAAAGCTGAAAAGGCAAGAAAGGTGATAATCACTTTTTTCAAAGCCACTTCTCAATTTTTGCAGAGAAAAGGGTCCAAACTCCTTTTGGAAAAAGAGTCACTGCATTATCTTGGGCTGAGGATATATTCTGTAAAAGAAAAAAAAAAATTCATGAACCACCAACCCCAGAGTGATGAAAAGCAAAACGGGTAGGGAAAAAATACCCACAATTGACATAGCTATTTTCATCACATCAAATCAGCCATCTGTTCTTGACATAGTTTATTATCATTAGGAAGATTTTCTCAATTCAGACATGGTGATGAGGAAAGATGAAGAATTAACCAGATAAATAGCCAATTTGGAAAATTCAGGCTGAGACCCTTTTCCTCAATTTCCATTCCCTCCTTTCTTCCTGCTCCATCATCATACTCCAATTATTCCAAGAAAAGCTTCAATGACATGATTAGACATTTTTATGGTGTTGTTTTTCTCCCACTTGCATAGGCATAACAAACTAAACACACTAGGTACCAAACGAAACAAAGGTGATCAGCTTTGCACAAAAAATAATAATTTCCCACTGTTAAAAATGACTGCATAACCTAAGAATAAGAGGTGGCTACAGTTAAAGGTGAGGGAATTTAATACTCTGAAGTATAAAAATACCAGTGTTTTGCTCCTGGAATTTATTTAGTAGAAATCAATCGATTTACCTTGAGATAAGAATGTTTAGAAAAGAAAATTTTCTTTGAAGTCATCATGGAGTAATTCCAACAGCTCTGTGTAGGATAATCTGGAAGAAAAAAGTAAATTTTGGAAGCTAATAATAAAAAGAAAATATTTAAATCTTGGACTTGATATCAGCTTCATAAAGTAAAGTTGGAAATTCACAGAAGTTAGCTAATAAAAATAGGAGAAAACAGCAAAAATAAGATTCTTGACAAATATCAATAGAACTACTTTAAAAATTGTCCAAGCTGGCTGTTTTATCTACATAATGTCAAAAAACAAATTTGATTCTCCCTCAAACAGAAATTTATGATGTTAGATTAGATTTATAAGACTAACCCACAGATTTTTGGATGAAGCTTAAAATTAGATCATTTTATTTAAAAAATACATTAAGGACAATAACTATTGCAGTTAAACTGTGCAGACTTTCACAAAGTTACTTCCATCCAAATACCCCAGGTTGTTTTGTGTGGCTGTATCCTTCCTTTGATAACATTCCTATGATCTCTCATTCTTATCTTTTATACTTCAAGATCTGACTTGTTACTCATTGCTGAAAAAGTAACTTTTTACAACTCCATATTCTTTATAATCTGTTTGCAGAGACATCATTTTTGCTAGACCTTTTTCTTTTGACGTACTCTTCTCCTTGATTTTTGCTTAGGTCTCAGGCTCTTTATTGTCCATCTGCAAAACTCTCAACATGCTCTTGGCTTTCTTTGCTGCACCAACAAATGGATATAGGCATTCCGCCATTCCACTGACTCCAAGAATGACTGTTAAGAACCTCCTGTGCTAGATTCTAAGACACAGAGTGAAAGAACACGTCAGACAGCTAAGGCCCCCGCTCGTCACCTGTATTTGCAAGTGGATTTTCACTGGAACACGGTCATGCCAATTCATTTACACACTGCCCGTAGCTTCTCCTGTGATATAATGACCCAAGTGAGTAGTTACAACAGAGACATTTGGACTACAAAGCCTAAAATATTTGCTCTCTGCCTCTCTAGAAAATGTTGGCTCACTCTGCTAGACTCCAAATCCATTTTCAATTTTCCTAGCTCTTCATTTTTTGTCTTAGAGAGTACTCTTTGATTTCTTTTGGTTTCAATTACTTCTTCCACAGAAATGATTGCCTGGTTAGAACACTTCCTACCAACCCCCCACCCCACATACCAGTGAATAAAGCTCATAGTCTCCTTAAAGCCAACTGCTCCATCTTCCAATCATCTTCCAACCATCATCCATCTTCCAATCATCCAATCACTAGTTTTTTAGACTTTTTCTTTCAACATTCAGGTAATGAAAAAAAAAAACTAACATTTTTTAATATCTTTCAACTAATTTTTGTTTTTGCTCCCACCACCTAGTACTGGACCTCAAAATGTCATAAAATATTAAATACTATAGTCAGTTTCTTGTGCCTCCCATTTAATCTCTCTAAGACATCACCTTGTATAGATCTTCAGTAGCTTTCCATCACCAGAAGCAGAGAGAACTAAACTGTGGTAAGGGTCGCCCTTGGGAGGGTGCTGTAAAATTGCTCCAAGGGGCCCACAAACCCAACAGGTACCTGGATGCTGAATAAACAACAGCAGGTCTGAGCAGAGGCATCACCATCTCCAGTCTTCAAATGTGCAAAGATGTTCTTCTGATAACTAAAATACAAATGTGCGTATTAAAATTAATGATTTCATTTCACTTTTTCTCATTCTGTATTTTCCCAAGCAACTGATTCTAAAAGTGCAACTACTTTTCAGCTATATTTTGTAATGAATAAGTCCTCACTAACCATTAAGTGCTTACTTTACTCTCAAGGGCTTTGTTATTAATTTACAGTGGAGATGTGGAGCCTAGGATCGCAGCATTTGGGAGAAAAATGAAAAATTAAGAACATCTAAACACAACTTTCTCTTTTTCTTTCTCCTTGATGAAGACCATGGATTTGGGGGAATTTATAGGGTGCAGAAAGGCCTTAGGAAAAGAGAAGTCTGCTCATACCTAGCTCAGTTCTAGACTTCAAGAGAAAGAAATTTTAGGGCCCCTGGGTGTTTCTACCATGTCTGGCTCTGCTGGTCAGAAAAGGGAAGAAGGGAAGAGATTTGGACAGAAGCTTTCATAAATGATGTAATAGGGCAGGCTGCTCTAATTCAAGCAAAAAAAATTCTTTGCCCTGGGAGTGATTAACAAGGAATGTGTTAGCATTTATTAAGTTCCTATGATATATCATCCAGTTCAGTAGTCCTTTTATATATGTTTTATTTCACACTCACAGCTATTCCATGATATATTGGTTAATATTCTTCATGTTTATCAACACAGGAAAAAAGAAAGCCAGAAGATATTCAATAAATTGCTGTGTCCACACTGTTATTAAATCACAGAGGAAGGACTTGAAACCAGTTCTAGGTAGCTTTTGATCTTTACCATGCTTTTTAAATCACCAAGGTGTCTCTTCTAAAGATTACTCATATCTTTTCAAGTCTTTCTTAAAAATTTTCGTGAAGACCATAGTCCACCTAGCTTGGATATTGTTATCTCTTCTAAACCCAGCAGATTTCATCTTCTTAAGTGAACAGGCATCAGTGGTTATAAAAATTGAGTCCACATATTTGGAATGACAATTCCTGAAATGCTTGAAGGAATTAGGATTTTCTCGAGAATAGTGCAGGGACAGACACCACATTGAGACATGCTAGCAGTCATTCAGCTACCACACAAATTGACCTATGGTGGGAATCTTTGTGCCTTTGGTCTCATTCTTTCAGTCTGCCTAAAAGATAAGTTGATTTCTAGAAAGTCCAGTTTCCTCTCGTTGCTGCTACAGCAGGAAACTGGTAGAAACTCTTTATAGCCAGAACTCACAGGGTGCAGCTCTCAAAGCTGGCTCATATATAAGTAAATAGTAAGTAAAATAAGGATAAAATGATGGCATTCTTCAAGAAACAGCTTTAGGTCCTTGAAAATGATTATTTCTGTTTGCCTGCAACTGTAAAAATGAGTTTCAGGTAATAGCTTTTCTTTTATATGGTAAATGATGAATGACCATTTAACACTGACTCATCTACCAACCAAGATATAAAAAAATATAAAAACTTACTGTGCTAAAAGGGAATTTGAAACTGAAGTCACTTGATTTTTCAACTAGGTGATTACACCATAGGGATATTCATTTGTCTTTACTTCAACTCTGGAATTACATAAAATATATTTTGCCAGCCAAGAAAATCAAGCCCTTTAGCTTCTACACATTATATTTTTCTCTGAATCCTGTAAATGTTTTTCATCCGAGTTAGTATATCCTCTTAGATTTTGAAAACTGTGATGTCCAATCAAAGTATGCATTAAGACACCCACCAAAGTAAGAATATCTTTTTTTGAATATTTGTTTTGCCTAACGATCATATAAGAATTCTATTCACTTGTAAGGATCAGGACTGCCATAGCATGGGAAAGTAACAGAAGAAACAGAGCAAAGCAAAAAGATACACAGAATTCAGCAAGGAAGCATTTGTTATCATTTTTAAATTATTACTTTCTGCTCTTCACAAAAATATAAATATCCCAGGCTCAGTTTCCACTTAACTTCAACAACACCAGCACTATAATGCCTTACAGCTAAAATTTTTTAAAGAGCGAAAAGGAAAGAGACTGAAAATGGAGAAAGGCAAGAATACAAACAATTTTTCTGGCATCCAGGGAAAACAGGAGATGTGCCTTTGAAACTGCCAATAAGTACTTGTTTGCCAAATCAAAAAATTATCAAAATTCAACCAAGACAGTATCTTTCTTCCATAGATGTAAGTTCTATAGGATTAACATTTTTGTTTTAATTAAATGTTAATGTCCACCACTACTCCTCAGAGCAGGATAAATTCTTTGTCAAATCCATTATTTTTCCCCATTAATCTATGGCTCTTAAAAGGACTTTCAAAGAATAAAGCAAGTGGTATTGGGAAAATAATGTCAAATTTTATCCCCTGTTGATTCCATTTCTTAAATAAGAATGCAAATGTGAGCTTCCATCTAGGTGTTAAAAGATGATAGAGTTAAGCCTCAATACCACAGGCAAAGCAAAATTACTTATTTTCCATTTTACATGCATGTATTTATCAGACTATAGTCACCTATTTTTATTTCTACAGTAGCATGTATTCCAAAGACCAGGTAAAGAATTTGAAGGAAAAGCAGGTGAAGAAACTATGGATTCTCTCTCCAGATCTTTTGTGTTCTTAACTAACGTCCCACTTACTGTTGAGCATAATTTAGCAAATAACTATATCAGAAAATAAAAGATGACAAATTCACTTAATAGGTTTCATTCATGTAACTATTATAAAGACTGACCATTAGCTAGGTGTCATGAAACCTTACTCCTTCGGTTACTGATAATATAAAGGAAATAAAGTAACTAAGACCAGATACCTTTCTTTTTCACATGCACACACACACACAGAGTTTGTGGTATATGGCTCTTTTGCCAGGAATGTTACCAGTCCTGGATCACACCTAAACTTCTGAATCATCAGGAGTGAATGAGAAACATTTAGTACCTGAAGTGTACTGGATAACCATTAGTACAGTTATGTGTCTTGAAACACCAGATTTTATTAAATTGCTGAGAACTTTTATTACAGTACATTCAAATATATTTTGAAAACACTAGATTAAACAAATTAAATGAATTGTCATTTCTCATAAATTTGTCAAAAATGTACATATTTTGTGTGTGTGACTTCCTAATAGAAAAAAATATACAGTAATTTATTTTAAAATCATGTAGAAAAATCAATACTCAAATTGTTTAAATATTATCAATCCGAATTAGCCATCTTTAACTTTAATGGAACATCAGTCTTATATGTCCATTTACAGAAACAAATGGAAATACCTATTACCACAATCTCAGTGGTTTAATACAATGCAAATTTATTATCTCAAAGTTCTTTAGTTAATAAATCTCGTGAGGCTAAATCCAAGGCACGGACTTCCTTTCTGGAGCCTCCGGAGAGGTCTCTGTTTTCTTGTTTTTCCCTGTACAAAGGCTGCACCCCCTTTCCTGGGCCTGTGGTACTCTTTGTCATCTTTGAAGACAGTAAAAATGAGTGGAGACCTTTTCACATTGCAACACGCTGACCTCCTGCCTTCCTCTTCCAATTTTAAGGACCCTTGTGATTACATCAGGCTTGATCACTTAGTCCAGGATAATCTAATTCAAAATCAGATGATTAGCAGTAAATTTAATTCTATCTCCAATCTTAATTCTTCTTTTCCATGAATCAAAATATTTTTACATACTCAGGGGATAAAAGTAATGGAGTTCTTTGGGATCCACTATTCTGTTTGCAACAAGATATATGTAGACACACATATATATACACATCTGTGAAACAGTTTTATTAAAATGAGATGTTGATCTACATGCACTTTTATTTATTTATCTTTTTTTTAAATACTTCCTGTGGTGCTGGGAATTGATCCTCAGGCCTTGCACATTGGAGGCAAATGCTCTACCACTGAGCTTCACGCTGAGACACTCTACATGTTTTTTAAAAAAAAATAGTGAAGTTAGTTGACTTAAAGTTAGTGGACAAACAAGAATTCTCTAAACTTTAAACAATTTTTGTATGTTTTGTTACTATTTTTAAAAATATTTATCTCAGTTTAAAAGTAAAATATTAATAAAATACTAGGTGTTGGAAGTTACGTTTTAGAACAAGCTTCAAATTTAGAAAGGTTTGTTTTATCTTTAGAAAAGTGAAAAAATCCCCAGTTTAATGCCATTATTCTTACATCATCATGATACAAAACATTTAAACTCAGTCTCCAAAACTGAAATTCCAATATTACCTAAGGTTTATATTTAGCTAGAGTCAACAGTCACTCTATCATTTTTCCATTTTTGACTTTTGGCTCTTCTCTTTGTGGGTGGTATTTACCTTCATATATTTCTTTATTTCAACGTGGGCTCACCAATGGACTTCCCAAATCCTTCTGTATTCAAATATATCTGATATGGGTTTTTATGCCTAGATTAGGAGCATTTTGGGCTATCCTTTCTTAACAGGAGGTCTTCACAAACATTGTACTAGTCTACTGGAACTGAATGTCCTTTGGAGAACTTCGAGACTAACTTCACTTTTTTTTGTTATCATTTATTTTTCTACCTGGATGACTAAAATACATTTGTGTGTGTGTGTGTGTGTGTGTGTGGGTACCGGGGGTCAACCTCAGGACCTCGTGCACCAGCAGGCGCCCGGGCCGCTGAGCGATATCACAGGCCCTTTATTCGTATGTGGGTCCCGGGAGTCGAACTCGGGCCCTTGCGCTTGCGAGGCAGGCGCTTATGCCGCTGAGCCATCTCACCGGCCCTAAAATACATTTTTTTTTTTTTTTTTTTTTTTTTTGTGGGTACCGGGGGGACGACCTCAGGACCTCGCGCGCCAGCAGGCGCCCGTGCCACTGAGCGATATCACCGGCCCCTTTTTCGTATGTGGGTTCCGGGAGTCGAACTCGGGCCTTCGCGCTTGCAAGGCAGGCGCTTAAGCCGCTGAGCCGTCTCACCGGCCCCCTAAAATACATTTTTAATAAAATTACTTGAATATTAATATTTTCACCAGACTAAAATTTTGTCTTTATTTTCCTGGAACATATTTGCTGATCTACTTAATCAGTTCTTTCCCTTAATTTTAGGGAAATTTTCTACTTTTACATTTTGAAATTTTTCTGGATACTTTTATGTTTTTTTAAAAAATTTGCAATGGTCTATATATACATTAAACAATCTTTATCCTCTTTCCTTTATAGCAAGTTATTTCTAATTGTTTTTATCTCTCTCTTTTCCTTCTGCACTTCTTGTGAATATCTTAAGAATACACTGTGTCAAGAGTTGAGGATAACTGTGTTTAAAGATCTGCAAGAATGAGTAATAGGAAGGATAAATTGAGGCGACCTAGCTAAGAGAATTCTTGCTTAGGTCCTTTGAAGTTGCATCCCCACATCAACATTGTCAATCTATGTTCTGTTCTTAATGGCTTATACAGCAAGTTTGTCTATATTATCTCATTTATCTTTCATATAATTCTAAGAGGTAGACAGGGAAATATCAGTCCCACTTTTCAGACATGTGTAAGTAAACGTCATTCTCCTATAATTAGAATACTAGATGATGGTATCATTAAAAAATTGTTGCTTTGCTAATCTAAATTTTTTCCTCTCTTGTTCTTTTCTACCATAAAGAAAAGTACTTATTTTCACAGCCACCCTTGTAACTAGAGAGGGCTGTGTGACATACTGATGACTGAAGATGAAATAAATTATGCTGCAATGAAAATAATTAGGGAAAATTTTTGCTTTTCTGATAAAAGAAATGGACAATATTAGCATCTTAGTCTCCTCCTCCACTCTTCACCTTGACATGTACACAATGTCAAGAAGGGACAGTCATTGTTGGCTCATGAGGAAAAGGCCAAGAACAACTCTATGATATCAGCCCTAACACATTTGCATCATGGGAGCAGTATCATCAGCTGCCTGCCTGTCTCTGAGCTCCTTATCCATGGGAAAGTAAGTCTCCCTTTGCCTAAGCCATATTAGTAAGATTTTATGTTACTTGCAGCCAAAGCATTCTTCACATTATCAATTGCTAATGTCTGTTCAAGAAAATGACTTCAGCTCTAAACGATGTATACATTTATCTTAGATTTATATAGTAATGAAGTAGTTTAAATAAAACAGCCACCCTAATTTTGTGTTATAATTAGAAAGATTAATTAATGAACTGTGACCTCACCTGGGAGGAAATAAATTCCAGCATTTAAATTCACTGGGCAAGTATTTAAATAGATTTGTTCCAAGAAGCAAAATTAATTTATACCAATGGAATATAAAATAATATTCATTTAACACATTGTGTTTTCAAATAAATCAGAAGAATAACAATGACTAAAATTTCTTTGTATATGAATCTAAATATTTTTCCTTATTTGCAAGACTGTGCTAGACACTGAATGATTATTTTCATTTACATAGTATAAGCAATTCACTCTCTCATACATCTTAAAAGTCTACCTACACAAGAGATAAGAATTACGCTGTTTTATATTAAAATTTATATAATTTCATGAATCATTTTCATTGGCTGATGATTTATAAGCATTCAGCTCTGGAAAACCTCATTATTTTTGAAGACTTTACTGCTCTCCCTCAAAACAAAAATTCGACTTAATATGTATCCTACCACATTGTGCCAATTTACAAGTTATGGGTGATTTGGGCAAATCTTTTAATTGGTTTTGAATTGTGCAGTTTGTTTCAGAACTACATAAACATTAAATAATTCAGAGAGTAAATGAAACCTTATAAAGCAGCATATCAAAGTTGTTTAGGCAAGTTTTTTTTTCAATAATCAGATAATTATACATAACTAGTCATCATTACTTGAAACAAATTACTTTCTGTTGAAGCATGAAAGAGGTTTCCTGGCACTATTTTGAGTTCACCTAATCTTATTGACAATAGCTGTCTGTCTGCAAAACCAGTTGTTGGTGTTACAGTTTGGTCCAACAGCATTGTGTAGTTGCTGCTCTGTAGTACGCCTCCTTTAATTATATCATTTCTCAAATAAATATTTGTATCTTTTATTATGAAAAATCACAGGTTCAGTAAACTTGGCAAATGTGTGCATATTTTGAATACAAAATGCTTTGTTTTTCATTCATTGTAGATTATCTATAATAATACACTGTTTCATGAGACAGCAGACCAATGAAGAAAAAGAAGCTAGCGGTTATTTTCTGGGCATTTAAATACCTGAACAGAGGAGTTTCTCTGCTTTCAGACACTCTTGCTTGACTAATTCACTGGCATCAAATGGTTTAGAGTGCGGTGGGATGTCAGTCAAGAGCATTAGCATCATTTATGCCCTGGAAAAGCTTGTGTTTTGGGGAGGAGGGATTTTTGGCTCCATCTACACAGATTAAGTAAAATGGGAAACCAAGGCATTTATCCAACTAACTCTGGCAAAAAGAAGAAAAAGTGGGGTCAGTTATTCAAAATAGATGGGGATGTAATGGAGTCCAGCGAGTAAGCTTCCCACTCTGTCTTCCCATTTTCTGCAACTAAAATTGGTATATGTTTTTGTCAAGTAGAATGGCACCCTAGGAATATCCTCAAAGAGAGTCATCGGGAGATAAATGGACAGCAATCTCTTCATTCTCTCATCACTTTAAGGATTTAGCATGTGTAGGTAGGATAATGATGAATCTAATGCTTCCATGTAAAACAGTGGACACCAAAAAGATCAATGTCCTTTGGTCACTTAACTTTTAAAAATGATACTCTGAAATTATAAGGGAAATTATTGTGATGTTGAGCATGTTGAGTTATTAAACTGTGATACTTTTGATTCAAACAAGAACAAAAGATTATGCTCACATTTTGGTGCTAGTAGTTTTTATTTCTCAGTTTAAAATATTGCAATAATTGGGCCGGTGAGATGGCTCAGCGGTTTAAGCGCCTGCCTTGCAAGCGTGAGGGTCCGAGTTCGACTCCCGGAACCCACATACAAAAAAGGGGCCGGTGATATCGCTCAGCGGCACAGGCGCCTGCTGGCGCGCGAGGTCCTGAGGTCGACCCCCCGGTACCCACAAAAAAAAAAAAAATTGCAATAATTATAGACTTCCAAAAGTTAAAAAAATCCCATTATGCTACCAAAATGGACATGTACAATATAGTATGTTTAAAGAAAATTTCATAAAAGAATGAGAGGCTAATGTTAATCATTCAACATTTACTTACTGAACAGCCTTGGGTCAAAATTTATATATATATGTATATGTATATGTATATATATATGTATATATATATATATATAATATATATATATATCTTCTAAATTTTATAAAATACTCTCTGCCCCTAGCTCCAGTTATTAAAATCTGTCTTTTCCTTGCTAATTTAAATGCCAACTGTGTTACAAATGAAGTTGGCTTGCATATATGCTTATTAATGTTTTCCTCTAAACAGGACTTCATTTTACTATGCATTGCTATTTTTCAGAGTAAATAGAATAATATTGACTCTTATTCTAGATATCTATTGTTTTATTATTATATGCTCTTGAAATTTAATGATAAGAAAGAATAATTTTAGAGATTTATTTTATTTTACACTTCTAGAGGCAACTAGGATCAGAGAGGCTAGACCTTAGGGTCCCTCATGTGGTTGGTAGAGGCTGGACAGATGTTAAGGCTGCTCATTCACTTGTCTGCAGGTTGAAGTTGAATTTCAACAGGGACCTCAGTTAGGGTTGTTTACCAGAGCTATTCTACATGTTTTCTTCATGTGGTTCACCTACTTCCTCATGGCATGGTGACTTCAGTTCTAGAACAAGCAAGAGTCCCACGAGGCCCAAGAAGTCACATTGACATTACAAACATTCCTAGATGTGAACAAATGTAAACATAAAACATAAAACAAAACATAAAAATTGTGCATATTAATGGGGTTCTATGTGATGTTTCAGTATTGCATGCGTATGTATACATATGTATGCATTAGTAACATTTAAATCGGGACAAAAACTGTCTCTTCAACATTTATCATTTATTTATGATGGAAGTTATTTATCTTTATAAAAACCTCAGTAATTTAGTTTACTGTCTAGTTTGTCAGACATTAATCAAGTTGTACTATCATTTTTTTTGTTTTTGTTTTTGGATAGTATAAAAGTGGAATACCTTTTTCCATCTTTTCGTGTGCAATTTATTTATACTTTTTGTGTTATGTATAACTACTTATCTCTCGTTGGATTATTTGCTTTCTTAGATTAATTGTAATTACTGATACAATTAGGTTTACTTCTACCTTATTTTGAGCTATATATTTAAATGTGGATTCTTAAATATATCCTCCTTGGAATTTTCTTTTTTTTAAATCTAAGGATGGATGTTTCCATTAGTTTTAACAAGTTATCAGCCATTTCATATTTAGATGTTGTTCTCTCTTCTCTTCCTAAAAGTCCAATTAGATATGCCTTAATTTTTTTACTCTGTCCTCCACATCTGTTAATAATGCAGTGATGTTTTCTGTCTCTTTGTCTTCCTATACTACATTTCAATTTCTTCAGGTATATCTTCCAGCTTATTAATTCTCTTTTTATCTGTATCTAATGTAATTTTAGATGTGACTGTTGAGCTTTAAATTTTTATTATCACATTTTTCTTTCATTGATCTGTTTGGTTAACTTTAAACTTGCTTGATAGTTTTTATACACTCCTTTTATACATTTTTAAAGAAAGAGTATGTGTTCTTAGGCTGCTCTTACATTTCTGATAGCAAGTGAACCTCCTTCTTCAGCCTCCCACATCCTGGAACAACAGGCATGCGCCACCATGTTCAGCTGCTTTTATTCAATTTTAGTCCCTATTCCAATTCATTAAACATGCTAAATGTTCTTTTCATGATATTTGAAGTATCATATAGAAAAGATTAAGAGCATATTCTTTTTGTTCATGTTTTCTACTGCTTTCTACGTGTGTTGTAACTTTTAAACTCTCATTCATTATCTTTTGAACATTATTTATGTGAATTCATTGAGACTTGAATTAAAATAGTTTATTTTAGATAGGATGCATATTTGCTCCTGACAGGTACCTGGAGACACTAGTGAGCTGGCATCACTTTACATACATGGTTCAATTTTATTGACCACAGCCAAGTGCAGTGGATTCCATTTGCAATCCCCACCAGTGTTAAGAACTCTCAGAAAAGAGTTTTTCTTCTACTCAAGGTTCAAGATTAGTAATTTATCTTGTGCATTCTTTGGGGGGCCATAATATTTCTATTTACAATGCGTGCATGACTCTGTACAGTTCCAGCTCTGTGAAGAGGGTTTTGTATTAGAGGTTATCTCTTCCCTTGGACATGCTAGTTCCCTGTCCCCTGTGACCTGTGCAGAAGTAAAAAGGAAAACCAAGGAAACCTTCATTTAGGTTTCATCAGTACCCAAAAAATACCAATCATTCTTAGTGTTTTGTATAAGTCTCTAGGATTTTGTTTTCAGTTAGCTTTTTATGTCTCAGAAACCCTAACTTTCTTGTTACATCATTGATAAACCTAAAAAAATGTATTTTTATACTTAAACCACTATTTTCAGTTGTTTTTTGTGAGAAAGTTAATCTCTGTCAAACTTCTAGAAAAAGTCTCAAGAACACCTATGCCATCTCTGTCTGAGTGGATAAAATAAATAACGAGAGAGTATTTTAAAAGTAGAGAATCATGTACCTAGATTTGTGCTAACCACATTACTCACAGCTAGCAGCATGCAGCATAGCTGCAAGTGGTTTCAGTGGTCAGGGCAAGTAAGCTTAATTAGCATCAGCGTTTCAGAAGGTTTATATAAACATTAACTGACACCTTGCAGACATAAGAGAAGAGACTACAATTTACCTGGCATTCTAAGAATGCTAATCTAGCTAGCAACTGTGGTGACCACAACAATAAAGGTCTTTAGCTCACCCAGTGAAGATGGAAGATTTGAGGTTGATGTGGAGTTGAACTCAGTGAGTATGGCTCTGGACTGGCTGCCCACAGGTCTGTCTTCTAAACTCACTTCTGCCACTAATGGCTTGGGAAGTCCAGCAAATTGCTGCTCCTCTCTGAGCTTTATTTTAAAGTGAGAATGTTGATAACATAGGGAGCAAAACCCTGTGGCCTCTCAACCCTCGATTATCACTGTATATGTCCTCTAAGGGATGTATTTCCTCTGGTAACACACTGCCTCTTCCTAATGTCAAAGGGTCATTACTAAGTGATTCTGAAATGTTTTCTAAGATAATAAGAGTCAACAAACTCAAATTTTACTGGAATAATGGAAGAAACCCAGATGATGCTATATAAGTGTTATTCAGGAATGGTGGGTAGTCAAAAAATTTTCACATATGATGTGTCATAAATCATATTCTTTGTAACAAGTTCTATACTCAAATTCCAGGTAATTTGTTCCATTAATCCATCAATTGTATTATAAAGCTAATGAAGTTCAAATTTGAGGGACTCTGATTTATACATGCCCCTTCCAAAGACCTATTATCCTCTTATTTTAAACTAGCATTCATTTTTATACTTATTTCAATTTTAATTATATATATATATATATATTTTTTTTTTTTTTTTTTAATATGCAGGTACTGGGAGTCGAACTTAGGACCTCGCACTTGCTAGGCAGGTGCTTATGCCACTAAGCTATATCACCAGCCCTAATTTTATATATTTTTAAAATGAGGTTCCCAAATTGTATAAATTTCAAGGCCCACAAAACCTAAATCTACCTCTTCTGTCCCGTTATTGAATAAAAACTAAAAAATACGTATTTCCTTTTCATTTGCTTTGCCTTATCCCTTCCCCCAACTTTTATTAAGGAAAAACAAACAAACAAGATAGTTTGGATTTAGGTGTTCTTATTACAGAACATGTTTGAACATGGCCTTGGCTCATTAAAACCAGACAGCATCTTCATCATTATTCAAAAACTCTGATTATTTATTGCCCTCTTTGGATGAAATAACTGGTCACTGTAGTAACTGCAACATTTTGATACTGTATGTTTGCCAGTGAGGAAATATACATGTAATATTCTAATTTATTTTTCACCTTTAAGCAAACAATTCACTCTCAATAGGATCTTGTAGTTTCAAAAGGATTATTGAAACGATGAATCAGGAAAAGGAAGATTGATTCAATTGGCTCTTGTCGTTTGAAAACTAGCATAACATGAACAATTGTTCACTTCAAAATATTCTATTTTGTTTGTATTGTTTTTACATTAAAATTATACGTATACACATATTGACTATGGCTGGCCATTTCTAGGAGTTTGGATATTTTGTCAAAGAAAAGCAGCCTATTTTAAGATTTTATTTTACATATTTTATTTCTATTTTGAGGGGAATCCAAATATCTACACCATGAACTTAAATTCCTATAGCTGCCAGAACTGACAGAGAATTAGCAAGGCAGAGCCAAGTTCACGCAAGACTGTCTACGGCGTTCTTATAGCTAAAGACAAACCAAAATATTGACTAGCTCATCTCAAAACAGCATGTATAAGTTGTGGCTGAAATAAGCCTGATGTAAGAAAGAATACAGATGGCAGTATAATCATAGGCTGGGTCTACAAGATGCCAAACAACCCATTCAAAAGGGAAAAACTCAGTCGATCAGTTGGTGGTTTTTGTCTACATGCCACCAAGCAACAAGCTTGACTGATTTCTTCACAAAATTGAATGAGCTTTTGACTGGACTTGAGCAGATGTTTTATCACTATGTATGTTGAAAATTAGTTGTCAAATTTGTAACTCAAAAAGTTCTATGGGGCCGGTGAGATAGCTCAGCACCATAAGCGCTTGCCTGGCAAGCGCGAGGTCCTGAGTTCGACTCCTGGTACCCACATACGAAAAAAGGGCCAGTGATATCGCTCAGCGGCACGGGCGCCTGGTGGCATGCGAGGTCCTGAGGTCGACCCCCGGTACCCACAAAAAAAAAAGTTCTATGAATGGCGAATTTCTTTCCTACATCAAAACAACTTGAAAGTGTTAAACAAAGATCATCTGCAGTTTTTGATTCATCTGAGAGCTTTGTTTAATGCATGTGCTTGACATAGCGTGAAATATACCTGAGAAGAAACAGAATCTCACAACTTACATGCCTATCTTTAATATTTCATTAATTCATTTGGCATCTTGGTTACTCAAGTATCCATTAAAATAACTAAAATTCATTTTATTGTTTTTATTCAACAATTACCCTATGGTATACAGCCTACCTGCCATCACTGTATCAAATTAGTATCAGAATTTATAATGATAGCCTTTTTTCAATTCTTAAAAAAGCCTTTTTCATTATAAGATAGATCCCCAAATCCCTAAAATATTTCATGATTAAAAATGTAAAATCAAAACAAATAAAACTGTTTTAAACAAGTTTGTGTGAACAAACATGTCACACCTTTGACTTCTATTGTGTACATGGCACCTAATACAGCATGGGCCTCAATAAATATTGATGAAATGAATAACTAGATGGATTATCATACAATAGGCCCACGTATAGCCACTGAAAAATTGTGGACTGATAAAAAGAGAATGGGGGAAGAGGTACTCTAATTCCCTCCCTCCCATCCTTCAAGTGCACTGCCTATGCTTCTGATACTTAAACTTAATGGAACACCAGATTTGAAAGGGACCCTGTTAAAAGCACACAGGTATACGTATGTGTGTACGAGGGAGGCAAGAAGCTCAGTAGCAGCAAACACAGGAGTGTCTATGTGCACCCTGCTGCTCTCAGCACAGTCACTGGTGATGCAAAGCTAAATGGTCTTATGATTTTTACACTCAACTAAATTACATATAGGCATCTGCAGTGTATAGACATGTATGAGTATTTGAGTATTATGTAGTAGAGAGATGATAAATGGATAGATGAGAGAGAGAGATGGAGAGAGAGAGGGAGAGAGAGACCTTTGAAAATGCTCAGAATCTGAGGATTTGAATTCAGGATAGTTGATTTCTCTCCCAAATCCCTTGAAGGTGTTTTGCCAAATAATGTCTAAGTCTCTTTTCAACTATATTATTGTTTTGATATGGACTAATAAGAATGCCTTGAAATATCATAACCTTTTAAAAAGCTATAACTTATGCCATGTACATGTACCAAGCACCCACAATGAATGTAAACAATGTCATAAATGTGAACTAAAAATAACAATATTAACAATAACAATGAAAATGGGGAAAGGGGATCTAGAGACAGAGGGAGGAAGGTGGGTGGGGATGGAAAGGGGAATAAAAAAGAATCAAGATATGTTATGTACATGTATCTACTCCCTAAGATGAATGTAAACTTCATGTATTGCAAACATATACTAAGAAAGTAAAAATTTCTAAAGGTAAAATATATTTTTGAAAAGCTGAAATATACAGAAAAAGACAGATGAGAAGCAAACTTGTTCATAAATGATCTTCCAGGAGCCAGTGGAATTGTTTTTCTCTCAGTCCCCACAAGGTAAAAAGACAGTCATCAGGAAAGAGGATGGTTTTCTTGGTCCATCTCTAATCACTTCCCTTCTTTTCGATTTCTGTCCATCTTCCATTCGCTATTTTTTATATGCTGTCAGTTCTCTTCTTTTCAAGCACAAAGAACAGGCAGGAACATGAATGGAGAAGATGCAAGGTACTCCACTCAGCGAAAGCATCTCTGGAAATGTTTACTGCATAAGCATTAACAGTTTCCAGAGAAAAGAACACTTGCCTGTCTTCTGAGACCACGGCAGCAATCGCCTTTATCCCAGTTACCTGTGACATGCTCTGGGGTACGATTTCTACGTGCTTGATACACAGGTTCTTGGCAATGTTAACAGTGGGCTGATGGGGAAATTTAACTTTCATCTTTATAAATTTCTGTATTTCATTGTATTTTCAGCTAAGCAATGGATGGAGGCTGACTTAGCCCAAGGATCTCTTTGTTGTTTATGGGGAATTTTTTTTTAACCTTCACTTTAAACTCCAAAATATGGGAAACTTTCTAAATTTACTCAAAGGATGCAGAAACTATTTCTTCAAAGCTGTGAAATTCCTGTGCCTGACTTTTAAATAAAACCCACTAAAAGAGGAGGAATTGAAAGGATTAGGGGAAAAAATATGAAGCACCTGCCAGGTTAGCTAAGACATTCCTTCCCATAGCCATTTTCCAGCACTTATATCCATAGCCCTTTTCTTTAAAGACATAAATGTTTCCCTTGAACATTAAAGAAGATAGATAGATGTAAACAGTTTTTACATAAGAGCTAGGCTCTTGTGTATATTATGTTAATAGTATATACAGGATGCAAGGAAAGAGTGCTATGGTTTGGATTTGGAATACCCCCCAAAGGGCTCGTGTGTTGAAGACTTGGTTGCCAGCCTGTGCTATTATTGAGAAGTGGTGAATCCTTTAAGAGGCAAGGCCTAATGGATGATAGGTGGGTACTGGGGCATATCCTTGAGGGGGATTTGGGGGCCCTGGCCCCTTCCTCTCTCTTTGATTCCCAGCTGCCATGAGAGGAGTCGTTTCCTCTGTTGCACACTCCTTCCACAATGTTCTTCCTCACCAAAAGTTCAGTGGCAACAGGCCCCAGTGACCACGGACTGAAACCATGATCCAAAATAAACTTTTCTTTCTTACAATCTCTTTATCTCAGGTATTTTTTTCATCAAAAAGAAAAGTTAACACACAGAAAAAACTTCTACTACTTTCCTAAAGCCACTCATGTGAATATCATGCTAAACAAAATATTAAAGTTCTTAAGGAAGAAAACATAGTTACCTTTACAACTATGCTATTTTTCTAATTTGTTAAAACGCACCTTGGTTTTTTAAGAAAGCATATATGTGTGTGTGTGTGTATATACATATATATATATATATATATATATATATATATATGCAGCCCTGTTAATTTCTTCTATATTTTTATTTTTTCCAACATTATAGAGGAGTTAGCATCAAGGGAAGAAACAAGAAAGATTCATCAGATTATGCCAGGGTGTGGAGATGCTTGCTCAGCCCATTCCCTGTGTAATAGGAATGCTAGATCATGAATGACAAAGGAATACCAATTCTGGTCACTAATGACAGAAAATACTTGTATCACACAAACAGAAGCAGCCTTGAAACCTTAACCTTTTCTCCAATCATAGCCCATATTTTCTTCAATTTTTACTATTTTGGAGACCATTTGTACCAAAGTATATTATGAAGGCAATTCAAAGAGACTATCAGTTTAAAAGGGGAAGAAAGGAAAAAAAAAAAAAAAAAAAAAAAAAAGCAGGCCTGGAGATGGGGCACGGCTCACCATCAGGTCACTGAATGCATTCATTATTTGTCCCCATTACCATGTTATGTCTTAATTACTCTGGTCTGGCTTCCCACCCGAGGTCACTATGTCACAGCTGGTTTTCTGCCCATCCCTAATTAATAAAGCCTCATTTAGTATCCAAGTTTATTGTAATAAACCTCTGCTGAGGGATATAGCAGAAATGAAAGTGAGAAAAAACAAACTGGAAATTATCAGCATTGCTCTCCTAGTAACCTAATTCCATAAAGGGCTTTAGTTCAGGCCTTCTCCAGGTTATTCTTAACCTAGGAAGGACTTCCATTTAATTTCACTTGGAATTTCTTATGTAACTGGGTACAATGGTCAGATTCTGCCTGAAGGAAGAAAAGTGACAAATGTAAACATTCATATCTACATCATTTGGGATCTTTAAAATGATTACTCATTCATGCTTCTTACATTTAAAGTAATATTATTTTGGAAAAACAAAAACTTAATATTTTCAAATGAGAATACAAAAAAATAACATACATTCATCAGACAGTTGTATTTCTATGGCTCTGATAATTTTAGTATTTTGACATAACAATTAAAGACAATTATGGGAGAACCTTTTCTAATTTGTTACATATAATCTCCATCAACAAAATTTTATGTATTTTTTAAATCCTACCCTCAGAAAATCTCAGCACTCTAGTGAGTCTCTACCTGCCTCTTTTTCTCTTACACACACACACACACACACACACACACACACACATATATACACACAGACACACACACAAACGCATCCCACCACCACCAACTCTATTTATTAGAATTCACATAGGTCTCAAACAGATAGCTCATCTGCATTTTATCAGGTGTCTCTATAATAAAGCTTATTGTAAAGTGAGATATTATTGGTATATTTTATTACTTGTCTACAAAAGGCTGAACAAAGTAAGAGGCATAAATGAATTCAGTTTTACAGTACTTTGTTTTAAACAAATGTCACTACCTACACACACATACCTAATTATCAGTTCTTACACATTCTGCCAAATATCAAACCTATAGTTCATAAGCCACACACAGGACAGGCAGTAAATATATTCCCCCTAATTTAAAATTTTATTGCAAAATACCCTCTGCACTATGTTAACCTACACTAAATCACATCCTACACCCTCAGCTTTACTGGTGTTTACCTACTTCTGATTCAAAAAAGGAAAACAATATGAACTCCTATTTCTAGATATCTATGGTAGTAAAAATAGAGAGAGAGTGACTATATCTATATATAAGGAAGGGAATTCAAACGATGGCCTGAGAGGGTTGGCTTCATCAACTATAACAAAGAATAACAGATCAATCCAAGACACTTTGTTTTTCTTGGCGCGGCTCCCAAAAGTTCTGTGTTCTGAAAGTCAGGATTGCTTGCCTTATTTTTGTACATCTCAAAGTTTTCCACAGCAGCCGTGCAAAAAATTCACATGAAGATGAAGGTTCTTGAATTTGAACTGGGCAGTTGGTTTGGATGCACATAGGCTATTATTGCACAAAATACAATTTTTCTATTTGAACACATGTAAGTAAAGGCCAGCCAGTCCTTTTCACAATGGGGAAATTCACTGGGGAGAGGACTCGCAAGAGGAGAGGTCACCAGTGGGCCTCCTCCCATCTACAACTGTTTTGCCATCAACCTAAAGGAACAACTTCTCAGTGCTCAGCTCCAGCAGAGCTGGGCTCCACTTAACCCACGATTCTTCACAGGTGCTTTGTTGCCTTGCAGCAGACATCATTTATTATTATGGCAGACAACGGGATGTGGTGGAGATGGACGCGCAGTCATGTTCCATTTGCCAGTGTGAATTATCCTCCGATCCTGTCCTCTAGTTGTGGTGAGCTCTGAGTGGCCCGTTTTGAAAAAGAGTCTGAAGCCATTAGAACAAAAAGCACTGGAAGGGCTTGGGCTGCTAAAGGCTACATCTGGGCTCAGCAACATGCATACTAATCACATCATTACGGCCGAGTGGCTTGGAGAGCGTGTTTACTTTGTTGTGGTTGCTGTCACCTTCTACAGCTGAATTGTTAATATGTGGTTTTAAATTCAAATAGCACACAGGGCTAATTTTCTTGTATTTGCCCAAAAAATTAGGTTACATAGTTCATCTAATTCTCCTTCCACTTTTTCATGTGTGGGTGGTACTCCTTGTAGAGAGTACTCCTTTTCCATGACATTGAACTTGAACCTGACTGACCTTTCTATAATGAGTGAATTGAAAACATCTCCCTTTGGAATGTGGCTTGTAGATACTGCCTATGCCAGGTTTTCTGCATTTGATGAATTAAAGGGGCCGAGTCTTTTTCACGGACTTCAACCAGAGGAGTTATTTAACAGGACCAAAGAAAAAGGAAAATGGGAAAAAAAAAAAAGGGAAAAGATAGAAGGAAAGAAGAAAGGGGAGAGAAGGAGAGGGAGAGGGAAAGGGAGAAGAAGAGAGGCAGTGAGAAGCTTTTAAAAGCCTTTTGCACATGCACTCTGCTTAATTAGAAGCTGTTCATTAATCTTAATAGAAAGTGATTAGGAATAGATTTGGGTTGTCCAGAGAGTGTTGAGCTACTAGTGATGGTACTGTTGCCTCTTTCTTTCTCCCCTCCTGTTTTTCCTATTTAAGGAAAAGCCTGCTGTTCCATATGTTTGGGTATTCGTCTTTCAACTCAGATATTCTCTTTCCTCCTCTTTATTCTTTCTCAAATCAGTCCTCCCCCATCTGAAATCAAAGTTAAATGGAGAGACACTTGGGATCAGAGCTACTGAATAATCAGTAAGTAGATTTCTTCTCTTATGTGTTCATAGCCCATGGATTCATGCTTCTTCATTTTTTTAAGGTGGAAAAAATACAGAATTGATGTAAGACAGCTGAAAACAGTCAGCAGCGAAAGTCCAGCACTACCAGCATCTGATCTTAATCATAATATATCCTCTGCCTGGTTTGTCAAAATCTATCACTCAAAAACACCTTCAATGGACAGTAATTTGAGGTGTGGCTTATTAGATCACACGATCTTATGAATAATAAAAAGTTATGGAAAATTGCATCCAGGCCTGCTATCCAATTTTCAGTGGTGTCACCCACTTTATAGTAAGGCAGCATGTTTATGCATGATTTCTGTTTCATATGTATTGACTAGATCATTTTCTCTGTTGTCCTGAGAATTGATGACACACACTGTATTAAGAATGATGACCTCCACAAGGGGGATAACACTTCCTCTAGATTACACTATTGTCAAAACATATTGAAATTTTCTTTACACATGTTACTGCTGTATTTTTCTGCCTGAAAGACCCTGTTAAAGTGAAATCTTGTTGATTTTTTTTTTTTTTTTGCTAAATAAGATCTGAGGGACAGGTGTCAAATTTTTCTTTCCTCTTAATACTTTTGTGGAATGACCAATGAAAAATAATAACATCATCCTTCAAAACAATCTCTGTCAGGACTATGTCATTCTTTTAGGGCAATTTTGATAACCTTTTTGGAAGAATTTGCAAGATACAACTTTCTTTTGCATGCTTAAAGATATTACTGTATAGGAGTCAAGGAACTCCACTATGTATGATTTCTAATATTTTGATGGATAATAGGCAGCTGAAGGAAATCCAAATAGCAAAAAGCTCCGGTAAAGATTGTTTTCTGTCCCAGTTTCCCCGACGAAGTCTCACTGAGGGTGATATTCTTCACTGAACTCCCATCAACCCCCACCCAGACACCTCTTTTTTAGGAATCCACACAACACTCCACTAGCAGTGATGTAACACCACTGCAGATGCCATGCGTATGTGAAAATAGTGTGCAATATTACTTTCTGTCTTGCACTGGATCAAAATGCAAATCAATCTTCTGTGAGAGAGTGACCCCTTTGTGGCCACGCACAGCACAGGTTGGAATGTCTTTGGAGGTTCAAAAAAAGCAAGATAATTGTGGGACCCAAAGAAAACCATGTTATTGATCCTAGGAAAATCTCTATATTATTTTTTAAAATACCAAAGACAAGCAATACAAATGGCTGTATTATGAAATTAGTGGTAATTCTGAAATCAGGTTGTAAATAAACACTGGAAGAAACCTCTCATTTTTCAGTGTATTCCCAATTCCTTCTCTGACCATTTTACCAAAGATTCTTGATATACTAATTGTCTCATGATGTTGGATGATGCAAGATAGAGGGGAAGGACTGATTGGAAATCAATATCTGAAGTAGATATTTGTGAAGGCAAAAAACTGTATAGCATATCAAAGACAAAATGTCAAGGGGCATTAAGAATAGAAAACAGACACATGAGATGGAATTTTATATTTTAATTTAATTTAATTTATGTGACTTTGTATTGGAGCCCATCAAACTAACAGGAAATGAAGATAGTGCCTATCTGGCCTGAGATATGTGAGGCTTGTAATTGAAATTAATTATATGTTCTTTACATTTTCCATTTCCCTTTTAAAGATGCACAGGTGGTAATGCTTTAGCTCTTAAGTTACAGAATCAGGTTCAAGCTCCATAAATCCCTCATAGTCAACCCTCAGACTTCCAGAGCACCCCTCCAGTTTGCCCAGCCAGCTCTGGCCTCAAACACTCCTTCCCAATCTCACCCTACTTAAAATTACCTGGCCTCATCCCCCAGGTCACTCTGGCTGGCTGCCCATCCACACATTTCTGTCTGGCTTTTGAGTGTTTTCAGAAGCCCATTAAATTGTGCCTTGGAAAGCCAGACACCTTCACCTTGCCCTGGGACCTGAGCAGAGGGGGTTATCAAATTCCCTCATCAGACAAAGCCTGCATTTTGGAACCTGTAAAGAAGCTATGGAGTTGCACAAAATAAGATGTTAGGACTTGTAAACATGTCATACAATATTATATTATGCCTGAGGGGCCCAGTTAAGAACAGAAGTTGAGCAGGCCTGGAGATAGAAAGGCTGACCTTTCTCTGGAGCTGTCTTAATGCACATTATTTTTTGGAGACAGCACAATGAATATTAACTTTCATTAAGAGGCTGCTTCCCATTCTTAAAGTAGCTGGCCCCACAGTGCTTGCTCTCTGATATGCCTGGAGCTCCAGTGGCTATGTAGTGACAAAGCATGAACAGCACCTTCATCTTCTGCTCAATAATTCTGGAAGACTTCACTGCAGGTACAGGAAGTACACTCACTCCCACCCTTTGTCTGAGACTCTGACGCCCTGAGCACATTCAAAAGCCAAAATGATTTGGGTAAAGCAGCAAAAGTTCTGTCTGTTGTCCTAATTGGCTTAAACTCCAAATCTTCAGGCAAAGTGAAATAAATCTGAGTGGTTGCTTTTTCTCTGCCAAGGTACCCCTGCATTTTGCTTTTGCAACTGTTGGGATAGTCCTGTGATTCTGGGCAATTGCCTCACTAAGGCAGAATTTAAATAGAGTGACAAGTCAAGTAGTATGATCCACCTGTATCTACCTTATTTCTTGTATGAGAGACAAGAAGGAAATTTATGAATTAGAGGGGGAGATGCAGTACTTCTCCCCCACCTCATCACACCCTCCCTTCTTTCCTTTTTTCTTCTTATCCTTCTTCCCTCCCTCCTTTCCTTTCTCCTTCATCCCTCCCTCCCTCCTCCCTCCTTCCTTCCTTCCTTCTTCCTTCCTTCTTATTAACCACAGTCAATTCACCTTCTCCAAGAAATCTGATGGAATTTTAATCTACAACACGCTTCCAGACCGGAAGTACAGCTGCATAGCAAAAAAGGGAGCAACAGAGGGAGGTGTATTTTATAACATACAAAACAGGCAGGACTGCTCTGGACAGAAGATAATGCAAACTAGCTTTGCTGGAAATGAGCTGCAAAATACCTTCATTTTCTACTACAGTGAAATCCTGATAAAATCACAACTGTTAAGGTCATACAGTGTATCAGGTGGAATCACAGTCTTTAGAACTCCATTATTAATGCAGACAACCTCACAATCAAAGAGGATGAGAGCACAGTTTCCAGGTGCCAATGATTTGATCCTATCTTATTTGGCTGTTTACATTTAAATAATGTGACTGTATAAATTTAAATAATATAAACCACCAACAGATGGATCCCAGTGAAAAACTCTGCCTTTGCTAAAACCCTGAATGTACACTATACAGCTATACAGTGCTTCACAATGTATTTGAGCAGAGCTCATATTTAAAAAAAAAAAATGGGGAGGGAATAAAAAGAGACTCATTTCTTCTGCCATTATGGAAATAAAAGGAGTAGCACTTTAGTTGGTGGCTGACTGTGCCAAGGAAACATGCAGTTCTCTAACCTCTGGTACAATGTACCCATAAGGTAGCAAGCATCAAAGCATATTAAAAGATATTAACTGCATATTTGCTTATGAACAAGATAAAAAGCTGTAGGGCCTCCAGGTTCTCAAGCTGTGAGTGGAACAGCTTTGCAATTTGCCTGCAAAACTGCATTTTGATCTTAATGAATATAAAATGGCTGCCATTAAAAGTAAAACAGATTATTTCGGGTCTTCCAGGGCCCATAGCTCTTTGCCGGCCTTGGAGGGCCACTATGATCTTTCATTAAAATCTCACAGCAGGGCTCCCTCACCAGCAAATCAAGCCTTGCAGTCTAGGAGATTGGCTACATTTAAAAGTAATTTTCAGAAATCTACACAGATTTTCAATTTGGTAATGAAAGCCATAAGAGAATGCAGGCGGCATTTTGTCGAATATTGTTACTGATCCAGCGCTCACATTCGTTAGAAATTAAACTGCCCCGTAACTATCGCACTGATGGCAGCTTGCCATTTCGGCAGTGTTCTAATCTCTGCTTGTTAATGAGTAGCATGTGCTAATTGTTGTCATCCTTACCACCAAGCAGTCCTTGCCTCACAAACATATTTTACCTGCACAGAGGTGGAGCCTTACACTTTGTCACCTCTGACCAAGTTGGGAGGGAGTGTTGGAGGTGCTGGTGCCTTGTGACAAGACAGAGTCCTCACAGTGCAGGAGAGCATCAGATCAGCAAGTGGGTGCCTTCATTCTATGTGGACTTGCCCCTGGGTTTTTCAGTCAAGCCTAAGTTCTCTAAAGTCTCAGAAGAGGGAAAATATGAACACTTTCATATGACTACCCAGAACAGTTTGAACAAACCATGCGCTCTGAGGACAACTAAGGCAAAATCAATGTAGTATAAAATTAGGGAGGAGCTGGTGGTTAGCAGGGATGAAAGGCTGAAAAGTCTAAGTGATTACAAGTGCTTGCCAAAGCCAGGGAGAGAGCAGCTCTAAATCCTAAAATGGAAGTGGGACTGCTCTGGATTTCAAAGGCAAGTTTGACTTTGTGTTCTCTGGATCTGAAAGGCTTGGGGTAGGGGCTGTGTCATCCCCAGGTGGACATTCCTAGGGGGACAGGCATGTGGACTCCCAAGAATGTGATTCCTGGGCAGGCGGGGGTGGGGGGACACTAATAAATTCAACATCTTGACATGTGACACAGGGAGATATCTGAATAAAGAGAAGCATATAGAATAATTATGAATGAAAACATGATTTAATAGAAAAAATTTTACATAAGCACATTCTAAAACAGCCTGGGAATTTTGCCTTTATGTGTCCCCCTACTTGATATAAAAATGGAGGAAAGTTATTTTTCTGAGATCCTAGAAACAAAAATGTCAGATTATGCTTCCCTTTTGGAAAATGCATTCAATAAATTTTCTTTACTTGGCAATTCTCTTTACCTGGCACCTTTAGGGCAAAGCACTTCCCTGCACTAAAATGTGACGAACAACAAGAGCTGCTCTCTACTTTCTCTCTGACTGGATATAAATTTTTCCTGCTGATACAGAAAGAGTCTCCATTTAAAGTAGCAATTCTCCTTGGCAGAGTGCTGGCAGCCACAAGACAGCATATATGCAAAAGACATATTTATTTCAGGGGGCCAAAGCAGGCACCTTGTGGCTCAGCATAAGCCTGCCTTTTAGCTTCCAGCCCACAAGCTTCCTCAGTGCACCTGAGCTATGCTTCTGTGGTTTCCAAAAAGTAAAATTTTAATTGAGTGGGATGTCTATGATTTTAAGAGAATGACACGGGACCCCCTAATAAGGTGCCACTGCTAATGTGCATTAGTATTTGAAGAGCAAACTCCGGTCTTTGTGGCCTCAGGAGACCAATGGGAACGAGATACAAACAATGTGGTAAGCAGTTTTGAATCTGTTCCACCTGTAGTTGCTATTCTAATTGCAGGAACCATTCCGGTAATGTATTAGGTTTTATAAATGCCCAAAGTGACATTATAAGAAATTTTGCTGAATCCTCCTGAACTCACAAGGCTGAGACTTCTTTTATTTTACCAGTCGTTAGTTGTTCTAATATTCCACTGAGAGCTTCCAGGTACATTTTGACAACTGTATACTATGAGGTCTCTTGTACCATTATTTTCATGTGTGCTAAATTGTGGGCAGCGTGAACTGTACCTTACCAATTTTGACTCTCAAGGATTAGAATGTAACAGATATTAACATCCCACTAATTACTCGAGTAGGAAAACTGGACTTTAGGTCATGGGTGTTAATATAATTATTTTTCAGATTATCGAGTTATGTTTTACTAGTTATAATAAGGTGTAATTATTTACTTACTTTTTTCCAGAAACATAATTCTATGGAAATAAGCATTGTCCTTGCTTTAGCACTTTGACCTTTATTAATTCTGTTCAAAAATATACATATGCACATAGACATATATAGTAGGTGGAATATTTTATACAAAATAAATCAAATGAAAGATAAAATATTTATGGCCTTGTAAAGGGGCATAATGAAAGTTTTCAAGTAAGTTTTTTTTTTACTATACTATAGACATTTTTGTTTTCTATTATAATTTGTTTTTAAAATATATTTTTATTAATGCCTATTAATTTTACAAAATACTGGGTTTCAATCCATATAATCTATTTTGATCATATCCATCCTCCCTGTCAACCTCCCTTACACACCCCTTTCCCTTGTTCTGTTCCTCTTGTTTAGTAGCAGTCTCTCTTCTGCATTCATGTCATCTTTTAGATTCTACATGTTAGGTAAAATATACAACACTTACCTTTCCGTATCTGGCTTATTTTGCTTAACATGATGACCTCCAGTTCCATCCGTTTTCCAGAAAAGATGTAATTCAGTTCATCTTTATGGCTGAATAATACTCCATTGTTTATGTACCACATTTTCTTTATCCACTCATCTGTGGGTGGGCACCTTGGTTGTTCCCATACCTTGATTGTTATGAACTGTCCCACAATAATCATGAGTATGCAGGTGTCACTATCACTTAAATTCCTTAGGGTATATATAAAGGAGTAATGTTGCTAAATCAAACAATCTGTATTTTTAGTTTTGGGGGAATTTTTATACCAATTTTCATAGGCACTTATTAACTTACATTTCCACCAACAGTGTAGAAGGGTTCTTTTTTTCCTACATCCCTGCCAGAAAAAAAAATTTTTTTTTTGTATTCTTGTTGATAACTACTGTGAAATGGAATCTCAGTGTGGGTTTGATTTGTATTTCCCTAATGCCTAGATATGGAAAAATCTTAATCTACTTATTGGCCATTTGTAGTCTTTCTTTTGATAAGTGTCTGTTCAATTTATTGCCCATTTATGGATCAGGCTGTTTGATTTTTTGGTGTTTTTTCATTCCTTACATATTCTAGATATTGATCCTCTGTTGGAAGAGTAGTTGGCAAAGATTTTTCTCCCATTCTGTGGGCTGGCTCTTCACTCTGTTGTTTTCCTTGCTGTGCAGAAACTTTTCAATTTGATGTGGTCCAATTTGTGGATTCTTGCTATTACTTCCTCTACTACTGGAGTCCTTCTTGCTATTATTTCCTCTACTACTGGAGTCCTATTTGGGAAGTCTTTGCCTGTGCCTATGACTTCAAGTGTTTCCCCTACATTTTCTTTTAGCAGTTTCAATGTTTCAGGTCTCATGCCTAGGCCTTTGCTGAATTTTGAACTGATTTTTATGTAGAGAGATACCAGCCTTGTCTCAGTCTTCTACAAATGAATATCCAGTTTTCTCAGCACCATTTGTTAAAGAGGCTGTGTTTCCTTCAATGTATATTTTTCACTTCTTTGTTAAGAATCAGATGGTTGTAGTTGTGTGAGTTTGTTTCTATATCTTCTATTCTATTCCACTGGTGTATGTGTTTAATTTTGTGCCAGTACCATGCTGCTTTTGTTACCACTGCTTTGTAATATAACTTGAAATCAAGTATTGTGATACCTCCAGTCTTCTTGTTTTTGGTTAGGATCCCTTTGGTTTTTGGGGGGGTCTTTTTGCTTCTATATAAATCTTAGAATTATTTTTTCTAGTTTTGTGGGGAATGTCCTTGGAATTGTGGGGACTGCACTGAATCTGTAGATCACTTTTGGTAATGTGGCCATTTAACCATATTAATATTGCCAATCACTGAGCATGGAGGCACCATTCATCTTCTAGTTTCTTTAACTTCTTCCATCAGTGCTCTGTAATTTTAATTTTAGTCTTTCACCTCCTTCGTTAGGTTGATATTTAGATTTTTTTAAAGCTATTGTCAATTGAATTGTTTTCCTGATTTCTTTCTCAGCTAGTTCATTATTAATGTATAAAAAAGCTATTTGTTTTTTAAGTGTTGACTTTGTATCCTGTACAATTAATTTCTTAGTTAAATGTTAAGGCTAAAACAAAATTTTAGGGAATGAAAGTGTGCATTATGGTTTTCAAATAAACCTCTTCTAAAATCTATATATCTGTTGTAATTTTATTCTTAAATATAGATCGCTAATTCAAGGTTCAATGTATATGTAAAATTTTACTTGGAAAGAACTTTTAGAATATCATAGTCTGTTTTGATCAAGTGAAGTTTTTATTTTGTTGACTTGACAAAATATACTAAAGTTTTTGCTAGATCTCCAAACCTGTTGGATGCTTAGCACTATGGTATATGCAAATACTTGTATATTAACTCAACAAACCTCATAGAGTCAGCTCCTAGGGATAAATATATTTAATTCCAAAGGTTGTTTGGCAAATTGCTTTATAATTTGTGATTAATTTTTTCATAGAAACATTACTTAAATAACAATTTGGTTCCAAAGCAAACTCATAAGAAACAAATTTATCACTATTTAGCTGAGCTAAAATCCAAACTGCCTTGGCCTGTCCTTTTCTTCCAGGAATCAGAAAACCATAAAGTACAAGGTGAGTAAAGAATGGGAGGAGTAGATAAGGGATCAGTAAAAGGAAGACTGTAGAAGCCCATTTTCCTTTTTCCCTGTTCAGAGCTTGAGTTCTACCCTGCTATAGGGACATGACCCTAGACTCAAGCCTAGACCCAAACATCTTTGGTCCAACAGTGCTCCAAACTGCCTATAGATCCTGATCCGGGTGTGAACAAATTTATAGTTTCTAGTACTTCAAAATCAACTACCTCTCATCTGTCCTCCTAGCCCTACTAACATATTCCAACTGATTTAACCTGATGTTGTAAGAAATGAGAAGCAAACACAAGTAGAAAAGCAATGAGGAAGCCACATTTCCAGATAGGCTCTTCCACTTTGTTTTTGAATTAAAAAGTTCAGTAAATTAGTTCATTGAAGAGTAAGGTTTGTGCCAATAATGTTTGGACAATTGAATGCTAATGTCTGGTGTCCTGAATAACTAACTTAAAGATAGTAATACGTAATGTATTAACCATTGTTACCCTCCTATTATGTTGTTTTGAAAATTTGTTCTTCTTTTGATTTGTTTTGTTTTTTTCTTCTCTTTAAAAAAAAAAAAAAAAAAAAAAAGTTCAGTAATTGAGCATGCTATATAACGTGCAGATCTAACTCACGCAGAACTCTGGGTTACAGCAGTAATACTGGCACCACCATCACCACCACAACACACAGTCCTGTAGAAGAAGTCTAACTGTGAGGAGGAACAGCAAATAGTTAATGAGTGGGGCTGTGACAGGCAGCAAGGTGTACTGATGCTTGGGGGATTAGGATCACAGAGGACCCTGCTGAGTATTTCCACTATGTTTGGCCTCTTGCCTGAGGTCCTCAATAATAAGCTCCCTGTATATGCAGAACAGACTTCCATCTTGAAAAGGCAAGTATACATAAGGAGTATGAATCTATGATTGCAGCTTATTAAAAAAGGAAGATTTTAAAATTACATTTAATATAGAATGCCTCAAAAATATAGAAGAAAAAATATTTTTAAGGAGCCAGAAAAATCTCAGTCTGGTGTCAAGAGAATAATAAGAAGAAATTCCTAGACTACAGCGTTCGTGTGTGGGGGGGTTAGGGTACTATATTGGGAGCTACTTTCATGGGTAGTAACTAGATATGTCTATAAAGATGGTAACAACCCCCCTCTTCTTCATCATAGAATAGGAAAAACTTCCAGAACAGTTACATTGAAAGAGTTTTAACATATTCTCCTGCAAGCATATGTTAAGAAAAGGAATTGTTGGCCTCCAATCAAGTTCATAGGTTCATATTTAGACCTTATGAGACAAAAGGGAATGAAATGTTTTCCTGGGATATAAATGTAAAAATCTGTGAAAAGATGACACACTTCTGGCATCACATGTGACAATCACTGGTGTCTCTAGGAGACATGGTTACTTCACTTACAGCAGTGATGGTGAGCCTTTTAGACAGGAGTGCCCAAATTGCAACCCAAAACCCAGTTATTTATTGCAAAGTGCCAATACTGAAATTAAACCTGAATAGTGAGGTTTTAGTTTAGAAACTACACCTCACACATTAACATATTTTGCCTTAAAAGGAAGATAACACATGTGCCACAGGTTCGCTTCCACTGACCTAGGGGCATGAAGGCACACACAGGAAGTGGCAGGGAAGGAGCACACAGGCGCTCGAGGCATCTGTCTCCAGGTTTGGTTGAGATGCAAGGAGGCTTTGGGACCTAACTAGGTGTTGTGAAAGAGGACATGATTTTTTTGAACTCTGCCTCTGATAGTAGAATCTTCTGCCCAGGGCAAAGTGATTCTTTAAATATTAAGGAAAATTTGTATGTCAAAAAAAAAAAAATTCCCAAACCAAGAAAACTGTACTTAAACATGAAGCCAAAAGGGCAAACAACTACATCAAGCTTTCCAATCTGATACCGGGTTGTATCATGAGGAATAATTTAGAGACAAACAATGCATTTGCCCTATATGTTCATATACAACAATTAACAGGCTACACTACAATGAATATGTAATTCCTTTTTGACCAAGGAGTAAGGTTTGGTTGGTGAGCTAAAATTGATGAGAAATTTGAAAAGAAGTAACATGCTATTTTAGAGTTGGTTATGTTCACAGAAAAATAATTCTGGACATAGGCATTTATCCTAGAATTTAGGAAAGCAGGCATCAAAACAGAGAAATTGTAGAGATAATCCCACGACTAAATTGTTTTAAAGTAAAAATAAGCCTATTTTTACAATTCTGACAAAATAATCACAGATTATTCAGTTATATACAAAAAATAGTATAACATAAAAGGAACATCCTTCTTCCCTTTTTAAAGCTATTGAATGTAGAATGTAAAGGGTCATATACCCCCAATGGAAGTCTGAAAACGTGGTGATGAGCCAACATAAAAAAGTGCTGTAAGAATATTGTCAGCAAGGTTAAAGCTTGACTATAGGCTGAAAAACTGCCAAGGACAACAGAATGCTATTTTAAACTTTGTTTGTAAAGAAGAACAAAGGGATAGGTACATTGATTGGGGCATACAGCAAAACATTAACAGATGTCACAGAAAAAAACAGAACTATTCAACTCCTATTTTGATTCTATGGTCTCTATCAAGAAGAATGATCTTCAAACTGGAGAGGGCAGAGCAGAGTTAAGAGGGAACTGAAGCCCAAGATAAGTCAAGACATACTAAGATATCGCCTAGTTTCTTTAAATAAGCTCAAGGCTCCAAGCCAGACAAATTATTTCCCAGGTTACCGAATGAACCTACAATGTGATTCAGATGTGACTGCAGAAAACCTCCCAGTAATTTTTGGAATCATACTGAAATTATGGTGTATAAAAGGAAAAACTTTTAATTTGCAAAACCAGAAAACTACCCAAAAATATCCCTAGCAAAATCCTAGAACCAATTATCACATGCATGAATTGTTTCTGTTGAGAAAGAAGTAGCAATCACCTTAAGCTAGCCAGGGTTGACTTGAGACCTGCCACACCAGTCTCTCCCTCCCTCCTTCCTAACCTTACACTCCTTCCTTTCCTTTTTTGTTTTGGTTTTGTTTATTTGGTTTGGTTGCTCTTGCTGGTGGTTGTTTCTCCCTTTCTGTTTCCTAGGTTGACCAGCCAAGCAGTTTAGATGAGTGACTCTCAGCTTCAGTACATTTAATACATTATTGCATAACATTATTAAATTGGAGAAAATTAAAATGCCTGTGTAATTAGAGAATCAAAACTGGTTGAATAAATGTTCCCAAAGAACGTTTGTTAATTAATTGGGGGCAATCTGGAGCGTTCTCTAGTGATATGTGCCCTTTGGACTTCATTTTACCCTTTCGTTCTTTCCTTTGTTCTTTCTCTTCTTCTGCAAAGCTTTACTTTAAGACTTGCTGTAGTCCATGAAAATACATGCTTATGTGTTTGTCTCAATTAGACTTCACAAATGAACTGGTGCTGACTCTGTATGAGTCAGATCTAATACTTCCTTTAAGTAGCTCATAGTTTAATAGAGGAAGCAGAGTAAGTGACAGAGTAGGTCGACAGGTCAACAAATACAATACAGTGTGATACAGAAAGAATGATAAAAACATCTCTTGTGTCTCAACCTTTTGCAGGCACTATACCAAAAACTTTATATATTTCACCCCTCAGAAAAATATGAGACAGCTTTGGTTTTCCCAATAGTATTGGTGAAAAAGACATGGCTCAGAGAGATCCGTTAAGAGGTAGATCAAACTTTACATAGACATGGAACCAAATTCAAAGGCAGGTCCATTGGGTTCCAAAGCCAATGCAATATTATGCCTAACTGCAAACATGAGTCAAGACAAAATAGAGCAGTATTCAACACTGATTGTAGTGCCCTGAGTGTTCTGGAGATGGAATGCTATCTCAAAATCACTTCCCAGAACCTAGCTTGAGAGACATAGATGTCTACTGCTGTAGTTTGGTACTTAAATGTCCCAACAAAGCCTGCACATTGAAAGGTTGGTTCCTGGCATGCAGTCCTATTGGGAGGTAGTGGAAACTTTACTATGTAGGATCTAGTTGTAGGAAGTTAGCTCCTTCATCTTTTCTTCTGTCTTTTCTTCTCAATCTCCATGAGGTGAGCAGTCTCCTCCACCATACCTACCTGCCATGATGTATTGTGCTGCCACAGGCCCAAAGACAATGAGACCAAGTGAACACAGACTTAAACTTCTGAAACCATGAGCCAAAATAAACCTTTCCCCTTGGAAGTTGATTATCTCAGGTATTTTGTCACAGTGATGGAGAGCTGATTAAAACAACTAGTTTCTGAAGTTGCCAGGGTGTTAATGAAGAAGTTTAATTCAGAGAGAATGACATACACAAAATCAAGGAGGCTTGTGGGGAGGGCTTGTGTATGGCAGCACTTTAGGTACATGTGGAGGACTTGGGGGATCAGTTTATTACAAAATAGAAAAGCAAAGAGAGGTGATATTAGCAGACTTACCTTCTCTCTCTGTCTCTCTTTGTCTGTCTCACTCTCTCAATTTCATCTAGTAATACATACAGAGTAGATATTTTATGAAGAATATTTATTGTAAACGTAGTATAGGAAGTTTTAGTGTAAATTCCACTGATACTTTATTTTTCACATCTTATTATAAGACTTATTCCAAACTTTCAACGTGCTCTTTTTAATTCAATTTTTCCCATATACAGTCAACAGATGTGCTTCATTTTATGCTTAAAATGAGTTCTTATACATTTGTGTGATTTTTTTCAGTAAATGAAATATTACATTAAAGAGAGTAAGCAAATTCTTTTTTAAAAGAACCTTAAGCCAAATTGCTTTATAAAGCAAATAATGACCCTATAACCAATCTTCGCTAAATCTAGATTTCCATATATCAGATTTGACTAAAAAAGATGCATCTATACTTTATTTTTACATCTGTCTGTGAGCTGTACTACAACATAATAGTGTGCCAATTTGAAATGACATAATTTTTGTACTTTTTCAGTTCTCTCAATGCAATCTTAGAAAATATATTATTTTCCATATCATTCTCATTCATGCTTCCTTTACCTTAATGGAAATTTAGAGTTGCTGCTCTCCTTATCCCCTAATTTGGGAGGGTTGGCAGTAAGCTACAAAGTCAGATATTCATCCTGTATGCAGCAATATCAATGTGCCACATTTGTGTGAAGTTCTTGGTATGCACTTTCAAATTTAATTTTTACAATAAACTTCTGAGACATGAACAACTGCCTGACTATTTTACAAATTAGGAAACTGAGGCTCAGAAAAATTTTACTTCTGTAGCTTACAAGCCGTGCTCCAAACATATCAGCTAACTTAATTTTTCTCCAACATTATTGAGGTATAATTGACACATAAAATAGTACATATTTAAGTTGTTCAGTGTAATAGTTGACATATGTACACAATGTGAAATGACTACCACACTGAGGCCAGTTAGCACATCGTGTGTGTGTGTGTGTGTGGTGATAGCATTTAATTTAGCAAATTTTAAGTATACAATACAGTATTACTAACTATAGTCACCCTGGTATACATTAGTTTTCTAGAACTTATCATTTTATGTAACTGAAACTTTGTACTCTTGACACACATCTCCACATTTCTCCTACCTCAGCCTCAGGAAAGCAGTATTCTACTCTTTGCTTCTAACAGTTCAATGTTCTAGATTATGGAATCATGTAATTTTGTCTTTCTGTGCTTGGCTTATTTCATTTAACATAATGTCCTCCAGATCCATCTATATTGTTGTAAATGACAAAATATCCTTTCTAAGTCTGAATAATATTCTACTCTTCATTTAAATATACACGTCACATTTTCTTTATTCATCTATGGATTGTTGAGTTTTCTCACATTTTGGATTTGTAAGTAATGTTACAATAAATACAGGAATTCAAATATCTCTTAGAGATACTGATTTCATTTTGGATATAAACTCAGAAACGAGACTACTAGATCATAGTGTAGTTCAAATTTTAATTTTAATCTTTGAGGAATTTCTTTACTGTTCCTGAGGGTCACCAACAGCTTGCAAGTGTTCCCTTTTTTCTACTTCCTGTCAACAACTATTATATTTTGTGTTTGGGTAATAGATATTTTCATAGGTATGAGATGATTTGTGGTATTAATTTGCATTTCCTGGATGTCTAATGGTAAGAATTTTTTCACATTTTTCAAATGACCTACAGGCCAGTTGTACTTCTTCTTTAGAGAAATGTCTAATTAGACGCTTAGCTTATTTTTAAGAGGGTTATTGTTATTATGGTTATTGAGTTGAGTTCCTTATATATCCTGTCCATTAATCCCTTATCAGATATATAGATTTCAAATATATTTCCTATTCTGTGGGTTGTTTTTTCACTCTGATGATTACTTTCTGTGCTGTGCAGAAGATTTTAATTTGATACAATTACACTGTCTAGTTTTGTTTTTGTTGCTTTCAGAGTCCCATTTAAAAAGCCATTGCACAGAACAATGTCAAAAACTTTGTTCCCATGTTTTCTTTCAGGGGTTGTAAAGCTGTAGGTCTCATATTTAAGTCTTTCAACCATATTGAAAGACATAATATGATTTTAAGTGTGTGTGGTGTTTGCTAAATATCTGCTTTCATTCTATTGCATGTGGATATCCAGTTTTTCTAACAATATTAAGGAGACTGCCATTTCTCCATTGTGTGTTTTTATCAAGTCAGCCTGATCTACACAGTAACTACTATTGTGTATTTTTTTATTATTGGACTAATGAAGATTAAGAAAAAATTTCTCACAAGAGGATACAAAGGTTTGGTTGAATGTCAGTGGGGAAAACTGCATTTTCCAGAATACAAAGAGATTCTAATAATTTCTTTGCCATCGTGATAGTTACTTGCTTATTTTGGACCTTGGATTTCTCATCTGTGAAACATAATGACTAAGGTCTCCTCTGACAAATATATTAAAGTTTTGCTATTGTACTAAGACGAGACATCACCCATATTGTGTATTAGTCAGAATTTTGTCACTGCTGCACATTACCCAGTACACACAAATAAAGAGAAGTTTATTTGGCTCATGGTTTCAGAAGATTCAGTTCATGGTCAGCTGGCTCCAAGGCAAGAACATCATGGTGTAGGCAGGTAGTCAGACATGAGTAGTGGGGTATGATCTAGGATGTTTGAGTCAGCACAGGTTATACTTTCTGATAACAGGAAGTGGAGGGTGGGGCCAGGGTGTGAAATGAACTCAACCAATTGAAAAAAGACCCTAGGTGGAGAGGTGACCACAAACAAATAACAAAGAAGAACTATGGATGTGCCCTTACTTCCCCAGGTGTCCTTGGATTGACCTACCCTCATTAGCGTATGCTTAAGGCTTCATCCATACGCACTGAATCTCATGCATCATATTAATTACTGGTGAATGATGGGAAAACACATGTACAATTCAAAATTAAAAGTAGGGCAAGGGTAAACCATGAATATGCGGAAGTGGGGCATTAACTACCCTAAAACAGGAAGTGTGATAAAATGAAAGAAACTGGAACAAAGGAACTTGTTATTCACATTCTGGTGATGGCCCAGCTTGTCTGTTAGCTATATATTACTTTTCAATAAATCCTTTCACTTTGAAACCACTTTTTTGCTTGTATGTGGTTTCTCACTGTGAAGTGGTCTGGGCAAATTCTTCTCCTTGAAGAATTGTCACCAAGAACCAGGAAAATCCAGGTGACAATTATAGAAGGGCTTGGTGGAACAAAGTTTCTTGGTTTATGGTGGGTGGGAAGCTGAGCAGCAGAATTGTGCAAGAAAGGAACAGGCAGAGGACCAGATATAGAGCCCAAGGTCACGCAGCCTTGACCTACCCAGATACATGCCTAAGTGTGGCAGCTCCCAGGGTGATCAAGTTGACACAATCAAGCTTAACTGAATCCCTTTTTTAATTTTTTAATATTGTCTTACTAGGAAGTAAAGTTCCTATTAACAGCATGTACTTCATAAGAATGCCCTCTTCACCGCTAACTAAAACAATTTTAAAGGAGATAAAGGAAAGAAAAGCTAATTCTGCCTTTGTAATTGCTATGGATCAGGCTACTAACCTCAGGCAGCTTTGTTCTAAAACCAAAGATCTTTTATTGGTGAAAAAAAAAAAAAAAAAAAAGCAATACAGCTAGCATCTAAGATCTAAGAGGGAAAATTCAGATCTTTACTGATTTGCCCAGACCACCGGTTTTAGGAAAGCATGAGTTTCAGAGATGAAAGTCATGAGCTCACTCCTCTCCAGGAACTATGCTAGAGCCAACATATACTTTGTATCCAGCTCTGTAGCACATCGGCCTTCCCAACTTTGCCATTCATTGAAGAGAAGGAAATGAAGTTTAGGATTACCTCTCTTTCCCTTCTTTACTGTTATGATCAAGGTGACTTATAAACAGCTGCAGTAAAAATGTTTTTTGTCATAGGTGTCTTCTCAACAATATCACTAAAAAAGCAGAGGGGCTAAGGGATACATGGCATTCACAGATTTTGCCCCTGAAGCCACAAAATGCACATGAGCAATTTCTTCATTTGACCTAAATGAATGGTCATCACAAAAACAAATGTAACTTTGGTATCCCTGATTTGGCTGAGACAGCTTAAGGGCGAAAACTTAATAGACTTTTCTGACCGATTAAGATCTTCATGCGAGTTGCATCATCCTGTCAGAGCTGATAGCCACGTCCAAACGATGGGCACACAGCGGCCCTTGATCCATGACCTTAGCAGACAAAATAACAGGATACAGAATATCATAAGACTCTCAAGGAAAGAACTTTAAAGACAGTGTTCACTTTTTTTTTTTTTTATGTGGGTTCCGGGAGTTGAACTCAGGACCTCGTGCTTGCCAGGCAGGCGCTTATGCCGCTGAGCCATCTCACCAGCCCAGACAGCATTCACTTTGCTTTGTGGTGTTTTACAGAAGACAATTAAACATTAAGAATAAGTTGGCACTTAAATAAAATGCCTAAAAGTAAAAGCAGATTTTTATATTCCAAAGGCCAAGAAAAGCTGTGCCAAAGAAGGGATTAACTATTATCAAATGATATTATGACCAGATTAATGATGTTTCACATTCACTCTATTTATAAAAGAAAGAGAGGGGGGAAAAGAATAGGAATCTAAGGAGCATATAAGTGATTTCTATCAATCTTAAAAGCTAAAAGAAAACATTTTTAAGAAGATGATGGTTATAATAATATATTTATTTATAAATCCTTAATTTTTCCCCCCTAAAAACGGTGCTACAATTTAGGTAAGCTGCTGTTAACACAGTTTGTTAACATGAGGAAAGCGTATGTGTGTTTGTGTGTGTGCACATGTGTGCAAACGTGCGTGTGTGTGTGGTTCACTGTGTGACAGAAAAAGCAAGAGACAGCAAGTGTGAGAAAGGAGTCTCATATCAATGCTTTATATTCTGCCAAATGTTTGAAGCCATTCTTATTTTAGACAATTGTTTTTGTAATAGATATACTAAAGGTGATCATTTTATTTTATTGCTAGCCATTGCTGACTGAAATATTGTTCCAGATGAAAGTAATTACTATGACTATATTACTTTTCTAACCTGTTCTGTGTTGGATCCCAAATTCTTATAGTATGAAATTCTGTTACCGTATTTTAAAAACATTACATACTGCTATGCTCTGACCTTACTTATATAAAGAAATGCAATGGTCGTGCTGTTTCTTTTTAATTCTCCCTGAATTCTTTATTTTTAATGTGTATATCTTTACATCTATATAGTTTGCAGGAACACTCTAAACTCGTGTGACAATATCGAGATAAGAAACTTTGAACAATGCAATAACTAACCTGAGTATTATAAGCAAGGAAATGGAGCAAATCATTTTGGGCTAAAACTAATAAAAACAATCTATATCATATCTAAGAAAGGAAGAAAATATGGCAGAAGAAAATGTGAAGTGAGGGTAGTTGATTTCCGAAGCTGAAAAGAGAAAGGAGACCTTGTACCCTTGATTTTCCTTCATAATTAAAATTCTCTCATCCTCCCCTGACACCTTGATCTTACCTGTGATGGTCCTACCTGTGTCCATGAGTTTTCCTTGGGAAAGTCACCCAGCTCTCCACAGGTACTGATCCAGAAGTAGGTGGATCAGTACCTGTGGAGACAACACATTTAAGCAGCACTGTTCCAAGAACAGCCATGTTTTCAGTTGCACACATTGGACACTGTGCTCCTTATTTGAATGTTCATCAAAACCTGTATGAGACAAGCTCTCACTACTCAAGAGACAGACAGAACTTGCCACAACATTTGTGGGGTGTAATCCCACCTGAGAGTCACAATATGTTCTGATATTTTTTAATTCATTTCCTTTTTAGTTTTATTTAATTGAAAGCATAGACCAGGTTTCCAGGGTCAAATTCCTGAGAAAGATTGGCTTGTTGGAGTATTGCCAATGTTACTGCTAAGAATTCTAAGAGTTGTATTTGCTACTGGGAAAAAGGAAAATCTGAATCCACAAAAAAACTAATAGTTCAGTTCAGTCATTCTAAAAGTCCCCAGTACTCTCAGGGTGTGCACCACACCCCTGAAGTCTGACCGTGCTGGTAACTGGTGGAGAGTAGAAATCTCTGAACCCCTGATGTTATGAGAAATGATGTTTAGTAGGTGATTCTCTCATAAGATACCCACATTTTATAAAATCTGCTTGATTCTACACCAAAATCATATGAAACTAATAACTTCACAATTGATTCAGTCTGCAGAAATTAAGACACTAATTCACCTGAAGCAAACTAAAATTTCCACAAAATGTGGTCACTGATAGTTGTAACTTCAGCTGGTTTCAGAACGCCTCACAGCCACAATCAGAAATGTGTGCTTACTTCTGTTCCTATGAGGGACTGAGGTTGGAGGCTTGGTGGAGAAGCCCAGTAGAGTCATTAACAAGGAGACTTTTGAAGCTGTGGGAGTGGATGAACTCTATGAAGGGCGTGAAGCCGGGGGAGCCACATCTGGGGCTAAGTGCACGGCATGTTCTCTCCAGGCAGAAAGGAGAATGAGGTGGGGGGTGAAACAGAGGTGGAAGACTGATCAGCACATTGTGTGTGTCACAGAGGTCGAGGGTCAATCTAAGGGTGTAGTCTGCTGGCCAAGTGCTGCAGACAGGTCAAAGGCATGCCTTCAGGAACTGATCACTGGCCACTGGGGACTAATACAAGGTCCCTTTCAGTAACATAACAAGGACAGATTCATGATTTCAAGAGATCAAGGAATGGATATGAAAAAAGTGAATGTGGGAGTCCAGAAGGGGCTACATCCATTGTCTGTGTGAGATGTTGTCAAGTGACAACAAAAGTTGAGGATGCCCAGCTGATCCAGTAGGGCCAAGCAAGTTGCATAATTCAAAGTGCAAATTATTTGCATAGGAAAACATTAAAAATCTGTTTTTAGCCAGTATGGGGATAATTGAAAGTGAAAATAGATGCATAGCTAAGCATGAAGTATTTTTACTTGTACATCATAAAATATTATGACATGCATATGATGGGAAAATTCAGTGAAACAGGCATTATTATGAATAACATTCTTAGCAGGTACATTTGAAGTTTACTAGTTCTTTCGTGTATCATTCAGAAGTCCTACAATGTAGATCCTATTGTTATTCCTATAATACTGCTTAGGGTAACTCATATGGCCTGGCGTACAATTAATTAGTGGTGAAGATGGGACACGTGTCTTCTGATGCTTACCCATCCTCCAACCCCATTTTACTTCCATATCAAATTAATTCTTCAATATAAAAGTGCCTGAGGGGGCTGGGTCTATAGCTCAGAGGCACAGTGCCTGCCTGGCAAGCGCGAGGTCCTGAGTTTGATTCCCGGTACCCACAAAAAAAAAAAAAAAAAAAAGTGCCTGAAACTTACAGAACTTGGAACAAGATTTGGAATAAAAACACACTTTTTAGAAATATAAATGGATCTTTCAGTGTATTATGTCCTACATAGCTTTATCTGAAGGATGTTAAAGGGCCACCAGCAAACTCAGGATTACCCTACTTTATTCTAGTGATTCCAACTACAAAAATCATCTCATGTATCCAACCCCAATATCTGCCAGAAGGTAGGCATATCTACTGCTCACCCCAGCATTGCTTTCCTGTGGAACATTCATAAAGATAATTCCTTTTCAAAGATATGGGTCTCCCCTAAATATCTTAAGACTGACATGCACACTGCAGGTCTGCCAGAATAATCATATCAAATTTTTGTGCCAAAAAATCTAAAGTAGATTTTTATAAAAGACAATTAACTAAGCTAATATAGTAATAAGTGGAATACACAATAAGAAGATGTACTAAAATATCTGCTTTGTGTAATGCAGAACTGGTGTTTCAGGAGATTAACAATTATGATCGTCAGTCCTCTTCTGATTCTATAATACTCCACACAATCTTTTTTAAATTACTTTATTAACCTTTCCTCCTAGCACAGAAGTGCCCGATTATAGATAATATTTCAAAATCATCTGAGGTGTAAGTGTGTTTGATTTGCTCGGTAATTATTTGTCTACTTTATTACATTGGCCAAGCACACAAGCTCCTTGACCAGCTTTATTTCAAGTCCAGTTAAGAACAGGGTCATATCATTTTGTGGATCACTCCCTTTGGGCCTCAACGTACATGTAATTTTCATACTGGAGAAGGAGATGGTGCATGGAAACAGTACATTTTAAACATGGAGAACTCATTTGCTGCCCTGTCGTTAAAGGTTTAAGGCCCTGGGCTTAATGGAAAGAATGTTGTTCACAAGTGAGAGGAAGGTGTTTATTCCCTGCATGACTGGGACACAGGGCATTTAAGTCTGAGCATGCAAATGTCCTTTGATGAAGTCTAAAAGCATATCACTCATTCCTCTCTAGTGGCCTTACCCAGTGTCTTTATAATCTGTCCCTTGTCATTCATACCACCCAGGACAACACTCCTGTTTTGATCTGAATCATGAATGCATTTCAGGCAGAAAGAGATGGGGAGGGGACACCGTGAGGCAGAATACAAACCTTGTTCTTTTAACAGGGATCTGGGGAAAAGAAAGAACCACTGAAAAATCACACTAGGTTTTGCAAAGGGAAAGTTTGCCTGTTCCAGCTTTACAACTTAGAGGCAAAGGAAACTGATACTTATTCTGTAAAGACAAAAAAAAAAAAAAGTATTAAGATGAAACAGGGCATGGGGCTTACTGTGAAAGGCCACCACCAGGATAAAAAGCACAAAGCCAGAAGACTCTGTTTATTGTCCACAATCAACAAATCCTGAAGTATCCATATGTAGCAGGATTCCAGGGGCTCTGTTAGTAATACAGGATATGGCTGGTCAGCTCAGTCACCCATGGAATTACAGTGTAGGGTATGGATGCCAGTATTTTAGACCCAAACCAAGCATAAAAAACACAAAGTAAAATTCAGTGTCAGCACAAAGTTGACAGCGAATGATTATAACAGCTTCGAAGCTTGAAAAAGAGTGTAAATAACTAGGATCCCCTGCGGGCTCACTCAGGCTGCATACATAACAACTGTGATGGACAGTCTCCGTGGTAAAGTCAGATCCAGGCACTGGAAAGATGCAAAAATTCTACTAGCAAAGAGCCTTAACTGTCACCTTCCTTACTAAATCAGCTACTTTCATATAGGGAGAGAAACAGGGCCACAGGGCCACCTTTTGAAGGCCAATTGCCCTTTGCCTGGAGGCGGGAATGGTAATTATCAGCTCTTTGTGGTTATCAAGGTGCTGCGACCCCACCAGCTTTTGCACTTGGCGAACACTCCTCTCTCTGATCTTTGGTCCTTGGTGCTTTTAGTTCACAAAAGATTGTTATCCAACATGACTCTGCTTATTTATAAAACGTAAAAATAAAGAAAAAAGCCCCACCTAATTAAAAAAAAAAAAAAAACTGTTTCTTCATCCCCAAAAGAACTGTTCACTTAGAGGAGTGCTTTGAACGAAAATTAATTTCTTTTTCTTTGTGTATGTGCATACATACCAATGTGCACAGGCCATACCAGTATCCCATAAAGAATAGTTTTCAAGTACTGAAAGTCCGTCATAGATACGACCTCCTGCCTGGTGCGACAGACATCAGCTTGGAGAGGACAGGGTTTCATCAGTAATTGTACTTGCAAACTCAAAGGAGAAATGAAGGCAGTGATGTCTTCTGCAAACACCTAACACTCCACAAGTTTGTAATTCATTTACAAGAAAATTAATCAATTAGCAAATGATCCCTTTCCCCTTTGTTATTTATTCTGCACAAGAATTGCATCTCCAAATGAAATAGCAGACCACTTATATTGAAACTTTGCCCTTCAAACACATTGGTCTTATTTATCTGAATAGAGCAGATGCTTTGCAGTGCCAGCCCATTGCAACTGGACTGTTTGCTATTAGAACCTGAGTACGATTTAAACTAAACAGAAGAGCATAAATATGACATCCTATGGACATTCATGATGATCAACTGTGCTGTATCATTGCCAGCCATTGCTACTTATTTATACCAGAAAAGAGGGCTCAAATGCACTTGACATTGCTAACAGGGGAACTATAGTTAGTCGAAGGACAGGTGAAGATGGGACTCGCACAGTTATTTGCTGTAGTGTACACTTCTGAGTTCTTAAAATGCAATTAAGTTGCTACAATGTGTATCTTCTATTTACAGGCTCAACAGTGCTCATTTCTTTCAGAACCCCATATTACCTGGCACCTCTCGGGAAAGCACAGATATCAGGTACCTTTTGCTAAGGAATCAGGATACTCACCAGGGCACTCAGATAACCATCACCAAGAGGAGGTCTGATAATGGTGGAAATCCCATTAGATCCGACTCTGATTTGAGATTTGGTCAAGTGAAGACATGACATTGTAATCTCTTTACTTCTAAGGGTCTGGGGTACCTCTTTCATAAAATATGAAAATGAACTATGCCGTTGGTTTTTGGTTCCTTGTACAACTGTTGTATGCTGAATCTTTGCATCCTTCTGTAATGATACAGCTTCCAGGTGGTATAACAGAAAACATCTGCTCTAGCCGGGGCAGGATTCTAAGACTCTTTAGAAGCAAAGAGAAAGGTCCCTAGAATCACACAAACATTTCAGCAGCCAAATGAACATGAAGTCTGTTTTGGTTGCTGTTTTTAAGTCAATAATTATGTATTAAATTACTCCTTGGTGTACAGAACAAAGGCATTTTTGGTCCATTTTTATAGATGAGAAAATGGGTCAGCTATGTAACACTGAACCCCAGGTGTGCTCATGGCAGAAAATCCTGTCATCTATTGCTACCATTAGGGAGTTCTAGGACAGGCTCAGAGCCTTATATGGTCACTTGCCAGGGATTTAATAATAAAAGAACTACAAGTAAAACTTTCTCTCTACTCTCTTGAGAAAGGATTTAAGGACTAAGAGCATTTCAATGTTTGGAAGAACCATTAAACTTAGTAAATGAGAATATTAGAGAAAGATTATTATAAATGAATACACTTAAAGACAAATTTACCCCAAACCTTACTGTTCTATTTATCTTTCTAAAAAAAAGGTCAAATGTGTACAGAAACAATCTCTTGTTAGCCATGCTGAGCAAAGCTGGATTTGTTCACACTCAGGAATAAAAACCACAACAGTGAATCTTGAAGGCATTATTTCTTAGCAAAATTAGCATAACCTGGCACATCAGAGTATTAAAATTTAAAAAAGATTTCAAACTGTCCTACTATCATCAGCAGTCATGTCACAGATTTTTTTTTTATTGTTTCGGCAGTCTAGGTGTAATTGTATCAATATTTTAATGCTTGATGCATATTGCCTGTGATACATTGCTTGCATAAATAAAAAGCACCAATATTCAATTGCCAATGAAATAATCACACACTCTAGACCTTTATTATATCATGCATTATTTAATTACAATCAGAGTTCTTTTGAAGGAAAACAAGATTAAAAAGGTTTTGTTTTATTGGATCTATATATTTGATTTAAACTTTACATATTAGCTTTACATTAAGAATTTATAAGGCATCAGTTCAAATGGTGCTATTATAAGAGTTTATTTCTTTTATAATTAGTACAGTACTCTTAAAGTACTCTGACTACGAGAGATAATATTTCAGTATTTTAATGAGCTTTTTAAGTGTAATTGATGTAACAATCATTGAATTACACATTTCTACCTGAAGAATAATGAAGGAAACATTTTAATGAGAAATTTAATCATTATTAGCAAATGATCTACTAAACTGCCATTTGCTGACATTTAAAAGCTTAATAGCAGAAAACTGTTTTCCTACATCTGCATCAACATCAATGGCGATTACTTTTCTGTTACTCTGATTTCCCAGGTTAAGTTTCTACCACCACTAATTTATTTATAAATTTGAGAAAACTTTCTTTAACCCACAGTTGTCAGCTCCTTCCAGAAAGTGTGGGGCTTGACACTTAGAGGGATAATTTAAATAAATTAGCCCCTTTTCCAGCCTTCAGCAGTTTTCAGCATAAAAGGGCTCTTTCTTGTGAGTATTCACGCTTGCATCAGCTTGATTTTGATGAATGCCCTGCAAATTCCCTGATAGTACCTCAGACAGAGAGATCTTAGACCAATGTCAACAAGGATTTTTAAAGCTCCCTTACTTCAAGCACAAATCAGCATTCAGAGGCTGATAGGCATGTGTAAGAGGAGCCTACTATGCAGCTATGTCAACTCTGGGGTTGGCTTTTACTGACGAATTTAGTGGAACCTCCAAGCCACACAGAGAAACCTTAGAATGGAGATATCGAAGAGAAATCCATACAGTGTGTTTTGAGAGTATAAAAAGAACTCCAAGATAACATTAGGTAAGCAGGATTTATGTAAGCCATTGTAGGTCAGGAGAGTTACAAGGTGAGCTCAGCCTTCTAACTGAAGCATTGGGCAGTGCCACGTTGAAGTCAGCGGCCACACTGGCATAGATATGACACGCGGGCAAGCATTAGCACAGAGGACTTTGCCTGCACTTTCCACTCCCACATATGGCAGCAACCTTCCTTGCTGTTTCCATAAGGACCAGTCATTTCCAGACTCCTTAGCGGGGTGCCAATATTCTCCAGTGTGTGATTCCTATTATATGATTAGTCAGTTCAGAGGACAGAAAAGAGATTAGTTTGAAACACACTATTATGAATCCAATGCAGTGAAATTTTTCATTTTTTTTTTTTTAAGTTAGAGTTTTGATTTGGAGTCATGGTGTGAGTAGGCAGGAGAAAGGAAGGAAAAAGTGCCAGCATGTGACTCATACCAGTTTCTGGACGCTCCCAGAAAGTCTTTTGCATTAGAGAGCTGCTGGGTCTGGCCCAGCTGCCAACTGTTTTCATCTCAGTATTCTCAGCTCTTTATTAATTTTTTCTCTCTTTCTTAAAGTTCTTGCCCTTTTTTACTCACATGCTGTCAGAAAGACTTCCAGAATTTTTTAAAAAATCATTTCGTATTTCCCTCCTAAGTGAGGGAGCTTGATTTTATGGCTGACTCTGTAGCACATTGCCAGCACTTTGGCGATAACTCCAGCCTTGGCAGGATGTGCTAGATGCCACACCTAGGTATCCAGTGCCCAGTCTACTACCACATGCAGGTGATTAGATGATGATGACACCGGTAAATGACATGCAAGGGGTTAGAACCCTCAAATAAATGCCAGTAGGACATCTTTTCCATTGAACGATAGAACTGGGAAACAATAACTCAGCTTGTTTCTTTCTTTCTTTCTTTCTTTTTTTTTTTTGGTTTGTTGGTGATGTGACATGTGATTGCTGACATTGTTCATTATTGAAGATGTAATTGCCAAAACTCCAAAAAACAAGGCTGTCATAATGTACTGGGATATATTGTGAAGTTTACTTATAAATCACTTCTGATCCTCCAGTGAAAAAGCATACTTGCAAGGGATGACTAATAATGTGGATCTCTTTTTCTAATTACAATATGAGTTACCTAGAAAAATGACCCATGTGTCATGTCCATATAGAATGATACCAACATTTATTTATTTACTAACAATTATTTTTTAAGATTTAGTTATTATTTGTTTACAACAGCGATATGTGTTCATAGAAATGCAGGACATTTTTGAACATCTTTCAAATTATAATTTAAATTTAAAAAGCATATTTTCCCTATAGCCCCTACATCAAAGGGAAATAAAAATACAGCATCAAGGAAAATATAAGTGAATATAGGGCTAGAAATATGAGGGATATTTTCAGAGAAGTTGGGGAAGGATTAGTCATCAGAAATTTTTACCAAAATAATATCATGATAGTGTTATTCAGTTGTGGTATGATGTATTTAGGTATCTGAATCATTACATGTAGCCACGAAATTTTTATCAGTATATAAACTTTTTTTGGTTACAAAAGCATTATATTGATATCTTTTCAATGGAGCAATTTAACTGAAATAGCCTCAAGATAAGAGAAGTACAACTTTCTTCAAGATAAAAAAAAGAAATATTATAATTATTACTATATTGTGTAGCACTGAGCCAATGCAAAACACAAATGGAGTGTTTTCTAGAATGTGGAAGAACTTTGCCTCCTGAGAGAGAGCATAATGGAATGAGCCCAGGACAATAAACAGCTCTACTCAAATCACAACAGAGTGATAAAGGGCAACCGCATGAATTGTATGATAGCTGTGGATGTAATTTAATTACTTCAAGAGTGCCACCAAATATTCTGATATTCAAAAGTGAACCCTTAATGCAAAAAGGGCATGTAAATGGAAAACAGAGAAAACTAGAACAAGAATGAGTTCAAATGACATACTATTTGAACAAAACATCAACATTATAACAGATACTTAATGATTGTCTTTACTTTAATCCCCTGAGTTTTATCCAATAATTTGGGATCCCAAAGACTCTAATCCAGTTAGCAAACTGGATATAAACAAATGCTACTTTAAAAAATACACTTCTAAATAGACCCACCTAAATGGGAGCTTGAGATGAAAACCACAGATAAAGTTAACAATGGTTAATTTTCAGGGCAGGGTCATGTTGCTGCCAACAAAGGTGATCAATGATACGTTCTCTCAACAGCTGCCAGGCCCTGGTCCCAATTCGGGAGGTGTTACCAATTATACAAAGCCTTGTGAAGAAGACCAGAAAACACATTCAATGAAGGGAAAGGAGTTTTTGCTATCATTCAAGGAAACATTTTTCACACACAGAAAATGAAAATACCCAATGAGATACCAGGTAAATATTGGTCAATTAAACTTTTGTATCTATGTTATTAGAGCATCATTCTGGCCTTGAAACAATATTTGAACATACACCTACACTTCACATTAAACACACACACAAACATTTTCCTAGATTTGGCAAGCCCCAAAGTACTGAGATGACACCCAATGCCACTCAGCTCGCCTCTAGGAAAGTACTGAACTTTTAAGAAGTTGTCCAGCTGCCCCACCCCCCTCCATTTGTGGCTGCATCATTTCACTGCTACTTGAAATTTATTACTAGCTAATCATTTCTAAGAACACATATGGTTGAGCTATGTGTTTAAAGAGTAGCAGGAGTTCTAGTCGAGCCCAAAATGTGTTCATCAGAGAATTCAGGCATATTAAGGTATGTTTTAAGGATGGGTGGTACAAGTTTCTTCCCAGTACGTTTACATGAAGAATCCAGGTCCTCCTGAGAAAAAGATGAGATCTGTGGTAGGTTCGGTTAGAGCACAGATGCATATGCTGGGGCACTGAACTACATCAAAAGAAGTGCTCAATTTCCAAGGAGAACTACTGGACTCTGGTCCTCGCGTGGCCACTTTGTCCTACGTAGTCAGATAGTAATTTTTTCTTCCTGTTTTTGGAGTTCTGTCACTACATCCAACTTTCTCTTATTTGATTTCCATATACCAACTCAGATATTACTTCCTTTGAATCCTGCTGTGGAATGATTGCAACAGGACAAGACAAAGATTGGTTCCATCCAAGTTCACTGAGTTATTACAGTCCCAAAACTCAGAAGTTTGGGAACCACAATACTCCATGTCTTCATCCTGGACAACACTCACCACCTTCTTGTCAAAGGACATGAAGAATCTCAATACCAGTATTTGTTGACATCAACTTTGGGGGGCTGTTCAAGAGGTGAGATGGCCCTGAATAGGTGCTCTTGTGAATATAGTGGTATGCTAGACATGGGGGAGATGAGCACCTTTTGTCAGAGGCCACAAGAATTGTCATTTTTATAGCCACTTGCAGGATACACACTCATGGGAAACAGCAGCTGCAGAGAGGAGAATGAAGACATTTTATGTTGTAAGAGGACTAGTTCGAGAAGCATAAAGCAAGTGCTCCCTAGACATTCCCAGCACTAAGCATGTAAGGAAGCCTGAAGTGATCATAAATCACGTAGAGAAGCAATCCAGGAAAAGTCTTTGATGATTGTTGCTGTAGTTCTGATCTTCCTCTGGATATTCAAGGCCTGTGAGTCCTGGGTTACATAAGCCTAGAAAAGCAGCATGCTTGGAAATGTAGGGGAACATGGTTCCATAGCCCAGAAGTTGAAACATTAATTCTGAGCCAAAAATAAAAAAGGAATTTTCTTCCCTTTTCTCAAATCTGACATCCATTTCAATGTTAACATCCTAAAGCCTTTCAAAACATGGTATGAGGACTTAATCATGTCTGTTGTAATTGCTCAAACTTTTATTAAAAATTTTGGGTCCTAGGTTCTGCAGATCAGTCATACAAAATTGAGTGACACATTTAAAAGGCAAATGATCCTGTGAAATGTCAAGGCCGAGAATTTTAAAGCTGCAGTTGATAAAACTCTGACCAAAGTAAGAAGTGTTGCATGTAAACAGTAAAACTTATGAACAAGTCCTTGAAACTTTGTATATAATTTTTTGAGCCTCAGATTTAGTTGTTTATCTTTCAGATCAAAGTCATTTGGCTGCTAAGAAAAACCTATGGCCATTTTATGGTGTAACAGGAGCCTAGCATAGAAGTGGTCCAAATAGAGATTTTAGCTATAGAATATGCTAGAGTCAGTGGTACATAATGTAGCTGGCATTGCTGAATGGTTAGAACTATTAGAACTGGCTCCTCCCCAGCTTTTTGGCATTCTTTATTTCTGCCAAATGGAAATATACATAGGTCATGGAAGTTGAGAACTTTTCTGATTCATCAGAATTCATGAAAACAAAATTTCAACTTTGAGTGAGTCCTAGATTTTTGTCCCATACAAGAAGCTCCTATGTGAACTAGAAGAATGTTAACTTGATTTTGCTTCTGACTAAGATGGGGAAATATGTTCCATATTTAAGCCTCTGCTTGCAAAAAATAAAAAGACCAGAAAATAATAATAGTTTTCAAGATACTGGATATCAGGCAACATAGGGCAAAAGTCTCTAAAAAAGGGGAAATAAATGGGGTGAATCCTACAACTGCCATAACATATGCCTTGAAATTTTAACCTGTGGAATAAATGGGAAACCAGGAAGAACCTAGCCAAATCTTCAGTTGAAGTGAGGGAGACAAAGGCAGCTAGAGTTCCCAAGGTAGCAAACCCGAGGAAAGAGGGATGCCCAGAGAAGGAACCTTGGAGATCTGCAGAGGGGCACCTTTGAGTATTTAAGCAGATACTTATTAGCACAGGGCTATGATGAAACTACTTAAGATCAGGGCAAGAAACATCTTAAAAGATTACCAAGAAAGCACTACCAGGTGCCTACACAGGGCTGGAGAAAGTGTCTGTTTCCTCTAACAAGAAGAGTAAGCCTCACAATTCACTGGGCATTGTAAACAGTACACAGAAGTTTCCTTCTTCAGTGGGAAATTAGCACCAGACCAAATACCATGAATTCACTTAAAAATCATGGAACACCTTCTGAAATTAAACTTTCCTAGTAACTTAGTGGTTTCTCAGAACAAAATTCAAAAATACTCATGAAAAATGAAATGAAAAATAATAATGAAATGAAAAATAATCAGCACCCAGCAGGTAAAACTACAATTCCAGAGATTACAGACATGTAAAGAATCAGAAAGAAACAACTTTAATGAGCAGAAAAATCAATCAATTAAAACTGATCCAAGGGGCCAGTGAGATAGCTCAGCGGCATAAGCGCCTGCCTGGCAAGCGCGTGGCCCTGAGTTCGACTCCCGGAACCCACATACGAAAAAAGGGCCGGTGATATCGCTCAGTGTCACTGGCGCCTGCTGGCACACGAGGTCCTGAGTTCGACCCCCGATACCCACCAAAAAAAAAAAAAAAAAAACTGATCCAAAATAGAAACAGATATTAGTAACAGAAGACAAGGACATTAGAACAGTTATAACTGTATTCTATGTGTTCAAAAAGGAAAGGGGAGACATAAATAATTTTTAAAAGACTGAAATCAAACTTCTATAGATAAAAAATAACCTGGATGGAATTAACAACATATTGGTCCTCATCCTAGAAAAGATTGGTAAATTTGAAGACTTAGCACTAGACACCAGCAAAAATAAAATAAGGAAAACATTTAAAGCATCAATGAGCGGAAGCACAACTTCTATTTACCTAATATAAATGTAATCGAGGATCCCACAAGGAGAAGAAGGAAGTAGGGCAAAAAAATTGAATAAAAAAATAATGATTGAAAACTTTCTAAATTTAGTGAAAAAAAAAAAAAAAAAACAAAAAAAACAAAGCACAAATCCAAGAGTCTCAATAAACCCAAGTACAAGAATTATGAAGAAAAGCTATCCAAAGTTGCATCATATCCAAACTGCTGAAACCAGTGATTAGAAAGAAAACAAAACAAAACGCTACAGTTCATATAGAGGAAAACAGTTAAGGATGATAACGGATTTCTTTTTAAAAAAAATACAAAGGAGAAGCGAGTAGAGCAACATCTTTAGAGTACTCATAGGAAACATCAAAAGCTAGCAAAAAATCCATTTAACATAGATTTCTATACTGAAGGAAAAATACCTTTCAAAAATGAAAGAGAAATGAAATTTACTTTCAGAAATACAAAAACAGATCTGCAGATCTGCATATGAGAAATGTTAAAGAAAGTCTTACAGAAAAAAGTAAAATGATACTAGTTTGATACCAAATGGAAATATGGGTATCTTCAATGGAATGAAGAGTCCTAGAAATGGTAAGAAATGAGAAAATATTCAAGATGCTTTCCTTGCTACTTAAATTTTTTGAAAGGATAATCGTTTCAACAAAAATAACTCTGTGGTGTGGGTTTTATGAAATATATGTAAGAAAAATATTTGACAAACAGCATAAAGACAGGGAGGGGAAATCAATGTAGAGTTTCTATTCTCTAAATGACATGGAATAGCAGTATTTTATATTAGAATGTGATATGTTAAAGATGTATCCTTCAAACTTAAAGCAGCCACTAAAAACAGTCACAGTTAATAAACCAACAGGAGATAAAAATGTAAGCATATTAATCCAGAATAAATAAAAAAGGAGAAATAAAGAATATATGGAACAAACAAAACCACAAATATGATAGATTTAGCCTTATCCATACCAACAATTATATTAAATAAAAATGATTTAAATATTATAATTAAAAGACAAATATTGTCAGATTTGATTTAAAAAAGAATAGCTAATACGTCATTTACAAGAAACATCTAAAATATAAAGAAACAAATACTTTAAACATAAAAGAATGAAAACAAGATTTCCCATTCTAATTCTCAGCAAAAGAAAGCTAGAGTGACTGTACTGATATCAGACAAAGTATACACCAGGGCAAATATTAGCAGGTGTGAGGAAGGTCATATCATAATGATAACGGGGCAGTTCACAAAGAGGGCATAAATATCTTAAATGTTTATGCTCCTAAAAAAGAACCTCAACATACGTAAAGAAAAACTGAGGATTACCTGGAAAATAATTCATAAGTATAATCTAAAATCACAATATCACTCAATAATTGATAGAACAAAAAAATCAAGACACAGAGAGCTTACAACAGAATTAAACATAACTGTCATATATATATACAAGAAAGAGGAGAAAAGTGTCCTACAAATATTAGAATATGTATTATTTTTAAGTACACATGAAATACCAAAATAGACTATATTCTAAGACAAAAATGTGTATCTCCACATATTTAAAAGAATTCAGGCATTGAACAATATTTTCTAACTCTAAGAAAATTAAGTAAAAATTTTTAAAAAAGATTTATGAAAAGTTCCCAAATATTTGGAAATTTTAATACATTTCTGAATAGCCCTATTTTACAAACCATAGGTTAAAACAGAAATCAAGAGAGAAACTGTAAAATGATTTAAAAAATTTTTTTTTAATTTTACTTTAAAGACAAAAAAATAGAACAAAATTTCAAAACAAGATAACAGGAGGATAATAATGGTTAATACATTGCGTATTGTTATCTTTAAATTAGTTACTCAGAGTACAAGATACCGGCATTCAATTGTACAAACAATATTAGCACAAGCCTTTCTTTTCAACGAACTAAGAGAAATTAGTAGTATAACTATCTTAATTATCATATATATATATATTTTTTTGTTTTTTGCTTTCCCTTCCTTTTCTCCATTCCCCCATCCCAGTTTCTCTTCTCTTTTGAACAGTTTCTTCCCAGTTTACAATATCTATTGTACATTTTGGATCTTATTTACTCTTTCAGCTTCTCATACTAGGGAGACAGTATGATGTAGAAAATGATTTTAACTGAATGAAAATTAAAATACAGCATATTAAAACTTGTGGAATTCAGATAAGTACTGCTTGAATTGGCAAAGGGCATTTATAAAAGAAAATGCACATATTAGAAAAGAGGAAAAATCTTAAATCAATAAGGCTTCTACCATATGAAACAAAAACAACAAGCACATGAAAAAGTAAATTAAACCAAAAAAGAAAAGAAAAATTATCACATCAGAAATCAATGACAGGAAATAGAAAATAGAAAAAAGATAGGAAATAAAAAACAAGTCCTTTGAAAAAATTCAACAAAATCGGTAAATTTTCAGCAAGTCTAATTATAGAAAAGAGAGGAATAACAAATTACCAATTTCAGGAAAGATAAAAGTTAATTTATTACTTTTATTTTATTATTTTTATTACTTTTTATTACATTAATACTTTTCCAGATATCTAAAAGATAAGGCAATACTATGTAAAATTTTATGTCAATAAATTCAATAACTTAGATGAAAGGAAAAATTTCCTTGAAGAAACAAACTGTCTAAACTCACTAATAAAGAAAGAAATAACCTCATTAGCCCTGTTTTATATTTTTAAAAAATAGATTTTGAAGTTTTAAACTTTCTCAGAAGGAAAATTACAGAACCAGATAGCTTCACTAATGACTATTTAAAAAAAAATATTTCCAATTTCACAAAAAGTCTTCTATAAAATCTGAGATGAAGGAATACTTCCCATCTCATTCTATGAAGCCAACATCATCCCAATAGGAAAACCAAAAGTAGAAATTAGAAAGCTACTGGTCAAATTCTTATGAAAACATTTTTTTTTTTTGGCCTGGCAGTATTTGGTTAGATGAACCAAATACCTCAAATCTAATTAGACCACAAAAATTAGGCTCTATAATTATATCATGTTTTCAACTTTTCCAGTCAATTACCGAGATTCCTATTTCTACAAAAAAAAAAAAAAAAAAAGATATTTTCCTGCTTGGACATACTGTGTAGTGAAATATTAAGTACTATTTCAAGCACAGATTCACAGATTCTAGAGTTAGATTGCTTGGGATTGAATTTTAATTCCAACTCTTACTAGATTTGTAAGTGGGAACATTATTTAACCTTCTTGTGCTCCAATTTCATCACCCCTAAAATGGAGATGATTATCTCTTTCTCAGGGGATGGTTGTGAGGAATAAATGAATTAACATCTGGAAAATAGTTAGAACTGTGGAGTAGACACTTACTGTACTAACTCAAGCAAAGAGCAACAGTAAAAAGTACAAATAGCCATGAAAATCATCCCAGTACTGAAAAACATTACAGCTGGTAGATATATCAGGAAGAAAGCAAGGGGATGAACATACCACATAAACTAATCAGAATAAACAAGCACTTAGCAGCCATAAAAGTTAGTGGTATTTTCCAGAAACTGGGATTAAGCTAATTATTCTTTATGTATTTTGAGATGTGTTATATATAGAATATATTCTTGTGGAAGGTGGGAAGGGGAAGAGAGAGGAAGGGGTTAACGTAAGACTCAAAGCTGGAAACTGAGGGCAGATAATGCAGAGGCCTGAGTGCCATAATAAACGAGTGCAGTGTGATCCTGGTCAACATGACAAACCACTAATGGATTTAGCATAACAGTGTGTCATAGCCAGATCAGTATTTTAAAGATAATCTTGGGAAAAATGTGGAAAATAGATTGAAGAGAAAGAAGCCAAAAGTAGAAAAGCTAGAAAGTTTTACGAGTTTTCTGTTCCTGCTATAATAAACTTCTAAACACAAGTTTATCATATTTTCCGCAGTTAGAAGTTTGACACAGGGAGCAGAGGCATAACTCAGTGGTAGGATGTTTGCCTAGATGTTTGACACAAATATCACTGGGTTAAAATCAAGGTGTTGGAAGGATTGTCTCCCTTCTGGAGGACCCAGGGCAAATCCATATGCTTGCTTTTTCCAGCTTTGAGAGGTCACCTGCATTTCCTGATTTACGGCCCCTTCCTCCGTCATCGAAGTCCACAATAATGGGTCAAGTCCTTCTCATATTGAATCCCATGGACCTTCTTTTCTGTCCTCCTGCTCCACTTATAAAGACCTTGTGGTAAATTGTAATCACTCCCATGATTGACAACAGTCTCCCTATTTTAAAGTCAGCTGATTAGCAATCTTAATCTCATCTGCAAACTTAATTTCTCTTTGCCACATAATATAACATAGTCAAAGGTTTTGGAGATTAGGATATGGACACCTTTTGGAGGAGGTCATTATTCCTCCTAGCACCAAAGCTATTACAAAGTGTCAGGTAAGTTATGGTGCAAAGTGTACTAGTCTAATTTGAACACCTATAGAAGGGCATTCCAAGACCAAAGAAAGTGCAAATATAATAAACATGCATTCTACCCTGAGCAAAACACTGGAACACTGAGCACATCCTATGACTTTCTAATGCCATGTGCTATGGTTTGAACATGTCCCTCCCAAAATTTATTTTGAAACTTAATCTCCTATGCAAAAGTATGAAGAGGCTGAGCTTACAGCAGGTGATTAGGTTATAAGAGCTCCTCCCTCAATGAGTGAGAGCTAAGGCCTACTCTCCACTCACTTTTGACCCCTTCTTTGGTTTTGTTCCCTTCTGCCATGTCTGGACACAGCATCCATTCCTTCCAGAGGATGCAGCATATAAGATTCAATGTTGGAAGCAGAAAGCCCCTCTTATCAGACATTAGACCTGCCAATGTGTTGATCTTAGACTTCTCAGCCTCCAGAATTCTGAGAAAATAAGTTTCGGCTCTTTATAAATCGACTCAGTGTCAGGCATTTTGTTATAGCAGCACAAATGGACTAAGACATCTTATTTGTCTCATATGATAACACCTATATTATCACTTTTGAAAACAGGTATTTAAGATTTGAAGCATCTCATCATATATATATAGAGAGAGAGACAGAGAGAGATTTAAAACTATTTGAATAATAGTTTTTGCATAAGTTTTGCACAGTTGGGATTATCACCATTTCATAGCACAAAGTTAAAGAGTATTTTAGGAACTGCTTACAATGAATTGTGAGTCATCTGAAATAAATTTGTAGGAAGCCTAAAAAAAAAATAAATAAATATATATATATATATATATATATATATATATATATATGTATATGGTATTGCTGAATTTATTTACTGGCACAAAATGTGCATAAGAAAGATTAGATGGCATAATAATATTAATATATCTATAAACAAAGGTAAATTTTAAAGACAAGAACTGAAGTATTACACAGATCTATTAATTCATAGGTAAATGATATATGATACAAAACATGAGTAATAAGACACTATGCATCAAGAAGCTTAGAACATATACAAATAGTTAGAGGTGGTTAAGAAGAGAGGCAGAGTGGAAATGTCCATTTAGTATAGGGCTTTGATTAATTTTCTTCTATAGTGGATCCATAATAACCGAAAATAAGCTAATGGATGCAGCTGCGGTGACATAAGATTTGAAACGCCTGGCGTGTACAAAGGTGAGTAATAAAAGTGAAGCAAATGAGCAAAAATATATCAAAAATGACTAAAATTGTATGTTTTCATTGTTAAGAGATGTAGTGAAATTCTCATCTGGTGAATCCCAATTCAGCAGTTCCTTGATATATCTTTTATAATTTTCATTCTAATTATAATGAAAATCATTTTTCAATGTACTTTTGCAATAAAAATGTTTCTTTATTTCTCATTACATAAGAACATGATCTTGTACAGTTACTGAGCAAGCTTACAATGTGCTCAGTGTATCTTCCCTTTCTTACCATTTAATCTCCTCATAGTCTACAGATGTCAAGAGGTTCAGATTAAGCTTGTTAAAGATCTGCTTCACTCGAACTCACTGATGATTATTTATTTAGCAGTTTTATGTAACCTTGTCATTGATAAGCACTCTATTAATTTGCCGAGGGACAAATCAACACTAGTTATTTTTCTACCGGCTATTAGACTCAGTGCTGCTGTTTGTTACAAACCACTTGCCAGTTAATTATAAATTATGGTTCTTCTTTGCCTATATTAATTGATATCTCCTCTGCCTTTGTAATACTAGACAAATAAATTGAAGGCAAGATTTATTAAGCAATGTATGTCTTGTGTCTCTTGATTAGTATTCTTTACTTTTTTAACATTTATACTTGTTTATACAGATTTGACATACCAATGCGTTAGAGAAATGATGTTCAGGGTGTTTTGTAGTTTGAAAAAAAAGAAAAGGAAGAGAGATTTAATAGGCTTCCTAAAAATTTATTTCAAATGACTCACAATTCATTGTAAGCAGTTCCTAAAACACGTTTTGATTTTGTTCAACGAACTGGTGATGACAGCCTCCCAATTTTGCAAAAGCTAATATTCAAATGATTTTAAATCTATGCATCCAGTTTCTGTAAATAGACCAATATGTTATATATCCATGTACAGTATAATTTTAAATCTACATTCTTTTTTTTTTTTTTTTTTTGTGGGCACCGGGAGTCGACCTCAGGTCCTCACGCGCCAGCAGGCGCCTGTGCCACTGAGTGATATCACTGGCCCTTTTCTCGTATGTGGGTACCAGGAGTCAAACTCGGGACCTCGCACTTGCCAGGCAGGCGCTTATGCCGCTGAGCCATCTCACCGGCCCTAAATCTACATTCTTGACACATGCAATATCCAAAAATCTCTGTCTTATTGTATATTTTCATCCTGATACAGGTGCTTTTGCAGACACACAGAAACTTTTTTCTTTTAAAAACAATTTCTATTTGTTAAATTTATATGTTATTTATATGTGTAGTACTTATATTTACTTATATGTGTAGTACACAACAAAAACAAATGAACTATAGCCATTGTTTAAGTTTCAGAAGGAATTCTTGATGGCACTTGCCATAGAACATGTACCTTTCCATTTGCAGTCCACAGAACTGGAGTCAGAATTTAGGCCAGGTAGGAAGAAAAAATATTTTACAAAAGAAAGTCTTAATTCGTTTGCTCCCTGGGCAGTATAAAACATTGAAGAATTGCAAATTTAATGGGAAGGTTTACCCCAGAGGGTCATTGTACTATATTCTGATTTCAAAGGGCTTCAGGACCTAGCTATCTGCCAAAAGATCTGGGTCTCTGAAATCCTAATTTTGTACATAATTTCTCCATCTAATTGACAGTTTTGACCCAAGTTGCTCTTAAGGTATCTTGGACTACTAATAATTCCCCATCTGACATAAATCCAGCAAATGAACAGCTAGCCCATTAGGATGGGTGTGTTGTTTCTCCATTCGTTCTCAAGGGAAATGAGCAATGTATGGGTCAACAGATCTATTTTCAACTCACATGTAATTGAATCTTTTCTTCATCATATTTGTATTTGAAGATTTAAAGCTTCCCATATACAATTTGGGGGAAACTTCCTTAGTAAAATTAGCTGCTTTGCTTAGAAAACATGCACTCTACTAATATGCTGTGAAAGTGACCTTGAACCAAATTTTAATAATGAGATTTGAAAGGTCATCTTCTTTTACTATGCTACCTTTTGTTGGGTGTTTCTGGGCACTCCTCCCAATGTCATGAGCCATAGAATTTCCTAGTAGCCTTGATTTATTTGATTATTCAGAAAACATGTTCTTAATCATCCCTCACCAATTTGCTATTTCATCTCTAGATCCTCTGGCTTACCCTTTCTACCACTTCCTATCTGACTCCTCAAAAGCTCTATCCCCCCATGGTCAAACAAGATCAAATGGAAGTAAGCTTTCAATTATTAGTTACAATTCTAAACTACTGTGATTAACACAGTGGATTGGAATTGAAGAATTGACACCTCTCAAATAAATCACTTCTGATTTTTCACATTTCTGATATTCACATTATTTTTGAACTATTACAAGGTTAATCCATTGTTTGTTGAACTATTCTATACTTTTAAAAAATGTCTGGTACTATTTTATCCTAACCCAGTGATTTTCAACTTGGGACAATTTTATTCCCCAGTGAACATTTAGCAAAATCTGGAGACACTTATGGTTACCAAAAGTGGGGGAGGGAATGGGGCTGCTACTGACATTTAGTGAGTACAGGGCAGAGATGATGTTTAGTACTCTACAGTGCATTGAAAAGCCCCACAAGAGCAAAGAATCACTGGCCCCAATGTCTACAATAATGAGGCTGAGAAACCTTGCTACATCACCTCAAAATCAACCCTAACTTTATTTGATAGGGCCAGAGTTTTGAAGAGAAAGGATTAAAAATTAAACCATGACTCCATTTTCTAGCTTTGAATGACCCATAGAGGTTGTCTTGATGTACTCGTTGAAATGGAGGCTGACTGGAAATGTGTAGATAACATGGGTTTATAATGTGGACCCTTGGGAGCCAAGATGAATCTTCTGTAAAGTCTCCATGATATTTGCTCATGAAAATATTATCAGAAATATAGTCAAGGGAGATAATTCAGTTCTATTCAACTCAACAGCTGAACTAAGAACTCTCAGTTGGAAAGTGAGGAGTGGGGTGAGAGAAGAGTTATGAGTTATATGGGTTATTGAGGCAAGATGGTCACTGAGGTAACAAGTAGCTGAAATAGCGCAAGTGGACATGAAGAGGGTTTAGTGTATCTGGGAAAGTAAGATTTACTAACCTGAATGCAGGTCTTCCATTCGACAGTTACTTACTAATATTCAATGAGTAAAAAGTACTACATGATATAATAGTTGTTTTCAAGCCTCTATCTCCCTATCACTAAAATATTTTAGCATATATTTATGAAAATTGATTTATATGTAATCCACATATTCAATATTAAACATAATTTCTCATTTTGAAGTATATGTTCTAATATTAACTAATATTCTAATATTATCAAACATAAACTTTCCACTCCCTCAATACCTCACTCTAGAGACCGCTGCACTAAGCTATACAAATTTAAGTCTTAATGAAATCTACACATTTGCCACTAGTAGTCATCTTCAGACCAGCAATTTTTTTTTCTTTTTCTTTGTATTTCTACTGCTCAGAACAAAACAGGTATTTGACACCTGTTCTGTTTAATGAATGATGATGATCTGATGATCTAGTAGTAGGGAATACGAAAGATGCATATATAACAATGCTATAAGACAAAATTATAATGCAGTAGTGGCCATAAGAAAAACAAATTTGTTTCTGTCATAGACTTTCCCAGATTCATCCTAAAGCTTGGCCAAGGACCCACAAGTTTTTGTTTAATTACTATTCTCATTGTTAAGCAATCCTTGGGTTTGATCATATTTCCTATATATAAGAGTAATCAACTAAGCTTTATACAGTTCAATAAAGATGGTTCTGTTGTACATATAAATCTAATTTTAGACCCCATTATATGAGACGTGATCACACAATAAGGCAAATGCTTAAATGGAAATAAAAAACTATTGCAGTAAAGACACACTGACATTAATTCCCCTCAATATATTCTCCTTTGCTTTGAACACACTTATCCCACTTCCTGAAATAGTTCTAGAATCTTCTATCCTGAATGTCTTTTCATGGCTGCCTTGATGTCTTGAATCCATTCATAATATTTAAGGAAATTTCTGTATAATAAAAACATTGTGGTGTGTCCTCATTCACCTTATTCACTGGATCTGGCATTGTGTGACTTCTGGCTCTTCTTCAGTGCAAAATGACCATGAACGGTAAATGATTTAGGACATTAAGGAATTGATTAAGGACATAAAGGAAGCCCTGACAGCATAACTAAAGACACTCATGAAAGAGGACTTTCAGAACTTCTTCAGAAAATGGTAAGAATCACGTGATAACTGTGTTTGAAGCAAGAGGAAGTATTTTCAGGAGGATTAATGGAAATATGTATTTCACTGTACTTTTAAAATTTAAACACTCACTGTATTTTTCAATCATACCTTATACTTACACATTCCTCTAGGCTCAAGATGAAACCAACTATCATCATCAATTTAGGACCCATGTCAACCTTTCTCCCTCCAAAATGAGTTTAATTCTTTATTTAAGACAAGTAGGATTCTAAGTTCAAGTCACTTACCATGGTAGACATAAGAAAGGATACACTTGTCCTACATATCACAGGATACATTTATCTTGAAAAAAGTTGGGCCACCATATTAGCACTTAAATTTTGAGTTCTGTGGACAAACTTTGCATGTCTGTTAGTACTATTTCAGTTGTTGAAACTTAAACAGTAAACCACACTGAAAGGTGGGCATGGTCTCACTTTAGATAAGCAGGAATTTTTTGCACAGTGAGAAAATAGTCATTACCACCCCACTTCTGCCAAAGAATAATTTTAGTGACTTTTTATTGGTGTAACTCTCAAGTGTTTTTGTAATATGGAATCTTATGTTCAATACTAAGGAGAACTTCAGTAACACTTGAATAATTAGTCCTCTATTAACAGAAAATAAGTTGAAGAAGTAACCTTCAATTATGAGGATTTAATGTTTTTACTTTGGAGGACCAACCCCAGTACATACCAAATTCCCTGTCCCTCACTTCCTTTACACTTTTATGATATTCACTGAGCACCTATTATGCTCATTCAATTGAGAACCCATAGATTCTACTATTCCTGGAGAAAATTGCTTTGTAAAGGTGTCTGAACCCACAAGTTTTCTCCAGCCAAGGAGCCTTCAAATAAATTCTTCCTTTGTATAGTTTACTGAATATAATGATGACAAAATTGTCAAATTGCATCACCAGAAATTAACTGGGCAGATCTATTTACTTAACAAGCATTAATATACATGAAATTACCCGTAGAGAGTACACTCTACACAATAACTCTATGAAAGGAAATATTATCTGTACCATATACATAAGGAACTAAGGAATCAGAGATTAAATATCTTGTCATAATAGGTCGCTAAGTGTGTGAACGAGCAGGTACACAAAGGAGCAAAATATGCATTTATTTAGAGATAAATATAATACTAAATTCATTTTATTACATAAAAATCCAGTGCACTTTAAAAGCCATTGTACTTCTGATAGGGCTTTAGAGTTGGATTGCAGAATTCTCTGAAAAGGGGTTGTTTGGGAGGTAATTAACATGACAAACAAGGGAAAGACACAAGTTTAGCAAAAAGCTCACTTTGAGTGGATAAATTTCTCTTTTTCCTTTTTCTAAATGAGAAAGGCTGGATAAAAAGCACATAAAATAACTGCTGACTGAGTGGAGCTCTTGAGCTAAGGACTTGTGCAGTGAAAATTCTACTTTGTCTAGCAAACATTGTCAAACAGAAACCTTGAAAGAGGAACATTTATTTTTCTCATTTACTTAAAAAAAACTCAGCTCTGACCCCGTGACTTCACTGACAATACTAAAGTCACAGGTAGTAGGAGGGATATACAAGCTAGAAGCAGGCTGGTTCTCTCATTCCCGGAGGCTGAGGTTTGCTGGGGAAAATGAGTAGATGTTTGGACCATAGAAACTCAGACACTTTTGGGTAGTAGGGTCCCAAGAGCAACCCAAATCTTCCAAAGCCCTCCCAGGGTAAAAGCAAGAATTTTAGGTCACAGTCTCCCAACACAAACCTAAATAGGATGCTTGCTTATACCAATCCCTCTATTTTTCAATCATGATCATATTCAAGGGAAAACAACCAAACGCACTGTCTATTGTTAATACGATTTTGAGAGAAGTAGCCATTCCATTTGCTTCAAAGGGGCTCTAGTTTAGGAGTAGAGACCATGAGCTGTGGAGTAGAGAAGAACAACCTCCAAATAGCAACTCTACAATCTAGTACCATATAGATTATTTTATCCCTCAGAGAGACTGTTTTCCTCTTGTAACGTAAACATAATTCTTCTCTCTTGGGATTTGAGAGAATTAAATGAGGCAACGCAATAGTACATTACTTGCCATATAGTAAATGGTGAAAAAAAAATGAATTGCATTATATTACTACAATATTAATTTTAAGATCCCACAAAAAGTGGATGCCAAGAAGGGACTCGATGTGCACAAAATTTAGTAGAGTACCTCCCTGTAAAAGAAAATGGGAAGGAAGAAAGGAGAGGCTGGGAGAGCCTTCAGACCATGGTGCAAGTCTCATTCAGAGTGAAGGAAGAAGGGAGATAGAGTGGAAGAATTTTAAATCACTGTGCATTTCCAAGGAAAAGTATGGCAAGTCCTCGTGATAACTCCACCTGTCAGATGATCCTGCCTCTCCAAAACAGGATCTGCCTCAGTCACAATGCCAGACCTACTCCTAGGTAGGAACAGCCTGCAGGAGGGAGGCACAGACACTCGCTGGGATGGATTGCCGAGGCAGCAGCTGAGACCCAGGGTCGGTCACTTGTGTTCCCTGAAGTCAGAGGCATGTTCTTGTGTTACCACAAGAATCATTCAGTGCAATTTCTTAGAAAATCATGTGTTATTTCTTCCAAAAGGAAAGAGGACAGTGAAAGAGACAGACAGACAGATACAGAGACAGACAGACAGAGACAGAGAGACAGAGAGACAGAGAGAGACAGAGACAGAAGAGAGACAGAGAGACAGAGAGAGACAGAGCTCTAGAGAAAGACCCAATATTATTAGATTTATAATAAAAACATACAAACTCGGAGCATCTTTTCAGATATATACTTGTTTTAGAAAATAGAAATGAAATCACAAGGATGCAAAAGAGACATCATCTGAAATTCTAATAATTTTTGTTCTGACTACAAGCACATGATGAAAACAATGAACTTTTAAGAGCTGCTTTTAATCAGTCCTTCCCTATTTAGATCTTTCATGCACAAATAGGTCATAGATTTCCTTAAAATCATTATTTTATTTTTTTTCTTTTCTTTTTCTTTAGTTACATGATTAAGTGATTTTCAGTTTCTTTCTGGTATTGAACCTCTTTGAGAATCTGAGAGAAGCCAGACCAGTCCTCACTAAAATACACACCATCCATACTCAATAAGGGGTACAATTCCAAAGGGATTTCGGACCCTTATATCAACAATCACCAGCAGATGCAAGGTCTACCAACATTTCAGCAAGAGTTAAATTTATAAAGCTACTAATCTACAGAATTTTAAACTATCCCACAATTATTGGGCTTTATGTGGATTAATGCGATCATCAGTTATTCCTATTAAAATGTATAATATTTTACTAGATCAAAATCTCAGTGCACACTAAATCATTATTCAGCCAAATCATATGAATGGGAACACTGTATGTGGATACACACTTAAATAATAAAATGCTTATTTGGGTGTTTTTATTCCTTCTTTTCCCCATATGATGTGTCCATATTTAAGACAGAGATCTACATGCTTAAGTAAATTTGACTATGTCTTAAGGTCCTTACTCCTAGTATTTTTTAAATTTAATATGACACTTCAGCCATAGCTACAGTTCTGTAAATGTCTGCTACCTCACACTGACTTTCTTTTTCCTGGTTAACATTACTGTTGTAGGCCTTCCTTCTCCTCTTACTAGGTGAACATGTTTCCTTTTGCTTTTCTGTAGTTCATCACCGTCTACACTTCCAAGATGGACAAAAAAGGAAGAAGGAATGGCACACTAATGGAAACTTGGTTATCACACTGAATTCACTTTCAGGTGGAAGCTATCTGATATACAACATTCATCATACATCTGCTGTTGAACCCACCCACTACCTGTGCGCAATGGGGTGAATTCATCACACGTCAGGAAACCAAATCATTGTCTAGCAGTAGTTGCCTCCAATTATTCAGTCTCCAAAGTGCCTGCCCAGCCTTGAAGCCTTAACTCTCCATTTTCTTTCTTTTGGAGGTTAGAGTCAACACTTCAACCTGGTGTTTTGTTTTGTTTTGTTTTGTTTTTTCACAGAGTTTAAAGAACATGGTAAATGACAAAGGCCTAGAAAAATATATTTCCTCCAAAGCCGGTGACCAATTAGTTGCTTGCCACTGACTGTCATTTTGCTGCTATGAGTGCTGTGTTCTTGTTGCATGGTGATAGATGCACTGTTTATTTTCCACTTTACAGTCTTTGCCAATACTCCGAGTCCCACACCACTGCTTTAATGCTGCTCTTCTGGATGGCTTGCGACAGGGGAAAAGATAAAAGGTATGTGTGAGTGCAAAATGGCAACACTGAGCAAACTTATCCAGGGTGCAAAGCAAAGAGAATAGCTATTTTACTACCTCACCTTTTATTTTAATGCTTCTAAATGAAATTGTGGAAAACACCAAGTCCACAAGGTTAATGCTCAGACATAAGTACTGTGGCTAAAGACTTTGTGAAGGTTATTAAGCTGTTGATGAGATGAGAATCAGACATATTCACTACTGGTTCAGTAATTGTCTTTCATCTAGGAGCAAGTTCCCCTTTCCCTCCCCCAACTTTTATGATTCATTATATTTATTTTTTGTTTCCTCAAGCAACATCTTTTATTAGTTGCACACTCACTGCAGAAATTTAATTTCTGCAAGAGAACAACAAAGCAGTTGATTATTATTATTGAGAATCTGGTACAACATCAAGTGAAATAAAATCTATAAGGCATTAAAATGACAGATTAGGCAAGAGCTATATTCATTTACAAGTGTTAGAACATCATGCTAATGCCTCACAAGCACAACATAAAATGAAAATCAACTCTTTCATGCTGCTTTACGAACGAAAGCTGTGAAGCTCCCAGGAATGTTCGCCAGAGCCTCTGTTAAAGAGGCAATGTCCTTTTGTGGGTTCCTTCTTGACAAACAAAAATAAAAACACTCCTCTCATTTGCACAGTCAGAAGCACTCCATGGTTATACTTTGGTCATCCCAAACTAAACACTGCTAGTCCTGCTAAGATTTAAAGCATTCATATGTACCTCATTTTTTTTTAAATGGGGAATAATATTTCACTTATTAGGCAAACTCCATCCTTTATATCCCACCCTAGAAACCAAAGAGAAGGTAGAAAAGGTTGGGCCTGGGGATTAGTAAATCAGGAATACTATTCCATATAATAACCCCTCCCCTATAATTTGTACAAAGCCTATTAACTTGTACTTTAGATAAAATACGTATTTTTTAATCATGTTTTGTAACTAAAGATAGGTAATAGGAAGCAAATTAATGTGGCACATGCCTGTAATCCCAGCACCCTCAGAGGCTGAGGTAGAAAGGCAGTAATTTTGAGCCCAGCCTGGACAATTTTGTGACTTAATGAGACCCTATCTCAAAATAAAACAAAACAAAAATTTAAAAAGGCCTGAGTATATAGTACAGTGCAAAGGCCCTGGGTTCAATCCCCCGTACCATGAAAAAAGGAAAGGAGGAAGGGATGGAGGAAGGAAGGAAAGAAAGAAAGAAAGAAAGAAAGAAAGAAAGAAAGAAAGAAAGAAAGAAAGAAAGAAAGAAAGAAAAAAAGAAAGAAAGAAGGAAAGAAAGAAAGACTATCAAGTTAAAATTTTAAACACTAGATTGGTTTTCTAGTAAGATAAAAGACACAAAATATGATAAACAGAATGTCTCAAAAATTTCTAAGTCCACCTAACTAAGAATGTTGAGAGAAAAGAACAAATAAACTCTGATTATATTAATGTAAGCCTTTCAGAAAGGACCACGTGAGTTTAATATTGGTCTTTATCTCCTGAAGTAAAAGTCTATAAAGTAGTTCATAGAAAATTTTATCAAAACAGTGAATTTTTATAAGGTAACTTTTTTTTTTTTTTTTTTGTGGGTACCAGGGGGACGACCTCAGGACCTCACGCGCCAACAGGCACCTGTGCCGCTGAGCAATATCACCGGCCCCTTTTTCGTATGTGGGTTCCGGGAGTCGAACTCGGGCCTTCGCGCTTGCAAGGCAGGCGCTTAAGCCGCTGAGCCGTCTCACTGGCCCTAAGGTAACTTTTTAAATAAGGAAGCCTATTTCATATACATAGATCAATATATTTTCTGACAATATTGAATAAAAATGTGGTGCCCCTGTATTTTCTATATATGAATGAATATATTTGAGAATAAATACGTAAGGTACAAATATGCTATAAAATATATTATCATGTACTGTAGTTAATTACATAGTATGAATTATATTGTAATCATCTCTAGGTCAGATAAACAATGCAATTTCTTAGTATACTTCTAATTTTAGTATATGTGCTGCCGAAGTGAGCACTCAATATACTTCTATAGATTTATTTCAGACTCATTTACTGTTTAATTCTCAGAAAGCAATATCAGATGCCAGAGCTTCAATTCTTTGAACTAGAGATGGAGAAACGTGGAAGTTTGATTTCTTTGTTCTTGTATGAGTGGTGATTAAATTGCAAGGACTACTGAAGTGATCCCATTAAATAGCTTCTCTTCACACAGAGGACAGCGTGGGCAAACTCTCATCAGTAAGATGTCAGATGCCATTTGCTGTTCTGGTCGCAGCCATGAGGAACACTAAGGTTCATGTGCCACACATTACTTCTAGAACGCATGGGCTGTTTCCATTCCTTCTCCTCTGTTCAAGGAATCCTATTGGAATATAAATGAATGCACAAGGAAACCTGACTTGTTATAGTTTACTAATGATCTAGGAAGATAAGTCATGGACAGACTTCTATTTTTGATATTAGTAACAAATTCCTCATGACACACCTTGGTTACTGAAGTAGGGCAAGGCTGATGGAAGGGAGGATAGTGTGGCAGGAGCAAGAGATTTGTCTTCCAGTCCATACTGTGACCTTGGACAATCCACTTTCACAACTAGGGACTGTAGGATTTTGTAAAGAAGGGACTGCAATAGAGTTCCTGATTTAGACACCTCACAAGGTATTGTGAGAGCTCACTGAGATCCTTTCATGTACAAAAAGAAGGGTAAAAAGATAAGGTGATATTCACATCAAGGAAGGGACCCTTATTTTCTGATGCCTTTGTATAAAAATTATCTTCTCTAACCAGGCTGTGACTTCTTGAATTCCAACAAACTCTCTCTTGGTTTGACCAAAAGTATGAGACTGAGTATACCTTGAACCCGAACATAAGTGTTGTTGGAATTGATGTGATACATCTTACCTGATGAGGCAACGAGTGAATTGGCAAAGAATCGTTGAATTATAGATTTCACAGCAAGAATACAAGTCTGATAGTCATGAGCTAAAATTAAATAGCTAAAAATATGAGAGACCATGGGAGGTACCTACAAATCTTAGGCATATGGTGAGACCTAAAGTTTTAATAAAGAAGAAAGCATCCCTTGAGGTGGGTAGATAAAAAAAAAATAAGAAGGAAAAAAGAAAGAATTAAAAATACATATCAATTTGCATTGTGGCCTATTCCCCACCGACTGGCTGTTAATGTTTGAACTTCACCCAGGCTGTGTGTCCAACAGACCACATGGTGATTGCTAAATTGCTCAGTGACCACAAGCTACAACCATGGGGAAAATATTCATGAAAATTAACATCCTATTTAATACTCACCACATTTGCAGCCAACACTCTGTGTACCAGAAAGTCCTCGAACTGGCTCCAAAACTTTTCAGTTCCTGACGAATGCACTGGACCCTCTCCAAGGAGCTGGGCAACAATCTGTGCTCAGTGCTGGAGTGCCCTTCGTGAGAGAGGAGGAGGAGGAGGTGAGAGATCTGCTAAAGGAGAGGATCTAAAGACCAGTGGCCTTGGACTCATCCAGGACCCATGAACTCCAGTTGGGCATGGCAGGGGACAGGGTCATAACTACTTTCACTTCTTTCATAACATCTAATAAAAGATCTTTGAAATTGTAACAATACTTGATGACTTTTGTTAACATTAGAGACAGAAATTCACATTCATTTTTAAAGTATGATGGCATCTATGGGAGGAAAGTTTCTAAAATACGAACCCTTTAAAACTTTCTTAAAAACAAAAGTGACAACATTCATAAAGTTAGTCTTGCTTTCTTTTTTATGAGCTTGCACATAACCTTTTTTTTTTTTTTTTGTGGGTACCGGGGGTTGACCTCAGGACCTCGCACGCCACCAGGCACCCATGCCGCTGAGCAATATCACCGGCCCTTTTTTCGTATGTGGGTTCCAGGAGTCGAACTCAGGACCTCGCGCTTGCCAGGCAGGTGCTTATGCCGCTGAGCCATCTCACCGGCCCTGCACATAACTTCTTAATTGTTGGCTTTTCCTATATTTCTCATAAAGCATGTACTTTAGTCATAACTCTGCCATTAACTTCAAAAATTTACTGTTTAATTTACATTGGCGTGACTCACACTTATGAGTGCAGCCACTATAATGCCTACCTCCTCCTCTCATTCACACATACTTAGTTTTCTTTTCTATGCTAAGAAAACAATTACTTGCATTCCTCAAATATTTTCAAAATTCTTTTCCACATATTCCATGAAAATGTTGGTTTTCAGGGACAGCTGAACACACTCAAGGTCTGTTAGACTCAAGGTCTGATTTTCTATGGGCTGAGTTATTTTCTCCAAAATACTAGGTTTATACAAGTGATTACTTTCAAAATAATGGCACAAACTTAAAGCATGGGGTGATATCTTACAACTCATCATTTCCTCTTTTAGTCCTGTCAGTGGCTATGCACACACAGTGTGTTCAAAACACACATGGAATGATCATGGCCATGGATCAACTTATGTTGTAAGTCTTACTTGTGTGACTGTTTCAGTTCATATCTAAAATGTCCCCAAAGCCTCATGTGCTCTCAGGTGGGACTTATGGGAGTGTTTATGTGATACTGGATTAAGGGTGTATGATAACTGGATCAGTCTATTGATTGATTTAGCATAGTTCTGGATGTGAATAATGGGAAGGCCCACCCTGGGTTTGGGTGGCACCATCAGTATCATCCAATAAGCTTGTAGTCTGGATGGGATAAAAGGGAAAGGAAGGCTCGCTGCTTGCTGCTTTCTGCCTGCCATGCTGTGAACTATTTCTCCTCTACTATGCTCTTCTGCCATTCCACCTTGCCTTGGAGTCAGCCAAATATGTACTGAAACCTCTACAAATTGTGAGCTTAAATAGACCTTTCCTCCTTTGACTCGAGAGTTGGGGATTTTGTCCCAGGAATGAGAAAAGTAACTAAAACAGATAATCATATCTATATATATATATTTTTTTATTTTTTTTTTGTGGGTACCGGGGGGTCGACCTCAGGACCTCGCGCGCCAGCAGGCGCCCATGCCGCTGAGCGATATCACCGGCCCCTTTTTCGTATGTGGGTTCCGGGAGTCGAACTCGGGCCCTCGCGCTTGCCGGGCAGGCGCTTAAGCCGCTGAGCCATCTCACCAGCCCATTCATATCTATATTTGGAAACAGAAAAATCAACCCAATGTCTAAGGTAGAATATTCTCCTTACTCCCTCAAAATAGACAATCAAGCATAATATAACTCTAAAGGAATCCAAAAGAGGATGGAAAACTGTTTCAATCCCACCTTTGCAGTTAGCAATGTGACTGAACTGGTGGAGCTAAATCCTCACTTCTATATACTGGATAAAAAAGCATTTAGAACAGACAGTTTCCAAAGAGCGTGTGAGATAAGCAATAAAGAATATCCTGAGTCACAGCAGAAACATCTTCCTCTAGAAGTACCATAAAATCCTGTGTAAACTCCCATGTCAATCTGTCTGAGACATTGCTCCAATACTTTATTTGACTTGATATACTTTATAAAAATTGACTCATTTAGTAATCTCAAGGCTAGGACAAGCTGTAAGAAATTTCCAGAGAAACTCTAAGGAGGGATGAATAAGCAATGAGTTGTTATACAATGTTCTGGTGAAACTAGACTAAGTGAATATGAGTGGCTATCCCAGAATGTAAATAATTAAATCAAAGATAAGTTTTGCATTGCTCAAAAAAGTTGCTTGAATTGGTGGCAGCTTTCTTTTCCTATAATTGGTTTTAATGGATTTAAAAATTTCTCCATTACTAACCAAAAGTGATGGGGCCCATTTGCTTCATATGTAAAACTAGACAGCTATCACCTGTGCAGGGAAGTGAAGAAGTGGTACAGACCTGCTCAGATTCTAATCTTGCCTCCTGTTTCTTAGCTCTATAACTTTGTTCAAGTCATGTGATGCCAGTTGCCTCAGTTTCTTCACCTGTAAAATGGGCTCTCTATCATATATTGCTTAATAAATCTTCAGTGATACATGTTAGGCATGATACCTTGCAAATAGAAAATATTTAGTATGCAGTAGCTGTTTATATTATTATCACCATACATAGGCGTCATCTTATAGCTGCCTTTCAGATTAGTTAAGGCATCTTGGATGGCATATTTACATGTGAGTAACAACCAAATCAAGTCTAGTTTCAGACAGAAATGATGTAGGCTCGTGTCCATGTGGCATATGTATCACCTGGTAGCTGAGAATACAGAAAAGCCAAATAGAGGTCCAGTATTTTAATTCAAAGGCTACCTTTCAGTCCCTGGGGGGAGTAATGACTTCAAGGATCCCCAAACCTTGACTCAGAAAAATATTAACTAAGTATATGTGTGGAGGGTTTCAAAAAAGGAAGATCTAGAGAAAACATTCCTAAAATTAATTTGGAAATAGAAGAGACCTAGAATAGCAAAGGCAATCCTGGGCAACAAAGGCAAGGCAGGAGGCATCACAATCCCTGACTTGAAATTATATTACAAAGCTACTATGATAAAATCAGCATGGTACTGGCAAAATACCAGACCTGAGGATCAGTGGAACAGAATAGAAGATGCAGACACAACTCTAAACACACTTAGCCGCCTTGTCTTTGACAAAGGGGCCAAACATGTTCACTGGAAGAAAGACAGCCTCTTCAATAAATGGTGCTGGAAAAATTGGCTTTCCACATGCCAAAGATTAAAGCTAGACCCATATCTATCACCATGCACTGAACTAAAATTAAAATGAATCAAAGATCTAAATATTAAAACAGAAACAATAAATCTACTGGAAGACAAAGTAGGTAGAAATCTTGAAGACAGAGGGGTAGGCAGAGAGTTCATGAACGAAAACCAAACAGCACGGGAAGTACTTCAAAGAATCAACAACTGGGATCTCATCTTACTAAAAAGTTTTTGCACAACAAAAGAAATCACCAACAGAGTGAAAAGAAAACCCACAGAGAGGGAAAAAGTTTTAGCCAACTGTCCCTCAGACAAAGCACTTCTATCTAGAATATATAAAAAATTGAAAAAAATCAAGCCCTCCAAATTCAAAGACCCAATCCAAAAATGGGCATCTGAGATGAATACACACTTCTCAGATGAAGAAATACAAACGGCAAATAAATATATGAAAAATGTTCAACATCATTGCTCATTGAAGAAATGCAAATTAAAACAATATTGAGACTCCATTTCACCCCAGAAAGAATGGCTATCATCAAAAAATCAACCAATAACAAATGCTGGCAGGGCTGTGGGGATAAAGGAACCCTTCTCCACTCTTGGTGGGAGTGTAGACTGGTACAACCACTATGGAAATCAGTGTGGAGATTCCTCAAAAAAGTAGGATTAGAGGTCCCATTCAACCCAGCTATTCCCCTTCTGTGTATCTTCCCAGAAGAATTAAAAACATCATACCACAGCAATATATGTGCACCCATGTTTATAGCAGCACAATTTGTAATAGCTAAATCTCGGAAACAACCCAAAAGCCCATCAACCGAGGAGTGGATAAAAAAGATGTGGTATTTTTATACAATGGAGTACTACTCAGCTATAAAGAAGGATAAACTGGAGACTTTTATAGGTAAATGGATGCAACTCGAGACCATACTCATAAGTGAAATAAATCAAACTCACATGTGTAAACATTGTATTGTCTCCCTAGTGTAAGAAACTGAAAGAGTAAATTAGATCCAAAAATCTACAGTAGATATTGTGAAAGGGAAAGAAACTGCTGAAAAAGAAAGGACAACTGGGATGGGGGAAAGGAGAACAGAAGGAAGGGAAAAGAAAAAAATATATATACACAAGATAGCTAAGATAATTATACTACTAATTTCTTTTAGTTCACTGAAAAGAATGGTCTGTGCTTATATTGTTTGATCAATTTTGCATGCCTGTATCTTGTAATCTGAGCAACTACTTTGAAGATGATGATACGCAATATATATATATATTTTTTTTTTTTTTTTTTGTGTGTGTGGGTACCGGGGGGTCGACCTCAGGACCTCGCGCGCCAGCAGGCGCCCGTGCCGCTGAGCGATATCACCGGCCCTTTTTCGTATGTGGGTTCCGGGAGTCGAACTCGGGCCCTCACGCTTGCCAGGCAGGCGCTTAAGCCGCTGAGCCATCTCACCGGCCCGATATGCAATATATTAACCGTTGTTAATTTCCTATTATCTTGTTTTGAAACTCTGTATCATTGTTTTTATTTTTTTTCTCTTTAAAATGAAAAGAAAATTTAAAAATTAAAAAGAAAGGAAAGGACATGCTTCTAGCTAACCTCTGACCTCTGGCATAGGGTAAAATCCAGCTCAGTCCACTGGGTGAGGGTCAGTATGAGAAGCAATATTTTATATACAAAACAAGATGCCTGGAGCACTTTGCCCTTTGTAGGAAAGCTCTTCAGATCATCTCAGTGGCAGATGGCTGGTGGTTTAAGATGGCTAATTAGTGGGTCTTTTTAGTTTTTCTAAAGTAGAGACCAGTGCAAAGTACAGAATGAGGAAAAGTAGTGTTAGTGGGGCATAACTTTACAGGAATTTTTAGTTTTCCTCTGGGTTGGGAGGGGTGGGGCAAGGCTGGAATTTTGGGAGCAAGAATGTATATAGTAAAAGGATTATAGTAGGAAGAACAAGCCTTATTTTAATATACTGAGTCCCAAGAATGAGCATGGCCAGGTGGACACACCCTGCCATGAAAATGATCAAGAAACTATGAGTCCATGTATACATATTTTTTAAAAGTTCTGTGCTTGATCCCTCTCTACCATTGGGAGACCATCAATAAATGCATAGTAGGTATAATACCTCATTTTTGTGGTGCTTGAGAGAATGAAGTCAGTGCTCCTAAGCATGGTTGAGGATTGTGGAAAAAGCAGAGAAGTAGGAACTTAGAGTTACAGGTACCTGGGAGAATATAGCATTTCATGCTTCCACTCCAAGTCCCTAGAAACCTTGGAGAAGACTATGTCATGGGTAGTAGAGCCATTTATTTTTATTGTAACGGAAACAATGATGCAGGTATGCTGGGAGGTGTTTGTGAATTTCCAGGAACTCTCTGTTAGGGCAAGGGTAGGAAGTCATGTTTTAGGAGAGCAACTCTCATCTTCTACACAGTAACCATATAAGGGACCCTCATGTCAGATGTCAGGTAGGTGGGGTATAGGTTTCAGAAGGGCTCAAGTCCTTGGCAAAGAGGGGAGAGAAAGGGAAACCACCCTAAGCAACTTGCAACAATGAATGTATAATGGACTCCAGTTTTAATTAGGATGAGTACCTGAACCAACTCCTGAGGACAGATGCGCTCTTTGGCTGAGCAGCTTGATTGTACCTATCATCTGGAGAATTTGGCCATGCCAGAAACTGAGCAATGGAATGAAGAGAGCACAGGCTTTAAAGGGAGAAACATGGATTTGGATCCTGGCTCTCACTTGCTAGCTATGTAAACTTGGACACACAGTGAACATTCTGGGCCTCAGTTTGCCTATATAAAATGGGAAGAATATTCTCTGTAACACAGGGTCCAGTGAGACCTGGGGTGTTACTAGTATTTAGATATTCACAGCTGAGGAGAATTCTCTGCAAGCATCAGTGAATCCTACCTAGTGCGCACAGCCCTGTACGAGCTGCCATAAAGTTGTTCCAAGTAAGACATAACCTTAGCCATTAGTCAGCTCAAGTAAGTAGGCTTAGCCAATCAAAAGCCATCCCCCAACTTCAGAATGGTACAGGGACAGAAATTTCCCTGTTTCCTACTGTATCACAGCTTCCCTTTGTTTTCCTTTGCTTTGGATTTCCTTTCTTTTTCTTTTATTAAGTCTTTAATAATTCCAGCAAAGATATCAAACAGCCACTGTTGATTGTATGACTTAAAAAATACACAGAATATATAACATATTTATTACCTAAAAGAGCTATGAACTTGAATGTGGAAAAATAACGCTAAGTGAGATGGGGAAAAGTAGTCTAAAGGAACATAACTTTTAAAATAAACCTTCAGAAATGGCAGTGGAAGTTTTTTTTTTACTGTCATTTTATTTAATAATTCCTTGAGAAAATTAATGATTGAACTAGTAGAAATGTTAGCACTTTTTTTTTTGACAATTTCCCATACATCCTAAGAGTCTGTGATTTGTCAAAGGTGGCTATTATAAGAACACACCATGAGCAATAATACAACCAAGTCTGCCTGCTGGAAGGAAGTGTGTCCCTTCAGTGCCCTGGACATAAGAACCCTGTGATAGCCACGGTGCAGAGGACAGACTCGGGCCCAAGTTGGTGTTTGAACAGCGCGGAGGGGAGAAAGGCTGCACTTGACAACTGCAATATTATTACAAATGCTGGCATTCATTCCTTGCTCAAGGAAAGAGGAGGAGGACTGGGATCAAACTGCCTGTCTCATTTCAGCTGGTTTGACAACCCCCAAGTCATTCCCCCCAGAGGAGTAGTGTGACTTAGTGGAACCACAGTGAAGGGCCTGAGGTTAGGAGGAAAAAGACTGTCTGCTGGCCCATCCTGGCCCCAGATACAGAAGTAGGTGCACTCTGGTTCTCCAGAGCTCTGAGGATGTGCTGAGACCCTTAAAGTACACAAGCAAGGCCTGGCATGGCCATGAATGGAATGTGATGATTGTCATTTCAGTGCCGTTACAGCAACTATTATATTCCATCTAATGGTACTCAAGTTTTGTTGGAACAAGAGCTTTCAAACTGCAGCCAGGCTTAGGTCCTGTCAAACACCATCACTGAACTGATACGTTCATTATCACCACATGACATATTGTGTATTAGGTTAGACCACATGAAGTTGTCATTTTTCTAGATCTCATATGGTCATATAGAGACAAATTCATTCAGCTTTTTAATAGTTGTTAATGCCTCTCCTATAAAGCCCAAGCACTGTGAAAGTAGAGACACTGTAATATTCACTACTGAGTCCCTGGAGCTTACAATCATGCTCAAACAAAGGAAAGCATTCACAAATATTTATACAATGTATGAATATGTGAAATCCACTGATACTCAATGAAAACCTATTATGTGTAGATACTACGCTCAGAATGAGGAATACACCTATGATAAAGAGCTTTGATTTATATTGGGAGAAAGAGACTTAAATCAGCAGCTACAAACTAACAGGGAAACACCATGGTAAGGGCAAGCAGTGTAGGATGCGATGAGGTGTGGGCAGCTAGTTGGGGTTTGGCTGTCAAAGGAGGAGAGGAAGAGGGCTGAGGCTTGGTTGTCTGTCAATGATAACATCAACCTTGACCTCTGAAGGGTAAATGATACTCAGACAGATGAAAAGAGAAGTAGGAATAGTTGTAAACACATAGCCAGATTTCTGATGTCAGACATGTTCATACCTGGCTCCACTAGCCACAGAAAACTAAGGGGAATCAGCTGTCTACTCATGAGGCTGACTAAATGAACTTTTAGTTGTTACTACCAGGTTAGATTATTTGGACCCTCATCCCTTAAAAAATTAAAATAAACCAAAAATATAAAAACAGGCAAGATTAACCAGGAAATAGCAAAATAATTGCTACATATGCCAACAAGTATAGACCTCCATCCTAGAATAAAATGTGATTTTTCGGTTGTCTTCTTGTTTCCTGGTATCATCACAAAACAGGAACTAGCATTTGACCAGTTATGTATCTATTCACTGTCTTCAGTTTAATGATTGTCTCTGCCTATGTCTCTCATTTCAAACAAATTATGAATAGAGACTTTCTGAGTTCTATGAGAAAACCACCACAACAAGTAGCATTTGTTCTATCAAATGCATTAAATACACAGAATCCCATCTCTGGGTAGGGGGAGTTTACAGATGGCAGTGGATCACAAAGCTGACATTGCCACGATCTATATGATAGGAATGTTCAGCCTCCTTCACTGTCACCTGGGAAGAGGGTACATCTGACAGCTCTGTGGTTACACAAAGAAGCCCTTCCAGAATAGGGGCACGTTTGAAACAGAAAAGAGAGTCATGGAAGAATGGGACCCTTTTCCACATATCCCCCCAAATGCAGACTGTTTCTCTCCAGACTTCAGTATCTGCTCTTGCTCTTCCCATTCTTCCCTTCTTCCAGGCAGTCAGGGGAAAGATCACATCATCCCTGGCTTCAAATCCCAAAACAATTTCTTCACCATGGCTATCCCAGCCTGGCAAAGAAAAGAGCTACTGTCCTCACAACCCTGCATTGAGTCCAAGCTGATCCTTCCCTGGAACGGCATCCAACGTCACAAAAAGCAGCTTCTTCACAGAGCAGCTTCAGCCCCGACTGAGCCTTTGGGAATGGAATGCTACCAATTGTGGTGCTTCTATTGTATGAGCAATTCAATGGGCATTTCATTTCCAGTCAAAATCCAAACTAGTTAAAGTCAGCGCACACAAGCTGCCTTGCTGAGAAACAGCAGCTTACATTAAAATTACAATTATATTGTTTTGCCATGTCAGAAGCAAAGGTTAAAATCATATCTTGGCTGGACATTGTTTCTATAATATTAGCTCTCCACAAAGCTGCTGGGTGGATGAGCCCAGAAATGATGTGAAATATTTCTAATACAAATTTTATTTTTATGTGAGACTATTCAAATGCTGCTGTACAACATGAACTACCTGAACCAAATCAAATCCTCAGGTCAATTCCTTCTTCCGAGTGCTCCTTAGATAACAAAGTCTTGTTCTGCGAATCTGTTCAATATATTAAAGTTGATTCACTCGGACAGTGTGTAAGATATAATACATTAATCTGGGCCATTTCAATTTCTGAGGCTGGGACTATAAAACTGGTGTGCTGCATATCTAATTTTTTTTGAATACCTGATTTATGCATTCCTCTGATGCCGAGTGTCGATGGTATGGTGGATGCGGCTGCTACATTAACAACGGGCTGCATCAGCACTCAAATCTTATCTTGTTAAATCAGACAAATGTAGCTCAATGAAAAGGAAGGAATAAATGCCTGGGATGGTTGAAAGGAGTGAATTTTAATCCTGTTTGTTAGGGGACTTTCATGGTTTGCACTGGATGACTAAGATGGGGGGCTTCCCCTTAGACTTTGGGTACCATGATTTATATTTATATATGATACATATAACATACACAGAGCGCACATATGAAAATATATACCTTATGCAAATTGGCACACACCCTCACAGCAAATACAGTGCTGGAAGATGCAGTGTCTATATTTTACAGGTGCTGTAAAATCTCTATTAGATAGACAATTTGTAAAAATGGGTTCCTTTTTAATATTTCCATTACGAGTATAAAAACTGCTCCTTTGTGCATAATTCCCTATATTTTTTCATCAAAAAGAAGTTACCATGAAGGCTAAATACCAGGAAGATGGAATAGCTTATCATAATCATTATATGTATGATGTTTCCAGGAAATTTTGTTGCACACTGAATACTGCTACTATCCTATAGACAGACAATATTAATTCTCATCGAAGCTAAGTGTTTGCACAATCAGCAAGACCTTAAGAAATTATCTTTGTGCTATACAAGAAAAAAATGTTTCATATCTGCATAGAGCACAAATGACCAAGATATTTATAAACGAAATACACTTTAAAAATAAATTTTCATGGAGGACCCTGTACTATTAAATTCTAATTTAAATTTCCTTCTCTTAAAAATCCATGGAGCTCAGATTCAAAAGTCAATCAGAAGCCTTCATTTACCCAACAAAAAATATTAGGAAGTACAGAAGCACCATGATACAGTTGTAAAGATACACTGCCTATTAAAATGTAGGCATCACAAAATAGAATAATTTCAAAGTGGCCAAGTTGGAACTGTAATCATTTAATTCCCTTAAGGATGAACTTATCTGCTCAATGACATTCCCTCAGTTTGGGAACATATTATTTACACATAAATCAGTTGTGCTTGCACTGGCTTCTCCACTTCCTTAGTGTTTAATTATAGAAGGTGTATGTGTCAACGAGGGGAGGGGATGAAATCTTGTAAAAGACAGACATATTTGCAGCCCTCTCTTCCTTGGGGGTGTTAGACTGCCAAGGTTTCCCTCTATCAATTGCGTGGTCAGAGCTGTGATGCGTAAACATTGACAACTATAGTTGATTAGTACATAGAACCTAGGACAGGGGCAAAGTTTTAACGTATGTTTTAGAAATATAGAATATTATTGCTGGGAGAAATCAGAAACAGGCTCTTGCCAAATCTAGTCATTTTGCAGACGAAGACCTCCAGGCCAAGAAGAAGAAAAACAACCTTGGCCAAGTTCAGAGCTGGTACTAGACCCAAGTCATCTGATATTCAGTCTATTGCTTCTTGATTGCACCACACAGCTAAAACTTCCCACAACTCATGCTGCACCCACCCAACAATAGCCCCAAGCCAAAGCCCTTCCCTTCCCACAAATCAATATTCCCCAGACTTCTCATTAGCACTAAAATTTGGACACGATGTTACCAAAAATGTCATAAAATCTCAGCTCATGTGAGCCTTATCTTAACAGTAGTAAATTGTGAATCATGTTTGGGCAAGATTCAGAGAATGAAAACTTGAAAATTATTTAGTTCTTTAAAGAATGAAATATCTTCATTATCCTCATTAAAGGATTCAAAACTGGGCTTTTATTTGATGGGATGTAAATGTGTTGAAAGTAATCAGTAGCAAGTTCCATAGAAGGTAAAGTCAGCAGAGTGGGATCCAGGAGTGGGAATGATGGTGACGCCTGGTTCAGAAAGGGTACAGCAGGATGATGGGAACCACAGGGTGAGGGTAACATATGGTCCTGATCAATGCCAAGTGCCAAACAATGAAGTGTGTAGAACAAATGGGAAAGTGACTTTCAGGCTGTCAGGGGGCTTCTCTGAATGGCTCTTCCTGGATCCCCACCTTGCTAAAAATGAAAAGATTCTAACTTTGCAGACCACAGACCAACATGTCACCCAGCAAGGAAAGCCTTTGGACCCTGCAGTAGCTGCACCTCATGGACAGTTGGTAGCACACTTGCTGGCACTCTATGAGAATAGGCTGGAGCTATGAGGGCCCTCAGCAATTTCCAAAACACTGTCCTTTCTGAGATAAGATTAGAGGCACAGAGATACACAGTGCTCCAGGACAATGCAGAGAGGTAGAGGCAGAGTGCACAGATCAACTGGGTCACTTTGATTACTAGAAGGCAGGAGAGACCTGCAGCTTGAATTAAGACTTCACTAGTACACAGGGGATGCTGTAGATGTGTTAAGAGCAAATAATGTAAGATCCAAGCCTCACTAGATGCTTGAATTTATGTCAAAGTAGCTCCATTACATATGTGTCCCCCAGGGTCAGACTACATTAGCTGCCTTCCTAATTCCATATATGATGAACTAAAGAGTCAATGGAGTGTACTTCAAAAATGCCTCCATAAAACAGGTTCTTAGTGTACAAAGAACTTTGATTCAGTTTAAGAGTGTATGCATGTGTGCACATTGCATGTGTGTGTGTGTGTGTGTGTGTCAAAGTGGGGGGAATAAAACAAGAAATGTCTCTAAGGTCACAGAACACTGACCTCATTGGCGGGGCTAATTTGATTGTGCGGGAACAATAGCACCATACTCCTCTGCCAGTGAAGTGCATGCTAATTATGCGATTTGCCCTTGATAAGACCTTGGTGGGTCATTCAGCAGTTGTGATCTGTCACTGACTTCTAATCATGTATTATCGTCTGGGTGAGTCAGAATGGGACCCTAAGCTTTCTGTCTTTACAGCAATGTGGCACTCTAATTACCTTATGCCAAGTGGATATGCAGTGAGTGAATTAAGTGATCAGTGCGATTGCCTTCAAAATCTTCCCTTTCTCCTTTGTGTTGCTTCACGGCAATTTACATTTTAAGATGCCACGAAGCTTTTGGTGTGACGGAAAATGCCACTCTTTAAAATAATTATTTTATTTTTAATTTGAGCAGGATGATATTAAATTCAAGCCATATTAGAGTCTTATCTTATTTCTGTGGCAGATAACCAGAAGCGACAATAAGAATCCCATGAGCAAACTTGTTGAAAAGCATCATATTGGGAGCCTGGGTTTTACTTTCCAAAAATAAAAATATAAAAGAGGTTGGGGGTGTTTAGAGTTATGGAGGGACTCTGGAGTGTAAGAAGATTTTCTAAAACCCTTAAATTTTTACTATATTAATAATTTGCACATAATAAGAAGACCTAAACATGAGGCATTATTTTCTGCTTGTATAGTGTTTGGAGTCGACCAAAGAAATATGTGAAAAAATTACAGTCTGGGTAATTCAGTCTCCCTACAAAATATCACTAACTAGAGTAATGATAAATTGACCTTTTAAGTATTTTAAGTTCAATAACAACTCCTGACATATTAGTTAACTTGTTTCATGACAGTTTGAAGGAAGACTAGTCCTAATTATGATAATGTGGCTTATATAATTTTTTGTTACCTTAAAATTTTGTTAGAGCTATGATATAATTCTCCATTGTTGCATAGCAACTCTCAAACTACAGAGCAATCTGTTATGCTAAACCAGTTGTACCAACATCTGTAGTTGCCTAGAAAATGACCTAATGCCTTTTGTAAAGAAAATGTACTATGACATTTATAAAATTTGATAAGATACCCTGATGTGGATGATCCTTGAAAATGTGAACTCTGAAGTGCTTCTTGAAAGTTGTCATAAAACAGACCAAAAAAAAAAAAAAAAAATCCCCAACCATCACCACAACAACATCATAGAGCAAAAGTTACTGTGCTACTAACAGAAAATATAAAAGGATTTTCAAAGAATTTCTGCCTTGTGTGTCAACATTGCTGCGGAATCTTTTATAGGAACTGAAAAATCAAAACCAAAGAGGACAATTGAGAGAAAAAATTGCAAGCCTTATTTTCCTTGAATCACATGAGGTGGAAAGAACATTATTTGTTGAATCCTTGGCTTGTTTGCGTGGGAGGGGGGAGAGAAAGAGGGGGTGAGATAGTGAAAGAAATGAGGTGGAGGGAGAAGGAGGGAGATTGAGTGCCCAGAGAGAGGGAGGGAGGGAAGAAAGAGAAGAGGCAAGAAAGAGAGAAACCTATACTCAGAATATTCTGCATTCCCTGGGTGGCAAAACAAAAGAGCCCAGAGGGGGGGTGTGGAAAGTTGACACAGTCAAGAATAATGGCTAAATCTATCAAGTTTGATCAGGTCTACTATAATGAAGTGAGGCTTCATATTCCAAGCAGGGACAATGAAGACAGGAGTCAGGCTCTGGAAATGCGCTGCTCACTTTGTGCTTGGAATATGCAGCAGCCAGCAGGGAGCCACCAGATAATTACACAGTATTTGTGCGGTTCCAGGAAGCTTCCCGCGCAGGTTGAATGCCCGTGCTATATTAAAAGGCTGCACAGTGAAATGTTTTTAATGAATATTTTTGTCAGAGGAAGAAAAGGCATTTGAATGATTGTGTGTATGTGTGTGTGAGAGAGAAAGAGTGTGAGTGTGTGTATGTGTGTTTACGCTTGCGTATGAGGAAACCAGAGGTGGAATATCACTGTCAAAATACAGGTACTTTTATTTATTTTTGTTCCATTATTTACCATTTCAAGAGGCTGACGTCCTTTCAATAATACAAATCACAACATTCAGTTAATGTTATTTAGGGCTAATTGTACATATAATCCCTAACTAATATTTGCTAATAATAACTTTCAATGAAATAATACATCAAGCAGATGCTTAAAACTACTTTAAAAAATTCCAGTAGTAAATGAAATGTTTAGACACATTGAATCAGGAAATCTAAAGAAGTAACACAGATGTTGATACTTACTAGTCAGTAGCCTTTGGCAGTGATAGCTCTAAAACATAAGAATAAATTATTTCAGCACTCTTTAATTCTCACCTAACAGATGTGAATAATCCATTGAATTTTAAACCCACACATTCTATTCACGATGCCCCTTTAAGTTCATTTTTCAGGGCAAGGCAAGCCACAGAGGAAATTCACTGTAAAATGTTGCGATTTTTTTTAAGTCCAGTCCCGTTAATATAATGCCACATATACTTTATATATTTATTTGGTGAGAAAAATGTAACCTCCTTAAATAATTTTTCAGGTGGTGGTTCTGCATAAGTAAAGGCACTATTTTAAAGGTGAAAGGAAACTCAGCAATTAGAAGTAGACATCACACATTAACTTCGTCTCCCAAATTAAATAAATTCAGCAGTTCAAACTCTGGATAACAAAAGCATCACACAGATATTTTGCCTTTATATCAAATGATTTTCAGATAATGTAATGGCTCGTATGCCAAGGTATTAATTTAGGCCTGAAACCTCCACATTTTAAAAGAGGATATTGTGTTTCACGTGGCTAAGTACCGATTGTGAGCCATTATCACTTTTAACAAGTACATTCTGATGAGGTAGCATGGATCTTTATTTGAAGGGAGAGTTCCTACCATATTGCATGACACAGATGGTAGAGGTCAACAATTAAGAACAGTGAGAGTCACAGGATTTGTTGGTTGAAAGATGGGTCTGATGAGGCAATTTTCTGTTTTTTTTTTTTCCTCCCAAAGAGTAATTTTAAGTAGATGTCTCAGCCAAGAAGCCTGCCACTCCCTTTAGCAACTGACTAAAATTTAATAGCTCTGACCCTCAAAAGAAAAAAAAAAAAAAAAAAAAAAAACTGAATTAGACAAAAGTGGAGACTGGCCCCAGATTATTGTAAGAGAAAGCAATATCCATTCCAAATTCTCAAGGATTTGTTTCAAGGTTCCTGTCATTGAAATTTTTCCTTTTGTAAGCTGTATTAATAATTGCAAATACCTAAATGGAGTCATTTAAATGGAAACTGGTTTCTTTTATCACAATAAGGAGAAAACCCAACACTTTTAGTAAATACATTCAAAATGAGTATACATAAAATCCTGAAAGGGAAATTTCAGTGACTATAAATGACTGTATATTTAACAAGAAAGACAGGTGATTACCTTGACATATTTAAATCTGATTGGCAATCTGTCCTCAAAGATTGTCAATACTAAAATATAAACAATGGTCAGATGTGTTTTCTTCATTTGAATTACAGCTACATACACATAACACTATTGTCATTCTATAGACTAAAAACATAAGCATAAAGTGTTTTTTAATCATCTTTTCTGCTTTTCAATATTAAATAAAGGTACTCTGCTACTGTATTAAATAGTTTGTACTCATCATAAAATACATAAAGCATACAGCTCAAAATGGTCTGGCCATTTTTAAAGGTTCTATAAGCAAAATAATTCATTTTCATATCATTTGACTACAAAGGGGGAAGGCTTAGATAGTGGGTTGTGGCCTTTCCTACCTTTATTAGAATTAGTGGAAATAACTGTACAAGGACAATTCTCAATTACAGACAGTTACAAGGGACTCCAGAGAGTTATATTTTATTCCAATCATAATTAGTAAACCCATTCAAATCTTGGGCCAAAGTATAGAGAATCATATCAAAGTTTTATGCTATATCTTCCTCCCTTATGGTTATAGTGAAAATGTAAATTTACATATAATAGAATTTTTAAAGACTATTTCTTCTATAGATCCTCAAATTTTAGTTTCTATTTTTGTTTTGAGTAGTCCAAACAAATCTCTCTGAGTTAGACTTTGGAGACTAAACTCAGAGTGAAAGGTGCCAAGCCAAACACTTCCGCTGGTTTGGTAGAAGTATGGTGAGGGCCTGGAGGGAGGCAGTCTTTGCTTAGGAAAACTGCAGCAATGCTTTTACAATTCATGGCGTCATTTAAATATGTCCTGCTCTGCTATGGCAGCCATCTAGAACTACATTAGAGGATCTGCCTAGTTTTGCATCATTTGCATCGGACTGCCTCATTCTGAAGTCTCAGATTTCACAGATTTCTTTTGTGAAATGAAGAGTAAGGTTTTCGTTAATTCCCTTAGCCTGGGTACATTTGTAAAACATTAATCTGTTTTTAAAAAGATGAAAAGTCAGTAAGATTTTCCATGTAAAATATAAAACTACTATTCCTCCACCCTGGAAGCCTACGTGTTGTTTCACACAAATGCTGGCATATTTATAGGCAACATCCTCATATTTAAAGCAACGTTACCCCCAAGATCAAGTGGTCCTTGGAAATTCCAATGGCTGTGTTCCAGCCCCGATGTGTGCAAAGAGCTTTGTGCCATAGAAAAGGTTCCACTCCACCTTCTATGCTGCATTTTATTCAACTGGCTCTTTTTCACATTTTTATAGCTAGTGAATAGAGCAAAGTTGGATTCAGAAGAGAACCCTAAGCGTTATCATAATGCTTAGAAGAAATGGCTTCGCACTGTATAATCTATCAAAGGTGTCAGATTTACAAAATGCAGATTTTCTGTCACATTTGGGCACTCTAAGCACTGTATCTTTTCACTAAGGTGCTGACTGCTGCTTTAATGAGGCCCTTTGGTGGCTGTAAAAAACTGAAAGAAGAGGATTAGAGGGGTTACCCTAGATATTGTCTATTTGTCTTACAAATTTCACACTAACTACCAATTACATCGCCATAAACCTTTTGGCTACTTCAAGCTGTATGCCATATAATACATAAAAAATATGCTATGTTAACCTCTCCTATATTATACATGTAACTACAACCACTGATGCAAGTAACATATCTAATGAAGCCAATAATGAGGCTCTTTAAAAGTAGTCTTGTTATAGGAATAATATTAGAGCAGTTCAGTTAGAGGCTAAGATCCATTATGGAATACTTCCTATATACTTTGGTTTCAGGTCTGGAAAGATGCTGACACACTAATTCAAGCTCAAGAAGGGCATTAATCTTGCAACCTTCTACTTGTCATGCTTAATGGGACATCCTGCCTAGGTGAAATGAACCTGATGTATTCAGGTAAACATAATTTAATAAGGAAAGATAAAAAGAAATAGACGTCTGGCATGACCCCAGGGAGATGAAAATGTCTGCCATTTTATTTGAGAAACTAACTGCCCAGAAGAATCTACATGGTGCCTGGTACATGGCTTTTCCTAGTAGGCACTCAAAAATGTGTTTTCGGCTTAAATAATAAATGGAAAAAAATCATGGTTAAAGTTTTCAGATGCATTTGTTGTTTCAGTCCCTCTAAATTTCCTGCAGTCCGTTTTTGTTGGCGGAGAGTGATAACACCAGGCAGGAAGGCAACTATGTTCATCTTGAGGAAGAAGACACATATTAATGTGGGGTTAAGCATCTGAGTGTGAAATCAAGATCCGCAACAATACAGCATGAGATTTAAAAAGCAGGCATGAATGTCAGTGAGTAACCATGCATCCTCTTTCATTTGCAATCACTCTTAAGTCTAATGAGCTTCCAAAAATTGTGTCAAGGTTTTAGATAAGCTTAAAACAGACAGATGCTGGAGAAGGTGGAAATCCCTCCTGTCAAGCCAAGTATTACATCGGATACACACACACACACACACACACACACAATGTAGTGGAGCTCTTCCTCTTTTGTTCCTTGCCTAGACACTGATCTACTGCTTTGAGAGAGACAGAGATCTAAAACAGTCTCAGGGAACGGGGCTGGCCTTACCATTTGAAGCAGCTAAGTAGATCAATAATGAAGGTAGTAAATATTCTGGGTAATGAATCTATTCTCCCACTAGCTGAATGGAGCTTATCCATAGGAAATTTGCCAAGTTCTCTTTGATTCAAAGATAAAATGAACATAATAATATTTGGTCAAAGTTTAAACAACCAGACAAGTGGTAAACATGATTAAAAAATCTGAATCAGTTTTCAGGCATCTGAAAGTGCCTGAAAACTCAGTTCCCTCCAATTCTTCTTCCAGTTATTTTCAAATAAGTGAATAAATGGTTAAATGAACTCTTTAGGCAATAATGTGGTGAAATCCTTTGTTGTGAATTTAAATTTATCACATTTCTATATATAGCTGGCCAGGCTCTTGTAAATCTACAGAGCTCAATTTTATGGAAAAATCGATACATTTGTCCTCCCTGGATAATATATGTTACTTGTGAAAATGAGTCTTTTACTTACAATTTATCCCTAACAGGGGCAAAGAAAAATTATCTATGAACCCCGAACAGACAAATTAAAATAAATTAAAAAGAACTTTCACTAAAAAATCTAATGGCATAGATCTAGGAGGACAGGTCCTTGCCTTCCTGCCTTGTGGTTGGAATGGCTGCGACACGTTCTACCTAGACAAGCAACTCCTGCTTTTGGCCAGCCTTCACTTCCTAGTAGGAATAAGCATCATCAATACCACTAGTCATGATTATCCAACATGGTAAGAAAGTTGCCCGTGGCAGAGAAACAAATGTGACCTGCACTGTTTTTAGAGGATATCAGAGAATAATATCAACAGAAGATAATCACTTCTTTGATGCAGTTAAGTAGACAAAAGTATACATAGAAAATTGGGCATTTGGTGTACCACTGCTAACTTTTTATTCATATTGTTATTTTTGTCCAAATCTCTTAAGTGTCTCATCTGCAAAGTGTTAAAGGAGTTACTTATTCATTAAGCACTTTGCATAATCTTTATAAGTAGCACCATGGAAACCAAAAGTACTGTACTACTTTGGTCTTCTCCCTGGTTGAACTCAAAGAATTTCTGTTCCATCATGAATAAAGAAGAAAGGAATGAACACAAGGAAGGAGGCTCTTACAAGTATTTTCTTAATAACTGAAGTCTCAGATTAGTGTCTACTCACTTTTGGTCCTTAAATCAGAATCGGAGATTCATAAACTGCTATTCTTGGAAGTCCTTCTCAAATCTCCAAGGCTCAGCCAATAACACTCATTGCTTACAGACTGTTTCTGGACATTATTCTAGAGATGGAGATTATTTCTGGGGTTTCTGTTTTGCTTGTCAAGGCTCTTGAACTCCAAGTCTGTATTCTTGCCCTTAGATGGCACATAATTCTACCCGATAGTACAATAAGGTACAAAAGGGGAAAAAACTTCTATCCATAGAACATACCAACAACATTTGGAATCTGTGGGACTGATTCCCAGAAATCAGAATTCAAATGAGATTTGGAATGAAAAAAAAATTGTTGATGTTTCTAATCATTTTAGTAAAGTTATCTAGTTTCCACTGGATCATTTTTTATACCAGGAGCTGTGCTCCACTCTATATGCAATAGACTATGCTAAGCTGTATAAAAAATGTCACCTAAGGCACCTGAATTAATAGTTCGGTTATGTACTCGGTTAAGTCTTTACTATAGATCAGCATAAGTGTGCTAGACAGATAATTCTTTAAAGCTAACATTTAAAAAAGGTGCCAAAGCCCCTTCGAGATCTGCATGAATTATCCAGATTCAGGGAAAAAAGTTAAATATACAGTGCTTTTTTACCCCCCTCCCTTTCCTAGTTGCACTGAATAAGTAAAATTGCAGCAAAGTTGGCAAGAATAAATACTTCCTTGGTTTTTCTAAAGCTGCAATTAATGATAATGAAGCCATACCTTATACGGCAAGAAATACAGTACAAATTGGATAAGTAAGAAAAATGATCAGCCATTGTGTGCCTCCGATATAGTACATCAAGGTATTGCCACTGTGAGGCTGTCTTTATTTTAAACCGTTAAACAAAACAATATAAATCTGCATGCAGGTGTTTCTTGTTGCAGAAGTATTGAAAGTTGTAATGCAAACAATCTAATTTTAGCATCTATGTAGAGTGTGAAGTAAATTTACTGATCACTGATGCATTGAGCATAGGAAGAAACAATCAGCAGGAGCTTTCAGCGAGATTATCCTATTAAAACAGGAAGACTTCATGTGGTTGTTAAGGAAGTAGTCAAAAGCAGGTGATGGAAGTGGGGGTTTGACGACTCGTCAGTGGGCCCAGTGTACATGTTAAGTTGTTGTTTTCTGCTCAGCTAAGCAGCAGAGAATTGATATGTTAGCAATGAAGTGCAATGACAATTAAATTGTAACTGACCTACATGTTACCGTCATTACGCGTTCTCTTTTTTACTGCTTTCCCTCTTATTTAATCACACAGTATGGGGTTTTTATTAGGCTGTAATGTTAAAATCTTCATCCATTTAGCCATAAATGTGTGACTGGATATCTATCAGACTTCCTTGCACTATACAAACAAAGCCATTTTGCTGAATCACTGTTGACTTGTTTGTGGCCTAATTTAATGAGTGTAATAACTTACATTACTATCCAGTTAACATTTAGGAGCCCAGAAAAGACCTGCTAGCACGCAGTAAGCTACTGTATACATTCTCTATTCATATCACTGCTGTCTGCAGTAAATTTTGTACAATAATATGCACTGCTTACAACCCATGCTCAGTTTCCATCAGCAGAGGGTAGCCCTGTAGGACAGTCCCTGTGCTGGGGTTGAAATGTAACATACACACAGGAAACAAAACTGTATGATGTCCTTTTTTCTAGATACCATAGCTGCAGTATCTTAACCCTTTAAAAATACCATAAACACCGACAAAGATAGCTTAGTCTTGTCTCATGTTTTTCTTACTGTTTTTTTAATCCTCCTCTCACCCCTCAAACACTGGAATGAAAAATAATTTGTCAAGGTGAAGGAGGGAAAAATCATTGTTAATTAAACAAAATAAAGTTCCAGGATAAGATATGAGAACAAGTTAATAAATAAAATGGGTTGTACCTACATGCATTTATGAGTTAAGCTGTCTATGATCTTGAATTATGTGGTATTTTATATTTCCCTGCAAGAACACTACTCCTCCTCCCTCTCCACCCACAAACATCTATATGTTGTCTTGTTAAATGTTTCTTTAACACAAACATATTGTAACCTAATTATGTTTCCATTACAGTCCTGTCACTTCTCTCTGCCTTAGCCATTTAACTAATATCTCAAAATTCAGTGATCAATTAAGACACAAAAGTCTTTCATTATTTTCTTATGAATATTATGCACAGATGACAAAAATCAAAGCTCTTCACTTGCTCAAAATAATGATGATTTTAAAAGCACAAAGATAGGCAAAATACACTTAAACACAGTGGATAATTTACAAACAAGTTTTCTCCACATTCAGAGTTGAAACAGACAAAATTTAATTTTTCTTTCTCCTTTTCAGAGCAGCATCACTGCATTGTTTCAGTCAAGATTTAAGTCTTTAATTACTATCTATTAGGCAATACTTCAACTGACATTTGAATCTCAGAAGTCTCTCATAATAATACAGTGAGAAGAAAATCGTAGATGGAAGAGATGCTTTTATATTTTATTTCTTTCCATGAAATAGACAAAGGCAACTTTCAGGCCTCTTATCTCAGAGGAAAATATATCACTCCATTGGGAAATGACATTGGTTCTTATAAATGAGAAGTCAAATGAAGTTTCAAATATGTTAATTAGGGGCTGCATGTCTGCAGTTGTATCTTGACTATTAAAAAAAGCATTTTATTGACAAATTTATGAAAAATAAGTAAGCTACTAGATCCCGGAAATTAAGAGGAAAGAGCAACAGTAATATAATTTTCTTTCTTCAGTACTGAACTCCTACAAAATTTCAGGCACTGTTCTAACATTGGGGAAGTCTATTAAGACAAAATATCAAAATCCTTGCCCTCATGGAGAATATATTCTGATATGGGGGAGGGAAGCAAACACATTTGAAGAAAATAACAAGTAGTATACATATTAGACAATGAGAGATGCTAAGGAGGAAAAAAAGATAAAGAAAGGAGGAGTTCTATGGCGAAATTTGTATTTTCTATTGAGTGGACATGGCAGATCACCCTGAAGATGTGCATATAAAGATTTGAAGGAGACAATTTATATACTAATATATAATCTAAATTTATAGTATGTATAACATTAATGAGTAACCATTCATTTATAACATGTTATACTAATTTTAAAAGTGGATGTTGAATTGAATTTCCATAAAAGAAAGGTTCAAAGAGGTTAAGCAAAAGAAATATGGGATGGAGATGGTGTGGAGCTAGGACCCCTAGAAGTCTGGTCCTTACATCTCCCTTGCAATGTCCTTATTTTGAATCTATTATCCATTATTTTTCTCCAGAGAAAACCCGTCACTTGGCAGATCTGGAGAGAGTAATATTAAGTCAGGTTGGGTGAAGATGTGCCTATGCTATCTCCACTATACAACACTCAATAATCAGACTACTTTTAAGTACTTACTCTAATTCCATTAAATGCCCTAGTGAAGTAGGTGTTAGTATGCTCAATGCCAAGTGGAGTAAAAGAAAATTCTGAGAAAGTAACCAATATGGTCAACTTCAATCAACTACTGATTAGAAGACAGAATCCTTTCATTTCTGTGTTTCAGTTTTTTTCCACTTATTAGGACTAAATAAAAGTGAAAGAAAAACCAAACAAAAAAGTCTGGAGAATAACCAAGAATATCAAATGCACAATAAAGTTAACATCAATTTGGTGTAGAGATTGAAAGCATCATTAAATTTGAAGTTTGATTCTGTTGTAGAAATTACACAAACAATGGTTATAGTGATGCTCCTTAACATAAGATGTGGAGTCTAGGTCAAACTTTCAATGGACATTGTTTTGGTTTAGATCTAGCGTGTCTCCCAAAGGCCCCATGTGTTCAGAGGTGCAACTTCTGGAAGGAGTTTGGGTCATAGGAGCACGGTACTCATCAGTGGATTCATCCATCAATGAATTCACAGCGAAGGGTGCTGTTGGAGGTGGAGCCTGCTAAGAAGACATGGATCACCGGGGGCACGACCCAGCTCTTCTTTTCTCTCTGCTTGCTTACTGCATGATGTGAACAGCCCTTCCACCATGCCATTTCTGCCTTGGGGGCAATGACCATGGACTCAAAACTTGAGCCCAAATAAACCTCACCTCCTATAAGTTGAAGGGGTTGGCTATTTTGCCCCAGTAACAAGAAAAGTGACTAAGGAAGGAACAGACAATTTGTCGATGCTCATTTCATGAGGATTGATTCTGCTAATCCATATGGCACATTTGTGTGGCTTAGAATGGGTCCTTTCCTCCAGGTGGAGATAGCTCAGTGCTGGGACCAGGTAAGTGGACTACAGGTGCTACTGAGCATGCATGACCTGCACAGCCATTCTTGGCAACTCTACTTTCTACATTTAAATAGTGGCAGCCAAGATAGTGGAAGAAGTTAGAGAAGATCCACTTTCACTGAATTGATCGTATTCTTCATGTTCTTGTGTGATTCCATCGTACGTCATCTTTCTTTTTTGTTGTTGTTATTATCATTTTTTTCTTTTTAAAAATTTTTATCAGTATATGTTCTTAATACATAATGAATCTATTCATCATGGGGAATTGGTACATATACATATCTCGTCTTGATCCTTTTACTTCCCCTTGCCTCCTCTCCTTCCATCTGCCCCATCCCCACTTCTCCTTCCCATCTCTGCAAAGTCTATCTTGACTGATTATTATTTCTTGGCAATAATAAAATTCCTAATTTTAATAAAAACCTATAAGAAGAAATCAATTTATTTCCCAAAGGGACAATCATGGATGAACAGGTCTGAAATTCCTGAGCACTTTCTATCTACCTTTTTTTCTATTCATTTCCTTTCCAGTATGGATTAGTGATGCTTGAAGCAATACATCTTGAGATTATAAAACAAATGTGGGTTTTTGAGCCAGAGAGAAATGGCTTTGAAGTCCTGCTCTTTCATTTGAAAACTAAAATTTCTAAATTTCTTCATTTTTCTGTCTGAACATCCGTTTCCTTATTGGTTTACACGAAATAGGATAATACTTGTAGATTTACTTTTCAAAATTTGTTGAGATAGTTAAATTTCTACCTGGACTTGTTTCTGCCTTCACTCCGCTATCCATATGATATCTGTATGAAAAGACTCATGTTCCTTGGCCCAGGGCCCTCCTGGATGTCTTTGCAATTCTATCTTTAGGACCTCATCTCCACTCACTACTCTTCTTCTTCCCCAAACAAGCACATAGACCCTTTCTGCACTTCCTTTTATGCACTATTAATACCAAAACAATTTTGGTATTAATTTGGTATTCCAAACACATGCAAATAATTCCTGCCTCTATACGTTTTTTACACACTATTCCCTGTGTTTGGAATTGATACCTCTCCCCCACAGTCCTTGGGTGATTCCTATTCATACATAAAGCACAGCTTGGTTTTTATAAACACTAAATGAAATAATACATGATAAGCGCTCAGTACAGTGACTGACACATGGTAAACACTCAGTGAACATTAGCTTCCTCTCTCCGATATAAATTCCTTGCGTAAAATAAAATATGCTCCTCTTCTGTGTAACTGTACCACATAATCTTTTCATATATCCCACTATTGGAAAGAGGCAATATGGATTGTATAGGGAAGAAAGTATTAGATTGAGAGTCATTCTGCCTCAGGTCCAATTGCAGCTTCTCCACTTTACTAATTAGCAATTGAGCAGATCATGTAAGCTTTGTGCCTTCATCTATACATCAGGGACAACTATTGCTTTATCGGATGGTTGCAAGAACTAGAATTAATGACTTTATAGTAAAATGTCAATAAAAATCAGCTATTCTTGTCTACTATTCAAGTCATCTACTATTACTACATTATTATTATACAGTGATACTCCTCCATATCTCTATGAATGGGATCTAAATTATTTAATCCTAACAGTACAGCTTGGTTTCATTTGCGGTTAAGTTTTGAATATAGGTGAGTCTGAATCCAGGAATGAGATACAATATTCAATCACATTACATATGAATTTGCTTTGTTACAGAATACATCATTGCATCATCATTATTATTTAATTATTACTAGACAATTCTTTAAATAGAAGACCATCTACCTTTCAGCCTAGTCTAGAATAGAACCTAAGAGTTGAACTTCTTGGGTTCAAATCTCGGTCTTATAATCTCATTCTGTGACCATGGGCATATTACTTAAACTTCCTAAAACTTTATTTCTTTCACTATAAAATGATGATGATGAGGAGGAGGATAATGCCTACATTGAAGCAGAGGATTGAGAGGACTATATGGGCTGACACATGTAACAGAATCTGGCACCTACTAAGTGCTCATTAAAGGTTAGTAATTATCATTGTCATCGTCTTGTTGTTACCACTATTATAGTTATTGCTACTGACCTTAGCACCTAGCAAAGACTCTTGATGTATTCGCCATTCAGTAAATCTTAGCTTACATTTTTATCAAATCCCCTTAAAATTTGGAGGTTGTTATTTAGGTTTGCTTCCCAATTATAGGCTCAGTCCCCTTACAGGCATCTCCAGATGGCTGGGTGTGAAAGGATCACTCTCTAATTGGCCTGAATTCCCCCAAGTCAGTCATTTTCTCAGCACCATACTGAGGGCCTCAGGCCTTCTCACTCAGTTACCTCTCCTTCCTCTACCTCCTTCTACCAGAACTGGCCAGCCTCGGGGCAGTTGGCTTCTGTCTGTCTCTCCCACCAGTCACTGCCAAAGATGCTAGCCAGTCCTTTATTGGAGCCAGGTGGAAATAGCAAAGCCAGCTGTTGTCCGCCTGTGTTGCCTGGACTTGTGGATGCCAATCTTCCTCCTCCCTGGCTCAGGATAAATCTTTGGCATCTTTGCATTTTTGTACAAACCCGAGGCATGGGGTTCTAATACTTTAGGTTTTCCTTGTGGGAACAGTACCTTTATGAAAGTGATAATCCTATCATTCATTTACCTACTTTCACATATTTGTTTTACTGAAAGTAGATTAATGTAAATAAGTCATAGCATGTTTTGCCCTCCAGAACTCAAAGAAAATAAAAACAGATTCAATAAAAGAGTGAGGGGGACACCCAAAATATCTAACCAAGCACCTTCTGGATCTAGGTGCTCCTGGAATCCTCTAACTCTGGGCACTTCTTCTAAAAAGTTTCCATTTGTAATTTTGCTGAGCCACAGGCTGATTGATCTCTCTTTAGAGGGGAAGTGGAAACACAGAACTTAAGTGTTTTCAGCATTCAGCTCTCCTAACTGCTATAGCCCGGCAGGCTTATCTGGTGGGAGCTAGCAGGAAGCCTCTAACCGCTTCATCCTAACTCTCCAAATGCTGGCAACTATTAAATGAATTCTTGAGAAGAGAATCAAAAAAGCAGGAGGCAAAATGAATGGCTTATCCAAGTGCTGAGGAAGGAGAGGCTGTGTATTCAAGATGGAAAGAATATAAATACACACACATGCATATTATGTTACATATCTATAAAAATGTGAAATGTTATTTATTTTGAGAATACCCAGTCATTTCCATCTGTAGTAAGAATCCATAATAACATTCTCTGTTTATATAACTCTTTTCACCTCAAGAGATCCCGAATGCATTTCAGACAGTTCTATATACAAACAGAGGCCAGGAGCTCCGCCATCTCTGCAACTGGTGGTGGGAGCCAGCCAGGAAATACATGCAGGGTTGCATTCATCTTGGAGATGAATGACAGAAGGGGCTTGGGGAACGTATGTGGTCAAGGACAGCAGGAAACCCCATGTCCCTGAGACAGTGTCAGAGGGGCCTTCAAAGTCTGGGTGGCACCTCAAAATTTTGATAGCTAATTAAGAAAAAAAGCTGAAAACTCTGTGTATTTATTTTGGAAGGAGAAGGCTGGCACAGGGCAGGGCAAGGTTAGCAAAGCACTTACTCCAGAGAGTGCAAATCAATCTGAGGCACAGACCACAAAATCCTCCCCTCTAGCATATATATATTCCTCATACACTGAATATGCTTATAATGTGGACATATTAAAAAGGTAATATATGTTCATTTACTTTTACCCAGGTTTTTACCCTTAATCTGCTCTTCTGGAAAGGACTCATTGAATCTGCACAATTTCTCTTCCCTTTTTCCTTCACCAATTCAGTCCAATTCAAGGCACAACATAGATGGTTGGCATCCACATAATTTCCATTTTTAAAAATGAGAAATAAGATGGTAGTAGTGATTCACAGGAACTCACATCTTAGAAACTAAAGCTTTACAGAAGAGGATATTTTTACATGGCCCTAACAATAAATGCACTGGGAACTTCTGCATGTTCAGAAAACAAACTGTAAAATGGCTAGTCCTTGCCCAAAGAAAATATGACTGACCAAATGTCCAGGGTTGTACTTAGAAGCCTTAAATCATGCTTGTCTGATTTATGAATGGAAATCTCCCCCCTTCCTGGGGGGAGTGGGGAATGCAATGAAGTGAAGGGAGGAGAAAAGAGATTCTGGTATAGAAGCGGCCTGTTGGCAGCTCTGGAAATTCTTCCTGATCCACAGCACCCTACTCTTTTGGTCACCCCTCCAGTGCCTTGGTATCCGTAGGGTGTTAGGTCCTTCCTCTGAGGCTCCCCAGGCCAGGAAAGTCCAGTTTCTGAGCACAATCGAAGAGCTGTCCCTGTCATCCCAGATATTTGCTTTTAGAGATCATTCAATCTCTGGGACTATTCCCATAATCTCAGAGAATTGCAGACGGAGAGGCATGGTGATACTAAATTCTTTAGAGGCTTCAAATTGAAATGGGGAAAGAGGTGAAAATTACAAAGTGTAGGGGACAAGCCACACTACAACTCCTTGGGGTTGTGCCTCGAAAAAGTGTTTGGAGGCAGAGATGAAAGGCGCAGAAGGCCAATTGAACCTCCAAAAGATTTTGGGAAAATTATTCCTCCCTTAAAATGTGCTTTTCTTTATCGTGTAGCCAGGAAGAACAATAAAATGTCTACCACATCCAAAGCAGTCCACTTTAAGGGAATGCTTCCATGTTGAACTTAACTTTCAGGTCACCATAATGAGGTAGTGAGAATTAAAAAAAAGTCTTACGAACAACAAAGTGAGGCATAGACAGGCATAGAGCTAGACCTAGAACCTTCTTATGGCAGAATGTCAATTTCTTTCCATTGTACCTTTCCCAAAGTTATAGTCAGCAGGTAGGTGATCCAAGAGATTTTCTCAGGCTTCATGTTGACCTCTTTAATCTTCAGCCTTCATCTCTCCATCAGCCCGAACAGCCTCTCTGGAGAGGGAAGAGACCACGAGAAGAAGCAACAGGAATTTTGCTTCCTCTTTATAGCTTCCATTTAATTCCTCTGTACTATTCTTTATATTATCCAAACACACACTCAGATAAAAACAGTAAAGACACTAACAAATAAATGGATCAAGGCTAGGTATAGTGGCCCAGGCCTGTAACCCCAGCACTTGGGAGGCTGAGGCAGGAAGATCACTGCGAATTTGAGGCCAGCCTGAACTATAGTGAAACCCTGTCTCAAAAAAAAAAAAAAAAAAGGGTCGGTGAGATGGCTCAGTGGCATAAGCGCCTGCCTGCCAAGCGCGAGGGCCCGAGTTCGACTCCCGGAACCCACATACGAAAAAAGGGCCGGTGATATCGCTCAGCGGCATGGGCGCCTGCTGGCGCGCGAGGTCCTGAGGTCGACACCCCGGTACCCACAAAAAAAAAAAAAAAGATGGATAAGTGAATGATAAATTATTTTTAAAGTAGTACATTATGTTGTATTTCAGTTCTGATGAAGTATTAAGACCATATTTATCCTTGTAAACAACCTTGAAGTGGAAAGAGTCTTTTTTTTCGTGGCTGTACAGGGATGTTATTCAAGACTATAAAAGGGTATGTTATTCAAGACTATGAAATTTCTAAGGTACCAAAAGCAGAGAATATTTCCTGAATTTTGGAAGACATTGCTCAGAAATATAAAAGGTACAGTCCATTTGCACACTAGTCAATAAATCTTACCACTCATTCTACCAAGTCACTGGTGGCTTACTACAAAAAAAAAAAAAAAAAAAAAAAAAAAAAGGCTAAATACATCAGTGAGTTCCAGGACAGTTTCAGTCAAGGCAGGAGCTCAGTGGGGTGCTGGGAGGATTGAAGAGCACCCAGAATTTTTTCCAGCCATGAATGGCAACTGTGCTTTCCACGCCATGTCTCTTGGTGCTCCTATTGTAGATAACTCAGAGCTCGAAAACATAGCCAACAGGCTCAATGTGACATCTTCTTAAATATGGAATGGGTGACGTTATTCTTTTTCTGGCCTTGTGACAGACTTCACTGCCTGTTCTGGAGTGTCCTGCAGCTGTTGGCAGAACTCATCATGGGTATAATCACCTTAAAGAGATTTTCTTATACTCAGTGGAATGGGGACTTGCCGCATATTTAGAAAACATATAATGCATGCTACTAATGGCAGCTTATCCCAAGGGGACATAAAATAAAGACAAAACAATGGTCTGCAGATGCCAAAACTGCCAAGTGGAAGCAGAGGTATAGCAAGTCAATGCGGATTGGGTGCCAAACACTAAAAAGCACTTGAAATTTCAGAGGTATATAAACAAAGTTTATTTGTTTTCTCCTCACTAGCTCTATATGTCTGATCTGCTATAGAAGTGAGGTTTGGGACTCTTAGCTCACTTAGGGAATAACTCTCCCACATTTGAACAGTCCTTGTTCATAAGCTGGGAGAAGAATTTCCTAATTCTTAGAGTTTTGTTTTGTTTTGTTTTGTTTTTTCCTGAACAATACCTATACCATCTCACTGACCAATGCAAGCCACTATGCTTTGGTTAAGGGTTTGGAAGAAGTGAAATTCTACCAAATTCTACAAATTTGAAACAAATTCTACATGTTTCAGAAGAAGGGGAAAAAAAGAAATATTGGTGAACAAAAAGACCTACCAGCAGGGTATTTCTTCATTTGGCTCCACGTGGCTGAGCGGATGTTGTGTGTAACGTGCAAGGAGCAGTTATCAAGTTAAGAAAGGGAAGAACTTCCATACGATAGGAAGGACTAGCTAGGAAAGCTGCAAATTTCTTTTCATCAGTTGTATTCTAAGAGAAACATAAAGACCCACTCTACAAAATGCTAAAGAATTCCCAGCTATCTATAAGAATCAGATAGGTAACAATGTGTGGAAGCATTCAGAAAAAATAATATGCGTTAAACATATGGAAAGAATCTATGGTTTCATAAAGGCATCTAGTCTCTCCCATGTTTCTTCATAAGTGGAGTGTTTTCAATCACATTTGAAAGGGACATTCATTTACTTCAAAATAAAATTGGTGAGAGGAATGATAAATGATGACTGACACCCAGCCTTAGCCCAATAGAGAGTAGAGGAAAAGGGGGAGAAGTGGAGAAGGGATGCCAGCTGATAGTTGTCATGTGGAGAGGCAGATCTGTTGTGGCCAGATTTTCCTATTTTATTGTTTAAGACCAGAACTCTTGATATGTACCTGTATTCTCCCATTTTTAAATGTCGGTGCAATTGTTTTCAAAAGACACTCCGTGAGCTAAGCCAAATATGCTGTAGGCTGAATCTGGCCAATAGCCCACAAGTTCATGGCTTCTGCTCAAAGAAACAATTCTGTTACAGGTGTGTGCTTTGGGGCAGGAGGTGAGGAATCACATAGTCTCTAAAATATTGTTCAGAACCTAGTAAATAGCACACCTTTCCCTGGATTTTGAACCAACTTGAAAAACAAGATGAAGGAATGAACAAGTGGAGCCCAAACTACATTTCCTACTGAAGAAAGCAAAGCTGGCAAACATGGACAGCTGAACTTCCTAGAATTACGGACTCTCATTTCCAAAATAGCTGCATGTGTCCAGTCTCCCGCTCATCCCTAACCACCTGCAACAGCCATGCAAATAGTGTGCTCCGTGCAGGCAGCTGGTTTCCTAAAGAAAGACAGCAGAAGGGGCAGAATCAACCAGACTTAATTTTTCCTTCAAGATCACCCCATCAGATAACTCATTCCTCTTTCCACTAACAGGTGCAGAGGGTGGGTGATCTAAGGGGCTGGTAGAGCACAGGAATACACAATAGTGATGAGCAAGACAGACTCCCCCTCAAAAGTCATTTCCAGCCAAGGCCACCTATAGCACAGTGCACCATTGTGCAAGTTACAAAAAGGCACTCCACCCCGGCAGATGAATGGCAGAAAGGCCCTTTCTTCCTGGCCAATGCAGCCTCAGGCTGGGGCACAAAGCTTGGCAAGCAGCATCAGGGCTAGATTCCAGCTCATACTTGCCTACTCGGCTGGGTGCCTAAGTACAAAAACCCACAACTGCCCATGGCAGCCCTGCTTCAAATGCTAATAATTCTACCAGTTGGATTCCAGAGTCTTCAGTCCCCAAATAACCACATTGTGAACAGCAACCTCTGACTGTCCACCTCAGATGGTTGAAATTAATATTGGTTCAGGTTGTATCAAGTGTGCAAACAGGGTGGAACCAAGGAAAGGTTGACTGCCTGCACAGCCTGTGGCTTTTTATTATTGTTCTCTCAATTTCACAATCATTAAGTTGGCACAAATTTTCCAAGAATGAACAGCAATTTTTTCAGCATGTAAGAATTTAGTGAGGCTATAATCATTTCCTCGCAATGTTTTTTAGTAAAGAATATAAAGGGAAACTTTTTTAAAGTTTCTGTGTACAACTGTCGCTTGTCCCCACATTCTTTGTATTCAGATGTCAGACTATAATTGTTGGTTAGCAGGAAGGTTACCAGATAGGTTATAAAATGCATTTCAAAGGAATATCAAAAGGACTTAAGGAAATACAGTTAGCAGCTGGTGTAGTTGAGGCAGGCTCCAGTTCCAATGCAAAACATAAAAATAAAAATAAAAAATTTAAAGAATCTTCATTAGAGTTGGGCACATTCCCGTGTTTATGATATAACATCTTCATTTCTATAGTTCAACCCAGGAAGGAAGACATAGAGCTCTAATTTAACTAAACAAAACAAAAAGGAGTGGAAAATTCTACTTATCAAAGGTGAGAGACATGTCCAAGAAGGGGAAAGTAGAATGAAAAACAAAATGTTTAGCTTAAGCTGATCCCTCTAACATTTCATTAGCAGGGAACTCTGGTCAGCACCATCTCCAGAGAGATGAAGAGGGTCTTGGGCTTTTCCATTCCTTCACACCTCTATATAAGTCAGGTACTTTAGGAAAAAGGTGAAATGTTCTGTACTTGACTTGGAAATTAATTCTTTCCTCTATCACATTGCCAACAAACAAGATTTCACTTTTTTGCTAACCTATTTCCAAGTCACTGATGTGTTTTAAGAAAAGAAAGACATGCCCATCTGGTTAATTTGTAAAGGCCACTCTTTTAAACTGTTTGAGACCCACCCATTCATTCTTTCCTTCATTCATTCACCTGATCTTATTCATTTATCCACCTAATCAAGAATTTATGAACAGTCATAGTTCCATAGCCTCCCCTACTACTCCTTTATGAGCACAAGGAATGCAGCCAAAGGTGCTCTCGTACGTATTTTAAAATTCTAAAGTATTTTCTTAGCGAGATGAGCAAGTGACCCATTTGCCATTTAATAACTATTTGAGGAAAAAACAACCAAATGAGCATAGAAAGCTATTCCATCCCACATGTAGTTCTATTCCCAAGATGTAAAAAAGGAAAATATATATTTATTATAACTTTCACCTTAATGTACAGAGAGATATTCTGAATATAGAGAGGGCTTCTTAGCAGGGAACAAGAGCAAAAACATCTCTAGTTGTATTTACACTATTCTCAGGCAGGAGGCTGTGGCTGAGCCCTCTGATGTAGCACACATGGTTTTCTTCATTTATCTTCCTAACACCCTCTACTTGGAGATCTATAGGGTGAAATGTAGGCTCACAGATAAATATCCTTAACGTAAGATGCCCATGACGAGCTTGCTTTCTCATCTTCTCTCCTCCCTCACAAAGATAACAAACAGAGGAGGAAAGCATGGCACACGGGGAAGTGGAGTTAAAATGTACTGCACGTTACTAATCCTAACATAACATTGGCAGCTTGCACTATCCCCCTGCCAAACCCAAATTAACACACTGCCTTACTGGAAGGCAAAGGCTGTAGCTATATTTATAGCTCAATTAACAAGTTTCATAACTAAACCTCCAGAAGTCCTAGGCAAACCTGACAAATGTTATGCATCTTAACACCACAATGACCCTGCCAGAATGCCACCATCTTCTAACGAGGAACAACTCCTGCTATCACCTTGCAAGAACAATGATGATTGGCACTGGCCCATCCGATAAAGGGAGGCTGGCTGAGCAACTCAGCTCTTGTCAGGGGTACGTCTCCTAACAACTCCCAACCAACACATACAGTGGATTCAAGCAGGCAGCAAATTCTTCCTTTTGCAGACGATGGAGATGCCTGCTTCTCAGAAGCCAATGGCTGCAGAGAATGACTGCCATCTTATGACTCAGGAGCCTTAGTCCTTCCGAGAACAGTATAACATAAACACAGAGTACATCAGTTGGAGGGTACTACAGCTTCAAAAGAAGCAGAAAACCTCTTCATAATATCTTCTACGCAGGTTATTTTTGCCTGAGGGAGAAAGGTTCTTCAGAGGATTATTAGTGCACTGTTCAGATGCAGTAAAGTAGTTTTAATATGGCACTTGACTTGGAGAAAAGTCCAGGTGGGCTTTCCCTTTATTCAGGAGCAACATAGATATTCATATGTCATGTGCATGGTGATGATTCATCTGAGTGTCTGACTCCAGCTTGAGACTGTGAGTTCTTCAAGCCCATGGAAGGAGGATCATTTTGCAACATTACGTCCTCCATAGCACTGAGGTAAGAAGTAAGTAGTAGTAAGGACTCAGCATTTGGGAATAAGGAAACGAATGAAAGAATGAATGAATGAATGAACACATGAATGAATACATGAATGGATAAATGAATCAATGAATAGATAAAAAGTAACAATCCCCCATACACTATGAGAAGGTATAATTATGTAAGCCCCTGGCTTTAATTTTCAGGCTGGAGTCAAATTTTCCATACTACCTTTACATTGTCATATCAACCAAAATCTGCCTCCAGCCACCTCAACCATAGCTCCTTTCTTCATTAAGAGATGATTACTCAGATGAAAAAAAATTTGGAAAAACACAACTGCTGGTCAGCCAGGGTTTTCTATTGTTTGAAAATTTTGGCTACTAACATGGATAAGAAGATGGGTCAACTACTACTTACTATAACATTCAGTTACATGGCATTGAGTAAGTTAGTAATTCCTGAATTTTGTTTCCCTTGTCTGTTTAAAAGAGGTTTAGTGTAGAATAATCTTTAAGTGTTTTTTTCCAATGTTAAAATATCATGCTTTTTTCCACTATTGAGTCACACCTACATATATTAGTGGCATGATTCTTGCCAATCTATCTCTTAAAAAGGATGATTGGAGGGGCCGGTGAGATGGCTCAGCAGCATAAGTGCCTGCCTGGCAAGCACGAGGGCCCGAGTTCGACTCCCGGAACCCACATATGGAAAAAGGGGCCGGTGATATCGCTCAGCGGCACGGGCGCCTGCTGGCGCGCGAGGTCCTGAGGTTGACCTCCGGTACCCACAAAAAAAAAAAAAAAAAGGCTGATTGGAGAAACTATTCTTAGTACACCAAAATTTCTTACCTTGGTATAAGAAAGCTCGCTTTCTTTTTGCCCCCTTTGAGCTTTCATTGCTGGCCGCTGAATTCCTAAGGACAAACTCTTCTTTTCAAAGAATACAAATAACCATTCCTTAGGATAACCTATAGCTGCTGAGAAAATCTTGTAGTTCTGCAAGCACAGGATAAAGATGAGTGGATAAAATGAGTTGTCATGCGGACTAGAGGGACAGCACCAGTGAAACCGTGCCAGCCATTGACTGTGCCAGTCAATGATCTATTGACTCCTCCTGCTTCTCAAATAAGATCTGGAGCAAAGACGTCTTTGCAACAGTTAGGGAAGTATCCACTGGCCAATTATGGCACCAAAATACGTGTAGAGGGAGGGGCAGGTAATATATAGCTGATGCTATACATGTTGTTTCAATGTGAGTTTAATGCCTTCGAGTGGGTCTGGACAACACAGTTTAACACTGATCCTCATAACTCACTATGTCTTATACCTCAATGTTTTTACCCATTCATGGTAGTTGTCCTTTGCCAAACTCGCTATAACTGTCTTCTCCTACTAGAATAGAATGTTAACTCCTGCAAGTGTAAGATATTCATCTGTTTATTCAATCTTATGTCCAGTGCTCGTAAGAGTGCCTGGTTCACTGTAAATATTTTATACCCATTTGCTGAATGAGTGAATGAATGAATGAGTGAATGAATGAAATTCTCCTGCAAGTGTTCCCTCTTAGCATTTTCATCACACTGTACACATCACAATATTCTTAGCTCTACAGAAACATAAGATGAAAACAATGAACCAGGTGCAGCAGATATTGAGATGAATAATACAGAGTTCCTTGTCTGGAAAAGCTCACATTTTACCTCACAACATAACAGACTCGTTTTGATGAAGGAGATATGTTAAGAAGTGCCTTTGGAAGATGGATAGGAAAGCAGGGAACATGGGTAATTTGCCTCAGGCATAGCAGAAGTTCATTACCTGGATAGGAGAAGGACAGCACACTACACAGAAAGAACTCGCTGGGCAAAGCCACAGAGCTGTGAAAGTACATGTGCTCAGGACACAGACCATTTCAGTTTGTTGCAAGGCAGAACAAGGAAAGGGAGTGGCTAAGAAAAGTACTTTAGGAAGACAATGCCTTTCCAGGATTGTGAAGGACTCATAGACCAAGCTGACATGTTTAGAAGCTCTTCTGCGGGGAAGAAATATTAGAAAAGAATTATCTTGTAGAAAGTAACCCTGACATCACTGCAGAGAATAGCTGGCCTGAGGATAAGATGAGTAGTTGATATAGCAGCTCAGAGCAGAGATGATGAGAGATAAAGGAAGACAGTAATGATTGGGTTTTTCTTGGGAGAAATCTATGCAACAGGAACTTGAAGATATTATTAAAAAAAAGAGAAGAGACAAGTGCAGAGGAAGAGAGGAGAGAGTCAAGTATGAGTCTGAGTTGGGCTTGGGGGAGCTAGATGGATGGTGTTGGTGTTGAGAGGAGGACAGCAGTAAATAAGAGGTGCAGGCCACTAAACTGTCAGCATCATGATCAATGCGAAAATTTTACAAGAAAGTTTTAGAAAAAATTAAAGCAATAAAAATACATTCAATGGATCAAAGAATGAGTGTGAAATAAAGAATCTAAGGCATGTAGAGAAGGTGTCATTTATTTATTTGTTCACAAAACTCGGTGAAGAGAGAGGGGAGGGATGACTAGGCTGGGCACAGAGGTTCTTAAGGCAGTGAGACTTTTCTATATATGACAATGGTGCCAAACCCACAGAATGTGTAGCAGTAAAATGTGCCCTAACATAAAGTATGGGCTTTAGGTGACAATGATGCATCATGTGGGCTCATTGCTGGTCATAAAGGTACCACCGGGATGCAGGATGTCGATAGTGGGGTAGGTGTATGTGGGGAAAGTGGTAAATGGGAACTCTACACTTTCTGCTCAGTTTGGCTATGAACTTAACATTTCTCTAAAAAATAAAACTTATTAATTTCAAAACAAAACTTGTTGAAGGTAAAGAGGAGTCAGTGCTATCTTCAGCAGAAAGCAAGTCAGAAAGGACAATGACTTTCTGTCTCTGTGAAGTAGTCTGTGAGGAAAATAGTTGAGACAGAATATATAACTGATAAAAAATGTGCTTGGGAAGGACTTAGAACAATGTCTGGTGCATAGTAATTGCTCAATAAATGTTATGTTATTATCACTATTATAATATCCATTACTTTTTTCTTTATTGCATAATAATTAAGGGCATGACTACAGTTCACTAATTAGACCATTAGTTCTCATAGGAAGGGTTATGAATGCTTAGAGTTTGTGTTCCTTATACTAAGCACTAGTACAACTCCTTGAAGAGAATATTCATTCATTGATTCTTCTTTTAATGTATTTATTCAGCAAATGACAGAATTAGAATCTGTTTCACGTAGCCAGTACCTTTATTCCAAGCACATTTTAAGCATTTTCAGCCTCACCTTTTAAGTGTCATACAGTGTAACCAATGGTCATGGCCCTCTCAGATTGCAATGCCAAACTTATATGTGCCAATTATGAGACTTTAAATCACATATTAACATAGTTACAAATTGTGATAGTTAACTGATTGTGTCAATTTGAATAAGAAACGCGCACCTAAATTGGATCAGCATAGTTCTGGGTGTGGCTGAAGGGATTTATTGAAGACAGAAGACCCACCCCGGGTAGGCTTGTCACCTGAATGAAAGAAAAGGGAAGCAAGACGGAAGACTTTCTTCTGTTTCTTTGGAGGAGCGCCAGTCTTCACCTTCACCTTGGATGTCATGTCCTGGCTTCCAGTGCAGACTCTTCAGCCTTCCTGCACAGAGCCTTCAGCTTCCTGATATGAACTTGCATGGGACTCTACAGTGAGCTCCAGGCCTTTGACCTTCCACTGGATCCTTCAGATCTCCGTCGCACAGACAGCCCTTGTGCACTCTTCCACACCTGACCCTGTGGGCCATTGTAACCCTATCTTGTAAATCTTTATGTATTTGTATATCTTCCATTAAATCTGGTTCTTTAGTAAACACTGACTAATACACAAATCTAGAAGAGGGAAACTGGGCTGTAGCTGAAAAGGGTCTGACATTTGACAGTGATATCAAGGACTGGGTCCATCTCTTTCTGCTATGCTAGTCTCTGTATGTTCCACCAAAGGTTTGCCTTCTTCAGCATCACAAGATGACTGCCACTGTATTAGATGTCACAAATAGAAGCAACAACAGCCAGAGAACAAAGAACTACTTTTCTGGGTACCTTTCTTGTGAGAAGGAACTTTTTCAAAAGATCTCCAACAGATTTTCTGATATCTCACTGGCCCAAATTGAGCATTAAGCCCACATTTCTCGTCATTTTTAGGCAACATTAGGTATGGGATAACCTTGCCTTGGAATAACTAGAAGCCATCACTTGTAAAAAAAAAAAAAAAAAAAAAAAAAAAAAAAAAACTTTTAGAAGCACATAGTCCCCAGAGGACAGTGAGCTCTGGAAAAACAGGCCTTGATATGTGTGGATAAAGGGTAGGGTAAGGCAGAGAAATGGATCTGGGGTAGGCAATCAATCGTGTTTGTTAGACTTGAATCAAGGAAATTACAGCACAGGGGGAAATGTGCTCAAAAGAACACCCATCTAATGTACAGATATAAAATTTGCTTTTGGAATTTACTTCATGAATGAACAGATTATGTAACAGTAATTTATAAGCAGGTAGACAATGATTTAAAATTTAAACCAAGTGAGAGGTGAAGGGTGTTGTCAAAATGTTTGTAACTCACTGCACATATTACCCTGCTTTCTCAGTATGGTTTCCAGGATGCAGGAAGAAAGACTCATCACTCACTTGGCTAACATTTGAGTGTCTGTCTCAGGTCAGACCTAATACCCAAATGTGGAAATAAATTATAATAAATCAGGTTCCCTTCATAAAGGGAGAATATAATCTCGAAATGAAGAGTAGCAGCTAAACAAATAACTGTAATATGTGTTCGCAAGAAAATGATGTGCATAGAAGGCATATTCTGTAACAAAATTAGCCACTGTCAGTTTTATTTGGGGGCAGGTATGATTTCATAAAGGAATGCAATGTTTGAAGTGGATCTTGAAAAAGTAGGTGTTTGATGGATGATAAAGAAACTCTGAAGAGTATCTTCCCCCAAAAGAAATATTATATCAAAAGACATAGAAGTGTGAACTAGTACTTTGCACCCATGAAATGTCAAGCAGATCTGAATGGCTGGAGAACAGATTTCAAGAAGACTGAGGACAGAGATCTTGGCAGGAGCCAGATGATGGAGGATCTTTTTCTGTGTGTATATAAATTGGGATTTTGTGCAATAAACAACACTGGAAGCTAACAAAGTAAATAACTACTTTAAAATATCGCCAGAAGCAGAATTGATGGGAGACTAAGGTGATAGAAAGACTAAAAGTAGTTTAGTTTAGACATTGCTTCACTAGTTCAGGCAAACATATGATATTGCTTAAGTCAGGAAATAACAGACACAGGAAAAGGAAAAGTAATTAAATAGTTTATGAATGCATTAGAGATTTGGATGTATAAAAAGAAAAGGAAAAGTCTAGAAGGACTGAATAGGTAAAATCATAATTACTCACAATAAAAAAAGATAAGAAGTTAAAATGTAAGGAGATCAATGCACATGGGTTTGGCTAGGACTTTCCCAGTTTGAGCACTAAAAGATATATATCCTGGGAAATCCTTCAGTTCCAGGCAAATCAGGACAATTGGTTACCATATATGGTAAGTTGCACGGGTAGTATGATAAATTCAGTTTGAAAGATAATGAATTCCAAATCTATTGTACAGTAGAACATTCAATTTGCATCTACTTGGCCCCAAAACAGATGGCCAGTACAGTGAAAATTCAACCAGCTAGCATTCACTATGTTCCCTACAAAAAGGTAGCTTTTAAAACAGTTTTTCACATTTCCACTCCATCTTGTAGGTATCACCATGTAGCTTGCACACAGTTAATCTGGGAGGCCTGACACAAGTAGTTAAATGATCATTCTTCACCAGGGTTTGTAGGCTACAGATCCACCATAAAGGATGATTGATAGACACTTTTGAGCCATTTATGCAAATTGCTAAAAAATTATCCTTAAACGGAATAAGTACTATTGCAACCCATGGTCATTCCTATCAAAGAGGTTACCATCTGTTTTTACTGCCTATAAAATAATTATTCATCAGAAAACAGAATGCTTCTTTGCCTTATTAATCTTCACATCAGAAAGCCGTACCTGTACTCTACATATACAGAGAACAATTTGCTGCAAAAATAATTATATTAAACCCATAAATACACATATTTTACTTATTACACATTAAATCACAATGGCTATATTCTGTAAATTCCTTCATCGTTTTTTAAAAGTGAGAATTTGAAAACAATGCACAAAGAAAATTTAGGTTTGAACAACAGCTCTGAGAGGATGTAAAAGATCCAGCTTAGCCAAGTGAAAGCCTAGAAACACCACAGCAAAATGGAGGTTCCATTGAATACATTTATTTGTGCTTGAGACCAATATCGTCCCACCATTAGTGTGCTCTATAAATTGACCCAGTATTCTGAGTCCCCAAAAGTCTTATTTAAAACAATAGGACAGACACTGAGGATAGTGTTCAACTCTTAACTTAGCAATTCCCACTGCTGATTTAAAACAGACCTTTAGTGTTATTTTAACATAGGTTTTGGATTTAATTATCTTAAATGTCTAAAAGAATGTGTACAATTCCCAAATTGTTTATCTCTTTTATGGTAAAATCTCTTCCCCTATCCCTAGAAATATGTTTTAATTATTTAATCAGTTTGGCTGAAACCCACAAAGCATTAAATTGTTAGTTGTTACTTAACATTCCTTATAAATTGCATTTATTAATTTCTGGATAGAGACTTGTCCATTGCTACAGTAATTTAAATTAGTACCACATGGTTACAGACCACTGCTGAATGACGATTAAATCTTTGGGGCAAATTCAGTCTTTTAAGATATTTAAATGGTACTTGAGGTAAGCTAACCAGATTTGGACCCAAGAAGTTACAATTTATCAAAAATGTAATAAACCATGGCCAGAATATTCATTGTAAGCAGCACATAATGTGGTCCATGAAATGACATTTTAGCATCTCTCTCACTGTGGTCACAGGAAAGTGTGCTGACACTGCAGACACAGTGATGCTCCATTGATATTTAACACTTCCCATCTACAAGGTGTTTCACTATATTGGGGCTTTTTATACACTCAAGTCCCCGATACTCTATCAGTCATTTTGTTATCTGACACAAAGACAAAGTCCTTTCCTAGTGCTTTAATTTCTCAGGCACAAACAACATAGCACATAATCCTTTGGAATCTTAGCAACAGAAAAAGGAGTTGTAGGATCTTGGTGGCATTTCAGAATGACAGAAATTGCTAGGAGAAGTAGCTCTGCAGGGACCATTACATCTAACCCTATGAAATGCAGATGAGGGGAGGATCTGAAACTAAGGAACTTACTCCAAGTTACAATGGTGGAGAGAGGCTCTAGAACCCAGGGTTTCTTACTTGCAATTCAGAACATTTCTTCAAAACCTATTCCCACCACTGATTCCATTCAACAGGTCAATATAATGCTTGACCTTAAACCTTGCTTGGATCATTGAAAGAATCAGATAATTTCTCCTCCAAGAGCTAACTGGGAAAATCAAGTGATACAAAGTGAAATATACCCTTGATCACCTTGAAATATACCCTTGAAATATAGCCTGAAATATAGGGTGATGGACTGGACCAGGACAGAGGTGAGGTCCTAAGTACCTCCTACTGGAAAGACTGACTGAAACACTCAGGTAAAATAGAAAAATCTACTCATATAATAATAGATTCATCTTCCTGCAGCTAAAGATAAATATTAAATAATCCTAGGTGATGTTGGCTGAAAATTAATTTCTGTAAGGCAAATAGTCTAGCACGTATATGTGTTTCAATTTCTGTTTGGCAAGGTGCCTATTTTGAGCATCCTGCACAGACCTTTGAAGTACTCGGGCTGCTCTGATAACGTGGATGCTAAACAAGAATTGCTTCCTCAGGGCTCCCAAGCACTGTACAGAGTCTGTTTTGGATCATCAGGCTCCTAACTAATTCCAGGTATTCAGCCTAAAAACACAACATTTTTTTAATATATTAATGATACATTGCAGCCTTTCTGAATTGAATTGTGTCAGAAGATAGGAGTGACATTCACTTATTAGAGGAGTCACAAAGTACTGAACCACTGCAATTTGTGTTCCCCAAATTACAGTCAGGTGCAGTTACCCGCACGGGGCAGGTGGAAACAGGATACACAATGAGAAAAAATGCTTCAGAGAGAACCCTCTAATGATTAATTTACAATAGAAAGAAGGAACAAAAGGCAAATAGTACATTGTATTCTGAATCATGAAAGTATTATAGTCATCCTGCCTGCCTACACTTAGACTATCTGAGAGCCAAGCCTCTTTATCCCCCTAGATGTTTTAACTGTGCTGCTTTAATCCTGGTGTTTGGCAAATTGCATAAAATGTCCCTAGGAAGCCAAACACACTCAGGATCAATTCCACAGAAACTTACAGAATGTTAAAAAGAACCACTCAAATAATAACAAAAATCCACAACCTGGACTTTTTCAGAAATTTCTTAAAAAGTCAAAACCATAGTTTTTGAAAATCATGAGAACTTATGCCAGGAAGAATCCTCTGTGAGTTTGTAGTGTTCTGGACCAAAATGAGTTCTTATTGGTCACCGAGGATATGGGAATTTTGCAAGGAAGTCAATAAACATAGGAACCCTCTCTTCAAAGATTACTCAGTTTCTTTCTAAAGGTTTTAACAGAATTCTGGGTCTATACATGGGACCATATAGTGGGATCCCTTACTCTGATATTCCACCAACACTCCATCTCTGTTTCCTCAAGGAACAGGCAACCCAGCATCCTGACCAAATTCTAACTTGTGCCATTGCATTCTGTTTCTTCCTAATACCTCCTGGAGCTTCATCTGGTCTTCATTCCATGATGTAAATCAATATGAGCTGTTGGGAAATTGCCAGTAAGGTGGCTGTACTTCAGTACTGAGCAACATGACTCATGAATATTTTTAACAGTCAAGGCCATATGCTTCTCTCCTCTGTAGAACATGGAGCTGAATAGAGTTACTCAAACAACACACAGTGCGGCAGCTACTACCAGGCACTCAGGGAAGGGACTTAGACGTGTTCTCACAAGCAGAGGTGGGAAATGTCCCTGAATTTATGAGAGAATAGCAGGTGACACAGAGCTAAGAAAATATCGGAAGAAGGAAGGGTTTGTGTTCTCGTTTTGTTATCTTTTTATCTATGCTTTTTATTTTACACCTCAGTTAAAATAAAAATCTTTATCAAGTAAATGTTAAGTTAACTCAAGCCTTGTCCTATACCCTGCTCTCTCCCATCATTCTGCAGGGTTTAGGGTACTGGGGGAGAACCTCCCCCTTTTCATAACAGAACAAAGGTTCAAAATGCAAAGATGTACATGGGCCTGTGTAAGGTAGGAGCAACTTTAGAAAAATAGCTTTTGCGGGGAGGTATCCCTGGCAGGGAAAGGGAAGGAAGAGATGAGAATAATAGAAGTACAGATGTTGCAAAGATGCTGGAGAATAAGAGGGACTAACATGGAAAAAGAAAAGCAGTTCAGAAAGAAAAGACTGGGGAACGAGACTTGCTTTATTCTTATCAGGTCCTGATTTTTACTTTTTAATGAGAGTTTTCTAAATTTTCAACTTTCTTTTAATCTATTTAGAATTACCCAGCAGCAGTTAGCCAACTGAATGTATTTTGCAACCTTACTGCGTTCATTTCACAACACAATATTTACTTAAAAGCCTGTCATTTTAGGGCACCACTAGGTGAGTAGTTTTGGTTGTGAAAGGGCCCAACATGATTCCAACCCTTCCCAATCTTAGGTCGCTACAACAGCATTTGATAAGCATGATGGGAACCATGAATGGGGTGAGAGGAGTGTCTCCAGAGGAACTGAGAACCAAGCTCAGATTTTCAGGATATGGAGAAACCAACTTTGTGCATCTAATCTCACCATTTTTAAATTTAAGACTCTTCTTTATGCCCTGGCTTACTGCTCACAAGAGCCAACTAAGAAAATATGAGGGAATAAACAAAGCTTGTTAGTGAGCAGGAAGTGTAGTGTGACACCAGCCCAGGGGCCAAGAAGTTGCCAGGGATGGCAAGGAGAAGGATCAATGTTATCTTGAGTTTCTAAAATGTGCCTTCTTGGTCAAAAGCCAATACTAGTTGTTCTCTCTCTCTCCCTCTCTCTCTCTCTCTCCTCCCTAAATGTCTTAAACAAGTGGCAATTCACAAGTTTGATTTTCTCTTTTCCTTGTGTCATACAGCTTCATGGCCATCCTTGGGGACCCTGCTTTGTTTTTGTGATACAGATTTTGTGGCCCAAGTTCTCTTGTCAATTCACCAAAAAGAATACTTGAGTATGAAGTCTGTTAGATATGAAAGAATTTAAAAAAGACATACTTCCAAAAGTCTCCACTTGATCGCTGTAGGGTAAACTGTGTTCAAACTCTATGTGGGTGGGTAAGAGTGCTACAAAACCTGCCTGAAATAGAAGGGAAATAATATGACCACGCACCTTCAGTTAGTTATTATTTATTACCACCTTTGACTATATTCCCATGATGCAGAATAACTTGATGTGTAATAAATGCAATCATTTAAGTGCCTAGACTATTTCACGTCAAATATCCACTTGGTTGGGGGTATACTTGCCCCTATATACAAAATATCTTAGGGATGGACTGTTCACTTTTGTTGAGATAGTTGCTGTTGCTTATACATGGGTTTAATTATTTCCCTCCATTTGGTTTTTATATGCACTTTCACTCCTGTTGTGGCAGGGTTTTATTATTATTACTATTTTTTTAATCCTAGTAAAAAGGGAAAGATTCAATACAGACAAAGAACAAATGCCATAAAAACCGACTGTAATAATGTGTTCATGGGAAACACAGTCATTGCAGGGTAAAGTTGCATACCTAGTCATTCTTTTGTGATGGTTGTGTTTTTACTATTTCAAATTTAATACTTTTTCTAATATATTACATGTTACCTCCCATGTATTTAAGCTGTACTTAAAAGCATGCTAAGAACTGGTAATTCTTTAATGGTTGTTCACTTACAAGCGATTGTGGGTCATTACACAATCATTTAAAGGGCATTAATGAGAACCATTTAATGGTTTTAGTAGAATATCATTGTAAGGGACAGGGGAAAAGTTACTGGCTGTAAATTTTTATGACCATTTCTTACAAAACGTATTACTTTAAAGATTTATGTATGTAACAATGAGTACAATAAAAGCCATGCTAAAAATAATTTGAAATCAAAGTAATGCATATAGATAAGTCTTTGCTCTGCTGCAATTGGATGAGCTCTTTTTAAAAAATCTTTCTTTTCTCCTTCCTTCCTCTTTTCCTTCCTCTGTCTCTTTTTTCCTTGTACTCCGCTACTATCTCTTACCCTTCTCACTCCTTCTGTCTTCTTTCTTAAAGGATACTTTCAGTACCGTGAAAGATTTTGTTGTAATAAAAATGATTAGAGGGCCGGTGAGATGGCTCAGCGGCTTAAGCGCCTGCCCGGCAAGCGCGAGGGCCCGAGTTCGACTCCCGGAACCCACATACGAAAAAGGGGCCGGTGATATCGCTCAGTGGCACGGGCGCCTGCTGGCGCGTGAGGTCCTGAGGTCGACCCCCCGGTACCCACCAAAAAAAAAAAAAATGATTAGAGATTGAAATTCTAACCAATATGATTTTAGTTGGTTGGGGGTCAGCTGGGTGGATAGACACAGAGGTAAGCTAGCAGGACCTTACTGCATAAAAATGCCCAAATGTAGTGAATCTTTGTTTATAGACTATTTTCCTTAATATGTCATTATTTTAAACTATCTCCTCTTATATAGCATAGGGCTAAAATAGAAAATCCAATACTTTCTACGACATCATTCCCTAAAGTAGGACAGGGGACTAGAAAGGAAGAAGATGAGTCTTGGTGATACACGCATGGAGATCCACAGCATATCTACAGAGAGTGGTCCTGTGCCCAGCCAGAGAAGCGCACACATCTCACTCCACGCAATTCACCTCTTGAAAAAGAAATGGGTATCTGAGAAGCCCATTGTACTGGGGAAGTAACCTTATTAAAGTGTTTTAATAACACAACAGTCATCATATTATATCTGGTTTTTGTCCACTTGTGATTCTCATGGAATACATAATGAGTAAGACAATGCCCCTTTCCCCGTATTCTTGCATAAGCAGGAGGACATTTCTAATAAAAAAAGTAGAGTTAGTGCAGCATGTGAAATGAACAGGACCGTATCTCTAGAAATGTTGAGATTTTACTGTTTACATTAAGTAACGCTTGTATTTCTCTCTGATTCCAGCCCAGTACCCATTACCAATAAGATGAAGATTTAAGATAACTTGGTCAAGAGATGGTGAATTACAACTTTTAATTAAAATGTAGAAAATAGTTGTTTTAAAATAAACATGATAATACTTTCACAATCATTAATTTTTTATGGAGGGAATAGCAAAAACAACCTGAATATTTTAGAATGTGACAGGCAAAGGGGATTTTTAGGAAGTTATGGATGTCCCAGAGAGAAAACTGTGCAGTTGCTACTCTCTATTTCCAGTTCCTTTAAAAGCCCCAGCAGAATGCATTCCATATATCTGTATCTACATCAATAATTTTTTCATGACCATACTCAGATCAAGCCAGTGATGACCAGGCAAGCTTGGGGGTGACACAACATATTTACACCAAGGAGCAATTCAATAAATGTTTATTGATTATAGGGAGAAGAGCTCATTTCTTAATGTGACCTATAAATCTTGATATGAAAAGGGATTTTAACAAATCTAATGTAGAGTTTAAATATTATTGATGTTATGCTCTAGATTGACTGTAGCAATAAGATTGAAAGATTGGTAGTGGTGGTGGTGGTGGTGCTGGTGGTGGTGTCTGTGTGTGTGTGTGTGTGTTTACACATGCTCTATGGTACCTTTCATAATTTTCACATTAATGTAAGCCAGCTTCATGTGTCCTAATATTATCTCCAACTCTTCCTCTATGTAAATATCCTACTACCATTAAGTCTTCTCTTGATAAGTGTGTGCACAGACTCCTCTAGCCTTCATTTCACTTACACAGATTCTTGCTGGGAATGACCCTGATTTCTCCCTGTTCACAAACTCCCTATCTGGAGCAGTTCAAGCACACCTCTTCCAGGGAGGCTTTCTTGACCACTCTAGTCCAAGGCCTGCTTGCAAAAATCTAAATCTACCACTAAGTGAACCATAGTGAAAGTTACTGGGAAAGCAGAACTGCTTGCCTTTCTGGTAAGTGAGGTATTATTGGGGATTAGCTGGCTCCTTCATGTCTAAAATAAGGAAGTAATTATATCTGCCCTTTAACGGTGTTGTGAAAATTACTGAAAAAATACATAAGAAAGCATCTGCAGTAGCTTAATTTCATAATAAATGGCTATTCTCCTGCCTCCTCTCTTTCCCTATCTTTTGACTTCAGAGATATTTCTAAGCCATTCAGATGTAATAATTTGTTATATTTACTTTCTTTTGACTTTCAACTTTCTGTTTTGTGAACCTTCATTTTTCATCATGTATCTCAATTTGTGTACAACCCCCAAATGATAATACACTTGTTTATGTATCATCCTATCCCCGTTTCATCTAACATAGTTCTATATGCACAATTAAGAACAATAGGTATTTATTAAAAGAATAAGTATTGCTTACTTTCTCTATTGTTTGGAAATATTATTAACATTATTAAAAGTTCCAAATGCTTAAATTATTCTATTTTGACATCTTCCCGTATACTATAAATGAATAAATGTACATAAAGGGGGGTCGCCAAATTGTTTTTATGTTATTTCTTATCATTTCAGCTAAATTGTCTCATTCAGTAATAGATAACACTAACAAAGCCAAGATTATCCCTTTAGTCCCAGTGTGACTGTGTTTATTTTTCAGAGAGAGCTTTTCTACGTATAGGGACTATATTTTTGTACTTCTGAGTGTGTATCACAAAATAAAAATAAAAGTGCCACTGATCTTAAATGGTCTTGGGAAGTAAGTAGTGAAAATTAACACAAATGTGGAAGAACAAAATGTAAGTCTCGTACACTTAATTGCCTGGGTGTCCAGGTAGTCAAAGGACAGTGCATTGTAACTTGTGCCATGTCTCCTACAAGCTTCTTCCCTTCAATGCAGTGGGGTGCTGTACACGGAGGCAACAGACAGCAGACTGGTTACAAGTTTGATTTCTGGTGCCAGACACCCTACCACAGCTTTGTCATATAGCCGCACTCTGCCTCAGTTACTTAACCAGTAAAATGGAGAGGGAAGAATAAGAGCTCCTGCTTAATAGCACTGTCCCAAGGCATAATACACAAACACAAATCAGTTCTCATTACAGTGGCTGCTTCTGAGTAAGGACTGCATGAAGATTAGCCATTAGCATGGTAGAGTCCAAGCCAACTTACTAAGACTCTGCAGTGTTCGTTTCTTCTGCCCAGTTCTCTGGCCTTGCATCGCCAACAGACCCCAACAAGCATGCTGGGAGGTCTTAGACAGGGCACACTAGCTGAGTGTTGCTATCCTTGTTGGAGGGACTCAGAGAGAAGCAGCAGAAGAAACAGTGCATAAGCAGAACACAAGTCCTTTCTACACTGCACTCATACTACTGAAAAGAAGTCAGCAACACTTGTCCCATTTTGTGATGTCCTGAACCCCTGAGGCTCTCTTGGTGCTGATGCCCTCAAGTGTCACCTGTGGATTTAGAAAGCCCTGAGCTAAAAGCAAAAACAAGAAATACAAAATGAAGAAAACCTTTCCAAGGTGTGAGGAAACCTCAGGACATCTAGGAAAATAGGGGCCATACAATTTAAACATCCTTATACCACAGAACACAACACAGCAAGAGAAGTTAAATGCATTAAGAAGTCAGAATTGACAATATGTATTAAAGTTGAGCTCTTAGAATAATATGAAATGTTGATGGTACCTTCAGACATTATAAGTCTGACTAGTGGCAGGAAAATTTGTGATTTTGTAAAGTATGCTGTGAGGTTGCTACAGCCTTAAAAGGTATGTGGTATTATGTGTTATCTGATTTTGATGTGATTTCTAGAAAGAGAAAGGTAAGTTAAAAATAGAGATTCCATTTTATGCATGTTTACTTTTGCCTTTGTCTGGAGTCCAAAAACAACATGTTCTTCCCATTTACTGTAGCAGCATTATTTTTATATAAAGTTTGAGACCATGTGCACTGTCAGGGCACCTCTCCAAGAAGGTAAACTCAACATTCCCATCTATCACACACCCTTCTAACTTTTTTTTACTTAAGAGCCTGTCATTTCAGTGGAGAAGAAGATCCGCTGAATACCAGCCACGTGGAGTTTTATTCCTTCATGTTGTTCATGACGAACTTCAGGGGACATATTTAACACTCAATAAAAAAAGAAATTTCTGAGGCCACTCCAGCAGGAAGATAATATCACTGCTATTACAGCAGCACTGAGTTTTAAGACACTGCCAAACGGTCCAGGCATAGAATGTGACAGTATAATTTTTGGAGATGGCTAACTTCTGGAAGCTTCCAAGCCACTTTGTGCTAATCTACTGCTCCTCCCTATGCTACCATTATTATTATTTTGTTGTTGCTATTGTTATTACCACTCTTTGTCTTTTTAGGAGTAGCCTCTTCTGGGAAGACAGAGCTGTTCACCTTCTGGCTGAGTAGTCATCCTTTTGGATCATGGGTACCATTTGGCCAGTTTCTCTGAATTGCTAAATTGCAGAGAAAACCATGGGGGTTTGGGCTTCACGCCTGGAGGAGGCACAGCCAGGGGTTCGCTTTGGGTACACATTCCTACCATCTCCTGTGTCCTTTTGGCTCCATTCCCCACAACCTGGAAGAGAGAGCAAAGTCACCTACCACAAGCTGGCTTTGTCTTCAAATTCACTTTAAGCATCATTTCTGAAGACCTAACAGGACCCAGGTCTGTGCTTCAGACTTTGGAGATAAGGAATTCTAAGTTCTAGGAAAAAAGTTATAGTTCGAACACACTGTATTCACACACACACACACACACACATACACACACACACACGCCACCATCAGGCATTAAAGAGATTAGGGAGCATGGGGTAGAAGTGTCCGCAAGCTCTCCTGTCCTTATAAATGTGTTAGAACGTCCCCAGCAAAGCCCTAGGGAAGGTGTAGTTGCTGGGACATTAAACAAGATATTTGGAGATCTCACTTTTCTGCTGGAAGTAGGAGAACAGGGACAATATTAATTGCAAGAAAATGAGCAAGAAGCGGGTTTTAACTTTCATGCTCTAGGAGGGCAAGAGAGGGAGATTACAAGGAAAGCACAAAGGCAAATGCATGTGGCTGTTTCTTGCTTCTCAAGGGAGGGAGATGAGCATCACGGGATTTGCTGCAGAGGCCCACGGCCAGCACAATCTATTAAATAGCTCAAGTTAGTCAATGTGGAAGAAATTTTTAGACACACATGCCCAACCATATGTGCATGGCCAAGATTTAAAATAGAAAAGTGAGAGACTGTTGGATGACTGAGGATTTTTCCTTTGCCAGGAAGTCCTCCTTAAGGATTTCATAGCTTGCAAAAGAGAATTGCTTGCCAGACAAGCCAAGAAAAAGACACAGGAGATTGGGACCTGCTTCCTTAATGATGAAATGTCACGCTGCTATGTAAATCAACCTGAAGAAAAGAGACAGGCATGATTAAGATGGTTTTGTAGAAACAAGAGAGGTTCTTGACATCGCCTCCCTAAACTGCTTCAATTTCTCAAACCTCAGGGCTGGAGGCACACACAATGGAATCCTATAGTGGTTGCATTGGGCAATAAAGGAACACTTCTATTATAGAATTTCAGTGTGGTAATGAAAAAGTGTACTGTGTGGCCACAATTAATAAGGGGAAAATACCCTGTATAGTCAAGTTTGTGGCAGAACAAAAAGCAGACCAACACACTGTATTGCAGTGTGTTTTTTTCATGTAACATGGAATGAGACTATCACAGAAATACGGTTGATCTCAGTAGCCACAGAAGCATCAGCTTTATTATTTCCTCTTTACCCTACAAAGGTGATTTTTAAGGTACATTTTATCAACAAATATTTATCTCAGGAAGCACATCCATCAGTTCTTTTCTATGCCTCTACTCCAACCTCTTTTCTTTCCCCTGGTCTTCCTGAGGCTATATACAGGGAAGAAAGATAGCACACAATATTCCATAGCATGGTGTAAGAAACATTGGTACAGCCCATGGTGGCCAATATAGTTTACGCAATTACTCAATACTTAAATTGGAGGTATTCTTGTCATATTATGGGAAAGCTTGATTTGGACACAATATAAAAATAAACCTATACTCTCACACTTTGAAATCTTTGCTATTTCAGGGCTCTGGCTCTTGGGTCATTTTCTACAATTTATGTATTGCAGAAGAATTAAAATCATATCTTCTAGAAGTTCCATAACCCAAAAAGCTTCCTCCTAAATTGCGCCATCAATTTTCAATTCACTTTGATCCCTACAATTTTATGACTAGAGGGGGCTTTAGAATTGATTTAATCAAATTCTGTCATTTTACAGAAGAGACAGGGGAAGCCCTGAAATGTTAAGTGAGTTGTTATATTATAGAGCTACTTGATAGGTAAGTCAGAATGAGCTTTCTGGTCATTTGCCTTGTATTCTGGTATTTTAATGCCACTACATACTTCAATGTCATGCTATATAATTACTCTTCCATGTTTCCAGAAATAATATGGATCTCTCCACCAAATATCACTCTTTCTTTTCAAATCGCACCCTACCAAAACAAGAGTGATCTCTGATGAGCCACTGAAAAACAAATCCCCAACCCGAAATAAACTGAGAAGATACATTGCCGCTAATAAGAAATGAAACCAGGACTGTTTGAGTTGTATTACATGTCATAAGCACATTCTTAATTAATGGCAGAACCAATACAATGTTATGAAGAAAACACTAATATGATTAAAGACCTGCCCATGTGTCACCTGGAGCATATGTATTCACCATAAATATCTCCACACAGTAAGTAGGAGCCACTGAAGTGATATGACTGCCACACTCCCACTGGGACCCACCCAAATAATCATTTCTACAATCATCAACTGCCAATGTCTGTGTGTCTTCTGCAGACAGCATTAACTATTATCAAAAATTGACAACCTTTATTTACATCCCAGCTATAAAGGTTATGGAAAATGGATCCCACCTACTTGCTTCCCCAGAGAGACTAGAATAAGACTTCTTGCTAAAAGATGAGGCCACAGCTCTTTAGGAAAACTCATAACATAGTCTTGTAGCTATCAATATCACTAATGCATGGGCTATATTTGATTTCAATCTTTCTTGTTAAACTCAATTGCTCTTTTAGGGTAGCAGTGGGGAGGTTTTTAAACCATTAACAAACTGGGAATGCCAGTCTTAAAAAATCTCATAACCAAGCAAAACACCCTGGCTTTCTACTGCTCTCCTCCCCTTTTTGCTCTGTCATTTGCTCTGTCAGGGCAATGGAAAGAGCAACAAGAAGGAAATGCAGAACCTTGGGCTCCACTTCTGCCATTTTAACTAACTAGACATGTTTAGGAGAGTTACTTGATCTTTCTAAGCCTCAATATCCCCACCTGCAAAATGGAAGCTTTAAAGGAGATGGACCTTTCTTGAATCTTTACTATTCTGGAACTTTTTATAGCACAGAACTGTTGACAGATTCAGAATATCTGAGATTATGAAGCCCCTGGAAGATGTGGTTTAAAATTTTCTTAATTACATTGTCTCACAAATCCTGGATCCCCAATACATAATGAACTGTCAAAAGAAAGTATCTCAGTAGTATTTATTGCTCTGCAAGTTGCACCACAGAAGGAAGGAAGGAACGAAGGAAGGAAAGAAGGAAGGAACGAAGGAACGAAGGAAGGAAGGAAGGTGGGCAGGCTAATGTGAAGTACTGTACTAGTGATGGTACTTGAATTACTATATGTACTGAGATGATTACTATATATAATTTACAAATGTTCAACAGCACATACCTGATAACAATAAGGAAAACAATATAGCTGACAACAACTTAGACTTGCATACAATTATTTTTCTTGGAATTTTAAAGTGTTTCCTAAGCATTGACTCATCTATTACTTACCAATGTGCAAGATACAGCTGGGGACAGAGAAGGGGAGGGAGTAAAAAGTTCCCACACTTTGGAGATGGGCAGTCCAGGACTTCACAAAAAATACCGATTTCCTCCACGTGACACAAAGCCCAGAAACAGTCCCGGGAATGTGGACCCAGTTTATAGGTATGTAGCCTGCTGCTTAGAACGCAACCTTTCCCAGCTCTCCAATTTACAGTATGAAGTTTATGACATGGCATTACCCAGGCAATTTAGGGTGTCAATTTCCTTTACAATTTTATAAAATATCATTTGGAAGGAGGAAGAAATTTATGCTTGTGCATGCACTAAGAGCTCTCCTGTCTGCCCACTCTCTTGGGATAAGAGTTTGCTTCACCTGAACAGGGTTGCAAATATGAGGCACACAGTGCTGTGAAAGTCATGGGGTTTGTTTTTAATTTAAAGAACAACTCTGATTTGGCTACATGTTTTAAGCAGGCACTGTATAATACAAATCTGCTGAATTCATTCAGACAGGAACAAGTTATGCCATCCTAATACTGTCTAGAAACCAAATGTATAGTTACTGTTTTCTTTTCCTTTCCTTTTTTTCCTCTTGCTGCACAAAATTAGTTCCTTGGTTATCAAGATTCTAGAGGCTCATTGTCTTGCAAAATATTCAGGTGCCTCACAATGATCTACAATAATAAACTTCCAGCGCTATAGTAAAACAGAAATAAAAATGTGAAAAAATATAAATGCATATATACATAAAATGAAATATAGATGTGGTACAAGAGAATGAATCACGAACACAAATAAAGGGGAAGCAGGTAGGGAGGCAGGGAGATAGCTTCCCTTCCAATCATGTGAACTGAGAAATAGAATGGATGCTTATTAAACCAGTTTACTAGGACTCCAATTTGTTCTGTGATTAAGAGGTATCGGTTGAAGGAGACTGGTGAGGGAGATCAATATACTTGTCTTCATTCTTAATTCTTCTTTAATGTTTCTGTCTCCACAGGACAGCTGAATCAGAGATGTAGAGTAAATCTTTATCCACCAGGGGGCTGCACTTCAGGAAAAAAAGAAAAGTCTGGGCTGCAGTAGATAAATCAAGTTGTTATCTAGCTTTCTTTGTCCTCAAATTCCCAACTTCTGCTCAAGTGTGGTTGTTTCTGACTGACAGATGTAACAAAAATGACAAACGAGGCTGGTGTTGGTTTAAGTTTATTGGAGAAAGCCATTTCTTAATCTTTAAATGCAATAATGGTATAAAGCACCTAACATGGTCTTTGGCATCAAAGTATCCATCAAGGTTATTCCTCCACGTAGTTATCATAGTCTACAACTCAAGCTAATGGTAATTCCTACCTAAAGTTCAGTAGGGCCATCTTCCATGGCTGATAGTAAAAAGATCTGCCTCTTTCCAAGTCTCCCAGGTTCAACCACTCTGGTAGAGGTTCTTAGCAATGGGTGATTTCTACCTTCTAGTGATTGAAATACCAGGAGAATCTAATTGTCACAACTGGAGTGGAGGAGAACTACTGCCATCCAATGAATAGAAATCAAGGATTCGGCTAAGCATCTCAAAGCACACAGGACAGCCCCTGATACAGCCCAAAATGTGAATTATTCAAGACTGAGAAACCTTGCTTTGTAGTGATGGGAAAGCTTGATGCTTTCAGTCAAATAACTGATAGCACAGCTCATTGAAGTCTGGATCCTGGGTTTGGAATCATTTTAACAATCTGAAATTTAATAATTGTCCTGCTTCATAAGGATTGTGTTGCATAGAGCTTAGAGTAGGGTCCTGCTTTCTGTCAAATATTCTCAGAAAGAAGTGGAGGTTTGATTTGGAGGACCAGAAAGAATCTGGAAGGTAGAAAGAGTTTGTTTTACTTACTACAGCATTTTATTATGGTTTTTCTGTGCCTATGCATTTTTAAACTACTTACATGCTGCAGGCTGCTTTGTGCTAATTAAAATCTGTTCCCTCTACTGTCTGGACATACAGACTACATTTCCCACATCCTCTGCAGTTGGATGGACAGGTGACTGAAACCTAACTATTGGAATGTGAGAGGAAGTGATACAAGCATATCTAGACATGGCTTAAAAAATTTATTACATGATCCTTTGCCCTATTTTTTTCCCTGACCCCTGGGCAAATACCAAGATTCCAGTAGAAGAATTTAAGACCAAAATAGACTGTGGAGCCATCAGATGCAAAGTGCCCTGATCCCTGTATGCTCATGTTTAAGACCACTTGTCCGCCAGTAACATCTACATTAGACTTTATGTGAATAAAAAATAAGCCATAAGAGTTGAGGGTTGTTATAATATCTAACATTAATTCCTGTAAATCTATAAAATATGCACATATTACTTTAATTTAAAAATTATAATTCAAATATAAATAAAGTTAAATTTTTGTGCAAAGCATGTTGCTGTCAGATTTCTGTTTTAGAACTTCTATAATGCCACTAAAATTTATTTCCCAAGTGTAAATTGATCTGTATACCACACTTTATCTTAAAGCACTTGAGTGGCTTCCCATTACACTTAGTATAAGGTTTTTGTGTTAGGTATAATGTTTTTATAAATGCTTATCATGATGTTCATTGCCCTGCACAACTGTAAAAGAATATAATATGCAAGAGAGATGACCAGGGTGTATTGTTGAAAAAAGGAATTTACTTCCCACTCCAGAGGGTGAATGGCCCAAATACTCCTTCCTATACTGCTAGAAGATAGATCACTGACTCAGACAACTTAATATTCCTATTCAAGATTTCAAACTTGAGGCAATAAAGACAAAGGGATGATTGAAACATTACTCAGGATGACACCTTTGAGAGTGGGGCTGCAATGGCACCAAATTTCCAGGACAGCAGTTGCAGTAGTGTATATTACCTAGACTTTTCTTGCATCGTGGCCTTGGCTGTGTTGTCCTGCTACCAAGCCTCCTTTCTGAACTTGAACATGGTTAAGCCTCTCACTGGTTCTGTGAGACATTATAAATTCCCTTTTTGTGTTAGTAAACCAATACTGAAGTTTATTCCTTGCAAGCAATACCCTTGAGTGATAGAAGGTCTGCCCTCATCTTCAGGCCTATACGTTCCATGCCAGCAGGAATGGTATCAGTGTCTACTTTACTCAACATTAGCTCTTCATCCTGCTACAAAGTCTGGTACATAGTCAGAGCTGATTAAATATTTCTGAATTTACACTGTATTAGTTATTATAAGTAATCTAGAAATGACTTAAAGTATAGGAGAGAATATGCATCGGTTATATGCAAATATTATGCCATGGCATATAAAGGAATTGAACATCTGTAGATTTGGTGTCCATGGGTCATCCTGGAACCAATCCCCCATGGATATTTGAGGGGGACTATATATCTGCATCCCAAGTTCTCCAACATAAGACTGCTTCCAAGGATGTGGGGCCTGGAGTTGGGCAGTCAGCATTCCTATCCTGAAAGGTATTCCATCTCTCTAGCCTTCAATATCGAGCTCCACATGCTTCAGCCAACTGGCAGTTTGGCTTTGAGAATCCAACAAAATAGTGTATTTCATAGTATTTTATAAATTGATTAAGTATTACATAAATATGTAACAAGATCATTATACACACAATTTGCCTTAGGATAGCAGCAAAAGTTTCAAAGGAACACCTCAACTTCTCAATAAAACAGTATCTTTATAAAAGTTAGAATGCATATCTAGTTTACATTGTAAGGATACTTTTTTTTCTTAAGAAGAAAGCCGTCATTCTTGTTAGTGCAGCTCCTGGAATTTGTCATTATACTGAGGTATCACCTACAATAATAAGGGTTAGAACAGAATTAGCGAGGGAACCCCTATGAAATTTAGATGCTGGGGATTTTTTGGGAAATCTCAGAGAAACTTTGAGTGCACTCAGTGCAGTATGACATGGTGGAACCCACTTGAAGTTTTCTAGACAACTTCATACCCACTCATGTTATTCCTTCAGGGTCATGCAGCTGAGTTTTCTCATCAAGCAAACTGAAGCTACTAAAGTTCTTGTGAAAGACAACAGGGGCTTTAACCATCATAGCAAATCCTTATGATTTCTGCCACAGAAATGTAAAGGAAGCACCAGGTATGCCATGGATTGTGCCATTCAATACTTTGTGCTAGCCAGTACTTTGCAACTTTAATCTGGGAGGATTTTGAAGTCGCCATTATATATATGCACAAGCACACAGATTCCCCATCTGATGGCTTATGCGCAAGGCTCATTTATGGAGTTCACGTAAGTCTACCATTGAATATGAATTTAGACGTTGACTCCATTTGAAATGCAAATGCCCCAGAGGCAGTCAATATATTGTGAGGGTAACATAAAAGAAAACACAAAGAAGGATGACTTGAAAAAATCTAGGTTCTAATTCTGACTCTACCACCAGATTAAGTTGGTCAAGAACCATAGCCATTGTAGAAACAACAACGTAGTAGCTTTCCCTCACTCATTACAGAGCAATGACCAACAATTTGGCAACAAAGGACAAGTTTACAACAGTAAAACATAATGGATTTATTTAGCAAAGTTTTATGTGACATAGGAGGCTTCAGAAATGAAGATCCAAGAGACCGGAGATGTAGCTCAGTGGTAGAATGCTCATCTAGCATTTCTGAAGCTCTGGGTTGGATCCTAGCAACCCCCAAAGAGAAAAGGGGAAAGAAAGAAAAGACAAAGAAAGAAAAATCCAAAGAGCCAGGGAAAACTGTGTGCTTTTTATGCTGTCTCATAAAAGAAAAAAATAGTTACAGAGAAATAAGATTAAAAGCGTATCGGGCCGGTGAGATAGCCCAGCGGCATAAGCGCCTGCCTGGCAAGCGTGAGGGCCTGAGTTCGACTCCCAGAACCCAAATACAAAAAAAGGGCTGGTGATATCGCTCAGCGGCACGGGCGCCTGCTGGCATGCGAGGTCCTGAGTTCGACCCCCGGTACCCACAAAAAAAAAAAAAAAAAAGATTAAAAGAGTATTGGCCAGTGATAGAGCTCAGCAGCATAAGTGCCTGCCTGGCAAGTGCAAGGTAGTGAGTTCGACTCCTGGTACCTGCATATAAAAAATAAATAAATAAATAAATAAATAAATAATAAATAAATAAAGGAGTATGATTCTATGGTAATAAACCGAGAGGGGAACTCAACAAGGCCTGTTTGCTGAGATTCTCCTTGGTGTCTTTATGTCTTTATTCCTCTCCTCTGGGTACAGGGCAGGGCACCTGTCCCATGAGAGTCCTGTGGCTATTTTCAGGGGAGGTAGGTCATAGGGAGAGAACTTCATAGGCTATATGGTTTCCTTTAGGAGATAAGGAAGAATAGAGAATAGAGGAGAAGGGGAAAATCAGGGTCCTTCGCGCTTCTGAGGACTTCCTGTCTCCTTTATCTCAAAAATACTCGGCATGCCAAGGTACCGCACTTTGGAGTAATGTGTTCTGAGCCTTAACACTGCCATGGAAGTCATTTTCCTCTTCTGTAAAATGAGAATGTGAAATAGAAGGGGTAGATTCAAAGACACTGTAGCAGTAGGTTCCTTTCCTTACATCAACCATTAATTCTTCACAAATGAGTCAAGACGTGAAAACACATAAGAATGTAAGCAATTCTTTGTTTGGAGCAGAAGGTAGAGAGTGGAAGTCAGGAAAAAGCTGTCTGGTAGAACAGCCATGGAAAGCACCAGACAAGCTAAGATCATCAGCAGGCTTCGTGAACTCATTTAGTTTGCAGAATAAGAAGGACCTGAGGGTCAGTGAAGACGGAAGTGAAATATGACAAATGGCAAGTTTGGGGAAGGATGCTTGTCTTATCCACAGCTGGACTAATGTTGGTTCTGGCTGCCACTTAAGCAAATGATGCTTTGAAATCTTGGATGTTGATGCTCCACGTATGACGGCCCATTAACAGGGACATAGCAAGTGAGCATCCTACTACTCAGCTATGGCTGGCCAAGCTACCCTTTAAAAGATACCTATAAAGTTATTAGACTCGTACATCTCTGTGGGTAATGTAATTCCCACCTCAGACCAGCCCTCTCAACTTGCAGCAGGTGCCCACTGGCTGCAGATCAGTGGCTGGGATAGCTCAGAATCAATCCTTCTCTGGCCTGAAGACAAAACAGGCAGCCAGAGAGACAGGGGGAATTGAGTTGGACACAGAGAGCTGCCTCTTCGCATTGACCCTATATAACTCCCCTTCTTGGAAACATCTCTCTCTTCAAAAGATGGACATATTTATTAAACAATCAATAAAAGTTAGACAATGCCAAAAACGTCATTTCTTGAAATACATGGTAGGTTTGGGAATCCAGATTTAAAATATATCCCTGGGGCTAAGCACAAATCTGGCCAAACATGAAGTTTCCATTCAAAAGTTTCAACTTGCTGGAGAAAGAAGTTCTTGCTTCAGAAACTCAAATGCACTGATTAAAAGTGAACACCACAAACACACACTCCAATATCATCAAGAGAAAGTCAGAACCCACACCGGAGTTAACAGGAAACTCGGTGGAGGAGAGTCAGAGTGGCCACTGAAACAAAAGCCCCAGCTCTGAATGCCAGCTCAGCAGGCAGCGCTTGTCTTTTCAATGGGACTCTCTCTTTGATGTGTGTTTTTTAACAGCAACTTTCATGTGGTGGTGGAAGAAGCTAAGCACAAGGTGGTAGCATTATGTGAAGACCAATGCTTTCAAATGCCCTTTGCCCTTCAACAGCACCAGGCAGACAAAGAAGAACCACATAGATGGGAGAAGCCTACCTGTTTTTTAAAGAATATCTGTGCTAGCAGAATCTAAAAGGGTGACAAGGAGCATGCTCTTCAATGGTAGTAAAAAATTTGGTGGGGCCACTTAGACAGATAGGTTTGGCTTAAAATAAAAGTTCACTTAGAGCTTCACTTGGATAATGACCCAAATTAAAATTATTTGGGTCCAATTAGCTTAAAATAAAATATCCCTGAGCATGGCATTTCTTTAGCACATTTATTTCCAGCAATGGCAGAATGAAGTAGCAGCAAAAGGAAGGGGACCCAGGCCCTTCAGATGCCACACAGGTGTGTCTTGCTTTACATAATACAAACATCTTCAGAAAAGCTGAGTGCAAACGAAACAGTATTTTTACATATAAAACCAACTGTCTGTGTTTTTAACTGGTAAACAGAGCTTTTCATACTTCCAGGCGCCTAATGAGGTTGATTTAACTTGAAAGATGTGAGCCCTCTGTCATGGGCAATCTCACAGTGGCCAGTTTCTACTGGGGAATTTTAAAAGCCTATCTGGGGCAGTGTACCCAAAAAGACCTCAAAAAGAAGTAAAAATACATCTAACACCACTGAGTAGGAATAGGCAACTAGGAGTTCTTACAGCCACAGGGAACTATATAGTATGTGACTGATGGCACTGGGATGGAGGGGGTTGCTGTTCTCAGGATCAGGGGAGAGAGTAGGGTGTTGTGGGAGGGACATGTTTCCACTGTAGAAAGGAAATGTTATCCAGGTCCATGTGTCCGTACAGATCATGTTCCATTCGATGTCAAAGGTTCAAGGAAGTAGTAGTCTAGTATGGTTTAATCAACTGGCATAAGAAAAGAGCCCTCTCACCCACCCAGGGGTACCAAAACTGGAAAATGTCTGTTCAGAGATTGGCTGGGAAGAAGACAGAATAAGAAGTAGGAAGATATTAAGTCAGGAAAAATAAAATGGATAAGCAGGTGGGATAAAGAAGCAGGACACTTCAATATATCATGGTGAATTTGTCTATTTTCTGTTGCTATTACAAAATACCTGAGACTAAGTAATTGATAAAGAAGAGAGGTTTATTTTGGTTCCCAACTTTAGAGGTTGTGAAGTCTAAGAGCATGATACTAAGAGCTTCTCAGAATCTGATGATAGCCCTTTTGCTGTATCATATAGTGTTGGAAGAAATCACAAGATGAAACAGAGCAGGCATACCAACTCAGGTCTCTCTCTTCTTATAAGGCCACTAATGCCATTACTGAGGCCTCACCCTCATCAAATCCTAATTATCTACCAAAGGGTTTACCTCCCAATACCTTTAAAATACCAGTTTGGAGATTAGGTTTCTAACATGTGAACTTTTGACAGACATATCCAAACCACACCAACTAGTAAAAGTAAAAAGGCACCGACTGAATGCGTTGTTTTATCTTGTTGTTTTTAAAGGATTTGTGACATGTAAAATCATTAACAAAGTCTGAAATGCTTATGTCCATACCTCATCCCTTAAAGCTTAATAAATATATTTTCAGAACAAATAAAAGGAAGGACCAAAGCACCAAGAGGTACTCATTGAAAGTTGAAAAATTTATTTTTAATATTTCTGCACTTTGTATAATTTTCATTAAGCCATGACTGATGAACACATACTGGGGTGATCAGTGACTTTATAGATGTTTGGAACACACCAATGTTTTTCTGACAGCAACATCAAATGTACTCTGTGAGCCCCTGTGGTGGTATCAAAATTATAGGCATTATCATCAGAGTTTTCACTCTCAGAGCAAAAGAGCTGCCTGTTCCCCACCTGCCACACTTCCTCCCTGGCCCCACCTACTCCACAGCCCCAGAGGCAGATGATCACACACGTGCCCTCAAACCCAGACACCTTATATAGTTTCTCTCCTTTCTGTCTGGGCAACTCTGACTTAACCTCTGAAATGCAGCCCAGTTTTCTCCTCATTAGGTGGCAGCCCCTACTCTGTCTTTTGTAGAAGATTATTTCCTGCATTCCCTCAGCACTTCCTGAGAATGTGTGCCTTTGCTAGTACACAGTAGGTGAAACTGCAACTACCTATTTAATCATCCAACCCTGGCCAGCTTATGAGCACTTTCAGGAAGTGGGGTTTGGCTGTCATGTCAGTTCATTTTCAGTGATTATACTGAAATGTTTGAGAATAACAATTTAAAGGAGGAAAGTTTCATTTTAGCTCATGGTTTCAGAGCTTTCAGTCCATGTCAGGCTCCATTGCTTTTAGGCCATAACATGGTATAAATATCATGGTAGAATATAGTGGTGGAGGAAAACCACTTAATGGCAGCCAAAATGGAGATAGAGAGAGAGAGACCGACCAGGGAGAAAGTGGCTGAGAACAAGATATATTCCCCCAAGAGCATATCCCCATGACCCACTCCCTTCAACTGAGCCCCACTCCTAAGTTTCTGTCACCTTTCAATAATGCAATCAAACCATGAATCCATCAATAAGATAACCCATTGATGAGATCCGAGGCCTCCTTATTCCATTATCTTCTAAAAGCCCCACCTATGAACATTGGTGCACTGGGGACCAAGCCTTCAACACATGAGCTGTTGGGGACATTTCATGTCCAGGCCATAACATCTGTGCAGCCCAGGCAAGTACTTACCATTCCTCAAAGCATGTCTCCACAGAGGAGCCACCAGAATGCTCCTCTACTGCATCCCTTTGGTATCCTGGCAGAGGTATTGTTTGACTAGGTTGACATGTTTTATTTTCTAGAAGCATTGAGTACAGCTGAATGGCAGGTGTTTTTCCTGTTCTTTGCACATATTTTATAAAATCTATCTGAAGAAGGCAATGGTAGGTCATATAGAAACTGGCCACTGACCACATAAATGAAATGTCTGCATCAGGTTTCAGTAAAGTTGTGCAAAACTAGGGAGAGAGTTGCTTGAGTAAGGACAACTGGGGAGAACTTTGTTTTATGTTGAGTACATATGTGTGAAATATTTATTTAGTGTGTTAGTTTGGGTTCTTCAGGAAGCAGATGCCAAGAAAGGATTAAATGTGTGAGAGATTTAGCAGGAGAAATGTCTGTGAAGGATGAAGGGGAGAGGAGCTGGAGAAGGAGAGAGAGCCTTCTGGCCACGATGTAGGTCTGGCCTTGTGAAGAAGAAGCAAAAGGGAAGGCAGGGCAGAAGAAGTCCCCACTGCATTGCAGTTCCAGGAAAGATCCAGCCAGCCAACAAGGTGTCTCTCTCTATTCCTCCTCACTTGTTTCTGTCTCTGTTTCTTTCCTTGAATCTGTGACTGACATTTCAGATTGTTTATGACTTCAAGATGTAAGCATTGTTATTATTAAAGCCATTGCTAAGCAAAGATGGACCCTGTTTCAAAAGCTACTACAGGGCCGGTGAGATGGCTCAGCGGCTTAAGCGCCTGCCCGGCAAGCGCAAGGGCCCGAGTTCGACTCCCGGAACCCACATACGAAAAAGGGGCTGGTGATATTGCTCAGCTGCACGGGCACCTGCTGGCATGCGAGGTCCTGAGGTCGACCCCCGGTACCCACAAAAAAAAAAGAAAGCTACTACAAAAGGAATAAATATTCTATTCTATTCTAAGCTTCAGTCTCAAGTCTTAACTGAGCTTGAGGTGGGTAAACTGAGAAATAAAAACCACTAATATCCATCAAGTAGTTATAGGCCTCATGTTCTATCCCAAGTTTTTTGTATAACTTCAATTCAGTCATCAAAATATGAAACTGTCTCCATTTAAAAAGGAAGAAACTGAAGCCAAAGTGGTTTAAATTGCTTATCACTTTAAAACTAGTAAGATGCAGAAGATAATTCAAAATCAGCCCATGCTCATAACTACTATATTCAATAGTAACCAAAGTAATCTAGTCTAGCACTAGATGCAGCTGCACACTAAAATTTCTGTTTCTCTTTCCATACGTTGGAGCTTTGGCCGAAGAATGGCTTTCCCAGACCCTCATTCACTCTCTTGCAATGGCTTTAAGATTAGTGTTTATCAACAGATCGTGATAGGAAGCGATGGTGTCATTCTGGGCCAGAGCGCATATTTCACATGTGCTCTTTCCCCTTCTTCCCTGGAACCAGTGATGCCTTGTGACCTTGAAAGCCACATGCTGCTGATAGGCCAAGAGTTTCTGTCAGCCAAGACTATGAATGTGTCTGGGGACAGCATCCATCTACTGAGTTTGAACCTACTTAGACGCTCCGCCTAATTGTGTTTAAATCTTCAATAAAATTGGGTGATCTGTGTATGATACCCCTTACTCTTACTGCCTGAAAAGGCAGGACATTCCCTGCTTCAGGGATATAAAGTAATGGGCTTAAGTCACAGACATAATGGCAGAGATGGGAGTAACGTGCAAGTCCGCCAGATAAAGAGGCTCCTTTCCTTAGAATTGTGCTGAGATGGGATGATCAGTGAGAGGAAGAGAACCAGAAGTCTCAGAAGCCCCGGCAAAGACCGCTCAGTCTGACTGTGGTCTCTCAGGAGCCAGCCTAGAAGGTGGGGCCCAGAAGACTTAGTGTTGAGACTCAGAGTCAGGTGCCAATGGGGAAGATGTTCACCTAACGGAAGGAGGAGCCAGGTATCACTGTGGAAGGCAAGGCTCAGAAAGCTAACACAGAACAGGGAGACACCATGAGTGATTTTATGGGCAGGACATATTGTCAGGGCCCTTCCAAGTGGAAGACTTCCGCACAGAGAGGTGGAAGCAAACCGGGGATCAAATAAAATGCCCATGCAGATTGGGCCTTTTGATCAGCATGGGGAAAGAGATTATAGTTCGATTTTATGAATGGATTTCTTAGATATCTCTCTCTCTCTCTCTCTTTCTCTCTCATTCTGTTTAATTCCCATCCTCTGGATAAAGGGCACTAAAATGCAGAAAGTCTTTTATTAGTTGAAAGTAGCCAATGCCTTGCCAACAACAGATCTTCAAAATACTAGACACTTCTGAATGTACGTCTGCCTTGGGCTTCTATGCTTTTAACCCCCATTCTTCAGCCATGGTTTTAAGGGAATTCTTCTTGAAGTATGTAGAATGTTCCTTAAGAAATCTGAAAGGACTCGGCCTTTCTGTAGAAAGGGTTTAGGGGTCTAGATCCATCGTTATCCTGGCCCTGTCAGATGCAGCATCTCCATGAAACCTTGGGGTAGGCTAAGTACAATTAAATACATTCTGTTTGGAGGACAAAGGGTGCTAACTATCCAAAAGTGAAAGTACATTGCCTACTCAGCGTACATTGTGCATTCTAAAAACATAAAAGTGCTCTTCTGCCTTCGTGAAGAAGGTAAAAGCAAGAAAGTGGATTAAATGGACAAACAACAGCCTACTTCATATTTGGATATTATATTGTCTTCAGTGAAGTGTTTCTAATGTTCTTGAGGTTTGCAAATAATGAAAAGGGTAACCCTCCATTGAAATCCAAGTAAATACACTGTAATTGGTTTAGAGTGCCTTTAATGCTAGTGTTCTCACATTTTAAAACTCTTTTTTACCAAGTTTCAATAACATGTTCTTGAAAGATATACTCTCGAAGTAATTCTTTGTCCTCAGGAAGACACTCCAATCACTTTTCTAAACTAATGTTCTGGCATCCTTCCAAAACTGATTTAGAAGTTATGCCTCGCACCCCATGTCTACGTTGTCTAACCTTGGCAAATTCCTGAATCCCGTGAATAGGGTTGGCAGTTGGGAAGGATGGCTATATAAAGAGAGAAGCTGCTTGTATCTAGCTCTATTTAGCAAATTTTGCTTTCATGAAAATCCTAGAGCGTTAAGAAGATATTGCCAAGACACCTATTAGATCTCACTAACCTGCATTCCCCATGGCACATCACATTCAAAAGAGCTTCAGTTTATATCATGCTTCATAGTTTGCAAAATAACTTCATATTTGTGATCTCATTTGATTAATGCAATGATCCAGGACAATATGCAGAGTTAATATTATCATCCCTACTTGACAGATGAAGATACGAGAGCACAGAGGGAGAGTTATATCCCACATTAGTCAGGTCATTAGTGACTGAGCTGAGAAATAAACTCAGTTCCCCAGTAGCAAGTTAGGTTCTCCTCTCACTGTACCACTCTTCCTTCTCAGAATCCTTTAGCTCCAGTCCATCAACTTCTATGGCTAAAACCATCATAGTGCTAGTCATACCGGGCCAAAGAGAAGAGACTGGTCACTGTGAGGACTGCCACTCCACATAGAGATCAAGCAGTCACTGACAGAGATTCCAGTAGAGGAAAAAGCTTCTTTTGTCTTCAGCACCATAACATTCTAGTGCAAGCACTCATCATTTTCACTGATGTGTAATTTCTCTCAAAGATTTTTGGAGTTAGGGCATGTGTTGCTATTGTGATAATAGCATCCACCAAACTAAATTGAGCCCTCAGGCACGCACCCAGCTTTCTCAGAAGCCAGTACTGTGTAGAGGAAGTCCTTCCATGCACATCTCCCAGGACAGCTTTAGACAGCCTATGAGTATATGTTATTTCCTTTAAAACAAGTAACCTAGAAAATGAAATAACGCACATTAGATTAAGCTCTGTCCCATTTGGTTAATTCGAAAGTTAATGGAAGGTCTTTTTCGGTCATTGGTATTGGCAGAGACACATTTAGTAAACTCTCATGGGAACCTCACACAGGTACAGTAGCAGCTCTTATCCATAAATTAAGGATGGCATTTAAAGGCAGCTTTTTCTTCTCCAAGAGGGTTCCATGCCAGTTTCTCTGGACTAAAGCCCTTCTTACCAAATTCCCAGAGAAATACAAAAAATGGTAAGTGGCCATGGATAGAAAGAAAGGGAACGAGAAAAATGGAGAGGGCAGACAGACTGAGACCTTTTAAATGGATATGATACACGGTGGAAAGAGATAAATGGGTCAGAACACTAACAAATACAATGGACGTGGCCACTCTGTGTGAGGGTTACGGAACCTAACAACTGTATCACTTGAACCATGCCCAGTCCCTAGGACATAGTCTGCCTATATTGGGAATTTAATACAGAATGCTTATTTATAATTGCTTGCACAGTAAATGCTCACTTTGAGAAAGTACAAGCAATAAAAAATAAAATGTGACCATTTCTTGACTTTAACTCCGGCCACTAAATTCATGCAAAAATATCAAGAGTAAAATCATTTCTTGAAAACATAGTCTGTCTAATCATTTCTGTAATCTTTTATTTTGTCACAGAGTTGATGAAATTATTACAACTGCCTGTCACTTTCCTAGCAGTGAGTCCTCTGCTAGATGGTGTTCTTTCTTCCTTTCACAAATGCACCCTCAGCTTCTCTACCCAAATGGGCAGACAGATCATATTATGAATAGTTGAATTATTTCACTTCACATTTCTGTAGCCAGAAGTTCCACAGATGTTTTTATTATATAATAGTATTTATTACCTTTTCCCACTTTTTGACATCAGAGCAATGCCAGCCTCATAAAATAAATGAGGCAGTTTGGGACATTTTCCTATATGTAGAAACAGTATATGTAAAATTTGGATCTTTGAAGATCCTAGAATTTATTTTGTTTTGTTTTAGAGGTAATACTTTTAATACTTCAGTCACATTTTAAAACCTTATGTAGTTAGTTACATAAGTACTTAGTATTGTCTTTGGCTACTGCTTTACAATTATTCTCATTTTTGTTAATAACTTTTCAAAAATATTTTCATTTTACTCAGGTTTTCAAATTTATTGGGTCATAATTATATAATTCTCTTCTAATTTTTATTATCATGAATGTATTCTAAAACATATGCTTACATTTCTAATTTTATTTCTGGTCCCTCCTTAATTATAACTGATAAGGTTTTATCAATGAATAAATAATTAACAAATGAATAACATATTGCCATGTATAAATTAAATATGTTAATATGTAAAATAATTTATATTATATAAACATATTGTTAAATAAAAGTTTTAAATAAAATACATTTTCTTAATATCTAGAGGTCGATAATCACTTTTGCTATTTTTAAGTTTCTTAACTTTTTTTTTTTTTTGTGGGTACCGGGGGATCAACCTCAGGACCTTGCGCGCCAACAGGCACCCGTGCTGCTGAGCGATATCACCGGCCCCTTTTTCTTATGTGGGATCCGGGAGTCGAACTCGGGCCCTTGCGCTTGCAAGGCAGGCGCTTGTGCCGCTGAGCCATCTCACCGGCCCAAGTTTCTTAACTTTTTATTCTGATTTATCTTATTTTATCTGCTTTCTTCCTCATGGTTTTACATTTGCTTAATTTCCAGGGTTTTATTTGTAGTTATCCTTTCTTTATTTCTCCCTGAATATGAAATATTTAAAGCTATTACTTCACCTCTGAGTGTGGCATTGGCTGACATATAGGTTTATTTATATGCAGCATTGTCATATTAACTATTTATTAAATAGTGTTTATTTACACCATCTTACTTTTTCATACCATTTAAACCATAATTTAGCTAAAATATCCCAAAAAGTTGAAATTAACCTTCTAAAAATACTGCTTAATAGGCAACATAGAAAAATAAACTGATTTAATGTCTCTGCTTTCAACTAAAAAAGAACCTTTTAACCATTATGTTTTACATATTAGCACCTAACTTTTTAGTCAGGTAGTTTTCAGTTCTGCCTATGCGCACATTGTCACATAATCTACCTTCATTTTCTAGAGGTTAGCACTAAGTTCTAGAGTATAGAAACTAATAAAAACACAAAAGAGAATGTCCTATGTGAAATGATTTTACTAAAATTCTCAATGAAAACAAAAAAATTGTACAAATAATATTTGCATATTCTTTCAACAAAGAAAGATGAGGTTGCTTTATATCCAGGGACTACAGAGAACAGAAAAAAAAAAAGGAATCATGAAATAAAGCTCCGTCTTTCCTGTGACCAATTATGCCCAGATGACACAAACATTGCTTCAAAATAAGCTTTTTAAAAAATACGAGTTCCTATATGTTTTTCATATCTTTTCCTTTGTTATGTTCAGCCTTTTTCCCTCTGTTTTCATTTCTTTCTTCCTCTTTCTTTTCTCCATTGCTCCCTGCCTTGTACAATAGTGCTCACAAACCACTTTCAGTGAAAATGGCTGATTTCCTTTACAGGTGTGGGGTCAAATTTATGTAAAAGAATTAGCTGTCCACACACCTCTCACAATCTGCCCCTATTCTGCTCAGAAATAGCCTTTGTCAGTGGATCAGTGGAAATCTTTCCTTACCTGGGCATAAATTCCCCATTTTAGCACAATCATAATTCAACTGGAAGTGGGTTATTGTCGTGCCACTCCCCTGGTTATTGTAAAATAGCAAAAGTCAGCATACACCAATTAAGTTGATTTAAAATACTTGAAAAGAATATTAGAATATTAAAAATAAGTTAGTATGGGCTGGGTATGTGGCTCAGTGGTAGAGTTCTTGCCTTGTACGCACAAGGCCCTGGATTCAATCCCTAGCACCGCCCCCCAAAAAGAAATTAAAAATAAGTTAGTAAAAGAAAGCTGTTTAATAGCAATGTGCTAGCGTTAGATGCCATAAAGCACAAAAGTGACTGGGAACAGAGGCTCTGTGACAACACGGCAGAGGCTGGTGGAAAGCAGTAAGCCAATCACAGAGCCACTTCAACCACACAACTACTCCTGCCAGCACCTCACAGGCCAGGCCACGCAGGAGAGGAATAGACCCCACTTTACAAATGGAGACTCGAAACATTAGAAGGGGAAAATGGCTCTCCCTAAAGTCAAAGCCTCAGTCCAGGTCTTTAGATCTCCCCAAACACCCCTACCACTTTGTGATCATTCTCTGCTGCCTTCTAAGATTCTGCACCCCCAGAAAAGATCTGTTTCTCATCCCCTTGTGCAGATGCATGTCTCAGCCTCTTTTACTCACTGTTGCGGACTTTGGCACATGTTCCTGATTTGATGCAAGTATTTAAATTCTGAACACCCTTCAGAGAGCAGGCTACGTCTCACTTCTGCCATCTGTCTGCACAGAACCTCAGCCTCCCCTACTCTTGCTTCACCAAACTCAGGCATCTTTCCTGTGGCATTCAGCTAGCAAAGAACCACACATCTGAATGTGACCTATGACTGTAAGCTGCTAGATGGCAGGTGCTGTTGGGACACTTGCTGAGTGTGTAGATAAAAGTGCATCTTTGAAGGGCTACACCACAAATCTCAAATGATTTTAGTTACTGAGGAGGGACATGTGAAAAGAAAAGAGAACACTGAGAACGAGAGAAAATGAGAAGCAACCAGAGTATTTAGATGACTACAATCTGTCAACTAAGCCCATTAGATAGGAACAGTGAGGAGAATATCAAGGGTAATTATTCTATGACAGTATCTTCCTTTAAGAGGTCATTTCTTTTTTTTTTTTTTTTTTGTGGGTACCGGGGGTCGACCTCAGGACCTCGCGTGCCAGTAGGCGCCCGTGCCGCTGAGCGATATCACCGGCCCTTTTTTCATATGTGGATTCTGGGAGTCGAACTCGGGCCCTCATGCTTGCCAGGCAGGCGCGTACACCGCTGAGCCATCTCACTGGCCCTAAGAGGTAATTTCTAATATCCCATTATCCACACAAAATACCAACACTAACTTGTATCTTTATCCCATACAAACACATTGCCTAATGTCAACAAAAATTTCCCTAAAGAATCAAATATCCAGTGGCTTCCCATCGGTGAGTTGGATTTTGAGGATTAAACCTGGGAATTTTACTAAGATATAAAACTTCCTGTCAAACGATTTTTCCATTGCACTCTGAATTTTCCAATTTTATGTACGTATTTTATTCGATATTTTGGCATTTCTGTCCTGTTTAGGAACTGCATCATTTTTACGATTTTCTTCCATAAGATAGTGATAGCCTTCTTATATTTCAAAGGATCTACAATACATACTTCTAGTTGTATGGGGTATCCAGTTTATTTCCTTTCTTACTGAATGAAAGAGAAAAGATTTCCCCATTTTTGAAAAATTGCAATTGCCACAGAATCAGTACTAAATATATCTAAAATATGCATAACATTTTGTCAGTCCTGTGTTTGTCTTCTGAACTGTCCCCAACCATTATTTTAATTTTATATAAAACAAATTTGTTTTGAGGAATTTCTGACAGCTCTCTGGTCTGTATTGTTCTCCCATGTCTGTGCATAGTTAGTAGGCAAGGAATCTAATTCTCTATGAAGAATATTATGTGAAACACAATCTGTATATGCCACAATGTTTAATTTTTTTCTAAGTTTCCCCTTATCCTCTTTGTCGATAACTATTTTTAAAAGTCATTATTGCCTTCCAGCTGTCCAAATTTTCTTCTCATTTTTCTCTTAAAAACTGACTTAAAGCAGGAGGTCAATATCTCAGCCATCATTAATTTCACGCCCTCCTCCACTCATTTATTCACTGGTCTTTTTTCTCTTGAGGATCACTTTTTTCTTGATACATTTATAAAAGACCTCCTTACCCCGTTTAACCTCCTTTACTAGCAATATCTCATTTTCCACATTTGCATTCCTTATCTTTTCTTTGCTAACTTTTAAGTTGTTCTGTCTATTTTTATATAGTTCCTGCCTTCTTTGCTCCCAGGGCAACTGTCTTATTATACACAGATCTTAAACAGCCATTGGGGAGGACAGACTGCAGTTTTACTAGGATCCTAGAGGCAGAAGCGCCCTGCAGCCTCTGTGTTGTGCCCAGTCCTCACACTTCATCAGTGCAGTGGAGATTTTCACGTTTTAATTTTATTGTTTTAGACTACTTCACACCTATCCACAATTATGAATCTTAACTTATATCCCATTGCATCATCCATTTTAGATTTCCTCCCAATACATTTTCCAACCAGGAATAGTACCTTGTAGTGTTGTTATCAACAATCACATTTCTAAATAGGCAGTAGAGAGACTGGAAATTATTTACTCTATTAGGGCAAGGTTATTTGCATACTGCTTAGTCACTTACAGGCAGGCAGATCCCAGAATCATCTTTCAGAGATTTCTGCATGCTGCTTCTTTAGTAACAAGGTGTATCTTATGTTCTCTCCCTATAAAATTGTCCTTTGTTTTCCTCTTTCACACCATTCTCTCCCACTAGAACATAATACACAATAACACAAGCATATCATTGCCAGATAGTCTCTACCTTCTGAGCTAATGTTCTCTTTGTCATAATTCATCATTTCTGATTTGTCAGGGCTGGTGACAATGGTGACTCCCCTAATATCTGAATGAAGTCCTTCATAAATATTTTGCTGGGTGATTGATATCTCCTCTAGTTATTTTTCCCACACCTCTCCCCCTCAGCACATAACAGATGGGATTCTATCATCAGAAGCAGATGTTGTAGAAAAAGTACCAGGAGCCCAGAAGTACTCCTCCTAACCCAAGCTCTGCCATTAAATCACTTGACTGTCCCTGCCAAACACAGCCTCCCTGGGCCTCCATGTCTAGATCTGTAAAGCAGAGGTGAAAACATCTTCCTAGGGCTACTATGGTGATCAGAAAAGACATTTATTTCCTAATAAAGTTGTTTGACACTTGGAATTTTTCATATTTCTTTGCTAACTCTTACTAACTTTTCACAATCAAATTAAACATATTTTCTGCTTCACCCATCTCCCTTATCAGTTTTTCATAGTAATAAATAGACAAATATACTTCCGGGAAGGTCAGTTATCATTTGTGAAACTCTTCATGGTGCATTTTCAGAAACTAAACAAAAAGCTAATTTTAACCACTTCCACCCTCTTCTCAAAACATGTCTCATTAGCAACAACTCTCTACTTTTATTTGTATGAGCGGAAGACACTCTGCAGGGAGAAGCAGAGTTCTTGTTTGAGTTTTGACTGAGCTTCCTTCACTGCAGTAAGGTGTCAGGGTGCCTATGGATCTGGAAAGCATTTTGGAAGTAAGAAGCAGACAAATGTAAATCTTTTAAACCTCTATGATAAGCAAACTCTCTTCAGTTCAACATATAAATATAAACACTAAATCAAATCAGATGCTTATACATTTTTTAATCCCATCATAAAATATTTTGTTTTGACAGCTTGGTAATGTAAAATAGAAACATCAACAGCCAAAAGAATCAGCATCTTTGCCTGACTACTACCTGAAGGTCTAGTTTTCTTGTATCTACATAGAAAAAAAATGTATGTTTATGTAAAGGGAAACACTGATTTACTAGAACTGATTGCTTCGTAGTCTAATTACTTTTCAACTGGCTGTTCTAAATTAAGATGTCATTGATGGCTTTTGGTGATATATTTCATTTTAAGCAAATTTATTCTATAATAGAATACATCATAATGGAAAGCAGAGTTCCTACTCTTCCCTCCTCTTTGTAGCCTGATATCTTGACAAGTAAATTAAATTTAGCAGTTAAAATGCTTCCATTAGTAATTTTATTAAGTTAATTAAAGAATCTCTCTTTCTGAATTTTAACTACCTTCCTTTCAGAACAATGTTAATTTCTTTTTTTTTTTTTTTAATTTCATATATTTAGGGACTGTGATATATTGTAGGACCAATCACCAACTCCATCAGTATGACATTCCTGCTGGCAAGATGCTACCAAGCAAGTCAAGTAAAGAGGAGTAAGAGCTGAGAAGTCTTTGGAGGGGATGGTCTGCTTCACAACACAGAAGAACTCAGGTTTTAACATCTTTAACAGAAAGAGAAAGAGGAAGAAGAGGAGGGAGAAAAAGGCAAAAAGAAATATGCATACTTTTGAGGCTATGCTCTTATACAATGGTAGAATTCCTAACTACTATCTCCACACCTACAGAATAAAGCATTAGTAGTTCAAGTAAAGTTTAATTTATTGATGGAAATCCAACTCATTTTTCTTATTCAGTGTATAAGTAGGACTCAGCAAGAGACTGAACTTGGCAAAGTACATGTTAAATGAAATCTTGGGCCATCTCCAAAGAGTAATTTTTTCAAATAATTGAAAAACTTGTAAGAGATTTGAGGTAAAGAGTTGTCTCATATCCATTGCCTATTTCTCACAGGAGGTTTTCCTAAACTCGGGAATTACACAAATTATTTCCAGAGCTGAAAAGAAGCATCCAGGAAGTTCCGGTCCTCTCATTTTAGAGATGAAGAAACTGAGAGCCAGAGATTAACAATACTATCACCACCAATAAAAATATCAGCAGCTATAACAACTGAAGCTAATATTTATCAAACTTATTACTATGAAATTTGCATATATTATCTCATTAAAAAGCCCCATGAGAGAGATTCTCCCAATGTATCAACTTTGTGACTATAGAAAATATTTCCTAAATGTTAAATAATCTGTGTAAAATCTGTGGTTCTCTAGTCCTTTGCTTTTAACTAGTGCACAGCATTACCTTAGATAAATGACTTGAGGTCATCCAATTAGCCGTTCCTACGAGGTTAAAAGTTCAGGACAGCTGCTTCTTAGATCTACACTCTTTAACACAGGCCACATGAAAATGGAAAAACCAATGGACAGGCTTAGGCTTGGGTGAGAAAACATACTATGATTTTCGTTTAAAAAGAACACCAATGTCCCGGTACCCACATAAAGGAAAAAAAGGGCCGGCGATATCACTCAGTGGCACAAGCGCCTGCTGGCAAGCACAAGGTGCTGAGTTCAACTCCCGGTACCCACATAAAAAAAAAAAAAAAAAAAAAAAAAGAATCCCAATGTCAAGAGTACCCAGCAGGATGTTTGCCTTGTCAGTGAAACCTTAGTAAAGGGGGCACCCATATATTCAGACATAAAGTGACACTGCATTTAAAATTGGAAGATTCTGTCCTTTATTCATTCGTTGAAGAATCAAAGTCAAGAATATAGTCCATGGCAATTACCATTAATACCCCCATCTTCTTTTGTTTTCTAATCCCTGTAAGTCTGAAAGACTCAAGCTGAGCTCATATGGTCACTGCTCAGACTCTAACATCTTTCTCAAAAACATCCCCACCACCCCTCAATTCCTCTTCTACATCCTCTCTCGCTAGAGTCTCCCCACATTCACACTCACACCAACTACTCCCCTTGGCCACATCTGTCCTTTTTTCTCTGAGATATTGGAGGCTTTCTTTCACTGTATTGCAAGCTCACTGCTTTCCCTGTGAGAAAAGGACACTATTGCTTCAGATTCTGTTCTACCAAAGTCTAAGGCATGAATTTGGCAACTCATACACCCTTCCTGGCAGGAAAGAATGACAAAACTGGAAAACTGTGTAACAGGTAAGAAAAGGAGAAAGACTGAGACCATCCTCTCCCTCTCCTTCTCCCTCCCTCCTCCCTCTCCCTCTTCTCTTCCCTCTCCTCTCTCTCTTTCTCTCTCTCTCTCTCTCTGGGTCTGGGTCTGTGTCCCCTTTTCCCACTGGCAAAAACTAAAATGACAGGTATCTACCCAGTGATTGGTGTATATTCTTGGATCTCTCTCTCTCTTTCTAATTTCTTTCATTCCTCTTTCTTCCTCTACTATCAAAGTAAATGAAGTTTAAGAGCTTTATTGCCTTTGTCTCTTACTTAGTACCTTGTTATCCTGAGGACTAGTTTTCAAGATGGCACAACAAAATTTCTAAAGGACAAAAAATTGGCAAATATCACCATGGGTGTTTTTGTGGAAGATATTTTCTTTGCTAAGCAGGCCTACTCCTCCAAAAATGATGTTTCTAGAAAGAATGTAGCATTACAATTAATAGCAGGTACATTAAAGAACATCGGGGAATATTTAGATTTTTGCTGATTAAAAAATCCTCTTTCCCCTGACCTTTGCCCGAGAAAGAATGCTACCTTTGGCCAGGAAAAATATTTTTCTATGTATCTTGTAAAAAGCAAAGATGTTTTCATTCAAAATTTACCTATTACTTCCTTGATATCCTGCCATTCGCATTACAGCTACTGTTTGGTAAGGATCTTTTTCAATTATTTTGAGAAGCTTGTTGTTTTTTTAATATGGAGTTCAAGTCCAGTAGTGAAATCTGTTTTATATGTGTAATCAGTTTTTAGCTCCTGGAAGAAGTCCAAAATTTTAAGTCCCTGGAGTGAAAAAGAAAAAAAAAAGCAGAATACAGTTATGCAACCTGAGTTTATAGAAGAGGAGAGAAGATAACTCAAAGCAGAAGGACTGGCACAAATAAACACCGTCCTCTTCTTTTTCCCCAGACATTCTGGCCCAGCTTTCCACCTGGATAGTGATCAATTAAATGTATAGAATCACAAAACAGCTGTCTGGATCATGAAAGTATATGGCAAAATCCCCATTATTTGTCATGTGGAAAGAAGAATGCATGATTTTAAAATGAAATACCAAAGAAACATGCACTGAGTTTGATGCAGGAGGAGAGGGAGCCAGCCAGTGGTGAAAGATTTGATAAGCTTCTTCTTACTTGTCCTTCACCCTGAAGGCTTCTGAAGAGGCCTGAATATCTGGCTTAAAGTGAGTGATGCTACTTGAAATGAAAAGCAAAGAGATTGCAAATCACTCTTCTGCATAGGCTTGGAATAAGCTATGGCACAACTGATGGACAGATTCAGGTATTTAAGTGAGTGTGATTTCCAAGCAACAATTTCTAAACCCTATACTGTCGTTGACCTCCATCACGCATTTGGACATGTTTATGAAGGCATAGGCAATAGAATGAAATGCACTGGGAAGAATGCTGAAGTCACTTTCCAACAGCATAGCAGTATTACTGAAAAATGAAGGTAAATTACTCCATCAGCAGTAGAGTCCAGCCTTACACCCTTCCTCTGCTTAATGATCTGAGTCCATTAAGGCAGGGGACATTTCTGATTCAGGAATCCAACTATGAGTTTGGCTGGAAGAAAGCATATGTTGTGACTTATATCTGGATGTCTCCCCAAAGCCTCATGTGCTCATATGGTGACTGGATTGTGGATGTGCGATACTGGATCAAGGGTCTGTGATACTGGATTAGGCCACTGATTTGTTTATCATAGTCCTGGGTGTGGATGATGGATATACTGAAAATGCAAGACCTTCCCTGGGTGTGGGTGGCACCAATCAATAGGCACATACCCTGGATGGAACGAAAAGGAAAAAAAGAAGGGTCACTGTTTCCTGCCTGCCATGCCATGAGCTGATTCCCCTCTGTTGGGCCCTTCTGCCATGCAGCCCTGCTGTGGAGCCAGCCAACTATGGGCTGAAGTCTCTACAAACTGTGAGCTAAAATAAACCTTTCCTCCTTTAACTTACTGGTGTCAGGTATTTTGTCCCAGCAATGAGAAATTAACTTAAGACACCACATGAGGTAAGTAATCCAAAGTATGTGGTCAGACAAGGTCAAGACCAATAAAAGACTTGAAAAAATAATACAGGACTGTATTTTTGTCTTTTTCATTTCTTTCCCTTCTTAAATACATAAATATCAAGAGTGAAACCATTGAAAAACAATTTTTTATCTGCAGTCTGATTGACCAGACAGCAAAGGCAAAGCATCCAATAGGCAGCCTTTCAAATAAAACCTAATTAACTGTGCATTGAAATGTATGCTCTACAATTGTGTGTTCAACTAAATAGCTAAAAGCTTTCTGTAAAAGGTAAAAAACCTCTCCTGCACACTGATGTTTACATGGTTGGCTAATATTTACTGCCTTTTCACTAAGACCTAAGATATTTACTTCTGCAAAGGTAAATGCAAAACTTTTTTTGTCTAGTAAGCATTCCTCAAAAATTTATGGTAAATTAAACCAGATATTTGCATTGATCTTCTTGAATCTCATTAGATAGAAAAACCAAACACTACTAAAGATACAATGACTATTTTTTATGATCACAAGAGCAATTGCTGTCTCTGATATAGTCCTCCATTTTCCCTTGCTATCAGAATTGTTTCTGGGGTCTTTATGTGGTATTGAGTTCATGTTCTACAAAACATTTAATATATTCTGCATATGTCTACATATCACTCTACATAGGCCAGTTGAAACTATTTCCATTTGAGCAATTGATAATAGCCATTAGAGCACAGAAATCTATAAAGTAGCTATTCCTATTGCTGGCAAACTAGTGGTGAAAGTTTCACATTCTGTTTAATTGTATAGTAATTTTTTTTTATGTGGGTACCAGGAGTCGAACTCAGGACCTCGCGCTTGCCAGGCAGGCGCTTATGCCGCTGAGCTATCTCACTGGCCCAATTGTATAGTAATTTGTACACACATCTATTCATCTATAAGATTTTCCAACTCAAATACCATATTATTCATCTTTAAATCACTATAGCACCTGCCACACTATTTCATATATTTGTCTTAAATGTAGAAAATAATTGAATGAATTAATGAATGAAGCAGAGACTATTTAAATATGGACAATGATTATTGGTGCTATAGTCACACTATACTGAGAACTGTCTGGAAGGGTTTTCAGAGAGTGCTGGGGAAAACTTGGCTGACTACTCTTGGAGAACACGTTGACTGTTTGTTGGATGGAGACAGTTCACCAAGAAAGCAGATTTTGACCCTTCAAGAACTTGAATGTGATGATGAGTTTATGACAGTTCTAAAAGCCAACATACGGTTGGTGGCCAGATTGCGGTTCTGGACTCAGAGGCATCCATTTGGAAGGCAGACAAACATTTGAATTATGGGTCTAATGAAAGTGTCAATAGCAGTCCTGTTCTGGAGGAGCTGTTAAACTGTGCTTAATGAACTAGGCAGGGACACAGAAACACAATGGTCTAAAATGTACTGCATGAGAAAATGATAATTAGCCCAGATCTCATGTACAAGATAAAATGCATAGGGATGACATTACCACTGAGCGATATTATAGCCCGTTAGGGGACTGTTTTGTTAATAGGGTTTGGCTCGGCCTTTTCAATCCTTGTATGAGTGGAGATGCAATCCACAATCATGAGCTGTGAGCTAGGGAAAGAATGTCAGATGGTAAAATTCCTATCATAGATGCTGACAAACAATGATAATAAAAGGGTCTGGCCTCATTAAGGATTCACTTTTCTTTGGGTGACATTAAAGTCCCTGACTTACAGACAAGTTCCATTCCAGGAGAATTGTTCATAAGTCGGATTTGTTAGTAAGCTGACAAAGTGAGTCTTATGCAGTAAACCTGTGAAAGTTCACAACTCGAACGTTTTTAAGTTGGGGACTTACTGTATGAGATGCCTCCTTTACCCATTTCAATGCCCTATAAAGGAACAACAAATCAGTGGTAAAACCAGAGTTTCAACTGAGTTCACCTGCCATAGAAGTGAACATTTTCAAATACCTTGGAGTATCATCAAGGTGAGCGGAAGGGACAAGACATTTTTAAAAGAAGAGTAAAGTAACATATTTTTTAAGTTCTAAATTATAGAAAGTATAGGTTGTAAACAAATTAAAAGAACACACTCACTCTGGACATGGACCAAGGTTGGTTTTATGGAGAAGGGCTGGAAAGGCCCATTGTTAATTCATTCACTACACATTTGTATTGCCCACCAGGGAGGAAAGTTGGGTAGACAGTAGACAGACGTGGAGAGAAGATGAAGCTTCTGAAAGGCTGAAAGTGACAGTGTTTGTTTTTGAAAATGCAAGGGTCAAAAACCCTTGTAATGTGGACCAGGAGAAAGCACGTATGCGAAATTGGTTTTCATTTTCTACATGTATTGGGTACCCAGAACACATACAGCAAGGGGATGGGGGAAAGGGGAGCATGTGTTGCTATGATAACCTACAGGCAAAACTTGAATAAGCTAAAACCTCCAGTTAGACGAAAGTGTATTTGTAAATTACTCCACTTAATTTTCCAGGTCATGATTGCCTCTCTCTGCAAAGCGGTTTATGACATTCTCAATTAAGAGTTTGCTATAAAAATGAATGAATGAAGTATTTCAACACTGCTATGAGATATTAAAGATGAATCACTTTTAAAAAGTGGTTTTGTTTCCAGTGTTCTGGATAATGCATTTGAGAATGTAGTTTCCAGCCTCACCCATCACCCCATTGTGAAATCAAATTGAATGACTCTCTGCTCTTAGAATGATCGCTCATTCAAATGCATTCAATAAATAAACCCCAAGCACAATGAGGCACTTTTCCTAGAGCATCCTGAAGAGCTAGGGTCTGGTCTCTCTCACTGTATGAAGCTGAGATTAAAGTAAATAAAACAGTTATCCACACTGACTGCATACTACATACTGATTCATTGTTTACTAAGCTTTACATGTACATTATCTCATTTGAGCACCACAAGGACCCCAGAATAAAGATGTTGCTGATTTATCTTTCTAATTTAACATAGAATCTAGAGCACAGAGTGGTCAGTGATTTGTCCAAAGTCACACAGCAATCCAGAAGATACTTTTAATCTTCTCTATCTCCTCTCCCTCCAGAACAGTAAACATATCTTTCTTTTTTTTTTTTTTTTTGTGGGTACCGGGGGTCAAACTCAGGACCTCACGCACCAGCAGGCACCCGTGCCGCTGAGCGATATCAACGGCCCTTTTTTCATAGGGGTACCAGAAGTCGAACTCAGGACCTCGCGCTTGCCAGGCAGGCGCTTATGTCACTGAGCTATCTCACCGGCCCAACATATCTTTCTTAAGGACAAAACAATATAATTAGTAGAACCATTACTGAAACTATGCAGAAATAATTCATTCTCATTGAGATATTCCTCAGGTGATTTTGTAAATATTGAGGAATTCTTTTTCCACTTTCTGTGCAATTCTGTGAATTCTGCCCTAAACAAAAGGTCATCCAAAATGTTCCTTGTTCAGAGTTATGTAAATATATGCAGCCTAAAAGAATATGGGCCAAATGCAGAGTAAAAATATCCACATAATTCCCAGTGCCATTTACTTTTGCTGCCTCAAATCCTTTTGAAAATTAGACAGGTTATAAAGCATAAAAAATATAAAAATGTAAACTCTTGCCCTAAATTCAATCATCATATATCAGAAGGGGTCATAAGTGTAGTAGGTTAGAGAACTAATAAAACAAGACAAAAATAGGTTATGGGGTTGGGAGGGTCTTGTTCTTTTTTGAGTCTTTTAAATTTCCACCTACAGAACATACTGAAAATTATCAGGAAAACAATATAAAATACAATTTTCCCCAAATCAACATCGTTTCAGCTTCTAGCTTTAATCAGCCAAAAGTTGGTAAGGAGAATAATTAAGATACAAGAGATCTACTTATCTTAAGTCAGTTTGAGGTCAGAGCTGTGCAGAGCAGCCTCTAAGAATAGAGAGGGAAATAGGACACTAGAAGCGTTGTCTTCATGGAGAGAAGGAGGCAAGAGAGTAATGGACAGCTTCGTTTTCTAACATGGCCTTGCAAACACCATCTTAAACTATTCAGGGCCAGCACTTTCTCTCCTCCATTCAAGCTGTCCTTTGCTTCTTCTTCCTTTTGGCTGTGGGACCATCCATCCATACAGAACAGACTCACGGGAAGCCACAGGTCTTCCACAAAGGTGGGGCTCCCATATCCAGCTGCTGAGATTTGTTGGTGCTCAGGGCCCTTTTCCTCAAAATGTCTAATTCCTGTCTCTCCTGAATGATGTATCTCTACTTACCTGTGTGTAACTGGGAATAGTTCAGAGTCACCAGAAAATAGGTTTCTTCATTTTAGACTTCTATTCTGTGAGCCATGGAACTGAGGGAGCTATAATTATATCAGTTGGCATTGCATTCCAATAACATGCATTAGCAGGCATGCTCCTAATAAGTAATCCATATAATCGAATCATCCGAAGTACCAAAGAGTTTCATTCTTCTTTGCAAAAACAAGAAATAGAAGTCATTATTCCGAGGTTTATTTTCCAAAAGGTAATCTGATTTATGAACCAAAGTTCAATTACCTGGTATTATAGGTATCAGAAAATATAGTTCTAGAAATATTTCTCTACAATTTCGAACTTGATTTTAAAAAACAAAAAAAGTCTTTTCGCATGACCCAGACTTTATAACTACTTGTATTTAAAACCCTGTTGAGGTCTTGAGGCCATTTCAAGTGTTATGACCAGTGCTTTAGGAATGAGGTTCTGTTTAGAAACCTTTGTTGTTGATTGAAACCTGGCTTGATGCCTCTGTACGTCTAAATAATTAGAAAAAAAAATACATTGAACTGGGAAGCAGATGCTGTTTCCAGATTTCTATTTTCACTGTACAGAATAAATAGTAGCTTTCATCTCTGCATTCACTCTTAGAATATGGTACATGCCACATGAATCATTATTTAAAGCATAGGGTGTTTCTTTCATAAAGGTAAAGGAGATAGCGGACCTCTGTGTTACTCTCTCCTCCAAAACACTTTCTGCTCCAAGAAAACTAAACAGGGTTATTTATGCTCCTTTACTCCTTCATATGCTTCCATATCTGGTACTGAGCCAATAGATCCAAATAGAATGGGGAAATGCTGGTGCTGAAAGTAAGGATGGCAGGCCTGCTGGTGATGGGTAGCTTGTACATAGCAACAGATGACATACTGCAAATGCTCAATGTGCATCTTATCAGATGCAAAACCAATTAAAACAAAACTATACCCAGGCGAGGGAAAAAATACAGGACAGGACCTCACAGAGTACCTTAGGAAATGGAGGCCAGTTTTCTCAAATTTCTTTATCTGTCTCTATGCCAACACTCTAGCAGGTAGAGTACATTTTTTATTTTCTCTTCTCAGCTAGGAAGTTATATACTAGGTTTCTGAGCCAATTTTAAGTGCCTGAGATGTTCAAATGGAGGAGCTATGTAAACAACAGGAAAAGGTCTCCACAACTTCAAAGCAAAGCATGTGTATGCGGACTCCACAGATTTCAAAGTCTCATCTTCTGAGCTGATAGCTACAAAGAGAAGCAAAGCAACTATCAAGCCTGGCAGGAGTCAATGAGCAGTGAAGCTGTAATGTAATTTAGTGCCATTCCCTGTTTATATTTTTCTCTCTCGTACAAAACCCACCACACGCCCTACCATTCATTCTTTAAAGATGTCTCTCTTGCTCACCATCTTCGCACTCCCCACCCCCAGTATACCACGGTGTCTGGCACATATTAAGTTATCAATCAGTATTTGTGGACTGATAGTATAACTGAATATAATTCAAATATTTATTAACTGAACTGAAATTCATACCATAGTTTACAAAAATTAAAATATTAGTTGTCGCTAAAGTGGCATCTACCATATAACAAGGATTGTGATAAGAGTTTTATTTGTGTAAGATTCTCCTGAAAGTAGCAAAACTTCCTCTTACTGCCTATATATATATATATATATATATATATATATATATATATATATATTCTTTAACTATGGTATTATGTTGCCCACTTAATTTCAAAAGTTTTGGAATCTTGTTCTAATACAATGTGCTGCAAACTGAGATTGAATGTAAGAAGAGTGACAATTCTACCAATTAACTAGCCCTTGAAAATATCAGAATCAGGTTTTCCCTGCACGTGAAATGAATAAACAGTTCTTGGAATCGAAACAATGAACCGAATGAACAATGTGGTGTTTCCACACAGAGAAAGGTGTGATGGGTTCAGTCATGTAAATTGTGTTGCTGTGAAATAAACCAAGATAAAAAATTCATCCAGAAATATTTATCTGAATTGGATTTGAAGCAATTCTATCCTATATGTATAAATACAGGTTCAAAAGAAAATAAAATTAGAATTAGGAATATCCACATTACTACTATGGCTGCTGTTTTGCTGCTACCATTAGGGATAATTATTATATCCTTATTATTATAGTTCAAATACTAAGCTTTGTGATTAGTGATAAGTGCTTCACAGATATATTCTCACTTAACCTTCAAACAACTTTACAAGTAAAATAATTATTGCTCCCATTTTCCACATGAAAATTTTGAAGCTCAACAAGGTCAATAACATGTCTATGGCCAAACAAGTAATAGTGGAACCAGACACAAAACCAAGTCCATCTGAATTCAAGCTGTGCTGTTACCCACTACCTTACTGCACTCTATTGATTTCTATATAATCATTATGCCTGTGACCTTGTAATTTTAGTTTCATAAAATGCTTTAAATTTATCATACTTCAGTTCTATTTCCAACCTAAGCTGGAAAGCAGTAAACAACCAGCATAAAGGACTTCATTTTGCTAAGGGAGAAAGGAGCAAATGTTAAAATTAAAAAAGCATGCCCCCTAAAATTCAATGAGTTCCCATTCCTCGAATTAGGAATATTGAGTTTTTGATTTTTAATACAATATAAGAATGCAAGGCTTACTATGAAATAGTAATACAGTGTTTGCTAATGATAGACTCCTCCTAGACCAAGTATGTAGTCCATACTCTCCATTTAATAGGTGTTGTTGGACATATCAATGGAGAAATTCTGGTTATATTTGCTAGAGTTTTTCTTCTTCACGGGCACTGAATACCATGGAATATTTTTTCTAGTAGCATTATGAACCCTCAGCTACTGTGTCTGGATGAAAACTGAAGATACAAGGGATTGTCATTCATGGAATATGAGATGAAGGATAAAGCTAAGTGACCTTTTGAGAACACTTTAAAATTATATTTTGCATACTGAGTTCATGTCTTGGTCCAAGGCTCAGAATGATATTCATTTTGTATGAATAGGTTTCCTTCTCAAATCATTGCGAAGAAAATTATTAGTGTATGAATATATTGTACAAAAGGACAAGATTCATTTGGATGTTTGGGGCCACATATGTTTCTAGGAACTAGGTTACACATTTCTCCCTTTGGAGAGCTGTAAGATTTAGGGAAGTAATTTAAATGCTTCAAGCCTCAGTTTTCTTATTGTACAATGTAAAACTGGAACTAACTTGTCTCAAAATTACTATGGAATTGAATTCTATGATTATTTCAAACTACCTTGGATCTGAACACTTATACTACAGTCACCTAACAACTGCAGAAATCATCTCAGTAAATTCCTAGGAAATAATTTGAAAATGTGAACAAATTATAAATAGCTCTAGTTCTGTCATATATAAAAGGGTACAAGATTTTTCAACTTGGTGAAGCAATGATGATTATCTCAGCCTTTTTAGGCTTTTCTCATTGTCCTGAGACATGGGTATCAAGGAAATAAGGGGTAGAAATTCCATGTATTCATTCCTGATGCTGATAACGTCTATATTTGACATTCTAGAACAATAACATCTCCAACAGCAGCTAAGATATGCATGTTTCAGAACTGAGAAAGTTTTAAAATCCCCTTTTAAGCAATGTGGTCACAGAAGACTCTTAATAATTGATTATAATTGATTTTAATCTTGTCCTAACCTGGGCAAAATGGCAAAGCCAATCATCTTTGTCCAGATGGGGTATGAGAAAAGAACCCCCCTCCGTCCCCATCTTTAAAAGCTCCAGACATAAGCAGAAGATAAAATATTTAGTCTGCCAAAGCCTTGACCTCCCAATTCCAGCCAGTTTGAAACTTGAATTGATTTCCGACAAGGCATCTGGGAGATGATTACAACAAAATGCACTAAAGTGGGGCAGCCTTTATTTTAACATCCCAGCAGCTTAACCTGTTAATAACAGCAATTGTTTTAGATACAATACCAATTTCTGTAACCGACGCAAGAAATGGGTAACAGCACAATCTCCAAGGCAGTGCAATGAAAAAGAAAAAGAAGAAACAGCAGCACAGCTGGTTGCAGAGGAGGTGCTAGAAGGGTTTTCCAAAGAAACCTCAGTTTTCAGGGATCCAGGCATTATCAGGAATCCAATTCTACAATCGAAAGAAAAAAAGACAGTAAAAGAAAGAAAGAAAGAAAGAAAGAAAAAGAAAGAAAGAAAGAAAGAAAGAAAGAAAGAAAGAAAGAAAGAAAGAAAGAAAGAAAGAAAGGAAGATCAGCAGGAGAAGGAGAGTAGGATTGTACTCTAAGGTTTATCCCAGCGAGAGCTGTATTAAATTGGGCAACTTACTTCATATCCCTATGCCTAATTTGCTTTGTTTGAAGTAATGCTACTCAGTAAAAGTATATGAGCCACAAATTTAAATCTATATATAAATTTTCCAGTAGCCACATTTTAAAAATACTTTTAAAGGCAAACTTACTTTTATTATCTCATTTAATCTAATAAATTAATTAATCTAAATAGTAAATCCAAAATCATATTATTTCAATGTGTAATCAATACAAAACTATTAATATAATATTTTATATTTATTTTACATTCTAAGACTTTGAAAGCCAGGTTATATTTTACACTCATGGCACCTTTTAATACAGATTATCCATATTTCAAGTGCTAAGTAGTCACATGTGGCTAGTGGTTGCCATATTGGACAGCACAAGTTTGAAAAATGAACAATTTGAACTAATCAGCTCTAGTATCTTTTCCAATTGTAGTATGTCATGAGGATTCCAAATATTGCTTTCACTGCTTTTTACTTCAGGTCAGCTATAGGTTGAAAGTATAGATAAAGCTTGTTGATGGGTGAGATCAGTATGGTAGAGTGACTGCTTCTGTTATGGTTTGTATATAGATGTCCCACCAATGCCTCATGTGCTCATAGGTGGGGCTTTTCAGGTGTGGCTGGATCTATGGTGTGTGAATACAGATTAAGGGTGTGTGGTAACTAAATTAGTCCACTTACTGGTTTAGCACAGATCTGGGAGTAGATAATGGGAAGCCCACCCTGGGTATGGGTGACACCAACCAATAGGCTTGTAACCTGAATGGAATAAAAGGGAAAAGGAGGTTTGATGCTGCTACTTTCTGCTTTCTGCATGCTCTGCCATGAACTGTTTCTCCTCTGCCATGCCACCCGGCCTTGGAGCCAACCGATAAAGAACTGAAGCTTCTACAAACTGTGAGGTACAATAAACCTTTCCTCCTTTAAATTGTGAGTGTTGGGTATTTTGTCCTAGCAACAAGGAAGTATCTAAGACAGCTTCTGTGACCACATGTTTGCATTTGACTACCAGTAAAGCCTGTGCTGATGAATGAATACGGCATTTAACCCTATCCCTAGTCAGTTATGTTATACCAGTTGGCCATAAGTGGGTAGGGTAAGGTAGGCAGAGTGGCTGACTGCATAAAATTGCATGATATAGGGCCAGGGATATAGCTCAGTGGCGCAGTGCCTGCCTGGCAAGTACAAAGTCCTGAGTTCAATTTCTGGTACAAAAAGAAAAAATGCATGATATAATCCAGAATGTTCTGTTGCCTAAAATGGTAAACAATATCCTCATTTTTAAATACTTTTTATATATCACTCATGTTGCATATATGTGAACTTTAATCCTCTCAACCACCATTAAAGTAGGAATTATTAACCTTATTTTACAGATGAGAGACTGAGGCTCAAAGAAAACAAACTAGCCTACCCAATGTCAGACTTCTAGAAAATATTATGTGCGGATTGGAACTTAGCCTTTTCAGATACCAAGGCCAGACTCCTGACCACCTCAAGGTGCTGGTTTTACAAAAAAATGGCAGCATTTGGTCTACTATCTCACTCCTACTAAGGTTTCCCAAATTGAACACTAATGAGGAGAAGGGACAGAAAGGCTAAAGAAGCTGCTTTCACTGAGAAACTCAGAAAGTTTCTGACTGAGAATGTCAGAAACAGTACAGATGATATCATGCTAATAAACATATTCCTTCCTTTTCTCCTGTTGTGAGCACCCATAAAACACAGCAAGAATTCAGTAAGAAAGGAAGAAGGAAGGCAAGAAGAAAGGGAGGAACCTGCCAGGTACTGTAACATCTAGTAGAGCCTTAAGGCTCTCGACAGAATCGTCACATTTTTCCTCCCTTAAATATGATTCAAATTCAGATCACAATATATAAATTACACTTTCTGGTAACTAAATACATTTCTATTGAAATGTGGAGGAAATCTCCCTTTCACACTGAATATACCTATACTATGAGACCCATCCTGAAGTACTGACTCTTGCTATCTCCTTGTCATCGACTGTCAGAAGAGGAGAAAGTTTACTTACATTTGATTTATTTTCAATAATTTTACATAACATACTGTTTGCTTGTTCTTTCTACATTAGGAAGATGGCTAAGGGTGGGACATAGTTCTGGACAGAGGCATTTCTTCTGAAATATGTGTTATTTTTCTTTTGTGATGTCTGAGATTAGAGAGATAGTTCAAAATGGAAATATAAAGACTAATTCATTTCTTCTAAAAACACTATCCTGGGGCTGGTGAGATGGCTCAGCGGCTTAAGCGCCTGCCCGGCAAGCGCGAGGGCCTGAGTTCGACTCCCGGAACCCACATACGAAAAAGGGGCCGGTGATATCTCTCAGCGGCACGGGCGCCTGCTGGCACGCGAGGTCCTGAGGTCGACCCCCCGGTACCCACACAAAAAAAATAAAATAAAATAAAATAAAAACACTATCCTAGCTACATTATTAACCTGATTTAAAACAAACCTTATAGAGCATTTTCCCAGTAGCCAGTCTTTAGACAATTCATGGAAGCTGGGTCGTGACACACCCATTGCCCATGAACTAATATAGAATTAAAGGCTAATCATCTCTGTTTAACTTGTCTTGACTTATGAGTCACTAACATGGCTACAAACAATTTGTCTTCAATTTACCCAATTATATGTTAATATTTTATGTAAACAGGATGATAAGAACTTATGTTTACTGCATAGTTTTGCTGTGCCAACACTGGATCTGCAGACATTCCATGGAGTTAGTCCTCATTAAATAGGTTCTCTTATCCCCATTTCACAGCACAGGAAACTGAGGCACACAATGCTTTGGAATCACATATTTAGTTCTCATTTTTTCTTATCCTGATCTTCCAGTACATTTCTTAGTTTCCACTCAGCCCAAACTGAAACCTTGTCTTTTAGGCTTTAGTCTCATTATTATTCTCATCACAATCATGAAGTTCTGTGTTTGGCGGCAGTAAAAAAGGCTTTATATATTTTATCAGTTATTTACTGTTGCATAACAAACCATATCAGAAATTTGTGGATTAAAATAAAATAATTTATGAGTATTTTATCACTACTTAAATATTCAAAAATTTAAAGACAGAAGTCAGGAAGAATAATTGTATTTATTCATCATTCTATAGATAAACAATTTAGCTTGAGCTTAGCTAGAGAATTCTTCTGCTAGTCTTATCAGGGATCACTCAGACAGCAATAGTCATCTGGTGGCTTGAGAAGGGCCAGGTGATATAAGATGGCCTCATTCACTTGTCTAGCAGTTGATGCTATCTGGAAGTAATGGCACCTGTCTCAAAATAGGCTAGCCTAAGGTTCTTAACATGGCAACTTTATTCCAAGCCCTTGTCTGTATACACTTTTAAAGTCTATGTTTGTATCATATTTAATGGTGTCTTCTTGGCCAATCAAGTCTCATGGTCACACCCAGGATTAATGTTAGATAAAGCCACCCAAGGAATGGAACTATAGCAATCTAACTCACAAGAAATGTCTATTTTTCTTTCTCTTTCAACATAGTTAAAACAACTCAAACCCAAGTAGAACACTGCATAAGAGAAGAAAATTGAAATTTCCCAATAAGCTAAAAATACATCAAATTCTAAATTTGGCCTTCAGTTTGAGTCTCAGATGTAAATGAATATCAAGCCCTACATTTCCACTGAAATGTATTTCTTTTCATAAATGCTTGAGAAAGATGCCCACCAGTTTTGTATTTAAAGTAATAGCATATTTCATTTGAGGGTACAACAATATCAAATATTTTACAAGACTTTACACAAAGATGAAAATAGGTAATGCTGGATTTTTTTGCCATGGGAACTTTATTTTTCTGAACCACTAGAATTACAATCAGATGTGCTCATCCTCTGTTGAAGTAATGAACAATGGTATGTCTGAGAGAAATTCAAAGTGCATCATTTATCTTATCCTATTTTCAATTAGGCTGAATAAAGTACAGAGTTGGTTCCAAACTACATCACAGAAACAGGGTGAGTAAATTTATTATACCACTAGAGTGCTAATCTTAGCAGATGGTAGAAAAAATATTTTTAGCATGAAATATGCTAAAGCTATAAATCTGAACAAGGTGGATCTTATCAACTAATATCTCCCCAGTGTGAGGTAAAAGTCCTACATGACAACACAGCATTCTTATGAAGTGAGGATGAACATACTTAGATACGGCCCTTGGTGAGAGAGGAGATAAACATCAAAAAATGATCAATTAAGAAAACAAACCACACCCAGGACACTGCACTGAATTTAAAAAGGGGGAAATGACTGCCATATTTTAAATGCTCTTGAATTTTATTTTGAAAACATGGCTACCCTGGAGTCTTGTCAGTCCTCCATTTGGGAATTTTCCAAGTTGGAAATTTTAGAAATCTCTATTAGATCAGTTTTATAGTAGAGGTGAGCATACAGTCACATGTCGTTACAGATCACCATTAGCCAAGATGAGCATCTAACAAAAGAGTTCGGCTCTTAAAAATTGGGCTCTGGTTCAGGACACTTTAATGAGAGATGTTATTTCTATGTATTTAGTTCACGGTTCATCAGTAATCAGATCTGAAGCCCAAGCAGATAGAATAGGTTGCTCGTTCAAAATAGAAAGTATATATTCAAGAGTTCTCCATTCAAGAAAAAGATGAACAAAATAGAAGAGTAAGAATAACAGAGTGAAAGCTTTGATGTGTTGAAGAAGTCTTCCTCAGAGGTAAACATTTTTCAGAGGGACAGTAAGCTGTATGTTTTTCAGCCATCTTGTATTTGATAAATGTTCATGTCTCAAAGAGCAGATGTGTTAGAATAGATCACACTACTAGTGAGTTTGGGGTCAAAAAACAAGAAAGTCATGCACACATCTTTCACTAATCTTCCACACAACTGAGTTCATTACACAATTTTTCTTGGATTTAAATTAATTTTCCACAAAATAAAGACATGGACTATAGTGTCACTACACAAAAAATAAGTGTGAAAAGAAGGAATGAATCATAACCATTAGAACAAGCTGCATTTGAGCTGAGGGACAACAAACAGGACCCAGTAACTCAGGAGTCTAGGCATTCCTCTTAATTAACCCTGGCAATATATCAAGTAATTTGAATTATGCCTCATACAGTCACATGAATTGAAAACAAAGTTTAAACTAATAAGAAGCCAAATGTTGAAGAAATTTAGCCTGGAAAAATTATGAGAAACTATCTTAAGTGGAACATTTTTTCCATGGTCTGGTAATAGAGGCAGAAGAAGGAAATTATGAAATCAGAGATGGTTAAGGAGAGAAATTTCTGTGGTTGGCAAGGTGGGGGCGGTGAGTGAAGTTGCAGGAAGTAAGTAAGGAGCTATGTGATCCTTCTTGATAGTTTTTTTTAGGGTTCTTCCTTTCCAATTCTTTCATTTGAATCTCTCTACTAAGTTATGAGTGGCACAACACTTAAAGACATAAAGCTGTGGTGAGAGTGTGGGCTTACAATGGGGAGGAGATGCAGCTGCATGTTGCTGTCCACGGTGCTGATTATCCTAGCACTATTGCATGATCAAGGACACCACAGATGAGCTTTCTCTGGGTTACCCAAAATGGAGCAGAGGGAGAGAGGGGATGTTGATATCATTTGTCAAATAATCACAGATACCATCAATAAAACCACAAATTATCATGATCAAAATATGGAACTACTGAAGGATTGTATAACTGTTTGCATCCAAAGCTATATAATAACAAGAGGTCCTAATATAAAACAACACATTTACCGGTAAGCGAGGCTATAGAACACCACTCTGGTAAAATACAATTCATTGTTAGGTTATACTAAACAGCTTGCAGTGTTCTGTGGATTCATCTTTCCCTTTTGATGAATTTTAGCATTGTTACACTGTTATAGAACAAATAAAATGGTGACTTGCTATGCATTTCATATTACTAATTCCAGGAAGGTTTGGTGGCTCTACCTTATTTTCCCAAGTATTCTTTGAAGAAATAAGGGGTGGAATTGTCCTACATTCCCCCAACTGTATTTGTGAAAGAGAAATGGCTTATGAAAGAGATGCTAGTAACATCTCAATTTCTGTTGTACCATTTTTCTATATCAATGTAATCGTCCACAGGACTTCACAAAATTAAGATTATATTTCACACCCTCCAACCTGGGGTTGTGGGGAGAGAAAGAGAGAGAGAGAGAGGGAGGTCTCTTTTGCTCTCTTCTTTGCCCTTCTTCTATCTTTTAGTCTGTAACACCAGTGTTACAGCAGAGCATGAGGTTGAGGATTCTACTGTAAGGGTGCTAGAGTGGTAAGCTAGAAAGAATGACCTTGGTGGAACAGAGTTGCCATACCAGCCCTGGACTTCATTTCTTCACAGTTTCTTGTAACAAATAACGTGTATCTTTCTTCCTAAGCCACTGCCACTTTTTTTCTGTTATTAGCAGTTGAACCTAGACCTAATTAATACACTATTCATCAACATTTAATGAATACATAGCAAATACTGGCACATATATAGCAAATCAAGAAAATGAATCTAAAGAAAAATAACAAACAATTAAAAGAGCTCCAGGAGATCCTATAACTTCTCAACAAATGGAAATTCTCCAAATATCGCCAAGAATTGAAACTATAGTTGATTTTTTAAAATTTCCACAATTAATCTCAACAACAAAGACAATTCATGGTCTATAATCTTTTGGGGTGGTGCTTTCACTAGGGTACTATTTTGGGGGTGAGTTTTTCTCATAAATGCTTGCTGCCCTGCTATAGCATGAAAGGGAAATGAAGATGAGTCCCCAGAGAAAAGGTAGGTCATCTTCGGGGGTGACAGAGTCATTCCTCACTCTACCAGGGTAAGGGAAGATGGACAGTGACCCTCCCTTCCAAACAGGCAGATGGGGGGGTAGAAATTAGTTAGCTAATGCATGGGCTAGGATCTCTAGGACAGCATGGTATGTGACTGAGGAACCCAGCGCTGGAAGGAGAAAGTGACTGAGAGCAGAAAAGTAGCAAAAAGATCCAGGTTTGCTCCAGAGGACCCAAGAAAGGCAGCCCCATCAGTTGAAGTCGGGCTTGTCCCTTTCTGTTGAGGTGAAGGCATGCTGAAGGGCTTTAGCAGTTTTAGTGTAAAAACTGGAATGACAGAGAAGTGAAAAGGGATCGGTGTGCTTCCTTTGTTCATTAAGACAGAAGGAGCCCCACTGCTCGTGTGCAGGTGAGGGACAGGATATATGCTGGGGAAATGTAATATGGTCTACCATGGTCTACCATGTGGCCCTGAGCTGCAGGAGCAATTTAGGGGCCACCAGATCACCAGGTCCTGCCACTACCCAGTGCTCTGTCCCAGGGATCACATGCAGGGCTGGATCACTTCCAGCTGTTAGTGTCTACTTTTGGGTCCAGTGGGTTCTGTGGCTTTCTTGCAGTCACTTAGCTGCCCCCATGCCAGTCACTTGTCTTCCTTAGCATTCTCTGAAATTTGAAAGCATGAGACCCTGACTCACGGGTGCCTAATAAATGCATGTGGAATTATACACTGTGCAAGTGTCACGTGGTCCAGAAGAGTGAAAAAAACTTTTGGGGAAGAATTAAGATGGTGATGATGAGGGTGGGGAGGTGCCAATCAGAAGGTGGGAGGAAGGGACCCCAACAAGCAAATCTAGTAAGTGCCTTAACCCAGGTAACAGGAGAACCCAGGACAGCCAAGAACTTCAAGGTGGCTGAAGCCAGTGCTAAACAGGTGAGTTTGCAAAACTGGAGTCACAATCATTTCTTACTTCTCTCTCAAATCAAGCTCAACCAGAGCATACGAAAAGAAAATGAGTAGTCAGAGGTCATAAGTAGCTTTGAAGGGCCAGCTCCTTTAAGTGCATTTTTGGCACTTTGGTCTGTACGAAATCAAAATGAAGATGCTACCCTAAAGAGGAGAGTCTACAGGAACCACAGCAGTTGGGCTCAGATATTTGTGATTCCCTTGTACTTGCACAATATCGTGGCATATAAGGACTCTTCCACGTGAATCAGCCAGACAAACCAGTATCCATTGTACATGAGAGTGTGATGGTGGCCCTCTGAGCACTGAGTGAAAGAGCCCAGGAGCCCAAGGCTCTGATATGGGATACTCTGAGGGCAGAAGACAACACATTTACAGCAGCCAAAGGAAAAGGCGATAACTATGAACCAGAACATACTGCCCCTCTAGAAGTAGGCGGCCTTGCCAGCTGTCTGCGCCACTGCTGCAGTGCCTCCCAGGGAATGTGTGGCAGGACCACCTATAGTTGCTTTAATTCTACTCAAATAAATAAATACTGTAAACTTTTCAAAATAATTTAATTACAACATGGTTAATTCCTAAGAAACAATTTTCTTTCTCCAAACATTTTTCTCTCGCTAATGCTTATCCCAGGAGAAATTTTGTGAGAATCACAATAAATCTTTAAGCAGTTGACAATGGAGGAGACAAGGTTTATATCTAAAATGTCCCCCAAAATCTTGTGTTGAAGAATGGGACTTTTGAAAGGTGATTGGATTATAAGGTGTTATGCTTATTAGTGGATTAACCTACTGATGAGTTCATCTACTGGTGGTTCATAACTGAATGTTCCATTATGAAGTAGGGCCTGGCTGGAAGAGGAAGGTTACTGGGGACACGTCCTCAAGGGTGTATTTTGTCCCCAAATCCTCCCTTCTGTTTCTGCTTCCTGACTGCTCTTATATGAGCAGCTTTTCTCTATCGGGTCCTTCCACCATACTGGTTTTGCCTTAGAGCCAGTCAACCATCATCTGACTGTGAGCCAAAATAACTTTAAATTGTCATTGTCAAGTATTTGTCCCCACAATAGGAAAGAATCTAATATAGAAAATTGGTACTGAGAGTGGAGTTATTGTTGTTACTGTACCTGACCATGTGATTTAGAAGTCTTTGGAATTGGTTTTAGGAAGAATTTGGAGAAGTTTGAGGATATAGTCTAGAGAAGCCCTAGAATACTGTTGGTAGAATTTGATGTGTGATGCTAGTCAGAGCTCAGAAGACCAGAAAATACTGAGAGGAATGTAGATAGTAAAGGCTAAGATCAGGAAATTTGGGTTGGGTAAGAGTGCTGTATCGGACACTGGACTATGGGCAAGCCTTTTTCATTCTGGCAAAGAATTTGTCAGCATTTTGTACATGTCCTAAGACTCTCTGCTTTGTGTGAGGCTGAATTTAAAGGTGGTAAACTAATTCACGTGATGGACAAAATTACAAAGTAGCCCAATGCTTAGGCTGTGGCACCAGTACAGCTGGATGCTATTAGCCACATCTACACTGGTTGCTGGAAAGATTAACATTAAAAAGAAGCCGAGTATTTTTTTTTGTGGGTACCGGGGGTCGACCTCAGGACCTCGCATGCCAGCAGGTGCCCGTGCCACTGAGTGATATCACCAGCCCTTTTTTCGTATGTGGGTTCCTGGGAGTCGAACTCGGGCCCCCACGCTTGCCAGGCAGCTTACACCGCCGAGCCGTCTCACCAGCCTGAAGCCAAGCATTTTGCATGAGGGCAAAAGAAAAAAAAATCCTTTAAGAGTAGCTCAGGAAATGGTCAGACTTCACCCACTGAAACCTCAAGGATGTAAAAGAGTAAACGCATTCAGAAGATTTTGCTTTAAGAAGAGAACCCCAGGGCAACTTGCTCATTTAGAGCCACCTAAGGAAGTGTTTATCTGAGTTTAGCAATCCAGACACTCAGGTGCTGTTGTAGTCATGGTCCAAGGGAGCCAGGCTACTGCTGGACCTGGTAGCAGACCTTGACATCATTCATGTGATGCTGGTTTCTCAGGCATGCAAAATGCAAAGAGATATAGGGTCATAGAGGGTCCCACCTAGATTACAAACAACAACAACAAAATAAAAATAAAAATAAAGGCCCAAGAGGCCAGGCATTGTGCCCTTGAGATGGCAATGTATGAAACTGTGAGAGTGAAGCTTAAGGTATAGTGGACACCCAAGGAAAATGAAAATGCCAGAAACATGGACTGTCTCCTGAGGAAAGCTGCAGTAGGGAGTGGAGTCAGCCTCATAGAGAAACAATGTGTGTTGTAACTGGCAAGATGTAGGGGCAGGGCTGCCCAAGCCCTTCAGAGCTCATATCTCACCACAACCTACCCTGGGTGCTGGATGTACAGCTACAGAAATTAATACTTGCCATTCTAGGTTCTAGACTTGCTTTTGTCCCATTTCTTTCTATTATCCTAGTTCTTCATTTTGGAATGGGAATATTTAATCTGTGCCATTGTACATTATAGGTATTTAACGTTTTTTATTTTCACAAGTGCTTGTAGCTAAGAGTTTGTCTTGAGTTTCACAGAAGACTTCGGACTTGGGCTTTTCAGCAATTCTGGAACTGATAAGAATTTGGCAACTCTTAGAAACAGACTAAATGCATTTTACATAATGAGGTGGAAATAAGCCTTTTGGGGTTAGAGATGTAATGTTATGGTTTATATTTAAAATGTCATCCCCAGTATCATGTGTTCAGAGGTGAGGTTTTTGAAAGATGATTGAATTATGGAGGCACTGTACCATCAGTGTGTTAATGCAGAGCTGGATATGGTATTAGGAGGTGGGGCCTGGCTGCAAGAGGCAGGTCACTGGAGGCATATTCTTGTCCCTGACTCCTCCTTTCTCTCTCTGCTTCTTGGATGCCACAATGTGAGCAAATTTCTTCTGCTAGGCCTTTCTACCATGCTGCTTCTGTCTTGGGGTGAGTTGAACTTGGAATGAACTCACTGAAATTGTGAGCCAAAATAAACATTTCCTTTAACTTATGAGTGTCAGGGATTCCCCGGCAATGGGAAAGTAGCTAATACAGGGAGACTGAAGCCACTATTCACTAAAATATGATTTAACTCTCCTAGATTTCTCAGTTTCCCCAAAAAGATTGGGGCTCTCTTTTTGTGGTGATACTGGTGTAAACTCTATGCTGAGTTTTTGCACAAAACTTGTTATTTTCATGCAGCTTTAGTAAAGATGAGAATCACATTAACTATGCCCCTTATGGCAATTGCTGTGACCCTTATTTCCTACATTTGGACCAACTGTCAATTGTCTTTGAATGTGAAAGATCTCTTTGTATGCAGGCAGGTTATGTTTCAAAATGGACGACCAGTTGCAAACACTTCGCAGAAAGGCGCCAGAATCCCCCTTCAGAGGCTGCTACCCACCCTCTTCTTATTGCCTGGAAAATGCTAGGAAAGTTTAAAATTAATGGCAACCAATTGAAAAAGAAAAGGGAATCAAAGAAACATTTATTCCTTGAGAAGCAGCCCTCTTTCTTTCACTTTTACATAAGAGCACAGACATTTCTGTCAGCTCTGGTGTTTTCAGAGGGGCTAGGGAAGAGAAAGGCCCATAGACAGGACAGAACATGTTTTCAAGCACCTTCAAACATTATTTTAAATCACAAAAGAATACAACACAATTTTCTCAAATCCTTTTAATATTATTGACTTTAAAATCTGAGATATTTTGGACTTAAAGCAGATACAAAAGATAAAAATAACAATATTTGATGCACCAACAATAATAGGTACATAATTGTCCCCATATGGGACTATAAATATTTCAATTCCAATGTACTTGGACACACAACTAATATCAGAAGCCATAAGGACTGCAGTCACTGGAACGAGCCTCTGAGAGGATTAATGTGCTTGGTGGGTCCACTTCAGAACACTAGTTGAGGCAAAAGTCTTCACAGAGAACCTAATTAGTTGAAAAAATCCCATTCCTACCCAATCTGCATGCAGGAAAATGTTAACATTCTAATAATTAAAACTCTACTTGCAATCCCAGGTGGTGTTACACTATATCATCCATTTAACTTTATTGTGATTGATCTCTGTCAACTTTAACTATACTCACAAGCAAGTCAATAAATAAGGATCAATAGTTTTTATTTCTTCAGCTTTTTTATTAGAAAGAATAGATGGATTAAATAACAACAGTCCCAGCAGGTTGCACAGAGTCTCCTTCGTTGTTTTTCTTGGTTAAAAAAAAAAAAGAAAAAGTATTAAAAAGTATTAAAACCAATCAGATTTAAACTCAAAAATGGGCTTACTTCCTCATCTGATCTGCCATTAAGCTGCCTTTGGCACTTTGAAATGCAAACATTAGAACAAAAAAGGCTTGCACGTAATTGTCCTTTTCGAGAAAAATTTTCTTTATGGTACGGCCAGGAATCTCTTATTCTCCAACACTGCTAGCTTGAGTGGCTCTAGGACTGAGTGGTGCTCTATGGATTAAGAATGTTCATGCTTTGGTTGTATGAGTAATTCCTTCTCCAAGTAAGGAAGGAGGAGCCTGTACCTTGCTTTATGTGAACTTTATAAAGTGATAGTTAAGCATCTGGGCATGAAGATCTAGCTGTGCACAGACCTCACTAGGCCCAGAGCTAAAACACATCTTGGAGGGCCTTACCCTGTCAGTGCTAACACCTGGGTTGCCATCTGAGAGAAGTGTTAGGGCTGTGAGGTTGGTGGCTAACAGGCACTTGTGGAATATGGGGTATAAATGACCTAGCATCCAATAGGGAAAGATTTCAGTATTTTGAAAACTAGGACGGCTTTACAGTTATGGAGAAGCTACTGAATATCAGCCAGACCTGGACAGGACTTACACACACACACTCACACACACGTGTGTGAAATAAATTCAGGAAAGTCTGTATCCGTATTCCAAGTTCCAACTTTCTCCAAAGTCAGCCTTGACGCAGCCACCTCCTGTTCTACATGCCACCTGGATGCCCCAGTAGTGCCCAAAATGGATCCTGTTTAATGATATTATCTCTATCTCCAAGCCGTGATCTTCTGCTATTCTTCATTTTTATAGAAAAGGATTTCCATGTTCTTAATAAATCAAATGTGAAATAACTCATTAAATTTGAATGTTTCCTCTGCCTCTTTCCTTACATTCATTGAGTAAATTGTGGTCTCTCTTTCATTGATCCCTTAATTCAATTTGATTTAAGTAATTAGGCATCAATATAAGCATCAATATAAAAAATCCTAATGGAAAAAGTTCCTCGGTCTTCAGCCATGTCACTATGCTGTAATCAACAAGCAAATACATACCTAAAGAACTGCATACGCACCAGCACATTACACAGAAGTGCAACAAAACAGACATGAATAAAATATGATAAATAAAGACTGGACGGGAAGACTTAGTTGATGGTTTCATGAATACTGAAAGAGAACACAGAGCTCAAAATGCACAGAGAAATTTAACACAAGGAGGTAGCAGAATCTAGAAGAATCCAAATAGAGGTGGGAAGAATAGACTTGAGCAAAGGCTGAAGAATAGAAAATGATAAATTTGGCTTTAGAAACAATGCAGCTACTTCAGCTGAAGTGAAGGGCTTCTGCCGAACAGCAAAGTAATGAGGAAGAAACCCTGAATTCTCGTTACACTAAGTCCATATTATGAAGAGTTTTGAATCCAGGCTGAGGCACCTGTGTATAATTGATAGCACAAGAGAGTCCCTGAAAAGTTCATGCTGGGTTAGTGCTTGGTACTGCTCTGGACTTGGAGAAAAGTGTCCTTCTATATATTTTTGGTTAAATATATAACACTAATTTTTTTTTTGGAAAATAATCTGTCAATATTTATTAAAAAACAGTCTCTTTGATATCAATAACCATTCTTCTGAGGTTCTGTCCCATAGTAGTATCAGTCCACAAGGACAAAGTACAAATGTACTTAGTAGACTATCGCTTTCAAACTGGTTTTTAAAAATACTGGAAATAATTTGGTTACTCATCAGTATGGAAATGGCAGAATAAGTTTGTATACCCACAGCAAGACATAGTATGCAAACTGTATTATCCAAGTTCTATTGATTTGAAGAATGTCCATCAAATAATGTTTTAAGAGTACATTCCATATACATAGCCACACATATAAACACATATGAGTGCACATACACGTATATAGCCTACTGATGTACAACAGACAAAAATAAATTTTCTATACAATTAAATAAAATATGCACAAATAAATATGTAAAAAGTGACCCAGGAAACTGTCAAACTTCTGGTAGAGGATAGAAAAATAAAAGGATGTTTACTTACCACAGATTCTGCTTACTATAGGATTTCTGAGAAAACTAAAGTATTTAAATTGTGAGAAAATATGAAATAATGTTAGTGTTAAATAATGCTCAATATGTATATTTTTAAGAGAAGAAAAGTCATTTGTGAACAATATGTATAGTATAAACTCACCTATTATAGGCTCCCATTTATGTAGAAAAAATACATATATATATATATATATATATATTTCAATATATTAAAGAAGTACATATGTGTGTATTTCTTATTTTTTACTTGTCTTGGTTTTCTTTTATTCTTGGGTTTGGAGGGACTACTGAGTGCAAGGCACTGTTCTAAGCTTTTTAATCCTCATTTTAAGTTTGAGTTCAGATATGATAAATGGTTATCTACTTGAGGGCGGATTATGTTTTCTTGTGTTCATATTCACCATTTGGCAAATGTGGTGCTTTAAATGCAATACAAAATCAATAAATATCTACTGACTGATAGAATAAGTGAATGGATGAACATAAGCAACTTGTTCAAGTCTACTCTGCCAGTTTATAGCAATGCTTTGATGAGATACCTTTACTTCCTGCGATAGATAAAATTTGGCTCTTTCTAGTTGGCATAAAGTGGAAAGTTAACAGAGGAACTTTCCCATCATTTTATTGAGACTATCTTGCACAAGGATATATATAACCCAAAGTATTCTGAGAGGATTACTGGCATGACTTGTCCTTAGAAGAGCAGCACAGGTGCCAAGGAAATTAAAATTAAATGTCTATAACTAAAATGTCAGGACAATCATTTACTATGGTATTATGTGTTCTGAGGAATGCCTATCTTTTGGGTGTGTGTGTTGTTGACCCTTTATCTTATCCTGAGTTTTTAGTTCCCATATATAAACGAAGCATCTTCCTGAAAGAGCTTGGATCTATTTGCCAATGGGTTTATGATTCATGTTTATATAGGTTGTAAAGCCTTTTCAGGAATTACAAAGATATTATATTGCTTTGCTTTTCCTAAGCTATTTATTTTTGCTATTACTTTACATATTGTTCTGTGTGTCCAAGATACCAGAAACTTGTGCATTCGGCTCAGCAAATGTCCCCTCTACATTTTCTATATTAATGTTGAATACCAGAGTTCATAAACTGAAACAAAACCAACATTCATTTCATGTGGTTTTTCTAACCAACTCTGCAAATCAAGTATTTAACCCTAAACAAATATCTAAGACATTACCTGCAAACAGGAAAGTATAACCTCTTAAAAGATAGGATTTCTAGGTACCTAAATTCGGTGAAAAATAAAATTTCCATAATTTGCTAACTGTGTCAGAGAGTGGTTGAGTCAACAGAATCACAGAGGTAAAAGTGTTTTGTGAAGGTTCAAGTGGTATACATACAACTGAGTATAAATTTTACTAATATTATTTGCTTTGGTCCATGTTTTTATATGAGAGTGATGAAAGTAACATAGATCATCATCTTTGGGATCTTATATACAAATTAATTTAAATAAACTTTATTTGATAATACCCAAGTAATCTGTCCCAATTTTTGCCATCATCTGGGACCATCTTTCCCTATAAATCTCCTGATGAAATGATTCAGTGCAGTCCTCTACATGAGAAAGTAGTTCCATCCCTAACCTATTTGGAAGTGTCTAGGGAGGGAAGTACCACTTTCCTAGTCATCCCCATTGAACCACTTTACCCATGTAATCCTCTTTTCTGTCTTTCTTGCCTTCTCCAAAAGTACCACCAATACAAAGCTTGTGTGTGTGTGTGTGTGTGTGTGTGTGTGTGTGTGTGTGTGTAACTTTAACTCACAGTTTAGTTAATGTAGAAAAGAATGGAACAACACCAAGTAAGAACAATCTAAAATTGAAAACCAAATATTATTCATCTTGACCATCTCTGTTCCAGGGAATTTCTCACTAGTTTGCTCCTGAGACATCCAAGTAAAAGGCCCCTAAACAAAAGTGTCATCTGCCTCTAAATCTCACCATCCTTAGCAATACAAAGACTATTGTTTTACTTTTTTGTACTTTTCTCAAGGTTCAAATTGTTAGTGAGGGTGGTAGTGGCAATAATGCTGATGGAAAGTTCTCATTAAATGTACCATTTCCTCAAAGAGGAGTTTAGAAAGATTCCAGAGCTGTTGAGAATCTTGCCTTCTATAAAATAAATTCACTAAGATTTTAAGTGGCGGCAGAGGCTGTGGTGTGGCTGGAGTGTTGGCACAAAATACCTCCCATAGTCTCAGAAATCACATCAAGAAATCACAACATGTAACATTTCTCTTAGCAGCAATCTCTGCAAAGTAATGTCAGGTCACCAAGATTTCATGCATAAGCATGTTTTAAAATACATAGTTTCATAGGTAGGAATACTTAGTGATGTAATGAAACCACCTGCCCAGCACAGATAACTGTGCTTGGAAAGTAGTAAAGAGTGTCATTTCCATTGCCATGGGCTTACTTACCATAATGGTAGTTAAAATGTTTCTGACAGATAACACTGTACTTTTTTATCATGTGCAAATTTTGTTCCAAATATATATATTATATATTATATATATATAATGGTATATAATACAAATATATATTTAAAATAAATTTAAAATACATTATATAATAAAAATATATGTGTAATGTATATAAAAGAGTGGTTAAATCTAGCTAATAAACCAATGCTCTACTTCCAATAGTTTTTTGTTTTGTTTTGTTTTGTTTTTTTATGTGGGTACTGGGAGTCGACCTCAGGGCCTCGCGCTTGCCAGCAAGAGCTTGTGCCACTGAGCGATATCACCGGCCCCTTTTTTTCCTTTATGTGGGTTCTGGGAGTCGAACTCAGGACCTCGCGCTTGCCAGGCAGGCACTTATGCCGCTGAGCTATCTCACCGGCCCTCCAATAGTTATTTTTGTGGGGAGACCTCAAAACACTACAAATAGAACTAGCATAGGACCCAGCAATCTCACCCTGGGCATATATCCAAAAGAAACGAAGTCACTATGTGGTAGAGACATCAGAATTCCCATGTTTATTGCAGCACTACTCATAATAGCTAAGATGTGGAATCAAAGTAAGTGTCCACTCATGTATGAAAGAATAAAGAAAATGTTGCATGTATACAGAAGTACGATATTGTTCAGATAGTAAAAAAGAAGGAACACCTATCATTTGTGACAATGCAAAGAGATTATGTTAAGTGAAATAGGCCAGGGACAGATAGTCACAAATTTTAGCGCATATATGCACTAGGCTTCGAGCACAGTTCAGACACAGCCTCTCTGATAGTCAGAACTATGGTTATGCTCTCTCCCTACCTTTTCCAGATGCTTGACTGTTCCCTGGGGCATTGTTAAAAATGGTATGGTACAGGTGTCCAAAACCCAGTCTCATGCCTGTTTCACCACTTATCAAAGCCCATTCTCTCCCCAATATACTATTGTGCCGTCTTTGTACACATTTCTGAGTTAGGAGTTGTTTTCTGAGTTAGAAAAGCTCCAAGAGGCAGGGTCCAAAAAGGCATGACTTTCCTCTGTGCCATTTACCTTAAAGGTTGACTGCATCCCACTTCTCTCTAGAACCATTCATGAATCTATCATTCATAAATTTGTCCAAACCCTTTTAAAATCCATTTATATTTCCTGCCAGTATCACCTTTTAGGATAATGAGGTCCCTCATTTTATTACCCACTCTATGAATTAGTATTATCTTTCATTTGTCCTTAAATGACCTCCATCGAGTTTCAGAGGGCACCACCTCCCCATTTGCCCCAGGCTAATGGACCCTTAACTATCCTTAGATCATCCATCTAAGATGATAGAACATTTAGGACAAGAACAGGATTGTACCTGAAAAATCCTAGCATTCCTTAGCAACCATTTGCAAATGTTAGGAGTTGCTGGAACTGGCAAAATCTCTCATGCACCTGAAATGAGTGCCTGGAGTCTTTTCGAAGACTACAGCCCAGGCAGCAATGCTCTCAATGGCCCTGTACTAGCACATCTCCTAAACCTATTAGTTTAAGGAGCTTTCCATGCAAATCCCAACAAATTTAAAGTGTTGGTGTCAGATTACATAAGACTCTGAGAAAGGATGAAGATTCAGATAACTGCTGAAAGTAATTTAGGATTATAATTTTAAAGGCATGAGGTTGCAGAAAAAACATAACAAAGCTGAATATGGCCACAGAAACAGATGATAGTCCGTCCCTGGGAATAGGACACACAATACACACAGGATGAAGAGGAAGCCTTATTACTGAAGTAGAACGTAAAGTCAAGCAATGCTGGTTTCCAGGCAAGTAACTTTTCTTAGCTTCATGAGAAAATCAATATGTATTTTAGACTGAAGAAAATATTATCAGTCTGCACTGAAGGAAAGAAGGAATCTCCTCATTTTATATGTACCTAGTTTATTCAAAAGCTGCAACACACTGAGGTATAAACACAAAACACCTATAGTTGACCCATAATTCTACCACATCAAAATCCCCTTTCCTTCTGGTAAAACATTGCCTTAACATCTTGTTCTGATTTTTCAAGCCTGTAGTTTCTTTTGCTCATTAGAACTGTCTCATTTAAGGCCTGTTCCTATTTATTTTAAAACTTCTATTTTAAATTGACTCGAAGTACTTCCCTCGCCAGCCTACGCTAGAGTAATCAGTGGCATTTAACAGCTTAAAGTAAGTATGAAGAGGCTGAGGTAGGAATGTCTTCCCATTACCTATTTTCGCTTCCCCAGGGTCATTATGGTCTGCCAAGCTGGCTAGGCACCACACGATTCTAGTGACACTATTCACATAGACTACCAAGCAGACAGCATTAAATGAAGGTGCTATAATAAAAGCCTGTTATTTTAATGACTTTCCTGAAAATGAAGCAATGCACACCCTATTTACCTGTTTGTGGCCAATTTGCCTGTTCCTCTTGTTTGTTAGGGAAGAGTTAATGGACACATATCTTCTCAGTTGACTTGGAAAGGTTGCAGTAGGTTGCCCTGCTGTTTTCTAACTGGCCGCCTTTTCTTCTGAGTGAGGGGTAACTACAATATGGTTGCTCTCTCCATGGATACTCGCATGAGCCCTAAGAGTCAGGAATCCATAATGCATGGCTCTCTGCTAAAGAGACTGGCTCTGCTACTCTAAAACTCCCACCTGAACCACAAGTTTCCTCTAAAAGTAAGTGGTCTGGTCAAGAGTCTGGTCAACATGGCATTCATGCTATTTGCATCTCTGCAACATAAGTGCCACCAACACCAAAAAGAAAAACAGTTTTGAGGTGTAGGTATTCATAGTCTCAACAGATCAAGAAACATAACTTTCAGTTTTCTTTGAAAATCATCAAAGATTCATCTCATTTTCACTCAGAATTAGACATTGCACAGTTTATCAATGTAAAGTTGAAAAAGAGTAGAAATGAAGTTGTATGCATTTATGGAGGTTGGTAGAAATGCAAATTTTGCAAACATCTGATCAGGATGCTTGGTTTCCTTTGCTTGCTGTCGGTAATGACATCCACAGAGCTATGCTCAAGGTTATAAATCTTTTTCACATGGACTTACTAGAAATGACTAAAAATCAACTTAACCTGTATTAGATATAGTTACGGATCTGCAGACACATTTAAGTTCTCTTTAAGCAACAAATTGAAGCCATCACTCCAGCTTGAGGTTGAATCTGTTCATTTTCCTTAGTGATTAAAATTTAGAAAAATCTGCTAAAATAAATCATTGATGTACATTATCCCTCAAGAGGCACACTCTTGGAGTCTGAGCACTACGTGTGCTGCAGCGATTGGTAACATCAAGAAGCCTTTGGGATGAACAAGTGCTGAGTCACTTTAAAACAGAGTAACACAGGCAGTTATCACCCAAATGCATTATTTATCACCAGGGCCTCCTGATGCCTGTGCTTACTGCGGAACCCTCCTGTGATATTGAAGGCCAAAGCATCTCCTCTCCCTAACAACAGTGTTGTTTCTTTGGCAACTCGAGCAGGGACTCAGAAAATCAATACCACTTCATGAGCCAGGTCTTGGTCTTCTCCTTTTACGAGGATTCTGTCAATGCAAGGGGCCATTACTGTACTTTAAAGGCATGATATAAAATTGCTTCAACGAGATATAAGACACACCGTTTGCAAGAACCTGGTGAGAGTATTTTAGTCAAAGTTAAATAGTTTCATCATGTAATTACTTCTATTGGCAAAGCTCCAGCTGAATGCACTCTCAGAGGTGTGTGCTTTCTATTATGGGTGGGGGATTGTGAGGGAGGCCTGTCGATTGGATTCAGGTTGTTCTAAACAAGGTCAAACTGTTAAAATGGAGGCAGATCCAAGCATCCGACGTCATTGGCAGTGACACAACAACAGCGTTGACAAGTTGCTCTCCCTCTTTTTTCTCCTCCAACTAATGGTCCGAAAGTAGCTTTAGTTTTATTGCTATAAAATATTTCATCCTGATTTGCAGTCTGGTAATTCATTTTCTAAGGACTGTTTGGAATTTATTCAGGGAGAATAAGAAACTCTGTTGGTTTCTCTAACCGATTCCCATTTATGACAAAATTTAACTTTTCTATTTTATGAGGTTTTATGTGTTCCACTAAAACCATTAGCTGGTTGTCTCCTCCTGATAAAATTTAATCACTTATATAATACCTTAAAAGCCAGTAACTGTTTTGCATGTATTTATGTTTTCTTTCATTTAAAATATGCGGGTATTATAAAGATAGCTCTTATTTGGGGGAAGAGAAATAAGGGGTTGAAAATAAAAATGGAAAATATGTAAGTATTGAAACTTTATGTCTTGGGTAATAAGAATGAAGTGCCATAGTATACAAGCAGCAAAAACTTTGAAAAAAAGTGGATGCTATCCATGACGACCATTCATATTTCTATGACTATCTGAGTGTACTCAGGCTCTGAATTTAGCATTATTCCTACAAAAGCTACTTGACTGCCGTGAGGTTTTGGCAATTTAACAAAAATTTCAACTATAACAATGAGAAAAAGTACATGTATATACACCTTGCAATAATGTCTCTTAAATCTTGGAAACAACCCAAATGCCCATCAACCGAGGAATGGATAAAAAAGATGTGGTATTTTTATACAGTGGAGTACTACTCAGCTATAAAGAAGGATAAACTTGAGGCTTTTATAAGTAAATGGATGCAACTTGAGACCATACTCATAAGTGAAATAAATCAGACTTACATATGTAAGCATCATATTGTCTCCCTAATGTAAGAAGCTGAAAGAGTAAATAAGATCCAAAATGTTCAATAGATATTGTGAAAGGGGAAGAAACTGCTCAAAAGGAAAGAACAAGTGGAATGGGGAAAGGAGAAAAGGAAGGGAAAAGAATATATATATATATATATATATATATATATATATATATATATACAAGATAGCTAAGATAATTACACTACTAGTTTCTATTAGTTCATTGAAAAGAACAGTTTGTGCTTATATTGTTTGACCAATTTTTCATGCCTATATCCTGTAATCTGAGCAACTACTTTGAAGATAAAAATATGCAATATATTAACCATTGTTAATCCCCTATTAGCTTGTTTTGAAACTCTGTATCATTGTTTTTATTGCTTTTTCTCTTTAAAATAAAAAAAAAATTAAAAAAAGAATGAAAGGAAGGGGGAAAAAAGTCTCTTAGAAACTAATCACATTAGCCTGCCCTTTGTAATCAGAGATGCTCTCACAACTGCCAAATAACACTTCCCAAATTTGGGTGGTTAACAAGGACTAGAAGAGAATTCTCCCCTCAATCCGACTTCCACTTACAGAGTTCCAATTGTGGCGTTGCTTAATCACCATGCATATTTACTTTAGAGTTAGTCAATGCATTATGAATTTACACGTTTATTACTAGATTTATTGGTGCTAATTATTTGGATTTAAATAGCACTTTTCTTCCTGAGGCCATAATAACTTTTGTGAATGACCTAATTTATTTTCTCTGCATTCCTCAAATGGGAGGTAGGAAAGGGTCAATAGTCATTCAATCCATTTGGTTCAGAAGGACAATCTTACCCCACAGATCAGAGAGAATTATCTAAGAGTTCTATATATTCTTCTAGTAATGGGTCAATGAATTAGCTATGAGTCGGACCCATTGTATATGTTGTTCATCATGATACCTCCAGCAACTAGAATAGTACCAGATATAAGAAATATTCATTGAATGATTGAATGAGAGGATGCATCAATTGATCCATCCATCACAGAGAATGTCTGACAGAAAACTACAGACTTTCAATGCTTGTGGAGGTAAAAGCTGGAGTGTTTGGCACGTAATTCCTGCCAACTGCAGGGGTACGTACATTTCTCTTTCAAAACAACTGTCTTTGGGCTTATATATAGGTGTGGATATGTGGGTGCCACCCTAAATAATGGTTTCAGGGGAATAGGAATCTTTACCAGCCCATTTCAAAACAGTCCCTACTTTTACGGGGTTTCAGATATTTCCCTAAGGAAACACTGACCTGGGGGTGAAAATGTTCCTAGGAAAGTACTTCAGGTTAGATGGTGCTATGAGGAAAGGCAGATTTATGAAGCAGCAAATGAAGCTTACTTCTAGGGTCTCTCAGTAAACCAAACACTTTCAAGAACACTGGGAAGGCCCTGTCATGAGGTTTCATGGTCATAAGATTTTGTTGAATTTGAGAAGTTGAGTTATTTTTGTGCTCTTTTTCTATAAAAAGCACCATCCTTCACACTGTATAATCATCTGGCCAGGATGGCTCTCTAGCTCTGGTGACAAATTTATTCTATAATCTTAGTGGCATAAGGGCATACCGTAACAAAGGTTTATTTCAGGCTTCTGCTTCCTGTTCTGCCCAGGTCATCATAAAGCTCTGCTCCATACACTCACACAGGGATCTGGCTGATGGAAATTCTTCCATGAGTTAACAGTGGGTTGGTACTGTGTTGGCAAGGGGACAAGGCACAAAAAACTGATACCCAATCTAAATACTTAGATCGCAAATTAAATTTAATTACTTCTTTTTATAATTCATTGGCCAAAGCTACTTGTATGGATCTAACTAAATGCAAGGGAAGCTGAGAAGACTTCCTGTGTACTCAGGAAAGAGAGAACAAATTAATATTCTGGTTTTGTTTCATAAAAAGATCTACCAAAACTGAACAGATTTGTTAGCATTAAGGAGCAAGAACATTACAGTATTCAGTTCCAAAATGGTAGAAGTGGATAAAACTCATTTTAAGGATACCAACCTTAGGGGAAAAAGTAAGATGTCAGGTACTATAAAACTCGTTTTGAGAGACTCAACTGTAAGAGGAAAAGGTAAGAGATCAATTCATGGTGTTACCAGGGCCAGGCCTGTTATGACGGATTCCAAGGTATTTTGATACTCTAGCCCCCAAACAAAATACCTAATTCTTGGTGATGAAAGAGCTTAAAATTCTTCAAGGCTACCCTTGTCTATAGAAATCAGCCAACTCATTAGTACTATTCAAGATTTTCCAAAAACCCAACTTCTCTTTAGTTTCCATCTCTTTTTCTTTCCACACCACTTTCAAAAGCTGTAGCCACACTGAACATCCAACATCTTGTACTCCATGTGCCCTTTTTTTTTTTTTTCCATTTTTTAAGACAGGGTCTCACTATGTACCCCAGGCTGGCCTCAAACTCATTGTAATAGCCTGGTTCCGCCTCCTGAGTGCTGGGATTACAGCCATGCACCATGATGCCCAGAAGTCCATTTGCCTTTTGAATGAACACTCTATCCTCTATATTAAAAGTGTACTCTTCTATCTCTTATCCATCTGATGAACTGATTCTTCAAATCAGTGTTTCAGTATCATCTCATATAGGAAGCAAGCCCTCCTTTTCATGGAAACTTGGAATTTTTAAATGAGGCTTAGATACAGGTGACCCCAAAGTTAACAAGGGGACAAGAAGACTCCTTTTCTGCCAGACCAAAGACTGTTTGTTTGGGGCCATATGCCCACACTTCTATGCAGGATCAAGCACTGTAATTTTCAATGTGCTATTTAGTGCAGGTGTTTTCATAATTTGGAATAAGTGAGAAAATTTCATCCTCATTGGCCTTAAAAGTCACCCTTCCACCTGGGTGATGCAATGGTCCAGGCTTTAAGAGATGTACGAATTACTTCTCCCCAGAGGGACCATGCAGAAAGGGGGTGTACTTTCTAACACTACACGGTTACTGACCTCCCATTGTAGCAAATCTGCAAATGTCAAAGCAATGAGTGTTTCTGAAGAGAAAGCTACTGCTTAAAAACAGATGTTTAAAATATAGAGCCTTGAGAGCTGCCCTCTCTCCAAACACACTTGCTAACAATTCTGAAAAGCACAGAATACAAAACACATGCCATCCCCTCTCTTTCCCCTCTAAAGCTAAAGACAGAATGTTAAATAAGGCTTTGTCTTTGTTTATCCAACTGAAGACTGGAGAGTGGATTCCTAAGATACATCCCAGGACATTATTACACTAAAAAAAATGAATGTACCAATGCTACAAGTGCGTGTCATGCCTCTGATCCTGCAAACTCCACCTCATTCTCCCTGGATACTTGATTCTGAGAGGTTCCAAGAACAGGTTGGATTAGACCCATCTGACAGATGGGGAAACTCACCACCATCCTGGTGATATTGATTAATTATTCATAAAAAGGGAGGAGTTCTCCCAAAGGTAAAAAAAAAAAAAAAAGAAGAAGAAGAAGAAATAACTAGGTTGTTAGTTCTACTTTGAGAAAACCACAATGGCTGAACTTTAGTTACTACTCTGGGTACATGTATGGTGTTATGGAGGCTTTACCCATCTGAGAGGACATCTCTGAATTATTTATTTATTCATTCAAAAAATAACACTGAATATCATCCACATTTTAGCGTTGTGCTATGGATAGATCATTCAGAGACAAGTAACATAGCAGCTATAAGTGAGCTTACAGAAAAAGAGTGGGGATTATAAAATGACAGGAAGTCCAATGATGCTCAGGTGGAAGAGAATCACAGAAACCCAAAGAAAGAGTAATTGGATATTCTGGAGGGAAGCAGGGAACACTTTCTTAAGAAAGTGCCACTGGAACTTGGGATACAGAGAAAGTAACCACGTGACTAACAGAAGGACACACTTTCTAGGCAAGAATGACCCACGAACAAAGGCACGACAGAAGAAATCAAATTTGTGTGATCCAAATCATCTATGTGAGTACACTACAAAAGCAGGAAATATACAGAGACATTGGACATCAAAAATCCTGGAGTCTCAGTAAACGCATTTCCTCATGAGACTTTGGGAGGATTAATAACTAACTGGTTTGAGTGAGAACAAATATTTAGACACTGTGAAATTCACTTTTCTCCTTCAACCCAATAAGTATCAAAAATGGGTTATATTCACAGGGGCTAAGACCCCAGCCCAGCATAGAAGAGCACAGGAGGAAACTGCTGGTACAGAACAAGGAAGTTCTCTTTTTCTGAGTACAGAGAGGAATGTTCAGGTGAGAGGCCTTCTTCACTCTGAGGCAGAAGTGGGGATTACCCTACTCCTGGGAGCTCCTGGTCCCTGTGGCAAAATGAACTCTTCTTTTGGCAACTCTTCTTCTTATGGGAAATGTATTTCATAGCAGAGAAGGTTTTTTATGGGGAGTAGGGGTTGAGACAAGGTCTCACCTTTTTAGTGTGGGCTAGCCTTGAACTCACTGTGGAGCCCAGGCTGGCCTTGAACTCACGGCAGAGCCCAGGCTGGCCTACAACTCGCTGCAATCCTCTTGCCTCGGCCTCCTGAGTGCTGGGATTACAGATTTGCACCACTACACCCTGGGAGAGAAGGCTTTTTTAAATCCCACAATGAGAGAAAATTATTGAGATGCAAATTCTAAGGACAGACCACGTAAATAAAGAGTAAGTTACTAAGAGCAGAAACATTTCTGAGAGGGGACTTTGCAAAGGCAGAAGGAGCAGGAGCAGGAGCAGGAGGGCCAGGGCAAGTACAGAATGTGCTGCTGTCCTATTGCCCAAAGCTGACCACATCCACACCTTGATCACACTGGATCACGAGACTAGAAGTAACATTTGAGGGCAGGATTTGGCCAGCTCTTACTTATAAGGGCCATGTAATAAAACTTTTCAGATTTAGAGGCTATCAGTTTCTGTTACATCTATAGCTGTCCCTTGGTATCTGCAGGGGATTGTTTCCAGGACCCCCGTGGATACCCAAATTTGCAGTTCATTCAAGTCCTTTGTATAAAATGGCACAGTACTGCACATAAATTATGCACACCTCCTCCTGTGTTCTTTAAATCTCTTCTAGATTATTTATAATACCTAATATAATTTAAATGCTATGTAAATAGTTGTTATACTGTATTGTTAGGGATATAATGACAAGAAAAATACCTATGCATGTTCAATATATTTTCCAGATACTTTTGATTTATATTTGGTGGAATCCATGGCTGTGGAAAGCTGACTGTATTCAGTTCTACTATTGTAACTTAAAAACAGCCATAGACAACATGTAAAAGAATGCACATAATTGTGTTTCAATGAAAGCTTTATTTACAAAATTGTGTGAGAGACCACGTTTGACTCAAAGACCATAGTTTTCTGACCTATGCCTTAGAGCAAGGGTTCTCAAAGTGTTGTTCCTAGACCAGTGGCATCAGCATTGCCAGGATATGAATAAAAATGTGAATTCTAGCCCCTCTCTAAACTTTCTGATTTCCTAGAAATCAGGATCTAGTGTCCAGCAGCCTATGCTTTATTTTCAGAGAAATAAACAGCCTCACTCCAACTGATGGCACTTGGAATATTTTGTTAAAGATAAGACTTCAGGGCCGGTGAGATGGCTCAGCGGCTTAAGCGCCTGCCCGGCAAGCGCGAGGGCCCAAGTTTGACTCCCGGAACCCACATACGAAAAAGGGCCGGTGATATCGCTCAGCGGCACGGGCGCCTGCTGGCACACGAGGTCCTGAGGTCGACCCCCCGGTACCCACAAAAAAAAAAAAAAAAAAGATAAGACTTCAAACTACACCATGGGCATTTATGATCAAAAGGAAATCTCTACTGCTAAGAACTTCTTTTTGTCTAAATAGAAGTTAAGGTACCTGAGTGTCTGCTGTAAAACCTCTGCAAATTTCCTCATTTGATTATAGGCAATTTTTATGACTCATCAGCTGAAACCAATATGGCAGCAATGCATCCTGCTGGAATTTGAATTGATCATAGCAATAATTCCAGAAAACACTAAGAGCAGTTCAGCTAAGGTGAACTTTGTGGATGACAGGCTTGGTTTCTCTATTGGAAAACCAACATGACTTTCTTCAGCAAATGGTGAAGGGAGGATTAAAAAGGCATTAAGCTGCCTCCTTTGTGATGTCAAGTATGCTTCACATTCAAGACAGCATTTAAAATATTAAAGCATCCAGTGGTTTTATTACTAGCTCATTTAAAATGGTGAAAAATTTAGTTAAAACTACCCAATAATGGCTCAGGAGACACTTACAAATACACAGAGATAACTGAATTTTTTAAAGTAAGTTCCTTATTAACTTCTTTCCCCTCATCTATTACCATTGCTATTTTCCAGCTGTATAAACAGTCTGGAGAGTATGCCCTGAACGAATTCACCACTCAGAAAACAACATAATTACAGCCATTCCAGCAAACTGAGTGCCAAAAAAGTTACAAATTAATTGAAGGTTAGCATTGGAAATTAAATCCTAGTCAGCTTGAAGTCATCTTTTAGGCTACTTTCTACAGAATTAAATATAGATTTCACTCCACATCAGCTTGGTTGACAGGGTTTCAAAGTTCAGGTGGACAAATGGCCTTGTCCCCAACCACCACTTTCCTGTGATCTGATATCGCTAATTCCAAGTGACACCTGCCAATAGTGTCTTAAAACACACTTATGATTTGTAAGACGTAGGACCACTTCCCCCTCTCCCATAAGTATCCAGGTCTTAGCAAAATACCAATTCATCATGGTCTAATCTCTTTTGATTAGATTAGATTAGATTAGATTTTGGCCACTGAGGAATGTTATCAAAAGTATTTTTCTCTTTTTTTATTATTTTATTTTTTGGACTTATAAAACAATTGCAAAAATAGTACAAAGAATACCTGTACACCCGTTATGCAGATTCCTCAAAATGTTAACATATTTACAATATTAGTTCATGTTAATAACCATAGTGTGATTATCAAACTCAGGAGCTTAACATTAAAATTCAAAATCATTATGTAATTGACAGACCTTATTCAAGTTTTACCGATTCTCCCCTGGCTGCCCTTTTTCTGATCTAGGATCCAGCCCTGGATCATTCGTGGTATTTATTTATCAAACTTTCTTGATTTCATTTAATTTGATCATTACTAAGCTTTAATCCAACAAGCATTCACTGATTACCTTTCTGTGCCAAAACTGGGCAGTATGCTCTGAGGATTAAAAGGTACTGAAGTATTGCTTCTTTTAGGAAAAACAACATCATTCAAATTTTTAAAAAAAGGATATATTAATGAAGATGATCTCAAACCAAAAGGTTCTTGGTCTTTGCTATTAAAATAGTGATCAAGTTTGGGTGATAACAGTATCCAGAGAAACTGTATGCAATTATAAGCTACAAGATTGTCTTTGTAGTCGATGTTTTTGTTCCCAGCACCTAAACAAGGGATGGCAAACAGAAAACGTTCACAAAAGTCAAATAAAGTGGGAGTTTGGAATCATCTCTAAAGCCTGCCTAAGGATTTGGAACATGTAGGCTATCTGCTGGTGTCACTCTAATAAGCTCTACCCACAGTGAAGAAACTTACTCAAACTCCAAATTAAATAAAAGTTCAGAAGATAATTACCATCAAAGGGTCTTTCTTTGCACTGCTTTGAAACAAAATGTATAAAAACATACTATAAAACACTTGGCAGAGAATCAGAGATTTTGGCTCAAGATATTTCTGTATGCCAACTGGTTCTCCATTTACTTCATGTATTTAATATTTAATTTCAGCTCCATGGCACAGTGAAATCCATATTTTGTTAGATTTCTAGAATCTTGGATTTGAGAGATTCATCAAAGGTTGACTTAGTCCAGCACACTATGTCCTTTATAAAATCTCTAACAAGCTGCATGATAACTCTATTCTCCCAGGCCAGCCAACTTTAGAAGTACCTTCTTGATAGTGCTACAAAACCATACCTACTTTACCCTCTCCTCCCACCCTTCATTTTGCAAATGTTATCCCAAGTTCTCCCTTCTGTAGTCACACCCAATATTTCAGTTCATCACTGTCTTCTGAAAATACGGATTCTACATAAATGTCCATAAATCATACAGTTTTCCAGTACTTACATCATTGTGTTGACTTAAGCTGGATTTTCAGAATTAATTGAGTAGTCAGTTGTAAAATGTGCTACCACCATTGAGATGCTTCTATTGCACACTAAAGCAGAGAGATCTGGGGGACCTTAGTGTACAGTAAGTCCCCAACTTATGAATATTTGAGTTGGGAACTTTCACAGATACCAACGGATATCACAATACAAACATTCCTAGAAGCGAACAAATTGTGCAAGTAGTTCACATGTCTGCTGGACATTGTCACAGTTGTGCTGCTGTGTGCTTACTGTACAATGCAATAGTGTACAGTAGTACAGTGTTCAGAGCCCAAGATGTCTGGAAGCAAGAGGAAAAGCTGTGGTGATGTAGGGGGGTCTGCTAGGAAGTGCAACACAATATACATTGTGTATTTGTGTCAAAAGTGTGTAAGACTCACTTTGTCGGACTTATGAATGAATCTGACTCACAAACATTCTCCTGGAATGGAACTCGTTCATAAGGTGGAGACTTACTGTATAACCTCATATTTATTTATTCTGGATTCCACTTCATTATATTTGACCCATGGTTGAAGCTTTTTGAGATCTTTCTTATCATGAGGCAAATGTATGAGGTTCCCTATCTTCCTCCTGTCATTCACTCATCAGAAAAGTAACTCATTTGTTACTTTTGGTGACATGTCACCACCAAAGTCATCATTAAAATTAAAAAAAAAAATAAGATTATTGTTAGAAGCACAAATATAGTTAATTTCCTATAGATAAGCTTTACTTCATTAAGTAGCACTCCTTGACATGTGATTAAATAACTGTAAATCTACTTAGCTAGTATCCCACCTATATCTTACCACTTCTGTTTATAAAGAAAACCACAGATTTTGCCACATGTGTTACTGAAGTCCAGGGTGACCAAATCAAAAGCTTTTCCCTGGTCTATCATAAAATGAAGATGGATGGTCTAGCTTGATAAGACTTGGCAAGAAAGCATGAAATGTAGGCTGAGTAGTGAATGTTTCATATGCTCCTCTCAGCAAAGGGAGAACTGCATCAGATAACTAGCTGACTTCCACCATCACTACAGACAATATCCTTCTTATCCAATTGTGTTACCCACATTTGAAATGAAACACCTGTGTTCTGGCTCTGATGCTATTTTATTTCTCTATTTTACATTCAACAGACTGCTCTGTACATATCTATTTCACTGAGTTCCTAGAATATTGTCCTAAATGTTGTGCCTCTCTTTCTCATGCATGTTTTTTCAACACATGTATAACTTTCCTCACCAGATTATAAGTTTCACTCCACTGAGCTTCAGGAGTTCCTATGAGGTTATATTTATTTCCTTGGATTAAAATCTAAATTTTACTTAAAATTTTTTCACACTCTCTAAATCATCAATAACCCATGGACATTTACATGGTGTCATATGCATTGATTCTCATTTTATACCCAGCTTCTTCTTCATCAAAATATTAAATACCTATTATATGATTTTTTTTTCTGTCTTGCAAGATCTGTCTATTTTGTATGATGGATTTTATCCCTGGTGAAACCAGAATTAGAATACAGAGTACCCACAGTGCAAATGTATGCTCTTTGGAGACAAAGTGTAACCATGTTATATAAGTCATCCAAAGGGCAAGTGTAAGAACGGTTTTGCTAATTAGCATCACGGGGGTGAACTGAACCAAGAAGCTTAGGTGTAAGTCTAATGAGTTGTCAGCTAATATTGGTAAGATGATTTTAGACTTTTAAGTTAAAAGCAATTTGCAAAGGCAAAGAATGAAGATTTCAAATTTCCTGAAACATCTGGTCCCCTACTTAAATTAATAACTTCCAAAAAGTTTAGATGGATCAGTGAATAGAAAATTTACTCCTTTGTCCACTGTTTTAAAGAAATTTTTCTCTTTTCACAGAGGACAATTTAAATAGATTTTATTCTACTCATTGCTCAGATTATAGAAAATGCATTAGAGTAAATAACTAAAGTATAGACAGATAAATAACAAATATATAACCTACACTGTTAAAAATGTTCATATGAAACTTGAACTGGTCCTTTCAATACTGGTGGGCTACCTCCTAAAAGAATCCAATAGCATGTTATTTATATCAATGATTTCTGTGTATTTAATACTTATTACAGATAAGTCCTTTACACTAATTAACTTATTTCATATTCAGAGTAATTGGATAAAGCAAGTGAATATAAACTGCATTTTTATAAAATGTAAACTGAGGATTACAAAGATTAAACCTTTTGCCATATTTCAAATGTCATGACCATGAACCTAGATTGGTACTGAGCAGCCTTATTCTACGGGCTGTGTTCTCTAACCCATTGCAATAGCGTAGAAGTTTGTGGAACAGGTGGTAAAACTTGGACAATGACTCAAAACAAAAGATATTCATTTATCTGAATTGCTTTTGTCCACATCACCCATTTAATCCTTTCAATTTTTGTGCATGAGAAATAATAGTATTATCTCCACTTTGCCAAAAAGAGTGAGAACAGTCAAGAGATGAGTATGTATGTGCCAAAATTGAGGATACTATTTGTCAGGGTGTTTGTCATCTTTTCATCATATAATCTTTTTGTTTATTTGCAGCACTTAAGTGAAAAAAAATCTGACTTCTGGTTTGTTATTACAGAAATGATTGAACATTAATCACATAATGCCCAATCTACTTTCTGTGCTCCTCTTTATACCAGAACAAATATTGTTGTCTTTTGTTCTGTAGTTGCTCTCAGGTGAATCACTTGAAAAATAATAATATGAAGAAAAAATTAGCCTAGTATTTTATAGGCAAAAAGCTCACAGAAGCCAACAAAAGGAATTCCATACCTAAGAGTATTTAGGGGAAGAGAAAGATGAAGTATATTTTCTTCATCTCTAAGCAAATTTCTGATTTGATGTTATTATCATTTTCCCTAAAATAGTTTTCTGACCTCCAATGTCACCTTTTCAGACCTTATCAGCTAAGAAATTCCAAGAGAGATATGCAATGTATCATTCTCCCTAACCAACACTGTCATCTTGTTTAGGAAAAATTGACAGTAATTCAGCCCCCAAATGATTTTGTTACCTGCTGACTGACCAGAATGGTGGGACAGAGAGACATATGACTCATCTCAGATGCTTTCTTTACTTTAGCATTGGCTTTCTCTTTGGCTTTTGATAGATTGAGGGAGGACAGAGCCAAAATATTGGGGATAGGAGCTTGAGCAAGCAAACAAATATACTTGAAAAAGAGCTGGTCCTTTCTGAATTACATTCATTCTTTCTCAGCACAGTGTCTTGTTTGTTTGTTTGTTTGTTTCCCCTAAAAGATGAAGGATGTGTAAAGGACACATAAAACTTTAGTCAATAGGTCCATTATTATGATTGGCTGAAAACCATAAAATGCATCCATCAAGCCATTGTGTTGCATCTTGTGTTAAATTATGGTGATAAATAGTCCTTTATCCGTGACGTCACCTACTAATCTATTCCAAAAACTATTCACCACTGCCATTATGCATCACTCATCCTCCTGCCCGCTTGCTAAAAAAAAAAATCCTCTACATGATAAAGCCACACAAAATTATGCTCAACTCTGCATACCCAAGTATTGTCTGTATTTTTCATGTCATAATGTGAAACAACTGCTTCTTCAGTTTCCAAAGTTATCTCAAGTATTCAGTAATGTCCTTGATGCTCAGCTCTAATCATTGTAACTCATGTACTTTTAATTGTTTATAATTTACATCAGAACTGGACAAAGTTCATTTGCACCCACGCTGCTTTGTAAGTACTAGATGACATATTTTTGCCACCTTTCTCTGGGTTGAATTTAATCCTACTGACAAGCCCTTAACATAGAAATTTGGTGTGGAATGCCTTAATATTCTCAGGAGCTATGCAAAAGGATGTGTGACAGTTGCTATCAGTATGCTTGGGATTTGGATCTGATTTATACAAAATGTTCTCATAAAACTAGACTTTTTTAGCTCTTAGAAAATATTATTTATTAAAATGAAATCAAGAGGAAAGTATAAAGATATTTTAAATTAGAGTCTCAAATGTAATAAGCTGTTTTAAAAACACATACAAAAGATATACTTACGTAGCTTTCGCTAACTCACCTTGATGGTGTATTATGTGGCTCTCTTGTTTAACAATAAATAAATAAATGTAAACTACCTTTTTTCACTACTCAGAATAAGAGGAAATGAAATACAGAAGAAAATACAGACTGCTCATTGGAATCTCATTTGAAAACATGTAGCCTAATATGTTTAATTTACTTTTAGTTTTAATTCAAAGAATCTGAGGAATTGTTTCTTGCTAAGCAACACAATGGAGGTGTCACAGCTCCTGCTTATTTCTTGATTCTCATATGAGATGACCGGCTTACGAAGAAGAAATAAACAAATATGAATGGCTCAAACTTAAAAGGGTTACATCCTACATCCATCTGCTATGCTTACTTGTATATATATTTCTAAATTTCCCTTTTTTTTTTTTGATGGACACATGGAAAAGGTCTGCTAATATATTTATTGGGGAGAAAAATGAAAGTAGATTTTTTTACCTTCTGCATTCTTACATGCCTGATAAAATGGCAGCAAACTATTTATCTGAAAGTTTTTAATTAATGCATGGTCTTCTAAGTCAATCAAGGGAAACAATAAAATCACTTTAAAAACAGTGACTTTCTCCCTTTACTGACCTCCTCTCAATCATCATCATCACTTATGGAATCCAAAGGAGTCACATATTGGAAGAAAGAAAGCAGTTCTAAAAACTGAACACTCTTCAGCCAGTCTTGACGGAAGTTTGGCTTCAACTCAGCATCAAATGCGTTACAACCTCTCTCAATCTGATGTTCGCTTTCACGTGTGGACTCTGAAGGAAGGGATTCATTCTTGCCTTCTAACAGCAGTCAAAGGGGCCTTCACTCAAGGCCATTGTTCCAATTTACTTTCTTTCTTTATAAATTCCCTGCTTTCTAGTCCTGTATCCTATTTCTGAGACTACATTTATCATTGAGTAAAAGCATATTTTAAGTACATGTGAACATCAAAGTCAGTCTATTCTCATGTTTGAAAATATACACACACACACACACACACACACACACACCACTCTTTCTCACTCTCGCCTCACACCCATACCCTGACAAATCCCTGAATCCTCACCATTGTATAGCAACTGCTGTTCTCGCCACCTTTTTGCTTCCTGGTGGGTCTGTAATTGTCATCTCATCCCTGGAGCAACATCAGGATCACTCAATAAATTGATTGTCAGGGGATATTTGAAGAACAGAACAGCTTGAGCTCTAGAAGCCAAGTGCCTTATGGCCTCCAGCCCAGAAAAAGGGAAGCAATGAGGATGAACAAACCTCATCCCATTCCAATCCTCTAACACATTAATGAGAAGTAAGCAAGTGAATTTCATTCTCTGTTTCTACTCAGAGACAGCAAACTACAACACAAAGAAGATTAAAGAATTAAATAAAACCATCCTTGACATTTCTTTTTATTCTTTTAGAATGAAACCGGGAATAAGATATCCAGCTGCTAGATTTGAGAAGTTCATTCCAGCCTTCTTCTCATACATATTATTTGCTCCTTTTTGTGCAGATACAGCATGTCTTGCCCTTCCAGAAGTGATGCTATGATGGCATTCTTCTATTACTGCCCCTTATTTAAAATACCGTTTAAGTGTTGTATTTCAGGCTTCTAAATCTAAGACTCCGATATGCATTCTCTTTCCGAATCCTGCTATGAGGGTGCCTTCTATCTTGGCAGCCTCTATTGGAAACATATTGCAGTTTTTGCAAGGAAAAAGGATATTTCTGCTAGGAGATCTTTGCATCAATCAATGTAAGGGGACCTAGGAGAGTTGGGAAAGCAGAAAGTATGATCTCAGTACCTACTCTGTAATTTAAACACTAAAACTCATCAAATTATGCCATGTTTATCCCATTAACCCACTTTACAGACAAGAAAATAGACTTTCATAGATGTTAAGAAAGTTAACAGAGCCCTTCAATTTGACTCTATAGTGCATGATTTTTATGTCTAATTATGCTGTTTTTCAGATGCATCCTTAAAGTAAACTGGTGGTTGTGGGAGTGATGGGGAGAGAAAGATAACATTCCAGTATTAATGAAAATAAACTGAACACATTAGTCTAAATACAATCTAGTGATGCAAAAGTACAATTGTACTTTTACTTCAATAGGCATTTATTAAATCAACAAGCATTATCATATTAACAAGCACTTAACAAACCAATAATCATTTATAAATGATACTTCTGTGCCAGGCACTGGACCTGTGCTGGAGTCTCCAAAATGTCTAAGACACCATGTTGGACGTGGAAGAGTTTAGAGCCTATTAACAAAGGCATATGAAAAGCATTTCTAGGGGCTGGTGAGATGGCTCAGCGGCGTATGCGCCTGCCTGGCAAGCACAAGGGCCCGAGTTCGACTCCCGGAACACACGTACGACAAAAAGGGCCAGTGATATCGCTCAGCGGCACGGGCGCCTGCTGGCACGTGAGGTCCTGAGGTCGACCCCCGGTACCCACAAAAAAAAAAAAAGAAAAGCATTTCTAGGTTGTTATGGCAGTGGAGAAGGTTTCAGGACAAGTTTCCTAAAAAAGAAAGCAGCAAACCTGAATTTTAAGGAATTATTTTTATCAAGGGGAGACACAAAACATAAAAGCCAGGCCGGTGAGATGGCTCAGCAGCATAAGCACCTGCCTGGCACAAGCTGGGCGGTTAGAGTTAGGCAAGACTAGGGCTACCAGTGAAAAAGGCTAAGGTAGTTGCTGGTGTGCATGAAACTCCAGTATAAGGCATCCCTTTATTCCTTCAAGTTTAGAACGAATAAAAAAGAGGGATAGGGAGAGATTGAAGAGTCAGAAGCATAGGTATCAAGATGTACAGTATATGTTATTGCTGAAAATAGTTTTGAGAGTGTAGCTTACATGCACATCCAGGAACAGTCCTCTGCATTAGACAGATTTATCCACTTAGGAATGGGTAGTGAGAAATATAGGTCTGAAGGGAATTTTGAGCTGTGCCTCAAGACTCAGATCCCAAAATGCAAAATTGCTGGCTTCCCTTAAAAGTCTAGATCTTGGCTAAGAGAGTAGACCAGGGACTCTCACCACAGCTTGCAAACAGCCCCAAAGAAAAAGCCAGAAACATCAAAACCAACTACATTCACTCCATCTCAAAAGCACTCTAAGCAAAAAAATTACCTTTCTTCCCTGGGAGGAGTCAGTCAGAGTGCGGAAGCAGCAAGAGTACTATGTTAGTGGAGTTTCTTATCAGTCTCTCTTTCCCAACAGGAACCTCTATCTAGAGCCATTATTTACACAGAAGTTGCTACTTGCAGGGTTGGAGGTAGGAGACACATCTTCACAGACCGGACTGACTCAGTGATAGCATCTGTTTTATTCTAATTTTTATCATGAGCCAAAAGTGCCAAATACTTAATTAGGAACTGGAGAATCTGGATGGGTAGAAAGAGACAAGCTCCAAAGTGCTAAGAAGGCATGACTGCAGAAGGACAGGAAGACATAAGAGCCCACTTAAGATCAACCTCAAGACTCAAATAGATAAAGCAAGAGCCTGGAGAATAGACCAGTAAATCTCTAAATCCAAAGAATAACACACGCTAAATGAAATGAAAATAATGGGACAATTATAAGTTGCTTTCAAATAATTATCTTTAATATCCCCAATGTGACAAAAATAAGAATAACATTTAGAATAAATAACAAGGGTATAGGAATGTTTTAGAGTAAACAGAAATAAAAATAGGTTATATGTTTGAAAAGACACCTAATTAGAATTCTAGAAATGTGATAGTATTTAAAATAAACTAAAGACAATATATCAGTCAAGCTCTGAACAAATTCTAGCTAAAGAAAGAATTGGTGATTGGACAATAAAACAGACTTTAGCCAGTAATGCAGCATATCAAGATAAAAATAAGAAAAGGGCAGGTCTGAGAGAGAAAGGACGGAGAGCACCAATACCCATTCATAAGCATCTCAGCAGAAGAGATTTGAGGGAGGGGCAGACAAGCAATATTTGAGATGATAGGGGAGAGTTTTCCCAAATTGAATAAAGACAATGTATTCTCAAACTGAAAGTACATATCAGGTGTCAAACAGAACAGGAAACTAAATTCATACCAAAAAGCATCACAAAGTCACCAAAAAGAGAGCCAGCCTGGGGAAATGGACAACTCTAAGGATTATGATGCCCAAGAAATAAGAGGGAAAGTGGCAAGATAAGAGAGTGGAACAAGGGATCATATCATGAAGAGTTACATTAAGGAATATGTGCTTCATCCCATACATGAAGTGAAGGAAAAGAAAAGAAAGAGCAGAGGGTATGGTTTGGATTTGTGACAAAATTTCATGAGTTATTGGACTCAGTGAGGAAAGAGTCAAGGTAACAGAAAAGTCAAGAACTACTCTCAAGCCCACAGTCTGGGTGATGCCATTAAAAAGTGAACACAGAAGTAAGAACAAGTTTAAGGGTGATATCTAGCTCAATATTATAAATTTATAGTGTGGGAAACCTAGGGAAAATTATTGATAAAATCTGAATATTTTACTTTGGAAACCAGCAGAGAGTTCTATGCTGGAATAAAGCCTTGGCCACCATCAATGTAAAGACCTCTCTATTCATTTTTAACAAAGACCATCACCATCCCAGATCCAAGAGGCTCTTCTTTGTCAATGGCAGCTCACTGACTAGATGAGAAGCTATTTCCAAATAAGGCAGAGCCAACACATTGATGAAGTGCCTTGTGTAAGTAGTAGGAACCTCAGACAATAACAGACAAGAAAATTTGGTGACCATGGGCATCAGCATCAGAGTAATGATGACATCAAAAGACAGGCAGGTAGAGGACCATGAAGCCAACGTGGTATACTGTCACAAAGGATCAGGGCTAAAATGATAAATGTAATTATGAAACAAAGGGTATGACGAAGCTGAAGGGATAAGGTCATAAAAGTTAGGAAAGCAGGCAGAAGCCAGTCACCTGTGCATGGGGAAGGCAACTGGAACCACTTGGTCCAAGTGAACTTTGCCTTGGTAGAACAGCAGTTGTTGGTTAAAAAAAAAGAAAGAAAGAAAGAAAGAAAAAATATATATATGAATAATAGGTTCCTAGGTTAATTTTGACCATGGCTTTGAATTATACCTTTTATTGACTGAGCATCAGTTGTCTTACCCAGTTTTGCAAACAAAAACTGTATTTGCCTAGAAAATGAAAGTATGTTGCCATTGCTTTTGTTCCATTATGACAATACATGAATAAATAATGAAATGTAAGGTGAAGTTTCTGAATGCTCACCAGAATAAATCTTTACTTTCCCAGGATGAATGGTTACGTGGCTCTTTTCAAGACTTGGAAAATAGTTCCTAAATGAAGGAATAACTATCAAGAGCTTAGAGTGTTAATTCAAGCTAAGACTTTCAAGAGACCTTTGGAAATATTTTAAAAAATAGATTAGTGAAACAATGCAGCAGAGATTAAGTGAAAATGCTTTCATATTTGTCATGTGGCATTGCATCTGCCAGGTTATTTATTTTTCGATGTCTACCCTATGATGAATCAAAATCACCTTTAGGAGAATCTTTATTGAATAACACTGAGAAAAGTCAGAGATACTGTTCAACAACATGATTTAATTCCCTGGGCAATAAAAACATTTTTAATATTTATTCAGAATTATAATTGCACGATTCCTTGCTACTTGAAATATTTTTGTGGATATTCTTTATTTACAATGATTTTAGCAAATGAGATCCTTAGTGTACACCAAGAATACTTTTCCATTTTTAAGATAGTGTGATAGAGCTCTCTTGGGATATGTCTTTTGCCTAAAATAGTCCCTGAGGTAGACAAGAAAAAGTCAATAGCAGTCAATATTTAGATTGAAAAGTAAAAGAACTGCTTGCTTCAAGTAAGACTCACATTTCAGGACTGTCATAAATATTTGTGAAGATTGTGCATTGCACACCACCAGGAGGCACAATTCACATAAAAGTCTTGTTGAATGATAGCTCCTGAAGTACTGCAAGTACACGTTGCACAAATACATTCAGTGGTCCTGGGCTTTCCCTTTTCTGCACCAGTTCTTTGAAAGCTATTGCTTTATCTGAGGGGAGTTTGGTAGAACTTTAAATTAAGGAGCAAATACAGAGGACTAAAAGGAAATCCATTTCTATGGGATAATGATTTTGTTCAGAGTATCAGACGGACCTGGGATAAAGTCTTAGAACTGCTACTTACTAGATCTGTGAATTTAGACAGAGGTATGAACACAAAATATGGGGAATGTTTCATTTTTACAAAACCCATTATTACAATAAAAGTCACATTGCCGTTAACCTCCTTCAAAATACTCCCAGTCACTTTGCATGTATCCCATCATTCTTGCCACTTTTTGAAGCAGTTCTAGAAGTCTTAATGTCTTTATTTTTGGTGTTGTGGTCACCTTCATGTCCTGAATCAATTCCAAACATTTACCTTTCATTACCTTTTGATTTTGAGAAACAGAAATTACACAGTGCCAGATCTGGTGGATAAGGAGACACTAATGTTTTTATTTGTCAGAAATTGTTGTAAATGTTTTGAATCAACTCAAGATATGCATGGCTCCATGAAAAGACACTCAGGAATTGCTTCAAAAGGTGGCAAGAATAATGGGATAAGTGTGTTCAAAGTGAAAGGGAATATTTTTAGGAAGATTAATGGCAATATGCCTTTTACTTTAACAAATTCTTTCATTTAAACATTCACCGTATTTGTTGATCACTCACATATTATGTTAATTCTCTGAAGTTGTTTCTCAGTCTGTAGAATGGGAATAATAATAATTCCCTCTTACTAGCACTGTTGGAAATGTAAAATGTAATTATACACACTTTTTACAGTTCTTTTCTCAGAATAAGCCTGGATAAAATGATACCATCATCATCATCGTAATTATGTCATCTGTAGAACCTGTTGGAGATTCTTGTCTTTGTTTTGCCATTTTTTTTCATTCGTTCCTTCAACAAATTTGTATTAGGATCCCATTAGAGGGCTGGTGAGATAGCTCAGCAGCATAAGTGCTTGCCTGGCAAGCATGAGGTCCTGAGTTCGACTCCCCATACCCACATACAAAAAACGGGCGCCTGCTGGAGCGCAAGGTCCTGAGTTCGACCCCCAGTACCCACAAAAAAAAAATAGACCCCATTAGAAGCAATCCACTTGCAATTTAGGCTATCAAGATGAGTCAGAGAGAACTGTCCTATATGGATAAAACACTGTAATAGGGACAACCAGACATCATAACTATATAGAGTCAGAAGCCTTCATTGTAACTGAATGGTCATCAACTTTTGTTGACTTCAATATTTGGTGCATTATGTATTCAAGAACAGCATTTGCTCTCCTCCTTGTGTGATCTGTTTATAACTAAAAAGCTTGTGAGTGAAAACACTTTGGGTATCCTCCTTTCCCTTGTTCAATTCCTTACTCTGAAGATCTTTGTACAGACTCTGGAATGTATAAGCGTGTTAACAGAATACACAAGATGAAATGTGAGCATCAAAAATCATTTTTACTCTAATAAATACAATGCTTAATAATATTCAATTCTTGGGTACAAACACAGAAAAATACCTGAAAGGTAAATGGATTTTTTATTTTTCATTACCTCTTTTGACTAAGCATGAAATTCTGGCTTTGGGGAAAAAAATGAAAGCCTCTGATAGAAAGAACGTGTGCATCTGAGTTCTGTGAAAGGTAAGAGAGACAGACAGGCCAATATCAGCAGTGGCATTTCAATGGGTAGATAGAACCCCCTCCAAAACTGATGTAGGATACAGTCCAAACAGGTAAAGCAGAACTTGGCAGGGGGTGAAAAGTTGAATAGAATTGCATAAAATGAAGCAGAACATCACAGAAAATTTAATTTCCTTTCAAATCTGATGTTCCAGGTTTGATACCCCCAAAGCATTTCCACTTATACTCCACATCACCCCAAATAGTAATATCCACTCTTCATTTGGCAGTTCCTAATATTCGTATCTTAGAGGACTGTGTAAAATGAAACAATTTTCTTCAAATGGAGAGTAGAAAAAATTTTCTTGCTTTAACAATAACGTGTGCTATAGCATTTAGAAGCAAAAAAATAAACTTCAAACTATTTTTAATTAATTTAGGGGTCAAAGTAATCTAATTTTGTTGTTTGTATCCATAGTAAGCAAATACTATTTTCTTCCCACTGCTATGATAAAAATAGCATTTGTATTTCCTTCTCACAGTTGCATACCAGAGAGTACTAAACTAGAAGTCAGGAATCTTGGAGTTGAATCTTACTTTAGCTTTAGCTGTGCTATTAAGTATAAATCCCTTAATCTCATTGGGTCAGTTTTCTGTCAACATGAGGTTACTGTATTAGGCAACTGCTAAATGTCTTAGAAATTTAACACTAAATTATTATCTCTTCTTTACAGATCTATTCCATTCGCCCCCACTCCTCTTTTTCTCCATAGAGATAATAACACATGACAGTTAAACAGACACAAATAAGAAATCATTTTGATCAATGATTCTCAAAGTAGGAGTCATGGATGGCAGGTCTCCAAGTTGGTTTTATTAAATATGTATTTTCACCTTAATTTTTATTATACTCTATATGTACACAAATACATTATATGTATATGTATAAATACATTGTACACAGTATAATTAGGTTGATAGTTTATAGATACTGTAAATACGTTTTTATTGTCTCGATGACTACTATGTAATCAAGTACAGCCATTTATATTTGTGTTTTCATGACACCATTGGGGATGCATTATTACTTAAAAGGTCAGAAAATATCTTCTAATTTTATTGGTAAATAGAAATGGCTGTCCTATAACCTAAAACGTCCCAATGACAAAAAAATGACAATTGCCCTCATGCCTTCATGTTAGATTTTTTAAAGCACTTACAAAAAACAAACTTGTAAAAATGCAGAATTAAATCTGCAGTATATCACACACTGTGGTTGATTAAGTTAGGGCTTCTAAACTTGTAGATCACATTCTTTTGCTTGAGAAATACTGGTCTATAATATATATCACCTGAACAATAAAATTAAAACATAAATTCAATAGTTATTTCTAAATAAGCTTTTTACTAAAGGAAAATGTTTAACTTACCAAGAAGTTTTTTCTCCTTAAAAGCTGCAAAATTCTAGAAAAGCTATAAGAACCAGAATTATATTTTTATGTGAGCTCAACATTGAAAAATAAACTGAAAGTTAAACAGGAATAGTCTGCTTTAAAAGGGGAAGGGATTTCCCTATCCATTATAAAGGCCAAAGTATTTTCCTGTAAAACAACTATAAGCACATGAATTTTATCTGTGTTTTGAGTAACTCCACATTGGTTCTTGGGTCATATTAACAATGTACATCTCTGCTCACCACCATAACAATTGCTCCTATCTGTAATATCATATTTATTTCTGGAATACTCATATGACAATTAAATATTTCCTGTATAGCTACTTGTCTTCTTTCTTTCTTTCAGGTGTTCCAAACTTGAATTGCATTGCACGAGTTATCTAATAAACCCGATTCTGTTCCAAATATCCCAGTAGGCTGCCCTTTTCCCATAATGCCATCCAGATGGCCTTCAACCCACATGAAGCTATTAGAGACACAATAATATTCCTAAAGTCCTTGTCCCATCAACTCCCTCTTCTTATGTTCCATTTATTTCCTCCAATCTCACTTACTAATTAATATAAGATACAGGAGAATCTTTATAAAATTCACAGGCCTAAGCCAGACCTCAACTATCTTTGTGTTTGCGTGTTTATATGTGCTTCTCTCCAAAGAAATAAGAAAGAAAGAAAGAAAGAAAGAAAATAGAAAAACAGGATTGTAAGACATTGCTGACCAATGAGGGAAAGCTAAAGGCTCTTGCCATGAAGTAAACCACATAAATGATTTTAAATCTATCAATCAAATGCCCGGTATCACTTAAAATTTAGGTGAGTACCAAAGAAGGATACTTCCTCCCACATAAAAAAAATTATTCTCCAAAAGCTTACAGTGATTTTTCATCTTGAAACAGCAGACAAAAGAAATAAGCCATAGCACAGTGAAGTTACAGCAATGAGAGCTGTCAGCCATCGGGGTGAGATAAAGAAGTGTCTAGACCAACATCTTCTTTCAGCCTCTGGTTCATCCTGACCAAAATGAGTGTAGCAAATTTTATGACAGCTCAAAATCCCTGCCAGACCTATATTTCTCTAAGTAAAAGAATGTATCTGTTGAGGCAGATTAATTAAAGGTCAGTATTTAATAAGTCATCCTTACAGTAGCTAAAAGTCTCTAGGGCTTTCATTTCTCTGCCCCGGAAGTACTCCAGAAGGCAAAAGTTCACACTGAGGTTCCTAGAATAGCAACTTTGTCCTTTTTGCCCTTATTCTATCCACTAGGGACAAGTCTAGGTAAATTCTAAGGAGGTAGATGTCTAAACACGAAACAATGATGCAGTGTTGCAAGGAAAGTCTAGAGTCAGGTGCACAAGCAAGGTCAAAAACGTCCTTACAATCCTAGATAACTAGAAATGAAGCTGGATGGAAAACCAAAATATGCAGATGGGTTGGCACTTTCACTTACTGTTGTCTTTAAAATGTTCCTGGGCATAGAAAGCAGCAATCAAGAATTTCTTACTTTGGCCTAAGTACCGTGGGTGTTCTTCCAGTCCATTTGTTGACATATAGTTCCCGTGTTAATAATAGCTAATTATTTGGCAAAAACAACTTGCAACCTATTTTCTCTCCATCTCACACAGAACAAGTGGATCAGAGAAGATGATTCTCACAGTGAAGTGGTTACTTCTTTTTCCAATGAATTACACAGATTCAGAACCAGACTATTTGATCAATACCTGAAAACATTCTTTTATAGCATTTAGTACTCAAATGTTTTAAGAAACATACACAGCCTGTATTATTTTTCTTTCAAAAAATCAAAGCAGATATGAACTTATAAATTGACACTTTAGAAGAGAACTTTATTTTAGTTTTAGTGTGTCAAAAATGCACTATTTAAGATTTATTTGTAATTTGACCTGGGAAGTAGTTTCAGTCTCATTACCTTGCAGCACCTCAACATTTTTAGGGGAAGAGAGTAGGGAATGGTTTAAGAAAAATGTGGTTGCCTGAATGAATTATCGTGATCTAGATCTTTTTCTTATGTTGTAGGAATTTCAAGTTTCTCTCTACTCCAAATCAGTCATGAACTAAGGCTTCAAGTGTAATGCAAGGTCTGAAACTAGTAGATGGAAGCTACATGGAAGCAGGTGCTGACCCATGAATCTGTAATCCCACATGAGCTGGTACCACAGGGCTCCTGACCAAATGCCTTCAGTGTCCTTTACCATTCTATTTAGGATTCATGACCCTCCGCCATTCTAGGATGATCAGCTTTCCCAGAAATCTGAGTCTGGACAAAGGCCAGTGCATAAAAGAGATTTTATTTGAATGCTGCTAAATACCTTCTTCTATCATCCAATATTCTCTGCCAGGATTTTAAAATTTTAGAAATTCTTTTCCCAGTCTCCTGGCTTGTATCACACTTGTGTTACCATCTATACCATTCTTTGCACCACATTAACTCTTCTAATAATTTTACTTTCAAAAGTAAACTTTGATATGGAAAAAGCAATATATTGCTAGCATGGTGGCCTCTAAGTTTTCTGGTTCATATAATCCACAAGTTAAATATTTTTGAGCACATACATACAGTCATGTATTGTTTTGTTCAGGGTGTGATCAAAACATAGGGTGATTGCTGCTGCCCAGTGGCATCCAATGGGAAAGATCTTCCATAGGAGAAGCAGCACTAGTAACAGCGTGTGACGTGTTTCAACTTGTTTAGTGCAGTTGGTCAGTCGTGAGCTAAGGTTGAGAGAAGGTGTGCTTTAATGTGTGTCATAAATCATAGACCACGAACAACACATAAACATGAAATTTTGTTTTAAACTGTTAAAAAGTGCTAAAGAAACATATAGGACATTAAAATTAGTTTACTGTGATGCTGCAATGATTACGAAGATGGTTTACAAGTGGTTTGAGCAATTTCATAATGGTTGTGAATCGGTTGAAGATGAGAGATCAAGATGTCCTTCAGCATCAAAAACCCAAATGAATGTTGAAAGAGTAAGCAGAAAGATTCAACAGGCAATTGACTATTAGGAAAATGTTCAAGGATTTGCACATCTCTTAAGGTTCCTCGCAAAGCATTTTAACAACAGATCTGAACATGAAGCAAGTGAGTGGGAAAACTGTTCCAGGCATTTTGACTATGAGGCAAAGGCAATGCCATTTGTGAATTTCATTGGAGTTGCACCATCATGCTCCTTCACGTTTCAGCTTTCAAAGAAATACCATCACAGGTGTCAGGCTTCAGTCTATGGTTTTGATTTTGAGACTAAGGCTCAGAGTTCTCAGTGGAAATCACCCAGTTCTTCTCGTATAAAAAATGTATCAATTAAGATCCAACATCAAAATGATGTTGATTGTGTTTTTTGATCTTGATGATATTGTGTAAACCAAGTTTGTATCCAGGAATATTACAATGAACTCTGAATATTATAAAGGCTTATAGAGTATCTAAGGTAAAAATGACCATGAAAGGCAAGCATTTTGAATCAATTCAGGACACTGAGGCAGCGACAACAATGCAACTAAAGACATGAAAGAGGATTTCCAGAATTGCTTCAAAAAGTAGCGAGAATCATGGGTTAAGTGTTTTTGAAGTGAGCGGGAGTATTCTGAGGGAGATTAATGACAATGTCTTTACTCTTATATAAAGTCTACCAAAAAAAATGTATACACACTCCAGGAAAAGAAAAACTTGTACAAATGTTTTAATACTAAATTTATTGAGATACCACGAGATTAATACAAGTTACCTTTGGCCTCTACAATTACAAGAGATGCTCAAAGTGGTGGCCATTAGCTTCTAGACATTTATTAGTATGGAGAACTCCTGCTTGGGTAACCTTGGTCATTGAAATTGCTGCCCATGCATTTTAATTTCTTCTCTAAGGTCTGGCAGTGTAGTGGGTTTTCTGCATACACAACACCCTCTAGGGTCCCCCACATGAGGGTAATACCATCTGTTGAAAAAATATCATACCATACCTTTTCCTGCAGTATCTATACATTTTTTGGTGGACTGTGTACTTTTAAAGGTGTTTCAACAACTAAACATGAAGATACTGATGGTGACACCCAAAGAAGAGCCTTGCTAATGAAGTCTTATTCAATTAATAGAATTGATTAAATTAAGGCTTTGGCGGTGTGCACTTTTTGTTTGGTTGTTTTTTATTCACTTTTTATATCCTGAAAATCACAGGAGACAATACTTCATGGAAAAATAAAACCCTTAATATTATTGAATATTGATCCAAATGTCTAAACTTATTTTCAGGCAAAAAAGCTAAGGCTCAAACTGACTGTGGTAGATCTAAAACCACATACCAGAGCCAGGATTCAGCAGCCATGTTTGTCTCCATTCAAAGCTATAGGCTCTTCCTTGTACATGGTGCCTCTTTGCTTGCTCCAAAATAAAGCTATACAGCATTCACAAAGCTTGCTTTTACCTCATCTGAATGATGGCTTACTACTAAATTTTACTTTATTGTATAAGTGATACAATAACAAAAATGTTGTTTAATAAAGAAAATCACAATATTAAAATTAACATAGCAACTATTTTAATTTTTCTGTTTTCTCCCATACTATATCATAAAGCTCAAAATAAAATTAGATATAATTATTAAATATAAAATTTGTATTAAGATTTCTTTACTTTTTCTATCATACATTATTTGTCATGTATCTTATAATGTCTTCAAAATGGATATTTTAATGCTTGGATAATCTATAGATTTCATGAATTATGTGACATTTTATCACTAGGCATCTAAATTTTTGCAATATCACTATACTATAATTCTAAAATTATCATTTTGGTACACAAAGTTTTCTTTTCATTATTTCCTCATACTCAAATCTCAGGAAGAGACATCGTTAACTCTTCATCTGTCATTTTCTAAGTGTAGTGGTCACAGTGCTGCTGCCAGCAGGGAGCTAGCCAATCTCTCCCAACCTCCTCAATATTAAGAACTTTCCTTCCTCCCTCTCGTCCCTCCATCCCTCCCTCCTTCCTTCTCCCATCCCTTCCCTTCCCTTTCCTCCCTCCCTTCCTCCATCCCTTCCTTCCTCCCTTTCTCCCTCCCTCCCTCTCTCCTTCCCTCCTTTCCTTCTTCCCTTCCTTCCTTCCTTCCTTCCTTCCTTCCTTCCTTCCTTCCTTCCTTCCTTCCTTTTCTCTGTCTTCTCTTGCTCATCCCTTCACTTAGGGAAAGTAAAAGTGTTATTTTATTGTTTGACATCTTTTCTTTACTAAAAAAGATGAACATGTTCCCACGTATTTACTTACTTAATGTATTTCCTCTTTGTGAACTGTGTCTTTATGTTACATCCTCATTCATCATATAAAGGAATCAAGCTTTCCTTATTGTGGTAATCTGTGATGTGCATGTTATACTTTATTGCACATAGATGCCTCATGTAAGGCAAATTATTTTATTTCCTTGTTATTGGGCTTCTAATCTATAAAATGAGAACAATCATTCTATAAAGTTCATAGAGCCAGGGATATAGCTCAGCAGCACAGCGCCTGCCTGGCAAGCATGAGGTCGTGAGTTCGATTCCCGGTACCAAAAAAAAAAAAAATTACTAGGAGCATTAAATGAATTAACACATACCAACATCATAAAAAATTTTCATGCACACAGTAAATGCTCAATATATGTATATTGACTAAAATATTTGATACATTGCTTGCTTGGCTGTTTGGCTCTCTGTTTAGATTCCTCTATCTCTGTAGTCACTTATCAATTTATTAACTTAGCAAACTGCATAATCATGCTTGTGTTTAATTCTTGCTAAGAGAGATCCTGGGTTGACAGTCCACTTTATGAAGGGTTCATTTATGAAGTACAGAATTTCATTTCCAGTAACAAATTGTAGCGATTCTACAGAGGGCCGTCAGAGCTCTACAGAGCTGGTCATCCAACCGTGCATGTCAGTGAGGGCATTAAGAGTTATGACCAAGGTCAAGAAATGGGCTTCTATGCAAAGGTTATCTTGGTGTGTCCCACAAGGCCATCGAAAGGATGGTTATGTGCTGTTTTGTAAGCACTAGGATATTTAAACAAGATACTGTACTCCTTAAACATTTCCTAAACTACAAAGAGAATCATAAGCAAAACTTTGAAATTTAATGAATTAGTTCAATAAATATTTCCTGGAAGTTATTCATCATAAATGTCCAATCTCACAATTAGAATCACAGTAGTTGCGGCAGGCTTCAAGCCTGGAGTAAAAAAAAAATGTTCAATTCAATTTTGGAAATATAAAACTGATAACTAGAAAGACAGATTCAGGAAGCAGCTGGATCATCTTGGAAATCAGAACACTGTAAACTAGAACCACAGACAGCAGCGCAGTCAGAGTGGTCAGGATCACTCAGCAGAGAAAGAGAGGAGGACTTAGAACAGAGCCCAAGGGGGACAGGTGCACAAAAGAGGGCCTGCAAAGGAGGCTGAGCAGCAGTGATGGGAAAGGGAGGTAAGGGGAAAAGCAGCAACTAAGTTGTCATAGAATACAATGGAAGAGAAAGCAATTTAAGAAAGAAGACCTGAATAACTAACTTAAAGATAATAATACGTAATGCATTGACCATTGTTACCCTCATATTATGTTGTTTTGAAAATTTGTTCTTTTTTTGATTTGTTTTGTTTTTTCTTCTCTTTAAAAAAAAAAAAAAAAAGAAAAAGAAAAGAAAGAAGACCTGGCTAATGGCATCAAAACATTGTGAGAAGTCAAAGAGAACAAGGATTACAAGTGTTCTTCAGATTCATAAAATGTAACGGGAATTTGTGGCCAGAACAAAGACATTTTCAGCACAGTGGCAAAACACTGGAATAGGTGGAGGCCTAAGGGGTAGTGAAGGAAACAGAGCAGGTACAGGCAACTGATTTAAGAATTTTTGTTTTGAAGAATGATAAATAACAGGGAATAGTAACTAAAGGAGGCATGGAATTGAAAAGGAGTGCTCTGTTTAGGGTGTATAGGGGTGTTTATAAAACATCTCTACCTATTTATTTATACAGACAAGCCTAACATGTTGGCAGTGCAGTATCTAGACTTCCTGCTGCTTGGGCAGTCCTTCAATTTGCTGCCATCCAACATATCAGAATATGTTAAAATATTTAAATACCATACAGACCAAAATATGTGCCACCCAAGGCAGACTGCCCCTTCCACTTCCCAGCCCTAGCTACACCACTACATGTTTGTACATGCATGTAATCCCAGAACTTCAGGAGACTGAGGCAGAAGGATCACAAGTTCAAGCCCAGCCTGGGCAACTTAGTGACTTAGCAAGACCCTGTCTCAAAATAAAAAATAAAAAACTAGAAAGAGGACTAGGGATGTAATTCAAGTGGAGACCCTGGTTCAATCCCTAGTACTGCAGAAAAGAAAAAAAAAAAAATACCACCTTACGTTTTTAGAAAGTTCAGGAAGCTGAACACGGTGAAATAAAAAGTGAAAATAAAACATACAGGACTTTGATAATCTAAATGTATTTTACCAATCCATACACTAAAGTTTCTGGGTATCAATATGTGAGAGATTTGTTGTCAAATATATCTGCAGTCCAACCATAAGTTACTAACTGTGTGATTTTGGATGATTTACTTAAACCTAGCAAGACTCAATTTATTCATGTTTTTAAAAAAAGGATAATACTGCCTAGTAGGCTGTTTGTGTTGAACAAGTAATAATATTGACTACTCACTATATACCTCAAGCCAGGTATGTATTTCTCAGGGACCCCAGATATTAAAAGGACTACAGATATTGTTGGAGAATATGTTCTAACACACACACACACATATATATATATATATATATATATATATATATATATATATATATATATATATATATATATAAGATTCCTCTCCAATATATATATTGTAGAAAGAGAGGAATCTTAATTCCAGTAGTGGCTCTAGAATTCACTTTCTTGAAATAGTTCCAGATATCATCTTGAGTTTTGATCATGTACCTCTGTATCTTAAAGTTGGAATATGTAGCAAGTGCAGTCAAGTGAGTCCAATCAAAATGTTCCTGGGCTAATCTTTCTAAGTCATGTGAAGATATTCATTTTATCTTTTACATTTTGCACAAATGGTTGTAATCCTTTTGTCTTTTGCCTTTTACTAAAAGAAGATCAGAATCCATAATATATAATGGCAATGACATAGGTAAAATGACGTTTATACAAATGATCACTTAGAAATGCAGTATTACTGCTTAGCATTGTAAAATGACACCTTGCACCTTGAAAGGTCATCATACAAAAGGGTTGCTTACTGTCCCTTCCACCAACCTACACACTAGGGATGGCCTGTGCTTCTTCTACTGTTCACTGCGGGGCTGGACACTGCTGGTCCTGCTCTGACTGGCGACTTCATTCTTTGGTATTGGCAGCCCTTTTCTCACTTCTCTGCTATCAGTATCCTCATTGCTGATTTTAATAAGTACCACTACTATTCTTTTGTCTTTTCATTCATTAATTTTTTTCTTCCTTTTATTCTTTTTTTCTGTCTCCATCACAATTGTTGACATGGTTGATTTTCTAAAACATCTCTCTGCTTAACTGAAGTACCTCTGAGTCACTGCAATTCGAAAAAGTTGTCTGAGAGACGTGGAATTCTGCTATAGTAACAGAAACAATGGCTTTCTTTTATTGAGCACTTACTATGTGCTAGGCAGTGTCCCAAGAGCTTTACATGTATTCACCTAGTATTATGAGTTAGGTGATATAATTAGCTCACTTTATCAATGAGGCTACTGAACTATAGTCAGGTGAGTTTAATTATTTTCCCCCCCACACCACTCAGCTAATAAGTGGTTGAACAGTGTTAAGCAGTTCTCATTTGCCTTATGATTTTGTGCATCTGATGCATCGTTTATTTGAATTTTATAACAGTCTCTCTTAGCTAAGTGATTTTCATTATTATCATCTTAACTATTGTCCTTATAAGTTGAGTGGGTTTCTTTAAATGTACGTGTAATGAGTTAGAAAATTATCACCGAACCTGCCTTGGGGCATCCAGTTCTACATGTTTAGCTTCCTCCTGAAACCTACCATGCTCTGTAGTTGGCAGTGCAACCTGCACATTGTGGATGATTCCAAAGATGTTTGTCTATCAAGTCATGGCTGTAGTATTAGTTTTTAAATAATAAATTGATCACATGCAAAAAAGTTTATTACAGTACTTTTGTATTAATTTGGTAGCCTATATAATGAACCAATAAAAAGTCATTAAACCTTTTTAAACAATATAAAACAAAAGGCCATGACAGAGAAGTTTAGATCTATTTAGGCAAGTAATGTAGTACAATTGAGTGACAAGATGGTGAAAAAGATCAGCTCTCTTTTTATATATTTATTTCTTCTCTTCTAAAAATAAAAAGAAAGATGATAATTTCAGGATATTTGGAAATGAGAAAGAACTAAGATCTCCTAAAACCACATTTGTATCTATGTCACAGGGTTATATTTGAGCATCATGTTAAACAATGCTCACAAAGTATTTGAGACAGTAACATATAGTGAATATCAATGCAGTTTTATTTTTACTACTTAATTTATATTTTTAATTAATGATGTTCAAAACTTTGTTTCAAATGGTTATTCTTTGCCCACTTTTCTATGAATGGGTTTATATTCTGTGTATTTATGCACTTTGGAATATATTACTATAATTACATTGTTCAAACTTCAAAATTCGTGAAAATGTATTCAGTGAAGGATCCCCTTCCTACCGCTACCTATAATTAGATGGGTTTCCATATCCCCAATTGGTTACCATTCTTCCTCTTTTCTTATATATGTTTTATACTTGTTTTACATATGTTTTATATATGTTTTGTATTTGTATATACGTTTTGTATTTGTATTTATATATGTTTCGTATTTTTCTTTTTCCTCTATGCAAATAGCATTGTACCGAATACATTTTTGTTATCTGCCCAATTCTTCCTCATTGGTCATTTTCAGAAATTCCTTGGTTATTTTTGTTAATTTTCACATAAATTATACAATCAACTTGTCTAGTTTTGAGGGGGGAAAAGCAGTGCTATTTTTAACAGGATCATGTTAAATTTATAAATAAACTTAGGGAGGATTAGCATCTTAATTATATTGAGTCTTTCTATCCAAGCACATCCTTTCCCTTTCTATTTCTTCAGGCAACTTTTGTGGCTTTCAAAAATATGTTAAAATTTTATTCATATAAGACTTTTACTTGCTGTTAAGCTCAGACCTATACTTTTTTTTTGTTTTATTGTTATTGTGAAGTATTTCCTCTCATTGTACCTTTTAACATATTGTTTGTGAATGTGAAAACTTTTGGCATCAGTGTATTACTTTAGTACCCTGACACTTGAATGATTTCATTATCATAGTAATCTGAGTTGATTTTATTGGTTTTCAAAGTATTTAATTATATTGTTTGCAAGATAATGTTTCACCTGCTTATTTCCAATTTTTATCCTCTTCATTTCTTTCTCATCTATTTGTATTGAACAATTCTCCTAGTAATAATAAACATTGATTACGGATATCCTTTTCTTGGTTCTAACATAAGTAGAAATGTTTCTAATATTCCCCGAGAAAACATGACGATAGTTTGTGGTCTGAGAAGGATATATTTCTTTTATTAAATTTTTAAATTTAGAATGCACATTCTATTATGTAACATGTCTTTTAAGCATATTTCAAAGTATTTATATTACTGTTCTTCTCTTAATGTTTTATTATCAGATATCCTAATGTTGAACCAGTCAGGTCATATGATATTCTGTTAATACACCAATGCTAATTTAGAATTTTGACTCATATGCTAGAGAGACATTGATCTAGAACACTGACTGTTTAATCAGAATGCTTAGTATTACAATTAACAGGAAGCTTAAAAAAATGACAAATGAATACTGACCCATTTCCCACATGTAACAAGTAATTATATCAGAATTTATAAAGCTGATGCCTGGGTCTCCTGGGAACCTAATGTAAAACCAGGTCTGAAATTATTGGTTTATTATTTCCTTTTTGTATAATTTTGAACTTTGTAATTGTTGCCATTTTAAAATTAGAATTATGCTTACTTCTTAAAAATATTCTGGATATTTTCCATTTCATCTATGGTCTGAAATAGTTTAGATAGCAATGAAATTACCTACTTTTAAAGATTTGGTAGTGATTCCCTTATAACACCATCAGAACTTAGTTCTGTTTTAAGGGGAGCAAGGAGATTTAGATAACTGAACATGTTCTTTGTTTCTCCTATAGGAAAAGAATGTTTATGATTCTTTCAGAATCAATATAAGTAAAATATTTCATCTGTATTTTTAAAATTTACTTCCTAAATATTGAGTACAGTAGTCAAGTAGTTTTATTTTCCTCAATTTTGTACTCTCTTTTTAAAATGTTGTATATTGTTTGTAGTCTTTATCCTGAAGTATAATTTTTGTTCCATTTTTCTTACCCATTAACTTCTGTTGTTTCTTTGTTATTGCTGATATGTTATTGTCCATTCTTGCATCAGGGAGTTAACATTTTAATATTTATTATTTATTTATAGAAGAATTTATGACTGATATTTTTTGAAAATTGTTTAGATATACAACATGAGTTGCAAAAGGCACTGTGATATGGTCAATTGTTGTATATATTTTGAAATTTTGTTTCACTCAAACTTTTTCGCCCCTAAATTAAGACATTTTTCTCCAGGAGTTAAGGAATTACATTTTCTGTTTTGTTTGTAAATTTAGTTTTGATAGTACTTATACAAAATGATCTACATTATTATTTCAATCTTCTGTATACCTCACTTTTTCTCCTTCATCCGATCATAGACTATAAGAGATGAACTATTACTGTGCTTCCATTTTTCTTTGTATGTCATATTTTTTTCTATACTGATGCTATAGTATGAGTACCTAGAAAATTATAACAATTGTATCTTCAATGCAAATTTCATCCTTCAACATTACAATGGACATTTCTTCCTCATATTTATGTCATACTTTTGGCCTTATTTCCTTTTTGTTTGATATTAATACCATGTTACCATCTATACTTTCTGTTTACATTTGCATATCATATCTTATCTATCCTTTAATTTTTTCTAAATTATTTTGAAATATGTATTTTATATATATAACAATGGTTCTCAATTGGTAATTATTTGTGCCCCACCTCCACGTGTGGTATATTTTGCAATGTATGGGGACAATTTATGTTGTTACAATTGGGAGGGGGTGTGCTACTGACATCTAGTGGGAACAATCCAGGGTTGTTGAAAAATGTCCTATAAAGCACAGAATAGGCCCACCGCCAACCATTCAAAGTATTCTTCAGCTCAAGATGTTAGCAGTAGGGATGCTGAGAAACTCTGATATGTACAATGAATTTGCTCTATGATCCAAATTGAAATTATTAGTCTTTTAATCTTCAATGTTAGATAATTTATATCATTCCCATAATAAATATGTTCAGTTAGTCCTGTCATATTATTTTATGCCTCTTTGTAGTTAGCATTTAAGTCTTTCACCAAGTGGTCTGTTTTCTTTTGCATGTTTATAATTCCTTGAGTATGGAAGAATGGAGTTTATAGTTAATTTTAATAGTTGTCTTTAGAGTAACATCTTTATGTACTATCCTTGATCTTCTACTTTTGGGAGCTGTTTCTAATAGCTTCCTATCATATGAACAATGAAAAAACTATCATGTCTTCTTTTCTTTAGCATCACCTCCCATTTCTCTCTCACTTGATATTGGTCAACCATATATTTTTTAATATTTATCTTTCTACTACTAAGTGATTATGCTTAGTTGATTTATTAGGAGTAGATACTACTCTTAATTCACAACTATGATAGATGAATGAATAATCATACATCCTTTAATTTCCATCACATTTTTCTGATTTTATTTGTTATATTATTTTTATAAGGACATACTTGATACTCAGCATATGTTTCAGGGACTAGCAGCATCAATGTTAGCTCATACCTTGTTAGAAATACAGAATCTCAGGCTAATGTTTTAGAATTTGCATTTTACTTAGCTCCCTAGGTGATCTGTACATACTTTACAGTTTAAAATCACTAGCATATACCATTACCTTCTGTCTGCCACTGAACTTTTCCATGCTAGTTTTAGTAGTTCTATAAATACATGGAATGTTCACCACAAGTCCTCTTGCTGTTGTCCCTAGTTCTCTCCTGTTTCATTAATGTTTATTTTCTAGTAATTTCCTTTAGACAATTCCATGTGAGAATATAACTTGTCTTGTCTGTGCAAAAAAAAAAAAAACAAAAACAGTAGTGTTATAGTTTTCATACTCAAAAGAGAGTTTGATTAGATTGAAGATTGCTGTGGAAAAATTTGGGACCAGCCTGACATTTAAGTCATTACAAATGACTCAATCTTTTTTATCTGGCTGTTTAAGTCCTGTAACTTTGTTAGAATATTCTTGGTGTTAACAGAAACAGGCCTATTTTTGTGGCACTGGTGCCCCTTCAGTAGGTAAATTCATTCTTTTCAGCAAATCTTGTCAAATATAATCTCTAACTGCTCCATCTCCTTTAGTAATTTGTTTTCTTCCATAAGGAATTAAATGAAGATGCGGTGGGTCTCCCTCTTCCTTCTTTCTGGTCCTTTTAACCTCTTCCTATCTACTTCATCTCATGCACTTATTTTATTCCTCCCCTCTGTGCCCATCACCGTGGCCTGCACAGTGTCTCCTGACCTTGTGCTGCTTCTCATTTTGCAGTACTTTTATTTCTGTGTTGCATTTTCTTCTGTTTTTCCCAGGTTCTTTCTTCTACTTCACTTTTCATTCTTTCTGCCACGTTATCAAATTTTTTTTTCTGAATTCTTGCATATTTGTCCTTTGTTTTTTCTTTAAAGAGAGATTAAAAAAATTTTTTTAAAACAATGACATTTATTTACGATTTTCATCTATCCCAGCAACATCATTGCAATGAATGTTTTTTGTTAATAAAATATGATGCTATTTTCCTCCTTTTTAATGTTATGTTTGTATAGATGCTATATGAGTTTTGTGCTTTATATTTCAATGATTTGGAATTTTTTGGCAAAGCTTTTTTGTAATAAGATCCCAAAAATGTTGGGGAGCCAGGTCTGCCTTAGGTTAGCTGGTTTACAACAACTCTTAGATAAATCCATGCTCCTTCCTGCCAGTGAGGCTTCTGTGCATAACGCCGCCGCACGCTAGCTACCTCCTCAGCTGTTCTGAGCCCCTTCAGTTATTGAAGGAGGGAGCTCTAACACCTCCCATTCATCCCCATTTCTGAACTCTACTTACAGACAAGGAATTCAACTATTGTCCCTCAGGGTGTGTCTCTGACTGCCAGAAGCATATTTTTGTTGAGTAATTATAGAACCTGTGTTTTAGAATCCAGTTCTCTCCCATGCTTACTTCCAACTGGTTCCTGCACAAACACATTTCCTTTGGCAGCCCTTACAAACATTTGAGAGTCTGTATTCTAATTCAGCCAAAAATATCATTGTAGGTTTTTGCTTTCCTTTCTTTATGTTGCTTTTTGAAAGCTTCCAAAAAGACAAAGAAAGAACATTGAGTTTATGGACACATCTCCCTAGCACAATTCTCTTCTTGCTGATCTTTAAGAACTCTATTCTTTTAAGATTAACACTTCAACATTTTAAAAATGTTCTAAGTATTTATCTTGGGTTTTTACCTTAAGTTTTTTGCAAAAATATAAATTTAACTCTCATAACATCAAATCTACTTCATTTTTCTCTGTATCTTCTCTTACTTTTATGCTAAAATATCTTTTGCTATACTTATATCTCTAAGTGGTAACATATATTCCATGTAGATATTTCTTATGGATTCATTTTTTACATTTAACTTTTTAATTAATCACAAAAGTATGTTCATATATTGTGTAAAATAGAGTTATAAATTCTTTTTTAAAAATCACATTTTAATGCAGTTTTTGCATTATTCATTCATTCCCCTTAAATTAAATGCTACTTTAAATTATATAATATACTTATATTAAGCTTAATTACTATACTCAAATTATGTTACACTGATATGCGATAACATCATTATCATTTTATTATTATATTTTTGAAAGGTATTTAATGCAACTTTACCATATCATTTCTCTATTTCAAAATCATCTCTTTATCTTTAGTTTTCTTTCTAAAAATTAATTTCCAGTTTGAACATACAGTATTCATCCTCTCCATAGAGAGAGATAAATGAACATATAGTTAAAAATAAATAAATGACAATACAGATATAAGGGAAAAAATCAGATTGTATTTTTTAAAAATAATTTTAAGTGTATGAAAATAAAAAATAAAATCAAGATAGTGAATGTTTTAATCCTGCTTTTTCATTTCCCTTCCTTTCTCCATTGTTCTTCATCCAAATCACATAATTTTACTCTTCTTTTTATTGATAATTATAACTTGGGAAAAATTAATATTTTCTGAATTCTAAAGTAATAATATAGACTTGAATCTCAATATATGTTCTTAAACTAGTTACTTAAGTTCATTTTTTCAAATAAATTTTAGCAATCACTTAAATCCCTGAGATAACAGGAGGATAAAAACATGAAGGAATGATAATTCAGGAAGAAAGAACTCAGTATGTACCACAGATCACAAAATGTGATCACATCATATTTTATACAACACAACAGATTGATAACAAAATAACTAAGAACAAAAATAACTATAAATAAAGAGCAATTGTGTGCAGTACTATTGCACTGGCTAACATTTATTGAGTGCTTGCTTCCCTGGCATCATGCAGAATTCACAGGCATTTAATTTATCCCTCACAACCACTGACCAAATGAGGATCTTTATTATCTCCGTTCTATAAGTAAGGAAAATAGAGCTTAGAAGAGTTAAGAACTTGGCCAGGTTTAACCTGGCGTGGAGGTGGGGAAGAACTTAAAGCCAGATTCACCTGATTCCAAAGCCTCTTTATTTGAGTACTATGCATGCTTCAGGGAACTGCTCAGGGAAGCAGGTATCTCAGGACACCACCTCAAGAGAAAAGGGATTCAGTGTGCAAACAGATCAACAGGCCCAAGATGGATCTTGCAGCTTTTAGCAGAAGCTTATTGCAGGGCACACAGCTGTCTCTGGAGATGTTCTCCTCTCCATCCCTACCCTGTGTGGCCATAGTGGGTGCCAAGTGAGCAGAAGTTGGGAACACTCAAGACATGAGATTAGGAAACAGAGGGAGGAGACTCACAAATCAGACAGGCCACCAACCATCCAGTCAACATTCAAGAAATATTTATTGAGTTCCTGCTCTGTGCCAGACACTCTCACAGAGCCTGGGATTTATCAGCAAAGAAAACAAAGATCCCTGTCCTCATAAAGCTTATATTCTCTGGGGTGGGGAGACAGACAAAAACAATAAACAGCGTTAGGCTGTAGATTAAAATATCATATGAAGAAAGAACAAGAGTTAGGGAGTTAAGAGTACGGGGTCAGGGTAGGAGGCAGGTGGGGATATTTAAGGGAGGACCCATAAAGCAGCTTCCACTGTGGAAAACCCATTCAAATACAGAGGGGTTCCTAAGTGACAGAAAAACTTGCATGCTAACATCCTTGCTGACATTGTTATCATTATCAATATATTACTACTATCATTTATTAAGAAACTATGATACCAGACACTACGGTGCAAACCATTTTATGAATATGATTTCATTTACTTATAGTGCATTTCATTGTCTTGTCTATTTATTTCTAAGTGATACTTTTGAATAAACTTCTGCTCATAACAGGCAAGCAGAGGTCCCTCCTTTACTTCCTTTATATTCCTCCTGGGGGTTTGCACGATGCCAGGCCCTCAAGCACAGTGTACACAATGCATAGACACTCAGGAAATATTTGCTGACAGCTGAAAAACAAATACAGATTCATAGAAAAACAGTGTGAGCACCAAAAATATGGATGGAAAAATCAAATGGCAGAGGCCTGTGTGTACAACACCAGGAAAGCTGAAGGAAGAAGGGCAAGTGGAGCTCAGCTGGAAAACAAAAGCAGAAACATCAATGAGTTCTTTGCACTCCCACTTTCCTCCTGTTGTCATTTTCTTTTCTTTTCTTCCTCCCTCCCCCGCCCCACCCCGTAGACATTTCTCTTGCCAAGGATGCTGCTTGATCTGTTCCCAAGCAGTCTGTGCTCCCTCATAATTGATAAATGGAGGTGTTTTCCAATAACCTTATAAATCACAGCATGCAAATGGTTGTTACAGTTGGGATGGGGAAGAATGAATATGCGAGGTTATAGAAGCCATAAGTACCTTGGAAATAAAGAATAACCCTTGCAAAATGACAAAGATAATTTCTTTTAGCATAATTGCCTGCCTAGGTATTAGCCACAAAATTACAGAAGAAAAAACCCACAAACAACAGATATTATTATTTTTAAAGGAACAAAAAAAGCACGATGTATCAAAAACAGTTTCTGATCATTAAATTACTTAATGTTATGTTTTAAACTAAATGGCTTATTTTTCACTGTATTTTATCCTGTTTGCTGCCTTGAGTTGTCTCAAAATTAGGTGGATTATAAAGCTCAAATTAATATTTTTATTATGTAAGATAAAAAAAATCACATGCCAAAGCCAAAGAAGCCAAATATAAAATTGCTTGAGTATTTATCATCCTGAGAAATAAAGAGTTAATACTAACTTTATAAAATAAATGACCTTTATAATAGTTGAATCATTATTTTTTATTCAACACAATGTTCATAAGAGAGGCTTCAGTTTTTGTGGGAAGGTTTGCTAAGTATTAAATATTTCCAATATTGTTTACAGCCAAGAATTGTGAATTTTTGTGTACAGCAGTCTATTGTTATGATTTAACCTAAAGAAAGCCAAATTAAAACTGATTTACTAAATAGGTTAAGGATAGCATACTCATTCACGATTTCAACCCTATTTCATGCTTAGACAGGCAGATCTTAATTATACACAAAAGAATACAAATGTTATTAGCATGATAATAATTATTTAGAAGATGTCCTCTTTTAAAAAAAAACTAAACCAGTATTGTCATTCGTGCAGCTACATTTTTCAACAGAATGACAGCTTTGCTAGTCATAGATATGTTCAAAGTACATATACAATATTCAAAGCTGTGCAGCAGACATGTTATCTGGATGAGCTCGGATACGCAGAACCAGCGACGCACTGCACACTAATCATTATGTCCTACCCAGGGTACTACATGCAAATACAATCCTTTGTGACATTTTGTCAAAATTTTTGAGGATTCTATACTCCTTATCACACCTCCATCCCCGTGTCCTCATCCACTTTCAGGCACCCAGAAATCAGTTCCACAAATGGCACGGACTCCAGCTAGTCAGAGGCATAACACCATGCCAAATTAATGAAAAGAAAATTAAAGATTGACACAGAAGTGGCTAACAGGCAAGGTACAGGCAAAGCAAACTGAAGTTTACATTTACCGCCTTGCTGAGCTGTTGATGACAGAAGCAGCCCTGGGAAATTTCTGCAACTTCACCGTGTATTTGTGTAGCAAGAGATGTAAACATCACATATAGTATCCAGCATATGACATAATGGATAAATCAATTTAAAGGTCCTACATTTGGAAAACCTACATCATGGGTCAATACCTATTGTCAATGAGCCCATATACGATCAGATGGGGAAGACACAGAAATATTTCAGGAGTAAAGAGTTGGCTACAGTACAAGCAATGCATTTTTGAACATTGATTTGCCAGAAGTGTATCTGTTGTCTATTGCTCCAGGCTGGCATTTTTAATTATTTCTGGGACAAATGGATCAGTGATACACAGAAAATCTGTAGGGCTTCTTGTCAAATTAATAAAATAATAATGAAAGTAGTCATCTCAAACTGCAAACTGTCAAAATCCTTGAGAGGTCTATAGTAATCTACATGGTTAAACAAACTAAAATGCTCCCACATGCTATTTTAAATCCTAAGTGTGGTGACATAAAATAGACTGTGTAGTGTCCATTGTATACAATGACACCTACTGTGACAAAACCCGACTATGTTTAATGACCTTTTTAAATCTTATACCTAGAGTCCATAAAAGCATTGTAATTCAGTTGTAAAACACACTTTAATAATCAAAATGCAGCTGTTAAAATAGCATTGCTCATAATTCTAACTTGAGGCAATTTTTTTTGTTTTTAATGCAGAAGAGCAGACCACAGTTTAAAATTCCTATGAGGTCACTATTGGCCATTACAGTGTTTTTTTGCAACTTAATAATAGATGTTTTAAAGTTTAAGTGCAGCCTCAGGCACTCATAAGCATTTATTACAAATCGCTGGTTGCCTCCCTTATGCAGAGAGGAATAACATTTACATACAGTAGCACGGATTAATAAGATAAAAAATTTGAAAAAGCCGTCAGTCAGGGAGCAAAACTGGTGCTAATAAAGCCCACTATATTCTTCGGAAATATCAAGCCGTCTGTTCCAATATTTTGCCATTCCCCATGAGGTATACAAATCCAAATCAGATAAGTCTCAAACCATGCCAGAGACACGCCGCTCTGCTCTCCAGGGGCCCTTGCCTGAATCTTTTATTTATCTTCGGAGCAATTGTACATTCTAGTATACTAAAGACTGAAATAAACTGAACATCACTCATCAGAAAGTTTCATAAAATGGGGCCCTCTCCTCCCTTGTTTGCTAAACCATGATTAGTGAGAAAAATGCACTGCAAAGTATGTATCATGGTAAGGAAATATAATAGTAGACATGGGACCTCTGTAAGAAAGGGCTAGTTAAATAGAACCGCATCTTGCTGGAGTTTAAAATGATGCTCATGTGAAATCAGACCTAAAGGAAAGAAAACTGCTTTAGGAAAAGGAGTTCATGGGCCTTTCCTCCCGGTTTTGGAGTGGCTCAAACCCAAAGGTGCAGGGGAAAGCAAAAGCAAAACAGCACACATAATTTCACATGATGATTAAACTGCAAAGATCCTTGTTATAACAAATCACTGTGTCACTCTCCCAAACTGCAGCATAACAAAACTGCATATAAAATCATTTCTGCCCCTCGGAACACTGCTAATTAAAAAGTACAGCCCGTAGTATTCTGATTGGGGATGAAGCTGCCTGTTGTTTCCAGCCCAAGTGAACATTGATAAAAGAAATTTATTTATTTATACATAATTATTATTGTTACCCTACTGAACATTGCTGGGGATTTAGAGAAATGAGACGCCACGGTTCTAATTTTTCTTCAAGAAGTCTGCCATATTAACTCCATTGAATAATTACTGAAAAGTAATACACTCGTGTAATATTACCTTATGCAAAATTGCATTAATCAAAAAGTGAGCCTGCTGCAATCAAGTAATTTGAGGGTGGGGGAAGGCATACATGCATAGCATATTTTTCTCAGGACTTATTTTCCTTACAGCAGGGTATTACCTAATAGTTTTGTAGCAATGATCCCATGAAAGAAAGGAAGTAAATCAGAGGAGAAAAAATATACAGTCCTGCTCTTACATTGAGAGGCCACATAAATGGCAAAGAAATGACCACCTACTATCCTGACACCCTCCTCCCTTGCTCTGACTCTATACACAATAAAATAAATCCTGCTTGACCCTCCAAAGAGCCAGACCATTGTTCCCCACATGAAGGAATAAATGTAACCGCTTAATTACACCCAAGCAGCTTTATAGAACATGGGGCTTATGATACAAAATGAACAGCTTCCTGTTGTGGCAGGCTTTCTCCAGAAATTAAAGAAAAGGGGGGGAAATGTATACATGGGGAAGATCATTCCAGGTGTGCGTGAAATGTGGCAAATGAGTAAGGGTTCTTGTGCATACATAATGTCTCATAAATAACGAACTCCTAACAGCACTAATGTAAGTGCAATCATTTTTATAGCCTTTTGTCTTTAAGTTTTGCAAAGAAGAGTGGAAAGGTGCCTCTCAAATTAGAATTTAGACCTTTGTGACCACAAGGGACTAAAGAACATTCGTTAGAGATGTGCATTGTGTTGCCTTTTTTTTAAAAGGCTGGGTGGCAATGTGGCAGGTTGGGGTGCCAGTTATTTTGTTGTTGTTGTTGTTGTTGTTTTGGGGGTTGTTGTTTTTGCTGGATTCATCTTAGTGGCCGTGTCTGTGAAGTGTGGTTCCTCCTACCAGCATCTCCCAGGCTAGCTGTGAACAGTGCCCATTTTGAGATTAGGAGATTAGGTTATTCATCACTTGAGATGCTCCCTGCTGCGCTGCTACTATCCGAGTGCAGCCAAATCTAAACATCTCTGGAAGGCATTTCAGAATAATTGAATGCATCATAATTTCCCTATTAATACATATCTCATATTACAGATTATGCATGAAATGTTCACATTATCTGTTACTTTTTGTTAACGTCTTGCTCCTTGCCAGTAAATTTAATACACAGAGTGAATCAGCATGCTATGATGAAGGGATGGGTTACTGATAGCCATTTTTTTCAGGATTCAGTAGAAAATTAAAGTAAATCGATCATTTTATAGCCCCACTGGAATGGCTACAAGGGCATGTTGCTAAGCAAATGGTAATTTAAATGTACTGTGTAATTTTTCTACGCAATTTACTAAGGCAGATTTTATTTCTCAGTTAATATCAAATGCTCTTTATCTCTTAGTGCATGATGTATCAATGATAGACAAATTATTAATCTATTTTTTAATCAAATACTATGGCCTGACAGCTGGTCATGTAGGCTCTATAGGAGTCAAATGCTATACCCTGGAAAAATAGGACTATTATTAATACCTGAAAAAAGAAAGGATAAATTAATATTTACCTCTACAGAAAGCCCACACTAAATTCTCACAGAAAAGTAATCAAAGTAAACCTAAATGAAATTTAATAAAAATGTTCACATCTTATAATAAAAAGATATATTCAGTACTTTCAAATTGATTGTAGATTTGTATGTCATGACAGTGATCTAGTGACAAAACACATAATATTTTAATACTTTGGTAATATTTTCAATATAATATGGAAGCATATAGTTAAGCACTGGAAATATAATGAACACTTATGGACAATTACATATTATCCATAGTGAAGACTTCTCGCAGTCATACTTGAATAATAAATATTTTTCTTTTCTTAAAAGAAAAAGCACTTATGTTGTATATCGGGGTTGCTTCAATTTTATAATAAATCAAAGGTTCCATATTTTAAGACAAATAAGATACAGGAAAGAATCTCTGCTTGATGACATCCATCATTTTTATGAAATTAAAATAGAAAAAGAAGGAGGACCCCATTTACCCTTCAGGTTGCTGAAGTGAAGGCAAGCTTCTCCTACTGCTGGTGTACAAAATGTATTATTGTCATTAATGAAAAAGTTAATGGGCCATTTTCTTATATATCAATTTACATTTTACAATTTGAGTATACAAATGATATGTACAGCAGAGAGCTGATTATTTTTGCTCAAGGAAATAGTTTTAATGTGTTTTTATGGACATCAAATGTTGTGAATAATGATGCATCCACAGAATGCAAATAGGATGACAGCTCTTGGGCTGTGATCAACAGTCCTTGGATAAAAGGTCTGCTGGGACAATAATGTTCGGTGGAGGGCCTGAACAGTAAAAAATGGGAAACAAGGAGGACACTGGGATATCTGAAAGGTGTATCAGCAGATGGGATTTTGAGTATGTCACTTATACACAGCTATCAGGTAATGTTCCCAGTTTTGAGAGAAAAATGTTTTGAAAAGAGAATGTACCTGTGAAACAATGAAGTGCAGATGGAATGATATTGCTGATTCTGGTTAATAAAATCAATTTCTGAAATTAGATATGGCTCACCATATAAGAGATGAATTTTAATAACATATTTATACTACTTTCCAAATCACCTTTGCTGTCCTAACTCCTTTATAGGAGGATTGCTCTTCCTCCCCACCTAAAGGCAGCTGCTGATGCAATCCAACAGGAATGTTTCCAGGAATACTACACAACGGAGTGACTGGACGGACACAGGAAGAACAATTTCTGAAATAAAATACACCAAGTCCCTTTACCATGGAGCGTAGAATAAACTCAGACCTGCTGAGGGGTCACAGATGCAATCCCCAGAGCAGCTATTTCTTTTGTTGGTCACTGGGAATTTGTGGGCAAGTGTCATCTCCACGTTCTAGCTCTGCATCCTATCCCAACACACCTGTACCTGCAAGCATAGCTGAGCCCTCTGTGAGTGGCTGACTCAATGCCTGCCCACCCTGAATTATGCTGCCAAGTCCCATCACTATCCCCAAATTGACCCCACTCATTTCTACCTGGGACTGGAGGGTTACAACACGCCTATAGGCATGCATACTCATGGGCATACATGGACAGACTAGGTGGGCAGAATGCCAAGACATCTGGATGAGAGTGGAAAGTTCAGTCAATCATTCATCTCCATTTTTTATCTGCATATTTCGGAAAAGAGACTCAGTATTCTTCCCTCAATGAGATTTCTCATTTTAGAAATTTAAATAAGAAAAAAATAGAAATGAGTCTGAATTATCTACTTTGAGAAAAATGAACTCTGGGTGGTAAGTTTCTAGGTATCTAGATAAGAGTTATTTGGAAAAAATGCTTATAAGACCATATTGATAATAAGAAAAATATTTTACAAACATTTCTTCATCCATCTTTTTTAATTTATTTGAAAAAGAAAGGGGTAACAAACTGAAGCAAGAATGACCTGAAAATAACACCCATGATAAGCTGTACCTAGGAATGTTAAATTAAATGAGGAAAAATTCTATACTAGTTAGATTTTTGTTAACATATGGGCATTTCCCAGAACAATAATTCAGCACAATTGGAAAAGTATATTATTTTTTCAGTATACAATAAGAGATAGCTGAATGTAAAGAAATATCTATCCATATGTGAAAATAAACAAGAATACTGGAGATGAATACATTGCTTTTCAGGATGAAATACAAGTGATGGAGATGTGTTGCTCTAAAAATCCAGGATTATCCCATCTTTATTTTTTCTTTATTTTTTTCCTGTACTCTTCCTTTCTTAACATGAGAGGGGGCAAATTGGCTAAGCTTTTGTGCCAAGATTATATTCTTGCACACCATTCACTGGTTCCTACTCCAGTACACAAAGCGCAATGTTGTGTTGCCTTTTAGCCAATGATCAGCAAAGTTTCCCAGGCTGCTTTCACACACTCTGCTTGGAAAAGTGCACAATGCAAAGCACACAACAGCCACAAAAATTAACCTCACCTTCCAAACTTCCTTTCCCCCAAAAAGTACAGTTAGAAGTCACAGGAAATGGGGAACCCATGTGCCTGAATCAAAATCTAAATAACTGGAATTATTCAAAATTTGAAACACTGGAAACAAAAATAATTAAATTTGGAAAGGCTCCTAGAAAATTATTTAAGCTCCCAACATTACTCAAAAAGAATGTTCTTCCCACCCACCTCTCTTTAAAGTTACTTTTTTACCTTCTTTCTCTGGTCTGAAAATCAGCATCTCTACATCCTCATATTTGAATATATTTTCTCTTCCAAAATCAAGTATCAGTGCTTTTAGGCACACATAAGAAATGAGGTAGGTTGGATCTGCTATCTTTAGCTATCCTATGCATCACTAAAAGCTGAAGACAGTTAATCGACTTCATATATATTTGAATAATTGTGCGATAAATCCTAAAAGATAAAAGAATACTTGTATATTCTTTTTAATACTGACATGTAAGCATAAGATCTTTTTTTTTAAAAAAAAAACTATTTTAATGCAACAGGTCATTCAGTTAGTGGAAGTTTATTATCTAGCTTAAACTGTACTGCTTTTAGTATAGGTCAGTATCCCATTTTTAGTATAAAGTCTGTCAAGTTCACTTTGTCAACCTAATTATCCAAGAAATCAAAAGTGCCAATAGATCCTGAGCCTACTTTTTCAAAACTGGAGGGTTACTATCCATAATTTAAAATGCAGCAAAATGTGTGATTTATCTTTCCAAACTAGACTTAAAAAATCTAACTCTGACTTAAAGAAAGTAGAAATAACTATCTCCAGTAAAATTAAATGCTACTTGAAAAAATCTAACAATCAAAAATTTTAACTCCAACAGCCAGAAAATAATAACTAGTCCCAAAGCACCTAAAGGAGTCACAATATTACCAAAGATTCCCTATAAACAATGTTATAAAATTAAAAGACACAAAACTTTCTTAAAAGTCACCTATCATTCCAACTCCTCCAAAATAACCTATCTCATTTATTCCAAAATGCGCTCCAGTTTCTATACCTAAATATACATACATTTTATATATTATAGATAGCATTTTATTATACTTTTGTACTTAACATCATGGATCAGGCATTCTTCCTTTTATCACAACTGAATGGTATTTTAAAAGACTGTATGTTTAATAAATGAAGAAATTTCCACTTGCAACCATTTTTTCCAAAGAAATAACAATTATCCTCTTGTATTAGACAGCTCTCCCACCTCTGGAAAAAAAATACATAACATAGCTTAAAGGAGGAGATGTTTATTTGGCTCAGGTTTCCAGTTGATTCAGTCAGAAGTCAGCGGGCTGTACAGCAGAAACCTATGGAGGAAGGGTCTGCAGAGGCCAGGTGCTGGCAGCCAGAGAAAGGGATGAAGAGCTGGGACAAGAATGCACCCTTCCAGGTTTTACCCCCAGTGGTTCACCTCTTCTAATACCCCATCTTCGCACAGCAGAGACAGCTACGAACTCGTCAATGGACTAATCTACCGGTAAGTATAGTGCCTCCATGGTGCACACACACATGAGGCTTTTGGGGGACATTTTAAATCTAAACCATAACACCTCTGGTAAGAATAAAGAATTCAAGGCCAGAAGGATTGTTTTTGAAAATTTAATGTCCCTAGCATTGGTTGTCAGACCTATGATTTACTCATGCTTCTTATGTAAAAAAAACTTCGGGTTCCACGTTGGAAGTCAGAACTTTCCCGTCATTCCTACTCTCAGATTGTAAGAGAACAAAACCAATCAAGAAAGCATAGGGTTGCGGTTCTGCCTGTCCATATCCAAAGGACAGAGCTTCCCTTGACAAGAGGGTTCTCTGACAAAAGAATTATCTGCAAATTCCAAACTCTGTCTTTGAAACTGTTCTCCAGGAGACAGCAGCCAGGACCGTTTGTGACTAGGTTTTGTAGCCAAATGAAAACTACATAGAAAACATCTCACAAAAATGGACCAAATCAATAAAGCAAAGAAATGCTTCTTTTCCGCACTCAGCAGGTACAGACTTATTTTCCCACCATTTTAAAGTAAACCAGCAATCTATCTTGAAAAATAAAAAGAATATTTCACCACAAATTGACTGCATTTAATAAAATGCAGGCTCTCCTGCCCAGACAGAGAAAATTTGAAATCAATAGTCAAATTCCCCTTCTTTTAAGTGAGAGAAACTAACATGTAACTTTATTGTTGCCCCATGAATTATCCCATGGCTCTTCATGGTGTGGTAAGAACCCTGCCAATCCTTTACTTTTCAGGGGAGGAAGAAGACAAAGCACAGGAAACTAATCAGCGAATGACTGTCTCCTCAGCGAATGGAGAAATTAAAAAGAAAAATAATTTCCTTGTTAAGAATGTATATAGGACACCAATCCTTAAAATGTACTGTTAGAAAGCCTATCAATTCTTAAATTGAGAGCATTTCTTCTCAGATTGATTATGTAGTATTTTCTCTATTAACAACACGATGCAGTGTTGAACTAGTTAAAGGGAAAAAAAATAAATAAATAAGGAAGAAATTTAATATGGTGCTTCAACCACCACGGTGGAGCGCTTGCAACCTGGCACCAAGATGGATGCTTGGGCAAACACAAACTATGAGCGATGTTTCATGATCCCAACCACCATGGCAATGCCTCTGTCAAGTAAGATTGGGAAGAAGTCTACTTCTGAAGGGCCAGCGTTTCCTTTCTCTCCTATCAGAAATTTGTACGTGTAGAAAGGTCCCAGGGCAAAATTTGTGGCACTTCGGTGCCCCCTTGTGTCCAATTTGGCACCAGCATGGACTACACCAGAGCTGTGTAGAAAGTGAGAATAGGAATTTCTTAAATCTCACAAGATTGCAGGGTAGAGTGAGGAAGAATTGAAGTGTTCTACCTCGGTGTCTGTGAAAAAGCCACTCGCTGGTGCAAGAAGAGATTTCCGTGCCACTGCTTTCACAACACTTCAGTGGCCCTCCACCTGCACCCCTGTGCTAGAAATTCATCTGGAAAAAAAACCCAGAATGAACAGTCTTGCATCTGTGGCTTCCAGATCCTCATAAACAAGGAAAATCATTTTAGAGTGAAAAATGTCATGTTCATATTATGAAGATTTAGAAATACTGGAGCTCGAATTTAAAGTCTTTTTGATAGTCTTTTTGCTTTGCTCCAACCTCTCCTAAATTTTCAATCTTGCCAGGTTATGTTATACATTTCCATGACAGTGACTCTTTCACACCCCCCCATTATTATGCTTCTTTTTTTCAAATACAAAATGACTTTGTGCAAAATTGGGTCACCAGTAGATGAAGGAATGTAAATACATTTATCAGCTCCATTCTCACTCACCGAAACATACCCCACAGCATTAAAAACCAATTCTACATGTAATGTAACCTGGAAATTTTTCAAATTTAATGTTGGGTTGAGGGTGATGGACAATTTTCCCCATAAATACAAATTTGCTTCTGATGTTTATCTCTGCAGATGGTTTGACTACAGATCCAGAATTGGACAGCAGTTCTGTCTGCAAAAATTACCTGGAAACCATCTACTCTTTTTCAACACATTTTTTCACACAGCTCCAAAGGCATTCCAATGTGGAGGTAATATCCTTTCTCTGAAGGAAATGACTGTTGGAGGTTTCAAATTTCATATATATCAAAGAATGGGAGGATGAGGGAGCCAGTGATAAACCAGAGAAACAAAAGACAGGGAAAGCAAAGCAGTGAGAGGGAAAGCACTTGGAAGACAAAGGAAAGAGAAGCTTATGAATTGGGCCCTAGATCTTTGTCAGAACACCCATTCTGTCCCAAGTGGGAATAGAGTATACTTTGTGACTCCCATTTTGTTCTTTTTCTAGAAGTCATTAGGAATATCCATGGGAATTACAACACCACACTTACATAAACCTGTCTTTATGCATTTGGTATCACAATGGCACTCCTGGACAATGGATGTTCTGTTCTTCGAAGGCAGGTAAAGCCCTGGCTGGACCATTACCACTACCATTCTGAGATTCTTTTTTGAATTCCCTGAACATTTTTAATAGGATGAAGAAGAAAACCCTTTGGTGGCTCTTCAGGATAGTAAAATACTATTGAATAGTACTTCCACTGAATATTTTTATACAAAAGGCAGGCCAAAGAGGAAAGAAAGAGCAATGATTTTTTGCTTCTGGTATGTCAGTCTCAGTGCCACCATATCTTACAACAAGCAATTGTTTAATTTCTACCTTAAACTGCTGCCAATAGTACATTTAATTGGTATACTCTTCCTTTGGTTAGAATGGTTTGTACTACACTGTCCCATGCTTTCTACAACTAATGACATTTACATTTTTAAAATTCACTTTGGAGAGGAAGTTATGTGGGTCCCCAGGGAATAAGGACTAATGCCTGCCACCAGTTGGAACTGAATACATTACCTTGAATTTACTCATAGTACTTTTCAACCAATTCCTTGATGCCTTCTTTTGACACAGTTCTATGCCCAGAATACGTACAAGGTAAGGTCACAAGTCATGACATAGTTTACTACTAGTAAAGTACAAAAGTTTGTGAGTGATCTACTTTATACATAACTTGGGTGTAGTGTCAAGGTTATCCATGAAGTAGAAAAATGTAAGTTCTGTTTCAAGTCTTTCTTCTGGGAGGTGGGGGAGAGAGATGTAGAGATGTAATTAGTGCCCTTGCTTCTCCAGGGCTAGGACTCAGCCTGACCCCTTGATCTAGAAATCCACTCAGAGATAGCCACAAGGTAGAGGATTTGAAGAGGTAGATTATCTGTTCCTATAAAAGGTGTCTAGGGCCAGTGAGATAGTTCAGCGGCATAAGCGCTTGCCTGGAAAGCGTGAGGTCCTGAGTTCGACTCCCGGTACCCACATACGAAAAAAGGGATGGTGATATCGCTCAGTGGCATGGGCGCCTGCTGGCGCACAAGGTCCTGAGTTTGACCCCCGGTACCCACAAAAAAATAAAAAAATAAAAAATAAATAAAAGGTGCCTAAAGCATAGATTTGACATAGGAACATGAAAGTTGCTATCAGTGACCTCCACCCAGATGAAAAAGACAGGAAATTTTCCTAGTGTCTAGGCTTATTTAGTCTATGTTGGATTACCTGACATGGGTGTCACCTACATTCCATCCAGAAACATCTTCCCCCAGAAAATCTCATAACCTATTCCTTGCACCACTCGTCTCTGCTCTAAAGTTTCCTCCTTGGAAAGGCCCTTCCTGATCATCTTACCTAAAAGAACAATTCCCAACTCAGAAAATATCGATCCCTATACCCCACTACGTTTTTCTGCACATCACTTTTTAGTCTTGACATTATATTCTGTTTGCTTATTAGACATCTTCCCCAATAGAACATAACTCCAGCATGGTTCCGTCCACTCCTATATCACCAGTGCACAGAAGAATGGTAAATACTCAATTAATATTTGTGGAATGGCCGAGTGAATGAACTATGGGTACCCAAGCATTTTCCACATGGAAATATACCTTTTAAAACAACTACAAAAAAAAAAAAACAAACAAAACTAGACAATCTCTGCTTCAATTAACTATCTTATGCTTCTACAATTTATATATATATAAATTTATATATACAATATATATATATATATATATATATATATAGTTTTTTTCCACATCAGGAATACTCAAAGCCCCAGGGTAAAATAGCACAGTATTTTGAATTATGCCTCTCAAACTTTATTATGCATCAGAATCACCACAAGAGCTTGTTAAAAATCAGATCACTGCTCCACCCCTACAGTTTCTGATTCAGTAACTGTCTGAGAATCTGCATTTCTAACAACTTCCCAGATGATGTTCATACTGCTGGTTGGGGGACCACACTAAACACTTTTTCTCTAAAATTCTGTAGTCATGGTTGTTAAGCATGTTAAGCAGGGGATGGTTGTTAAGTACTTTAAGAAATTAAAACAGACATATTATGGAGTGCAATGCAAATTTCCCATGCATCTTTAAAATAAAATGAAATGGCATGCTGACTGTGGGTTGATTTGGCTTGGACTGAGAGTTTTACTCTCCCATCTTATTGTACTTGAGTATGATAGAAACCATATAGGGATCAGGGTAGAAGTTTCGTGCATGCTATAAAATTCTCCAATGTAGTATCTCCAGAGATGATTCAAAGGAATAGTGAAGCCTGGCTGTAGGTGAGTAGGTTAGAAAAGCCCTCTGCTAGAGTGGTGACAAGTTTGGAGCACACACAGGAAGCATAGTTTTGCCTGATACTCTGTGGCAGGCAGCCAGGGAGCTCGGCTTAGGGGTGCAGGAGTTCACTACACAGAGTGGGACTGTTAAGTCATACTATGTGTTATCGGGGTTGGTCATCTGCGGGGCCTGTTGCTTTTAAATGGCCTTCTCCAGTCTTTGGTTTTATCTTTCTCTTTCACCAGGAAAAGAAAAGAATTGAATCTAATTTAATGTTTTATAAAGTGGCACATCCTATATTATTCAAATCTCCATGGTTCACACTTCATTTTGAGACTATTGCGAGGGATTCTTACCAAACTGATACCATGTAAACTACCACTAAAATCCAAGCCAAAGAGGCTCTAGTCAAGGAAACAAAATCCAGCGTTTCCTCATCATCTTTCTCTCTGAACTATTTCCTCAACTGCATAGCATGTATGGTGAGTACATATAATAGAAAAAAGCAGCAGATTAGCAAAGGAAAACAAGTTTCAATGCATTTGGTACCTGCTCATCCTGTATCAACTGATTAGGCTAATTTACTGTGTACACATGAAATAAAATTTTGGTTGTGTATCTCAATATTAAATTTTCGAAAGCTAAAGATCCTTTTCTTTGTCATTAATATCTTCTTAAGGGTCAACCCAGCATATTGTGTGTGGGTCAGTCATAGCTCAGAATAATAACACCTTTCCCTGGTGAGATTCCTTGGGCTGTTTTTTTCAGAGCTGTGGGAACTTATGTGCCAACTCCATTTCCCTAACATTATTTCTGTTTTCTTCCCCCAAATAAAAGCAAGGCATGTCAGTCTTGGAGAAAGATATCTATGTGTCCCTTTCTTATACCCCATAAGTGCTACTCAAAGAGTTTATTTGAGGTTTGGTTCCATTTGAAGCTATCTCACACACATGCTATTTTATGCTTAAAATTCAAACCCTTCCTCTCACCCTGAAACTTTATTCATTTCTGTTATTCCAGATGTATGTGCCAATCAGTTTAGCTCCTGCCAATTCTTGTTTATTAATAATGCCAACGAAAGGATTGAAATTCTACCAGATTCCAATCTCTTTTCATGCCTCAATAATGAGTCCTAAAAGGGACGAATTCTGATAGTGTCTCAACAACTCAAAAGACTAGGTACGATCAGAAATTTGACTGGCTTTTGCCTACCTTTCACGAACTCAGGAGGGCAATTCATAGTCCTGCCACTGTATATGTGCAGAGAATTTGCATTTTCATTGTTCTTTATTTTATGTTATTAGTTATTCATGAGATGAATATTACATTCAAAAACTAATCTATAAAGCCTTTGCTTTAAATAACAATGTGCCGTTTTTGTTGTAGGAGGTTGAACAGAGAATGGACGTCCCATGTAGAGATCCTGTACAAAGAACTGAAAAATGAATGACATGTCAGCTCTTCCTTGCCATATGTAAAATCAGGATCTGAAAGAGGATGGCATTAGAGTTGGAACAAAACGGACTGTACTACATAGGTTCATACATATAAGGGCCATATTAGCCACCTGGACCTACTGAGAAAGATCTCTCACCAGCCAGCCAAAGAGAAGAGAAGGTCAAGTTTAACCATACTACATAATGAACCTGTAAATGACTAATTACTTCCCTCACCAAAAAGCACAATCTACATGTGAGGCAAAAACCAACACAGAAAGCATCTGAACTCATTTTTATTTTCAGTTGGATATAATCCAAGTTTCATACACATTAGTCTCTACTTTTTCCAATAAAGCCTCACATCTACATTAACACAAATTGAGAAGAAAAAAATAAAGATTCTACTCTCTCGGTTTCAGGAAAAAGTACATTAATTCAGTAAAAACGCAAATCGAATTTGCACATAAGATCCCAGTAGTCTGCGTATATAGGGGGTAGGCTCTATAAGAGGCTATGTGTATATACATGGGCTATACATTTAGCTATCTGTCCTTACATATCTGGATAGGAATGCTGGACATAGAGTACTGCTAAATAAGTTAGCCTTTAAAGCAGAGCAATGATTTCATTTACCAAGAGGGGAGGAAACATAGGGCTTTTACTACACTTAAAGGATTTCCCTGGAGTCCCACTGTGAGCTGCTTCACCTTAGAGGGAGTGAACTGCTAGGTCTTGACTTGCTTAGGAAGAAGGTAACTATCTCTCCTAGGAAATAAAAAAAATCCATAAGAAGAACTCTATATTTTTTAAATAATACAACTTTGAAGCTCAGAAATTCTGATAGAAAGATATTGGTGGCCACAGTAATACAACATAATGTAATGGCTAAAATAGAGAAAAATACCAATATAAGATCTAAGAAATCTTTGGCACACTCTTCAGTATCTGAAATTTGACAAGTGTCCAATAATAACATCAATGATAGCTAACATATATAGAACTTCCTAAATGACAGGCATTGATCCATACACTCCATAGGTTTCAATTTGTGTTATTTCTTAGTAAAATCCTGTCAGTAAACTATCATTGTGTCCATTTTACAGATGGAGATTCTGAGACACAGAGAGTTTACAAAATCTGACCAAGGTCACAAATGGAGATTCTGAGACACAGAGAGTTTACAAAATCTGACCAAGATCACATGGTGAATGGCAGAATGAGTTTTACATTCAAAGGATCTGGCTCCAAATCGCATCTCCTATGTTAAATTCTCTCTTATTATCCAGCATAAAAATTGCTGAATAGGATTACTGACTTTTGTTAAGGAGCTGAATTCTATTCTGTCAAACTGCAAATGTGAACTCATGAAAAATTAAAAATTTAAAATTCAAAGAATACCAAAAAATTATATACATGCACTCCAGAGTTTATGGTGATTACATATATTTCTCTACTAGAAATACACAACCAGACCAGGAAAAAGATTGTACACACACTTTCTTTTGGTTGCTCTTCTGCATTTTCTTTCCATAACCAACTCTGCTGCCTCCCACCCCTGGTTTCATTCTGGTCTGCATTTTATGGGCAGCATTCTTTGCCCATAATTCCTCCTTTAAAGGAAACTTATATATCATGTGTCCTAGTCCCCAAATCTTGGAACATGATGCTTTAGTGCTGGAACCTTCATTTAAATGAGATCTTACTAGATTCTACAAATCTCAAATGTATGAATACAAGTACAGAAGACATATTGTTTTCTGGATATTCTATCTTGCCTTCTCCCAAGTGTATGAGGCACTGGGCAGATTGCAAGCCCCTGCTTAGACTGAAACAAGTACCCACTATAGTAGTGGTGATCTGACAAGGGCATGAGCATTGGTACTTGAGGCAACTCTCTCTGTGCAGGAGGGCCCAGAAAATTCACTCTTGCCTTACCCCGTCCTCGTGGGCATCCTTTTTTTTTTTTTTTTTCTTTTTTCCACAAACGATTTTCCCATCAAGGTTGCCAAGAAAGGACGCTAAGTGACTCTCCTCAAATGAAGAGTGTGTTTTCTTTTCCTCCTCAGTTCTGAGCTCAGACCTATAGCTTCTTTTCTGCTCCACTTTAAGCTGTTTATGCCCAGCTTTGTGCAAAGTTACCCCAAATTTGACTGCCACAGTTCCTCTTCCACAGCCATGCTCTCACTTAATAAAAGACACTAAAGCCCATACAAGTTTACTGGCTGAACAGCAGTGGACATTCCAAGTCTGGCCTCACAACAAGCCTACTCTTTCCTGATGCCCTGTTGAGCTCAAAATGCCCATCAGAGCTCCTGAGGACAAGGGGAGGCTAGAAAGTCCCAGGCCAGGAGCAACAGGAGAAGAAAATGCATTAGAAGACTTCATTCTTTACATTTTGAAATGTAAAAAGAACTTTCAAAAGTTCTGAACTACCCCCAATTATATATTTGATTTAAAAAATGCATACACCTAGGTATGTTCATAGTAGAAAAACTAGAAAATCCAGATAAAGAAAAAGAAAAAAGCTGAGCTATAATTCCTCTGGATATTTACAAACAAGATATGGTATTTTATAGGTTTCAATTTTATTGTATGAATCTTTCCACATTCATCATATATATCTGAAGCATCATTTGTAGAGCTAGTGGGATTTTTTCCTATGTAACTTCCTGCTGCCAGCCTTTAGAGTGTTTCCACCTTGTCTCTGCAGCAACATTGCAGTAACTGGATGACAGGCATAGGAGTGGAGTCTCAGAACTCCAAGTTCAGACACAGGTCCAAATGCAAAAACTCTATGTAATGTGGACCTTTGGACATATTTTACAAAGTCCTCCCATGCCTCATTTCACCATCTGCTTCAGGGGGAGTAATTGTAAGAACATATCTCCTCTGACTGTTCTGAGACTTAAGTAAAAAAAATATGAAAAATGATGAGCATTGTGCCTGGCTTCCTTTGAGCAGCCAGTAAAAGCTGGCTGTGATTAAATAATTCCCCATATGATTATTTCTTTAGAACATAGCTCCAGAAAGGAAATCAAAGTGTTACAGAGCCCAATCAATATTTTTACCTGCATTGGTTATTGTCTTCCAATTTCCTTTCCCACTGGGGGGGGGGGGGAAACAGCATTGGACACAGAAGTTCTAAGGTTTGGTTCCAGCTGTGCTGCTTATTTGGCAACTGTGTGATATTGAACTTTCACTTCTCTGACCCTAAGTGTATTCTTCTCTTAAGAAAAGGGAGCTGGGATAGCAGGTCTACACACTAAAATGTCATGTGGGGTAGTAAATCAAATAAGCTGTGTAAGTGCTTCATCTGCCATCTTCATATGAGGTACAGTGCCCTACCTGGGATTTGGCTTTACCTTCCCCTGGAGTCTTTGGAAAGTAGACTTCTGATTCAGTTCAACTTTACTAAACATCTATTATGTGTCAGATACTGAGCAAAACACTGAAACCAGAAAGAGAAGCAACAATGGAAATAGGTACACATACAAATGTAGCTGGGAAGGAGTCTTCAGGAGGGCGAGGGACAGCCTAGATAGTCAACACAATTTAAAAAAGGGTGGGGAAAAAATAAGAAAGATATATCATATCATGTACAGGTACAAATTCCCTATGATGAATGTTATAAGTATGTACATCAAAAGAGTACCAATAAAATTAATTAAAAATAAGTAAATAAAATTAGAATAGATTTGAAATTTTTTTTTACTTCTAAATATGATTGAAGTTTTTCATCCAGACTGCAAAAGATCGCACCAAAGTGACTTGCAATCAAGAAACTGAGAGAAGAGGAGATATTCCTGAACGATCACAACATCAATCACAAAAGAAAAGAGGAGACAAGAAAGGGACAAAATACAAAAGAAACAAATACAAGAGTCTCTACCTGGTTCTGTATCTCAGAAAGTACCCCCGTACGCTACATATACACTTTCTACGCAGCGGCAGCTGCCTGTCAGTATCTGGAATGCTGGGGTGGACTGAAGGCCAGCGTTAGAGAGGGGGAATCATGGGCCCTGGCAGACATATCCTCTTCTCCACCAGCCAGAGGAAACCAGCTTCACCCCAACAACTCCTGCCTCATTCTTATTCGCAGTCCTCACAGGCTCCTTTTCTGTCTTAATCAGCTCTGATCTGCTTTTAGCAGACAATAATAGGAATAAAGAACAGCATAGATTTTGGCGTGTGTGTGCTTTTTTTTTCTTTAATCTTCTATCCAAAAACAAAAGAAAAAAAAAAGAGCCTTCTCTCTTTTACAGGCTTCTATGGTTTTAGAAAAGAAAGAAATTAAGGCAAGAACTGTGACCACAAAGGACGACATCTCCTTAAAGCTGTGTATTTCTTTATCGGCAGTACTGATCTTAATTTACAGTAGACATTGTTGGTACTGCATTTTATGTTGAAATAATGGAAGTGCTTCTTTATGAAACTTGGAATGAAAAACATAAATAGTATATCCTTTAATGATTAACACTGACTAATTCCACTGATGGCTGAGTAACATGTGCTGAAGAGATGGATTATCTATAAAACATAATTTTACTAAGCCCTGCTATGTAATTTGTTAAACATTTAGTAATAAGTATGTCTAATAAAATATGAAAAAAAATATTTAGAAAATGAACCATAATTTTAATATAATTTTAATTAATGGGAGTGCAATTGCAGTGGTTTAAATTACATTCCCAGTGGTAAGAAGCCTTTCAAACCTAATTTGTAAGCCAAGATGGTGGCTCTAATGACTGGCAGCAAAGTTTCTTCAACAGATTTCATGGGGCATGATCCAACGATAATAGGTTCTCAGCCCAATGACAATCCAATTACAATGCCAATCAAAGCCAACTTCATGCACTCTAATTATCAGATTTAGCTGTCAGCTCAAATACAAACATAACACTTTTACTTAAATAAAAATTTAATTTAGGAAAAAAAAGATGACTTCATGTGTGATTTATTGAGACTGCCACAGCAATCTAACTTACTTCTCTGGTAATATAATAAAAATCAGTCTTGTATTTTTTTTAAAAAGTAAAAAATTTCCCCCCACCCACCCATTCTCCTGTATCTGTTATGCTATATTATTTAGGAGTTAATTTAAGCAAAGATGCATAACCTAGCATGGCAGCACATATTTGCCAACTAGAAACAGGTTAAAAAGAATAGCAAGGATTCAGTGAGACAAAATTCCGGGTGAATAAATGACAAAACCTAATTAGTTTTTACTAGTCATCAGGAGAAAGTGTTTCAACTAAAATCTATTCACATAGGCCTCAAGCTGAGGACACTGGCTGTCTCTTATCTCTGCATTCAATAATAGTAGCAGCACAGAGTAGAAAGTTAAGGCAAGCAAGAGCCACATTACAAAGAGCTTGAGACACCTGGTATTCTCATTACAAACAGAAACAGCCCACAGCATGTGTAAGGGGTGACAATCACTTCCCATTGCCACTCCAATATTCACTTTCCTTTCTGATTCTGTTAAAGAACTTCCTCCAGATTAAGAATGAAATTTCTCTTGAAGAATTGCTGCCTAATAGAAATGCTACATGAACATAAATGTGAACCACATAGGTAATTTCAATTTTTCCAGCAGCCACATAAAGAAATAATAGGGAGCAAAAAATAAGCCATGTAAGTCATTTATTTTATTTACCTGAATATATTTCCTGATTACCATGTAATCAATATTTTTTAAAAATTAGTAATAAGAAAGTTTACTTTCTTTTTCTCACAAGAAGCCTTTAAAATCAATGCATATTTTATTCCTAGAAACATACCACCTGCCACACAGACACAATTTAGCTGCATTTTATGTGTACGGTGGCCACATGTGGTAAGTGGCTCCTGCACTAGGTATAGCCATCTCAGCTGCTGGCCCAAAACAAGGCACAGAAGGCTCCATCTTTAAGGATTAACTGTAATGCTTCCAAAACCGCCTACCCTTAAAAAGAAAAAATAAATAAATAAATAAAAGTTAGAAGTTTCCCCAAGGACCTAAAAAAAATCTTTGAACACTTTTTTTTTCGCCTGTGGTTGGGTGAATATAGTACCAAAAACATCATATATATTACAGGGGAGAGGGCTTAGGAAGATTTTTCTTTTACAAAATGTGTGTAGTGAACACACAGTATGAAGATAAGCAAACTTTTTACACTATAGATTTGATTAAAATTAAAGACAAGCATGAGGACACTTGAAAGCAAGGCAGTAACGGCAAGAGCAAGGAACACAGACAAGCTTTGCCAGGACTAGACCAAGAACCTGATTATGCACAGCAGTTTCTGGAAACCTTCCTCTATGATTTCCTTTGTTTAATTAGGGGGTGCTCTGTGCACCCATAGTGGGGACATAGTTGCTCAATTTGACATTTTCTAAGGGCTCTTATGACTTTCTATCCTCAGCTTCGTAAAGCCAAGATGTGCCTGGAATGTCCACCTCCACACTTCCTAAATTCTCCCATCCTACTGCATAGAATTAGACAAGAAACACATTGGGTTAAAAGAGATAATCTGTTTCATCTTATATACTTGGAGTTGGGAGTCACTTGAATTGAACATGCAAATAAATGCAAACATATGCAAATCAAGGTTTCTCCAGATATACTGAATGGGGAAAAAAAAAGAAAAATGCTTTATAGTATTAGTAATATTCAGGGATTTTGCGGTGTTGAAAAGAAAATTATTTCCTTCCTCCAATTCCAAATGTGAAAAGCTTTCTCGGTTCTCTTGAATGAACCTAAAAGTTGCCAGATTTTAAGGAATGAGAATTCTACAAAGACTGTCCCATATATTAGTCAGATTTGAGATCATACTATCCTTAAGCCTTAACCATTCCAACAAGAATACAACTCTCCCAGGAAACTAAAAAGCTCCTTCCAAAGGAACAATGGAGTTCTCTAAATAAATTCTTGTTTTATGTGTGACATAACATAATTAAAAGTGTTCCTAAGAACAGAAAAAGTAATAATGCACAGCAAAAATATGAAGGTGACAGCAGAACATATAGAGCCATCAGTTATTTTTAATAATAGTAACATACATTATGATTCCTTTGCATTTATTATCCCACTTTGAAGATAAGTGCCTTCTCCCAGAATCAATCCATAGCCTTATAGTGATTGATTTTGTTTTTATGGCAATTGACATGTGGGAATATAGCTGTGTTCATCCTCTATTCTCAGATACTTGAGTTCTCCCTCCTGACCCTATGTCTTTGCTTATATTAAACCAAGTCCTACTGCCTCCTGGACAACTGCACCTCATAGGCCAAACACCTCATCTTCCCTAGGCCTACAGTGATGCCCAATCCTTCCTCTATTGAATCTGTCCTTTGTGAGTGCCTCACATAGTTCCTGGCACCATTATCTCTCTTAACAGGGCAAAAAAAAACAAAAACAAAACAAAACAAAACAAAAACATCGAGTCATATTTGAACTTGCTCTGTTCCCTTTTTGCCTTCAAACTGAAACAGACATCAATTTACATACACAAGCCTTTAAAAACATCAGTTTCTCAGAGTACCAAAGAGAACCTCACAAGGGAAGGACGTCTGCAACTCACAGCCTTGCACTCACACCCTAACCTAAGACCATCTTTCCTTTCTGAGCTCACACTAAGAACTGTAAAGACTGGCTCCCATTTCATGTTTTAGCCCAAGCATGGAAACACAACTTTTTCTTCATTTTCCCAGAGCCCAGCTCAGATGAAATAGAAAACAAGATTCCAATAAGCAAGAATAATAGAAGGAAATAAATACAGAGAAAAATAAGCAAATAATCTAATGCATGGAATACAGCTCAGCCATCTTTAGCTTTAGAACCTTCCAGAGATGGATGGTCCTGTTCTGGCTTCTGACTTGCTGCCAGGAAGGGGTAGGAGGTCTTTCCAATTCCTGAAATACATCTACCACATTCCGGTTCCATTGTCTCCAAAAAGGCTGACTTGAGAGTGAGCTCGGAGCAAGACTAGTCTTTTTACACCCTGGATGAGGTCCTTCTTACGATCTTCATTTTGCTGTAGAGCACCTCAATTCTTCAAATTTCTGTGAGGGAGATCACTCCATCCCTTCACATCCACACACCCTGGTCATAGAATACAGTGAACAAAATCCAACTTGACAAGTCTAAGTCACATGAAACAGGTATATATGGCAGCAGGAGGCTATTTCTTCATCCAAGTCCAGTATTTTCAAACTTTCCCTCAAGTCTGTTCCCTTCCACCAGCACTTAAAAGGCTTATTAGTTATTTCTATTTCATTTTATAAGATCTGTAGGGTTTTTTAAATGACAAATGTAATTTAGGTTCATTTCAAGTATTTATCAAATCACCAGATATAAGAAGACAAAAAGGCATCCACAGTCCTATGATCTCCACCACTTTATACTGGAGTGCATACAGTAGCCCATTGGTTATGTTCTAGCCTCTCCTTGACACAACAATGCAGCCACAATACTGTCCCTGCATTACATTCACTTCACATGAATTAAGCATAATTTAATTCAGCAAGAAATTATACTAAACAGCTCTGAAGTGTCAGGTACTACAGGACATTGCTAAACAACAGTTCGAATCTGTCCTCATAGAGGCTATAGGCATTGTACTCCCGTGTCCTGTTCATCAAACGTGGCTGGATTAATGCTCCCACGCCTGCGCTTCCACTCAGCCATGCACATCTGTCACAGGGCATCCACCACAACTTCTTCAGGTACGTTTCTGCTTTTGCAAACATTATTTTCTCCATTTGGATCTCAACCCTGTACACACACACACACACACACACTCATGCACACACACACTATTATCATACTATCGCCCTAGGAAGAGAATGAATATTCAAGAAACATACATTACATAAAGTAAGTGTATTACATTGTACTGGGTTCACCTCAGATCAAGGAATTTAAACATGCTCCAAGCATTTAAAATTTGAACATACCCTTTAGTGAGGACAGAGTAAGACTAGAGCTTATATTTTAAAATTACATCTATAAAGACTCTTCCAGTGTCATCATAGGTAACTAAACATGAAATGCCTATTGGAAACTGCAAGGTAGAAAGGATGCCATGGTCTTTAGTTTGGAAAATCAAATTGAAGAAAGGTCCATAATTCTGACAACATAACTGCCTGGAAAAAGGAGGGATTTTAGAAACCCTTGGCATAAAGAAATGCTTTAAAGGTGGCACCAGGAGGGTATTTCAAGTGGAAATGAAAGCTATTTGAAAAACTTAAAAGTAGAAGAATTATTTGCAAAAATATCTTGCCACTTCAGACTTCACAACTAAGTGGGAATATTTTAGATGTAGATCTGAGAAAGAAAAGTTTTTCACTAATTAAATGAATGTTTGATTGTCTTAAACTATTCCAACCATTCAGACATGTTTTACTTCCCCATGCTCAGCGTTGGCTCTGGAGGTTTACCTTATCCTCACCTCAGAGCTGTGTCCTCCAACTGGTCAGTCTATTCAGGCAGGTGAGGCTCTACTTCATTTTCCCACTGACATCTTATCTCCCCCTCTTTGACCTGACTCTGATAACACTGCCTACTTGGCATCTGATCCACCTGGCTTGGTGTTGGGGTTCACTGTTGTACCCTATGCCATTTGGTAGGTAAGAAGCTATTAGTCAGAATCCTGAGGACAGCCCCATGCCATCTGTCTAGGCTCTATACTACAAGTGCTGGCCAATAAAAGATTTGGAGGAGTTTGGAGACCGGAGTCCTAAACTCAAATATTAGTATAAGAATAAGAACAGAAAATAACACATTTATTTGTCATGTAAGTAGTTTTAAAAATAGGTTTCCAGAAGGAGATATTCATTATTTTTGGATGGAAAACATGACTGATGGAGTACAGTGGACTTTATATGGTTTATGAAGATCTAAAGCCATTACTCTTTCTCCAGATGATTCCCCTTACTTCCTCCTCACTGCTTCTAGCTCATCCTTTAGTGTCTCTTTTCCAGTAGTTTATATCATCTGATCTTCTCCTTCCCAATCCTCATCTTCACCAATTTTACTGCTTTCTTCTCTTCCATCCACAAAACAAGCACAGGGTCATCAGATTGTAATACCCAAACAAAGCAGCAAGTCTGCCCTTCCATGAAGCCATCTCCTTTTCTTTTTCTCCACTAAAAATTTAGTGAGAGGGATAGTTTATAACAGTTTTTTACAAGATTTTTTCATATGTCTAAAATTTTATCTGACCTCCCTCAAAATTCTGGGGATACAGATTTGGTATTATTTGACTATATTCCTACTGGCCTGTCAGAAAGTGCTGATTAAACCATCCTCTTAAAGTCAGCAAGTTAATTAACAGTTTAAACTTTGTCTAGCCCTCTTTCCATTTTAAATATCACAGCAACATCTTTATCTTTTACACAGTCCCATTTGTTTCTAAGGAGGTTAATATATAGCACTACATTGACACCATCCAGACTACAGGATCAATATTAGTACTCTTTCCAATGTGTCCATTGAGAGCCCTTGAAAATTGTGAGTTTCCACACTTAGGCTGTCCTTGAACTCATGACACTTATATATCTTGACAATTTGTATTTCTGAATTGTGCATGATGTCTCGTTCCCTTGTACATGAGCATGTTCCTACTAACTAATTCTGGTAGTGGTCAGCTTTCCCATCACTGGGATACAATACCCAATGCCCACAACTTAAAGGAGGTTTAATTTGACTCATGGTTTCAGAGGATTCAGTCCATAGTCAGCTGGCTGGAAGGCAAAAACATTGTGAGGGAAGGGCATCGTGGAGCAAAGATGCACAGTTCAAGGAGGCTGGGAAGCAGAGAGTAAGGCAACATGCCTAAGAGGAAGGGGTGAAGGACCCCATATAGACACGAAGAGTATAATTCTGTGGCTCACCCAGACACATGCAGAAATGTAATTGACTGATCTCCTGGGTGGCTCTCATGCCTATGAAATTGACAACCCACTTTAACAATCATAGGACTAGCTCATTTATACTATGTCTTTGGCCACTTACTATCCAAAATAATATTGTTTGAGATATCAAGCATCTGCACTAGCAGGTGTCCAGCATCCCTCTGCTGCCATACTGGATTTATTTCAATTCCATATTTGGCCCATTCATTGTAGTGTTAGAGGCCAAATACATCCTGGGACATTATGAGAGCCAGCTCAAAGTGGTGTCAAGTTCCCTTTCCCTCTCTTTCTCTCTTTCTCTACATTTTGGCTGTCATGAAGCAGTTTTAAAAGTTTTAGTCATCATCATTGTTGTTGTTTTTAAAGAAGCTTATTTCAAGAAATATATATCTGTGGCCATTTGCTGAAAAGCACTTCTGAAGACATTATTGAACTGTCACCTGGTTCTACAAAGTATGACCAAAAGTTATGGTGAATGTTTAAAATAAACATTGATGACAGTAAAGGACATATTATCATTGATCCTCCTCAAAATAATCATGTTCACTTCAAACACACTTACCCCATCATCCTTGCCACTTCCTGAAGCAGATGTAGAAGTTCTCTTTTATAAGAGTCTTTAGTTGTGTTGTCATGGTTGCCTCAATGCCCTGAATCAATTCAAAATGCTTACTTTTCATGGCCATTTTGACTGTGGGGAAGAGCCAGAATTTGCACAGTGCCAGATCCAGTGATTAATGTGAATGAGGACATGCCATAATGTTTTTATTTGACGGACATCATTGTAAACCTTTTATATTGACTCAAGTTATTGAGGCAACCACAAACCACAAAAGCACAGCTAAACACATGAAAGAAGACTTCCAGAACCGCTTCAGAAAGTGCCAAGAATGATGGGATAAGTATGTTCTAAGCAAAAGGGAGCATTTTGAGGGAGATTAACAGCAATATGTCTTCTACTGTAATAAATGTTTTTTATTTAATCATTCACTATATCTTTTGCTCACACCTCTTTTACCTGTGATTGCAAGGCAGATCCTTGCCACTTATGTCTCAAACCCAAAACTTCAGCTATGAAGCAAAATGACTAATTCCTCTACTTAGCACTAGACTTCTACCAGTTAATTTCTTGAAGCTGTTTTTCACTTTCTGGTTTCAAAATGCAACCAAACTTAACACTGCTGACATGGAAATACCATTACTAGTCTCCCCTTCTTTTAAGACACATGGCAAATTGAACTGCCCAGCCCTATGCCTGCCTGCCACAGCAAGTCTGCAGAGAAGGAAGCACCTACTTGACAAACAGGGGGACCCTCACCTGCACAAACACACTCTCCACTCAAAGAGCTCCAAGGTCTGGGCTTATGTAACACAGTAAGTCAGGGCACTCCTTAGGCAAGCAAGCCTGCAATACTGGCCTCTCAGAACTATCATCATTCTATAATAAAAAGGGAGAAGAGGAGGCCTCGAAAAGTGCAGAGGGCATGAAATATAACTATCCAAAGGGAATCTCTGACTGGCCCAGCAGCCTATATACTCTGGTAATTGTTTTCAATAAGACTATGGGAAGATTTGTAGGCAGCTAATATGTACATTGGGCCATCTATAACTTCAGCCACAGTACAGTCAGACTATTATTTACCCAATAAACCATAACTGCAGTGGAGGCCCAATAATTCAGCATCCGAGAGGGATATGCTATAGAAGTTATTATGGTCCATCAGATCAAAACTTCACTTTTAAAGAAGTGTCCAAATACAAAGGTACACAATGGGCTCAAATCATTACTCACTATTTTGCCAAATAATACATATTTTCAAAATAACTGTAGCATCTATCATATGCCTTGCTGTGTTCTTATCCCACACATAGAAGGGACTGTTTTTCTTAGTGAGAGAAAGAAAGAAAATAAAAGAAAAAAGACATCCACCATTTCAAAATATAAAGATTACATTGCAAATGTAGAGAAGTTCAAGATTTGAAAGGGTAGAGACAGGTCTTTCCTTTCTAATTCACTTTTATAGGTTGTTTTTGTATTGTTATTATTATTATTTTTACCCCAAGTCCCATCAGCTGAAAAGATCCTGTCAGCCTTCACTCTAAATATTCTACATGTTGTCTGTTTGTATTATTTAAAAGATCTGAACAAAGAAGTTGCCTTATTGCTGGCAATTTAGAAAACTACCAAAGTTACAATAGAGGGTGAATATCTTTGCTTCTTTCCATTTTGCTCCACAGAAAGAAATGGAGACATCCATCTTTGATGTCTGTTTTGTTTCTCTTCTATAACCGCTTGTACACATGTATACATACAACATGATCCAGGTGCAGGTTCATGAGAACAATGTAAAATAAAAAGACACCAAATCCTCAATGTTAAAAGCCTGGATTAGAATAAATGCCTCAGATTTCAAACACAGATCTAAATAGTTGAAACTTATCATAAGTTGTTTTGTGTGTGTGTGTGTTTGTGTGTGTTTATTAATGCTTTCAATTTTGGGGCATACTCTAAACAAAATCACCACTCTGTAATCAATGACTTCTGGAAATGCTTATATGAGAGTTTTGCCCACGTAATTGTTTTCTCTGCCAACCAAATGTCTGTCTGTTTGCGTGCGTGTGCATGCACATTTGTTTTTGTGTGTGTGAGTTCCTTCTCTTTCCTTTCATTCCTCCCTTCCTTCCTCCTTTCTCTCTCTTCCTTCTTCTCTCCCTCTCTCTCCCCCTCCCCTTCCCTGTATCTTCTCCCTATATTCCCACCTCCTTTCAAACATAAGGAGAAAACATCAGGTTATTTTCAAGGCCCATGCCATAGCCTATCTCCTTCTCCTCATCCATTTAGCATTTAAAGAAATAAATAAAAGATTTGTTCACTGTTTTACGGAATAGCTTAAAAATCAGAATACACATTTCCACTTTATATTCCCCCTTTTATCAAGATCCATTTTCTCCCCTTGCCTAAAAATGATCCCTTCAAAAAATCAGCAAAATATTTTGGCTTTCTTCAGCAGCACTTTGGGTTTCTCTGTTACAAATTGTATAAACATTTTCCAGACAGGGATTTTGAAGGGTTTAAATTATTGTTCAACTGATGTCTGTATTCCGGCAGATTCACATGTGCAGGAGGAATATGGAGGCAAGGAAAGCTACCACAGAACATAATATGTCTGGAATCAGGGGACTATTGAGCTCATGCAAATCTGGAAAGGAAAAATATCTTCCTCATACATTATCTACAGCAAGGATTCTGAGTTTCCCAGACTGATGAAACAAATGTTCTCGATGGATGTAGTCTGTCATTCATATTGAGCTCACATATTTTACTTCCTGAAACCAAACAAATACTGATAAACTACTTCAGCAAGCTTTTAATCAAAATTTCAGCAGTATGCAGTTGGCGACAGAAAGATCAGTCTGTGGAGCCTGAAACCTCTTCATCATCAAATATACAGAAATAATAATTATATTTATCTGTTTGGTTCAGGCTGCACACCAAGATTTACCCTTGCCCTAAGGACATAGAAATCATCAGCCATTGTCATCTCTAAAGAAAAAAAAATTCTTAATAACTTAGAGGTTAAAACAGTTATCAATAGTTGTGGGGGCTCAGGAAAAAGAAATAAAAATAACACATTACTTTTAGCATTTTCCCCTGTAAAGCTATAATAAAATGTGTTACGTGCTAACCAATTAACACTTCTGATAATAACCCTGAAAATACTAGTATCTAGCTTGTCTAATAAAAAAATTTAGAAGGGGGGAGAAGATATCCCATAATTATGATTTCCATTCTGTTAGGAGCTGTGTGTGTAAACATATTTCAGTCTGACTTAGTCCAAAACATTTGAAAAATCAGATAAAATGAACAGAGGAATTGACTTTGAAAAACATTTGATGATGGAAATAGTATATCTTAATTTGGATTCACCAAAAAGAAAAGGATGAGACAAGTACTTGGTAAACTGAGGTTATTTTAATAGGATCCCAAAAAGCTCAAATGAAAGAGGAAGGAAATGTGTTAGAGATGGAAGGAAAGCAAGTACGGGTGAGTTCTGAGATGGTATCACTGTGGATACCTGAGACTCACTCCCTCTGAAGTTTCTCAGGAATCAAATGGAAACAAACCTCAGAATAGCATGCTGCTGGATAGAAGGTTGGGCATATACCTCCAATCAAGTTTACAAATGAGAACTGTCTTGACCTTGAGGTCTTCTAGTTCCCATACTTTTAGGATACACCATACTTCTAGGATGCACCATATTTCTAAGATGCACTCCTTCAAGGGCTGAACCAGCTAAGGCTTGGGAGAAAGCCCTAAACATAGAAACTGGAGAAGCTTGTGTTGGGAAACCAATAGCATGTACAGGGGTTACTCACTATGGCTGAGGGGACCCTGAGAATATGGGTGTGAGTGCCAACATCACCTACAACATATTCCTTACTCTAGACTAATTTAAGAGGATTGTTTTATACTCATTGTAAAGGTAAACAATTTTACTTTCACATATCATAAAAAGTAAACAAAATTAAGCATTAAATGATCAAAACCTAACATGAATGTTTAAAATTAAAAAGCTTACAACATAGTGATTGTTGTAGTTTACATTCCCATCAACAATATTAAAATCAGTATGGAGATTCCTCAAAAAAACTAAACAAGCAATTTGATTTAAGCCAGCTATTCTCCTTCTAGGTATTGTCCCAAAAGAGTTAAGGACATTATATTACAGTGTTACATGCATACCCATGTTTACAGCAGCACAAATCATAATAGCTACATCTTGGAAACAACCGGTATGTCCATTAACAGATGAATGGACAAGGAAAATGTGATATTTACATACAATGGAGTACTACTCTGCCATAAAGAAAGATAAGCTTGAGTCATTTGTAGGAAAATGGATGTACCTTGAGACTCCAATGTTAAGTGAAATAAGTCAGACACAAAAGCTTAAATATCACATGATTTTTTTATAAGAGACACAAATTATAAATAAAGAGCAAAATAAAAGACATGTAACAGGAAATAGGGAGATATTTCTCAAATGGGAAGGGGATCAAGAGATAAAGGGAGGTGGAGGGAGAAGAGGGAAAGGGGATGAAAAAAGGAATTAAGATGTGTTACATACAACTCCACCCAAAGAATGTAAACATTACGTACTGCAAACACACACTACTAAAAAATAAAATAAAATAAAAAACCCTTACAACAATAAGAGATACATTGCCATTAACCACCCTCAAAATATTCTCCTTCACATTGAACACATTATCTCATTGTTCTTGCCATTTTGTGAAGGAGTTCTGGAAGTTCTCTTTCATGAGTGTCTCTTCAGGGCTCTTCAATTCAAAAAAGTTACAGCAATTTCTGTCAAATAAAAACATTCTGTTGTGTCCTTACCCACTTTATTCACTGAATCTATCGCAGTGGGACTTCCAGCTCTTCCCCAAATCAAAAGTGCCATGAAGGGTAAACATTTTGAATTGATTCAGGACATCAAGGTAGCTAGGACAGCACAATTAAAAACAATCACAAAAGAGGACATCCAGAACTGCTTCACAAAGTAGCAAGAATCATGGGATAAGTGTGTTTGAAGGGAGCGAGAGTATTTTGATGGGGATTAATGACAATGTGTCTTTAACTGTAAGAAAAAAAATAATTTAAATATTCACCATATTTTGTGATCACTCCACACATTATTTAAGTGGAATGACCTTTGCATCACATACATATATTTAGAGAAAAGCTTTATTATCCCTTCCCCTACTTGCCTCAAGACAAACTAGTTCTCTTTATGCTCTTCTTTTTCACAGTTTTCTTCTTACTTTTTTATCACTTAATTCAACAGTTACTTTTTCTTCCTCAACTGTCTTTACTTTTCTACAACCTTCAACATTCTCCTAGCCCAGTTAAGGCATTAAAAGTAAAAACTGCCATCAAAACAATTTTGGGTCACTTGATTATTGGAACATTAGCTACAAAAATAGCAAGAAGGCCACTTGCTTGCTATACTGGATACTGGGAAAAGATCTAAAATTTAAAATCTGCTTTGGTTTATTTGTAGAATAGGAGGAGAAAAAGAAATGGAGAGAAAAGGGAGGAAAAGAAGAAAGAAAGAAGGCAAGAAGGAAGGGAGAGAGAAAGGAAGGAAGAACAGATCTTTGTCTTTTGGGTTGAAATCTTTCCTGGCTCAGTTAGGAGATATCCAGTAAGCCCATCGCTTTGAGATGTATGTGGCCATTTGGATACTCCTCCTGGCCAAGGGCTTACACTGGTTTCATTACAATTAGTGAATCTATGGGTCGTTAGGGTCTCCTGCTAACTATGATGTCTACAGTTGCCACACTGCTAATTTAAGAGGACACACAACTGCTTTAATTACAGAGCCCTTGAGAGATAACAAGGTATAAGTAACATGACCAGATGAGAGTCAATTGCTGAAATTGTTTCCTGATAAAATGTGTTTAGCTCTAGAGGCTAAAGCTCCCTGACTCTTTCCTCCACAGCATCAAGGTGTCAACAGGAAACTGTCTACTGGGAATAATTGAAATGCCTCTCTTCATTGAGAAGATACAGTAAACAAAGCCCACATGACATGGCAGTAGATGTTAGAGTCATTTCTGGCTTTTCTGTCATCAGAAAAGAACTAGGACATGAGAAAACTGCAATGGAAAACCCCAGTGAAGATTATCCAACATTTATGTTTCCCCTCAGTTAAACATAACTTTATACAGCAAACTACTATCCTTAGGACTTAGTCCTGAGGACTTAGTTCTGTTTGCTTTGGTTTTACTTTTTGTGTATAGTCTTTAAAAGACTAACAGAAGGTGCTTCTCACTGGTTTTCAATCTGCAGCCTTCTTGTAACAGGTGAGAAGCTGAACTGAATGGCATTACACAAGGACTGAGAATGGTAAGTAGAGGATTCAAGGCATTTCCAGATTCTAATGCTATCTCAGTTTATCCTGAGAATAATATTTCTGCCTTTCAGCTGATCTTACGTCACCAGCCTCTCTCGCTGTAAGAATCAGGATAGGATTTGGTTTAAGTTGCTTAACTTCCAAGACTCTTTCCAAAGACTTACCCTGCACCAAGGAACTCACTGATATAAGTTGTTTCCATTTTGGATGTCTGACATGTCAACCACAGACCTCTAAAGGCTGCCACAACAGAGGAAAAGGGCTTGGAAGGTCATACATGAACTCTTAAAACCGCTGTCCAGAAACGAAACATCCACTGGCTAGAGTTAGTAAAATGGCAGTACTAGTTGGAAATGGCTGGGAATATATGAAGCAACCTTCGGGTATTCAATTACTTTCTTCCCCTCCTCAATAATGTGCTCTTCACAACCCCATTAAATTAATATTTCTCAAATACCATTTTATCATGCTAATTCCTCAGTAGAAGCTTAGGAATACATCTCATGCATGTAACACTTTTATGTTATTTCATATTTAGTCATTTTTACTTATTAAAAATAATTTTAGGCAATATTTCTGAGACAAATAATACTGTGGTCATAAGAGTCTATGATTTGGAATGAGGACTGGATTCTGAGAAGACTACAAGCTCAGGGAAGGCAGGCCACCTATCAGTCTTCCTTACCAGTGACTCTGCACCACTACCACATATTACAATATCAGAAAACACTTTTAAAATTTAATTCAAATTAATTATCCCTGTGGCTAGTTCTATGTCCTGAAGCAAGTCTAAATTCCTCTCCATCAGCAATGGCTTCCTTAGGTCTCCTCTTCTGCTTCCTCCAGACTTGCCCATACATACACAATCACTTGATGAGCATAATAAAACTAGGATTTACAATTTCCAACATTTTCACAAGTATATTTTCTTTAGGCATCAACTTTTCTGTAGAAATGTAAAGTAGGTATAATTATTCTAACTTGATAGATGAAGGAACAGAATGTCAGAAACAAATGTTTCAAATTTATTTCTTCTGACTTTTAGTCCAGGGTTCTTTTTACCATTCTTGTATCTATAATAACCCATGCCCACGTAATTTTATTTATCCTATTTCTATACCTACTTCACTCATCAGCTCTTCTAACCTTATCTTGCAATATTTCCTCCCTACTTTTCCTCCTGGACTGGTTCCCATTCTACCTCTGCAGAATGTTTTTTGATGACTTTGTACTAAATCATTCTTCTTCTTCTTACCTGAGTTTGGATAGTGCCATCTACCACATCATAATCTACATATAACCTAAGTTTTCTCTCTAAACAGACTGGAATTTCCTATAGTGAGAAACTATCCACCAATTTTGTATGTCCCTTAGCTTCTAGTAGTAGGCAACTGACCATTTTCCTTATACATTGGGGAAAGAAGAAAAGAACATTTGAGTATCCATGCTTAGTAAAGAATCTAGATTAAATGGCACCTAGACTGACTTTATCTGTCAACATTTATACCTTACAATTATTATAGAGTTTAAAGGCAACCTAATTTTAGATAAATCTTCAAAATATTTTGTTTATAAATTCAAAGATTCTTATGAAGAATTATACACCTATTTTTACTCTAAGCAAGATACCATAGAGATAGAATAAATGGGGCAAGAATTATTAGCAGTCTTTTATAACTAACTGGAAACAAATAGGCCACAGAGTTAACTACTGTTGATTTAATTTGGCATCCTTTTTCTCAAAATAAAATTGGGAGGAGATAAGGGAGGTGTTTTTATAGGATAAATTAGTGGTCTTTGTGGCATTGCCTTCAAATTAATGAATATAATTAAATCCATTTTGAGGCTATTTTCCTTTTCAGTACTATATTCTATACAACTACCTATTATGTGAAGTAGAAATTATATTTATTTACACAAAGGCTACCTATATTTCAACTATCCTGAAATTTGTTGAAGTTTTTCTCACCTGTATTTTTGGCAATGCATCTCCTAACAATTCTTGTTATCTGGACTCTGAATTAGTCCTCTTTTGACTTAGGTAATGGGATTTAAAAATGTTAACACTATTTCTGAACTGAGTAAATTTTTTTAAGTACATGAAGTCAATATTTCTAAAAATTAAACTGTCTCATGTACTGAACATGCTTGCACTATTAAAACATAAGCAGAAAACATGCAGACCCAAGCAACTATTATGCCTCTGTTTTACCCCATGAATTTTGTGAGTGGTGAGAAAAACACATGGCATTCAAGTTAAAGAGGGTAGTTGTAATTCTCCATGCTTATCATCAACATCTTCAAATCACACGCTTCCATAATCCAGTGTTCTCTTGGCTTACACTCATAATTCTTTTTAACTTTACAGAATGGGGAAGTTTGTGAATGGGGAAAGAGATAAAGATGTGGGCAAAGTTTCTAAGGGGTTGAGTCAGATAAGTATTTAGATATGCAGAAACTGAATTTCACATTAGGATCAAGAAAAGGCTAATAAAATGGCTTCTGCCCCTACCCCAAAGAAAAATGGAAATACTAAGACAAAGTAGTCTGCAGTGAAGTTTAAAGTGTAGATGTTTTCAAATTATTCAGGGCATTTATGTTAATTATACTGACAAAGAATCTGTGATTATTTTGGTTCTTTCACTAAAAATATTAAAAGACCTGGGCTGACATAAAGGGATATGTAAAAGTGGAGTTTTATTATGGATGTCAAATTTGTTAAAAAGTGATTCATGATAGACTTTTTTTTGAAGCTAGTAATAAGTTTAATTACAAATCTTTTCAAAATTTCCCTCTTTAACTCAATAAAGAAAAGGAAGAAGGTACCGTTTATCTTCAAAGGGTAGGCAGGAATTATTTGTAGGAACAATGTAGCAAAAACTAATTTAATCCCTAGAAGTTTAAAATTTTAAAAAGGAAGAGGAGAAAGGATCAGCAAAATATGGCTGAAGCGGATGGTGCCTGATTACAACAAGCACTTTTTTGTTGAGACAGGAGGAAGATTTATGTTCTTCGGTAGAAGAATATGTGTAACGTGAATGATAGTGAAAGGCAAGGGAACGCAGGCTGATGTGGGAGATAAGGGTGCAAATGCTCACAGAGTCATGCGTTGAGTAGAAGAGACACGCAGAGGCAAGAATGTTAAACACTTCTGCACAGGCCCTGGAAAGACCACTGATGATTTTTTTAAAGCGTGCGCCTCACTTTTCCACTTTACACATCTGTTAACTTTTTTAAATTAACATACATCTAAAGCCAAATTTATATACAGATAGACTTACACATTATGAGGCTTACTTTTAGACAAATACATTGCATGAAGGAAAGTCCAGGTCATTAAGAGCAATCAAAATAAGTACCTGAGAGTGTGGTACTTCTGGATCACATCTATAATTTCAGCTACTCTGGAGGCTGAGGCAGAAGGATTGCAAGTTTGACGCCAGCTTGGGGAACTTAGTGAAATCTTATTCCAAAATAAATTTTTAAAAATGAAGATGTAGCCAAGTGACCCGAGGTTCAATCCCTAGTACTGCCAAAACAAACAAAAAGAATAAGTACCTGGATTCCAAATGGCATAGAAGGAATGTGTTTCTAATCCATGCATGAATGAGACCCAACCATCCGTTTCCATAGGTGTTTGATGCAGGTTTTTAGCTGTGTTTTATGATGAAGCAGTTGGACTAGAGATGGGTAAGATATAACGGACAATTTACACTCTGATGGGAAACATGTCATTCATCCTGCCTCATTTTTCAAACCAGAAGTAAATTTTCTCATCTTTTGGATGCCCTAGGTTTCTATTTATAACATTTCTGAGAATAGTTACATATTTCACTCCTTTTTTTCCTACATCACAACTTTTTCCTTCTTTGAGGGTTCCCCTATGACTCCATATGTAGCTGCTAACAGAAAATAAGTAAGCAGTTGTTGAACGGAGTTACTCCCCTCTTGTGCTGGCTTACAAGTTGACAATCAATTTAAAGAACTACATGTTGACTGTTTATTGGATGGGAAAATGGAAACTGCTGAAGAAAGGCCTTCTTATCTTCAGTGTGCATACCAGTTGGACCATCAAAACCAACAGGAAACTAAGTAAGATTTGATTATGGATGCCAGTTCATATGTCAGTTGTAATGACGGGTGCTTTGTAGAGCAGAGAAAAATAAATGCAAAAGTAATTTGAGAAGAAATAATTGTCTTAGTTACTTTTCTCATTGCTGGGACAAAATACCTGACATCCAAAGTTAAAGGAGGAAAGGTTTATTTAGCTCACTGTTTCTAGAGGTTTCAGTCCATAATCACCTAGCTCCAAGGCAGGGTGGACAACAGACAAGCACTGCAGAAGAGAAAGAGTTCATGGCAGGCAGAAGGTAGCAAAGCAAGCAAGGGATGATCACAGCTCTTCCTATCCCTTATATTTTATCCAGGCTAGTCAGGGCGGGTAGCGCTCACAACTTAATCCTAGTGCCCTTGATCCTAGCAATGCACATGATCCAACACACACTCTAGGTCCAGCCACCTCTGAAAAATCCCCACCTATGACTGCATGAGGCTTTGGGGGGACATCTAGACACAAGCCATAACAATAATAGAATGTGGACTGAATTCATCAGAGAAAGCGTCATGGAGCAGATGAAGTTAAAACCATGCTTTGCAATATGGCAAAGGTTCAGATGGGTACAAAATAAAAGGTGAAGGAAGGTGTCATTCATTGAGAACTTTTTATGAGCCGAGTTGTACAAAGTCAATGTGATTATTCTCAATTCATAGTTGAGAGCTATGGAGCTGAAGAAATTTAGTAACAAGTTTCCCAGAGACTGACCTCTATTATGGTATAGTTTAGAAGCAAATACAAGTCTGTCTAAAGTTAATGTTTGAACATTTCACTACTGTATTGTGAAAGGAATTATAGAAGGAGTAAGAATGATGTGTGACAGAAACACATGACCTGCCTGGCTGGCAAAGCAAAGCATCCTAGATATCATGTATACCAGATCTTTAGTTTCATAAAGTGTCTGGATCTGAAGAAAACACAAAGTAAGGTTAGACCAGCAGAACCTGTAAGCAAGGTAAAGCGACACACTCAAGCTCTGGGGATGGGTATGCAGTGTTTTAAGACCTCAATAAAGAATTCATATTCTTTGTGAGGTGTTTTCTGTGGTACAGGGCTCTTCTAAGTCTATACGTAATCTCCTCCTCCCAAAGGGACTTTGAATGTTTACTGTCTCTGGGTTAAAAGAGAGCACCAGAATTTCTGAGCAAGGAAGAACAGGCCAAATGAAGAGTTGCAAAGAGATGCATTTTATTGCTTGAAATCAGTTCAGTGCTCCTCCCAACACTAAACTTTACCACTCCAGAGAGCAAAAAGAGTTGTCCTCGGAAGTCTCTCACCAAGAAATGAACTGGTTTGGAGTACTGGCTGAACGCTTAGTGCCACGCTTATACATTTACAAATCCACAATTGTGACCCTCCTTTAGGAAACTCTAGCTTATACAGTGTAACATAAGGGTTAAGCATAGGGGCTCTGCCACCACACATCCTGGGTTTCCTATCATATCTTCTCCATTTACCTGTTGTGACTGTGGACAGCTCATCTCTTTGTGCTCCACTTTCCTGATCTGTAGAAAGAGGAAAACAATACTATCCACCTCACAGGGTTATTGTGAGGATTAATTTAGATTGTTCAAGTAAAACTCTTAGACAGTACCCCAGAGCTAGTAAGCACCTAGTGAATGCTGAGGAGGAAGTAAGGGAGGAGGATGTCAGAGCCCCCTCTGTTGGTTTTTACCCTATTATGACTACTCCATTGTTAATTTCTTCTTTGATCATCTCTATTCACACCAAGTTGTTTCAGATGCAAAAATGAATTGTTATTCAATACTGTTTTGCTGGATCTGATTCATCATTGCCATTAGTTGTATTGTTTAGAAATGTGTTATAAGTAAAACCCTGTTAAACCAAAATTCTCTTGTTTCCTTTAAAGAATGCTACAATGAAACACTCTGTCTTTAAATGCAAGCTAATATAGATGCTGTGGTAATGAATAAGCCCAGTTTACATATGTCCCACGCATTCCCCATACACACAATAAATAACAGCCCCCCCGCACACGCACCTTCTGTATTTTGGATAATTGCCTACCATTTGACTCTGGAACTTTGGCTACTTCCTCCTTGCAATCTTCTATATAAGGTTCTTCACTTCTAATACACAAGAGTGGATAGAGAGTGAGGAAGAGAAGAAAAGGAAAGAGAAATAGCAAGGGCGTAGATGGCCAAAGCAGTCTGAACTGCCTTGCACTGGAAGTGACATATCTTTTCAACTCGTGTTTCATCAGTAAGAATAAGTCTCATAAACACACATACATGGACAGAGGCTGGGAAATGTTGAGACACATGTACATGAACAGTTAGTAACTAATATTCTCTTCTGTGGTATTTCACAACATAATCATGAGGTTTTTAGTCAAAGATCCCTGAACTAGAATAGGGTGAGGAATCTCATGGTCCACTGGGACCTGACTGGCCCTAAGTAGGGCAAATGGATATTCCTCAAAGGTAATGTACCAAATGAAAATATTTCCACAGGTGCATTCTGGGATACAGAAAAGACATTCAAAACCACCTTTAGTAAAACCCTTATTTGGTTCCTAATAGATGATATGAGGAAAAAATGCCAGAATTTTGTGAATAACCGATAAAAAGTTGGAAGCATGTTATCGTGTAAATTCAAAATAATAATAATAATAATAATAATAAAGCATATCTTGAGACAATTTTGCAAGACCCAACCCAATCAGAGGAGCCCTTTCCTACAATACTAGCTGTCAAAAGATTGGCTCTTGAACAAGAATTCTGAGTCCTAAAGCAGACTTTTCCTTATCCAGACACATGGGTCATAACTGCTGGACAGACACTTCTACTCCAAGAAATTAATACTTTTTCTTAAACTGGGACTCTGGCCTTAAGGGAGTCACCCAAAAATAGTGCGGTTTTTTTTTCACTGTTTTTTTCCAAAAATTTTATTGATTCTTGTTCTTTTTTCAAAAGCTCTATCAACTGAGCAAGCTGCATGTATTATGTCATGAGTTATATGAAAATTTTTGTAAAGTACATGCACCTATGTAAAAGCTCTCCTAAAGGTTCACAAACTAATGGGGCATAAGGGCAAAAGGAAAGAATTACTGTGTTCATAAAATTATGTTTAATTCTTTGGAAAAGATAGATAAAGTTGAGTAACCACTATACCACCACCACCACACGTGCACACACGCACACACGAGGTTACAGTGTTTGTCTTGAAAAACAGCCACAATAGATTGGAAAATGTCATTAAAAAAACTAAAGGATTTTGTTTTCAGATTTCTTCAGAAGCACCTCTAATTTTTCATTCCACTTTAAAGAAATTAAAAGTAATAATCATAAAGGCTGGGTCATTGGTATACATCATGTAAGAAAGACCATATAGAATTTCAATCACTGGCCCAAACTCAAAGATTTAAATTTAAATGTTTCCATAAATACCTTTTTATGGTTCTTAATTTTATTAATTTCTTCAATAATATGAACACCTCTCAGTCCCAATGAATTAGGCAAGAAGACATTTTACATATACATATATATATTGCTATCTTCAGAGAACATATGAGCAAGTCAAGAATAATGCAAATGTTGATTTCATTGAAATCAAAAACAAGAAACTTGACATTTAAGTCAACAAAGGTTGCCTTATCACAATAACCCTACAATTCCTGCTAAGCTCCTGGAAATGTTATAAATCACTCATAAACCTCCATTACCATCTTTAAAGACTGTAAAATTTGTAGTATGACAATAGATAATTTTGCAACTTGAGCTCTTCTGATTTAGCATAGCCAAAGAGTATGGTAAGTCTTACATAGTTTTATCAAGCAACAGACAAAGATATATTTGTGTAGAAACAGTTTATACACAGACAAATATATATATATATATATATAGATATAGGTACCAGGGGTCGACCATATATATATATATGGTCTTAGATTGGGTTGCTGTAAAGTACCATAAACTTGGAAACTTACACAACAAATATTTCTCATAGTTCCAGAGGCTGAAGTCAATCAGGGTAACAAAGATTCACAGCAAAGGCCCTCTTCTTGGTATGCAAATAGCCACCTTTTTGTAAGGGCTCTAAATCTATTCAAAAGGGGCCTAGCCTCATGACCTCATCCCCTGCCGAAGTCCCAACTTCTAGATACCCTTAAACTGGGATTAAGGTTTCAGCGTATGAATTTTGAATTTTGGAGAGTCACATTCAGTTCTTTGTATACACATAACGGATATATATGTATCTTTCCAAGGTGTATTTTCTTATTGGCCACTTCCTTTTTAAAGGATTAGTAAAATCTTCTAGCCCACAGGTGAACAGGTGATTAGAGGCAAAACTTCAATGTTGAGTGAGCACTAGTTTCCCTCAGGTTTCCATGTACTTCTCAAGACTACACTTCCTGGTGAAACAAGGGTCCTTAATGTTTAAGGCTTCCTGGACTAGAGCAGAATACTCAATTCCCTGGAGTATTCACTTCATGTCCTTCTTCTTTTCTGTTAGTGTCAGAGGTAGGAGTCACGCATAGTAGAGAATATACTGTTTCTCATACTAATTGGAAAATATGGTTTTTTAAAGATCAAGTGTTTCAAAGTGCTGATATTCCATGGAATACATTTTGGGAAATGCTGATCAAGACTGGACTTCTATATTCTCCTAATAATCTGGTCTCTACATGCATATCCCAAAGGGATAGCTCACATCATCCCAGGCAACTTACTTCATGACCAGAAACATCGATCATTACCGTTGGAAAGCTGCTATTGTGGATAGTGTTGTTTTAATAATAATAATAATGGTTATTAATACAATGGTTACAATTACTATTATTGTTCTGATCCAAAAATCTGTCAACATGAGTCATGCTTTTCTTTTTCTTCCTTTTGCTTCCTATAACACTTCGATAGAATAATAAAGAGCAGGATCTGATATTATGGAAATAGTCCATAAATTAAATATATTGAAACAATAAAGAAACGCGATATTTTACCTTCAAACTGAAGCTAAAAATCAATGCACTGTTTCTCTTTACATTATGACATTCAGAACAGACTTAATTTTTGCTTTTGTTTTTTTTTTTTTTGGTGGGTACCATGGGTCGACCTCAGGACCTCGCGCGCCAGCAGGCGCCCATGCTGCTGAGCGATATCACCAGCCCTTATTTCTTATGTGGGTTCCGGGAGTCGAACTCGGGCCCTCGCGCTTGCCAGGAAGGCACTTACGGCGCTGAGCCATCTCACCAGCCCCAGACTTATTTTTTTTAAAGGCATCAGATGGCCGTTTTGAGTTCTGTGCAAGTGTGCATGTCAAGGAGTTGGCCACTGCTTCCTGAGAATTCAAAACCTGTTTTCCATAAACCAAGGGTGAGTGGTCTCTATCTAGTCATAAAGACTGACCTCTAAGAAATGAAGAAATATCTTCAGATTCTCTTTCCTGAGAAGAATTATAGTTTCACATTTGGTCTGAAAACAGACCCTTCCAATAAATAAATTAACACCATTAGCCCAAGCTCAAACAGATACCTTTCCTTGGAAATTCAAATATGAACAACTTGAGGTACTGTATGCTACTTGCAACTTCCAGTCATCACTGGTCACACAGCATTTAATGTATATTTGCTGAGGCTCCCTGGAGAAAAAGTCCAGGCTCGTTTTGCAGCCTTCATCAGCATTTGTTCCTGAATCACCCCTTTTTTAAATTCCCTTAATAATCAAATAATCCTCCAGCCTTTCATGATTTCACTGTACATATCTTTTTTTGCTATCTAATTAACATTACAATTTTTGTTCTACATGTGTTGTGTAATAGTAGATTCTGTCCTATCCTCACAAAACAAATTAAGCTTAATAAATATATTTATGAGAATTACTTTGTATAGTCCTTATGCAATCAGCCATGCTGGGCATGATGGCCCAAGACGATGAAAACCCATTGACTTTTTGTAGCAAATTAGTCTACCACCTAATCGGTGAACCCTGCTAAGCTTTTGAATTATGACGAGAACCAGCAGCTCAGTTAGAACACTCAAATGAATTATATCAATTCATAAACTTGTTCATGTCCAGATTTCATTAGCCACACATTAACAGCATTTTATGTTTATTACTGCTCTGACATAATCTATAAATAACTGAAATGCTAATCATAGTGTTCTGCCGGGCATCATCATTTAATCATAAAGAGATACATTATTATAAACTATAATAGATAATAACAAGTCTGGGTCAATGGCCACATATTAAAAGATCACAATTATATCCTATAAGGGTATGTACCTCATACATTTGGTGACACATAGGTCCATATCTAATCACTTGCAAATGTTTCCCCTCTGACACACTTATAGTACAAGGTGACACAATTAAGAAAATATGCTTGTAAAACAGTACAATCTTTGAACATCAAAGTAAACAGAGAACAATTAATAGAGGGAGAAAACATCTTCTTGCCAATGCCAATTAAATTAACTCTTCATTGTTAGGTTTGTTTTTCAGCAGAAAAGAAACTTATGCTCCTAATATTTGGAAGAAACAAATTTTTTTTTTAAAAAAAGAAGATATTTATCTAATCAAAATGTAACTAGAAAAGCTATTAAATAAAATAAAAATCAATTGAGTTAAAATTGTAAAAGGAAGCTTCACACAGATTAGATCTTCTCCAAATCCTATTAATGGTTTAATGCAAACTGCAACATAGTAATCTTACGTAACGTTATAAAATAATTTCATGTATGAATATTCACACTTCCTTGTAATAGGTAATAACTTTCAAACTCAGCAAAGCCACCAATTTTGAATGGTCCCACTGTTATTGTTCATGCTAGGATGCCATCATCACTGTCTTGTTTTGACTAGTTGATGACGGAGCACTGATCAAGTTTGGATATTGATTTAACAAGATGATAGGGTCATTACCTTTGCCGCTTATGTGATTCCCGTGTTTTTGCTTCAGGAAAATATCCTGATGAAATACCAGCTGCTACACAAATAATTTCTAAAATAGATTATCAGCTGAAAGAGTTCTGAATGAGGAATGAGGCTGACCCAGAGTCCAAGAATTAATGACAGATTATTAAACTAAAGTATTTTATACTAAGAATTAGCCACTAATTTAAAGCCTTAGTTGAACAGGATGTGGAGATGGAGCCTGTCATTGCCAGCACTTGCACCTCAGAGCTCAGGGTGAATCGAGGGAGATAAAGAAAGGAATGTAAAACACTATGGAAACCAACCTCTGGAGACTTAATATTCTGATCAGCTCACCTCCGAACATCTGGCTCTTAAATGTTCAAGCACAAAAACAAGAGAGCTAATGAAAGCAGCACATATTATCTCTCCCATCAATGTACCTCACAAACACCTGCTAAAATTAAAACAAATTGAATCTTGATTGCTGATTAAGTACCCCTTCTTTAGCTAGATATTCTGTCATTATTTGCCCTGGCGCACAATGCATAAACTGATGAATGGCGAGTGGTGGGCTGCAGCAGCAAAGGTGGATAAAAGGCGATTCAAAGTAGATGAATATAAATGGGAGCAGATTAACTTTGTGTACTCTAACCCTGAAAAAAAGTGAATTTTCATCCCCCTCCCCCAACCCAAGAATGAAAGTGATAAAACTGCATTTAAAGTAGAAAGGTAAGCTGGTCACACATTATAGTACTTCCACCCATCTCCAAGCAAAGTTCCTTGTCAGCCAGGTCTTGCTGCATTTAATTTCCTCACCACATCTTTGTGACTAAGTTGAAAAAGTGCCCTTGACCTGTACCTCTGACTATTTTATTTCATTTTCTTGGTGCTGCAAAGGCTCTATTTTGTTTTCATTTAATTTATTTATTTATTTTTGGATTTGCAAACCTTTCCAGACCCAGGACAATAATACCAAAAACAGAACCCTCCAAGCCACATTTGGTTTGTCCATATCTAAAACAAATACTTCTATTTTTTTTTATGTTACATGATTTACTGCCAATAAACCAAGAGACTATTCAGTGTGCACACTTCACTTAGAATAAAAATACCCATTTGAGTTTTCATCACACATATATAAATACCTTCCTATGCGAACACTGATGACAGATGTGTGGCTAATCTACCATGTTAACTTCATTTGAGAAATTGTGGTTTTGTTCAAACTTTATTAGCTAAACTAGAATTGATCTTGATAAGTTTTAACTCAATATTTTACCCAGCTCAAGTATGTTTCCAGAATTCATACAACTCAACAGCTCCCCTGTATCTGCCATACATTCATATAAATTTCCTGTGAAAACAATCAGCTTGTGTTTGCTTCAGTGTCTTTTGATTAAAAAAAAGTGAGAGAAATAATAGTGTGTAAATCCTCCTTCACGCCACAACCTCCACAACCTGGTTTTATTTATTTATTTATTTTGACTGACACAATAGGGTCACAACAGCACATATGTCTGGCATATGCGTTTCATCGTTCATTCTGGATCCAAAAAGTAGCATCAAATGATAGGTTACTCCAAGATCTCCTAGAGGGCATCAGACAAAAGGAAAGAAATGTCCATGAATCACTTATTGTTCCTTGACTCTTTTTTTCTTATTGCATTCTAAATTATTTAAATATACTATTAGGCATCATATTGGAAAAAACAGATGTTTTCTAATTATGAACTGATTTTACAGTGTGATGGTGTCACATATTTAAATTACAAATACACAGTTTTAGCATTCCAGCTGTGCTTTACAAGAGTTTAATTTGCTTCTTCTGATATGTCACATTGCACCTGCCTTTTTAAAACTCCTATAAATGTAAAACATTACTCAAACACAATTATTAAGACATGTTGAAGAATTCTAAATATTCTGAACAGTATATAGAAGATGAATTTTATATATTCAATAATGAATCTACCAAATGTGTATTTAGAGTAACATTTACAAATATTTTTAGAGGAATATGAATTTGGACTGATGATTTGTGTATGTATATATGGATCGTAGTAGTATATAAAATTCATCTTTATTTTTATAGCATCTTTCATATTAACTATATCTTCAGGAGGAATTTAAAATACCTGCTGTGTATTAATAACATGAAAATAAAAATTAATCCTTTTTAAGAACCAAGAAGCTTTTTATTACATGGGATGTAAAAAACATACTTAGCCCAGACAGTATGACTTAAATTACAATTCTTCCTTTCTTGAAGGCCAACTCTATGACATAACAGATTGATCAATCATTTCAGAACAAAAAGTTCTAAAGAACTGAAAATTTAAATTAACATGCACTGTCCTGAACAATCAGCGATCAAGTAGCCAATCATGATGTACCGTTTTCCTAGATTATCACTACTAACTTTTACAGTAGATTTTTTTAGAAGCACTTGAGTCCAAGGAAAATATTTGACCCACAGAAGGTCCAATGATAACTTCAGTGATCAGGGTTTAAATCAGTGATGGCAAACCTTTTTTGAGACTGAGTGCCAAACTACAACTCAAAGCCCACTTATTTATAGTAAAGTACCACCCCTGCAATTCAACATGAACACTGAGGTTTTAGTTTAGAAAAAAATAACTCATTGCCTGGCAAGCACAAGGTCCTGAGTTCGATTCCCCATACAAAAAAAAAAAAAAGAAAAGAAAAGAAAAAAACAACTTATTCATTAATATCTTTTGTCTTAAAATTAAAATAAAATAAAAATACAATATTATGCCATAGATTCACCACTATCAGACTTTAAACTTTCATGCACTGAGTATTAAAACAAAAAATACACATAAATAAATAGATAGATAGATAGATAGATAGATAGATAGATAGATAGATAGATAGATAGATATGAATGAAGATATATCCAAAGGCAAGAATACCAACAACTGGGCAGGTGAGATAGCTCAGCGGCATAAGCACCTACCCAGCAAGTGCGAGGTCCTGAGTTCGACTTCCAGAACCCACATAAAGGAAAAAAAGGGCCGGTGATATCGCTCAGCAGCACAAGAGCTTGCTGGCAAGCGCAAGGTCCTGAGGTCGACTCCCGGTACCCCCCCAAAAAAAAAAAAATACCAACAACTAAATGGCTCTTAATATGAGGTGCTAGGAAAAAAAAATAGAAATGGATTATATTCTTTATTTCTGGACTTATCAGAAGCATCTTAAACTTTAAAATGAATTCAGAGAGGTTTACATATGATATATATAAAACAAATATTCATTTAAGCATTGTACATCAGAGGTGTTTATTTTCTAGTATGCTCCCTGGAAATACATTTTGTTTCAGAAACGTATACTTGTATTAAAAGTATAAGAGAATAACTCATAAGGAAATAAACAAAACCAGGTACGGTGGCACCATGCTGGTAATCCCAGCTCTCTGGAAACTGAGGTAGGAAAGATCACGGATTCAAGGCCAGCTTGGGCAACACAGCGAGACACTGTCTCAAAAATAAAAAAAAAAATTTAAAAGCCCGGAGATGTAGTTCAATGTGAAGGTGTTGGGTTCAATTCCCAGTACCCTCCCCCATAAAAAAAAACTGAAAAAGGAAATCCACCAGATAGAACTTTCACAAAATCTAAGAGTTTTAAAAGAGGAAGAAGCAGCGACTTACCCCAATACTATTTTGAAGAACTGACATGTTTAGATGATAGTGTGGAGTGTTTCTCCCCCTTTACCTATTTTCACAATAATGGCTGAAAATAAACCTTTTATAACCCTTTCAAATCATAATATGGCTAAGTGATTTATTTCTGTAAAAACTGACTTCACTGTCCTCAGAATAAAATATTCAAGACAAAGCCAATAAGAATGTATACACTGAGAAACTGCCCCCCACTATGTGAGTAGCTAACATAATGGTGAATTGACTTTTTTTAAAGAGAAGTCTGAAGATTAAATGAGGGTGGTAAAAGTATTACGGTAATAAATTTTACTAGCAAACAAATAAAACTACACTGTAAAACCTTTCCCAAAAAGAGGCTTTAACTGCAATGCATAATCATATATAAAAACCTAAAATGGAAATTTTTATCCATTAAAGTGTGAACAAGCTAATTCAGAATAAATGGGAGGGCATTTGCAACTATAAAGTGTTCAACCAGCTCTCGTATTGAACAAGGACCTTATTTTAATAAGGTTATTGACTGCAAAGTAAAGTGTTTCTGTCAAATACAGAACTTTCAAAGTGGATATCCATAAGTCTTATTTTCCATGAGCTTTGATGTTCTGCCATGGTTAGAGACTGCCTATCTTGACCAGATTTCTTAAGTCTTCTGGGGCGCCCATACTGCTCTCTGTGCTCAGATCTCTGAGCTCCAACCCTTAGTGCCCTGCAACTTCCTGTCCTGTAACTTTCTGAGCCACCAGGTGCAGCAGTACAGGTAAATGGAGAGTAAAGTTAATTCCTGACTCTTTGGTTCTGGATACCAACCCTTAGTATATACCACACCTTATATCTTCCTCCTGGTTCTGGACTTGGCTCTATGTTTCCTCCAATTAAGTGTGGCCCATCTCCAGGTTGGAAGAAACTAAGGTGCCAGGCAGAGAGCCAAAGGATGAAATACAGTGGCTCCAAATGTACTTTGAAAAGGAGCCTAAACAGAAGATGTATAACAGCAGGTGATACTTAATTATTTCAGAAACAAATAACAACCGTTAGACTCAGTATGTCATAAGATGACAGTGACAGTCCTTGCTATAAGCAGGAAAGTTTCATGCACTTGTAGAAGCAGCTGCACCATTCTAAACAGGGACAAGAACATGAATTCAAACGCTGCACGCATGAATGAGAGATATTTTTCAAGATGTCTCTCTTGGGGTACTCAAAACTTGAGAGTCAAAAGACAGTTTTCCTGAAATGTTATTCTCAATACACAGCTGAGACCTCAATGAACAGAGTATTTTACTTAGGGAATAATCAGGTTAATAGATGGAATTGTAAAGATCTTTTAAATATCATTGGCTGACTCAAACTCCCTGATCCTTGGCATCTTAGTACTCTGTGGAAATTTCCCTTATATATCCCTCTTATCCATTATGCATAAGTTTAACAGATTCTTTAATATAAAAACAAAAATTGTACCCAGAGTTCTCACATGAATATCGGTGAGATTTTTACCTCTGGATCTCAGAGAAGGCTTGGGTTTGGTCTTCTATTAACTATTGTCTCTAGGAGCTGTGTCTGTATTATTTTAGAGTATACCAAGGCCATCTGATCTTTCCTTTTCTTCCAACACTTAAAACATATGGGAATTATCTGACACACTCTAGGAAAAATTTTACATAATCAGAGAATGAATGAAGCCCTAAAACAAGGTAGGGAGATTGGTGACGGTTTTGGAGGTTCTGCTGATCTCTACTCCATACCTCTTCCCTGCAACATGTGCACCTTGCTGGCCACAGAACCAAGAACTAAGTAGGAGCTGCTTCATGAGATAACCACAGCTGATCCATCATCACTTTTCCACCCATTCTCAAACGGTCAGACCTTCCTGTTGTATGTTCTTTCCTAGGCTGTCATTTTAACAGGGCACTGTACACATGAGTAGAACAGACAGTGACATGCTGAATCCAAGATAGTAGTGTCTGAAGCAAGAAGAGCCCTGGAAGAGATGCTGTGTGGAGATTACAAATTTTATATATTACTTCTGGAATGAGAGAAATCCAAATGATGGTTAAAATGATTCAAAGGGGATGACCAAAATAGAATAGAAAAACCTCTCCCCAATGCAAAAAAGAATGTGACATGATGGATGATTGGTTAACGCTGGACATTTGGTTGACAGTTTAAGATTTGAGAAGATTCTAAAACAAAGAAAACATTGTGAAGTTCCAAGAAGAATCCAGCAGCCCAGCATGGACCAAAGTCTGGCCACACACAACCAACCACACCTCATGGTTGGAAAAGCCAACCAACCAAAACCAAAACCAAAAACAGTTTATCAAACGAGTCTCCAATCTAAAAGCAGATGACATCTGCACTCCAGAAACAAAGAAAAAGCACATACACAGAAATGTTTTCCTTAACTAAAAGGGGAGAGAGGAGAAAGGATCTTCACAGTTTTCTCAATAAAATTAAGACAACTTTCCCTCAAAAAAGAGAATGACAAAATTATCAGGAACCAAGCTAGTTTGTGAAAAGAGGTAGTTGAGATGCATATGTAGTTGATAAAGAGGAAGGAAAAACTGAAAAGAATCTAGAACTCTACTATTATAAATATCTGTGATAAAGAAGTAGCACATAGGATGTAGAGGGTGATTTGACTGCAACATCTGTCACCCTGCAGACATCCAGGGTTGATTTGGCTGAACCTGCTGACTAGGCAGGTGTCTTCTTCCTCCCTCACTGTTTCATGTGTGTCCCTCCTAAAGCTACATGCTTGGTCCAAGAAGATGACCTTCAACAATAGAGAAAGACTGTTCTTTAGTTAAGGGTGTACAAGTACACCTTTTCTCCCCTGCTAGAGCCTCCAAACAAGCCCTCAAGAAGTAACACAGATTATACTGAAAAAATTGGGTCAGAAACATACAAGCCAATAGACGGTGCACTGGCAGAGGTTAGAGGAAAAAGGACAACAAAATAAAATGTCATGGGGCCGGTGAGGTGGCTCAGCTGCTTAAGTGTCTGCCTGGCAAGCGCGAGGGCCCAAGTTCGACTCCCGGAACTCCCGGCCCCATACGAAAAAGGGGCCGGTGATATTGCTCAGCGGCACGGGCACCTGCTGGTGCGTGAGGTCCTGAGGTTGACCCCCCGGTACCCACAAAAAAAAAAAAAAAAATAAATAAATAAATAAAAATAAAATGTCATGGGGGAAAAAGCCAGTCTAACACAATTTGGGGCATAAGATAAATTTTGTCATCAAGGCACATAAATATGGGTCTGTCAGACCCACATTTATTTTTTAGAATATTTCTATTGATGAATTATTAACTTTAATTTCATGAATTTTATTATATTAAACAATGAGTACTTAACAGGGAAAAATATCACAAAAATAAAATTTTGAATTTTTAATATTTACTGAGTGGTCATAAAAAAGTATCAAAATTTTCGACATTGTTTTTTGGTGTACTAAGTCTAAAAAGAACAACACAAATAAAATCTTATGTGAACTATGATGAAAATACCAATAGCACTTTAAAAAAAATAATCTTTACTTCAATTATCACAACTAAGGCAGTCTGCACACATGACAACACATGTTCCATACACGCGTATTGTTTACAATGTGTTTTGCTTTCCTGGACGTTTTGTAGGCCATATTTGACATCTCAGTGGTCTTGGTGTTTTGTCAAGAGGTTCTTATTATATTATACAGTGTGTAGCTACCAAGAACATAAAATATCAATAAAATAAAATATTAAATTCTTAATATGTATTGTACATTTAGAATAAACATCAACATGTTCACATCAGCTGTGCACTTGCTTGCAAAACCTAAAAAATAAAATCAGAAATAAATTCCTACATGAACTACAGTGAAAATACCAGTGGAACTCAACCACAAAAATAAGCTTTGCTTCAACTGTCACACCCAAGGCAGTCTTCACACATGACAACTGAATGTTCCATGCTCACGTCTTACTTACACTGATGGCACATGTGGTTAGCTTTCCTTTCCTATGTGGAAGTCTTGTCACCTCTCTCCTCTTCCTGTTTTGTCAGGAATGTCCTATTATATTGTACAGCATGAACTTAGCAGGAAAATAAGATATCAATAAAATAAAATATCAAATATATAATGAGTGCTTAGAATAGACATCAACATTTTCACATCTGCTGTTTACTTGACTATAAACCTAAAAGATAACACCAAAAATAAAAACCTATGTGAACTATAATGTAAACACAAATAAAATAAGCATCGCTTCAACTGTCACACCCAAGACAGTCTTCACACATGACAGCTGCATGTTCCATACACAAGTATCGCTAATACTGATAGCACGTATGTTTTGTTTTCCTGTACTTTCTTATAGGGCACAGTTGGCATCCTTTTTGTTTTCCTGTCATAATATGTCTTTGTGATGTTGCACCTGCCTGTTCACCTGTGAGCTCACCAGTGTGCTCCACAATTTTTGTGCGTAGTTCCCTGGGCAGAAACATTTATTTTTCCTCTGCTATAAATGATCTCTTATGAGCTCCAGCCAAATCCTCTAAGAATATTTCTCCATGATATTTTGCACTTGTTATTTTCTTTGTAAACTATCAAACTATTTATGCTACACATATATAGGATTGAGTAAAACACAACCATTGGCCAATGCTTTGTGTTTCAAGTGACATCATAATGCCGCATAACTCATCAACAACATCTATTCCACCTTTGGTTTTGTTTCAGAAAGTTTCCATCTCAGGGTTCTGTTTTGTTGAAGTTTCCCTATCAGTATTTCCATCATGGTGCAATGTTGACATCAGCAGTACCAGTTTGTTTTTGTTTGCCATATAGAAGGCCAGTGTTATATCTTTCTGTAATCCAAAGATTGTATTATACAATTCTTCGTTTTGAAATTGCAACATTTCATTTGGAATTTCTGCTTTGTTCCTGTGTACAATTCCTATGCTGGTCAACTTGTGCTCTGTTAGCAAATGTAACATCAATTGGAAACAGGTAAACCAATTGTCAACTGTCACATTCCAATTAGTTTGGGAGATGGGAACAAATCTGTTCAGAACATCATTCGGTTGTTACTATACAACTATACAAAAATACTATTAGTATATTACTAATATACTATAAGTATACTATAAGTATATACAAATTACTATACAAATAAGAACTTGATGGCTGAGTTCCAAGACAAATGTCTAAATTGAAAGCATAATAAGTCTTCATAACTACAAGGGCATAAATTTTTATGCCATATATTGACCCATTGCTTTTCAATAAGTCTTTTACATTGCTGCAATCACCATGAGAAATCCCTGATAAGTACAGCAGATCTATTAATGCTTTCAATTCAGCAAGCAAGTTATTATAATAAATACATTTTTGAATATGTCTATTGTTGCATACAGAACGTTTTACTTGCATTTTAGCCTTTGTGTATTTCACAGCATCTTATAGCATTTCATCTGTTACAATTTCCATCACTGAATGGCAGCGCTGGCATTCTGTCCAATAGCTTTCACCCCTGCCAAGACCTTCACTATATTTTTCAGACCTACTTCTAACATTGGATCATTCCATTTGGTTGAGTGGCCATTTTGCAACATTTTGACTAGTCAAATATATACTCACATTGCTGTTTTCTTCATCATGTGAACCAAGGAAGTCTGCCTTCCCCATGTCTGAATCAGTGTATAAGAATACATTTCACTGTCACAGGATCTTTGGCTCACAAGGTCAATGTCAAAGTCATCATCATCCTCATCATCATTCCCATCATCATCCATCCACACCACTCTTCTGTTATGGAAAGCGTGTATTTTACCATAATGGATCATCTTCATCATGCATGCATGAGTACTCTGATGATTCACTTTTGACCTCCTCCAAAACTTGCAAATCTGGTTTTACATGTGCCATTGTACTGAACTGGGCTACTTCTAACAGAAAATATCAAAGAAAACTTTTTTTTTTTTTTTTAATTTAACAAATCCTGGAGTGGTGTGTGTCTATTGGACCCTCTGTGATGCTTGGGTAAAAATACACAAAACAAAGTTACATGGAGCATAAGGTTGGTAAAGCTCTGTTTTGCCACTTTTGCACACAAGCACACACCGTGCTGTTTATCACACTAAGTGAGTAAACATATGGATTGCTTCCTGTATCCCTCAGGGAAAGATACTGAGATGCATGGCCTGCTACTAGCATGCTCAAGTACAAATTTACAGTAGAAAATTAAGGGATGGGCCTGCTGGACCCAGTCTTATGATGTACCTGGGGTTTTAAAAAAAGGATATCAGAGGATAAAAATATGTCAAAATCCTATTTGTATCTGAAACAGAAAGATAGATTACTTAACAGAGCAAAAAAGTAAAACTGGTCTTAAACTTCTTTTGGGCTGCATTAATCCTAGGTGACAATGAAATAATACCTAAACAATTTTGTGGGTAGAAGTTTGTGACCCAAGAACTTTGTATAAAAACAATTATGGTACATCTACAAGGGCCATCAAAAGATATTCTTGGACACACAAGCGCTCAAATAATACATAATCTAGGCATATTATTTTTTAAAAAATTATTCAAAGGTATATTTAACCTCACAGAGAAAATTCAAACTTGTTAAAAAGAGCAAAGTGCTGTTGTAAAATAAATGATGGTAAACAGTGTAAACAAAGTTAAATCTAAATTTTTCAAGTATGATTATGAAGATTATTACATAGTTGTTAAAGCTATTCTTGCAAGAGAACCATAATATTTAGAAGAAATCATTATTTAATGTTTGTTATTTTGATTCAATATCCTAGATTATATTATCACTTATTGGAAGTGATTTAAAGGAAAGAAAGTGGTAAAGGGAGGTAAATGATTAATCAAAATCAGCTTTTTCTCCATATTGATAATTATAGAAGTACAGGTTTAAGAAAATTTATTTTAATATGAAGATAATTATTTGTGTTAAAAAAAAATACAGACCTTATAAGACTTATAAGACTTTATATAATATAAATAGTCTAAACATAGACTTTTTATAACTAAAAAAAGTCAGAAGGGAGGAAGCAAAGTAGAAACAAAATAAAAGGAATAAAAATAACCCATAAAGCAATAGGGGAAAAAAAAGCCAGGAGATACAAACATTTCACACAAATGTGAGACATAATATCAAATATATCAACTGTAACAGAGAATATAAATTAGCAGAAGTACTTTGAAAATCAACCTAAAATTTTACATTTGGACATAGTATTTTTTGTTGTTTTTGGCATGCTAGGGACTAAACCCGTGGCCTTGTGCATGCTAGGCAAGGGGTCTACCACTGAGCTACAACCCCAGGCAAATAAATTTTAATTTATCCTGCTTATAAAAACATAGTTTGGGCCGGTGAGACGGCTCAGCGGCTTAAGCGCCTGCCTTGCAAGCGCGAAGGCCCGAGTTCGACTCCCGGAACCCACATACGAAAAAGGGGCCGGTGATATCGCTCAGCGGCACGGGTGCCTGTTGGCGCGTGAGGTCCTGAGGTCGTCCCCCCGGTACCCACAAAAAAAAAAAAAAAAAAAAAAAAAAAAAAAAAAACATAGTTAGCACAAAAGAACATAGAGATTAAAAAGAAAAAGATACCCTTCAATATCACATAATCACAACAAAAACAAACCAAAGGATTCAATTGTGATATTGAACATAGAAAAGTTAAAATAAAAAAAAAATTGGAAAAAAGAATCATATGATAGGTAAAAATCTGCTGTTTAGTTATAATAATAACTAATAATATCAACAATAAATGTATTCTTTGAATAAAATGCTATCTAAGTTTACAAAGGAAAACTATTAATTACAGTGGAAGGCATTAGGCTAAATTGAAATAAAGAAATAACTGATCTAAAGAATTTAAGGAAGTGACAGTAACAATCTGCCACTTATTGAATGCTTACTAACATGCTGTCATGTGCCAGGAATCATGCTAAGGTCTTCAATATGTACCTCATAAAACCTTAGTAACCGCATGAGATAGCCGTTCTCACACTCGGGTGAGAAGCAAAGACCAAGATTTGCATAAGTTGCCCAACTGCACAGTGCCTCTCAGCTTCAAAGCAGTATCTGTCTCTAAGAGAAACTAAAAACAGATTTAGGAAATGGCCAAATATGATCCATATATACAATAAAATGAATAATCTTCTAGCTCTACAATAACAGAATGGGGGCAGGGTGTTTCTCAACACGAAAGAGAAACAGAAAGTACCCAGGGAGAACTGTCACTAAGAAAATATGCAGGGACATACGAAGACTACCACATATCTCCACTGTCACAAAAGAATATATAAATTGGCCTTTGGGGTCTCAGACATACAAGACTAAATTTTCTAAGAATATTAGCTCTTCTCTATTTCAGAGATTTCAGGCTATTGTAATTAAAATCTGTTCATTTTTTTCTTAACTTGACAAAACGATTTTAGAGTTGAGTTTAAAAAGAAATAAAAGAACTTCCCTAGACTTCTCTGTGTGTCTGGTGAAAAGAGAGAATATATCTATCTTGCATAGCATCCCTAGCCCAAAGGAGGAACTCCATAAATATTTATTGAATAAAGGATAGCTAAGAAACATTTGAAAAATATTCTAATTAGTGTTTCTAACTAAGGGAAACTAATGTTTCTAACATTCTAACTAATGAGTGAAAAGTTGCCTTGATAAAAGTTAATATCTTAGATATGGAAAATGTTCCAAATTGATAAGGAAAACACAAAATATTTTTGATGGCTCCAAGGAAAGAATTAGAAAATTAAAAAAAAAATTGTGTGTGAGAATGTTCATTTATGGGTTATCAATAGTAAAACTGTCCCTATCTTATGATAATAGAATAGTAAAATTAATTAAAACATGTTCATATAAAGAATATTATATAGCCTTCTAATGTACTATTGAATATTTAATGGCTTTTTTTGTTTAATCATTTGACAAATGTTCATAATGTAATGGTAGAAGAAAAAGCTAAATTTTTGCTGAATATGAACTAATCAAGCCTTGATTTTTAAACACATATAGAGCTGAGTAGCAGTTAAAAAAAATGCCAGACAGAAATATATTAAAACATCAACAGTAGTTATATCTGGGTGCAGAGTTACTCATTAAATTTTATTTTATTTATATATTTCTAAAATTTTCATATTTTCTGTAATGATTTTAACTCTTAGTTTAAGAAAATAATTTTCTAAAGACTAGTTTATTCAAGGTAATAGAGCCAGATTACTAAGAGTGAAAATAAATCTGGCCTCACTTTCTATTTTGGTGTCTCCAAATTTCAGAGGATGTCAATTTCCATATGTTACAAAATCCTAGGAAAAATCTGATTTTCAATCTGTGGATCCAAAATAGGAGCTTTCTCCAAAAGTAATGTTTTCTGCAGTCTCTCTTACACTCTTCACCTGAGACTGAAAACACCAAATTGAAAATATTTGTGTTTAAAGAAAAACTTGAGTAATTTAAGATAATTTTTAAAACACGCTTTTCATTGCCGGTGCAATAGATTAAGACAGGTTTTCCTGAGAAAAAAATGACAAAAAATATCCCTGACACTCACAGAGACACTGAGATATTCAAACAAGGAATGACCAGAGTAAACAACTACTCGACAATGTGGTTATCAAAATGATGAAGATGAATCAGCAATACAATGTTTAAAAGAGGCAGTACATTTTAATACCTTCGATGCTCGTTAATACTAAAAAATAAAGATATGCAAAATTACAGCAAAGCCATCTCACGAGTTTTAACTGAATTACCGTACCTTGTCATTGACAATTAATTCTAAGATCATTTTACGTTAGGAAAAAAAAGAGCTTCTGAGAAACTAACAGAGTTAGTTTTCACATGTGCCTGGAGTTTGGACACGCGAACAAACAATTTGGGTTATACTTCTTCCAAATTTTTAGAAGAAAAGCGAAACGTATGCACATAATCTCAAGGGGATTATTGACGTTTTTAGTAAGATTTTGTTAACCTCTGTACAACTCTGTCTTCATTTCAATGGTTGTAGACAAATCTCAATGCCAATGAGTTCATTTTAGGAATATGTAACTCAACAACTTGTTGGGTCTAAATAGAAACGTGTATCTTACTCATGGTTTTTTTTTTTTTTTTTTTTTTTTAATGTGGGTACCGAGAGTTGAACTCAGGACCTCGCGCCTGCCAGGCAGGCGCTTATGCCTCTGAGCTATCTCACCGGCCCGGACTCATATCCTTACACGAAGAAAGAAGTTTAGACTTAGGGGAGAAAGCCGTGTGGAGACGGAGATAGAGATCGGCGCGGAGGGTCTACAAGCCGAGATGCGCCAGGGATCTCCAGCAACAGAAAAAACTGAGAAAGGGGAGGGGAGGCTCCTTCGCGGAGCCCCTCGGGGAGAGCGTGGCTGGACGGCACCTTGACCTCACTGCTTCCCTCCTGACTGTGGAAGGATAAGCTCCTGCTGCTCTAAACTACCCAGTTTGTGGTTCTTCAGTAGCGCGGCGCTAGGAGCCTGACACAAGCACCTTCACCTTCACCTTCTCCGACAGTAAGAACAGGACAGAAATGACTGGCGGGTTCGCAGCCTTTCCCACCCGCGCTACCTGGGATGAGGCCCAGCTCCAGGCTCCTCAATGCCTCCCGGAAGGCTCCGAGCACTGCTGACGCCACCCTGCAGATAAAAGTCAGGGGAAAGGAGAAGGACTAGAAACTCAGGCCGGAAGAGTGATGTGGGGGAAAGGCAGAGGGGGACGGTAAGAAGTATTGTGAAATACTGAGAAAAATAAAAGGAGATCTTGCTAAAGACTCTGGGTTCACTCCGGGATAGGTGGAAATGATGTGAAAGGTTTATCTTAAAATCACTTTCAGCTTGGCAGCTTTTTTTTTTTTTTCAGTACTAGGGGTTGAACTAGGGCCTTCATACTGAGCTACATCCCCAGCTCTTTTTAATTATTTAACTAATTAATTAGTGACCGACTGATTTAAAGACGGGCTCTTGCTAGGTTGATGAGTTGCCCAGGTTGGCCTCCAGCTTGTGATCTTCCTGCCTGGTCTCCCAGCTGGTCCTGTGGGCTTTGGACGCATGGGCACCCCAACCAGAGCTGATCCCTGTGTCCCGGGCTCCACGAGCTTTACTTCCCACATCCCACGCCAGTGCTTCCTGCTCAGCGGGCCCCGGCCAAGCCCAGCAGACGTCTCCTCCTGACCCCACACCGGCCCTCATGACTATTTTTAATGGATAATAGATGTAATGCTTTAGAAGCTTCCAGATAAGGAAGCCTGGACCAATGCTTTTAGGGCCTGTTGCTCCATATGGTTCACATACACAAGAATTACCCTCGAGACAACCCCAGTGGGATGGTCTATGATGGAAAGTCTGACTCTTACTTAGCAGAACTCTGTAGCTATAAGAGTTTGATGTGGAAACCCTTAAATAACTCAAAGCCAATATTAACAATACTCACTTACCATCTGAAGTTATACAGTGCACTTGCAGCTTGCCCCTACATGATTCGATACAATTTTCACAACAGCTCTGAGGCAGACAGGAAAGATATTATTCCCATTCTGCACTGGTCACCAAAGCTCAGAGGAATCCACATTACAAGATCAGACAGCTGAGGCCACGGTTGAGACTAGAACCTGGATCTTCAGAAGACTTTTCTAGTATTCTTTCCACTAAATCGTGCAGGTTTTCAAGGAAACATGCTTCCAAATAAGCCCTTTCCTTCTCTCCGTTGGGTAACTTTAATAAACTCAGTGTAAAACAAACAACAAATTGGCTGTTCCGAAGCAGATGGTGCTGCTCAGCTGCGGTTAAGCAAGGAGGCCTCCAACACGCCAAACTTTCACAAGCACTCCTTACTTACTATTTTATCATGCTGGCGAATGCAGACAATTCATGTTCTGTGTCCTTCTCATAACAAGGGTCACAGTCCTGCTAATTGCCCCAATGGAACTGGCCAGCTTACCTGAGCAGACAAGGAGGGTGTGGGATACAGGTATGGTCAATGTGTTGTCAACAAGTTCTGTCCTGAGATTTGAGGCAAAATCCAGACAGAACAGAAAAAGACTATAATAGACAGCCAACACCTGCTGGTATCGGCAAACAGGTTACAGCTGGGTAAATGCAATGGTGGCTATAATATTTTGCTACAAATTTTTTTACTGGAACTTTTATGAAAATCCAATACTTAATATGTTTGTTGATCTTTGATTTTATTTTCTTACTCTAATTAAACAATATGTAATCATTTTTATCACAAAGCACCAAAAAGACATCTCCAAATTTCCCCCAATATACCATGATGCTAGGCAAATGCTACTTTAGTCATCTATGCTCTGTAGTGAGAAAGTATGCCAATACTGTCCTAGAGGCTGCCTTTATGATGATAGAACAATTCAGGGAGGAACCAAAGAGATTTGTGCATTCATTCACTTACTAAATAAGTACACACACATATGTATATGCCAGACATAGTTTTAGGTGTTAGGATACAAAAGAAAACAAAATAAAGTGCTTAATCTCATGGAGTTTACACCCTAAATAAGGGAATAGTATGGTGAAAATAGATACAGGTAATGTAATACGGCAGTAAGGAGGAAGAAGGAACTAAAGCAGAGTAAAATGTGAGAAAGAAACTGAGAGCAATGCTATTTGAGATGGGAAAGAGTCTGAATAGAGGCTGGGAGGAAGTACGTTCAGGCAGAGAGAGAAGAAAGGTCAGAGTTCCTGAAGCGCATTTTCTTTAACAGTTCCAAGAATAGCAAAGAGACCAGGATAGCCAGAGCTGAAAGAATAAGAAAATGTGTAGGGAATAAAATCAGATCATAAGAGACCCAAGCAGACAACTGGTATCAGAAACATGTGTAGTAAGACCTGAAGGAGCAAGCTGAGCTAGACATTTCTGGTGCAGCCCCAAGAGTCCTAGCAAGACCTGTACCTCCCTGCATCACCACCTTAGGTAGGCTTTGTCTCCACACTAAGCTGATCCAGTGTCTCCTCCATAACCCTCTAAGTATAGTCTCATCCTCCTGGGTGACAGCCATACATGTAGTGGCTCCCCAAACATCTCCACAACAGAGTGAAATCACCACACCTACATGCCCACCACATCAGGCCACTGTCGCATGGGGCCCTGTCTGCTGCCCCATTCTCATTCTTGTACATGCCAAACTCTAAAGATATTACATGATTTACAACTTCCAAGCAGATTACATACTCTGTAGCCTTCCCATACCCAGTTCTCCCTGCTCCTGAGGCCTCCCCCCACTCATCCTGTGCCTAACATTTAGCGTCTGTGCAACTCCTACTCTTTGGCACTCGTGGATCTGTTCTGTGAAGCTTCCTTGTTGCTCCTGAAAAACTGTCCCTTTGACCAAAGCGCTTACCTGCGCACTACCTTTTGATCCACAGTTTCCACCCAAACTTTATAGATGGCCATGTATATGTCAGCTTCCTGGGACCAAGGATACGAAAATGGATAAGATAGTCAGGTTCTAAAAGGATTTGGTACACTAGTCAGAGACAACTAGGTAACAATAATTTTAAATTACATTATGATAATATAAAATGCTGTAACATGAAGTGCTATGCGAAGATGAACTTTTTCCTTTCCTGGTAGGGAGGAGCAAGTTGTCAGAAAAAATAATAGGAGAAGAGTGCCATTTGAGTTGGATCCTCAAGAATGAATGGAGACTCACCTGTGCCTAAGAGAGGACAAGGTGCAACCAGGAGGCAGCAGCTATAGGACAGGCACGGGGATGAGAAAGTGCCTGCCATGTATATTGTGGGGGAGAGTGAGCAAGACAAGAAGGCTGAACTCGGGTGGGGAGGGGAGTGACAGTCCCAGAAGAGGCAGAAAAGGCAAAAAGGCAACACTCTAACGATCCAAGAGTCAGTTAATAAGCAACAGAGTTGTGAGAGGTTTGAAACCAGGAAAAGACAGAATCAAATCAAGATTTAGAAAATACTAACTGCTGACAACCTGTAGGAGGACATGGAAGGAGGGAAGTGCTACTGCATCATACCTAAATAACATCTACCTAAATAACACTGAAATTAAATTTTTAAAGCTTTTTGGGTTTTGTTTTCATGATCTCATACACTTCTCAAGAGCCAAGATGTCTCAGTGCACATAAGCCATTCGATGTTTGTTAGATGAAAGGAATGAGTGCATGAATGAATGCTGATATCTCATGGTGGCTTTTTAAGGAAAACTCAACCTGTGAGTCAAGTGTCCTGAAACTGGAATGTCAGGATTATGTTAAAAATAATTTATCTCGCCTCACTGTGAATTCAGGTGTTCCACATAAATAGTTATTCAAATAGCTTCAGTGGTCATTTCCTAACACCAAAAAAATTTTTTTTTTTATTTTAAACAGAATTTTTTAAAGACACATTGCACTCTTTTCTTTTCCTTCCTTTTCTTTTCTCTTCTTCTCTCATCTTTTCTTTTCTCCCTTAAGTAGAAGCCACAGAACTTGGAAGCCTAGATCACGACCATCCCTGTGGCACAGAGAGGCGGCATGTGAAACAATGGCATGCAGCTTTGGAGCTGGATAGATCAGGGATGATTCTGATGGTGCCACTTCCTGGCTGCAGCAGTTATGACAATGTACACCTCAGCCTGCATTTGCTAATCTAGAATATGTTGATTTTAACTTGTGGAATTAAGCTAAATAATGTATGGAAAAGCATCTGAGTGTCTGGCACACAGCAGATACTCCAGAGACTGCACTGACCAGTGTTAATGCAGTTACACATTTTTCAGAGTTTTGTACCTTCCTAAAAAATATCAGGTCATATTAGCTTTTATTTCTGATATCATTTGCCTGCATCTAAGATTCTTCTTTCTTCAATTTTCCCTCTAATAAGTAATATCTAATGTTCTTTGGGCTATTATCAGAAAATATATGCTCCTTAATAAACACATGGTAAAGCAACAAGTGAATGTAGGATGGCCCAGGGATATCATGATTTGGGTGAAAAGGTTTGCTGAAGTCAACTGAAATGCCTAAAAACCTAGCTTCTAGCTTTCCTATTGTGAAATGTGTCCTAAACTGTTAATAACACCAGCAGCATGTTCCCTGCAGAGCATCTGAGATGTGAGTGCGTAGAAAAGTAAAAAGACATAAAGCAGATTGTTTTAAGCAAATTATCTGTCAATAAACAGGCAAAAAAAAATCAATAATAATTTGCAATGAAAACTAAAATTTGAGGTTAAGAAATGGCATGGGAAACTAGAGAAAAGAACAAAGGCCCTAGACTAAAATAAAAGACTTCAGTCACTGGGTAGGTAAGGAGAAAACAGAGTTCATTGGAAGTAATTTAGTGACTAACAGAATTACAATAAAGGTGACAAAAATCCCAGAGTTTGTAAGGCAAATGTAAATATAAATATAAATCAATTACTGGCTTATTATTTCATTAAATTGAAGATGGAAAGGACCAATTCTTGAGTCTCAGCGTTTGCCTCCTGGGGTCCTAGATAGCTTTTCCTGTCAAATTAAAATAAAAAAGATAAATAAACATGAGAAATTAAGAATGTCGGAGTATATGAAGGGAAAAGGAAAGAGGGGGGAAAATGATGTTTCACAATTATTATCCAGGCTAAGAGAAACAAAATTACTTGATCATAAATTCAAGATAATCTGGTTTTCTTTATGAGTTCCCATTTTATTAATGAAAGGAAGGTAACACCTTATTGTACCCAGGTGAATTAAAATGCCTATTTGAAGAAGCAATCCTCCATAGGGGTCTTTAATAGAATCTGTGAATGGTTCTAGAGCCAGATAATTCAGCTGTAAAAAGGCAATATTAATATTAACCTCTTCATGTTCACAAACCTACCTTGAGGGGCAAAGGGACAGGGAAATGTTAACAGAAAGAGCCAGGCACATCATTTCTTCTTTTAAAAAAAAATATAGGAACCATTTCAGGGGCAAAACTTGGATAAACCTCTTCTACCAAATTACTCACAATACGTATGGTTTTATCCTTTCATGTCTCTCGCTCCTAACACTGACCAGCAATTCAGCACTTTCAGTGCAGCTTGTATTATTTTCTGACTTAATATTCAGGGGGTTTGACTTGTAAGAAGTCTAATAGCAAATCATTTAACCAAAATAAACAGAATAGAAAATGAACTTCCAAATGCAGAACAGTCTCAACAGGCGCCGTGACAACACATTTCCACATTAGATGCAGGTGCTCATGAGGGCCCCTGGGAAGTATGACTTAATAAACTAACAAAAAGAAAAAAAAAAAGGTAATTTGAGGGAAGAGCCAAATATACTTTAATTAAGCAACTGGTCAGTTGGTGGAAAGCATAGATATAATAACAAATGGCTCATCCCTTGGCTCCAGATTTGCAGTTATCTTTTTATAGAAATGTCAACACATTTCACTCTGTCGCTCTTTATAGCTTCTGTCACCAACCCCATCTTGCCTTCATCATTATCTTCTAGATTACTGCAAACCTGCTAGCATCTCCTAGGGTCCTAACAAACCCTTCCAAGCCAAACCCTTCCAACCCATCCTGGGTAGCCCTGCTGGATTCCTCTTCCTGTTTCCCCAAGCTGCCTATCTCACTCCCCAACGCAAACACCTTCAATTGTTCCCATTAGCTGCCATAAATGGTCTTCTCCGATAAGGACTGAGCCAAATTTTGCAGTATTCTAACCCATTAATCCTCCCACATGGATTCCTGTGATGGGTATGATGTGCCATTCCCAAATGTCTCCACATTTTCTCCTGTCTAGCTATGTTCTCCCATCATTTGAACTCTCTTCTTTCTTCTCACCTCCATATATGAAAACCTTACTAGTTCGTGAGGATCTAATTCAAATGCTACCACTTCCGTGAGGCTGTCCCCTAATTATTTAAGAGTAGGCTCTCCAAACTCCCAAAGGATTCTGTTTTATGCTACTGAATTTGGGGATAATCTGATAATGGTGCTTAACAAATTTCACCTTATGCTCCAATCATTTATTACTGTCTCTCTCCTCACTAAGACTAGCTCTTGAAAGAAGTAGGGTAGTATTGCAGGAAAATCAGATGTTTTCCAGTCCAACTAAGAATAGTATGTCAAGATGTTTTACCAACTAGCTGTACAAACCTAAGGAAGGAATCAGCTTCAGGAAATTGTTTGCTCAACTATAAAATGGGTGAAAATCATGTCTGGCTTTATTCATACTACAAGGATGAACAACATCATATGTAAAGCTCTAGCACAATGTCGGACATATACTAAATGCTCAACAAATGATATCAATTATTACTATTAAAAGTAGACACTGCTTTTCTTCTCTGCTGCTGAGAATCAAACCCAGGGCCATGTACACACTGCTTATTATTAGACTTTGTATCTGAAAGAGCAAATAACAATTAGCATGCCTTTTCATAAGTATTGAACAAATGTTTATTAGATGAAAGTGCGAGTGAATGAATCAATGACTCACAGATTGTTTCTGATCCCACTGAACACTCTCAAGAGTTAGCAGATAGTTGTAAGTGTGACTAGAGGTGAGATGTGGTCACCACAATTCTTTTCTTTGAAATTAACATCACCACTACCATCTTTAACTCTGGGGAACTAGAAGAAGAGAAATGAGCAACTACTGTAGTCCCTAAGAGTACTGCAGAGATCCTGAATGATCCAGAAGAAAAATTCATCTAAAAACATTTACATTCGATTTCTGCAATGTGGTTTTGGTATCTGTATTTAATTTGGGGGTATTACTTTAGAATACACAAGTCATCTAGTTAAATTGTTGCAGATAAATCTCTGCTTACCAACTATTTCCTTTCTTTCTACAGAAATAGGCCTTCCTAATACAGAGAAAGGTAATACAGATAAGGTATGAACTTAATAGGAGCTATTTTTTGCTTTGAATATTTATTTAGCAGAATACATTTTACAATTTATCAATGTTGTTGGGAAGGTAATTGTAGTAGATCATATTTTCCAGAAATCACTATGGCAATAATTGAAGTCTTACACGTCTTTCAGAATCATCTTATTCCCCATGAAGAGGAGTCTATTTTCTCTTCCCTAGAACTTGGAGAGGCTTACGACTACTCAGTCCCAGCCATTTCAGTGGCTGGAAGTGACATTTTGTGAGTAAGTCACAAGCATACAGCTTCTGCCCACCACTCTCTCACCATGTAATAAGGAGGCCAAGTTCATGTGGAGAGGTCACATGTAGGTGTTCTGGTCAATACCTCAAGCTAGGTTTCAGCCTAAGTCAGCATCAGCTGCCAAAAAATGTCAGGGAGTAAACTTCAAACAATTCCAACCCCCAGCTTTCAAGTCTTCCAGCTGAGGCCCCAGACACTGTGAGTCAGAAGACAAGCTGTTCCCACTGTGCCCTGCCTGAATTCCTGACCCACAGAATCAATAAGCCTAATAAGTAATTGTTTTATGCCAGTGAATTTTGGGATAATTTGCTATGCAGCCATAGTAACTGGAAGAGTAATTAGATATCTTGTTTTTTAGGTGTCCAGCTGAGTTATAGATTTCATGAACAGGGAAAAAATGAAAGGAAATAAAAGATGAGTTGAATAAGTTATCCTAAATCTTTTGTCCAGTTGATTAATACAACAAAAAAGATGGCAAATCCATCTTTGGATAGTAAAAATAGTAGCTGTAATATCTGCAGAAATGAATGAAGTCTTACTCTATATACTATTTACCAGGAGGCTAGAAAAGTACAAATGGACAACAGTAACTCACCCAGTAAACTAACAACATGTGGGTTAATCTAAGATCTATAATAATTTAGCAATTATCCAATTTTTGTTTTTCTAACAACTTCAAATCATTTTTGAGATAAAATGGGAAAACTATTAGGATTTTCCCCATTTTTTTCTTATTTGATTTTCTAGCATTAAGCTTTGTTTTAGTATAGCACTTGAGAAATCTTGACTCCTGGCTAAAATCTGAGAATTTTAGTAGTATATACCCATCATAAAAACTGCATGCATATGTGGAAGAAACATCAATGCTTCACCTCTTTCCAATTTCTATGGGCCACAAAGTCCATAAAATATTAGACCCATTACATTACATACATGAGACAGGTGAAAGCGTTACAGCTTCTAGGAGCATGGAACTAAATTCCAAGACCACTTTATTCAACTGCAAGTTCTTTCTGCTATGACCACTACTCTTCAGTGGAAACTGCATGATAATTCTCTGTAAGTAAGAAGGTGAACTTTCTTGTTTTTCTAATGAGAAATCAAACAAAATTGACCAATGTAAATTTTTGCTCTCAAGGGTACGTGGCATATCACTTTGACCCATACATTTCCAGGAGAGAAGGTGAAGGGAATCCACTCTTGCCTTATGAAACAGCCACAGAGAACCAATGGAGGATGGAGAAGGTGCAGTTTCTTGATGGTGTGCAGAGTGGGATTATAGTGTGTGTGTGTGTGTGTGTGTGTGTGTGTGTTTGCGCGCGCGCGTGCGTGTGTGTGATCTGTGTCACCCATGTGTGTCTACCTTGTTACCCTCTTAACTAAGCCAGAATCTTAAATGTAGGCTCCATTATGTGTAATATTTTATCTAGTTTCTTACATTCAAAAAAGAGAGTGGAGAAGAGGGGAGAGGAGGAAAGGGGTAGGAGGGGAGTGAGGAGTGGACGGGGGTAGGGAGAGCAGGAGAAAGGGGGAGGGGAGGGGAAAGAGGAAGGAGTCCTCAGAGATCTCCTTTTTTCCCAAGGCTTTATGAAATTCATGAAGCACTGACATTTTCATTTAACTTTAGACAATATTTCTTCATGCCTAAGAAAGAGAATACTTGCTAGCTTACTACAGGTTGAATATATATATATATCTTGTAAATCACCAAGGATCTAAATACTTGCTACAGTTTTTTTTTTTTTCCCAATAATCTAAACTTGAATGCTTAATGGAAAAAGGGAAAAGAAACTACCATTTCAAGTAAATTAAAATCAACCTCCAGGCAAAAGGACTATACCTGCAAAATAACTTTCTTTCTCATATAAAATTTAAAATACAAGAACAGAAGGAGTACATTTCCAAAAGCAGTGGTTTCCAATCCATTCGTTTACCACTCACTAAAATTCAAAAGTCAGTTCATTGTTGAATCCAGTCATTACACACATAATATCAGGCTTGCACAAATTGAGATTTCTTTTATGAATTTGTTCCTCTGTGCTGGATAAAAATAGCACTGGGTGAAAAAGCCACTCCGAAACTTAAGAGATGACAGAATTGCCCAGGAACAGAAACTAAGATTCTGATGATGCAAATGTATTTCAGGAAACTTCACTTCAACACAAAACCTATTTAACACTTCCTTAACAATTGAGCAATTACTGAAGCCCCAATACTCTTTGGATGTACACCAAGCGAGTGAAAGTTGATTAAGCTGAAATTTGTGGCAGATCTCCTGGTATGAAAGAGAAGGGCCTGATGCCCTTGTTAATTAGACAACCCACTGTGGGAAGGCACAACGTAGTGCAAACATGGATGCTAGGTTCAGGACTTCATCATTAACCCCCTGCACAGTCCACAGGCCCAAACAACACACAGGAAGGCTGAGCTAGAGCTCTCTGTTCCTGAATGCCCCTAATCATCCAGCCTGAACGTCTACTTTTGAAAACCCGATATCCTACAGATCTTTTTGGAGAATAGATTGGGATTGTGCAGGAATAGAACTAACCAATTGCCACATAGTTGTATCTCTAAATGGCTCACACTAGCAACAGGCTCTTGTAGATTCCGTCGGGAATGTTTTCAAAATTCCCTATTGTGTGCATCAAGTTGTTAACTCAAGCAGTAGGAGACATTCTTCCAGCTTCTTTAGACAAGATCTAAACAGCCTGGAGATGCTAGGGTAGTGGTTGGATATGTGGTGGGAAAACCTGTCTTCTTACTAGTCATTTAACCTGTCAGCCATCCTAACAACCCAGGCCTTATTTGCCAGCTGATTAATTCACTTCCTCTAAGTCACTAACCAGATTTTCTTTTCCTCTTAACCAAATAAATAAACTGAGCCTTTTAAACACATGTGGCCGGCAAATCATAAAAGTATTTAATACCTCTGGTTAAAGAAACCTGTCCCCTAAATTTAGCAGCTTTGCTTGTATTCTCAGAGCAAGGGCAAGGAGAAGGAAAGAAGCCTCTATGGCTTCAGTGAAAAAAAAAAAAATTGCCTATGTGTTTTCCCTGAAGTGCTAGCCTGGCAGTGATGGCGAACCTTTTAGAGTTTTCAGTGATGACAAACAGCAGGCTGCAGCACGTATGTCATAGGTTCGCCACCACTGGAAAGAACTTTTCTGTGAGAGAAAGGGTGAGGGTGAATGTACTCTGCTGGTCCCAGGTGGTCGCCATGAAGACAGGGAGGTTTTACAACCAGGAAGCTCCACAAGCAAGGGCTGGGTACATTGCTGGATGAATAGAGAAGGTCACAGGAAGTGTGCAGCCCAGTGCTTCCCAAGGAGAGGATCACAGGCAGGGCCTCTTCAGGGTGGCAAGCAATATTATGAAAATGACCTTCTCCATAAAGGCATTTAGTGAACTAATATCAACTCAAGTTAAAAATGTCAGAAGAAGTACTCAATACTTTTTTGCTAAATAATTCTAGTGATGAGAACAGTATCATTATGTTCAGGATAGAGAGGAAGAAACGAGGAAGGAGGAGATGGTACCTTACAAGAGCTATACAAGGAAGTGGGTGGTATAGAAACCTATTATGTCATGGTTCCTAGCTAAATCCTCTCACATAGATGCTGTAGCATATTTTCTATTTCCTGAATCTTTTCTTTCTTTTTTTCTAACAGCACATCCAGCAATCAGAGAAGAGACTCCCTGAGATATTCACAAGGCTCATCAAAACTTGGTAAGATAAAGGGCTGAAGTAAACAGTAAGGCAGTGGTCACTGGGTTCTGTCTGAATTTACAAGTAACCTAGACTACCATATACAACAGAGAATGGCATGAGCTTGGCGCTACTCATTCTTCATTGGTTTAATTTAATTTGATTAACAAGGTTGTGGACCCCAACGGCCTTCAAGTTCAATAAAATGGGACTATATCATCCACCAGATACCATTCTAGAGTAGCTATTTGTATATATTTTTTTAAATTAGGTATTTAGAGTAAATAAATAAAACAAAGTAGCAAGTCCCTGTTAAAAGATATAAATGAACATTATTTATGCAGAGGAGGAACATAGAAACAAAAGCAAATGAAAATTTTATGTTTGTTTTGAGCACATATCCTAAATACTCTGCACACCATTAAACACCTGTGGTCTATTAAGTGACAGAGGGCCATTTGCTCAGCTGGATCTTTACCTAACCAATGCTATACCTCTCTCAGGGTCCCTGTCAAATGCTACCCTCAGAATTATTCTTGACCACTCTGGTTACATGAAACTTTTTCCTTATCTTCTTGTACTTCTGAAAGAATCATTGCCAAAAAAGCTCATGTAACACTCATTTCACTACAGCTTGTGTGGTATTTATGTGTGTATATGCATTTGTTTTATCTCCAAATGTGGCCTGGAGGAAAAAAAAATACGTATCTCAGATACATAAGACGCTCCAATTGAAGTGGACTGCAAGTTGCCTAACCCCTCCATGACTCAGTTTCCTCATTTGATTACTGAGGGTATTACCTCCTCCAGTGTGTGCCAAGATTCAACAAATTATACAGGCATCAAGTGCTGAGCAGGGGTGCTGACACACAGGAGACTGTTCATGGGCTCTGGTTTCTTTCCCTTTCTCGGCAACATTATAAACTCCCAGACTGGAATCACATCTTACATGTCAGCACAGCCTTGAAAGAGGTAGTCACTTCAAATATTTGTGGAATTCATATTTTGAATAATAATGAGATAAGTATAAAGAATTAGAAGGCCAAAATAACAAGAGCAACTGAAAGAAACTGGTATTTGGACATATGATTGTCTTGCTTATCTCAGAAAATATGAGTAAATGATTACTGGCAGCTGCTGGAGAAGACAGAATGAAAGTTCTATGTTGAATGAGGATTAAAGTATAAGAATTTGACATGGAAGCTAGGGGTGGAGTAGTAGAAGGATAAGAGAGAGGAAATGGCAGAAGAACTGTGCCTGGAGAAAGAATAGGGGAGGTGGCAATGGAGCTTCTTGTCTGAATGTGATAAAACGTTAAAATAATCCATCTCTGTTGTGTGTCTTTGAAAAAGAGACTCTAATTTATTATGAAAAACTGATAACAGCAAGAGGTGCCAAAAAAAATCATGGGAACAATATGTAATGACTTACCACTTTCACGACCAGATGACATAAAGTAAAAACACAAAGAGCTTCATGCAACTCTAAGATTTGGCTAGGGGAGGTCTCAAATTGTTGAAAATTAAAATGTATTAATTACATTAGATTTTCCTTTAACAAATTAATGGTACTGAGTTAAGAATTCTTTCTAGGTCAGTGCATAAACAAATTAAAATTTAAGGACACACATCCTTGTAAGTACTTTTTAAATTTAAAAAGGGAAAGAAAAGCTGAGGATCTCAGAGAGACTTAAACTCATAAAATATGTCAGTGAAAAAAAAAAGATAACTATCTCATATCTGACCACTTCTAAGTAATGCACATTAGAAACATTTCAGTGTTTTACTGGACTTTTCCATAATGAAACATACTCTATAAGTCAGATGGAGTTGACTCTATATGAGTCATATAGAGTTTGCCCTCACCTCCTCCCTTAAAAACTTAACAAAATTACAGATGAACACCTATTCAACTCACACCTAAACATCCCACATATTAATTTCTCAACAACACAAATTTTTTTTTTTTTTTTTTTTTTTTTTTGTGGGTACCGGGGGGACGACCTCAGGACCTCGCGCGCCAGCAGTCAACAACACAAATTTAATTCATCTCAACATTATTCTCCTGTGGTGGGTATCCCTCCATATAAACAAGATGGGGATTCATTGTCATGGTGACAGAGTGTGACTTTGATCAGCTCCAATGATCATTGGCAGTCACATGCCTTTGATAGATACCAAATTGTAAGGTTTGATTATCCAATTTTTCCATCTCTTATTCTACAAGAGCCTATTCCTATTTGCCAGAAGGGATTGAGAAAAATACAAGAACTGTAAGATACCTGCACTGTGGAGAAAGAATAAAGTGCTTGGTGAGTGAAAATCGGTGAGATGGTGAGAGCCTTGGGAATGACTCTTGTTCACCTTTTGTATATCTCTGTGCATGTGCCCTGTACAGCCACGCGGAAGGAGAGACTGTTTCACTCTCCTTTCATGGCAGATGTAGATGATATTTAAGGTTGTTTTTACAGGTGTTTGGGGGGTTGATTTGTGTGGGAAGAGGAGAGGTGGTAGCCTGTAGCTTGACAGAAGAAGAAGAAAAAAAAATCTGAACAATGTGTTGGAAAAGACTACAGTCTGAGCTGCACAGGACCAGCTGTTTTTGCTAATTAGAATAACAAAAATAGCACATGCTAAAATGTTTTTTTCTTTTTTTCTCAAAAGCAATGAATGCTCTAGGAACTATAAGGAATGAGCTTTAAAATCCATTTAAATGGAGGAACATTTCAGGAACCATATGGGGAAGGAACTGAAAGGGAGAAGGAGAGTAGAGAAATAACATTTGATTTTTAGTTGAATTTTTTGAAGGATAATAAATTGGGGCTATTTTTCCTTTTTTCCTAACATTTAATAGGAAATGCTGTCATCGTATCTAGATCTCACAAGAATGCCACTGCTTCTGCATTTTACAGGAATACGGGATGTAAGCACCATGCCCACTCCAAACCAAGGCAAGACAGCACTGAAAAGAGCTGCATATGTTCTACCATACATATCGCCTCTCGTCTCCTTTGTCACGTTTCCACTGAAGTAGTAAAGAGTAATTCAAAAACTTTGAATATAGGAATAACATTTGTGACAACAACAACATTCTGGACATCTGCACTGTTAGAGTACTTATAATAAAGTCACATGGCCATGGGGAAATTTCACAGAATTACAATCACAGTAATTTGCCAAGGTGTATAACTAGATTGTTTTCAGCTGTTCTTCTCATGAATAATTATCAAGCAGGAATATCCTAAAGCTAGCACAAGCTGTCACTTAATAAAAATATTCAATATTTAACATTAAATTTAGAATTTCATAAATGAAAATAATTACTGTAAAAGTGAAATAATATACAGTGTGTATATTTGCATGCCTAAATGCACACAGCTTCATGTTAACATTCAGATTCCAAAGCACCCTTGTCAGATGAAAGCATGTCTTGAGCACTGAGGAGGAATATAAGAAACAAGCACAAGTAAATCTCAGCCATTTTCAAGTACAGCCTGGTCTTCAGTACTTTAAGAACTGCCTCTCAAGGCAAAGTGGAAAATGAAAACCAGCCTCTGTATATTGATTGTGGCTGATTACAATTGTGTTAGAATCTTTATTAGAGATTTTTAAAATGTTTGGAAACAAATACTATATAATGGTTAACAAGTTATGTTTTTAAATTAATACAAGTACATCACTAAACATTTTAACATTAATCTCTGCAGTGAATATCTCAGTTCAGTCTTAAGTAGTTTCTAAAAAGAAAATTTACCCCTGCAGTGAGAATATGAGAATGTCATTTTTTGTAATAACACAAGTTATTAAAGTTGGCTTTCTGTATATGTACACTATTTGTGTGTATGTGTATTTCTAGTATCTCTCTAAAAATTACTTGACTAAAGCAAATGGAGATATTTACTCTCAGTTTTAGAAACCTATAAATGTATCATGAGTTGATAGGATGGGTACTTTAAATTGTTCTAGCAATTCTAGTGTGTATTAAGGATTTTTTGTTGTTTTACTATTTACTTCCCCATTAGTAGAAAGCTTCTCAGTAATGTAGTTTAAGAACATATTTTTTCACTTGAATAAAAGATAAACGATATGGGGGAAGAAACTCAAAACACGAAGAGCAAATCTCTCTAACTGAATTGTGGTTAATAGGTGGAAATTCCTTTGGGGGATGAATAATATTTTCCCTTGGATAACACCATTTGGTTCTCTGAATAGATTATAAGTTTCTCAGAAACTTTAAAGAAATAATTCTGTATCTTTCTTATGATATAGTTAATCATGCTCACATGAAATATATAAAAGAAATGCACTCATTGGAACCAGGACTTACTACAAGTATAACAAAGGTACAAAATGGCTTCCATTTTAACTTGTAAATTATTATGAGATTTTAGATAGTTACATGACTTTTCCTAAGCAAAAAAGTACATAATTCTAGTGAAATGAATGTTTGACTGGAAATCACAAAAATAGGATTCATTACTCCACTAGACTAACAGAGATTTCTCAAGATTTATGCCAAATCCATTACTAATGTATTCATCTTCCCTTCACTAGATATGTGATTATTTGGCACCACGACGAAAAGTGTGTTAAAATGAATAGATTTATTGGACCACAGCCCAAACATATGAGTAACAACCCAAAGTGGGTAAAAGGTTGATCTATAGGTGCAGAAAACAGAAAGGGCCTAATTTTACATACCAATTACTTTGGCCATTGTATCACACATATAGCTGAATATAATTGACAGATCTGAAGAACCAGTCTTCAAACTATGCATTCTTCTCTGACTTTCCATTTCCCTGCTGCTGATGTTTGACTTCACCCCTCCATCTTCAATTGCCTAGATGATTTAAACTGCTCTGAAATCTGATCTTCCAGCCTTCTATCTTTCCCCACTCCAGTCTGCCATTCATGCAAATGGTAGCCACGTCCATCTCTTCAGTTTAGATGCTCACACCTACCACTACCTCCTGATCTCATACTACACTTCCTCATGCCCTTGTGCTTTTATTTCTGCAAAGGAAGCCCTGACATCTCAACACCATCTCTGAATATCTATTGATAACCTAGGACTCACTTAAGTTTCATATTTTCTGTATAGCTTTTCCAGTTTCCTAAAGAGAAAAGCAGATGTCACTCTGGTGTACAATAGACTCTTCAGTCTAACTCTGTTATAGGCTCAATCGCAATATTCTACTTACTACTGGGAATTTTTAAGTGCCTGATACATAAATATGTTAACTTAATCCTTAGGAAAACTGCTCCTGTAAGTGAAAGTACTCCCCCAAAATACACTATTTATAACCATTAAATGTAAATAACGAAAGATTTCTGGTGTGAAGTGACATGTGGCCACCATGTCTTGGCAATGCCTCTCCCAATAGTCAACAGCATACACATGAAAATGTAAAACTTGGGCTGGTGAGATAGCTCAGTGGCATAAGCGCCTGCCCAGCAAGCGCAAAGCCCTGAGTTCGACTTCCGGAACCCACATAAAGGAAAAAAAAGGGCCAGTAATATCGCTCAGTGGCACAAGCGCTTGCTGGCAAGCATGAGGTCCTGAGGTTGACTCCCAGTACCCACATAAAAAAAAGAAAATGTAAAACTTTAACAAAGTAAAATATGATTGACAGAAAACCCAGATCTAGAAATCTGGGAAATTTTTAGACTGATTTTTATGCTTAAGAGTCAAGAAAGAAAAAAAAAAAAAATAGCGGCCTGTCCAAGCATCACCTTATAAAACAGAACAATTAACTTCCTTGAAAAAGTAATTGGTAATTTTTTCTGATTCCATTGTGTGCTGCACAGCTCAGCTTAGTGATCTGGACCCTCTACAATACAGGAAACCAAGCAGCCATTCTGTTCAAAATGAGTACTGATTTTTCAGACAGACAGAGTATTCCTTCCCTTCTACTTATATTTCTATGCTACTAAAATAGAGACAGTCCTGAAAAGTAGTAGTTGAGGAAAAGAAGGCTGAGAGGATAATTACAGCACATTGCATCCTGGTAGATTCTGTGCCCACAAATAAAGTATGTAAGAAAGAGCCAAAAACGTACTGTTCTTGGGACTAGGAAAAAGCTCAGTGACAGAGTACTTACCTAGTGTGCACAAGGCGCTGCCCTCATCAGCCCCCAAATTATTTTCTAAAATACTGGTCTCAATGTATCTCTTGTAGTTTTAATTAGTTCTGTCATTTTTGGCAGGAGAAGGCAGAATATTCTCAGTACAACAATCCCACATTGCATAAATGTACCCTGGTTGATGAATATTATGAAGGAAAGTGAATAGGTAAACCTACACAAATTCTATGTGGAGAAAGGTACAAGGAAGAAAAACAATGATTGTGCAGAAAGTTCTCATTTGAGTGAATGTAAATAACATGACAAGAGACCTGTGGTTAAAAACGGTAAAACAAAGCTGGGCATGATGGTGCATGCCTGTTAGCCTAGAACTCTGGGAGATTAAGGCAGGAGGATCCAAGTTGAAGATCAGTCTGGGCAACTTAGCAACTTAGCAAGATTCTGTCTCAAAATAAATAAATAAATAAATAAATAAATAAATAAATAAATAAATAAAGGATGTAGCTGAGTGCTAAATAAATGAGGATGTAGCTGAGTGAAAAGGCCCTGGTTCAATCCCCAGTACACACACACACACACACACAAAGTAAATAAAGACAGTATCATTTAGAAGAAGGTTTAGATATTTCTCATTCTCACAAAACCAGGAAAAAAAAATAAAATTTTAGAAAGCTGTTTGGTATCCTCAATATTCCATTTTGTAAAAAAGAACAATTTAGGTAAGAAGAAAATAGATTAAAATGAAATGACTGCTAACATTCAAATTAAAATTAAAAACTTTGTGATTAGGCAAGCTGGACTGTAATACATAGTGATGAACCCTGAAATAATTAAACTTAACTGTTAGGACTAAACAGTGCTTGTAAGTATATTTTCAAAACTGACTGAAAATGTCAGAAATAATTCTTGTAAAAGAATAAACCTGAAGCAAAAACAATTTAATAATATCAGTGTGATTCTAGTCCAGCACCCCCTTGGATATGAATAAATGGGGATGGGAGTGTTGGAGGGAAAGAAATGTAAACACATTCCTTGTGGATAAACAAAACATCTTTCTTTCTTAACTTTAATATCAGAAAATAGAGACTGAATATTTTGGAAAAAGATAGGAAAAATTCAAGATGCTAACTTTCCCAATCAATAGAGAAGATGAAAGTATAGTCTATTAAAATAATAGCAACTGAAACAAAGATATCAAAAATTAAAAGAAATACAAAAAAATGAAGAAGATGAAAGAAAACATAAAAAGGGACATAACCACAAAATAAAAAGATAAGACTAAATTTACCAGTTTTTAAAAAACTGGAAAATGCTAGAAGACTACCAGATTGACACACTCTGTGCTGCTGCTATGCAATCTCTAATTTAGAAGTGCATATAAATGCTAAAAATAAAAGAATAAATGGAGATTTCACAAGCAAATACAAATTAAATTTAAATAGATGTGGCAATGTTAACTTTGGGCAATGTAGATTTAAGATAAAAAGCATAAAATGGGATAAAAAGAGCTGTTATATATTGATAGAAGTCATGATAATGAAGCTATGATAACAGCCCCAAACCTTAAAGTCAAATAATACAACTTCCAAATGTATTAAACTAAAATTAGCAAAAATATAAAAATGAGGGCTGGTGAGATAGCTCAGCGGCATAAGCGCCTGCCTGGCAAGCGTGAGGTCCTGAGTTCAACTCCCAGTGCCCACATACGAAAAAAGGGCCGGTGATATTGCTCAGCGGCATGGGCGCCTGCTGGCACGCGAGGTCCTGAGGTTGACCCCCGGTACCCACACACAAAAAAAAAAAAAAAAAAGAAAAAGAAAAGATAAAAATGAAAAAATGTACAGAAACTAAGCTGTCATGATAGATTTTAATACAGCTTTCTTAGTCTTGGACAGATCATGAAGAATTTGAGTATACGGAGAATCAGGTTATTATAATTAAAGTAACAGTAACATGAGAATTCGACCAGTTTTAATAATATTGAGCTATCAATGCTGAAAGCAGGTTTTCCTTACACTGAAGAATCCATGTGTGGTATTTTTAAAAACTTAACTAACTTAACAACATCTTGATGCTAACTCAAGATGGGAAGCCCAATATATTATTTTTAGAAGCAGAGAAAATATAATAATCTAAGTATCTTGCAATTGCAAATATTTTAATCCAGCCTAAAACATCCCCCAATCATTTAGAAAAATGTGTGCATGTGTGCATTTTTCAAGTAATCGGGGATTACCTAAAAACACAGACACAGACAGAGAGACAGACATGGACACGGACACAGACAAAGACACAGAGACACAGACAGAGACACCGACACAGACATGGACACAGACAAGACAGATACAGACAGAGACACAGAGAAACACGGACACAGACAGAGACACAGACACAGACAGACAGACACAGACAGAGACAGGGACACAGACATGGCCACGGCCACGGACACAGACAGAAAGACAGGCACAGACACAGACACATGGACACGGACATGGACACAGACAGACAGGCATAGACCGGACATGGAAACAGACAGAGACACAGACACAGAGAGAGACACAAACACAGAAACAGACAGAGACACGGACACGGCCATGGACAAAGACACAGACACAGACACAGACAGAGAGACAGACAGAGAGACAGACACAGACACAGACATGGACATAGGCACAGACACTGACACGGACACAGACACAGACAGACACAGACACGGACACGGATAGAGACACAAACACAGACACGGACACAGAGACACAGACAGAGACAGAAACACAGACACAGACAGACAGAGAAACAGACAGAGACACAGACAAAGACAGAGACACAGACACGGACACAGACATGGACAGAAACATAGACACAGACAGGGACACGGAGACGGACACTAACACTGACATGGACACGGACAAGAACATGGACTTGGACAGAGACACAGACAGAGAGAAAGACAGAGACACAGACGTGGACAGAGAGGCAGAGACACAGACATGGACACGGACGCAGACACGGCACAGACAGAGAGATAGACATAGACAGACACAGACAGAGACATGGACACAGACACAGACAGACAGAGACACAGACAGAGACAGAGACAGAAACACAGACACAGACAGACAGAGACACAGACAGAGACAGAGACACAGACACGGACACAGACATGGACAGAAACATAGACACAGACAGGGACACAGAGACGGACACTAACACTGACATGGACACGGACAAGAACACGGACTTGGACAGAGACACAGACACAGACAGAGAGAAAGACAGAGACACAGATGTGGACAGAGAGACAGAGACACAGACATGGACATGGACGCAGACACGGCACAGACAGAGAGATAGACATAGACAGACACAGACAGAGACATGGACACAGACACGGACACAGACAGAAAGACACAGACACGGACACAGACAGAAAGACATACACAGACACGGACACAGACAGACAGACACAGACAGAGACACAGACAGGGACACAGACACAGAAATAGACACAGACACAGAAACAGATAGACAGAGATCCAGACATGGACACGCACACAGAGAGACAGACACAGACAGAGACACAGACACGGACACGGACACGGACAGAGACAGGCACAGACACAGAGACACAGACATGGACATGGACACAGACCGAGACATGGACACAGGCCGAGGGACAGACAGACAGAGACACAGACGCGGACACAAACAGAGAGACCGACACAGACACAGACAGAGAGACAGACACAGACACGGACAGAGAGACAGACACAGACACAGACAGAGACACAGACATGGACACAGACACAGACAGAGACACAGACACAGACATGAACACAGAACGGACAAGGACACAGACAGAGAGACAGACACAGACAGAGACACGGACATGGACACAGACAGAGAGAGAGACAGAGACACAGACACGGACAGAGACACAGACACAGACATGAACACAGAGATGGACAAGGACACAGACAGAGAGACAGACACAGACAGAGACATGGACATGGACACAGACAGAGAGAGAGACAGAGACACAGACACGGACAGAGACACAGGCACGGACAGAGACATGGACACAGACAGAGACAGTCACAGACATGGACACGGACAGCGACACAGATACAGATATAGATCTTATACATAGAAAAACATTTTTAGAATGAGGAAAAATAGAAATATAAGTCAGTATTACAGGTTGAATTTTTAAATGTAAGTTAATATTCTCACACATTAAAACATCTAGATTAAAACTTAATGTATACATTTATTTATAAAATTTAAAACTACATATGAAAATGATTGAAACAAAACTAATATTCCAATTATAAACACAAGGGTTTAAATCAGGACAATGATAAAGATGGTCAGGAAAAAAAAAACTTCAAGAAGCATTTTAAAATAGTAACAAAGGGGGGAAAACTGTTTACTTTTAAAGGTGAGAAGATAATCATGTCACGTCTAAGAGACAGAACCAGGGGGTGAAGGGAAGATGACAAACTCATATTCAGACTTGCCGATTATAGATTCATCCTAACTTTCAGTTGGCAGGCCAACTGGATTTAACGTCTGAAGCTCATGGAAGAATTTTGGAGCAAGAGAGATAGCAGGGGAAGGTATCTGCACAGAGATGATAACTCTTAGCATGAAAGTCAGTAAAACTATTCAGGAAGAGAGAGGAAAGTGCAAGAAGAGGAGAGGGTAGAAAATTTAAAACTGGTGAAATTATTTTTTAATATCATAACCATAGAAGTGAAGTCCATGAAGGAAACCAAGAATGAGAGCCAAAAAAAGAACAAGTAGGAAAAAGAAAAGTATTATCCTAGAAGCCAAGACAGTTGAAGAACAAATCTTTAAAGAAACTGACAGCTGATGGTACTATGAGTTGGGACTTTACTTAGTCTTAAAATCAATACATCCTGGAACAGGTTCACTATATACATTTATTCCAGCCTTGGTCTAGGGCCAGAAATGATTAATACTTTTTAACTGGTCAGTGGAATCAGCATCTTGGGACAACCAGAAATCCTGTGATTTTTGGATTACCACTGTGTACTGCAGAGACTAAGAAACTTCATAGTTCCCTGGTTCAAATTTCCCAGCTTGCTACCAATCTTCTGAGCTGGTTAAGGGCTGATTAATCAGGGTACACAGCTCCTGTACAGGCAATGGTAAGGTGAGACTACAAGTTGCACAAGTACCCAGTGAAATCACAATGTAATCTATGGACAATGGTAGAACACAGGAATGGCACTTATCCCAAGGGACTGCATTCTTTCTAGTCAGGTGCTTGTTTTCCAAAACTCACGTAACTTTCCAAATGGAGCAGTTTTCTGCACAAAGGTAGAGCCAATCAAAAGAGTAGGAATACATAAAATCATTTCAAGATATTGTCTATCACTATCTTGCTGAAGACAGACTAAAATAGGCTTTGCCCAGGCCTCAGAAATAAGGAACATCCCTGGCAAATATATGAATTAATGAGCCTCAAAATCATTCTGACTAAGGTGGAGAAGAATTTCAACGAGACGAAATTCAGGGATGAAATAAAGTTTAAGAAGTTTACAGTTAAGCTCAATAAAATAGTAGTAGTCACTTACATGCTTTTCTATGACAGTGATTACTCTTATGGTGCCATCTATGTAGGACAGTATAGTAATAATGATGAATCATAATAGTCAAGATATGTTGAAGATTTACTATGCCCCAGACTCTGATCTAACCAGTAAGATGAGAAGCCATTATTCAAACCAGGTAGTTTGACCACACAGCCCACACTTAGGCCTCCCTGGCTTTACTGCCTCCCCACCACTCCTATAATGAAGAGGATGAGGTCTTATCCTCAGATAAAACAGTTCAAACCTGGTCTCATTCTCAAAGAGGAAGGGAATCAAGGTATGGAAGGAGTGAGGGAGAAAGGGAAAGGACAAAGGATGAAAAGAAGGAACGGGGATGTGTTATGTATATGTACCAACTCCAAAAAAGGAATGAAACATTATGTACTACAAATACATAAGAAAGAAAAAAGAAAGAAAGAAAGAAAGAAAGAAAGAAAGAGAGAAAGAAAGAAAGAAAGAAAGAAAGAAAGAAAGAAAGAAAGAGAAAGAAAGAGAGAGAGAAAAAAGTAAAAAGAAAAAAGAAAAGAAAAGAGAGAGCGAGAAAGATGGGGGAAGGAGAGGGAAGCAAGGGAAAGGAGATGAAAAAAGGAATTAAGATGCATTATGTACATGTACCAAAGTCCCACAAGGAATGTAAACATTATGTACTACACACATATACAAATAAACTAATTATTTCAAAAAAGCTGGTCTCTGTCACATACAAACTACAATCCTTGGACAATTTACTCCCAAATCCTTCAAAGCCTTTGTTTATCAAATGGATAGGATAGTACCCACCAAAAAGGTGATGTAAGAAATGAATGGATTATGTATACGAAGCATCTAATGAGTGAGAGAAAGATAAGTGAGCCCTTTATGAAGAGTAACTGGAAGATGAGAATGAGGAAGAGGAGAAGGAGGAGGAAGAAAAAGAGGAAGAGAAGAGAAGAAGGATCTTTGTTATCCTCATTGCCATTATGATTATCTCTTTTAAGGTTGGGACTGTGTTAGTTTTTATTCTTTTTTTTTTTTTTTTTTTTTTAATGTGGGCACCAGGGGTAGAACTCAGGACCTTGCGCTTGCCAGCAGGCGCTTATGCCACTGAGCCATCTCACCAGCCCTAGTTTTTATTCTTGCTGTAACAAATTATCACAAAATCATTAGCTTAAAACAACAGAAATGGTTATCTTGTAGGTCAAAAGCCTCTGTGAGCCTCAATGAACTTCAATCAGTGTGGCTGGAGATCACACCCCTTTCTGAAAGTTCTGGGACAGAACCAATTTCCTTGCTTTTCTCAGTTTATGCAGGCTGCCCACAGTCCTTGGCTCCTGCCCATCATGATACCTCATATTTTATAAACCCAACTTCCTCTTCTGTCTCCCTCTTCCACTTTTAAAAACCCTTGGGATTAAGGTAAACACACCCAGATAATCCAGAGATAATATGCTTAGCCACGAGACTCTTCAATGCTTTCCCTCTTCCCAGGTCAGGTGAGTCACAGTCTTAATTCCATCTGCAAACTTAATTTATTTCTGCCATATAAACTGACATACTTACGGGTTCTAAGGATAAGACCATGAATACTGTATCTTTGGAGAAACCATTATTCGCCTACCACAGGGACATATTTAAGAAGGTTATTCTTTAGGTTCTTGAAACCTATCTAGAGCCACACTAACTGACTTCCTACTACACTATTTGTAAGCATGTGAAGGGTGGGGTACTCGACCACCCCTACCACCCTGATAAGACACAACCACCCCCAGGTTTTCTTGTTATTTGCTTAATAAATATGCACATGGAAAGTGACTACTGTCCTATAGACTGGTTCTGTTCAAAACCTTAACAGTTGCAAGGAAATATGAATTTCCTATTGCCCTCTTCTGGTCAATACAATAAGAGGAAAGTAACCTAAATAAAAACAATAGAAACATTTTACTCTGTGACACTTGCAAATGAAACTATACCTGAGAATAGAAAGATTATCTGTTAAGTTAAGGAAAGTCAACATACGTACATTTCACCTTATGCTATTTCACTGAAACTCCATTTTCTATACAATTTTCATCTATAATGTCAGTTTTTCATACCATTTTCTTAATCAGAAGTCACCCATGGCTTTTCATTATATACAGAAGAGCTCAACAGTTTTAGTTCATCTTTGATGTCATCAATAATCCTACCCTTATAGAAGGACTCCCATCTATAAGCAAATTTCAAATCCCTATGCCCCACAGAGAGATAGGCATGGTCCACACCATTTCTGCACAGAACGCTTCCCCCACCCAATCCCACCTAATTACCTGAATTACTCTTATGCCTCATATCCCCATTTAATACAATTCTATATGTGACACTTATCTTGGTAAGGTGATTCACAATACTTCGTTGCTCCTATTAAATTTCAATAAAGAGAACTGCCAGTAATTTCCTATGTCATTCTTCATGGACAAATATCTATGGGAATGATATTTTATTTCTTTGGTGCATACATATATGTGTGTACACACATTGAAAATAATTGAAATGACTTGCTGATTAATATATTTAAGTTTGGATGAGAAATATACCACAATATTGTTTCTGCAAAATTCCTAAACCAATTCTGATATTCAGAGTTTTTTTCCCAACACATACTCTTAAAGTGTATTTCTAAAAAGTATTATGCAATTTCATAGACCCAAATGAACATTTAAAATGGGATAAATTACAATAAAATAGCGCAGTACTTTCCTGCCACCAGATCGCAGGGATACTATTATACTAATAAATAAAAGTGGATATGATAAACTGTTTTCAATTATGCACTATTTGGAACTATATTAAGTATTCTAATAAGAGGAGAAAATGGCAATATAAAAATGCTTATGGAGAAATGCAACAGAATAAACATTTAATGAAAGGTTCAGAGGGGAGAAATGTATTCTCTTCCATTTTTTCTTATAGTCTCCCAATACAAAAGACCAATTCAAATTCAGTATGGGGAAGCAGGAGCACAAGACAATGAAAGTCAACTATTGAGGGATTTGAGGTTTCTGAAGAAGTCATTTAATATCCCTATTCCTCAGTTTACACATCCACAAAATAGAAAATATTGGACTACAGGACCTTCAAGATAGACTCATCTTCAGATAGGCTAGGTTAATGTGATGTAAGCAACCCACTCATCTAGGTAAAAGTCATAGTTTGTGATTCATTTCAAATTATCTTTTTAAAAAAACTTCACTTTTATATGCATAAATGTTAGAGGAAAGATTATTTTAAGCTCATTAAAAGTAAATCATAATAAAATTGCTCTTTTTACCTAATGAAACAAAATGTAGCAATTGTTTTTAAAATGCAACACAATCTAATTTTAAGATATATAGATAAGCATCTTTGAAATGCTCCCTTTTAATTCTATGTGGCTATTGTATACTGCTGAATAGACTCCTGCTCTGTAAAAAAACATACTTCCACATAAGTTTAAGCATGTGATTTTTCTATTGGTGATATAGTTACTGAATTAAAACACTTGGATATGAGCATGAGCATTTTAGCAGCCTTTCCTATTTATTCAAATAGGTTTGTCACCCACATATTATTCAAAATATTTGCCAACCACACATTACACACATACTAAAGAATTTTTTTTTTTTTTTTTTTTTTTTGTGCCACAAGGTGGCATCTTCTTATTCTGGTATAAACCTCTGAATATTTACATAATTTGAATAATTTCATACACCTGAACTATTTTTTTTTTTAACTTAAGGCAACCATTTAACAGCTATGCAATATATGGTTATTATGTTAAATAATGAAAGTAGTACTTGTGTATATTTATATTTGTGGGATATTCAGAATACTGAATCTTTAACAGAATGGAAGGGCTGTTCACACTGAAAAGTCAATAAACACTGTTGTCTAAATGTTAAGTTCATATAGATTAGTAATACAAAGCATATACTGTACAATACATGTATTTAAATGGAATCTTCCCTAGAAATAACTGCAAATGTGGAACACATCAAGAACACATTAGTTTACCAATTGTTTTTAATACTCAAGAAAAATAAGTAATGCACTTTTATACAATGCCTCGTCTGTGTCTGACACTGTGTGAGGCACTTCACCGTATCTTTTCATGACATTTCATGAGAAAATGTCCTCAAATATATTTATTCTAAACCTAAATGTAGTAGTATAGTGCTTCTCAAACTTCAATGGCTATATAAATCCTCTGGGAATCTTGATAAAATATAGAACACTAAGCTTCATTTCCTAGAAATATTACGTCTAAAGCACTACAATACACAATAAGAAACTTACAGAGTTTAACAGGAAATTCCACCACACTAAAATCAACATTAAGATTTCCTGGGCCGGTGAGATGGCTCAGCGGCGTAAGCGCCTGCCTTGCAAGCGCGAGGGCCCGAGTTCGACTCCCGGAACCCACATACGAAAAAAGGGGCCGGTGATATCGCTCAGTGGCACGGGTGCCTGTTGGCGCGCGAGGTCCTGAGGTCGACCCCCCGGTACCCACAAAAAAAAAAAAAAAAAAAGATTTAATTGGGCTGGTGAGATGGCTCAGCGGCCTACGTGCCTACCTGGCAAGCGCAAGGGCCTGAGTTCGACTCCCGGAACCCACATAAGAAAAAAGGGCCGGTAATATCGCTCAGCGGCACGGGCGCCTGCTGGCGTGCAAGGTCCTGAGGTCGACCCCCGGTACCCACACACACACACACAAAAAAAAGATTTCCTTAAAAAGTAACCTCAAAAAGATGACTAATCTAAAATAAATTAGTGAATGTATGAAACATATGGGCAACTTATTAAGTCTGCTTACTTCTGACAGTTACAAAAATCATAAGTCTTAATATGGCTCACTTGAAATTCCTACCACCATTTCCTGTCCTACATCTTGTGATAAAAAAAATTGATGATGAAAATGATGAATTTTTAAAGTGAAGGGAAAAAAAGCATATGCAAGGTAAGATTTATCTCAGTCAATGTACTTTCTTGTATATAGCTCATTCAATAACACAAAACTTGGTAAAAAATATCAATGGAAGACATTTTCTATGTGGGCACAAAACAGTGACAGTTGCAATAGGGCCACTGATAGTGCTACACTAGGGAGTGGTGTTATCATGTTTTCTGACTCAATTTAGTCACTGGTAACAAGATCTGGCCATTGGCAGAATATGTCCATGGACAAGCAGCAATCTCTTGTGACACATTATGACACTTAAATATGCACCAATGCACTTAAAACACTCTGGTATTGCTTGAACTAGTGTGATCAGTGATTAAAGATGCAGACATTATCAATTCCTAAGCCTATGAGGACACTGTAGCTAAAAACATCATATGGTCAAGTTCAAAATTATTCTCAGCATCCTATTTGGCATCCTATACATATGTTCTCTTGTATGCCCATGCGCAGGGCATGAATATACACATTCAAGAAATTTCAAGCAATTGCTATCACATCTAATCCCACTTTTAGACAGAATAATCGTGTTCCAGAACCACCTTAATCATTACTAGGTCTAACAGATGGGAAATGTATAGGTTTCTCTTTCTAGCATTATTTTGTCTTTTGAATGCCATCTCCTTCAGATATAGGAGTAGATAGAAAAATTTCATTTTAAACAAACTTATAAACTGAAAAGTAATCCCTACCTCACACTGCACATAACATTATATTCTAGAGCAAAAAGAACGAAAGAAGAAAATGGAGAGGAAGAGAGGAAAGGAAAGAAGAAAGGAAGGAAAGCAGGAATGAACAAAGCACTAGTACTGGAAGATATATGATCCTGGAATAGAAAAAGCTGGAATGTATGACCCAAAAGCATAACATAATAAAAAAATGGACATAACTAGTTACTCAAAATTAAAGATAAAAACTTCAGTATGGGGCCGGGGATATAGCTCAATGGCACAAGTGCCTGCCTGGCAGGCACAAAGTCCTGAGTTTGATTCCCAGTACCAAAAAAAAAAAATAAACAACAAAAACTTCAGTATGTTAAAAGATTATAAACAAAATTTAAAAATAATAATAAAATAGGGGAAATATTTGCAAAACATAAGATAAGCATTATACACAGATATATATACATGTATGTATATATATACAAACATATATATATATATATATATATATATATATATATATATATATATATTGCACAGTTTTTAGAATAAGAAAACAGCATCTTGTTGGAAACTGGACAAAGTGAACAATTCACAAAGAACTACATATATCATTGGACTTAAGAAACTCATTCAACATCAGCAGAAGTCAAAAATATTCAAATTAAAACAAGAAAGCCAGGCACGGTGGCACATGATTGTAATTACAGCTACGCAGAATGCTGAAGTTGGAAGATCACAAGTTGAAAGCCAGCCTGGGCAACTTAGTGAATCATTACCTCAAAATAAAATAAAAAGTGCTGTGGTTTAGTTCAACACACCCAGAATTTAATCCCCAGTATTGAAAACAAGCAAGATAACAAGAGGTCTTTTTATCTTTCATATTGGCATATTTTTATTATAACACCTAATATGGAAGAGAAAGAAAGAAACAGACCTTTGGAATATTGCCTTTGGGAATATAAGCTGGTACATTTCTGGAAGGTAATTTAGCATTGCATACAAAAGTTATAAGATGTGCATATTTTTAACTAGCAAATACATATGTAGTGATATATTCAAAAGATAAGTGTGAAAAGATACAATGTCTTTACAAAATTAAAAACCTAAGGATGTAACAATGTTTTCCAACTCATATTGCAGCTATTAAATGAGTGAAAAAAGAAAAGTTTTAATAAAATGAGAAAGTGTGCATACTCTTTAATGAATAAAAAGTTATGAAATAGAATAAACAGTTTATTCTCAAGTTTGGAAAAGATAAATATAAAGGGAAGACTAGAGATATACATGAAAATGTTAACAGAGGTCATTTTATGAAGAGGCTTGATTATAAGTGATTCTATAATATCCACCTTTGGTTTATTTTTATTTGCTAAAACATCCATATTAAACGTGATAATCAACTTTATGTGTCAACTTAACTAGGCTATGGTTCCCAGTTGTTTGGTCAAACAACAGTCTAAATGTTGCTATGAAAGCATTTTTCAGATGTGATTACAATTAGTTGACTTTAAGTAAAGCAGGTTTCCATCCTTATTACGAGCTGGCCTGATACAATCAGCTGAAAGTCAAAAAGCAAAGTCTGAGGTTTCCAACACCAGCAGGAATTTTGCTTCAAGACTGCCACACAGAGATCTGCTGATCCTGATCTGCCCTGTTGAACCTGATGCTACAACACTCCTGCCTAAGTTTCCAGGCCAGCAGCCTGTCGTACATATTTCAGAATTATTAGCTCCTACAATCACAAGAGCCAATTCCTTTAAAAAAAATCTTTCTGTCTGGCTCTCTGTACACACACACACACACACACACACACTAATGAGTACTTATCAAGAATTTATTTAAAAATTAAACAGTTAATTGGGAATGAGAAAAAAAAATACCAAACTCTCCTGGAGACAAAGCAACAAGACTGAGAAAAAAAGACCCTGTTTCTCTACTTATTATTTAAGGGTCACTGACTATCATGCACGAGGTAGACAAAAATGTGAAGAAAAATGTTATACCAGCCCTGCATAATCACATTCCTGCCATCTCTATTATGTGTGATGACGAAATTTGTCACTTGTCTGCTATTTACAGGTGAAATTTTAATAATTTATAATATGTAGCTATTTGCTGTTAAGATAAACTGCAGTCCTGAAGGTATTTCACTTGAAAAATAAGAAACATTTTCCATTTTGTTGCTTTTCATATTAATATCTGCTAGTCTATCATGCTAATTAATAAATGTAGCAGGCAGAGTACATCTCAGGGTTTTTTTCTAATTTTGTTTAATTTATCAAATGGAAAATAATCTAGCAAAGAGTCATTAATTTAATTTCTTCTGAGAGGGAATCATTACCAGATATGTTAAATTTTCAACAACGCAGCTTCAAAACAGCTGTAGCCATGGAAAATTTTTATAGTTTTAATTGAACATCTGTGCATTTTAATTGATTAATTTGAAGAAAATACAGGAAAAAAGAAAGAACAGTAGATAATATCAATTTAGCAAATCTTTTTTTTTGTTTTCTCTGCTTCTTAGTTAATGATTTTTCTGTATAAATAAAACAAGAAATTATCAAACAACATTAAATAATTCCCATGGCTATAAATACACTGAAATTGATTTAGTAGCGTAACAAATATTTTATGACAGGTTTGATTTTTATCAAAAACACATAGAGGGATACATAGGTAAATATATGTAGTATCTATTCAGGTCCCTGTCTCTGTGAAAAAATATTAGGGCAATTCATTCAGGATAATACTTCAAATTCGGCAAACACATTCCAGTGCCTAACCACCACAGCTGTCACCACCAGACATATAAGGATGCATAAAGCTAAACATATTTCGGTAACATTTACAATACACAAAAGACTACCCTTCCCAGTATTTATTTTCTCTTTTAAATCTATCCTTTTCTTAGCAACTCATACTTTCTTAAGAGCTTACCAATTTCATTATCGAAACTTAATTGTCACAGCCATGGCAGTAGCCCAAGATTTACCCTTTTTTTTTTTTTTGCCAGTATTTGAAGAAAATGTGGATCCAGAACAATATATTAGCTATAAAAAGAATTATGAAAAACTTGTCAAGAAGCAGCAATAAAATAGCCACACAATTCTCATAGACATTGAGTCATTTGGAAAACCAGAGAGAGGCCACTCTGTTATCATTGCTACTAACTGGTAAACACATCCTATTTCTAAGGAAGATCTAAAGATATTTTTGTCAACACATTCAAAACTGAGGGAAAGGATAGATGAAGAGATTGGAGGCCAAGCCAAGTGAGAAAAAGTATTGTCACGAGATGAGACCAAAGTAAATGTCTCCTTTAGTTAAGGGACAAGTGCTAATAATTTGGCACAACTCTAAGTAAAATTAATCATCATACTAGCTAGATTTAATGATATATTTACAGTAACTCAGAAATTAGTCAAATTTAAACTCTATTAAGATGTTAGTCTTTGTTCTTTCTGTACGAGAAGAATTTGCTGAGGGAAATATGTCCGTTTTAGAAATTGATCTCTTCCTTTAAGCAGCCCACAAGCAGCCATGCCGGGCAGCAGAGTGTCTAAATTGTAGCAGCCCCTTGTTTAATGTTGGAAATATTTGGAGGGCTTTCCATTAGAAAGTGAATGTATTAATTACAGATTATTCTTGTATAATGCACTTACCCAAGTGACAAAGGGCAGATATCTGGCAACACGTTCTTAGCTATTGATCCTCTATTTATGTAAATGTAATAAAAGAGTATTTATTTTATCACACTCCCTGGCCTACAAGAAAATTATTTCCTTCTGTCAAACTGATCTCCTTGCAATGGTTATACCTATGCAAAATCTACCCTATCTTGGATGACACTTCCTATTCCCAGCATTTTTATAATTTAAACATTTTACTAATTCTCATCAAACATTTGTAAGACATTCAAATTAGCAAATTATTAATTTCAAATTGGTATTGTTGTACAGTATATGTAGGAAGACATTTAAAGTAATTTTTACAGATAATTTTTAACTGTGATGAGAAAAGAATCTATTCACTAGAATTTCCAGCAGAGTGAGTACAATCTTAGTTGAAAGTAGTCTTTGATAAAATTAGGACAGAACTAGAAATAGGGATACGATTGAATATGAATGGATGGTTTTTGAATGACACTTGTCTCTTCCTCAAGTGAATGGGGTAAATATCAGAGAGTTAAAGAAATCAGTGAAAGGCGCTATAGACAGCATGGTGATCATCTCTTTAGTCACTCCCTTCTTCCCCTCACAAATCACACACACACACACACACACCTATTAAATGATTGAGGATAAAGGATTTGTGTGTGTGTGTGAAAACCAGTGCAGCTCTGGGATTTCAGTACCAATGTCCTGTATTCTATAGTACCGCCTACTTAGATGCAGAAACATTAAGATTCAGAGGAAGCAAGACAAAGGAACCTACCAAAAGTAGAGGAAGGTTACTGACAATACCAGAAGGTGCTTTGGATTTCCCAAAGTCAAAAGAGCTTACATCACTGGGTTACATAGCTATGAATCAAACACCAAATTCCAGATTTCAAAAGTACTTGACAAGGGCTGGTGAGATAGCTCAGTGGCATAAGCGCCTGCCTGGCAAGCGCGAGGTCCTGAGTTCGACTCCCAGTACCCACATACGAAAAAAGAGCCTGTGATATCGCTCAGTGGCACGGGCGCCTGCTCGCGCGCGAGGTCCTGAGTTCGAGCCCTGGTACCCACCAAAAAAAAAAAGAAAGAAAGAAAGAAAAGTACTTGACAAGAATAGCATAAAGGGAATTTAAAGTTCAAAAAGTAGTTAGCCTTCAAGAGCCTTTCTGAAGTGTAAAACTTATGTTTTTACGATTATGTATGTATAAAGTTGAGAGAAATGATTAGAAAATTAGCTTTCTAATTATACTTCAGTTTTGCCAACTAATTGCCTAGTAAACCCAGATGCTTAGATCAAGGCTGATTTTATATAAAAGTACTCCATTATTTTGCCTTCTGGCTCTAGAACAAAATCCTATGAGATGCAAGCAATTTTTGTTCTTCTTGGGTATGACAGAACATCAGCTATAACATGAAGCACAATTATAGGACTAAAAAATATGACCCTATTTAACTTTATAATGGAAGCAAAGACATGCAAGTTCTCTAGAGAATTTTGTCAATCGAGGGAGCTAGCTCACATTTTTAGGTCCAAAAGGCTAGATGCAATGGATCCAAATATTTACATTATCAATGTCTACTTTTATTTCATTTTTCCCAGTGATTCCATGTTTATTTATTCTTATGAAATTAGGACTTATCACAAAAACAGAATGTAGTATAAATAAGAGATTAACAATATAATAAAACAATAATTATAAATTATAAATCTGAATTCTTAAGCTGAAAATTAGAGAAATATTGAGAAATAGAATGTGTTAAATCCTTCCATGAACATTCAGAATATCTGAAATTCTGCCATCAGTATTTATAAAACAAGAATATCTCAGTCTCAGATGTCATTAAGAGCTAGAGCATCATTTCAATACCACATGACCATTATTATCACAGTGAGGTAATATGTTTTTCATGAAAAACAAGGAAATATGACATGCTAGTATTCACAGTAGTTTTATATATTCATATGAAATAATTCGGAACAGGAACTTTGAAATACTGAAAATAGCTAATGAATTTCCACTAACATCTTCATATATCAGAAATGTCAAGATCTCAATAACAGTTATAGTTTTTACTGATCTTTCCATTTACTTTTAAAGAAATAAAATTTTAAACTCAAGTATTAAAAAGAGAAGAAAGTAATTAGATAAAAAAAGGCATAGAGACTTTCAATTCCATCAATATAATAGACAAGATAACATGAAATTTCCCTCTGCTACAAATGTCTAGAAATGTAGGATAAAATATAATAAACATCGTCATACATAATCTAGTGAACAAAAAGTTAACTAAATCTCCAGAACCAACACTGAGGAAAAAAAAGCAAACCAGTTCACGAACCTCCTGCACTGCCCCAGGAAGGGCTGCATGGAGCTGTGTCTGGGGTTGTCTCTTGGTAATCCAGGAGCTCGGTTTAGAGCACACACTAGGACAGGAGGAAGAGTGCTGAGCTTCAGAAGAAAAGAGATGTAAACAGAGACAACCTCTTCTCCTGCACTATCATGAGATTTGAGACCTGCATAGAACTACATCATTAGCGGACTAGAAAAAAATCTGACAACTGGCACAAAATAATGACAAAAGTTTTCCCTTTCTGAAGTGGGGCGGAAGAAGGGAAAAAAAGACTCTGGAAACATGTCGGAGAAACTGCTGGAAGGAATTTGGTTTGAGTTTGGTGCCACGATTTGGGAATTTCTAAACCACGACATAAAAACTGTGGACAAGGGGCCAGTGAAACGGCTCAGCGGTGTAAGCGCCTGCCTGGCAAGCGCGAGGGCCCGAGTTCGACTCCCGGAACCCACATACAAAAAAAGGGCCGGTGATATCGCTCAGCGGCAAGGGCGCCGGCTGGCGCGCGAGGTCCTGAGGTCAACCCCGTGTACCCACCAAAAAATAAAAATAAAAAACTGTGGACAAATCAGGATACATCTCAGGACATACAGCAGAAAATAAAACAAAACTACCTGTAGACATATATGTTGAATGGCAACATGACTGTTAATAGGTCATTTGAAAAAATGTCATAGATATTTTAAGTAGTCTTTTCAGGTCCAGAAGTGTTAAAGATCTTTTTATAAATCAATACTAGAAGTAGATAAAAATTAAAAGCACACATCAAAGTATATAAAAATAATATCATGAATATTGTCATTTATTAATTGTTCATCAAATATCTTTGATTCACAGCATTATTTTAAGAGATATTTGAACATAAGTTAAAAATTTTGAGTACCAGATTCCATTACATATTTTAGTATCAGGAACAACCTTGAATGAAAATTTCAGGAAAATAAAAGAAGCTAAAACACTAGTAGGAATATTACAGTAGAAAAAATATTTTAAACATTTAATAAATCAAAAAGGCAGCAAAAAGCTAAAAAAAGACCTAAAAACCAATAGGGTAAATAGAAAACAAATAACAAGATTCTGACTTAAACTCAATTATACTGATAATTACACAAAATTCTAAAAGGTAGATAATAGGGTAAATAAAAAGCAAGACACACACACACATGAGATGTACTTTAAATAAAACAACAGTTTAAAAGTAAAAGGAGGGCTAGGTGAGAGGGCTCAGCGGCGCAAGCGCCTGCCTGGCAAGTGCGAGGTCCTGAGTTTGACTCCCGGTACCCACATATGAAAAAAGGGCTGGTGATATCGCTCAGCGGCACAGGCGCCTGCTAGCACACAAGGTCCTGAGTTCGACCCCCGGTTCCCACAAAAAAAAAAAAAAAAAAGTAAAAGGATGAGAAAGTTACACAAGGCAAATACTAAGTAGTATAACGGAGCTGGAGTAGCTATAATATCAGACAAATTAGACTTCAAGTCACCATTACCACAATAAAAAGGGTCATTTACAATAAAGAAAGGCTTAGTTTTTCAGAAAGACATGAGAACTATAAATGTTTTTGTACCTAATAAGAGAGTTCCAAAATGCCAGACATGCACACTGGTAGAAATAGAGAAATAGACAAATGGGAGGTCTTAATTGTAGATTTTGACACTCTTTATTCAAAAACTCAATACAAGTCACAAAATTTAATAGAGATAGAACACTTCTATAGTTAACTTAACTGACATTTATAGAGTAGTGCACCCCGCAACTGCAGAATATACATTCAAGTACACAGCAGACCCTAAATAAATCTAAATATATTTTAAAGTATTAAAATTGTACAGAACTTGTTTTATGATGACAATGGATTTGTAATCTAGAATCAATAAGACTAAGTGTTATAACTTGTGTCCAGATGTCCCCCCAAAGCCTCATGTGGTCATGGGGAAGCTTTTCAGAGGTGGCTGGATCTCAGGTATATGATCCTGGGATCAAGAATGTAACGCTGGAATTGATTCATAGTTCAATGCTAGGATTAAGGCTGCCCACCCTGGACGAGAGTGCTACCCACCGTAAGAGCAGGTAGCCTGGATAGAATATAAGGGACAGAAAGAGGGTCACTGCCTGTCACTTGTCGCTTGCTACTTTACTGCTTCTTCGCTACTTTGCTGCTTTGCTGCCTACCATGAACTGTTTCTCCACTGCAAAGCCCTCTGCCATACCATTCTCCCTTGGAGTCAGCTAACTATGGACCTCTTCAAACTGCGAGCTAAATAAACACTTCCTCCTTTAACTTTGGATGTTGGATATTTTGTCTCAGCAATGAGAAAAAGTAACTAAGACACTAAGGTAGCTAGAAAGCCCCAAATATTCGAAAATTAAATACACTTATTAAGTGAAAAAAGAAATCATAAAGAGAAATTAGAAAATACTCAACCTGAATATATCAATAGTAGTGAAATACAGCTAAAGCAGTGGTTAAAGAGGCAATTATAGATCTGTATGTTTATATTAGAAAAAGAGCAAAAGTGGTATAAAATCGAAGATATGTTTCTAGACCAAGAAGACAGAAAAAGAGAAAGTTAAATCCAAGTAGAAGGAAATAATAAAAATAAAAGTCCAAGAATTAGAAAATAGGTGAAAGAAAAAAATGAACAAAACAATTTTAAATGATTAGTACAATTAGTAAACTTTTATCAAAACTTGTATTTAGGGGTCGGTGAGATGGCTCAGCGGCTTAAGCACCTGCCTGGCAAGCGCGAGGGCCCGAGTTCAACTCCCGGAACCCACATACGAAAAAGGGGCCGGTGATATCGCTCAGCGGCACGGGCGCCTGCTGGCGCGCGAGTTCCTGAGGTCGACCCCCCGGTACCCACAAAAAAAAAAAAAAAAAAAAAACTTGTATTTAAAAAGAAAGACTATACAAAATAACATCAAAAATGAATGTGTATATATCACTAGAGATCCTATAGATAAAGAAAGACATTAGGAAAATATGGAGAAATTTATGTTCATAACTTCAAAAACTTGGAATCAGTGAATTCTCGATAAACACAACTTGCCTAGTGACACATAAGAAACAGAAATTCACAAAGACACTTACCAACTTACTGAATTTTTTTTTTTTTTTTTTTGTGGGTACCAGGGGTCGACCTCAGGACCTCGTGCACCAGCAGGCGCCCGTGCCGCTGAGCGATATCACCGGCCCTTTTTTCGTATGTGGGTTCCGGGAGTCGAACTCGGGCCCTCGCGCTTGCCCGGCAGACGCTTATGCCGCTGAGCCATCTCACCAGCCCTGAATTTAAATTACTATCAAAACTTATCCCTCAACATAAATTCCAAACCCAGTTGGTCTCACTAATGAGTTCCATCAAACATTTAAAAGTAGAAATTAAAATCATCTTACACAAACTTTTTCTAAAACTGAAGGAAAAGGGCTTGCTTACCAACTTATTTTGTAGGTCATTATAACTTAAGTACCAAAACATAGTAACACTTTCTCAGAAAAAAATATCATAAACAAAAATTAAAAGGTACAGACTGTTATTACTCATGTGTACTTGTGTTACTTGTGTCTATGAACATGGACACCAAAATCCCTAAAAAATTCCTATTAGCAAGTTGAATCCAAACAATATATTAAAAAGATAATATAGTCAAGTAGTTAAAATAATAAATTATGATTATTATACCTATGCTGGTTTCATATATGAAAATAAATCAATGAAATGCATTCAACATTCAACATTACTTTAACAGAATAAAGTAGAAAAAGAACATGATGTTCCCAATAGATAGGAGGATGACAAAAATGTAATATACATTCACAATTAAAAAAAAACAAAACAAAAAAAACCAGGGCCAGTGAGGTAGCTCAGTGGCACAAGCGGCAAGCGCGAGGTCCTGAGGTTGACTCCCAGTACCCACATTAAAAAAAAAAAAAACATGACTTCTCAGAAACTAGAAAGAGAAGGGAACTATCAAAACTAACATGGTATTCTATAGTATGTGTTGAACATTTTCCTTCCAAAACTGGAAACAAGGTGAAGGTTTCTGGTGTCATCACGGCATTTTACTGAAGGTCCTCTATAGTGAAATAAGATACGAGTAAGAAAGAAAAGCCCTGAAACTGGAAGGGAATAAATCAAATGATTTTTGTTCAGAAAACACAATTTGCACACAGAAAATTCTAAAGATTCTACAAAAAGCTAATAACTATCAAGAAATTAGGATGCAATTCTAGAAATCAGTTGTATTTGTATATATATTGTGCAAACACTTTAAAAAATCAACTTCGGGGCCGGTGAGATAGCTCAGTGGCATAAGCGCCTGCCTGGCAAGCGCAAGGTACTGAGTTCAACTCCCAGTACCCACATAAAGGGAAAAAGGGCCAGTTATATCACTCAGCGGCACAAGTGCTTGCTGGCAAGCACAAGGTCCCGAGGTCGACTCTCGGTACCCACATAAAAAAAAAAAAAAAAATCAACTTCAAAAAGTAATGCAGTTTACAATAACAGTATTAATGATCTCCCTCGAATTACTTGCCAGATCAACTATCTTCCCCAAGCCTTTGTTTCAGGCTAACACAAAGCTAGTACCAATCAAAATATTCATAGAGAAAAATCTAGAAGTACAAATATAAATAAAAATATAAGGATACAGATTGTTTTTTCATCTTGCTCAACTATATCTTCTAAGTTTCCCAGATACACATATATACATATATATATTAGAAAAGTCGTTATCAACCTTCAAAGTTATATTAGAGAAAGCAGCGAAGTGATTTAACTATTTATGATGAGTGGGCTAATTTGGCAAAAACTATTGATTAATGTCTCAAGATTTAATTTGCCAACTTTATATATTTAAATGCCAACATGATTGTTAATAGGCTATTGGGTTAAAAATACTAAATACCTTATTCTTTTGTGAACGAAAATAATTTTAGACCTTTTCATAAATCAATATTAGATCAAATTTTAATATTTTCATCAGCAGGATATGAAAATATTATTGTGTATCTTTTTGTAGAATACTCACTATATAGAAGCATAATTTTAAGTGAGGAGAAAAATCCTTAAAGCCCATTGAGTGCCAGATTTATCATAAATGTTTTACATGTTTCGTATCCCTTATTTGCCACAAAAACAGGATGAGCAGACGCTAACATAGTCTTGTTTTCACATGGGAAAACTAAGCCACACAGAGCCAAGCAACTGGTGTGAAATGACATAGCAGTGGGTGTCAGTGGCAGTATACAAACCCAGTGAATCTGATCCTAATCCACAGTCTTAGTCCATATGTAGAACACAATACTCAGAGGCCAACAAGATAAAAATGTTTTTGTTCTCATGAGGCTCACATGTTAATAGTGGAATACAGAAAACAAACAGAGAAGAAAATAATCAGACAATGATAAGTTTGAAGAAAATAAAATGCAGTGATATAAGAAACAGTGGGGCTACGTGGACAGAAAGCCTGTGTGCAATAGCATTTAAACTGAGACCTAAATGACAAGAAGCAAGCAGTCCTGTAAAAATCTGGAGAAAGGGTTCTGTAAGTAGTCACAGTTGAAGTATCTGTGCCAAAGTCCTGGGTAAGAACTATGTGGGTGTGTCTAACATACAGGAATGAGGGTGCAAAGAAATGACTTTGGAAAAATAAGGCTTCCCGGTTAATAACAGAAATTTTGACCTTTGTTTTAGTCACTTTCTCACCACTGGGACAAAATACCTAACATCCACAACTTGAAGGAGAAGAAGGTTATTTTGGCTGGCAATTTCAAGTTTTAGTCCAAGGTGGGCAGACTCAAACACAGAAACAACATGGTGGAAGGGTGCTGTGCAAAGGAAAGCTGCTCATGTCATGGTGGCTGAGAAGCAGAGAGAAGGGAAGACCTGGGGAGTGAGACACACCCTTCAAGATCACGCCCCCACTGATTTGCCTCTTCTGACTAGACCCCTTCTCCTAACAGCACATTCAGCTATGGATTCCTCAGTGAATCAGTCTACTGATGAGTACAGTGCCTCATGATCCAAACACATTCTAAAAGACCCATCTCTAAACACATGAGGCTTGGGGGGTAAATTCCAGACCCAAACCGTAACATCCTTTATCCTAAGTGTGATGGGAAGTCATCTGAGAAATTTGGGAAGATCTGGGCACCACAATTTGTGGGTTTGTGTTTCTTAAATATCCCTTTTAGTGATGTATAGGGCCTGGATTTTAAGTAAAGCAAAAGCAAAAGGTGGTTGCAGGGGTGCAAGGGAGAGTAGCAAGTGGCTTAGGTACAATGGCTAAAGCAGGAAAGAAAATGACAGGAAGGAGCAGACAGATTCAGATGTGTTCAAGAGATAGATACAGTAAGACTTTCTAAGGGGTGGGTATTGGGTGAGGAAAGAGAAGAATCAAGAATAACTACGTTTTTGGCTGCAGTCACTTTTATATACTGGTAATACTTTCTGAAATACAATGACTGGGAATGAGATGGCCTTAGACGGACAGATCTAGGTAGTCTTAGTTGCTTAGTATACTTCTATGGTGAGATGCCAAGTAGGCAGGTGGGTATGTGAATGTGAAATTCCAGGAAAGAGGTCACACTGGAGAGTGAAGTTTGGCAGCCATCGGTCTACAGATGCTATGAAAGCCTTGGGACTGCCTTGGAACTGGATGATCAAGGGGAAATGTATAAGTGGAGTGAACAAGAAGCAGGAAGTTAAGCCCTGGGCACTGAAATTTTGATACTGATTCAGGACTAATACCGAACAGCTAAAACTGAAAAGGAGAAGCCACTGAAAGAGAGAAAAGCAGGAGTAGAACAATAAGTAAAAGATTAAAATAATATCACAAATTCATTATAAGGGTGTGCCCATCTGGGTTGAACTCTCATATGTTGAATGAAGGGGAGCAATTATGTCACTTCAGGCCAACAATTCATTCTTGCAAATCTTGTATAAGTTTAAATTTTAATGATTCATTGTTACAAAAAAAAACTGACACATCAAAGAATGCTAAAATGATGAATTTTATAAAGTTAAGCATTTTTAATAAAATGAAGAGTTCATCTCAAATAATCACATGAGTAAACTAAGTCTCTCATACATCAAGTTGCTTAAAGTTGGATTTAAGTAGTAATGCACCAAATCATGGTGATATTATTTTAAGAGTCAACTTTAAGATCAGAAGCTTTCAGAAGTAAACGCTAACATCTGGGTCATATGCTTATGTTATTTTTACATTCCAGAGCTCACATAAAAATTTTCATCATCATAGCTTCTAACATTTATAAAAGGTTTATTTTATGTGTATTCATTGAATCCTTACCAAAATCTTATGAATTAAATGATTTTACTATACTCTCTTCAGATGAGATGACCCTAAGAGAAGTGCACTTAATTTTCCTAAAGTCAGCAACAATCCCACGTGAGTCACAACTACAGACTTTGGTATTTATTCTGTTGACACATTTCAACTTTTCAGGGCCTTGCCCTTAAAACCTCATAGAAAAGTTTGTTCCCTCCCTTCCTTTCTGTGGTACCCATTTCCTTATATATGCATCCTGCCAATAAGAAAGAGATAAGAAACACAGGGTAAAGTAACAAGAACAAAGGATACAGAAAGAAGTAAATAATTATAACTGAAAAGTCAGCCACAAAAGTGACTATAGTTTAGGTTTGAGTTTCCTGGCAGCATGGGCTAAAAGTCTTGTACAATGGATTATAAAATTTTCATTATCTAATAAAAGAAAACATAGCAATTATGCCTGAGATTTTGTTGTTGCTCCAATCCACACATACAGCAACGTCTCTGCTATGTTTATGTCAGGAAAACCTAACCATGTACTGATCAGAGACTGCAAGAGCAATTTCTCCAGTGATAGAGAAATACAGGTTGCACCTGTAATTTTCTATTAAAAATGTGGCCAACAGCTCTGCATTCCCTAGAATGAGATTATTATGTCGTTCATAGTTAGCTTTTTAAAGCAACTTTAATAGATGTCCAACAACTCAAAAGCTATGACCCTGAACTTTTATAACCATTGCATGGACTCAGAAGAAATAAGATACAACGCATACACTGTACAAATGGCCAATACAACATCTGTCTTAGAAGCAGCAACAATTACATGTGACAAAATCTTGGCAAAAATTTCAAACCACTGCTTCCCCCCACCCGTTCCAATTTATGTGCCTTCACAAGCAAATGACATTGGTTTTAACTAATGAAAAACCAGTTTGTTTTTAAAAAACATTCTCATTATCAGCTAATGTAACAGAAATGACCAAGAAGAGTATGATTTAATATGGATTAAATGTGAATACGACTCAGAAGCTTTCTTCTTGTTGAATTAGATAATCTAAACTATTAAACAGTATTTCAAAATGCTTTTCATAATCCTGGGACCATTAATGTCATGTTCAAATCACTGTGGATTTTTGTTGTTGTTGTTGCTTTTACTATTCATAGGGATACAATGAGTCATTGGCACATTTCCAGTGCAAGATGCATTTGAATAATACATGACATGCCCTTTAGCTAGCATCATGATGCCAGATTTAAAACAAGGTAAGAAGTTTCCTCCATGTACACTTGCAGTGTTCAGCTGTTCATAATCTATAGCGTTAACAATTTATCATCAAACCCAGCGACTTGCTGCCAACGTATCAAAGTGGCCACTGGATGCATATGACCGAGTCTGAGCATCTGGCTCTCCTCTGTTCTTGACATTAGCACAGACAACAGAATCAGTGGACTATTGAATGCAATTACAGTAAGCGAGACAGACAATAAAGATTGATAGCGCCTTCTCTTTTTATCACACACAAAACTAGTGGGGGTTAAAGCTTTGCCTTGAGCTGCCTTCATTTAACAATGATTGAAAATATGCAATTGTGTTGGTAAAACACTGTAGCCTGTACCACTTCATTTACTGGACACATTATCAAATTAAATGAAAAGTGAAATGCCAAAAGCAACAGTTATTATATATTAATGATGAATATTTACTTAGCATTGTTCACAGATCACACAGAGAACAGAATCCTTGTTATCTTCTTTGCAGGTTCCAGTTGAGTAGGTTTAACATTTCTATGTTTACGTTGTCTTCTGTCTACATATCTCTAAATATGGACTTACACGATTGATTTTGTGACTATCCATGTGATTACAACGTGTAATTAATAAAATGTTCCTGTAGATGAATCCTAATTATTGAAGAGTTTTTTCTTCCTTTGTAAGAATTCTCATTCATGTAGCTACTTTTGGAGCAAGAAAAACTGAACCAGGAATATATGTTGTGACCCAAAGGTTAGAAACTGGCTTCACTGAGCTTCCAAAATATGAAAAGTAATGAAGACCCTCAGCATACAGACAAGCCACAAAGGTATATTTTACATATTTTCTCCAGTGAGGACTGCTTTAGTGTCCATTAGGGGATGTAACAGTTCACCCACAATCTGACTTCAAAACAAGAAATACGTAAGAGGCAGACGGCACAGAACTATTGAGCAGCCACGGGAAATGGATCCTAATTCATAGCTCTTATAAGGGGAAACTGTTCTGAGCAAATATCAATAGATCTGGAAATGCAAAAATAAGTGTTTCCTTGTTAAGTGGACAGACACTTGTGCACACCAGCATGTCAGACATGAAGCAGGAAGACATGATTGTACAAAGTTATGCAGATTAATTCAAAGTTCTTTTTTAAAAACATGCACATCTGGCCCTTCGTTTCCACTGATAGAGGCAGGAAAAGAAGGCACTCATATATGAAAAGTAATAATGTCTTTTTTTCTAAGAACTCCATAGCTGAAAGCTCTGTGGCATGTCCCTACCAAGAAAACAAGAAGTCAATGAAAAAGAGGCGGAGAATCAGTCACAGATTTTCTAACAGCACACCACTGGTTATTTTGTATACAATTAAATGCATACTCAGAAGTGATGGTGGAGTTTGGGATTAAAGCACTAACCATATACAATGAAGATAAATAATAGTATGAAGTACAGCAGATCCCCCAACTGGGGGAAAGTTACCAAAGAAATAGCATCACTGCAGTAGACTGAGAATCTGGAAGCCAAAAAGGAGTGTTGAATCAGTATTCATGAAAGGAAAAGGAAACAATTATGTTCTTTAAAAATTTACCTTCAGGTATAATCTAACTGAAATCACTCTTTCTAGGGCACAAATTCTAACTCCATATTGCCTCTAATTCTTTTGGAGGTACATCTCCTTTGAAGTTCTCACACCCAGATAACCACCAGACTCAGACTGAGGTTCCTACCACACAGATCCCCGGATCCAGTCTTTGCACTATATTCAGTACATTTGCACTACAGGGTGTGCACTACAGAATATTTGCAATTAAAATATCAAAAAGCAGGAAAAAAAAAAAACTATCACCTATACACATACCACCTGTGACCCATCTTTTTTGCAAAATTCTCAAAAGCATTTTTAGTAACATTTGGGAAGTCACTTTTACAACTTTCAATGGAAACACAATATAAGTTTATGACTAAAAAATACATTATGTATCAATACAAATAAAAATATGAAAGAATGCTCTCGTCCCACCCCCAGTAACTGTTCCTCACAGAGTTAACTATATTTAATGTAGAGAGATCTTTACAGTCCCTCTATGTATTCACTGTAGTGTGTATATTTTACATAATCAAAGTTGAACTATACACAGTTGTCCAGAATTTTTGTTTCACTTTTTCACTTTATATTATACTGATTATATCTACTTCTATGTTATTTTTAAGTCATTTAATATTTCGTATTATAAATAAATCATAAATATTTTAGCCTTTTTCATACTTTCACTATTATTCCTAACTTATTAGTTAGCTTTACAAATAAAAACCCCCAAAATGATATTTCTGTTGACATTCTTATACTTCTTCTTCATTTACAAGTGGTTTTGCATTGAAGATGTCTGCATCAAAGATCCATGATTGTAAAATTTTAAGAGCTACTGAAAAATTGCCCTGCCAAAAGATTATGCAGTTTTCTACTCTCATCTACAAAAAGTACAAGGGGGACTATTTCTCCACAACTCCTTGGTGCTAAATATTTTTCATAATTTAAAATATTCTTACCAATTTAATGTGTAAACAAAGTCATATCTCATTTAAAATTTCATTCCACTTCATTTCATGCTTATTAACTATATTCATTCTTTCTATTAATTGTCCATTCATATCCTGCATTTATCTTCCTGTTGTGTGATTTAATTCTTTCTTACTTTTTGCAAGTTTTTATTTAATTTTAAACTTTACATACAGTGTACATACACAGACTTTTTATCCTTAAAATGGGTTTTCAAAATGACAATTACAAATAACCATGTTTTATGTTAAATTTTCATATTTTATGATTTTTTAAATTTCAATTTTTAATATCTTTGGAACAAAAATACAGTACTAAACTATGTACTGTATTTTAACTCCTCCAAGTGATTTTTAGTACCATCCAAATACAGCAACCCCTGCCATAGATTACAATGCAGCTCAAATACCTGGATTTGAATCCTGGCAATGACCTTGCTCCATTGGCCATCCCTAAACCTCAGATGACGTAAGTACCTTATAGGATTATGGAGAGAATTGAATGACATAATACTTAACATCTGCTATTAGTATCATTAGTTTTTCATTGATTTTTGTTTTTATGGTGCTGAAGATCAAATCCAGGGCCTCGTGCATGCTAGGACATTTCTCTGCCACTGAGCTGCATTCCCATCCCAGCATTATTATTATTTTTTTTTTTATTTTAACATAGCTCAAGCACTTTGTTTTTCTCTTTGTTTTTATCTTCAAAAGTAATTCTACTTCTCCAACTTCTCTCAAAATTCAAGGGCAAGATCTTGGTGTAGATAATGCAATTTTTAGCTTTTTTCAAAAGCTCCTGAAGAAAATGCCATTTAAAAATAATAGACACTTGGATTTGCATGATCACTAAACTATTTCTAATGTAGTTGAATCTTAAGAGTTTTAAGAATAAAGTGTTGGCTGCTGCAAGTTGATTACAATATATATAGCATGTTGAGTGTTGCTGGCAAAACTTTGCCTACCCAAAAAATATATTTGGTTCTTAACTATACATTTGGAATGGACTTAAGTGTAACTGTCTGGCAGCCCAGTCCCAAATGCCCAGTGTCCCCTGATGTGTCTGGGTCTCCTAGTCCAAAAGACCAGAGCACTCCCTGCAGTGGACAGAGGGAGGGGCTGGTAATTGGTCCCTCTAAAAGACCACAGAACACAAAGTGGGTCTGTCCACTCAGGCAGCACGGGGTGAGAGTCTCCACAGAAGAAAAACCTGGGTTCCTGGAGGATCACAGGCTATCAGAAGATCCCAGGCATTCTTCTCCACTGTTCTTCTCATTCTTTACTCTGCTTTTTGACCACAGAGTTCCCCATGAGATAGGGAAAACCTTCTTCTGCTTTACTCACATTTTATAGGTCCAAGTCTATATCAAGGTCCACTTAAAATATTAAAAAAAGAACCTGCTCCTAGTTCCACCTCAAAGAGCAGAAAGAAAATCTGTTATAAAATAAAATTCAAGAAGGGTGTTACATTTTGTCCAGCACCAGCGCACACTGTAGCATTCTGTTAGTGTCTCTAGTTGTTATGGATATCAGATAAATAATATTTATTGAGAATTTACTGCGAACCAGGCATCTTGCTAGGCATTTTACATATACTCTTTCTATTAGACACATTATACAAAAGAATGAGCGGCACAGTGTGGCTCAGTAACTTGTCCAAGATCAGAGTTATAATGTGATGGAGTTGATTCAAACTGTCTCATTTAGTTCTCATTATTAACAAAGGCAGGGGAGTGGCTTCTTTTTTTAAAAAAATTAGGTAAATTTTTGTTTTGTTTTGTTTTCTTCAGTAAGCTTTTATCTCTCTTCCCAAATCCTACCTCTTAAAATAATAAAATACAACCACCTATATGAATTGTAATAAAGTATTTTCAGTTATTAACAAAAATGCAGAGGAAAAAGAAGCAAGGAAGTAAATCCTTAAATAAGTCAGCAAAAATAAGTGAAAAATAGTAAGTCTAACAAATACATTGGAAGCGATTTGTTGTGAATTACGGGCCCCAAAAATTTGTGCGTTGAAATCCTAAGCTTTAGTACCTCAGAACATAACCAAAGATGGTGATAAGGTCATTGAAAGGCTGACTAAATTAAAGTAACACTTTACTGTGGTCCCTACTAGTTAGACCAGTGTACTCACACAGAGAGGAATTCTGTACTTGAAAAACGACCATTCCAGGACACAGAAAGAAGGTAGCCATCCTCAAGGCAAAGACAGAGCCTCCGAAGAATACAATCATGCCAAGACCTTAATTTCAGAATTTCAACCTCCGCAACTGTGAGAAAATAAATCTCTGTTGTTTAAGTCACTTAATCTGCAGTGTTTTGTTAAGGTAGACGGAGCAAACTAATCTACCAGTGTTTCTGTCAAAGAATGCTCTGCTATACTGGCTATTATTAATTTATGAGAATTTTCTTACATAAGGAGAAAAAGTGGGAGTCTAAGGTATACAAAAATAATCTTAAATTTAAAGAAAATAACTGTTTTCTTTTGAGGCTTATGTCAATATTCAAACTCAGGTTTTTTTAAAACTTCTCTGTACATAGGTAGATACCTTCTTTCTCTCCCTGCCCCTACCTCCCTCCCCCTCTCATCATTGCTCCCCATTAACATTTTATTCACTACCCTTACTGTGGTGAGCCTTGCTCTCTCCACTGAGAGATGGGCATGGGATTAAGGCAAGAATGCATCCAGCTATGTATGAATGAGTTAACTAGCAACAAGGCATGAGGTTCTCACTAGAAAACCTCTCCTTAATATCCAATTCAGATTATATATTGGCTGTGCAAGACAAGTAGCAAGATATCAACCAATTTCAGCTACTTGTGGCTTAGCTATTCACATTACCTCATCACAGCAATGGTTCCTCATTGGCCATCAGTCAATGGGCTGGGAGCAAAATCAAACATCCTCCTGATCACAGCCCTGCTCCCTCTAGGAGCTATGGGGTGACTGGCCTCATGCCAGGAAGAGTCAGCCTTCCCTCGTGACTGATCACTAACAATCCTTCCTTGCTTTTGTTTGGATCTTAATGACCTCAACCTTTCACAAGAAGTTTGCTCTTTTTTTCCCACAACATGAACAGAAAATGACAGATAACCCAAAGAAATAAATATAATTTAGATGTAAAATAAAATCTATCTACTAGTGTGTGTATGCATGCTTGTGTGTTTCACTGGCATGCACCAGATTGTACTAAATGGCAGGAATTTCCCAAGGGAAGATAACCTCTGGATACTGCTACAAAAGCTTTATTCCCCACACTCTGCAAATTATTTAATTTAAACACTGCTTGATATGACTCTCCAAGGAAAAGGGTGTTTTCCCAGACCCACTTTTAATCTGTTGGTGTGTAAATGCATGTATGCATATAGAACAGGCCTCACAAATACATTGGTTGCTTGCAGAGTCTGTGCAAAGGCTTTAGATTGCAGAATCAGAGGCTGCAAATTCTAACATTAGGAAAATGAAGAAATACACACAGAATCCCATTGCTGTTTGCAGAGGAGAAAAGTAGGCAAAGGTTCAGTTGTCCATCTCCTAGGATCTCACCTCCCAGTGCCCAGACACTGTGCAAATCCATGGGAGATATAGCTAAACACTTTTTTATATTGTGTGTATGCACACTTGCTCCACTGTTCATTTCTCACAGAACATCGTCACATTCATAAGTGCATTTTACTAAAGCAGGAGAATCAAAGATTAAAGGATCAGTTGTCATCCACACTGGGTAATGCTGTACGAAGTGCCAGGGAGATGATTTATAGCATTCTTTTAATCCTTCTGCTTCTTCCCCTTGCTTAACTTTTGCTTTTCTACTACATATTAATCAGGAAAAGATACCTGGTGAAACAAAACATTAAGTGGCCTATTATGAACGTTGCCAAATTTCATCATGAAAAATCTTGCCTTTTTAAGAGTCCTTTTATGGTTCCCATCAAAGGATTCAAACAAATTTCTCTTCTAGACAGAATTTCATTACATAAGACTAACTCTTACTACAAGTGTAAACTTGCCCAGACGGGGCTACACTGGAAAAAATCTTGTTACCTTGGCTAAATCAGTTTAAAAGCAAATAGGCAGTAAACAATAGTTTCAATATTAACGTACTCCTCCTGCTCCTTCATCAGAGCAAGCCAAAAGGCTGTAAGCCCTTTCCCCCTGCTCCTAGTTTTCCCTTGGCTCTCTCTCCATGTGTTACCCCCTGCTCTGGTAAGGTGAATGCCTTTCTCCCACCAGCCTCATTTTCTATTGGCATAAGCTTGCATTCTGGGGAATTATCAGCTTAATGCATAATTCAAAATCTCTTGCATGTGGCCTGCACTTTTGCCTTATCCTCTGCATCCTAAACAAAAGATAAGAGGAAGTATTTCCTAAGTGGGCACACAAAAGTGTTCCTGAACATCACCACTAACACCCAACATTTGCCCTCCTCTGCCTCCAGAAAATTACTTGCCTTACAACTCCCACATACCCTCACAAAGGTTCCATACTGAGGAGCAAACAGTGTGAGAGATGGTCCCAAAGTTCACACAGAGTGGGGACCCATGAACCTTTGGAATGGGAAGGTTTCTAAAAATAGAAAAATCACAATTATTACCTTAAGTGTCACATTCCAGAGCAGCTGTCAAATGTTTTCAGCAAAGTGATAGCCTCGAGAGTCTGTAATTCAAAAAAAAAAGAAAACATCTGCTTTAGAATTTTTCCCCCAGTGGAGCAGGGTAAGGTGAGTGTAGTGGGTGTGAGCAGAAGAGGGTGAATGGGAGATAAAGAAATAAAACCAAACATTGGGAAGCACCTTGAAAAGAACGAAGAGAGAGAAACCAGAGAAGGCTGAGGATGTGGACAGACAAGGAAAGAGGAAAAAAAAGAAAGAGACAGCATTTGAGAGGAAAGGGGTGTAGAATCAGCCATATTGGGAGGCTAATTCAGTCCCACTCAAGTCAGTGAAAATGGCTGGAATGATTTTTTTTCCCCTACTGCTTCTGGTCAAATTGATTAAATTAACTAGTTATTTTTTTTAAATGATGTGGAGAGAAAATAGGTGGATAAACCCACCTGCAAATCCTCAGATCCAGGTAACCTGATTTGAACACATATGCAACTTGACCAGAATAAAAATATAATACCACAAACACACACACGCATGTACATGTGAGTAGCAATGTTGATTTCACCAAGCTGTGTCATCATAGTCCCCTAGAATATTCATAGGCTTACTTTACCTTATGCATATATTTTTATTTTTCTGAAATTTTGTCTTTCCATCCTCCAAAATTAGTTTCCATTTTGGAAAGCAGCTTGTTCTCTATAGAGTAAGTATGCTGTATAAATTTACCAGAATCCTTTGTCAACACTATTATTTTTATAAATCAAGCTTACCTTCCCTGATGCCTTTATATGAAAGTCAGGATATGATACTAAAACTCAAAAGAAAACCAATATTTTGACTTACTCCTAAATATGGGATTCTAGTGAATGCTTTTTACATGCATTTTGAGTCCACCAAGCAATAGTTCCTCCTTTTTTATAAACAAAAAGACATGAATTATTAAAAAATTAAGACATTTAGAATAATGGTCCTCCATACACAAAGTATTTATTTCAACTTTCATCATTCATAGTTTATTGTATTGATTTTTTCATCATTTTACTTAGTATTAGGCTTCCACTAAACTCATCAATAAGAAATGAATTTTGGTAACTTTCAAATCCACTATATTATTTTTCTTTTATTTGTAGTGAATTTTTCTTTTCTCAATGGTATTACTGCAATAAGTCAGTCATTATTTCTTTATGTTTTCCCTTCTTTCTTTAGTATTTCATTTCCCTTTACAGCACATCTTGTGATCACAAAGAAAACAGAGACACTTATTTCTTTTAACAGTGGAAATTGCTGCAAGTGATTTAGCTGTCATTTAATTTGATTTCTCTCTTCTGTCTGTGGAGAAATATGTTTAATGTACTGGAAATTATGTTAATAAGAAAAAGCATTATCTCATTTAATGAAATAAATATACAAATATTTCAAAATAAAATAAAGAGGCAATCCTCACTGAGAAAAAATGTCTCTTATGGTTTGCATAAAATAAACAAATGAGAAAAAATGGTGAATACATTGAAACACTGACAAAAATTATGCCTGCATTCAAAGGGGAGGGGGAAGCTTGACAAATGAATTATCCACAACTTAATCAAATTTTTTTGAAAAATATGGACATATATTACAAATAAAAGTATTAATTTTATATTTCCAAATCCTCAAGCAATATCATTCTATTTTTGGAATAGACAATAGGTTTTTGAAAAGATTCCTTTTTATTTTTCCCTTCTATTTCAACTGATCTTTCAATGATTGCTATTGCTCAAATTAATAATTATCAGCAATCTCATGACCAACAACCCATGTAACTATAAGAAAGGTTAGAATTTCTTTGATTTTGCTAATCAAAACAAAGTCAATGAACTCATTCCAAAGCTTTTATATATTAAAATTTATCTAATGCACAAAAAGTTTAAATAAATATTGTTAGTGATTTGAGCTAAACTTGAAGCAATTATGTAATAAAAGCATGACCACAGTAACAGAAACACATAATTAGCGATTTAATTACTGGCATGAAGACAAACTAAAGATGTCAATAAAAAAAAATCTTTAGTGACAAGCTGATTTTACTCTCTTTACTGCAATTTGACAGAAATACTCACCACCTGATTAGCCAAACCATTTTTACACAAAACAGCTACACCTCTACAAACTGCAGTATCCAATTTAAAATATTTTATTTCATATCATTGCATAGTGAATCGTTAAATTTTCTCCCATTTAGATTAGCACTTTCTCTTCTCCGAAAATACAGTATTTCCAATCAGCAAGTAAAGAACATTATGTCTTTTAAATGAGTTAAAGTAGCAGGTGTTCTTTGCTTCAATTTTATTTTTCTCCACCTTCAATAATGTCTGACAGCAATGCTTCCCTGTATATGACATTCTAAATATCCTCTTTTCTCATCTCTTAAGTTTCAGCTGAGAAACACAGATAAACCACCAATTGTTTTAATAGGGAATGAATGCTAACTATTGTAGAAATAGGCCAATTAAACATTCCTACAGGTCTTTCACAATATTTTCCCTCTCCATCTCATAAAGTTATAGGTGGGAGATAAGGGAGAAAATAAGTAAGGTCAGTTTATTGTGAAATGGCCTACTTATATTTCTTCATCACAATCATGATTCAGATTTTAAGCAGTCCTGGACTATTCATCTTAAAGTACTCAGTGCATCTTTACCAACTTAACGTGTCACTGGTATTTAACCAGTAGCAGAAAACAGATACCTCAAGACAGAACCACATTAAAAGAAGTTTTCCATCTTATGATAAAAAAATGAGTCATCCTGGCTGGTGTTCAATGGCCACTTGCACAAGCCCAGTACATAGAGGGAAACCATGAGAGCCAGACTTGCTAAGAAGTTTGGCCTATAAATACTTTGGGGCACGATTGGATACACTCAAAAAATAAATTCCAGCAACTAAGAACACAAAATGGACCTACTGATTCTGATCATTTTTGACATACAGTTCCAACCAGATAACTGAACATTCCACTAAGAACATTCCAGAAAACATCCCAGAACTAAATATTCCAGAATGAAGTAGTCCATTCTTTAGAAGGGTAAATAAAACAAAATCTAAACTTAGAAGGAAATTTTAAATAGTTTAAAAGCACGTTTAATTTGTTTGTAATTTGATAAATATGAAAAAAGCAAATAAAGTAATTGGAAGATGAATTTTTTGAAATTTCTTGCCTAGTATACTAGTAGCTAGAATCATTCATTTTCTTTATACCTTTGGATTAGAGGTCCCTCCTTTAATAAAAATGTCCCTTTTCCAGAGAGCTTTTGATCAGTGTTCATCATATACCACCATTAATTTCTAAATTTCTGTTTTAACTTTAAACCTAAATTTCCTTGTATTTTTCAATGATAATCATTTAGGCTACAAAAGTACCTTCTTCGCATACTCTAACAGTTCAGATACAAGAAGTCACCCTGTGCTTTGTTATTTTTAAAAGGGCATGTAAATTTATAAAGCTTCACAGAAGACCTCTTTTATTAGCCATGATGGAGGCTAGTTAAGTAATGTTACCTGCCCCTGGGAAGCTTACAGTTTAGGTAAGATGACATTCCTAAAGGTAATGTTGCCTCATGATCCAGGGGTAAAAACCAAAAAACTGACACAATAAATACAAGCAAGTTTACAGAATAAAGAGAGCACAGGGACTTGGTGAGCATTCCTCTCTATAAGTGGGTATGATGAGGAGAATTTTCTCAAGCTCTAAAATACAACCTCTCATCTGAATTCACCAGCTAAAAAGCCCCTAATGGTGACTGAACCTTTTAGAGGTTTCAGTGACACAAACAGGCTGCTGCAGCCTGAGTGTCACAGGTTTGCCACCACTGCCCTAAAGTAAGTGAAGAAACGGAGACTCAAAGAGGTTAAATAATTTACTCAAGTACAAATCAATCAAAATAAAGACTATATCACAGTTTTGCTGACTAACTTTAAGGAGTGAAGAAGAAAGTATTTGAGATGAAGGAGTAATCAAGAAGACAGATAGGAAGGGAGGGACTTATGCAACAAGTGCAGGACTAAGGTAGATTGCTTAGGGAGAGCAGCAAGAGTGGTAAGACAAAAATGAAAAATAAAAAGAGAGGGCAATACATAACTGGGACTGATTCCTCTAGGCAGTAAGAAGTAATCAGCAGTTCCGGAACAGAATGGCAGTCTAATGAATGCAAAATGAAATAAGGATTGAAAATGTGAGAAACAAAAGACAGAAGGTGGATGCTACTGGCACCTCACCCAACCCCTTTTCCTGGTGCTGCCAGCCCCTAGCAGCTGGGAGGACTGGCTGGTAAAGGTGCTCAGGTGACGCTGTCTATAGAATTGCGCTTAGCCTTGTATTGATACATTTCACCGGCAGGTTAAAATCCCTTCCTCTAGGAACCTCCCCCCACAAAAAAAACTACTTGACATGGAAAACAGGGAGAGAGAGTGACAACAAAAGGCGCCCCCTTTGTTGCCAAGGACATCAATTCTGTGGCATAAGGAGTAGCTAGGGCGTAGCTGAGACCCCATGCCCTGCTCCGTCACTCCCTTTCTCTCGAGTGCCTCGGTGTCTCAGGGAAGCCCAGAAGTAAGGAGGCAGTTAGTGTCTGCACTGTCTTTCTGTCCTTGGGGGAAGAATGAGCCACAATGTTAACAGGTGAGATATGCTTTACCTAACTCACCCAGAAAATAATCAGCGTTCAGGAAAAGCAACCAGGGCACATATGGAGGCCATGTATCTGCAACTGTGTTCCTCTGGTCTTCTCGGTATTAACAGTTCAAAGGATGAAATTTGCATGGCGTCACTGGGAGAGTTTATATTTCAGCCATTAGTCTGCCCAGCAGATTAAATGAAACCTTTTTATACGTGAACCAGGAAAAAGTATGGATACAGAATAAAAGAAATATTCTCATCATAGTAAACCACCAGATACTCTGGCCTTCCCTGTCCACCTTTTTGAACTACACAGCTCAGTAAATCATTAACTTCCAATTCTCACCCAATAACAAACACCCCTGCTATGTCTAAAAAAAATCCTAAATTTATATCTGTATCTATGTTAATTGTAAAATGATAAAGAAAAAAATAGCATCTTATAATATTGGAATTTTAACAAAAACTGCAAATGAGTTTCTTTCATAAATACAATAATCAGATTTCTCTGGCATCCCAGCATAATGCCAAGAGTATCTTGAATTCTTTACAATACATTGATATTCTCTGTAACACCACTGATATTCTGTGGACACTAAATCTTGTTTGTATCTAGGTCAGATTTTCTGTTTCTTCTCTCAAAAAATTCTTGAAGCTACTTAACATGATGACTGTCACAAGAAGTAAAAAGAACATTATTAAATAAACTTTCAGAGTAAAAAGGAAAGGGGAGAAGAGGACAAACTTGTGACAGAATATTAGGTCGTGTCCGAATTACAAATATTCACAAACTAATGTGGTTTAATTTTTTTTTAATGAGAGTCTTTTAGTTTTCATGAGAAATTTCTTAAAAACAATTCATATCTAACACCCAGTCTTCTCCTTTTTGCCTCTATCATTAACTACCAAGTGGCCAAACTTATCTTACTACTGTGTTGTGTGGTAACAGTTTGTTCTCCAAGTGAAAACCCTGATTGAGCAATAGGATTGGATATTTCTAAAAATGAATAGAGATGCCCCAAAACACTTAAACTCTACTGCAGTGTTCTCAAACTTAAACAAGTGAAACCCGGCAAGCCTGGTGATAGAATCCTGGGCACCACCTCCAGGAGCACCTTGGATTCAGATCTGAGGACAAACATCTCTAGGGTTGGCAAGCATTGTGGGCGACCCTCTTGCAGTTGTCTGCAGACCAGACCTTGAAAGACATCTAACAAATTCATGCTAGCTTGGAACTACTTCTGTGGATGCTCCAGTTTCCCTTCCACGCCCCTTATTTTATAGCCTAGATCAGTGGTGGCAAACCTATGGCCCACATGCCGCAGCCAGCTGTTTGTTATCATTGAAAGCTTTAAAAGATTCTCTATCGCTGGCCTAGGTGACTGGATTACAGGGATAGTGCTAAAGGACAGAAAAGTCTGAACGGGGAAATCAGGTTTATGTACTAGGGAAAGGAGAAGGAAGGTAATGAATTTGAGTTTGGAGATCTATAGTTTTAGGTAATGTAGACTTAACTGTTCCTAAATTAGGCATAAGGAATTGCCAAATTCCTTCTAAAACAGTATAAGATGCTCATCTTGAAATATACTCCCATAGAGGTAGAAGATCCCAAGTCATCAGAATAATATACATCTGCTGGGTGTCAATGTTACTGTCCCTGAAATACAGCCACCGATTTCTCTTGAATAGACACTGGTCTATAGATCATACCATTTGGAATTCAGATTTAGTTCTCAGATCAGTTTTAAGAATAGACTCTCATCATTTACAGGGATGTATTTTAGAAATGAATAATCTCTGCCTAAGTGCACAATTAGCTGAATATAAACAAATTTGTTGCTAACTAATTTTCCCTAAAATAAAAAGGAAGATATACCCAGACAAAGGCATTTCTTCTTCCACTAGGGATGAGGTAACCCTCATCCACATCATATAGGGTACATAATTGTGCATCAAAAGGAAGGAGTCAAAACTCAGTTCCACTTGTTTCTGGTAGTTTTTTAATGTAAACAGCTGGATCACTAAAAAAATACTCTAATAATAATGGCAAGGATGACAATGAAAAAGTCAAGTTGTAACATATTTAAATACAAAGACAAATTAATACTCACTGTTTCCCCGAAAACACTATCTCTGGGGCAAACATAAGGAAGCTGAGCTACACTGGTTGTGTACTTGTGGCTGTGTGTAGAGAGGTGTCATGGAGAAAGGTGCTTTTTATTTTTTTTTAATTGAATGTAACCCAGCAAAGATTTGGCAGACGACATATTTATAAGGTTGGGAATGCTTGCAAAAATTGATTCATTCACACTGTTGTGAATCATTTAGCACACACTTCAAAGAGAGTTTAGTGTCTTAATCTCTGCCTCTCACTTCCTGAGAAAGGCTGTTAATCAAAATGAAGACTCCTAGAAGCAGCCCTGGGCACAGGACAAAGCGATGAAGGTGAAGAAGCACTGTGCGGAATGCTTTTCTTCTTTAAGGGCAGTTCGGGGTGTTTTGTTCTGAGGTGTTTGTTTTGAGGGGGCAATATTTAATGGAATAGTGTCACACAATTAATATATAGATTCTCAGACTAGGGTGATTACTGTTACAGAAAAACAAAAGCAACTGCCTATTTAAGAAATGCTTCTGAATGTGCCTAAGCCACAATGCATACTATTTTGATTAAATGCAGCTCTTCTCCAAATAATAAGGTTATAAAAGACAACATTACTGTAAATTATCTCAATTAAATGACCAATAGCATCACTACTTGTAAAAATCTTATGATTATAAAACTGTCTTTTCATTAAAAAAAAACTTAGATGTGTATTAGTGCTTTTATTTAAAAAAAAAAATCTATTTTTTGGTTTTGGTTTTGGTACCAAGAATCAAACTCAGGACCTTGCGCTTGCCAGGCAAGTGCTGTGTCACTGAGCTATATCCCCGGCCCCCAAAAAATAATAAATCTTTCAGTTCAGTAGTAAACTTTAGATCAGGATATTAGATATAGGCTATTGCAAAGCTGAAGTTCATACACATGCACCTACAAAACTAGTAACTGAATAAGGTCAATAAAATTCCCTTGATTTATTTTATTCTGGAAGATCCAGTAAATTCACTAGTAATTTTAAAATAAAATATGATAAATAACCAGTTAACATGCAAGTGAATTGTTAGCAGTTAGAGGTGATAAATTATATTTTCAAATAATTAAAATTGTATAAGTTTTAAAGAAAAAATAAAGTAAATATGTATTTATTGTCTGGCAGATGGACAAGAACCAACATAGATGTTTCTAAGAGCAAAATAGGATGAACGAGAGTGCTGGATGGGTTCCTTGGACTTGCACACGTCACACCTCACAGGGAATTCTTGACCCTCTCTGCTACAACCACCATTCTCAAGGTGGACCCTGTCATCTTCAATATGGATCTTGTCATCAAGAAGGTCTTCTTTCACAATTATTGCAATATACTAACATGCTGAGCTAACGTATTCACCTTGAAAAAACAGTACTAGGTAGGGGAAAGTGAGGAGAAGGAATTCATGTTTCAAATATTTGTGGTGGCAGAGAACACACAATCCAGATAACAGATAATTTAAAGATCACTTACATTTGGTTTTAAGATGCATAGTATACCTACTGATATTCATATTAATATAGTCACTGTGTAGATATAAACAAAAGCCATGACAGACAAATTGACTGTTTTGCTATCTGGCCTAAAGCAAGAACTGTGTGGTTTTTCATTCTTAAAACACATATTTTATGCCACCAATATGCCAGGTGTATTATTTTTTATTTAATTCTCATACCCATCCTCTCACTGTTCCCTCTTTAGAGATGATGACAGGGGAACAATGGGTGAGTAACGTGAATGGCTTTGTGTGTTTACACCATCACACCAGTTCTTGCTGGAAACGGAAGGCAGTGAGGAGCCTGCCAGGGAGGTCATGGTTCTTATCTTTGTCACCCTCAGTCAGAGCTCCTGCTCTGGAGCCTCAGCGGAAGTGTCTGATTCTCTGTGTAAGTGGGTTACAAACAGGAATTTCATAACACAAATGCCATTCCCCACCCTATATATAAGTAATTTCCATTTGGTAATTTGTGACTAGAGCTGTGAGAGCTGAAACACTGATTCGTCTGGACTGAAGATAAACATGGATGTTTAGTTTAAAGCAGTGATTCTCAATCCTGGCTGCACAATTAGAAGCATCTGGGGAGCTTAAAAATAAATAAATAAATAAAACTTTGCCCAGCCCTTCCCCAGAGACTCTGACTTAATGGACTGGGGTGGGGCCAAAGCACTGGGATTGTTTCAGACCCTCCCCAGGTGATTCTAATGCACAACCAGAGTTGTGATGCAATGATTTTACAGCCTGGACATAGCGGCCAAGACATCACTGCAGGAAGAGGCAGGAAAGTTGATTTCTAATCTACAGTATACCATGGATTTATGCTGTTAGCATATAGATCTTAGTTTTGTAAGCAATAAAATGGGAATAACAGTGTGTTAATGCTGTAGCTAAAGAATTAAGTTGGAAGGTTTTTTTCTTATCCCTTCCAGAGATGGGCTGACCTGAAGTGCAAGTACTGTACTTGTTTTGGAATCTTGAAGAAAAAGTGGGGTTTGAGGACAAAAATTTAAAAAAATATTTTATTACATTAATTCTTTTTTTAAAAAGTTCTCATTAGACAGAGGGAACAAACATATTGATAATTTTAAAATTTCATTTCAAATTCACATTTACTTTATAAAATATAAGAATCTCAGTAGCAGTGAGCTATTATTCTAAGATTGATGGTTCATCTTCTAATGTGTTACTATAACAACATTGCCCACACTCAAGCTTCTACTTAGGAAATTTCTGCAAGGAGGAAAAAAAAAAAAAATCCTGAGAGACACGTGTCAAAATTTAATCATTCAACCTCTCAAATAAAAAGTTACCTCCCCCTCAAAATGATAGAAGACCACCATTTTCTTTCTTCTCTAAGAAAAGTATGTAGCAAATGCATATCAAAGTATTATAACTCCACTGATTTTTTTCAGGTTCTTCATCGTAGTAATTGTTAAATTTCTCTAGCACTGTGAATTCCTTAAAGTAAAACCAGGAGGGTAGAGATATCATTAAAATATTAGATGCCTTTTTAACTCAGTAGTGCAACTGGGTGACATTATAATTATGTTATATAGAGATTTATTACATTTTTGATATTGGGCAACATCCCTTGGCCTATATTTGTATCTATGATATACCTGAGGTTTTCACAAAAAGCAAGACTAGTACAAGAGTGATGAGAAGCTCAAACACAATACTTGACCTAAATACATTATGTAGCACCAGGTGTCTGTTAAATAGGTCAGCTTGGGTGCTTAAAAGTTATGCAAAACTTATTTCTGCCACACAGGAGATATGTCACTAGTCAAGCTGTATAAAAATCAGCTTTCTAGGCAGGAAGAAAATTTTTCTCATCACTGGAAGAAAAAAATCCTCTTTGACCATACATAAAATGTCTTAAATACTATACTATGCTTGTCATATGTCTTTAGGCCACAGAAAGTAATAAAAGCAATGAGGCTGATGAAATGCCTAACAGTTCTGGAATTCATTTACGTGGATGGGAGTACTTTGAACACTGCTATAGAAATTCTTATTCTTCCAGCAAAAGCAAATGGGATTTCCAAGGTGCACAGGTCTCAGCTACCAAACCAAAGCGATACATATTTTCACAGGATGCACAGCTTACTGACTGCTTTTAACAGAGGCGAAACATGGAAAATTATACCTCATCTGGGATACATAGTCTTTCACCTATTCCTCCACCCCTACTTTGGATGAAGCTGTGTTGTTCTTCTTGTGTGTAGTTTCATTAGCTGTCTAAGGTGATCAAGCCATTATTTTAGAATCATCAAATAAAGGCTCCCAAAACACTTTCCATGCTCAAATCAGTAGTAGTAAGGTTTCTACTTGACAACTAGACACTAAAAACATAGCCAATGTTTCTCAAAGCGTGATTTCAGAGATTATCAATGTCAACGTTAACTGTGATATTATCAGAAATGTAACGAAATGTAAATTATAACCCCACTGAGATCCACTGAATTAGAAACTCTGTAAATGGGGTGCATCAACTTATGTTTAATCTGGCAACAAATTCAGTTTGAGAATCTTTAAACTAAGTTACTACTTTCTTAGCTTGAAGGTGGACATGGCAGTTCCCACTTAACAAAATAACTCATATTATCCTTTAAAATTAGGGGTAAGAAGCAAGGTAAATTAAAGAATTCCTCAAATTTCATTATTAGCCAAAGTCAGTCTCTTCCTCCAAATAAACCGATTATAAATGCTGGGCAAGCACAATGTTTATAAAAGACCCAAAACCCTTGCAAACTTGAATTTGGTCTGTATTAAAAGCTTTCAGGGACTTCTCTGCTTCTGGAAATATGAATTAAAGCAGTGCCGGTGAGATGGCTCAGCGGCTTAAGCGCCTGCCTGGCAAGCGCGAGGGCCCAAGTTTGACTCCCGGAGCCCACATACGAAAAAGGGGCCGGTGATATCGCTCAGCGGCACGGGCGCCTGCTGGAGCGTGAGGTCCTGAGGTCGACCCCCAGTACCCACCAAAAAAAAAAAAAAAAAAAAAGCAGTGGACTTGCTGAGACAAACTAAGACGTGAAGAAAATAAAAGCAAACTGCACACCAGCCACCATTCACATGTTTTAACCCTTAGGAATTGAAAAAAATATATATAGCACTTAAGCAAGTTAATTCATAGTAAGGTGCCATTTGTGGGCTTTTAAAAAAACACATCAAATGAACCTTCATAGGTAAGCACTAGGGAATATAAATTTCCCAAATCCACATTGGTGTATTAGCATGGCTATGTAAACTAACTTTGAATATTGGTCCTGATCAGTATCTCTTACATGCTAAAATAAAATTAAATGCTTCACACTCCTCACTAAAGGACTGAGTTTTTACTTCTCCTCTCACTACCCACCACACACTCTTGAGTAGGTTTAGTTTAATGTATTTGAATTCCATTTCTGAGAGCACAAGCTCTTATGATTTTGCATGATTGAAAGACATTCATTAAAGAGACAGGAAATGAAGTGTATGCAAATTGGAAGCAAGCTAATACAAAAATCTTTAAAGAAAAAAAAAACCTATCTATTCCTGGTAACTCACTGAAAACAAAACTCCAAGCAAAACAGATCACAGCTGCTGAACTAAACTGTAATACACTCTGGGAAATGGCATCCACCTCATCCCATACACCTGTTTGCCAACAGACAGGCAGCCGCAAAATCTGCATGAGGAAATGCAAAGGCAAAAAGTAAACACGGTTCTTCATTTTGCATTATCACACTAGACTCTCAGATCATTTTCAACTACTAGCTCCTTGCTGGTATACTGAACTTCACGGAGGTTAGCCACATACCGCAGGTAGCTTTTGAGTCAAATTCAGTTCCTCTGGGACAAGTGATTATTTTCTTCTGACCTAGTGCAGGCAGCCATGCCCTACACACACAGCATTTCTGCCCTGAAGGCATTTATGTCCCACCAACTTACTCTTAGTGCTCATAATAATGCTAGGCAAAGTGACAAAAATAAGTCTGCCCTTATTTTGCATATCCAAAACAAAATACATACAATGCTGCTGCTGCTGCTTGTATTGCTTTGTTATTTCATCATTATTCACCACAGTTCCTGCCTTCATTTGCAGAGTTTGGGTTTTAATGTAATGGCCATTCAATAAAAATGTTGCTTTTAAGGGTTTGCATATCATCCCATTTTCTCTTCAACCCTTCAGCAACCATATGGCAAGCAATCAGGTCTGCAATCACAAGGTCCATATTATGTAGAGCATGATTTCGGCATTATGCTATTACCCATCTGTTTCTGTAGAAAAAGACATGAACCCATGTATAAGAGGTCAGTGGTTTCATTGCACACCGTATTCTAGAAATCCATCTCTGTTCACTTGAGATCACTTTTGTGATTTACTCTAGTCTCCAGGCCAGACTTTCTCTCTCACTCTCTCTCCATTTCTTTTTTAAAGAAATACAGACAATCAGCACAATTTGTCTGTCTGACTGTTGTATAAAATTATTTGCAACTGTCAGAGCAGGCACTTAAACTTTCTTACTTAAGGATATTTATCCCAAGATTCTGCACTTAAAAAATGTGGGCGGTAGAGAGAAGAAAAATCGATCTTACCTGATTTTACATTTTTAACTGTCTGCACAATAAAAATGACAGAATTTTCAGGCAGAAGCAGAGACAGAGCAAAGAAGAAAGTTCAGCTTCCTGCTTCCAATTCGAGAGCTCCTAACACTAACCTGGACTAGCTAATTCTTCCTGACTAAAAAGAAAGATAGACAGGGTGTGATTAAAAAAAAAAAATGGTACATATTTAAATGTTAAAAAACTGATTACAGTAAAAGACCCATTGCCATTAATTCCCTTAAAATCCTCTCCCTTGCTTCCAACACACTTATCCCATTATCCACCCTACTTTCTGAAGCTGTTCTGGAAGTCTTCTTTTCTACCTTTAGTTGCAAAGTTGCAGCTGTCTCAATGTCCTGAATGGATTCAACACATTTACCTTTCATGGGGATTTTGACTTTGGTGAAGAACCAGAAGTCACACAGTGCCAGATCGAGTAATAAAATGGATGAGGACTCACCATATTTTTAGGACCCTGCCTTTGTGTGGATTAGCAATTGGTGAGAACATTCACCATAATTCTGACCACATTTTGTAACGATATTCATGGAAGAAAACATCCAGAACTGCTTTAGACAGTGGCAAGAATGATGAGATAAATGTGTTCAAAACCAGGGGTAGTGTTTTGAGGGGGGGGGTAACGGCACTGTGTCTTTTACTGTAATAAAATTTTCATTTAAACATTCATTGTATATTTTGATCACCCTCTGTAAATACTGTATACAACACACATATACACAAACACACACACACAAACACACACACACATATACATTACAGTGGTACCTTGGTTCACAACTTAATTTGTTCTGCAATTTTGGAAAAGGCCACATTTGTGTTTGTGTGAGAAAGATCGCTGCAGTCGTGTTTGTCACCTTATGCAGAGTTTACAAACAGAAAAAAATTTTGGGACAGGATGTAGCTCAGTGGTACAGTGCCTGCCTAGCAAGCACGAGGCCCTGAGTTCGATTCCCAGTACCAAAAAAAGAAAAAGAAAATTTTGCCAAATGTTTCTGTTTGCAAACCAAATTGTTTGAGAACAAAAGTGTTCCTGAACCAAGGTACTGATATATATATATATATATATATATATATATATATATATATATATGCTTTTTTCTGTCTAGATGCCTGCCCCGTAGGTTCACATACATGATTTTTAAGGAACAGAGCCAATTTGAGTGGTTAGTTCAGTGGAATGCTTATTTGGGCATTTCATAATCAGTACAAGAACTTCAGATACAACCAATTATGTCTATGAAAGAATCAAAGTTTGTAATTCAGCATATTGTAATAATTCAATAACTTTGTTAAGCAAAACTTGCTACAACTACTTACACATCTTCTCCACTGTATCAAGCTGTTACTGGTTTGCAATTGATTTAGGAAGCAGGACAGGAGCACACAATGGGCATGAAGCCTGAGGCAGGGAATCTTTGCAAAATCTACTGAGGCCATCAGGAGTGGCTCCAAACAGATGTTATCTGCCTATCCAGTGGTTCTCAAACCCACCTGTACACTATAATCAGCTGGGGAGTTTTTAAATATTCCAATACCTGGGTCCAAACCCTGGAGATTCTGACTTAATTAATCTGGGTGTGGCATGGACAGTTGGATTTTTAAAAGCTCCCCAGGTATTTCTACTGCACAGCCCAAACTCAGAAACTCTAGTCCAATAAGAAATAATTAAAGATCATCTTACTTCATTTAATTATTTAAAAAATACAGTGACAGAGTAGGCTGCAGGTACCACAAAAATTAATGAAAACTGCAAAATGGTCAAGATATAACAAAGCAAGAAATTACAGGCTGACAACTATCAATTACAAAATAAATGCTATTCAACAGTGGAAGTAATAATACTGATGAGACTTCTATACTGACTTGGCCTCTAGTTTTATTTACAATTTTCAAGAAAACTAAATATAACAGAACATGGAAAAAATGTTAAAGATGGAGCATTAGCAAAGTGCTGCTAAATTTAATTAAAATTCTCTAGTTAAGGAAAACCATAACAATATAATAGTGGAAAGAATAAAGCCAAATCAATCAGAAATTTACTATATACATACTAAAAATTATTCACATAAAAATCATATAGGAAAAGGCCACATATCTCTTTCACAGATCATTCATTTGACCATAAAGTCGTAAAGTTCTGATATATGCTGCATTTTTAATTCAATATTTTTAAGGGCAAATACTTTGGAAAACAAGTCAATTATTCACAGATTTTTAAAAAAGATAAAATTTGAATTACATTAATGTTTAACACAATTAGCTACAAGACAAAGAATCTAAAATTAGGGCTGACTCTGGGACCTTAACACACAGAACTAAGCAAGAAAATATATGGGTATATGAAAAGTGGATTTGTATTCAGGCTGTCGGAATTCTTTTTGAAAAATACTCTAGAACCAACAAACCAATCTATAAAACTTACTAATCATTCCTGAGATGGAGGGACAGAGCACTCCATGAGAAAACTGTGATTCATCGTCTTCCACCTGTCTTCTAACAACCCCTCCTTTACCTTTCTCTTTTTCTTCTAAAACCTTCCTACTTTCTCAGACTTTATCCTCTCATCAAATCAAACTCTAACACAAATAATTTACTCAACCAAACAGAAAATCCAGGGCCGGTGATATAGCTCAGCAGCATAAGCACCTGCCCGGCAAGCGTGAGGTCCTGAGTTCGACTCCTGGTACCTGCATATAAAAATTTTTTTTAAAAAGAAAGAAAATACAGAAAAATAGTTAATTATGATGACCCTTAGGGTCTCTGAATTTAATCAAGACCTAAAGGCATATGGATGGAAGTTTAGTGGCACTGTAATACATCCTGGCACAGTGAAAATCCACAGCTATGTAGGCTAACTTCATCCTCCATGGCCTCCTATGACTGTCCACATAAACACATCTTTTTGAAGAAGAAACAGTTTGAAAAAGTAAAACCTTGGTGGATTCATCCTTTTCTACCATGAAATGGGAGACTCAACTATCTCTTCTTTTGGTTGGATGGCTGCGCAATATATAAGTTGACAGAGATTGAGTCTAATCGAACATTGTACACAATGACATATAATAATTTCCTCTGGATTTGTTCAACTTCATAACCACACCTCTCTTTTTTTTTTTTGTTTACCTTGCAGTATTACTGTATTATCCCTTAACCATTTACTCACCATCCCAATTCACCTTTGACTGGTTATTCCCCATATACTCAAACCAGCTGAATCAGTTTCGTTAAGAGGAAATGAGCAACACATTTTTCTTAATTGTGCAGAAGAGTATTGTTCATTCTTTTCAACATTACTTAGAATGGAAATAAAATGTGTTGGTTGACTATATGGTGACTATTCATTCTAAAAAAATTTTTCCAAAAAGGAATCGAGCTTGATTAAAATATAGATCAGAAGAAGAAAATATTCCAGTTGTGGAGGTTAAAATTGTTTCTTTTTTTTTTGTGGGTACCGGGAGTTGACCTCGGGACCTCGCGTGCCAGCAGGCGCCCGTGCCCCTAAGCAATATCACCGGCCCTTTTTTCGTATGTGGGTTCCGGGAGTCGAACTCGGGCCCTCGCGCTTGCCAGGCAGGCGCTTACGCTGCTGAGCCATCTCACCGGCCCTAAAATTGTTTCTATAATGGCCATAAAGTTTTGCCCTGTGCTTCCTGGCAGGCAAGGAAAGAGAGAAACATGCAACTTTTATAAGTTTTATTATCATAAAAGAAAGAAAATCTGCTCTTCGAATTAGAGATTTTTCTGTCACTACAATTCAGAAAGTCGTCTCATAGGAGATATTATATAGGTGGTATTACCAGTGTAATGGGCATTTTCCTCAACAACCTTTCTTTTTTGGGGGGTTACCAGGAATCAAACTCAGGACCTCGCGCTTGCCAGGCAAGTTCTGTGCCACTGAGCTATATCCCCGGCCCTCAACAACCTTTCTATTGAAAAAAAAAAAATACATACTAGATCATACTGCAAGTTTTTTCTCACTTTTATATCCAATGGTATCATTATTTTTGTTTTTATAAGTGTTATTATCTTTTAAGTATTATATTATTTTATAAGCCACCTTAACCTCTTTAATAATGATGCAGGATATAAAAGTAAATAAATACAATTTTTAATGAGTCAACTATGAAGCACTTCAATCTATCAGGTTTGGGACCCACTGCTTTGTGGACTATCTTGCCACTCAGGTGAGATTCCTGGTGACTGTGGGCCTTTGTGTTCTAAGTCTCATCCTAGCAATCTAATAGTAGGCAGTCTAAGCATTAGACTCTAAATCATCACTTTTCAAACTTTAATGTGCAATATGAATCTCTTGTTAAAGAGGAAGATTCTGATAGAGTGGGTCTGGGTTTAGGTCTGAGATTCAATGCCTACGGCAAGTTCTGAGGTGATTTTAATGGGTGTGGTTAGGACCCACGGCCTTGAATGGCAAGAGTAAAGGGCCAATGACTGGGGTAGCACTCTTTCAGGGCACAAGTATTCTATATGGATAATTAGAAGTCTACACGCATGGAAAACCAAGAAAGCAGGTGGTAGGATTTAATTTTATTGAGAAAATTGTGCAGACTTACCATACGATCTGCACACAAGTGATCTGCTTCTCTGTGAGTACCCTTAGCTCTATTTGGAAAAAGGCTCTGTGTTTCAAATCATTTCACACATTTATATTAATTATTTACAAGTTTTGTTTCTGGTCAATTGAGATAGTAAGCATGGTGAGGGAAAGTACTACTGTATACTCACACATCTTATTTCTCTTGTACTTTCTACAGCCAATAATGGTCGTAAGTGTTACAAAAATATGTGCATGGTTGTATAAGAATAGTTAGTCAACAACCAAAATACAGGGATATGGACCTAGCCCTGGTGAGACACAAGCAGTTTAATTTTTTAAATTCATTACAACCTAATTATCAAAAAGTTTAAGGAGAGTGATTGATCAAAATTGGGAGTATACAGCTGACAAAACATCATAATTGAATTTTACTTTCTATAAATCTTGCTCAGTTTCAAACGTCTTCCATTCATTCATGAATTCATTAAACTCTTATTGAGAGTTGACAGTCTACTGGAGTTGACAAAATGAGGCTGACAAATAATTAAATTCTAGAAAGAAAATGAATAAACTAAAACATTATGACAGTGTGGGTCCTCTGAGAAGGAGATACCAAGAGGCTAAAACAGTCCATGGACCATGGTGGAATGTGCACATAGAGGGCAGGCGGGTAGAGCTTCCTCGCCTGCTAATCAGGGCAGGCTGTGGTCACATTGAGGAGTCCTCATGCCCAAGTCAGCTGTCAGAAGAAATCCAAGTGTCCCAGATCAGTCCTGACTTACTGTGCCCAAGCTCAATGTTTGGCTGAGGCATAAGCAGATTTTAGAGTGCAGCAGCTGAGATGCCTGGTCAATCACATGCCCTGTTGTCAGAGTATGCAGGTAGATTCTTAAGGCTACCATGGGCACTCTCTGGATGCTGATACACATTGGAGGTGAATAAAGACTTCTGATGCATTCAGGTGTGTGAGTAGCTGTAAAGACTATTTTAATTTGATAAAAAGTGATGTCAACATCATCATCATGAAACATACCTGGAATTGTCAATATGTTTGATAAAAGCACATATGCCTGAATGTAAAGAAAATATACTAAATGCTACACATATATTAAATGTTATGTTACACATACATTAACTGTAATATAGTATACATATATTAACTGTTCAGTCAAATTATGTCATTTGAGAGCCATGAGCATACCTTGTTTTGTGAACTAGGAATTGAATTCAAGTAGTGTTGATCTACATCTTCAGCCCCCTTTTTACATTATTTTATTTTGAGACAGATTCTTGCCTAGTTGCTCAGGCTGGCCTAAAACTTGCATTCCTCCTACTTCAGCCTTCCAGTAGCTGGAATTACAGGAATATACCCCCACACCCAGCTCCTAAGCTTGTTTTTTGATACTGTATAGGTCTAAAAAGGAAAACAAAACAAACAAACAACAACAAAAAAACACCTTAAGCCAAGTAAATACTAAATCCAAACCTTCATTTTTACTTGATTTATTCCTTAAGTCAACTATAGTCCTTATGTCTATCTCACGTAAGTATTATGTTCCCTAGATATACATATATTTAATATGGTCCAATATAAATTTTGTATGAATTTCTAAGTCTCAAAGCTAAAAGAATTTAAGATGCAGCTTACTTTTCTTTTCATTCTTTTTAGTATAAGTAATATAATTATGTATTATTTCTCTATACACACCTACCAGTTTCATTAATAGAGTCAAAATGAGTTTTAAAATATATTATTTAATATATATTTTAAATAAATGTGTACTGCATTGATTATAAAATTTATTTGTTAACTCATATCTGGCAAAATTGACAGTTTTGTTTCTCTAATTCTTCTAAAACTCCTCTGTGTATGAGTCAATTTTCTATTTTTTGGCAAAACAATAAATTATAATTCTACACTATTTCCCAAATCAGTATTAAATGCACTGGGGGACATTTTAACTCCGATTTGTTATACCCATCAAATTTTATAATCCATTTCATTTGGTTGCCTGCATTGCCATTCTGTGGCTAGCCATGAATCAGATTCCCCCGAGTACAGATGTGATTGCCCAGTTTGATGTTCAAAGAGTGTGGACGAGAGCATTTTTAGGTCCCTTGGATTGTCCATTCTCATGCCCAAGGAGGTACATGGCAGGTTAGGAGGGCACTGTCATCGTTAAACTGTTTGATCCCTGCTGCTGCTTCCCCAAGATATAGAAATGAAAGACGCCTGTGGCTTCTCTATTATTCCATTTTGTCTTATTTTAAATGTGATGGCCTAACCTTTCACACAAACAGCAGGGAACTTTGAACTTTTCGGAATTCATTTAAAAATATTCAGCTCAGTATTTGTTAATGATACAAAATTACATCACCACAGAATTTACCATGGACCTGGGAAATCTGAAATAATTTACAAGGCTAAAAGAATCTTTGTGCTCTCAAATTTGAGAATATAGTTTCAAGACAAAAGAAATCTCAACTTAGATTTCAAGATATTATACGCGGAACTGAAGAAAGCCTATGTCAAAGCCCAATTCTTAAGGGAAGAGGTCAAACTCCAAAGTAAGGAGAAATCTGACACATTTTTCTGTGATTAGGTCATATGAGAATGCTTGAGGTTAGTGAGACAGGAAAGGGACTGGAAAGTGTTGTATCTTCACTATTAATGAATAGTTGCAACATTTCTACATACATACATCTCTTAACAATCATATCAGAATGTGGCCTTTTTCAACATCTATGTTCACAAGAATTAAATATTTCTGAAAGTGAACTAAGGAGCTAAAAAACATGTTGGCAAAAAGATTATGAAACCTTTCTATTCCATTATACCAAATGTGAAGAGGTCTTCTAAAATAATGAGGAATTTAGGAAAAAGAAACAAAAAAGGTAATATTTAGGGTAACAACCACAAAATGAATTATTGTTTCTTAGAAGACAGGTTCATTTGTAATTTGTATCACTATATTTTTATAACTCATACGCAAACATGAGAAAAACAAAAAGTTAAGCTGAAGAGATGCTCAACTACTAATCAATATGATTATCAGGTAGTTTACTATACTGAATTTCTCTGTTCCATCTCACCTAAAATTATAACATTGGAACTATGCACGAAAGAGTAAAATACCACATTTATTGAAGGAGTCTTTAAATTACAACCATGCCTCATAATTCTAAAAAGATGCTCTTAAACTTTTGAAAATAACTTTTTGGGGATTATGTTTTAAAATGATATCGAATAATTAAGTGTTAATAATAATCATAATGGGCCGGTGAGATGGCTCAGCTGCGTAAGCGCCTGCCTGGCAAGCGCGAGGGCCCGAGTTCGACTCCCGAAACCCACATATGAAAAAAGGGCCGGTGATATCGCTCAGTGGCACAGGCGCCTGCTGGTGCGCGAGGTCCTGAGGTCGACCCCTGCTACCCACAAAAAAAAAAAAATCATCATCATCATCATCATCATCATCATCATCATCATAACTGTGTAACAAAACATTATCTCTTCAGAAAAATCTTTCTAGGACTCTTACTACTTACATCTGTTGATATGGCAAGCACATGGCATGTCTGCTGTCCTTCCATTCTCCTGCTGCCATGGCATCCATTGATAATCAATAAGGAGACTCCTGCAGCTAATCTCAGACTTATCTCAGAAGCCTCAATATAGGACCAGAAGCAGCCACTGCCAATCAACAGGATATGGCAGGTGATTTGCACCTATGTGCCACTGCTGACTTAAAGCTTTTATTTTTTGGAATACTCAACTTAGCATTTATTCATATACATCTCAGTATTATTCTGCAACGCTCTGTGTGTGTGTGTGTGTGTGTGTGTGTGTGTGTGTATAAGAAGACAGGGAGACAGAAGTCTCATGTGCATCTGTATAAATTCTAGGGTTGGGGATATAGCTCAGTGGCACAAGTGCCTGCCTGGTAAGTACAAGGTCCTGGGTTCAATTCCTGGTACCAAAAAAAAAAAAAAAAAAAAAATATATATATATATATATATATATAAAATATATAAATTCTACTGGGGCATAGACTATATGATTCCACTCCTTCAGCACATATATCCCTGGGTACCAAGCACAGTGCTTGCCTCATGTTTGTTAATAAGTACTTCTGGACTTTTTATTTTTTTATGAAAGAACAGTTCAGGTATGCAGATGTAGCTCTGGAAGACCACTTGCCTAATGCGAGTGAGGCTCTGGGTTCAATCCCTATCACCTCAAAAAAAAGGGGTTATCATTAAGTTCCATGCCACATTTGTCCCTGCGGGCTTGTTTGATCACAACAACATATTGTGATCCAAATGAAGTAAAACTTAGAAACTATGACACCAAAGGTATTTGGAAGGGTTGAGTGAGGGCCATAATCTTCCGTCTCCAGCGCTGAAAACAAAAAGCTCTTAAAGAGTTTTCATAACTTATGTGCACCAAAATCAGACCTAAGCTAATTTCAATAAGATTATTTTGAATCTTTATTTATCCCAGTGAGAATATTCATATATTGCAGTGCAGAACTATGAATATAGGGGCCGGTGAGATGGCTCAGCGGCTTAAGCGCCTGCCCGGCAAGCGCGAGGGCCCGAGTTCAACTCCCGGAACCCACATATGAAAAAGGGGCCGGTGATATCGCTCAGCGGCACGGGCGCCTGCTGGCGCGCGAGGTCCTGAGGTCGACCCCCGGTACCCACAAAAAAAAAAAGAACTATGAATATATTTGGTTATAGGGTGCTGCCCCAGACCCAGCAGGAGATACGCATAACCTATGTTATATGCACCGTATTACCATTCTAAACACAAATTTCTTAATGCAGAAATACATCTGCCCCAGGGCTTTGGGGTAAGGGATTGCAGGCCTGTATGTGTGGTTTTCCTATAAGCCAGTCTCTGACTTACTGCACAAATGAGCTACAACACTTAGTCTGATTCAATAATTTTTGAAGAAGGGACATTTGAAAGACACAGTACTAAGCAAGTCAACTTTTATGCCATATCAGATCTTTGTATGTTACGGAGTGTTGAAATGATGGATCTGAGTCTTTGATCCCTTTTGGGGCCACTTTTCCCATTTACAAATATGTTTCCCATCCTTTCTGCTGCATTTCATGCTGTGGAAAGCCACGAGGAATTTCGCACTTGTGGTACATTTCAGAATGAATCTACGTTAAATTAGGATTTCATCTGAGCCATAATATTTCTAAACATATGTAGCAATGCACTGTATCACAGGAGATTTCCAATGTTAGTGCCCCAAGGATGACCTGGCTTTACCAAAAATACTAATAGATACATATGAAAGAAATGCAGTTTCATGAATTGTTTTTAATGTGATAAATTATATATATATATATATTTTTTTTTTTTTGGTGGGTACTGGGGGTCGACATCAGGACCTTGCGTGCCAGCAGGCGCCCGTGCCGCTGAGCGATATCACCAGCCCTTTTTTCGTATGTGGGTTCTAGGAGTTGAACTCGAGCCCTCATACTTGCCAGGCAGGCGCTTATGCCACTGAGCCATCTCACCGGCCCTAATGTGATAAATATTGAAGAAAACTTATTTGCTCTTTATAAAATGGAAAAGAAGAAAAAGAATCAAAAATATAATTTTTAATTTTTAAGAACCAGAAGTTGACAAAGGCATTTAACAGAGTCCCTTTAAAAGCTTGCAGCATTATTCACTCAGCCTTTGCCAAATGCTTTCCTGTTTGCATGCGTTTGCCACCTCCCAGCAATGCAGTTTATTGTTGCATGTGATGGGGAACAGACCTGTTTGTGCTGTCACAATGGCCAATAAAACCGAGCTGGAGACTCTTCATTTTAAACCCAAAATAAATAACTAGATTTCATTTAAACCTCCCTGTGTGACTCACGGCAATCTTCCCAGAGTTTTCAGTTTAGCTGCTTTTAATGCCCAGCTACTTAGGAATCGTGAGTGTTGGCGTGTTTAGTGACTCTGATCCTCCCATCAGTAAACTGATCTGGTGATAAAATGGAAAGGGGCTTATACTATTTGCATTTTTACTCAGTTTAGTCACAGATCACAAAATAAATTAGTAAATTGAGCAACAAGGCTTCCCATTTGCAAAACACCAATGTTCAAAGTAATCATCTATGCTTAAATTCACAAATCTCTAAAAATGTAATAATTTCACTGTCAACTAATGAAAATAACAGTGAAACCGCATCCATTTAGAACCCTCTCTACGGCAAAGGCCATGGACTGTGTCTGAATTTGGCACTGTCAAAAATACAAGAAGTTAATGGGTTGTGTAGGTGAATTTTCCTCATACCCTTCTTTCTTTAAATATTTAGGACACAAGATGAATCTAAGATGAGGAATCTGAGAATTTAGCAGATTGACTGTGGTCAACTATACTCAAAGTTATGTGAACAATGAAGTAATGCCACATTAAGGTCTCTCAAGGCATGAGAGAATGTGATTTAGCTCCTTTGGCCAATGTGACAGCCCAAGCAATCACTACTCAAGACAAAAACTTCATTGCTTAGCACTATCATCTCAAGCCAACTGCTTCCAAAATATCAAATACAAAATGTTATTGCTCTCCAATAGAGACTGGAGTGACTCACAAGGACAACAACTCATAGTCTCAGGCGTAGAAAAGTGATCAAGGATTTTGGGGGAAAGTTTCTATTACTGAAGATATGCAAGAGTTTTTCCAACATAGTGCTCCAGGCAAAGTCTCATGTCACAATGTCCTTCCCTGATGAACTATTTAGTTTCTTTCTCAAGGAGGGATAAAGATGAGTCTCCACACTGAGATTTTTACTGCCATACAGGGTAACTTGGGTTTGCAAATCCTAAAACCAGACCCCCAGCACTTCAGTTCTTTCTAAAGCAGAGGGCTCTTGAGTGGAATTAATCCAGACTTCTGTGGTAAGAAGCCAATGTCAACCCTTTGGACCACCTAAGATGCAGTAATTATAATATACAGTACCAAAAAGCACAAAAGCCCTGGGTTCGTCCCCAGGCTACGCAATATCTTTATCAACATCACTGTAGCATGAAATGTACAACTTTGAAACTCTGTAATAATAGTATCAAGTAACTAATTAAAGGTAATGGAAAAAGGAAGGTAAACAAAGGGTGGCTAGGAGGGAGAGCCAATATCTCAGCTATTTGACTTTGGAATGTCCAGGTTACTCTATATTTAAACCAAATTACTGAAACTTAGAAGCAAGTCAACAATGCGCTTCATCAAATAAAATGCAAACACCACACCAAACAATTTTTGTTTTTATTATACTTAATTTCTACCAGTGGTTGTGAAATGCCATCGGGAACATGCCATAGGGAACATGGTACATGATCTAATGAATATAATACAATGTCTACCATAAGCACAAATGAGACCAAAGATTGCATAGTCTTATCGGTGAGTACTCTGTTTTTAATAACCATAGATTTAAAATATAATCTACTGCTGATTTAAAAAAAATAAATGCACTCAGAGGTAAAAATAAATAAATAAATAAATCATAGCCGCAATGTAACTCTAGGAATATATACGTGTCTAGTGAGATATTGTCTTTATGTGTCACAAAAATAAAGATGAAAAACTACTGTTATGTGAGTTTGAAACATATTATTTCTGAAAATGTAATGTGACTCAACATGACCTCTACCAAAGAGTGCAAACGAGAAGAAGCAAAAACCAAAAAATTGCTATCTGATTCATCATAACACATTCTTTCCTGATGCTAATCTCATTTCTTCACTGTGCTATTCCTCAGTAACGGTGGTCAGCTAAGTACTGTTAATCCTTTTAGCAAGCACTAATAATTATGCATTAGTACAAATAACATTAAAGCCTTTTTTCAAATAATTACATATATAATGGATGTGTCTTTTTAAAGTTGTTTACAGCTAATTAACCAATGAATAATTGTTTTCTCTTCCTGAACAGGGAAAGCTTATCTTAGAGTCACAGTTAAAAATGCTTTTTTCCAGTTTTACAGATGTTGTTAGCAATTAAAACTGTTAAAACACTATTAAAAAGAAATTCTTGCATTAAAGGGCTTACTCATCGCAGTTGTTTCAGTTTCTCAACTACAGCATCTTTTAAAAATCATTTCCAGTTTGAAAGGGCACTAGTGGCCCAGAACCCAACAGCCCCCTCTCTAAGCAGTTCAGATCCTTTAGTATCACAACACAGTTTGCTTGTTGCTATATGACTAGTTTAATTGTGGGCGGTAATAAAGGTCATAATTAATATCCCAACACAGACACTAACAAACAATTTTAAATTGCCAGCATAATCAAATGATGCAAACATCTATGAGCTACAAAAGTTCATTGCTGCAACTGACAATTTCTTAATTGTATTCAGTCATTCATGGAAATTTTATTAACATCGAACTGATGTATCCTGCCCTTACTCTGTCACAACACCAGGGATCTAATTTCATTATTTTCCACAAGATTTGCTTGACTACTGCCATGATTCTAATATTGCTTTAGTCCAGATGTTTATGCTATTTAAATTAGGAAGAAAAGGCTTTTGGGTAAACACAATTAAAGAAGTTTTTTTTCAAATTTAGTTTAACAAACTTCTTTTAATTAATGCATATAGCTGCAATGTTGAGGCTTTTCCACTGGCTTTATGTGCATTTCCTACTGCGTGCAACATACAGTGAGTATACAGCTACAGCTAAATATAACCACCTTTTAATTTTTCACTTACATTTGAGTGCTCATTAAAGTGAAAAATAAGAGCACATGACTGCACTTTAATCAATCTTATGTGTGTGAGTGTGTATGTGCACAACCTGCCTTCATGCACATATAGTCATCACAAATACATAGGCATGCCTATATAAAGGCTATAGAATAAATCACCTCCAGAATGTCGTTTTTGCAAAATAATCCCAAACAAGTATATTTAACAGCTCTCAATAATCTCTGAAATTTAATATTTTCCATGTAGTGAGAACCATTAGAAAAAAAAACAACCAACCAACTAAAAGAAACTCTGATGATACATTACTGATACAATTTGTTTACATGGGGAAGCTTCTGAATCTCACATCACATAGGAGCTGAGTTCCAAACCATAAAGAAGATCTTTTGTTTTCTTAAGCAGTCATTTCATTTGTTGGCTTTTCTCATTTGATTGCAACAACTCAAAAGTGCTGGCATGTTATTTTATTTAATACTGGAGAGCCAATACATTTATAACACTTTTGGTCAAAATGTCAATGTACAACAAATGGACATTGTTGTACATCAATGCTTAGAATAGTATTATTTATAAAACATTGGGTAAATTATTAAAATATAACCCAAGGAATCCCATCTTCTATCTAATAGTGTATGCAGGTGCTACAGAATGCCATAGGAAAATCTTAGCCCAGTCAATATTTTTTGAACTAAAAATCAAGTCCCCAATTCAGGCCAGCTGAAGAAATCACTGTGTTTTCATGAAAAACAGAAACTCAGTGATACTTTAAAATCATTTGTAAGAATGTCGGTGAACAAGAATTTCAAGCTTACCTTGTTTTAATATCTTATTTCAATTCTGATATCAACACAATCAATTATAGACTTCAACTGACTGACAAAACTCCCCCAAGTATATCTGAGCAAAAACAATAAAATGTCCTCTAACATCTAGGTTTTAAATGTCTCAATATTTCACAAGCACAGGGATATTTACAAACAACTGTAACATCTGCTATCATTCTGAAACCATGCCTACTTCCATTTATTAGGAAATGGTTAGAATTTTCTCAATCCATAAAATCTTTTGCCACCAAGAGTTTGGAAGAGGTGTATCACTTTATTGATAGGTTGCTCTTACTACTATTATTTACCTGTGACTGCTTTGATTAGGATTGACTATTTTGTAGACCTCGTACTACCTGGAGAAACCACCTACTAAAAAAACTCATTGAGTCAAACTTTTCCCTTTATTTTAATAACTTTGTACCAAAATGAATTGTGGCCTCTTTCCTGTCCCCTATAGAATTCAGGTGGCAAGCTTGCTCAGGGTTTTTTTCTTGGGATTGATTATTTCTTGTACTATTATGCAGAAGGGAAGAACAAAAGTAAAGTATCTGGTTATTTTCATTCCTACAAAATAATTACAGCAGCAAAGGAGGGAGAAAGGAAGGGAAAGAGAGAAAGAGAGACAGAAAGAGATTGTTGTCTCTAATTTTAAGATTTATATATTTTTTAAAAATACGAGGTTTTTGTGTGGTATATGTGTATGTGAGAGAGTGAGATCAAGAGAGAAAAATAGTTCATGACAGGCATAATTCATCTGGATTACTGAAAAAATTTGCCCAGGGTGGGTTCTATACCTTTAAATTTTAGCTTATTTCCCGCATGAGTTCTCTATTTTAGAAAGCTTCATTTGGCAAAGTTTCCAAGTATACCGTGTCAATTTTATAAAAACTAAAAATATTGTTGAAAAAATATTATCCCAAGAACATACGTAAAATTATAAATATTCAGCACATCAAGCTTTTGATATACTTTAGTGCACATGAACTGAGTAGCTGTCAAAATTACAACAGGCAACTCAAGTAATTATGCAGATTTATGCAAAACATTAACAAGAAGAATTAAATGCACAAATGAGGTGGCTACACTTGAATTGTTAAGATTATGAATAATTACCATGAATCTTTTTGCTCTTAATATAACTTGTTTTTGATAAACAAAGCCTTAATTATCAGAATACTTTTGAGAATTTTGGTGACCTTCATTAATCTTACAAAACAAGTCTCTTGTGTTCTGCATTGTAAAAGGCACATGCTCAGAATAAGTACACAAAACCTTGGGAAAAGCATATGTTAATGGCTACTACAAACTGGTGAAGGATACCTGTGGTTTCAGGTACACGGCATTCTGTACACGTGCGCAAAGTAACACTGAGAACTATGAGGTACACTCAGCTGAAAAGAAAAACAAAAAGGACTTGGTACAAAGCTGTGGAGGAAGCCAGAAGGAATAGGAGAAACTCTGAAAAAGTATTTCAAGTTTGTAAAATATTGGGTTAATTTTGAAACAGAAGGAAAATAGCAACCTATTAATTCTTCCTTTCTGAGATGCAATGAGTTCAATAAATCATTTCTAAAATAACAAAGTACTGAAAATATTCAGTCATAACTCTTTTACATGTATCTTTCAGCCACCGATTTTCCTTAGGCAAATACCTCTCCCAAAGACCGTGGAAATTGTACCCGTCACCTTGATTACTAGGCACAATTTTCTGAATGTGTTCTTCACATTCACTCAACTCCGCTAGTAATTTTTACGCTGCCTTCCTTCTCTCAGATAAGCAGTGGGACCTCTTCATGTCCCCTCAGTTAATTTCAGAATTAATTTGCAACGCTGTCATCAACACTGTAACAATTCACTGATCAACAGTTGCAATTCTTCATAACACTGTCAAACTCCCAGCTGCCACAGTGGCAAGCTGCATTGCCCCGGCTCCAGACACACTGCTTGGGGACTGGTGGAAGAAAAGGACTTTGGAAGCATCTAGGCTTTAAAGCTACCCACAATATCTCTTCCCTGGAGAGCAAGCTGTCAGATCAACAGTATTTTTGTCATTAAAATATACACACACATACACACACACACACACACCAAGAGATTTGAATTTGTTTGGGTAAATGTCAAATAGCTTTTATGCATAAAAATTAACTTAAAGAGGTCATAGCCTGACAGGATACAAGCTTGCACTTTAAGAATGGTTGTATCTTTATATATCATTACATGCCAAAATAGACCAGGCCAGGAAGGTCTAAACATCCCAGGGACAGTACAGATTGTGCAATGACTCAGAGGAACAGACAGTAAATACCGCTAAATTATGCCCAGACAAGTTAATAATTCTCAAGCATATTTCTGAAGACCATCCTGGCTAAAACACATTACCAGCACATTGCCAAGTCCCTGCCTGCTGTCCCAGAAACTTTTAAGATTTAAAGAGAGTAACTTATTTAAAATGATTTTTTTCCCCTAGGATTGCATCCAAGTCAACAGAAAAGTAGCCGCCTGGGACAATCTGCTCCCATGTCTGTCCCTCATCTTATCACATGTGTGACTGCACTGTTGGAGTCACACTGGTAGCCCGACACTGCAGAAGCACAAGAGGGGCTGACCAAGAAAAGAAAGGAAGAGAAAATCCTTTTCACGCTGAGAACAAAGAGACATGAATTTTTTTTTTAAACTGGAAGAAATACATCTAAGAATTTGGCCTAGATCAATAAAGTAATAAGAAGATCATTTCCTCATTCATGCAAACACAAATAGTAAAAGTTAATCTTGGTGGCTACAGCAGGAAATTTTTTTTGCTACTCACTGATAATGCATCAGTGGTCTTTCTCATCAGCTCTCACTATTTGGGGCAGAGGCTATTCAATGATTTTCTTCTCCCTTCCTGCCTCACAACCCCAATACACACACACACACACACACACACACACACACCTTTCTGATTTTTGACTAGGTGTCCACCAGCCTTAATGAGGTGAAAATAGAAGTACAATTCAGTAGTACCGTGGACATGATTTCCATTCATTATCTATGATAGGTAAAGGTATCTGCCTGAAGTGGTTCTTAATAAAAGACAAAGAATATAGGAAGTATACTTAGAGTTGGAAAAATCTACACACATGGTCATAGGACACTACCTTTAAATACTCTAGACCCAAAATTCACCTTAGTTTTGTTTTTCCATCTGTAATAGAAAAATATACAGCCTTCTATCCAGTGTCATAGATGGCTTTATTTTTGTTTTTAAAATTATAAGTTAATATCTAAAGATAGAGAAATTCCATGAAATTTTTGTATATAATCAAACACAATAGGTAAAATGAATAAATGCAGCACCTCAAAACTTTAATTATTTCAGGAAAAAAACATAAAAGGACACATAAGGACCTGTCAATGGATTATAGCTATTGAAGAAGAAGACTAGAAAATCATTAGACATCCTGTGTCTTTGCAGTAACACACAAACTACTCCATTCCTCTTCTTAAAATTTTTTTTATTATTACATGTTTGCAGTATGTAATGTTTACATTCCTTGTGGGATGTTGGCATATATACATAACATATTTTAATTTCTTTTCTCAGACCTGCCCCCTCCTTTCTCTCTACCTCTTGATCCCCTTCTCATTTGAGAAAGATCTGTCTCCCTACTTACTATTACCTGTCTTAAGTGATGAGGTTTTTTTTTTCTCTCTCTCTCCTTTGTTAGTGACCTTGTCTGGAAGTATCCTATGATAGATTCAGCCCAGAGAATTCAGAGGGATTTTTTAGCTTTCATGTGAAATTTCAACTGGACTCTGTTAAAAAATGAATACAGAGTAGATGTCCAAGACAAATTGTATTCAATTACAGTGCCTGAATTTGAAGGATGTTTCCATGAAAAATGTACTCATTCACCCAACATTCAAAATTGTGCATTATATGCTTGAGAATGGAGGTGTCAGTCTCAGAGTCCACATTTATACAACATATTAGTTATTGCTGTTTTGTAGTGATCTCGAACTTCCTGTACTCTATCATGCCCTATCATAGAGAAATTCAGCAAGAGGAATACAGAGATATTTAGTCTTCAGCACTTTAATGAATTACCCCATTATTGTCTAAGATAAAGATAGTGTTCATCGGATTCTTTTTTTTTTCAGGATTTTAACTTCTCAGAGTTTCCTTACAGCAGGCAAGCCTTGTGGTAGATCTAAAAAATGAAAGCGAAGTAACACAATGTGTGTCCTCTGGATTCTCTAGCTCCTCTTTCCTTGCCTAACGGACAGAGACCTGTTCTCCTGTCCCTGGAGCAATGAAAAGATGGGGCCTTGGTCAGACGCTGTTGCTAAATCACTGGTTTTCCTTGGATAATCATTCAGATCTGCAATAGACTTTGCTTGAAGAGAAAAACACAATTTGATTCCTCTGCTCCTGCAACATTCTGCAGTTAACCTAATAACTTACAAGTTCAAGAGAACAGATGCACTAGAAAAGCAATGACCAAATCAGTGGTCTGGATGTTACAAACCACACCTACTTGCAACTCTGAATAAAGGTTGTTGTCCTCTTTGACTTCAGATTCTTTACACATATACTGGAGAAAAGTGCTGTTTGTCTCCATCTCATCAGAACTACTGTGGTCAAAGATTCATAGATTTAGAAAAGCATGTTCCTAAGCAGGGTCTAACTCCTTGGACCCACTATAAAGAAAATGGCTGTCAGTTCCATGAAGAAGACCATAGAAACTTGTGATCACTAATCTTGATTGTCAATTTAATTGGTTTGAGAGATGCTTAGGAGATTAGTAAATTTGCTTATGGGTATGTCTAGCTGATTATAAGAAATGGTCATTATGATTACGTTCATTCCCTACGTCCACTGTTCTCACTGGACTAGTATTCCTCAAGGACATGTCCTGTATCTTATACATCTTGTCTCCTGGTGCATACTGAAGAATCTAGCATATAGCAGCTGCTCAATAAATCATTATTAAATGGCTAAACAGATGGACATATTATCACACTAATTAATTCAGTTTGCTTGTTTGTTTTGTTGCTCTGCTTTTTCTTTATAGGCACATTTTAAGATAAGATCAAATCATATTTTTGTTACTTTACCACAGTGCTAGGAATGTGGATATATTAATAAAATTCTCTTTAATTTAAATAAATTTGAAGGATTTGGCATTCTGTCAACAAATACTTATAAAGTGTTCAGCACATGGCAAGTCATACTAACATCAAACATGGAAATAAAACATTTGCATTCTACTCGAGAAAGAAGATAAATGTATTTTTGGTAGCAAGGAACCAATTTGGAAAATAAATATGGCATTTAAGTGTCATAAAAATTCAAGGACTTACTGGGTTTTGGACATTGTATATTTCTAAAGTATGTTATTTCAGAGTTCAAGATGACAAAATAAGAAAGAGCTAAGCATAGTCATATGGGTACCATTGGCTTTAGGAAACATAGTTTCAAAAGTCTTACATGGAAAGATAAGCAAGAGCCCAGTCTAAAGACTCATCAAAGCAAAAACCACTCAAGATAAAAGAGATACTTTCAGACATAAAATTCTGACAGTACAGAAGGAAGAAGTGTCTAAACAGATCATGTGGCAGTCCAGGGAGCAACCTGACAACTGCAGATTGTATGAGGGTACATATAATAGATTACAGGGGGGCTGACTCACACCAATGGGGAAGACAGTACCCTGGCAGGGAGGAATGGTATAATTTCAGTAGAAATCCCAAAATGAGTGAAGACTTGAGTGAAATCTCAATGACAACACAAAGTCTTCTAAAGTTATATCTAGAGCAAGAGAAAGACAAAAATACTACAAAGTTTACTTGGGGCAGAAAGTATAAAGTAAATAATGATAGAGAAAGTGAAGCCTTTCAAGTCTTTTCTGCTTTCTGTCAAAGAGAGTGATTTTCTTATATAAAAGGTTAAGCATCTCAAGGAGGATGTGAAGTCCAAGGTAGGTGGATGGAAAGATGCACAACAGGAAGGTTAGTAGCCCCAAGCGGTTGTCAATAACTATATGACTGGTGAGATTCACTTTGTTCAGGCTATCCCAGCACATTACAGCAACAGGTTAAATCAAGTAAGATCCAATTTAATAGGTAAATTGAGTAAAATCTCCAATTGGATAAAAAAAGTGATTACAAAAAGTAAAATGTTTGGAATATATAGCCTACAAGTGGTAGCTTGACTGAAAAGCATTTAAGAGTCTTAGTTACCTGTAAGTTTTGTATGTATCAAAAATTATGATATGGCTGCCAAAAATGTTAATTCAATCTTAAGCAGTATGAATAGCAGTAAAATTCCAATAATAAAGATTATGGTCTCACTCTACTATTAAAAGTATGACCTGCAATATTTTGCTCTGTTCGGAGTGCTACACTTAAGATGATACATCACTCACTGAAATACATTAAAAAAGAGCCATCAAATAATGTGGAAACTCAAAATCATGTGCTGTGGATAATGGCTAAAGGAATGGATGGTCCTTTATCTGCAAAACGGAAACGTGGAGAGGAAAATTATTGCACTGTCTTCAAGTATTTGAAGACTCTCCCATCAAATTTGTATTGAATATATCTTACACAGATCTAGGTTCTATGTGTAAAGGTTAGAAGGATGCAGTCTTTGATTTGACAGAGCAATTCTCAAACGTTTTGATCTCAGGACCTCTTTATACTCAACAAATGCCAAGGACGCCTGTGAGCTTTCACTTATGTATGCTATATCTATTCACTATATCTGAAATTAAAACTAATTTTTAAAAAAGTATTACTCATTTACAATAATAATAATAAATCCACTACACATACATACAAATGACACGTTAATAAAAATAAATATTTTCCAAAGCAAAAAAAAATATAGGAAAACTGGCATTGTTTAAAAGCAGCTGTATTTAGTATCTGCCTTACTATTCAGTCTCTTAACATGTCACATGTCATGTAGCCTCTAGAAAACTCCACTTTACTTTTGTGGGAAGATGAATGGAAAAGACAAATAATGTCTGTGTATTATTTTGTAAACACTTTTGACCATAATGCTCCCTTGAAAGGGTTTCAGGAACATCCAGGGTCCCTCAATGACACTTGGAGAACTGCTGGCCTCACATAAGTGGAAATTATTAATAATGAGAATTTTGCAAAGTTGGAGTGGATCAACTCATAAGACAAGCTCACCATACTGAAGAAAGTTCTGAGATACCTAACTTGTCAATAATTTCATGCTCTAAGAATGGTGTACACTAAGCAAAACTTTCTAAATGCCCTGCCATCATTTATGGCATTGTTAGAAGTCACTTTTCCACAGATATTTATTTCTTCAAAAAATTATCATTTAAAAAAATTATTCAGACATGGCAGGCCTGGGCACGTGTGTGCACACACACTTTTGGCGGGCGGACCGACCAGAACCCAGAGACCCAGGGCTGGAGTAATTAGTGAGCCCAGCAACGTTCAAGTGTCCAAAGCAGCAGTGAGGAGCCACCAGTTGGGCTCTGGAGAACTCCACCAACAGAAGACCAGTCCTGGCCCCCACATCCAGAGGCCAAGATCAGTTCCATGACCAGAACAATTCCCATAGCAAACTTGGCTGGAGTACCCAGCACATTTCTGAGATCTGACATGGACACTATCACAGAACTGTAAACAACAAAGGTTTATTCTCCCTTGTTTGTCTGATTGACTGCCCCTTCCCTGTCTCGTTGGAATTTGTCTTGTTTTATCTGGTATTTTGTGGTTGTTTTTGTTTTGGGTTTTCTTTTTCCCCTTTCTCAGATCTATTTTTTTTCTTTCTTTTCTTCTTTTCTTCTTTTCCATTTTCCTTCTCTTTCTTCCTTCTTTTTGGGTTTCTTACCTTTCTTTTTTGTTTTCTTCCATTGATCCTCTTTCTCTCCTTCCTCAACTACTTTCTGAATTTAAACTTTCAAGTCAGTAAACATTGTCTCTTCCCTTTTTGATTACCTGTTCACATTCTATTTCATTGTTTCCTTCCCATGTCCTCCAGTTCACCAAAACTCAGGTGATCATCCGTTGACCTCCAGCCTTCACTCTACTATATTGGACCTCATTCATCACTTTATCCTGTCCCCTACCCATCTTAACTGCCCCACTGCCTGTAAAAGGGTAAAACTGATCCACTAAGGGGTAAATCACTGCATACAAATACATGGTATATGTATGACTTTGTTATATAATTTTGGAGTTTGATCCTGTGGTTGGAGGTAGCAGATTAATGGTTACCATAGTTTGTCAGTAGTTAAGCTGTACTCGAAACTATTGTTATTACTAACTGTACAACATTAGCCAGGATGTCATACATGTTATAATCAGTTTTTCTCCCCTGTATGATAATGCTGTGATAGTATGGGGTCATAATCACTGCTACAGCCCAGCACCAAAGGATTGGGTGCTGAGCCAAATAGTAACTTTGCATCCCTTACAAACTGGGAAGGTAGGTTCTTGTGATAGCCATAAAGAACCACCTACATCCAGAGGACATCCCTGAAGAAGAGACATCTCCTAGGGAAGCCTCAATACTAGTGATAAAGCTATCTATCATAAGAAATCACCAAGTATCAACATAGAAGACAAAATAAAATAAAAAAAAAGAAAATAGAAAATGACAATACACAGAGGCAAAATACAACCCCAGAACCCCAGCCCACCCAGGACAAGCATGGAACACAATGAGATAGATGAAATTGGAAGCCAAACACTGAAACTTTCTGAAATGATAGCAACAGAAGTGAAAAAACTAGTGGAAAAGGCTATAGAGAAAATAATCTCTCAGGTATAAAAAGAAATGATGCTTAAAGTCAAAGATATCAGAGAAGACACATATAAAAGAATAGATGAGTTTAGAAAAATGATGGAAACAAAAAATGCCCAACATAGGAAAGAAATAGAATACATTAGATCCACACAGAAATCCAAGAGACTAAAACCTCCATTGAAAGTATATACAACAGACTGAATGAACAAGAGGATAGAATATCAGATCTTGAAGACAGAATTACAGCTAGTGATCATGAAAAGAAAGATATCTTAAAAATAGCAAGGGCCGGTGAGATGGCTCAGCAGCATAAGCACCTGCCTGGCAAGCGTGAGGGCCCGAGTTCGACTCCCAGAACCCACATACGGAAAAAGGGCTGGTGATATTGCTCAGCGGCACGGGCACCTGCTGATGCACAAGGTCCTGAGGTCGACTCCCGGTACACACACACACAAAAAAAAAAAAAAAATAGCAAGAGATGGGCCAGTGATACAGCTCAGCAGCATAAGCACCTGCCTGGCAAGCACGAGGTCCTGAGTTTGACTCCTGGTACCCACATATAAAAAAATAATAATAATAGCAAGAGACCATGAAAAATCAATCCAACAGCTACAAGATGATGCAAAGAAGAATATCATAAGATTGATTGGAGTTAATGAGAAGGTTGGAGACAGCACAAATGCCATAAAAAAAAACTCTTCACAGAAATAATGAGAGAAAACTTCCCAAGCATGAATAAAGAATCTCACATACAGAGAAATGAAGCATACAGAACTCCAAACAGCCATGACCAAAATAAAACTACACCAAGACATATAATAATCAAGATTCCACAAGTTCAGCATAAGAACAGAATATTAAAAGATGTTAGAGAAAAGAAACAGATCACCTATAAAGCAAAGCCCATCAGAATCACAGCAAACTTCTCAATACAAGCCCTCAAGTCAAGAAGAGCTTGGAGTAAAGTATTTCAAGTCCTGAAAGAAAACAACTTCCCACCCAGATGGATGTACCCTTCAAAAGCTATCTTTCAAAATTAATGGATAGGGGCCGGTGAGATGGCTCAGCGGCTTAAGCGCCTGCCCGGCAAGCGCGAGGGCCCGAGTTCAACTCCCGGATCCCACATACGAAAAAGGGGCCGGTGATATCGCTCAGCGGCACGGGCGCCTGCTGGCGCTCGAGGTCCTGAGGTCGACCCCCCGGTACCCACAAAAAAAAAAAAAAATTAATGGATAAATAAGATATTTCCATGACAAAAACTGAAGAAATTCATAACCACCAAACCAGCCCTACAAAGAGTACTGAAAGATTCTAGACAGAGATAAAAATGACTACAATTCCAAGAACAACAACAGAAAGAAACCACCAGGCAGGGCAAGCAATTAAACAGAGGGGAAAAGCAGGGAACCAACAGCAGGAAAATATCATGACAAAGATAAGCCAATGCATATCAGTTATAACCAACAATGTAAATAGCCTCAATTCACCAATGAAAAGAAACAGACTGGCAGAATGGATCAAGAAACAAGATCCAACAATATGCTGTATACAAGAAACACATTTAGCTCAAAAAAAAATTCATAGACTGAAAGTCAAAGGAAGGAAAACAATCTTCTATGCAACAGGAACCCAGAAAAAAGCAGGGGTAGCTGTCCTGTTTGCAGACAATGTGAACTTCAAACCAAAAATGATCAAAAGAGATAAAGAAGATCACTACATACCTGTTAGGGGAAAAATTCAAGAGGAAGAGATAACAATCATAAATATGTATGCACCAAATATGGGAGCACCCAACTATATAAGACAATTATTAACAGACATGAAAAACCAAATAAGAAATAACACAATTGTAACAGGAGACCTTAATACCCCATTGTCACAAAAAGATAGATCAACTAGACAAAAAAATCAGCAAAGAAATGTCAGAATTGAACCAACCTGTGAACAAATGGACTTAGTAGATGTTTTCAGAGTGTTCCACCCAACATCATCAGAATACACATTCTTCTCAGCTGCACACTAGACGTTCTCTAAAATAGACCACATACTAGCCCACAGAACATGCTTAAGTAAACATTAAGGAATTGGGGCCGGTGAGATGGCTCAGCGGCGTAAGCGCCTGCCTTGCAAGCGCAAGGGCCCGAGTTCGACTCCCGGATCCCACATACGAAAAAGGGGCCGGTGATATTGCTCAGTGGCACGGGTGCCTGTTGGCGCACGAGATCCTGAGGTCGACCCCCCAGTACCCACAAAAAAAAAAAAAATTAAGGAATTGAAATTATCCCATGCATATTATCTGACCACAGTGCAATGAAATTGGAAATTAATGGCAAAAGAAACCACAAAAATTCCATAAACACATGGAAATTAAATAACACCCTCCTAAACAACCAATGGGTCACAGATGAAATTAAAGAAGAAATTAAACAATATCTACAACTAAATGAGAAAGCAGATACAACATACCAGAACTTATGGGATGCAATGAAAACATTCCTAAGAGGGAAATTTATAGCGTTGAGTTCTCACATCACGAAAATAGAATGAGCACAAATAAACAACCTAATGTTGCACCTCGAGATTCTAGAAAAAGAAGAGCAACACAAGCCCAAAGCTCACAAAAGGGAGGAAATTATAAAGATTAGAGCAGAAATTAATGCAATGGAGACTAAGAAAACAATGCAAAGAATTAAAGAATTGAAGAATTGGTTCTTTCAAAGAATAAATAAAATTGATAAACCCTTAGCCAACCTTATCAAAAAAAAGGAAAGAAAAGATTCAGATTTATGCATTGAGGAATGAAAAGGGTGAAATCACTACAGATCCTGTGGAAATTCAGATCATCAATACCTACTTCGAAAATCTTTACTTGCATAAGATGGAAAACACAGAAGAACTGGATAGATTCCTAGATACGTATGAATTACCAAAGCTGAATCAAAAAGACATAAAAATTCTGAATAACCCAGTATCAGTTAATGAGACTGAAAATGTAATTAAAAACTTACCAAGAAAGAAAAGTCCAGGTCCTGATGGATTCACTGCTGAATTCTACAAGAAATTTAGAGAAGATTTAATGCCAATACTCCTCAAACTCTTTAATAAAATTGAAAGGGAAGCAATACTCCCTCATTCATTCCTGGACGCAAGTATTACCCTGATACCTAAATCAGAGAAAGACTCAACCAAAAAAGAGAACTACAGGCCAATCTCCCCAATGAACACAGACACAAAAATCCTCAATAAGATACCAGCAAACAGAATGCAGCAAATCATCAAAAAGATTATACACTATGACCAAGTGGGAGTCATCCCAGGAATGCAGGGATGGTTCAGCATATGCAAAACAACAAATGTAATACACCATATCAACAGAGCCAAAGACAAAAATCACATGATCATCTCAATAGATGCAGAAAAAGCTTCTGACAAAGTCCAACACTCATTCATGATTAAAAAAAAAAAAAAAACCTACAGAAAAATGGAATACATGGTCTTTACCTCAATCTGATAAAAGCCAACAGCATATTAAGTGGACAAAAACTGAAAGCTTTCACTCGAAAATCAGGAACAAGACAATGATATCCACTATCACCACTCCTATTCAATGTAGAACTGGAAACATTAGTCAGAGCAATTAGATAAGAGAGAAATAAAAGTAATAAGGATAGGAAAATAAGAAGTGAAATTATCATTATTCACAGATGACATGATACTCTATATAGAAGACTCCAAAAACTCCACCAAAGACTTCTAGATTTAATAAGCAAATTCAGTAACATAGCTGGATACAAAGTCAACACTCAAAAATGAATAGCACTCCTGTACACAAACAACAAATTCATTGAGAGAGAAATTAGGGAAACCACACCCTTTACAATAGTATTCAAATGAAATACTTAGGAATCAATCTAACAAAGGAAGTAAAAGATCTATACATTGAAAATTACAGTACTCTGAAAAAGGAGATTGAAGAGGATATCAGAAAATGGAAAGGTATCTCTTCCTCATGGATAGAAGGAATGAACATAGTGAAAACGGCCATACTCCCAAAATTGTTGTATAGATTTAATACAATCCCAATCAAAATACTATTAGCATACCTCACAGAACTAGAGAAAACCTACTTAAAATTCATTTGGAACCAGAAGAGACCTGTACATACATACAAGATAGTTAAGATACCTTACTACTAATTTCTATAAGTCCATTGAAAAGAAAGGTTGGTGCTTATATCATTTGATCAAATTTTCATGCCTATATCTTATAATCTGAGCAACTACTTTGAAGATAACAATAAGTAATGTACTAACCATTGTTACTTTCCTACTATCTTTTGAATTTTTTTTTTTAATATGCTGGTACAGGGAGTCGAACTCAGGACCTCACACTTGCCAGGCAGGTGCTTATGCTGCTGAGTTATATCACCGGCCCTGTTTTGAGATTTTGTGTCATTGTTTTTATTGTTTTTTTCTCTTTAAAATGAAAAAAAAATTATTCATGTCTACCAAGTAAGTATAGTCTCATCAGAGTTACTGGGGAACATAAATGTGTATGGTTCAATTTTTCACATACCACAGAATTCTGTATGTAACATTTCTGAGAGCTCATTTAACCTCAGAGGCTTGAAACCTTCAGTGATAAACATCTATTCGAAGAAACTCACCTACTTTCATTCTCGACATATTACAAATTCTTTCATTTGCCTAGAAACCTGCTGGTCTTCTGCCATTTAGAAGGTTTACTTACTTTACATGACAGGATTCAAATATTTGAAGACAGTGCTTTTATGTTTAGGTACATTTTAAGTAAACAGGTTAGACTTCTTTCATAAAATACATAATGATTGTATTGATAGCTTAAACTGTAATCTTGTAACAAGTGGGCCAAATGCTATTTTATAAAAAGCATTTTTGGTGAAAAAGTAAAATATTAAGCAGGAAGCTATGGAATATTTCCCCAAAAAGCTATTTGTTCTTTTTGTTATTTTAGTAATTCCTTTAAAATACTACACTGTGTTTTCAAAGGAACTCTATCAATCACCTAGATCCCTCTGTACATGAACAATTAATTTAGTTTGAAGTTGACTTGTGGAGGTATTCGCTAATTTATATCAAAATGGAGTTTTCGGTCTGATTTATAGTAGATTAAACAAGATAGAATACAAAGTGATTTTGTGTTTTATGAAGTTACAATATATGAAATCTGATTAACGTTACTGAACTGATTATTAATAAAAGAAAATTACTTATCATAATGGGGAGTCAAACTCTGTATTTGACCTGATCCCTCAGTTACAAATGAGTTCCTCACCCACCGCCCTCCCTAATAAGAGGACGCACTGATCAACAGCAGCCTAGGTGCTCAGAAAACATGCATGGTGGCAGAACCGTGCTAATTAGCATTCACTCTCATGGACACTCAATTCTCACACAATTAAAATCTGGATTTGCATCTACTCTCGAAAACACATTAGGAAAAAGTGGGTGATTAGTCCCCATGGCTGGCTCATTCTTCAACTGAATCTCCATTACTGACTCTTCTCCAGCACAACAAACTCCATCTTCTTGTTTTCTCTAACAAACACCTCAGGTTTCTCTTGAGTCTTTCGGTATAAAAACTGAATTTGTGGTACCACTTGGCCTTAGTCTTTCAGAATAGGAAGTGCCTACTTTTTTCCAAACTTGAGAAGGTGCTTGTATCATCTCAAGGTCTGGTATCATGAAGAATGAGAAAGGAAATTACTTTTTTCTTTTTTGTTGTTTTTGTTTTCTATCAGCATGAAGGGCAAAGTGAAGTAAGTACTGCTTTGGTCTAAACTTAGAATACTCTCTACTGAAGACTAAGTGAATTCAACTCTTCCAGTCTTGCTGAAAATAATAACTATTTTTCTGCCCATAAACCACTAACATCCTATTGTTTTCTATAGGTCCTTAATCCTCCCATTGACAACTATTCCACTTACTATAAAAGCCTCCCTCCAACACTTTTTATTAGTAAAATTTACATGTGGTTAAATACAAAGATCTTAAAAGTATGCTTTGATTTGTTTTGAAAAATGCATATTCCATTTATTCCAAATGTAAAACAACCACCCCAATCATGACATAAATAATCGCCACTGGCCAGGAATGTTATTTTCCCACTACGACTCTGTCACCATTTCCCATAGATTGCCTGTTCTTCAGTTTCATGTAATTAACCATATGTTATCCTGTCAGGCTTCCTTCATTTAGTGTTTCTGAGTATCATCCATGTTGTTGCATGTATCAGTATTTCCTTCCTTTATATTGTTGCTTAATATTTCTTTGTATGAATATACCCAAATTATCTCTTCTACTCACAAGCATTTAGATTGCTTCCAGTTTGGGGCTATAATGATTTATTCATTATGTTCATACTTACACATAACTTCAATGGTTTGCATGAGAATTTCAGTACTTCCACATCTTCACCAAGATTTGGTGTCGGAAACTCTTATCCTCTTTCCTCTTCTAAGGGCTACTTTAAATTAAATCAAGTTTATTACAGATTTAATCATCAATGTTTATCTTAAAAAAAATCTTTTTACATTCCCCCAATTTGCCAATGTGGTTTTATAGTTCTCACCAGAGATATAGTTTTAGATGCTGTACATCCTTGCCAGTATATAATGTTCCCACCACACACACTTACATGCTTTTTTAAAGATCAAGTTTCTTGCACTATGTCCCCTTAAAATTTTTAATCAGCTTTTATGATCTAAAGAAATGTCAAATAAAATATTCCCAAATGGGAATAAATTATGATTCATGTTACAGATAGAATTTTAAAACTAAGTCTTCAATATAATCTGCCCGAAGTCTGAATTTTATAGAACAGGAACTTGAGACACGCGGAGTTTAAAAACTTTTCCAAAGGGGATATAACTAAGAGGGACAGAGGTAACATTAGTACCTTTTCCTCACATGGACAGCCTCATGATAATTCCATATTGACCTTCATTTTGGGTTCAGACAAAGGCTGATACTTTATTTTAAGGGACAACTGGAATATAGGTCAACTAGAAAGCATATTCTTAGTGTGCACATGGCCTTAAAATTCAATCCCCAGTATCCCCCATGAAAATTTTATCAATAAAATTGTATGATTTTCTTCTTTGAAAGCTATTAAGTAGTTCATTATAACTCTACATTCATGCTATTAACAATATGCTGTATTTATTTAACAGCATTTATTTCTGAAATATTACAATATCTTTAGTCACCATCTGGAGAAGAATAATTTCCTTATATTTTTACAAACAGCAAATGAAATATAAAGAAATATGCAATGACCAAGATCAGTGAGGCAAAAATCAATCTCCCCAACTCAGACACTTCCCATTGGAGCAGACCATCCCTTCTGGACAAGATTCACTAAATATTTTTTTTATGTGTATTGCTGTGCTTGTTTTTCTTAAATGTAGAGTCGAGCCAATTTGTACCATACTGTATCATATTTATTCCTGGAGAAATTACATGGAGTGATTGTAGTGATTATTAGTAGGAAGGTGATGGGGCATAACTTGCTTTTTAAGCACAGTGTACCTCACAGGCAAACTTAGATTCCTGCTCTAAGCACTCCCCTCTCTGGCTCTTTGTGAGGATAACCTTACTTTGTGCTTTCATTTTGTGTGAGTGCGTGTATACACGTGCGTGCATGTGTGTGTGTGTGTGTGTGTGGTGTGATGATGCTAAACAAGTCAGCAAAATGATGTTTTATAGATTTGTGTCAAAATCAATAATTTTTAAAAGTTGAAAAATCAGTTTTAAAAATCTCCTGTAAGAAAGAGTACTGCATTTGCTATAGATCAAAGAGTTTAGCACATTTTAAAACTATTGAATCTACAAAAAAGGTAAGCGATAAGGAAAGGAAAGTTAACATTTTCTAATAGTAAATCCTGAAGGGCCTTTTGGTGTGAGTAGAAAAAGATTTATTTTTATGTTATGGAAAACTGAATGGTTTGAAAAGCCAATATGTTGCATTACATCATTTTTCTAATATTGTCTTTTCTACACACATTTCCTCTAACATCAAACATTTTTAACACTGCTATTTGGGGTGGTTTTTATAAACAATTACATTTACCTTGGAAAAATATGAATGTCTTTTATCTCCGGTAGTCAAGCCACTTTGCAAAACTTCTATCAACATAAGCTAAAAATCTATCATTTGATTTAGTTAATATTTGAGTTTGCAGGAGTGAAATCATCAGCCTACAGCAGCTGTGCACTTTGTTAAATATAGGCCTGGCATTAGTCTATCAGATATGCAAATATTTATATCCTCATTGGCTAAGTAAACTGTTCAGCTCTGCAGAAATGATAGGTTTGTTTTGAGATACTATAAGTGGCTCCTTTTCCTAATAATGGCTTTTCTTGTGCTGAAATTCACACTTACACTTGGAACTTGCCTAAAATTTCCAACACAAAATCTAGCAGAAATTCTTATATACCTCTCAAAAAAGAAATCAGATCAGTAAGATATCAGAGAACATAATTGGATATACCAGATACTGAAGAAATGATTTACAATTTTTTTTTTTTTAGTTTTCAAATACACAAGTGAAAGGAGCCATAGAAAAACAATATTCATTTTAAATATATTTGGGTTCAAATGTCAATAAAAATTTAGCAATTCAAATCTTTGCTTTTGTGAATCTACTATATTTAAATTAAATTAATCTCTTGTTTTGGAAAATATGGGCTTCTTTACAAATTTCACATAGTCATAAATAACACCCTAATAAACATCCCCAAATATATATTTTTCCATGTACCTCTGATTTTGTTGCATTAGGATGGGGCTCATAAATGAAACTGACAAGTCAAAAGATCTCAATAGTTTTAAAGATTGATGCTTACTGATGATCATTAGGCATTTTATTATTATTTTTTTTTTTACAAACAATGAATTTATTGTTAAAAGTCTCTTCATAATATGAAGGACAAAGTCAATCTTGTCAAAAATCCCAGAATATATAATTTATATTTTTCCTTCTTTCTAAAAATTTGGAAGTGTAACAAAGACACTAAATTTGCATAAAACATCAACAAATATCTCAATAAATTGTAGGAAAATGAGTAATTTTAACTCCATTTAGATGGAGCAAGGGAAACTTCCCATGTACCCTTCCTCATCATAAGCTCTTCTTTCCCTGAGGATAACCACTGTTCTATTGCTATGTATTCACATCCTTGCTTCCTTTTATAGTTGGAGTGCCTAATTATGCATTCCTAAACAACACAGATTAATTTGTGTTATTTTGAATCATGCAGTATGTATTCTGTGTGGTGTATGATTTAGCATTTCTATTCAGTTTTATATTTAGGCAGCATGTCCACACTCATGGATTTGTATAAAGTCATTAATATATGCAGAGGAAGAAAAGAAGAGGGAGGGATGATAATAAACTCTAAAATTGTTTAAGAAGCCATTAATTAATTATTTGGAATGTTGTTTCATGTATGACTAGAGATCTAAAGCTAAGGGACAGCAACATACACCTGGAGACACGCTTATGTTAAGTGGAAATTGAAACTGTACATGAAATTTAACTTCCTAAAAGCAAGAATATGAAATGAGAAGGATGAGGACTAAATTCAGCAAGGCATCTACACATAGTGCACACATAGATGATCATTCTAATGAGAATATAATAGTCTTTCAAATATAAGCAAAGATGAACACAGAACAGAGCATGGCTTTGTGTTGATCCAATTATACTCTCAGCCTCTCCTGTCCACTTTTGGCTATAACAGACAGCCAATTCAACCATGAGGCATAATGTTCACCTTAGGATGAAGTAAAAATAATTGATTGGCATCAAGTATCAAACTCATGGTCTTCTAAACCAAAAACAGTTGACCAACTACATACTCTTTTCTAAAACACATCCCAAATTCCTAATCTAAATATTAATTTCCTCCAGCCGCTTTTAATATGTGAAACAACCAGTGAAAGATTTTAATTGACATTTTCAAGAATAAGTCACTGAATATCACATGAGGTCTTCAGATTGATCTGCTGTGTTGAAAATCAATAGTGTGGAAACTAGAAAAGCTATTTTACATGTGGCATGGAAAAAGGGCAATCTCAGACTTTCTTAGGCTGAGAAAAAACTTTTCCTGTCATAAATTTCTCCATTGTATCGAGAGATAATGGGTTAGAAACCATTTTTACCAATTTGCCTAATGTTATTACTGCCTGAGAAATAATATGGCTGATTGCTAGCCATATTTTCTTGATATAATATTCTACCAAGAAGAAAATGTTCAGAGTTCTTCAGTTCATAAAGGAATAAACATCTAACTTGTTGAAGGCAAAACCATTTAGATATACATATATACATATATACGCATGTATATGCGTGTATATATTCACACACAGACACACACACACAATACTTCTGATGCTATATAAACAATCTTTTTTTGTTCTACTTTACAGCAGAAGTACTATATGGAGAGAGTAATCAGCTGTAATTATTGCTTTTGAAAACTCAAGCTTTAAAACCCACAAAATACTTTAAAAATAAATGCAGGAAGCTTCGTAAAATACATTTTCTCAATTCAACAAAGAAAAAAAATCAAACCAGTTAGGACACTCAAGTGTTATTTGCAGCAATCATGATAAGTCAATTTTGGTTTAAACCATGATTGTTATAAACACTCACAAAACATATTATTTACCAGATGGCAATCCTACTCAAGCAAACACATAAAACTTATGTTTCATTATTATCAAATAAGGATGAACTTGCCACGGGGATAACCTCCAGTAGTTAAACAAACACATCTCCACAAAATGAGTGCTGTGGTTTCTATCATTGGATAAGAAATCAAAATAAAGTTACTATCTTAATATTTAGCAGCACTAACCTTATATTCAAGAAGCAAAGCTTACAAGAGAATGTACATGCAAAATGGCATATTCTTATCTGTGATTGGAGTTTTTTTTCTCTTTATTAGTAATAAAGTTCTTGCATTTTAGTATATAAAGAAGTATGAGCCTGAAACTATGAGATAAGCTAAAACATCTTTGTAAAATAATTATTAGTTGATATTATGAAACGTACAAAGCAATTCGAAGACTTTTTTATTACAGACTTTCCCCATGAAACACTATCAGAATCTATAAAAATCTGTCATCTAAGTGATGTGCAATATAAAATTATACCTTATAAGTCAATGTCACAGATTAATAGGATACTAAAGGTCTTTTTGTAATAAACACTACATTATTACATATATAATTATTATATATAATATTATTATATTATGTTATATTGTATGTGTGTGTGTGTATGTGTGTGTGTGCCTCTTTCAAAAGTGACCTGTTTTGTAACCGGAAGTGTTTTTACAAAGATCACAGAAACTGAAAGATAGTTTCAAATTAATGTTTTGTTGGTTATAACAGTTAAAATGGAATGGGGAATGACAGCCTCTTTTGCCTACTTATTTGTTTCCTGGTCAAAAGCAAGACCCTGAAACTAGCTATAACTTAGAAACTCCCTGAACTTTAACGTGGCTCATAGGTATTACAGCACTGGGACCTCCTGTTAAAATATTCTTCCTTTTGTCTTTATCTATGAATGAATTAATGGCTATGGTAGAAGTTGGCAAAACAGTCAGCTTTCCAAATGTACCACAGGTGTTCCACATGAAGACAACAGGAGTAAAGAAGCGAATGCTGGCCTTTGACAACTTAAATAGATACATTAAATAAGAAAAGTATTCTGAAGACTTTCCTCCTTCCCAACTTGTTCTCTAAAGCTAATAGTTAAGTTCAGAGATTTATCACTAGATAGCACCACAACAAGAGGCACTCTCTCTCCCCAGAGCAGGAGGAAGGTACTTCACCTGGACAGAACACGGCACCTTTGAAAGAAAAATCGCCTTTGGATTGCAACTTCCTTGAGGGTTGAGGCTTTCTATTACGTTCTGAATTGTACCTAAAACACTGAGTTCTTTCAAAGAATATTGGTTTGTGACAGAAAAAATGGATCATTTACACTGTACACAAGTACCAAAAACTTTAATGGACTCAAGTGAGGTCATTTCATCACTAGCAAGAAACCAGGGAGTCAACTATAGAGAGAGAGAACCTTTTGACAGTTGTTCCTTCACGAGTGCTCTTCTAACTTGGACCAAAATTGAACCATGATTCCAGAAAAAATAACAAAGTATATATTGAGCTCACAACCTCTAATGCCCTGATAAATTTACTTAGGCTGCATTTTCTTTCTAAGGTCTATTATACTCATTTCTTGCTGCTTAGAAAAGTAAACAAACAACCCAGGCAAGACACATGGTAACACATCCAAATACCAATTTTCTAAGTGACCATTTTAATGTATATAATTCATATGTATATAGTTATTAATCTGTCTTGTTTCCACCCAATTTAAATGCTAGTAGACATATTGAGGACATTGATAATGCAACTGTAGCATATAATAAAACTTTTGTTATACTTTTGTATTGTAACTTTATTTTTGTATAGTTAGTGTAGCTTCATTACAACATAGTTTAGAAAGCTGACATGAGAAAAACTAGCTCCCACAATTTCTCCACTCCAAAATCAGCTCCTTCAAGTACTTTTATTTCTTTTTTTATGTGAACATGTTAAAATAAGAAAGTTGTTTTCAAGCCCTTACTTAGCAGCCTACTACCAGTCACAGAGCTGTCCCTCTTCTTAGCTACACAGTAATAGAAAATTCTCTGAGATTAACACCAGAAGATCTATTTTTAAAAGAGCCAACCCAGGGGTGGTGGTGCATGCCTGTAATCCCAGCACTCAAGAGGCTTAGGCAGGAGGATTGTCACGAGTTCGAGTCCAGCACGGGTTACATAGTGAGTTCAAGGCCAGCTTGAACTACATAGTGAGACCCTGTCTCAAAAAACAAAACAAAACAAACAAACAAACAAAAGAGCCATCTTTATATAATTGTTTAAGTATCACCATTCAATAATTCTAACTGAATTTTTCAATTGTGAAAACTGATATTCCTTGTCAAATTTTTAGAAATCATTTTATGAATACAGAGAAACAAATTAAACCCCCTTCCCTACATACTCTCCCCCCTCGTGGACAGAAGGGATTCAGTGAATGCCACATCTCTCCACTAATGTGGCTTGAAATTCCACAACACATTGGAATAGCCTCTCTCCAGCAGGCTACTGGGAAACATCATCTGCGTATATTTATGCCACTAGTCCTCACATACATCTCTCGGTGCCCATTGTTAATAATGTAGATTTCCCTAGATAATGAAAGGCACAGAGCCTCAACCCTTTCAAGCAGGAGGAATAGCACTGCACTGTAAAGTTCTGAGGACAGGGCACAGTGGACTTTCCTCTGCAACATATGCACAGGTAGTGGCTAGAGAGGGCTCTGTTAGTGAGGAGCCTGGTACTTTCTTTGAGCTTTGTCTGGCACTTCTTCATTGGGGTCAAAATAAACCAGTCCACTGAAGAGTCTGAGTGTAGAAGCTTGCCTCTGTGCTTTTTCTTTTCTTCCTATCCATACAGGGAACAATACAAGGAAATTAAAGTAAAAGAATCCAGATTCTAAGTCCACCCTTGCCACTCCAGAGTAGGTCACTTTCTCTAGTCTCACCTCAATTTCACCATCTCAGAAATGGGGATGATACTAATGTTCACTTTAGGAAGCTGTCATAGGAATCTAAGGAGACAATGCAATTTAAATTGCTGCATGAGCTCTTGAGGTTATTATGCACTTTCATCATTGAGAAAATAATTATGATTTATTAATGTTAGCATACTTGCTTAGGACAATTGTTTTCCTGGCATATTTAGAACTAGAAAAATCAGAAAATGTTTCCTACTGATTTCATAATAATCACAGGAATATAAAGCTGAAAAACTGGCCACTTGTAACTAAGCAGCTCTGTTCCTTCTCATTTTTAGAGTACAATACATTGTTATAACTCTTTACTTTTATTAACTGCCAGAATCAATCTTAGAACCCATTTTCTCAATATTCCTGAAAAAAAAGGACAAAATTTTTCCTCAGACACACAGATGAAGTTTCATCTACATGCATGCATTTCAGAGGCATTATTTAAGCCATAGTGCATATAATGAACAAACTATAATCATATCTTTGTCCCAATTTAATTACAAAATGAACTCATAACTTAGAGCCTCGCAATAAATATCTATTTCCAATTTTAGGCCGATCATTAAATATGGTTCACACTAGGAATCTGTGAAATAAAACAGTGTTAAAATTCACTTATATCACTTAGAGCATATTGATTCTGATGACTGTTAATCCACATAAAACAAGTGGTGCATCTACAGAGAAAGCATTTCAGGAAAATTCCACTCAACTCCCAGGAATTACACCCTGTTTTCACTTTAGTTTTCCTCAGTTACTCATCCTGTGAATTTCTCTCTATCTTTCTCTCTCTCTGTCTCTCCCTCCCTCCTCTCCTCCCTTTCTCTCTCCCTCCCTCCCTCCTCTCATCTCTCTCTCTCCCTCCCTCTATCATGTATGCCCTTATCCTTTTTGGACACTGATGTATATTTTCTTTCATCATCATCCTATCTATTAAATCTTACACTCAGGAAAAGAGTGGAAAAAACTGTTCCTATACATATGTGCTAAATAAGAAGGCTTCAAAGATTTTTAACTCTCTGTTTAACTATATTTTAGTATGCAATGTTTCTCAACATAGTGAAATTATCCTTTACCTAGAAACCGCTGAAAAAATATATGTTCTGAAATGTTAGTATAGGCTGAGTGTCCCTAATCTAAAAATCCAAAGCACCTATGCTCAAAAAGTTCAGATTTCCAGATTAGGCATGCTCAACTGCTAAAATCCAGGCAAATATTCTACATTCTGCAAAGCTCTGAAATCTGAAATTCTTCCGATCCTAAGCATTTCATCCAAGGCAATGGTGGCAAACCTATCGCATGCATGCCACGGCGGGATGTGTGTATCACTGAAAGCTCTAAAAAGTTTGCCATCACTGATCTAAGGAATACTCAACCTGCATCTCTGGTATTTTGAGCAAAAGAGTCATTCTTTAGACTGCTACCTGTCTATCCAAGGAATAAAGTACTGAACTATATGGAATTTCTAACATCTGAGTATATTTTATTAAAAAATGGGAACTTCCTATTGTTTCTATTAAGCTCAGAGGTCATAAGTATGAATATTTCCATAGGAGAAGCAGGTAGCATAAGTGTGTCAAATAGGTATTGGTGAGAAAATAAGGAGTTTGAGGGCCTACAGCAACCTGATGAAAACATGTCTCATTTGAAGAGGTTCAAAATCACTATGCAACTCAAATTAAACAATGCTGAGGTGAGGGCTGGTAGGCCACCAGCTTGGGAATGCCAAGCCAAATGAATATAGATTCCCTCCAGCTCCATCTTTCTATAATTCCATGGCATGTGGCATAAATCAGTCTGAGTTCTTAAAAAATATTAACATTGCTCTTATGGATCCTAGAGAAGATATTGAAGAGAGCTGGTAAAATGATATCATTACAAACTATAGTCTGCTACTGCTCCTATAAAGACAAGACCTTAAACAAGATCTACCATGATTAGGAAACCAGAAAACAAGAAATATGACATGTCACCATGAAGGAAAGCAGAAAGTCAATAAGCTGCCAGATTTTCACTGTGACAAACACAGAGGTTGTAGAACTTTGTTTTACCTTGTCCATTCTAGAAAGTGGACACTTCTCATCAGTAATGATAAAACAAATAAATGGGATGACTCCAAAACACATTATATGTTATTTATGGACAACAATGTTGGGTTTAGTCTGAAAGAAAAGAATCTGAAGGTTCCTCTATTTAAAAAGTATCTTTACAGATCTCATGCACATCATTTAAGAAGAGCCTTTCTTTCCTCTTTTTGGAGCATTTGTTAGACAGCAGAAAATTCAAACCACACAAGAATGCAAACATCACCATGTGAGTTTGGTTAGGTTAAATGCATACTCATAATGGCTAACAGGCTTAAAAAAATCAATTTTACTTAGTTGAGTCAATTGTGGAAGTCTTAATATTGACCACATTTACTCAACTGTTTGCCACATTTATCTCATGGCTATTTCAGGGCTCACTTATAGATAGTATGTATATAACATGCTCTCTTTTAAAAAAAATTGTTTGAAAAAATTTGCTTCTCTCTTCCCTCTAATGGGGAATTGTCATCAAATCAAAATGTCTATGTACATTATGTAGACCTTTGGGCATTTACTGACTACAGAAAGAGTAACTACCATAAGCAATACAGAAGAGTCTTAAAGGGGTATGTCTAATAATAAAATGCTACTAGGTCAAAGTTTCACAAACACACACACACACATGGAACAGAGGGAGGGGAAGAAACACACTTCTTTTTTTATCTCCTGCTTGCCTAAGACTCTCCACGTGACCAGATCTAGGACCTAATTCCATTTCAAGACTTATATAAATCTGGTAATATTACGTCTAAGGACTTCTGCGTTACAGTTATGATCACCAATAAAGTGTGGTATATTGGTAACATGTTTCACCGATGAGATAGACAAGGAAGATGCTAGTGAGGTATTCAGTGAAATTTTAAAGATGTGAAGTTTCTCACTCTTTGATTACATTTTAAGTATCACAAAACATTAATTATCAAACAGAATGTATTCATTTCAATCTTTTTGCTGTTAAGCTTATAAGATGTGGATGCCTAGAAACTATATATTTTCCACAGAAAATCACTGCCAATGTGGTTTAAAATATCCCTGAAAGATTTATAACAAGATGTTTGACAGTGATTCACTGTTGTCTTGCATTTTCAAGTATCGAGCCTTATGAAAAAGAATACGTCCACCGCAGAGATACTAGTACTTATAGAATGGCTACACTTACAAGCAATGTAGTGGATTAATCCAATCAGATGTGAACATGAAATACATCAATGTGAAATAATCATTGACATAACTAATTTAAGATCATTTAAAAAATCACAATGGTTTCTACCTACCTTGGATCTTCTCATTACTATCTCAAACACGAAAAAGCATAACCATGGATTATTAGCTAATCACACCACACTCAAAATACAGAATCTCTAAGAAGAGAAAATGTCAAAATTTTAATAGTTTTGGAAAATCTCGGGATTTCAGAAAATCTGTAAGTCAGGTACAAACTCCATTGCTTAGAAAGAACAGGGAAGTAATAAGATTGTGTGATGTGGAGTGTGTTGGCCTATGGCAAACATGACATCTTGTGATCCATTTCAAGTGACAATAGTTACTTTTCTCCTGTGCATTTGTCATTTATAGAGATTAGTGCACTGTTGTCACATCTACTTGTTTCTCAAGAAAAGCTAAGAATCTTGATATTGTGAATTCTCCAGTTTTAGATGTTGGCAACTAGTCCAAAAATCAGGAAACAAAAAAATAACCCATAATAAATAAATAAATACCATCTGGAGACCTTGGTTTACTTCTGAGCCACAGGTTAAAAAGTTACCTAGTCCATAGACTACAGGTTAGCAAACCATCTCATCCAGCTTTCTGACTTGCATCTCTGATTGCCACATTCCTGCCACACACTTGTCTCACTTATATCTGAACATTCCTGATTATGAAGAAGTAACACTTTTCAAGTTACAGTCCACACTTTGGACAGCTCTTCCATACTTTGAGTCAAAATTCACTTGTCATCATTGTTACTACAGCCATGCTTCCGTATCACTAGAAACCTTGCCCAACACACTAGAGCTTTCAGATACTGGAAGACACAAGAATAAAATATAGATTTGAATGAATAAATTTAAACATATCCAAATTCATAGTTTATATATGCATGTATGTGCACATTTGATTCTAACAATTTAGGAATATCTCATTAGCCCTTCGACTGCTTTTCTTTAACATGATTTAAAATTTTTAAACTAGAACAGTATCAGATCATGTGTTAGAACATATGAAGTATAATGTTAAGAGATATCTTAGGAATATGAAAACAGAGGAAAGAAAAGGAAAGGAAGGACTTTGTTTTGCAGCCCATACCATGATGAGCTCATTCCTTCACTCAGGCCAGTGCATCAATACCTGTGGACAATGGGTCTGTTCATTTCCTCGCATCTATAATTCTGAAATACTACATCCCATTCCCTTATCCTCGATCAATTCCTCTCATATGTACATCCAATTCAAAATTCCACTTCTGGTTTTCAATCCTCCATGGACCTCAGCAGTCTACCCCACATCCTTTTGCCGACTCTAATCTCTTCAAACCACCTTCCCCTCCTGCTTTTCCACAGAAACTTGTTCCCTTCCTTTCTTACATTTCAAACAGTCTCCCAATAAGTCACCTTGGTAAATCTCCATTTATGACCATTTCTCGATAACCCATCCCCCAATACTGTTTCATACAAAAGACTTTTGGTGATAATTATTGGAGCTGTTTTATAAAACAGTTGTGTAATGCTATTCATTTGACACCTGTTTTTAGCTGTTGAAAAAGCCAAGTGAAAAATGAATACATTGTGCTGACTTCTTTTTCTTCTTTTTTCTTCCCCCCAGATGTGAAAATGTGATTTTTGTGACAGTTTTGTTAGGGGTGAGAATTTTGCCTGCCTTTCGCCTTCATGCAATGGTTTCCAGTGTCAGCAATGCCTATGTAATGAGTGACGGCGCTTGGGTTACAACAGCCATATCACTTCTTTTTTAATCAAGGAAAGAAGGATCCGATGAAATCTCCCTCAAGTGCTAAAAAGATAGCAGTTTATTTAAAGAAAGTATTTGCACTCCTCACTAATTACTTAGGTGCGCTCACACAGATTCCAGTGCAGAACTTTATACCCTTCAACCTTCCTCAATACATCATTAAATTAAATTCATAAAAAGATGTGGGTTTCAATCAGAAACACGCTTCAGCAATTGGGAGTATAATATCTTTCAAACTTCTCACTTTTTAAAAAAAAAAGAAAAAAACTAATAGAATCTTTCTTAGAGGCACAGAACATATATACAGCTGGGCATTTAGTCTCAGCATAAATATGGAATGAATGCCTTTGTCTGACTGAAGTTTGGTAGCAAAGAAAGTATTTCATCATTCCAAAAATAATTCGATGAAAAGACAAACACAGACTGACCACTTTAAAAAGAAAGAACTTTAAAATATTCACCCCAGATTTCATAATGAAATATTTTCTTGCCCAGATTCTTTTCTGAATTTTCTAAATCCCTAAAAGAATTCTTTCACTATTTTTTCTTTCCTTCTATCAATATTTAGAGAGTCCCTTCTATATATAAAGAATGGCATTAGGTACTGGGGGTATAAACCAGAGAACAAGAAAGATAGTGCCTCTTCCTTTGTGGATTTCACTGTAGCATTTGGATGGTAAGGATAAGTTAGCACTTTCCTATTTAATAATTTAATCACACTGTAATAAGTATTGGATGAAGAAGAATAGTAGGGTATAAAAAAATCATATATCAGTTGGATATGTAAGGTAAGCATAAATTCTTTAAGGAAGTACAAAAGCAGCAATTAGTTACCTAGCATGAGGAGGGAAGAGGGAACTCCAAGGAGAAGAAAAAGAATATGTGAAGATTCTTCGTCAAGAAGGAACATGGGTGTTGAAGAGTACAAGACTTAGGGAGTGACTGGGAGGTGGTCAAGATGGTAAAAGAGGGAGAAAAGACACTGTCCAGGGCTTGAGACTGTAATAAAGATTTTGATTTTTAGTTTTAGAGAAGAGAAAAGCTACTTGGAATTATAGATGGAAATTAGATTGCAGGAAGATGAAAGAATGTCAATGAAAAGGCCATGTGGTGAGGGAAAGCGATCATTAACGCTTCCTCTAGAAGAATGACACTGTACATGAAGAAAAGTGAACAAACCTAAGAAAAATTTAGAAAGACCAATAAGATATGATAAAAATTTTGAGATGAATGATGAGATAAGATGCAAGTCTGCCATATGGAAGAGTAGAAGAACACTATGGTTAGAATGAAAGGGAGTCTAAATATAGTCTTTGAGAGGTTGATTTTGCCCATGAAATACAGTGAAGTACATCTCACATATGAGATTGAAGGACGTCTATGACAGAGATAGACAACTACAAGTCACTGATATAATGATTCTATAATAAATAAATCCGTGGACAAAAATAAAATTACCTGAGAGAGAGGAATAAAGTCTAAAGAGAAGAGAGGCCAAGGACAAAGTTTTGACACTCTCAAACATTTAAAGATTTGGGAGAAAAGAGTCCACTGGTAAAGGCTGGGTGAGGGGGAGTATCCAGACTCATAGAAGTTAAACTAGAAGACCAAGTGTCACCAGCCAAGGGAAGAATGTATTTGTTTATTTAGGAGAGAGTCATACATAAAAGATGCATAGAGGGTCACAAAAGAATCGATGAAGATCAAGAATGCATGGGTGCTAGCCCTTCTCAGGGCTCAACTGGTGCAACAATGCAAGCCCAAGTACAATATGTTGAGGGGCACACTGAAACAGAAATTCCTTACAAATGTGTGATTAAATTTTATGTCATATTTTGGTCAGCTCTGGGAATGCCTAAATTCTGAATTCTCAGGCAAAAAAAATCACTACTATTGCACACACTGTCTTGGCCACAAAGTCAGATACTTTCTGATTCCCCCTTCCCATGGCTTTTCCCATTCAAAAGAAAAAATTTCTGTTTCAGTCTTCCTTTCCAATGTTGTGCCCACTCATTTCTCCTTCCTATCCTTCCCTGCCTAGACCTTGAGCACTCTGAGCAAGAACATACTTTGTTGACAACCTCGTAGGCAAGGGACACTCTATAATGTGATTGTTCACTTATTCTGGAGACACATTTAACTCATGAGCCTCACAGTTCAAAAGACTGATGGCTGATAATTTCTTAAGAAAAGGCATAAGGACTTGATTTTTTAATGTAATAGGGAGTTAAATAAAAAATGTCACCGTTCACTTGTGCTACCTCAACCATAACTGTACTGCATTGAAATTGTCCTTATCTATTCAATAACTAACTGTATCTTGTCATGTAAAAGCTCTGACATGACAATTAACATCTCTGTTATTCTGCAAGTAAAATTAAATTGCTCACTAGTAAAATAGAATAAAGACGACCAGAAAAGGCAGATATGCCACCTATCTTCTTACCCCCATTCTATCCTGTGTGCCTTTCTCTGTATAACTTACAGAGAGAAAGGGGAGAAAAAAATGACTTTTGGCATTTGTCCCATGGTGTAATAGAGGATTCACCCATCAAATTACGGGTCAAAGCAGATTCAGACCGACAAAATGACCTTACATGCATACTGGAAAGAAATAAATGTAGGCAAAAGGTTAGTCACTGCACCCTACACAGCTCACCTTTCCCAAAGCCCCTCCTGTATCCTTCCCAGCACAAGAGGATCAAGTAAAGTGATGATGACACTAATAGTGGCCATTTACTCAGGACCTACCTGTGCCAGGCCTATAAGAGATGAATCATATACATATACAGCTGGCATTTCTGTTCCCATTTTTCAGACATGACTAAAGTACACAAGTTGAACAATTGCCCACAGTCAGCTAACCATTGAGGAGATAATTGTTAAATATGTCCAGAAGTGACACAGCAACAGTGTTTCCACTATAGTATTCTGCCTTCCTAAGTGCAAGTTATGTTCAAACCGGTAACAAAGTCAAGATAAATTATTGATATATATATATATATATATATATATACACATATATGTATCAATAATATATATAATATTAGAATATACTGTAGCCTATACAACATTAGAGTTAGAAAAATGTACTCTGGAATCATTCCTTGGGTTCAAATCTCTGTTTTGTTTTGTTTTGTTTTGTTTTGTGGGTACCGGGGGTCGACCTCAGGACCTCGCGCGCCAGCAGGCACCCATGCCGCTGAGTGATATCACCGGCCCATTTTTCGTATGTGGGTTCCGGGAGTCGAACTCGGGCCCTCTCGCTTGCCAGGCAGGCGCTTATGCCACTGAGCCATCTCACCGGCCCTCAAATCTCTGTTTTGTTTCTTACTAGCTATGTGGCTATATGACCTTGAACTTGAGCAAACCTCTTTGCCTTTCAATTTCTTCCTCTGTAAATGTCTATAACAATGTGCCAAACTTAACAGTTATAATAATGATTAAAGGGATATATATGTGTGCATGCATCCTGAAATATAGTTACCTTCGTAGTAAATCCTATAAAAGTATTTGTCAATAACACCGTATTATGAACTTATATTAGTGGTAGGCACATTTAACTTTGTTAGTCATAGGTGGAGATTCCTATAAAAGCCTATTAGCTTTGCAAAAGCTATGTATCCATTAAAGTAATGACGTAGATCAGTAATTTGCAACTTCAGCTGTACAACCAATCACTTCCAAAGCTAGAAACATTGGCCCTAACTCTGAAGTGTCTGAATTGGTTGAGAGTAGACTTTGGAATGCAGATTTTAGTTCTCTCTACCTGCTGCACTACCAAGGCTGAGAATTATTAACTTAAGTTGAAAGATACAGTGCTCACATTCATTATAAGAAATAGACCCAAAACAGTATGCTGTCTTTTTTTCTTCAAAAACTTCAAGAATGTTACCCACTAACATGTTAACAAATTTTATCTTTGGATGGTAAATGCACAGGTAATATTTACAATGGTACCTCAGTTCATAAACTTAATTCTTTCCATGACTAATTAAGTTTGTGAACTGAGGTACCACTGTACTTTCTATGTTACTCTTTAAGAAGTATTTAAATTTTTGCAATTTATTTTCATATCAATTCCACATATCCATTTAGCTCCATGTTCTTGGTACTATTTTAGGCACTGAAGATATGACCCAAAAGCAAACAAAGCCCCTACTGAGCTCATGGGTTTACAATGTTGGGGCTGGAATAAGCAAAAATAGACTATAAGGTCAGCAGTTGGGGAAGGAAAAGGGGATGGATGGCAGCTACTGGGCTATTCTATTTATGTTGGTGCAAGTCCTCTCGGAAGGATGATATTTAAGCAGAGATTTGAATACAACAAAGGACCTAGTGACAAGCATCACACACAAGAGAGCATTCTAGGCAGAGACAATAGTAAAACAAAGCCCTGAGTGTTGTCAGCCTACATTTCATTTTTTTATTATCAGGTTAAAACTACAAAGTTATTTTAATTTCGATGAAAAGGAAAAAAAATTTCAAGGCTATGGAATGTTTCCTGGCCCTGGAGCTCCATCATGAAACTGGACCCTCTGACATTCTTAAGTACCAACGGCAAAAGGGGGTTGGGGTAGGGGAAGTTTCCGAGCTTTCCCCCTTGGTTGGATAGCACTGGTTGCAAAAGCAAATTATACCAGGGAATTCAATGGCTACCTTCATTCACCAATATCTGAGGCAAACAAGAGTCAGTTTCATTGCCTTCTCAGGTCAAGAAATAGCCACAGGGGAGATTAAGAGAAGCAGGAAACATACTGCTGGCCTGTCTTTAAGTAACAATCTCAACAACAAAAAAAAAACACTACACATCTAGAATGATTGCAAATTCCTGCAAAACAAAATTACCATTAAGGCCCAAACTGCTGCACAAGGCACATAACTTTCTTCTAAGTGAACTAAGACAGAATCAGTGAGTCCCAGAGGCCATGAATTATGGTAGTTATTAAGAAGGTAAGGACAGTCATTGACTGCCCCCCTTTAATCCCTTTTCATCTAAATACATTCTTTTATTAGCCCAGAAAAGCAATATAAGTGCCAAGATCATGCAAAGCCTGACAGAGACAAGTTAGGCATTTCCATTGCTAGGAATAGAGATCTTCTCAAGCTAGTGAAAGGAGAACTGTAAGGACATAATGACACCATGGATATCCAAGGCCAGGAAACACAGTAGAGTACAGTAGGACCGGAGCTTGGAAACAAGCACGCAGTTACTGAGCCTACTCCCTCCACCCTTTAGGACCTATAGGCTGTCATCTTTACTTCTCCCTGCACATTTGACCCAACCTCTTCACTCAGCTGCTCTCTCTGGTCTTCACTCTACAGTCCTCATGATTTCAATGTACAAGTGGTATCAGAAAAAGAGTCTATATGACCTTGAACTGTCATCTCAAGGGTTTATCATAGATTGTATATTCTCTTTGTTCCTGCTTCCAGTTATCCGGAAGGTAGAGGAGGGCATCTTGATTGACTTGGTCAGGGGCTGCCCCAGGTTCAGGAAGCTACCTGGGTCCAAATCTGCTATGACAGAGATGGGCTCTTAGAAGAGGCATGTAAATGTGGCAATCAAGGAATCCCTTCTACTTCTGATTAAACAAGGTCATGGCTTTCAGAACGTGTGGAAATACACTGAGCCCATAAGGTATTTCCAAGAAAGGTAGTAAGGGCCTGGCTTATGCTGTCAGTCATCATCTGCTCCGTACCCTAGAAGGGTACAGATGTTCTGGTAAGAGATTTTTTTTTTTTTTTTTTGTGGTGGGTACCGGGGGGTCGACCTCAGGACCTCGCACGACAGCAGGCGCACATGCCGCTGAGCGATATCACCAGCCCCTTTTTCGTATGTGGGTTCCGGGAGTCAAACTCGGGCCCTTGCGCTTGCCGGGCAGGCACTTAAGCCGCTGAGCCATCTCACCGGCCCCTGGTAAGAGATTTTGAAGGACAGATTTGGGGGCTTTGATGGACTTCTATGAAAAAGTTTTTTTTTTTTTTTTTTTTAATCTCAGAGTACTAAAAGTTCCCTTACCAGAATTTAAACCAAGTTTCCTCTATCCAGATGGCTTCCAAGGCCAAGAGGGAGGGAAGTCACGCTGCCTTTTTATGTTGGTCTTGATTGTTGCTAATGATCCCCAGCTGTAAGGCTCCCACATCTCTTTAACCTCTCTCTGGTTGGCCTCACATCTCTGCATCTCTTGCAGGGAAAATGGAACACTAAACACAGCACCCATTCCCCAGCAGAGCATGTGCTGCACAACACACAGAGGTCAGCCCCTCAACGGACCCCAAGACTTGCTCATTTAGCACTGCCAGGACCCTACATTCATCCTGGAAGAAGCTGGCCTCAGCATTCTCATTCATGGAGGCAATGTGAAGCCATACCAGCTACTGGCAGGAGAGTTGGGGGATGCAGTCACCTGTGGCTGATGCTAAGAGGTATCCCCTTCTGGGTGTGTAAGAATCACTGCAAGGCAGAAACAAAATTTTCAGAAATGAGATATGCATTAGAGATTCTGATTCTAAAATCAGATTGCCTGCCACAGAAATTTTCTTCCCCACAATGTGCAACTAACAAAGCAGTGTGATATTCACAGCTATTTTTTCTGGTATTCTCTCATTTATTCATTCAAAAACCTTTCCTGGAGTTAGCTACGGATTGTCAGCCCTGTAGATTCAGGAGGTGCAGAGGTACAAGAAGTCACTGTGCCGAAACAGCTCAGAATCTATTTGGGGACACAGCGCTTGTCTTCATTGCACCATATGTAAGGTTTATGCATGGGTGCTAGTGTGACATGGAGGAAAAACACTCTGCTTGGTCTAAGGGCAGCTGGGAGGGAAGGGGTCAACTCTCTGGAAAGGCATCCTGGAGGGGGAAGTGAAACATACCATGTGTTTTAGAAGGTAAGTAGGATTCCACCAGATTAGTATAAATGAACACTAATAGAAACTAATAAATACAGAGGAAACTTCAAGGCAGGGGGAGCCCCTATGCAAAGACAGAGGCATGAGGGAATATGGCATATGAGAACTGCAGTTCCTAGGGTACATATGATGACTCGATAAGGGTGAATTAAGAAATGGAGATAGGCACTCCACCTGGTATGCCCCATTAGGGAGACCCTCTTTTATGAAATCCACTCCAAGAATTTCTCTTTGGCTGCTCTGATCAGTACAGGTCATTGAGTGCCCCTACACCACAGACTACTTCTTAAAAACATAGGTTAGTTAATGATGGTCAACTGAGCACTTTATTTCTATCAGCTTCTTGAACTGTTTCTTGCATAAAGTGGTTTTGCTTAACCGTAATACCAACACCAAGAAAGCAGGGAAACCTTTCCTGTCATCATCCTAGTAGATAATAGGCAAATATTTGTGCAAATGAATTGAGAATGGCCCTGAGTGAAAATTGCTGCCTTCCTAGTAATGACTAAAAGAAGTTTCAGGGCCGGTGAGATGGCTCAGCGGCATAAGCGCCTGCCTGGCAAGCGCGAGGTCCAGAGTTCAACTCCTGGTACCCACATAAAAAAATAAAAAATAAATAAATAAAAGAAATTTCAACCTTCCTTATTGAAAGTATTTCCTTACTGGCTCCCCCGTTTGCCATAAACACATACTCTTTAAAGCACATCTACTAACTCTGTACAGCATGATTCCAATTGTCTATCCTGGAGTCTTAAGCCAAGTCCGAATGAAATGTCCCCAACTCCAGGTGAATCTCCCACTTCAAGATTTAAAAAAATGAGCCTAATAAAGAAAATTTGATTTCCAAGCATGGAATCAAGTTTCCTTTGTTCTTTTCATTTTATTCTGGACCAGAGGGCGCAAGACCCTCCCAGTGCCTTTATTATAGTTTTAAAGAGGAAGAGAAAGGGATTTGAATCTTAACCCCCAAAATACCAGCCAGAGAGAAGATCCATCCTGATTGGCATTCAGATTGTGGAAGAAAAAGAAGACATGTGAGCAAGTAATGGCCATTTCTTTGCACCCAGTGCACCAAAGGCTCCACATTGCTAGCCATTCACTAACCCTCTGGCTGCCCTGCCCTTCTCTTCCTTGACCAATATCCTGGTCCTCCTGTCCTACTTTCCTCTCAGACAAAACTATCTTAAATACTGCTTTTTGAGAAGGTTTTCCTGTCCATTTTTGTTAAAGCCATAAAATTACATTTAAGGACAAACACAACAGAAAAACAGAAACTCAGAGGCTATGGAGAAAGGAGTGGTTATGTAACTGAGATACACTTCAGGAGCTCTGTGCCAAGACCCTTGCTTTAGCTGAGCATTCTATAAAGAGGAGAAAGAGTTTTATGCCTGTGTGGCTCCAGTGTCCCTATTACTCCTTCTTTATCACATGGAAAATTCAGCCAAAAGACTGTAAGAATCATATAACTGTTCTATTGAGCTTGCTGTATATTTCTAGCACATCCAGCATGTATACCTAAAGAAAGAAGCAACCTAAAGAGGAAAAGGAATACATAAAGAACTTACAGCCAGGCACAGTGGCACATAACTTTTAACCCAAACTTTAGCGGGGCTGAAGCAAGAGGATTGCCAGTTCAAGTCCTACCTAGGTAATTTAGTGAGATCCTGTCTCAAGATTTAAAAAAAAAGGGCTGGGAATGTGGCTAAGTGGTAGTGTGCCCCTGGGTTCAATCACCAGCACTAACAAAGGAGGAGAAGAACAAGATGAAGAAGGAAAAGGAGAGGAAGAGGAGGAGGTGGAAGAGGAGGGGAAGGGAAGGAAGGAAGGAGGAGAAAGAGGGAAGGGGGAAGGAAGGAGGAGGCGGACAAAGATGAAGAGGAGCGGAAGGAAATAACTACATTCCAGCATTTTACACACAGGCTAATTCATTTCTAATGTCTAGAGGAGGAAGATTTTCTTATCCATGTGATAAAGATGAGGACATTGAGATTAAATCAGTAAGTAACCTTGCCAGACTGAGACTCAGACCTGCTTGCTCCCAAAGCTTGTTCTTTTCATATGGCAAATGAAAGGCAGCTCCCGCTCCCATAAACATTTAACTCTATTCAGAGGAAAATTTTACACACCTATTGTGCCAACCACTACATTAGAAGCCACAAATGCAAAGGGAGTAAACGTGGGAGAAAGAGGAAAACAGTCCACATTTTTAGGCCTCTAGAAACCAGACCATCTGTACATAAAGCCAGAGCCATATAAAATAAAACAGAGGAATATTATTTCAAGACACACATCAGCCCTGCCAAGTGGACAGTTAAGAAAATTCTGTCCATAGAGTTGAGATTTTCCTCAAATGCCAAAAGTCACTCTGTTAAAAAATTACGCCCGTGGGACAGATCTACAATCCCTCCCTGACTCCATGTCATGTTTCCTCAGTTTACTTCCAGTCAAAACACATATTTTTCCCACTGCTCTCAGGGCTGAGAGTCAGGCCAGCTAATGAAAAGCAAGCTGTCTTTTTTCCCTGCCATCCACAACGGTCAGATAACAAAATGCAGGTTCTGATCCCGGCATGTTGTGGTTGGTGATGATGTATGAACTCATAGCCGACAGCTTCATTTTCGCTAAGCTGGGAAGGCCCTGCTGGGAGAACTGGGGAGGGAAAAAAAAAAAACTTCTGATTTTGACTCGTAGTAAAACAGTTGGATAAACATGACATGACATGGATGTCAGAGTGCATAATGCAACTGCATGGGCCCAGATGGGACTAGAAAATGTACAGACATGCGTGGAATACACGTAACTGTGAGATGCAGGCACGCATTTTAGCCCTCTGTATTCTGATGGCATTGTGAAACAACAGGGTGGAATTTTGACTAACAGGCAAAAGTGGGAAAGGTCTTGAAAATGTACAAACATCTTTTTAACTTTACTATTGTAAAATAAAACCAAAAAACCAAAAATCACTAAGTCATTTTGGGTCTAAGGGTACATGCCAAGGACATGTAGCACTCAGGGTCAATCTGGAAGATGTGGAATTGAAATAGAAAAGAGGGCTGGAGCAGATTATGGACAGAGTGACAGCTGAGTGAAAACATTTGGTGTCTTGGTTACTTTTCTCTCGTTGCTGAGACAAAATACCTGACGCCCAAAATTAAGGAAGGAAAAGTTTATTTAGTTCACAGTCTGTGGAGGTTTCAGTCCATAATTAGCTGGCTCCAAGGCAGGGTGGCACATGGCACAGGGCCAACACTTCAAGGTAGCAGAAGACAGCAAAAGCAACAAGAGCAAAGAGTGGGGGAGAACAAGCCTCTTTTCCTCCCTCTTGCGCAGGCTCAGGATGTTTGCAAAGTGAGGACCCTGGCCCCCTGCTGAATCACATAAACTTCTAAACTTCTCAAGTTGACACAATGAACAACATCCTAGACAGGTCAATGGCATGGTGAGTTACTTAGTTAAGCTTCTAGATTTCTCAAGTTGACACAGTGTATTAACCATTACATTTGCTAACTTGCAAAAGGACATTAAATGAAGGGTAAAACAACACAGGTTTTCAATCCAGCTCTGCAGGATACATTACATGAGGTATTTGAACTGTTCTGGGCCTGACTTTCCATTAGACATAAATGCTCCCTCCCCACCCGCACCTCTTAAATTCTACAGGGTTCACCCCAAGCACATAAACCAGTGCCAGGCTCAGTCCTTTCTACTGGGTTCCATTTTCTTAATATGAAGCATCTTCTGAACAAGTTCAGAGTACTGAATAATGCACTAGACAGCACCGGGTATGGTCAAAATATCCTTCTCTTTACATTTCCTTAGAGGAGTGTTTTTGTTTAACCTTTTATATATTCCAAACAACTTTAATAGTCTGATGAAAGAAAGAGAATTTATCCCCCAGGAAGAAAAATGGAAAATGCTAGATATAATTTCAGAAGGTTCAAGGATTCCTTGAAATTAAAGGAGTTCATGAATCCCATTCATGAAGCAGTAAAACAGTGTCGAGTACCCAAACTGTTCACTCAGCTTCATGGGCACCACTAGCAAATAGCTTCTGCTTAGCCATACATTCCATTTATTGAATTCATTTCCATATTCCACAAAACAACTACTTGGAAAGGATCCCATGACTTTTTTTTTTTTTTTTTGTGGGTACCGGGGGGACGACCTCAGGACCTCGCGCGCCAACAGGCACCCGTGCCGCTGAGCGATATCACCGGCCCCTTTTTTGTATGTGGGTTCCGGGAGTCGAACTCGGGCCTTCGCGCTTGCAAGGCAGGCGCTTAAGCCGCTGAGCCGTCTCACCAGCCCCAGGATCCCATGACTTTAGTTGCCATTTGATAGCTGCTAATAAAAATAGAGACTGAGGAGGGCTCCTTTCCTCCTGCAGTTTTGAAACTCTCGTGTTTCTGCTGTCTACACTCTACACTCCACGAGAGATTTCAAGTATCCTCCACTCACAGAAAACTGTTACTCTGTGTTTCTTCACTGTCTGTTCCTCACCAGTCCTTCTTGCTCATTCTCTGACTTATATCTTAGTTCACTCTCCCTAACCTAAGGCCCATGTACTTTCATCAACGCCCATCTCACCCCTTCTTTCCTCTCCCAGGCCGTCAGCCAGCAGCATCTGTGAAGAGGAAGCCGGAAGAAGAAAGAGGACAGGCCTTGCCTTCAGGAATCTGTGAAAGTATGGCCAAAGGGATTCAGACTGATTAAATAAATCAATGTTGTCTTGGCTCTAAGACAACATTTATTGTTGGGAGAAAGTGTGAGTTTAAATTGTTGATGAGATCAGCAGGCTCAGGGCCAGAAATCCTAGCTCCCCTAGTAGAGGGTCATACAGAAAAGGGTGAAAAGAGTCCCCTTCCTGTGTGGTTTTCCTACTGCTGCAACTCAGGGCTCAGAAAGTTTATTCAGGGACAGAGTCTAACTCTTCAAGACTTATCAGTCAGTAATGAAGGTCAGTATTCGTCAATGGAAATATGTTGGATACGTGCTACAACAGATGACCATTTAACAGGAACCTGAACAATGCACTCCTCACTGTCTTCAACTCAGTGGTCATCAGAGTGGCCATCAGGCATACCTTCAAGTTCTTTCTAGAACCTCATTCTTTACAGTGTGGCCAGGGGACTGAAGCTTATTAGAAATGCAGAATTTCCAGCCATGGTAGCACACACCTGAAAAGCCAGCACTATGGGAGGCTGAGCAGAAGGATCACAAGTTCGAACTCAGCCCAGGCAAATTAGCAACTTAGCAAGACCTTGTCCCAAAAAAAAAAAGCCTGGGGATGTAGCTCAGTGTGAAGCTCCTAGATTCAAACTCCAGTATTCTATCACCAAATAAGAAGGAAGGAAGGAGGGAAGGAGGGAGGGGGGTGAGAGGGAGGAAGTGAGACAGAGGGAGAGAGACAGACAGAGAGATACACAGACACAGACAGACACAGACACAGACAGACAGACATAGACACAGAAATGCAGAACCTTGGGCTTCACTCCAGATTTAGTGAATCAGAATCTGCATTTAGAAAGAGATCCCAATAATCTGCATGCACATTCACAGTTAAGAAGCTTTTTATACAGCCCAAAGATGAGACTGCCTTCAGAGAGCTCTTCAGCAACTCAGAATAAGCCATTTTCTGTTTTGATGGATGATAGCAAATTTCACTCGTTTGTTTCAGTGGTAAAAATACGGTTTTCAGATCACATGCAACACCCTGAAGTTTCTTCTAAGTACCAGAGAATAACTTAGGGAAGACAGAGTTGGCGTGTGCATGCAGACAGGGATGAGGAGGAAGAGAAAACCATGAACATCCCCCCATAGCCCAGTGAGTCAGTTACTATGATTTTCACCCCACTTAAGGCCTTCAGAAAACTCTCCTCTAATTACTGTCTCTGCAGTGTTTCCAGGTGATAGACGGGGATGGAGCTCTGCGATAGGGAACCCTCTCTCCATTCATCATAAGGCCCGTAGATTATAGTAGATCTAACAGAGAGTCAGACATGATATTTTGTCCATGGAACTGTCACCCATGATATATGTATTACATGGGTGTTGGTGTTTTAAGGATTCTTGTTTCATGCCCAATCAAACAAAGTCACCTAAAACTTAAAGAAAAGGGCAAACAGGAATATTTTAAGCACTGCCAGTCACTGATACGATGTTGGTGTATGAAACCAAAAATATCAATTATTGATTCGCCATATTTATATTAAAAAATACTGTAAAATATGGATTAGATTTACCAAAATTCTTCTGAAATGTCTTAGAAATCTTTAATCTACCACATAATTTCAACAATGGGAATCAATGAAATTTTTAGTATTACTAGTTCAGAATACTTTTCCAAGTGCTTACATTGTTTACAGTGTAATATTTATGCAATTAATTTATCAATAAATTAATTCCTCTTCAGTTATTTGAGATAGGCACTTATGTATTTACAGGTATAGATCAAAAACTGATTGGCAAAAATAAACAAGGTTCAAAAAAGCTATTCACCAGACACTTGTCTTCAAAGCCATGTTAAACTTAGGGACAGCATTTTAAGATATACAATAGACTGGCAGTGTAACAAGTATGAACCTCAAATAAGAGAGAAGTGCCAGGCTGAACAACAGACCCAGGCTCACTATTACACACTATGGAAAAGGGGAGAGTTGGTCAAATGCCAATGACTCAGTCTTCCCGAAGGATTCCATATTCGGTAGCATCTGAAGGGTCAGTGGTCTCTCATGTGATCTGCTCAGCATGAGCAGAAACATCATGTAGAGTTACTTCCCTCATGACACTCGCTCTATGGTTCTGAGGCCTAAATGCTATACAATCCATTCATCATCTTATACAGTGTGATGCACTGGTATGGTAAAATTAATTTAAATATACTAAAGGCCACGTGTCCAAGATGAGTCTAAAACCAGAGTTCTTCTTTAAGTCTCATGTATATTGAGATGGTCACCTTTACTATTTTTATTACTCACTACATTATACTTGTCAATGCGTGAACTTGATGTACAGGACTTTTACCCTACTAAATGTCTACTGTGAAGGCTCATTCATCTGTTGTCTGCGTGCTGATAAACTTAGATAAGATGTCTAGAGTCAAAGTTAGAAGACAGCCTTAAAAACAAAGTAGTGGCCAACATTTGTGTAAATGATAAACATAGTTCTCACTCTAGATCTTTTTTTTTTTTTTTAAATATGCAGGTACTGGGAGTCGAACTCAGGACCTCACACTTGCCAGGCAGGCACTTATGCCACTGAGCTATATCACTGGCTCCTCATTCTAGATATTAAGAAGACTTCGTCTTTAAAGTGGACACCTGGGGACACAATGAAGGGTTGGGGGTAGTGGCAGTGCTCTGGGTGCAGATGCAGAACAGCATTATTTTCTCCTGGAAGTAAAGTGATTAAAAATTTAAAAAGAGAAGCAAGATATGCTCCTGATGCTTGAATAAGTATAAACACATAATGATACAAGACATAATTGTGTTTACAATGGCTACAGTTTGAGCATGTCCCCCAAATTTCATGTATTAGAAACTTAATTCTTCAATGAAGCAGTTGGAAGGTGGGGCCTAGTGGGAAAAGTTTGGGTCATGACAATAAAGCCCTTGAACTCAGTGATCCTCCAGCCTTCCGAGTGCTGGGATTACAGGTGTGCACCACCACACCCAGCTGGGAAGGGATTCTCATCCAAAGAGTTCTGTCCCATTTCCTGTCTTCTGCACTGACCCATTTGCCCTTCCACTTTTCACCACGATACAGACCAGGCCCTCATCAGAAGATAAGCAGATGCCAGTGACTTGTTCTTGATTTTCTGGCCTCCAGAACTGTGAGCCAAAGCAAATCTCTTTTCTTTAAAAATGGTCCAGGATCAAGTATTTTGTTATAGTAACAGAAGATGGACTAAGTCACCAACTGATCATACTTCACCTAATACTGAACCATTTGTTAAGTCTGAAGAATTATTAAAGATTTTTAGCACCTTTAGCCAATGGAGTATATGAAAGATAGCATCCAGGCATGGTGGTGTGCTCCTTTAATCCCAGCACTCCTGAGGCTGAGGCAGGAGGACTATGAGTTTGAGGCCAGCCTAGGCTACAAAGCATATTTGAGGACAGCCTGATTTATATAGTGAGACTCCATCTCAAAAAAAGATAAAAAAAGAACAAAGTAACTATAGGAACCTAATACACTACACCACTGCTAGTACTAAATTTGTGCACACGCACGTGTGCGTGTGTGTGTGTGTCTCACTGATTATTAAATCTGGGGAGGGCAGTCTGCCACTGAGCTACATCCCCATACCTGCTTAAAAACTGTTTTATTTTCAAACAGAGTCTTACTAAATTTCACAGGCTGCCCTCAAACTTGCCTGTCTCCTGAGTAACTGGGATTATAGGAATGTGCCACCATGCCCCCCTCAGATCCAATCATTGCATTTACTCATTCTCTTCCTAGTTTATTTGGATAGTCACAGCAAATCCCAGCCTTTTCCAAGCTAATAAAATGCTCTTCATTAATAATAAATACTGACACAACTACACAGTCAGTACTCATTGAGAAACACACTGAATTAATCCCTGAAATTCTGAATTTCAAATTTCTGTTCTCTGTAAACTAGACATGAAATTTTTGCCAAATTATAGAAGTGGTAGCTTACCATGATGTTATGATAATATATGAACCATGAAGAAAAAAAAAAAAAACTTTAGGAACTTCATATGTCTCCATAACTCAGAAAAAAAATATTTAAATGAAAAGAAAAATTTGGACCCTTTAGCTACCACATCAGAGTTGCCAGTAGTGGCCCAATTCAGGAAGATGAAAGAGATAAATTGATGTCCTCCTAATCCAGAGCAAGAGTTACAGAAAAATTTTGTTACATTTTTCTTCCACAAAAGCCTTAAACCCTAAAAGTCCCCACTGGCTTCTAGAACAGTATGTTCTACAGATCTGAAATCATTAGGCTCTTGCTAGTTATTTATTTAACAAATACTTGTTGTCTCCCCTGTGCCACACTGTTCTAAGTGCTGGGATGGATATGAAGTATTGCTTCAAAAAAACATAATTTAGCTAGGGAAATAGTAAGTGATGAGCATTACAAAAAAATAAAATCCATCAAATGGAAGCACATGAGTTTTATCAACAACAAAGAAAGGGGAAGAACACCCTAAAAAAAAAAAAAAAAAAAAGGCAGAAAAAGCCAAGAACCATGAAATATTCAGAGAATGCTAAGCTTTTCAAATGGCCTGGAGCACAGCAGTGTTTTGCAGATACAACAGGAGGAGGAAACAGAAGGTTGGAGGTGAAGGTGAGGACGGAGGCATGTGAGAGGAACCAGCCCCCACTTTTTTGAGCAGAGGAGTCACATAATATGATAGGTGATAATATGATAGGAGTCACATAATATGATAGTCACATAATATAATATGCCAGAAAGTGTGGCATTTGATTCGGTTTTTGTTTTCCTTTTGAATTTTATTAGACATTCCTTTTCATTGCTGCATGGTACAATGTTTTAAAGTTGTGGAATCCAAAGAAGTATTGTTCAACAAAATCTATTCTTTTAAAAAAATATATATATATATAATCAACAACAACAAAAACTCCTCAGATTTAAAAAACATCTTGAACATTGCATGACAAATTGTGAATAAATTAAAAAATAGTTAACATTTCAGACAATATCTGTATTTTCCCAAATGAAGAAAATGAGGACTAAAAAGGCTAAATAACTTGTAAAAGGTGAATTTAAAAAGTGGTAGCAGAAAAGAGAAAGCAACCCTAGTCTTCCAAATGCAGTCGGATATTTTCAAGTATGCTAAGTATAATATATTCAAGTATGCTTTCAAGTAAGCTTATTTAATGTTTCCCCAATGTAACGCCAGTCCCTAACAAAGAAAAATCCTGAGTGACCACAATCTAAAGTACACAGGCTTCAAAAATTTTTTGAAACTGATAATTATTACATAATGAAGACATATTTACTGAGATTTTTTTAAAACTCATAGATTGGATTTCTGCTATTCAGTTGTTTATTTATCCAACAATAATTTGGACTTTTATGATTTTATGTAAAAGGAAATGAACAGTCTCAGTAATACACCACAAAGTAGATTATAAGCAATAAAACTTATACAGAAGCACGGAGGCATCAAACATTCCAAAGTGGCAGTTTTGGATGAGTAAAATTGGTATATTAAAACAAAGAAAGGAGAGGTGTGTGTAAGGCAAGTTATTTTCCACATAGCCAAAACAGATAATAAGTACTGCTCAAATTTGGAATTTTTTCTATTCCAATTTATTTATGCAGCAAGATTTCCTACACTCCCAATCAAAACTTCTACAAATCTTTTGTTTGTATTGAATTTGCCTTTAAAGACTATGATGTATACATATATCATATATATATATACATATATATCACATATATATGAGAGAGAGATTTTCCAAATTCCTGTTTGGATTTGTCTGGGAGGACTAACTGGTTATAATCCAATAGAGTCTGTTGAAGCTATCAGAAGTATAATACTTACTGGGCCTGCTGATGGTCTAGTCAGCCTGATATTCTGCTTCTGCTTCTGCTTCTGGAACTGCCTTGGCAGGGCACCAAAAGTGTTTTGTGCCCTCCAAGCCCCTCCTTGTTCTTATCCTCATGCATGTAGGCCCTATCTATCCCACTCAACACCCATCTCATTTAAGAGGACCCCTAATCCTGCTCACTACTGATTGCTAACTTAATTCCATAGATTTTGCTAACTAAAATCCATAAAATGAGTTCAAAACTTCTTTGAATTAGCTTAAAAATATACTTTAATTTAGCATAAGTTCAATAGCTTCTCTGCAAATGTACTTTAAACCCTTTTCCCCTGATTTCTTCTCTCATGCTTTGAGAACTCTCCCAGGTTAAGTTGTGGTGTTTGTGGAGATCACCCACCTTTACCTCTTTGCTCATCGCAGTTCCCAGTTTAATGTCATGTGATGTGAATAGAATCCAAAAATACAGCAAAGGTTTCTCATCTCCCATGACCATATACCTAAGAGTCATGGTGATGTCAATTAAACCTGAGTTCTCCTTCACAAAATTAGTTAATTATTTCCTTTTAAACACCGACATAACAAAACACAACAGCACAAAAACAAACACACCTTCAAGACATAGACTGGTGAAAGAAAGAAAAAAATAGCAAGCTAGATAGTGCAAATTGGTCGGTCCTAACATGTGTAAATGACAATGATGATCTTAGAAGCGCTCAGCTCATGAATCTCAACTAGGGGCTGGGCAGTAGGGTAACACTTTCCAAATATTGTTTCATTAAATGTTTACAGAAACCTATGACAAAATCATATTAGCTTCACTTTCCAGAATCAAAGTAACTAACTCAAATCAGACAGCAGATAACCGATACATTAAGCAAGTTTATCTGTTTCAAAGTCTGCACACTTAACTTTTTAACCTTGTGTTTCAGGACACCCTAACATCTGTTCCACTACTCCAGTAGAAACCAGTATTCCACATCCCATACATTATGTGGATGCTGCTATTTGTGACAAAGAATCTTCAGCATCACCTCGCCTTATAGGTATATGATGGGATCACAGAAAGACCAGTTAATAACCATTTGTTAGGAAGCATGACAACAATGGTCTGGGAGAGGAGTGGCTCAGGAAAGAAAGTGCTCAGTACCTGCGCCCATTTGCTCCTCCCAGAGCAGAGACACTTTCGATATAGAGCATAAGTAGGAATTCTCTCCAGTTGGAACACAATTTTACTACACCCAGATTATTTTTTAATGTGCATTAATCTTTTCTGTTAAGAATGCTGTCTTCTGAATGGAATGGTATAGTCTCCCCTGGGCATATACTACAGACCACCTGGAACAGCTGTGGAATCTTCTGAGACAGATCATTAAGAACCAAACCTAATCACTGCAAACCTCAGCAGAGATACCAAGGCTTCACATCTAGATCAGAAGTGGTAAGTGTGAACCAAACTATTCTTTTGAAAGTTTATAGAATTTACAGGATTTTTCTCAGCAGCCTGTAATACACTATATTGCACTTGCAGTTAGTTCCTTCTGTGGGTTTGATGTAACAGATATTAGTTATTACTGCTGCTAAGGTGTTTCCTCCCTGCCCAGTGCAACATCAACTGCCTCATTATCTGCTCTATGTGACATTGTCTGCCTCAATCATCCCATCCCTAAAATGGGGTTAATAATATCTGCTTCATTCACCTTGAACAAATACTTCTTGAGAAAATGAGGATATAAATTAAATTGCTTGCTGCTTTTTGGAAGAAAGTTGCCTTAGAAACACAAGCTTATTATTTCTCCACAGAAAAGGCTAAATATATTAGGGTTTACACAATGTTGCTGGCTGTGATTTTGCTCTTTTTTAACCCTAGGCAGAAGGACTACATTAATTCCAGTCCCTAGGTGAACCTTTTATTCCATTTTCCACTGGAGGAAAAAAAAAAAAAAAAAAAAGTTGCTTTGCAAAGAAAGGGAAGAAAGAAAAAAAATGTAGTATTCCCAAACCTCATTTACGGAACATTCTGTTCTCCAAATTACAGCACAGCAAGCAGGCAAGTGGGAACTTTTAGAATCCTGCATCCAAGCCGGTTCCACACAGCACCCACTAATACAAAATGGCTTTAATTACTTTAATATAAATCCTGGAAATGTGCAGATGGATTGTAATAATTATGCAAAACTGCGATGGTCCTTTATAGAAACACGGATCTTGCTAGCTTAAAAGAGAATGAAAGGAACACAAGTTCAACACAATATGTCAGGAAGCATATCTCCTATGAAGTCCTGTATTTCAAATGCCAAGCTGTACGTTTCATCTGATGTGGCAGTTGTTATGGAAACTATGCTTTTTGATTGAATAGCAGAATAAATACCTACCTAAAATCAGCATGACGGACTAGTGCATAAATTAAGAACTCCCCAAGACAACAATTACTTGGAGTTCTTCCTTGAGATAAATGTGGGGGAAAGCATATACATATATACATATATACATATTATGTATATAAAATCTAATATGAGCTTAACATTTTCTAAACTGAATACCCTTCCTCACCTAGAACAGTCAAATCCACTTCACAGTGTGTGTGTGAGTATGACAGTGTTTTTATCTCCCAAACACACTCACTGACACCCTTATGCATTTAAGGCTTAGTGAAAGATCTGATGCTTTGTCAAAAGGACAACTTTTTAAATAGAAGTCACATTTCTTTACTTTCCTCCTAAATTAGTGCAGAAGAAGCCTTGGGAAATGAATGTGGGGTTATTATCATTGTGATTTTTAAATCAAGTGGGTCATACATAAATGTGGAAAATCCCCAGGCATGAGAGAAAGGTCAGTCAAACATGGTTTTCATATTTTTATGAGTCTGATATTAGACTGTTGCTGATTCCTATTGATATTAACAACCTTTCATAAATCATAATACCAATGCGTATATCTTTCCGTGTAGATATAATTCACCCATTTGCTGACTTAATTAAAGGCTCAGTGTATAAAATATGAAATAAAACATATTGAGGTTTGTTTTCCTCTTTCCCATTTTACAAGGAATAATATGCTAAGGAAAAGAGTGTGAGTGCAACAGGCACCCATATCACAAACTTCTCCATAATGGTCATGCATTCGCCCATTGGATCAACATCTTTCAATTTATTAGCATGACAAAGGACACAATTATTTTGGATATGCCTGAATGCAATTTTCATTAACTTTGCAATGATTTATTAACAAAAGTGTCAGGAATGTAATAAAAGCAGCAGGACTCCTCAAAATGCCAAAATAAAAAAAAAATGAAGAATACAGCAGAATTTCCCAACACGCCTTACGGCATCAGGTCAATAAGGTTGCCTGATTCCATCAAAAGCATCACCATGGTGAGTGAACTCTGCAATTAACAAAGAGTAAGCACAAAAAATGCTAATATCTCATTTGAATGTAATTATGCACAGATTACTGTTCACTGGAACAAGAAAAGGGATTTTAATTGTCATCCAAAGTTACATGCAAACCCTAGATTCTAGTTACCTTTTTTTTTTCTTTTTTGGTTGGGGCGTTCACATGAGAATAAAGCATACAGTCCACAAATTCATATGCTCTCAGACATTGTTAAAGGCAATGCCTTTGTTTAAGAGATACAACTTGCAAAGTTTTAAAATGATATCATGCCATGTATGTTGGCAAGGTTAGTTTGTAATAAGTTTCACCATCGTTTGCATTTTAATACTATTTGATCTCATTTACATGTTTAAATTTGTTCCTGTAATAAAATTCATTAGTATGTTTATCATAACCACATAATGAATATAGCCCTTATGTAAAATAAAAAATTGAAAGTACATTAGAGACATTACAAGCTGTTTGAAATTACTGTGCTTTGCATATTATACCTTATTAATTAAATTATAAATTATTTATTTATGTTATTTCTTTAATCAGGGGCAAGCACTAGAACAATATTATATTAGTATAAGAAACACAACACAACTCAAAGCTAAATTACACGTGGGCCAATTTCACATACAGAGGCGCACACAGAACCATTTGCCATGGGGTGGCAAATGCCACTCCCCCTGCTGTGCCTCAAGGGATGCAAAAGCGCCTTTTAAAGGAAAGTAGAGGGCTGAGGGAATAAATGCTTCCTGTGCAAGTTAAAAACTTCACTTGCTAGTATAATATCTCCCTTTGCCTTCTTCTTTTATTAGTATAATTAGATCAGATATGCAGATGGAAGCAAAGAGCAAATCATTATAAGAGTTAATACCATGTCCATTCTATATGTAGTCCATGGAAAAGAAAAAAGTAATCTTTTCTATTCTTTCCTTCTTTCTTCTGGTTTCCTTTGTCAGCAGTAATAAAGAATATGAAAGAGGGACAGAGAGAGAGAGAGGGAGGGAGAGAGAAGAGACAGAGAAACAGAGATAGAAAGAGAAGAGAAAGGAAAAATATAATGGAAAAAGAACCCAATATTTAGGGAAACAATACTAAGTTCATTTTCCTTATTTATCTTTAAAAGTAATTATTTAACCTTAGTTAGAGTATCTGAGATCTCTTTTCATGTTTCTATGATTTTCAGATCTCTTTTTAAGCTGTGCTTCTAATCCCTTGTTTGAGTACATAAGTTTGACTACAGGCTCAGCCTTGGTCTGCACTCACAGTGGATTAGATTGTTTTGATAAGCAATTACTTTGGTCTACATTAATTACAAGATTATTTTCACACAAGAACACAATAAAACATTCCAGAATCTGCTCAGAATTCTGCAAACCTGTGTGGCATATTGAAACTCATTCCAATAGATAACAGCCTCTGATATAAGAAAATGCAAGCTAGGTAGTAAGAAGGTCAGTATTCAAAGTGCACAACAAAAAAGGTCATGCACGTTAATGATACATGTTTCCTTAAATTATAAAATTCATTTTTTTTTCTTCATGAGTTTTTGGTTAATGCAATTCTCTCCCATCTCACAGTTTACACAATTCGGTACATAGCAGAAGAGAAGAGGGAAACCAGTGTCATGAAGAGAGATTCACAACTGAGCGGTTTGACTCAGATATATCTGCAGTCATCTCTTCTTTGCACTGAGCAGAACCATCTTCCTCGCTGTCTATGCAGATCGGTATAGCCATGCAACCAAGTTCCAGCTAGCTAAGCAGGTACCTGGATAGACAGAAGAGACAGATGCTATCTCTTCTCCTGGTCTCTAAGAACTACCACACATCATGCTATGGCATCATCCTCTGCCCTCTCTGTCTGGGTAGAGAGGGTCCAGCCAAGAACTTGGAGTCTTCAGGCAATAGGGGGAGACGTGCCGCTGGACGCAAAGAACCTGTGTCCCTAAATGACTGTATCAATTTAAACACCCCCCTCATTCTCATTGTACTCCCATAAGAATAAGAAACGAAAATTTTTGTGTTGTGTTATGGAGAATTTAGGCTCTTTATGTTACAATCATTGGTCTATCCTGACTAGAACACGGTCATAATGAAAAATGGGCAATTTTTGTTTGTCCTAGAACTTGCTTTTATTAGAAAAGCAATTGTTGATACAATTAATTTGATCGGTTTCAAAAGATATCCTAAAATTAATTTTGTAAGTTTAAATGAAATTTGATAAAATCAATACAATTCTGCAAAATTCTTTCAATAAAGGACTTTTCTCTAGTACTCTGGGTATTTTTCTAAAATAATAAATGACTACTAAAAACACATGATTGTATATTAGGATTTCAAGTAGCACTCTATACATAAGTACAGGACAGAAAAATCAGTACAATTTCTTACAGAAGAAATAAACCAGTACATATAGGTGTTCATTATAAAGAAATTAGGTTCACTCAACAAAAGGTTTCATCAAAAACACATTTCCAATCAGTGTGCTGTGTTTTCCTGAGGGCAAATTTCCAGCCCAAATGCTTAATTAGCAAATAATCATGACACCAAGACACCCCTACCTTTGTGTTACTTCTGAACTGGGGAGCTATGAGTAAGCCACATGACAAGAATGAATAAAGGGTGACACTGAACATAAAAGCTTTGAAGTCAAAAAAGAAAGTGGAAACATAAATAGGGTATGGACTCAGTCACGGAGTAACGTGATGCCACATGGGAAAACAATGTCAGCAGACAGGGGAAACAAAATTGTTATTAACATTTCTCATAATTCAACAGGTAAAGAAATTCCTTATCCCGTCAGTTGCTAGTTTGATCAGCATATTAAAAAACCTTACTAGTTGTGCCTGTCAATATCAGACATAACATAAACCACCTTCTGTAAACTGTATGTATCTGAATATTGTAAGCGTAAAAGCAGGATGTTAAACGTTCAAGAGTAAAAGCCTAAAGGTCCATTCAAAAGTTAATTCAATCACACCCTACAATCCAGATGCTATTAATAAATATTTGTGAAGATAAGTATTACGGTATATTCACCAGAAAGAAATAAAAAAATATATATGTTTTGTTTCAAATGAAGCTAGTTTAATCCAAAAAGCAGTCTATATCCAATAGACACAAAATGACAAATCTTTAGAAGACATGAAGAAAGCACGCAATCACATGCACATAACAAATAATTTACTACCTGGACCCTATCTAATCATATGCAAAAAATGGCATGAGGTGAAAGAAAAATTAAAAAGATGAAGGAAGGGCAACTTGTGTTGTTGAGAACCTATTATATAACAACTTCTCTCGCTCCCACATCCCCATATAACATCTCTTTTCAAGGGTCCTAGCAACTCCTTGTCACTTCCTATATCCAGTAGGAAACTCTCCACTGAGCCCCAGACCAGTGTATTTGCCAACCCTCCAGCTCATAGCTTCTTTGAAGTATCTTAGAGGTTTCTCAAATCTTAACATGTTAGCTCAAGTTGGATCTTTCTGCCTCCCCACATCTGCTCCATCTCAGAGTATTCCATCTCAGCTGGGTGTGGTAGCACATCCCTGTAATCCGAGCATTTAGGAGGCAAAGGTTGGAGGATCACCATAGGTTCAAGGCCAGCCTGAACTACATAGTAAGACTTTATCTCAGAAAAAAAAAAAAAAAAAAAAAAAAAAGATTATTCCACTTCAGCAAAGAGCAACTCCTTCTTTCCAGCTCTTAGGCCAAAAAACATGAGATTTTCTTGACTCCTTTTCTCACATTCCACACCCAACCAGCAGCAAATTACATCAGCTATACACACAGAGCAGGTAAAGATCGTGACTACTTCTCACCCCTCCATCAACACAAACTGCAGAAGCTCTCCTTGTAGAAACACATGTTAGACCATGCTATTCTGTTCAAAACCTCCAACAGGGTCCTATCAAGTTGAGGATAAAAACCAGAGAACTTATGATAACACATAGTCTGTGATCTGGCCTCAGTTACTTCCTTGTGTTCCTCTACTCTCTTCTTCACTTGCTCCTCTCTAGCCACATTGGCTTTGTGCATTTGCTGTAAGCCCTGCCTAAAACATTTTTCTCAAGTATTTATTCAAATAGTGTCTTTTCTGAAGACCTTGTTTTATATGACCATTCTTCTACCTCTTGCTCTAGCATTTCCTATCTTTTTTTTTTTTTTTTTTTTTTTTGCCTTATTTTTTCCAGGGCACATATTACATTTGCAATATTTTGTTGTCTATCTTCTCCCATTAGAATGTAATCCATTTGAGGAATTTACTTCTATTTTGTTTTCCAGAGCCAAGACACTCCAAAAATATTGGCTAACACGCACGCTTGGGAGGACTGTATTAGCTTACTTAATTCAAATGGTCATTCTAAGAATTACAAAGCATTCTAACTTAAAAAAAAAAAAACAAAAAACAAAAAACAAACCTAAGCCTCAGAAAGAATTAATTGCCCAGGTAGCAAAAATGTAAAGAGGCAGATGGATGAAGTTCCAGTTGATCTTTTGGGACACTTTATTGTTTCCATCATACCACCTGGCTTACATAAAAGATAGACATTTTTTATGTGCCTACTTGGGCTTTAAAGTCAGATGATTTAAATACCTTATTGTACCTTTTTCTCTTTCTTTAGTACATTTTGTTGAGTTTCTTAGTCTTATTTGACTTTCAAAAATCATTGTATCTAACAACAAAAATATTATTAAATTTTCTTAAGTATTTCCTCAAAAATTTACATATTTTTAAAATAAGAATAGAATCACTGATGTGAACCAACTTCCTAGGGCATATCTGAAATTTATAAATTATTTCCTTTGATTTCATGCTATAAGAAAAATAAGTGTAAGGTCTGGAGGTGTAGCTCAGTGGTATGCACTTGCCTACCATGCATGAGGCCCTGGGCTTAATTCTCAGTACTGAAAAAAAAAAAGTGTGAAAAATAAGTTTAAGGATTGATTATAATTTGAAATTTTTTTCTAATCTCCCTATACTGATTTAATTCATTTTTTGATCCAAAAGACATATAAAAAGGGAAAGAGAAAGGAAACTAAGAGAGTTAAGAAGAGAGGCAAAGGGCCGGTGAGATAGCTCAGCGGCATAAGCGCCTGCCTGGCAAGTGCGAGGTCCTGAGTTCAACTCCCGGTACCCACATATGAAAAAAGGGCCGGTGATATTGCTCAGCTGCATGGGCGCCTGCTGGCGTGCAAGGTCCTGAATTCGACCTCCGGTACCCACAAAAAAAAAAAAAAGAAGAGAGGTAAAGAAGAAGAGAAAGGATGTAAGGGGAAATAAAAGTTAAAAGAAGAAAAAGGGATTGAGGAACAGAGAGGAAAAGATGATGGTCAGGAATATTCCACTGGGCCAGGATATAGCTCAGCAGCACCACATCTGCCTGGCAAGTGTAAGGTCCTGAGTTCAATTCCCAGGACCAAAAAAAAAAAAAAAAGAATATTCTACTTCACAAATGGGTAATAACTATTCAAATCTGTTTTACAAAAATTAGAGAAAATTTAGAGTTCAAATAGATTTGTAAATGTTTTATAGACAATAATTCAATTCACAAATCAATTTGTAGTTGAGACTGTGCAAAAGAGACACCAAAAGCCAAGAATTCCAGACCCATGCCACAGGAATGAAATAACCTATGTTCTGTTTATCTAATTTAGTTTCCAAATCCCCACACACACACTTTCTACAGACACTGATGTTAAACCAACTTGAATATTGAACATTTGGGGATTTCCAGTTTCCCGTGATACTGAAATTGGCATTCTTTATTTTAAGTCACTAGATACTATTCTGTGGAAAGATTTACTCTCCTAAATTTAGAGATGAAAATTAATTGCATAAGCCTAGATATTTAAACAAAATTAAAGGTAATTTTTTATGAAAAAGATGCAGAAGTAACATGCTTCTGTCTTCATATATGGAAAAGCTTGTCATAATGAGTATGCATAAGATGGGAGGGTGAGTTTAAAGCACACATCTCCCTTGTACAGTAAAGCTTTAAAAAAATAATAATAATAACAATAAATAGCATCTTAGCAAAGCTTCAAGTCCAAATAACAGCTTAGGATTTTACTTAAAAAGTCTGAGAATGATTTTTTGAGACTCAAAAAAAAAAAAAAAAGCAGATGAAAAGATTCTGATTCATCTCATTTGCTTCCTAATCATTTCAGGCTCTTGTTGCACAAAGATTGAAACATGGACCAGTCACACTAGTTTTCCCTGGTAACTTGCAGGCCATGAAAAATCCTGAAACCACCCCAGACTTATTGAGACTGTGTGTGCATTTTACCAAGAGATTCATTTGCACATCAAAATCTGAGGAGCATTTATGTAAAGTATTGCATAAAATACTTTTTTAAAGACAAGTTACAAGAACTAAAGTACCTTTAGCCCTCATACAAAAAAAATAGAGGATAAAAATAGTTTACTGCAGAACTGGTCCATTTGGAAAAAGATCATTTAACTTGGGACCTAACTTCTCTTGCTTCTCAATTTATATAAATAATAAATACAAATGAGCCAAGAATCAATCCATGGCTTCTTGAACACTGACTCAACTAGTCTGAAAGCAGTATTTTTGAGCTCTACCAAGAGAACTCCAAATCATCACCTGAGTAAAAATAATTTCATTCTCAAGTCTAACATTTAAATGATAGAAGATTCCAATTTAATTAGGACAATGATGTGAAGCCAGCTCAAATAAAAAGCAGGAACAATTTCCTAATAGATTTAAATTGCAAGCTTGTGACAGACTACGACAGATGACATATTTACTTTTCATAGGAGCTAAACAAATGAGTACCTTAAATAAAATGTGGTCTTAAAACACAGCAAATTTGGAATTAATCAATCCATTGACAATATATTTTTAAAACACTTCTAAAGGAAAATAGATCTATAAAGCCAGTTAGTTAAAATGACAAAATCCAATACATTATTGCAGGTTAGTAACAAGTTGGGAATTTGACCTTTCTTCAGAAATTGAAGATGCTTTAATTAGAATTAACCAGGTGCACACAGGGTCAAGTGCCATCCTGAAATTTCACTAAATAGCTTCTGTCTTGTCTCTGATCACAAATGCTTTAGGTACCAGGTTTTCACATCTCAGTATTTCCAGTACCATGGTTAGGCAGCTGCCACACATTTCATTTTAAATGCATCAAGCTTTTGCCTGCCTTGACTAGGGGCCGTTTGGCAAAATATTTAATTTAATAAATTCATGATCTGCATTTCGTCTTATTTTTTGTGACCTTTGTTTCCTTAAGAAATAGAGAATTCAAATATGATTCCAGAAACTGAATAGAAAATAAGAATATAAGTGTACATATGCTTGAAGACATCACGGTGAACTAATGACTAATTACTGTGCAATTGAATGCTAATGGAGAGACCCATGAAATCAACATGAACAGGAAATGAACTCAATATGACCAATGGTTCTACAATTGAAATCAAATAAGTGCCTCATAATAGAAAGACTTAAAAGATATTACTACAACCAACCAATTATTCTCCAGGTTACACTTTACTAAAAAATAAGCACAATGCTAGGTAGAAGTATCTGACTTGATATCTTCTGAAAAGTTAATGTGTGTCTGAAATGTGAATTATGGTACTGTAATTATCTTCAAATTAAAGTATGTAAAACTAGTTCAATAGCACGTCACTTATTAAAGCAAATCAGATAAACATGAATTTCAGGAAGGAAACTTGAGAGGTTAACTTTCTAGGACCGCTTAATTAATTATCACTTTGAATATTTAACTACTTAAGTCTTGGCAGTCCAGTCAGAAAACTGTCAATAAAAAGCATGTTTAGCGATTAAGATAAACAAGAAACAAACAAAACAAACAAATTATTGAAGCCTTAACCTCTAATGCTTGAAGAGCTAATGGCAATTTATAAGGATCGATTAATAAATTTTACAACCACTTTTTTAAAAAATTGCACGCATATTGCCTTTAGTTCTATTTCGCTTACTTTCTTTTCTGCAACCCAATGGCTGATTGAAGCAGACTGAAATAAACTACAATATTTTCTCTTGAAAAGTCTACTCACTTATCAGCTGTGGATCTAATCAAGGACCTAATAAGTCCATAATGGTACATTTGCTTCCCAGGAGAAACCACTGTTTCTCATCATTCCAGAAAATACCCCCTTCGCAAGGTGCAACCGAGAGCCACAGATTCACTGCAACAGTCTAATAATTTGATTGGGAGCCCTTAGGCAGGGATAACTTAAATTACAATTAGACAGCCTTCACACTGGCGCTAACATCTGTGTACTGAACCACTGTATACTGATTAAAGGTTTTAAAAAGAGAACTAAGTACTTCCCACATTAGAGCAAGTCTAATTCTAATGGCCCTCGTCCTTGGTATGTAATACTTCAACATTCCCTGCTGAGCTTCCTGCTTGTGAGTCCAAAGAATGTACATCCCAGATAATAATCATTTTAGAAATGTCAAATAAATTGCTCAGGTGTAAATGGGCAGAAGGGCATAGCCTTGGGAAGGGAAAGAAAACACTGTTCATTTCATCTTTCTTTCCATTTCCCACCTGAATTTGTAGCTACATAGTTGAGGTGTTTTTGTTTTTCTGCCAAAAGAGTGATTCTAAGGAGAGGGTCAGAACTCAGAGAAATTGCCATGGGGGCACCAATTAATGAAAGCTGAAATGAATGGGGGCATGCATATCATATCCCTCAGTGTCCTCCCTGTGTTGTTATTAAATGAATCCTGCACGCGAACAGAACAGAGTCAGGAGAAAGTGGAGCCATGGAGCTCTCCCCTCACGTCCTAACCACTCCTCTCCTTCCCCCTCCATTCATTAGGGCCTTTTTCAAGCACATGGCTATAGCAGATGTCCCTGAGAGAACATTTTGTTTCCCCCCTGCATCCAGACTCAAACACCTGGACTCTGACATGACGTCCAGTGGAGGCTATTTTGTATTTCCTTTTTTAAACTTCCCTTTTATTTGGTTTGCATACAAGGCTAATAATGAGGTTTAAAAAACTATACACAATCAGCATACAATTACACTCATCGGGAGCCTGACATGTAATTTCTGATAAACCCATATAACTATGAACAGCAAAAGGAACCACGGAGCACACACAGTGTATGGGGTCATCAGAACACAATGCCAACACAATCTCTGCATCATGTCTTGTTGCATAGTATTAATCAGTGCAAACATTGTTTGGGAAATGAGAGGGGAGAGAAAGAGCAGTTTCCCAGCTGCTAGTGCTTTTGCCATCAAATCTGATAGTTCCATCGCACATAAGAAACTTCAGTAATTAAGCTTAGGGCCAAGTAATGACTCTTGAAGAGTCTACTTAAATAGTTCAAACTGGGGCCAGTGAGATGGCTCAGCGGCGTACGTGCCTGCCTGGCAAGCACGAGGGCCCGAGTTCGACTCCCGGAACCCACATACAAGAAAAGGGCCGGTGATATCGCTCAGCGGCATGGGTGCCTGCTGGCGTGCGAGGCCCTGAAGTTGACCCCCGGTACCCACAAAAAAAAAAAGTTCAAACTGAAATCAAATAGTAGAGCTTTGTAAACAGACCCAACTATCCTGATAATTTTACGTAAGATATTTCTTGAGCAATTTGAATAATTCCAGAAATTTAGGAAATATATTCAAATCTTTAACAACTACCATAGTGAGTACAGAGTATCCATATTATCTAAATGATCAGTGGTACTGACTAATGAATAGCTATAATTTTTATTTATTCCAAATTTTCAATTACTACATGTTACAACAAGATTATTTTTCTGTTGATTGTTATAGGTAAAGGATACAATAAGGTTTTATTAAGAAGGAATTATCCAGGACCATAAGATGACAGCTCAGGTCATTGGGAAGCACAATGCAATACTATTGTCAATACTATTGATATGTCTCAGGAAAAGTGAGTCTGGGAAATCCAGAAATACCAAAAGCTTTGTTTTACCTTCATTTTAATAGTACATAGCATGACCTGTATGGGAGGGGTTGACTACTTCAATTAGGTTTATGCGATTTTCGATAGGACTTCCAATCAGTGCATTTAGCTGGAAAGCAATTCCTGGCTTTATTATTACTGTTGTCATCCTTAAAATCATTCTATTTATTTTTTTAATTCACCAGGAGGGGCAAAGGGAAGATGGGAGCAATAAAGAAAAGCCAGTAACATGCCCTTAGGGACCAATAGCAAAGGGAGAAGAATCACAGGGGAAGAGAGACAGACGAAAATGAAAGACATATCTTATTAAACCATCATAATTAAGAAGTAATAGGTATTCAGAAGGACACCCAAGCCCATAGGTCTGAAGGCGTCTACAGTAGCAAGGGCAAATGTTTTCTGGTAAGTAATAATCAACAAATAATCTACATTAAAAAGCAATCTGGACCACAGTAAAATGAGAAGGCAGAGAGGTCTGCCTTCTTACAATTACCCGCTATCCTGGTTTAATGTGGACAGATCTAAACTGAAACACACTGGAAAAAAAAAAAAAAAAGTGATGACCTCTTTTCCATGACATGTAAATTCTGGCAAACACAGAGGTAAAAAGCATTTGGTAACAGAGCACCGGACTCCCTATCACCTGTAGATTTTACTACGGGATGGTCCCAGTTCCCAACCCTGAGGTTACAACTGCTGCCAGATATCCAAAGGAATCAGAGCCTGATGATAAAACTGACCCCTCATTATTCATTTTGGCACAAGACCAGAATTAATTGGATCGATTTTCCCTTAGCTCCTGCACTTTAAGTTAGCTGGACCTACGAGCACAGAGAGGAGTCTGCAGGAAAGGAGGAATACATTTGGTCCTTGGACACCCCCTAGTGTCTATGTGAGCACGAACACGTCTGGCAGGTACGTCCTTGCCTTTCCTGAGGCACTGCAGAGGACCAAGACCAGCAGACTGGACTGGCCAAGACTGGACTTCCTCGAAGAAGTCCCAGAACTCCAGCAGGGTAGAAAGTCCACTTTTCAGTGAAGGTGAGAATCCAGGTGTCAGACTCTCATCCTCTTTCAGATGCTTCCTTGAATTTTTATTTGCCAGTAACTTTGTCTCAATGTGTCAGACTTTGTCTTAAGAAAATATGGGGCCGGTGAGACGGCTCAGCGGCTTAAGCGCCTGCCTTGCAAGCGCGAAGGCCCGAGTTCGACTCCCGGAACCCACATACGAAAAAGGGGCCGGTGATATCGCTCAGTGGCACGGGCGCCTGCTGGCGCGCGAGGTCCTGAGGTCGTCCCCCCGGTACCCACAAAAAAAAAAAAAAAAAGAAAATATGGAAACTTATAGGTGGAGCCAGGAAGGGCCTATAACATGTTTTTTATAAAAAAAGAAGATGAATTTCACAGTTAATATGCTGTATGCAAAATGGAAAAGGGGAATGTAGGAAAAATCTATTTCGGAGAATATATGGTAGTTTGTCTTTATATAGATAACTTGTGAGAGTTTGAATAAGCACTGTGATGTATTTATGTTTACCCATGTGATTGGATGTGAATACTGAATAAAGTCTGGGAAGACTGCTTGCCACTTCTCTCAGTCAGCGATTCTCTGAGCGATATTTCATTTGTGTGATGAAGATATAATTTAAAAGTGGCTTGGAAAAGCTTTAGTGTAAGCGCCTTTGAAAGTTCCCAAACAAATTGTGTGCGACTCTCTTTCCATCGAGGTAAATTAATTGTTTGTGTCCCAGGGTTATCTATGGACTAGGCTTTCTCTGTTACAGTACTGTTAAAATTATGAAGTATTACTATGCACTTCATACACAGTCATTTGAAAAGTGTAAATGTGCTGGAATGTTATTACTATATTTGGCTGTTATAAGTACCCAAATCTGCCCCCAGAACTCTCCACAAATCCAAAAAAAAATCCCTACACATGACTTAATAAATTCCATATTTTCCTAATTTTTCTAGCAGGATGCTTCCCCCCAGCTGTTTGGGGAAGCAGTCCATCATTCTATTAAACGTTTAAGAATATATTACATCAACATAGAGTACTTTTTCATGCTGCAAATGGGAAGGTTCTCTTTGCAGTTTGTCAGGTCTGACTGTTTACAGAATCACATAATTATTTTTTTTTTTTGGGTACCGGGGGTCGACCTCAGGACCTCGCGCGCCAGCAGGCGCCCGTGCCGCTGAGCGATATCACCGGCCCTTTTTTCGTATGTGGGTTCCGGGAGTTGAACTCGGGCCCTCGCGCTTGCCGGGCAGGCGCTTATGCCGCTGAGCCATCTCACCGGACCCCAGAATCACATAATTTTAGAGGTCAGAGGTCCTGAGAGACTACCTGGTTCACACCCTTATTTAAGAAATGCAAATTCAGAGTTATTTCATAACTTGCTCAGAACCATCTAGCAAGGTTATCAAAGGTTACAACAGTAACTCAGGAGTCCTATACCAGCCCTTTTTTGGTCACTGATGTTATAAGTGTAAAATTGCCTATAGAAAGCTTTATAGACATAAAGATGTCATCTATGGTTAGAAAAAGGAAGCCTGATTATAATATTTGCACCCCGCATAATGAGGACAAATTTTTTGAAAAAGGAAGATGTCGGGCCAGTTCCCTCAGTACACACCTGGAAGAAAATGAATTTTCAGTCACAACTTATACGTGTGAATTACATTGTAGACAGAAAGAAATGAGAAGAGTAATGTCAACATCTTGGCCTTCCCCACCACCACCCACACACCAAGTGTGTGAATGAAACGATTTTGTTCCTTCCCAGCAGGAAATGCTATTGTTTTAAATACCAAAAAGATAGTGCTTGCTTCTGGTTGCAGACCACACAAAACAAACTTAGTTTTAAAAAGGAATCTTGGCATATGGTAACAAAACCTATATAATTCTCTTGATCTTTAATCTCTATGCCAATGTCTGTTTTGCAGATTATGGCCTCAGTCCCTGATAAATCTTAGTGAATTCCTGGCTGACAAATCTGGCAACACAAATGCTGCCTGAAATACATGCAAAAGGTTAAACATTTCCATAATAACTATTTTACACAGCCTAGTAGGTTTCCCTTTAGGACACCAATTAGAATTTTTTTTTTAAAGTAACTGTAAATTTTTATGATTACACACAGACTGGGCCTTCTTTTAATGCTTTTCAAGGGGATCAACCACTTCACCAACAGACGATGTTACAGCAGGGGTGATTATAGTAATTTTTCATGTAATTGGGAGTCACCATTTGGTTGCTATCTTTCTCATGCTTGTTGACTCATCATATAATCCCTTATAAATGGGGGCTTGTTGTATGTCACAGGAACGTGCCAAGCAACTGAGAAGTAACAAACAGAGGAACACCCCTGGTGGGTGGGTACCATGAGGGTTTTTAAGATCTGCCAAATTCTTTAGATTGTGATAAATTTTCATTTAATAGCAGTGACCAAACACTGAGCGAAGCTTTGTGGAGGATTTGGGGCAAATCTCTGTTTTCTCTCAAGAGAAGATGTCTTTAAGAACAGACTCTATTACACACTGTGAGAACACAGTTTTTAAATGATAAAAAGACATAAGTACTCATTAGAAATATCAAAGCCCCTTTGTCCTCTTCCATGTAGTCAAGAACTTAATCCCAAAACAAGTGCAGCATGTAGTCCCTCAAATTCACTTATCATAATTTTACTTTTCATCTCTTCTTGACTCCCAGTAGTTAGCACAGTGCTTTAATGGAATAAATGCATGAGCAGAGATTATATGAGAATACTGGATGCTGCATAAGATAATGGTAAGTGCCAGAGCTGGAAGTTGGGACACCAGAGTTCTTACTACAGATCTGTCATCTTGGGAGAGTCCTATGATCATAACTAGGCCTCAAATCCCCTTACCATTAAAGGCAAAGAAGAGCACTACTGTGATTCCTGAGTTTTCCCAAGAAAGAAGTAAAAATAAATAACTGAGTGAGTCTGAAAATATTTTGTGAGTTAAACACTAAATACTAGGCCTTACAGTTTAACTTGAAATGATGGTTTCTGTTAACACTTTGCCATCTGTGAACCAGTAAGGTTGGCACAGCCGTCTGCAACGTACATTCTATCTGACTCTGTGTGCGTAATTTCTTAGGAACTTTCCAAGAGTATTAGAACAAAGCTGCTCATTTTTATGAAAAGTATAAGATTAAAAACTCCCCCTGTTATTTGCTTTTAACTAATCAGTAACTGCTTTTCTTTCCAAGTAATACCATGGCATTGAAAGCCAGGTTCCCTGAAGATACCAGCTCAGGTTGAATCAGCTGGACCCAATTCTAGAATTCTTGCTTGATTAAAAACTTGGATTTGTTTTTCTACTTAATTTTCTAAATTCCCTTTTATAACTGAAGCACAATATTAAATATACTCAAATTTACTAAATTCCTAAGTCCTAAGATAAAAGTAATTTGCCTCACAAACCATGTGTTACAAACTCTCTGGTATAAAGTCTCATATGACTTAGTCCTCGGTATTTTCAAAAAGTCCAACACAGTTTTAAATAAATAAACATAAAATACAATGATAAACAAAAGCATAACAATACAAATAAATTGCGGGGGGGAATACAGGGGACCAAACTTCGAGACATACATGCTTGGCATGCATTTTACTACTGAACTATATCACCAGCTCTCAAACTAGTTAACCAGATTTAACTCTTACAATACCAAAAATAAATACAAAACAAGATTATCTTGCTGAACTCACAGGTGTACACCTGTAGTTCCAGCTAGATAGGCTGAGGCAGAAGGAATTAAAGCTAAAGACTAGCCTGGCAACTTAGTGAAACTCTGTCTCTAAATAAATAAATAAGGGCTGCAGATGTAGCTCAGTACAAGACCCTGGATTCAATCTCCAGTACCACCGCCAAAAAATGTATGGTTACGTGTCATGTACTTTTAGACTGCTACTTAGCCATAATTATTTCCAGTGTTTAATTTCACACACTCATTGCTTTCATCAATGACAACTGATAGACACTAGTTCAGTAACAGATCATTGAAGAATAATGGTAAAATCCAAATATATTTTTATCTAATAACTATTTCAGATAACTAAGAGTAAAGATAGAATTCATAAGGCAATTCCCTCTAGGTTTACTAAAACTGTAAGTAATCAAACAGATAACTTTATACTTTCTAGAAACCCTCAAACATTAAGGACTCTTCACTTGCCAAATATTCAGATCTGTCCAGTTACATAGGATTCAATAAGTAAATTATGGATTGGTAAATAAACAAGCTTTTAGAATCAGAATTAGAACTTTTTTTCATAAACTGCGATCAGCTATTAATCTATCCAAAAGGGGAAGAATCCCTTCGTGAGGTTCAGTTCTACCATTTCGATCAGAAGTATAGTTTGTTGATAATGACCCACTTCTACTGGTCATGACAACGGACTCCATACATAACAAATTATAAAACCTGCTGAGCAGGCGATATGCCATTCTTTTCCTCAAGAGAGGGAAATCTTTTCTCAACTGAATCATATTTAGAAATATTAAATATTCAAGAATTCCTTTCCTTTCCCAGCTTCACCTTATTGGGTATATATATTTCTGTCTGATGAACTACTTGTATCCAGGCAAAGGACACTGATCAAATTATGGAACAAAAAAATCACACACTCTTTGTCATATTCCTTTATTACAGAGCTAACAACTTACTAATTCCATTAATAAATTTTGCTTGGTAATGGTTTTATCATTTTCCTCTTTGTTTTTTTAAACTCAGAAAAAGAGGGAGGTACACGGAGACAAGAGTGTATTAGGATTGATGCATCCTCTAGTTTTCCTCCTGAGTTTAAAATCATAAACTACTCACTAATGTGAATTCTTAGGAGCAGACTGTCAGATCCATTGTGATAATTAATATAATAGCATACTGTAAATGCCGCTGTTGCTAAGGCTGTTATCTTGGTGATTGCTGTTGTTTCTGACAATGCTATTAATAACATTACTATGTTGATAATGATACTAACAAATAATGTCAAACACAAACAACACGATGTATTTTATACTATACATACTGGAATAAAGTGCATTTCCTAGCCAGAAAATGATAATCTAAATTATAAACGACATCCATAGTACTTGTATTTAGAGCATTTATAGGATGTTAGTGGGTGAGACTTTACCAAAGAAGTGCTGGAAAACCAGTTTTATATAGTAGCTCTTCAGGTACAAATCAGAAGTCGGAAAATTATTTGAAGATTCAAAGATGAGTAATCTGGTGAGATAAGACCCATGTGAGTTAAATTAGAGAAAAGCAAAGATTTAGACTGCTATAATTTCAGGGACATATATATTATAGCAGTAAGATAGCAAAACTAGTAAGGAACTTTATTTCCCTAATCTCTCTCTGATTACAAATGTAATAAACATGATTGCAAAAAAAGGGGGGAAAAAGTGGACAGGACAGAATAGTACAAAGAAGAAAATAAAAAGCATATGTAATACTATCAATTGGAAGGTAATTTAAATTTTGAGTGATTTACTTTGTAATGGGGAAGAATCCTAATTAGAACAACAATTTATCTAAGTGCTTTTCAAATATTCCATCATGACCCATTACTGGAAGCTACAATCAATTTTGGGGTTTATGCTCAGCATTCTTTTTTGTAATAGAATGGGAGTTTTACAGTACAAGAGAAGTTTATCATGAAACTTTTATTCATATATAATGCCTGTAGGTACAGACTTATGATGTAACATGAATTTCTAAGTATGGGTCACAGACATGATGCTGAAATTAATGGCTGAAAGATGTCAGTTGTCATGATTCTAGTTGATTTACGTGAAAAAAGGGATAGCATTGTATAGCATTCCAATAATGAGACATATTTCACAATAAACTTAATCTTGCTAAGAAAAATCTTTAAAATACTATTTTATTGTGGTACTGATGGAGTTGTCAATTGCCTTCGCTTGGCTGCATTCATATATCCTGGATTCCATTAAACAGAAACAGATACTGTTGTGAACTTTATGGAACTCACAAAATAGATATTAATCAAATGATTGTAAAATTGCAGTTGTGATAAATGTCACAGTGCTTGGAGGGTAGAGAAAAGGCGAATATAATCTAACTTGGCCTAAAAGAAAATTCAGGGAAGGTTGCCGTCCAAAGGGAAGATCATATTTTGAAGGATAAGTATGAAATGAACAGGAAAGAATATTCTAAACAGACAGGACAGCATATTCAAATGTCTGCTTACCAAAGGCCTCTCAAGGAGGACAAAGACTAGTTACCCACTTTAGATAGTGACCTGTGCACGAGGAAATTATCACAGGTGTTTGACCTGGATTTAGCAGATATGGGTGTCCAGTGGGGAAAGGTATTATCTGTCCTTGATGAGGTCAAAGAAAAGGAGCACAACTGCGTAAAAACACTGTGCTTGAACTGTAAAAGTGAGTGGATGTCTTAGTCCATTTTGTTCTTGTATAACAAAATACCACACACTGGGGAATTTATAAAGAAGGAAAATTTATCGCACAGCTCTGGAGGTTGGAAGGTTCAAGATCAAGACACCAGTGTTTAGTGAAGTGAAGGCCTTCTTACTGTGTTCTCACATGACAGAAGAGAGAAAACACAATCTTTCTAGAGCAGCCCTTTTGATAACAGCACTAATTCCTTCATAAAAGTACAGTCCTTATGTTCAAAATTTATACCTCCTGTTAGGCCCCACCTCCCAACATTTACATTGGAGTTAAGTTTCAAACACATGAATTTGGGGGGATGTATTCAGGCCAAAGCAGCAGGTTCAATGATCTTTCTTTTTTTTTTTTTTTTGGTGGGTACCGGGGGTCAAACTCAGGACCTCGTGCGCCAGCAGGCACCCGTGCCGCTGAGCGATATCACCAGCCCTTTTTTTGCATGTGGGTACTGGGAGTCGAACTCAGGACCTCATGCTTGCTGGGCAGGCACTTATGCCGCTGAGCTATCTCACTGGCCCCAGGTTCAATGATCTTTGATGTAATCTTTCATTTCTGTTATTTACTTATTTTCTTTTTCCTAATTATGTCGAGACTTCACTTGTTGGCCAGTAAGCTGAAAAGTACTAAAATAGTGTAAATGACCCCTTGAGAGAAAGTGCTTGTTTTTACACACAAGTGAATGCACATATGTCCTGGGCACAATTTCTTCCTGAGTCACCAACACATCCCTCATAATATATTAGCCTATTAATGTCCTTGCGTGGGGGAAAAAGAAGTGGAAAATGTTAAATACTGTACATCTTGTATGTACTGGCAGGCACACGGACACAGACCTATCAGCTATAATTCTGAATTCTAAAAACTACTGTAAAGGCACACTTTGAGCTCCTACTTTCTTCCACTCTAAAATTACTTGGCAAGTAGTTAGGTATTCAGCATTAGGAATCTTTAGAGAAAACCAAGATTTGCAGAAAAGAAACAAATTAAATTTAAGCAGATAGTTCTGAAAAGCTTGATATTCTGAAGTACTGAGAATCAGGGTTGGTAAATTTTACTTTGTCTTTAGAATCATATTGTAATACTTTCTCAGAGTCATCTTAGGGTTTTCTCTCTCCAATATTGACTACCAAAATTTATTTTGCCTTTTAAAGCACTATTCAACATTCAATCCCCAATTTATTCATTAATTTATTTAACACTAATTAGTCACATACCATTGTGATTTAAAATATTTATTGAATGTTTTAGATATGAAAGAAATTCCTCCAATTCATTTCTAATACAGGAATGGGTATGATTTTGTGAATCTTAAATCTAATTATAACATTACTCTGCTTCAGTGGTATTCCTCTGGACTTTAGACAGAGGTCTATTTCTATGGCATGCCACACAAAGCTCTACAAAAATTGAGTTCTTGGGCCGGTGAGATGGCTCAGCGGCGTAAGCGCCTGCCTTGCAAGCGCGAGGGCCCGAGTTCGACTCCCGGAACCCACATACGAAAAAGGGGCCGGTGATATCACTCAGTGGCACGGGTGCCTGTTGGCGCGCGAGGTCCTGAGGTCGTCCCCCTGGTACCCACAAAAAAAAAAAAAAAAAATTGAGTTATTCTCTGTTGTCAAGTCTCATCTTACTATCCCTTAATTTCTAAACCCTGGTCACACCAGCCAGTTACTAGCTCCTTAATGTAGGCCATTTCCTCATAGGAACCAGAATTCCTTCCATTCTTTACCTGGAGAATATTTCCTTATTATTCAAATTTCTACTTAATGTTTCCAATGACAATTACATCCCCTATTAGAACACCTTGTGCTGTTTTCCTCATAATAGTTATAACTTATAATAATGTATATATTTATATGAATCTTTTTATTATTGTTTTCTCCACTAGATTGCAGGCCCCAGAAAGGCAAAAATCATGTCTGATATATATATATATATATATATATATATATATATATATGTATATCAGCTCAATAAATATCTGTAAAATGTTTTCATTTAAATTCTAGATCCATAGCTAATTATTTACTCCAACACTTGTCACTTAACCTTTCTGAAATTAACTTTAGCATCCAAAAATAACGATAATACTACCTTTCTTTTGTATTATATCGTAAATATTGAAAATAGTATATATATATATTACCTAGAACACAGCAGGGCTTAATAAAAAATGAATTTTTCTCCATTGCCTTGTCCCTCATTTTAATGCATGTCTAAAAATGTTTCAACGCTCTGTGCAAAATTTTAAAAATGATTCAAAAATCTGGCATTTAACAGCCACTGGTTTACTTTCCCTTCCCACTCCCCAATTAAGAGAAAGCTCATTTTGAGGTTTAATGGAGAGTGTCGCAGGTTCATCAGAGTTCAGTTCAGCAGTCTGGAGTGAATCTGTAATAATCCATGACCACAGACCAGTTTGTATTTTTCCACTAATAAAACTCAAGAATGGCTATGTTTAAATGGAATTTTGCAGGTCATTAATCCATTCTAAGGACTGACTCTTTTGGTTGTTTAATTGGGAAACAGTAGTGATAGGAGCAGATTAAGAATTTGGACTTTCCTAGGAGATAAGGGTAGGCTGTTTATATTTTGTTAATTTATACATCAAACAATATTGAATGATTTAAACTGAAAAGTTCTAAACACTATTGTCACCTTTCAGTATCAAACAGAATTTGGATGACAAAATTTGCAATGACTTTCTAACAAACACCAAACTCTGGTGGGCCAGAAGGTTCTTTTTTATTTGGAATTAAAGGAAAAAATGCTTTGGAGGACTATCCATTCTTGTTCTGAACTGACCACTGTCCCATTTCTCTCCCTCAGAAAAAGGCTCTTCCCTATTGTAAGTGATTGGATGAAACTCAGGCAGATGCCATAGCTTTAGTCAATGAAACATGAGGAGACATTTACAGGGAGATTTCTAGGAAAGTTTTCCTTCTTTAAAGAATACACAGAAAAAAGATATTTGCATTTTCTGCTTCTGCATGTTGTAAACCGCAAAATATCATGATATGCACAGGTACACTTCAATGAACACCTAAAAAGCCAATGTGGGGAATGAAATGTTTGATTTTGTCTTTATACTTTTGTTGCAAAACTTGAAATCCTGACTTTCATCAAATGTAATATTCCTGTCCCTTGTATGTAGCATTACAAGCCTGAAAATAGCACAGGCTCCTCTCCTGACCTGGTACTCACTGGAAATCAAGCGGTGGGATTTAGCAAACGGGACACTGCATGGGAGTAGAATTCTTTCTTCTTTCCTTTTTTAATATAAGTGTAGTTACTTCCCATTTATTCACAAATTATGTATCTCTCTTCCAATATCTAAATGGCTAAACCACAACCAGTAATTAAGCCATTTTATTACTAAAAATAAAATAACTTTTCTTTTTTGTCTGCTAGGGTATTTCTTCAGGACCCCCTCCCTTTTTTTCTACACTAATCAGAGAGGCTAGAAGTTGATGATAAGCTTTGGTGTTTAGTAATGATCATGACACACCAAAGACCTCATAAATGACAGCAGTAGGATTAGAATATAGCACATATACTAATAATTCAATTTTTATTTTATAATATCTTATTTTATAATTTAGACAAACTGGTCTGAAGGACTGATAGCTTTTTATGGATATCAACAAATTAAGAAGAAAAATACATATTGTCTATTATAGGAATGATATTAAAATAGAATGCTCTCACATGTAAGATTATATTGCCAAAATATGTTACTAAAACCAGGATTATGTATGTGCAAAATGCTGCTTCAAGAAAAATCAGGATTTGGGCTAGGGACATAGCTCAGCAGCAGAAGCACCTGCCTGGCAAGTGCAAGGTCCTGAGTTTGATTCCCAGTGCCAAAAAAAAAAAAAGAAAAGAAACATCAGGATTTAAAAATTACATCTTGTGAGACTCCATTTTAGGATGACATACTAGGGCAGGGGATATAGCTCAGCAGCCCAGCGCCTGCCTGGGCTCATGACTCAAGTGTGAGTCATGAGTTCGATTCCCAGCACACACAAAAAAAAAAAATGACATACTAGAGGATAGATTATCAATGTTTCTCACAAATGAATCAACCCATTGCATAATTGCAACCATATCTAATCATAATAGCAAAGTATAGGGAGTAACATAATCTCTTTTCTTTTTGGAAAGCTCACCTCGGACTAAAATTAGCTTGAAAGTAAATTTCATTGAGGATTGGTTGTCTGGTTGTACCTGACCATAAAATATGACTTTTTTTTTTTTTTTAATTCTGGATTCAGATACATGGCTTTCTGGGATAAACACAGGTTGTTGTTGTTGTTGTTGTTGTTGTTTTTAATGCAATTACTCAGTGTTTGTTTAATGTTTGATTCAGGCCATAGCACTTCCCCCTTCAAGCATTTGTGAAATAGTTTGTGGACATGCTTGCAGTAGTACACTTGTGTGCCAAAATCAAACATAAAAACTGATCACATGCTCACAGCTGGAAACTGTGTCAGGCTTTATTCAGGAAGGTATCAGGCATTACCATTTAGTGCTCCCACAGCAGGAGGAAAAATGGTGGCACAGAGGAGAACGATCACATCAGACACACTCCAGGGTTTCCTTTCCCTACATTGTTCCTCTCCCAAATGTAACTCTTTAAATTTTAAATAGGAAAAGAACACACAGAATCATTGCTCAGGGAAAAAAAAAAAAAAAGGATTAAGGAGTGGATATGGACAGGGAAGGCTGTGGCAAAACAAAAAGGAAAACATTTCTCATTAAATAAATGAATATTAAAAAGTTCAACATATACTTTAATGTGTCCTTAAGACCTACAGAGGCACATACATCAAAAAGGGTTTGAAGAGCTACTTTAGTTCAGATAGAGTAGTCTTATACTGTGCTCTGTTTTATAATTGTTGATCATGAACAAGTTATTCCTTAGTAACCAAATGCAAATGCACTCAAGAATAGCTCATTGGTGAGGTTTTGTCTTATAAACCTATACTTATCAGATACAATATATATTAGTACACATTAAGATAATTGAAAGAGTTGAAGACACATGAATTGAAGCACAGCTTACATTTCATTTTCCAAAAAAGAAATCACCTTCAAACCCTATTATCTCATTCAATTTCCTCATAGAAAACTATAATTTAGGAATTAAATTTAACCTTCACAAATTTCACTTTTTGTTAGTCCTTGTTTAATGCAATAATACCATCATTATGGTGAGAAAAAAATTATTACATCACTAGGTTTATTTTACCAGAAAACCAAAATTCATAAAACAGGTGTAGTTTCACAAAGTGTAAGAATTTTTGAAGGAAAAGCAATCGTTATTTCATGTCAAAGATAGCAAGTGGTCAATGGCTTTATGACCAACCCCGGAAGGTCTGCAGAGGCCAATGTATTTAGTATCTTCTCCATATTTGTTGCAACCATGACTCATCTGATTGACACCACAGCCATTCTTGTCTTACTTTGCAATATAAACTACAGAGCAGCCCTTTGAGTCTCAAATGCTTGCCTATCTACCCTGCTTTTGGATAATCTGGGAAATACTATTAGCATGCAACAACTAAGAGGAAACATAGATTGCAGTCCATCCATCTAACCTTCTGTTATTGCATTATCCCCTGAGATTAGAGATGAATCAACCTCATCCCTAACATCCATTCTGAAATATTATAAAATTCTAATGTGCTTTTCTCATGGCTTTGTCTCAAGTGCAGAAATTAATCCACAAACAGATTAAGTATTTAAAGTAAATGTTAAATAAAATTTACATGTGATGTCCAGCTCCCAGAATGCACAGCTGTGCTTTCCATCAGCTCCTATCCTGAGCTGTGCACGTGTGCACGGGTAGGGGTGTGTATGAGAACATGTACATATGAATATATAAGATATATATAGATATATATATAGATATATATGTGTGTGAATATATACACACATGCATATACATATTTGCATACATAAATATTCTTTAAATTTTTTAGATTTTTTTTTCTTATAACAAGAAAAATATAATAGATAAATCTTTGGGCCCAAATAGAAAGGAACAAACCGAATATGTGCATTTTCTTTTTAAACAGGGAATCAGATCAGCCTAACAAGATGTTTCCCTGAAATATTGGCCTCAAATGAGTCCATTCAGCCATGGCAAGGAGAGGTTTCCAGCCAAAACATTTAATTAGTGCCCAATTAAGACAGCCAGGATGATGTGAAGTCCAGGCTCTGGCCGCGTGCTCGCCTCGGGATGGGTAAGCAGCTTAAGTGAGTCTAGTCTGACTAAAAGCTGTCAACTGTCAAACTGTCAGTGGGCCATACGGGTCAGGCGGCATCTCTCGGAAGAATTCGGCTTGTCCACTCATCAGGGAAAAATACCTCCAACAGTATTGAGTTGACAAATACCCAGCAGCTTTTCAAAGTGGGAAGGAATTGGAGCTATGGTCCGATTAAAGAAAAAACTCTGTCATGTCCCCTTTTAAACTTTACTGGCACCCTGTCAGCTGTAGGAAAAAGTCCAAACTCCTTAACATGGCAGATAACGCCCCAATCTAATTATCTGTCCTCATCTCTCACCTCTCCTTTTCTCTGCCTTTCCCCGAGAGCACTGTTAAACTGCTTGATGCTCAGTCCATATGCACATTGCTCTTTCGAGTCTCCGAAGCTTTGTTAATGCTGTACCCTCTGCCAACAATACCGTTCTTTTTCTCCCACCACCCCAACTCCAACACTTCTCCCTCCAACTACGCCCTTTTCTATTAAACTTGGGAGTCAGCTGCTCTAGAAAGCCTTCCCTACTCAACACTGCCACCTCTACCTCAAACAAGGCTAGAGATGCCTCTCCTAAGCTCTCATAAATCCCCAGTGTGGAGCACAGATCTTAATCCATACGATTATCACCGTCGACACTTTATGAGCCCAGTTTCCCCTCTTGAGTCTGTACAACTTGACAGTAGGACTGTGTCTTCTCTGCCCTCAACATTCCAATACCAGGGACATTGAAATTTCCTACTGGATCAAAAAATTAATCATGAAATAACCAAGTTGAAACCAATCTCACTCCATGTTTTCTTCTTTTCCTTTAAAATATCCCCCTTTTAGGCAAGCAAATATCACCACACGGTTGGACCGATTTGCCTTACAGAAAGCCAATATACAAGTCAGTGCAGCCCTACTGATCCTCCTATGCCTCATCACTGGCCACACCATACTCAGAGGCCACACACAGGGCAGAGGTGTTTGGGATTAGAATCCACTGTGGGATTAGGCAGAGTGCTAGCTAATGGAGGTATGTACCAAGTACCAACAACTAAAGTCAAATGATCTTTAAAATAAATTACCACTATTTTGCTGGATATGGTGCCACATGCCTATTATCCCAGCACTCACTTAGGAGGCTGAGGCAGGAGGATTGTGAGTTCAAGGCCAACCTGAGCTATATAGAGAATTCACAGCCAGCAGGGACTGCATAGCAAGACCTGTCTCAAAAAAAAAAAAAAAAAAAAAAAAAAAAGTTACTCCATTTTCTTAAATTGTCAGTGTAGGTTTATTGCTTTTAATCAATATACTCTGGTGGGAGATGTTGATAATGAAAAAGGCCCTGCATGTGTGGGACAGAGAGGTATATAGGATCTCTCTGTACCTCTTAATTTTACTCAGAACTTAAAACTGCTCTTTTAAAAAAGGATTTTTTCCATCATTCAGAAATGGAGAAATGATAAATATTTAAGGAAAATAGATATGTTTAACCTAATTAAAATATTATGCAATGCATGCATGTATTAAAACTTTACCTCATACACAATTAATATATATTATTTTATGTCAATTAAAAATAAAAACAATGCAACAATTTTTAAAGTCTTTTTGAAAATTATTCGAAGGTAGATGTGGTGGCACATGCCTATAATCCCAGCATTTGGGAGGCTGAGGCAGAAGGATCAAGAGTTCAAGGCCAGTTTGGACTATATAGTAAGATCCTGTCACACGCACACACGCACACACCCACACACACACAAGAAGGAAGGAAGGAAAAAAGAAAGGAAAAGGAAAGGGAAAAGAAAAAGAAATTATGTGATTGAATATTAATTGATTAAATTCTGGTATTTTGTCATAACCAGAAATCAAATAGGGTATAAAAGAAGCTACAGTCACTGGCCATGCTGGGCGACTGAGACAGGATGATTGCTGCAAGTTCAAGGCCAGCATAGACTGCACAGTGAGTTCAAGGCTAGCCTGAATTACATAGCGAGACCCTGTCTCAAAACTAGAAAAGAAGAAGAACGAGAAGAAGGAAAAGAAACTAGAGCCGCGGGAAGAAAATTCTTGATTTGTGGAACCATCATAGATTTTTTTTTTTTTTTTTTTTTTGGCAGTGCTGTGAATTGAACCAGGCAGGACCTCATGCACACTATGTAAGTGGGCTGCCACTGAGCTTTGGCCCAGTCTCCTAGTCCTCTTCCAGCCTCTTGCTAACCAAAAGTGTTTTTATGTAAAATATTCAAAAGAAGAAACTTTCAAAGACAAACTTGGACAGGAGAGAAGACGAAAAGAGATGCCACCAGAATTAAGCCACAGGTTGAGCCCTGTGTGTGATTATTGTTAGGTCTGGTGTGAGTAAAAACAGAGAAAAGGTTGGAAAAAAGCCTTTAATGCAGGGCGCGAGAGAGGCTGCAATAAGCTGCAGAGAACCCTCAGAGGGGCTGGCTGTGAAACAAAGTATTTATGGGGCTTGTTTAAAGGTGGAGAGTAGAGGAGCAAGCAAAGTGACATTGCAAAGAGGGATTGGCGGATGTTGGGTGCGCATGAGGTGAGGGGAGGTATTTCCTCCTGGAGCAAGAAGGTGGTGATAAGCTCTCTTCCATGTTGGACTGTCACCATGACGACTAAGCAGCCTCCATATAGGCTAGAACCCATCAATTATGAGCTGAGGGTCCAGGTTCTAACTCCCCAGATGTGAAGCCTTTGTGTTCATCTGCTACCCTGCTGACAAAACAGCATGTTCTCCCTCTATTGCAGCCTCATCTCCACCCTAACAGCCCCTGCACCAAAAGGGTGTTGCCTCCTAACAATTCCATAAGTAAATGTAAAATTACTCTTTTGTTAGATCTAGAATTAGCCTTATCTTTAGAGCAATAATCTGAAAATCAGAACAAAAATTGGACATACTAACAATCCCAAGTATTATATATACTTATATTTAACCAAAAAAATTAAGCTTTGATACAGTTCATGCATTAGAAAATAATGTTATTGAGCTTAATAGTTCCAAAGTTCAGAACAAAAGAAGAATTTGTGAGCTAATCATTTAATAAAAGTATCTTTAAAAAGAGCACATTTAATTGATGTCATCTTGCAAATATCGACTATTAGTCACACTTCCCAGTACAGCTAAGTAACGCTGTAGCTAGTACCATAGTTAAAAATCATAAATTATTTTAATACACTAAGGAAACTCTTGTACATAAACATGGAGAACTACTTTTGTTGGCTATAGGGAAAAAGATCCTAAAGCTCCACACTGAGTAACTGCACTGAGATATGACAATGGCCACATGACTCTCCTTGGGGTGGGATCTATTGTATGGGTAAGAAATTAGTAGATATGATGAAAATACATTATATACATTGAAACATCCCCCCAAAAAATAGGGGACAGAGTGGGGCAAGAAGCGTAATAGGGAAGGAAACAATTAAAGAATGCTATATGCATATGCAAATCTGCCAAAATGAAAACCATTAATCTGTATAGCCAAAATGCACTAATAAAAATGTGGGAAACAATAAAGCAATGATAAAAGCCATGCAAAAAAAAAAAAAAAAAATGGAGAGAGGAGGAGGGAAAGAGGGAGGAAGGGGATGGTGAAAAGGGCTTTATTCCAGAGTAGGCATATACAATGGCGAAAAATAAGAGAAAGGGTTAGATTTTAACTACGACTTTCTACATTAAATATCAAATGTCTTACTCTCAAAATGTCATCTTTTCTCCATTTCCAAGGGGTCATGGAGGGAAACTCCTGAGTTGTTTCCATCTACACAAACCTCAGTGTGTCAAGAGGATACAGAGTCATTAAGTTTAGAAGGGACTCTTCGGGTGCCCTCAACCCTGTAAGAGGCAGCTCTGTCCAAAGCCACAGTGGTGATCCAGCCAAAGCAGCTGCTTTCTCTCTACACTGTGGCTCCAACACATCAGCGGAGAGCAGCCACTCAACTTTTCCTGCACCAGCAGAAACAACCAGAAGTACTAAGGATTGCTATGACCTCTACCATGTGCAGGAGGAGTTTCTGAGCTTTTATGAAGAGATCCAAGGAATACTGTGTGGCAGGATGGGGCTTCCACATCCTTTTTCACCTGCTTTTCTGTTCTTCCTTTGCACTATCCCTTTCCTGGGAGGAGGGTATTTGGCAGTAGGACCCAAAAGACAGAAAGCATGTTACTGCAATAAAGTATAGGATGTCAAATGACAAGACGTACTAAGAGAGAGAGAGAGAGAGAGAAGGTAGAGAGAGAGAAAGGGAGGGAGGGAGAGAGAGAATCAGAGTGGCGGGGAGAGGGAACATGAGAGAGTTCAGGCACACAGCAAGCAGGAGCAAGCTATTTGCGGCCTACCTGAAAGGATGCAGATAATATGCAAAACCGAACAGCCCAAGGGCCTGCTGATGCCTTTCAGCCATACCTTAGAAGGAATATCACATGAAATATATTGACTAGGAAACAGAACTCTGGAGATAAACAGAAATATAAATAAAGAACAACTAGACACTAGGAAGAAAAGAGGAAAGGAGACTGAAGAAGGCCCCTGATGCCTGTCTGATGTACAGGGACTAAGTCCTTGGTAAAAGTAAAATTGATAAAATGAACAGTGGATGTGCACATATTCTTGAATCTAATGGGCAGTCTTTTTGTTTTTCTTGACAATATTCATCCATCACAGACAAAGTTAGGTGTTACAAAAGGAAATAAGTCCCTGAAATTTCTTTTGCTCCTTTCTGGGAAGAATATGGGAAGAGGTACAAAAAGAAGATTCCTTTTTCCTTTTTCAGGTAGCATTCCTTCCTTAACTGAAAGAAGAGACGTATACTGTACCTCAAGTAGTCCTTAATTTAAGTATTCTTATCTTGCAATGCACAGAACAAGTCAGAAAATAATCCATATAGGACTGTTTGCGCAAGCAAAGTGAAACAGACGTTGCCATTAATTCCCTTCAAAATACCTCCCCTCGCTTTGAATACACTTACCCATCATCCTTGCCATCCTTTCTGAACCAGTTCTGGAAATCCTTTTTCATGAGTGTCTTTATGAGGTGTGATGAAAAATACAGTCAATGCTGCTGCCAAGTTCTACCCAACAGAAAGGCGGGTTCATAAAACATTATTGTGTGTCTTCATTGACATGATTCACTGGAACTAGTACCATACGATTTCTGGCTTTTCCCCCAAGTCAAAGTGACCATGAAAAGCAAAGATTTTGAGTTGAGTCAGGACACTGAGGCAGCCAAGACAACACAACTAAAGACATTTTACAAAAGAGGAATCCCAGAACTGCTTCAGAAAATGGCAAGAATGATAAGTGTGTTTGTTTATTTATTTATTTTTTTTTTTTGGGGGGGTTCCGGGGGTCGACCTCAGGACCTCGCGCGCCAGCAGGCGCCCGTGCCGCTGAGAGATATCACCGGCCCCTTTTTTCGTATGTGGGTTCCGGGAGTCGAACTCGGGCCCTCGCGCTTGCCAGGCAGGCGCTTACGCCACTGAGCCATCTCACCGGCCCGATAAGTGTGTTTGAAGTAAAGGGGAGTATTTTGAGGCAAACTAATGTTAATGTGTCATTTACTGTAATTTTTTTTTTTTGTTATTTAAACATTCTCTATAGTAGTATCGGGCAAATGCTGATGAAACTAGGCTTCAATAAATATTGGTGTACCAATAAATATGCATAGAAATGAATTAGGTTAATAATTCCTAAGGGAGCACCTGACAGTTACATGAAATCTGTACATCAAAGGTGTTATTTCTCTTACTCATTGCAAATATACCTTTTGGAAACTGCTTCAAGAAACTACAGATAAATGCTATCCTCTACTAGAAGGATAAAATAACAAAGCTATATTACTCCCCCTGATCTACAGTACTGAGGCAAATGCAAAACATGAATCCACACACAAGACTCACGTAAATATGAAGTCAATTTGAAATCAATATAAAAGTTTAACAAGCTAAAATATGACTGTGCAGAGTAAATACTTAAGGAGTGGTTGAATTTCGACAAAGAAAGGCTTACCAAATTTTACCAAGAGTAGATTCAACAAACCAGGTCACTAAGGACTGGGGATAAAAGTGAGTAAGAACAATTCAGCTGATTTTGGACTTGGCCATTAAGTGCATCTAATTAAATTCCTGCAAAGAAGTCTAATTATATAGTATGTGGTGATGGCACTGAGACAAGCAGCATGCACAGCAGAGAATGGAGGAAATATACTGAAGAAATGGAGTGAGAGATATTTGGAGACCACTTTCTTTGGCTATTGCTATGGTCTAGATCTGTGTACCCCAAAGGCCCATGTGTTACAGACTTGGTACCCAAGGTGGCATTATTGGGAGGTGGTGGAACCTATAGGACGTAGGGCTTTATTGGAGATTCTTAGGTCACTGGAGGCAGGTCCTTAAAGGGGATTGTGGGACCCTGGTCTGCACTCTCTCTTTTACTTCCTGGCTTCATAAGGGGAGCCATTTTGCTCTGCCATGACTCCTGCCATGATGTGCTGCCTCACCACAATCACAAATTAATGGAGCCAAAAGAATATGGACTGAAACCTCCAAAACTGTGAGTCAAAGTAAATATTTTCTCTGCATGAGTTAATGATCTCAGATACTTCGTTATACCAATGTAAGGTGACTAATGCAGCTAACTTCTGTAGTTCTATTTTTTGGCTTTTTGTTGTTGTTGTTGGTATATATTTCCCTTCCACTTTATACTCATGCCCAGATTCAAAGTGATGGCTTCGTAATAAAAATAAATAAATAATTAAGGAAACTGAAGAAAGATCCAAAAGATATGCCAAGAAGGGTTATAAGCCTGGCTACAGATCTCTAGTGAGAGACAGAAAACAGGTTTGAATTTGCCTGCCTGGATGGCTGGAAGGCAGTGACAGGCATCCAATTATAAAGCTCAGGGGGCATTTTTTCTTGCCATCAGTAGAAGCCAGGCTGCCTGGCACTCACATTTTAAAATATTTCTTTTTATTCCTAGACATTAAGAAATAGCAATGCCCTCCCATCCACCCACCCTTTCTTCTAGGGGCTTAAATGTACACATATGTTCCCATAGACCTTTCTTTACCATCAAGAATGAGTGGGGCTTGGGGAATACCTGGTCTTCTACATTCCTAACACTCTAGAATACTGTGGTTCTGATTTTCCCAGCTGCAGTTGTATGCCCTACAGCCCTTATCTCATATTTTTTCTACAGTGTATAAGACGTTTTCATGACTATTACTTCACTTGATTCTCACACAACCCTGCAATGCAAGCAGAGCAAAAATTGTCATCGTCATGTAAACAGGGTAGGAGCTCAGAGGTGCTATCTGCCTAGTCCTTGGTCATACAGCAGAAGCACTGTCTCACTGAGACTGGAACTGGACCCCTCAGTCATGCAGACACAGAGTTCCAGGAACAAAGGACTGAGCTCCAGAGATAGCCAGGACCTCCGGTACTTTCTGAAAGATAAAAGACATAAAATTCCCAAACCTGAAAGGGGCTTAGAAAATATCAAAGTTCAAGTCTCTCATCTTATAGATAAGGTCTAGTTTGATTGAATGATTAGCTTAGAGTTGTCCATCAAACTCATATAAAAGTAGCTCTCTTAACTCCCAGTCCAGTGTTCTTTTCCACCCACCATGATTTCCTTTATTTAGTCTGGTTTAAACAACAAACACAAAGGCATTCTGGATAGGAAGTCAATGAAACAGGTTAGGATCCACTTACCCTTACCAAATAAATTGGAATTTGATCAAATATCCAGTGAAACTGAAATCTGCAAATGAGTTAACTAGAGACTGCAAAATTTTACAGGTGTAAAAAGCAAAATGTAAAATGCTGAAAAGAGGGCCGTGGAGTAGGAAAAAGCACCAGATCCAGAATTAGTAGGTCTTCATTTGCCTTCTAACCCTGCCCTTTCCTACAGAATGATTGTGGAAGCAGTGGTTCAGTGTCTTTATTTGCAATATACATGTGAATGCCTATCTCATTGGGTTGTTAAAAGAAGGCACTGAGATAATAGGTGTGATAGTTCACTGCAAGTGATGAAAGGTATTTTCATCCTTTTTGCTAGACTTTGCTTCTAACTGTCCTTCCTTTCACTTGATTTTTGTATTTGTTTATGCGGCCCACTCTAGCTGTCAAGTGTGAGGATGAGGAGCTATAATGTAGTCGCACCCAGATTAGACTTTAAAAGGATCCAGATTGTCCTTTTTTCACACAGGTACTTTACAAAAAAAAAAAAAAAAAAAGAGTAAGAAATATGGGCACTCCAGAACACGGAGCTAACATTACCTTCAGAAGGTCAAAAATCAATACCTAATAAATGACTTTATCTCTATGACTATAACTCACATAAGAGATTATTTACATATGACTAAGGAAATTTGGGAATATCTAAGTTTTAAAGGAATATGGATATTCCTCATTGAGCCAAAACTGAAAGGGGCAAGAAAAATAAATGAATTCCCAAATTAAAAGTATCGAGGTGTCTCAAGCCCCATCCAAATTAGAGGACTTTAAAGATCTGGGTTCCAACAATGTACACAAATCAGTAAGGCTTAATAGGCTCATGAATTTGAGGACAATGGTTTAAGACCAAGATATGCTTGTGATCTCAGCACCCTGGGACGCTGAGGTATGAGGATCACTGATTCAAGCCCAGCCCAGGCAATTCAGCAGTTTAGGGAGACCCTGTCTCAAAATAAGAAAATATGAAGGACTGGAGATGTAGCTCAGTGTGAAGGCCCTGGATTTAATCTCCAGAACCAGGGAGAGAGAGAGAGAGAGAGAGAGAGAGAGAGAGAGAGAGAGAGAGAAGCAGACACAGACAAAGAGAGACAGAGAGAGAAGAAAGAAGAAAAGATAAATCCACCCACTCTGAGGCCTGGCTTAGCAACAAAAACCCACCCTTAAATTTTGGCTTTTAATTAAACAAAATTTACCTTCAGGAAACATGCTGACTTCTGACACAATGCCCAATCTTGTTTTAAGTGAGTAAATAGCATTAATGATTTCATGAATTTCATGTGAACCTGAATGGTAAATAGTCAATCATCTTGACTTAGTCACTGTTGGAACAGAAAGGAAAGGAAACTAGACCTCAGTCAAACTTCATGTTCTTTCTTCAGCTTCTCTCATGTCTACAACTTGAAATTTATAGCATCATTGCCACAGGGACCTGCAAACAGATCAGTTTACCCATGACAACACTAATCTGGGTGGAGAAAATGTTTCTGATGGGGTTCAGAAAACACTGACCCCAAATATTACGCACCTTGACATACTGAAAACAGCAGAAACAGAGGTCTCCGATCCCGTATCCACCTCTTTTCTTCTGAGAAGCAGTTCATAAAGCTAGGAAGGATTTTTTTCCTTCCGTGAAGCAGTGAGACCCTCATGTGAGAGATGGTCTCCCTAAATATAGAGGAAAAGCACATCCTTGTCCTTGAAAATGAAGGGTCACAGCAAAGAATCTGAACAGAGCTTACCGTTTCCCTCAGTTTATTAACATCAGATCATACACATTGCACGATCGTATTTCTCCATGACTGTCTACCCTTCATCAAACCTAGTATAAAAAAACACAGGCTTAACCAGTTCTTTGGGGTTACATTTCCCTATAAATCATCTGTGTCATGTAAAACTCATATAAATTTGTATGCTTTTCTCTTACTAATCTCTTTTTTGTTATAGGCAACTTAGCCATGAACATACTATATCATTCAAAAGGGCTCCATCTTTTCCTGTGCCCATAATCAATGAGAACTCAACCAAAAAACAAACTAAATCAAATTACATTTTGAAAATACTTTTGGAAAAAGAAGAAAAAGTAAAGTTGACAATAGTAACCATGTTTTAAAATATGGTAATATTCTATAGCAGGTATAAATTTAACCCAATTCTTTCTTCTTCTCAAGGCATTTTTTAAAATGCCTGAAACAAGAAACAATGAGGAAGTACATAAAAGCATAAGTTCAATATCAGTCTATATTGCTAAAGGTAAAAAAGTAAATGCATATATTCTACAAAAAAGCATTTCAACTAAGGTGGCTGGAATTAAAGGTATATATTACCTTTTGATTAACTAGGAAACTCAATTAACCAAAATCACCTATTCATTGTGCTTTTCAGTTAATGAAGATTTTGGAAAATTCAATAGCAATTTCAAGGTTGGGGTATAGATTAGTAGTAGAGCACTTGCTTAGTCTACACTAGGCTTTGAGTTCAATCCACAGTACCACAAAACAAAACAAAACAATAATAATAAGTATACATCAGAGTGTGTCATGAAGATAATATCTAATTGCTATAGAATACATTGTTCAGCGCAGTTTTTTCAATTGTGATTGTGAACACTATTTCAGAAGCAGTCTGGAGTTAGAGTGGTGGCATTCTAGTGATCAGCCTTAAATTCTTTCAGGTTGGGAACACAAGGCTGGGCAAGAAAGATAGTAAAGATGCACCACAATAAGAAATCAGAAATTCCTTCCTCGAACTTCTTAATCCTAGTGGCCAATTGCTGGTTGCCATTGCGTTAATCTAATTATAACTCTTTCCTACTGAATTTTAAAATACATGAAATGACTAGGAAAAAATAGCAACTTGTAAAAATCAAAGGGTTCCACAGTTAATGTTACATTCAAAGGTAATTACTTAACACAGGCAAAGCTGAACTGCACAACCTACAATTCTGCAACTTTCTATAGGCCCTTTTGCTTCTACTTTAAATAAAAGAAATTCCTTTCATTTTGTCAAGAAAACTTTTCTCTACCTCACTACTGCCTGACAAGGGAACAGATGGCAATTTAAGGGGAGAATTTATGAGAGCCACAATCTTAATGTTGCATAAAGGAAAGAAAAAGACTCGCATCAAAACCACTGACAAATGTACTTGCTAATATTAATGCACTCCCCATTCATCCAATATGCTTCCTAATTGCTTTTCTGTACATAATAATGTGGCACCTGCTGCTCAACATTGCAAACGCATCAGGATTTCTCCAAAGTCAAACAGCTCTGCAACTGGCCCTCTCCCAGTGATAAATGTAGAGCACTGTATCACGCACAGTTCCTGTCAGTGGCATAATTAAAATTTTATACTTACAGAAAAAGATAGTAAACAATCAGTTCTTAAATGGATTCACAAGAGGAACTCTTGTTACAGCCAACTTTATAATTAGTATGCATCATGTACTGCTAATATATCCATGACAAGAAAATAGGAAAAAAATTAGAAACTTGAGTTGTTCCCATTAATGTAATGTTATACTACTAAAAAAAAAAAAAAAAAAGAAGAAAAGAAAAGAAAGAGAAGGAAATAATCTACTGTTACTGTATTATTGCATTAAGAGCTTTCGCTCATGTCAGCATACTGCTTCCTCTGTATGACTTGACTAAGCTTCCTCAAGTGACAATGAGAATGATATTAGAGAAGGATGCACACAATGCGCACATCTATGAAAGCATGACTCAAAATTCCATACATTATGTTGTACAGGGCTAAGAAAACTGGCTTGCAGGCCAAACCCAGCTCATAGATTGTTTCTGTAAGGCTTATGAACTGAGAATGATTTTTACATTTTTAAGTGGCTGATACAAAAATCAGAGAAGAATATTTTGTGACACATAAAAATTATATAAAATTCAAATATCTGTGTCCGTAAGTAAAGTTGTATTGGAACACAGCCATATTCATTCACTTAGCGACTGTCTATGGCTGCCTTCTTGCAACCATGGCAGAGTTGAGCAGTTCCAACTGAGACTATCTAGTCTGCAAAGCTTAAAATATTTACTATCTGGTCTTGTACGGAAAGAGTTTGTTGACCCCCAACCTAAGGCATTTGTACTCTATAAATCTACCTAATTGGAAGTTCTAGTTATTTATATGTGTTTACACACCTAAATAATTAGTGATCAATGAGATAAAAGTAGGGTTATAGCAAGCTTATGTCTGTGTGTGTACACATGTGTGTGTGAAAGGTTAAAAATTATAATTCTAAGTGTAATTAAAAGGTAACGTCTGAGTTGTGATAAAAATCTAATTATATCAATTATCTGGGCTTTTATCTTTGTTATAATTATATCTCACAAATTTAGTGCTTCACTTCTGTATCTAAACATTTTATGTTCCTTATGTCTGTGAAAAATCCATTTCACTAAAAATCAAAACAACCAAACAATGGCAAAATAATAATTATGACTTGCTTTTGGCTATCATTCAATATTGAACTAATAAGACATGCAGTAAAATATCACCACTATTTTTTTTCATAAAGCTACAATCAAGCTAAAAAAAAATGCTATTTGATAAAACTGCTTGGAACCACATCCACACACACACGTACGCATGTAAAACTCATGAAATCTGAATAAAGTCAATGGGTGGTGTCAGTTTCTGTCTGACACTGTAATTATATCACATGGTACCAAATGAGAGAAACTAGATGAAAAGTATGTGGAATTTCTATGTAATAATTTTGCAACTTCTAATAATTACTGAATAAATAATATTTCAAAACAAAAATATTTTTAAAGTTATTTGAGAACAGATACCTTCTTGGACAATGTGTTTTGTTCTATGATATGAAATTAAATTTGTACCTGGATTTTTAAAAAGTTAACAGGGAAAAAGAAAATAATCAGGGAGAGTGAAAGAAGCAAACAGATGTAGAGATTTCTACACTCTCTCTAATGAAATGAGGCTGAAACAAATCAATCACTTTAATTCTTTCTGATCAATACAATGGGAGTGGGCGAGGTGGGAGGAACCAAACGGGCAGATTATTTGGTTTGGTAGACAGCACCTACTTGGCTGGTTGACCATTTTTGCTCTGTATGGGTTGCCCCAAGTGCCCCGTCAGTATGTCTGGCCTGTGGGGACTGATGACTATCTCTTTGCCCTTGGTGCCCTTCTTTTCACATCCCTCAAACACATTCCTATTTGCCAGACCCCTTACTTTATTGTACAATTACCATCTTTTACATCTAGATGAAAATCCTTTTCTTCATAGCTAAAAGCTGAAAGAGAAGAGAATTTGAATCTAGAGGATTTTTGCTTGCTTTTGCTTCATCAGGAAAGCATGCCCCATATGATATAGTGCCTTTCTAAAATTGCTATTCCTCTGAGCAAAGAGTATTAATTCCAAGACTTTTTAAGAGAGGGGGAGAACTACCTGTGAATATAAATAAAGCGACAAATTCCACAACTAAAGATATCAGGGAGATTAAGGTTTAAATCAGAGGCACAGATGCAGATAAAATAATTTGTATCATGACTGAAAATGTTACACACTAAACTAGGAAAAACAAAACCCTTTTTTTGAAGATAAAACTGCATAAAAATTGCTTCTGTGAGTGAGGAAATAAAGTATGTTTTTAGTTTTCATGCCAAGAAGATGAGATTCATTTTTATACCAGCTCTACAAAGGCTTGCTAGCAACCTGCTTAGAATACAATAGATGGGATTTAAATTTTCTTTTCCTTTACGTGGCTTGCTCATTTGCATGCTAGGCCCCAGAATGGTCTTCTCTCTCTCTCTGCCATTTCACAGAAACACTGCGATCTGAGCGCTGGGAGCAACTGAAAGGTTCAAGGGTGCTTGTGAGTTCAGCAGAAAGCTCTTTTATCAGTGTATTTGCAAGGGAAAAATGTAGTCCCTTCCACACTGCACTGGGCAACTTTTCCTTTGAGGGACAGCTTCAAAAATCTCTTCCCCAGAAACACCTTTTGGCCCGGAAAGTGCTCTGGATTCCTGAAAAACACAGAAGCAAACTCATCATGGGGACTGCTAATGAACAAAGACAAAATTAGTGTTGCCTTAGACGGAGTCTAGAAAACCGATCACTCTACCCCCTCTGCACCTTGGTGTCAGTTTCTCGAATTTCTTCATTTAAAAAATTAGACATGGCTGTTATTAAAATTTAAAAGAGTCCAAGGAGGTTAATACCTAGAAAGAAGGTATTCAGACTTTCCTACCCACTTTAGGGTGATTAAAGTATATGTAAATACCCCCAAATATCCAGCCCAATGATTAATAACTTAAAAGAGGGAAATAAGTACAAGACATTTTGTAGCTCCAATAGGATGTATCAATCCAATCCAATGATTGCAGTCAGTTTTTAAAGCCTAGATAGCTCATTCTCATCATTAAAAGACACGCTGTATATAGAGAAACACTCCCTCATTGCAGTATAAAGATCTCAGATGTGACGCCCAATGAAATAATAAAAGAACATATTCATCAACAGACTTAAAACTGCAGGTTATTCTCTGTAACTGACAGACGACAGTTCCTAGGAACTTGAAGAGGTTGGGATGGCATTCCTATGTAAATAAGAAGGAGTGGTGCTGAAGTGTTGCTTTTACCAGCATTGCAAGAGCCCTCACAGCAGGAAATGTTTTATTGTAATGCAAATGTATTTGATTTCCTCCAAAATCCCCTTTCACTGTCTTTCCTGTCTGAATGTATCATCACACCATATTTGCAATTCTATTAAGAACCATTTTATATTAGCCTAATTTACGTAACCTGCCTAATAGGAATCGGAAATGTTACAGTTATTTTACTGGATCCAATTAGTATTTCATTGTTTTAGCCTGAGCACAATATTGTACAATAGTCCTCAATACTCAGCTAAATGGGATAGGATGTACTCCACGTAATACGATAAATGGAAGCATATGTTTTAAGCTAATTAAAACGCAGTTAAAACCTGCCTGAACTGAAACCAATTGCATTAATATCTGGTGAGTGACTACTTTTTTAAAATCTAATAATGAAATGTCATATCATGGTGAACTACAGAAAAAAAACACAAAAGTTAAGGACTGAAAATAGCTAGACTAAATTACTAGTGGATTGTTTCCCGGAAACACATTTTCTCTTTTTTACCTGTTATACAATGACAAAGAGTGAGTTTTTCTCAAGTTAAATACACAAATTCACAAAATAAGGCTAATATCACAAAATAAGATAATATCCAATTGCTATAGAATATATTTTCAGAGAATTTTTTTCAATAAACGTTATTGTTTTAATACATCTGTTCAGGAAAGGGTGAAGAATAATTTTAGTATTTCCACAAATAAAAATAAAGTTTCTTATCTTCTTTCTTATTTTAGCATCTGTTCAGTTTTAAGAAATATATCAAGTTCTACATTTCGTGCTCATCAGAATATATTTAGCAAAAAAAAGTTACATAATTGTAACCAAGAAAATTTTACAATAATGATTTTTCAAATGTACCACAAGTAACATAAACATAGCAGTGGCATTATATGGGGATGCCACGTGTATAAAGAAAACTAATCTGTTGTATTAAAATTGTGAAAACAACAGTAACCATTGTAGCTATTAAGGGTATAAATGCTGTATATATAACATGTTCTTTATATGTAATTTCTTACAATAAAGAAAAATCTTTTTAATTTCAGAATTTTGCTACCAAGCTCATATTGAGTTGTTATGCTGTTTTTATCTTGGTATTTTCCTTAAGAACCACAGGCTATGTTGAAATGTAACTCAAAAATACACACTTATATCCTGGAAAGGAAAAGACTAAGTGACACGTAACTCAATTAAAAGAATATTTGCTTCTCATATTTTATACAGACACCTCTTAAACCCCATTTCAATGAAAAGAAAATAGTTTTTGAAATTGCAGCTTTGCCAAAAATAACGTTCAGAAGAAAGAAAATACATGTGAAAGGTTTTTTACGCATTAAAGGAGAGGTAAAAGTTTAATGTTTAGCAAAATATCAAATGCAATATTTGGTGGGAAAAATCGTATCTTTTCACTCATGACAATTCTAAAGTGAACTCCCGGGCTGCCCGGAGATTAACAGTAGTATTACGATGGCTGGCACTAAACGTGAGAGTGTGCTTTATGTCATTTCTTCGACTTTGCCATTAACTCCATAACAGCTGGCATCGAATATACTAAATTGTGATATAACGAGCTTGTATATTGCTAGCAATTACAGAGTTAAGTTGAACAAATCCTTGGAGTACAAAATAAGTGTGCTTTCCACCTGACAATAAATCAAAGGTGATGCTTGCCTTAATTTAAAATTGCCTAAGATCATATATATAAAAATCAACAAAAAATACTGTGATTGAAACCACATCTCAAAACTTGCCAGGTTTGACTATATCCATTTCATATATGTTTATGACATGCGTCATCCTGATCTATTATTTGAACACTTTTTATGCATTGCTGAGTTACAAAGTATGTTTGTGATAACTATACTTCTGAATTTGAAAGTTCAAATAGTGAATGCTGTATATCTTGATTTCCTGGTCAATTTATACACCTGAACTAGATAACCAGACCATAATATTCTCTTAAAATGTGATACCAGAAAGGCAATGCTTTTAGAAAAACAATAGAATTAAGTGTCTGAGGACTATACAAGAATGTCATGAATTAATACATATCACAAATTAATTTTGCTCTGATTAATTTCTGAAAAACATAATTTATAAAAATACAATTTGGAACATACATTAATGGACTATGTCCAAAATGAGTCTGGATAGCAGCTGCAGTTAGACAGAGATTCCAATAGCCAGGGTTTGGATTTGATTTCTCACCATGAAAATACATGCAGGGTACCAATACAGGACCCCTCCCATACACACACACACGCATGCATGCACACATACGCACACAAACACAGACACAACGAATATTAAAAGTTAAAATAAGACCCATGGAACCATAGAGCTGGAAGTGATTTTAGGAAATGATTATAAGTAGCCTTTGACTTCGAGGAGGGAAATAAACTGATAGTGACTTTTCCATTCTGAATATTTTTAGAGATAGCAAAAGACTTTTTGAAATGTAAAATGTGACATTTTCCCACCTTGGACATTCCATATCTCAAATGAATCTATTATATATATACCCTAAAATATTTTGGTGATATGAAAGATATAAGCCCATCTTATGCAAACAATACAAGCCTTAATATATCCATCCCAAAAAGGAGGCTGGCTGTTTTAAAATGATGACCAATGTCATCACTGCCTCACTTACTATAGAATCAATTTGTATTATTGGGTATAAAGGTACACTCTGACATTGATTCAAAGTACAAACCAGATCAGCCCTAAAAGAACTAAGCTTACTGGCAGGCCAGAATTTAAGCTGAAGCAGAAAATTGAGAAATATAGCAATTAACCATTACATTCTTGGTCATAGGTGGTATCCAAATTATGACATCTGCCATACTGAATATTTACACGGAGAAATTTGAGAAATACCATCTACATGAAAGTTTCTCTGACTGTCCCCTACCCTTTTCCCTGGCAGCAGGTCCCAAAAGCTTGGAAGGATTTTATGACCTTTCTTGAAGCAAGTTGGGAGACGATCAGGCAAGAGGGGACTCCCTATAACCAGAGAAAAAGCAGCGTCCTTCTCCCTGAAAATATAGTCACAGAGAAGACTGAACAAACGTGTTGCTAAGTTCCCCCCATAGTTTATTAGATCATATCCACTTTGTCCAGTTATATTTCTCCAAGACTCTCATCTCTTCATCAAACCTAGTATAAACATTAAGGTTCCATTGTCTCTTTGGGTCTTCATTTCCTTAAGAAGGCTCACAGAAAATTTACATTAAATCCATCTGTGTGCATTTGTTAATATGTCTTTTGTTACAGCAGACCTTAAGAATCTAAAATGGGAAGAAGGTGAAGATATTTTCCCTTTCCTTTATTGTCTAATTCTCAGAACTTGAGTGGGTAGAAACAAGGGTGAAAATGTGAGGTCTAAAATGAAGATTTAAAAAAAAAATCAGAACAAATGTTCTATTCCTTTTAAAGACACAACTAAGGTGTTAACCAACGATAAGATCAAAGTCGTCATTTAAAGCATTAGGTATTAAGGTGCATGCAGTACAAGGGGTAGCGGTCATTCAGCATCTAAAGATCACACCAGCTGCTGTGGCAACAACTGAATTCTGCTAGGGCATGGGTGTGGCTGACAGTAAGAGCATGTCTGTACAACTAAAGAAATGTTACTTATTTCTACATGCAGGGATAAAACAAAATGCAAGCACCTTCATTCAGCATTCTCAACCCTTTTTTAGTTAGGTGTGTGTTGATCCAAAGGATTAGCTTATGTGGTGACCAAAACTGATGGCTCAGATGCCTGAAATGACCACAAAGACAGATTTGGGGACATAATATGCAAATCTTTTACTGAGGCACATGTTCACAGACACACATTTTACACATTTTACAATCACAGAATGACTGAGACAGAATCTATGGACCAAAAAAATAATAATAATAATAAAAAAGGTAAGGGGCACTAAAGAAAATCATTTGTTTATCAAATGGTCTTCATCTGATCAGTATCATGAAGAAGTTTAGATTAGCCTAAATACTTCTGCTTGCACAGTACATCTAAGAATTGCATCTCAGAACACCTCTACAACTTTTTTTTTTTTTTTTTGCAGTTCTGGGGACTGAACCCAGGATTCCTCTACCCATGAGCTACATCCACAGTCCTTTTCATTTTCTATTTTATGATGGGATCTCACTAAATTTCCCAGGCTGGCCTTAAATTAGTGACCAGCCTATCTCAGCCTCCTGAGTAGCTGGGATTACAGGAATCCACCACAGCACCCAGTTTACCCTGCTACATTGTAAGTTTGTTTTAATACTACTAATAATAATCATCAATAAAGACAAAGACAATATTGTAGGCAAAAAAAGGAAAGACTATCTCCAATTGACCTGGAGATAAGAGATGACTTTTGGCATCTCAATTTATAAAAAGTATACCATGATGTCTTACATGATTAAATAATCTACTGACCAACATGCCCATCAATCTCTTAAATTTAAATAGCACATTAATTTCTTTTTTACTACTAACTCACATGGGTTAAGAACCCTATAGGTTGGCATTTTTTCTTTCAATGGCCAAAGCTTCCAATGGGACAGGCCACTGTACTTTTGTTCTGGGAAGTGGATCTGTGGGCAGATGACAAGGTGCTAATGAGGAGCTAATGTCCCTGCAGCTGGCAAACTGCCAACCTCAGGACTGGAGGATTAGAGCATTTGTCTGCATTAGCCCTGTACAAAGAAGGGAGGGGCTGGGGGAAAACCAACTCCAGGTTGAATAACTTGACTCAATAGATTTTGTGTTCCATTCCTAGGGAAAGGTACTATTTTGGGGCAATTACGCACTTTTCCTAGGTAACATAGCTAGTTCTCCTGTGGATACACTTGACTTGGTTCTCACTGTGGAATAACTTAGTCAGAATAGGAAAGTTCAGGACCTGTCCCACCTCATCACCAACTCTGGATATAATCATATTAATAAGGAACCAGGTGAAATTTCTTGTCCACGTTACATTCATTCATCATGAATGTAAAGTCAGTTTATACAAGTGTCTAGCTCAATCACTTCTTGAATTCCAAATTTATTTTTAAAGAGAAGAGCTCTTTGTTTTCTAATTTCGCTGTAAAAAATTCACATCATGAGTTTCTAACCCAGGCAGATGATTAGGGGAAAAAAAAAAAAAAAAAACTCCAGAAAGACTTGAAATTTCAACAGAATCCTACTGCCTGAACAGAATATAACTGAGGCACTTCCCCTGAGCCACTTTCACCCAGGACTCCCTGACACTCATTTCAATAATAATTATCCTACTACCTTTTAAAATCTCATAAATGTGCTTATTAATGCAGATTTTTACTTACAGGCAGAAAACAAGGAAGGGTACTTTGAATGGAAATACAAATTTTAAGGGTTTAAAATAAATACACAGTTTTTCCCTTGGAAATATTTTTAAAAGCTTGATTCATGAAAATAAATATTACTCACAGGCTAAATAATAATCCTAAACTGAACATCTAGACAGTAATTCATATATTTCAGGCATTTTGTCTCTTATACAGACATAAGGATATGTGTTTATAATATGTATTTTAGTCACATAGTCTATATAAACTTATTGTCTCACTTACAGTGGCAATTTGACTTGATAACTGAAGATCACAAGACACACACACAAGTCCATGATTGGGTATGTAACCTGTACCATGAGGACTACCGCAGCAGTCTTCTAATTGTAATCCTGAATTCCGCCCTTGCCCTGTTAATCTCCAGATAGCAGCCAGTTGGATCTCCCAGAAACAGATGAAATCAGATTGTATCCTGATCTTGCAAGATCTGGCTCTGGCTCTCTTCCCTTCACTCAATTTCCACCCTACTTACCAAGTTCCAATTCTATTCTGGGTTCCTCAAAACAGAACACAGGGTTTCCACCTCAGGACTTTCAGAAGCGCTGTTCACTGTGCTTGCAACGTCCTTCCCAAAGGCAGCCTAGCTGGCTCTTTCTCATCATTCAGATCTGATCTTAATTGCCCCTCAAAGAGTCCCCCCTCCTGCTCTGTCAAATGTGCATTTCTTTTTCCTGTTCTCTTGTTCACTGCTCTATTTTTCCTTCCACAACATTTAACTACAACATTGACTTCATTCAAAGAGGTTTTATTTGGTTTTGCTTGTCTGTTTTTTCATTCACAAGACCAACATGAGTCTTCCTCGCTGATGTATCCCAAAGGGCCTGGCCATAGTAGCTATACTCAGCAGATACTCAGTAACTATTTGTTCTATGAATGAATGCATATAAGATGTTGAGTAAAGCCTAAAGTATTTTAGGATGCAAATTTTAAGGATATGTCATTCATAGAGACAATCTTTTTTTCTTTGAAGATGTTAAAGAATATTTGAGTTTTGGACAAAACAAAAATATTAATTGGAATTACTTATATATTGTCTATTCCACTTTATTTCTATATTGGCACCAGGTATCCTATTGAAAACTCTTTCACAGCTTCTGAGAGAATGATAAAACCATTAATAATAACTGTTAATATGAATACCTTTCAAAACACTTGCATTAACTCATTTAACTCCCAACCTATAGAGGAGGAATTGGAAGTGCAGAAGGGATGTATAACCTGCCTAGGGAAACACAGCCAAGCACTAGAGAGCTGGGTTTGAATAGAGACGCTCCAGCTGCAGAGACCATGCTAATAACCACCAGAATACCTCATCACCCATGTTTCAGAGCTCACAAGGCCACTTATGAAAAACTGCCTAAGGGTTACAATTTCTCGTTCTATATGCATACAAGAACAAATGAAGGGAAAGTAAATAAAAGACTTACAGAATCATGACATAGTTCCAGTTTAGGGTGGTTCATTCATCTATTCCTCTCTTTCAGATGGATATGAATTGCAAACTCCTTTTCACCCTTTCACCGCAGTCCATTGAAGAATTGCTTTGTTTAAATTCTGCATAGTACAGCTCTGACACCTTACAATCTTTGCCCTCCTCTGTCCCTGGCTAACCTTGAGCACTCACAGCTCTCTTTCCCCTATTTCTCAATGTTTCTCATCAACAAAATGACAATTGTTATTGTTGACATTCACGATTATTGACCAGATCTAATGAAACTCAAAGAGGATACTAGATCAAGGAGACGTAATATGGGAACAATTGCCCACATGGCTACATGGAAATCTCAGTGTGTGTGTGTGTGTGTGTGTTTCAGAAGATGGTTGATACCAGTTGAGAAAATGGCCTTAACAAGCACAGATAACTAACCAAAGAAACTTTCAACAGATAGGTAAAGGTCAAAGAGTGCTTGTGATAAATCAACACTCACTTCTTGAAGACAAAGGCAAGTGTGATCCCACATGAAGACTGCAAAATATTAACCAGATTACCAGTTGACAGCCGAAGGGCATGAATTGAGTCAGCAGGGATTTTTGTGAAGGCACAGATAGAATGGTTCCACAATAATGCTGAAAACTGACAGAATAAAAGGATCAGGGAAAGTAGCAAGACCTCAGGAAAACATTATTTTCAATGTAGTTGCTGGTTCTATTAGTTTTTATTTCATCTGATGAACAATGAATGTAGGCTCAAAAAATAAATATCTAGGTAAGTACAGGTAATATCTGAGTTAGCTGATAGCACTGGTGCCTAATTTCCATATATTATTTAAATTTTTAATAATATGAATCTACTCTTAAACCCAAAGTTGATCCTCTCACCAGAAGTGGACAAACTTTTTCCTAAGAAGCCAAATAGTAAATATTTTAGGGCTATCGTTGTGTACAAAAGCAGCTCTAAAGCAATAAAGCAGAAGGAGGGGATGTAGAAATGAGTGGTTGTGGCTGTTTCTCAATAAAACTTTATTTTTTAACATTGAAAGTTCAATGTCATCATTTTCATGTGTGATAAAATATTTTACATCTTTTGATTTTGTCACAACTACTTAAAACTAAAAACAAAAAAAAATCTTAATCTGTAGTCTACACAAAAACAAAAGACATGATTTGCCCCAGAGACCATAGTTTGCCAGCAATCACTTTTTACTATTACGAGGGGGAAAAAGCCAAAACAAAACAAACTCTAAGATGTACTTCTGAAAGGAAATTAGTCTGTTGGAATGCCAGCCTTCTTAAATGTATAAACTATACCTCCTATATTTGTACATCACCTTCAAACATTTTATTCAGGTGTAGTATATATGTAGAAAAATGTACACCTCGATGAATTCTCACAAACACAATCATGTAAGCAGCACCCAGATCAAGAAAAAAGAAGAGGGGGGCCGGTGCGATAGCTCAGTGGCATAAGTGCCTGCCTGGCAAGCGCAAGGTCCTGAGTTTGACTCCTGGAACCCACATATGAAAAAAGGGCTGGTGATATCACTCAGCGGCACGGGCACCTGCGGGCGCGTGAGGTCCTGAGGTCGACCCCCTGGTACCCACGAAAAAAAAAAAAAAAAAAAAAAGAAGAGGATCTAGAAGTTCCCTTCGTGTGCCTCACTTTTCAATCACCAACATCCTGACTTCTAAGCACAAAGATTACTGGGGTTATTTTTGCTGTACATTTTTTTTGGTACATTAATCTACTTTTTTAAAAAATTGTAGGATAAAGTGTAGTTATACAACAAAAAAGAAAATTAGCTGAAATTCATGTATTTGAAACCACATAATCATAGACTCTAGAAATGGAAGACATTTTAGAGAACATCCATATTTACAACCTCATGTTATACCAGATTCCCAGAGTAATATAACTAATATGTTTATAATTCAATTGTCTATCCAGATATTAAATATGTATCAGGCATATGTGTAAGTAGTCAAAATCTATACATTGATAATATTTGCATCACTAATACTAATAATGAGTAAAATAAATTTCTAGTTATATTATTGTCAAAGCTATCTCTCTCATTTTCATTACATAATTGACAAAGCTCTGAATTATTTTTCTACACTGAACATCTAAGACTGGCCAATACTTTTCATTATTTTCACTGCTAATAAAATGAAGGTCTTCACATCAATTCCCAAATGATTAGCCTTAATGACATAATACAAACTCAGTAATATTCAGTGATTTTATTAACTTTTCTTTTGCTACATATACTAAGATTTGTGCAACTTTTAGCTGCATTATCAACTAAATATAAAATAACAATTTGCTAATTTTATTAAAATTACAACAAATAAACTTTTAAAAAAAGAAGTATGCCAAAATTAAACAGTTTAACCATCTGGTAACAGCATGGGAATTTTTTAAAAATGTGCTATATTTCCAAACTCAAATATAAATACAAGAACAAAGTTTTATAAAAGGTAAGGTGGCAGTTGTGGAATTGTTTTCTAACACTACTTCATATAGCCTCCTATGCAACACCTTTTCCTCCACTCCCCTCAAACACCTCATGAATGTTTTCACCAGGAAAGTATCTACATTAACAGGATCTTCATGTTTATTTTACCAAGCAAATTAAAATGTATTATTATTTAAGTGTAAACAGCAATGTGTATTTTGTCCCAAAATAGCTCATTAGTATTTCTTAGCATAAAAATAGACTAATTCTGAAGATTTAAGTGGGATTGGATAATCCTGCGTAGTGCCCTGCTATGTTGTTAGCCTTCTATGTGACCTTGACCTTGCCAAATTACCTTAAACCTCAGCAAAATGTAAAATTTCCTCATTCAAAATGTAAAATTGTGAATTTTCTTTCCAGCTCTAAATTATTCTAAGAACATGAAACTAATTATTGTCCAAGCCAAAGAATTCTCCTTTCCAGAAATGCCCAAATATAGCAAAGAATTAGAAACATTTAGGGGCCGGTGATATAGTTCAGCGGCATAAGCGCATGCCTGGCAAGCGCGAGGTCCCGGTACCTGCATATAAAAAAAAATAATAAAATAAATAAAATAAAAACATTTAACATTTTCCTGAAATGTTATGAATTTATCTAATAGTTCAGAGGCTAAATATTAAAACACTTCAACATTAAGGAATGGATCTTCTAAACAGGAAGAAAACACTCTCCAAACTCTCACAGTTAAAGATTCCAACTACTGGCAAAGAAACTTTGTCAACTTGCCATCTTTAAAAAGTGAAATTTCTGTAGCTGGCCAATACTGAACAGTGTAAATTCAGTCCAGTTGATAGCACAGTAACAATGTGGGCAGTCTCAGACTACTACTTTCAGTGGGAGTGAGTCTCTAAGGATGGCCATGACTGAGTCCCATTGAAAGTAATGGAGTAAACAATCACATGCCATTACTTTGAAGGAGACAGAGCCCATATTACCCACAATAACACGGAAATGTAAATCTGCACTGATTCATCAGCATGAAGAATGAAAATATAAAAGGATTTCAAAGCTACAAATGTGTCCCTTGAGACCAAAAACAAAGAAACAAAACAAAACCTTCTGGCTTCCTGTATCAAAGTTGAAATGTGCTTAGTAGAAGTAGAAAAGTCCAGAACCTAGGCTAAGGCAGCAAGACCCTGGGCATGGGTTCTTATCCTTCTCACATTTTCTTTCAAGCAACTGTTGACATGCTGTTAATTGTTATAAATACTCATATGCCTGTCTCTGTGTCTTTTTCAGTCCCATTTTTGCTGTTAAATATTGATAACCTAGAGAAACGTTTTTACCCTAACGTCATAGTTGGTCAAATTGATTATAAATACACTTTCCTCTTCCGCCTTAGGATATGTATGCTGGTTTCCCTAACAGGTGGAAGAATTCAATCTTGAATTCTTTCCACATTGATGTGGATAGAATTCCAAGAAAACCTGTGTCTTAAACATGATAGAGTTTGCCAAATTTTCTTCACTTCATTTGCTTTTACTGGAAATTTCCTTTGAGCAAGATGTTTGCTCACCTGCTGTCCCAAATTTACCCTCAATCCTAACATCTCAACTACTGAAAATAATAGGAATGAGATTGGAGCTACTGTAGATTAGTGTAGCTAAAGTTCCTTTTGTTAAAGGAATGATCAAGTAAACCATAAACATTTGCAAACATGTATTTAGATGTGCACCAGCAAATGTTAGCAGCTACCTCTGGAGAAAGAGAAGCCCTGATTATAACTCTTACTAGTTTTCATGGTATAAATATTCTCACTATGGCTGACTTCAAGGTACCAATGTGATGACTAAATGTAGAATATGGAAAATGATATGCAGTAGCACATTATTGTATAATTTTTTCACCATTACAATACAATAGAAATGATTCAAAACTATACATAATAGTAAACATTCTTATAGTAATTAAGAAGTGATGAATTCTGAGTATCTATCACATGTTAATTTAACTGTATGTATAATAATTTAATTGCTAATAATGGTTGTATTTAACATGGGTTTACAGAATTCCTGACAATTTCACAATTGGGTTTTGTGGGCCAATTCTGGTCAGCTCCAGTCCACTACTGGGTATTGTTCTCTTTAACTTGGAGCAGTCAAGTTCACATTATGCCCAGGATCACAAAGGACTTCCAAAATGAGTGAAGATTTTCCCAGACAGTCTTTAGACCTGTGCGATTTGTCCTAAGTAAATGATTTACATCCAAAATTCTAAAAGGGTATGTGCAACTTGCTTGTGACATGACTTATCTCTGTGTGGTACAAATGAATTTAAAGGTTTTTATTTAAAAATTTTCACCTGGAAAAGGCAAGTTTATCCCAGCTGCCTTTGGCTATTTGTGTGCTCTTGGTTTGTTTTAACTTTTTCTCTTTAGTAATCTCATTTATAAAGTGAAACTAAAATAATAATAATAATAATGCTATAACTTGAGTCCTTTTTAAAATCCTTAAAATTCTAAATACCACTATAGTATATAATTTCCCTCATGGAATGCAACAATATAAGAGAAAAAATTAAGCAACTTCTTCAGACCCCTAACAATCCAATAAATACCAACTTTAGGACATTCATGAAGCCATTTAAATAAATTCTACCATTTGTAATTTTCTCTTTTATCTGAAGTTTCCCTTTTACCTGAAGAACAGCTTTTGACTCTTAGAAAGCGTCATGAGTCTTCTCTTGAACGAGACTCTTCCTTCTTTTCAGTGCATACAGTGTATTTTTCAGTTTCACACTTCGGCCAGAGAGCAATGCAATATTGCTATCTTAAATGTATACAGAACTTCTAATTTTCTTAGTAAGATTCATCCTTTTCTAAGAATTCTTCATTTCTACCACTAGCACCCAACTTTCCTCTAGAGAATGTTCTTTTTCACTGTCAAAAAAAGTAACGAATTTATTTAAATCACAAAATTTCCTGGTGATGAGAACAAAGTCACATGAAGGTGGATGTTATGAGATTAGTCGGCTGCATTCATACGCTGAGTACCTTCCGTCACAGACTAGCCTCACAGAACAATTCACACTGCTCTTTCAGCGTAATCAAAAGTCCTATATACAGTTGACCTTTAGGGATACTCATGAGGAGTCCTGTTTTATAACTCATTTACAAATGTTAAGGCTCCCCTACTAGAGCACCTGTTCGATTTTTTAAACAATCAAACAAGACAGTCCACAAGGTGAAGTACTGGAAACAATGCTTAGGACATAAGACTATCAAGCGCCTTTCCCTTAGTTCCTCCTTTGATGCCATTATGATTAATATGGCTTTAGAAATTAAAACAGAGAATGAAACCTCTAGAGTGCTTGCCATGCAAATCATAGACTCAACATTCCAGGACACCAGTTAGTCTGTCACTCCTTAAAATTAGTCACAGCTCTATAGAAAGGAAAAAGCAAAATTTCCTCTTTGGGTACCACCTGTGTTCTCTTCCATTAACTCTTTCTGACATTTGGAAATTTGCCTTTGCTTTTCCTAGATGGTTCCTTCAATTTATTTCCCAAAACTGGGAGCAAACATTGTTTCTTGGAGCAATAAGTATTGGCACACTCTTGCTTTCACCTGCTTTTCTTCCTTGTGTTCTTATACGGCTCAGCTGCATATATCACCACAACGTCCACTGCTCATTTCTCCATGTTCTACCCCCATTCTACTGGATCCTTGGGAATTCCCAAAGTACCTCAAGTTTTCCTTGAGTATGCCTTGCAGTGTCCTTGTGCTGATCAAATCCTGGCTCTCTAGCACATAGTTCAAAAACCTAAAAAAATAAGTCAGTTCTTAAAGGGGTCAGCCCTAGAAGGAGAAGTTAAAAGGGAAATAATTTTTATCAGAAAATTAATTTCGAGTATATGAAAAGATAAAAGTGGAAAAGTATCAGTATTCCATTTCAGCATGGGAATGCTTTCTTGTTTTTCACAGCCTACCAGTGTCCTACAAAATATGGAGTAAACCATACCTTAACCTCTAAAAGATACACAGGGCTTTCAGGAAAAGCACCTGCATGAGTCTAGCTCTCTAAATTGAAAATATAAATTCAGGCTTCAGGTCCATTTTCAAAAATATTTCCTAAAATATATGTTCATAGTTATATAATAAATACTTATTGATTTACAGTATTATTTTGTAATGTATAGAATTTTCTGAAATAATGATTTTAGTTCTTTAAAGTAGTGTATCAGGAAAGTAGGAATTCCACAAAGAAATATGAAAGTTAAAATGTCATTTATATCATAAAAGGATGCTTAGAAATAAAAAAGAAAGTCTTTAATAATTATAACAACAAAATCTTATTCTGAACAGAGACCATTAACTTACTAGTCTAGAAAAAAACAAAAACTTCCCTTTTCCATTTTTTTTCAGGGGAGGAATCAAACTTGGCCTCATACCTGTTAGGCAAATGTTCCACCCCTGAGCTACACACCTAGCCCTTCTGTTCCACCTCACTGCCTCTCAATCTTTTCTCTGGCTTCCAAAAATAATTCCCTTTTGGTCACATTATTTGCCTACAGTATTTTGGACATACTCTCTGGCATTAATCTATCCTTAATATTTATGTGTTTCAAAAAAGCCCAACGAATACAGCTGAACAATGGGAAATAATTTAAACTGTGTGTGCAAATTGCCATGGAGAAATGAAGAGGAAACTGTGTCAAAACAGAATATTCACATTATAATAAAAAAAGAAAAGAATTGATTTTCAATGCATACAGACTTCACTGAAAATATTTTAATCCCACAAGGCTGAACTTTGAGGATGTCATCATGCTTGTGAAAACTCTTAGAGCAGAGACACTCTCCCTACCAGCACTTAATAATAGATAAATATGATCTTTTGAGGAGCATCGTGGACATTTTCTAGGAATTAGTTTGGCTTTGTCTGCTGCAGGCAATGGCACTGGCATGAGGCACTTTTTATTCCATTCTGTATTCACCATACAACCCCAGGATTTTCCCTAGTTGTTATTTTTATTTGAAACAGTCTAAGCACTATAGACAATTTTGAACTTGAAAGTACTAGCTAAGTGATGATATTATCAACTAAGTGTGGATAGGTTTAAACAAGCTCAAAACAGCATTAACTTTTCTAGGCAAGGCTTCTCCCTCCCTCTTTTTTCACTATTTGTGTCCATCTACAACAGCCTCAATTTTTCTAGTCCATAGGAACCACTATATTTTTAAAAATTACCAACAAAGAAAAATTTTCATTTCCTAGTGTTCTGAACAACATAACCGAAAAGAAATAATAAATTTAAGTAGTTGAAATTCTCTTTCCCCTTTCCTCCTGTCACACTCTTCCTCTCTTTCTCCCCCTCCAATTCCTCCCCACCGTTTCTGAGATAGCTACATAGTCCAGGTAGCCTTGAATCAGGCTGGGCTCAAACTTGCAATCCATCTGCCTCAGCCTCCCAAATGCTGGAATTATGAGTGTGTGCCACCATGCCTAGCTAACATCTCTCTTTAAAAATTGTTTTGTCTTAGTGGTCATAAATGAGAAAGCCTTTTCAGTATATAGCTTTTCCTTTTTTCTTCTCCCTACACCCATCCCCATTGGCAACTGAACCCAGGGGCACTCTACCACTGAACCATAGCTGCACCCCCCCGCTTTCTTTTTTTGAGAGGGGCTCTTTCTAAGTTACCCAGGCAGGATTTGATCTTGCAATCCTCCTGCTTCAGCTTCCCAAGTATCTCAGATTACAGGTATGTACAATAGTATTTTCCAGTAAGTATTGTTTTATTGTGTTTTTTCTTAGAAGTACACACATTTAACATCTGTGAATTTGAGGAAGAAGAGCAAAACAAAAGCAAGAAAAAGAATAAAAGACATATTAAAAAATTGATTACAATGACATTTTAATTCCATTCTTCCTAAGTGCAAGTAGACAAAAGAGAAGAAAAGTTGACAGTAAAATCTTATTTTAGTAGGTTATTACATAGAGTTGATGATCTTTTTGGGTAAATTTGATGCATCTAAAACATAACACCCAGGGCCGGGGATATAGCTCAGTGGCATGGCACCTGCCTGGCAAGAGCAAGGTCCTGAGTTCAATGCCTGGTTCCAAAAGAAATAAAACAGACAAAAATAAATAAATAAATAAATAAATAAATAAACAAACATATATAACTCTTTGTCTCTAACGGCAATGGTAATTTTATAGTATAAAGTTAATATTTGGTAGAGACATGCCAAAGAGTTTTATTGAATGATAGGAAGTTCATTTAAATATGGAAAACTGAAAAACTGCACTTAACTTGCAGAAGCTCTATCTGATTTTTTAGTAAATTTATAAGTTTAAAGTAGCTACTTAGCAAAGGTGAGATTTTCAAGGTAGAGTTAAGTAAGGAGAAAATTATTTAAATTTATTTATTTTTCCTGATGAAAAGTCTGCTTTGTTTAACAGTGCATTTTCATTACATTTCACATTTCATAGCTTCCAAAAGGTACCAGGTTTTCCTCTAAAAGTTTGAGCAACTTTTCTGTGTGCTGTATTTTATTCTTGGGTAGGAGGGCTGGGGATTGAACTCACAGCCTTCACACTGCATGATATTCCCAGCTCTTTCTTGTATTTTTTGTTTTGTGATAGGGTCTTGCTGGAGTTGCTAAGTTGCCTAAGCTAGGCTGGAACTTACAATACTCCTGCCTCTCAGTCTCCCTGAGTTTTGGGATTATAGGCATATCCCACCACTCCCTGCTGTGATATTGTATACTAATTTATAAATGTCTTTCCATGTGAAGTCCTACCGTCTTTTAGAGGATTCTGGGACCAAAAAAACTTCCGAAAGTCATGTGGCAGTCTGTCACAGCACATACAGACTTGTCAGCTGTGTCACTGTTAGATTTGTTAGTCATCTTGCACACACAGTACGTTGAAGAGTTCCACTCCAATAAAATGTAGCAACTATATCCTTTGAGAAATGACTATAATTCTTCTTTTGTGAATTTAATTTTACAAACTACACAGGCAAGTTTAACATTCTCCAAAAGAAAACAGGGTGTTAAGGCTACAAAACAATTTTTCACATGACATACATAAAACACCTAACGCTTCAATGAGCCTGCAACTTGTTCTCAGTTTCTATGAATTCCCTTTCCCTTGAAAAGTCAGGATTCTTTCACTGGGTATCTCTGAAAACTGAAATAATCATAAGGGTGTTTTTTATGGTTCGCATATTTTAAGACAAAAACAGTAAATAAATCATTCATACATTAAGAATGATTCCCAGCATGTAAAGCAGAATGTAGAAAAATCTTAGATATACAGTATCACCGAGAATGCTTTTCAGCACAGCAGCTAATTACCAGCAGAAAGGTCATGCAAAAAATAATGTGATTAGAAGAGGTTGAAGAAAAAATAGCCACATATTTGGACATGGACCAAATTCCCTTTTTGCCACTGTAACTGAAAACCATTGCTTCAATATTTAATGAAACGCTTATGCTGCAGCACCTGGTCACATTGTCAGCACTGCCTAACCACTGCCTCCCCCGTGGGTCATTACTGCAGCCATCTGAAAGGGGGCAAACTGTTCATGGAGGACAATAATGCCAGTCTTTAAGAATCTACAGCTACAAAACAGCAGGAGACAGTTACTTTGGCTTTGATCTTGGGAAAAATGGCTGGGGGCAAAATGCTGTTTCCTACCATCAGAGACTATACAGTTAGCAATAATTCTGTAAGTCAGAGCCATTCACGGGACTCAACTTGGCTGCCCTGTTTTGCTTTCTCTCTCCCCTTGCAGAAAGCTAGCAGCTCCTGGTGAGAGATCCTTGTCAACAGGAAAACACTGGTTCATGCTACCCTGCTAATGATCCAATGCATCAATACCTCAAACAATCACAACAAGCAGATGTCCTAAGTTAATATCAACTTCCCTGGGATTTTTCCTGGCGAAACACGGCTTTAAAAGGCATTAGTCTTTTGTCCTCACTAGAGAACAGCTAAATCCTGGCACCAATTCCTTGGGTATGTGAACCTCAGCCTAATGGAATTTAATTACTTTAGTGGTATTAATCATCTGTACAGTAGAGCAAAGAGTATTTTATTAGCACTTTTAAGGGTTATCGGCACATTTATTTCAAATGAACTGTCAAACTGCATTATGTGTAAGGCATGCCAGGCTTGAATTCTGCAGCTCAGGTAAAAATAAATTTACAGTTTAAAACTCTTCCTTCATCATCAACATCCCACCCATTAATAGTGGCACCACATATGTAAGACTCTCAAAATTAAAAGAAATTAAGTGTTGAATTAGCTATTCATTTTTTACTCTCTGGTTTTATTCCTTATTCCAACCATTTGACTACTCATTTGCAAAGGTTGCTTTATACCAAAGGACCCCGGGAACACCAATTGGCATCAAACAGGCTGTGACACCATTATAGGCTTAGTTACAGAAAAGTGAGGCTAATCTTGTCCATTATCAGGCAACAAGCACCAGCTCAATAAGATTCCTCCAATTCGAACTATGTAGCAAGTGCTTTTTGTTTTTATTCACATTCGGGGAAAATGCACATGTGTTTTTCTCACCTCTCGGTTGTTTTTAGCCCTATCTGAAGTGTTCTATAAAGAACTCTAAGGAACTCTTGCATCATTTATAAAGCTTTCCTCCTGTGCTAAACAGATCCAACGGTGGAATGCAAGATGCCAAACTCAGGTTAATTCTGTAGATTTCAGTAAACTTTCTATCTGTCATGAAGCATTCCACAGAACTCATGGGTAGCAAACTAGAGTGGGAATGGAAAAGATGCAGAACAAAGGGCCTCATATAAATGCAGTGGGAGAGGTCTCTATGGCTCTAGAATCCAATTGCCTGTGCTTTGATCCCTCAAGTATTAGCTATGACACCCGAGGTAAATTCCTTAATTTCCCTGGTTTGCTCATCTGTAAAATGGGAATATAATCATAAATTTATTTAGCAATTCAAAGACAATAATCCATGTACAAACAAAATCATAGCACAATGTTCATGTGTGATTTGTTACGGTGTTGTTAGAAAAAGGATACATAATATTTGAAAAGCCATATACTCCACCTTGTCTCATGGTTCAATAGCACTGTTGAATGGGAATCCTTATGAATTCCAATAATTCCTAAAACGCCTTCATTTTTTCCCTTCCTCAATCCGCTCTGACCCTGCTGAAATCTTTATAGCTCCCGCCCAGTTCCACACCCACTTAAAGGCATTTTCCACTCATCTCATTTCAGAGACTTTCTGCAGTGAGAAGCAAATGAGAGCAATTTATGACATGAGATACTGTGTGTGCAAAAGATACATAATTAGTGTCAAAATGGATGCATGTGCTTTTTTAAAGTCTATTTGTCCTGTGATTTCAAATGAATCAAGCTGCTGTATCTATATCTCCCTCAACAGCTTCATACCACTCCATAATGAATTAACTGGCTCCTTTGGAAAAAAAAATGTATAAGCATAATGAATAAAATGCTTTTTCAAATGTTGGGATAAGAAGGACTTAGAAAGACTCTTCTGTCTAGAACTTCTTCGTTTCAAGATCTCCAAACTCAGAATCTTTGAAAGAAAAGCATTCTCCAAAGGAAAAAAAAAATTGAAAACAGTTTTGCTTTTTTTTTTTCATCTTTCCAAACGTTGTAATTACGAATTGTGGGTAGAAAAAAGCTACATCTTTCAGAAAGGAAGAATAGGACCCTGAATTTCCTTACGCCTGCTTAGTACTCTGATATCATGAACATGTAAGCAAGGTCCCATGTCTTTTTAAAGATATCTCATAACAGAAGAAAGAATGTTCCACTCAAAGCTCTAACATGTTTAGACTCTGCCATTTAGTTACCATATTGCCACTTTATTTCTGTCTCTCTTCCATGAATATCTCTGTTTGATATTTAAATAATATACCCTCTGATTCCATTCCTTTAATTTCCTTTCACATAAGCTTGGCTCTTCCAAACTTTCCAAACTTTGACCTTTACTTATCTCCTTTTAAAAAAGAAACAACAACAACAACAAAAATCTTTGAATCTAACTATGGAAAAGACAGAAAATCATTTGAACTTTTTGAAAATGGGAGATACAGATGGATAAATACAAAAGTACTAATTAATAACTTAAGTGGAAGCAGTTAGAGATTCAAGAAAACAACCCATACTGGTCTAGCTACAAATATCCATATTCATATTGTATAGAAAGTCCAATTTTTAGTAATGGTGTATATTTCATATTTGAAAAGGAAGTTAAAATTAATGCTAGATGTATGGAACTAATCTTTTCCTATTTGATCAAGCAGAAAACAAAGAATTGTCAGATTCTATGCAATCAATGATCAGTGGGAGTCAAGTTTATCATATCACAGTCACTTGCATTATAAAAAGTAATGTCCTCATGAAGACTGTAAACTAGACTTATAGTAGAAGGTCTACTTTATGTCCTCATTCCTTTTTTATTTATTTTGTTTTGTTTTGTTTTTTGAGACAGGATCTCGCTGTGTAGTTCAGGATGGCCTTGAACTCACTATGTAGCCCAGGCTGGCCTCGAACTCATGACAAACCTCCTGCCTCAGCCTCCTGAGTGCTGGGATTACAGGCGTGCACCATCATGCCTGACTCCTTTTTTATTTTTCCAGCCATAAATTCTGTTTCTTCATTTGTGAAATGAAGATAATGTTAATCATTTTAAGAAGCACATGAGGATAAATGAGATGAATTTATATGCCAAGTTAAACTACATAAATCCAACATGTTATAAAGTGACAACTATATTAAAAAAAACTAAAATAATTTCATTTCTTTTCTTAGAGGAAGCCCCAGGCTTTATAATAGTGAGCTCTAGCCATCATTTCTAGGTAATAGGCACAAAGTATCCTTGGTATAGAAAAAGTCTTTTATATAATCTACATTCTCTAAGTGAAGAATTCCTTTGGGATAGAAAGTATGTTCTTTTATACTGTGGAACATGCATGCAATTTGTTTTGTTAATTAGGAAAAAAGATAAGAGACCTGATTTTATATTTTGTGTCACCAGAGAAGAGCATAAACTTACAATAAATGTTAGTTATATACTAACTAGGGACACAGACCCAAGCTAAGTACACAACCTGGTAAAGAACAAGCACACTAGCTGACAAGTTCCCATTCAGTTCTTTTTAATCAGCAATCCTTTCGGGATTAGTCCAGATTACAAGTGTATTATAAGTGTGATTGTATTGTTCCACTTTTCTACTAATACAATTTTTTATCTTTTATTACATGTGCTGTAAGCATCAATAATCCAGTTACCAAAATGTCCTTTATTGTGATGTTATGGAAAAAAAGTGACTTGCCACTTATCAAGATTTATTTTTTGGAAACAGATTATCTCTCTGTGAATTTGTCTCCAATTTATTCATTTTCTCTCTTTCCTCCGATATTTTTATTCTCTGCTTGACATGTCTTCAGGTGCACTGACTGAAATTAGGCTTAGTATTCTGGAGGAAAGTGTATCATTATTTGATATACCATCAACTTCATATTTCCATATTATTTTCTCCCTCTTTTAATGCACCCTAGAGTCCTATTTGCCTTCCGAATAACAGTCTCTATGTGATGAGGAAACTTCCTTAAGCTAATCGTGATGACTCCTAATTCATTTAAACAGCACACGCTGTTTTAATCATATGTTTTTTTGTTTTTTTTTTTACAGATATCACATCTTTTTATGAACTGAACTGTTCTTTTGCTAACTTAGCTTTTCTTTTATGTGAAATGTTCTAGGTCAGATAAGTAATACAGTATTTAAAGATAGAATGATAAAAATTAATGTTAGCTCAGTGGCAAAAAATATGTTTCAAATATAATATAAATCATCTCTACAAACATGAGAATTACATTAAAAGATTTCCATGCGATAGTGAATATTGAAATATTTAACACTTAGGAAAGAGATTTATGTGCCTACCTTGTTTTTCATAAATGTCTTTTCCATTCTGCTAATTAACCAAAGCTATCTGTGTTTAGACAAATTTTGTCTCCATCACACACTATGCTCTTTATCTACATTACTTTTCCTGCAGTTTAACTGAAGTATTCAGTTCTACCCACTAATCATCTTCTAGGTAACAGAATGCAATATTTTGAATACAAAAGTATGAGATGAAAAGACAGAACTTTCGGATCCTCATTCAGATACTCTACCCAATGCACACCGTGCTCCTGACAAATACTGCTTTCTTTCCTTGCCTTAGTTAACTTGTTCAAAGAATGGATCAAGCAATTTAAAGAACCTTATGAAATGTCACCTTTTTTGTAGCTTAAAAAATGTGATTCTGTTTTCCTCCAGATTTCATTTCAGTGTCCCTAATCACATACTTACCTTAAATTATGACTGGGGAGACAGTATGCCCATACCATAGTTCTAGACTTAACTATTATGGATAAACTTCGTTGTTAAAACATTTCAGGTTCTTTCTAACCAGTCTCAGTTTCAAAGCATATTCTTAACTGCCAAGTTAAAAGAAGATATTTTACCCAATTTTTATACTGTACTTCTCATGATTCCAAAGCCTGATCTTTCAAATACAGTCAAGATTTGTTTGGAGAGAAATATCACTTTGGCAATTACAGTTTTTAAGCCAACAGGGTAAGCCACCCTAGTTTTGTCTTGAGGGAATACTTGTCACCCACTTTCAGATGAAATGTGCTCAGGACATAGCAAACATGTATATTATCGTTTTTAGAAAAAATAAAGCATAATTAGTGAAATAAACATTATATCACAGATATATATAATATATTGGTAAATGGTTATATATAGTATATTAAATATGAGTTTATATTACATACCTCTTTCAATAGTTACTTTCAAGTTCTCTTTCAGACCCCTCCCCCATTTCATATTAATGTAGTTCCTTGTTGAAAAAGATGGTAACTCATTTTTATTTATAGATATAAAACAGAAAAGAGCTTGGATATATGGGTTGAAATATGAATAACACACTATAGATACCTTATAAATACTACTGACTCCTGCATTTATTTTATTCTATAGATATCTATGGAGTATTCATCCATAACCTACCAAACACTTACATGAGCTGGGGCTACAAGAGTAAACAAAGTAGAAAAAGTCTCTTACCTCACAGAGCTTACAAATAAATGAGAAAAACGAATTTTTCTTCAACTCTATGCCCCAGCAGAAATGGTCATTGTCCACAGTTTTATGTGGTACAGCCTAAATAATCTGTCAGATGGAGATAAGTGACACAGAGAAACAAAAACACTGGGGTATAAGAGAAAGTGAGTATATGGAAGATACTACTTTTCTAACTAGGGTAGTCAGGGAAGGAAGAGACCTTAAGGAAGGAATAAGGAAATGTTGATATCTCCGGGAAGAACATTCAAATCCCTAAAGGAGGTTTGAATTTTGTTACTGAGAAACAGCCCAGGCACCAGTGTCGCTACATCAGGGTGGTCAAGAGGCAAAAGTAGAGGCCAGCAAGGCCAACAAGGTAGAGGTAGCAAGATCATGAGGTCCACGCAGCTGCAATAAGAAATCTGACTTTACTCCAATGAGACTGGAAATTCCTGAAGGGCTTTGAGGTGAGAGGTAACATGTCACAACTTACTTTTAATGGGACCATCCTGGTTTCTGGGTTTAGAATAGCATTTTAGAAGGCAGGGCAAAGGGCAGCAGGAGAGAGATAAATTAGGAATCCCTTACAACAATCCAGGCAAGAATAAGGGGCACAGGGACCAGTAGGGTGCGTGATGAAGTAGTACCAGAAGATGATGATGAGAAGTAGTCATATGCAGGATGTAAACTGAAGGGAGTGCTGATAGGTCTTGTTATAGATTAGTTAAAGGTCTAGAAACAATGGAGTATGATGGTTCAAGATGACCACACAGTGTTTGACCTAGGCAAGGGGGAGGGAGGGGTCATTTTTAACCAAGGTGTAGATTTCAAGTTTGGTGGGAAGAATAGAAAAAGTCTGAATATCAGTTTGGAACCTGATAAATAAACAAGAGTTATTAATTATTCAAGTAGGCGCATCAAGTAAACAAATATAAAAGTCTGGAGTTCAGAGGAGTAGGCCAGGATGGAGACATGTTTGGAGTTACCAGCTTTTATTTGATAGACACACTCATGAATTGCACTGAGTGGTATCACATAGGCAGAGATTATAGATAAACAAGTGATGTAGGCTAAGAACAGAACCTAGGAATAGTCCCATATTTAGAGGAAAAGAGGATGAGGATGAATTGGAAAATGGCTAGTGAGAAGGGGATGATCAAGGAGAGGGTCCTGCTTGAAAACTCATTGTAGAAAGTGTTTCAAAAGCAGAGAGCCGATTAACTATGTCAAATACTGCACACAGGCCATGTTAGAAGAAGCCTGAGAATTAGCCATTGGATTTAAGTATATGGAGTCATTGATGACATTGGCAAGAATTGTTTTGGTGGAAAATGTGAATAAACACTTGGTTGGAATAGGATCAAGAGAAAGTATTGGGAAAAATGGCTACAGATAATTTTTTTGAGGAGTATCCCTGTAAAAGGAAAGAAATGGGATAGTAGGTAATGGTATTTAGGGGTCAGAAAATATGTTTTAATGACAGATGTATGGCAGGATATTTATTGTGTTGGTAGACTAATGCCATAGAGAAGGAATAAATGATGGTACAAGAGAGAGAAAAGAAAATTGCCAGAAAAATCTCTTAAATACAAGAGAGCAGATGCAATCCATTGCAGGAACCTAGAGTTACACTTTGGAAGGACAGGTATAGTTCACCTGCAGAAAGCAGTCCAGAGGGGGAATGTAAAGATAATCTTTAAAAATATGAATGACTGAACACCGGGATTTCCAGGTAGCAGAAGGGTCCAGTTGGAGTTACTGTTAAAGCAGAATTACTGGAGTGACTGTGAATTTTCCTCCAGATGCACTTAGGTAGGCGGGTGCAGAATGGGTAGTTATTACTAGAAACATCTAGGGTAGCAGTTTTCAGAATCACTTGAAAGGCTTCCAAAACAGATTGCTGGGCTTCGCTCTTACAGAGTTTGTGATTCAAGAGGTTTGGGATTGATCCGCAAAATTTAAGTCTCAGGTAACGCTGTAGCTGTTTGTCTAGGGACCACATTTTGAAAACCGCAGGTCTGGGATATTATCATGGTACACTGGAGTACAAAATATGATTTCTGTGGGAAAGAAGATCAAGGAACTTTGAGGCAGGAACATTAGAAAATTCATCCTCCCAACTACTAAAAGAATGCTCAATCCACTCACGTACTTTATGTAGCCAACAATTGAGTTCAATATTGAGTCTGATACGAAGTCTCATATAGAATTAGAAAATAAAAACAAAAAAAATTCAAGAAATGCCTTCATTTCTGTGACACTCACATTTTAAAAGCTTGCCTGTCCCAGGGGAAGATGTGGTCCATTTATGGGCTTGTTTATTCCACTGTAAAATATAGGATTCTTGGTAAACTTTGTCCAGAGTAAAGATTATGTATTGGTGAAAAATGACACTAAATGTCCAGGATCCCATTAAATAAAATTTTAACTAATCATTTCATAGAGTGAATATAACCCAATTTATACTTTTATAAATGTATATTTTATATATGTATTAACATTTTATATTTAAGATAGGTGAGAGGAAAAGTAATATCCAAAGCAAGCCTTTGTGGTGGTACTACCAACATCCAGATAAAAAGCCTTGACTCCAACTTTGTTATTGACTGTCTCAGCCTACACATCCTTAGTATTAAACATAGCTCCTAACTCAATGAAACTCAATTATCTTTGAGTCGCTTGCAACCTTTGAGAATCTGATAACAATTATGATCCCTTTTCCTATATGGGTGCTGTGGTTGGGATAAGTCCCTCCAAAGTTCATGTGTTAGAAACTTAATCCCCAAACTCATATGCTAATGGTATTTGAAGGCCATTAGAAGGTTATTAGGGTTAGATGAGGTCACAAAGCTGAGCAGCCCCCATCATAGGATTAGTGGTTTTATGAGAGAAGATAGACTTGAGGTTACATGTGCCCTTTCTCTCACCATGCCATGCCTTCTGTCAAGTTATGACACAATAAGAAGGTCCTTCACCAGATATGGTTCCTCAATCTTGGACTTCCCAACCTCTAGAACTATGAGAAATAAATTTCTTTTCTTTATAAATTACCAAGTATTCTGTTACATAAACACTAAACAGACAAAGGGAGAAAAATACTCAAACAATATTATTCATATAATTTCAGAGAGTTTCAGAACTTCGTGAAGCATATTTGTGCTGTCTTCTCAATCTAACAGAAAAATAAATTGTAGAAAAATATATTTTATCTTTCCTTTATCCATATCACACATCATCCTTTTTATGAAAAGTAAACTTCTTTTTAAAAAAAAAGTCAAATAAATTTTCTAATATCTCTTTGGTAATCAAAATAAATCTATAAAAACTAGACTAATCATGGATCCTGGCCATTGTGAAGCATTCAGAGAGATACAAGGTTATGGTTTTAGCCCTCAAGAGTTTTATAATATAAAAGGAAATATAAGGCAAACACACATGAAATTTACTTAAAAATATATAGGTCTGGGTAAGGCTTTCAGAAGGCAAAACGAAAGATGTCATAAGACTGATAATAAGTCTTTTGTCAAAATAAGAACTCAAATATTAAAAGCAACTGAGGCAATGATCCTTCATGTCCAAATCATAAAAAAAAAAAAAAAAAAAAAAAGGCTTTTTGAAAGAATGAACCTAGAGCTGGGCCTTGTAGAAGGAGGTGAAACCAATGAAATCAACATGTAGAATGAATTTCTGATAGACAAGAATGGCAGGGTACTTGTTGGCATGAAACTTGACATGTTTAGCAAGTTCTCCATCAAAACACTCTGTACCTGTCGTTAGACAGTGAAAAGGGCCGAACAATGTGAAAGATCTCAGCAGAGCAAATGAGCATATCAAATTAATACAGAGCTAAAGTACTAAAAAGTCTCCTCCAGCAAGGCTGCTTTCCAGTTCCCTGTCACACTTAGGGAATATTCAACCACCAGACAGACTTCTTCAAAAAACCCATTTCTAGCATTGTTCTCATTGATCTCCATCTGTAAGCACTTCATAGTTTCCAAAGCTGTTTCACAGGTATGGCCTCACATTTTGCTGTTTATAGAATTTGTATTGACATTTTTTTTTGTTTTTTTTTGTTTTTTTGTTTGTTTGTTTGTTGCAGTTCAGAGGATTGAACCCAGGGAGCACTGAGCTACATTCCCAGCCTTTTTATTTATTTGTTTATTTTAAGTTTTGAGACAGTGTACAAATATATTGCCCAGGCTAGCGTCAGACTTGCAATCCTTCAGTAGCTGGAACTGCTGACATGCACCACCATGCCTGACATATATCGACCTTTTAATAAGCAACCTCCATAAGATAAACAGAATAAAGAAAACGGATACACTTATTTGATCTATGAAAAATCTTACATGATTTTTAAAAAAAGATATTAAGAAATCACACGGATTGGTGCAATTAGCACCCAAAGAATAATGCAAAGAGTATCTTTGCTATTGTCCATTGTAATACCCATGTTAGATTGTTTCATGAGTCAAAGACAAAAGGAATAGAATTTGCCTTAAGATAATTAAAAAAGAAAAAAACTATCCTCTCCTTCTGAATTTTATACAGTATTGAAACAAATACATTGTGATCTTGTACTGGTTTCAAAATTTCCAAATGAATAATGCTGTCAAAATTAGAAATAAACAAGGTGTTTGATTAACATGTTTTCTGGTAACCTCGGGCACAGTAAATTGAACATAATTTAATATTTTTTATAATGTGTAAGTTGAGAGGTGTTCAGATCATCGATGATCTGGAGCAGCAGGAAGATACATGACTGAGCTGAACCTGAGGTGCCTTCAGCACTCAAGTGAGAAAGGTCAGTGCTGAAAAACAAATCCACTTAATTTAATAGTTCCGGCAAGTTAGGATCCAAATTATTAGGCTTCCAAACAAAATTAAAATTTTAAACTCTGTATTTTAATTACTTTAAACATCCACTTCACCTCCTAGACCTGGCATTGCTAGACCTACAACTTTATTCTATGCCTTTAGAATATGCATTTATTAAAAACTTAAGAAGTTCACCCTGTCTTGCAACTAGATAATGAAGATCTGACATACTGAGCAAAACTGTCTTCTCCAAGTATTCAAAATATTCTATTACTCAGAGCATTTACAACCTTATAGAGTAAACATAGCAGAGTCTGGAATAATGCAAAGCCCCCCCTTCCCCCCCCAAACAGCCCCAGTCAGGGCTTAGAAAATCCGGGGTCACTTCCTAACTCTTGCAAAAGCAAAGTACAACTAAATTTGGTTTTAGTCTTAGAAGAAGTTAACTTGGCTCTGATTATTAGAAAATTAATCAGCTGTACATATAAAATAGTTTGTTTTAGAAAGCAGTGTTTTTATACTCTTTCTGAGGTTACTGTAATTCTATTCACAAATTTAATTATTAACATCTGTACTTCCTGTTTGCACCTATCTACTACAGAAGAGTTAAAAAATGAGTGGATTATTCAACAAAATGACTAAATTTCCCCTTTGCCATGAAAAACAGCCATTGGTAGCCTGAAAATAAAGAATCTGGAGAGAAAACCTAAATAAATCCGGAACCAGGAAAAAAAAGCACAGGATATCAAATTTCACCCAATAGTGATCAGAATCTCCAAACCACAGGTAAAGTTTTGCTGACTGGATCGAGGCAGAAGAGATATAAAGTAAGTAAGGTTTTTTTTTTTTTTTTTTTTTTAACTACATAGTAAAAAAGAAAAAAACATTATGGATAATCATAAGCTACCAGGAAAAAATAACAAGATTTAAAATCGCTGTAATAAGGCAGTGGTTAAGAATACAACTACATTATGCTAATTATCGTAGTTCTACCATTAGGCAATGTAAATTACTACACTTATTAAAGGGACAAAAATGACTCTGACTTAGCAGATATAGATAAGTTATAGTAAGGTTTATAGCCCGAGACTAAAATTATGCCTCTTTTGCAATAAAATAATGGTTTTAAATAGAAAATAATAAATAACAAGTGAATATGCATTGTATAATAATTGGTTTAACTTTTATAGAGGCCAGGACCTCAGTTTTATTATCAATAGTGTATCACACTCGCTTCAGCTCTGTACAACTCTAGCCATCTTTATTTAAAGTAAATGTTTGCTATGTCACTATGGCTTTAATTCCCACCACAGCACAGTCTTCATTTGTTTTTGTTTTTGCTTTTTTCCTTCTTGCCTTCTGCAATGAGGAAAGATCCAAAATAACTTTCAAGATCTTTTGACCCAATTGTTGTTTTAAATAATCTTCTCCCTATGGTCCAAGTTAAAAGCTTGGAAGATGTTCTTGACATTTCCCCACATCAAATTAGTTTCCAAGAAAGACCTGAGAATTCTATTTCTTAAATGCTTCATAAATCTGTTTCTCTCCATCTCTATCTACTATTAATAGTCCAAGTTACCCCCATTCCTCTCCTCAATTCCATCAAGTCTAACTGGCCTCTTCTGAAGCCTTTTGTACCAGCCATAGCACTCACATGTAACCTGACCTCCAAGCCCCGCAATGCCACACTCACTCACTCCTCAGCTTCATTTCAAGCCAACTTTACTACTCATGTTCTGGCCTCTCCTGTCCTTCCAGACCCTTTAGTGTTCTAGTCTCCTTCTTCCCTTAAAGCTCTTCCTTTCCTTCAATGCTCTTCATTCAAACCATCACATACTCAGCCTAACAATCACTTGCTTAGAAAAGTACACTTTGATATTCTCCTAGGTGAGGCCAATACTTTTGTGTACCTAATATTTATGCTATATAATAATCACAATGCTGTTTATTGATATGTCTATTAACTGCACCTCTCCTGCCCTGCAAATGTTCCTTCCACAAGACATACACGTATACACACTTCATGAGAGCAGGAAGCATGTCAGTCTTGATCTGTACTGAATTTCTAGCTCCAAGAAAAATTCATACTATACAGTATAAATGCCCACCAAATTGTTGGATAGCTCCATTCACAGGGGAAAAGATGATTTATAGGTTGGCATTTGAAAGTCAAGGATGGTTCTACTGAAAAATAAACCTGGATAAAGAACAGTAGGAACTAAACTATCTTCCCTGAAAGGATCATGATCTTGCTTAGCCTAACCATCTTATTCTGAGCATCAGTAAATTGGGTGTACAAATAGCTTCTAGACATCCTAATAAAACAAATTTGACAAAACACCTCTTCTGAAACATAAAGAGCTATGCTCTAGAAATCTAAGTTATCACTGCAATATGGGTGTATGAGTGTGTATAACTATTGATTTGAAGGTTTTTGTTTCTGTTTTGGTGGAGGTTTTTGTTGGTTTTGTTCTGTTTTGTTTTGTTTTTCAGACAGGATCTCACTATGTAGTCAAGGCTACCCTCGAGTGATCCTCCTGCCTCAGCCTCCCAAGTGCTGAGATTACAGGCATTCTCCACCACACCCAATTTGGAGATACATTTAGATATAATTACAAAAATTTTAATGTTCCCTACTGTGCCGTGATTTTCTCAAGGGTACTGATTATTATTTGCATGAAGTAAAAGTAATCTTTACTTTACATAGTTGGAGGAAATTAAGTTTCCTTTTCTTGGTCTTTCTCAGTAATGGTTATACAGTTCACATAAAGATTCTTTGTAAATGAAGAGTTCAAAGGTCTTTAGTAATCAAGGAACAAAAAGCCATACATAGTGACCAGCTCTGCAGGAATAGCTAATGAGGAGATTGTACACAGCTTCGTCCTGGAAAGCCCAGCACTGCCCCATACTTTCCATTTAGACACGCATAGATTAATATATTGGTGCTGGATCTGAGTATAAAACAATTATGATTTATATAAAACCAGATAGGAAAGAACTTATCTCCATATTTTCCGTAAGAAGGAATATAGTCAAGTAGTAATCAGCAATTTTTTTTTTGCTAATTAGTATTGAAACTGACAAACATAGCAATAAAAATATGAGGAAATTATTTTGCCACTTGTTTCAAAATGAGTCTTTAAATTTATTGCTTTTTAATTCCAAAAGTTAAGAGTAATTTTTCTTGCCTACAATAAAAAATTTTCATGTATTAATAAAAACAGAAAAATGTGACAGGAAAATAAAATTCTGAAAAATATATAACCACTGTAATCAAACAATGTGGTAGTGGCATAGAAATAGAAATCAATGGAACACACTAGAGGGGCCAGAAAAAGGCTATATAACAATTTAATATACAGAAGGTATAATTTCAATTGGGTCAAAAAAGATAATTTATTTTAAAGTAGCAATGACATTAGTAACTGTTCTTCTGAGAGAAAAGAAATATTATACACTAAAACTCTAATTTACTTAAACTTTCAGATGTAAACCTACATCCCTAAAAAATATTAGAAAAAATATCACAACTTAATGTCCAACCCAGAGGTTAAGGATAGATACATCTGAATGTGTAAATAGTAGAATCTTCTATATAACAAATAATTCTACAAACAAAACCAACTGGCAGATAATATATTGAGGAAAACTGTATAATTCAGGTAACATTAAAATTTTAAAATGTAGAATCCATGCACAACTTTCTAAATTGATAACAAAAAGATATACCACCACATCTATGAACCTGAAAAATATTACGCTAAGTGAAAGAAGCCAGACACAAAAGGTCACATATTATATGATTCTATTTATGTGAAATGTCCAGAATAGGCAAGTGGTGATTGCCAGTGCGTAAGGATTGGGAGGAAGAAGATGACAAGTAACTCCTTAACCAGTAAAAGGTTTCCTTTTGGAGTGCTGAAAATATTTTGGAACTAGATAGAGGTGTTGCTGCACAATAGTATGAATGCACTAAAACCAATGAATTCATCATTTTAAAATGGCTAAGTAAGTGTTAAGTGAATTTCACCTCAATTAAAAAGTTACACCACCCAGTAAATGTAAGAAGCATGTCTTGGTTACTTTTATCATTGCTGGGACAAAATATTCAACAGCCACAAGTTAAAGGAGGAAAGGTTTATTTGAGCTCACAGTTTGTAGAGGTTTCAGTCCATAATTGGCTGGTTCCAAGGCAAGGCCACATGTCAGAGGGGGATGGCAGAGGAGAAACAGTCCATGGCAGAATAGGCAGGAGGCAGCAGCAAGAGTGAGCAGCCTCACTTTCCCTTATATCTCATCCAGGGTACAAGCCTTTTTGCCATCCACCTCAGGGTGGGCCTTCCCATTAGCCACACCTAGAACTGTGCTAAACCAATCAGTGGACTAATTTAGTACCACACAACTTTAGTCCCAGTATTACGCTAGATCCAGTCAGCTCTGAAAAGCCCCACCTACGAACAACATGAGGCTTCGCAGGGGCATCTAGATACAAGCCATAAGAAAGAATTTATGTAGACATCTCACAAAGTAATCTTAATGATGAGCAAACTTATAAAAAGATATTACATCTCCTTAGTGGACAGAAAAAAGCAATTTAAAATACCAAGAAATACCTTGTGTCTATCCAATTAGAAAAAAATTAAAGGAAAAGTAATACAGTGCCTATTGCTGGTGGGAATTCAGGTAAAAGGTTCCATTCACCAACTAGCTGCTGTAAATGTAACTTGCTACAGAAGTTTCTGAAAGTAATCCAGAGAGATCTACAAATTAAAGTTGTATATACCCTAGTTTTAACAATCCTATTCCTGGGAGTCAGTATCACAAATAAAAGCTTTAATAGGTAAGAACATACATTCAAGTATATTCACTGAACCCCCCCAAAACTGCGAAGATAATGCCTTCAATAGGGGAAAGGCTGAATATCAGCTGATTTGAAGAGTTTTTTTTTCCCCAATGTCAAGTGACAACATCCTACTTTTGGAAAGCAAAGGAAATGTACTTCAATATATGAATTTAGGAAAGTCATAGCAGAGTAAGTAGGGGCTATTACTACTAGTGATACAAGAGGGAAGGCGAAGACACTTATGGTCCTAGGAGGAGAAAAGGGAGAGGAAAACAGAAGAGAAAAGGAAAACTCTTAATATTCATGGTACCACTTTAAACAAGCATGAAATAAAAATTTAGGCACTCAGCAATATAGGTCCTGAAGCAAAGAGACTCCAGTCCCAGCCGGGTGGAAGAAGTCCAACATGCGAGGCCTGGGTAGGCTCCGGCAGTCCATCCAAACTCACCCTTTGGCCACAGTGACTATAGGATTAGACTGTTAACCTGTCTGTTTAATTTTCTTTTCTTTTATCTTATTTTATTTGTTGGTGCTGGGGATGGAAACCAGGGTCTCGCACCTGCTAAGCACATGCTGTACCACTGACCTATACCCCTAGTTCCTGTTAACCTGGTTTTTAGGAGGAGGAATGTGAGACTGAGATCAGAACCACCATCCAACTCGCATTCTTAAATAAGGACTCTTCCCCTCAATGTAGTCAGACCTTGAGAAAGTTGTCTAAATTATTTAACCTACAGTTTCTTCATCTAAACGTCTATACTTTGGAATGGCATTACCTAACTCACCGGGATGCTGTGAGAATTAAGTGAAAAAAGCGCACATATTTCCACAACACCTGGCACTTAGTGAGCTTTCAACAAATGAGCGATGGTAGAACTGGAACAAAAACCTCCAACTATAGAAAATCCAATACTTTTTCCACTACCCATGCAGTCTTCCACTACTGGAATTTGAAGACTTTTCTAACTAAAAATACACCAAATGGAGTGGTCTGCTGGAGACTGTCAGAATTATTAAGACACTCCCTTTCTGTGATGCATGAATGAGGATTAAAGTATCTCTCCTTAGAAAATACAATAGGATTCTACTATTCACTACTTCAGTGTAGGAGTATTTTCCAACATAGTTTTTTTTTTTTTAAATAAGATGTTTATGCTGTCTCCTTATCTGTAAAAGGGGTATAATAATAATAATAATAATAATAATAATAATGATAATAATGGTTTAATAGTGCTGCTTTGAAACTTGCAGTGGTTTACATCTCACTAAAATTCCTGAAGACAGTATTCAAGACTAGCTAGATTCCCACAGGATCAGACTCCTCATTACCTCTCTAACCTCATATCTATGACTAGTCCCCACTCCCAGTCCAATCTTTCAGCCTTGGCAACACTTTCTCCATGTTATCCCATAGATATGCCTGACCCTCTGCCTCAGGATCTTTGCACTTGCCTCTCTTTCTGCCTGGAAAGGTCTTCTTCTAGATATCCACATAGCTCCTTCCTCCACTTCTTACAGGTTTTTGTGCAAAAGTCACTCTCTTATTTCCTAACTTTTCTACCTAACATGTCAACAAAACTAAAAAACAACAACAGTAAAAAACTGATATGTGGGCCGGTGATATTAACTCAGCGGCATAAGCACCTGCCTGGCAAGCACGAGGTCCTGAGTTCAACTCCCAGTACCCGCATATTTAAAAAAAAACTGATATGTATTTCATATCTCCTTCTTTGGCTTTATTTACTCATTTATTATTTGGCTGTCCTTCAAACATAAATTATAATCTGTACCCACCCCACTACAATGCAAGGCAGGGATTTTTGTCTATTTTCTTCTCTTCTAATACACATTTCATAAACATTTGCTTAATGAATAATAATTGTTTACATTTTTTGAGATAATATATATTACTTGCATACATATGTACATATTATATACATAGGCAAACACAAACCTATAACACAATCACAATTAATTACTAATATAAAATATGAAGAATAACACATGACAAAGACTCTTTACTTAATCTAACCTTCAGTCAGAATTCTCTAAGCCCTCTGCTGAATTGGCCCATTCCTGGGCTTCCTGCTATGTCCTTGGAGAATCTACTTTAAACAGGAATTCTACAACATTAATTTCATGAACTGCCCCCCCCCCCGGTATCTGACCACCTTCAACATCTCACTTCCCTGGCCCGCCTTTCCCAGGAAATCTATTGCTTTGTTCCAGCAAGAACTTCTTTTTCCCTTGATATTTCCTCTCAGTGATTTTCCTCCACTGTCCCCACCCTGCTTCTTGCCTAGAAAGCCCCACTTCACCTTGTTATACTTGGATCTGAGGCCAATCTCTCTCCCCCCCGCAAAACTCCTTTGGTCTCAAACAGCTACCTCTCTGGTCTCTCTTGAACAAAGTCTGCCTCACCATCTTTAACAAGTATCAAGTTTATTTTTTTTCTTTAACACATGACAGCTTTAAATGGAAGATATTTTTAAACAAGTTTGTTGAAATAAAAATAAGCTCATTTTTCAGACTTGAAGAAAATATATCAAAAATTTCAAATTATTGCTTTGCATAAGATTAATGAGACAACCAGGAGAGTTGAATATTATCTTCACGTGGTTGAGCTGTCACATAAGGAAAATAATATCTTTAGACTATAGTCATTCATGAGACAAAGCTTTAAGAAAAGAAATAGCACCTGATCAAAAAGAAGTCTTAATAATGTAGTTATCTCTAATTAAATAATGCAGATAAAACAAGATGTCATGCACAAAAGATGTCCTTTTAATTCTGAACTTCACATTCTACTGTAAAAACACTTTCCTGAAATAATTAATGTTGACCCATACCTACCAGTTAGTACCCTTTGGGTCATGACTATAGGAGAGATGACAGGGCAGACATATCTCAGAGAGATGAATAAATGGCATTGACACACTGTAATAAAACACAAATTCCTAGAGACACCAACAATGTGGTGCAGTATATATTCATTAATACATGAAGATTGTCCTGATAGGAATTCATATTTTCAAGGGTTAACGTGAAACATGTTCATTACCATTAGATGCGTGAGATTTTATGAAGAGATTTTTTAAAACAAGGCCATGTCTATTAATTCAGGAAATGTCAGTTGGAGTACTGTATACCTTCTCAAGCCAAGTCAGTCAATTTCTAACAGTTTACCCAGGCCATTACCTGGTGGCCAGCCCCTAGCTGAGAAAGATACAAAGAAGCTTCTCAAATGAGCCTTTCCTCCAAGGGGATTGCAATCTATTTAGCTGGGAAGATAAATCAAGCATCCCCGAAATAATTCAAGAACAATTAAGTGTTGCCAGTATAATAACAGGAGAGCTATACTTACATATGCTGGCATCTCCACAGTAAAGGTATGATATAAAATGAAGCTTAAAGAGGTATCCTTCCCAAAAGAGTTAAAGATAGGATATTACAATGACATATCCATACCCATGTATATAGCTGCACAATTCATAATAGCTAAATCTTGGAAGCAGCCTATATGTCCACCAACAGTTAAAGAAAATGTGATATTTGTACACAATGAAGTACTATACTACTCTGCCATAAAGAAGGACAAACTTGAGTCATTTGTAGAAAAATGGATGCATCTTAAGACCATAATATTAAGTGAAATAAAATCTGACACACAAGCTTAAATATCACCTGGTTTTTCTTATATGAGAAACTAAGAGTAAAATAAAAGATGAATAATAGGAAATAGAGAGATAAGAGCTTTTGCAAAAAGGGAAGGGGACCAAGAGATGGAGGGGGTGATTAAAAAAAGAAAAAAGAATTAAGATATGTTATGTACATGAACTAACTCCCTGTGAGGAATGTAATCATTATATACTGCAAACATGCAGAATAGTAATGAAAACTTAAAAGGGAAAAAAAACATGGGTGGGATGCAAATAATGGACTGGGAAACTACCAAGAGGGTACTAGAGCCCATCACATACAAGGGGCCAGAGAATGAGCTAGGACAGTGGGTGAAATGATATTGTGTAGAACCTTAAAACTCAGAGGAAGGGCCGGGGATATAGCTCAGCAGCACAGCGCCTGCCTGGCAAGTGCAAGGTCCTAAGTTCGATTGCAGGTACCAAAACAAAACAAAACAAAACAAAAAAAAAACCTCAGAAGAATCTGGGTTTTGTGTCCACCAAAAGATGAAACATTAAGTTGAATTTAAGTTGAATTCCACAGTCATCTCTCTTCATAAAACCCAGATCTCAAATTCCTTTACGTTGAGATGAGAGCTATTTAGGTTTTCCAGATCCTCTAAACTGCTCCAGACAGGAAGTGTGCTAAGTATATTAACTACAACCAGAACTTCTTTCTTCAGAGTACAGAGAATTCTACTATTTATATCTGTCCACATCATAATGGGTTTCTCCTTTCTTTCAATTACTATTTTACCTTTCACAACGAACAATAATAAAAACATCTTCAAATGTGTCCAGTGTTGGCCAACCTTTAAGCCAATCCTGACTCAGACATAAGGTGTTTGAAGCCTGAATTCCTCCCCAAGGTAGGGCCTTTAGGGCATTCTCACTGACATATTACAACCTGTTTTCCCAAACCTGTCATTTTCATACAAGCTACCCTTCTGCTTCTATCTCCTTGGTTTCTCTTCACTCCGCTGGTTTGGAGCACTGTCTGAACTTCTTGTCAGGGCTCTTGGGCTGCTCTCTAACCAATAATCTATGTCAGTACCCAGACTCTTTTATACTCATACTCCCTCTTTCAGTGTAGCTAAGTCTTTTTTGGAATAATGATAACTGTATATATTGCTATTATCCCAAGGGTATCCTTGCCAACCTGAATATTTTAATTCTAGTTGGACAGATGCCCAGACCTCTGTGGTAAATACTGTGATATGCCACCCATAACCCTCTCCAATAAAGAACCTGTTATCCTAGCTACTGGGCATATTGTCAACAGAAAGTATTCTGCTGTCAGCCCTTTCAGTGATCACTTCAGTTCCAAAGAGCAGCCCTACTCAAGGTCATGCCCCTTCCTGGGACAGTCCACATCAATGACTGATCACTTAAGAGAGTATAAATATCTGGACATTTGGTCCAACCCTGAGAGTTCACTCTAGCCCTAGAACTCCCATTAGGTCATCCGAAGTGGACAAAAAGCCTGTATCACAGTTTGACTTCCCCCTCTACCCAGTCTTGATTGCATAGATACTGATCCTTGGGGGCTCTTTATAAGTACCCTGCAAAGAAAACACTATCTCAGGGTATGCATCCTGGGGAACCCAACTTATACCACCAGCTTCCCGCAAAGCACAGGGCCTGTACACTTACGTCTGCTCCCCTTTTCATCTCAGTTCGGTATTAAGGAATGCCTTTGGTTGAGGTCATGACCATTTCTTGAGAGGGAATTATTGGGAGAGTTTTTTGGGTATAATTCCAAATAAAAATCGTTTATGTTCTAAAAAGTTCCGAATCTAGAAATGGTCATATGTTCATTATAAAAAGATCTAATATGACTTCAGGTACTTTAAGTCCAAAATTAATAATTTGATAAAGAACATAATTTATATTTACTTATTTACTTACTGTAACTGAACCCAAATATGACACTGAGCTTGGAAGTATCTCCTTCATATAGGATATCTCCTTTATATTAGATATATATATATATACATATAGCAATACTCGCCGGTAATCATGTGGTTCTTGGAGCAAAAGACTAGCAGTGTTTTTGGAAAATGCAGGAATATTTTCAATTGTAACAATAATGGAGAGGGTCTTTATGACACTTGGTGACATTTAGCCAGGGGTGTTAGGTGTCTTGCAATAAAGGAGTCAATCACATATATAAAAACAAATAAACCACCAAAAAACCTAACTCATATCCTGAATAATTTTCTGTGGTTTTAAAGAACATTAATATAGTTGAAGAATGTATTCATAATTATTTCAGCCACATAACTCCATTTTACATATAAATGCAAACCACTTTTTAAAACTAAAAAAAAAGAAACTTATGTGCTACAGTTTAGCATAAATTGAATTTTCTGTGACTGCCACTACTATATAATCAAGGGAAGATTATACAATGTTTTGTTGTAAATTTACCATGAGTTACTCATTATTTGGTAATGCATTTCACTGCATAGCCCATATATCATCACTCTACTCACAAGGGTTACAATTGTGGCGATCATCCACACATGCAAGCTTAAGCCAATTTTGTTCCGTTCCATCTAATCCTGTCAACTATTTTATTATAAACCTGCTCTCTTTTCTCCTCTTTTACATTTACTTAGGAAATTATGTTTATTTTTAAAAATTCATGTTAAATGTGAATTTTTATCTCAGAATAATAAGGGGAATTATGAAATATTTAGAATAAAAATATTGACTCAGATAAGGTTGACAAACATTTATGTAGACTACTTTGTCAACTGTCAAAGGTGTCAACTTATATCTTTATCATTTTAATAAAGCTTTTTAAATAGAGAAAATACATACCTTTGATCACAAAATACTGATTCTAAAACAGACCCATAATCACTGTTCATATTTCATTTCATGTTAATTGAAACATGACAATAAACTGTTCAGCTGAAAAAGAAATAGAACCATCTATAAAATTACAAAATATTCTTCATTACATTTATGTTCTCTCCACATATTCTAAAGGAGGAAGAAAAGTTATCTCCCTACAGAGTCAATGTTTTATTTCTTGAGCCTTTTAAACTAAACTTTATAATATTCACCAGGTTTTTAAAAGACAGAAACAAAAAAAAAAAAAAAAAAAAAGACAGAAACATAAACCTAAGACTGTGTCAGATAAAAAGACTTTTATCTCAAAAGCTATTTGATAAAACAAACTTTCAAAATAAACACAAACACTGCCTGTATCTTTCGAGCTGCTAGGACTGTGAAAAGTGCCAAAACCTGAAAATTCTCATCATTTTACCTTGCTTATGCTAATATAAAAATCAATAACAATAACATTTAATTAAAAGTTGCATGCTTGTTCTTATGGCACCATTCAAAGGCTTTTGTTGTAAAACAGAATATTTCTGTGGTTAATTAAAATAATCATTTTAACATGATTTTAAACAATAGCTACAACATTTTTATCTTAATCATCAGAAAGTTTAAAGTATTTTATTTTTTTTTAAAACAAGCCTATCTACCTTTCTGTGGGTAGAAGTATTTATTGTTCTTCTACAAATGTGGTCAAGAAAGCTGCCCTGGTCATTTAAAAAACAAAAAACCAAGGTCAAGCTGGAGAGAATGCAGGCCCTGTGCACTCAACTCAGTTGACACATTCTCATTTCAGCCTCTGAAAAGGAGGGAAGACAGTGCCTGAAAAGTATTAGCATTTTGGTTTGAAATTCAAAAGGAAGAAAAGTTAATAGGAGATTAAAAAAAAAAAAAACTATGTAAAAAGAGATGATACAATGATGGTAAAGGAACAACCTATCTAGACAACTTCTTGCATTCCTAACATACCATTTTAAATTCAGAATAATCCATGATTGCAGTATTATCCAATAATATAGATGTGTTCATTCGATATATTCTGTTCCACCTTTTGTACCCAAGAAATCATTCACATGTGTGAAGAGGAAACCAGCCTAAGACATTTTTTTACTGACAATGGACTATTACTCTCCACCCAAAAGCACAGTTACTTCTGATGTTGTTTTTTTAAAAAGTACTTTAATATCACCTTGACATTCATCATAGACTTTTTTGAGTGTGTGTGTGTGTGTGTGTGTGTGTGTTTTCTCCTGATCCTCTACTATGTCCATGGTCCATAATCCTTTTTGTCACCACCAAGTGGCTCAAAATACCTTCCCAGTTTTCACTAAGTGAGGAAGAAACTTACATGTAAATTAATCATCAATATTGGTCTTTACTAAATCATGTGATTCTTACTCGCTTTAAGAAATTGATTCAGTTACTCAGCAATCAGAGACAATATAGTTGGTTTATACATTTTATTAAGTGTTCTTTAAAAGGCAGGGCTGATTAAAGTAAAAGTACAGTTCAAGGTGGGACCACTGTCCACAATCATTTGTTATTAAATGAATATTTTTCGAGTATATATTAGGTCCCACAAACTCTATGTACTATTTTATTACAGAGGTGAGCTAAAACTCACTTGGTCCCGGTCCCCATAAGACACTGATCAACTCATAAAACCAATATAGGCATTATACAAACTACAGGACACGATGTCATGTGAGATCATAAAAGAGTATAAGGAACTTTGGAGGAATCAAAGGAGACTTACCAGAGGACACAAAGAATGAAATATTGAATAAGGGTAACTAAGAGGCCAGACAAAGGGAGAAGAATTGTGAAATGAGAGAGTTTGCTGAAGAAGTGGGGAGGGAGAGAGGAAGAGAGGAGAATAGGAAGGGGAACTGGGAGAGGAAGAAGAAGAAGAAACAACACAACTCTTTTTCAGTGGCTACACTGAAAAAAAGAAAGGCAGTGGATGGACAGTGGCATAACTGAAGGCTAAAATAATAAGGCTCAAATTACACAAAAACCATATGGGGCTAGGAAAGACTTTTGGTCTTTATTTCTCAGTACCAAGCAATCATTAAAGAATTTATTCACATGTAAATGAAGAACAAGTAGGTTAACAGTGATAAAGACTCATTCATTTCATAGGAGCAATTATAAATAGTACACTTAAAAATATCCTATAAATAGACATAGAAATGGCCAACAAGTACATGAAAAAAAGTTCAACATTACTAACCATTGAGGCAATATAAATCAAAACCACCATTAGGTATCACCACTCCTGTGAGAAAAGCTATTATCAAAAAACAAAAGAAAACAAGTGCTGGAAAAGATGTAGAATAAACACAGTATATAGTATGTAACTGTTGGTGAGAATATAAATTACTATAGCCATTATAGAAAGCACTATGGAAGTTCCTCAAAAAATTAAAAATACACCAGCCATGGTAGTGCATACCTATAATTCCAGCACCCTGAAAGGCTGAAACAGGAGAATCACAAGTTTGAGCCCAGCTTGGCAACTTAGAGAGACCCTGTCTCAAAAATAAAAGGGGGAGGGCTGGGGATGTAGCTCAATGCAAAGGTCCTGGTTTCAATCCCCAGTACAACCAACCAATTAATAAATTAAACTACTGTATGATCTAGCAATCCCACTGTTGGGGATATACCCACAGGAAATATAATCAGTATGTCAGAGATATTTTCACTTACATGTCTGTTGTAGCACTACTCACAATAAATAGCTCAGAAGCAGAAACAACCCAAATGCCAGAGAACTGATGGATGGATGAAGAAAATGTGGTACAATGGAAAATGTGGTACAATGGAATACTATTCTGTCATAAAAAGAATGAAATCCTGTTATTTGGGATAACATGGATGCAACTGGAGATTATTATACTAAGTAAAATAAACCAGGCACAGAAAGACAAATACCACATAATCTCACTCATATGTGGAATATAAAAAGGTTGATCTCATATAAGTTGACAGTAGAATGGTGGTTATTAGCAGGATGGAAAGAGGTTGAATACTGGGAACTAATATAGGTACACAGAACTAAGTTGTATGCTACTGCACAGTAGGATGACTACGCAGTAATGATAATGTACTACTGATAATGTACCCTGTATTTCAAAAAGCCAGAAGAAGGATTTTAAATGTTTTCACCATAAAGAGATAGATATGTCGGGGCCGGTGAGATGGCTCAGCGGCTTAAGCGCCTGCCTTGCAAGCGCGAGGGCCCGAGTTCGACTCCCGGAACCCACATACGAAAAAGGGGCCGGTGATATCGCTCAGTGGCACGGGTGCCTGCTGGCGCACGAGGTCCTGAGGTCGACCCCCCGGTACCCACAAAAAAAAAGAAAAAAAAGAGATAGTCTAACATGATTTAAGCATTATAGAACATATACCTGTATCAAAATATCACATTATCTATATTTATGTTTTTATGTGCCAGTCAAAAGTTAACTTAAATGTATTCTATAAATGAATGCAAGTTAATCATTGCTGGAAAGCTTTTAATAATCATTTAACTAATCATCATGCCTCACAGCTTAATGTCAACAGTCATGATTCCCTGAGGCTAAAAAGAGGCAAAAGAGACAACTCCATGAGGAATATAGCTCAGTGGCAGAGTGAATGGTTAGCACGTGAGAGGGCCTGAGTTCAATCCCCAGTACCACACACACACACACACACATACACAAATACATACACACACAAGACAACTGAATATAAGTATATAAATTGAGCTACATGAATTGAGGAATATAGATAATAAATTATGCACATACACTTATAATAATAAAATTATTTAGCTTAATATATTCCACATTACAAATATAAAGAAACATATAAACCAAAAAATAAATACATTTATGAACTAATTCCTGCTACATGGAAGAAACAGCAGATTTAGAATCTCAAGGTATAAATACATGAAGTTTCTCTAAGTTTTTAATGTCATTACTTTTATCCTTGTCTAGGCCAGAATCATTTATAGTAACACAAACAAACATTTCTTTGATGAATTCATGAATTTCCTCAAATGTTTAATAAATAATAAAGCAACCTAGGTAACTTAAAAATATTGTGCCTGCTTATAATGGCTGCTGTTAATAAGTTGAGAAGTGAAGCAATGCACAAATGTTTGCCTTTTCTGTGCCTCTAAGCACATTAGGAATCCACATTTAAGAAGGGAAGGAGGGAAGCTCAGTTTCATTCCACTATTGATCTATCAGACAAGAACTTAATCAATCTTCTTTATAAGCTATTAAAGCCGAGCTCGAGAAATGAACTCACCTGATGCATTCAACATTGATTGCCTCTTTCTAAGAACTGAATGTCAGTCTTATCTACTACTACAGCTGTGATTCAATTTTTAAGGGACAAGATCTCTCCTTTATTAGTTTCTTAAAAATTCTCCAATTAAGAAAAGGCATTTTTGATACTGACCCACAGTAAATGACTAAAACAAAATGAAGACCATAACCCTCGATTTTAGTCACAGCCTCCAGAAAAAAGGAGAAGCTAAAAGCATATGTTCATCAAAGAAAATTCAGCACTAGTCCCAAGATCCTGCTCTAGTGTGTATTCTGAAAAATGCTCTGGCAGCGTGAAACTAATGTTGAGACCTTAAGCTCAGATAAATCTTGGAAATTCAAAGGGAAACTCAAGGCAGCAGTAAATCTGTCTTTACTGCATATACATTTCAGCCAGGGGCTTCTATATGTAGTATTAGGTTATATGACATCCCATTCAACATCTAACTGCCTCATAAATATAGGCTGCAAGAGTATTTTATATTTACAGGGCAACCCCAAAAGTGCTAGATGCTGTACATTGGGGGTGGAAGGATGGGAAAAGCTCTACCTTCTCATTTTATTATGAAAGGTTAATAGCACAAATCCTCAATGACCAAAGAGAGTTCTCTTTGGCTCAGCTTTCTGGTTTCCATTTCCTCTTTTTAGAAGCCTTCAGTGTCAAAAAATTAAATACAGGAGAAGTAGCAAGAGTTATCTCTACAGTGTTCCAAAGCTCTTGAGAGTATTTACCACTTCAACATGGAAATATTACCAACCTCCTAATATAATATGAAGAACATCACCTCTGGATATAAGGTTAGTTTTTATTTCCTATGGTAGATAGGAGAGCAGAAAGTATAGTATTTATTTCCCACTCCTCACCCCTAAATTCTTCATTTCTCTTTAGCCTCTGAAAATGTGACACAACTCTATCCTAGGCTATTAGGTTTCTTTCACAGTATCTGATTTTCACCAACTCTTCAAACATACCTGAATCCTTCCACATCATTCCTAATTAATTCATCTACCAGCAGGGATTGTAGCAAAGTACTGTGTAGACAACCCTCTGCATCTATGGAGGATTGGTTTCATAACCCCCTGAGGACACCAAAATCCTCAAATATTCAAGTCCCTTTATAAAATGGTGTAGTATTTGCATATAACATATGCATAGCGCATCATTCTGTATACTTTAAATTACCTCCAGGTTACTTACAATACCTAATGCAGTGTAAATACCACATGAGTAGTTGTTATACTGTATTGTTTGGGGAATAATGACAAGAAGACAAAGTCTACACATATTCACAACAGATGCAATTTTTTTCAAATATTTTCCATCTGTGGCTGGCTGAATCCACAGATGCAGACCCCACAGATATGGAGGCCCACTACACACAAGGAAATAAAAGGCCAAGGACAACACTTTGTATCAGAACTGTCTTCTCTATTCTGCCACTCAGATATCTTCTGGAAGCTTCTCAACAGCAGATTAAAAAGCCACACTGAGGAGCCAAACAGGCCCAGGCTAGCTGACCATCCCCTCATAGTCTTCACACAGTCCCACTGCCCTCAGCCTCACATCCCGTAAAAGAATAAAAGAGTCAACCTCTGTGCAGTAACAAAGATGTTATTACCCATGTGGATTCCCATAGAAATCCAAGGAGCTAAAGGCTTCGATCTTTCCAGAATACCTAATGCATTCAGAAAGATGGGATGCAGTATGGGGTCTAATGTTTATTTATTGGAAAAGTCAAGAATAGCTGGAAGTCCATTAAGAGGATGTTTCAGCAGATTATATTAACTTGTAATTAATTTTCAGTGGTATTTATGAGAGAACCCTTTAATCAGCGTAATTCAGACTTTGAAAATGATAATATTAACTAATATTAATTAAATAATAATTTATTAATTTCAATAGTTTTAATTATCTTTTGATTAAATTACCTGTTAGTCAATTCCACACTGCTTTTGATATTAATTAGCTAACTTAAACATGATCTACTGAAACTACTCCCCCGTGGATTAAGGCGTATTGTCTAAACAGGTCAACATGGAGATACTTAAGTGTGACAATTTAGACTGCATGATTAGTAAAATTAATTGTTTAAGGCACTGGCTTTTTCATTCTCAATTTGCCAGCGGGTGAGGTCTTTAAAATATGCCCTGGGTTTCCCTAGGCCCAAATTCCAAGACATCCAACATTGTGTCCCTCCCCGTTCTCTCCCCACCCGCTCTCTACCCTGTCACAGAACATTCTAGTCTTCTGAGACCCAAATTAGTGTCAGCCTATTAATCAGCCAACAAAATATGTCAGAGGAAAATGAAGTTGCAACCCCACCCCCTCTGCATCAGATTGCTTTGCCCTCCCCCCCCCCCCACTGCTGGTGGAGCTGGGGACCTCAGTGCTACAGCCCAATTTAGGTCTCTTCTGTGCAGTGACAACCAGCCCAGACCTCATTTTTTTACATGGTAATATTTAATTTAAAGCCATCTTCCCTCTAGTTCTCAAAGATAAGTGTATTGCTGACTCTGTGCGGCACTCTTTCACATTTATGGTGGAATTGTGCTCTGTTCCCCCACTCCTCCATCCCACCTCAGAAATTAAGACCTTTGTAAATGTTTTATTTAACAATCAGTTATCAAAGTGACAGTTCATATTAATCATTACATTGTCAAGTAAAACAGAGAGAAAGGGGTCTGCTTTTAGCCATGGAAACAAACACCTTTTTCCAGAGGCTCTAGCAGAACATCTCTTCTCAAAAGATACCACAGGGGCTACTGAAGCTCCACGTCTGCCTGTTTGGTGCAGGTTGTCTGGAATTCCTGGCCTCAAGAGATCCTTGTGCCTCAGCCTCCGCAGTAGCTGGGACTACAAGTGTGCACCATAGCACCAGGCTGTGATGTACATTTACTCAAAGATAATTCTTATGAGGGCACAAAACCCTTGCTAAGAGAGTGTCATAGTGAATTTTAACAATAAAACTTGCAGGTGGTCATCTTAGGTGATTCGTATTATAAGATATATGTTACTCTGAATGATTTTATTCCAGTATTCTCTACTTACAGGGATTAGTGAGGATAAATTTTATTTCTGAGCCCTGAACTTTCTCTAGGACAGTATGTAGTCTGCGTGTCTTACACTGAAGCTGAGAATACCATAGTATTTGAAAATTAAAATCAATGGTAGTACATGAAGTAAAAGGATCATCTGTTATCCCCAGAAATTTCATAGACAGAAAAAAGAGGAATTTGTAATGCCAAAGTATTGGGTTTTTTTGGGTTTTTTTTTGGTACTGGGTGTTGACCTCAGGACCTCGCGCACCAGCGCTGCTGAGCGATATCACCGGCCCTTTTTTCGTATGTGGGTTCCGGGAGTCGAACTCAGGCCCTCGTGCTTGCCAGGCAGGCGCTTACGCCACTGAGCCATCTCACCGGCCCCAAAATATTGGTGTTTATTTCTGTCTTATATTATTGTTGCCATCTATATAAACTAAGATTGTATATATGACACAGGAAGAGCTACATTACATATCTCTGAATTGTTTTTGTATGTAGTATACCTTTCTACAATTCACGGTCTAGTCATTTTCCTTTAGTTTTACCCTACACTGCTAAAAGCGCTTTTAAAAAGGAACAAGTTGTGTCTTTGCCAGTCACAATGTAGAAAATTCTTTCTATGAAAATACATATCTGTATCTTCATACTTGGAAAAAAAATAATTTCTTTTTTATTTTAGGTGACTTGTAATCTATTTGAACAATGTTAAACTTACCTCTCTGGCATTTTACTTGGGTGGATGACTGAACACATGTTCAACTGACAAGCAATTTTTGCACTAATATAAGTGATAATTTTCTTATTTTGATATAAGGGATAGGGACAAGTGATCATCCTGTGAAAATTTTAGAAATATACAATTTTATATTTATTAAATCCCAAAGCAGCAAAAACATGAGTTATGAGAAAAAGAAATTAGTGTTTGAAAATGGTCTAACATGAATTCAAATCTTCAGTTTTTTAACACAAAAACCAGGTGTGAGTCACTAGGAAAATATCATTTAAAGCTAAATCACAACTGATTATATATATATGTGTGTATATATATATATATATATATATATATATATATATATATAAATATCTGACAGTAATGCTAATAAAAAATGCACAGAAGGGCTGCGGCACTTGCCTAACATACACAAGGTCTGATCCCCAGCACTGCAGGAAACAAATGCAGAAATGAGGAAAACAACAAAGTTTTATTGAGTTACAGAAAAGCCTTAAATAAATGGAGAGATTTGCTTCTCTTGAAAGACTTGTCATTGTAAAAAAAAAAATGCAATATATGTCCAAATTAATTTATAGTTGTGCACAATTCTATTTAAAATTCAGCCATTTTTTCAGTACTGAGGATTGAATCCAGGGCCTAAGGAATGCTTGGCAAGCACTCTACCACAGAGCTACACCCACAGCCCCAACTTTTTTTTTTTTTTTTTTGTGGGTACTGGGGGTCGAACTCAGGACCTCGCGCGCCAGCAGGCGCCCATGCCGCTGAGCGATATCACCGGCCCTTTTTTCACATGTGGGTACCAGGAGTCGAACTCAGGACCTCATGCTTGCCAGGCAGGCGCTTATGCCGCTGAGCTATCTCACCGGCCCCCCAACTTTTTTGAACTGGTCATTCCCATGGTCATATGACAAAGCTAGGTAGAATGGACAAGAATAACTAAGAATTTGGAAGGAGTATTGTGGCAGCAACTTACACTGTTACAAACTACAATGGCTAAAGCAGCATGATACTGGTTCCAAAAGAGATGCAAATATATATTAAAAATTACTATTATAATCATGGTATTTCTATCATTTTACTAATAGAAAGGGGTGAGGTCCTGGATTCATTGGGGAAAAACTGGGAAACTTATGTCATATTTTTTTAAAAAGTCATTCTTCAAATAATATTTCAATGATTGTTTTGACATGTCGCTATGTTGCCCAGGTAGGTCTCAAACCCTTCAGTTTAAGTGATCCTTTTGCTTCAGCCTCACCAAAGCTGGAAGAACAGCTGTGCCACCACACAGAGCTCCAGTGAACTTTTTATCAAGTGTGTCTACATTATAGGCTCTAGTTCTATTTCCCAGGCATAGAATAGTTTTTTTTTAAATTGGAAAAAAAAAAAAAAAAAAAAAAGGAAGAAAAAGGAAAAGTCCTTAACTAATATGAGTTAGCAATCTTGGACAGTCAAACCTATTGGGATGGCCAGACATTTGACCAATCAATCAATTAACCATTAATATTACCTTAGATAGCAATAAGTGCTATGAAAAAACTAAGACAAAATCAGAGGGTAAAGTAACAGGGCAGGATATACCTGTTAAAGCTAATTGGTCAGAAGGGCTTTTCTGAGAAGCTGATATTTGTGTGGGAACCTAGATAAAATGAAAGTAGAAACCATATGTACTTGGGGATGGAATCTTCCAGTTGGCGGTGACCACAAGAGCAAAGACTTTAGCGTCCAATAGCTCCAAAGGAGCCAAAGTGAGAAGACAGGAAAGTCTGGTGCCAGATAACAAGGGCCTCAAAGGCGAGGGAAAGAGCCTTTTGTTCATTGTGCTATGGAGAAGTCATTGGGTAGTTCTGAGAAACACAGTGAGATAACCTAACACAAACCTTGAAAGAATTAATGTTTTGTGGTAATCAGATGACCAGGACCCAGAGAGAAAGCAAGAACTGTAAGGAATGCTTTCTATGTGCCAGATGAGAAGTGTGATGACTTGGAACACAGTAGCAGAGATAAAGTGATGATAAATGGTTGGAGTCAGGGCAGAATTTGAAGGTAAAAAAAAAAAAAAGATTTGCATATGCATTAGATGTGGGATATAAACTGTTGCAATGATGCAAGGAAAAAATAACCGAAACAATATCACTATTATATTGATAATATAAGTATTTAGTCTAACTGAAAACCTTAGATAGAACATAGAATAATGAAAGGCTATTTGATAAATAAAAATAATTCTTGGTAAAAGAACACTGGATGATTTTATAAATCTTGTACTTGGAATTTGAGAAATAAGGACTTAAACAATTACTCTAAGCTTCCATCGGAGTCGCCATTACTTATTTAAATTTAGTTTCCTCTTTTGATATCTGTTCCCAATTGCAGATACTACTTGATGCATTCAAAAGGAGTTCACAGGGCCAGTGAGATGGCTCAGCGGCGTAAGCGACTGCCTGGCAAGCACGAGGGCCCGAGTTCGACTCCCGGAACCCACATACGAAAAAGGGGCCGGTGATATCGCTCAGCGGCACGGGCGCCTGCTGGCGAGCGATGTCCTGAGGTCGAGCGAGGTCCTGAGGTCGACCCCCGGTACCCACAAAAAAAAAAAAAAAAAAAAAGGAGTTCACAGCAGAAAAAATAAAATAAAATTCGAAGTCCCCAAACTTCATTTCCATAATTGTTTTCACCCTCAGCAGCCATTAGCTGCTTTGTTAGGATAGCTAAGTGACACACTGATGAACATCCACTCCACTTTTCTTCTCTGCTCATGTTCTACAGAAGAAGCTACATCCTGTGAATTGGCCCAAAATTAGGCATCTAAGTAAAAAATATGTTCATGTGATAAAGTAATCATAAAGATGTTCGTATAAAATAATTATATTTTTCTTAGAGTTAATGAAAATTAAAATTTTTAACTTCAGTGCTAAAGTTTTGTCACATAATTCCTAGAAATTTTTAAAGAATTTATATAACTAACTAAAGATAGGAGTGTATAAACTTGGTCCTTTAAGTTTAAGAACCTAATTATTTTTATTTGATTTAAATTGAAATTATATGTAATATTATTACATAAGTCTGACTTTCCAAATGTTATTGAAGAGAGAAGAAATAAAAATTGATTTGAAAATTGAATTACAAATATTGAATTTGAAATAGCATCTTTTATATTCATGCATATTCCTACATCCATGTCCTTACATATTTCAAATTTTCCTAGGATATTTAATTGTTAATTGTGACATAGACAGATTTATTTCCTTTTTGGCTTGTACCTGAGGTTTTACATACTTCATAATAATAATACATTAACAAAGCTGGTGACGGTATCTTGACTTGTAAAATAAAATTCATTTTAAAAGTATCATAAATCTAACACAACATATGTTGTGTTCCAATTGGTAGAAAATTGGATGTTAAACTCTAGGGACAAACTGATTGTCTAATTCTGGTACATGAGTAAGTACCACAAGAAAAAAGAAAAAGAGAGAAAAAAATCATTACCTGGAGTTGATAGTTTAACTGATCATGATCAATTTGAAGTGCTTATTGCTTAAGTAAATGACCTTTGGGGTGATTTCATTAGCTCCACATACTGCAAAAGGTTATATCTGAATTCAATTTTATGATTGAGTCTAGGCATATAAAACCTCAAAATAGTCTGAGTGGGTGTAAAAAAAAAAAAGCAGAGATTCTTTCTGAGACAAAGACTGGACTGTAAAATGCAACTTGGTTTTGCTTTTCTAATTGTTGGCTATATTGGCAAATATTTGAAAAATATAGCAATACACAGAATATGCTGATATCATCATTACTTCAATGTTTATAATTTAGAAAATAACTTTAAAATTGGCCATCAGTTTAAACTTTTTAAACCATTAATTACTAGAGACAAGATTTTACCCCCCGGATCTATTTTATTTCTTTAATGAAGTCTCTTTACCTTTACAGAGTTACAGTACCTTGCAATGGCTTGGTTTTGTTTCTACTTTGCCTTCCTTCTTGAAAGTGCCAAATAATGTGGTCATTATTTTATTAAATTAAGATATATCTTAAACATTTGTGAAAAGAACTTTACATGCCTCTTTGAGACACAATAGCAGGAGAATCAAGAAACCAAGAAAGGGTGTTTAAAAACCAGATTGGGCATAGATACTTGTAATCAAGTTACCGGCAGAAGAAATAGAGGCAAATGTTATATCTAAATACCTCAAAATAAAGAATAATGGGATTACATAAAAATGCTTCAAAGAAACAAAACTACATTTTTATCCTACTGACCCTGAAACCAATGTAATAATTCATTTTCTTGATGTTTCTTTTTCATCACTGCCTTTTAGGATATATCAAAAACTATAAAGTAGGGGCTGCGAGGTATAGTTCAGTGGTATAATGCATGCTTAGCATTTCCAGTGCCCTGGGTTCAATCCCCAGCACCAAAATAGAAATTAAAAGTTTTTAAAAAGCTGAGGTACTTTGTCTTAATATTAGCCTATTTAATAAATAAGTCTCTTACTGAAAAAATTCAGGTCCACATTTTCTGTTCCTGTCCATCTTTGGTTTTCATCTCCCATCTCCTTCTCTCTTTCAAATGTTAGCCTTTTCAGAGGGAGGGCCGCTTCCCCAAACCAAAGTTTCAATCTCTCCTGAGTCTTCCCTGGTGTTCAAGGACAGTGCGTGTGGCAGAAGTGGTCAAATGGGAGGGAAGGAGGAGGGCAGGTGACCCCTAAGTGGTCTGTCTGTTTTATTTTAAAAGGAGCAGGATGATCAAGAAGAAAGAGTTGAAAGAGAGACCATGTTTTGAATCTGAGCAGTGCCACTTCCTGTATGTGTACTTCAGGCGTGTCACCCAACCTCTTTGCACTGTTTTTTTTTCTTTACCTGTATAAGAAGCAATTATGCTCTTAGCTCATGTATCACCCATAAAAGGAGGTAAAAGCAGCATTTACTTCAATGCTATTGCCAAGATTGAGAAAAGAACTTCAAAATCCTTCATGAACTATAAATAGAATATAATAGTTAACATTGTCCAGTATGGTCTATGGAAACTGTTTACTAGGTATGGTACTATCTCTTGTTACATAAAGTACAGGATATTCTTCCTGTAGAGCCATGATTCCCAAGGAACGAACAGCATAACCTTTATTCTGAAATGTTAATAACTTTTTCCATGAATTTCATTTATGTACTTAACATTATACAGAATGATTTTGTGATTATTAAATTAGCATGTCAGTACATTGCTGATAGAGATTAAAATAGAGATTAAAACAATTTTCAGGCTTTTCTGAGCTCTTTAATTTGTGTTTGTTTGTGTTCTGTACTGAAGACTGAATCCAGGGACCCTGCACTGAAGTATACCCTTACCCCATCCCTTTTTTTTTTTCCTAGCCCTTCTTTTTATTTTGATTATGTTATATAATCTAAATTTTAAAATTCTAAAACTTGAAATGGAAAAATGTAACTGACTTTTTTTAGGCTTTCAAGACAGCGCCTCACTGTATACATAGCCCATGCTGGCCTTACATTCATGATCCTTCTGATTCAGCCTCCTGATGTAACTGACATTTTTGACAACTTTTCAAATTTACAATACTTGAAGGAAAATAGAGGGTCAAAAGTCTTTGATACTTTTTATTTATTTTAATAATAAAAAATCATTCATGCATAATTCCCTCATATGCTGAACGATATATAGACATGAAGATGTATGAGCTATGTTATGTCAATGGAATCATGATGTAAAAGTGGTTATTCACATTTCCTCATAATATCTTGTGTTAAGCCGCTCCTGAGAGCCGGTATTTCTACATGATTGACATATGGTATGTAGGATAATTAATTTCTATACATTTTGAAAAATTAGGAAGATAAATAACAATTCTAGATATTCTTTAGAATTTTAGAAATTCAACTTTTCTCTTTATAAAAGAATAAAGAAAGCTATCCTCTTCCATCTTCTACCTCCTATCCAGGAAAGCCTCAAATATTAAAATTATGAGTGTTGTGTCATGAAATAAGATTCAGAGTCTGCTAGACTGCCTGAATTCAAATCTCATATGCCGTTTCTACTAGCTACATAACTTTGTACAGTTGTGACTCAATTTATTAATCTAATAAATGGGTATAGTTATAGTACATATTTCACAGAGTTGGAATTTAACACATATAAATTACCTACAAGAGTGCCCTCTGCACACATAGTAAATGTTTAATCAGTACTCTAAAAATGAAAGTTTCCTTTTTGGTCTAGCCTTGCTCTTCTAAAACATAAGAATTTCCTTTTATATAATCAAGCTTTTTCCCTCCTTCTTTGAGTCATTAGTCTGCTTAGGATTAGGTTCTGCTAAATATTATTTTATTTTGTCTTCTGATATTTTCTCTGATGACTTGTTACCTAAAGCAAGAACTTATAATGCATTCTCCTTTCATAACATAAAAGCTATAACATTTCAGGTAGATGACTCCATTAAAACCTCATTTTTCTCATTTTGAAAGACCAGAGGCTTCTCATTCATCACCATTCCATTCCCACTCCTCCTCCCCACTGGCGCATGATCTAACATGAAGTTCCAAAGTTCTCTTTCATCAGCCAGCCTCCTACCACACATATATGTGTTTTTTAAACCACCAACAAAACATATCAAACTACAGTATCTGAAATAAACTACTTTATGGTCAGGTTGCTTTGTTTTTCTTTTGGTAGAAATGGAGAAAAGGAGGAATGATTAGGTAACTGAGCAAACTAAAGTACCTAAGAATATAACTATCACTACAGTATTCATGCAGATAATGTAAGTCATGGCCTAACTGCAAGGAGGCACCTAAGAAATTACACTCATCCTCTGTTATAAACAAGGGCAGTAAGTTCAGAGAAGCCACCGCATGACCCAAAGGAGTCAGGAATAAATATAGAATAGAACCAGGTTTCTTGCCTTCTGGCCCAGTGTTCTTTCTTTCTATCTTGTGGCTCTCAGCTGAAATGTCAGCGTTGTAGTATTGCAGGGGAAAAATAATTAACAATAATTGTTCACACAACTGAACAACAAAGTGAGTTTTATACATCAAGGTAAAATCTGGAGGAAACACCACCTTTACCATCAGTTGTTCAGATAATTAATATATTTAGAGTGCTTAAAGCATAATCACATACACTTATACTTACAAATGCCCTATGAGAAAATTCACTTTCTCTTGCCCAGGATTACAGAACAAGAGAGTAGTTAATTCCGAAACTCAAACTCGGGTCTTTTCTTTAAACATGTACTTACTTTCTTAAACAAACCACTCAACAATTATGGAGACAGGATTAAGTACTTGGCACTGGGAAAGACTTAGATAAAAGAGCTCAAGCCAAGTAAACAACTACGAAGAATTAATTTGAGTTCAATAATGGAGACAGGCATGAAAAGAAGAGGAGGAAGCTCGGAAGAGTAGATCAGAGATCTCTTTTGAAACATACTGTACAAGCTGTGTGTAATAGCTTTCCTGTTGCTGGTACATATATCTAACACCTACACCTTAAAGGAGAGGTTTAATTTGGTTCATAGTTTCAGGGGAATCAGTACATGGTCAGTAGGATCATCATGGCAGAAATGTGGAACAGCAAAGCTGCTTAGTGCATGGTGGCTAGGAAGCAAAGCAGGGGAACAACACTAGTACTAGATCAAATGCCTGGAAGCTCACCAGAGAGCTACTACTTTGAGTCTGCATTGGAAGCATGAAGAAACTAGAAACTAATATCCAAAGATGATGGCAGGCCAACTATAGCTCTTCAAACACACCCTGATTTCTTTCTTCTTTCCATTTTATTCCATCCAGGCTACAAACCTACTGGTTGGTGGATGGGTCTTCCTCTTTCAGTTTTCTGGCCCATACGTCAATCATCTTTGCACTCTACAAACTCCACTCAGAACTGAGCTTTACTACTCTGGTAGGCATTTCTTAATTTAGTCAAGTTCATATATCACAATTAACAGTCATACTCAGTTTTAAAGCAATTTTAGATGTTAGCTAGATCAGGCAGCAGGGAAATTGCAATTGAGGACTAAAGAACAGGAATTAGCAATAGCAGTACTTTATATGGAACATGTGCTGTATTCTGTGATTTATCCATTTCATGTATCTTACAAGGTTGATTCTACAAAATTTCTCCTTTACAGTTGAGAAAAACATGGTCTGAAGAATTAAGCTAATTTGCCTCATGTCACATTGAGCCTGGATTTCAATTTAAGCAGCCAGACATGATGAAGCCACATGGTTGATAACTGCCTGTATTCTACCACTCATAGCAATGTGAGAGAACAGGAATGGACCATTTGCCTGCATCACAGAACATAATTTCTTGCAAAGAAGTGGAACATATACAGGCTGATGGAATAGGAACACAGTATTGATCAGTATTCTCTGCTATCCTACTGTGCTTGGTGCTTGGCTCTGTACTACTAGTGAAGATACATGCCACTGGAGAATATTTACCTCAGGAGAGGTACTATCAGAGCAACATTTAGAACAATCTCTCTGGAGAACACGTGGCATAACTGAAGGAGAATGGAAGTAGGATGACCACTTCAGGGTCTATTATAATTTCACAAGCAACAAACATTAAGGAGTAAAACTAACAGCAGTACTGGTCATAGAAGAAAAAATGGGGTCAACAGATACTTAGGATGTTGGATTGAGGGAAGAATTTTGACCTAAATTCACTTTTTCTTAAATAAAAGATGAATGGCAGTATCACTCACTTAGATAAACAACAGGGAATGGGGAGTGGATTTGAAGAACTATGTGTGGTATGGTTTGGATACTAAAAGTCCCCCAAAAGCCCATATGCTAACAGCTTGGTCCGTAGTCCAAGGCACTCTTGAGAGGTGGTAGAACCTTAAGAAAGAAGTGGTGTCCAGTAGAAGGAAGTTAGCGGATTAGGATTGTGCCCTAGAAGGAAATTTTGGGACCCTGTCCCTTCACCTCTCTCTGTTTCCCAACTGCCACGAGGGAAACAGTATCCTCTACCACATGCTCCACAGCTGTGATGTTCTGCCTTACCATAGGTTCCAAAACATCAAGCTAGCTGCCCATGAACTGCAACCTCTGAAATCATGAACCAAAATAAATCTTTCCTCGTTTAAGTTGATTTATCTCAGATATTTGTTACAATTGGCAGAAGTTGACTAACACTGTGTATAAATCAGTTCAGTTTGGATTTCATGATATCTCGTATGGTGAGAGACAAAGGAGAATATTTAGCCATCAGTTGAGTACATAGGTTTGCTATTCAAAATGAATGTAAGTTTGAGAATAATAAACAGAGTATAGTAGGGAGGGGTCATGATGTGAAGGAGAATAGCCAGACAAAGTGTTAAGGGAGCAGACCAAGTACATAAAGAGGGAGCCCCAAGAAATGGCTGTTTGAGAGCTGATAGAAGGACAAAGCCCAAGAAGTTGCTTGAGACAGGAGGAAGCTCAGAAGATCAAAGTGTCACTAAAGTCTTAGGGGAAAGGAACATTAGAAAAAAGAATCGGTCAATGGTATCAATTGTTTCAAAAAGGAAGAGTAAAACAAAGGCAGAATTCTCAACTTCACACTCAGGATCAAATTTGTTTAAACCATATGAGACCAAATGCCATCTAGTAAAAATGCAAATAGATCCTTTGATTTTTCAAGTTGTTTCTATAGGAAACCTCTGCACTGTACATAATTATTTACTACTCCTTGAAGCATAAGAGAAATTAAGGAAGATTACAAAAAAATACAACTTTGACTATGCTACATACAATCAGAAAACCCTCTTAACAAACAAGTTGAACATAATAGAACTAAATGAAATCATGCTGAAGAAGGAAAAGAAGAGATGAGTTTAGTAGACAGCTTCTAAAAGGTAAACATTTTATAACAGGTTTTAAAGAAGCATGTTTTTAGAAGCTTACCACGTGTTCAGTATCATCACAGGTGCTAACATATTAATCTACCAATACCGTACATCTTTATTATGCATCCTCTAGCCTCCACATTGCCAGAAGCAATGTAGATGGTGTCACAAAGTATAAAGTAGAATCTTGGATAAGAAGACAAGCAAAAGCAAGAATTAGAAAACATGGATAAGAACAAGGGCTTCTCTATCAGACAGACCAGTCAGAGAGATTACTACTCCCTCCCTAATAGATTTAGGCAAATTGGGAAGACTCTAAACTTCAGTTTTATAATTAATCACATAACATTTTCTTTAATTTCCTGATAATATCATACAGAAATAATAGCTAATATTTAATGCACCTTTATTATACACAATATAAAATACATTATTCTTTCTCATATAATCTTGACATCTATCTTAATCAGTATATTACTATTACAATCAATCTTTTATAGATGAAGAAACTGAGGTGCAGACACTTGTTCCGACACTTATTTGGGAACACATAGATATGAAGTGGCAGATTATTTTTGACAAACTTCTATAGACTATACTCTCTTGCTCCACAATAAGCATCTTTGTGGTTCCAATAAACACAGATGTCTGTTTTATAAAGGCAGAGGGATAGGACTATGAGATGATAGGACTTGGATAGGCAGAAAAAAATGTTCCTAACAAGGCTAATACTCAACAAGTCCCTCCCAAATGCAGCAATGTTAAATTTGTATGGGTCTATCTATCTACACATACATATATGCATATGTATATATAATTCGTACACACATACAAGCTACGTAAGGACATTCTATTTTTACATATGCATGTGTGTATATACATAAAGAGAACATATTTTTAAGAGCAAAATATACCCAAGTGACTATGGCAATGCTTTCACTTGCTGAAGGGATAGTTGTGTTGGTGGGTATGAAGTTTAAACTCTCAGCTGTTCCTCTGCTCAGAGGCGGACAGCCTGTCAATCAGCAGGGAGGTACCTCACCCAGGAGTGGAAAAGCAGTCACCTAACTGCTCCCTACCAATTTAGTTAGGGATTCATTCCAACTATTATTTGAAGTGCCTAGAAATTAATGTAATATTTCCTGTACTCATTTGCATTGCCTGCAGGCTGGAAGCGCCCCCTGTGAGGGCCACAGAGTTAGGTAGGGAGCTGTATCCAGGGCAACTCAGTACCAAGTTAAAGCAGGAGCAGCCCTTGTAGAGTGGTGCTGACACTGGGATTAGGATCTGTTCTAAGAGACCATGCCTGGCTGATAAATTGAAGTGGTAATTTGGGATTTAACCAGATAGAGCAGTAAATGTATTAGAATGAGAAAAATCCAAGGGGAGAAAAGACTGGAGGAACCATACAAGTTGGTGAGTGAGGTTTTGTTTTGTTTAGATTTCATTTTTAAATTCAAGCCTCTCCATTTGCATCCTGAATTTGAGCATCTCTTCTGTTACTGCAAATATATTAGTAAAGTGGACTGCCTTTGTTAAGTCTAAATTGCTCTGTGTTTGCAAACACATTTCAAGAGAATGCCACTCAAGAGAAAGCTTCTCTGGGACCCAAATTACAGTGTCTATAAGTAACTCTTGACCTTGATGCAACTGTGCCCTGTGTGTAATGAAAGTAGGTGCAGAAGCAGTTGAAATCTTCCCAAACTATTCATCTCTTATTGATTCACTTGTTCTATTGTGAGCAGAGAGACACCTACACGCTAGTTTAAAATTAGGAACTCCCAAGACTGTAATGAATGAAAGAGACATGATTTGTCCTTTGGGATTTAAAAGTACAGAATTTTCTCAGCTAGGAATTGTTGGGAACCTTATTGTCCTGGCACATCCTAAACACATTCATTAATTTATTTCTTTAGTCTATGAATCCCCATACATTTCCAGGTTTGCTATTTTTTTTAAAGTCCTCATTGCTCGATAATTCTTCCAAATGCTCTAAATTTTTAAATCAGTAAAAAAAATTTTTTTTTTCTTTTTCTTAATGTGGTTATCAGGAACCGAACTCAGGACCTCGTGCTTACCAGGCAGGCGCTTATGCCACTGAGGTATATCACTGGCCCGAAATCAGTAAAAATTTTTGAGCATTCAAATTAATTTGGGACTATTATGGAGGGGGGTAAAGGCAAAAGGCTTGGAATCCTTTTTGCTAAATTAGAATCTAGTAACTCATAAATGATATTGCTGCATACATACCAGAGAAAACCAATCCATTCAAGTCAGCAATTTATAAAAGTTGCCAGGGTTACTTCAAACACATAGATTGTTCTCTATTTCCACTGAAAACATTTCTCTCATTTCTAACACTTTTATTTTTAAAATTTTGTAAAATAAACATAGTCACCACCATGTTCACAGGAAATCTGTCACCTCACTTTCAGAGCCAGGGTTTATTCTTATATTGCTTCCTCCACCTGGAAGTTAGTAACATTTGGAAAAAGCCAGAAGATTCACCAGTTTCTAAATCCTAAGAACAACCCATATGGCAGGGTGAAAGTTGTGGGGTAAGGTAAAACACGTAGCAATGAGTTCTGACTTTTATTCTAGCAGTGGTGACAGGACTGATTGTCCATATTTGATACTTCCCCTCTGGGTAATTCCTCTATCAAGGACAGTGGCAATTTATTAAATAGTCTTCTTTGGTTTTCCCCATGAATAGCTCTATACACACCAGTTTATTTTGTCCCCTGCCCTTTTGTACATAACATTCCATCCATTTAGGATGCCTTTCCCAACGCAGATATACCAGAAAACATTTACATGAGCCACTTACAAGACTCTGTAGATAATTCTGAACTTGTAATTTGGACTATTTATCTTTAGAAGAGACCACATAATGTATATACTTCAGGCCCCACAAAATCTGTGCTATTTTTCCTCCATCTACCTAAATCCTAGCCATTTCTTGAGTCAAGTCCTATTTCCCTTATCTCACTGACTTGTGGTAGAACAACCTTCTAACAACGCAAAGGAACAACAAAATTTGGACTGCAAAGTATCAGAATGCATTTCCATTAGCTCAGTCTCCTCTGAATAATATTGGATATATCTAAATGATGAGAACTATGTCAATTCACATTTTGTGAAAATATGACACAAATATTAAGGAAATTTAATGTTTGCTTTAAAGTCCAGTATCATGTCTGCATTTCATTGAGACAACTGTTTTGTCAGTGGATGTCCTTTGCTTACGTACAAATATATTATTAATTTCATGTTGCCTTCATTTGTTTCTAACATAGTAGATACAAAATTGATTCTCTTTAGAGTTTTTACACTATAATCTCAAAAACTGAGATTGAACCTAAAAGAATAAACCTTAAAAAAAAAAAGAGTAAACCTTATACAAACATACAAAATTGAAAACCTGTGCATTCCAAACAGAGGGTACCCCTGCTTTAATAAATAATATATCCATATAATATAACTATATTAGTTCATTTTTTCATAAAATAGCACTGAGTGTTCTCTTGGTATCTGATACATAAAGGCTTTTTGCTTTTTGTTTTTATTATTTTGGGCTCCTTGTTTTGTTTTGTTTTTGTTTTTGTTTGTTTGTTTTTGTAACCCTGGGGATTGAACCCAAAGCTTTTGCATTGAGCTACATCCCCAGCTTATTTTTTCTTTTGAGACAAGTTCTTGCTAAGTTACCGAGTTGTCCAGGCTGGGCTCGAATTTGCCATCCTCCTGCCTCAGGCTCCCAGAATGCTGGAATTATAGGCGTGAGCTACCACACCCTATAAGAACAATTTTTTTAAACATTTTTCAATTCCAGGGAAGCTATTTCTTATAAAATAAAGGGTTCCAATATTTCAGAGAATAACTTATAAAAGCTAAATACTCACTCTACTTTTTCAGAAAGCTAAATCTTGACAACTTGTTACATAAAGACATCTTTGCGTTAAAAAATACTGATGGGAAAAGAGCAAATAATAGCATTCTCTCTCCTACTTCATTGATATAGAGCAGTATTTCTGACTTTAATGTATATATTAATTGTACAGGGAACTGCAAATTGTGACTAGTCTGGGCTGGAGCTGGACACTGCATTTTCACCGTCTGCCTGGTGACACTGAACTACTCTATGTACCAAGGGCTTGGATTATGTCTCCATTTTCTTTTTTCAGGCACTTTGCCCCTCAATTTACCTTTTGTTTAAATACACAGATCAGAATAAATATGATATTCTCATCTCACTGATGAGAGCCCCAAAGAGCTAGAGATTTCTTTGTAGATAGCTCTAGTTTTTTTTTCAATGATTTGGGAAATTATTGAAGTGTGAATGGAATGATATAGCTAAGGAAAAAATCTGAACCCTAAAATGGGTGAAAGTAAGAAAACTACAATTTTAATTAATAAATCTAAGACCGATGTTAATACTGTTACAGTCACTAGGCCTTTCCAAACCTTGATTTCTTCATGTTTAAAATCAGGATACTAAAAAAATAAATAAATAAATAAATAAAATAAAATCAGGATACTAGTGGGGCATAGTGTTGCATGCCTATAATCCTAGCACTCAGGAAGCTAAAGCTAGAGGACGCCAAGTTCAAGGCCAACCTATACTAGTTATTGATTTCAAGGCCAGCCCATAAAATAAAATAAAATTAGGATGCTGGACAAGATCTCCCTGAGGTCCCCACTGCTTTCTAGATTCTATCACACTGGCCATGGGTTTGCATGAGTCACGAAGGTTAACATATAATTAATCTGTTTATTTTCGCCATTTTAATAGTCAGTGCAGATTGCCAATCAACATATCTGCAAAAACAATCAATACAATGATACTGGAACTTAGTGTTAATTAGGAAGATTGCTGAAAAACATGAACATGTTTCTTTCATCCTTTGTGTTCATTTATTACCAGTTATAGACCCTGCTTTTGTGCTTTACTCATAAAAGAGGATAATTCTCCAGAAAAACAATTAGGAGATGTGGATAAAGTTTGTCTATATCATAATCAAATACAGGGCATTCTTGGGCCACTTAAACTCTCTGCAAAGGGGCTTCCCAGTCCCCATCCTAAGAAAGTGTTACCTGGCCCCTAATTCACAGACCCATTTGGAAGCCAGAATGGGATGCCTAGGCATTTGCTGCTTTAGAAAGATTTGAAAAGTGGCTTGCAAATGTAGGTTATATTTTTATCATTACCCACGTCTTTCCTAAATAATTTATCAACCAGAAAACAAAAATACACTTTGCATTTTGTTCTGCAGGCATTTTCTTTTCATCTATTTATTGACTGAAATAAACACAAAGAAGCAGGAAAAACGAAAGAGATGAGTAAATGAAAGAAAACACTTCCCCTCCCACAGAAATCTATGGAAATGGATTTTTTCTCTAAAGCAAAAAGTCTATTAGAATATTCTTAATGATCTAATAAAAAAAGAAGTCTCAAAAGTTTTATATATCATCTTGTACTTATTTTGTTATTAGGAGAAAAGGTAATTGCATGGCAATATACAAATTATGAATAGGAAAAATTACAAAGTCCACATTTGGAAAGGAAATAAATGTATAATGCACTGGGAATATTGTCAATAACTGTAGCCACACTATTTTAGACTGTAATGGAAGTAACTACAAATCTATTATGAAAACAAAAAGTTGCCTTGACAAAGCTGTATTTTAAATAGACTCATAATAGTCTATTTTTCCTCCTATTGGATGAGTACAATGATAACTGTACTAAATGTGATCTGATTCCACTTTCCCTCTCTAGTCTCCTGGTAGTCACAACTTAAGACATATATTAAAATATGAAGAATCTGCTACCACCATCAATGAAGCCAGAAAACTTGTTTTCAGTTTGGATTCCGTGTGTGTGTGTGTGTGTGTGTGTGTGTGTGTGTGTGCTTGTATTACTGGAGACTGACCATAGAAGCACTCTACACGAGCTACCTCCCCAGTCCTTTTCCTTTTTTATTTTACAACAGGATCTCACTAAGTTACCCAGACTGGCCTCAAACTTGCAATCCTTCTGCTTTGGCCTCCCAAGTCGCTGGAATTACAGGTGTGCCCACTGTGCCCTGCTAGTCAGGATTCATTTTAACTTCAGTAGAAGCAGAAACACAGAACATTCCTAAAAATATGAACTAAATCCAGTTAGCCTGCCGTCTGTCTCATCTAGCTTTACTTGCGTTATCCTTAAAAGTAAGACAATTCTTACTTCCCTCAAATATAAATTTTAGTCACATAACTGAATAAAGTTAGAATTTTCATCCTTCTTCTTTCCTGACTTAAAAGAAATAATCAAACAAACAGATGCGAATGCCCTGGATTCTTTTTTTTTTTTTTTTTAAGAGAAAAAACAGTAAAAACAATGATACAAAATTTCAAAACAGGATTGTAGGAGAGTAACAATGGTTAATACATTGTGTATTGTTATCCTCAAAGTAATTGCTCATATTACAAGATATAGGCATGAAAATTGATCAAAAAATATAGGCACAAACCTTTCTTTTCAATGAACTAATAGAAATTAGTAGTAAAACGATCTTAACTATCTTGTATATAATTAATTATTTATTTATTTTTCCTTTTCCCTTCCTTCTTTTCTCCTTTCCCCCATCCCAGTTTCTCTTTCCTTTTGAACAGTTTCTTCCCATTTCACAGTATCTATTGTACATTTTGGATCTTATTTACTCTTTCAGCTTCTTATACCAGGGAGACAATACAATGTTTACACATGCAAGCCTGATTTATTTCACTGATGAGTATGCTCTCAAGTTGCATCCATTTACCTATAAAAGTCTCAAGTTTATCCTTCTTTATAGCTGAGTAGTACTCCATTGTATAAAAGTACCACATCTTTTTTATCCATTCCTCGGCTGATTGCCCTGGATTCTTGAAGCCTAGTTAATTGAAGTTTCAATGCAATCTGAAAACATTATTTTAAAACCTCATTCTTTTAGTACTAGTTAAAAATGTTCCTTATATTTGTCCTAGAAAATGCAGTTTGATAAGTATAATGAATTCTTATTTTCATAATGAAGGATTTTATACTACATCATAGTTGGTATTTTAAATCTCATCTCTCATTGCCCAGGATGACATGGATGAAAGTTTGTGATATGTATTCTTCCCGAGGTACCCCTGCATTTTTTGTTATACTACTACATAGAATTACTTTCTTGGGGCTTTTAAAACTAAAGAATAATTTTTAAAATATCCAATACGTTTTCTTTTTTTCTATTGCTACACTTCTTGGAATTCTCATCATCTTGCACCCAAAGTAGCACTGAAGCCTTGTAACCTGTCTCTCAGGCTCAGTTTCTCCTCTTTCTACCCTCCATCGACTGGCAGAGTTAGCTTTTTAAAGCACAGTTCTAGCAGGTCAGCCCTTGATCTGGAGACCACAGCAGAGAGCAAACCAAGCACTCATGTTTACACTTCCCTTTAAGTTCCACTGAAATAACAGAACAGTATTTCCACCCAAAGAATAAAATCCTTAAGCACTGTGTAAAATAACCAACCAACACATAAAATCCAAGAAAACTAATTCATACTTGCAAAAAATGGAAGTAAATGAAAGAGTAAGAGACTAGAGGGGGAACACTGTATCCCAAGACATCAGAGAAGAGATCAAGTTGAATCAACAGGTTTAAAGAATAGGAGTCATTTGTAAAGCTGTTGGGGCTCGGCTGGTGAAGAATTACATTCTCAGCCAGGAGCCATGGAGAACTTTCTTCCAATTCTTCCTCTCCAATGTGTAAAATGAGCAATAGTGCCATATACCTCCTCTGCAAAAATCTCCAAGAATTGCTTTCTAAAGAAGTTGGGTATTATGCATGATAAGCAAACCTAGTGTGGACACGTGGGCAGAGAAATGATGTAATATTAAACCTTCATGCCAAAAACTGAGCAGAACACAAAGAGATGAAAAGTTCCCTAAGGCCAAAATAATCCTCCTTATTTGCCAGTTGCAGAAGTCCTGGGACAGTCAGCTCGCTCCCTACAAGGACCTCCTTCAGAGCACCGATGCTGCACTGGCTCACTTATGTGCTGCTTCCTCTGAAGGGGAGGGCGGAGCTGCAGAGGAGACACACTTCCAAGGTCACCATGTCTGAGGGACACCAAGAGCAGGAAAGTAAAGGATCAAGAACTTGTAAAATCGATGAATAGAGAAAAGATACTGTTTAGCAAGTAAAACTTTCAAAGTTGTAGCTAGTACCATGAAAGATACTTGAAAGAATTTGATATCCAGTACCAAGAATAGATTGCTTTTATAGTAAAGAAAACGATCCCAGGAGCTCATGAGTGAACAGTGAGGAGCACATCCAATCACTAACGAAACTACAGTCTATGTATCTAATAATATAACTACTATTACCTGTCAGATGCCAACTGTATCCCAAACTTATGTATATGAGGAATGATAAAAAATATGGAGAATGCTTAAATTTTTAAAAATTAATTACTGTAATAGATACGATGCCATTGAACCTCTTCCCTTCAAAGCACTTCTCCCTGCTTCCAAAATACCCTATTGTTCTTGCCACTCTCTGAATCAGTTCTAGAAGTCCTTTTTCCTGAGTGTCTCTAGTTACACTGTCCTGAATTGATTCAAACTGTTTACCTTTCATGGTTATTTTGACTTGTAGGTAAAGCCAGAAGTCCACAGTGCCAGATCTGGTGAACAGATTATGAGGATACACCATGTTTTTATGAGACTGCCTTTCCGTGGGATGCAACAGAGCAGCAGCATTCACTATATTTTTGATTACACCTCATATAAGACACTTATGAAAGAGGACTTCCAGAACTGCTTTAGAAAGTGGCAAGGGTGATGGGATGAGAGGTTTTTGTTTTTGTTTTTGTTTTTGTGGGTACCAGGGGTCAAACTCAAGACCTTGCATGCCAGCAGGCTCCCATGCCGCTGAGCGATATCACCGGCCCTTGTTTTGTATGTGGGTACCAGGAGTCGAACTCTGGACCTCACGCTTGCCAGGCAGGCGCTTATGCCACTGAGCTATCTCACCGGCCCAAGGGATGAGAGTTTTTGAAGCAAGGGGGATTATCTTGAGAGGGATTAATGGCAAAGCATCTTTTATTATAATAAAATCTCTTTAATTTAGATAGTCACTGTATATTTTGATCACACATCACATAATGCATTTAATTCTCACAACCATATGGAATTAATATTTTAATATCCACATTAATGTTGGAGTAACTAAAGCTACTGAATTAGGGTTAACAAAAGTGTGCAAAGTTATGCAGCTAGTCTATGGTGTATTCCAACCAAGTTTGTTAGGCTCCAAAGTGTACTTTTTCATTTAAAACCTATTTTGTGGGATGGGAATGTAGCTCAGTGGTAGAAGTCTTGCCCAGCATGTGTGAGGCCCTGGGTTCGGTCCCCAGGAGAAGAGTGTAAGTAAAGAAATACGCACAGTATATTTGGAAATGCATTAAGTAGAAGGTTTGCACAGGGGAAGTATAAGACAAGACCAAAAAGCCAGACTGAAGCCCTGTTCCCCACAGTATCAAATGTCCTGGTGTAGAGATTCAATTCTGCCAGTAAATTGGCAGTAAAGAGCCAATGAGAACTTTTAAGCAGAGGGGAAGTTCCAAGCTGAGGGAATAACATAAGGTTCTCCTGAGACATAAGCAGAATGTATTGGGGTGAAAAAAAGACAAGAGAAGTGGTACAAAAGGGTTTGGGGGCTACTGTGATGACTGTAAGTGTCTCAAAGACTGAGAACCTCAAAGAAGCACTGTCATCATTTCAAATTTGTCATGTGCATGCTCTGTGTCTATTAAAACCTGGATCTGTTTTCATTTATCTTTCTATTTTTACTGAAAGAAAAATATAAGTTAAAAATGGAGCCCCAGTTGTAACCAGCACACTTCAGATCCCTGGTGGTAATGGGTCAAGTCCCCAGAGGGCTCTGCATTTAGAATAGGCTGTTTGCACGTGCGAACAGGGCTCATACATTTTCTTCATGCCTCTGAAACAACTGATGTACTCCAGTATATGGTGTATGTTTTTTATAATTACACCAGAAGAAAGCATTTTTTATGGAAATAAATGTGCTTTTTAAAAACACATTTCTGAAAAGCAGCAGGCAAGGCATTAATAATAAAGTGAAATGATAAACAGATTGGAAGTCTGAGAAAAATTCTATATTTGTATTATACAGGCATTGTTTTCATTCCTGGCACCTTATTTTTCATGTACATAAAGAAAACGCAAGCTACAGCAGGGTGAGACAAAGATCAATGCTGAATGTATTACTTGGCACTGGTCAGATGCAGTTTAATAAGAAAAAAATTGATCCATTAAGCTAAACCTAATTTTTGGCCGAAAAATGGTTGAAATCTCTTCTTTATATTGCTAGCTTCATAAAGACCTATAATATTTGGAAGAAACAACTCAAGGCTGAGTTTAATAAGATTAAATGTATTGCAAATATACTTAACAAGAATCTATCAAGTTGTTAATGATTGCTATTAATATCAAACAATTTTTGTATAGAATTTTTTATTAGAGCAATTGTAAAATACAGCCAGAAGAAATGCAATATAAAAAGGTTTTCAGGTAATTTGTAATAGCTACAATTGCTGTTGCAGAACTCAAATCTTAACCTACAAGATACAGCCATTTATTTTATCAATCCAGTTTCTAACACAAGTACAATTCAATTTATAAATATTCAGGTGCTAGTGTTTAGTCTGTGCAGCGAAGTGAAGAAGGGTCACATCTCCATCAGGCAGTGGTGCTGGTTTGTGTTGGGAAATTAGGAAGTGAAGGATTTGGTGTGAAAAGATGTAGAATTATTTCTGAAAATGCAATATTAATTTCAAAGAAATCATTTTAATTCACCTTCATTTTCAAATAATTAAGAAGACAGAACGTTTCAATCTCAAATTGCATAAAATCATGGATCTTTACAGATAGGAAGGAATTCAGTGACTATCCGGTTCAATCTGCCCGTCTACGGATACAGAAACTATAGCTGAAGACCGATTCTGTAAAATCTGCCAAGTATGCATACACTTAGAGGGATACTGAATTTTTTATTCACAAGATGAAAAATGCAACTACAGAAAACTAAAGCTACAGAAAAATGAAATAGAAACCTGTAGTCATATATAACATGTATCAACTTGAAAAACATGGATAATAAATTTGTTTTTTACCTAAGTAATAAAGATGTTGGCCTGAGTGCTCAAATTCTTCATCCCTTTTATTTATATGGATGTTTACTATCTATTATACTACAAAAATAAAGAAATACACACACACACATTTTTCTCAGCATTTAATCTATATTTTAAGTATCCACAAAAAATCAGAATATTTTAAAGGTCATGATTTATACAAACAATTATACCAATAAAACATTTTTTCAACCACTCTATTTCCCAAAATTGAAAAAGAAAAATCCACATTCTTGCACTTATTTTTTTAAACTCCTACAGCCTGGGCATTGGGTGATGAGTTGTGCCCTTTTTACCTCCAGGGTACCAATTTAAATCTCCTCTGCATCAGGAAGGAAAAAAATATTGTTTCCATTTTAATGGCTGTCCAGTGTTCTAAAGCACAAGGGATAGGAGGTCTCAGTTCAGTTCTTAGTAGATAGCTGCTTACATTACAGAATTGTCACCCAGGAAAAAAGACAAGAACTGAAAGATTATGGGTAAGGAAATGGCATACTGTTGCCCTACATACTGTACAGTGTATCACATAAGTAGGAAGGACATTCATGGCATTTAAGAATGACTTTCAGTTCACAGGAGGCTAATTAAGTATGCCCCATAATTACTGTATTTATTACAATTTGTAAAATCTGAACACTTGCACGTGCCTCTGTTTTTACATGCAGGACATCACCTTGCAGGAGTGATGCTGGGTGGTCAAATACTGTGATCGTTAGGTCATAGGGAGCTTCAAATGTCTTTTATTCTAAATTATAACTCCTGAATATCTTAATGGCAAAGAATGCTATAAGAACTCTATCGATGATTAATTTGTATTTTAAACATATAAATCACTTCTTGGTTGTCATGCTAATACTGATTTAGAAAAATACACACTTCAGCTTATATTGATCTGTTTTTCTAATTCTTCATCAGAAGGACCTAATATGCTACTTTTGCAATTTACCTTCGAACTTATCCTTTTAGGAGATGAAGTAACCAAAAAATATTGAAAACCCAAAGTAAATTACATCGTACCAGTTAGACTTCCCTGGAGGATGGATACACCCCTGTAATCTGCTCAGCTCACAACTAATAGCCAGGGGATTCAGCTCTGTCTTAATCTTTGCTAATCTATGACTCTCTTTTTAACACACAGCATTTGTCTTCAGGACATCTATCAAATATTTAGTATATATTCTAACAAAATTAAGTTTTCTATTCAATTACAATCTACATTATGAATCAGAGCTTAAAACATATATAAAATCCAATATTGTGAGTTCTTATCAAGACACATAAAGAAGAGATGCTTTGGATATTATGCCTCATTTTTTAAACTAAACACATGATTTAGAAGAATTTAAATCCTTGGTTTGTTGAAACTGATTTGCTTATAGAATTTGAGTATATATACATATATATATATGTTATATACACACACACATACATAATTTGCCAATGTGAAAATCGGCTTACCAAGAGGGGGGGAAAGACCGTCATCCTCTTAATGAAATTAAAATTTGAATACTGCTATGGAAGAGTACAGAACAAGTGAATCATTTATTTAAAAAGTGAAATTGAATCCTATCTATATATACATGCATGCAGACAGAATGTGTATGTATGCATACATACATATGCATGCTGTATGTATACACTCATACACAAACACACATATAGTACATGCATGGAGACAGATGGAGAAGACATACATATTTAATTTCATTAATACAATATAAATAAAGCTAGAGAGGACAACAGTGATAAAAACTATTAAGAATTATGAAATTAAGTGTGACAGTAATCTCTAGAGTGAAAACAATGCTAGAATATGAAATGAATACTGGGCTGCCTATCCCTTGATGTCATCTAGAGAAAAATACAGCAGGCAAAATTGTAAACAGTGGACAGGGTATCCAGAAGGAATTGATACTTCAGAATTCATTGAACTGTGGAAAGGAAATTAATATAAGAAAACACAACACTAATAAAAGTACAATCATATGAGAAGAGATCTAAAAGTATCAAGGATGCTGAAAGGCTTTGAAAGGGAAGTAAGTTTTGGAAATCGCTGTAAAGTTATAGTATACACCAGGTTGAATTACCGTTTAGGTTAGTGTATAGTCCATCAAAAAAAAAAAATGTAAAAGAGGAAGGCAAAAATGAATATTACTGGCTATGTCATAAGAATTGATTCCATTTCCGATAAATGTTTTGTAAGAGTTGCTGTCAACCAACATGCCTCTGTATTCCTTTAAAAATTTATAACAAACTTATAGAACAAATCTATAACCATGTATCATCTGCCATATGTCTACTACTGCTACTATAAAATTGCTTTTACTAATTCACACAATGCCTAAGTCCTGAAGCGAGAAATAGAATCCAGAATTTTTGATTTTTAGTTTACCTTAGTAACTTTAAATGTTTCTTTCCATGAAGTTCCAAATAATATGCAGTTAATTTCTAGGTAATCTGAGTATAGATCACTAAAATCACAATTAAGGCAAAACTAATATAAATGTATTTAATGGAATCAGTGTAAATTTAGTTAAAATTATATCTAATTGGCTAATTTAACTATGACATATTTAGACAATGGAATACATGTAAATATTTTTAAAGGATGATCATATCTAAATATTCATATAAATATTTAGTACTTTTATAAATAAATATATAAATATATATATAAACTCAAATGTAGAAACAGAAATATATGGTTATGTATGTGAAATTATGTGTGTGTATCAAATTCTGACTTTATAGATACAGCTTAACTCCTAAACTGATATACACACACCAAAATACAATGATTCTTCTGGGGGGTCATTTCACTGTATAATTTATATTTTCATGGAGTACTTGTTATTTTATAGTAAAAAGATACTTCCAACTTCAAGAAAAAAATACGTCCTATTAGGATGTCTTTTTTTTTTTTTTTTTTAATATGCAGGTACCGGAAATCGAACTCAGGACCTCACACTTGCCAGGCAGGTGTCTATGCCGCTGAGCTATATCACTGGCCCCAGGATGTCTTTTTGATCTTGTTTTGCCTAACTGAGCCTTCCTGCTAGTCATGGTTCCCTCATTTCCTTCTCTCCAAATGCTTTCACTTTAATGTCACAAACACAAGCTCCAACACATGAACTTATTTCTATGCACTTGTTGAATGCGAATTCCGTGTCATGGTATGGATGAAGTTAACCAAAATATTCATCAAAATTACCTTCCATGAGCCCGTCAAACACTTTTCCTTGCCACACAGATTAACCCTGTGCGGGTACTCCCTGTGCTCGCTGCTGACTTGGCAGTCACACTGCTTTGTCAAGGTCACCCTGAGAAGGGCCTTTTCATGAACTTTATGGCTTTGTCTCTCCTTATCAGCCTAACTGAAGAAGTAACCATATTCAAAAGAAATATTATTTTTTCTTTCAAATAAAAAAATTCCTTGTACTATTTAAGTTAAAACACAAACCATTTTAATGCATTCCCCTTTTCTAATTGACAATTTTAAGACTTTTTTCCTTGAATGTTAGGCATTGTCCTTTTTACATCACATTTTAAACTCCATGACAATTCATCTGATAGGTGGGTAGTGTACACTTGTGTGTGAAGCAGAAAACAATGTACAACAATTATTAGTTAATACATCAAAAGAGTAGATGTCTTCTAAATCTACAGTGTTTAGATAGGTTTACGACTATTTAATTATATTTTCAACCCTAGTGAATTTGTTCATTGGTTAATGTTCAATGAATTTTATGTATTTTTTTGACCAATGCCTCACTTGCACTACTAGCAAGCACAATGCTATAAATACAGTAATATAAAGGGAGGTATTTAACATTGTATTGAGAACCTATCACTTTATAGGGTCATTATGCCACCCCTTCCATCCTTTCTGCTTCCCCACTGAGAAAATGAGAAAGAGAGAAAGGGAGGGAAAGAAAGGAAGAGGAAGAGGGAGAAAGAGAAAGGAGAGAGAATTTTTATTCCTCAGCTCGGGTGTACATTCACTTCAAGGAGGACATTGTTAATTAGGCCACACAAGATATTTGCAAAGAATTGTTTAACAATAGTCTCTCCCTGAGTCGTCAGAAAAAAAAGAAAAAAGAGTTAAGGAATTTCAATGGTAGAAATGGAAACAGGATAATGAAATGCTAAGTGTAGACAAAGTCTTAGTAGTGATTCCTCTAGGTCTATAAGTGTACATAGGGTATTTTCAGGATTATCTACCTGTGCTAACCTACCACTTTGGGGAGACGTCTAATCAAAGCTGTCAGATATTACTGCAATTAGTGCTTAAAAGTAACTATTGTCAGAATTACTAAGAATAACATTAACAACTATGTATATTTAATCAGTAATTTTACTCATTTTAATATACAATATAAATATAAATCTGCATTTCAATTGTTGAAACACATAGCTACCCGTTGGGTTACAAGTCTTTACACACAATAATTTTTAGACGTATGTACATATACCCGTAGTGTTGCAAGCACCTATTATATTTATAATACTTATGATATTTTCATTAGCCATGTAACATGTGTCCTATGTGAAAAGTTAGAAATAAAAATTCCTGAACTGTATTCCTAAGTAAAATAAAGACTGTGTAAGGTGAAAAAAATGGAAACAAGTAATCACATAGAATGTTTGAAAACCCCACAGAATGAAAAATTACTGGAATAAAACAAAGAAAGTGATCAAATGGACAAAGCAAGAAATAAAAGGAAAATAGATTATAATTTTTTCCAAAGAATTATCCTTATTTTCTAGTCCTTTTGTACCTATGTTCAATGCTTATCTGGTAGTCTGTCAGTAAGTGTGGCTGACTCACTGGGAAGATGGGGGCAGATTTGAATGCAAGGGCACTAGTCATTATTTGTTCTCAGTATTATTACATAATGAGTATTTTCCCACATCATTGAGGAAATTTCAGTGGTTTTCACTTTTTACATCAACAAATCAGTATCTCAAAACTATTAAGACAGGTGTATTTTCTTTATCATGTAGGTGAGTTTCCAAAAGAAAACTATGTATCTAAGGATCTTATCCAAAGACAAACAAACTGAAAGAAAACAAAATCGATAGTACAAGATTATGCCTGGTCTCAAATGCTCCTTTACTGATAGTGAGCATTAGAAATCCTCACAATCCACAGGTTGGGAGAGGAAAGGTAAAATTCTCAAAATACTAAAAAGTACTACATACCCTTCCTTCTTTTCTCTACCCGCAATCAGAATCGCAGAATTCTCGTTGAAGGAAATTAAAGATTTATATTCCAACGTTGAAAATGTGAGCTACTGTTTTCCTTCAAGGGGACAAACATTCAGAGCTGTATAGCTGTACATTGAAAGCACTCAGTCAACCTAGAATAATCTGCCTAATATTTTCTTTCAAAAGTGCTTAAAAATATGCATCCATATATCCCCTCTTTCTAAAACCACTGTTGTTGCTCCTACAGGAAGTTATGAGAATGAATTTGTCCACTTATTTTGGCAACCAAAGATTCTAAGAGAAAATATCCTTCAGGCAACAGCCACAATAAAAATAATTACATCAAAGAGTCTGAATTGCAAACTTTTCTGCATTTGTGGAAGCATTAAAATTTTAAAATTAGAAGAAGTAAAATTGTGGCTCTTTTTACTATTATGGAGATCATATTTCAGAGGCGACACATTGTCAAAAGGCACTATAACAAGGTTTGTGAAAGCTTGGAAAAAATAATTTTATTTAAATTCATGAAAAAGAATATAGTTGAACATCATTAAAAGGAAAGAACATTTGACAGACAATAGAGATCAGTACAAGGTAAGTATAGGTTTAAATCTCATTTGTGCCTTTTACTAATTATGTGACCATGGGCAAGTGACATATTGTCTCTGAAACACAACTCAATAAAATCGGGGGGTGGGGGATACAGCTCAGTAGCACAGTGCCTGCCTGGCAAGCACAAGGTCCTGAGTTCAATTCCCAGTACCATAAATAAATAAATAAATAAATAAATAAATAACAATAAAGTAAAATGGGTTCTTATTACAAGAAAAAAATATAGTTATCTGGAGCCTCTTAGGTCTATTCAAGGGAGAAAGTCCTTGGGATCTAAGTTATTTCTATTCCCAATTTCATAAATACTCTTAAAGTAGAAATATATGCAAAGAATTTCAAAGAACATATGTCAAGTGCCTTTCATGCATACAATGAGACCATGTCTATGTGTGTATGAATATGTTAAATATACATTAAAAGTTTCCCTATGTCTACATACGAAATGGTTGGTAGTATTTTTCTCTTTGAAGTGAGAACAGGAGTTTTACAGAGAAACAGCTCAAGAAGAAAATTTTAAGTTTATTTTTATTCCCTCCTTTAATGTTGGAACATGTAACAACATACATATATCATTATATGATTGAAAATAATTTGGAATGCAAACAAGTTATTTCAAACATAAGCATGAGTTAAAATAACTTTCATAATATAGGAAAGTAAGGAATTCATGTTCCTTTTTTCTCAAAGAGAGAAATGACATTAGTATAAAATTAAGTATAAAAAGTACCTCACTTTTAGTAGCAGATTAAAATAACAATAACTGATTTTAACAGTGCCACTAATGACCAACATTTGTATCCAAAATAGTGTATAATTTTCTCAACATTTGATCCTTAATACATGATCAAATATTCTACTTCACTACCACTTTCATATGATGAAACTATAACACTTTAGAAAAATAAAAACACTCTTGGGATAGGAAATAGGATCATTCTTATTCATCTTCATATCCTCATTGCTTAGCACAATGCTTAGCACATAGTACCTCTTTAATAATTTGTTGTTGAGTAAACAAATTAATAAATAAAAAAAGAATGAATACTACAGCAGATACCCATTGAATACTTTCCTCAAATTGTTAATGAACACATTGATGTCCAATCTTTTGTCCTTAGCTCCGTTCTGCTTAGAGGCTCTGCCTCAGACCTTTGGAGTGAATCTTGTCTGCTAACTGTCCTGTGGCTCCTGTCATCTGATCTAGGATGACTGGGCCAAAGGTGGAGACTGACACAAACTAAGCTAGTAGATCCTCTTATGCACAATATACTTCTCTCTGTTGGGCACATGAATGAGGAAGCCAAATTTGAGTAGTTTAAAAACAGAGGAAAGAAGGTTTAGTCTCCAGAGATAGAGAAGGATATATACAGAACTCAACAGCAAAGAGATGAGTCCCTTCAAGTGCTTAACCCATTAAGTTTTCTGAGCTATCATTGTATCTCTCCCAGAAGTTACTATTTTTTTACTTTAATAATTTTCGGTGGGTTTCTGTAGCATGCAATCAACACTGAGACTCCTACCATAACTAACAGAATTTTTACTACGTGCTTTGACTTCCCCCACAATAAACATAGAGTACACATATTCATGTTTAAAACCAATCCTTCCACTTGTACACTAGGTTACATCTCTCACCTACTCTAAGAAGTTTAATCCAGAAATTCCTCCCTTTCTTACTTACATCATCAATTTTTACCTCTCTAATGGATTAGTCCTTTCTGAATATACAGACTAGCTGCTTCTTGTTTCTTTGCTTGCTTGCTTGTTTTCTGTCTCATCTGAAAACAAATATTCTATTGACCCAGTGGTGTTTTGAGCTGGCTCATGTCAGCTCTTAGGAGCCAGTTATACTCATCTTTTCTCAACTCTATGTTCAGAGAAATCGGTCTTTATAGGGAACTGACACTACTGAAATGGACAAAGGTTCAATCAGAATTGGGTGTCCCCTGCCCAAAGATCTGGTTACTAAGTACTTACCAGGATATCATTTCCTTGAACTCACTGCCTTTACCAAGTATCGTCCCATTTCTTTACTCCACTTTTTAAGAAAAATCTGTTAAAAACTGCACCTCCTCTGATTTTTCACTGCTCTTACAAAGGTTTCCAGTGACTTCCACATTACCAAATTCAGTGGTCACTGCTCAGTCCTCATATTACTTCATCTATCAGCGACATTTTACCCAGTTGATCATTCTTCTTTCCATTCACTGTAATTGCTTCTCAGTCTGGTTTTGCCAGTTCCCTCTTTCCTCTGACCACCTAATGTTGCAGTGCTCCAAAGCCCTCTTCTCTTTCCATCTCCACTCTCCTTTGATGATCACTTTCAGATTCACAGCTTCAAACACCACCTATCGGCTCATGACTCTCCAATCTATAGCTCCAGATCAGACCTTTCTTTTGAATTCCACACTCTTACATCCAACTGACTATATCTCCACTTGGATACCTGAGTAATACTTCAAATGCAACAAGTCCAACATTGAACTTCTTATCTTACTTCCCAAACCTGATTTACCAATAATTTACAATTAAAATAAGGACAAAACCACCTTTCCAGTTGTTGAAGCCAAAAGCCTTGTAGTCATTTTTGGTTTCCTTACTCTCACACTCCATACCCAACCCATTAAGAAATCCAGTCTGTTTCACCTTCAAACCAATTCCAAAACATAACATTTCTCTCCATACTCCAAAGTTGCTAGCCTGGCTCAAAACTATAGATTGGAATTATAAAACTATGAAAGGCCCTGTACTATTACCATAGTCCCGATACCATATTTTCAATGCAAAAGCCAGAGTGACGCCTCAAACAATAAGTCTGCTTACGTATCTTCTCTGCTCAAAGCCCTGGGACTGCACCCTTTTGCTGAAATGAAAAAATCAAAAACCCACACAATGGCCTGCAGGCCCTTCAGGATCTGGCCTTCTGTTACCTTGCTGATGCCATCTCCTAGTAGTCTCTTCCTCTCACTATGCCTTCTCAGCCATACTGAGGTTGCATCTCAAATGTCTTTAGATGCCTTTGCTTTAGGGCCTTTGCTCCAGCTGTTCACTTTGCCTAAAACCGTGAACTTGGCTCCCTTCCCGCTTTCCTGCCTTTTCTCATACCCTCCCCTTATATTTTAATATAATGCAACTTACTCAACAACCTCCTGCCCTCCTGAGGCTTCTGACCCTGCTCTTCTTTTCCTTTTTCTCATTGCACATATCACCTTCTATCCTACTTAAAAATTTACTTATTGTTATGTTCATTGTCTGCCTGGTCTTACTAGAATGCAAGCTTCTTGAAGGCAAGGATTATTGTCTGTTTTCCTGATGGCCCAAGTGTTCAGGTTAGCCTGCCACCTAGTAAATTTTCAATAGCTATTTGTTGAAAAAAGTTAATAAATGACCAACACTAAACAATAAGTGGCAAGGATCATACTGCATTAATAAGATAGAAATAAATCTGTGATTATATAAATCCAAAATTTTAGCATTGTTTTCCTAATGAAATTTCAGCTTCAACAGTTTGCTTGTTGAAATTTAAAAGTTACGGAGGAAATGCAGCACTATTCTCACGACTTTACCTCAACCTCTCTCACGTCTGGGACTCAAATCCTGGATTCTTACAAGAGCTCATGGCTCCTATAGGAGTGGTGCATTTATCAGTGGTGACACAAATGGGCCCATGTAGTATTTCGTACATATGGTGTTAACTTTTACACTTTAATGTATATGTGCAGTATGGCTGAATTATACCTGCTCTAGGAACAATCACTTTTATTTTACTGACTTTTGTGTATTTAAAACCTCACACATAATATAGTACTGAATTAACAAATTTTTAGTTGTTTTATTTCCACAGAATTATGAAAAAGTAAAATATAATTGTTTTAACATTTACATTTCTTCATGGGTTGTGCAATGCAAAATTCTCCCAAGCTTAGGAAGTGCATAATAACTTCATTTAGAAAATAAATGTGAAATAACCAAACGTAGCTACATCAGTTTCAAATAAGTTTCTTTTTTTTTTTTTGGGTACCGGGGGCGTCGACCTCAGGACCTCGCGCGCCAGCAGGCACCCGTGCCGCTGAGCGATATCACCGGCCCCTTTTTCGTATGTGGGTTCCGGGAGTCGAACTCGGGCCCTCGCGCTTGCCAGGCAGGTGCTTAAGCCGCTGAGCCATCTCACCGGCCCTCAAATAAGTTTCTAACACAAACGTTATTGTGCTTAATTTGTTTACAATATATGACATAAAAGATTGTATGGAACTTATAAAACTATTGAGAAAATATACTCATTCAAACATGAATTAAAATCTTATCTAGACACAGATTGCAGTCATTTTAAATTGAGTCCAATTTTTATTCTTCAATTTAATCTTACAGTTATTACATCACAGGAAAACATCTGAAAAAGAGCGCTTACTTAATTTTAAGTGGCACATGCCTATTTAGACAATAAAAAAAGAATGAACAGAAATATAAGGCTAAAAAATTGAGTTTGAAAGGGGACATAAAAACACTAACCACAGAAGAATAAAAATTAAAGACATTAGAATAAACCATGACAGATTTGTATTAATTGAATTAATCACTAGATCAAATAACTTTTAGAAGTGTATGTAACTATTACGTAAATGTTATAATAAGACCATAGATATATCCAAAGAACACTTCGAAAAAATTTACAAATATGTCAAGGTAAAATGTAATTCTACAAAATAGGAAGAGCGGCTGAATAAAACATCTTTAAACAGTATTTTGAATGGATTGTATTCAAACTTACCTTCATCTATGCCAACAGAAATGTTATAATAATTGAACCATATTATGTCCTTGGCCTCAGTTTTATGCCTGTGTCATGAAGGAACTGAGCCCAGACTATACTAAACAATGATGTGCCTTATAGATGGAGTAGAGGCATGGCCCAGATTTTCTAAAATACTTTCAATTTCAATATTCTCTCCCTACTTATCGGTTTATATGTCCCTGTATTTTCTTCAAACATATAGTTTAAAATTTTCCTTTGTCTACTCTACTTCTGAATTTATAAAAATTAAAAATCAGTTTATATTGATTGGAACCAATTCCAAAATATCATAGGGAGAATATAGGGAATATGTGTATTAACATCAAAGTAGGATAACTATTTTTTAGTCCTTTGTCATCATTTATATATAAACAATGGAGTAGTAATAAACAATTTTCATCTTTTTGATCTGGCAGAATTTCCACTTGACAAATTATTATGAGCAACACGTTTTATAAATTATTTGCATTTTTTAGGAATTTCACAAATCGTTATTTTCACTAATTCAAACTGACCAACTCTTCAGTTTAGTTTAAATTAAATAAATTATTGGTTTAAAAACCTCAACAGTTAATTAATCAAATAACAAATGGCAGGCTTTTTTTTTTTTTTTTTTTTTAATGTGGGTACTGGGAGTCGACCTCAGGACCTCACGCTTGCCAGCAGGCGCTTGTGTCGCTGAGTGATATCACCAGCCCTTTTTTTCTTTTATGTGGGTACCGAGAGTCGAACTCAGGACCTCGTGCATGCCAGGCAGGTGCTTATGCCGCTGAGCTATCTCACAGGCCCTAGCAGGCTTTTTAAAACCATGTTCCTGGTGGCACACACCTATAATCCCAGCACTCGGGAAGCTGAGGCAGGAGGATCACTGTGAATTAGAGGCCAGCCTGGGCTACAAAGTGAGTTCAAGGCCAGCCTGAACTGCATAGCGAAACCCTGTCTCAAACAGACAGAAGAAAAAAAAAAAAAAAAGATAAAACCATCTTCACTGATGCACTCGAAGTCAGGCCCACTCATCACAGAATCTTCTGCCTTTGCTGTAGGCAAAGGACTACCCCGGGGAGAAGCAGTTTTTCTAAGAGAACTTTTCATAGAGGTCCACTTTTATATTATTTACAACTCTCCCTTGAAAATTTCCTAATAGCAAATATACACACAGAACAACCAAAACATCAGCCAAAGATGGACCCTAAAGGTATGACTGTGCGAGAAGTTCAGCTTTACTTGGACCCTAGTGGGCGAGAAAGAACCAAAGAGTCTGCTATCGACACAGAACCCAGCACAAGAAGAAAGTGAGCAGACCCTCTGGTGAATGAGATGATGGGGAAGACTGACAGGCAGTCCAGGAATCAAACGCTGCTCTCCTTACAGTACCGAGTACTCAGCGCTTGGGCAGCTCACCCTTGTCCTGACACTGTGCTTTAATTTCTCACTTTATTTTTTATCTCCTTGACTTTTTGTTATCTTTCTATTAACATCCATCAGAAAACTTAGTTCCAATCTGACCAGCCTAGGGGCTATAGGTTGAATTGGGTCATGGTAAATAACTGATCTAGTTTCTACAGGGTCTTCACAGACTGAATGGAAATTCTGCAGAAAGCACTAAATATTCATATTCTGTCTTTCTGTATCTCTCTCCTTCATGTTCTCTTTGTATTTGGTTTTGATGAGAATGTGTATCTCTAAGGGAAACTTTTTTTAAAAAGCTTCAGCCAGTATCTGAATTATCTTAAGCTAATATAATATGCCAAAGGGTATGAAGTATTTAGATTTATAATATCCCACGAATATTTTCAAAGTTTCCCAAGCCCATCTATTCTGTGTGTATAGATATATATTTTTAATTCACCCCTCAGTAGGACATATACAGTGGTTGAAATATATGATAAGGTTGTGATGAGGAAAACAGAAATTGAGAAATAAATGGAGGCAAAAATCATAAATAAAATCAAAATTAATATTTTACATTTATTTAACACCTATTTATTTGTCCAAAAAATTATTGAAGGTCTACCCAGTGCCAGGGAACAGATAATAAATCTATGCCTCCCTTCACATTATAGTGGTGAAGCAGACATGCCACAAATCCAATTCACAGTAAAAACTGCTATGGATAAAAATAAAACTGGGAAAACAACCCCAGTGGGGAATTCTGTTTTCCATAGGCTGAGCAAAGATGCTCTGTCTGAGGTGGTAACATGAGGGTACAGCAGGGAATAACAGGGGGAACCAGGTCATATGCCTGTCTGGATAAAGGCAGTCCAGGAATAGAGAGCAGTGAATTCCAAGGATATGAGGGGATTGAAAGGAAGACGAAAAAGCAGTGAGGTCAGAGAAGGAATCAAGGGACAAATCACAGGGGGTCCTGTGGTCATAATAAGTCTTCAGGTTTTGTTCTAAGTATAATAGAAATTCATTGGATAATGTCCCATTATTTGATTCACCCTTCTAAAACCTCACGGGTTTACTGGTTTGAGAATGCACTGTAAGAATAAAATAGCAAAGGCAGGAAAATCAATTAGGGAACTAATGCAGTATAGCCTAGAGAGGACAGTGACTTGGGGTACAGAAACTGAGAAGGGTCAAATTTGTGATCTCCTGGAAGATAAGATAGCCAACAAAAACTGTTAATGTTTGCATGTGTCTGATAGAGAGGAATCAAGAACAAGTCAAGGATCTTTGCTGTGAACAACTGAAGGAGTGAATGAGTGGCGATGGCCTTTACAAAACATAGAACACTGGGGCATTAGAGGTTTGCAGAGTGAGCCTCATGTTAATTTTGAGATCCTTATTTCATGTGGATAAGCAGTCTGAGCTGAGAAGAGAGCCAGGTGCTAGAGATACACACCTGAGGTCATCAACATGAAAACGCTATCTAAAACCATGTGCATAACTGTGACTGCCACAAGGATGAGTGAAGGTCCAGAGAAGGAGACAATGAAAACCAGTGGTTGAGGTGTCAGTCAAGACAAGGGGTAATCTGAAAGATAATTCAGGAGAGATCCATGAGGTAGGAAAGTAAATATAGATGTGATGTCCAAGAATATTAGCCAAGAACACAATTTAACTGTCCAAATACTATTGACAAGTCAAAGATGAGTACAGGAAATTTCAGCAGAGTGACAAATCTAAAAGCCTGACTCAAGAGTGGTCAAGAAAGAATAAGAGGGGCTGGTGAGATGGCTCAGCGGCATAAGCGCCTGCCTGGCAAGCGTGAGGTCCTGAGTTCGACTCCCGGAACCCACATACGAAAAAAGGGCCGGTGATATCGTTCAGCGGCACGGGCGCCTGCTGGCGCACGAGGTCCTGAGGTTGACCCCCAGTACCTACAAAAAAAAAAAAAAGAGAGAGAAAGAATAAGAGGCAAACATTAAGAGAACACCAGTCCCTTAGCAAAAATCTCTTGCCAAATTAGCATCACTTGGAATTGTACTTCATGTGTTCCTTGTTTCTCTGCTGCTTAATTTTCAGCATGGCCTCTAGTCATTTCAGAATTGAACTTCGGAGTTCAGTCTTTGGTGCTGAAGTAAGATTCTTGAACAGTTTAAGTAAAAAATAAAAGAAGATGCAAATCAGGTACTTCAGCTTAGGTTCTTCTATGAGTTAAACTGTGTTGTTGTATTCTATTATACTAGTTAATTATCTGAGGAGTACTGGTATTATACGTTAATGCTTACTCAGCTATGTTTTTCTTTGACTATGTCAAAGAGAAGAAGTTAAATAGCTAAAAAACAGGGCCGGTGAGATGGCTCAGCGGCATAAGCGCCTGCCTTGCAAGCGCGAAGGCCCGAGTTCGACTCCCGGATCCCACATACGAGAAGGGGGCCGGTAACATCGCTCAGCGGCACGGGTGCTGGTTGGCGCGCGAGGTCCTGAGGTGGACCCCCCGGTACCCAGAAAAAAAAAAAAATAGCTAAAAAACATCCAAATGATAGAATTTTTAAAACATATGTTGGATTTAATGAGTGTTTAGTTAAATAGTAATACGTTTTGACGATACAGGGTCTCTGAGATCATTTTGAAAGGGTAAGAGGTAGATTACTAACTTAATGTGATCATTGCAATGATTTTTCTTATCTTCTTTTTTCCTTTTGATATGGAGAGAATAGAGTACAAAACAAAGTGAAACATAGACTTAGGTGAAAGTATACTCTCTTACCAAGAAGAATTCTACAGCTATTTTCCTATTTTAGTATGCATTTAATCCTTTCTTTGGAATGCCAATTATTGACTTTAACAAAAGTGTTATGAATAAGAATTACAAGACAATGTTAAAGGAAAATCATTTTAAAATGATGAGCAAGGGGCCGGTGAGATGGCTCAGCGGCTTAAGCGCCTGCCCGGCAAGCGCGAGGGCCCGAGTTCGACTCCCGAAACCCACATACGAAAAAAAAGGGGCCGGTGATATCGCTCAGCGGCACGGGCGCCTACTGGCGCGCAAGGTCCTGAGGTCGACCCCCCGGTACCCACCAAAAAAAAAATAAAAAAATAAAAAAAAATAAAATAAAATGATGAGCAAAACATTTTCACTGAAATGTATGTATCAAGTTCCAACTCAGATAAACCTCCTTTGGGACCTTCTCAGTCCCATCCTCTTAGAACAAATCTCTTTCATCTGTTAATCTGAATAATATTCTATCTGTAACTGTCATTCATGTTTTCACTCATTCAACCAGCATTTATTGAGTAGTTTTATGAGCTGGCCCTCTTCTAGGGGCTTCAGATACATCAGAGAAGAAAAGACCTCTGGCTTATGGAGCTCAGACAATAAGAGGAGGAAATAGATAACAAATGATTACATAATACACAAAACATCATGATGGTTTGAAAGGTAATGGATTCTTTGGAACATGAAATGTAGAACAGAGAAAAGGAAAAGAGTGCAAATGGTTCCAGTTTTTAATAGTATGATGGTTAAGGAAGGGCTTACTAAGGGAAATTGAGCAAATACTCAAAGGAGATGAGGGAGTTAATGGTGTACATCCTTGAGGAAAAACATTCCAAGCAGCAGGAAGGGCCAATATAAAGAGGTAGAAACGTGCCTGGAATATTTAAGGAACAGCAAAGAGACTAGAGTGGATTAAGGGAATAAGGTGGAGAAAGGGTGGTATATGAAATGGAGTCAGGGGTCTTGGTGTGAATGTTTTGAGGGCTTGGAAGACTATGGCAGTGAGTCTAGTCTTGGAAGACTATGGCAGTGGCTATGGTCATTAAGGAATTTCAAGCTAAGGACTGATACGATCTGACTTTCAGTTCAAAAACAGCCTCTGGATCCTGTGTCGAGAATAGCTGGGGTGTCTATAAATGGACAATAGCTCCAACCAGAGCATCAACTTTAAATAAGAGGGGCAAAAAAACCAGACTAAAAGCTAAATATAATACATAACTGAAGGCAGAATAATATAAAGGGAAAGATGTCCTTTATTTCCATGAGTTTTACTTAATTTCTGACAAGGTTTTAGAAGTAATCTGCATTTTTGTTGCTTTCTCCTTGAGGTAAAATAATAGCCAAAGGAGAGAGAAATTTCTAGAACATACAGACAGGTTCACAGTAGGTTTTGTCATAGAAATATTTATTATTATTACAGTCAGTCAAATGAATGCCATAATGCTAATCCTTAAGGTAGTTAACACTGCAGGGAAGAAATCTATCTCTGTCTTCAAATTCCATTATAATAATAAAAAAGAAAACAACAAATGTATATAAAATAAATAACTTTTCTGACACATACATGCTCAGCATTACAACAGGCAAGTGATACAATCATTTGCTACTAAATCACAGAATCCCAAAACTTCAATATAGCAGGAAGAAAATTCCTTCAGGAAAAGCACCCACAATGATGTCCATTCAGAGTTATAGAATACAGCTAAAGAAACTTTAGTTTAAAGTAAGTGCTTCAGGTTTTAAAACTGGGTAACACCGCTGGGCATCGTGGCACACATCTGTAATCCCAGCACTCTGGAGGCTGAGGTAAGATTACTGTGAGTTCCACGCCAGCCTGGGCTACAAAGTGAGTTCAGGCCCAGCCTGAACTATACAACGAGACCCTATCCCAAAACACAAAAACAAAAAAACCTTGGGAACATTGAATTTGAGTATGCAGTTTGAAAAAGATACTACTTGCAATGTGGAGATAATTTATAGGTGCATAGGAAACAAGGGGGCAGACTTCATTATCTCTCTTAAAAAGATTATGTCTTTGAAGAAATCAAAGCAAAGAGTCTTTGTGATGAAAGTGGTAGATTCAGAGTCTGGATTCCAGACCCAAACAGTTCCTGATAGAGTCTAAATTGAAGGGGAAATTTTCTTTTTTTATAAGATGTGTATCCTATTTCGTTGTCCCCTAATTCCACTTTTTTTTAATAACTACTGAGCAGATAAATTCCAAATTATGATAAATCTAATTAAAAAATATCGGCCTAAATTTGAAGTCAATGTTCCGAGCAGGTGGTTTTTCTCTAATCATTCCATAAATATTTATTGAGCATTTAACATTTCCTGCAAAAAGACACAGGCACTACCATTGAGAAGTTAATATTGTATGAGAAAAAGAGACAAACATACAGTGAAACAGTTGATAGTACTCTGATAGAGCCATGCCCAAGGTGCTGCAGTCACTTGGTCACTGGGGGTACTGTGTGATGTAGGGACACTGAGAAGTGCTGCAGCAAAAGGTGCTGCTTCCACCATGCCTTGAAGTGTGAGCAAAGCTGGGCAGAGGAAAGGGAACCCTTGGCAGCAGGCAGGCTTGATGGTCCTGACCCAATACCCAGAAGGACCACCCCTTAGTAGTGTGGAGAATGAAGGGAGAGAGGCTGGATGGAGGCAGTAGAGTCACTGCAGAGGCCTAAAGAAACTCAGGTGGGATCATGAGGGTCTGGATGCAGAAAATGGCAGTGGGGAGGGCAAGAAGGTACAAGCAAGCTCAGAATATACTTAGGAAATGGACCATAAAAGATGTGGTCTTAACTGACCTGGGAGAATGAAGGAGAGGGAAGAAATTGGGAGCTTTCAGGGCTGAGTAGACGGAGAACTGTACACTAAAGGGAGAAAATTACAGAAGTAAATAAAGTGTGAGCCCAGGGGTTGCTTTTAAAAACCAAATAAAAGACTTGGCGTGATTTTTTGTGTGAGATTATAACTGAATTGACTGTGATCTGAAGGTATTTCACCCACTGAGCTTATTCAAAGTCATGAATATTACAAAGATCACTGGGGAATACTTACATAAATTCCTTTCATTCTGTTTGATCACCAAATGAAAAGTATCGACAAAATGGAGACTAGCCACAGTATAGATTTTAGATATTGTGTCTAGCGAATATTTATCAATTTTAGGACTTTTATTATACAATCAGGAGCATGACTTTCTTCTGAATACTTCTTTCTCTTCCGTATCTCATTTTTTCAAAAGTCAGCATACTATGTTTTAGTGACTATTAACCTATATGATGGAAAGAAGAGTAAAACAGAAATAATTTTTAAATAATTGACTTCATTTACAAATTAATGGTGACTTTGGGATCTTAATATCAAATCTAATTTCACTTATTAAAATTTAGATAGATTTCAATGTTCAATTTATCCAATCTAAAATTTACATACATTTTATTAAAAAACTTTCTTACCATAAAAAAGAAATTGAAATGCTAGTTTGGATCACCTATTGCTTACTTTTACATATTTTCCTTCTTTCTTTCCTGCCTCCAAATCTGCACTGAGAACACCAACTGTGCCCATGAAGTGAATCCCTTCTCAATCAAGATATTCTGAGTACTTGATGTAACCTCCCTCTGAAAATCACCCATTAAATAATTTCTAAAGTTTTAATGATAGCCACACCTCTATAATAATATAGTTAGGGTGCTCTATTTCAAGATTTTAATACTAGAGGCATAGATGAGAATAATTTATATCTTTATTATATATTTCTAGAGTCATAAATAATCAATCTTTGTGAGACTACACAAATATGATCTACTAATAGGAGACTTCCATTCCAAATCTAGCCAAATTTTATTTACCTGTTATAAACTAAAAAAGCTCTGTACACCAACAATAAAAAGCATTGTCTAGGGTCGGTGAGATAGCTCAGCGGCATGCCTGCCTGGCAAGTGCGAGGTCCTGAGTTCGACTCCCAGAACCCACATAAAAAAAAAAAGGCATTGTCTAAATCAATATTTTTCAAATTGCTGACTGTGACCCATATGTGGATCATGAAATCAATTTGGTGAATTACAACTCGCATTTTTACAAAATAAAATAGATATGAGAGTACATTATATTTTGTAAGGGTATATATAGTTTTGTGACAAATTTGTACATATGTATGTGTATCTGTGTGTGTATGTACTAAGTCCTCATAAAATATCTTTTAACAAGAGTTGCGTTCACAGCCTGGCATGGTGGTGTATGCCTGTAATCTTAGCACTCTGGGAGGCTAAAGCAGGAGGGTTGCAACTTCGAGCACAGTCTAGGCAACTTAGTGAGACCCTGCATCAAAATTTAAGAAAAAAAATTTTTTTTGAAAGGGCTGGTAATATAGCTCAGTGCTCACTCCCCAGTACTGCACAAAAAAAGAAGGACAAGGAGGAGGAAGAGGAGGAGAAGGAGAAGAAGAAGAGGAAGAGAAACAGGAAGAGGAAAAGAAAGAAGAGGAGGAAGGAAAAAAAGAGAGAAAGAAGAAGAAAACAAAGAGTGTTATTCATAACCTCATTTGTGAATATTGTTGAGAAATATCAGGAGGATTTAGCTCAAATACAAAGTAAAAACTAAAATTTAAGAAATGTGAAGCCCCCTTAAAATCATCTACCCATTTATTTTAAGCTGTTGAATATCTTACAAAATAATACCTAACAATTAGGATGAAAGGTTTCTCCTATTCTGTGCTTTCCTGTTAAGAATATATGGTCCAGCATCAATAAAATACAGATTGTCACTTGCTTGGTTTAGCCTTGCTATTTAATAATATTTATGAATAGAAGTCTCAGTTGGTCACACTGATCTAGTATTTAACTTTAGAATAAATTCAGAAGCTGAGACATAAAACACATCATATGACTCCCTAACCCATGAGGACACTTCAAAGATCCAGAAAGCAACCATAATCCTCATGAAAAACCCACAAATGCATGCGTTATCCTTATATAAAACCTATTCAGATATGGTCCAATATCTTATCATTATGTACAAACTGCAGAATAGATATTCTAGTGCACACACAGAATAATGGAAAAACACAATATTAATTTTGGGGCTTTACTATAATTTTATTTTATTTTATTATTATTTTCTTCGTGTGTGGGTACCGAGGGTCGACCTCAGGACCTCGCACGCCAGCAGGCGCCCGTGCCGCTGAGTGATGTCACCGTCCCTTTTTTCGTATGTGGGTTCCGGGAGTCGAACTTGGGCCCTCATGCTTGCCAGGCAGGCGCTTACACCACTGAGCCATCACACTGGCCCTGTAATTTTAAAAGAAGCCTAAAAATATAAACATTACACATAATAATTTATTTATGCCACCAACAGTATGTTTTATCCATGGAAATGGTGAAAATGTGGCCTATTCCTTAACCTATATTTTTCCAAATAAATTTTAAGTCAGCAAATAGCAAGTTTCGAGTATCAGCCATGAGTTTTACCTGAACTCAAAAATCCTTCTCTTATGAAAAAAGCTATAGTGTGAAGTTAAGGTTTTACTTCATTTCTATCACTCCATTCCTTAGGTTCTTTATGATGTTCTTAAAAATCCATAATATAATTCTATGAGAGTTAACATAATAGACTGTAACAGCTGTTATGGTCTATTGTGTAAATAAGTAATTACAGAATTTACAGACTATCATGTAAATATGTAATTATGGACTTTTTAAAATGTGCATTATTTACTCGATAGTCTATCGTTTACATATGTAATTATGGACTTTAAAACATGTATTATTTACTCAGTCTGTAACAGCTCCTTGGGACAGAGTCGTTCTGGCCTATCGGGTAAACATATAATTACAGAAAATTTTTAAATATGTATTATTTATCTGATAGTGCTGCTACAGACTATCACATCCATACATAATCACAGATTTTTATAAAATGGGTATTGCTACTTTGTATGTTTCCACAATTTAACTTTCCTTTCATGGATCAGTTGTCCAAAACTACGCAGTGATTCTATTGTATAACATATTTGCAAAGAATTGTGGATTTCTGCAAGTCCCTGAAGAACACTTCAAAGTTTCCCCTAAAAAGTTAAAGAACTGACCCCAAAAGGCAAAAGTCACTTTGAGAGAGAGGATTTTTTTAAGTCACCAGTTTAAGGTTATATATGTCATTTCATCAGAGTTACCTGTGTTACCATATTTATTTTTAAAAGCCCTAACATATTTGATTTCTTTAGGGCAGAGTATCCAGAATGTATTCTACCAGTTGTCTTCTTTAATAACAATTGTTTATGAACATCTTCCTACTGCTGGTAAATATTTAACGTTTGGCTGCAGTGAGGACAAGAGTTAAATCACCCATTTCTGTGGTGTAAATGTCCCTACCACAGTTGGTTTAAAGCAAAAGGATGTCACTTAACTCAATGCCACTTAACTGCTGTGCCATAAAAGGAGGTAAGACCCCACCCAATTCAGCTCAGCACCGCCTCTTAAGCCATTCTGAATTTCAATTCTTGACTTTTGACATAGACTCTGAGGAAGCCAGAATAGAAATCTAATTGCTGAGGGCAAATTCAGTGTTTTAAAACTTAAAATTAAGTGCCACACCCTCAAGTAATAGTCAGTAAGACATCCTATACTACTCACTTTTTCTTTGAACTTACTTTTGATTGTGAATGCAACACCCTGAGTAGGGGCTGGGGAGGAAACTGTTTGCCCTATTGAACAGATGAACAATCTTGGGGTGATTCGTTACAGTTGAGGTACACCTATGAACAACAGCTTGATAAGGATGTGTTAGAAAGATGTTCAAGATGAGTTGTTGCTATGGAGAATTTTAAGATCTAACCTTATTGTGCTACATTTTGAGTCTTAGTAATTGAAATAATGGTTAAATGTATCACATTTCAAGAAGCGATCCACAGTCCCACAGTTGTGCATTAACAGAGTGAATTACCATTTTCAAAATAAGTTTCACTGTATATGTTTCAGGATTGTCATTTTTAACTAATTAAGTTTTAAATTCACCTTAGCAATTCCAGAAGATAGAACTTTATGATAAAGAGTAAACATGACCTTCAGATAACACTATAAAAAGATGTTAAAGTTGTGTCTTTTAGGAACAAACTTAAACACTGTTATGAACTGATATTAAAAAAAAAAAAAAAAAAACTTTTAGCCAGGCATGGCAGCACACACCTGTAATCCCATCACTTGGAAGGCTGAGGCAAGAGGACTGCAGCAAGTTCAAGGTCCTCCTGGGCTACATAGTGAGTTCAAGATCAGCCTGGACTACATAGCAAAAAACAAAAAACGAAACAAAACAAAATGCCTTACTTGTTCATTCTAGCTTTTTAAAATCTATGAATATTCATAAGTAAATAATAAAGATGAACAATATATCCAATGTTTATTGATTATTTCAAGTATTCCTAATTTCAAATTTGGGGGAGAATATAAAAATCTACCTACAGAACATAGCAAAAGATCAGTGCACATATATGTGATTAATTCTTTACATACCATACTAGGTAGTGTTAAGCTCATAGTATGTGGTCAATACAATAGACTCCCAGGGCAAAAGAGCTATTAGTAATTTTTATCCAAAGTCAACAAGATATTATAACATTTGTCTAAGATGCTCCGAAGGTTTTATTGCATTCCATCACTAAAAATACTCTGTGGAAAGCAGGACCTCCCATATACGTTGAATTTTAGTTATGTGAAGGTTTTATCAAGACCTGACACCATGGGTTGCATACGCTTAGGGAGAGATTGTGTTCCCCAACCTTTAAATCCCCATGTAGAGCAAAACACAAAATATACATTACATTAGGATATCACATGGCCAACAACTGACTAGACCATGCCAGGAAGAGGGCAGGTGCCGCCTGCCAGAGGCTGCAATTTAATATCCTGCTATAAAAGCAATAGGAGGCTCCTGTTCATCTGAAACTTAGAACCTGTAATAAAAACAGTGAACAATTCAAAATTGGCTCATTACTACCACTGGCTGTTTATGCGCCAGGATTTTTTTTTTTTTACTGTGCCAGAATTGTAAACTGTGTACAGTTTTCCTGAAACAACTGAGCTCTTCTTGTTTGTAAGGTGGAATCGTGGGTAATAAGGGATTTACTATGTAGAAAATTCTGTTTTCTTTGTTTTAAGGAAATGAATGTAATATATGTCCCAATGTTATTTTGGGAACTCACTTACTCTGAATTTATTAAATGCCTTAAGTACATGATTGTAGATAACATAAGACATTAATAGTTAACATCCTGAGGCACAGAAAATAAGAAAAGTAAGTCAAAACTTATAAACATCCATTTCATTCAGGTGCACCTCACTTTAAACAATAAATGCATCCCAGGAGTGAGGTAAAAATAAAATACTTATAAATTGAATCACATTTTAAATTAACTAGGTATATAGTTACTTGAAGGAAGCTAGTTCTTTGATAATATGGATGATTGATTTGCAATTTATGAGTTTATAAAATATGAATTTTCATATGTCAAATTTAAAAGCAGAGTATATGCATAGATATGTATGCATGTATATACGCACATATTTATATGTGTATATATTTTTGGAAGTACATGCTTATAAATATTCTAATAGTCATACAATTAAGATCAAAATACAGTAAAGGCATTAATGTTGAGCTTGATCCCAGTGGATTTTCTGGTTTTAAAGGAACATATGAAACATTTGCTTAAATATGGATCCATTAGAAAATGAAAAACAAAGGTTTCCATGATTGCAGTTAGTTATCTGTGAAGTAAGAGTGCCAAGCAGTAAAACTCCGTGTCCACTAAGCTGCGACAATTAATACGGAGCTGTTTTCAAGGTAGGATTACGGGCATTGGAACCTCTAGGGATAGAATGTTTTGCCCATGCGTTAAATCCTCATTTCGTGTGAACTTAATGAAAAGATTGCAATATGTTCTGTCAATGGTTCCTAGAGCACGGAGATGTCTCTTTCTTTTTCCCCTGAGTACATGTAGTGAGATTTGTGCTGCATTTTATGGATGGAAATGTAAAGAAAGTATGTGCCTTTTACTCTCTTCAGAAGTCCTGAAGACAGACAGACTTAAAATTATGTAGGGAAATGCAGTTGATCTAAGGCTGCAGTATTGGCTGGATGCACAATCAGTGTATTTGTAAAACTGCTGTATTTGAAGAAAACCTCTAACACTACAAAATACCAAGAAGAAAGAATGGAGTTTTTCTATAGTATTTTAAATTAGGCAGTATCTATTTTCAACTGAAGCATGTTGGTCTGCTCTAAAAAGTTTTTTAAAAATTTAGTATTCTAACCAATTTGAATTCCCAAGTAAAGTGTGCTCCAGCCAGAATAAAGTATACTTTCACAGAAATATTCAGGTTAAGTATATATGGTTAAGTATATGCTTATTTCCTTTTGATAAAAGATAGACTATTTGAGGATGGCAAATAAATGTGAAATACTAGTAAGTAACAAAAATAAAGCTCAAGGTAGGGTGGACAGAAGCAGAAACAAACAGGCTGCTTATATTTAGTGAACCTTCCAGTATGTGCCCAGGCAGGATGCAGGGCCCCTTAGCACACTGCTTATAACTTAGGTGCACCAATGAGACAATGAACTTGGCAATGGACTGACGCTTGGACAACTGCTTGAAGGTGAAGTTTTCTCAGAGATATCAATGTAGTAAAGGCTGTCCCTCCTCCACCCCTGCTCAGACTGGAGATTAGATAAGACCAAACATTGATTTATTTAGGGTTGCTCTGGAAGGGTACTCCTGGGAGCACAAACTACTCAGGGTCCAAGTAAACAACTCTCTTCATAATGACACAATTACCTCCATCTCTGAATTCTGTCCTTCTGTGGAACACAGGCCTTCGAAGTTTTGAGATCTAAGCAGGTCTTGATTCAGCTGGTCACAGTTAGTTTGCTTGTTTGTTTGTTTGTTTTTAGCGCCATAGAATTCTTTAGGTGGAAAGGAGTTTAGGAATTTAAATTCACTCTCTATTCGTAATTAGTAGATATCAAATTTGAGGTCCCAATTACATGGCCCATTATAAAATCTTTTCTGGCACTCCAATTTTTTTTCTAACACTTATAATAGTATTTTCTTAATCTAAATCTTCCTACAAATTAGTAACAAGTTAGCATAGCCAAAGAGAGAACACATAAAATTTCTGCATTTTATAAAATTCAAAAAGTTTTAAATTTCTAGTAAATTAAGTTGCATAGGATGGCTTAACGCTCTTAATAATATATAGAATATTTTGTTTAACTGCCCTAGTTTTGTTTAGTTTATTTTGCCATAGCCATTATAGCCCAGCAATTCTGCAGCACATTTGTTATTCCATACCAGCTGAATGTCATTCCATGTATCTTTCACGTCTAAAGCATTTCTAAAATGTTTAGATGTATTGTAAGAAATCCATTTGATTCATCCAGTTAGAAAATCTATGAATAAAAAATACACAAATGCAATAGGCCAGATTAAAAAGGCATTCGATAACAGAAACTCACTTTATCCATATGATTTAAGAAGTTCTTGATTTTAAGACAATGCTGTGAACTGAAATACGTAAATCATCATTCCTGAAAATCAGAGAGGGGGCCGGTGAGATGGCTCAGCGGTATAAGCGCCTGCCTGGCAAGCGCAAGGGCCCGAGTTCGACTCTTGGAATCCACATACAAAAAAAGGGCCGGTGATATCGCTCAGCGGCACGGGTGCCTGCTGGCGCATGAGGTCCTGAGGTCGACCCCCAGTACCCACAAAAAAAAAAAAAAAAAAAAATCAGAGAATAGTCAGAAAATCTGGAGCACAGGGAATTTTAGCCAGAGCCTATCTAAGAAGAGCCAAAATAAAATTAAACTAAAACTTTGAAACATCCCCAAAGCCGAACTGTTATATTTTACCGTAGATAACAGAACTCGCTAAAAACTTTAGGAAACCTAGTAGAAGGAACGTTTTGATAAATCATTGATTTAGCAAATTGGTTATTCCATGAATGAGGCAATAGGATGATTCAATTTTGAACTTCCTTTCTAAGAAGTAATTTCTGAAGAAGTAGCAATTCAAGAAATTAGACTTTCAGATAGCTGGGTGTTTTGTTTTTGGTTTGTTTTTTTGCTTTTTTGGTTTTTTTTTTTTTTTTGGTTTTTTTTTTTAGTGAAGTGACCTGCCTCGGGCCACCAGTAGGTAAAGTGTGAAAACCTGTTTGCTGATTCCAAAAGTCATATTCTAGCCTCCTCAGCTTTCTAGTTAACCATACCATTATTACAAATATGTAAAGAAAAGTGTAAAGGTTTGTTAAGTTTCCCAAAAATATACACTGAAAATTCTAGGCCATTGAAAAAGTTCCCTTTTAATGTATTAAATGTATTGGATAAAATCTCATAGCTGAATTCAATGCAAATCCTGTATTACATATACCAATAGAAGAGTGAGATATAGTGGTTTTGACTTGCCTGGTGAGAAAGGGCTTTCCCTGATACCAAGAATCTTAATTTGAGCAAGACTCAAACATTTATATTCATATCATGTGTATCTGTCTGGCCACAGTTAATTTGAGCATGTCACTTTATTCCTCGCACAGAAAATCTAAAGCTTTAAGGCAGATTCAGGGAGCCTTTTCTTCCTGAAACACAAACACTTACACAACACTCTCATTAACTGGAACTTTCACATCTGCACTGAAGTGAAAATAGAACCTAAAGCTCTGTCCTACCTAGTGTATGTCAAATAACACAGATTAGAGAGGGTGTATTTGACAATGGCATTTTTCCAGGCTTTAGAGGGAAAGAGTTGGACAAGTCATAAACCTGCATAACCATAAAATAAAAATAACTGCAGGGATGTTTAAGAGGTATACTAAAATAAAATTTTAAAAATACTGTATAAAGGCAAGTTTTACCTGTTATTTACTTGACTTCACCCCAATTTGACACAATCATTAAAAAGCTAAAACCACTTCTAAGTTATCTGGAGACACAGATTACATTGGGAGCATGTTTCTAGGTTGGAAGAGAAAGGTAATTATTTGGTAGGATCTTCAAATTTCAATAGTCTAGGCCAGTCCTGCCCATGAAATACGTAAAGTAAGCCACATACATAATTTTAAATTTTCTAGTAGCTACATTAAAAAAATTAAAAGGTGAATTAATTTTAATTAGTTTATTTTTAATAATACATATTTTATTTAACCCTCAATGTATCCAAAGCATTATTTCAGTAAGTAATCAATATAAAAATTGAGTTTCAATCCCCAGTACCACAAAAAATAAAAAACTGAGATATTTTACTTTTTTCCATAATAAGTCTTTGAGATCTGGTGTGCATGTTACACTAACAGTACCGTTCAACTTGGATTGACCACATTTCAGTTACCATACTGGACAACACATCTCTAGACCCACAGTCTCATTTGAAAAAGAAAGTCTCATTTGAAGGCAACAGAATTGAGTAATTCTATCTGGGTTGAACCTGAGTACTATTTGTTTATCTTTGGTTCTGAACGTTAGACTGCTGTGAGAATATAGACTAAAAGAGGACAGTTAAAAGATCTCTAAATTCTGGACCGTAATGCATACTATGGTTAACACACTGTTAACATTTCCAAGTGATAAAATGCTTGGGTGGCCCCCTGGTTTTAGGAATATTTCCCTGCATATATAAGCCATAAGCCACGTAGATCAGAAATTCAGCAACTCTCTACTCTTCCCTGTACCCCCACTTCTAGCCATGCTTCCATTGGATTATCAAGAGGAGCCACCCTTAAATGTAGTTTGCCTTCTATTTTGACACAAAGAGTAAGGTATCTCTACTCTGAGCCTTTGCCAATGCCCTTTGCATCCCACACTCCAGCACTTAGCTAACTCCTGATTATTGTATAGAATCAATTTAGCTTTTACTTGCCTTTAAAATTCCAAGACCACCCCAGAGAATCAGACCCAGTACTTTTTCTCCACGTTGTTATAGAACATACTGTGGGCTCTTATGTCACAATGTTCCCACTGTGGCCTTTATCCCACAATATTATCACATCCATAATTTTGTCCCACTGCTTTCCCCAACTAGAAAGCAAGTGCCTAGAAAGTATCTCATTTACCTTTGTAGTTAACATTGCCTGGTACAAAACAAGTACTCAGTAAAGGCTCACTATGGTTAAGCTTGATCATGTCAACTCAACTGGATTGGAGGGAATTAGTAAAACACATTCTGGGTGTGTTTGGTTGGGTCATGAAGCATGACCTTGGAGACTACAGCTGGTCCCTCACACTTCCTCTCTAGCACTCTTCCCCTGCTCTGCTTCCCAGCCACCATGAACTAAGCATCTTTGATCTGCCACACCTTTCCACCATAATGTTTCTGCCTTGGAGCCAGGTGACCATGGATTGAATCCCTTGAAACTATGAGCCAGATTAAACCTCTCCTTTAAGTTGTAGCTCTCAGGCATTGTGTCTCAGCAATGGGAAAGCTGACTAATACACTCAAAAGATGAAATGTTGAACAGCATATAGAAAGGATAATCAAGTGCATATATTAAAAAATATTTTAAGGTATATGTCTAAGATATTTTATAGCAAAAACGCATTTAAAATGCAACAAAAGTTATCAACCATGATCAACCATGCCCAGGCAATTGTGCTAGCTGTTGAGGATACAGAGGTAAATGAAGATTCCATACTCAGAGATGTCAGTTATGCAATTGCAAAAAAGAGCACTTCTTTTTTTTTGTGGGTACCGGGGGGTCGACCTCAGGACCTTGCGCGCCAACAGGCACCCATGCCGCTGAGCGATATCACCGGCCCCTTTTTCGTATGTGGGATCCGGGAGTTGAACTCGGGCCCTTGCGCTTGCAAGGCAGGCGCTTATGCCGCTGAGCCATCTCACCGGCCCCTAAAAGAGCACTTCTCAAAAGAAAGTGAAAAGGCTTTTAAAAACAGACTTTGATTCAGAAGATCAGAAGTACACCCCGAAATTCTTCATGTTTAATAAACTCCCAAGTGATATGCTGGTCCAAGGACCACCTTTAAGTAGGAAAGAACTATGGCCTCACAGTCAGGAGATCTGAAATTTATCTGTAACTCCAGTTATATGGACATGAGTCACATCTCTAATACTACTTGCTCAGCTCATAAATTTCCTGAGAGAAGTGATTTCTATATTTTCTATAAGCTCTATAACTCATAATGTCCATATTCTGCCAGCCTGCAGAATACAAAGGGGACCAGAGCATGGTTCGTAGTTTGGCCTGTTCACTAGATTTATATGATACTATACTAATTTCAAAATCTTGATGCTCAGAACAGAACCCAGACCTATTTCACTGGAATTTATGCAGGTAGAACCCGGGTACCAGTATAAAATCCAAGGGTTAAGAACTACCAAATAGCATAATGCTAATAATATTAACTCCGTTGACCAGTGTTAATGAGGTCAGAAATAAATAAGTGATACAACTGCAGCCAGATAATTTTGTTCTGTTGGCAGTACTACAATGCTGAAGATTAAAGCCATGCTGAAGTACTATTTCCAACACTTAAAAAAAAAGTCCAGTATGTGGCCCTGGTATGTATAATTATGCACAAAAGAAAAGCTATGCTGATATCTTACAGCTCATTACCCATGTTTCCCACACTTTCACAGGCCACCCCCTTCACTCATGAGATTCAAACGAAAACAGGGATTTTTTTTTTTTTTTTTCCCAATGGAAAACAGAAAAAATGGCATCCAAGAAACTAATGGACATTTTGGCCTTTCAAATGAACTAATATCCTAGGTTCTTTCTAAATTCAATTTGGAAATTTGAAAAATTTAAATGAAAAAGCCCCAATACTTTTTAACTATACTTCTTCAGTTTTCAAAATGGCAACGGTCTTTTTAATTCTTACCACGTCTCTCTGGGCTAGGTTAAGAATAGAGAGAAACATCCAAACTTCTAGTCTATACTTTTAAGATAGCTTAGTTTTAAACATATTGGTTTCATTAACTTCCTTTTTTTTTTAATTTGCTTGGCTGAAGTAAAAATAAAAAGAAATAAAGAATTAGATTCTTTATTATTCAACTCAAGTAATGTATTGCCTTGTAGCACAGCAACAGCACATGCCACTAAAATACCGATTTTTTTTTCTTTACTGGTTTTCACTTTGGTCAAAATATACCGTGCATACATTTCTAAAATATATTATTTATGTTTTATAAATACATCAACAAACAGCTAAAGCACACTTAACAAAATGAAAACATTCTAGGACTTGAGAGGCAAAAAGTACATGATATTCTATTATCTTCAAAGTCGTTAGAACCTGCCTGAAGAGATTAAACTTATATGCTTTGAAAAGGTAGCTAAAATTATGAACAAAAATAATAAAAGCTAAAATAGTAGTTTCAAAGAGTTCAGAGAAGAGAGATGCCTCACTTCCAGCTGCTATGGGCTAATGGAAGGCTAAATAAAGAAGGGAAAGGTTTCACCTGCACCTTCAAGGATGGCAGGGATTAGATCATTAGCCCAGAAAAAGAGATTCCATGATCAAGAGCATGAAGACAAGAAAGCATGAGATGAGCTCAAAAATAGTTATAAGACAAGTAATGAGTAGTGAGACAAGAGCGCTTGACCCGGACCAGGGGAAAAAGTTCCATATCATCCAGGCTTAGATCCAAAGGGTTAAGGACTACGTACGAACAAAGCAAAAGCAGAGTTAGGCAAATTGGGTTAGTGCTGCTGCTCTGCAGGGACAGGGTAAAGTTGATATGCACAGGATGGTGTAAGCCTATGAGTTGACAATGATCAGGTATTATGGGGCCACAATGAAGTATCTCAGGGCTAGACTGAGGATTTCTATTTTTAGGTTTTCCCACAGCTAAATAGGAACCTGATGAAGACTTTTGTTTCCTTGCTTCTCTGTGTTAAGGGACACTATAAAGGCCATGGTTTTTAGGCCAAATTTTGAGGCCAGACACAGCACAAATTAGAGTGGATGGAACCAATTAGTAGATGGAGGCAGAGAGACAGACTAGAATTGTCATTCTAGAAAAAGGGAAATGCCAGAGAAATTAGGGAGGATTAAGAAAAAGTGAGACATCAAAAGAAAAACTGTGAAACTAGCAGGGAGGGTGGGAAAGAGGTGATGGGGGGTGAAAATGATCCAAAGTATGTTGTATGCGTGTACAAATGTGACAAAATGAAACCCATTAATCAGTATAACCAATATGTGCTAATAAATAAAATACATTAAACAGATGAAGAAGTGGAACTTGGTGAAGAATTTTAATCTTGGAAGTGAAGTCAGAGATCCACTGGCGCCCCACACAGAAACTCTAGACATTCACTTCTTCACAGGGAGGCTGTTCATGGTGAACACCTATGAGCTTTGCCTGAGGTCTTCAGCCTGGCAGGTGGAACATCCTTGGCTCACAGGTGGGAGAGGTGACCCTCTCAGAAGCAGCTAGCATCAATCAGGACAAGGGTATGGAGGAAAACGCCACAGATTATACATCCCAGTAGGATAACTCTTAGTTTTACACTATTCCTCTTATTCCACCAGCGGATCAAGCTTCAGTTCCTAATGGCAACTAATACAGCTTTTCTGGTCTCTATTTTCTCTCTGATTACTTCCTTATCATCATTTTTGGTGTCACTACTAAAGAAACTTGTGGCCCTGCAAATCTACCCTTGGCTTCTACTTGTGGCAATACCTAAACTATCATATTTAAGAAGAATGGAGATTAGGCAGAATAATGACCCCCTAAAAGTGCCTACATCCTTGTCCTTGGATTCTCATATGCAAAAGGCACTTTTCAAATGAGGCTGAGGATAAAGACTGTGAGAATGGAAGACTATTCTGGACTATTCAGGCGTGCTCAATCAAATCACACAAATCCTTAAAAGCAGAGGACTGTTATCAGCTGTAGTCAAACGGAGTTGTGACTGTGAAAGAATGGTCAGAAATATGAAACACTTCCTCCTCTAAAGATGGAAGAACCAGTTCCTGAACCAAGGAATGGGAGTGGTTTTTAGAAGTGGTAAAATAAGGAAATGGACTCTTTCCTAGAACACCGAGGAAGGAAAGCAGCCCCACTGGCACCTTTATTATGAAGTGAGACATTATCAGAGTTCTGACCTATATAACTGTAAAATAACAAATTTATGTAGTCTTAAGCCACAAAGTTTATAGTGATTATTTGTAATAGCAATAGAAAATGAATATATTACTCTTTAGTTGCATACTACTGAAAATTTGAGTAATTTCTATTAGAAAGTAAATTTCTATTAGAAAGTAAATTTGAGTACTTTCTATTAGAAAGTAAAATAGAAGAAAGATTGATTTTTCAAATGTTGGTCAGAATGATCAATACCTTAGGTAATGTTCTCTACGAGATTCAAAGAACCTCTTTTATATATGTGTTATCATTTTTCAACTAATTATGAGATGATAAAAAGTTAAATATTTGTTTTTTGTTTTTAGTCAGGAAGTTACTGCAATTTAATCATGTTAAATCTTACGTGATGCTTTTAAGAAGTAATTAAAGAAATGTGTTGTTATAAAGGACACTACATAATTGATAATACAATACCAATGTATTGTCCCTTTCCAGCACTCAGTTTCAGTTGGGCTATATTTAGAAGCTTTCACTTGGAAAGGATAGCTCTGTGACACATATGTTGTATGGGTATATCCTTGAATTTTAAACTTTCATTGAAGAATGACAACACACACAAGGGCTTGATATAGGAATTCTGACTAGTTAACTCAGAAGTTAAAGTAACTTTCAATGCATTATTGGAAATACATAATGTTAGACACATGATTTTATTTGAGTATAGGGTTGTTGCTTTCAAACTCTATACTTGTGGAATATTATATAATGAATATTTTAATATAGTCTAATTCAGCAGTTTCATTGGGTTACTTTATTATTACCAGTTCCCACCTTTTCCTGTCTATCCACTCAATCTTCACCTCTCTCCACAAAACATGCACAACAGAGGCATAAAATAATTAAATTTCTAAACACTGGTAGAGCTTAATTTGACAAGAGAGTTGAGTTTACTCCCTCTCCACAAAGGGCTTGGGAGTAAGAACAAAGCGTGTATACCCATACCTCCACCTAGCTCGCTTCTCATATATTCCACTATGTTTCAGATTCATCTTCTTCCTAGTTATTATCTGGTATCTGGCATTATTGGAGCCCAAGTGTAACCACAGCTGGGGCCTTGGTCTCTCAGGAAAGTTCTGCTAACCTCTGACATGCTCGAGATTCTGCTTTCACAAGCTGTTGTACTAATAGCCACAGAACTACCTGTAACTGCCTCTGGAAACCCAGTGATGATGAGGAATGCTGCTCCTTCCCTTGGTGCAGATTCCACCCATCTGGGTAAGCCTTGCTCTGTGACCACAGGTTTTTTTTGTTTTGTTTTGTTTTGTTTTTTATTGCTGCTTCTCCTGAGGTGGGCAGCAGTGAAGACAGGGAAAGGGAATCGTTTTCCTGACCCATTTTCTTTTTCACAGCCCCTGCTGGTCTCTTACTCCTGCTCCAAGCGTACAACTTACCACAGAGCCCCAATTAACCAATTTTCTCATTTTTAATTAAAGCAAATTTTTTTAAAATCCAGCTATCTTCAGATCATCAACTAATAAGGCAAATGTTTTGCTTTTACTTCTCCTTATCTCACAACATACATATACCTAATAAAATAAGTTTTGCCCAGACAAAATTTAAATAATTCACTTTACATTTACACATCATACATTTTAAAAAGATTATCTATTTATGGATTGCAGATTCAGTTGAGCCCCTGGAGTGGCCTGACACAACAACTGTTGTTCTCTCTGGGGAAATGTGGTCGGGTGTTTTAGCGAGGGGTCTGCTTACAGCACATCCTCCAATTTTGCGGAGATGACAGCAGAACCACTCTTGCCCCCACCCCAAAAGAAAAAAAATACCTCCTAAATATCAAGATAATTTCTAGAAGGGCTATATGGTTACAAAAGCATTTTGGCAGGGGTTAAGAAAATGAAACAAGGGAGAAAGTACATGCATAGTGCTTTCAAGTTAGAATTTCAAGTTAGAATGGGCTCATTTTATAACCAAAAATAATCTGTGTACTCTACAGCTTGGAGACATCTGCCTTGCCAGATCACAATTTCATAGCCTTGTGTCCCTGAATGCACAAAAGAATATGATTGAAGAGCATTACCTGTTGGTACAGGCTTTTAATGCTGACAAACAGGGCTATTTTTTGAAGGCAGCTGCTTTCCACAGCTTTTATTTGCTATGGAGTTTTTAATGTACTTAATGCTATTTTAATTTACTGTGAAGACCCTGTTTCCTCTGAGACTTGGTTTTATGAACTGAGGATTTGCCTACTATAGTACCCTTCAAGAACATCACCTAAGATATTATTTAAAATGATCTAATTGAGCTTTCTTATCTTCTTCCCCCCTCTTCGCAATGTTGCCTGCTCCTTAACCCCCAGTCAGTGTAACCTACCCTACGGTCATCAGTCCATGGACCTTAATTCATGAAGTAAGGTCATCAGTCATCTCTGACAAATTCAGTGGTCTCTCACAATTTGGAGGACTATTCTTTTGTTTTTGAATCATCAGGCTTCCTTAACACCCTTAGTCCTGGTTTTAGAGATATAAAAATGTCCTAATTTTCCTTATATTTTTCTGTAGAATAATTATTGGATTTGATAACATTTTTGTTTTTGCTTTTATTTTAATCAATGTTTACCAACTAGTCATTCAAAAGCCTCCACCAGAACTTACTGCTCCTTTTGAGAGCAGTAGCTGACAGACAAATGGACTGAGTTTAGAATGAAGTTCCAACTGAAGCAATGTACATAACTCTTAATCTATCACATGACTGGTTTTAGAAACTTTGCAAGATTCTCTAGCAGTTTTCACATCATTATTGACATAGTGATTAGCAAATAGTGAGATTAAAGAATAATTACTGATGATTCCCCAATGACCAGGATTACAACCAGCTTGGAATGTGCTACAAACTTCAAGAAAGAGGAAATACTCGACGGGTTTAATAATTCAGGCAAGAGACTGATTTCTCGCATATGTTGATCACAAACGTGTGCCTCACTGGGGCCTAACATTCACACTGCCTAGTAGTCAAAGTCTAGGCCTTGACTATTCCCAGTTGTCAAGTTACACAACGTGCCACCACACCCAGTAGAGTATCATGTACTAAATGTGACTGTCACTCAAATGCACATAGAAGGGTAACAGGGACAGAGTCCTAGCTACCAATGAGGATACTGATTTTAAATATGTGTATTTTTCCATCTGAGGTACTGTTTCTAATTGAGTATCTTTGGGTATGCTGGAAAATTCTTCAGCCAGATATTTTGCTTCCCAAATTCAGATATATATTACTGAATGCTTTTCTCTATAGAATGGCTCTACTAACCTTTCGGTTAAAAAAATAAATAAATAAATAAGGCCCATGCTAAATATTGATTACCTTGGAAACCAAAAAGTAAACATAAAAACAATCTCTTATTCTAAGATTAGGTTTAACAATATGCTAATAGCCCATAATGAAGATAGAACCATAAGTTAATCAACCCATTAAGTTGAGATCAGAAGTGTCAACTCAAACGCAGTCTACTAATTTACTGGCCCTTAATGGGTCAGCAAGATCTGTAACCCAAAGGCTGATCTTTCTGCTTCGGTTAAAGTCACTGTGGAAGCCAATTCACTTTATCCCATGATTATGATCTCTGACCTGTTATGGGCAGGGAGTCAACATAAAATCCATTTATGAGAATGTACTCAGGGCTAGTGAGTAATGGACTCTCAAGCTAACTAGTAAGTGAAGTGTCTGGGTAGACGCTCTTTGGAAGCACCAGCTTTGTTTCTCTCATGTTCATACAACTGTGAAAATAAACATGAACAATCTTCCATGGAAGCTTCTGTCTCCAGGAAGTCCTGGGTTCTTGAGTTATCTAAGGCTTGTCGTCTGCTCCCGTTTCTATCCTGTTCTGAGAAGGTAAATCTTACTTTTGGAAATCCAAAAGGGTCCAAAAGAACTGAGTAACAGGATGGTAGGGTGAAGGATTACACCTGGCAAACAATAATTCCGAAGTCAGTCTTGCTTTATTGAAGATGTAGTGAGTTGTACAAAAAGTAGCTTTGGTGATTAACTCACAGTACATCTATTTTTTGCTTATTACCCTACTAAATGAGTATCAATTACCCACTATTGGTCACTTTCAAGGGAAAGGGGAGAAAAAGTATATCTTATGCCAGAGGAGCGTTCCAGAGGCATAATAAAAACTATGAATAAAGAATTCATTTTCATGAACGATATTTGTATAGAAAAGATATGATGGCTATTATAATACAAGAGACTTCTTAATGTCAGCATTTTCTTTCTCAGATGATAAAGCAATTTTGCCATACTGTGATTTACAGTGTCAATTAGCAACCTGTCGGCAGTGTGGTGTCAAGAGACTCAAAAGGATATATGCAAAGAGATACAACTGGGCCTGGTTCTGACCTCCTGGCCTCCAGCCAAGGCTGCTTAAATGCCACCAACCCCCTTCCTGCTCAGTCCAACAGTCACTCCTTGGCTGTGCTTTTTCCTCAAATAGGACACAATCGAGTAAGATACTAAGGTTCCGGAAAAGGGAAACAAGAAAAAGAGAAAAAGCAAACTAATGAATGCACTAAACATTAAAAAAAAAAGTTTTATTGGAAGGAAAATCGAGGTTCATGTGAAGGACCTAAGAAGGCTTTTTCTCTATATAAAGGAACTGTATCAGTTGATGTCTATGACGCTTGAAGGAGTCCCCAAAGGAAACCATCTTTTCTAGGAACACAGAGAACCCCTCTGTTGCGGGTGACATTGCCTTCTATTCCCCACCCCCATTTTTTGCCTTTGTTTTCTTCCCGTCATTAGCAGCCTCCTACTACTGCTGTACCCACCTGAGCACAAAGACACTTGTCAACCTCTTGGAGGGAAAAAGAGCACACCCTATAGAGGCAAAAAGTGAACTGGGGAAGAGGGGGCACAAAGATGAGGGAAGAGTCAGACAAGGATGGCACAGGCAAGGTCGGCCTTTGGGAGGTGACTTCTTGCGCAAGTTCTCAACCACAAGGCCCGTGGGAGAGAAAAGCCATGAGCACGGGAGGGAGCCAGAGAAGGGTCGTGGGGCCGGGGGGTTGAGCACGCCGCGGTAGCGCTCAGCCAAGGCGGCAGCCCGAGCCCGAGGAGGGAAGGCGGTGTCCCCCGCGGGCCGCGTGTCGCCGAAGCCACCCCGCCTCCACACGGGCACTTCCCGCGGGTCACCGCCCGGCCCCACCTCCTGGGCTGCGGCGCGCGGCGCCTCGGTCGGTCGGAGAGGAGGTGGCGCTCGGCGAGCGCGCGCGGGCCGCGGGAGAGGGCCCGACCCGAGAGGCGACGAGCGAGCGGAGGGGCCGCTCCGTCGCCTCCACTCCCCCCAGCTGTCCCCACCCCTTCCCCGAGGCTGCAGGGTGGCGGCGACAGCGGCGCAGGAGCGGAGCCCAGCTGCGCGGGGGCAGGAGGCGGGGGCGGGGCGGCGCGCAGGCCCGCGTCACTTACCCGGCCAGGGCGCGGGGCAGCCGGGCGACTCCTCGGGGCCGCGGCGCTCGGGGCCGACGTCCGCGCAGCCCGGGCGCTGCCAAACGTAAACAGTCCGCCATGATTTCTTTGTTTAGCTAATTGAACCTGCCGCCGTCTCGCGTCCCGGGCGCTCCCTCTCTCCCTTCGCTCCCCTTCCCCCTCGCGCTGGCTTTTATTTATTTATTTGTCTCCCGTCCGCCCCAGTCTTTCCCGTTTTTCTTTAGCAGCTGCTTTTAAAGAAAGTCGAGACAGTCGGGTGTGGTGCAGGGAGTGCGGTGGTGGTTTTTTATAAATACAAGTAAAATGAGACCCAAATCTCCGGCTGAGGTGCCACGGCTGGAAGAGGAGGAGGGTGCTGCGCCCCTTCCCCTCCCCCACCTCCTTCCCTTCAGAAAGTGTCACAAGATGTGCACCGCTTAGTCACTTCTCCTTCCCTCCCGCCCAGCTCCCCGGCACCCAAGTTCAGCGGCAGCTTTGGACTAAGTAAAAGTGCTCGGTTCGTCGTTTACTTTGAAAATCTCAATATAAGTGATGTCGGCCTACGGAAGGGCGCTGGGAATCGCCTCCACCACACCCGGGGCCTGAATGTGCAGCGCGCGCCTCAGGAAGGGAGGGATGACCTACTGGCGTCTGTTCCACTCGTGCAAGAGAACAGTGGCACACACGCGCGCACGACAGAGGTCCGAATTAGCACCAGCACAGTGGAAAGTTCCCAAAGAGCTGGAGGACAGCCTCGCAGTTAGTTGCACCGATGTTGGGGAAGGAATAGACTGAGCTTAAAACTTCAAAGGAAATAATTTAAGTCTTCTAGGAAAGGGCCAGCATCCTTTCATATGCGTTTCCTTCTCTAGAAGTGGACCGGATACCAGTTTTGACTAGGATTAATACAGGCATTTTTCAGTTCTAGGCAGATTTATGTCGAGATTGGGGGTAATCTGTTGCAGAAACACTCTGAAGTGATTGCCTTGTTTGAAAAACTCCCCCAGTCTCACTTCTGTTTATGACTACCAATAATGAGTCAATATTTTTTATTCAGTATTTTAATTCATAAGGAAAATTGAAAGTTATCTACGTCTTACCATACAACTCTGCTTCTTATCACCTGTATTACATTAAAAGAAGTTATTGTCTTACCTGTGTTTATTTCTGTGTGGAGAGCACTATTGAATAATGTCAGCCGTAGAAGTTTGGATCACTCAATTACAGGGTCACATAATGTATAGATCATGTGCAGAAAGAGCCATCTGACCCAATCAAGAATTGAACCAATGAGTGCTTACACTGTAAGCCATTCACTGCAGTTGCCCTAACCATTTTGTCAGTTGGTAGATAAGTGGTCAAGCGTTATATGTAAGAAGAAAGGAACTGTATTGTCAAACCATCAAAATGACCCCAATCAAATCTCTCTAGGAATGGCTTTAGTCTGTTCCCCGGAGAAAGTTCAATAAAAGTTGTTTGAAATGTTCTTTTCCACACCTGTAATATTCTTCTGTATATCATGCCAAGTTTTACATGGTTCCCCAAATTCTAGCTTAAACGTGATCCTGTGAACTTTGATATTTACCCTCTCCCAGTGATTGTTCCTTTTCTTGGCATCAGGTATGAAACTCCTCTGAGTTTCAAAACTGGTGATCAAAGCCCTTGAATAGGAGACTAATATACCAAGTATATGGAAGAATTGTTTTTATTGCACAAAGAACAAGCAAAGGGAGCCATAGTCACTTTGTAAAATTAGGTGAAAAAAAAATGATTATACTTTGCATTAATTGCTTTAATGATCTGGCTTGCTTATGCAGACTTCTTGATCCATACTGACATTAACTTTTTCTAACACATTAAAATTTGCATGTCCACACCATTTCCCAGTCCATCAAGGTCATTTCATGTGTTACTTGCTGTGAACCAAAATTTGTTTTGTAAGTTGAAAAGGACAAGTGGATCTGCTCTTGAGCCCATTTTCAAATCTCTCATTAAACAGGCAAGATCACATTATAGATTTGTGTGTGTATAGCTTTTCTTCCGTGTTAGTGAATAGCATTTTCTAAGTCTTAATACCTAACAAAGCATTAATCGCATCCTATTTACTGCAAATATGTTGGAAAAAATTGCAAACTAATACGTAACTTGATTCTCCTTTAAAATTATTAGACTGTTACATTGCACATATGGCCCCCAATCAATCACAACTCCTTGTGTTTACATCCTTTTGCAGCCCCCCCCCCATAAGGCTCGTGGGTCTGGCCATGTGAATTGCTCAGGCCCTAGGAAGTGTGATACAGCCAGAAGTTGGATAAGCACATGTACATGGGGACTTATCCTTTTGGCATACTCCCTTTTGAGATACAAATACTTTGCTTTATGAAAATTTAGACTATTCCCCTGGAGAGAGAGGCCACGTGGAAGAGAACAGAGTTATCCTGCCCAGCCACCAGTTGAATGCAAAGTTACAAGCAATCCAGTCAAACTATATGGAGCAGAGTAACTGTTCAGTGGACTCTTTGCATCATGACAATAAATCACTGAGTTTTGGGTGGTCTGGTAGGTAATGACTACTGATACAGCTTCCTCCAGTTTCAGTGATTAGAGACATAGGATGTGGGGCTGAGGGAAGGAGTCTAGAAAACTGTCTTGTAGAGCTTCACAGAACAAGAACTTCATTTATGCCTTCTTAGAACTCAGTGGCACAGTTACTTCAATGATGTGATAGCCATTCTAGAGACTGGCTTTAGAATTAAGAATCCTTGAAGTCTGTGCAACAGGGAGTCCACAGACAGGCTCTGGAGTTCATCATATGGTCAAATCCTAGCTCTGACCTGAAGTGACAAAGCACAGTGAATGAACATAATTTCTCTCCAGTCCTTGGGATGTTTAGAAATTAGGAATATATGAAATTGTTCAAGTGAGACTAGAAATGAATAACTTGTAGAAATTTTGGGTTCTGACACAAACCCAATATGTGAAAGTAGTTATCTGATTACTTATGAGTTATCACCCTGAAGATAGTAGTCCTTCGATTGTTAATTAAGCACCTAAATGTCTGGATCCTGTAATATTTGATTAGGTTCTCTGTATTTAGAGCTGTTACAAATGCATATACACACACACACACACCAGCAGCAGTTATCTTGATTGCAAATGGCATTGGGATTGAGAGAGTAGTATCTCAGCATGGTAGAGAACAGTTTGTTAAACTTGAGAACCTAAGTAATGTTTTGTCTTTAAAAGTTGAATTCTCAAAGATCTTGGATATGTTCAAAGGTTTAATATTGCCATGAAACAACATATAGACAGTAATAATAAAATTATTACCAATAAGACCTACAGTAACCATACTAATCTATATAATATTATTTTGCCAACATTTACTTGTATCTAAATTCAAGATCATGGGCCGGTGAGATGGCTCAGCGGTGTAAGCGCCTGCCTTGCAAGCTCGAGGGCCCGAGTTCAACTCCTGGATCCCACATACGAAAAAGGGGCCGGTGATATCGCTCAGCGGCACGGGTGCCTGTTGGTGCGCGAGGTCCTGAGGTCGACCCCCCGGTACCCACAAAAAAAAAATAAATAAATAAATAAATAAATAAATTCAAGATCATGATGTTGGCCATTTGTGGCACTCCTAGATGACTGTGTGCACAATGAGTCCGCCACTTTTGCTATGCAGAGTTCTGTGGAACTGTCCTTGTACCATACTCCTTTACCTCCTTTGGCCAGACACATTACATTCAGATCTGTTTTCCTCCAAGATAAAGTTGAGCTACCTGGCATGTAGACAAAAATAGGGGAATTAAAATGATTGATGATATATTTATTTTTAAGGTTAGCACTGAATTAAAAACTCTATTTGAGAAAGATTATTTATCAGGTAAGTAGCAATGGAGTGCCAGGCAGGAGACCTGGATTCCAATCAAGTATTTAACACAAATCATGAGGCAATTTAAAAAGTACTCAGATCTTTAAAAAGTACTCAATTTAAAAACCCTCAGAAAGTAAAGATAGGAGAGCTACAAAAGGATTTTTGGTAGAAATCATAAAATAAGAGCTTTCTAATTGTGGAATCACAGCAGTGTGGGGTGAGGTTTTATGGCAGGGAAGCTTTCCAGTACCTTTCTTGCAGTGTATAACTTCTAACTCTGCCTATGATGAAAGCCTACCTTCATTTCTCACTCTTGAATTTTCATCTCCCCCAATTTTAATTTGATTAAGCTATTTCTCCTAAGAAGTAAGGCGTGTAGTAGCTTTATTTTTATGTTTTCCTGAAATTATTACTATTTATGTCCAAAATATGTCCATTAATGATGAATTTAACAACTCTTCTATTGTGGTTGTCGCTCTTTCACTAAGTTTTCAGGAATAAATTTTTCAGTCTCAGAAAAAAAGGCCTTGGCTAAAGAAGATTATTTTTCAAGTCCTAGGAGAATAAAAATTGGAAAACCCGTGCATTCTGTAGTTTCTGGAATGATTGTAAGGTTCTAAAGACAGCAGAGTTATGAAATGATCAAATTCTCCTATCTCAGCTTCATTATCCTTTGTTTATTGGAAAACTGTACCCACAGCATCCATGGCAAACCCAAAGAGAAGCATCACAGGGTCTTGACAATGCTTCTCCCTGCATTTGGCGCAGGTAGTCAGGAAACACGAATTTCCCACTTCCAGCCAGGCACTTCTTGGAACAGGCACAGGATCATCTACAGGCACAGCTGCTGCTGTACTTGAGGGGTCCCAGAACCCAGACACATCTCTTTGAACAGCCAAATGAGTATCTTCCCAATCACTACCACCTCATTTTTTTTCAGTCTGAAATATTAAAATAAGCCTAAAGTGTCTTTAAATTTTAAAATTTTAATTATACCCTTTGGAATCTGTGCTTTGGAAAAGTTACTTTTCCTTTAAATAAACCAATATCTGGAACACATCTATACATACACATATATGTATATTAAAATACGCTTAGAAAACACACTTTATGGTAGCATGAAGCTGAGTAGGAAAAAAATGGAGAAATCCATAGTTCACGCTTTCATATGCTTGTGAAAAGATTTTCAAAATACAGCTAATAAGTAGCTGTCTGTACAGGGATACATATACTTGTTTATGACTCAAATCTTATCTCTGAGTAGTAATCTATGTGGCTGGGGAGAGCTGAAAATGATTTCCACCCTTATATCCTTATATTATACACTCTCTAAAGATGGGTCTCGTAATACTATTCTATACAAAAGTAATAAATACTATCTTTAGGAGATGGTGATTATAATGATGGTGTTCCCTTGCCAAAAAAGTAACAAAGGTATTTTAAATTGCATTTTTATCATGATAAGGAGATTTCAAATAATTTAGCTAATTTTACCTAATAGCTACTGAGAATTAACATTGTTATTTAATGCAATCAGTAGTTGAATAGACCATAAATCCAAGAACTAAGCACTAGGGAAGATGTGTAACAGATAATGCTGAGAGATTTTTAATTCTCATGGATAGAAAAGGGAGAACCCAAAGGAAATTAAGTGCTGGTTTTCTCAAATAAGTAGATTAGATTTTCTTATTTCTTAAAAATTACCCTGTGAAGCATATATTTTATGACTCATGTATTTTTATAATTTTCCAGAATCCACAATTTAGATTATATGTGCTTTCTACTTGGAGACTTTTTCTATTTATATTTTAGTTACTGTTTCTTTTCCCAAACACCAAAGTAAACTGCTATTTTATCTTGTGTTCATAGATTATTTGAAAATATAAAATATTTTTTAAATGTTTATGTATTATAAAATCTGTATTGATTTGTTCACTCTAATAAAGGCACTGTAGCTGCATTTGAAAAGTATATAAGCACAATAAAATGTCGCTTAATGTGCTCTAGCATTTCTTCAATGAACAGTGTGAAGGCAAATTCCTATGTAATTTAACAGTTGCTAGTAGCAGCACCCTTTGATACTAGTTGAAAATAGCTACTCTGAAACATGAAGCACAACACAGAGAAATTATTCCATAGGTTTGCTCATTTCCCAGGGTTCTGTCCAGATTGAACCAACTGGTGCAGAAGCATGAACTTAGAAAGAGCAGTATGAACAAGCTCAGGTGTTCAGCTATTTTAGCTGTTTTTCTCTCCCCCTCCTCCTGTTCTTCCCTTCGGGTCACTTGAAAACACAAATAAAAGTGACTAGCATTTTGAAATGCCAAATAAGTGGAAAATTACATAAAAGAGTATTCTCCAAAGTAGAGTACAAGAAAAAATATTGAAATTTCTTCCTGTAGGCAGTTTTATTATTTTCATCTAAAAATTAAAATAAATCACACTGGACGTACACATGAATAGATATCTGTGTTCTCGATGGTCCACGTGACGGAAAGCTGCTAATCATGTATGGTACCCATGAGTCCTGATGGAAGAAATGTGTCCACAGACAGACATTGTTTCAACCTGCACTGCAGTGACTGAATCTGATATCCTGGATTCAGCCCTATCCTTCTCTTGCTCTCCAGAGTAGAAAGAGGATCCAGAAGACTGAGCCACATCCAGGAGGAGCCACGTATCCTCTTTTTGCACTAACTATTCATAAAAAAAAAGGATTTTTGGACCTCTAAGTTCCTTCACTCTGGGCACAAGTTTGAGAGGATGAGAAGTTGGACCTATGGGGTCATCTTTACCTCTTCATTTTTGTACACATGTACCATGTGAATAGATTTATTCCCTCCCTTGAATCCCCTTCTTTATTATTTTCTCTTTCTCTTCCATGTTAGAGTGCTTAATTTAGTTAAACTATGTCTGGAGTAAAATAAAACCAACTATGGAAGTCTCAGTAATCATTTAGCCCACATAAGTCAAGTAAGTCATTCTCTGAAGATCTTCTAACATGCTTCTATTATGAGTTCTTACCCCACAAGGCCTATTGCTAAGGGGATGTTGAAAGATTATAAGTTTTGTTTATATTATAACATTAACTAAATGTATGTTTATTTTAGATACTTCAAAGTTTTCAGATGAATACCCTATCAGTAGAAACAGTTTTGGGGAATGAATATCTCAAAATATATATTAAATACATTTAAGTATATTAATATAACACGTATTTTATGATTATATATTTATTTATGACATGCATAAATATGTGTTTATGTATAGAATATAAATAGATAACATAAATTATAAATAACATATAACTATAAATACATTGATCAAATTATATATTATATTTAATATATAATGTATGTATATGCCACTCTACTAATAAATTATCCAAAGCATAAAGAGAATTTTTAAAGATAAGATTAAGAGTAAATAAATATTATTAAAATTTTAATCATACTCTGTTCATCAATGATAAATTCATACCTTTTTCTCTCACATATTCTTGGAGTACATGTGCTGTGTTCCTAATATTCTGAATATAACAGTCAAAGTCTAAGAGTTAAAACAGAAGGCTATTTAAGGTTTGTTTTTTTTTTTATTGGTAAGTGGAGTTCTGTCTCAGGGGCTGTTTATGCAGGAAATAAGAAAGCTAAGAAACTGAGCAGTGGTTGATAAAGCTGCAGAGATTAGCAGGTTCAGGACACATGGCACACACTGGCACACCAGGGTCCAAAGGAGAAGAGAAGTAAATGGTAAAAACGGAAATGAGGCGAATATGCTGAGTACTTGCCAATGGAACTTCTCACAGTGCTCTAAATACGCCCTGCTCTTTCATGTCTGCATGTTGACCCACCTCCATCGATCTGGCAGGAAGGCTCTTCTTTTTTCTCTTTGTCTTTCAAACTTCTATAATCCTTCAAGAACCAAGTCATTTATTCCTCATTCATGGAGTCCCCACCATACACACTGTACTGAGTGCCAGGTCTTCAGAACTATTCATTTGTGGTGAAAATAGGAAAACTTTTCTTATATAGATAGATAGGTAGATAGATAGATGAATAGATATAGATATAAGAGCTACTATATATATAAAATATATATACAGATATCAGAACTACTAGACTATACTGTATACTGTATACTGTATATATATATATATATATTTTTTTTTTTTCTTGAGCAAAGATTCGGCACTCAGAATTACCAAGTGAAATCCTGAATCATATCCTGCCTCTGGTACCAACTAGCTTCATAAGTATGCCTGTTGATTCATCTATTTATGAGGGATAATAATAATATGTACTTTGTAGAATTGTTAGATAAAAAATAAGTTAATGTTTATATAGCACTTAGAACACTCCTCTGGCAATAGTCATGTCTTTATATGTCTCTGTTAAACTAAGTATATGAAAACTAAGTCACTCCCTTTTCTGTGTTTTGCCAGTCCTCCGTATTTCTACTATAGAATTCATGACATTAAGGTGTAAGCTACACATCTGTCATTAATGATAGAATAGTTCTTGCTAGGGAAATTCTATGATTAACCATCTTTGTATTCCCAACACAAAAAAGCCTAATAGAAGCTCAATAAATGTTTAGTTAATAAATTTATCATTTTATCTAATACATCACTCTGCGACAAATCATGCAATCAAATGAGTGCCAAAGGAAAGGTACTTTTAAGAGTTCAAAGAAAAGAAGGATTAATATGTTGGGCTTGACATTCATGGAAGAGTCAACATTTAACCTATTAAAAATTAGATAAGATTTAGCTAAGTTACACATAAAGCTAGTCAGAAGAGCTGGTGGACATATGAGCAAAGGTCTAATCAGGAAAGTGTGGGAGCATGTGCAGGGGCAGTAAGTCAAAGGGGCTGCAGTAGATATGGTTCAAAAAGTAGAGCCAAACTGCACACGGCAGGTAGGAAGATTCACTTCTTACAGCAAGCCATAAACTCTTATTCTCTTTTCACTTTATAAATACAACTTACATTTACATCACTCATCTAAGCTTATGGCTCTTTCTTTTTTTTTTTTTTGTGGGTACCGGGGGGTCGACCTCAGGACCTCATGCGCCAACAGGCACCCGTGCCACTGAGCGATATCACCGGCCCCTTTTTCGTATGTGGGATCCGGGAGTCGAACTCGGGCCCTTGCGCTTGCAAGGCAGGCGCTTACGCTGCTGAGCCATCTCACCGGCCCAGCTTATGGCTCTTTCTTAACATTCAAGAAAATCTTTGTCTCTGTGTCTGTCTCTCTCTCTCCCTCTCTCTCCCTCTTTTTCTGTCTCTCTGTCTCTCTGTCTCTCTCTCTCCTTCCCCTCTTTCCTCCCTTTCTTCTTTCTTCCCTCCCCTCCTGGCTTCCCAAATGTGTAAGGAAAATCAAACCACAAGACAAAATGCATGGCTAAATTCTTAATTCAACTGTTCAATAAAGGCAGAAGGGTTGTCTTGTACTTCATTCCAGCTACGGAATTCATTCTAAAAATCTGAGAATGCAGACACTTCTGTAAGCAGCTTGGTTTGCTCTCCTTCACATGCATGTTGCACTGTAAATCTCCTGGGGGCTGTCATTTGGCTCTGACCTACTTTGACGCATGTTTCATTTTCGGCTGGGAGCCATGAGAATGTGGACAGTAAGAAATGCCCATCTTTGGGATTAAACCAAGTTTCCCACAGAGACACTCAATGGTGAATTGGTCTCAAATAGTCTAAATCCCTTGTCCTGTGAGAAGAGGTTATTGTTATTGTTTGCTGTGGTGGTGAGCAGCTTCAGGGATCTCCGGATGAGTTACAATCCACCTTTCGGTCTAGATTACCTTCCTCTTCTATGTCTCTGTTTCCTTCATGGAACGTGTCTTTGCTGTCTCGCAAGTGAAATTTTGTGAACTTCTCTGGCTGTGTTATCAACATCTCTCTATGAATTAGTCAGCAGGATGAAGATATTTTCAGAAAAATTCAGCCAGCATCTATATTCCCCTCTGAGTACCAATTATTTCAAACTTCACATGTACAATAAGTCTTTTGATACTAAGAAAGAGTGTTTTTTCTACATTTAATGCTTCCTTGTTATACTTGACTTTTGCTTGTTTATTTGAACACAAATTGAGAACTTTTAATAGCTTCTTTGTTTTACAAAATTATAAACAAATGAAGATTTATTCTTGTGGAAGGTTGGTATTTAGAATTTTATTACATTGTAATTTATCAACCAAGTGCAACTACTAGTATATGATAGGCATTTTTCCTTGCACTTTGAGCTCAGTCTGCTTTCTTTCCTGAAAGAGCATGTAGCCCTGGGCAATCTGTTTGCAGGACTCAGTATGGTTTTTAACATGGTTCCCAAATTTATCTCTTCCTATCATCCCTTCCATGCTGAACAATCTACTCCAGTATTGCAGAAATGACGGAATTGGTCTTCTGAGATGAGGTCACAAAAAATATTGCGACTTCTGCCTGACTTACTTGAAAATCAGTCCCTTGCTGGGATGCTGGCCTGCCACGCCATGGTGCTCTGTGTAAAGATCTACACAGTGATGAACTACGGACTTCTGTCAAAATTCAGCCCCAAGTCTCTCCTCTAGAGACCATTACTGGTCTTATCTTCTATACCATAACCAATGGACATCATATTTTCTATTCATAGGCTTCATCATCATTAACGAGTCTTCTCAGAGGTGGACCCCTCAGCTCTAATCAACCTTCAGTGGCCACGGATGCATTTGGCACCTTGGCTATAAACTCATGAGAGACCCTGAGCCATAACCAACCAGTTAAGCTGCTCCTGACTTTTGGAACCACAGTAACTGTAAGATGATAAGTAGTTCCAACTCTCAGAAATTCTGTACAATAATGTTTATTGTTTTAAGCCTCTAAGTTTTAGGGTAATTTGCTATACAACAATAGGTACTAATACTTATGAGCTTCTACTCTTAGCTGCAAATATTTTACCACTCAAGTATGTACATTAAGAAAAATATCTCCACTATGAGCATGAATTTCATCCCCAATTCTTTTTGCTGTGCATGAGAAAATGATATTTCCCCTATTACCGTGCTTTTGATCATTACAAAGCATTCAACATTAACTGTCACCAATTAGTATTCTTGTCCGATCCTTAGTCACTAGACTCTATTCTGACCTGTGCTAGGAGTGGAGAGGTGATACATGAGAAGAAATTTACTGTAAAGTAAAAGCAATACATACAAAATGTTATTGTAAAATTAGAGAACACGATTAGTCTTATCTCCTACGTTATTAGCCAATGAACATTATATATTATCTTCACAAATTTCATCATGATTGGTAGATGATGGTTAGGATTTCTGTTTTCAAGGTTTAATTGTACTAGTTTGTGGCCTATGACCTTAACAAAGTAATTTCTCTAGGCCTTACTTGGTTCATCTGTGATGTGGAATGATTACAATCCATTTGTGCAAGTTAGCCCATCACCCCGTGTTTATTTAGTATCTTCCATATGGTAGGCCTTGCACCACAGGTGAACAAGAGCATGGACAGCATGACCACTGTCTTCTTGGAGTTTACAGCTCACATTTACCATCACATTACTTCATTGTTGGAGTAAATTCAGACTGTAAAAAGCTTCTAAAGGGAGTCCATTGAACATATTTTTAAGTATCTATGATACTAACTCTGAGCTAGGTACTGATGTTCTACAAGCCTACAAGCCTAATCAATAATACTATAATAATATGTTGTTTTTTGTACTTTTCTTATAATCAAGTGAGCCTCTCAAAACCCATTTGTTACTGACAGCTTTACTACCTAATCTATCTAGCCATCCACTTCTAACTCTGGCTTTGATCATGTAAGATTTCTCTGCTATGCAATAAAAAATGTGTTTTTCTAGAGCAGTTACCCCACTTGCAATGAAATATGGATTTATTAAAGTCTGCTCCCTAGATGCAACCTGTTCTAGCTCATTGCTCTATTATAGTATTTAGAACATAAAAGACACTCAATATATACTTACCATGTAGATGAATTTATTTTCTATTTTTTATGCTTATAAATGAAGAACTTGAGTCAGAGAAATTAAATGACTGAAGTTATACACTGAATTTTACAAGAATCAAGTTTAGGCAAGTAACCATGTAAAAGGTTTCAGTGCTACTTGGATTAGATAGGATATGGGTATAGACTACTGCTGCCCTGTGCTTCTTACTTCAGTTCTTGTTTTTACAAGTTATAGCAACATTAGGACTAACAGAAAACCTAAACAGAAGTGTTGAGAGGGACACCTCTCAGTTGACAACAAGGTACATAATCTATTCTTTAAGGATCTTGCTCCAAATGCCAGAATCCTTCAGCAAAAGGAGTGATAAGAACCAAAGATTTTAAATTTTCAGATGGAAGAGTTATTTTAATATTATACATTATAAATTAACTGGGCATATACTTCCTTTAAAAGTTCACTGCACTAAACCTAAATTTGTTTTTTGCAGCTATTAGAAAATGTGCAAAATGAGACAAGTTTTTCTTAGCATTTTATATCTCTTATTTTCCCTTTCTCAATTATAGAATTCTAATGAGTGGATTTGTATAAATGGAAAATATGTCTACCTAATAATAAAATTATAGTTTTTCTTTCCTCCTTCAACTGTCTCCTTTGTTTAGAAAACTGTACTTACTTGCAGTTTGTGTTTTTGCTTAAGTGTCAATTTCCCTGTAAAGTCTAATTCTATTAAAATATATTTGCCTGTGGCCATGGCATCTTTAAATTTTCATTAATTTGCATGCTGTTCATGTCTCAATGGAAAACCTAAAATGTCTGACATAAGTCTATACATAACAATACTTTTGATTGACAGGAAGGTTTATTATGCATTGATATGATATCATATTTATGTATAACAATGACTTTTGACTGACAACTAAGCAATGATAGAATTCTGAGCATCTTCTATATACCAGTTTTTATAAGAAAAACTAAAATATCCAGATAAGTGGCGGAATTTTTCAGTTTTCATGGGAGTTGCTTAGCATTGGGTGTGAAACATGATGAAGTAATGTCTTTTTTTTTTCTTTACCTTTTTTGGTAGTAAAAGATGACTTTGTCACAGTAGGACATTACATAATTTCATTTTCTTTTGTTCTTTTAATGCTTTTTTGTGTTAAGAATTAGCAATTTCAATATGAAATTAATCAATTAAAAATAAGTATAGGGCCGGTGAGATGGCTCAGCGGCGTAAGCGCCTGCCTTGCAAGCGCGAAGGCCCGAGTTCGACTCCCGGATCCCACATACGAAAAAGGGGCCGGTGATATCGCTCAGCGGCACGGGTGCCTGTTGGCGCGTGAGGTCCTGAGGTCGTCCCCCCGGTACCCACAAAAAAAAAATAAATAAATAAGTATAACTATTACCGGTCTACAAAATATTTTCAAGATTTTGATGATGATGATGATGATAGTGGGAAATCTTCTTTTTTTTTTTTTTTGGTACCGGTAAACAAACTCAGGACCTTGTGCTTGCCAGGCAGGTGCTGTGCCGCTAAGCTATAACCCCAGCCCGACAGTGGGAAATCTTAATGGGGTTCTGCATTCCGGTCTCATGATAGGAGGCATGGTCCACATCACCATACACCTGTGTCAGTCAATTAGCATGTGTTTCTAGAGCACCTACTACAGAATTGGCACTTGACAAATATAAGTCGATGTCTGAGCTCAAGAAGCACTTAGAGAACACCACCAGGCAATACATAAGTAGGTGGTAGACTGCAAGAATCCAGAGAAATACAAAGCCAATAGGGTTTGTGCTGTCAGAGATCAAAGCTCAGTCTGAACTTTCATGCTAACTAGGTCAGAAAAGTTGCTTATCAGCTTCTTGTCTCAGTTTCTTCATCGTACCCAGCTATAATTCGAGCTAGGGTCATCTGCCAGCTCTATTGTTTGACTTTATGCAAGACAGGCCTTGCAGAGAATGCAAGTTCCACACCAAAACTAGAAAGGGGATGTTAAAGCTGACACTAAGATGGGCCGGGAAGAAAGCTTGCACGAATCCGGTTTGTATTACATCATAAGCAGTAAAACTTTGTATTACATCATAAATAATTTTTAATTTAATTCATTGAAAAAGAAGAATTGTAGAACTACAATGATAGAAAACTTGTTCATTTATTCAAGTAAATGTACAATTTAAAAAAAGGATACATCTAGCTTTCAAAACATGATTTGAATACCAGTAGTCAGCATGGTAAAATGACTGGAGCTTCTTTGTGACTGTGGCACTGGATTTGAACCTCTAGGTGAGGAAGGCACATCACCCAACCTCTAGGGAACAGCTGAAAACAATGTGTTCATATTGCAGTTCCCTTAATAGGTTCCCTAAATAATGCACATGTTTTTCTGTGATTTTTACACGAAAGATGGCCCAATCTATAATTAAGTTGTTGAAATAATGATATGGGACATTGTTTCTGGCTCCAGTCTTGAGAACACTTGAGAAGGATCCAAGACTTTGCACTAAGTGGAGGAAAAGATCAGCCTTTGGTTGACATAGAATATTTATTTTTACCTTCTTACAAAAGTGATGACTTAGCTCACTGTTTGTATGTTGCACCTTCTCATATCTTTGCTAGCTATTAACTTAGACCCAGATGTTTTACTCTTCTAACAGCTGTACTTTGGATTGAAACCATACACAAGCAAGAAATTTGTGTTCAGTTGGTATTTGTAATGCACAATTTGTTTTACTTTTGGGAGACATTGGGCCCCATCTTGCTATGGCCATTGAGAGTGAAAATTTATTTTTAAGGGTAATTTAAAAAATGACTTAGATTTTTTTTTCTCAAAAGAAACTAAGCTTCATATTACACCCTGGGAAAAGACAACGTAAAATATATTACATTTTATTTCAAGGAAAAAATTGATGTACTTTGCAAATAAAAGTAATGATGTTCAATGATTCTCAGGGCAGGGAGTAAAATACAAATAAATACCATGAATTTTATGTTTTGTAAATAATTTACTTTTTAGAGAAGTTTTAGGTTCACAGCAAAATTAAGAGGTAGATATAGAGATTATTTTCACACATGCACAGCCTCCTCTATTGTCAGCATCCCCGATCAGAATGGTACATTTGTTATAATCAATGACCCTACACTGACAATACTTTATCACCCAAAGATTGTAGTTTAAACTAGGGTTCATGCTTGGTGTTGCATATTATATGAATTTGGACAAATTTATAATGACAGGCAGCTACTATTATACTATCAAACAGTGTCTTTAGTGTCCTAAAAAACCCTCTGTGCTTTGCCTGTTTATCCCTCTGTCCCTCCCCTCAACTACTGGCAACCATTGATCTTTTTACTGTCTCTATAGTTTTGCCTTTTTCTGAATGGAATTATAGTTGGAATCATGCCATATGTAGTCTTGTCAGACTGGTTTCTTTCTCTTGGTAATATCCACTTATTTTCCTTAAGATTTTTTTACAGGGTCTTGCTATATTGTCCAGGTCAGTCTTGAACTCATTCTGTAGCCCAGGCTGGCCTTGATCCTCCTGCCTCAGCCACTCCAGTGCGGGGATTACAGGCATGCACTACCATATCTGTCATCCTCCAAGTCTTTTCATGGCTCGAAAGCTCATTTCCTTTTAGCTATGAATAATATTCCATTGTCTGGGTGTACTACAATTCCTTTACCCACTCACATACTGAGGAACATCTTGGTTGCTTTCAAGTTTTGACAATCATGATTTTTATCTCCCCATAATAGTACCACAGTTTATGTCATTAAGGTCTTATTCTTTTTGCATCTGCATCATCAAAATTAATATATAATATATCTATACAGAGTTTAGAAGTTCAATTTTAGGATTAGCTAAAGTAATCTGGCACTTCATTATATACTGTCACTGTTTACTTGTGTAAATTAAATAATGAAAGCAAAATAATAACATTTAGCAAACCTGAGTTTCTACAACAAGCACCAAGGGGAGCTCCTGGAAGTGCAGTGGAAGAACACTTGTGTCACTGCTGGCAGCCAGCCAGTGACAATGGAGGCCGGTATGCAGCAGCTAACAAGCACAGACTTGTCCTTGCACCCATGAAACCCCTCTGAGGACTTCCAGAAGTACTTCACAGGGGAGGCTTGCCAGGTTCTGGATCCTGCTTGACAGGTTTATTCTTGTGTTGTTTTGATTTAGGGAAACAGGACCAACTGGCATGTTCAAACAGCAAAATTTGGGTATATATTCTGATATAACCTAATTTATTTGCATAGGCTGCTGAGCTCTGAAAGAGCAGGATAACATCAATGAAGCTGAACTTACCTTCCTAACATTGAAGCACTCCAGTCCGCAAAGAGGGTCATTTCAAGAAAGACAGTCAGAAAAATGCAGGAGAAATCAGCATCAATGAACAAAGCTTTCAGAGAGTAATAGGAGAGCTTGAGAAAGATGAGCAGAAACTGAAGCACCAACATCCTGACCACAAGCTCCCTATGCATTTTGGAACTGTGCATGATTGTATTTCCATCAAACCTGTGAGGTCTTTTCAAAAGCATATTTTGAAACATGATCTTGGACTAATGCTGAACACCAGGAGAAAAACCAGTAGAAAGAAGGATGTGGCTTCAAGTAGTGACTGGAAGTGAGCTAAGTTACACAAGTGCTACTGATCCAAAAGCCCCAGTAAGATGATGCTGGGGGAGGTGAATGAAGCTTAAGGAAGAACTGGCCTTGGTGACTCCTAGAAGTATTCACTCTTTGAATTTCTACCCAAACATTCTTTCTGGATTGCCACACATACAATGAGCAAACTCCCCTGCTGCCTTTTGATTAGAGAAGGAACACTCCTCGAGGAACAGTGATAATGCATTTTGCCAACCTCATGATTAGCATGAGGGTTGCTTCAAAGAAAGTTCACTCCTATTTGTGGGACCAAACACAAAAAAAATTGTTATATTCCATTTGCTTTCAAATTGGTTTTATCTCTCAATCTTAAGCTTTTTACTCTAAAACAAAATCTAGAATATTTTTGTTCTTCAGAATTTACCAACATTTTTTCTACTATACATATACAAAGAAAGACTACATACTATTCTTTTCGCATTTTTGCTTTTTGCCTCTCTCAATACACCTTAATTAGGCTTAAATTAAGAATGGCTCTATAGGGAAATGTCCTCTTTTTCAGTCTTTCATTGCTCTTTTTCTTTTTTCTTTTTCTTGATTTAATAACTCATTAATTTTTCAGTTTCTGTATAATCCAGTAAAATAAGTTGGTTATTCTGTATTCACACAAACACAATTACCATATGAACACACATGAAAAGATGCACATACTTAGAAGTTAATTATTTTTCAACAAAGAAAATTAGGATCACATCAAATTTAAATTCACAGATATTTCCATAAAATCAAAAAATGAATATAAGTCAATCTCAGTTCCCTCCTCCTCCCAAAATGGAAAAAATTATTTTAAATGATGGAAAAAGTCTATAGCTCCCTAGAGTCTGAAATATTATGGTAATCATTTTCATAATTCAAATGAATACATAATTACTTGACAGCAACAAGAAAGATTTACAATTCACTAAACTAAACCAAAAAAATCAGTAGCAATCGGTATAGGAAAATGTACCCTCTTATATCCAAAGTAAATTAATTTTTGTTACTGAAATGTCATTATGTTGCCATATTTCTACTCTTATCACTTATTCAAACATATCCATTTTCCTCCCTAATGCTTCATTGCTAAGATAATTGAACTTTGCAATTTTTATCTCAAGCTTATATTACTTAAAAATCTCTGTGTGCATTATTACAAGGAAAGGGCAAAGGCAGAGATAGGCCTTATTTAGCTCTCATGGTTTATGATTGCATTGAAGCTCACAATTGATTATAGCTTCCTAACCTCTCTTTTCCTACTCATTACCCTCTTCATTTTATACCAGTATTTCCAGCTATTAGACTATCTTTATTTAGGAGGCACAAAAAGGTAAAGACCAAGAAAAATTTGAAAAATAATATATTTTGTTTTGATGTATCAATTTAATGCAGGTTTGAAAATGTTGAACTGTCTCAGATATACTAAATATTCATTAGGCAATTTAGCTTTTACTAAGTTCTAAATGAAAATGACCCAGCAAAATCAAATTGAAATTTCATAGAGTACTTTTCAAGTATGGTTCTAAAACATACATTAAACAAAATGCACTCATTTGAATGCAAGCTTTCTCTTTCTCTAGAATATATACACACCCTAGGGTCTATTATGCTTTCAGTTCAATACCTCCAAAATGTGTGTGGTGTGGATCAAATAAATAGTTCAACAGCTTTCATAAGCAAACAATCTTCTGGTCTGGTATATCTACAAACCTCTTGTGCTATTTCTTTATGCTTCCCCACTTACAAAGGTTAATGCAAATTTCATTTGAATTCAAGTGAGGTATTCTGCATTATTTTCTATATTGACAAATCTGTTCAGAAAGAGCCCATCAGAATTTATCCATGTGAATCCAAAAGCCCTTTATGGACTTGTAGAAACAGCAAAATGTGCTCACTCTTAGAAATCAGACTTGCCCTGCCAGTCCTAGAACCATAGTACTTAGAGCAAGAAGAAAAAATAAGGTAGAATTTAGCATATATTTAAAATGTGTCATTTCAAAATGTGCTTTGCCTTTGATAATATTCTTTATCAATGCTTATTTTATTTGATGTTAATGAAAGCACTGTTGCTTTCTTATGCTTACAGGGTTATGGTATATCTTTTTGTCTTTTAACTTTCAACCTATACATGTCTTTATATTTTTTAAAATCCATTAATTTTAAAGAACATATTGATATGACCAGGTTTATAAACCAGTCTGATAATGTTCACTCTTTAAGTATTAATCTATATAAATTCTGTGGAATAATTTTGTTTTAGTTGTCATTGTTTTTGTCTATTTGCTCATCTCTCTCTTTTTTTAAATCTTCTGTTCCTCCATTTAGCTCTTTTGGCTTAATATAAAAATTATTAATTATCATTTTAGTTTAGAACTTAAATTCAGAAAAGAATTGTGATGTTAGTTCAAAGCATTTTCACATATTCCACACTCAATTTTCCCTATTATTAATATCTAGTATTAATATGGTATATCTATAATTAATGAACCAATATTGGTATATTATTATTAATTAAATTCTACAATTTACTCATATTTCCCTAGTTTTTACCTAATCTTTCTCTGACCAGGATTCCATGGAGGATACCACATTACACGTAGTCAACATGTCTCTATAGCTTCCCTCAGCCATGAAAGTTCTGACTTTCCTTATTTTGTTTCACTTTGACGGTTTAGAGGAATAATGGTCAGGTGTCAGGTATTCTATAGAAAGCTCCTCAGATGGGATGTATTTTATTTTTACTAATGATTACACTGAGATTATGTATTTTGGAAGGAAGAACATAGAGATAAAGTGCATTCTTACTACATTAGATCAATGTACTATCAACATGATTATCACAGTTGATCACCTCGTCGAAACAACATATGACAAGTTTCTCCAATGTAAAATTGTTCTTCCTCCAGCTCTCTTTTCATACAGTACTCCGGAAAAAAGCCTGATAGCATAGTGTACATTGATTGAGTGGGGAGTTATGCTCCACCTCCTTGCAGGGGAGAAGCTACATAAATTATTCAGAATTTTTCTGCTTAAGAGATTTCTTTATTCTCTACTACTTATTTATTCAAGCATTTATTTAAACCTCCAAGACTCATGGATATTTATTTTCTATTTTGAGTTATAATTCAAAACTACTTTATTTTGTTTTCAGATTGTTCAAATTTTAGCCATCAGGAACCCTTTCAGTTGGTTCCTATGTCCATTTGACATACTCCCAATATCGAAGGACTATAAAAAGCATTTTCTTACTCTTTGTACTACGAGGCACTCTAGGCTCATTTTGCACATTTCTTGTTCTTGTCTTAGAATGAGCCATTTCTCCAAGCAGCTGTGGTTTTTTTTTTTTTTTTTTTTTTTTTTTTTTTTTTTTTTGTGGGTACCGGGGGTCGACCTGAGGACCACGCGCGCCAGCAGGCGCCTGTGCCGCTGAGCGATATCACCGGCTCTTTTTTTGTATGTGGGTTCCAGGAGTCGAACTCGGGTCCTCGCACTTGCCAGGCAGGCGCGTATACCGCTGAGCCATCTCACTGGCCCCTGTGGTTCTTTTTTATTGGACCGTGGTATTAAAAACCAAGATATGGGCAGTAGGTGTGCTTATTTCTCCAGGGGTATCATTGCTTCTAGGTCCTCTCAACTGATACAGCAAGAAAATACGTGTGCATATGTTTTTTTGTTCTTTTTTTTTTTATTTTAAAGAGAAGAAAAAATAAAACAAAACAAATCAAAAAAGAACAAAATTTCAAAACAACATAATAGGAGGGTAACAATGTTTAATACATTATATATTGTTATCTTTAAGTTAGTTATTCAGGGTACCAGATATTAGCATTCAATTGTCCAAACATTACTGGCACAAACCTTACTCTTCAATGAACTAAGTAAAATTAGTAGTGTATCTATCTTAACCATATTATATATAAATAATTTTTTTTTCTTTTCCCTTCTTTCTTTTCCCTATTCCCCCATCCCAGTCTCTCTTTCCTTTTGACCAGTTTCTTTTTGATTCACCATGTATATTGCACATTTTGGATCTTATTTACTCTTTCAGTTTGTCATACTAGAGAGACAATACAATGCTTACACATGTGCGTACAGTTTATTTCACTTATGAGTATTTTCTCGAGTTGCATCCATTTACCTATAAAAGTCTCTAGTTTATCCTTCTTTATGGCTGAATAGTACTCCATTGTAAAAAAAAATACTACATCTTTTTTATCCATTCCTCAGTTGATGGGCATTTGGGTTGTTTCCAAGATCTGGCTATTACAAATTGTGCTGCTATAAACATGGGTGCACATATATCGCTGTGGTACCATGTTTTTAATTCTTCTGGGAAGATGCCCAGAAGGGGAATAGCTGGGTCAAATGGGACCTCCAGTCCTAGTTTTTTGAGGAATCTCCACACTGACTTCCACAGTGGCTGTACCAGTCGACACTCCCACCAACAGTGGAGAAGGGTTCTATGTGTGCATATTAACTCAGCTATAGTGGAATATATAACTTTCTGTATATAGCTAAGCTTAATAAGAGTTCATACTGATTTCATACTGGTATCCCCAACTCTGATCCTTTCTTACATGGAACATTCTAACTCTTCTCCTTGTTGTATGTAACCTCTTACTCCAGTAATGAGAAACCTGGCTCCCATCATGCATCATCCATTTACTTAAATGCTCAGTTCCTACATGCCTGTATAGTAAATATAGAATTATTTAGCCATATCCTCCACTGGAACCAACTACGTCAAATAGAGTGCAGTGCTTGTGCACAGATTCTTTTGCCTTCTGTTTTAAAGACTTCACTCAAAATTACTTAGCTCAGTAATTTCCCCCCCATAATCCCTTCAGTAAAGTTGTTTTAAACATTAGTCAAAAAGTGTATTTTGTCACATTCTGCATTCCATTCTGGGATCCCACGATCTCCTGAACGGTCTTACATATATTAAGGGTTACTCTTTGTTCTTTGAAGTTCCACAACTTTTGACAAAGCATTGTGTCATGTACTTACCATTATTTTTCATAATAGTTTCATGGCCCTGTGCATCACCTATTCAACCTCCCTCTCTCATCTCTTGCCAACCACTGATCATTTAACTCTCTCTCTCTGTTTTGCCTTTTGTAGGATGCGGTTAGATGGAATAATAGAGTTCATAGCCATTTCAGACTGACTTCTTTCATGTAGAAATGCATATTTAATATTCATCCATATGTTTTAATGGTTGAATAGCTCATTTCTCTTAATCATGGAATAATAATTCATACTGTGTATTATTACAGTTTGTATATTATTTCATCTATTGAAAGACTTGTAGCTTGCTTTCAGTTTTTGGTGATTGTAAGTAAAGATGCTGTAATCATCCATGCATAAGGTGTTTTTTTGAGGGGGCAGATGTTTCCAAAGCAGTTGGATAAATAAATAGAATTACAATTACTAAATCATATGTTAAGACTATTAAGCTTTTAAATGAACTTGCCAAACTATCTTCTGATCTATTTAAATCATTTTGCATTTCTATCAGAAAAGAATAAGAGTCCCTGTTGCTCATCTTTTACAGCAATTATCGTTGCCAGGTTTAGAGGTTTTTGTTGTTATTGTTAGCTATTTTCATAAGTGAATAGAAATATCTTCTTACAGTATTAATTTGTAGTTTCTGAATGACAGCTAATGTTGAACATCTTTATATATTTTCTTTGGAAAGGTGTCTGCTCGGGTCTTTTGTCCATTTTTAAAATTAAGTTATGTCCTTATTGTTGAGTTTTAAGAATTCTTTTTATGTTTTGGATATAATTAATTTTATCAGATAGGTGTTTTGCAAATATTTAGGCTCTTTTCATTTTATTGACAGTGCCATTTGCTGAGTGGAAGTTTTAAATTTCTTATCAGTGTTTTATTACATGGTTCATGCTATAGTGTTGTATTTTAAAACTAATCACCAAACCTAACATCAATAAGATTTTCTCTTATAACTTCTTCAAGAAGTTTCATTGTTTTACATTTAAGTCTATGATTCAGTCAAGGTTTATTTAGTGAAAAGTCTAAAATTTGTGCTACGTTTAATTTCTTACTCACGGATAGCCAATTATTCCATCACTATTTGTTGAAAAGAGTGTCTTTTGCTGAATTGCTGTGGTAAGGACAAAAATGGCACCCCAAATAGGTTCATATTCTGTATCGCTGAACCTGTGAATAGTTAGGTTATGTGGCAAAGGGGAATTAAAATTGTACATAGAATTAAGATTTCTCCTCAGGTGATTTGGAGATGGAAACATCATTCTGGATTATCCAGGTGGCCCAATCTAATCACGAGATTCCTTAAAAGTGAAGGAGGTGGGCTGATGATATAGCTCAGCGGCATAAGCGCCTGCCTGGCAAGCGTGATGTCCTGAGTTCGACTCCCAGTACCCGCATATTAAAAAAAAAAAAAGAGAAGCAGGGAAGCAGAAGAGTCAGAGTCAGAGGAGAAGATGTGATGATGAAAACAGCATGGGGGAGACCTAATGTGAGATTCAAGGGATTACTGCTGACTTTGGGGATGGAAAGGAGCCACCAGTCAAGGAGTGTGTGCCTCTAGAAGCTAAAACAGATAAGGAAATGCATTGTGCCCTGGAATGTCCTGAAAGAAGCATAGCCCAGTGAGATGCATGCCACTTGATTTTAGCCCAGTCATCCCATGACAGATTATATGAAATTTAGAACTCTAAATTGGTAAATTTGTGTTGTGTGAGTCACTAAGTCTGGGATAATTTGTTAAAACAGGAATGATAAACTAATACAGCTGCTTTTATTCCTTTGTTAAAGGTCAGCTGATCATATTTTTTTGGTCTATTTTTAAGCTGTCAATTGTTGTATGTATCTATTATTTCACCAATAATATCCCGCCTTGACTACTCTAGCTCTAAAGTAGATCTTGAAATTGGATAATATTCTTTGTTGTTTTTTATTGGCTATTTTAGGTCTTTTGCCTTTTCGTATTAACTTTGGAATAAGTTTGTTAATAGCTGTGAAATGCTTCCTGAGATTTTGATTAGAAGTATGTTTAGAAGTATGTTTAATCATCAGGTTAGAATAACAATATTAAGTCTGTGACAGAAAATTTAAATTTTAGAATTTTAGCAAACTAACAAATAGCTTAATATCATATTGGGACAGAATATGCTCACCCAGCCCACCACATAGACTCAGTTAGCCTTGACTGATCACGTCCCAGCAACTCAGAGACAGTCTGACTTGGCTCTGTCTGACTGCACCCAGCTGCACTGCCTGCACTCCCAAATCCATAACATATCCTGTTTTGCTAGCCTGTTTCAAGGACTTTCTGCCCAAGATAGACCAGTCCAGTCAAAGACATGCTTGATTTTACTCACCCGCTCAGCTCAGCTCAGTGCCCTCCCTAAACTCTCCTGCCTTATGATAAACAATCTCTCTGACTAAACCTGACCAGAAAACATTCACCTGACAGGGTGTGACTCAGCCTATGTAACCAATTTTAAAATAACCCGCTTTCAGCTATGTACTTCCTGCTTACAAAATGTATATAAGTTTTTGCTTTACTCTGAGTCAGGGCTGGTGATTTGAACTTGGTTCCCACTAGCCTGCTAGCATAATAAAAGTTGCCTTCCTACTCCTTGGTGCAGAGCGTCTTCCTTTTGGTCCAGTACTGGGCTCTGCAACAAGTATTCCATTACATAAAACTGGGTCTCTCCATTTACTTAGATCTTTATGTCATCAGAATTTGCAACTTTCCACATATATTACATATTTTGTTAGATTTACACATATATTTTGCTAGATTTATATCCAAATATTTCTTTTTGGTGGCATTGTATTTTCTTTTTTAATTTCAGATTTCAATTATTCAATCCTAGTATGTAGAAAAGCATTTACTTTCCATATTACCCTTATATCCCATGACCTTGTTGTATTTACTTATTGGATCCACAAGTGTATTTTGGTTTTGGGTGCTGCTTTTTTTGGTCAAATCTTTGGGATTTTACATATGGAAAATCATATCTGCAAATAAAGGCATTTTATTTCATTTACCCTATAGTTATATCTTTTACTTCCTATTCTTGTATAATTTAACCGGCTACATATTCCAGTACAAAATTGAATAAGAGTGTCACAATAGAGGATCGCCTTCCCTTTTTCCAAGTCTTAGGAATAAAATATTAATCATCTATAAATATAATGTTAGCTGTAGGTCTTATTGGTAAATATTCTTTTTTTTTTTTAATGTGGGTTCTGGGAGTCGAACTCAGCACCTCACGCTTGCCAGGAAGGCACTTATGCTGCTGAGCTATCTCACCGGCCCCTGGTAAATATTATCAAGCTGGAAAAGTCTCCTCTAAGTTTGCTGGGAAATTTTATCATGCAAAGTGTTGGATTATGTTAAATGCTTCTGCATCAATGAATATAATTATGTGATTTTTTTTTTGTCAATAGTCTCCTGATATGGTGAAGTACACTGATTGATTTTTTGAAACTTCAACTAGCTTTTCATACATAGTATAAATTCCTTTGGGACATGGTTTATAAGTTTTTAGACATTAATTTTTTTTTTATTTTAAAGAGAAGAAAAAAACAAAACAAATCAAAAGAAGAACAAATTTTTCAAAACAACATAATAGGAGGGTAACAATGGTTAATACATTACGTATTACTATCTTTAAGTTAGTTATTCAGGACACCAGACATTAGCATTCAATTGTCCAAACATTATTGGCACAAACCTTACTCTTCAATGAACTAAGTAAAAATGGTAGTGTATCTATCTTAACCATCTTATATATATATATACAATTTTTTTTCCCTTTCCCTTCTTTCTTTTCCCTATTCCAGTCTCTCTTTCCTTTTGACCAGTTTCTTTTTGATTCACAATATCTATTGTACATTTTGGATCTTATTTACTCTTTCAGTTTCTCATACTAGAGAGATAATACGATGCTTACACATGTGCTTCTGGTTTATTTCACTTATGAGTATTTTCTCGAGTTGCATCCATTTACCTATAAAAGTCTCCAGTTTATCCTTCTTTATGGCTGAATAGTACTCCATTGTATAAAAATACCACATCTTTCTTATCCATTCCTCAGTTGATGGGCATTTGGGTTGTTTCCAAGATCTGGCTATTACAAATTGTGCTGCTATAAACATGGGTGCACATATATCGCTGTGGTACGATGTTTTTAATTCTTCTGGGAAGATGCCCAGAAGGGGAATAGCTGGGTCAAATGGGACCTCCAACCCTAGTTTTCTGAGGAATCTCCACACTGACTTCCACAGTGGCTGTACCAGTCGACACTCCCACCAACAGTGAAGAAGGGTTCCTTTTTCCCCACAGCCCCTCCAGCATTTGTTATTAGTTGATTTCTTAATAGTAGCCATTCTTTCTGGGGTGAGATGGTATCTCAGTGTTGTTTTAATTTGCATCTCTCGAATGACTAGTGATGTTGCACATTTTTTTGTATATTTGTTTGCCATTAGTATTTCTTCATCTGAGAAATGTGTATTCATCTCAGATGCCCATTTTTGGAGTGGGTCTTTAAATTTGGGGGGTCTGATTTTTTTGAGTTCTTTATATGTTCTCGATAGTAGTCCTTTGTCTGAGGAACAGCTGGCAAACATTTTTTCCCACATTGTGGGTTGTTTAGACATTAATTTTTAAAAATATTTTGTTGAAGATTTTAGCATCTATGTTAATGAGAGATATTGGTCTTTAGTTTTTCTTTCTGGTAATGTTCCTCTGGTTTAGGTAGTAGATTAATTCTGGCCTCATGCAATGAGTTTAGAAATATCCCCTCTACTTCTACTTCTGGAAGAGATTTGGAGAACTGGCATAGTACTATCGCTGAATGTTTGATTAGAATCTACCAATGAAGCTGTCTAGGCTTGGCCTCCCTTCCTTCCTTCCTTCTCCTTCCTTCTTTTCTTCCTTCCTTGTTTCCTTTCTTTCTTCCTTCTCTTTCTTTCTCCTTCCTTCTTAAGATTTTTGATTCAATTTTTAAAATGGACATAGGCCTATTCAGATAATTTATTTCTCTTTGTGTAAATGTTAGTAGTTTGTATCTTTAAACAAATTAATCTATTTTATTTATCAAATTTGTGGACATAAAGTTGTTTGTAGTATTTTTATTACCCTTTGATATCCATCTGATATGTATATCAACCCTCCTTTTTCACAACCTGTTTTAGATGTTTGTGAATGTATTCGTTTTGCAAAAGAACCAGCTTTTGCTTTCACTGCTATTCTCTGTTGTTTTGCTCTTTTGAATTTCACTGATTTCTTCTCTAATTTTACTATTTATTTTCATATGTTTGCTTTAGGCTCAAATTTCTCTCATTTTCCAAGGTCGTAGATTTGTAGCTTTTAAAAAATCAAAATATAAAAATATATTTTATATTGGATCATGTGGCAGACGTTAGTATTTCTATCCTCCTGAACAATTAAAGAACTTAGAACTTTACCCTCTTTACAGTAAATACCATTGCTATGATTTTTAACTCTATTTACTTATTATATAAGTACTTTATATACTTATTTTGTTTTACATTGTTGATGTTGATTTACTTACGCATTTATCATTTTCATTACTTTTTGTTTCTTTGCTGTTCTTTTTCTTCTTCATATTCTTTTTTAAATTTTTTAAATTAAAAAGAAATTTAAAATATTTTTGTAGTACGAGGGATTTAACACAGGGCCTTCACACTGAGCTACATCCCCAGCTTTTTTATTTCATGTTTATAAATTTTGAGATAGGGTTTTGCTAAGTTGCCCAGGCTGGGCTCAAACTTATGATCCTCCTTCCTCAGCCTTCCAGTTTCTTATTTTTTAAATTTTTCATTAGTATGTGTTTTTAGTACATAACCATTACATTCATTGCGGGGAGTTTGTACATGTGTACAACACATCTCAATCCTTTTCTTTGTCCCCTTCTTCTCCCAGTCCTCCCTGTTCCTTCCAACGCTCTACTTCCTATTATCTATGTTTTGTTTTTGTTTTGCTCTTTATTGGGTTTCTCATATAAGGGAAACCATGCAGTATTTAAACATGTATGATGGATTTATTCCACTTAACATTATGATCTCAAAGTACATCCATTCATTCTCAGTTTCTTTACTGAGATAACTTTTTTTTTTTTTTTTTTTTTTTAGTTTGAAGCCTCGTCTTTTAGAGTTTTATTTCCTGAAAATTTGTTGTTGGAAAAATCTTTTATTTTTCCCCAAGAAATATCATTTTACTATTTATTTATTTATTTATTTATTTATTTATTTATTTATTTCAGTACTAGTGATTGAACCCAGGGAGTTCTAAGCTATATTCTCAGTCCTTTTTATTTTTTAAAGTTTGAAACAAGATCTTGGTAGGTTGCCCAGGCTGGTCTCAAATTTGTGATCCTCCTGCCTCGGCCTCCTGTATAGCTAGGAGTATAGGTGTGCACCACATTGCCTAGTGCATGAGTAATTCTTAACTCATTCTTGAGTAATAGTTTGCTGCCTTGGACATGTCTTACTTCATTTCATTAAAAACATTCTACTGCCTTCTGCCTTCCATTTTTTGTTGGTAAGGAGTCAGACGTCTGCCTAATTCAAGTGTCAGCAAACTATGACCTACTAAATCTGGATCATTACCTCTTTTTGGAAGTGAAATGTTATTGCAACACAGGCATCTTAATCATTTACATATTTTCTATGGCTGCTTTTACTACAGTGGCAGAGTTAAGTGTTTGTTACGGAGATCATACATACTCTTAAAACCTAGATGATTTATCTGACTCTTCCAGTAGAGTTCATTGACTCCTGGTCTATTACGGCTTCCAGTAATTCAAATATCTCAGAAATTTATGGCTCTGTAATTTCAATATGATTTATCTAAATATGGGCATTTAAAATGCATTTTGTTGGGCTTCTTGGAGATACAGAATATTGTTTGTAGTAGGATCTGGAAAATTTTCAAATCTTGCCTCTTCTACATCTATCCTTATTTTTCCTTTTTAAGTGGCATATTGTCTCGCTCTGTTCTCCATGTCTGTAACATCACTTTTGTATATTTCCATTTTTTTCTCACTTCATTTTTTATTCGAAATTACTCAGATCTATTTTCCAATTCACTTCTTATTTCTCAAATTTAGCCTACTGTGCAGTTAGTATAATATAATGAATTCCTAAATTAATTATTGTAACTTTTATTTTATTTGCTTTATTTATAATACTAATATTATTATTATATTTTTGTGTGTGGGTACCGGGGGTCGACCTCAGGACCTTGCACTCCAGCAGGCGCCCGTGCCACTGAGCGAAATCACCGGCCCTTTTTCCGTATGTGGGTTCCGGGAGTGGAACTCGGGCCCTTGCGCTTGCCAGACACCGCTGAGCCATCTCACTGGCCCTATAATACTATTTTTTTTTTTTTTGTGGGTACCGGGGGTTCGACATCAGGACCTCGAGTGCCAGCAGGCGCCCGTGCCGCTGAGCGATATCACCGGCCCCTTTTTTTTTGTATGTGGGATCTGGGAGTCAAACTCGGGTCCTCGCGCTTGCCAGGCAGGCGCTTAAGCCGCTGAGCCATCTCACCGGCCCCTATAATACTATTATTAAAAGTGCTTGTTCCTCTTTATATTTTCTTTTTCCCATTCATATTTTCAAGCTTCTTTCTTCTTTTTTAAGTATATTAAACACATTGTCTTATAATTTGTAAATGATAATTCAAATATCTGCATTATTATGTTGACTGTTTCTATTTCATGTAGAACATTATCCATCAGAATGCTTGAAACCAGTGATGGAGCTAATCTCTTCCAAAGAGCATCTGCGATTGCCTTGGTCGGGTGTTTGGGAGCATAACTAGTTCAGAAGCACCTGAAACGATAATGTTACCCATTTTAGGATTTTTTGAGAACCTAGCCAATGTAAATTGACTTTGAGCCTGGTTATCGTGCATCTAACAATTTTTATTTTTAAATTTTTATTTATAGATTTATTGATTTTGGGTTTGGGGGACAGGGTTCGCTATGTAGTTCAGGTTGGCCTTGAGCTCACTGGGGCGCCCAGGCTGGTTTTGAATTTGTGATCATCCTCCCTCAGGCTCCCAAGTGCTGGCCAGGATTATAGGCATGTGCCACCATGCTTAGCAATCTTTATTTTATTTTTATTTATTTATTTATTTTTTTTGTGGGTACCGGGGGGTCGACCTCAGGACCTCGCGCGCCAACAGGCACCCGTGCCGCTGAGCGATATCACCAGCCCCTTTTTCGTATGTGGTATCCGGGAGTCGAACTCGGGCCTTCGCGCTTGCAAGGCAGGCGCTTAAGCCGCTGAGCCGTCTCACCGGCCCAGCAATCTTTTTTTTTTTTTTTTTTGTGGGTACCGGGGGGACGACCTCAGGACCTCATGCGCCAACAGGCACCCGTGCCGCTGAGCGATATCACGGCCCCTTTTTCGTATGTGGGTTCCGGGAGTCGAACTCGGGCCTTCGCGCTTGCAAGGCAGGCGCTTAAGCCGCTGAGCCGTCTCACCGGCCCCGGCCCAGCAATCTTTAAAGGAGAAGGTTTTTGTTTTTGTTTTTGTTTCTCTTTTAGGTAATACTATGGTTTAAGGCAGGCATTTTTCCTTTTGTTCTGGGTGGTACAGGCAGGGGTGTGGAGTGCAGGGAAGGAAGAATCTGGTTTGTTTCTGACTCACTCCTAACTCCCTTACACAAGAACACTTCTGGGATCCCAGCTGTGCTTAATTTTTGATTTGCCCTTGTGGTCATCTTGTCAATGCACTCAAAGAAGTGAAAAGGAATTGTTTAGCACTTTTAGCTGTTTTCAGCACAAAGAAAATCTAAATTCCTTTATTTTTTATGAACAGAGTTCAAGAGACTTGACTGAGGTTACACAATTCTGATTGTTCAGAACAAAAATTTACTATTTTACTTGGAGCTGAATAAATTCTTTTTAAAGAATGTCCTTTAAAGAAAAATTTAAGAAAAATTTTTAAAAAGAATTTAGGATTCTGAAAATTATAATGACTGAGATAAATGTAAATATCCATCGGTATTGTGTAGGCTAGCCTAGTTATTAAATAGATTGTCAAGTAAGGAACATTTCAAGCTAAGAAGACTGTCATTTGATTAAAGATTTTAATCAGATTCAAGGTCATTTCCCCCTCAAATCAGGATACTTCAGACAAATGTCTTTGTTTCACTTGAAATTTTTTCCCAACTGCCCTACTTCCTAAACACCAAGGGAATCACCACCTGCTATCCTGGCACTTAAACCCAAATCTTCGGCATTATCTTTACTTTCAAATCTTTCTTCTTCCACATATACTCATTTATCAACTTTAGCAGCTTCCTTTGCTCTGTCAATCCTTTGTTGGGGCTGGGACCTTCCTAATTAGAATATTGTCAGTTTCATTCTAGCTTTTAGTCTTCAGTGTCTACCTATGTTTTCCAGTCTATAAAATACACATATACAAACTACACATACACTACATGCGCAGTTAGTCTATATATGTTTTATTTGGGGTGCCACTTGGATAAGAGTATTCTAAAATTGGGAGGGCAATAGTAAAGGACTTTTAGCTTTAGATGTGATGTTTTGATTTTTTTTACAAAGAGATATAGCCATGTACAGTACTACTTAGGTAATACAAATTAAAATATAAAACTCTCCTGTGCACTAAAGTAATGTCTGAATTTGCCCTTTTTTAGTGACTCCCCTATATCACCACAAACTTGAACTTTGTTCATAGTTCCCTTTTTAACATTTTACCTTTGAATTTTGTGGCCTAGTTCAAAAACTTTTTTACTAGTCAAGACTTTCCCTCCTCTTCTCTTCTCTCTTCTATTTTCTTCTCTCCTCTTTTCTTTCTCCTCTTCTCTCCTCTCCTTTCGTCTCTCCTCTCCTCTCCCCTTCTCTTTCATTTCTTTTTCCGCCAGCCATTCCCTGGCACAAAGCAGAGAGACATTCAAGCAAAACGCACTCTCTCCACTTCCCTGGCAGTGTCACAGATTGAACATAGTTTTCTTAGTTTCTTTTATACAGGTTGTTCCTTATTTTCCTTCGCAGAAATAATTTTCTAAATGTTATCATGAAACATTCCACGACCTGCTGTTCCTGCTTACCTTCCTGCTACCCGTACTTAGCTAACATTTTCCACATCGTACTTTCTATATCTCATCTACAGTCTTGAAGTTTTCAATTCTCAATCTTCATCTTACGGCCTCCTAAACCTTAATTTCAACTGTACCAATGGTTGTCTGCATTTTAATTGTATCTGTTTTCAAACAACTGAGCCAAGGAATCATGCCAAATGAATCTCAAAAAAACATAGAAATAGAAAATATCAAAATCCAGTTAAGAGATGAAATAGAGTGAGAAAGTTCAATACTTTGGAGTTACAGAATAAAAAACAATTATAGAGACAACCGTGAAGAGGTAACACCAAAGAGATAATGAATGAGAAAGACATGGATTTTTATGCTCAAGAAATACAACAAACTATAAAAAGATTAAATAAAAAATACATTTATACATATTACAGTGAAATTGAGGAAAATCATAGACAAAGAGAAAGTTAAAAAGTAGAGAGAAAAGAATGTCTAATGAAGGATAATCAGATACTGTTTTTTTTAATGAGAGTGGAATATCTTGAAGGTGCTGAGAGAAAATAACAGTCAACTTTGAACTGTAACCTTTGTACAACTTTTTCAAAAATAAGCAGAAAATAAAGCAAAAACACTTGTCCCATAAACAAATCCTCAGCAACATGTACTACTACTTTTTGAAGTTTTGACAGCATGAAATTCTCAAAGAATCAACAATAAAAATGATAAATATACAGGTAAATTTGAACAAACTCTAGTTGTATAAAACAATAAGGTTGTGTTAGTTCTATTGCTGCTATAGCAAATTGCCACAAATTTAATGGATTATAGAACATAAATCTGTTATCATACAGTTTGGTAGGTTAGGAGTCTGACTGACACAGGTTTCACTGGTCTGAAACCTTTATATCAGCAGAACTGTGTTCTACAGTCACATCTCCCTCTGACTTTATAGCCAAGAGAGGTTGCTGGCTCTTAAGAATTTTTTTATTTAATTGAGCCCACTTGGATGAAATAAGATGATCTTTTCATTACAAGGTCCTTAATCTCATCTCATCTGCAAAATCTTTTTTCTTTTTTTTTTTTTTTTTTTTTTTGTGACAGGTTCTGGGAATTAGGACATTGTCATTTTAAGGAGGGGCATTAAAGATGATCTTTCATTCATGATGATTCAACTTAATGATTTTTCAACTTTACCATGGTGCAAAAGCAATGCATTCAGTAGACCCTGTACTTTGAATATTGAATTTTTATCTTTTGCTGGAGTAGTGATATGTGGTATAATACTCTTGTGATCCTGGGCAGTGTCAGCGAGCTGCAGCTACCGAGAAACCACACAATCATGAGGGGAGAATCTACAGTGTTTCATGTTGCTAAGCTATGGTGTTCCATAGATCAGGTATATTAAATCCATTTTCAATTCAGGATATTATCAATTTGTGATGCGTTTATCAAGACAATCTTGTCATAAGTGGAAGAGAGTCTTTATTCTACCTACTACAAATAATACTAATCTTTGCTGTTCATATTTTTCTAAACAATATTCAATAATACTATATTGAAAAACAATAAGCACAAACAAGAAGCTTTAATATTAAAAGGATGTCAGTTCTTCTCAAGTTTATCTATTGTTTTAAAGCAATTCCAATAAAAATCTCATACTTTTAATAAAATTTATGAAGCAGATTTTGAACTCTGTATGGAAGAGTTACTATCCAAGAAAAGCCAAACATTTCCTGACGAAGTAGAATATAGTAGGGAGGCTTGTCCTACTCATGACGAGATTCATCCTAACGTTACAGTAATTAGAACCATGTGGAACTGATGCTGGGGTAGATCCCTGGAAAAAAAATAGAAAATCCAGGTGTATTCCCACACATATTTGGAAACTTGATGTATATAGCAATAGAGGTCAATGAAGAAAAAATGGGATTTATCCAATATATAGAGTTTGGGCTATTGTTTATTTGTATAGAGGCAATGAATTCCATCCTCCCTTCTTATCATACAAAAAATTAATTCCTGGGTTTGATTAGCTCACCATACTATTTCCCTTAATTCCCCAGATTTAAGTGGGCTAATATTATTTATTAGTGGGCTAAATACTATTTATTTCTTATCTATTTCACATTCCAGTGCAGATTTGTTGGGAAACAGCCTGTCAGTGCTCTGATCTCCACTGCATTCACAGATGCAGTCTCTTTCCAACCAGTAGCTCGCCCACCTCTTGGCTAGGTTATCCTCTCACTCTTCTGCATTTCTGAACAAAAGTAAGCTTTGAATATCATAAAGGAGATTTGGGGGCCCAAAACACATTCCCAGGGCTTCACAAAACTGGAAGACTGGCTAGAAATATGGGAGGTTTGTAGGTGTTTTTGTTTGTTTTTGTTTTGGCATACCAACTAAAAAATGAATTGCCTGCATATTTCATGGGTGGATTTAGTAATTAAAATATGAACAACAGTACTAAAATTTAAAGGAAAATGTAAAATATTTTAAAAGCTCAGAGAGTAAGTAAAATTTTCTTAAGACAGGTAAGTACATACTATAATGGAAAAATCGATACATTCAAACATTAAAATTAAGAACTTTTGCTAAGAGATATCACAAATAAATGTACAGAAAAGCCACCTACAAAATAGAAGAACTTATTTACTGCACATTATGGACAAAGGCTTAGCTTCTAGAATATATAAACCAAGCTAAAAGTTCTTAAGAAAAGTAAATGAAAAATTCAGTAGTAAAGAAAAAAGGCAACAAATATGGGTTGGCTTTTCAAGTAAGATGAAGAACATATAGCCAGTAAACATTCAAAAAAAAGTGGTGGGCCCCTTTGATAGTTACAAAAATGCAAATTAAAGCTCAATATGGTTTTCACATCCAGTTGATTGGCATAAATAGAAAAGTCTGACAATGATAACAGGTAAAAATGGAAAGGCAACATTTTTATGATGCTGGTGGGTATATACATTGGAGCAACCACTTTATTTATTTATTTATTTTATTTTTTTATGTGGGTACCGGGAGTTGGAACTCAGGACCTTGCACTTGCTGGGTAGGCGCTTATGCCGCTGAGCTATCTCACCGGCCCCAACCACTTTAGAAATAATATAGACATAACTTATAGAGTGGAAATGAATTCAGGAAACACTCATGAATAAAAGAAAGTCACTCATACATGTCAACCCAGGATACGTTCAAGAAAGTTTACAATAGAGCTAACTGTAATAGTGGGGAAAAAAACTGAACAGTAAATAACCCGAATATCTATTGAAGGGTAATGGGTAAATAAAGTAGGATACAGTCATAGGAGTCACCATAGTGAAAATGAACAAGTATACACACAGAACATAGATTAATCACACAAACATAAGGAAATGAAGAAAAGCAAGAAAAAAAGAAACACACAAATTAAAACTGCACCTACCTTTAGCTTGATGGAAATCAAGACTATGGAGTCAAGAAGGGACAGAGAAAACTTTAAAGCTATTGATAATGTTCTATATCATTTTATTTTTCTTTAAAATTTACTTAACCTTTTTTTTTTTTTTGGTGGGTACCGGGGGTCAACCTCAGGACCTCGAGTGCCAGCAGGCGCCCGTGCCGCTGAGCAATATCACCGGCCCCTTTTTTCGTATGTGGGTTCTGGGAGTCGAACTCGGGCCCTTGCGCTTGCCAGGCAGGCGCTTACACCGCTGAGCCATCTCACCAGCCCTAAAATTTACTTAATCTTTGTAGTATGTTATATAAAATATTTCAGAATAAAATATGCGAACATGAAAGTACTTATTCAATAATTTCTCTGATAAATTGAAAATATTTTTTAAAAAGCATAATGTACTGCCTCACATAGAATAAATGTAAAACATATGTTAGCAATGTATTTTTGTTACTATTATCTCTTCCTTAAGTTTTCATTTTACTCTCTGATTTCTGCTACATTCCTGCTGTTTTCCCATTCATCTTCTTTCCCTTGGCTGTGTTTTTTCTTCCTGCCCCCACAAGGTAGTATATTCTTACACTCTTCTGAGGTGGCCTCAGGATATCTCAGGACCAGGAATCCTGAGACAAAAGGAATTTAGCTTTGGGAGAGATTTGCTCCCAAAGGGAGAGGTTTGCTCCATAGAAACAGATACTGCTACAAAACTATCACCTGCGAGTAATTTGATTTGTACTGTCCTATGCTGACTGTAGGGTACAAAGTTTGATAGAAGTGTTCAGTTAAAGTATGAGATTGCTAGTATAGAGAAAATCAGAGAGCCAAGATTATAGGTTGCATATAAGTGTGCTAAATGTGTATTATGATTATGTTAATAAAATAGTACATAGAAATCTATATATTCTATACTTGGGATCTCTCTGAATGTGAGAAAGATGAGAAAGTAATTTTGTACCCTATAAATATTTTGAACTTTACACATTGTGTTTTCATATATATACATAGAGATAGATAAAAAGAAAGAGCGAGCACTGGGTAAGGAAAATGTAGCAAACTCAGCATTTTAATCTACAAAGACTGCTTCTTAGTTCTTTTAGTTGGGGATGAGAACAGTAAAACTGCTCTCAGAGTAAGATGTCACTAAGGCCACTAAAGGCCAGTTACAGGAAGTATCAGTCAGAGAAACAAAGCAATTAGGATAGTTTATATTGTATCATATTTGCACACAAATATACATACACATATTTACACACTTTTAAGAGCCATTTGCTGCAGAGGTGTGACACTACACAATTGTGGAAGTCACTCTGTAAGGCTGTTGCTTTTGTGACTGATGCTTGTAGGAGCAAAGAGAAATTTTCCCTCTGCCCCCTCTAAAGGTTTGCTGAAATAAACTGACAGTCAGCCAATCAATAGAATAGGCATGGGCCGGTGAGATGGCTCAGCGGCTTAAGCGCCTGCCCGGCAAGCGCGAGGGCCTGAGTTCGACTCCCGGAACCCACATACGAAAAAGGGGCCGGTGATATCGCTCAGCGGCATGGGCGCCTGCTGGCGCGCGAGGTCCTGAGGTCGACCCCCCGGTACCCACAAAAAAAAAAAAAATAGGCATAACAAATTTATTTGATCATAGTTTTAAGTGATATGAGAATTCTCATATTGAAGACCCAAAGACAGGGTGAATTGTCCATTTTTATGCTTAGGTTCTGTAAAGCAGGGGCAGCTCTATAGAAATGTGATTTGACAAAAAGGTATGAGTTAATGGAAATGGACCCGCTGGGGAAAGCCAGCAAGGCTTGTCTGTTCAAGCTCTGCTTTGACCCTCAGTTGTAGCATTTCTTACTCCAAGGTACAGGGCATGACCTCTCTGGGATGAAGGCCTTCCAGCCTTTCTTCCTTCCTTTCATTTTTCCTTTCTTTATGCGGTACTGGAGATTGAACCCAGGGCCTCACATATGCCAGGCAAGTGCTCTATCACTGAGCTACATCCCCAGTCCTTTTTTTTTTTTTTTTTAAGCCAAGATCTCACTATGTTGCCCAGTATAGTCTTGAATTAGTGATCCTCTTGCCTCAACCTCCCGAGTACCTGGGATTATAGGTATGTATCACTACACTTGGCTAAGATCATTTCTTTATGGCCAGCTGTTACACAGGTAGGGGAAAATTACAGTAATATTTTTTATATTTTATGGTTTCGTTTGTAGAAAAGGTATTCGGGTTTCTATAATTCATTGGGGGAAAGAGGAATTATTATTATAGCTTGCCTTGGGAGAGAATAAGCAGCGAGAGACAAAATAGCAGGAAAAAGTCAGAGAGACACTTAGCTCCTGAGGCCTTCGGTTTGGCTGTCATTTTCTGAGTCCCAACATGCTGAAGCTTGAAATTTTCAGGGAAGGGAAGGTTGGGAAGGAAGAAGTATAGTAGGGGAAAACAAGAACGAGCTAGGACCTACAAGCACGAGCTGGCAGTTCTTGTTGCTCTTACACTGATGGTCTGAGAGTCCGTGCAGAAAGTTGAGATTCATTATCACCTATAGATAGGCCTATGGATAGGAGAAACTGAAGGAGGATCATGGGGAAGGTGGAGCAGTTGCAGGCTTGGCTACTGCTCCGTGCCAATGACAATGCATTTGAACTCTCAAAACCATGGATGCTACTTGCTTCTGCCCTGCAATATTTGCATGAGAACTTGCCTAACTGGTAACATACAGGGAATGCAATTTTGGAAATACAGTTCAGTTCAGCCAAATTGATACATTACAAAGCCACCACAGTCTACCACTTGTCACTTTGGCACCCAGACATGTGTTCTTAAACTACTTAAATTCCAGATAAATATGATAATGAAGTTATGTCTCATATGATACACTTATTCCACATACAACTAAAATAAGCTAACTTTTTACCCAGAAGATAATACAAAGTTCCTGCTTTTATCTGTGGATAATGCTCACTTTTTTTTTTTTTTAGTCCAGGTTTTGGAAAACTATGTTCTATAAGCTGAGTTCACTTTTTACCCTGTTTTTGTACAGCCTGTGAGTTGAGTTTCATTTTAAAATATTTTTATAGTAATAGAAATGTAAATGAAATATAAAATAGCATTTAATTGTCAAAAAAAGAAGGAAAAGAATGTAGAATGGAGACTATAAAGTGCACAAAGCAAAAAAAAAAAAAAGAAAAAGAATAGTCTGTTATAGTCCTGCTTGAATTAGAATTAATTGAATGTAGTTTCCCATTTCTTTTAATCACAGGATAAAGAATTTCCTACATGAGATCTCCTGCATTCCAGGCACATTCCTCTCTATTTCCATTGTGTTGTAGCTACTCATTGATAGGATCAATTACCCTAGTCTATCAGTTTGCCTATTGATTCACAAGCATGCAAGTTCATCTGCCTAGGTGGCAGTCTCAACTTCCTATTTATGGAATCATCACTCTGTCCCCAGGTGGAAGATATCCTTTCTTTGAAAACAAGGTCACTAGATGTGCGAAGTCTAAAACTGTAGAAATAGGAAGTAGGACCTCTCCTATAGGATCAGTAGGGTAATAATGAAAGAATTCATTCTCATTTCTACCCCTTGATTGCTGGTCTTGAAAATTTTGGCTATCGGGCCAGTGATATAGCTCAGGGGCATAAGCGCCTGCCTGGCAAGCATGAGGTCCTGAGTTCGACTCCCAGTACCTGCATATAAAAAAAAAAAAGGAAATTTTGGCTATCACAGATACAAGACCATATATTAGATATTTTACCATATCCTAAAGGATGTTGCCTCACAAGGTGTTGCCACCCAGATGACACCATAACTGAGTCTTCAAAAGGCCATTCCACCCTTCTATCAAACAAGTTGCTTCCAGATAATAGGAATGTGGTAAGACCAATAAGATCCATTAGCATGACTACATTGTTTTCATTTGCCATGAGACGACTTTTTTAGTCAGAAGAGATACTATGTAGCATTCCATGATGGTAGATAAGGCACGCTTGTAGTTTTGACTAAGGAACTGCAAGTCCACATCCAGAGTGACCATTCCATTAGGAATAGCTCCCCCCTACCTCGTTATGGATTTTATGGCTTATATCTAGAAGTCTCCTCAAAGCCGCATGTGCTCATAGGTGAGGCTTTTCAGAGATGGCTGGATGTAGGGTGTGTGATACTGGGATTAAGGGTGTATGGTACTAGATTAGGCTGCTGATCGGTTTAGTATTGTTCTGGATGTGGGTGATGGGAAGTCCCACCTTGGGTGTGGGTGGCACCAACCAATAGGCTTGTAGCCTAGATGGAATACAAAGGGAAAGAAAGAAGGCATGCTTGCTGCTTTTGTTTTCTGCCTGCCCTGCCATGGACTGATTTTCTTCAGCCATGCCCTTCTGCCATGATGCCCTGCTTGGAACTAGCTGACTATGGACTGAAATCTCTATAAAATGTGAGCTAAAATAAACCTTTCTTCCTTTAACTTGTGGATGTCAGATATCTTGTCCAAGCAATGAGAAAGTTACCAAGACAGTGGGAATGGTTTAATGTTACCAACTTTACACCAGGTATCTTACTAGTCCCCCCAGGAGGTACCATATCAGGGTTTCTGTGCTGGTGTCAGCTGTTGGCAGACTAAGCATTTGGGCGTGGCTGCAGCCAAATCAGCCTCGGTATGTGCAAGTCCATTTTGCTGGGGCTAAGCCACATCTTTATTCTTGCTGCTTTATTCACAAACCCACTGGACATTGACATAGCAGCCAGGGAGGAGGCTATTTCACATTCACATTTCATGGCCATTTTATCTACCTGATATTTAAAAATTCTGTTCTGCTCAGGTCACCTTTGGGTCAGTATCCACATGGGATACAAATATCTTCATACTCTGTGCCCCTTGGAGAGGTCTATTGACACAGCTTGCTATGGCTTGACTCTCCCCTTCAAAACTCATGCTGAAATTTAATTCCCATAGTGAGGTATCTAAGAGGTGATTAGATCAAGAAGGCTGTGCTTTCATGAATGATTAATCCATTCATGATTTAATGAATTAATGAGTAATGAGTTATCTTGAGCATGTTTTTGTAAAAACCAATCTGACTCTGTCTTTTGTATAAATGGGTACGTTGCTAAAGCCTGCTTGGCTTTGTCTCTTGTTTTGTGTTGCTTTCCACGACCTTAGGACTCTGCAGATAATTTCCACCAGAAAGAGGGTACTTACAAGATGTGGTGCCTGGACTTTGAGCTTTCCAGCCTCTAGAATCCTGAGATGAATAAAAGTTTCTTCTTTATAAATGAACCACTTCGTGGTATTCAATAGTAATAATAAGAAATGGATTAAGACATACCTCTTCCCAGAAGAGCAGCCAGAAGAGTCAATGCTGAAGGTTAGTGGAATGGGAGAATGAATGACCAGAAAATGATGAGAGAAGATATTGATGATTCATGTTTGTGTATTTTAAAAAAATATTTTATCACAGCATGACAGTCACTTTTATGTGTCAATTTCACTAGGTCAAGAAGTGCCCCAATACTTGGTTAAACGTTTTTCTGGGTTTATTCAACATTATTCTGGGAGTCTGTGCTGGTGTTTCTGAATGAGATTAATGTTTTTTTGTTTTTTTTTTGTCGGTACCGGGGGGTCGACCTCAGGACCTCGCGCGCCAGCAGGCGCCCGTGCCGCTGAGCGATATCACCGGCCCCTTTTTCATATGTGGGTTCCGGGAGTCGAACTTGGGCCCTCGCGCTTGGTGGGCAGGCGCTTAAGCCACTGAGCCATCTCACCAGCCCGAGAGATTAATGTTTAAATCAGTAGATGGAGTAAAGCAGATGGCCCTTCCCAAGGTGAGTGGGCCTTGCCTTTCCATCAGAGGAATTCATAGAACCAAGAAGCTGAGGAAAAGACAATTTCCTCTTTCTATTTGACTCTCTTCTAGTTAGGACATGGGTCTTCTGCTTTGGATTCGTATTCTGACTAGAATTATATCATCAACTCTCCTGGGTCTCTACCTTGCAGACTGCAGGTCTTGGCACTTATCAGCCTCCATAATCATGTGAGCCAAGCCCTCATAATACACTCACAGATTAGTTTTTATGGAGAAAAGAATATATTTTAGTCAGGCATGATGACACAGATCTGTAATCCCAGCACTCTGGCCGGCTGAGAGATGAGGATCACAAATTCAATTCCAGTATGGGCAATTTAGCAATTTAGGAAGATCTTGACTCCAAAATTTAAAAAAAATTTGCAAAGGGCCAGGCGTGGTGGTGCACACCTGTAATCCCAGGAAGGATGAGGCAGCAGGCCAGCCTGGGTTACACAGTGAGTTCAAGGACATCCTGAACTATATAGTAAGACCCTGTCTCAAAAGCAAAAAAGAAAAAAGAGAAAGCAAGCAAGCAAGCAAGCAAGCAAGCAAGCAAGCAAGAAAGAAAGAAAGAAAGAAAGAAAGAAAGAAAGAAAGAAAAAAAAAAAAAAACATTTACAAAGGGCTTGGGATGTGGCCTAGTGTGAAGACCCTGGGCCCAATCTCCAGTACTGGGGAAAATAAGTTATATTTTAAAAGTAAGAAAAAGATTTTATGTAAAAAACGAGGAGCACAGAAACACTGAAAAAGTATTGAGCAAATTACTTGGGCAAGTAATTTGAGTTCAATTTCCTCACTGCCAGATGACAGTAATAAGCCCCTACATCAAAAGGTATTGTGAAGATTAAACAATAAAATGTATTTAGAACAATGATTAATGTAACAGTGCTGGTTGTTTTTTTGTTGTTGGCAAAGAACAGAATCAGTAACTAAGCCTTTTTGTTTCCTGGGAGGAAGAAGAGCTGGCAGAAATGAAAAAGAGAAGCAGGACGAGGAGGAGGAGAGGGGGAAGGGGAGGAGAAAGAAAAATCTATAGAAAAGAGGAAGCATGAAATTTAGCAAATAATCATATCACAAAACAAGACCAAAGATGGATTGGTTGGCTATTTTAAACATTCATGAGTCGCCAAACCTGGGACCTTATTACAACTAAATTCTATGTACTCTCCTTTGTTGGCATTCAAAAGTCCTTATTCTAGAGCCAGGCCCTTAGGAACTTACTTTGCTGTGTTAACTTGCACTTGTATGTGTGTTAAATCATATTCATTTACACATGCATTCTTTTTCTCAATATACTGTATTTTTTAAAATTAACCTTTTATTTTTTTGGAGACAATGTCTTACTATGTAGCTATAAATGAGCCTTCTGAGAGCTGGAATTATAGGCATGTGCCATCACACCCAGTTCTCAATATATGATCATATCCAGATTTTGAACTCTTCAAAGCTAGAAACATGTGTTTTTTAAAATAACAGTAAACTTTTAACTCTCTACTCTCCTTCTTCTTTTGGAACACACAGACACGCAAACCCACGAATCGGTATAACACAAGAAACCATCAAAGATATAACCTACAAATGTCAACATAGAGATAGAAATTTTTAAAAGTTAGTTTTAAACATAATACATTCTTAGAAAATTTTTGTTAGAAAGGCTTTATCCAAGAGTATTCATGCTTCTATCAAGACTTTATTTTAATAAATTTTGGATTGTATACTTGTCACAGAAAATAAATACTACTGTGTTTTAGATGTTGTACAAGTTTTCTCTTATTGGTACCATCTGATAGCAAATTTTTGTATAAATAATTTTCATTGTTTGCTTCTATTAACTAATTGGGTGAGTAAGATATGCTCTATTGTTTGTTTCTGGTCTTTTCTGCTTTACACATTTATGTTAGTAATTTTAGCCAGATGAGTAGAAATGAGCAAACCTCTTTTATTTTGAAATAGATCATTTTTATGGCTGAAGGAATTATCAAAGTTTTATAAAAGTTCGGCTTATAGCCTGTCATATCTATAATGAGCATTTCTTTTTTAAATCCCAAACAGCAACATTTAAATTTTATATGATGAAATAAGTCATCCCCATTACAAAGCCTTCCTTATTTCCTTAAGGAAACTGAAATAAACTTTCATAGTGGAAAATTCCAAAGAGTCTTTTAAAATATTGTAATACAGATTTGTGTGCGATGATAAGTAATAAGTGATAAAAATAAACCTTCATTGTGCAATTATAAAGTGAATGAATGTGTACATTCAAGTCTTCATCGTAGCCTTAATTTGGAGGATTTTCAGTTAATGCTTCTGATTCTTACTTTGTTGAGGAAATAGATGTAATTCACATGTTTGTATCAACAAAACAGCAAACTTACCTATGCTTAAATCTATGTTAATATCCTGGTCTCCCTGTGGCTTCTAAAGATGCACTGTAGATAGGAGTCATAGCTTTGAGGTAAGGCCAGTGCCTTCATAGATCCCCCTTGTATCTACCTGATTCTATCTACAGTTGTCCCCTCTGACTTCTGGATCATCAATTTCTCCCTCTCTACTTGCCATCTCAAAAGTTTCTCTTTGAATCTGACTTTTATTCCAGCTCACTTTTTATTCCTCTGCTTCCTCTCTCACCAAAATTTCACCTCCTGAGACTCTCCTACTATTACTGTGCCCAGCTCCTCTCTCTCCACCCTCTTATAAGCCTGCTTTAGTCAGATTTTGATCTTGGCACTCTTGTCAGAAGCTCTTGTGACCTTCACATTGCCATATCCAGGGTAATTCCCATCCTCATTTTTTTTTTTTTTGGCTTATCAGTATTGTTTTTCTTCAAATACTTAGTCATTTGTGACTAAAAAGGATGCCTTTGATTTCATACATCATTTTTCATACATCACAAGCCAATACTTTTCAGTTTCCTTTGGTAATCCCCTTTAATTTCTCCAACCTTCAAACTTTGATACTACTCAGAGCCAAGTCACTGTCCACATTCAGTCTCAGTTACCTCCTATAACTTCATGGCTTTTGATATCATACCTGACTAAAGCCTCCCAAATGTATATTTACTGTCCAATCCTCTCCTCTTGATTCTACATTTGTATATCCAACTGCTTACACATCATCTCCATTTGTGTCTAGCATGCTTCTTAAAATTAATCAAAACCCCAAATTTTGATTGCTTCTTCAAAACTACTTCTTTATTGTCTCAGCAAATAGTACATTAATTCTTCTAGTTGCTTAGAGCAAAAAGCTTGGAATAATAATTGATAAAGCACCTTATCTTCCCATGATTTCTGAAAATATACCTTAAAAAAATCCCAGAGTCTAATTACATGTCACCTTCTGCTTCCATATCACCTCTATGCCCCTCATGCATCACCTCAAAATGTGACCATCTGAAGACACAGAGAGACCCACATGGAGAATGTCATAAGAAGATAAAGGCAGAAACTGGAGTGATGCTGCCACAAGCCAAGGACTTCTCTGAATATCCCATGTTATATAATTTTTATTTTGGAACTACAAATGCTTTGTCTCCTCAAAAATTAATCTAAAAGAGGGGCCGGTGAGATGGCTCAACAGCATAAGTGCCTGCCTGGTAAATGTGAGGTCCTGAGGTCGACCCCTGGTACCCACAAAAAAAAAAAAAAAAGACAAAAAAATTAATCTAGGGCCGGTGAGATGGCTCAGCGGCTTAAGCGCCTGCCTGGCAAGCGTGAGGGCCCGAGTTCGACTCCCGGAACCCACATACGAAAAAGGGGCCGGTGATATCGCTCAGCGGCTCAGGTGCCTGCTGGCGCACGAGGTCCTGAGGTCGACCCCCGGTACCCACAAAAAAAAAATTAATCTAAAAGATAAATCTTCAGACAATAAACAAATAAAATTATTTATCCAAAATGTATATCAATTTGTGACAAGACCACATGGAGAAAAGAATTATTTCAAGTCAGCTAAGACTGTATGTCCCTTTTTGAAATGCTATTTTAAGACAAATAGAATTTCAAAGAAATGTTCATCTTATTTAGTAGTAGTGGCAGTAAAAACTAAGTTTTTAGTTTTGTCCAAGGAAAAGCCAAGAAACAGTAATGGTCTATGAAAAATGAATATTATGAACTAGACTGTGCCACCACCCAAGTTTGTGTTTGTGTGTTGAAGGCCTAATCCCCAGTGGCACTACATTTGGACACAGGGCCTTTAAGAAGCTAATTAAAGTTAAATGAGATCATAATGGTGCATCTTTAATCCATTAATATTGGTGTCTTTATAAGGAGAGGACACGAGAGGTCTCAGTCTTTCAGTCCATACACAGAGGAAAAACCACACGTGAACATAACAAGAAGGTGGCCATCTGCAAGCCAGAAAGAGACCTCATCAGAAAAGAATACTGATAGAACTTTGATCTTGACTTCTAGCTCCCAAAACTGAGAAAGTGAATATCTATCATGTGAGCCACCTAGTTCAGTATAACTATCTCCACCTTTAAATTAAATCAGTTATTCCCTTTGATTTATGTGTACTCTGAGCCAAAACAGTGAGCATAACCAGGGCCAGTTTGTAGTATATTAATGCCAATTCCCACTGAAAGGGATCAGGGTTTCACAGGACAAAAAACATCTATTTTTAGTTAAAAAATATTTTTTACCTTAATAGCTTATTGGGTTGAAAACCAGGATCTCTATCAAAGGATTCAATGGCCAACATGAAGGACCTCCAGAAGACTAAAGATAGGACAATTAGAGCATCAAATATAATAATGCAGTTTGTTAAAACTATTAAATACCATCTTATAAATTCAAAAATGATCCTTTAAAAGAGACAGAGGTGGGGAAAGAAATAGAATCCTGAAAGGAGGGAGTGCAAAAAATGCTATGTCTCATTGGAGACCACTGAAAATAATTAACTCTGAAGGCTGGCACTTGAAATAAGTAAGCATTTATTCTGCCTTTCCTGTATAAATCACAGATGAACAAAATAGCCCTATTGGTGTGTGTGAGCAAGGGAGTTCTTATAAACTCCATAAATTTGCAATGGATGATAGAATTAGATGATAACTATTTTCAAACTCTAATGAAGTAAAATGATTTAAGCAAAAACAGTAGATGCGCCTTTAGATGAAAAGTTGATGGAGAGATCGGGCTTTGAACACTTGAACCTACTGGTCAATCTTACCAGAACTGAAAGTGGGACTTATGTGCCTGCTGATGTGATATGATACTATTTGAAGCACACAGCACCACCTACGAGTTATTTGTGCTATGAAATTCTGAACTTGAATCTAAACAATCATCTAGAGGCAACTTCTATGTATAGCAAAAACAATGAGAAAGAAACAAACAAAATAGCACTACAAGAAAGCAAAGAGACAAATACACACTGTGGGATGTTCTTTGAATATACTGACCCAGTTTCTTTAACAAGTCAAATACAGAGAAAGGAAAAAGTAGGGAACAGAAGAGGGAAAGAAATTCTTTTGATTGTGAGAGGTTCAGTGACTTATCAAGAATATGTCATGTGTAGACCTTGTTTGGATCCTGATTCACACAAACAAACAAAAAAATGCAGAGACATTTTTGAGATAATTGGAGGGCAATTTGATTATGGCACTGGGTATTAGATTATATTAAAGAGTGATTATTAATTTAATTAGGTGTTATAATGACATTATAATCATAGAAGAAAATGTCCATATTTATTTTGAAAAATGTACTGACATGTAGCAGTGGAATGATGTGATGTTTAGAAATTGTTTTCAAATAATTCAGCGAAGACAAATACAAATTAAAAAGGGATAAATGAAGCAAATATAGCAAAATCTGGATAATTACTGCATATAAGCAGTGGAGACGTAGGTATTATAGTATTATTTGCTTGCATGTTTGAAATTTTTCATAATAAAATCTTTTTAAGGTACCACATTTGAAAAGTACAAGGTGGTTCTTCAGTGGATTCCAACTGGGTGGTAGTGCAAAAGTCAAACATTGGCAATGCAGAAGGGTAGGCCAGAGTCTGGAGTCTTGAGCAACTAGAGATAAGAGGAGGAGAATGGCACAAGAAATGAATAGCAAGGTTGAGAGTAGATCATGTGTGCACATGTTGTATGTACATCTGTGTACATATCTGTGTACGTATGTTTGTGTTTGTGTGTTTTAGGTTAACAAAGAACCAAGCATTAAGCATTTTAACAGGTTTATTTTTAAAAACCTAGGAAAGAATAAAATACCCATCATTTTTTTAGCATATAAAGGTTTAGTAAAACTAAAACTGTTTATCCAAATGGTCTAGTTATTTTCTTTTATGTTCACAGATATTAAACGAGAGTAATTGATTTAACTTAAAGTTGGAAACATTTATATTAAATCAAATTCTGATTTTCCAAAGCTACTTCTCCCTGCATTTCCTTGTCTATACCAGTACCCTACAGGCTTGCAAGGTGACACCTCCTGTGTCTCTGTCTCCCACCTCCAGGTCCTTCCTGCTTCCTCCAGCCTGCTGGACTGTGCTTTCACCTTGTTATTCACTCACAAAAACCATTCAGTGATTCCCTTGCCTTTGGAAGAGCAGGCAAATCACTGAATTTTACTCTTTTAATTTCTTAGACTATCCTAACAAACACTTTGCTCTAGACAGTTGTCCTACTTTTTTATCTGACACAACTTATTCACCCCATCATCTTATACCTGACTCCTTGCTGCTGCACACACAGTTTAAAACCACCTCCTAAAGAAGCAAACTAGGAAAATGCCTAGTAATTTCTAGATCCTTCCCTTTCTTCAAACTCATGTAGCATTCCTTAACGTATTTTATAATTCAATGATTCTTTGATGCAGTATATGTTTCTGTATACAATAATATGAACAAAGTAGTTCCAACAAAATCAAGTTTTTAAATGACACAAAGATATATTTGAATGCAGATCCAAGATTGACATCTAGTGCTTACTTATCTATAACCTCATATTATTTTAAGTGGCTCATGTGTCGATATAATTCCACTTTTGCCAGATATGTGCTCCTCAAGGGCCAGAGTGACAGTATTTAAGCAGTTTGGTATACCCTTAAGATCTTTAAAAAGAGAACAATTGACCTACATTATAGATGGTCATTTCCTGAAAATGGGACTACATTAAGTGATCATCAAATTACCTTCTAGTTATATTTTTGCTACCAGAACTACCTCTGTTAACAAAGTTCAATATACAGAGTACTACTGAACAAAGTGTGATCTCTGGGACAGCAACATTGGCATTACCTAAGAACTTGCTAGAAATGCAGAATTTTACTCCTCGTCCAAGACCTACTGAATCAGAATCTGTATTTTATAAGATTTCCCTAGATTCACATACACACTAAAGTTTGGGGTAGACTAGTGTAGATACATCATATTAAAAAAAAACACATATATAGAAATGAATGTGTGTATAAGCACATCAGTATTTCAGTTATTAAGGAATGTATCTTTTTAGTATTATTAAGGAATATGTCCCTTTAGTAACAAAAATTAAGGATTACAGTTTAACAAAGTATAAACCACTAAATTTCTGTTCTTCTGAACACTGAATGGATCCAAAATCTATGTTCAGAATTTTCAATGGCAGCTGAAAAATATAACACGTAGAAATTTAACAGATATCTTTTAACATATTTCTTGCTTTAATCATATTTTAAATATAGATGCTAGTTTGTTTTGTTTTAATTAGCGAACCTCTAGAACTTTGCTCCATCTTTCTCTAACATTGTTCCTAATTTTACTCTTGGCAATCAGAAATTAAAGCAAGGTTCATTACTTATCTTCTTGCCTTATTTACCCACTGATAGATTTTAAATGCCAGCAGCTGTGTTCGTATTTCAAGTTCATATGTCTTCACTATACTTTTAACATTTAAAAGTACTAGTATATATTTTAAATGTTATATTATTGAAAATTTAAATATATACAAAGTAAGTGGAATAGTGTAATGAAAGCCTATTCACCTATTTCCACCTTCAGCAATTAACATTCTACCATAATGTTTTTTACCTGTAATTTCCCCCCATTCTTTACCTTCACTCAATTATAACTTTATATTTCTTTTTAGGTAAAATTTATATATTCTGATGTACACAAATTTTATCTGTAAAAGTTTTGGCAAATATATTCAAACATATAACCTGCAAATTACAGAATCTATCAACCAACAGTTTTAACAACATTATTGAAATATCTACATTACTCATTTAAAGTATACTATTATTTTTTGGTATATCCACACAGGTTTACAATAATCACCACTATCTAATTTGAGAAAAATTTGTCTCCCCAAAAATAATTCATATATTCACTATCAGTCACTACCCATTTCCCTTGCCCAGTTATACCTAGAGGTCTAGGTGACCACTAACCTAATGCTCATCTCTATAGATTTGCCTATTTCTAGACATTCCATGTAAATTGAATCACACAGTATTGGTCTTTTGTGACTGTCTTCTTGCATTTAATATAATTTTTTGTTTGGCCAGGGCTGGGGGAACAAATTTATGGTCTCATACATGCTGGGCAAGCACGCCACCACTGAGCCACATCTCCCTGCCCTAGCATAATATTTTCAAGGCTCATCTATTTTGGAACACGTATCAATATTTTAGTTCACTTTATTGTCAAATACTAATCTATTGTATGAATTTACCAATTTGGTTTACCAGTTTATCAGTTAACAGACTTTGAGATTGTATCTACTTTTTAAGTTTTGTAAATAATTTACTATGAATTTTTAAGTTCAAGGTCTTATGTAGATATGTTATTTATTCTACTGAATATATACTTAGGTATAAAATTGCTAGATCACATGGTAAATCTATGTTTTACATTTTTGGGGAACTGCTAAACTGTTTTCCAAAGTGGTTATATCATTTTACATTCCCACCAGCTGTATATGAAGGTTCCAATTTTCCATATCCAGCCAACACTTATAATTGTCATAATTTTGCATTATAACTATCCTAGCTGGTATGAAGTGGTATTTCATTGTGGTTTTAACTTGCAGTGGTCTAATAATTAAAAATATTGATGGATGTGGTGGTGCCTATAATCCCAGCTAATTGGAAAGCTGAGGTAAAAGAACTGAAATTTCAAGGTCAGTTCCGGTAAATTAGCAAGACCCTTCCTTAAAATAAAAGTGCTGAGAGCCGGTGAGATGGCTCAGCGGCTTAAGCGCCTGCCCGGCAAGCGTGAGGGCCTGAGTTCGACTCCCGGAACCCACATACGAAAAAGGGGCCGGTGATATTGCTCAGTGGCACAAGCGCCTGCTGGCGCGCGAGGTCCTGAGGTCGACCCCCTGGTACCCACAAAGAAAATAAAAAATAAATAAATAAATAAAAGTGCTGAGAAAGTGGCTCAATATGGGTCCCAGGGTTCAATCTCCAATACTGAAAAAAGTGTTGACATCTTTTCACTTCTGTATCATCCCTTTGTGCATCTTCTTTGGAGAAAGGTCAGCTCAACTTCTTTGCCCATTGTTAAATGTGATTATCTTGTTATAATTGCATTGTAAGAGGAATGTATATATTCTAGATGTAAGTCTCTTATCAAATATACACTTTGCAAATATTTTCTCCCACTCTGTGGATTGTCTGTTCACTTCTTTTTTTTTTTTTTTTTTTGTGGGTACCAGGGGTCAACCTCAGGACCTTGAGCGCCAGCAGGCTCCCGTGTCATTGAGCGATATCACCGGCTTTTTTCGTATGTGTGTTCCGGGAGTCGAACTGGGGCCCTCGCGCTTGCCAGGCAGGCGCTTACACCGCTGAGCCATCTCACCCTCTAGTGTTTCATAATTTTAACTCTTACATTTAGAGTTATATTAAGTTTATTGGTACAATTTAGGTATACATTATAACCACATTCATTATAGGGAATTTATATCTGTACATGATATACCTTGATTCCTCTTTTTTTTCCCCATTCCCATCCCCTCTTTTCAAACCTTCCCCTCCTCATTCACAAAGATCGATATTCATGTTATCCTTCTTTTCTCATTTTTTTCTTTCCCTTCTTTCCTTACCCCCCTCCCCTATTTCCCTTTTCCTTTTGAACAGTTTCTTCCTATTTCACAATATCTATTGTACATTTATGTTCTTATTTACATTTTCAGTTTCTCACACCAGAGAGATAATGTGATATTTACACGTGTGTGTCTGATTTATTTTATTTATGATTATGGTCTCAAGGTCCATCCATTTAGCTATTTTGAATTAGTTTTTGTGTATGTACAGGAAATTGATCCAATTTTACTTTTTTGCATGTAAATATCTGGTTGTCCCAACATCATTTGTTTAAAAACTTAATTGAATTTTCTTAGAACTGTTGTCAAACATAACTAGCACAAATTTGGGCTTATTTCTATACTCGATTCTGTTCCATTTATCTATATGTCTAACTTTATACCAGTACCTCTCTGCTTGATGTGTGTATGTGTGTGTGTGTGTGTGTGTGTGCGCATGCTCGTGCACTGCGGTACTGGGGATTAAACCCTAGGCTTTATGCATGCTAGGCAAACACTCTGCCAGGAGCTCCAGCTCCAGCATTTTAAAAAATATTTTATTTTGAGACAGAGTCTCAGCAAGTTGCTCAGGCTGGCCTTGAACTCGCAATCCTCCTGCCTTAGCCTCCCAAGTAGAAACATTTATATTTTTAAATGATAACTCCCTCAGTCTTGTGTGACATGGCTTGAAGGAAGCCAAGAGTGAGAGTGACAGCAATGAGAATGATTAGTAGGTGACTGAAATAGTTCCTGTGGAAAAGTCATATTGACTTGTACTGGTACTGTAAGGGGGAAAAGTGGACAGATGGGTTTTGAGATAGGTCTTAGGGCAAGATTAATATAGAAGACAAAAGAGGGAGATAACGACAATAATTTCTGGATGTCTTACTTAATCAACTAGGTACATAATAGAACCATTGTACCTATTAATCTTGATTGTCAATTTAGTTGGTTAAGAGACTCCTGGAGAGGTGATCGGATTGTGAATGCACTAATCTTATCAATTGATTAACCCACTGTTGACTACACAGCTGATTGGGCTATTAGGAGAAATAGGTCTAGTTTGAGGAAGTAGGATATGGGACATGACCTTGGGCAATATATCTGGTTCTTGGCTCATTCTCTCTGGTTCTTCTGCTGAGCTCTGCTTCCTGGATGCCATGAGTTGAGCAGCTTTCCTGTACCACAAACTTCTGCCATAATATCTCTTCCTTGGAGTGAGCTGGCAGTGGTCTGAAACCTCTAAAGCCATAAGCCAACATAAACTTTTTCTCCTTTAAAGTTACAGGTGTCAGGTATTTTTTTTTCCAGCAATAGGAAACCTGAATAATACAGAAAATTGATACCAGAGAAGCAAGATTTTTGCTGTGACTATACTTGACCATGTGGCTCAGAAGCTTTTGAAACTGTTGGCAGTAGGAACTTAAAAAAGTTTGGAGAGGGCCGGTGAGATGGCTCAGCGGCGTAAGCGCCTGCCTGGCAAGCGCAAGGGCCTGTGTTCAACTCCCGGAACCCACATACGAAAAAAGGGCCAGTGATATTGCTCAGCGGCATGGGCGCCTGCTGGCGGGTGACATCCTGAGGTCGACCCCTGGTACTCAAAAAAAAAAAAAAAAAGTTGGAGAACTGGGCTAGCAAAAGCCTACATGGTATAAGCGGAGCTTGACAAGTGATTCTGGTCAGAGGTCAGAAAACCAGAATGCTGATAGGAATGTAGGCAACAAAGGACAGGCTCATTAAGTTTCAAATGAGCAAGGGGACTCTGCTGGGAACTGGACTAGAGGCCATGTTTATGTTTCATTTTGGCAAGGGATTTTTTTTGTGTGTTTGTCCATGCCCTAAAACTTTGCACGAGGCTGAGTTTAAAGCAGTGGACTAAGTGATCTGGTGGAGGAAATTTCAAGGCAATCCTTTGTTCAAGTTGTGACATGTATACAGTTCACTGCTTTTAGTCAGATTATACTGAGAACTGAGAACAAAAAGCAAACCAGAGAGATTTGAAAAATGTTCAGTTTGACCAGAAAAAAGTCATGTGTAAAGTTAGGGCCCAGGAAGGTATGGTTGCTGAAGAGAGTAACACCATTAAAAAGAAACCAAGTACTTCAAAGTGGGACAGGAAGAAAGATGTCTTGAGGGCATCTCAAGAATCAGCAAGACCCCACACTTTGCAAACTCAAGGGCACAAAAGTGTAAATCTTTTATTTGAGAAGAGAGCCTTAGGCCCCTTGCTTGAAAAGGTCCATCTAGGGAATTGGTACGCCAGGATTCACTGCACCATGCTCCACCATCCAGGCATTCAGAAGCCACCAGCCCTGGTCTCTATGTGGGGCTACTACTGCTTGAGCTGGTAGCAGATGCTGGTATTGTCCATATGATACTGGTTGTACAGGCATGCAGAAAGCAAGAGTTATAGGAACCAGCTAACCATGGACTGAAACCTCTGAAACTGTGAGCCAAAATAAACCTCTTATCCTTTAAATTACAGGTGTGAGATATTTTGTTCCAGCAATGAGAAAGCTGACTAATATAACCATTTACTGAGGTAGGAAAGATCAGGAAAGAGACACATTTCTGGGGCTTGATCTAGAATTGGTTTTAAACTCATACTGATGAGAGGTCTTTGAGGTAGCCAACTAGAGAATCCATTTAGAGCCTTGGTTATAAAATAATTTCTGTTTCTTAAAATTTCCAAGCTCAGAGTTGTTACACCTAGAAAATGCTTGCTCTGTACTTCAGCTTGTTCCTTCTCATTATTCAGATCTAGGGCTAAAATATTCACCTACCCAGAAATACTATCTCTGAGTCCTGCTTCTCATACTCTTCAAACTCTTGACCCTATCTGAGTTTTACTCTGTCATATTATCCTGCTTATTTTCCTCCTGGTATTTATTACTATCTGAAAATATTTGTTTTTGTTTACTGATTTACTGTTTGCTTTCCTCGACTAGAATGCCACCTCCACAAAAACAGATTGTTTCTCAGTTTTGTTTACTGATATATCCATGGACCAGTTGCTTTGTGCTACGAACTAAATTGCTTCTCTATGCCTTAAATTCCTATATTGAAGCCCTAATGCTCAATGTGCTAGCATGTGGAGGTGAGGCATTTGGGGGGTGATCAGGTTTAGAGGAGACACTCATGATAGGATTAACGCCCTTACGAGACAAGACACCAGGGATCAAGCTCCCTCTGTCTTTCTCTACTATGTAAAGACATGCCTTTGCAGAGTGGCCATCTACAAAGCAGGAATACAGTTGTGAGTTAGGAACCAGATTTATGACCACCTCAGTCTTGAACTTCACAGCCTCTAGAGCTGTAAGAAATAAATTTCTGTTATTTAAATCATATAGTTTATGATACTTTGCTATATCTGGAATGAAGAACACACATAATGCACACATACATACATATTTAATGAATGAATAAATTTTAGAGTTCAGAATGTTAAACACTAGTCCGGAAAAGAAATATAATTTGGGGGTTTTCAACATTTAGATAGTGTATAAAGGTAGAGTAATGGATGATGTTAACTAAGGACAAAGAAAGAAAAAAGGGCCCAGGGCAATGTTCTGAAGGTGTCTGACAGGGAATAGCTAGAGGGTAGCAGAAAAATCAGCCAATATTACAAAAAGGATAGAGTTTCTAAAAGGACAGAGTATACTATTAAGAGGACAAGTAGAGCTGAATTGTTAATTTATTAACTCCTTACTGAGCACTTCCTAAATAGTCAGATTCCTGATGGCTGAAAAGATGCACAAAATGTAACCATAGGATGTAGTGGTTTATGATTTAAATCACAGAAGGATGAACTCTAAAGATGACCTTGAATCTTAGGAGAGGAATATTGAGAGGACATTCATTCATTCATATCACAGTTTTTGAGTACTATTGTAAGAAAAGAAAAACGCATGTTAACACAGGTTAATAACCTTAGAATAGTCCAGGGTTTTTTTTTTTTTTAATTATTATTAGGACAGAGCTTTTGATATGCAGACACAGTCCCCTCTTGGCAGCCATGGGAGACTGGTTCCAGAACTCCCTGCAGATACCAAACTCTGCAAACGCTCAAGTTCCTTGTATATTTGTATATAACCTACACAATCTTCCCAGATTACTTATAATTCCTAATTCAGTGTAAATGCCATGGAAATTGCTGTTTACTATATTGCTAGGAAGCAATAACAAGAAAAAAAGTGTTGCAATCATTATAGGCCTAACTACATAGTACATGATCCTCATAATTGGTTGAATTATAAATACAGAGGATTGGTTTTACTGTATCTTTTCTATACAGAAAACAGTATATTTCCCTCAGGTTAAGGGGAAAAATAATTCATTGACATAAAGAAGCCTATTAATGCAGAGCCTTTGTAGGAAAATTCAAGGAGAACCAAATTCATTCAAGTATTTCTGGAGTACCAATACATATTTTGCTTTAAACGTAACCTTATAGAAAAACAAAATAAGCCATGTAAACTGTTATGAAAGCTTATAATTAGGGAATAATTGAGTTCTGGTCAATGACATATTGACCAGAAACGTTCTGCAATGAGAATAAATTAATTTAAACTCAAAACATAGTTTCCCTAAAAATAAATCAAGGTATTGTCCAATAATGCACCCTAAATCATTAGAGTCTTCCAACTCTTACCTTACTTAGCATCTGCTAAATATATAGTGATTTTTGTTACACTGTGTGGGAAGAGAAAGATATGCAGCAAATGTGCCATAAATGTACTATATTCTTTACTAAGGTTAGAAAAAACTTATGTCTTGGAAAGGCTGTAATAGAATATCTGCGGTGGGAAGAGTTTTAACATTTACATTGAAAATGATCCCGTTTTACCTCCAAGGACAAAATCTGGCTCTGAAAGGCCTTTTTCCAAGCTTTGCCAAGGCCAGGATCATGAAACTATCAACATAACAAGGGCTGGGTGCTAAGTCACTGCATTGTGCTGAATTCTTATCCCAACAAAGTGTCTGTAGACATAACAAATGTTACAACCACGTTAGAATTACAGGCTGTAAAAAAATACTGCAGTATGAATTATTTGTCAAGAAATAAAAGATGCATTATAATTTGCCAAGAAACAACAGTCTAATGCGTTTCCCTTTTTTTTTTTTTTAAAGTGCTTGCTTGGAAAATATTTGGAAAGTAAATTATCTATTACTATTGCTTGCTTGCTAATTGTCAGTAATAATCCCTTTCAATTACGATGGCGAAGTAGGTCAGCCAATTTTTAGTGCTTATGAAACTTGCAATTTAGAGCAAGGCAGCATATCAGCAAGTTAGATTTTAATATGATTGAACAAATAGGTTTCTTTTCTGTTTTCTTAACCCTAAACATGGTTCCAGATCTGCTCTAATATCTAAAAGTGATTATGCTTAATTTTATTTATATTGTACTTATTTGTAATGATGATAGCCTAGTCCTAATCTTTTTTACACTGATCTTTTAATTAGTATATTTTACTCTTTAGAGCACTTTTACTTTTACAGAAAAATTAAATAGTTCTTAGTTCCTTCATATACAATTTCCCTCACTCACATTTTTATTTACCTAACTCTTCTTTGAGTATTTAATATTTCGAGGCAGGTTGGGAATCTGAGACTATCTTTGTACATTTTTAATAAAGCCACTACACTTCTACTGTATTTTTCTCTGATGTTTCTGGTATCTTGTCCACTTATGTAGTTCATCTTTCATAGACACTGAAGAACTTTAGACTGGCCATTTTGATAATGACCCCAGCAACAATGCAGAGGCTAGATTGGGGCAGAGAGGTCGGAGGAAGGAAAATCAATGGGGCAGAACTGATGAGGGACTAAACTAAAGTGGTGATAAGTAGGTTGGAAAGGAAAAGAGAGATTTGAGAGAGTTTGGAGGTAAATAATACATGACCTAGTAATGAGTTAGACACCTGTGTGGATATAGGAGAGGAAGGAAGTCCCAGATTTCTAGCTTGGGCTACTGGTGCAGCCATTAACAGAGATGGGAAAATTTGAGAAAGACGAATTTGAGGAGGCAAAAAATGTTGCCACACTTAAGGGACCTCCAAGTGAAGACATCCACTTTCGGGTTGAAATAGACACAGACAGCTTTGGAAAAATCTCAGGACCAGTTTAAAGTTGTGTGAACTGTGCTTGCTTTGGCAGTACACATACTCAAGTTGTGTGAGTCATCAGTGTATGGTGAAAAGCAGAGACATGGTTGGATATGGGACAGAACAAGGGAGCTGTGCACTTGTAGAAAGAAAAGACCAGCTTGAAAGTCAACAAATCTGGGTCTTGCTGGTATTAGGAAACAGTTGAGGAGTGAAAGAATTGGGTATTAGAAATGGGCATTCTCATTTTAGTCTACGTTTTATCACCCAGCTGAATGACCCTTGGGTAAATTATTCATTCTCTCTCTCTCTTGCCCTTACTCAAAAGTGATAATGAGATTTTCCTGAAGGATCAGTGTAAGATATGATAAATTAATGTATGAAAATACTCTGAGAAGGTAAATATAAAACATTATCTATCTTCTAAGGGTTTTTTTGCTTTAGAAGTTTTGTCTGAGAAGGAAAAGAGAGAAAAACAGGCAGGGCAGGCCTGGAGGAGGAAGTACTCACTGATTGGAGGATGTAACAACCAGCAGCTCCTCTTTCACTTTAACCCTTTTTCTGTCAAGAATAGCTATGGTTTGTATTGTGTCTCTTCCAAAAAGATATATTGAAGTCCTAATCCCAAACACCTCAGAATGTGACCTTATTTAGAAAAAGGGTTGTTATCCATGTACTTACTTAGGATGGGCTCACACTGGAGAAAGATGGACCCCTGACACAACATGGCTGGTGTCCTCGTAAGAAGGCTAAATGAAGATACAGAAGCTTTGGGAGAAGGCCATGTGTAGATGTAAGCAGAGACTGCAGGTACTCAACTGCGAGCCAAGGGATGCCAAAGAATGACAGAAAATCACTAGAAGCTGGGGAGAGGCAAAGAAGGGATCTCCTCTACACATTTCAGGGGGAACAAGGCCTTGACTGCAGACTGCTAGCTTCCAAAACTGTGCAACAATAATTTGTGTTGTTTTAAGCTTCTCAATGTGGAACTTTCTTACTGAAGCCTGAGGAAACTAATGTAGAATTAATTATGTTACGTTAGAAAAGCCCTTAATAGAGTCCATGATCTATTTCAAAGCAGATAAATACAAGATACTAAAACATAATAATAACTGTTGTAGTGTTTTTTTCCCAAAAATTTTATAGAGGGATTGTATATGCATGCAAGTAAACTCACTCTTACCAGCACAAGAAGGCATTTCTTTCAGGCATTAAAACACAGAGTCAGTATTATGCAAATCTGATCGGCCTCAGTCTATTGAATCACTAGAGATTAAAATGCGTGGCCCAGATATGTTTCCAAAATCCAGAGATGTGAGATGTCTATGTTCTGGGCCTCATTTCTGCCTGTATAGGGCTTAGAGTTCATTAGGCAATACAGCTTCTCTTCATAAGGCAATACAGCTTTTCACCGCTAGAAGAAGGCAGAAAGCACCACTAATTCATACAAAGTGTATCAAAGACTACTGTCAAGGACTTAAAAAATGAGTTTCAGTCCTGGCTCTGCCACTGTTGCAGACTTTAGGTAAGTACTTGAGTGGACATCTGTAAATTTTTGTCTGTTCATCATCTTTTCCTTTCAAGGATCGCCTGTCCTCCACACTAACATCAAATGGGCCTACTTCTCTTACCTGAGGGCCAGACACATGGCTCTTATAAGTTCATGTCTCTAACTCAGCTAATTTGAATGGTTTGGCAAATGTTACATGGACAGCGCCTGCCTGGCAAGGGCAACGTCCTGAGTTTGATTCCCAGCACCAGAAAAAAAAAAAAAAGTTACATGGACAACAAGGTAGAATATTTGTCTTCGGTATTGTGAGCACTAAAGGCCAGTGTCAGATAGCTGTTCCACAAGGAGCAAGTCTACTTGAAAATGAAGCCAGTGCAGAGCAAAGCAATGGAGAGCTGTACCCTGAAATCTTACCATTTACATACTTCGATTTTGTAATTACGAAAACTAAAGATTCATCCTCTTTCCCCCTTTATTCCCTTCATCTGGTTTGAGATGAGTTTTACAATTACTTAACTGCCTGGTTTTCAGTTTTCTGATCTATAAATTAAGGGGATTATCCTTAAATTCTGATGACCAGTAAGAGAAAATCTCTGGAATGGAGAATGTAAGAAATATATGGGGTAGTGTCATAATCACCACTGGCCTAATGAAGAACTACCGGCCGAGCCTAACCTAGACCAACCCAATCCCAGCTAACCTGCCAACACGTGAACAACAATAATTTTAAAAATAATAATCGTAAATTAAATGATTAGATGTTTAAGGCATTAAAACTTAGTTAACTTTATGTATACCTAAGAATGGAACACTAATAGCTGGATATTTTCCCATCATATCTCCACAAACTCAATTTTCTTGTTATTATCTCTGGTCTTAAGCCTAACTTTGTAACTCCTTTGTTTCTAAATTTCTCTATCTAGAAATTGACAGAAAGGTGCACTTATTATGCACTAATGGAAATTAAATAGGTCTAAATATCAGTTTGAGTCCTTGAGTTTTAGAGCTGGAATATAACTCAGGAATTATCTAGTTCAATTTCCTCCTTTTACAGATGAGAATCCTAAGGTCCAGAGAGCTTTCCTGACCTATCAAAGATCTCTCAGCTGATTAAGGTCAGATGAGACAAAACTCCAAGCCTTTTAATTCCTACTTCATCACTCCTTCTATTACAACAAATCTCTCCTGGTGTTTACCAACTGTGGAAGGACTCAAAGCTAATACTCCCTGCTGAGTATTTTTCTAAGTATAGTTAGGGCTTTTGAAAGCTGTGAGCTTGAATATCAAAGTTTCTTCTTGTCCAAAAATTGAACAACAAATGGAAGGAGCCAGTAAGCTTGATGCCTTGTAATTAGGCTATTTTATATTTTGTAAGTTTTCTATTCCATAAGAGTAAAATGTCTCCACCATTCAAAAAAAAAAAAGAACAGATTTAAGTTGCCACTCCATCTCTGCCTTTTATGACAGCAATTTTTTAAAGGTTGAGCAGAGTTACCCCCACACCTGTTTCTTTTAAACTGAAAGAGACCCAGCTGCACTCCGTAGGGAAATCACAAAGACAACTGGAGATCTTGTCAATTTACAGACAAGCTTGGCTGGAGAAAAGTGGATAGCTGATTTGAGAAGATAGGAAATAAGTACATTTACCTGAAGATGAGCTTGGCCTAGCTGAAGAGACCAGAGATAATGAGGAAGGCTTCCTTTGGTTTGGTGGGGAAATTCATGATTCTGTAACATCAATCAAGACAGTTTTATCTGATTGCTAAGTTTCAAGAAAAGCAGTGAACATTTAAAATAGCCATACAGAAAGAGAAAAAGGAGACAGAGGAAGGTACATTCTCTGTCATGTAAAGTTGAAGACTAAAGACGTACTGGATGATATAGAATTAATACCAAATTTTAATGCTATCACAATGAAGTAGTGAAACTAGGTTAATTACGCAAGAACAAAGGTTCTCTCTTCAGATTTCCAGGCCTCACCTGCAAGGGATTATGACCTCAGTTCAATGCACAAAGAAGAGGAAGAATGCACTGGTATGAAATGCCTGGAATAACAAAATCAAATTCTTTAAAAATGAATTTCTAAAAGTCTTTCTGAGAATAATGACACACCGTAGTTCTTCTAGATGTTCAATAAATGTAGATGAAGATAATTTGCAGCATGCTTATTAGCTTGTAGTACCTCATCTCCTCATTTACCTATAGACTATAGATGTAAGCAGTGCATCTCTGTACAGTTGGCAGCATAAAAATACACACATACACATAAAATATGCACAAAAGCCCATATTAACTTTAACAATCCTACTCCCTTGTGGGCAGATATTAATCTGCCTAATTAACCCATTATTACTGCATTCAGGGAACAATGCAATTTTAGAGGTTGTGAGAGAACATGGAAACAGAAAGCCAGTTAGCATCATGGTACAAGTGGAAAGATGCTTGGAATCAGAAGGGAGGTTCAGAGAGAAAGTAGAGGAATGTCTGAATGTCAGGTTATACAAGCAACAAAGAGACCCCTCCTCCTCCTCAATTAATTTCACTTAAATATTTCTAAAATACCAATTACATGTAAAGGATATGCTGAAGTATTACTCATCTCTATATTTACAGTCCTGACTCTATGATTAGGAATATAAAACCTATATACCTAAAATATTAAAATACACAATAAATAGCAATGACAGATGACTGTCCTGGTGTGAAAGGCCGTAAGTGGTTGGAGATTAACGATGTGATTTCAAGGCGGGCATGGAGAATGGAGCTGAAATAAGGATTCAGTTAGAGGTGAGTCTGGAGTCCAAGCTTCAGGGAGGATGGGATGCAGGTAGAAAGGCCTGGAAAGAAATTCTCAGTGAGGGAAAAGAGATGAGTAAAATGTGAAGATGAGGAAATGCTAGAAACAAGGGCAGGGGCAGAGAGGAGACCACCACTGACACCAGACAGCAAATTCTTGAAACAAATACATATAAGAAAGAGGAGAGAGGGCCGGTGAGATGGCTCAGTGACTTAAGCACCTGCCCAGCAAGCGCGAGGGCCTGAGTTCGACTCCCGGAATCCACATACGAAAAAGGGGCCGGTGATATCGCTCAGCGGCATGGGCGCCTGCTGGCGCATGAGGTCCTGAGGTCGACCCCCCAGTACCCACAGGAAAAAATAAATAAAAAAAGAAAGAGGAGAGAATGAAAGACTATTGTCTGGGTAAAACATGGAGGGCCTATTTTAAATAAAATAAATCTCATTCATTTTAGTAAGGTTGACTAGCTTCTAATTATCGAGGCAAGCTCTTTCCCTACAGAATGGTGTTCTGTAATGTATCTGTAATCTGAGAAGTCCTCCAGTAGATGGTTGCATTCAGACAACCACTGATAAGGTAGCCGTGTAGACACATGAGAGAACCTCAGGGTCAGATTTGGCGTGTAGGGGATACATAGTCCCCTGCAAACAATGTCATTTCATTTAATACTGCATAGCTGGATTGTCTTGTCTTAAATATATCCTAGCGACAACAGTTCTTATTTCTAAACACTGAGAAAAAGCTTGCCTATACCTCTCAGAGTCATCTGGCACTGACTTTATATTTCATTTTGGATCAGCAAGGAGATCTCCCTGCTCTTTTTGTTCCTCTTTTTATTCTTGTCTATTTTATATAATGTCATTAAAAAAAGCAATAAACCGATTCAAGATCTTCTCACAAATGGTAAGGTTTGCCTATTTAAGAAGGCCTAATTCTGTAAGCATTACCTATATAAGCATCTTGCCACTTCTCCCCAAATTTCATTCTCTGTTGAATCTTCCATGGAAATAACAATATGCCCTTCAGTCCCTAACTTCCGGTTTTCTACCCACCTGCTTTCACATTCACAGAAGGAACAAATAGGTTTTTTACTTCTCTTCTATTCACTTCCTGTGGCTAATTTTTTATGGAATTTATATAATTTTAAGGATTATGAGGATGTTCTAAACACTGAAGATTCTCTCAAATATTCAACACTGACCAGAAATTCTCACAGTGAATGCTTGGAGAAGAGATAATGGCATCTTAAGCAAATAATCTGCTAAATTAATAAACCTCATAAATTACAAAATCCCTGAATACCAACTGCTGAAATACAATCACTCTCTGACCTGAACCTATTAAATGAAGAAGTCTGCTGTGCATAATTTACAACAGTGCTATGAATGAAAAATAGCTCCTTAAAAGGGAGATAAAATATAAAAATGGTCTCGCTGTAGAAACGGAATTACTGTTTATTTCAGTTCTTATTTATTTTAGTATCGGTTTATGGGTCATCTATTAATTTTTATCTTTATCATTGTTTTGCTCTCAATTGCTCAATAATCTACAATCGAGAAAATATTACATTTTGTAGGTTGCATGTTAAGAGTGATGTGAAAAAGCAGTATTTACCATGTTTGTATTGTACACATGCATAATGTTTCCTTAAACCTATAAAGTATAATAGTACATGTGTGGTTGAAAATTATGAATAATAAACTGCAAAAAATTATTTTAGTAAAAGACACATTGCCATTAATCCACCTCAAAATCCTCCATCTCAAAATACTGCTTCTCATTTCACACACACTTATCACATCATTCTTGCCATGTTCTGAAGCAGTTCTGGGAGTCTTCTTTCCTGAGCGTCTTTAGTTGCACTGTCCTGGTTGCCTTGATGTCCTGAAAGGATCTTTCAACATTTACTTTTCATAACCACTTTGATTTTGGGGAAGAACCAGAAGTTCCACAGTGAAGATTTGGTGAATAAGGTGGTTGAGGACACACCAAGATGTTTTTATTTGGCAGAAATTCCATATACATTTTGAATTGATTCAAGACATCCATACAGCCTAGAAAAGACACTCATAAAAGAGGACTTCCACAACTGCTTTAGAAAGTGGTAAAACTGATGGGATAAGTGTGTTTGAAGCAATGAGGAGTATTCTGAAGGGAATCAATGGCAATGTGTCTTTCACTGTAGTAAGTTTTTCATTTTTAATTTAAACATTCACATATATTTTGATCACACATCATACATATCTATCTATTGGTAATACTACCAATGTAATTAGTTATCTTTAAAATATCAAATTATGTTGAAGGCATTAAATCAGTGGTTCTAGGGTTGGGGAAATTGGGGGACATCATTTAATAGACAAAAAGCTTCAAATATAGTAAATGAACAAGTTCTAGAGATCTGCTGTACAATAAATTGCCTGTGGCTAACGATATGATATTATGTACTTCAAAATCTTTTAAGAAGGTAGATCTCAATGTTTCTACTATGGGGTAGTGAGAAAACTTGAGAGGTGTGGGATGTGGTGATGGTAGCCTGGTGTTCGTAATTATCCAAATCCATCAATTTGGACACATTAAATAGGTGTACATCTTTGTATATCAATTATACTTTAATAATGCTGTTAAAAATAAAATTAAATTAATCAATCAGTAGTTCTTAAATGGGAGTACTTTTGCTTTTCCCCTACCCTCCAGAAGCACTGTCAATGTCTGGAGATATTTGTTTGTCAAAACTAGGGCAGGTGGTGGTAGTGGTATCTAGTGGGTAGAAAACAGGACCACTGCCACACACTCCACAGTGCATACCCATCTGAGCAAACAATTATTCAGCCACATCAGCAATAATGCTGCTGTTGAGAGAGCCTGGATTAAAATGAAAAAAAATCAACCCACGTTTCTAGGAATTTGGAAGGAAAAGGGTCTTCTAAGCACAATCTCTTGGCAAATTCCTTGTAGAATTTTTACTCCCGAATAGGCTATCCTGGGTCAGCCAAAATGAATTTAGAACTCACCTTCCTAAACCCCCTCTGGAAATTGAGTAAAAGGTTTAGCAGCAGCCATTTGTTCAAGGATGACACGAGGGACTTCAACAGATGTAACTCTTCTAAGGAGATATAACACAAACCATGAGTTAAAGCTGTGTAGAATGTTGGTTTCAGGATATATCATATAGAAACATTTTGGACTGAGATGGGCTGAAAGAAATACAGAGAAGGAAAAATCTTATGTCTGGCTTGTCATACCATTAATGAAATGATATTAAAATTCCAACCTGTATATTATATTATTTTAGGACTTTGAGGGTGAACACTTGCTGAGTTATTAAAAGAGAAAGTGAAAAAATGGCCTTTAATTAGAGCAGTCATATATTTGTATTGCTAGGTCCAAGTATACAAATCATGAATGAAATATGCAGAAGTTTTCTTCAATTTTTTTTTGACCTAAAGTCAGTTTAACTTTGGAGGTCTTCCAGAAAAATCTTAACATGAGCAAAATGTCCATTGGAGTTCTCTATTTTTTGGACTCTAAGACTTCTATTCCTTTTGTAATTATTATTCACCAAGTCCTTTAGTGCTATGTATTTATTTAAGGCTTTTTTTTCCTCATAGTTTTCATGCATCTCTATAGTTCGGGATAGCAACATTCGATATGTTAAAATTATGTGGATTTACCATATCAAAGAAAGAGCATATTAAACTGAAAACTATTTTAAAAGGATTATCAGAGTCATCTTGTGCTATTAAGTGAACTTCACATTTGTAAAGTTATCACTTTCACTGAGTCTTGAAATTGGTGCAGTCAGGTTCTAGTGTATTTAGCTCAGAGATGCTAACACGTTGGTTTTCGAACATTTTTATTTACAAAACAAAAACAGATTTTAAAAAAGCCTCGACTATAAAGAGACATTGAGACCGAGGAAGGGGAATCAGCTCAAGAAATACAGCAAGAAATGGATACAAGAAGCTTCTCCCTGAACACCGAGGAGTATTGTGCTGTAGGTTTGAGTCCTCGCTCTTCTGTCATTCAGAGGCAGTAATCATGGGTATATTGCTTATCCTCTAGATCTTCATTTTCTTACCTAGAAAGTGGAGCTATTAATACCTACTTCATGGAATTTTGTAACAATTAGATGAAGTAATTTATGTAAAGTAGTATTAATGATGTTCATTAATTTCCCCCCTCTTCATTTTTTGTTCTGCTAATCTTGCCTTTATAATATGCCATTTTGTATGCTTAAGTGCCAATCAACTGTCTTATAAATTCACTGAGAACACAGAAGGTGCCTGGGACTTATTTAGTCAGCCTTTTGTATAGCGCTCTAAAGATCAAAATATAGTAGATTCCCAATTACTGAAAGCAGCCAGTGCTCAACAGCAATGGAAGAGAAAAGTACCACCAACATTCGTCTATGTGTTAGTTAATGTCATTTCTGTTATAAAGCCTCCTGGTTTGTCCATAGTCTTTGGTTTTCTGTAATAACCAGCAGTCATAATGCTTAGCTACATCAAAAGATCAAGAAAAGCTGGGTGTGGTGTACATGCCTGTAATCCTAAAACTCTGGGAGGCTGAGGCAGGAGGATTGTAAATTCAATCCCAGCCTGGCAATTTAGAAATTTAGCTAGATTCTGTCTCAAAATATAAATGAATACATAAGTAAATAAATAAAAATTTTAAAAGATTAAGAGATTTCTAAATAAAAACTCTCTGATGCTTTCTGATGCTCTCATTACACTAGAGAGTGGTTCTCAAAGTTAGAAATACAAAATTTCAGACGCTATCCTGACATCGAATATCTGACATCTGGTCTCACAAGTCTTCCAGGTAATTCTGATCTACTCAAAATTTGAAAATGTCAAGCTAAAACGATGTCCTTTTTCTGCTTTCTAGTTAGCCAGGTTCTGAGTAGTATAAATGATGTTCTCACAGCTTATTGAAGGTAGATAATGGGTTAACAATACCTAAGCGCATCAATGTAGGGTTAGATAATAAAAAAAGAACATAGAGTTTCTCAAAGTGTAGTAATGGTAATTCATAGGCTGTTAATGTTTGATATGTTTCAAAAATAAAGGAATTCATTTAGGCAGACAAGTTTAGGGTAACTAAGTTAGACAGGATTTCTACCCTGAGAAATTCTCAATCTTTTCATAGACTCAGAAACATTCTAAATTTTCAGAATTTTCCCAAACTTATTTGAAATCACCTTTATTTTTGAATAAAAATACTTTTGCTGATACAAATGCCTCTTTTTTGTGTCTGAGATTCCTGCATTTGAACTTTTTTTATAATATTATTAAGTGTTTGATATCACATTATGGTCACATGAACCCCTTCAAAATTATTAACCCAGTGGTTCTCTACTGGAGCAATTCTGTTTTGAGGGAATATTTGAAATGTCTGGAGACATCTCTGCTTGCCACAATTGGGAGAGGTGTGTTTGCCCCTAGCAAATAGTGAGTTGGGATCAGAGACTGTTAAGCATCCTACCATACACAGAAGAGCTTCCACAAGAAAGAATTATTCAATCGAAATGCAATGGTATTGAGGTTGAGAATTTTTTTGTTAGTAAAATTATTTAGTGAGCATCTGTATTCACACACTGACCTATAATAGACTTGTCTTCTTCATCATCATATTTTAATCTTACTATATTGCATAACACAAAAGAGGCACTCATAAGAGCATATTGAACGAATGAATTTATAGAATTAGTGACTGGAAAACATAGCTACCATGAATGAAATAACGGAAAACCTTGCAAAACAATATAAAAAGCCGCATTACTTAACTCATCAAGTGACATCCACATCCATATAAACCTGGCATAGGAAGGAGGACTGCAAGTGCCCCTGAGTGATCATAGTAGAGAGCAGTCCAGCCAGGGTAATATGACGTAGTGCACAGAGGACAGGGGAGAGTCAGGTGCCATCACATATATTGTAGGTCAGTCCCTCTCACATTTACTCATGTGATTCTACAGGGAAGTCCTCTCTCCCTTCAATCCTGTCCATGTCCTATCACAACCAGGTAGCAAGTGACAGAAATTATCAACTGGTGGCATAAAGCCCTAAGGTTTTTTTTACCACCCCAGGATCTGTTTGTCTGATTACTTTTAAGAGCTTTGTTTTCTTTTAAAGTTATTTTAATTTTTAGCAAATAATTCAAACAGAGCTCAAAGTTTTCCTTAACACCACCCCACCCTATTCTCCAATTTTTGAACCTTTTTTAAAAACTGAATTTGAATGCCTTTAGGGGGACTCTTTCAAGTTCACCATATTTTCCTCCTACTGTGTCACTCCCAGCCTTCCTGAAGTCTGTACGTCACCTGGCCTATGCATTCATTTGTCATTTGAGCTCTGTACTTGGAGCCCTGAGACCATCCTTTTTGGGATAAGGGTAACCAAGAAGCACACTGACCTTTACCTTTGTTCTTCTCTAGGACTTAACTCTTGCTACATGAAGATTTCTGTGAGAATTAAAGCAACTAGCATCAGTAAAACTGCTAGGCAAGCCATGATTTCCTGTGTAGAAGATGCCCCAAGCAGAAAGCATATATTTCACAGAAGCCTACAAAATCTTTCTCGTATCTGCAAGTGACCTGTGAAAATAAAAGTTAGAATTTTATTATAAATAATAAGTTTCATTACTAGCACTAACATAAATGTGAAACACTTAGAAATTTCCCAGACACATCTGAGATGAATACGCACTTCTCAGATGAAGAAATACAAATGGCAAATAAATATATGAAAAAATGTTCAACATCATTGGTCATTCAAGAAATGCAAATTAAAACAACACTGAGATTCCATCTCACTCCAGAAAGAATGGCTATTAACAAGAAATCAACCAATAAAAAATGCTGGAGGGGTTGTGGGGAAAAAGGAACCCTTCTCTACAGTTAGTGGGAGTGTAGACTGGTACAACCACAGTGGAAATCAGTGTGGAGATTCCTCAAAAAACTAGGATTGGAGGTCCCATTTGACCCAGTTATTCCCCTTCTGGGTATTTTCTCAGAAGAACTGAAAACATCATACCACAACGATATATGTGCACCCATGTTTATAACAGCACAATTCGTAATAGCTAAATCTTGGAAACAACCCAAATGCCTATCAACTGAGGAATGGATAAAAAAGATGTGGTATTTTTATACAATGGAAGGATAAACTCAAGGCTTTCATAGGCAAATGGATGCAACTTGAGACGATACTCATAAGTGAAATAAATCAGACTTGCATGTGTAAATATTGTATTGTCTCCCTAGTGTAAAAAACTGAAAGAGTAAATAAGATCCAAAATGTACAATAGATATTGTGAAAGTGAAAGGGGAAGAAACTGCTCAAAAGGAAAAAACTGGGATGGGGGAAGGGAGAAAAGAAAGGGGAAAAGAATATATATATATATATATATATATATGTATATATATATATACACACACACAAGATAGATAATTATACTACTAATATCTATTAGTTTACCAAAAAGAAGTTTGTGCTTACATTGTTTGATCAATTTTTCATGCCTGTATCTTGTAATCTGATCAACTACTTTGAAGATAACAATATGCAATATATTAACCATTGTTAATCTATTATCTTGTTTTAAAATTCTGTATCTTTGTTTTTATTGTTCTTTTTAAAATTAAAAAAAAAAGAAATTGCCCAGACAAAAGTGGTACACAATTCTAGTTATCATCACAGATGGTTTAAATGACAATAATACTAATAATTAATCCCTATTTTTTAAATTTCCTTTCTTTTTTAAAAAATTAATTAAGTTTATTGGTACAGTTTGGGTATACATAATGATCACATTCATCATAGGGTATTTGTACCTGTACGTGACATATCTTGATTCTTTTTTTTTCCTATTCCCCAAGCCTCCCTTCAACCCCTATACCCTTCCCTATTTACAAAAGCTTTGTTTCCATTTTTTCCTTTTTTTCTCATTTTTTTCTTTTCCTTTCCTTCCTTCCTATTTTTATATGAAACATTTTAAGTTACTTTCCCTGAGTCATGTTCATCCTAACACCTTGCAAAACATTAAACAAAAGTGAGATGGTATTATTACCAGTCTTTTAAGACCTAGCTAGTAACTATTTGTAAACCTTCTTTGACCACCTCGACTTTAAACTCGCCCTTTGAATTCCAGTAATGTTTATTTTTCTCTAGTTTTCTTCATTATTATATGTGTTCATGGTTTTGTATCACTTCTGTTGTTGTCACACTGTTATTTAAATATTTGCGGAATTGAGATTCTAGTCATTAATTGTTCGTGTGTTTATCTCATCGCTCCTAAACCGGATTATGGGCTCCCTGATGTCAGAAGCCATGTTCTCTGGTGTACTTTACAATAGGCTCCATACATAGTAGACATCCAGTAAGTGTCTTTGATTTCATTTAACAAGAATGTTAGATCCTAGAAGTACCACAAGAATGTATCTCTTAAAACTCCTCATCTATAACCTTGTCCTTTCTGGAATGTAACCAGAGAATAGCTTTGAAGAGAGGTTATGGTGTTTTTCTTTCTTACTTTTTCCTCAGAATGAAAGCTCTTGTTTTTCTACCCTAGCAAAATAAGATGATTTGAATCTCTCTAATGCAAGTTCCAGTATAAGCTGTTCTTTGTATTGAAGGTCATCTGCTTGAATCTAAAAGTATCTGTTGGCAATAATTATTGAAGTAGCATATTTCTAATCTTTAAAAAGATAGCCCTGTGTTTAAAATTAATTTTCTTATTTGTCTATGGTTGCAACTTAAAACACTTTTCCTTATATGCTCTATAAAATGTTAATAGCTACATATAGAGTGACTTTACGACTGTAGTGTCATTTTTCTCAGCTTGATCAGCTCTTTTGAATGGCATCATTATGATCAAAGTTGTTTACAGTAATAAAATATGAATAGTTTCGATAAAAAAGTAGGCACTGTTACAATTAAACAGGATCTGGCATTTTAGAATGTGATAACCACTCATAATGCTGCTGAAGGATAAGCAAGTTTACAACATAAACATAATCGTAAGAATGACCTAAACAAGTCTTTGAAGCACAAAAGAAACAGGAATTGGAAGAAGAGGGTACTGCAGAGTTAGGGACAGAGAATATTCAACACACCTGGATTCCTTCAAAGAAATTGTGAGAAATTTATTAACATTTTCTTTATACTGATACTCTTCATCTATTCCTGCAAGGAACAAGCAAATTTTAAAATTAAGACGACATGCCAAATGTCTCAATAAAACTTAGGTCTTAATACTTTGTTTGATAAGGTATACAGCAAAAATTAGCATATTCATACTTGTAGGGTGTTTATTCAATTACATTACTATAACAGCCGGGATATATAAAATAACTCTATAAATCTTTACACCATGAATTCACACCTCTCTAAAAGCAATAAAGTTTTTCTACCTGGTACCGATTTTCAGGTTTCTGTTCCTTTCATTTGTGTGAAGATTGACTTACTTCTGGCCAGTATATACATTCAATGTGATTAACATTAGAGGGGTGTAAGAGAAATTTGATAAAATTCTAGTCAATGTTGTTACTGATTTGAGCTTCTGAAACAAGATTTAGAGGTAAGAGATGGTGGACTATTTTCTTTTGGAGATAAAAGGACTGGTATCAGAAATTTTATAAAAGCAGCCATCTTCATAAGGTTTAAAGTAATGCTTTGAGAACTAACACAGAAGCAGCTGAATACAGTGACTATGTTTACTCCTTTATTGCAGAAGGAAAATAAGCAATGTTTGATAGGATTCCTGATGTATAAATTAGGAACCAGTGCACAAATAAATAAAAGGATTGTTAAAATGTTTTATTTAAGCATGTTGCATGTATACCAATACTACTAAAATGTAACTCAAGATATTTGATCCCTTTACTAATTCATTATTTTTGTGTGTGAATAATAAAAGTATTTTCTCACATCAGAATAGTTTTATTTTCCTAATGAACAAACTCCAGGCGTCTTAGAAGCTGCTTTATGGCTTTCTGACCTTGACATACTTGAACAAATTAATGGGTCTTTGGCCTTGTACACTAATCTTCTAGTTTATTCATGGCTCCTCAAAAAATTGTTGAATAATTGTATCTTCATGAAATCTTAAACACATGTATAGGCACACAACCATTTCACAAATACATATACCTCCAGCTTCTTCTCTGCATATTTAAACTGAATCTTTCTTAAGGAGCTATTAGATTTCACCCAAGTCTTCTGTGACCAGCTTCTCTGACACACCTTCTTTTGTTGAATTTTCTTCAATTATCTGTACGATCCATTCAGCACTTATACAAGGCTATTTTAGATTTCTATTTAGCTACTTTTGATCACCTTTCTTATCCTCAAAAATATTTAGTGGGAATTTTTAATATTTATAAGATACTTTAAATTATAAGACAGAGTTTGCCAAGTAATGAAGCAATGACCTATGTACTTAAATTATATGCTTGGAAAGCATTTCTTATAGATCTGGCTTGTCTACTTTCCTTTGGAGTTCAGATTATTATTTTATCCCAAATTCTCGGTAAGGGATATCTAAGTTTAGTAAAACAAAATTAAAAACAAAACAAAAAAACCCCAGAAAATCTCAACCATTGAAATGCCAGAATGACAGCTGAAATTTCTAAAAATTAATCTTCATTTGTATAGGCAGAAAAAGATAAGAGCCCACTGAGACAAGTCCTGTCTCAACAATAGTAACTATCCAAAGGACAAACTATCCTTTATTATATTTTCTGTTTCTTTCCATCCTAGAGACATATTATTTACCCTTATAAGATAAAAAACTAATTTATAGAGAAGAAAAATAGAGTAACAGCACACATCACATCACCAAGCTCAACACTGTTTTAGTAAGAGTAAAAATTGAGTTAGTAGTTACCAGTTTAGCAGAACAGCCAGTGAATTCATTTAAGAGGAAATCCTTGAACCAAGAAATGGTTGGTCAGTTCAGGTATCCTAAACTTAACAAATGCTCGGTTTGTTCAGATGTAAGCCAGGTGAATTTGATAACAGTATATGTTTTTTTATGTCACATTTATTTAAAGCAGTGGTGTGGGACATGAAAAAGTTGAAGAGGTCAGTGTTGCACACATTGATTATGAAACTCCTGTAAATCACCAGAAAGAGAAAAGGACATCCTTCCAGAAAGAGAACACGTGTACAGGCACTCACAGCACGTGTGCTTTCCTGGTCAGCTCCTGACAGAGGGCTCAATGCAGGAAAGGAGTCAGCCGCCAAATTTAGGTTTGGGCTGTGCTGCCACAATGTATATGATTTGCCTCAGAAATCTCACTTGTAGCAGAAGTATTTTCACAAACACAAAGAAAAACTTAACACAGTTACCATACAAAGCACCCTGTCCTTTGAGATTTTAATCCTACTAGAAGTGTGTCCTCCATTTCTCTCAGTACCTCTGGGAACTCTGAGAGGAGGACCCACAGCTATTTCATAGTCTTTCTCTGGTTCCGAGTTCTGCTTCTGCAGAATTCTGTTCCATGCACACAGTCCTGTTGTTCATCACTGCACATGGGAGCATGGCCCTTTCTTTCCGGGATTGCTAGGAAACCATTATTCTCTCAAAGTATTTATGCAGATAGCCAGTCTCACCAAAAAGTTTGGAATGAAAGGATTTTAGAGCACCACGCTGCTCAGCCTCTGCTTTCTAAAGACGGTCTGCTTCTCTGCACTTAGGCTTGCAGTCCACAGTGAGAGCATTTTCTTCTCACAATCCTGACATCTATCTTCAGGTCCTTTTTAGGAGAGTTAACTTGTGCCTAAGAGCAGATGTTACCCTTTCTCTACAAAGCGGTCTATAAGGTGGGGTATTCTTACCAGTATGTTTACTCCAGAATGAGTTAATCAATGTATGAAATACATCATATTATTACATAAAATATGTATATTATTGTCTTCGTTAGCTACATAAAGGCCTGGACCAAAGTTTGAAATTGCCTTTTCTAAGTGCTTGATGGAAGTTCTGGACAATCTACAAATCCAACAATAAAGGAACAGCTGAATACACCATGGTAGGGGTTAGAGTGTGACTCAATGAGAGAACACTTACCTAGCATGCACAAGGCCCTGGGTTCAATCCCTTACACCACACGACACATACACGCAACACTGTTAAAAGGAACACAGTCTCTATGAACGAAAAATAAAGTATATTATATTATTGTGAAGTAAAATATTTTAAAATCAACAAAAAATTACATAACATGTAAGATATTGTGCCATTTTTAGTAAAAATACATATATTTGGGGCCAGTGAGATGGCTCAGCGGCGTACACGCCTGCCCGGCAAGCGCGAGGGCCCGAGTTCGACTCCCAGAACCCACATACAAAAAAGGGGCCGGTGATATTGCTCAGCGGCATGGGCGCCTGCTGGCGCACGAGGTCCTGAGGTCGACCCCCCGGTACCCACAAAAAAAAAACAACAACATATATTTGTATATTCATAGAAAAAAACCTAACTAAACATGTCTCTCTGGGGGAAGGATAAAATGTGTACTATTTATTTATATTGTTTTAATTATCATAGTGAGTATTTTTTAAACTTTTTGTGGCAAAAAGACTAGAGAGTTTCAGAAACTTTCAAACTTTAGGAAAAACATCATTCCATTATTACTGGCTTGTTTATAAATAGAAAAACAATGGAAAAATCCTGTTTTCTAAGAAAAAAATTTCCTATCTATATTTGATATTTTATTGTATTTCCTCACTTGGACAAATTATCCATTAATATTCTTTGGTCATATATTGGAACATTAAGAAATTGATGAGACAGAGATCTGTGCTGGCTGAGACAGCCCGACATGAGCTGGCAATCCACGTGCGGCATTGTTTATGGCCTCAGGAATTGGCTCGGGTGACTGAGCGATGGGAGCCTCTTGTTTTAACAGATGTTTGACTCTCTCATTGAACAATGTCGAAAAATCACATAGCTTTGATTGTGCTGGCAGCTGCTCTACAACTCCAGGGGAGCTGGCCTTCCCAGGAAGCTGACTATCCGGAAGCAGGGAAGAGAGACAGAAAGAAGCTCAGTGTTAGGTGACAGTGTAGAGCGGCTGGGTAGGCCAAACCTGGGACTTCCCTGCACCCTACTTTCAGTTATAGAATCTAATAAAACCCCTTTATTATTTAATCCATTTTGAATTTGTTTTCCTGCTGCAATTGAAGGTGTCTTGTTACTATATTGTTCTTAAGTAAATAATCAAGAAGGTAGATGAGATTTATGCACAATATGATGACTGGTATCACAAATATTTTGTAACAGTCAGATATATAAAGTATCTCAATGCTGACTGTAAGGGTAAATAGTACATAGATTATGATTCACTGGTATGATAGAATATTGTGTGGGTATTAAAATTAATGACTTCAGGCAGTATTTAATTAACAACGCCCTTCAAAATCTAGCTCCTGTCCACTGCTCTGGCATTACACCTCTAGGCATTCTTTGGTTAACACTGAGCGTTCTCTGTCCACATTGCACATCTCGATTGTTTGCTTTGCCTCATGGGTTTTTCTGCCTATCAAGCCTCTAAATCCTGCCAACTTGCAGCACCATCCTCACTCTTTAAAATGAAGCTCAAGCTCACCTCCAGGAAACCCTCCCATGACACTTTTTTTTCTTACTCCACAGGTTGGTGCCAGACCCTTCTCTATGCAACCACAATAACCATAGTGAGAGTTTCTCAAACTTAAAATGCTTTAACTATCTCTTCACGTGTCTTTTTCCCTACGAGACTATGAGCTCTCTGATGACAAAGATAACTGCTCCTTATTTGTACGTGTATCACCAACACCCATCCAATGCCCCGACAGAGCATAGGTGCTCTTTAACTACACGGGCTGCATACATGGATGGTAAGATGAATAAATGAGTGAATCTTACCCATGTATCAACAGTGCAGGTTGGGTACTTTCTAATTCTTAAAATAATTTTCTGTATTTTGCATAGAAACGAGAAAACACTGTGATAAATAAGATCTGGAGATATAAGCACAGCACCTACAGTTAACAATACTGAGTTGTATACTTAAAATTTGCTAAAAGGGTAGATGTTACATTAAGTCATCTTATTAGAATAACATCATCAAAAACAAAACAACAACAGTAACAAAGGGGGTGTGGGAGGAAGTTTAGAGAAGTGATGACTATGTTCACAGCTTTGATTTTGAGATGGTTTCACAGGGATATACTTATCCCCAAACACATCAAAATGTACATAATAAATATGTATACCTTTTAATAAATATGTATAATTTTATATATCAATCACACCTTAATAATGTGGTTTAAAAATAAAGGACTTTGCGAGGTCCTGAGGTCGACCCCCGGTACCCACAAAAAATAAAAAAAAAAAATAAATAAATAAATAAATAAATAAAGCACTTGTGAAGAAGAAAAGAAATAAAGATATTCTTTCCCCTGTATAATTCCTAAACTTACAAAACATTATCAATGAGCTAGTAATAGCCAACAAAATGATCACCCTACTTTTTGAAGCTTCCTGGGAGATTACAGCTGTAATTGCAATTTTTCTCTGAGTGTAGAAGGACTGGTCAGGACAGTTCTTCTGCCTGGCTCCCTTACTTTTATAAACAAATATTCATTTATTTATTAAATAATTATGGAACACCTATTATGTACCAGACACTGGCCTAAAGGCTGGGATTAAGGGGTGTGGATCCTCCAACAAGGGGTTAACAATTTAGAGAGGGAGGCTCTCTTCACATAAATGAACACGCTAGTGAATGATCCATAGGAATGAGTAGACTTTAATTTTCCATTGGAGGGAAATGTAACTGCTTTTATCCTCATCAGACAATTTGATGGTTTATACAGAAATTAAGATCAGATTTTTTTGAAAAAAAAAAAACTCTTTTACAATTTTATAAAAAATTGTTAACCAAAATTCACTAATAAATATTTATAATGGAAGTAGCTAAAGACAAACCCCATACTGTTATTCTCTCATGAAAAATTAAATTGAGTTACTCATTTGATTAATTTTGAAAGCTCTGGCTTAAGGTTACAGGAGTCTGACAGAAAAATTGAAGCCATGATTGATTTACATGACATACTTTTAATGGAAAATACTGTAAAACATTGCAAAAGCACTTTGACATCTTTAAAGATGAACTCCAGTGGGAAATGCCAGATTCTTGGGGCAGGGAAAAGGTCTCTGAACAACCTTCACCTCTGACTAATTCTTCCTGAGATGCCCTGGTTGGGCACCTTCCTAACTGGTACTTCTAAGAATAGCAGAAAGACCAGGCAGCAGCACTGTCCTCTCACACAATGTCAATACCAGCTTTATAAAAGGACTTACGATGCAAGGAGAATATAAAATGAATTCTGAGTCTGCATACTACATATTAAGGACACAGGACTGGACAAATCCCTCCTCTGCTCTTCCTTGAGTACAGTGTGCATTAGTCATTTTTAAATACACACTGCCAGCAGGGTAGATACCATTCCTAGGAATTGCTGAATGAATGAAATGTTAATTGTGATTATACCTATATAGTGAGGTTATCTAAGTGTTTTTTTTTTTTTTCTTAGCAATTGTTAGTCTTTTCCACATTTTCTACAATGGTAATGTTCTTGTGATATTATTTTTTGAAACTCACAGTTAGCGGAGAAGAAAGGGGTGGGATGGAGATATCTGGCACCAGGAACCTCCTTGGCATCTTCTGTAATTCAGCTTGTCCCAAATACATGGTGCATTTGTCACCTGTGGCCAACCAGGATAGAAAAAGATCTCTGTGTACTGGTCTGTCAGAAGTGTGCCTTACCTGGGTTCTTTTTCACGCTGAATATTAAAATTTTTACTTAGATATCTACTTACATAAAATCTGAACTCGCAGGAAAGTTATAATGAAGAAAATTAATGTTTAATAAATACTTAATAAGCATGATACTTAGCTTACGCCCCAAAATCTTCCTGCATCCCACAATGGTTTGAATGTGGGGGTGTCAATGAGTGATTTGAATATGGGTGTGAACTTTATTTTTTTTTACTTTTTATTTTTTTGTGGGTACCGGGGGTCGACCTCAGGACCTCGCGCAACAGCAGGCGCCTGTGCTGCTGAGCAATATCACCGGTCCTTTTTTCGTACATGGGTTCCGGGAGTCGAACTCGGGCCCTCACGCTTGCCAGGCAGGCGCTTACACCGCTGAGCCATGTCACTGGACCCTGGGTGTGAACTTTAATTTCCCTATAACTTTCATGATTTTAAATAAATTGTATTAAAAATGATGTATTTATTCTGCAAATGTAACTTCAGCACAAGTTCCTATATCCCTTAGCAGAAATATTGCTATCCTCATGCTCCTCCTAGAAAGACGATCTGTAGCCACCACTATGGGATCCCATCATTCTCATTTTAGAGATGAGGGTAAATTCAGTGAACTGCTCCAGGGCATGGTTAGTGAGAGGTAGAACTCTGAAGAGAACACTTGTCCTTCTCTTTGTTTTTTTCTTTATATGGGTACCAGGAACCGAACTGAGGACCTGGTGCTTGCCAGGCAGGCGCTTATGCCACTGAGCTATATCACCGGCCCCACTTGTCCTTCTTGTCCCCAAGTCTGTCCTTTACCTGCAGTACCTTTTCGCCAGAACTTTACAAAACCACGAAATGAGATACAGAAGGACAGCGTTAGAATTTATAGGATGAAGACTACATACACTTTTTTACTTCAACACTTGAGCAACACAATAAGCATTTCCATTATATTCTCCTCACTATGGAATATAAAAGAATCTCAGCCAACTGTGGCTAAAAAAATATTTCTGTGTTTCCCAAGTTTGAGATCTCTTTCAGTTGACATTTTGTTTTGCTTGCTTTTTTTTTTTTGCTTCCTATTTTACTTTAACTGATCTTCTGTGACCCATGCTGTTCATATCCTAGTGATCTGTGTATTGTAACATCTATTTTCTAATTTTAGGATTTAAATGTTAATCGTATACAACATGTATTCATTTATTCTCCTTTAGGAAACTCCCAGAGGTTCTCAGTTTAGATTTAATATCAATCAGCCATTTTCTGTTTCTCTAAATAGCTTTGCTATAACTTCCTACTACATAGAACCATGGAATTCTGGGACACAGAAAGATATGTGGTATGTCAAACTGTTTACTTCATATGACTGGTTGTCTTAGTTTGAAAATTAAATACGTATATTTAAGCCATTTATGATTTTTTGTTCCCTATGTCTAGAAATGAAAATTTGTATAATCCCTGGCTTCTTGAAAGAACAAGAATAATCTGAAAAAGGCTGAATTCATTTATTGTTACCTTCAAGATAGCAACTCCAGTATTCCTACCCTGATTAGCTGAGTGTGCACTGTTTCAGATCCACTAAACACCATGATTCTTGTATAGAAAAGTTCATTTCATCCTTGTTCCACTGTTCATTGTACATCTCTTCACAATTGCCGTAAGCAATTTTTTTCTCTACAGCTATCTTCTTATGGAAGCAACAGATAAATTTTTTATTTTTTTTAATTTTTATTTTAAAGGGAAAAAAATAGAACAAAATTTCAAAACAACATAATAGGAGGGTAACAATGGTTAATGCATGTGTATTGTTATTTTTAAATTAGTTACTCAGAGTACAAGATATCAGCATTCAAATGTCCAAATAATATTAGCACACACCTTTCTTTTGAATGAACTAAGAGAAATTAGTAGTATATCTATCTTAATTATCTTTTATATATATATATATTTTTTTTTTTTTGCTTTTACCTTCCTTGTTTTCTCCATTCCCCCATCCCAGTTTCTCTTTCCTTTTGAACAGTTTCTTCCCATTTCACAATATCTATTGTACATTTTGGATCTTATTTACTCTTTCAGCTTCTCACACTAGGGAGACAATACGATGTTTACACATGTGCATCTGCTTTATTTCACTTATAAGTATGGTCTCAAGTTGCATCCATTTACCTATATAAGTCTCCAGTTTATCTTTCTTTATGGCTCAGTAGTACTCCATTGTATAAAAATACCACATCTTTTTTATCAATTCCTTGGTTGATGGGCATTTGGATTGTTTCCCAATCTAGCTATTACAAATTGTGCTGCTATAAACATGGGTGTGCATATTTTGCTGTGGTATGATGTTTTTAATTCTTCTGGGAAGATACCCAGAAGGGGAATAGCAGGGTCCAATGGGACCTCCAATCCTAGTTTTCTGAGGAATCTCCACACTGATTTCCACAGTGGTTGCACCAGTCTACACTCCCACCAACAGTGGAAAAGGGTTCCTTTTTCCCCACAGCCCATCCAGCATTTGTTATTGGTTGATTTCTTGATAATAGCCATTCTTTCTGGAGTGAGATGGAATCTGTATTGTTTTAATTTGCATTTCTTGAATGACCAGTGATGTTGAACATTTTTTCATATATTTATTTGCTGTTTGTATTTCTTCATCTGAGAAATGTGTATTCATCTCAGATGCCCATTTTTGGATTGGGTGTTTAAATTTGGGAGGTCTGATTTTTTTGAGTTCTTTATATGTTCTTGATAGTAATCCTTTGTCTGAGGAACAGCTGGCAAACATTTTTTCCCACGTTGTGGGTTGTCTCTTCACTCTATTGGTGGTTTCTCTTGCTGTGCAAAAGCTTTTTAATAAGATGAGATCCCCGTTGTTGATTCTTTGTGATAGTTCCTATGCGACTGAGGTTTTATTCATGAAGTCTTTGCCTAAACCAATGTCTTCAAGAGTTTTACCTATTCTACCTTCCAGCAGATTTAATGTTTCTGTTTTAATATTTAGATCTTTGATCCATTTTGAATTTAGTTTAGTGCATGGTGAAAGATATGAGTCTAATTTTAATCTTCAGCATGTGCAGAGCCAGTTTTTCCAGCACCTTTTTTTTAAAGAGGCTATCTTTCTTCCGGTGAATGTTTGGCATCTTTGTCAAAGATAAGGTGGCTTAGTATATCTGGAGTTGTTTCTGTATCTTCTAAGCTGTTCCATTAATCTTCAGGTCTTTTTTTTTTTTTTTTTTTGCCAGTACCATGCTGTTTTTATCACAGTAGCTTTATAGTATAATTTCAAATCAGGGATTGTGATGCCCCCTGCCTTGCCTTTGTTGCCTAGAATTGCCTTTGCTATTCTAGGTCTCTTCTGGTTCCAGATGAATTTTAGGATTGTTTTCTCTAATTCTGTGAGATATGTTGATGGAATTTTGATTGGAATTGCATTAAATCTGTATAACAATTTTGGAAGTATGGCCAATTTCACTATATTAGTTCTTCCTACCGAAGAGCAAGGGATATCTTTCCATTTTCTGATATCCTCTTCAATCTCCTTTTCAGAGTACTGTGGTTTACTATGTAGAGGTCTTTTACATCCTTTGTTAGATTGATTCCTAGGTATTTCATTTTTTTGGATGCTATTTTGAAAGGTGTTGTTACCCTAATTTCTCTTTCAGTGAGTTATTCGTGTACAGGAAGACTATTGATCTGTGAGTGTTGACTTTGTATTCAGCTACGCTACTGAATTTATTTATTAAATCTAGCAGTTTTTTACTGGAGTTTTGGGGTCTTCTATGTAGAGTATCATGTCATTTGCAAATAATGATAATTTAACTTCTTCCTTTCCTATCTTCATTCCTTTTATTTCTTTCTCTTGTCTAATTGCTCTGGCTAAAGTTTCCAGGACTATGTTGAATTAGAGTGGAGACATCCTTGTCTTGTTCCTGATTTTAGAGAAAAAGCTTTCAGTTTTTGTCCATTTAGTATGATATTGGCTGTTGGTTTTTCATAGATGGTTTTATCAGATTGAGATAAAGACCGTCTATTCCAATTTTCTGTAGGGTTTTTATCATGAGTCAGTGCTGGACTTTGTCAAAAGATTTTTCTGCATCTATTGAGATGATCATATGATTTTTGTCCTTGGCTCTGTTAATACGGTATATTACATTTATTGATTTACATATGTTGAACCATCCATGCATCGCTGGGATGAATCCAACTTGGTAATGGTACATAATCTTCTTGATTATTTGCTGCATTCTGTTTGCTGCATTCTTATCTTATTGAGGATTTTTGCACCTATGTTCATTAGGGAGATTTGCCTGTAGTTCTCTTTCTTGGTTGAGTCCTTCTCTGGTTTTGGTGTCAGAGTAATGCTTGCTTCCAGGAATGAATTTGGGAGTACTGCTTCCCTTTCAATTTCATTAAAGAGTTTGAGTAGTGGTGTTAGGTCTTCTCTAAATTTCTTGTAGAATTCAGCAGGGAATCCATCAGGGCCTGGGCTTTTCTTTGTTGGGAGGTTTTTAATTACATCTTTGATATCATTGATAGATATTGGTTCATTTAGGAATTTTATATCTTCTTGATTCAGCTTTGGTAACTCATATGTATCTAGGAATCTGTCCATTTCTTCTGCATTTTCCATCTTATTAGAATACAAGTTTTCAAAGCAGATGTAGATGATCTTCTGGATTTCTGCAGGGTCCATTGTGATTTCACCCTTTTCATTCCTAATTGCATGGATTTGAGACTTTTCTTTCCTTTTTTTAAATAAGTTTGGATACGGGTTTGTCTATTTTATTTAATCATTCAAAGAACCAACTCTTTGATTCATTGATTCTTTGTATTGCTTTTTAGTCTCCAATGTGTTAATTTCTGCTTTGATCTTTATAATTTCCTCCCTTGTATAAGCTTTTGGCTTAGCCTGTTCTTCTTTTTCTAGAAGTTTGAGTTTCACTATTAAGTTGTTTATTTGTGCTTGCTCTGTTTTCCTGATATGGGTATTTACTGCTATAAATTTCCCTCTTAGGACTGCTTTCATTGTGTCCCATAAGTTCTGGTATGTGGTACTGTCATTATCATTTAATTGTAGAAACTGTCTAATTTCTTCTTTAATTTCATCTGTGACCCATTAGTTGTTCAGGAGGGTGCTATTTAATTTCCATGTGTTTAGGAAGTTCTTGTGGTTTCTTTTGCTATTGATTTCCAATTTCATTGCACTATGGTTTGATAATATGCATGGGATAATTTCAATTCCTTTGCATTTACTTAAGCATGTTCTATGAGCTAGTATATGGTCTATTTTGGAGAATGTCCCATATGCAGCTGAGAAGAATGTGTATTCTGATGTTGTAGGGTGGAACACTCTGTAGACATCTACTATTTGTTCAAAAGTTTGGTTCAATTCTAATATTTCATTGTAGATTTTTTGTCTAGTTGATCTGTCTTTTTGTTACTGTGGGGTATTGAGATTCCCCAATACAACTGTATTAGTGCTTATGTGATTTTTCATGCCTGTTAATATTTGTTTTATATAGTTGGGTGCACTGGTATTTGTTGCATGTATATTTATGATTGTTATCTCTTCCTCTTGGATTGTTCCCTTTACAAGGATGTAGTGACCTTCTTTATTTCTCTGAATCAGTCTTGGCTTGAAATTCACTTTGTCTGCAAAAAGAATAGCTACCCCTGCTTTTTTCTGGGTTCCTGTTGCATGGAGTATTGTTTTCCACCTTTGACTTTCAGTCTATGAATTTCTTTTTGAATTAAATGTGTTTCTTGTATGCAGCATATTGTTGGATCTTGTTTCTTTTTCTTTTCTTTTTTCTTTTTTTTTGGATTTTGTTTCTTGATCCATTCTGCTAGTGTGTGTCTTTTGATTGGTGAACAGAGACCATTAACATTGATGGCTAAAACTGATATGTATTGACTTATCCTTGTCATGTTATTTTCCTGTTGCTGGCTCCCCCCCTGTTTTTTTCCCCTCCATTTAATTCTTAGCCTTCCCTGGTGGATTCCTTCTGTTGGGGTTCATGGAGTTGTAGTCCTTATTATCTCTTATCAGAAATGTCCTTCAAAACATTTTGGAGTGCTGGTTTGGTGGTCATAAATTTCCTCAGATTTTTTTGTCATGGAAGTATTTTATTTCTCCATCAGTTTTGAAAGATAGTTTTGCAGGGTACATCAATATGGGTTGAAGGTTATTGTCCTCTAGAACTTGAAATACTTCACTCCAAGCTCTTCTTGACTTGAGGGTTTGTGCTGAGAAGTCAGCTGTGATTCTGATGGGATTTCCTTTATAGGTGATTTGTTTCTTTTCCCTAACAGCTTTTAAGATTCTATGCTTGCGCTGAATTTCTGGAATCTTGACTAAGATAAGCCTGGCTGAGATTTTTTTTTGGTCATGGCTAATTGGCGTTCTATATGCCTCACTTATCTGTCCATCAAATTCTTTTTCTATACCAGGGAAGTTTTCTGCCATGATGTCTGTGAACAGTTTTTTGTATCATTTGTGCTATCTCCTGCTTTTTCATTGACCCCAATCAATCTTAAGTTATTCTTCTTTGCCTCCTCTAGTAGTTGCTGGATTGATTTCTCATGGTCCCTTGCTATTTTTAAGAATTCTTTCTTTTCATGATCACTAACCACAAGCCTGTCTTCTGTATCTGAGATCCTGTCCTCACATTGCCTTAATCTGCTGCACATACTTTCAATGGAATTTTTGTTCTCCTGGATATCTGCTCAAATCTGCCTTATGGATTCCATTTCTTACCTATGTTGAGCATTCATGGTTTCCATCATTTTTTTTTTTTTTTGTGGGTACCGGGGGGTCGACCTCAGGACCTCATGCGCCAACAGGCACCCGTGCCGCTGAGCGATATCACTGGCCCCTTTTTCGTATGTGGGATCCAGGAGTCAAACTTGGGCCCTCGCGCTTGCAAGGCAGGCGCTTACGCCGCTGAGCCATCTCACCGGCCCTCCATCATTTTCTTAAGCTCATCTATTTTTTGTCTGTATCTGCTCTAGAGTCCCTAAGCATGGTCTTCATTGTGGACATCATCTCTGCAGTTATCTCAGAAATTATTTCTGATTTGATTTTTTCCAGAGCCTCACTCAATTGCTTTGTTATTAGCACTTCAGAGATGCGAGGTGGGTGGCTTTTGGATTATCCCCTCATTGCCCCCTGGGTTTGCCTTTGGTGAACTGGATGTCTGGGATTCCATCTTGTTCAACTGTCTTCTCATTTTCCTTTCTTTCTTTAGTTTAATTCCTGGGGTAATGCTTGCAAATTGCCTATGGTAGGTTGCTTTATGGCTAGTATTTAAAACCCTTAGGAGAGGACTACTTCAACATATCTTCCAGGTCTAGCTTGTTTTTGGGTTTTGAGTCTGTTGCAAGATCCTACCTCTTCAATTTGTTGGACATGAGAAGTTGCTGCCTGTTTGGCCCAGTCCTTGGTTCTTTGGTACTGTGCCACAGTATTTTCTATGATCCTTAGTCAATCTCAGTCATGGAACACCAGGAAGAAAAGCTGTTTAGAACAATTATGTCACTTTTGGCTATAGTGGTACCAAAAGCTTCAAACACAGCCTCGAAAATGACAGATGGAGCTAACCAGTTATTTGCCACTTTTAACTGTGTAAACTAGATTTGTCATTATATAACAAAATCAAAAACAAAGCAGAAAATTATATGGAGTATACAAGTCCTTAATATGTCAATTTTGCCCTCAGAGGTTAAAATTTAAAATGAGTTAAGGAGAAAATAGAGAAGTGGAAGAAGAAGAAGGAATGAGAAGTATGGTTGGAGGACAAAGAGGGATCATGCTAATTTTGGCAAACTGGTGCAGAAGACTGGAGGGAAAGAGAGAAGGAAGGGATAAATGGAAGAATAGAACAGAACCACAGCCACAAAGAGGCTAGAAATTCCATTTACACTCATATAAAAACTAGATCAAAGAATGAAGGGAAAAAAAAAAAAAAAAACCACCACCACCACCACAACAAAAAACAAATGAGAGAGGGGGAAAAAAAAAAAAAAAAAAAAAAAAGTTCACTTCCAGATTTGTCTCTGCTGTCTCTGGTAGATGGTGTGTGGCGACAGAGTCCCGTTCCATGCCGATCTGTCCCAGCAAGCCAGCAGTAGCTTTTTGGAGGGGTAGTGGATAATCTCAGCGAGCCTGCACTTTCTGGCCGAGACCAGACTCAATTTGGCCTGCAGCTGTCAGCACACCTTCTGTGGGCCTGAGCCCAGCTGGGAGCTGTAGCTGGAGCCACAGCCGCTCTGAGTTCCGACTCAGCCGCCCCCTCAAGATGGCTCCTGGGGGCCGGTGAGACGGCTCAGCGGCTTAAGCGCCTGCCTTGCAAGCGCGAAGGCCCGAGTTCGACTCCCGGATCCCACATACGAAAAAGGGGCCGGTGATATCGCTCAGCGGCACGGGTGCCTGTTGGCGCGCGAGGTCCTGTGGTCGTCCCCCCGGTACCCACAAAAAAAAAAAAAAAAAAAAAAAAAAAAGATGGCTCCTGGCCGATTGCTCTCTTGCGCGGGAAGACTGAGTCCTCAGCACTCACTGCCAGCCAATGCAGTCCTTCATGTTCACTGCTCCCCTGCACCGCTGCGTCTCTCCGTGGAGGCCCCTGGGGTCACTGGTAGTCACCTTGTGTCCGCAGGTTTGAACTGCTCCTGTTGCACAGCCAACTCCTGACTCAGGGAGAAGGCCCAAGCGGCTACCTCCTTCTCCTTTGTTGAAGTTTCTCTCTTCACTCTCTCAGTGTGCTTCAAATCGCACTTCAGATCCTTCCTGGGTCCGGGGGACCCACTTCCCTCCTTCTTGTCTTCCTCCAGTTGCTATATTCCAGCGTCTGGACAGCGACTCTCAGAGAGGCTCTTTCTCTGCTGCTCACCACTCCGCCATCTTGGTCCTCCTCCCCACAACAGATAAATTTTATATGTCTCAAATGATTTTGATCATGGAAAAAAAATCCCAGGGATTTCATCTTAAAGACATTTTTGTCCTTCACACTGTTGAGGCTCAAAAAATGATACCTTCTTTCACATGCAGAACTAAAGAAGCAGTCTCAAATTCTCTTTGACTTTCCTTTCTCTTTATCATCTTTGTTTCCTAAAGCACAAGAAGGATCCTTCTCTGAAGTTCTCCTAAAGACCATATCCTCCAAGCTGGATATTGTGGGGCATGCCTATAACTTCAGGGCTCTCGAAGGCCGAGGCAGATGGATCAAGAGTTTGAGTCCAGCCTGGCGACAGAGCAAGACCCTGTCTCAAAGAATAACAACAACAAAAACAAAAATGCAGATCCTCCAGAAGATTAACTTGGATCCTCCAGAAGGTTAACTCAGCAAGGCAACAGTTGACACCGTACACATATCTCACTCAAACTCTGTCCCAGGCTATTGTCCTCTAAGCCTATTCATCTTCCCTGAAATTCATTTAGTTCACCTTCCCTAAAGAAACCCAACCCCACTACTTCTGTCTGTAGCTCAAAATTCTATCTAAGCTTCAGCCATCTAGAACTTTTTGTTTGTTTGGTTTGGTTTCAGGTGAAACAGCAGAATAGATAATTTAGGATATTAATAGCACTTCTCCCTACTTCCTATTTATCTATCTTCTATTTTGCTCCCTTTTTAAATTTTCTTATATAAAAGAAATCATGCTATATTTGAGCTTGTGTGTCTGACTTATTTGACTTAACACCATGCTCTCAAATTGCATTCATTTACCCATGAATACCTCAAGTTTATCTTTCTTTATGGCAGAGTAGTACTCCATTGTGTATAAATAGACATTTCCTTGTCTATTCATCTGTTGATGGATATATATGCTGTTTTCAAGATCTAGCTATTATAAATTGTGCTGCTATAAACATGGATATGCATGTATCCCTGTAATATAATGATTTTAACTCTTTTGGGAAAATACCTAGAAGGGGAATAGCTGGGTCAAATGCAATTTCTATTTTTAGTTTTTTGAGGCATCTCCACACTGACTTCCATAGTGGTTATACTAGTTTATGTTTACGCCAAAAATGTAGTAAAGTTCCTTTTTCCCCACATCATCACCAGCATTTGTTATTATTAGATTTCTCAATGATAGCCACTCTTTCTGCAGTAAGATGATATCTTAGTGTAGTTTTAATTTGCATTTCTCCACTGGCTAATGATATTGAACATTTTTTCATGTATTTATTGGCCTTTTGTAGTTCTTCTGAGAAGTGTCTATTCATTTTGGTTGCTAATTTTTTATTGGGTCTTTTATTTTGGGTAGTTTAATTTTCTTGAGTTCTTTATATAATCTTGATGTTAGTCTTTGTCTGAGAAATAGCTGGCAATATTTTTTTCCCACTCTGTAGTTGTCTATTCACTCTGTTGGTTGTTCCCTTTGTTATGCAGAAGCTTTTTATTTTGAAATGATCGCATTTGTTGATTCTCAGTGTTATTTCTTGTGCCTTTGGGGTTCCATTCAGAAAGTCCTTGCCTATGCCTATGTCTTCGAGAGTTGTACCTATTTTATCTTCCAGCAGATTAAGTGTTTCTGTTTTAACATTCAGATCTTTGATCTATTTTGATTTTAGTTTAGTACATGGTGAGATATATGGGTCTAGACTCTATCTTCTGCATGTGGATATTCAATTTTCCCCACACCATTCATTAAAGAGACTGTATTTCCTCTGGTGTATGCTTTTCAGCCAACTAGAACTTTGATTTTCACATTTTGTGTAACTCCCATAAACTTGCTTGTTATTAATTTGTGTACCTTTTCTCCTGTTAATCTGTCTACTGCCAGTTCATTTCTCAGACTCAATAATCAAACCTCTGAAGGGACAGAAGGTTGTTTTCACCCCTAGAACACATACCTAATGTATGCAAATGATCACAGTGCAGTGATAATGCGTATTATTAGAGAGCCAAATATCCTGGGTTTGAATCCTGAATCTAAACCTAAAAAACATATTTTGAAAGTTCACCAAATAGTATTTATATAGTCTTTGAAATTATGTGAATAAAAAATTGGCTCCTAGACTGTTAGGAAGATTTTCGTTTCAGTCTGTTTTGTTTACTCTTCATTTTAGCTTTATCCTAGTTGTTGCAAGTGTTTTTTCTATGTCATGTAGAGAATTAAAAATTAAGTAAAGTAAATGTGGGGCCACATTTTACTTTGATGAAAATTTATTTTGAAGTTCAAGTTCAAATCTTATAAAAGGAAGACTCTACACATGATGAAGAAGAGATGGCTATCATTGAATCTGAAACAGTGACCAGTTAATATTGAACATTTATTAAAATAGATTTTTTTCTTCTGGTTAGTTCTGTGTTCTTCTTAAAGGAAGCTAATATAGTTAATATGTAACAAAGTATGATATAAATCTAGCTTTTTAACAGATGTTTATTTTATTTTATCTTTCCAGAAACTTTTTTTGGTTTGGTGGAAGGACCATTTATTATTTTATTTAAGTGTGTGTGTGTGTGTGTATGTGTGTGTGTGTGTGTGTTTACTAGCTTTAATGAAGTATAATTTACAGACCATAACATTAACCTATTTTTAGAGCACAATTGAGTTCTAGAGAATTTATAGAATTGTGCCAACATCACCAAAATCCAGTTTTAAAATTTTTCATTTCCCAGAAAGATCTTTGATGCCATTTGTAGTTAGTGCCCACATCCATCCTCATTCCCAGGCCAAATAGCAATTTTAAGAGGGGAAAAGAAAAAAAAAAACCTCTTAAAAATAACCCAGTTCCCCTTCTTTATCTTTTTAATTTATCCAGAGTCAGCAGTCCAAACAAATAAAGCTAATAAATCAAAACCAAAATTCACTTCACACCAAGCTAGGTTCTGAAATTCAATTCCTCTCCACAATTATTTATTTGTTTATTTTGTATACGAATGGCACTGTTTAGGTCTAAAGTGTGACAGAAGGAAGATCTAAGACATGGAACTTAGCAAATGACATAGGTTACTTTTGTCATTTCTAATTTTAGTATAATAAAATGCATTTAAAATATTTCTTTCATGTAATTGAAATGTATTGGGTTTTTAAAGACACATTCACTTCTAAATATTTTTTCAAACATTAATTTTTATTTAAAAGTTTTCTTTGAATAGGTCATTTTTCTTCCTACTTTTCCAATTTTCACAAGTGGTTCACATGTATTTCAGCTAAAATTTTAAATTTTAAGGCAAAAGGATCTTAATATAAAGAGCTAGGGCCAGTTTTCTTGCATGAGTATATATCCTGGACACCATACGTGGTTAAAACGTGAAAAGACATCTGCCTCATCAACCTTCTTGGCCTCACTAAAGGGGTTAGTCCTGAGTGGCTGCATGGGCCTCTAAATTATTAATCAACTACATGGAAAAAAATAATGATAATATAATGAGTGGGTTATAGGCCTTGCATCGGGATCCATCTCATATCAATCTCACCTGCTTGCAGGTGCTCTAAATGATTTCACTGGTTAGTAATATTGTTCTTTCATAGAAATAAGTATCATCATATTACTATGTATATTCATTAACCAACTCATAATACACAATAAAGAGCTTATATCAAATAGACAACTTTGCAATAAAAGAATTAAAAGCATCTTATAATTAAGATGAAGAAATATGAATTGTGTAGACTAGATAGGATAAAAAAAAGAACCCAATCTTTTTGCAATTAATTAGGAAGCTTCCAGGAAGAAGATTAAATTCACACATTTGTTATAGGTACCTGATGGTCTCAGATATCATAAAAGTGGGTAGCGAAATGGTAACACACAGTTTTGGTGATATCTAAAGAATAGCAGTTTGTTACCAATTCAATAGTAGAAAGTTTATAATATGGTTGTTTTCAATTTAATTTTTTGAGTATTTATTATGTGAAAGCCACTGTGCTAGAACCATAGGTAATGTGCTAGACCATATAAACAAATGCAACAGAATTTTAGCTCAGTTAGTGCTCAGTAAAATATAGCTCTGATCCATAGCACATCAGTCACAGAATTGTCTGCACATCTTTTGGATGCAAACTTAAAATCTTGTAAAAATTAGTTATCATACCTGCTCTCTCACTAGGTTGAACTATCAAGTCTTCAGATGCAGAGGCTCCTCCCAGTGATACTAAAAATAATTTCCCATCACAACTTTGAAGCTCCACAAGGTAAAACTTTCCCATTTTATCTAACTGTGCCAAGTACAACAAAGTGAGTCACCAAATCCATATGCAATTTTTAAGTGATCCATAGCTACAGGGATTCCTAAAATCACTGGTGCTTCCTCTAGCATATGCATGAAAGTTGCAGGACGACGTTAACATGGTACAGAAGCTCTGAGTTAAGACTAGAGAAAGGGAGGAAGTTGGTAAGAAAACACAGTGAAGATGTTTCTGCAGGTAGGCACAGATATAACTGGAGGATGCGTATTCATTGGGCTGCTTGGTAATTTCTCTCACACTGCCAACATTTTTCAGGTCACTCTTTTTTATTCAGGAAAAACCTATTTATTAGTAAATAATTTGGCTTATTAAAAATATTTTTTAAAAATTACAAATGATTTTCAAGAGGATAAGAAGGCTCAAGTGGGTCTGGGGGTGTGCTCAATGGTAGCGTGCAAAACCCTGGTTTCAATCCACAGCAAAGAGGAAAGAAGCAGGGGGAGGAGGAGAAGGAGGAAGAGGAGGAGGAGGAGGAGGAAGAGGAGGAAGAGGAGGAGGAAGAGGAGGAGGAGAACCTAACAGTCACAAATTAGTGAAAATTAATTTGAAAATATTTAATGTAATTGCTTTCTTCCTAACAACTGAAAGCAACTCTACTATTAGTACAGTAGTTTTTATTTTTATTTATTAGAATAATTATAAAACAAAACGTATATGTTTAAAACTTAAAATTTTTTCTCAGACATTTTCTAGTTTGATGCTTGTTAGTATCACGTGACATAAAAGATGCTGTTAGTTGCCTACAAGACATTCCCTTGCTTCTTTCTTGCATGTAAAATCTCAATTTGGGGTATTCCCTACACTCCCATGTGACTCATGGTTAAAGCATGGTAAGTTCAAGCCAACCATAGTTTATCATTTACCTTACCAATGACTAATTTGAGGTGAATACTGTAACTTATTTCTGACCAATGAGATTTTCTGAAAGGCTTCTAGAAAAGGTTACTTTGTTCTAGGGAAAAAAATAAAATAAAAGTAAAAAAGAAAGAAAAAAGAATATAGAGGAAGAAGCCCCATCACATGTTGTTATATTTTCATTTGAAAGGATACTTCAGGAAGGAATAAAACCAGAACTGGAGAATGCAACATCTTGTAACCAGAAGTTTCTAATGGCTGACATAAAATGTAAAGGATTAGGGTCCTTAGTTATGTTATTAGCCATGAATTTAAATATCCCAGTAGCTGCATACCCTTAGGTTTTTGTGTTATATGAATTAATACATCTACCTTAATGTTTAAGGCTTAAGAGTTGGGGGTTATTGCTAGCCAGTATCACAGTGATGCATGTGAAATGGTTAAATCACTCCTTTAGAGACATGGGAACCATGCCTTTAAGATTAAGGAACTTCATGAAGACCACATGGTAAGTCACAGGTATATGACATGATTACAACTTCACATTCTAAGGATCATATGTCTTCCACTTAATGCTACACCAATTTTGTGGAGTAGAAATAGGAAGTAGTTGTGGGGCTCAGACACTTCGTTATACTAAATAAATTTATGCTTCTACTCTCCTCAGAATAAGAATTTATGTGGAGGTCATAGGGCACCAGAAAGAAGATGAAAGACTGGAGCTAAGAAAAGGAGGAGTGAGGTATAATGCTCACATTTTGCCTATTTGGAAATTTTGTCTAAAGCTCATCTGACACTCAGGAGAAAGCTGACACTCTCTTTCTACTCACCTTTCCTATTTCATATATAATTCTATGCCCATAACCCCAAACATTGGCAAGTCATATTGGTAATTCAGCTTATTCTGTTTAATAGAGCTGTATTCAGCCAGGTGCCTTGATGAAATCCAGTGGTAATATGGAAAATAATTCTGTTCTTCAAATTCAGGGTCAAAAATGAATTCTCCCATTCCTCACCAACTCACCAGCTTTAATTTAACACTCCTTCCAGAAAAATACTCTGTGAGTAGGGACCCATTCTCAATCTGTGGTCCTTAATTCCAAAGAGAGGGAGAGGGAGAGAGAGAGAGAGAGAGAGGGAGAGAGAAAGAGGGAGAGGGAGAGAGAGAGAGAGAGAGGGAGAGAGAGAGAGAGAGAGGGAGGAGCAGTCCTGGCTGAGCTAAACCTTTACATTGTTACTGTGTCGTGGCCACACTGAAACATTATGGTCACCTCTATAAAAAAGGAAACTCCTCTGAGAAATTTCTATGGCTGGGAGGGTAGCCCCAGGGTGAATTTGATCAATATTTATAACTGTTTTACTTTTTTTTTTTTTTAATGTTGGTACCAGGAGTCGACCTCAGGGCCTCGCACTTGCCAGCAAGTGATTGCACCGCTGAGTGATATCACCGGCCCTTTTTTTCCTTTATGTGGGTTCCGAAAGTCGAACTCAGGACCTCGTGCTTGCCAGGCAGGTGCTTATGCCGCTGAGCTATCTCACCGGCCCTTTTGCTTTTTAATGAATTTGTAAATAAAATTTTAAACATAATTTGACCATATCTGGGAAACTTCTTTCTAGTATGGAAGGAGAAAAAAAATAACCAGTCATCCCTAATGATAATTACTTAGTGTGGATAATAAAAAAATAAGTGACAAAAACCTCAGAGGTCATAATTTCTAGGGTATGCTGCCACTTTTCAAAGTTTAATTATCTATGTAATTTATAATTACCCCCTGGATTTAGTATATACATTATAATTACAAAGCAATTCTGTAGAAACACACATTCAAGCAGAATTCCAAAATAAATATATTTTATATTAAAAGTACATTAAAGACTAAATTCTTACATAAATTATTTGATTGCATTCAAGTAATTCAGCAATATGCATTCAGAATTATAAAGACAATGTTAAAAATTTTTCAGATAAATAAGTGATATACAACATCATAATCAGAAAATACTACATATATTTTAAAGTGGTGAAAATAAGTAATGAAATATCAAGGTCACACTACAAATGACACCAAACATACAAAATATATAATTTAAGTCACATAAAAGTTCCCATATGTGAAATAAATTGGAATGAAATGTTAATAAAGGTGAAGGAAATACAGGTACAAAGAAACTCTTAAAAATTGTAGGGGCTGGTGAGATGGCTCAGCGGCTTAAGCGCCTGCCCGGCAAGCGCGAGGGCCCAGAGTTCGACTCCCGGAACCCACATACGAAAAAAAGGGGCCGGTGATATCGCTCAGCGGCACAGACGCCTGCTGGCATGCGAGGTCCTGAGGTCGACCCCCCGGTACCCACAAAAAAAAAAAAAATTGTATAGGTTGTAAATTTTAACCACTGGATTTTCGTGAGCTGAAACCATGTTCTATATATGCTTATACCAGTGTAAATTTTTTTCAAAAATATTTTTCAAGTGTCAAAAATTTTAGTGGTACAATGACTCAAATCATAAATTCTGACATTGAATGTGAGTCTACAAAAATTATATATGTAGTTTTATATGTGAAAATATATTAGTAAAAACCTAGCTAACATAAAATTTGTAAACTATTCAATGATACAGTTTCAATGAGACTTTTAGGAATCTGAAAAGAAATAAATTGAGTAGATCTCTTTTTAAAAGAAATGACCTAAGATTTCCTAGTGAGATGGAAATGTCCAACTAGATTCATGAAGATTCATGAGGACATAAAGGGGCTATCCAGGATGGAGCTGTTTTAGCATAAACATGAAAGTAAAAATAATACCACTCACTTAGCAGAATTGGAACCTCATAAACATTTACCTACTACTGGTAAAACAAATTTCCCATTTTTTTCAGAAAATAAGGCAATTTCATTTTTTTGTTGTTTCCATTTTCACTAATTTCTGCCCTACCTGGCTTGACTGAATATGCCAAAGCTCTATACAAAAAGCTATTCTTGTTTCAGCTTCATTGGGAACTAGAAATAGAGAACATTTCAAAGGATTTCTAACCGACCATTGCAGGCATTAAACGTTTGTAATGTTCTGGTCAGGTTTTGGATAAGAATGTGAATTATGTTTATTCAAATACTCTTAAATCTCTAAAACCTTCAGGCCAAGTCTGCTGTGACTCAGGCTGACAATAACACTCTATGCCTTAAATGAGGTCGAGTTGACCTGAGCCATCCCAAGCCTCCTTCCAGGAGCCAGGCCATGATGGTTCCCAAGACACTGCATCTCAAACTGGATCTGTTCAACTAGGCTCTGGCATTTTTTGCTCTGGCATTAGAACACAAAATGCAAATCACAGGAACCTCCCAAAGGAACACTGCCAATAACTCTTGGCCACTTCTGGCATCCTAAGAACAGTGAATTCATCCTATCTCTCAAGATTATAATTTTAGGACAATGAGCAACATGAAGATACCTTTAGTCACTTTATTCCTTCAATATTTGTTTTTTTTTTTTTTTTTTTTTTGAGGGGGTTTGTTTTGGTGTTTTTGAGACAGAATCTCACTATGTAGTTCAGGCTGGCCTTGAACTCACTATGTGGGCCAGGCTGACCTCAAACTTGTGGCAATTCTCCTGCCTCAGCCACCATGCCCAGTCTTATCTTCAATATTTTGTTTGTGCTTTCTTTCCACAAAAAATTTTTCATATTGTTGCCTACTCTAATTGGCCTACTTTTTTTCCTTGTTAATTCCTTGTATTTGTTCCTAAACTTTGAATTCAGTTGCAAATCACTTTTCTACATTACCTATTCATGTTCTCACATTCATTCCATGGTGGTGTCTCATCTCCTTGTGCACATTTGTCTGCAATGATCTTTTTATTGAGGTAAAAATTACATTCTCTAGAAGGTCCAGATTTTAAACGTACATTTCTATGAGCTGTACAGATGTTGATCACTTTTCCAATAAAGATATAGAATATTTCCCTCTTCTCAGAAAATTCCCACAAAGACCTTGTCAATTACCCACTTTCCCTCAAATCAAATATTTTTAAATTTCTGTCACTGTAAGTTAGTTTAGCATAATCTAGTACTCTGTGTAAATGCAACCACATAGTATGACTTTTTTTGCTGTTTTAGCTCAGCATTATGTTTTTGAGATAGTTGCGGATATGTGTTGTTGCTTGTGTCAGTAATTTACTCTTTTTATTGTTAAATACTATTCTATTGTATGGGTATACCACCTAATATTTGGGTTGTTCTGAGATTTTTGTTTTAGTAATAAATTGTTTATAGGGCCGGTGAGATGGCTCAGCGGCTTAAGCGCCTGCCCGGCAAGCGCGAGGGCCTGAGTTCGACTCCCGGATCCCACATACGAAAAAGGGGCCGGTGATATCGCTCAGCGGCACGGGCGCCTGTTGGCGCACGAGGTCCTGAGGTCGACCCCCCGGTACCCACAAAAAAAAAAAAAATAAATAAAATAAATTGTTTATAAATGTTTATGTACAAGTCTTTTTGTGAACATATATTTTCATTTTTGGATCCAGTGATTGAAGGCCTGCAAATTAACTGACAACAGATTAACAGGAGAGAAGACAAGATTGATTGACTTGTGGAGTACTCAGTGATAGGGTGCATAGGCTTGCTGCCCAACACAGAGACGCCAAAACTATGGCACCAGTTTTTGCAAAAAGGAAAAACTTTATTGTGGGATTGAGATTGACCAGCAAGGAGAAAAGGAGCAAAGCTTAATCTGTCTCCTCATCAGTTAGTAGTGAGGGAATCTGCAGGGAGGGAGAGGGAAGAATCTGCCAGTTGATTGGATAGTGAGAGGGAAAGTTTTAGGATTTGTGCTGGCATAGATGGTCATCATGCCTCCTCGTGGGTTACACGTTCTGCACAAGGGATTTTTGAGCTGGTGATATTAAAAGGTTATCCTCCAGATAAGTGAGCTTCTTTGGCTCATGTCTATTGTTGAAAAACTGGTTTCAAACTGACCTTGAATGGATTACGAAGACACTTTCAAAAAAACAATTTAAGTACTTTGTTATTTAAGGAATTTATGTCTGAGTATCTCCTGGCCTTAGCTGGTATCATCAGTAGTACGTAACTCATTTAATTGCTAGGGATTAAAAAGTTTATATGCCAAATTTAACAACAGTGGGTAGGAGTTAGTGTTGGAAGGGATTGAAAAAGCGTCCACTGGCCTTTTGATGCCTTCTGACTTGAGAGCTGCAGAACAAATGGAAGGCTAACCTGTCCTTCGTGCTTTTTACAGTCTCCAGTACTGGGAGGCAAGTGTGAACACCAGCCTCAGAGATTTAGCTGTAGTTGTCCGAGTTTGGAAGAGGAACAATGGAAACCACTTTCTCATTCTTAGCTATATCACTTCCTGGATTCAAATACATTTAAGCACCTCTCTCAGAATAAAGTCATTGCCATAGTGGCCAGTTTTATTGTTTTTTTTTTTTTTTTTTTTTTTAGATTTTGCTTCATTTTGTGCTCCTTTACTCACTGTCACTCTAAATCTAGCTCTATTAAACGGACTATACTGGCCAGAGTAAAAAGTTTCAATCTAAGATGAATCAGAGGATGTGTAAATATGAATAGTCCCAGAAAGAAATAAATACCCCAAATCAAAGCCTTGCAGGCTAAATATGTATTTATGAAAAAAAATACAACCCAAAGTAAAAAGCCAATCTCATGCTCACAACTCAGTGGTAAATTTCACTGCCCCTCATACATAAGTTATGATAATCTTAAAGAATTGTTCCTTGCTTTGTGTATTTTTCTGTTCAAGTTTGCTTCAACTGTTTGGTGTACTAAATATACATCTGGTAATATCAAACAGATATTTTGTGATTTCATAAAATTAGTGGATATTCCTTTTTTTTGGGTATCTGGGGTTTTGTAACACAGTGGCATTTATAGCAAAATATGAAAATGAAAGAATTTATAGCAAAATATGAAAATGAAAGAATCATGATTGTAATACTTTTTAAAATGCATGCATTCTTATTGTACTTTCCTGCAGGTAAGAAAAACGAGAAAATATAAGAAATTCTTTCCTAATAAATTCTATCATTCTATCATAAAAATTTAACAGAAAATAATTTTAAAATTTGTTGTACAAAATTTAAATGAGATTTTTAAAATATGAAAATCTAGATGTGATTATTTGTGATTTTCGGGGCAAAACAAAAGCTTTCTGTAATTCTTATATAAGAAAATGACTATGCTAGATTTTCTAAAGTAGAAGCGTCTCAAATGATAAGTGTTTTCAAAGAAAGAGTAGAAAAAATATGGAGCCAAGTGGTAGACAATTTTAACAGCCAGAAGAGCCTAACTATTTATTATAGACTGTAGTCATAGTAATTCTTAATTCGAGTTTCTATATATCAATTTTAACATAAGTTTAATGCAAGAAACAGCAGTTCCTGCAACATAATCAAAATTAATAAACACAATAAAAGCTGTATTTGTCTTTTAGACTCGACTCACCAAATTTATATAGAAAAAATGATACATAGCAAATGACACAAGCTACCCTCCTTTTATCAGAAAATAACACAACTGAATTGCACTGGATGACCTCAAATTGTCATGTTGCTATTGTTTCTTATGAAGTAAATAGCTTTGTTTATCATGGTCCAGTGTTATATTGCAGTGCAAAAATCCGATTCTATGCTGTGGTGTTACCACTAGACAAAACTTGAAAAATCCTCTAGAATTCCTATTTCTTTCTTTCTTTCTTTCTTTCTTTCTTTCTTTCTTTCTTTCTTTCTCTCTTAATGTGGGTACTGGCAGTCGAACTCAGGACCTCGCACTTGCCAGGCAGGCGCTTATGCCACTGAGCTATCTCACCGGCCCTACAATTCCTATTTCTTAAAACCAATATATACTTTGTACCTTGCTCACCAACCACTCAGTATCTTTTACAGCCGATTTTGCAAATTCCTTCACTGTTAAATGGATGGAATGCCCACCCAGAAAAATAAAGGTCTTTCTAAGAAACACTGGATTACAAATTGCTATCACTAAGAGCACCCCAACTGCATTGTGTCATGTATACTTACTTATAACCAATTATATTGCACTTTCATCTCAGTTAAAATGTAGCTTTTCAAAATAGCTCTGTTGCTTTATATATTAGTAGAATGTAGAAATCTTGCAATGCCCATTCATGATAATAATTTCATTTACCTGTCTCTCTACCTCCTCTTGATTTTTCTCATTTTCTCCCCCAGCATCCCATGGCTTTTCTTTTGTAAGTGGCATTACGGCGAGGGTGCCATAATGAAGAAAAACAAAACAAATGGGCAAAAATTCCAGTTAGGCAGTTCATGCCACATTTCTGCACGAAGCAATAGAGGTAATTTTCAACATTGGTCATACTTATAGGGAAAAGCTTTTGTTGTTCTATGGTGCATTTTTATGCTAATAAACCACTGAACATAGAGTTCACTCACGATTTCCCCATAATATAACTATAGAGTAGGTGAAAAAAATGTATACACACTTCAGGAAAAGAAAAATAGTATGATTTTTTTTTTCAACAGATGGTGTTACCCTCATATGGCAGACCCTAAAGGATGTTGTACATCACAGAAAACCCACTACACTGCTGGCCCTTGCAGAAAAAACTGAAAATGCATGGGCAGCAATCTCAATAACCAAGGTTACCCAACCAGCATTTCCACATACTAATAAATGTCTGAAAGCTAGTGGCCACCACTTTGAGTGCCTCTTGTAATTATAGAGGCCAAAAGTAACTTGAAGTAATCTCATGATGTCTCAATAAATTGTATTAAAATATTTACACAAGTTTTTCTTTTCCTGAAGTGTGTATTCATTTTTTGGTGGACTCGGTATATTGTATGTACTGAAGTGAGGAGAAAAGTGAAAAGTAAAAATCAAAATTAATGATAATGGGCATAATGTTTACCTACTGAAAGATGGAAAAATTTGTTTACTCCTGTGTGGACTTTAAATAAATTGTCCTTTTACTTCTTCATCGTGTGTACACTGTGTGTGTACATATATTATCTCTGTGTATAAATATATATGGTACCTTGGGGGAAAGGGAACTATAAGACAAAATGTCATAAGAACTGGAGTTGTAGACATAGTATACTTTCCTTACATGACTCTCAAAGGACTTTTAAAAAATTAATATTCAAAACATGGCAACTGATTCCTTTTTTACTTTCCCTATTTTAGAGATTTGTGACCTATGGTAGAGGAAGGAAATCTGGTTTGCCCATAACATAAGAATTAGAAAAGCTAGACAGACACAGTGTCCATTTCTTCTTTTAAACAGTGCCCCAATTCTTTGTTACTTCCATTGCATTAATTCTTCATGGGTTTTGAGAGCTAATGACTGAGACTACAGTGAGATTAATCAAAACAAGACCCTTCATGAGATTAGAACTTTGCACAGAGTTGCCACTAGAGTGGAAAACACTTAGAACTGACTCCTGATCACAGAGCCCTGGAAAAATTGCTCACTAGTTCCTGTAAACCAGATCCTCATATCTGCTATGGGATCTGAATTTCCAAAGCTTGATGGTCATACTTTCCCTCCAATTCCATGAGGTACCTTAAATACTGATAATAAATTCTCTTTTTTTTTTCACTTTAAATGGGTGAATTACATGGTATGTGAATTAAGTTTTCAAAAAAGCTGTTATTTTTTAAAAACCTACCATTTAAAAATATATTGCATATCTCTAGGTAAAGATGGTTGATGAAAATAAAATGTTTTTGGTATAAAAATCATATAACAGTAAGTGTTGGAATCTACTCAATTTTATTTAAATATTTATAAAGCATTTTATGTCCCATATTAGTATATAAATCCTGTAGCTTATGTGTAGGGCTCTACAGCAGAGCCTCTACTCCATATCTCTATGAACAGCTATATTGAGTATAACCTCACTTAAAACACATGTAGAACCATACTTTCCTAATCTTATGTATTTCTTATAGGGAACCGAAGTACCTTGGGGGAAGGTAGTAGTATCACATGCTCTTTGCTTTTGGTTAATGACCTTTTATAATTTTTATTCAGACTCTAAAAATAAACAAAACAGGAAGAATAAATCCCTGATTTCTCTGTTAAGGTTTTCTACTTCTAGCTCATTACCACCATCTTTAGGTTTGAATACTGCCCAATTTTGTCAAAGAACTTCACATGTAACTGCATCACAGCATTTATTGCATCCTGAGTTGTGTCTTTTTTCAAATGCTTATTATCTCCATCAGGCTATAAGTAACTTGAAGTCACAGACTATGTGTTATTTATTCCTATTCTTCTACAGTGATAGTTCTTCACTACATTTCTGCAGAAGAGATGAAACATTTTACCTTTGTATATTCTGGAATATGGGATTTTGTGGGGGGGTAATTACAATGTGAAACCGTAGAACTTAAGAGTTAAAAGAGATCTTAGAAAAAATTTGGTATAACCTCTCAATACATGTAAGAAAACTTTCTATTACCTTCCTGCATAATGCTTTGGTTAAGCCGCTATTTTAACTTTTCTACTGCCATAAAATCTAGTACCTTGCAAGGGGTTCATTACACTTTCCATCAGCTTTTATTGTTGAAAGGTTCATCATTAATGTTAAACCCAAACTTGTAACTTTACCATTTGGTTGGTCTAAGATCTGTCACGTATGGCTATATGACATTATCTAATTCATCTTCCATGACAGTATATTAATTATTTAAAGACACTATCATAATCTCCCTTGTCTTCTCTGTGCTAAGCCTCCCACTTTATTCAAATGTTTCTCATAGACCTGATTTCTGGATCTCTTAGTTTTTCTCAACACTAACAGATTTTCAATAACCCTTTAAGTCATCCTTCCCAGAAACACAGCCTAATAATGTGACCAGTGTCAAATATACAGATGCCTTTTCCTTCATTAACCTACACCTGAGCCTTTGTTAATGGTTCTAAAACTGCTTGAGATATTTAATCTTCTTCTATGTTTGCCATGAACTGAAATCTTTTGACACTTTTTTTCTTGCAAAATCCTGTGAAGTCAGATGTCCTTAGTTCTAAAACTGACAATTAATCTTCTTCATCCTTCATATAAAATTCTATATTGATTTTTTTTGGGGGGGTACCAAGAATCGAACTGCTATATTGATTTTTGTAATAAACAAAATGTCCTACACAAACCAGGTAGTTAGCTCTTTCACAGCACATATCACAGAAGTAATATTATGTTTATTATGCAATTACTTGAGCGTTCAGCACCTGTGTGTTTGGACATCACTATATCCTCATCACTTAGTGAAATAGCTGGCATGCAGTAGTCGCTCAAGAACACTATTTCTCTACATAACTCTGACTGCATTGCCATGATGCTAAAAGCAACAGTGAATTTGGAGAATTAGTTTGGTTTCATTGTCAATCCATTCAGTCAAAGCTGTTAACCAAGTGACATCAAGATAACATTTGAAATAATCCTCCTAACAAAAGGCCAGTGTCATAAAGCCCCAAAGTTAGTGCTGGACTGCAAAATATCCCTCATCTTACTGATGAATCTAATGTTCATGTCAAACAGCTAATGATCTCATAACCTGGAAAATTATTTTTGGTGAGAATAGTGGCTGTTCATATACCTAGTCTCTACAACACTGGCTTCTAATTAGTAGGTTCCCTTATGGTTACTCTTGGCACATGTAAGATTCAAAGCAGAAATGGGGATGTTTTATTTTCTAGTTTTACCAACTCATAAAAAATATTTGAGTATGTACAATTTGTAAGGTTTATTATCCATCTTTGTTCCCTTGCTTATGTAAAGGCAAATTCAAAGATAGCTCAAGAAAAATTATTTTTTAGGTATACAAAGATGACATAAATATATCATAGGCACTACTAGAAGAAACAAGCTTCTCTGCAATCTAAAGTTTCTAATTAAAATCAAACTGTCCAGATATTGTAGTAATTGGTGATTAAAAATTGCCTTTTCTATCATACATGTACTTGAGCACATTATTTCATAATTAAGTTCAAAATCCCGAATGATTTTAGAGTTTTGGAAGCTTTTTATCATTTCTGGTAGCCTCATATTTAGGAGAGAATAGGCAGGCAAACCTCTTGTTCTTTAATAACATAACATTAGGTACTTCTTGGAAACAGGACACAATAGAGAGGACTGTTTATGAGTCAGAGGAACACGAGCTACTGTCAACTTGAATGAGAGGCATCAGATATTTCTGGTGATGAAAACCTTTCAGTGAGGTGAAGCGGGCCACGTTCCATTTCTTTTATTTTCAGAGATGAGATGGATTTGAAAACCATAACCTGGCTTCTTGATGCAAGGACTCGCCACATGAGATAATCTTCAGCACATTACTATTGGCAAGCAGATCTTTCACCCTTTTGTCTCCATGCATTACAGAAAACGTTAAATCAGTTTGGTGTCCATATAAACTTTTGATCCTAGGAATAGCCTAGGGTACCATCATTATCTTCCCGAGGACCATGTGTAGGCCTTCAGTAGGTAGTACTAATTTAATCTCTTTGCTAGAGGAAAAAGTAGCTGATTTTCTAGATCAATATTTGATTGAATATGTTTGAAATGTTGGCAGATAAAGGCCCCTTTTCTGGTCCAAAGACTTTTTGAACCACAGAGGTATAGCGTTCTAGCTCCCCTGGGATTTGAGTGGAAGGAGGTCTCAAAGATCTGTAAGAAGCCTTCCTGCCTTTCCTTGTGTTCTTCCAGCAAGACTCTCTAAAGGTTGAGATGAGAAAAAGATAAGATCAAGAACTGGAATGTCTTTATATCCATTTTTTTAATCTTTCCTGGGGCTTCTCTTAACTAAAAATAATCGTTTATACCACTAGTTTACAAAAACCTCCTATAATGGGAAGGTTGAAAGAAAATCCATCAGCTTTAAGGAAATAACCCAGTGACTTTGGCAAATAATCTGAGACCTCAGACTACCATTTATACCACTAATTAAACAAGAATATCAATATATCACCCAAATAGAAAGGAATAGAAATTTTAAAAGTGCTGAGGTGTTACGTTAGAACTTTAGTTGCCTAGTTAGACTGATTCGTGAAAGAATTTTTTTTTTCACAAATTTTATTGATTTTGTAAAGACATTTACAAAGAAAAGATGGAGATTGGGAAAATAGTCCATCCAGATTATATTTGACCATAGAAACAAAAAATCTATTCAGAAGTATATGTCACTGTAATCATATTTTTTTCTTTTTAAAGTTTTAATAGCCTTTCCCCAAAATAAAACAAAAAACGAAGTCAGTTTACATTTGACTGAAAAGTATTATTCAGTGTACACAATGCTATGATACTGTCTTCTAAGTCTATGCATGAAATTCAAAGATTCTTAGAGGAAATATTTTCCTTTAATTCTCTCCTTTGCTGCACATGCATCCCCCAAACACAAAGAGGAAAGAATATTTACAAATACCTTCTACTTCCTTTCCTATCATTGAACTTTTGTGTGGCTGAAAGAGAAATTTGCTTTCCCCTAGTTACTGACTCTGAACACAGACATTTTATAAAGGACAGTAGCCACGACCCATGAAGCCGACAGCAACTCCTTGGAAATGCAGACTCCAGAGAACTTATTTTCCACATCTTAAGCCTAATCAATTATCTCATTTTAAGAAGGGAGGATTGTAGTCATTTAATTTTTTTCATGAGAATTCCTCACAGTTTCAATCTATTTTGCTAACATCATCTACTCAAAGTCATGATACGTTCAGTATAAACTGAACAACTACACAGGTCATCATTTCATAATTCGTATTTAAAATGGGGGGAAAGTAGCCTGTAAAAGTGACTTAATTTTCTGTATGTTTTATTTTACAACATTTTGCTTATTGCTCTGTATGGAATGGGTATACAGTAAACACTTAAGTCAATAATATTCTGATATTAAGGGTCATAATTTAAATGAACTAGACCAACTTTTTACCTACAATTTCATTATGAAACACACAATACTAATACCATCAAAATATTTCTTCACAGTGCTTATACATCAATTGCACATAACATGTGAGCTACTGCTATAGGCAGAATGATCTTAAATGCAAACTCAGATTGTCCCTGAATCTTTGATTTGTAATTATTGCTTCAGGGTTTTCTTGCAACCAAAATGTCTCTCATCAACTAGGCAGCTCTGATTGTTAGTCCTTAGGAAAGTTTCCTTTTTTTCATGGCCTAAAATGGGGGGGGGGAGTGAGACAAGTTATTGGATGTGAAGATTTAAAGTGGTGCCAGCAAGAAATATAAAGTATTTCATATAGCTTTCTGTAATATTACTGAAAATCAAAGTATGACTCTATATTTCCCTAAAACTTTGTTTTGTAAGGTTCAATTTATATTTCTCTCACTATTCTGTAATAGAATTCCTTTCATGTGCTATGATTTAAGGTTTAAATTTCTTGGTAAATTCCTTACATAAAATGATGGGCATGGGGCCAATAGACTTCACTGGCACTTATCAAATCTTTTATGAAAATTTTGTCTTATCTTATAATGTACAAATATTAGTTAACTTTCCAGACCACCTATCATTGCAGAAACTAGAATTTGTGTTTGTGAGTGGGGAGGGTATATGTGCTTTTTTTTCTGGCATAATTCAAGTTTTTAGGAAAAACTGACCCCATTCCTAGTTCCAGGTTGGTCCCATTATATTGCTTGAAAGCTTTAGCTCCCATTAATTGAATATGGCGCATGGAACCCCACTGAAGGTGGGGGTCATCGCTGTGCCAGAAGAGAAGCATCCTTGGGGAAGACCCTTACTGTAACCCATAGAACTGCTGAAGGAGACAGGAAAGTCCCTGAGGCACGTTGAAGTCTTTGGATCAAATAATCCTGTGGATGCCCCTACCTTTGGATTTTTCCTTAACACAAGCAAACAAACTCCTTTCTAATTTCAGTGCTCTTGAGTTTTCTATTATTTGCACCATCACAGGTGCTGATACACTAACTTTCCATATTTTAAATTTATACCTTTTGCCGTTTTGTCACTATCATAAGGGACATAGATTGTTTGTGGCAAATAATATAGTTTCCTCATGGCATCAGAGCTGTGCCCAACATTCTACTATTTGAATATTTAAATTCAAAATTATTTTTTTCCAATGGACTTTCTTTTATTCCTTATATCATAGCTTATGTGGAAATCAAAGTTTTAAAATACCTATTGTAGTTCTGATGCTACCTAAGCAACTCTGAGCCTGGGGAATATAAGATTTCACGAAAGATGCAGCCCTTCTACAGAAACCCACTAACAAGCAGAGCGTTGCTTTCACACCATGCTCATGATTCTGAAGCCCACTTCCTTTTATTCAAGCAAAAAGTATAAGCAAAATAACATTATTGAATACTATCTGGAAATAGTGATTTTAATATAATTCCATTGAAGTAAATTTAAAAGGATACATTAAACAAAAATATGACATTAAACAAAGTAGCACAAACGACCAATAGCCCTAATTAAATAATTCAATTTGTCATACCATATAAATAATATTTGTATTGATATGAATTGTATTGATATGAATCAAGGAAACATTTTCCAAATTAACTGAGTGGCTATTACATGTATTTTTAAGTTTCTTAACTTAGTAATCATATATTTTTGCTGATAATTTTGCAAGAGACCTTAAGAAGATGGACAAGTTTTACAAAAGCAATTGGTGTATGTCTGGGAGTACTATGATACACTTAGTGTCTTACTGTAGCTACAAAATACCTGACACACAACTTAAAGGAGGAGAGGTTTATTTTGGCTCACAGTTTGCAGAGGTTTCAGTCCATAGTTAGTTGGCTCCAAAGCATCACAGCATGGCAGAGAGGCATGGCTGAGGAGAACTGCTCTTGGCATGGCAGCAGGAAGCAGAGGAGGGTGAAGGGAGAAACAGCAAAGAGATAAACCCTTGCAGGCCACACCCCCAGTGATCCACCTCCTCTGACCAGGCTTCACAGCTCAACATCACATTTAGCCATAAACTCATCAGTGGACTAATCTACTGATGCATATCACACCCCCATAATCCAGCCACTTCCCAAAAGCCCCACCTATGAGCTCATGAGGCTTTGTGGGGACATCCAGATATAAACTATAACACATACTTAATATACCCACCATTTATTTTGATTATTTGATTAGCATGTTCTTCTCACTTATTCTTACTATTAGGAATAGGATGTGGTTAATTACATGCCTTCTAATTACCGTGCGGTAGCACAACCAAAATTTGCCATGTATTTTTCCCTCACTTGTTACTGTTACCTATATAATACTCTTTCTGATGATGATTAGATGCTCTTAAAAGAAAATAAAGATGAACCACAGTAGATGATATGAATTTACTCCTAACATTTGTGGTAAAAAAAATTAAATAAAAAAGACAATACTTAATGGAAAATATGAGCAAACTCAATAAAATATCTGGAACAGTTTTAAATACATAGTTGCAAATCAGTCATCTATTTCCTTGAGATTCATGTTCTAGAACAATTATATTAGTCATGAAATTAGTAAAATAATTGTGATTCCCCCACCCACCAATCCCATGATTTAACACTCTGGGTGGGTGATCAGATAGCCCTGCTTGGCCCGCTCTGCATTCTCCAGGATGTCCTTTATCTTGCTTTTTCTTCTTTAACTCTGCTCAAGCTGGCTCTGCAGAGCCAGTTTGTCCCCTACTGTTCCCTTTTACTTTCTCGAATAAACTTGGCCCCTGCTAAAAAAAAAAAAAAGCAAACAAAAACCATTCTGAGTGAGATGGTGATTCCCCATTCCCTATCTAAGCAAGAAATTCCCAGGAGCACAGGGAATAAAAGATGTCCTTTAAGCCCTGTCACAGGGTCTCCCTCCTTACTCCAGACATACTGCAACCTGAGTCCAATCTTACAGACAAAAGCACAGGAATGAAGGAAGCTGCCATCTCTTTGGAGCCAGACAAAAGGGGTTGGACACCTGAGTGGGTGTCTATCCCTTTTCTTGGGGGTGAGGCTTCTAGATACAATTGAGGCAGTATTGCACTGTTTCTGTCACTAGATTGGGACTCAGAGATAGCTTTCAAGCCAATAAGAACAGAAGATCTTGGCAGGGCATAGAGGCACATCCCTGTAAGTGCAGAACTCTGGGAGGCTAAGACAGGAGGCAAGTTCAAGCCCAGTCTGGGCAACTCAGTGACTTAGCCGGACCCTGTCTCAAAATAAAAAATAAAAAAGGGATGGAGATGTAGCTTAGGGAAAAGGCTGTGGGTTCAATCCCCATTATCAACACACACACACACACACACACACACACACACAAACGTAGATAATACAAGGAAAATAGGGATGGTACCTATTGTCTCAGGAAATCTATTTGAATGTGAAAGACTTTCCAATAGGAAATTAATGTTGCTTAATGCCTAATAATTTCTCCAAAAGCTACACATTGGGGAATATATTAGATAATATGTTGAGACAAATTTATAAATAGAAACCATAGTATAGGCTTAAGAAATCAGACAGTATGACTTATGTAGTTCTTGGTAGTTATCTACTTCTATGTATTATAGACTGATAATAGCCTGTAACAATCAGAAAACAAGTCATAGAGCCTGCTTTCCTGTTTTAGTTGTTGCCAGTAATTGCATTGCTTTGGGAAAGCCAGAGCCAGAGTGAGCCACAGCTCCCTCATTTATGACATGAAAATGAGAAATTCAGTCAGGATGATCTTGAAGATCCCTCAAAAAAATGCTATGCCTTTCCCATTTCTAGTAGATTTTCTGAAACAATAGGCATCACCTCTATTTTTCTTATCCCATTTAACGTCAGCGGTCATGCTACAGTTCCCTATCATATATAAGCTGTTTTTTCTAAATCACTTGTCTTCTGAAGATTAGCAGCTCTCCCACTATCTCCACAACATCCTCAAGGAAGTTGATCACATCAAACAGTAATGAGTCACTACAGCGACTCTAAATGAGGAAAAACTAAGTACCCAGCAGCGATGTTAGATACACATAGTCTCCAGAAGGATAAAAGTAAGCCTGGCAAAATCTTTGTTTTGTACCTGCCTCCAATACATTTGTGAAGGAGTGTTAATGAAAAATGAGAGTGATGTTCCCATCACACATTTCTGGATTACTGTGCAGCAACATCAATTGGAAACCTAATGAAACAGAGACCACCTACAGAGGAGGGATATTGTGTTCTTCTGTGTGCCTGCATCCAATTTACCAACTGACCGTATGGAACAAGCTGCCTGTTTGTTTGAGCCCCTGTTTGATTGATCATACATTTAACATTGATAATTGGCAATGCCAATTTCCACTAACTTTCACCAGTAGAAGAATGCTGTAGTACTTTTACTACTGTGTGATAACATAGGTAGCAAACACATCTCTATTAAGAGTCATCTCAAAATTCTAGCATTTGTATTGTCTAATGAAGGTGGGCTATGGAAATTAGACTAGGTCCCACAAAAACTAATTAATCATTTCTCTATTTAATTCTTTCCATTGACTAAAGCAATATGCTATGTATTTATCAAAAAGAACTTCTCCTAATAAAGGAAATAACAATAAGAAACCTAGTAGGTAAGCTCCCACCATGCATAGGAGGGACTACATAAAAAGGAAAGCTGATGTTCCAAATGGAAGTGTTTTGTTCTTTGTTTTTGCACCTGTTCAAACTGGCATCTGGTATAAGGCTTGTGACTAGTCAGACATTACTACTTTCTGTCAAGCTGGCTGGGAGAAACAAAAGAAAGAGAATATAGTGTAAAATTTTAGTTCATCCTTGTGTGTTATTTTGTTATTGAATTTTCCTTGTCAGGCTTCCTACCTATGCTTATCATCAATTGCAGTTTATTCTTCTTCTTCTTTTTTTAAAATTTGACTTCTAGAAGCCATCTGGCATTCTGTCTAATTCCCACATTACAGTCCTCCATAAGTCAGTCTGCTGACTGCCTGTCAGGTTACAGAATTAAGTTTAAGGCTTTCTTAATTCATTGTGAGGTTCTTCATGGATTTGATCTATTATATCTTCCTGAGCTTGTCCAGTTGTGGATTTCTGCATGTGATTTATATCTAGCAGGTGTTAGTTTGCTACAGCTTTCTAAATATTGGCTTCATAATACAAGGGAGGCTAGGGAAGACACTAGGGCTCAAATTGTATTGCTACACAATTGGAGAATGGCTTCCCTGCCGAAATTCAATGTTGCAGAACTATTTATTAAGCTTAAAAGATGGATGCTTCAATACATGGAAAAGTAAAGAGACTCAAATTCCATCACCAACTCACCAGTTGCATCTATGCATTCTGTAGCTCTCACAATATGGCATATCATTTAACAAGTAGGACAACTAGGTGAGTTTTAAAATACAGATCTACCCTTTATTGTGAATAACTGTGAATGTGAGTGGTCTTTTTTTTTTTTTTGTAATGTTCTACTTTTAAACTAAATTGCTTTGCATGATTTTTGTTTTGCTGGTGTAAAATTTTAGTGCCAATGGAAACCTAGGTATTGTTAGGGTGAGGTTAAAAGGTCTTCCTTTAAAGAGTGTGCCTACTAAAGCATTTAAAATACATTGGTAAACATTTGGAAGATGCATATAGCACTGGAGAAAGCACAGAGTAAGAAATAAAGTTCATTTAATAGTGAATGTCCACACAAGTGTTTGATGGCTATTACAAACTTCTTATTTCTTATGTTACATGCATTTTAATGATGGTATTAGGTTGGGATATGAAAATTTCCATAGTTATCATGATAGTGGGCCATTTGGCTTATCTTTGTGAGAATGACACAATTACTGTAATAAATGTAACAGTTAATGTAAAAAAATTTTTAGCCTCTTATTGGTCATACATGTAGCATATATGTAGTGAACTTTAGTTTTAGCCACTGTTTCACAATTATTCTTGACCTGTTTCATAGTTACTTATGTACTTTCAACACAGAAGGAAATTGTTACACTCACATTATAGATGAAAATCCAAGATAAAGGGAGATTAAGGTACTATGCATATAGTCACACTGAGAATAAATTCAATTAAAATGCAGGGCTCTGTATTCTTAGGCCACTGTTCAGTCCCTTGAGTAATGCCACTTTGCACTATAAATTGTTCCTATAATTTTAAAAATTTATAATGTGCTAATCAATTTGCATATCTGAGTATGAATTACAAACATTAAAATTGGCTACAACTCCTCATCAACCAATTACTAATAAGGAGCACCTGAAAGTCAAAGTCATGAAGAACCAAAGTAAACAGAAATGTGTGCACCTTTTGCTAAACATCAGGCATACAATTCAACATGTATTCATGATTTTTTGACATTAGGAGATAGCTCAAATCTTGGCTTGTTCATAGTGTTTGACCTTGAATTATCAGGATAAATCAAAATGATATTTTAAAAATCATTTTCATTTGATTCAGATATGATATGATCCTCAGATACCAAGCACAAGGGGAAAGCACTTATGTATATACAAGTCAATAAAAAGATATAGTATAATTTGTCAATTGGAAATTGGTGCAATTAAAACAATAAAATCAGTAACATATAAGGAGAATCCTGTAGCATTATCGCATGTAGCAAATATAGACTAAATACATTCTAGTTTGGGAATTTCTCAGTTTCTAAGGACATTTCTCTTGTATTAAGACATTTTGCACAATTTTCCACCTTCAGCTGTGATCTCATTCTATGTCCTATTATCATTCTACTGTTTGGCTTCTCACAGTCAGTCTCAGTGTAGCAATTAATCACATAGCATAACTACCCTTTAGTTAGTACCAAAAATACTAACTCAAAAAAATTGTCAAAAGGACTTGGAAAATTCAGAATCCTTTTTAACAGGTTGGCCATCTCACTGAAAACTGTAATTAAAGTATGTGTGATTCCACATGTGGATTTGTTACATACTTCTTGTGGTCTAGAGTTGAAGAAAATGTGGGTACCTATTGCAGATTTCAATGAGAAAGCACTTTTATTCGCTAGTCAGTGATAATAAAGCATAACTCCTTAGGGAGGGACTTTTTCCATATGGTAGTCACACCACCTTCCTTTTAAATGCTGCTAAGTGTGAAATTAGTGTTGTCCCTCAAAGTGCATAAGATTAATTGTTAGTAATTGAACACAGTTTGGGGGCTAATTATGTAAAATTGATATAAAAAGAATACTACCAGATTGATTGAGTTTTATAGTTTGCATTTTGTTTTCAAATTACATGAGTTGAAAGGCAGTAGTAAGAAAATACAAATCCATTCAAAGCTGCTAAAGCAAATTAAGGTTTATTAGTTTTTGAAAGACGAATCAAATGCTATAATGTAGGCAAAACAGTAAAAATTATCCTGAATTACTATAGATTAAAATATCAAGTATTCTAAGAGTGTATGTGTTGACCACATATTGTGGAGGTGACCCGGATTTCCCCATATGCTTGACTGGTTAAGAATAAGCCAGGAAACTAGGACCATTCTTTGAAAATGCAAGTTACAGGCTGAAGATGTAGTTCAGTGGTAGAATGCTTTCCTAGTAGGTACGAGGTACTGAGTCGGATCCTTAACACCACAAAACAAAGTGCAAGTTATTTGGCTTGAAAATGGGGAAAGCATATAATTCATTGCCTCCATTATTCCTATTTTATCTTTAAATTTTCAGCTAAACACTCTGCTTTCTGAAATATGGAGTGGATGCTGTGTCCCTTATTTTTCTAAGGACAGGTAAAATCCTAAACTTTATACCAAACAAACATAAGAAGGCTCTCAAAGATCCACAAAAGAAGTTAAGCAAGTGAGAAATGTCGTGCTCCAAAGGAACTGCATTGTGCTAAGTTCCTTGGGCTTTCTTTATGCCTTATTATGTTAGCTGTCTGTCACTGTAACAAAATAGCTGAGAAAAACAACTTTAGGAGGAAATGTTTATTTTGGGTAATAGTTTCAGAGTTTTAGTTCATGGTAAGCTGGCTCCATATTTTTTAGGCCTGTGATGAGGCAGAACATCATGGCAGAAGGGTGTATTCAATGCATTAGTATTTTGGGGGACATTTTAGATCCAAACCATAACATTTATATGTCCAGACTGGGTGCTAGAGAAATTCAGGAAATGCCAAAATGTATAAAACCATAAAGCTCCAACAAAATCATATTCTCTCTAGCCAGACGAATTGGAATGTGATTTACTAGAAAGACAAAAATGTTTAGACAATAACTTCTATTTCAGCAAACACCATAGCAAAATACTTGTAGCTCCTACCCTCAAATCCTCACCAGCAAAAGACAAATGGGGAGCCTAAACTACTGCCACTAAAGGCTTTACCAAGGCATTCCAACTGACCCTAACCCACTCTCTTGAGATTGGCAGACAAGATGAGTAGAAAAATACATGGAGAAAAATTCAATTAACATTCCTGAAAGCAGAAAAAGACTGTAAGAATCAAATCAATGAAAGAAAGCTGAACTTTAAAAATGTTCCCAGACATCCAAATGACTACAATAAGAAAGAAATATGAATGAGAATGTCAGTAAACAACAGCGAAGACAGATCAGAAACAATGAGCAAAGATATAACGGGAAAAAAGTCAAGATCTATAAATAGATCTAAGGCTAGAGACTAAATCCTAGAGCTAAACATGAAACAGGCAAAAAATTAGAAAGTGAAATTAACACCTAGACATAGGCTTGGTAAAACTTTAGTTTCTTGACTGGTGAAGGAAGTTTATAAGCAATCATTACAAATGCACATAATTACTTGATTTTAAAAGTAATTAGAAATATCCTGATTATAAAAGATATGGTTTAAATAAAATAAAACAGAGAGATCAAACAAACTAAAAGCGATATAAACTCAAACAAATGGAAATAAAGGTGGTAGGTTGTTTCAAACAAAATGGAGTTTGTAACAGGTTTTACTCAAAAGTAAAGATATTTCTCCTGCTCTTCCCACCAATTTTGCCTATGAAAGAATAAAGAAATTACCCAAATTCATAAGAAACAGTTGAGTCCCGTTTTTTGCACAAGGATTTGCTTCTCAACAAAACAATTCTATAGTCTGAACATTTGTGCTCCTCTAAATTCGTATGTTGAAACTTAATTCCCAAAGTGAGGTCTGAGTAGGTGGGCCTTTGGAAGGCGTTTAGGTTACTAAGGTGGAGTCCTTCACCTTTGCAAGGGACTGAGATCTCAGTTTTCCCTTCTGCCATGTGAGGACACAGGAAGAAGGCACCAACCACCAAGGTGATCCACACCTTTTAGAGACTCTGCTCTTGTCTTGATCTTATGCTTCCTTGCCCTCAAGAACTAAGAAATAAATTTCTGTTGCTTTTGTCTGGTTATGACAAGAATGATTTCATCTGAAATTATCAGCTTTTACGTAAGCTACACAATCTACTGGACTCTGTGAGTGCATCACACATCAAGACAAGGAAGCACAGGGTTATTCTTGCCTGATAACTTGCTGAGATTTCCTTGGTACCACCCTACACTCCTCTCTTCATATTTACTTCCACAATACGTACATATCCAACCCTCATCCCACGCTATTTTTTTTACCCACCAGTTCCCTATAACCACTCCTTATTTTATCACTGGCTTTTTTTTTTTTTTTTTACTATCTGGCACTAAACCCTTTTTTGTTCTAACAGCCTTGGCATCTACCAGGTTTTTGGCAGTGCCATTCCCTCCTCATCAAATAATCCTCCTGGTCTGCAGCCCTTGGTTGTACTCTTCCTGATTACCCTATGGACTAACTCCACAGCTGTATTTTGGCCTACCCCAGGCCAATACTCACGTGAGAACTAATAGTAAGTGCCAAGTAACAGAGCCAGAATGATAAAATACCTAAGGAAAAAAACCATCAAAGAACCAAAAAGACATTGACAGAAGCACAATTATGCTAAGATATTTTAACATAGTGCTATCAATCCAAGACAGGATAACTTTCCTAAAATAAATCAGAGTTTAGAGAATTGAAATGCAAATTAATAGCTTAGATTTGTGAAATATTAAAACTACACTGCTCAAAAATAATACATTTTTCAGGATCTTCTGGAATAATACATAGTCAAGAATATTTTTTAATCTCTGGGCAAAAAAAGAAACTGGAACAAAGGCTAGCAACCCTAATACAAATTAAAACATCATAATGCTAATCTATTTAAAACAGTAGAGTTTGGGTATCAAAGTAGACAGCCAAATCAATGAAATGGAAAGATATCTCCAAAATAGAATTTATGATATATAATAAAGTAATATATGAAAAGGTGTTCCTAATTCAGTGGGAAGGAAGAAGGTTTACTATTAACTAGCTCTAATATAATTACTTAGTAGTTTAGGAATTTAGTCAATTTTGACACTCATTTTTTATGAAAAAATAAATTTTATAACCAAATAATTAGAGAATTACAATAGTTATTACACTGTGAATCATTATATTCAAAGCAGTTAATCAGTGCAAGACATAAACCAAAATGATTCTTACCAGAAAGAAACAGATAGTAACGCAAAACTTTCTTTTCAACAAACTAAGATAAACTAGTAGTAAAAATGAAATAAATTAGCATATATATTGAAATATTTTTAAAACAATAGAATATGTAATTTGCAGAAGTACTTGAGTTTCTCCCTATTTCCTATTTATCTCTTTTGATCTATCTATCTATCTATCTATCTATCTATCTATCTATCTATCTACCCATCTAGTGTTTCTCATGTAAGAGAAACCATGCCATTTTGAGCTTCTATGTCTGACTTATTTTACTTAACATATCAAGTTGCAATGATTTACTTATGAATGCCTCAAGTTTTTCTTTCTTTACGGCAAAGTAAGTACTCCATTGTGTATAAATACCACATTTTGCTTATCCATTCATCTGTTGCTGGACAGTTTCTATGGTCTAGTTATTATAAATTGTGCTGCTATAAACATGGGTATTCATATATCTCTGTAATATGATGATTTTTAACTCTTTGGGGAAGATATCCAGAAGGGGGATAGCTGGGTCAAGTGGAATTTCTATCTTTAGTTATTGAGGCATCTCCACACTGATTTCTATAGTGATTATACTAGTTTACATTCCCACCAACAATGTAGCGGAGTTCCTTTTTCCCCGCATCCTTACTAGTATTTGTTATTAGATCTTTTTTGATGATAGCCATTCTCTGTGGGGTAAGATTATATCTCAGTATAGTTTTAATTTGTATTTCTCTGATGACCAGCAACTATGAGTATTTTTTTCATGTATTTCTTGGGCATTTGTACTTCTTCTGAGAAGTATCTAGTCATTTTGGTTGCTCATTTTTTGATTGGGTCTTTTATTTTGGAGGGTCTAATTTTTTTGAGCTCTTTATATATTCTTGATGTTAGTCTTCTATCTGTGGAATAGCTAGCAAATTTTTTCCATTCTGTAGTTGTCTCTTCACTCTGTTGGTTGTTCCCTTTGCTATGCAGAAGCTTTTTATTTTGATATGATCGCATTTGTTGATTCTCAGTATTATTTCTTGTGCCTCTGGGGTTCCATTCAGAAAGTCCTTGCCTATGCCTATGTCTTCGAGAGTTGTACCTCTTTTATCTTCCAGCAGATTAAGTGTTTCTGTTTTAACATTCAGATCTTTGATCTATTTTGATTTTAGTTTAATACATGGTGAAATATATAGGTCTAGACTCAATCTTCTGTATGCATATATCTAATTTTTCCAACACCATTTATTAAAAAGGCTATCTTTCCTCCAGAGTATGTTTTTGGCTCCTTTACAAACTCCACCAAAAGACTCCTAGAATTGGTAACCAAATTCAGCAGGTAGCAGGATACAAAATAAACACACAGAAATCTATCACAAAAAACAATAACATTCCTATACACTAATAATGAACTCACCAAAGAAGCAATTAGGAAAATAATACCATTGACAATAGCATCAAAAAATGTTGAATACTTATGTACTAACCTAACTAAGGAAGTGAAAGACCTCTACTATGAAAATTACATTAGACTGAAAAAGGAAATCAAGGAAGACATCAAAAAATAGAAAAATATACCCTATTCTTGGATAGGCAGAAACTCATTTGAAACCAGTGTTTTGTCACTTATTTCTAAAAAACTAATGATACCCCCAAGTATAGAATTAGGTTTAAAAGAAAGCAGAATAAAGAAATGGGCTGAGTGAATTTTGTTAATCCAACACCAATTCACTTAGACATTATACTTCTCATTTTTTTGAATTAAACTTTCCTTAAGATTTTATTTGAAGAGTTTTTACCAAAAAGAAAAAATGTGAAAATTAGCCATATACCAATACATATATATTTGAGGGATAAACTATTTATTACTGAAAATGAAACATTGAAAAACACAAATGAACACATATTTTGCTAGTAGCAAGTATCTAAAACAAATAGAATTCTCCAAATATACATGCAACGGAATGAAAATATAGGAAAGATTGATGGATGATTATATAAAATTTAATACTTTCTTTAAATCGAAAAAAGCCAAAGTAAAAAAGGTGGTAAGGAAATATTTGCTTAGTATATGAGTATTAATATGTTAAACTTCTTAATTTTATAAAGACTTTATGTAAATGAAAATACAAAGCGCTCAATTTGTGAAAAAAGCAAATTATTTGGACAATAATATCCAAAAGGGAAAATCCAGAAGAATATCAAAATAATAAAGAGATTGAAAAATTTTCCAAGTTTTACAGAATGGAAGGTGGGTAGTGGACTGGTCACTGGCAACAAAGCAGAGGGAACTGGGGCCTGAACATGCCCTTCTGTGCTGAGAGAGGAGCTGAACTCTGAAACACCAGTGAATGAGACATGGGGCTGGAAAGAAAGGGTGTTCACAGAAACTAGTCAATGTTGTCTCCCTCAACCCCTGTTATGGCTTCTGTTTAGATGTCTCCAGAAAGCCTCAACCGCTCACAGATGGGGCTGGATTTAGCATGTGTGATTGATTCATAGTGCAATGCTAGGATTAAGGGTGCTAGGATTAAAGTGCTATCCCTAAAGGCAGATAGCCTGGGTACAAATAAGGGACAGAATGAGGCTTGCTGGTCGTTAGTTATACTTGATCACTTGCTTGCTTGCTTTTGGTATATTCTGCCTGCCGAGAACTCTGTCTCCTCTGTGATGCCCTCTGCCTGGCCACTCTGGCTTAGAGCCAGCTGCCTATGGACTGAAACTTCTACAAACTGTGAGCTAAATAAATCTTTACTCCCTTAACTTGTGGGTGTCAAGTATTTTATCTCAGCAAAGAGAGAGAAAAGTAACTAAGACATCCCCCATCTCATGCCCTCCTACATTCAGATGCGCATCCATATCCTCAGAAGTCAAGCCTTTATTGCCCACTTTAAAAAGGAAAACAAAAGCAGTTTCTGTTTCCAAAGAAAATCAACCAGTTCTCAAGGGAGAATTCAAAACTGTGAGAAAGCTATCGGTGGCAAAGCTTGCTTTCTTTGGTTTGAGACCTCCCAGCACGATGGTCAGCTCCCAACCTACTCATTCTAAAATAAAGCATGGCGGGATAAACTCTGCTCCTGTACACAATGCATACAATTATTTATTTTTATTGTCATATTCTTAAATATAGATAAAAAGGAATCACTTGGCATTAAGTGAGTCATGTAATATGAAAGGGAATTATCAATAAGCACAAACCAAAATAAATGACCATCAAAGAAGGGCAGAGTTCAAGCCAAAGAAAATAAACTAAGAAAAAATAAGCTGTCTTTACTACCCTTTCATGAATATTTCAGAAAACACTAACCGTAAAGTGTAAGCAAGGTGCTATTAAAAGAGGACCTCAGAGAACAAGCAGGACTCATGAAAATTAGAATGATAGTTAAACAAAGTACTACCACTAATAAATTTTTGGGAAAATGAATGGCATCATGAGTATGCAAATTATGCAAATTAACCTCAAAGTGCCCCGCTTTGTTTCACTATTAAATTAACCATGACAAAAGAATGTTATAAAAATTCTCAGTGCTGGGAAGGATGCAGTAAAAGGGAATGTGGTATTACTTATTTGTACAACTCTCTGGAACTAATACACTGATACGTACATGAAAAAGAGACATAAAAACAAACTTTTGACCTAGGGCATAACAGTTCTCTGGGTCATCTTGGACCAGCCCAGTTCTTCCCACTTTATCGCTTGTCTTTCTCAGGAATAACTGTAGAAGCAGGGCATAATGCCACATGCCTGTAATCCCAGCACCCTGGAAGGATGAGGCAGAAGGATCGCAAGTTCCAGCATGGCCTGAGCAACTCAGCAAGATCATGTCTGAGAAATTTCAAAAATAAAGTAAAAAGGACTGGGGATATAACTCAGTATAAAGGCTCTGGGTTTGATCCCTAGCACTGAAAAAGAAAAAACAACAAAAAAAGAAAATCTGTAGAATGTATGTTATGGAACAACACTATCATGAGATAAAAAGGGACTGACCAGAACAGTGCAGGATCTATGCCAGTGATATAGGGGAAAGAAACTCCCAAACTGCTAGATGCCTGATATGAGTCTGTGTTCTCTAAAATTGAAGAATGAATTTTAGGAACAATGGAGGCTAAGAGCAGAATATATTTATTAGGCAAAGAAAGCTTCTGAGAGAGAGGGACAGAAGGGGTCCTGAGTAGGTTGCAGAGGACCCTGCCATTTTTAGGGATTTTTATAGAGTAAAAGCATGAGGTGTGGTGGGTCCAAGGTGGGGAAAAATTGGAAATCACAAGGTAGGCATGAGGTGGGACAAAACTATGGTCAACCAATAAGATTATGAGCATAACTGCTCAGGTAATATTGATTCAGTGGGCATCAAATGGGGAATCAAGTCATGTAGCAAGCCGACAAGAAACAGAACAGGGGCTCTTCTTGTAGAGGGTGGGTCAGTGGCTCTTCCTGGCTTTCTCAAGGTGATTGATACCTATTTAGAATATCAATCCCTGTTGTTTATCCTTAGGGGAAGTATGTGGGGCACTGGTTTCATCTTTTGTCTTGAGGTCTGGCCCTCAGCAGAGGTGTCTGTCTCCCCCAGAGTTGCGATGTATCTCATCTGTCTTCTGCACTGGCTCCTTCGAGGGCCTAGCCCTATCTGACTGCCTATAATATTTCTATCTAACTTAGCTGTCTATAACACCAGTACTGTACCTCCTTTAAACAGGATGTGCTTCCATGCTTTACCCCAGTGTGTCATAGGTCCCCCATGGTATTAAACCCATGGTAGGTTGCTTCACTGGGGCCTTCAGCTGTCGTACAAGTGAGCCACATGCAGATGAGATTCTATCTTCCTCAGGCAACTTTCCTCAGCCTTAAAGGGCCAGTTACAATGAATCCTAGGCTACTGCTGCACTTTGCCATCCATCTGTAAGCAATAAACCCATTTCATCTAACTTATTATGTGTGTGAGTATTCTGTCTCACCAGACTCAGTCAAATCGGTAACCAGTAAACAGTAAATCTGCTTCACACCTAATATTTCTTTTCCTTTCCATTTAGTGGAAGATATAAAGAAATTAAAATACAGGAGTAGCTAGGTTCCCAAACATACATAGTATTTTGAGGAGTAAGACATTGCTCTTGCAACAGCTCTTCTTGAGTGAGCCTCCAATGTTAGTGTGTACTTCTGAAACACCCACAAAGGAGCCCTGAGGATATGGAAAATCTCACTCAACATTGCTTTTTCACAGTCTACCCTTGGAAGTGAATTGCTCCCATTTCTTTTCACACAATCACTAGTCAAGAAAAGTTGTTTCCTATAATGTCTGGAAGGAGTTTTGAAAAACAAATAAGAACTAAATTGATCAAGAAAAGTTGGAATACCATTTCAGGCCACAGAAAAAGCTTGAACAAATATGCAGATCATAAAATAGTATACAGAGTATACAAAACAAGAAGCAGTTTAGAGATTCTAGTGCACCTTCAACTTTGAAGCTGGGAGTTGCTAGAGATCAGGATAGGGAAATAATTATGGAACAGCCAGGCCAAGGAAGGCATTATGAAATATCAAGCTAAGAATCTTTGACTTTAGATAATGAAGAGCCAGGAATTATTTAAGCAAAGGAGTGGTGACTTCAGGTTGTGTTTTGGATGTATTCCATGTGGTAGGAATAGTGGGAAGTACAAAGAGGGATGGGAGGGGATGAGCTCAGTTTAGGATGTGTTACATACGTGGTTATTACAGGACAGCTAAAGAGATATATCTCATTGACAGTTGGATTTATAAACATAAAGATGAGGGAATAGGTTAGGACTGAACATGTATTTTTGAAATTAGAAGTATAAGTAGGAGTTAATGTTATAAAACAGATGAGGTTGCCAAATATAAACACAAAGAATGTGTAGAAGGAAAAGAATAAAAACTGGAACCTGTGGAACATCAGTATGAAAGAGATAGGGAAGAAGAAAGAATCACAAAGAAATGAAGAAATAGTCAGAGGAAGGAGATGAGAACAAAATAATAGCAAAATGCCAACCAATGCAGTACAGTTTCAAGAAAATGTCAAACAGTGTTAAATGGCATAGGAACATTACTAAGACAGGGACAAAAACATGACCACTGCACTTGGTTATGTAAAAGTCATTGGTAAGTTTGACTTACCATTGGCAGAACCTAATTGCAGGAAGTTTCAAGGGTTAGAAAATTGTAGAGGAAATAAGAGTTATGTCCTCTTTAAGGGCACTTGATTAAGCACGAAGGAGAGTGGCAGAAACATGAAGGAGAGACAAGGGTGTGTGGGTGGTCAGAAAGAGGTGTTTATTTAAGTCTTGGAGAAAGTTGAAAAAACTAGAGTAAATAAAACATGAAAATACAAATTCTGAGTGCAATGTTGGAGTAGACAGCAAGTGGGGAGATCTACATCACAGGAATTTACATCATAGGTCTTACACAGGAGGAGGCAGACTTTACACTTTGACAGGGTTCAGGACACACTACTCCAATTAAGGCACCTTGCTATTTGAGAAAACAACAATAGCAGGAAGATATTTTCTAACGTCTCCATCCCTCCCTTCTGAAACAGGCCATAAAAGAATTCTCCAATCTTACTTTGAAGTAGATAATAAGACTCTCATTCCAGAGGGGTCCATCTCATACCTGGACAAATAGAATAAAGACAGAAACACAAAGAATCTGATTAGTTATTACAAAGATTCCCTCAGTTTATTATCATTAGATTAAACTCCCTTTTGTTCAATTATACTTCTAAATGACTATTCACTGTTCATGAAATCTATACATAAAAATACAATTTTCTATATTTCCTCTGGTCTTCACTTTTGAAAGCTTCCATGTTACATAAAATTGATGTTAAATAAATATGTAAGTTTGCTCTCATTTAAATGTCCTTTACTATAATCCATGAACCTTATGTTGGGTGAGGAAAAAATACTGTTGATTGTTATATTGTGCATTAGTCAGGTTTTTCGTTGCTGAATATAATACCCAAAGCCTATAACTTAAAAGAGGAAAGGTTTAATTTGGTTCATGGTTTTGGAGGATTCAGTTCATAGTCATCTAACTCCAAGGCAGAAACAGTATGGTGAAAGGACATAATGGAAAAATGCTGCTCCCTTCACGGTAGCCAAGAAACAGAGAAAAAGCAAGGAGCCAGGGAGGGAGACACATATTCCAGAGTCACACCCCCTTCCAATGAGGCCCTACCTCCTAATGGCTATGAACTCATCAATGAGCAATCCACTGGTAAGTACACTGCCCCCATGATCCAATCACCTTTTAAAAGCACCTACCTCTGAATACATGAGACTTTTGGGAGACATTCTAGTTCTAAACAGTAACAGTTTGGATCTATGATGTCCCTCAAAAAGCTCATACATTCAGAGGTCAGTTTTTTAAGGGTGATTCGATCATAATGGCAACTATCCACTTATAAATCAAAATTGGATTACATTATTGGGAAATCATAGAAAAAGGAGGTGGGGCCTAATTGGAGGGAGTGGGTCATGGAGGCATGACCTTGGGAACTAATTTTGTCCCTGGCTCCATCTCTCCCACTCTGGCTTTCCTTCATTCCCTATTTCCCAGCTGCCATGAGTTGAGCAGCTTTTCTCCACCAAGCCCTCCTACCATGATGTTCTGCCTCCCCTCCTGCCCACAGCAATGGAATCAGCCAGTCATAGACTGAAACTTCTGAAACCAAGAGACAAAATATGAAGTATAATCACAAAATACAGTGAAGGCTTAAATTTTGTTTTAAATGTATTATAGTAAAAGACACATTCCCATTAATCTCCCACAAAATACTCCACCTTGTTTGGATTATACTTATCCCATCATTCTTGCCACTTGCTAATGCAGTCCTTTTTTATGAGTGTCTTTAGTTTCACTGTCATGGCTGCCTCAGTGTCCTAAATCAACTTAAACTATCTTCAGAAATTTCTATCAAATAAAAACAGTACATTGTGTCTTCATTTACCTTACTCACTGTGTGACTTCTTGCTCTTCTCCTAAGTCAAAATGAGCATGAAAAGTAAACATTCTGAATGAGTTAATGATATCGAAGCAGCTATAATAACACAACTAAAGACACGCACAAAAGAAAACTTCCAGAACTGCTTCAGAAAAGTGGCAAGAATGATGGAATAATTGTGTCTGCAGCAAAAGGGAGTATTTAGAGGGAGATCAATGGCAACATGCCATTTTTACTATAATATTTTTTAAACACACACCACTTACCATATGTTTTGATGAGCCCTTATAAGTGTTTCTTCTTTTATGTCAGATATTTTGTCACATCCCCACAAAGCTCACTAACACTTAGGTTGTCCTCTATACTTTTGAGACTTGAGAAAAGAGGGATGAAAGGCAGGTACAGATACACTGTTGAGGGTGAGGTGGGTAAGGAATAAACTGATGTCTCAAACTGAGTTTTATATCTTCTGCAAAATAGGGGCAGACTTTTTTGGGTAAAGAAGTTAATGAATATGGCAAGATGTTGAAGAGTGCAATTTAAGAATTGAGGTCTCAAGACTAGAAACTGTAAATATGAATTGTGCCAATTTGGTGGATGGCCCTGCCATTCTTTTCTAGCTATTTTTCAGCATCTCAGGTATAGCAGAGAAAATGGTCTGTCAGATTGGCCAGGGTGAGTAAGATATTGCTGAGTAGATATGTTATGAAGGCAGTGATTGGAGAGTTTGGAGAGAAAATAGTTCAGGTGGTAAACCATGTAGTTTAGGTAAATAAGTTAGGTCAGAGGACATGCTACTAGATTAGAGAAAAATTAATAGGTCAACAGATTTTTATTCTTTGACTTTATTAAATCAAAGAGCAGATATAGTAAGAAGGGGCCTTTACCTAAAATGAGTTTGTATTACTATCATTATAAAAACAATAATGTGCAGGAATTTTTATACTCACCATAATTATAAGTACAGAACCTTATTTTATTACATTATTCAGGGATTAAGACTTTCCATTTTCAGGTTATAGTAGAAAGGTAAACTAGTATTAAACAGAGAAAAAAATTTCTGACATACAGAAACACCTTTCTGATATGCATAAAATATGTATCACTTTCTTATTTGTCCCTAACCAAAAAAAGTCCCCAACAAATCCATCTTAATATTTGTAATTTCCCTGTAGATGTTAGAGTTACTGTAAGTATCAAAGTAGATGTGAGTAATGTTCACCACTCAGTAACAGGGATTTTTGGTTTGCTTTGGGTAGTTAGCTTCAACCAAATGGATAACTGGAATGGAAATGGGAAGCTGGAATGGAAAGGTACAAGAATTAATTTAAAAGTATATCCAAAACATTAAAAAAGGATCTTTTAATGGCATCATCCTGAAAGGATACAGTCTTAACTGACATGGATGAATTTTTCACTTAGATAGAATGTAGAGTCAGAAATGGCAACAATCGGGCCGGTGAGATGGCTTAGCGGCATAAGCGCCTGCCCGGCAAGCGCGAGGGCCCGAGTTCGACTCCCGAAACCCACATACGAAAAAGGGGCCGGTGATATCGCTCAGCGGCACGGGCGCCTGCTGGCACGCGAGGTCCTGAGGTCGACCCCCCGGTACCCACAAAAAAAAAAAAAAAAAAAAAAAAGAAATGGCAACAATCAATACTTCTAAGTCAAGTACAGGTATAGATTAATTAAAGTATTATTAACCCAAATATCAAATTACCTCATTACTTGAATTTAACTGAATTATAGGGTGATTTATTACACAAACCTTTCACCTTGAAAGACAAAAACTTGTTAGGAGGAAAAATGCTTATCTATCATTTTGTATACTAGCATTAGCATTTGCTAGTTCAAATCTAATAAAGCCCTTTCCACGAATGCACCATTAATAAAATCTTCAAAATGGCTTCTCTCAACATTTTCTTTTTGATTTTTCATGATGTAATTATAAGCATCTTTTAAAAGGCTGGTTTTACTATGGTAGTATCACATCTGCATTTTCAGCAGTATGCTATTTAATCACAATGGGTTATAAAGTGAAACTCCCAGTACTTATTGTATTATCTAGTAGAACCCACACATTTCGTACTTTTAGTGCCCGAGTCATCATCTTATATTTGTTCATCAACATTTTAACTGCCCCTCTTAAAAAATGTAATTTGATGGTTAATTTTCTAAACTTGTTATTCTTTTATTTCTTTTTGAAATAGTGACATTTCATATGCCTTTAATATGCATCATTCTATACCTGCATCCTTTCTTCCAACAAGTAAAAGTAATTTCTTCCAACAAATAAAAAGTTATTTCTCTTTTTACCTTACGTTATTTTTCTCTTTTTGTTTAGAGATATAATGACACTAAATTCTGCCAAGCTTTCATGATCATCAATAAAGATGAATTAGTTACTTTATACATCCCTATATAGTTTTAGGATGCATGTAAACACTACGGTGAAAGTGTTGAAATTGATAGCACAAAATTAAAGATCTAAGAAAAATTTGCATATACAGATGAATATTTAGACATGCAGAAAATTTTTCTTTTATTTTCATAGAAAATATTTCTTTTTCTAATAAAGATAATTCTTAGTTATTTTACATTCAAAGAATGATGAAAACCTTTTTTAGGTTAAGTGCTGGTTTGAGAGCTTTTCATTCATTGGAACAGAATCAAACATGTATAAAATAGGTCATAAACCTGCTGTTGAAGAACTAGAATCATTTCTCTTCCCTGTACTTCCCTCTCTTCCTTTCTCTTCTCTCTCTTCCCCTCTCCTCCACTCTCCTCTCCTCCTCTACTCTCTCCTCCCTTTTTTTCCTCTCCTCTCTCCTCCCTTTCTTTCCTCTCCTTGCCCTTCCCCTCTTATATTGCAGAGAAAAGAAGGGAACAAATTATTCAGATAAACATGTATTTATAATTATCATAAGCTGTCTAGAAAGCAAGAACTAATTCCTAGCATCATCCATCTCTCCTAGCATGGAATCTTTACCATTGTTGGCAATCTACAGAATAACAGGTTACACTCAAGTGCAGCATTTGTTCAGAATTATAATTACACTGGTTTCAGTCCCAGTCCTATCTTACTAGACGTATGACTTTGGATAAGTTATTGTGCTTTACATAGTAATAGTATTCTACTTACACTATTTTTTAAAATTAATACTACATTTAAAGTATAGAGAACAATTTCTGACACAGTAAGAATTTAATATTTGATAATTATGGTTATTGTTTCTCACTTTCCTTACGCCAGCAAGATAAATTGCTTTACTTTTCTTTTCTCCTTTCTATTAAAATTTTATTTATCCAAGCAGTCCTCTTTTTAGTTTATTCATTAACTTACTCTTCTATTCAAAAAATAGTTTTTGAACACTGGCCATGTTCCAGAAACTGACCTCAGTTCCTGAGATTTAAGAGTAAATAAGAAATACATGGCCTGACATTGACAGGAGAGTCAGGAAGTCCCCTAACTATACAAACAACTACAACACAGTATTTCTAATTATTATCACAGGAGTGCTGGGAGGCGCTGTGAAGCCATGAGAAAGGCACCTGGTGGGGAACACCAGCAAGTGACGGTAATGTGATCTGATTGAAGAACATGTTGTTTGCCATTTTGTTTTGACTTCCTAACTCTTCCACCGCCTTACTAGGCCTCTGCAGATACATACATTGAGTTTATTTGATCTTAAAGAAGGATGGGGTCTCAGGAATCTATATAGTTAAAAAGCACTTCAGTTTATTTAGATGCAAGAGTCCAAAGTCACTACAGCAATTCTTAAACTAAACGATAAGATGAGAATAGACCAAGACAAAAAAATACTGAGATAAAATCTGAGCACTGCTATAACTTATCTGAATTGTAAGCAAATTGGTACATCACTCCAACAATGTATTAAAAAAGAAGACCTTTCAACTCTGATGCATTTCAAGGTGAAATTTTTCCCAGACAGGACAATTAATTAATGTCATCACCTTATCTTTAGTGGTGCACAGCATTATGCTGCAAAGATCCAAGAATCCTATTTTTAAAGACCTCCAAATAAGGAGATTCTATAACATTCCTTGTTAACATTTTCTAATAATTATTATGTTGTCATTACATTCTTGGGCATAACAGGAGCTTCATCACTTCTGCTGCTGTATTTCATATTTTGCACATTTTTCAGCCTCAAACGCCTCTAGTTCCTTCTTTTAACTGCTTAGTTCCTCTCTGTTATTCCACCCCTTTCCCAAACTCTATCTGGAAAGTATATGGAACTCATTCTCATTAAAATAATGCAACAAAGAGAAGGTTCAAAGGATCATCTATCTCAAAAAATATTTGTATTTTAAGGTCAGGAAAACTTTAAAGAAATACAAATTAAATACACAAATTAAATTTTGGAATTTTAGACATAAGACAACTGATGATGTTCAGCAGGATTTTCTGGTGAGCCCTTACCACACCCTCCTCCGTGGCTAGCTGTGACAGTCAGTGCTGTCTTTGAGTGTTTAATTACTAGACTAGTTACTTTTATATTTCCTATCACGGTATATACATTTTTCTAGTTTGTGTGTATTGGCTGCTGTACTGAGAACTCCATGCTCTGATTGTTTCTGACATATGGGGGAGCAAAATGAAATTGTCCACAATAGTTCTAAAAACCAATTGTTACTCTTTATCCATGGCAGAATAATAACAATAATTGTCACCACTTAAATAGCGCCTTTCATCCTCAGACCTCAAGGCACTTCAACATTGTTGCTTCACATTATTTGAGTGAATTTCTTTTGGAAGACTGGGCAAACTGAGAGACACATAATACATGGTTAGCTATGCTAATTTTGTTTTCTTTAACAAATGCAAAATAAATAGCCTACTAAAAAGCTAGATAATATCTTGAAGATAAGCCCCTTCTAAAGTAGGTTATTCTAAGCAGATGTGTTTTGTTTTATATCAATGTAATTTTAAAAAATTTTATTCACATACACACAAATCCTGGACTTGATTAATTTATACTGAATTTTTGGCTTCTACTTTATCAGACACAGAAACAAGCAACTTGCTTTCACATAGAAAAATGGTTTTAATGAACAGTAAAACTACAGCTTTTTAAAGCTTTGCTGCCTTCTAAATTTTATGAGTAAATTTTGTGGAAAACTGTGTAAATAGAGCATAATTATTTTAAAAATAGGAGCCTTTGTTATTAGTCATCTAACTGTCATGGGTATACAAAGCATCCTGCTGTACAGACAAAGGACTGAAAAAAAAGTTACCTGTGGAGAGTTTTTGCTATTGAAAGAATAAAAACTAAAGCAATGCAGTGAACTTTTGGTTCACAGACTCAGATACCGAAATGCTAAACCTGGCTGAGGGAAAATCACTTTAGCCTGATAACAGGATTTCTTAGAACAAAAATAGAGAAAATTAAGAACTGAACAGCAGAAAATTAAGGTGGGATGCAATTTAAAGAGTAAGTAGATGATGTAGGCTTTCATTTTCTTCCCCCCAAGTGTCCAGCTAATTAAAATTACAATCAAAATGAAAGAGTCTAAACTTGTAAATATCTTTAGCTAATGATTGTGTCTTTTTAATCATCCTCACATTCAAAGTCTTCTTTTATTCATTTAGGTCTTTACAATAAAATGAAATTGTTTTTCCCCTGTAAAAATCCTCTTTTTAATTTTGCTTATTGGCTTTTCATTATATCACATTTTCTAGCTCTTTTTTCTCATCTACTCTTTATGTATTTTTTCAACTTTTACCTTGGACAAACTTTACAGAAGTTGAAAATTATTTAAGTGTAGTGCTGGTATTTTATTTAAAATTTTAAATGCTGATTCAAATACAGTGCTTCTAGGCTCTCTCATAAGAACAATTTCTTGTTAAAACATATACCTTACAAAATTAATTTTCAAATGAAATGTATACAATTTTCTTACTATAAATATCTCTTTATTGAATTGCTCTTACCACCAGGAATGTTCTTTATATTCAAAGCAAAATCACAATTAAACAGGCCACTAATCAGTGCAAATTTAGCTTTATATCTGTTTACTAATGTGTTATACTCCAGACTGTCCTGGAACAAGTGTTTAGAGACTCAGGAAATCAAAAAGCACTTAGAACCATGAAGTCCACATTGTAGAGCCCATTAAGTAACCAGATGTAATACTCATTAATTGTGCTTTGGCATACATACCTTTGGCAGGATTTGTTTCTGAGCCTAGCGGTTAGATCTGGGCTTTGCATAGCATCATAACCCACCTTTCCGCTTATGCCCAATTTACCTCCCAATCAGTTAAAATTAGCAAAACCTACTGAATCCTTTCACTCTTCCCATCTCCACTGCCACAGTTCTAGTCCAATCATCATCACTGATTAACCAGTTAACTTCAAGAATGTTATGATTTAGATCTAAAATCACTCCAAAAGTCTCATGTGTTTGGAAGGTGATTTGGTTACAAGGGCACTATGAGGAATACTGCTGAATGTGCTGTTAGGGGGTGGGACCTGGTTGGAAAAGGCAGGACACTTGGGGCCCAATCTGGAAGGGTATATCTCCCTCCCCAGCTCCTTTTCTCTCTGCTTCCTGGCTACCATGACATGACCAGGTTTCCTCTGTGGCAGTCTCTTCTACCAGGCTGTTTCTGCCTTGGAACCTGCCAACTATTGACTGAAACTTCTGAAACTGTGAGCCAAAATAAACCTGTCCTCCTTTAGGCTGTGGGTGTCAGATACCAGGTATTGATAAGTGCTTCTCAACTGGTCTTTCTCCCTCTGCGTTATTGTATGAATAACAAAATTTAAAATACAGCCCAAGGAAAGTTCATTTCAAAATATCATTAGAAACATCTAGTTGCCCAGTTAGAAGATAAGAAAAGTACTTTTCTAGTCTCTAGCTGGTAGAAATTTGAGGTTAAAATGCCTACTCTTGTTTTGTACAATATGAAAAGTCTCTCAGATTTTCTTATTATTGCACTCAGATAAGTTAGAAACTGGGGATGTTAATTTAAAAATTCATTACAAAATTATTTCCTTAACTTCTATTATTGCACACCACAGTTACAGTTGTTTTAGAGGATAGAAAGCAATATAATACATATTGATAGCCTTACAAATAATCTCATAAGATTTCCCAATAACTGATTAAAAACAATTTTATGGAGAATCAGACTTATTACCTACCTCATAACAAACGTATTACATATTTATGACCTGATACAATCTGGTTCCCAAAAGTTTTATATTTAATGATCACATTAGTCAGATTACTTCAACAAATAGTATCACCAGATTCCATCCTAACCATTGTATGTAGCAAGAGGAACTGATTTTCATGTAGACATAGATTGCTCTTGCAAAAATAAAAGACAAAGCTGTTTAAAAGTATTATTGCAAATAGCTGAGAATACAAATGTTCTTTGCAATGTTTTCTTAATGCTTAAACAAAAAATAAGCAAGAGTGGCAATGATGGTGGAGTACAGACCAACAGTGAAGTGGGGCCTCTCTGAGACTTGTTTTCTTAATGCTTAAACAAAAAATAAGCAAGAGTGGCAATGATGGTGGAGTACAGACCAACAGTGAAGTGGGGCCTCTCTGAGGCTTGGCATCAAGACGCCTGGAAGACAATAATTTGGTGAAGAGAAGAAAAGAGGTGAGTCTGTGGGAGATATCCAAGAGAGCTAATAGGAAGACTGGAAATTTTTGGAGATGACACTAATAAAAAGCTAGCTAAGCTAAACAAAATGATATAGATATCAAAGAATCAGAGTCCATGAAAAGGTTCCAAACAAAAACCCAGGAGATTAAGAATTCTGTTGAAAAAATGGGCAGCAGAAGTAACCAATGTGAGGACAGAGTGTCAGAATTGGAAGATAGGGTTGATGCTGGTGACCATATACTTAGAGATACCATAAAAACAAGAGAACATGAAAAATGGATGCAACATGTTAGATGATGTAAAGAAGATGAAGATTAAGATTAATTGGAATTACTGAAAAATCAGAAGACAGCACAAAAGGCATAAAGATCCTGTTTACAGAAATAATAGCAGAAAAATTTCCAAACATAGGGAAAGAATATAACATACAGATAAGTGAGGCACACAGAACCCCAAATAATCATGATTGGAAAAGAATGAGACATCATAGTCAAAATCCCAGAAATCCATTACTAGGACAGAATCTTAAAAGCTATTAGAGAAAAGCTGAAAAGTAAAAAATCACTTATAAAGAAAAACTTATTAGAATTACATCAGACTTCTCAACACAAAATTTAAAAGCCAGGAGTGCTGGAAGTGAAGTATTTCAAGCCTGAAAATAAAACATCTTCTGACCCAGACTAACACGTCCTGCAAAATTATCTTTCAAAATTAATGAAGAAATAAAATATTTTCACGACAAAGAGCACGTTAAGAAATTCATGACCACTAAACCAGCACTCCAAAATCTTTTCAAAGATATCCAAGGAAGACACAATGAAGCCAACAATGCCAAAAAGTCTAATCAAACAAATACACCAGGCAGGGTGAGCAGTTAAATAGAAGAGGGTAAAGATGGTATGAACATCAGAAAATAATGCAATGAAAGGAATAAGTCAATAGCTTTCCTTAATAAATGTGAATGGTCTCAATTGCCCAATTAAAATATAAAGATTGGCAGAATGGATCAAAAAACAAAGCCCAACATCATGCTGTGTACCAGAAACATATCTAACCAAAAAAGATATTCATAGACAAAAATCAAAGGATGGAAAATAACATTCCATGCACAGGAACCCAAAAATAAGCAGGACTAGCTATCCTATTTTCAGACAAATTGGGGTTCAAGCCAAAACTAATTAGAACTGGCAAAGAAAGCCACTACATACTTGTTAAGGGATTAACATAACAGGAAGAGATAACAATTATAAATCTACACGCACCAACTTGATAAAACAAACATTACTGAATGTACATGATGCAATAAACATCAACATAAATATAGTGGGAGACCTCAATACCTCACTGTCACAAATAGATCAACTAGAAAAAATATCAACTAAGAAATATCAGAGTTGAGCCAAACCTTTGAACAAATAAATTTATTAGATAATCTACAAAGTGTTCCACTGAACAGCAACAGAATACACATACTACTCAGCAGCACATTAAACATTCTCCAAAATAAACCACATACTAGTCCATAAAGCAAAAGAATGAAGATTATCCTGTGCACATTTTCAGATCATAATGCAATGAAACTAGAAATCAATGGCAAAAGAGAACATGAAAAATGGATGCAAAATCTGTTAGAACACGTAAAGAATATGTAGACTAGGCAAACACGTGGAAATTAAATAATACACTCTTGAATAGTCAATGGATCACAGAAAAAAATCAAGGAAAAGATTAGACAGTTCCTAGAGTTAAACAAAAATGCCAGTACAACATAACAGAATCTATGGGACACAATGAAAGCAATGTTAAGAGGAAAGTTTACAGCTGTGAATGCCCACATCACGAAAACACAGTAAGCCCCGATAAGTAACCTAATGATGCACCTCAAGGTCCTAGGAAAGCAAGAACAATCCAAATTCAAATCTAATAGAAGGAAAGAAATTATAAAGATCAGATCAGAGAGATGGTGATATAGCTCAGCGGCATAAGTGCCTGCTTAGCAAGCGCGAGGTTCTGAGTTTGACTCCTGGTACCCGCATTAAAAAAAAAAAAAAAATCAGATCAGAAATCAAAGAAATTGAAAGTAAAAAAAATACAAAGAATCTATGAATTGAAGAGCAAGTTATTTGAAAGAATAAACAAAATAGAAAAACCCCTAGCCAATCTTACCAAAAAAAAAAAGACCCAAATCAATGCAACTAGAAATGTAAAAGGTGAAATCACAACAGACACAGCCAAAATCCAGAAGATTACTAGTAACTACTTTGAAAATCTGCAATAAACTGGAGAATCCAGAAGAAATGGATTGATTCCTAGCTACATATAAATTACTAAACTGAACCAGTAAGATACAAAAACTCTGAATTATCCAATAATAGGCAATGAAATTAAAGCAGTAATATAAAACCCACCAACTAAGAAAAGCCCAGGACCTGATGTATTTACCACTGAATTCCACCACAACTTCAGGGAAGATCTAATGCCAATACTTCTCAAACTCTTTAATGAAATTGAAAGGGAAAGAGTACTCCCAAAGTCATTCCTAGAAGCTTGCATTACCCTGATTCCAAAACCAGACAAGGAACTAACTAAAAAAGAGAGCTATAGACCAATCTTTTTTTAATGAATATAGATGAAAAAATAAAGAAAACATACAGGCAAACAGAATGCAACAGATCATGAAAAAGATCATATATTATGATCAAATAGGCTTCATCTTATTGATGTGGCATGGTTCAACATATGCAAATCAACAAATGCAGTACATCATATAAACAGAAGCAAGGACAAAAATCACATGATCATCTCAATAGACACAGAGAAAGCCTTCGATGAAACCCAACATCCACTTGTGATAAAACCCTGAAGAAAATACTTCTAGAAATGTCTTAGGGCCAGGGATATAGCTCAGTGGCACAGTGCCTGCCTGCCAAGCACAAGGTTGTGAGTTCAATTCCAGGTAAAAAAAAAAATAGGTTTTATCTCAATCTGATAAAAGCCACTTATGACAAACCTACCACCAACATAATATTGAATGGAGAATAACTGAAAGATTTCCCTCTAAACTCAGAAACAAGACAAAATTTCCCACTATCACCACTTTTGTTTAACATAGTACTCGAAACAGCCAGAGCAATAAGGCAAGAGAAAGAAACAAAAGGGATATTTATAGGAAAGGAAGAACTCAAATTATCATTATTTGCAGATGACATGAGCCTTTATATAGAAGACCCGAAAAATTCTACCCAAATTAATAACCAAATTCTGTAATGTAGCAGGAAAAAAATCAATAGTGTTTTTGTATACTGATAATGGACTCACTGAAAAGAAATTAGAAAAGCAATACTATTCACAATAGCATCAAGAAAAATTAAATACTTAAGCATTAAACTAAACAAGGAAGTAAAAGACCTCTACAATGAAAACTACAGTTTTTCACAAAAAGGAGATAAAAGAAAACATCAGAAAATGGAAGGATATCTCCTGTTCCTGGATATGTAGAACCAATATTGCCAAAATGGATATACAGATTTAATGCAGTCCCAATAAAAATTCCAACAGCATTCCTCACAGAACTAGAGAAAACTATCCTAAAATTCACATATGGAACCAGAAGAGTCCCAGAATAGCAAAACCAATCCTAGGCAATAAGAACAAAGCAGAAGGCATCGCAATCATGGAATTCACATTATATTACAAAAACCAGTATGATTAAAAAAACCAGTATGGCACAGACACAAAAGCTAACATGCAGATCAATGGAACAGAATAGAGAATGCAGAAAAAATCCCAAGAACATTCGGCCATCTGATCTATGACAAAGGGGTCAAAAATATAGGCTGGTGGAAAGGTAGCCTCTTTAAAAAATGGTACTGGGAAAATTGACTACCAATATGAAGAAGATTAAATCTAGACCCATATCTCTCACCTGTATCTCTCTTTTACTAAACTAAAATGAAAATGGATCAAGATTTAAATGGTAATTCAGAAATACTTCATCTGCTGGAAGATAAAATAGGTAAAGCTTTTGAAGATATAGGAAAGGACTTTCTGAACAGAACACCAGTTACATAAGAAATAACCTCAAGAATCAACAAATGGGATTCTATCAAATTAAAAAGCTTCTGCACAGCCAAGGAAATAACCAACAGACATAAAAGACAACCAACAGAATGGAAAAAAAATTTGTCAGCTATTTCTTGGACAGAGGACTAATATCTAGGATATGTAAAGAATTTAAAAATATTAGAGCCCCCCAAAGGAAAAGACCCAATTTAAAAATGGGCAAGTGAAATGAATAGACACTTCAGTAGAAATGGCAAATAGTTAAATGAAAAAAATGTTAAAAATTACTGGCCATTAGAGAAGTGCAAATTAAAACTGAGATTCCATCTTACTTAGTAAGAATGGCTATCATCAAAAAATCAAATAATAGTAACTGCTGGTAAGGCTAGGGGGAAAAAGGAACCCTCTACATTGTTGGTGGAAATGTGAAATAGTACAACTACTATGGAAATCGGTATGGAGATTACTCAAAAAACTAAAACTAGAAATACCATTTGGTCCCTTCTAGGTATCTTCCTGAAAGAGTTAAAAGTAACATATTACAATGATATATGCTTGTCTATGTTTATAGCAGCACAAACCATAATAGCCAAATCTTGGAAGCAGCCTATACATCCATCAACAGATGAGTGGATAAAGAAAATGGTATTTATACACAATGGAGTACCTTTATCATAGAAAGGATAAGTTTAAGTCATTTGAAGAAAAATGTATATAACTTGAATCCATAATGTTAAGTGAAATAAATCAGACACACAAACTTAAATATTACATGAGAAACCTAAAACATAAATCAAATAATTATTAAAAGAAAATATAATAGGAAACAGTAAAACACACATTGCTGTTTTGCAAAACGGAAGAGGACCAAGAGATGGAGAGGGCAGAAGGAAGGGAGGGGGAGGGGATGGAAAAAAAAATTGAGATGTGTTAGGCACACACACCAACTTCCCCTGATGACTGTAATCATACATACTACAGACATGTATTAATAAAAATAAAAAAATTGTTAAAAAATAAAAAATTAACATTAAAAAAACAGGTTCTATACTAACAATTTAAAGTAGCAACAGGAAGTAAGTTATTCAGAATTTCCAGACTTAAAAGTTGTAAAAGATCTTAAAATAGGTAAAGGTTGATATAAAAGTCAATCTTAATAGAAGCCAAATAATGAAAACTTCGGCCAGTCACATATATTTACAGTACTTTATTAACTAAATTGGTTTTAATCACATGGTTTGATGCTTATTATGAAAATTTTTATCATAGCAAATTTCAAAATGAATCCCATGATCCTTGGCCTGGTACTTTTTCTCACTATTATAAACTCAAAGCACAAGAGCATCAGAATAACCATCCATCTAGTCCCATCTTACCATCAATGCAGAGTTCCTCTATACAACCCTGTACCGATAAGTAGTCCATCTATAATATATAACTGGCCACATAAATTATGAAAAATCATATTAAGTAATTTTTTTTTATACAGGGTCTCATTGTGTAGTTCAGTCTGGCCTCAAACTTGCAGCAATACTCCTGCCTCAGCCTTCCAAGTGCTGAGACTACAGGTGTGCACCACCATGCCCAGCGCTAAGCAATATTTTTGAAAGTGTTACTCTGGATCAGACTTAATCTTATTTAGAGCTGGTTAATAAAATGTTTCAGTTTATTGTGATGCTATTGAACAAGTTTTTTAAAATGTAATGGTCAGACTCATTGACATATCTCACAAAATGTATAAGCCTAAATCAAATAGCATGTTATTTTGAGAGTTGTTTAAAAAATGGAGTTTATCAAGCCCTGCCAAAATATTTTATGACTGAAGTAAACAAAGTGTCCCCCCCTCCAGGGAAATCTTTTCTGTGACATTACAGAGTGGTATTTGTCAAAAGGAAATCTATTTGAACTCAAGGATTCAGTTCATAAGAGGGTCCCATGAAAAAATGCTAATATTATGTTAACTAATAGTGTCAGTATTAAAAGAATAAGGAAATTTATGATATAAGAACTATACCAATCACACTATAGATTAATTTACATTCCCTCCTGTATTAATAATGTCAATATTTTTCCATATAATTTTCAATTATAGAAGAAGTCTTCTCTAACAAATGATTACTATTACGTTGTCTCTGGTATAATCTTAATTATATATTGTTCATCTCTGTCACCGAATCTCAAATTAAAATCAAATATTTTAAAGGGGCATTTTATTGGTTCTAATTCTCCTGGGTTTTAAAGTTCACAATTTTTTCTTTTGGCTTTTTAAGTATGATTCATTTTATGTTTTCAAAAAGATAGAAATGTAAAATTAAAATTTTACTTCTGATCTCCAATAAAATGTAAGAAATTATCAGTAAAATCTTGAATTCAACAATTCAGCCTTGTTCAAATAAAATCAAACATTTTAAACTTTTCTTCTACATCAATAGGCACATTGGGGGATGTACCACATCAGAATATTTGCTGACAGGTTTTTAGTTTGGGTGAGGAAACAGAACAAATCCAAATGAAACAAGTAAAAACACAATTTCAGAGAAACAACAAATGCAAGTTACTTCAGAGTCTTCACATAGTATAAGATTAAGTATAAATTAAGGGTGGATTTAAATTTAGATATAATTAGGGTAATTAAAACCCCTTTTTGGAGATGAGTTTTGAGCAAGGTTGTTAAAAAGCCGTAGTGTATGAATTGGTATGTGGGGGCAGGGATTTCAAGTAAGACGTATGGGGCAATGACATCGAAAGGAGCAATTATAACATGTGCCCAGAAAACCCAAATGTATAGTGTAGCAACCACTTTGTGGCCAAAACACTCACTGCCTTACATCTGTATTGCTCCACTTACCCCCTCCATGGCCAGTCTCAGACATCAGAAGCACAAGTTTTGTAGCCAAGCCTGTGCAGCTGTGATAGTGAAAGGAACAAAAGTAAACAAATTTGAATTAGTTTTCTAATGTCACAGTCCTACTCTCACACGACTTCTCCATGTTTTCTCATAATCTTAAAAATTTTCATGTCAAGCTATTAACTTTGCAATTTTTTTTTGAAATGTTACCAGTATTGGAACACTGGATTTTCTCCACGAGAGCAACAATTCCTCTATTCTCTACTCATTGCCCCACCTCAAACTGTGCTACTAATCATAGCTCTCCGTAAACTCCTAAGTTTGGGTCAATTCAGCATTTCTGTTTTTACATTCAGGAAGTTGAAGAAAAATTTACACCTGCTCACTTTGCAGCTACAAATCCATCATCTCTTGCTTCATCTGTGTTTTCGGAGACATTCAGCAAAAATTATACATCTCTTGTGTTTTGATGTCCTCTCCTATTTTCCACTGTCTCCCTTCTAATTGCCTTCCTCAGATCTCTTACCCCAACCATACTCTGTCGATGAGATCCTGATCAAACACCAAGCCCAAAGATTATTCTGTCCACTTGATTATTAAGGAATATGTTTACCATTAGAGGTTTTCTGGTATTTGCTTGAGGCACAAACATTGTCAGGCTCTGAAACTATTTTAAGAGATCCATCCCATATGTATACTTCCTTAATAAGCATGCTTTTTACTAATCATTTGACCTTTTTTCTTCTAGCTAATCCATACTATAAACGCCTGCCTAGGAATCAGCATATGTCCTGACCTCCAGCTAGACCATTTCCCATGGAAAATACCTAACATGTAAAGTATAAGACTGCCTATCAAAGGCATTTCTAGTCACTTTCTTAAGGGCCAGCAGTCTTCTTCCACCAGGCATATTAAGTCAGGCTTAAGATTTTGTATCCTCAGTCAATTGCTCAGAAAAAACTTCCTTTAAGGTATTAATGTGAGTTGAGCTGGAGATGTAGCTCAATGGTAGAGCAGTGGCCCAACATGAACAAGGTCCTGGGTTAAATCCTCAGCTTTGAAAAGAAAGGAAGGAAACAAATAAGCAAGCAAGCAAGGTAGGACTTGTACAGTTGGTAAATTTTACTGAATACCAAAAACTTTATGGCTGCACAAGCCAATGGAATCCCAGTTAAAGAGTCCCCTCTGGAACTACTATCAAGTCAGAATTTTTCCTACAAAATGTTAGTTACTGAGGGGAGATGGCCCTTGCCCAAATCTGAGGTTCTATCCCTGTGTATACTCTTACCTGGAGTTAATGAGTCTCTATTCAGTATCTCAGTCTGCTACAGAAAGTTCTAGTAGAAATAGCAATTCTAGAATGTAAAGACCAATTGGCAGAACGACTGTGGACAAAGGTTTCTTTTATTATGGACCCCAATTATAGATGGACAAAATTTGGATCACTATGTTAATTGTCAGATTTAGACATACACATATGCTACACCTAAAACTTAGATCCCCACTTTGAAAGGAATAGCCTAAAATGCTAAAGATCCTCACCCCAGGGCTTTTCAAGTCATATAAAATCTCTTTAGTATTACAGAATTTTTTTTTTTTTTTTTGTGGGTACCGGGGGGTCGACCTCAGGATCTCGCGCGCCAGCAGGCGCCCGTGCCGCTGAGCGATATCACTGGCCCCTTTTTCGTATGTGGGTTCCGGGAGTCGAACTCGGGCCCTCATGCTTGCCGGGCAGGCGCTTAAGCCGCTGAGCCATCTCACCGGCCCAGTATTACAGAATTTTATAGTCATACATATAGCTTATGAAATCAGCCATGGTTGTTTCTATTTTCTGATCTTTATGTCTTATTGTGACCTATCAGCTGAGGGTTATTTTGGTTAATTCAGATGGAAATCATGAATTGACAAAGTGCAGCTCCCTTGATGTTAGTGGTTCTCGGGTTTCAGTGCCAGTGACTCTAGGCCCATAGTGTTATAGCCCTTGGTGGCTACTGCCACCTTATTGGCTCCCCAGTAGCTGAGGCTTGGAGCCCTATTGGCAACTTTCTGGAGCTCTTCCAGAGACATCTGCTGCTTCATTGGGCCTTTCCAATGGTTGGAAGATTTCTGCTGGTCTCTGTCAATTCCCACTAGTCACTGCTTATGTTGCTCTCTGCCACTGTTCATCATCGATCTCCACCAGTTTCTTCCAGACTCTGCCACCAGTCTCTGGAATTCTTCAAGGATGCCTCTTGTGTTACAAACTTTTTTTTTTTTTTTGTGGGTACCGGGGGTCAAACTCAGGACCTCGCCCACCAGCAGGCGCCCGTGCCGCTGAGCGATATCACCGGCGCTTTTTTCATATGTGGGTACCGGGAGTCTAACTCAGGACCTCGCGCTTGCCAGGCAGGCGCTTATGCCGCTGAGCCATCTCACCGGCCCCTACAAACTCTTTCTAGTACAATTCACTAAGACTATACCCAAGATAAAATCATGAGTAGGCAATAGGACCATTCCAGTGAGGCTTTACTGGTGATTGAGTTGTAGCACAAGGAAATAGTAGACAGGAGGGAATCCTTCTGAACTGTCCAGAGGAATGTGATGTTGATATACAGTAAAAGTGTCCCCCGCATGTGCTGTTTTGTAAGTCCTGTTTGAGGACTTTCAGAGTAATGACAGAGGCAGACAGGATCATCTACAGGTTACTGGGCAGTCATCCAAGATAGGCCTGTGTTTCAAGCCTGCTTCCGGCCAAGGCCACTGTCCCTCTGAGGGACAGGATGGAGAGCATCTAGGACAGTCTCTGCTGTCATGGACCAGAGAACTGAGGGTGAAGCAGCTGCTTGACTGATAGCTCCTGCATTTCCATAAAAATGGAGGGACAGATATCATGACTGCCACCTCTTTGGAGGAGTCTCTAGGAGGACTAGACACGCTGATCATGGGCCATTGGAGTTTGGAGATTTCAGGGTTATAATAAGTGAGCCTGGTCCCTCCCCAGTCTTTGCCCTGTTAGGTGCAGTCTTCCAGCTGCTCCTCAGTTAGTAACTGAGCATCCTGGAGTGGGGAGGGACATCAGCTGTCTGCCAATCAGTAGGTCCTGTCAGTGGGCCCGAGAAGAAGGGTGCTGAAGTAACCCCAGAGCTGGAGAAGACACTGGGACTAGTCACCTCAAGTTACCCTGAAGGAGGTGAGGGAAGCAAGGGGAGGCACATGACAGCTATCCGTGAGGTCATGCCCCCTTCTGGCTGTCAGAGGGGAAAGGAAAAGGTCCAGCCTCATTTATTTTCTATATCACAATCAGCATGATGTTTCGTGGGTATTTGATCAAAATATAATGGTAACATGATCAAGTTTCTAGCAAGCTAGACCACAGACTATAGCCAGAGAACTGGCATATCCATGAGGCATAACGATAAAGATTTATGTTTCTATACTAAAGATGAGAAACATCTGGTGATGTCTATAAATTAAAATGGGGAAAATGTTTTGATAAAATCAAGAGCTACTAAAACATATTTTCATTTGTTATAGTAAGAAAAATACTAATAGGCACAATCAGAGCCTCTACTGATTTTGTTTTTAATAATCCACCAAAATTCTTCAAAACCTATAGTGAAAGCCAAGCTACCCTATGAAATTAATCACCAGCTATACATCTTTCAGGTAGAACTTCCAGAGTTGTAGTGCCCTGTTTATCCCCTCCTTTTGCAGAGAAAGAGAGTGCAAAATGACCTCCACTTGATTCTTCCTAAAATTCTAGCCCTTGGTTTTTAAGTCAAGGAAACTGTGTGGGAATTAGGCCAATTTTCTAAAATACCCTTTCCAAATTCACTCTGAGTCTGAGAATATAACCTTAAAGTGGAATTTTTTTGTTGGTTTGTTTTTGAGGGAGAAGGGTGTTCTACTGTGTCTACCATGAAATAAACTCAGACCAGAACTCCATTTATCACCTGAATTCTACAATGATCTTTAACTCTGACCAGCTGACTACAGTGGAATTCCCAGACCCCAGGAGCAAGTGATAATGTTGAGTCAAATCTATTATTTCCTGAATTTAAATGTTTCCCTTTTCTCAATGCTCAAGTATTCAGGTTAATGGCTGACAGCCCCACTAGGAAGAACAAGGCAGAAGGTTCACAGTATGCCTCTGTAGTGTTACAGCAGATTTTCCCTTACAGACAGTAGCCTCCCCTTCGCTGGGTGATGTCGGGTCTGTGAACTCAAAATTCTCTAGCTCACTGGCTCCACTGAGGCCTCTGTTCACCAGAACTAGAATAGCTTTTGTTAAATAAATCAAGACACACCTTAATTGGCTGTCTATTTCATTCCTGGGGACCCCATGATTAATTAACCACAGCTACGGATTTCTGCTACTGAAGCCATTCCCTGATTCCTGAGTGTAGCATCTGGCTGTTAAAACAATACCCACATTGCTTCAGACTGTTAACAGTCATCACCTGGGCCAGGGCCCAGTTGGCTTCTCATATCCCCACTGAGATCAGGAATACCATTTTTATTGTAGCTCCTTCCGCAAGCATTCCCAGCCCAGGAAAAAATAGAGCCAGCAGAGCACTTTCAGATATTTGGCTATTTCCCTTTTCTATTTTTATAGGCAAGGGAAACAAGTCTTTAGGACCCTGGTAGAATATAGGGGTGAAACACGTGATCCATTTAATCTACTTTCTTATCTCCCAAAGTCTTTGAATTCTTTCCTCTACATTCTGCCAAAGAGACGTTTTCTGGTCTTTTATTTCACCAAGTGAGGCCAACAGTGGGTTCCTGTTTGCTTTAGCAAACCTAGAAAACTATTGAAACAACAGCCAACGGTCTGAGCTATTGCACTGAATGCAGTATGTCTTAGGAATGAATGCATAATGAATACAGCTCATCTGTGTTTAGAAATAAGAAATCTTACATTTCAACAATGCTGTACATTAAAATGAATTTTAAAAATACATGATGCCTATCAACCCCCCCCATTCTGAGATATTTAGAACAGAATCGCTGGGGTTAGATTAAGCATCTGCATTTTTTCAAATCTGCCCAAGTGATTTTGATCTACAGTGATCAACTGTAGAACTATTGCTACATATGTTCTCATCTACTTCTAAGGTTTCTATTACCATGTATATGCTATACTAATAACACACACTTATAAATCCTTCTAAGATCTGACTCTCAACTTCAGCTCCCAAAATAATATTTCAATTTGCCCCCCTCCCCTCAATTTTCTGAGAAGCTGGTGGCTTACACAATTTAAAATGGACTATCAAATATTTTCACTTACAATGTGCCAGGAACTATGCGAAGCTGAGAGTAAACAAACCATTGCTCATCTGGATTTTCTTTGTGTTCACAATTAATTGCCCATTGAGGGTTTCTTTGGTACCATTGCCATTTTGAGCTGGATCATTCTTGGTTGTGTTGGCTCTTTGTACATTATAAGATATTTAGCAACATTCCTGACATCTGTCCACTGGATGCCATTCACATCTCTTTCTTTTTTGCCATGACAACCAAAAACTAAGACAGATATTGCTAAATGTTCTCTGAGGGTCAAAATTGGTCTTAATTGAGAATCATTGGCTTATGTTTATCTCTACATAAAGGTTTCACAAGAACCTACCTTTTAACATCTTACCAAATATATTAATTTTACCTTCACTGTTTCTAATCTTAGATGTTGGTACCATTATCAATACTTCTTTAATCAAGAAATCTCTCTTTCCCTGGACCACTGCATATTCTTGCATAACTGACATGTTCCAGGCAGTATTCAAGCAAGAGTTCATATTTCTCTTGAATGTTATGTTCCTTAAGTCTCTTTAAAAACATAACAGTCCTTTTCCCATGTCCCTTTGTGTCTCTTATACCACTGACTGAATGAAGATATTGGGTCAACTGTCTAATGATATACTGGCATTCTGGATTTGCCTGATTGCTTCCTCTTAATGTATTTAACTTGTTGTTCTATCCCCTCTCTGCCTTTTTTCCCCCTATAAACTAGAAGTTATATCCACAAGCATGATTAGATTAAGGTCATTTATTTAATGTGATTGTAATACATCAGTTGACACACAATGTGTACTGTCCCATTTTAGTTTTAGGTGTCATGTCCTGATTCCACTATTATAAAGTTGATAGTTTTTGCATCTTGTGAATATCTACTGCAACATAGCCTTTTAGCTAATGGTTTCAGCATCTATTATTGTTTATTGCCTAGTCAAACTTTCCTTCAGGAATTATGAAATGATCATTTTCTAGAAATCCATTTTTGAAACAAAAAATTCAAGATGACAAATAGACACCTGAAGTGGATATATTATATAGTACATAAGTACCTATGTCTGAAAGTGAGGGCTAGAAAGTTAAATTTGGAAGTCACCACCATATGGCTGGCATATAACATCCAGAAACTAAACCCAATGCTAGCATTTGAGTTTGAGTCCCAGCATTGATATACCAGTTGTGTGGTTTTGGGAAAAAAGTCACTCAAGTTTTCTTTGCCTTGGTTTCCTTACTTACATAATGAAAGTGATAGAATTAAAATCTTGGAGATGTCAAAATCATTCAACGAGATAATACATGAAAAGAACTTAACTAAAATGCTTGGTACATAGTAAGTTCCCAAAAAATGGTATGTCTCCTTTATAGCAGGCACTCAATAAACATGTTGAAGGAAGAAAACAAGGTGATAATGATGTTTGTGTGAACAGTGGGGCATGAGGGTAAGATATCGAAAAATCTGCATACAGTTTGACTTTGTATTTCATGCTGACAGTATGAGTAGGAAGTCACTATATATTCTTGAGTTGGGGAATATTATAAAAAAACTTTTGTGGTAGAGTTTTATTATAATTGTGAATTAGAGTCCTTTAGATAGAGGCGTTATAGGCAAAGAAAACTAGGAGAAAACATGAATAGTAATTTCTGCCTGAAATAAACAAGCCCTTTCTCTCCAAGCATAGTGTTACTAGAAAGCCTAAACTACATAACAGCTATGAAAGCGTTTTGGAAAACATACAAATGAAAGTGATGACTTTTATTAAATTATTAGTTATAGACAATAGTAGTAACAATCTTACACACATATTTATGCACATATTAATTAATAAAGCATGCAGCAGGGTATGAGAAACTTCATCAGAGGAATTTTATTTGGGAATTCTTGTGGGATCATCACCTGGGGGATTAGGGAAGGAAGCAGAATTGGGTGGAGGGAGAAGATGGACTGTGATTCAAGCACACAAAGCCCTTATTTAATTGCACATAATACTCCGAAGCTAAAACAACCCTCAGAGTCATTCCCCCTTGCAAAGATGAGGAGAGGTATCTACACCTTAAATTTAGCCCGGTCAGCTTACTTTTCAGCAAAGGGCAATTCACAGAAAGGCTAACAGTTGAGTGCTGCCAGATGGACAGCATTCTTATCAGGTGGGGCAGTACCAGTCATTCCTGCCAGAGTTCGGGCAACACAATACATCATCCCTGAACATATAAAGTGGAGGGTTGACAATCATAGTATAAATTCTTCCCAAAGATATCCAAATTGGAAACGAGGTCAATTGTGTGTGTGTGTGTGTGTTTTTAAATCTTAGTTATCCAATTCATTAACACACACACACACACACAATCTTCTGACTCAGTGACTAAATTAATTTCATTTATATGTATAATTGACAATTTGTAATATGAAAGACTTATGTAATCAGGATTATTGAAAAGTAGTCAAGATATCTGAACGTAGTAATTATATCATTTTAGATGCTAAAAAAGATTTCCTTCCATAGAGTAAGTTCATTAGGATAGTTGGGTACAGAGTAATTAGTGATTATATCAGATGTGTATTTCTATTTTTAGTGCATTTAAGTTTTTTAATGTTAAAGTTTGAAAATATCTGCTAAAACTGCTTTAAAATCATTAGAATGGAAAAATAATGCAAGTTTTGAAATATTGCAGTAATAAACTAAGTACATCTGAGGCATACGGAAATTTGACTATATCATGAAAGAAATTAATTTACTTTTGACACATAAGTCTTCTGGATTCCTTAAATAGCAAAAGTAGGCTGACATTTTGGTCCACTGAAGTTATTCACTGCAACTGCTGTTTGAAATGTTTTGTTTTGTTTTGTTTTGTTTTTTTGTGGGTACCAGGGGTCGAACTCAGGACCTCGCACACCAGCAGGTGCCTATGCTGCTGAGCAATATCACCGGCCCTTTTTTCGTATGTGGGTACTAGGAGTCGAACTCAGGACCTCACGCTTGCCAGGCAGGCGCTTATGCCGCTGAGCCATCTCACTGGCCCTGAAATGTTTTAAAAGTCAGGATAAAATACATTTTTTCTCAGAAGCATAAAAACAAAACTTTTAATTCTTGGAAGTTTTTCCTTTTCATTTCTAATGACTTTTTTCTTCCTTCTGGGATTTTTAGTGTTTAGAATTACTGACTCTAAAAATAAGACAAAAGGTGAGAACAAACTTATAGGAAATAAAATGTTACTGAAATTCAGTACAAATTTGTTATTAGTCTGTAGTACCAAGTATCATAAAAATATTCAGTTTTATTATTTCTAAAATAACTTTAGAACAGCATGGAGGATGGCCCCTCCCATCACCATTACAGCTGCTGTGACCTAGGTGAACTGTGCCAGAAGGCCCAGAGAATGGCCCCTCTCCTCGCTGCTCCCACAACTGAGGTGAACCACTTAGGAAGGCCCAGAGACCAGAGGGAACCCCAGCAACACAGTAGGGTCCCAACTAGGGCATTCAGGATGGACAGGCGGAATAGTGGCGTGGAAAAGCCCAAAGCAATAATAACAACACCAGCCAACGGGTGGTAAGTTAGGTGAACCAGCATTGTGCTTGGGGACAAAGACACATGGAATTGAGGTATGTGGGTGGGGCTGCCCCTGTTCTCTCTCTCTCTTTTTCTTTCTTTTTCTTTTCTCATCTTTTTTTCTCTTTTCTAAACAGCTGGGGAGAACTCCAACCACAGAAAACTAGTCCCACCCCCAAACCCAGAGACCAAGTTCAGATAATCCCTTGCTTACTCCTTCATTGTTTCTCTTCTGACCTCTTCTCTAGTTTCCCAAAGTTTGCTTGATCATCCTTTGTCCTCCATCCTTGGTTCTACTCTCTTTTCAGTTATCTTTGTTTTATCCACTATTCTTCGTAAATCTCCCCACCACAGGGAAAAACCACCCTACCAAGGGGAAACACACTGAATATAAGCTCCCAATTTACGATCGGTTCTGTTATATAATTGTAGATTTTGCTCCTACAGTTAAATGTACAAAATTAATAGCTACCACAGTTTGTCAGTTTCTAAACTGTGCTTGGTGCTATTGTTATTGCTAATTATACTACTTTAGCTAGGATGTCATATTGGTTGTAATCAGTTATTCTCCCTTCTGTAACAATACTGGGAAGCTCTAGGGTAATAATGTCCCCACAGCCTAGCACCAAAGAACTGGGGACTGAGCCAGATACCAACATCTCACTCTTAATTAACTGGGAAGGTAGGATCTTGGAACAGACACAAGCCAAGAAGACATCCCTGAGGAACAGACTTTTCCTAGAGAGGACTTGATACTAGTGATATAGCTACCTACTACAGAAACTTACAAGGATCAACACAGAAAACAAAATAAAAATTTTTGAAATAGAAAATGACAAGATGGAGAAGCAAGACGCAATCTCAGACCTCCAGCCTACCCAGAACAAGTCCAGGAGACAACGAGATAGAGGAAAATGGAAAACACACACCTGAAATTTCTGAAATGACAGCAACTGAAGTAAAGAAACAAAACCATAAGGCTACAGAGGTAATCAGATCAGAAATAAACTCTCAGGTAAAAAAAGAAATGTCAACATTCATAAAGAAATTGCTCAGCAAATCTAGATTAGAGATACATAAAAAAATAGATGATGATAGGAAAAGGATGGAAACTGTGAACAATCAATATAGGAAAGAAATAGAATGCATGAAACAGATTCAAACAGATGTCCAGGAAATTAAAAAGCTGGCAAAACCGCTTGAACAAAACTGAAGATAGACTTTCAGCCCTTGAAGACAGGATCGCGGGTAGCAATCGCAAAAGGAATGATCTCTTAAAAATAACAAGGGATCAAGAAATAACAATTCAACAGCTGCAAGAGGATACAATGAAAAACAATATAAGAGTGATAGGTATCAATGAAAAAGCAGGAATCAACACAAATGACATAAAAGACCATTTGCAGAAATAATAGCATAAAATTTCCCAAACATGAGAACAGAATCTGACAGACAGATAAGGGAGGCATATAGAACTCCAATTAGCCATGACCAAAATAAATCTACACCCAGACATAATAATCAAGATCCCAGAAATTCAGCACAAGAACAGAATATTAAAAGATGTTAGAGAAAAGAAACAGATCAAGGAAAGCCCATGAGAATCATGGCAGACTTCTCAACACAAACCCTCAAATCAAGAAGAGCTTGGAGTGAAGTATTTCAAGTCCTGAAAGAAAACAACTTCCAACCCAGATTGATGTACCCTTCAAAAACTATCTTTCAAAATTAATGGAGAAATAAGATACCATGACAAAGAACAACTGAAGAAATTCATGATCACCAAACCAACCCTACAAAGAGTAATGAAAAATATTCTAGACAGAGATAAAGATGACCACAATTCCAAGAACAGCAACAGAAAGAAACCATCAGGCAGGGCAAGCAATTAAACAGAGGAAAAAAGCAGGGAACCAAGAGTGGGAAAATAACATGACAAAGATAAGTCAAAACATATCAGTTACAACCATCAATGTAAATGGCTTCAATTCACCAATCAAAAGAAACAGACTGGCAGAATGGATCAAGAAACAAAATGCAACAATATACTATCTATAAGAAACACATTTAGCTCAAAAAGAAATTTATAGACTGAAAGTCAAAGGATGGAAAACAATCTTCCATGCAACAGGAACCCAGAAAAAAGCAGGGGTAGCTATTCTGTTTGCAGACAATGTGAACTCCAAACCAAGACTGATCAAAAGAGATAAAGAAGGTCACTACATGCTTGTTAGGGGAAAACTTCAAGAGGAAGAGATAACAATCATAAATATGTATGTACCAAATAAGAGGGCACTCAACTATATAAGACAATTATTAACAGACATGAAAAATCAAATAAGCAATAACACGATTATAACAGGGGACCTTAATACTCCAATGACACAAAGAGATACATCAACTAGACAAAAAATCAGCAAAGAAATATCAGAACTGAACCAACCTGTGAACAAATGGACTTAGTAGATGTTTACAGTGTTCTACCCAACAAAGCAGAATACACATTCTTCTTAGCTGCACATGGACGTTCTCTAAATTAGACCATATACTAGTCCGCAGAACATGCTTAAGTAAATGCAAAGGAATTGAAATTATCCCATGCATATTATCTGACCACAGTGCAATGAAATTGGAAATTAATGGCAAAAGAAACCACAAAAACTCCATAAACTCAAGGAAATTAAATAACACCCTCCTGAACAACCAATGGGTCACAGGTGAAATTACAGAAGAAATTAAACCATATGTACAATTAAATGAAAATGCAGATACAACATACCAGAACCTGTGGGATGCAAAGAAAGCAGTCCTAAGAGGGAAATTTATAGCAGTGAATTCTTGCATCAGGAAAACAGAATGAGCACAAATAAACAACCTAATGTTGCACCTCAAGCTTCTAGAAAAAGAACAGAAAGTGAAGCCCAAAGCCCATACAAGGAAGGAAATTATAAAGATCAGAGCAGAAACTAACACAATTGAGACTAAGAAAACAATACAGAGAATTAATGAATCGAAGAGTTGGTTCTTTGAAAGACTAAATAAAATTGATAAACTCTTAGCCAAGCTTATCAAAAACAAAGAAAGAAAAGACTCAAATTCATGCATTGAGGTATGAAAAGGGTGAAATTACTACAGATCCTGTGGAAAATCAGAAGATCATCAATACCTATTTTGAAAATCTTTACTCGCATAGGATAGGAAACACAGAAGAAATGGACAGATTCCTAGATACATATGAATTACTAAAGCTGAATCAAGAAGATATAAAAATTCTGAATAACCCAATATCAGTTAATGAAATTGAAAATGTAATTAAAAACTTACCAACAGGGCCGGTGAGATGGCTCAGTGGCGTACGCACCTGCCTGGCAAGCGCGAGGGCCCGAGTTCGACTTCCGGATCCCACATACGAGAAAAGGGCTGGTGACATCGCTCAGCGGCATGGGCGCCTGCTGGTGTGTGAGGTCCTGAGGTCGACCCCCAGTACCCACAGGAAAAAAAAACAAACAAAAAACTTACCAACAAATAAAAGCCCAGGTCCTGATGCATTCATGGCTGAATTCTACAAGAAATTTAGGGAAGATTTAATGCCAGTACTCCTCAAACTCTAATGAAATTGAAAGGGAAGCAATACTCCCTAACTCATTCCTGGATGCAAGTATTACCCTGATACCAAAACCAGAAAAAGACCCAACTAAAAAAGAGAACTACCAGCCAATCTCCTCAATGAACATAGATGCAAAACTCCTCAGTAAGATACTATCAAACAGAATGCAGCAAATCATCAAGAAGAATATACACCATGACCAAGTGAGATTCATCCCAGGAATGCAGGGATGGTTCAACATATGAAAATCAATAAATGCAATACACCATATCAATGGAGCCAAAGACAAAAATCACATGATCATCTTAACAGATGCAGAAAAAGGTTTTGACAAAGTCCAACACTCATTCATGATTTAAAAAAAAAAAAAAACTCTACAGAAAATTGGAACAGATGGTCTTTACCTCAATCTGATAAAAGCCATCTATGACAAACCAACAGCCGACATCATTGTAAATGGACAAAAACTGAAAGCTTTCACTCTCAAGTCAGATATAAGACAAGGATGTCCACTATTACCACTCCTGTTCAATATAGTTCTGGAAACATTAGCCAGAGCAATTAGACAAGAGAGAGAAATAAAAGGAATAAGGATAGGAAAGGAAGAAGTTATATTATCATTATTCATAGATGACATGATATTCTACATAGAAGGCCCCAAAAACGCCACCAAAAGACTTATAGAATTAATAACCAAAATTCAGGAGCATAGCTGGATACAAAGTCAACACTCAAAAATCAATAGCATTCCTGTACACAAACAACAATCTCACTGAGGGAGAAATTAGGGAAACCATACCCTTCACAATAGCACCAAAAAAAAAAAAAAATGAAATACTTAGGAATCAACCTAATAAAAGAAGTAAAAGATCTATACATTGAAAATTACAGTACTCTGAAAAAGGAGATTGAAGAGGATATCAGAAAATGGAAAGATATCTCTTGCTCATGGACAGGAAGAACCAACATAGTGAAAATGACCATAGTCCCAAAATTGTTATACAGATTTGATGCAATCCTGATCAAAACACCATTAACATACCTCACAGAACTAGAGGAAACATTCATAAAATTCATTTGGAAACAGAAGAGAGCTAGAATAGCAAAAGCACTTCTGGACAACAAAGGCAAGCAAGGCAGGAGGCATTACAATCCTGACTTGAAATTATATTACAAAGCTACTATGATAAAATCAGCATGGTACTGGCAATAAAACAGACCTGAGGATCAGTGGATCAGATTAGAAGATGCAGACACAACTCCAAACACACTCAGCCACCTTATCTTTGACAAAGCAGCCAAACATGTTCACTTGAAAAAAGATAGCTTCTTTAATAAATGGTGCTAGAAAAACTGGCTCTTTACATGCTGAAGACTAAAACTAGACCCATGTCTATCACCACGCACTAAAGTCAAAATGGATCAAAGATCTAAATATTAAAAGAGATACATTGAATCTACTAGAAGAAAAAGTAGGTAGAAATCTTGAAGACATAGGTATAGGCAGAGAGTTCATGAACAAAACCCAAACTGCATGGGAAACACTTCAAAGAAGCAATAACTGGAACCTCATCTTATTAAAAAGCTTTCGGGGGCCGGGGATATAGCTCAGCAGTGCAGCACCTGCCTGGCAAGCACAAGGTCCTCAGTTCGATTCCTGGTTACCCTAAATAAATAAATAAATAAATAAATAAATAAATAAATAAATAAAAAGCTTTTGCACGTCAAAAGAAATCACCAACAGAGTGAAAAGACAAACCAAAAGATTGGGAAAAATTTTAGCCAATTGTCCATCAGTCAAAGGAGTTCTATCTAGAACACATAAAGACTACAAAAAATCAGACCCCCCCCAAATTCAAAGATGCAATCCAAAAACAGGCATCTGGGATGAATACACACTTTTTAGATGAAGAAGTACAAATGGCAAATAAATATATGAAAAAATGTTCAACACCACTGGTCATTCCAGAGATGCAAATTAAAACAACACTGAGCTTCCATCTCAGTCCAGAAAGAATAGCTATCATCAAGAAATAAACTAATAACAAATGCTGGATGGGCTGTGGTAAAAAAGAAACCCTTTTCCATTGTTGGTGGGAGTGTAGATTGGTGCAACCACTGTGGAAATCAGTATGGAGATTCCTCAAAAAACTAGGATTAGAGGTCCCATTCGACTGAGCTATTCTCCTTCTGGGTATCTTCCCAGAAGAACAGAAAGCATCATACCACAGCGATATATGTGCACCTATGTTTATAGCAGCACAATTTGTAATAGCTATTTTTGGAAACAACTCAAATGCCCATCAACTGAGGAATGGGTAAAAAAGATGTGGTATTTTTACACAATGGAGTACTACTCAGCCATAAAGAAGGATAAACTCGAGACTTTTTAGGTAAATGGATGCAACTTGAGACCATAGTCATTAGTGAAATAAATCAGACTCACATGTGTAAACATCGTATCGTCTCCCTGGTGTGAGAAACTGAAAGAGTAAATATGGTGTAAAATGTACAATAGATACTGTGAAATGGGAAGAAATTATTAAAAGAAGGAGAAAGAAACCAGGATGGGGGAAAGGGAAAAGTAAGGAAGGGAAAAGAGAAAAAAACGCATGTTAGTTATACTATTAGTGTCTTGTAGTTCATAGAAAAAGAAGGTTTGTGCTAATATCAATTGGAGAATTTTTTATGTCCATATCTTGTTCTCTGAGTAACTACTTTAAAGATAATAATATGCACTGTATTAGCTATTGTTATTCTCCTATCATCTTGTTATGAAATTTTAACTTTTTCCTATTTAAAAAAATAAAGAAATAAAATGATGTTAATGAAATATTTTGAAACAGAAGCTCCACAGACGCAGGGGGAACTTTTATAAATAGGTAAAACAATTTATAATTATTTACTCCAAGGTAAGTTGTTTTGGCTTCATTGGCTGTGTTAGAGTTCAGATTCTTAATCTGCATAGAATCATCTAGGTTTTATCCTAGAGATAAATTGAAGACAATTATGGTGCCTTAGAGCAGTAGTCTTTAAACAATTTTATTCACATTTTCCTCAAATTAAAATTGTAGGGCCAGTGAGATGGCTCAGAGGTGTAAGCACCTGCCTGGCAAGCGCAGGGGCCTGAGTTTGACTCCCAGTACCCACGTAAAAGAAAAAAAGGGGCCGGTGATATTGCTCAGCAGGACAAGCACCTGCTGGCAAACACAAGGTCCTGAGTTCGACTCCCAGTACCCACATAAAAAAAATCAAATTAAAATTGTAAACTACACATATTTTTGCTGCCATCTAAAATTTTTCATTATAAGTTTAAATATTTCCAAAGGACATACTTACAGCATATGTAAATATTTGACATTTTTTTGGTACTGGGAATCGAACTCAGGTGCTCACGCTTGCCAGGCAGGTGCTATGCCATGAGCTACATCCCAGCCCATTTTTTAAATTTAATTAATTAATTAATTAATTTTTAAATATTTGACTTTTTAATAAAACTCTTTAAAGATCAAGTGGAATCTAAATACCACAGTAATTTGATGCCCACTGTTTCAGAGTAATGCACACTAAATGCTAGTACAACAAATGAACCCACAATTTTAGTACCTTAATATAAAAAAGTTTATTTCTCTGTCAAATCAATTGGAAGACATAGCTTCTTTCTACCTTGCACCTTTATCAGTCCTGAGGGTCTCAGAATTCTTGACTCAAGCCAGTGGACAAAATATGATGTACCAAGCATGGGAGGTTTTCATGAGCTACTCACATTGCATTGGCTACAACTCAGTCATTTAGCTATATCAAACTGCAAGCAAGGCTGGAAGTATGGTCTAGCTATGGGCCCAGGAGAAAGAGAAAATAAGTTTGATGAATGTGGAATGGTCTGCACACTACCTACTTTTCTGCACCAAATATCCTTTTTCCCATATTTAAAAACACGCCTCTCCTTCCTTAAGTGGAAAATCCAATGTTTCATCATTGCATGGATCTCAAATTCCAGGATCTGCCACTAATGCACACCCCGTCAGTTCGAATCTGGACTTAGATCACTGGGTGATCTTCATTGGCTGAACTCATTTGCTTATCAACTGGGGCTAGTCAATTTTCATATTATTCTGAATTTATACTGCTTTTCAGAGTCTCAGGATAGTAGAAGAGTATATTCTGGTTGCGTCTTCTACCAAATCATGCATACTAAAGTAAGATACATCATTTTCAGAAAACTGGACAAATTTTACAAGTACAGAGTAACTTTTACATTAATGTAATTTATACAAAACAATGTTTCTATGCTATAATTCTATAGCTATAATATGTTATATACTATATTTACACCAATATATATCCCTAGATTTTATTTTTATTCACCTGAATAAATATCACTAGTCTAAAAGACACCTAAAACTTGTATGATTTCATCTTTATCTTTGTCAGTCAGGTTTTCTTGTAGAGTCCCACTATAAAAACTTTGATCAGTCATACTTGTAATGTGATACCATTTCCTTTTTCTTTTTCCTCCTATAATAGCTCTTCTTTTGTGCATTTTTTAGGCTTGTAAGGAAAATGAGATTAAAATGAATCCTATTCAGACAGACTATTTGGAGACTATAACCATTTTTATACAAAACATCACATACTTAAGAAGATTATGAAGAATATTTTCAAAGTCCTGCTAATTTCCAATTTACTTAAAATGTTTTTGTTATCTGTTAATAAGTACTGTACATATAACTATATTTTGTTATCTGGAAATAACTATTGTAAATATAACTATATTATTTATGTATAGAAAATTAGTTTGAGTTTGAAATGACAATATATAATCATTTGTGAATGAAATACCTACAGAAAAGATAATCTACATCAGGATTTGTAAGGTTTTTATGTTATAATTTGAATATGAAAAATCTAAAGGATTTTAGGAATATTCAATTCATCAAATAAAATAATAAAACCTCATACACATATGTTTTACCTCAACTCTTTGTTGCTGCTTACTCCATACTGAACATGAATTCTATCTGTTGCAGTAATTGGTTCATAACTTCAAAATATCATTTCCTGAAATCATTTTTTGTCCAACTAAAAGTGTGCAAGGTTAAGGTACCTTTTCTATTTTTGACAAAATTAATAATATCCAATGTTGTGATTCCACCTAAATTTCACAAATACATTCATGTTAAGCAGAGTAACTGCTGATATGAATAGGAATTTGAAAGTACATTTTTTCCAAATTCATCATTGAGATAATCTATATTTGACTATAATTATTGTTTTTCAACCCATTAATTTTTAGAGTTCCAAAAGAACTTACAGGTCATTAGTAATTGATGCAAAGTCAAGCATTTGTACAAAGACTAACACACAATAGAAAGATGAGCCAAGAAAAAAAAGTATGTATAGTTATAGAAAAAGAAATGTAATTTGATCTTATACAAATGAAAATAGGTACAGGTTCATCATAACATAATACCACTTTTATATACAGATTGTTAAAGATCAAAAGGCTGAATGATATATCTGAATTAGCAAGGCTATAGGAAAGCAGGAACTCATAAATGGTTATGGGAGACTTAACTAGCACATCTTTTCAAGAGTATAATCTGGCAATATTAAATAAAATTACAGTTGAATGTACACTTCTGTCAAAATTTATGGAACAGTATGCTAAAAAGGGTAAATTTTATTTTATGTAAACTGTGCCTTAATTTTTTAATTTTTGAAGAATTGATGTCAGTGTCCTCAGAATAAATTCCATATTGCCTTTATAGAGAATTAGATTTAATATGCTATAAATTAAAAAGGTCAATAGTCAGAACTCAATTTTCTTCATTCCTATTTATTTTTTCGGGGCTGGGGACAGGGTCCCATGATATAGTTCAGGCTGGCCTTGAGCTCACTATGTAGCCCAGGCTGGCCGCGAACTCACAGTGATCCTCCTGCCTCAGCCTCCTAAGCACTGAGATTACAGGCAGGCGCCACCAAGCCCGGCTGCCGTCCTGTTTCAAAAATGCTTCCACCAACTTGATAAATGATTTCAAATCTGACAATATTTATATATGTAAAAGTCTTTGCTAATGCTTTAATTAAAATATTTATAGAATTGTTAAATAACTTGTGTTATCTAGAAAAATGGAAGATCCTGTACTTTTAAAATATCTGCTAATTATACATCTTCTTTTTCTTGACATCGTTTTGCTCTTTTCACATATCAGTGTTTCATAGATATTTTTATGTACCAATATTGTACACATACATGTAATTTAATGTGTTTTAGGCATTCAATCATGGTTATTAAAATCTGACCATTTCCATCCACCATATGGACATTTTGTTATTTCCTGTTCCCATAAATCGTTTTGCATTATTTTGGGGGTACTTACTCAAAAGAAAATCATTTTTATATTGTCTGCTGTTTAAAAGCAGACTGCCTTTTAAAAGTATTTTGCCAATTACATATAACCATCAACAATCCACAACCTTGCTGATATTGGCTTTTGAAGACTATAAGCAATGATGGTAATTTTTATAAACACATTAGAAATGTTTTTGTTATTTTTGAATGACTATATACAAGGGGTGTTCAAAATATATAGTGTATCTTTAAATTAAAAATTTAATTACAGTAAGAGACACACTGCCATTAGTCCTCTTCAAAATACTGCCCCTTCCTTTGAACACATTTATCCCGCCACTTAATTGTAAATAACTAAGGAAAATGATTGAGTCATTGAATTAATAAGTCTTACATGATTTCTCACCTTATTCCTTAGATTTCATATATTACTTTATCAATAGAGAATGCTCATTTACAAATTCAACTACCATTAACAGTGACTTGAATGTTTTTTTCTTAAGAATTAAGGTGATATCTAAGTCAACATTTTGGAAATCTCTAAGTCTAAAAAGTTAATCATGAGGATTCAGAGGCAAGGAGCCAAGTGTCTTTGGCCATTAGTTACATGGAACACTATATCAGTGGTAGTGATTGAGTGTCATGTAATGCCAAAAGGAAATAATTGCTATCTAGGAGGCAGCCCCTCACCAGACACCAACTCTTGGATTGAATCTTTTTTTTTGTTTTTATGTGGGTACAGGGAGGGGTGAACTCAGGACCTCGCCCTTGCCAGCAGGTGCTTGTGCCTCTGAGCGATATCACCGGCCCTTGGATTAAATCTTGATCCTAGCCTTCTAGTCTTTCTAACTATGAGAAATAAATTTCTGCTGTTTACAAGCCACCTAGTTTATGGTATTTTTGTTATAGCAGTCTGAAGAGATGCCATTTAGCAAATGCCAAATAGCATTTAACAAACAGTTAATGAACACCTACAATAAACCAGAAAATATGCTAAATAACTGGAGAGAGCAATAATTTTCAGAAAACAAGAAAGGTTTCCAAGAAGTGACAACATTTAAGGGTGTTGAAGGAAGGGTAGAGGTTCCATGGGGAAAGCGTGATGGTAGGGAGAGCCGAGTCACCGAAAATGGCAAAGGCCGTAACTCACAGAAAAATTATGAAGTGCTTACAGGGAGGGACTTTTAATATTCGCCTTGATCCCGCAACTGTGCAAACTTCACTTTATTTCCACCCCAAAACATGTAACATGGTCATCCTTAATAACTTGAGTTGCATGGATAAGCGAGTGTTAACATCATGCCCATGCAGAGATTCTCAAACTTTAGCATATACCAGAATAATGTGGAAGGATTATTAAAATACAAACTTCTGGGCCTTGCTCCCACTGTTGATTCTCTAGATTTGCACTAGGGGCATGTGAAGAATAAGAAATACCTTTCCCATTACTAGGTTCATGGCTGAGGTCACTGTAACAAAAGACAGATTAACATGAGAAAAGCAAACAAATTTATTTAATATGTTTTACATGACATGTGAACCTCACAAATGCAGAACCAAAGAAACAGAAAAACTTGTGTATTTTTATAATGCAGAGTGGGCAGTCACGAGGAAGTATGATTGGACAGAATACGACTGAATGGTAGTAAACTAAAGGGGAATTCAGTAAGTTCTATTCAGATTTTTCTTTGTGTCCCTGTGTCTTCAAAGGTAAAGCTATTCATTTCCCCGAGGTATAGAGATGGCACTTTTGCAATGAAGATCTAAGACTTGCACTGACAGAAAGGTGGAAAAGAGTAAAACAGGCTTACTTGGTTTTGTTGTTTTCTCAAATGCTAAGGTGTTATATTTTGGAATAGTATAACCTGAACCCCATTAGGGCTGAAAATGTGCATTTTGTAAAGTTCCTGGGTTATGCTAACGTTACTGGTTCGAGGATCACATTTTGAGAACTACTGCTTTAGTTTAATGTGTATCTAGCCACTGTTGCAGCGTTGTTTTCCCTAATTAACCAGAATTTTGTGACAAACCCAGGTCCATTTTGAGGCCAATAAAGATCAGAGGAGAGTATTATTCATCTTTGCACAACCTTTGGCATATTACAATGTTTGGCAAACAGGGCTTACAAATATGATGCATTGAATAATAATATCAAATAATCATATGGTAAATATTAATAAGCTTCTTTTTTTTTTTTTATTTTAAAGAGAAGAAAAAACAAAACAAATCAAAAGAAGAACAAATTTTCAAAACAACATAATAGGAGGGTAAGAATGGTTAATACATTGCGTATTACTGTCTTTAAGTTAGTTATTCAGGACACCAGACATTAGCATTTAATTATCCAAACATTATTGGCACAAACCTTACTCTTCAATGAACTAAGTAAAAATCGTAGTGTATCTATCTTAACCATCTTATATATATATATACAATTTTTTTTCCCTTTCCCTTCTTTCTTTTCCTTATTCCAGTCTCTCTTTCCTTTTGACCAGTTTCTTTTTGATTCACCATGTCTATTGTACATTTTGGATCTTATATACTCTTTCAGTTTCTCATACTAGAGAGACAATACGATGCTTACACATGTGCTTCTGGTTTATTTCACTTATGAGTATTTTCTCGAGTTGCATCCATTTACCTATAAAAGTCTCCAGTTTATCCTTCTTAATGGCTGAATAGTACTCCATTGTATAAAAATACCATATCTTTCTTATCCATTCCTCAGTTGATGGGCATTTGGGTTGTTTCCAAGATCTGGCTATTACAAATTGTGCTGCTATAAACATGGGTGCACATATATCGCTGTGGTATGATGTTTTTAATTCTTCTGGGAAGATGCCCAGAAGGGGAATAGCTGGGTCAAATGGGACCTCCAACCCTAGCTTTTTGAGGAATCTCCACACTGACTTCCACAGTGGCTGTACCAGTCGACACTCCCACCAACAGTGGAGAAGGGTTCCTTTTTCCCCACAGCCCCTCCAGCATTTGTTATTAGTTGATTTCTTTATAGTAGCCATTCTTTCTGGGGTGAGATGGTATCTCAGTGTTGTTTTAATTTGCATCTCTCGAATGACTAGTGATGTTGCACATTTTTTTGTATATTTATTTGCCATTAGTATTTCTTCATCTGAGAAATGTGTATTCATCTCAGATGCCCATTTTTGGAGTGGGTCTTTAAATTTGGGAGGTCTGATTTTTTTGAGTTCTTTATATGTTCTCGATAGTAATCCTTTGTCTGAGGAACAGCTGGCAAACATTTTTTCCCACATTGTGGGTTGTCTCTTCACTCTGTTGGTGGTTTCTCTTGCTGTGCAAAAGCTTTTTAATAAGATGAGATCCCAGTTATTGATTCTTTGGGATAGTTCCCGTGCGGTTGAGTTTTTATTCATAAAGTCTTTGCCTACACCAATGTCTCCAAGGGTTTTACCTATCCTACCTTCCAGCAGATTTAATGTTTCTGTTTTAATATTTAGATCTCTGATCCATTTTGAATTTAGTTTAGTGCATGGTGAAAGATATGGGTCTAGTTTTAATCTTCGGCATGTGTAGAGCCAGTTTTTCCAGCACCATTTATTAAAGAGGCTATCTTTCTTCCAGCGAATGTGTTTGGCACCTTTGTCAAAGATAAGGTGGCTTAGTATGTCTGGAGTTGTTTTAGCATCTTCTAATCTGTTCCATTGATCTTCAGGTCTGTTTTTTTGCCAGTACCACACTGTTTTTATCACAGTAGCTTTATAGTATAATTTCAAGTCGGGGATTGTGATGCCCCCTGCCTTGCCTTTGTTGCCCAGAATTGCCTTTGCTATTCTAGGTCTCTTCTGATTCCAAATGAATTTTAGGATTGTTTTCTCTAATTCTGTGAGATATGCTGTTGGAATTTTGATTGGAATTGCATTAAATCTGTATAACAATTTTGGAAGTATGGCCATTTTCACTATATTGGTTCTTCCTATCCAGGAGCAAGGGATATCTTTCCATTTTCTGATATCCTCTTCAATCTCCTTTTTCAGAGTACTGTAGTTTTCAGTATAGAGGTCTTTTACATCCTTCGTGAGGTTGATTCCTAGGTATTTCATTTTTTTGGATGTTATTGTGAAAGGTATTGTTTCCCTAATTTCTCTTTCAGTAAGTTTGTTATTTGTGTACAGGAATGCTATTGACTTTTGAGTATTGACTTTGTATCCAGCTACACTACTGAATTTGCTTATCAAATCTAGCAGTTTTTTAGTGGAGTTTTTGGGGTCTTCTGTGTAGAGTATCATGTCATCTGCAAATAATGATAATTTAACTTCTTCCTTTCCGATCATTATTCCTTTTATTTCTTTCTCTTGTCTAATCGCTCTGGCTAAAGTTTCCAGAACTATGTTGAATAAGAGTGGGGACAGTGGACATCCTTGTCTTGTTGCTGATTTTAGAGGGAAGGCTTTCAGTTTTTCGCCATTTAGTATGATATTGGCTGTTGGTTTGTCATAGATAGCTTTTACCAGATTGAGATAAAGACCCTCTATTCCAATTTTCTGTAGGGTTTTTATCATGAAAAGGTGCTGGACTTTGTCAAAAGCTTTTTCTGCATCTATTGAGATGATCATGTGATTTTTGTCTTTGGTTCTGTTAATATGCTGTATTACATTTATTGATTTACGTATGTTGAACCATCCCTGCATCCCTGGGATGAATCCAACTTGGTCATGGTGTATAATCTTCTTGATGATTTGTTGGATTCTGTTTGCCAGTATCTTATTAAGGATTTTTGCATCTATGTTCATTAGGGAGATTGGCCTGTAGTTCTCTTTCTTAGTTGGGTCCTTCTCTGGTTTTGGTATCAGGGTAATGCTTGCTTCCAGGAATGAATTTGGGAGTATTGCTTCCCTTTCAATTTCATTGAAAAGTTTGAGAAGTAGGGGCGTTAGGTCTTCTCTAAATTTCTTGTAGAATTCGGCAGTGAATCCATCAGGGCCTGGGCTTTTCTTTGTTGGGAGGTTTTTAATTACATCTTCAATTTCACTGGCTGATATTGGTTTATTTAGGATTTTTAAATCTTCTTGATTCAGCTTTGGTAATTCATACGAATCTAGGAATCTGTCCATTTCTTCTGCATTTTCCATCTTAGTAGAATATAAATTTTCAAAATAGGTATAGATGATCTTCTGGATTTCTGCAGGGTCCGTCGTGATATCACCCTTTTCATTTTCAATTGCATGGATTTGAGTCTTTTCTTTTCTTTTTTTAATAAGGTTGGATAAGGGTTTGTCAATCTTATTTATTCTTTCAAAGAACCAACTTTTTGCTTCATTGATTCTTTGTATTGTTTTTTTATTCTCCAATACGTTAATTTCTGCTCTGATCTTTATAATTTCCTCCCTTGTACGGGCTTTTGGCTTAACCTGCTCTTCTTTTTCTAGAAGCTCGAGGTTCACCCTTAAGTTGTTTATTTGCGCTTGCTCTATTTTCCTGATATAAGTGTTTAATGCTATAAATTTCCCTCTTAGGACTGCTTTCATTGTATCCCATAAGTTCCGGTATGTTGTACTGTCATTATCATTCAGTTGTAGAAAGTGACTAATTTCTTCTTTAATTTCATCTGTGACCCATTGGTTGTTCAGGAGGATGCTGTTTAATTTCCATGTGTTTAGGGAGTTTTTGTGGGATCTTTTGCCATTGATTTCCAATTTCATTGCACTATGGTCTGATAATATGCATGGGATAATTTCAATTCCTTTGCATTTACTTAAGCAGGTTTTATGAGCTAGTATGTGGTCTATTTTGGAGAACGTCCCATGTGCAGCTGAGAAAAATGTGTATTCTGATGTTGTGGGATGGAACACTCTGTAGACATCTACTAAGTCCATTTGTTCAAAAGTTTGGTTCAGTTCTACTATTTCATTATTGATTTTCTGTCCAGTTGATCTATCTTTTTGTGACAGTGGAGTATTGAGATCTCCCAATATAATTGTATTAGTGCTTATTTGATTTTTCATGTCCTTTAGTACTTGTTTTATATAGCTGGGTGCATTGGTATTTGACGCATATATATTTATGATCGTTATCTCTTCCTCTTGGATTGTTCCCTTTACAAGGATGTAATGACCGTCTTTATCTCTCTGAATCCTTCTTGGCTTGAAGTTCACTTTGTCTGCAAAAAGAATAGCTACCCCTGCTTTTTTCTGGGTTCCTGTGGCATGGAGTATTGTTTTCCATCCTTTGACTTTCAGTCTATGAATTTCTTTCTGAATTAAATGTGTTTCTTGTATACAGCATATTGTTGGATCTTGCTTCTTGATCCATTTCGCCAGTCTGTGCCTTTTGATTGGTGAATTGAGACCGTTAACATTGATGGTTAAAACTGATATGTATTGACTTGTCATGATATTTTCCTGTTGTTGGTTCCCACTCTTTGTTTTTCCGCTTTCCGGCTATTTAATTATTTGCCCTGCCTGGTGGATTCCTTCTGTTGGGGTTCCTATCTCTTTCTAGAATGTCCTTCAGAACGTTTTGGAGTGCTGGTTTGGTGGTCATAAATTTTCTCAGATGTTCTTTGTCATGAAAGTATTTTATTTCTCCATCAATTTTGAAAGATAGTTTTGCAGGGTACATCAATCTGGGCTGAAAATTATTTTCCTTTAGAGCTTGCAATACATCATTCCAAGCTCTTCTTGAATTGAGGGTTTGTGCTGAAAAGTCAGCTGTGATTCTGATGGGTTTTCCTTCATAGGTGATTTGTCTCTTCTCCCTAACAGCTTTTAAGATTCTGCCCTTCTGTTGAATTTCTGGGATCTTGACTATAATATGTCTGGCTGAAGTTTTTTTTTGATCATGTCTAGTTGGTGTTCTGAAAGCTTCACTTATAGAGGTGTCAAATTCCTTTTCTCTTCCAGGAAGGTTCTCCCTGATTATGTCTTTGAACAAGGTTTTAATGTCGTTGATGTTATCTCCTGCTTTTTCATTTATTCCAATTATTCTTAAGTTGTTTATCTTTGAGTCATCTAGCAGCTGCTGAATTGATTTTTCATGGTCCCTTGCTATTTTTAAGAATTTTTCCATTTCATGATCACTAATTGCAAGCCTATCTTCTATATCTGAGATCCTGTCCTCGCATTGGCTTATTCTGCTACAAATACTTTCAATGGAATTTTTTATCTCTTGGATATCTGTTTGAATCTGCCTTATGGATTCCATTTCTTTCCTATGCTGAGCATTCATGGTTTCTATAGTTTTCTTAAGTTCATCTATTTTTTTGTCTGTATCAGCTATAGTGTCCTTAAGCATGGTCTTTGTTGTAGACATTATCTCTGCAGTTATCTGTGAGATTATTTCTGTTTTAATTTTTTCCAGAACCTCATTCAGTTGCTTTGTTGTTACCACTTCAGATAGGCCAGGTGGGTGGCTTTCGGATTGTCCCACCTCGTTGCTCCCTAGGTTTGCCTTTGGTGAATTGGATGTGTGGGGTTGCATCTTGTTTAAGTGACGTCTCATGTTTTCTTTCTTTAATTCCTGGGGTGATGTTTGCAAATTACCTATAGTAGGTTACTTTATTGCTAGTGTTTAAGATCTTTAGAAGATGACTACTTCTCTGCAGTATCTTCCAAGTGGAGCTTGCTTTTGTGTTTTGAGCTTTCTGCCAGATCCTATCTCTTCAATTCGTTGGGTATGCGAAGTTGCTACCTGTTTGGCCCAGTCCTTGATTCTTTGGTACTGTGCCACTGTATTTTCTGTGTCCCTTAGTCAATCTCAATCCTGTTCTGTGCAGGTCCGTCCCAGTAAGCCAGGAGCGCCCTCTGGCGGGCGGTGAGCAGAGGCGCGTACTTTCAGGTAGAGACCAGTCTAGCTGGCCTCCGCTCTCAGCGCCCTTTCACGGTCCAATAAGCTTCTTTTTTAACCATTAGCAAAAGGGAATGGATACCACTCCTGAGTTCGAATAATGTATATATATATAGGATTGTCACAGAAAAATTAAAGTAACCAAGTCCATCAGCAAACTTCCTTCGCGTTTTGCCTTACATATTCGTGACTACAGTACTCCAAAACTGAGTCCAGTATTGACTTGAATCTCCATCAATTTATGTATGTCTCTCAAATATAATATCTGATTAAAATGGTAAGCCATAGAATTATAATACAATGTAATATAATATATTGAATATATTATAATATATTGCATTATTATATAGAGAATAACTTACCAGTGTATGTTGAAGGCAAAGGTGAGGCCAATAGCGAACAAAGGAAAGTGGGAAAAGTTCAATGTAGAAATGGTACAACACTGCACAATGTAAAAGCCATCTCATGCTGGAGGAAATGCAACTCTAAAGTTGTAGCAGCCTTTCAATAAAGTCAAAATCACCAAAAGCGTTCTTGGAACAGTTAAGGCTAGAACGATACTCATTATCAGCTCTGTGACCCCGACAGCGATCTTCCTTCCCCCTTCGCTGGAGGCCAGGCAGGCACTGCACCTCCACTTCCGCTCCCTGAAGCGCTGGGTCTTCCCGCCAAACCCGGCTTCCGCCCGAGGCTCTCCGGCGCTTGCGGGACTACGCATGTGCAGCTCCGCGGCCGGCGCGCTATGGCGCCGACGGAGGCCAACCTGTTGCGCCAGTTCCCCCTGCTTCTGCCGCAGAATCGGACGAAAACTGTGTATGAGGGATTCATTTCGGCTCAGGTACCGGCCTGGCTGTTGCTGCCGCACCCCGCCCCTGGAATTTCGTCTGTGGCGGGTGGGGGCGGGGAGGGTCGGGAGCGGGTGCCCAGACGGAAACCCGACCTCCACCGTCGCCCCCGGGCCTTGCGGGGGTCGCCGCGGGCGGAGCCGCGCCCCCTTGGCCTCGCAGGGTCTGGGGGGAGCCGAGCCATTCTGTTCGTGTTTGCGGTAGAAAGAGTACTTTGGAGGAACGCCTCACTTCGGCACTGCCAAGTCTCAGTGTTCTGAGCCCTTCAGTTGGGGTATTGTGTAAGAAATCCTGACAACAACGGAATGAATTACCTTTGCTGCTTCCAGGTTTCGCTTAGTTACACACACAGTAGTAACACGTGCACGGTTTCGAAGTTCACAGAACGCTGCAGGTTACAGTATCTCAGTGATGTGCTCTCAGGCAGGAATTCTTTTTTTTTTTTTTTTTTTTTGTGGGTACCGGGGGGTCGACCTCAGGACCTCGCGCGCCAACAGGCACCCGTGCCGCTGAGCGATATCACCGGCCCCTTTTTCGTATGTGGGATCCGGGAGTCGAACTCGGGCCCTCGCGCTTGCAAGGCAGGCGCTTATGCCGCTGATCCATCTCACCGGCCCAGGAATTCTTTTTTAAAGTCATTATTGTTTTATAGCTGAGGAAATCAAGGCATGGAAATCTGGAGAGGTTGAGTAAGTTGTCCGCAAGCCTGTCAGATCCCCTTACCCTCAGGCTGATTCCATTCTCGGATTTTTCCCCTCCACGTTGCATCAAGACACTCTAAATTAGGATTTTGAGTGTAGAGTTTTCCTTTCTGAACATTGTCCCCAACCTCTTGAGACCTCACCCCATGCCCCAGGGCTCATACTCATTAAGGATATGGGTCAGATCCTAGGAATATGTTTTGAGGTCTCAACATAACTCTCTTTACCCATTTACCTAGCTAAAAACATGATTTACTTTCCTACAACATTTGGAAAAGCTGGAAAAGTCTTTACTTTTTGTTTTTCACGAAGTATGTTATTCCTAATTTTAGGCATTTTAAAGAACGTGCTTTGTATCATGCATCTGTATGTGCTAAAGCACTTTGGAAAACGTGTAGCCATCAGAATTAGATGAGTAATTTTTATGACTTTTGCTATAGTTAAAATTGTTCAAATTTGGACCTTCCTTAAGCCGTTTATTTAAATCTTAACCTAAACACTTTAATATTCTAAAAATATTTTCCATACATTTCAAATTTAGAAAACTAACAAGGATGAACAAGGAATCTGAGTATGCCCCTTTGCCCAAATTCAGCGGTTCACATTTGCCCTGTTTGGCTTATTCTGAGTAGAGACTGTGGGTGGGCATATACACATATTATATTATTGAACCAACTGAAATTAAATCACAGACATAGTGTCCCTCTATCCCTAAATACTTCACCATGCATTTTTATAAGAACAAGGACACATGGGCCGGTGAGATGGCTCAGCGGCTTAAGCACCTGCCCGGCAAGCGCGAGGGCCCGAGTTCGACTCCCGGAACCCACATATGATAAAAGGGCCGGTGATATCGCTCAGCGGCACGGGCGCCTCCTGGCGCGCGAGGTCCTGAGGTCAACCCCCCCCCCCCGGTACCCACAAAAAAAAAAAAAAAAAAGGACACATACATCATCATAGTACAATGACTAAAATCAGGACATTTAATCATAATACCATTATCTAACCTAGGGTCCCAATTCAAGTTTTATTAGTGGGACCGTAACATACTTTATACTTCTCCCATCCCTCACTGTCTAATGTAAAATTCACACCTGTTCAACCTGGAATAGTTTTCAGTCTGTTTTTGTTTTTCGTGAATTTGACATTATTTTTCTTCTTTACATACCTAGTGTATTTTGATTGAGTGCCAGATGTGAATTCTACCTGTTGAATGCTATATATTTTTATTCTCTAGATATTCTTGAGAATTGTTGTGAGCTGCAGTTAAATTCATTGCTAATTTAATCTTTTCAAGATTTGTCTTTAAGCTTTGTTAGGAAAAACCAGAGCAGAATTTAGTTTTAATTTGGCTGCACCAATGAAGCAATACTCTGTACTGTACTTTATGTAACACTCTATTCCTAGAACATTTGTACACTCTATTCCTGCGATGCCCTAGCTTTGAATGGCTTTTCTCACATCCATGTGACATTAGTACTCAGCTGAAGATTTCTTGCAAGGAATCCTCTGAAGTTTTCTGGAGTTTTCTTTGTATGTAGTTGTCTCCTCCCCCTACATCTCTTCTTTTTGGTACTTTACCTAGTGCATTCTACATGTGTTGGCCTCTCCTAGCTCGTTTCTCTTTCCTCAAGTCAAAGAGGGTATCTGGCTTTCTGTGTTTTCCCATCCCTATCTTGTGTCCTGAAAATTTTCCAGGCAGTAAGGCAGGACAATTACAGAGATTTTGTCATTTGTTTCCTTTCTTACAAGGATCAGTGTCCTGTGCTGCCTATTGCCTATTAATATTTGAAAAATCATTGTTTCTTTTTAGTCTAGTTGTTAAATTAAGGTAGAAGAATAAATCCTGCCTCTGTACTTCCTCATGACTACAAGCAGAAATTCGCTTCAGTTTCTTGAAATTGATTTCATTTTTTTTTTTAAATCTTCCTTTGACAAGACTGACACCAGTCTCATTCTTTGACATTTAAGTTATTTGATCTTTTTCCCAGAGGCCCTGGACTTTTTCCTCACTATCTTTTTGAAATTAAATTTTAGTTTTAGTTTTTTGACGGTACTGAAGATTGAATCCAGGGCCTTTGCACTGAACTACATTTTCATCTCTTTGGTTGTTGTTGTTTTTTAATTTTTTAATTCTTTATTACTATTTTTGTAGTTAGTCCAATACCCTCATTGTCTCTTCCATGAAATTTTTCTGAACCTGCTGACACTTTAACTTTCACTGCTGAAGAAGCCCCAGTGTATGCTTTACTGAAAAATGGTTTATATTTTTCTTTCTACAGGTTTTTTTGTTCTCTCTCTTCTGGATGAAAACATGGGGTTTTTGTGGTTCTTGTATGTCCATAATATTGATCTGTATAGTTTTTTAGGGGGAATGAAGAAAATTCAGGGTTAAACAACTCTTACTACTTCTGTTCCCAGCAAACTTAGAAAATCTGCATTTTGAGAATAGTTAATATTTTTAGATGCTTTAACTACAAACATTCTAATTTTGGACATATTTTTGAATCATAAAAGTATTGCGGCATGTGACATGTCATTTGACCTTTTAAAATAGCTTGATTTTGCAAGTAAGGGACTTTGGAGTTTTATTCTTTATTTTTCATGTAAATTGTGAATTACAGATTGTTCTTACACCTATGTGTAGGATGTTTATAAAGTTAGGTTAAAGTTATTACATAATACCTTCTAGTGGTTTAATGAAATAGTGAATTATTGTTACCTGACCTTTTGAAAAGGTCAGTAGTACATTTTGTTTCAGTTTTTTAAAGGACATTTAAATGTAATGAAAGTCAGAACTGTAATATTACCATGAAAGTAAAGGTTATGGGGTACATTTAATTGTGTTCCACTGTTTTTGAATCTGCTTTGAGGGAAACTGTGCTAAAATTCCACATGGTAATTGTTTTTCAAGAATTTTATTACTCTTTTCATTTTATACTGTTGAAGTAAAAGATTACGTTTCTGTTTGTCTTTTTCTGCTTATTTTTGCTCAAATTTCACATGTATTATCCTATTTAAGTTAGAAAGTTTAAACTACTTACCCATTCACCTTCCAAAGAAAGTAAAACTGAATATATTTCTCAGAGAACACTCCTTTCCTTACATTCTCTACTTTCCTTAGAAAAACTGTTGGATAAAAATTTCTATATTCAAATGTATAGTTAGTGAATATTCAGGTTGAAATAAATAGCTTAATATGCTATTAGTTTTATTTTTTAGGAGTTCAGTAGTGTGGGAGAATTAAATATACCCCGATTTATGAAAATTTTTCTTTTATGTCTAAATATTTAGATTATGTAACAATATAATTTAATTTTATTATAATTTAGGAAGTTGCAAACATGAAAACTGGAATGTAGCATATGTTCATTTTTTTTTCATATGTTCTTATTTTTGCATTGGGATTTTTTTCCTTCCATATCCAAAGCAATTTGAAGGAATTTCTTTTTTTATAATTTTCTTTCTTTTTTTTTTTTTTTTTTGTGGGTACCGGGGGGTCGACCTCAGGACCTCGTGCGCCAACAGGCGCCCGTGCCGCTGAGCGATATCACCGGCCCCTTTTCCGTATGTGGGATCCGGGAGTCGAACTCGGGCCCTCGCGCTTGCAAGGCAGGCGCTTACGCCACTGAGCCATCTCACCGGCCCCAATAATTTTATTTCTTAAAAACATTTAAATTTCTTTTATATGTCTATTATCAGTTTTATAGTACGGTATTTTTTGTGTTTGTGTGAGTTCTTTTTTCTTTAAAAACAAGTTCTTAGCTTAGTGTTTTGATTTCCCAATAACAATAAGATTTTGATATACATTTTTGAGGTACCCCCCCCATGTAGTATTCTGTTTGTTATACATTTCAAATATAAAAATTTTGGGTAAATTTGGTAACTTTTTCAAAAATAAAAGAGTGCTACCTTTTAAAATGTGATTCTGTCTTTAACATCTAAAAACATTAGGTGAAAGATGAGAATTTCACTGGACATTTTTATTATTTTCCATAGGGAAGAGACTTCCACCTTAGAATTTTGTTGCCTGAAGATTTACAGCTGAAGAATGCAAGGTGATGAGGTGTTTAGTTATGTATATGTACCTTGGTGGGATAGACTATGTAATATAAATTGATTCCAGTGACTAGAGTTTTACCTAAAATGCTTACCAATAAACGCTGTCAAAAAACTAGCAGAAAATAAGGATAGCATAAGGAATAATTAATGAGTTGGCTAAGTTGGTAGCAAGGAATGGAAAACACATTTGGAGAGATCATTATTCATACATAGTTGAGTGAACTGCTCAGCCAAGAGGAGATAAAGGTGTGTATGGAGTTTAACAAATCAAGAATGGGGGAAGTTGTGATAGTTTAAAGTGGTTCTAGAAGGGGAAACCCAGAGTGACTTACTACTTTTAGATAAGAAATTACTTAGTAAAGTTGCTTACCTACCCATGATGAGAGAACAGGTGAGTTCAGCTAATGGATGAATATAAATTATCATTACTCAAAGTGTGTATCTTTTAGTTATATTAATCTGGAATTTGAAGAATATATTGCTACGTATGCTTTTTCAGATATAAGTTTAATCTATTTTGATCAAAACTTATTTTTTAACCTACCTTGGAGAAGAAACTAGTTCAATAGAAACCTTTGCTTTGTATAAGTTAAAAAAAGATGTACTATTTGTGTGTCATTGACTGATTGCAGTTATTTTTATCTTGAAGTAAAATTAATGCTGACAGTTTGAAGACAAGACTTTCAGCAATATAAGTGGTAAAATTTTTATTAACTTGTCAGAATTATGTTTATGTCATTCTTTTGATTGTACATGTTTGTGTTAACATGCAAATAAGTTTTCTCCTTTTAATTCTGAAAGATGAATAAACCCTTTTGTCCTCTTAAAATTTTAGATTATTGTGTAGTTGGCAGCTGAAAACTATACTTAATGGATACCATCAAATAGTCCAACAGGTAAATCTCTTAAAAGCTTTTATTTTAAATGATGATTGGAAATTACTAAATTGACTCTTTAAAGACCTGCTTTGTGGAATGTTATTGCAAACTAGTTTAATAGTTGCTGAGTTTCATTGGTTTCAGCTGTAGCTATCAAATATTTTAGGGATATATACATTATATAAAATGTTTTCTGAAATTATCAGCAGATCTTTAGGCAGCATTTGTGTTGAAACTGATTTACATTCTTTTTTTTTTTTTTTTTTTTTTTTTTTTTTTGTGGGTACCGGGGGGACGACCTCAGGACCTCGCGCGCCAACAGGCACCCGTGCCGCTGAGCGATATCACCGGCCCCTTTTTCGTATGTGGGATCCGGGAGTCGAACTCGGGCCCTCGCGCTTGCAAGGCAGGCGCTTAAGCCGCTGAGCCGTCTCACCGGCCCTGATTTACATTCTTGAGACTTTAGGTTTTTCACGTTCTTCACTCTTACCCAAGTCTACTAATTGCTAGATGATTTTTCTGCTGAGACTAAATAGTGGTGATAGGAAAAAAAAATCAGAACCCATTTAGAGCTGAAGATATCTTCAGCAAAGTGGGATTTGTAGCTCTAGATGAGGAACAGCAAAGGTGTGAAGGATTCACTTAGGATCATAAGTGCTTGCTTAATGAGAGGAGATAAAAGTAACTGAAGTGTGTTATAGGCAGGATTAATTTAGTTATGCATTTTGGGGGGGACAGTTGTGGGGATTGAACCCAAGGAGTGCTGAACCACAAACTCCTCTATTTTATGTTGAGACTGGGCCTCACCATGTTGCCCGAGGCTGGGCTCAAACTTGTGATGCTTCTGCCCAGGCCTTTCCAGTAACTGGGATTACGGGTGTGCACTACCACAACCAGCTATTTAGTTATTCTTAATATTTAGGATCTTCTACCTGAAAATTCCTTTAAAGACTAAAGAAACAAGCAAAAAACACTGCTATTCAGTCAACTGAACATAATGTAATGCCTCTTGTAGAAAAATAGATGTTAGAATTGCATTTCTTTGCTGCTTTATTTTTTTGTTTTTTTCTGATTTAATATCTTTTTCTACCTTAACAGCACTGTATGTGTGATAACTGACAGTGATATTCATTCATGTAAAGCATAACTGAGTTCCAAAGTACTGTATAGGAGATAAACTATTTGATATGTAGAATGTAGGCTGTCATACTAGCAGTGTAATTACAAGTTTTCAATGGAATGTTTAAATTATTTCTTTTCCCTTTACCCCTCATTCTCATAACTATTTGTATTGTATACAAAAGTTTAAGAATGGACTGAGATATTAGAGTGGCCAAAAAAAATTAGTTAATAAGAGCTAAGTATAGCAGTAAAATATAAGACTGTTTTTCTATAACTCACAAAGCAATCGTAAATAAATTATTTATAAATAATTAAACTAATGAGTAAATAGCTTATCGCCTCCTGCCCTCCAGTTTGTCAGGTAGAACTCTTAATAAATTTGAGCTTTTGTTTTATTCCAAAATCCAGTTGAATATTACTATTTTTCTCATATTATTTTTAGTAAATATGGGCAAAAGGATCAACAGACTTTTCTGTAAAGGACACTTGTAACTTTCTCAGCTTTGTGCACCATAAGTTTTTGTCACAACTACTCTGCTCTGCTCTTACAGCACCTGAGCAATTAAAGGCAAGTGGTAAATGAATGGGCATGGCTACATTCTAATAAAACTTGATTTATAAAATAGGTATTGAGCTGGATTTAGCTTCAGACAGGCCTGTAGTTTGCAGACTCTTGATATAATTTATTATCTGTAGAAAAACTAAAAAAAAGAAATACCATGTAGAAAGAGATAAGGTCTAAGATATGTGATATGTTGTACAAATATGCACCAACTCAAAGCTGTGTTAAGATGTAAATGATATATCTTCCTGAATTGTTGAAATAGCTTAGCTTTTAATTTTTCCTCATCTAAAATGACAGAACAGATTTACATTTGACTTTGTTCAGAACTGTGTGGTGTTAGGGCAGTGTATTAAAAAATAAAAGCAATATTTTGATTTCAAGCAGAGAAATCGTGTAGAGGTCTAAGAAAGCAATATAAAACTTTTTTCACTTTTATTCTATAGTTATTTTAAGAATGAGGGCTTTCTAGGAAATGGAACAATAGCTTAAATATTCATTCTACTTAAGAGGTTATTTCCTTTTTGCTATTTATTATAATAGCTTTTTTATTGAATGATTCTCCTCCTTAGAATTAGTATGCATCAGTTGTGAAGGGACAGAAATAACTATCAGTGGTCTTTAAGGTCAAGGAAATAATAAAAACATATAGTATTATTGATAAATTATTAATAATTTATTACTCTAGGTTTTGAAAATTACACATTTTTGTTTTTTTTATTTTCTATTCCTCATTCCATTCACATCTCTCTCTTCTCCTCTACTCTTCTTCCATTCACATCTCTCCTCCTCTACTCTTCTTAAAAGTAATGATGTGGTTTGCTAGATTTGCTAAACTTGGCAGTGAACAGTACTGAAGAAAAACGAGTGTGAGGTTTTAAGTGACATTCTTATGCAGTTTCGTATCTCACCAAAATAGATTTGAGGGCTTTAATTACTCTTTCAAAATGAAAGTGGTAGGAACAGTGGGGATAGTGACCAATACTTTTCATTGCTTAACACTTTTTTTATACTTTTTTTTTTTTTTTTTTGTCTTTTTTTTTTTTTTTTTTTTTTTTGTGGGTACCGGGGGGACGACCTCAGGACCTCACGCGCCAACAGGCACCCGTGCCGCTGAGCGATATCACCGGCCCCTTTTTCGTATGTGGGTTCCGGGAGTCGAACTCGGGCCCTCGCGCTTGCAAGGCAGGCGCTTAAGCCGCTGAGCCGTCTCACCGGCCCGACTTAACACTTTTAAGATAGAGATATAGCTAACACACACACACACACACACATATATATTTACATTTACTTCATCCTGTATTTTATTTTATTTCATTTGGGAGAATATTCATTTTACCAATCATATTAATTAGAAATGTTTTGATCTAGAGAATGCAGCATGCTCTTGATCTAATGAGCTTTATGATGGAGTTGAAGATGATCTTGGTAAGATTTTTTTTTTTCTAACATGGTTATCATATTCTATAAATCTTGATTATTTCTGTAACCTTTAAAAACTAATGATTACTAGCACTGAAAACTTGTCAAATCCCAATCATTTCATGATTGATTTTACTGTGTACATAAATGTGAATGGTACTTTTTTTGAACTGCATGAGGAGCAGAACTGTGTGGAGGAATCAAATGATTGTAAGTGTAAACTTGGTACCCTTGACGTTAGTGTTGTGCAGATGGTGAAGAAATAAAATGGCCTATCAAGAGAATTTAACATCTAAGGGCGAACTTGGATGGTTATACTTAAATATATAATATGACGTATAATTGTGTAGCTACAGATTCCTGAAAATGTTATTAGGCTTATGATAGTAGTTCATTTAGTGAATAAATTTTACATTAAATACTTGAGTATTTATTCTATAGACATTATTTTAAAAGAAATTTTATTACCCAAGTTTTTAACATGATCAAAAGTAGAGAGATTATGATGAATGCAATGAGCCCATGAGATTACCTCAGCATTTTGCCAATCATATTTCCTCTCCTATTTTTTTAGAAAAGACTTTTATTTTATAATTTTTTTTTTTAAGATTGTGTTATTTTTTATTTTTATTCTTATTTTTTTATGTGGGTACCGGTAGTCGACCTCAGGACCTCGTGCTTGCCAGGAAGCGCTTGTGCCCATTAGTAATATCACTGGCCCTTTTTTTCCTTTACGTGGGTTCCAGGAGTCAAACTCAGGACCTCGCGCTTGCCAGGCAGGTGCACATGCCGCTGAGCTATCTCACTGGCCCAAGATTGTGTTATTTTAAAGGAGATCTTGGGTATTATATCCATTCTTTTATGGATCTATCAGCGCATTTCTAGCAGCTAAGTATTCTGTTTTAAATACACATTTAAAACCTCAATGAAGTTAATGATAATCTTTTTTATAGTTTCTTTATATCAATATCCAAACAGGGCCCACACATTATATTATCAGTGTCTCAAATCTTTTTTTTTCAAATCTTATATAAGATTTAGATGATAATTTATAATAATATCTCTTCACAGTACTCTTTTTTTTTCATATCACCTGCTTGTTGAAAAAAATTTCACACATTGTAGATTTCATCTGTTAGATACTAAGGGAATCTTTTTATATGTTCTTCTATACAGTTGAACTTCTCTTATCCAGAAATCCAAAATGCTCACAAATTCCAGACATTCTGAGTGTTGATATGATAGTACAAGTGGAAAATGTTACAGTATGAAATTTTGTTTCATGTACAAAATTATTAAAAATGACCTAAAATTACCTTCAAACTATATGTCTGAGGTGCATGTGAAATATATGTGAATTGTATGTTTGGGTTTTGGTCCCATCCCCAAGATATTTATATATATGAATATATATATTTATAAATTATGTATTTTATATATGTATACATATATTTTAAAAATTGGAATATTCATAAGCATATAAATATTCAAAATTAAAAGAAAATTGAAATCATAGACACTTTTCCTCACAAGCAGTTTTTATAAGGGATACTCAACCTGTATCTTCTTTGTAATCTGGCAGTTAGATCTACAGATCTCCAGAGATTTCAGTTCATTGTTTTGATGAAATATGGTGCTCTGTACTTCGTACAGTGTATTTGGAGTAACATAATATTTGATTCCTCATTTAGTAAAGATTGTCACTTACAACTTAAAGGAGGAGAGGTTTAATTTAGCTCAGACCTTCAGGGAAGTCAGTCCATGGCCTGCTGCCCCCAAGGCAGAAGCATCACGATGGAAGGGCATAAGGAGCAAAGTTGCTTAGTTCACAGCAGCCAGAAAACAGAGTCAGGAAACAGTGCCAGGGAGGAGAGGGTGAAGGACCATATATTATATAGTACCCAAGATCATACCTCCATGACCCACCCAGACATACGCTGGAGTGTGCTTTACTAATTTTCTAGGTGTTCCTTTAGTCAGTTAAGTTTACATATCAAGATTAATGGTCACAGTTCATCGCTTGTTAACTTAACACCTAAATAAATCTCCTTAAACCATACTTAATTTTCCAATAAAGATAATAGCAACTCATCATTGTGCCTATCATAGTATAACTATTCTGTGTACAACTGGAAACACAATAGTCTCTTCCCCAACATCTCAACAGTTCCATCAGTTTTCAAAAGTCCAAATCTCTTTTGAGACTCAACAAACTCTTAGCTGTGAACCTATGTAAAAATTAAAAACAAGTTACAGAATCCCAGAGTACAATGGCACAGGGTAAATATTCCTATTCCAAAGGGGAAGAATAAGGGATAGAAAAGAATCAGAACAAAGTAAGGCTGCAACCCGGTAAAGCACATATTAAGTCCTATAGCTCTTTGTCCATCATCTAGGGCACATGAGGGTAAATTGTGTGTTCCAAAGGGCAGTGGTAGCCGTACCCCAGTGGCCTTGCCATTTGTAGCTTACATGCCTTCTCTTTTGTGTTGGCGGCAGTCATGGCCTGCAGTTTTCCTTGGTTGATGTTCCACATTCCTGATATCTCTGACATCCTGGGCTCTCCACAGTGTCTTTGGCTTCATTCCCACAGCTTCACTGCCCTCTTAGGCTCCTTGCCTGGCTCCCAGGCCTCCTTAGTAATCTGCGTGGAAGCTTCCCTGTTCCAGCAACTCTTGCATTCTGTGTGCTAGTGAAACCAATATTAGCAATATTAGATGGATGACATAAAGGTCTACTGTTGGCCGAAGTAGTAGCCAGGTCCTCTTTGGATCATAGCTGCAGCTGCTTCTGAGTGCCTGGATGTCTGAACATGGTGAAATGAATCCTGGGAAGCCATTTCCATAGTAGGCCTTTCACTGGCAGGGGGCCCAGGAACTCCTCAAATGAAGGGTTTATACTTCTATACCCTAGAACCTGTGGTGGATATGGTCTTTTTGATTTCTGAGGTGTCTTCTTGCTCTGTATCAAGTACTTAGTTTCATTTTAATCCAGCTGCTCTGTTCAGCTACCCATACCTCTTTTGGCCCCAGCTTTACATGTGGTTCCTCTGGGCCAAGATTTTTTCCTGCTCTGCTTTTTCTCCCTGATTCTTACTGTAAATTTGTCTAAAAGCAGCCAGCTATACCCATGCTAGAGGTTGAATGTTGGGCTGTCTTGAAATTTCCTCTACTAGATTAATTAGCCCACTGCCCTAATCTTAGACTTCTGGAGTTTCAAGACACGTACAAAATATAGACAAATTTTCTGCCAGAGTATAACACACATGGCCTTTAGTCCAACTGTAATGGAGTCATTTTTCCCAGCTGAAACTTCCTGAGCCTGGCCTTTAATGTCTGCATTCCTATCAGGTGTGGTCTTCTGACCTCTGACTAGAATCAACCATCATGCTCTATTTATAGCATTCTAGAGCTTCTTTAACCCACTTTCCTAAACCTTTCCAGACCCCTGTAAAATAGTCCCAAAGGCTTCTAAACCATATGGTCAGATACGTTCACAGAAATTACCCCACTTCTCTGGTACCAGTTTTCTGTATTAGTCACTTTTCTGTCTCTGGACACGATACACAACACCCAAAACTTAATGGAGGGGTTTAATTTAGCTCACACTTTCAGGGAATTCAGTCCACGGTCAGCTTGCTGCAAGGCAGAAATAACATGATAGAAATGTGCAGAGGTGCAAAGCTGCTTAGTTCTTGGCAGCCTTGAAGCTGAGCAGAGGAAGAGTACTAGGGAACAATGGAGGAGGGACCATATATAGTACTCGGGGTCATACCATCATGTTCCAGCCAGACACACCCTGGAGTACAAGATTATGCTTCACTAATATCAAGATAAATGGTCGTAGTGTAGATCTGTCTTATCTAAAGTTTCCCATCAACTTATTACTTAGTGACTTTAGCAGCCAATGCTCATCATTATATAAATTCACTATTTTAGAGTTTATACTTGGTGTTTTTTTATTAGCTGAAAATATTTTATAGATAAGAACCCTCATCAGTTACTTGTTTAATTTGACCTATATCTCATACTAGAGAGATAGGATAAGTGCTTGTTTTCCTTTTTTTAAAAATCAAGTTTTAGAATAATGAGTTGGTGCCTAGCAACTCATGGGGAAGTAAAAAATTTTTTTTTAGTATCATTGTGAAATCATGAGTTTTTTATATTTGATTAACTTTAATCCATTGAAGTCATTTTCCTTTTGTTGCTTAAATTATACTATTTTTAGTCAGTGTAATCCCCTTTATGTTGGGACCTGAATTCTTCTAATATAACCTAAGCTTTTTATTTTCTGATACCAGATAGTCCAAGCTAATTTACTCATTCTGTTCTAGAACTGTAATCAACCATATCTCCAAAGCCATAGACTTCCTTTTTTTCTTTTTTTTAATTTTTGTAGGAAATGGTATTTGGATGCCACAACCAGCAACTAGAGTACTCATTCCTATTACTACTTCTAGGCCTTTTTAATGGGCAAAGCTAGAAAAAAAGTACATTTTAGAAAGAGTAAGATTAATCATGTATTCATATTAATATTTCCAGTTGAAATTTAACATTAACAGGTTTTTTACTTCTTTGCTTTTATCTCTTTTATTCTGAAATGTTGGTTTCTAATGATATTAACAATACTTTTTTTTTGTTATGTCTTATGCTTATTTACATTCTTCTTATCTATTCATTTCTATTTGTTTATGTCAAAATTATAACACCATTATTTCAACTAATAACTGAATGCAGTTTGCTATTTCTTTGTAGTTCTTTTTGGGACCTGTTTGTTCTTGGTAGCAACTACTGTATATTGAGAGCTTAATTGCTACATTTTCCTGAGTCCTTTTTTTTTTTTTTTTTTTGTGGGTACCGGGGGGTCGACCTCAGGACCTCGCGCGCCAACAGGCGCCCGTGCCGCTGAGCGATATCACCGGCCCCTTTTTCGTATGTGGGTTCCGGGAGTCGAACTCGGGCCCTCGCGCTTGCAAGGCAGGCGCTTATGCCACTGAGCCATCTCACCGGCCCTCCTGAGTCCTTTTTTTAATCTTTGTAACAACCCTCTGAAGATAGAGTTTTGATAAAATGTTTGGGATAAGAACAAAGAATTTAAAATCAATTTCTGAAGATTAAATTTTCAGTTCTGAATCCATAAACCAAAAATTGATTATAAATTGACTATAAAATTCATCAAAGGGTATAATGTTATAACATTAAAAATGGTTAGGTGAAGAAATGTAGCAGTTTTGTTTCACATCCCCTGGACATTGGAGAAAAGTTTGAAAACCTTTTACTTTTTTATGTAATTTTTAATACATTATACAAATATAGGGACTAAGGAAACCAGAGTAAAACTATATATACAAAACTATATATAGTATGTCCCACTAAGCTCCTATCACTAAAACTAATTTTATTGGATTGTAAGTCATGGATGTATTGGTCATTTAATTTTGAAGAAACGTCTATTAGTTTAAGACTGAAATGAAATACTGAGATTGATCTATGGTGTTATATATATATATATATATATATATATATATATATATATATATTTTTTTTTTTTTTTTTTTTTTTGTGGGTACCGGGGGTCGACCTCAGGACATCGCGCGCCAGCAGGCACCCCTGCCGCTGAGCGATATCACCGGCCCTTTTTTCGTATGTGGGTTCCGGGAGTCGAACTCGGGCCCTTGCGCTTGCCAGGCAGGCGCTTACGCCGCTGAGCCATCTCACTGGCCCCCTGGTGTACAATATTTAATACATTTGTGTTGCATTTCTGAATGAAAAAGATCCTGTTTTATCTTTATTCAGAAGTTATAGACAAAGGTGGTTATTTTATTATTCATTTAAGATAGTGTACCTAAAAATATAAGAATTATAGCTTATTTCTTAGGCTATGTTGTTAGTAGTAGGATTCCTATAATAAAATCAACAATGAAATTCTTTAGAATGGTGCCCAAATGAAATCAGTAGTTACTGAACTTATTCAAGAAATTTTGTAAGTCTCCCATGGAGTTTCTAGTAATAGGCATACTGTGGGAGTTCAGTCTGTATTTAATATATTTTAAGAGAACTTTGAGGTAGGTTATTTTACAGTATTTCTGTTTTAGAGCCCAGCCACTGAGAGCCTATAGCCTTGAAACTAGGAATTAAAGTCAGAGACCTATCTCTGAATTCTTCCTACTATAATAGTTGGCCTTCTCAGTGTAGAGTGATTGCTTCTCTGCCTTTGCTCTGTTTTCTGTTACGTCTCTAGAGTAAGAGTAACTTGCCTGACCCAAAGTAGAAGGCAGAGTTTACATATGTTACAACCATAGGATTGAAGTGTATTTTTATTTTCCAAGTTTATCTTGACTATTTATGGTTAGAGTGATAAATATTTCTGAGTAAAAATAGAGCTCTCAGAAGAAATACTTTATAACTGTTCATAGTGTAAGTTTAAGAACTATATTATTTCATCTTATTCAGTAACTAGTAGAGGAAAGTCTTAATTGTACAAGTTAGTGTTTCTGGACCACTAGGCTATTTTTAGGTAACATTAGACATTTAGATTATTAAAAAAAGTCAGTATGTGCCTTGTCTGCTGGAAGCTTACCCTCTAATCACATCCATATTGAATCCTTGGCTTTATAGATTTGCTTTCATGGTCTTTTCATCTTAAAGTGGATTCAGAAGTTGGTTGAAGTATTTTCAGTTAATAATCCTGATTCTGAAATGCTGTTTTGTAAGATCTGTTCTTTTTAGTTTTACCTCAACTTAATAGTATCCTATCCTTGTTAAATAAAAATGTATAAGGCTAGTAACAGATTAAACATATACTTAAAGGAGTAAAAAGTTTTAACTTGTTATTTACCAGAAATGTTTACAGTTTTTCACCTCGTTCCCTGTGGTTTTGTTATTTATTGCCTAATTTTCATATAAAGGTTGAGTATCCCTTATCAAAATGGCTTGCAATGAGAAGGAATTCAGATTTTGGTTATTTTTTTTTTTTCAGATTTTGGAATATTTTATAAACATAGTAATATATTTTGGGGAGGGAACCCAAGTCTGAAATGAAACTCACTTATGTTTCATATGTACCTTCTACATGTAGCCTGGAGGCAATTTTATACAATATTTTATACAATATTTATTTATTTATAATTTGTTTGTTTGTTTATTTTTGGTACCGGGAATCGAACTCGGCCTCACGCTTGCCAGGCAGGCACTGTACCGCTGAGCTACATCCCCGGCCCTTCAATATTTTAAATAATTTTATGCTTGCAACAAAGTTTCCTGGTATGAAATTTTTCACTCGTGTCATTTTACTTTCAAAAAATTTGAAATTTTGCTGTATTTCAGATTTTGGATTTTTGGATAAGGGGTGCTCAATCTGTAGTATCTTTTGATAATCTATGCCATATGAACATTAAGTAATTTGTAGATATATTTCTTTTTACTTTTCAAATAAAATACTTGTCAAGATTAGGAACTTCAGAATCACTGGTAACTTAACCTTGGCAACTCTAGCGTTGTTTGTATTACTTGTAAAAAATGTAAATTATCATTTTGATTGGGGGAGCATAGATCATTTTAGAGATGTCACAGGTGTGCCTAGCAAAGAAAGGGACTATAATCTAGCTAGATTGATGGCAAGACACTGAACTTACCTGGTCGAAGAGTAATAATATATGTCAGTGAAAGGAATTAGCAAGTGTTCATTGTGATACTGAGTAGTTTTTGTTAAGATATGGTTTTTAATAGTATACAAATATATCAGTCTATCAGTGTAAGCAGAGTTCAGGCTTTTCTTTAAAGTCACATGGTTTTTTACATCAAACATCATATCCATGGGAGTTGAAAATGAAGCCTTAAGGATGAGTTTTTATTTTTAAATTTTTCGTCTTTGTTAGGCATGATAGTCTAGAAGAATATTAAATTTTTAAGTTCTTTTCATAATATAGAAATTGATACTTGTTACTTTTATTACATTCCTTTAATTTTTTTTATGAGAAGGGGAATGAGTTACCATGGTTTTCTATAAAAATAATGAACACTTTAGTTAGATACTAAAAAGATTATGAAATTGTTTGTAACTAAGTAATAATTTATTGTCGAGTATTCTACAGCTGATTCTTCTTTTCTTTTAAACAGGAAGTTGCTTTAAAGAACAGACAAGAGTTGTGTGTATTGCCTCCTCCTTCCCATTTCTATTCAGTCCTTATTGAAGAGATAGGAACTCTTGGTTGGGATAAGTATGTTTATTTTAAAATATGCTTTAGAAATGCCCTTGTTTTACCTATTTCAATGAAATACATTTCCAGTTTTAGCAATTTATTTTACACCAGTTTTTAGTCATGTTTCATAATAGAGTATCTGATCATCCTGGTAGCTAAAATTAAAGGAAAGGCTGTCTTTAAAAATTGACCTGCAAAGCTAAATATAATTTGGGGGAAAAATGCATTTTTATATACACAATAAGATGTTGTCTTCATATATGTTTTCATTGAACATATAACATTATTCTAAATGTTACCAAATTATCGGTGTTTGAAAAATGATGCTGATGTATTTCATGAAAGAGACTAGAACTGCTGTGTTTTATGAATGTGTTTAAAGCATTTCTTCTTCCTCCTCTTCCTCCTCCTCCTCTTCTTCTGATTATCATTGTTATTGTTATTTTTTAGGTATTTCCTGATTTGGCTTTTGATAGCTAACTTAAAATCAAATAGCATTTTAAAATAAGGAACATAGATGCGAAATATATATCCTTTAATGTATTTACACCATAACCTGATAGCTGAAGAAAGACTAGGCATGAACTTACGAGTTCTAATTTAATCCCATATAAACTTGTTTCTAGGGCCAGTGAGATGGCTCAGTGGCGTCAGCGCCTGCCTGGCAAGCGCGAGGTCCTGAGTTCAACTCCTGGTACCCACATAAAGGAAAAAAAGTGCTGGTGATATTGCTCAGCGGCATAAGCATCTGCTGGCAAGTGCGAGGTCCTGAGTTCAACTCTCGGTACCCACGTTAAAAAAAAAATTGTTTCTAGAGGTAATTAGAACACTGTTTAATTATTAGAGAGGATTCTTTTCTCTTGTCTATTTGTCCAACTTCCCTTTCTATTCCTTATAAGCCTTTTAATTAGAACAGTTCTTTCTCTTACCCACACATCAAATTTTTCTCGTCACCACTGAATATAAATGAGTGATCCATACCTCTTTTGGTGCACCTCTGTGCAGGGATGGGTTGGCCTTTGTTCCAGGCATGTACTTTACTTAGAGTTCTTAAATTTTATAAGTACTTCTTAACCTTACTTTTCCTGGTTTACTAGTCTGAATATGTGGATCTATACATAGGCACTCTGAAATTTATATATTGGGTTCTTGTCAAAAATGATAACTTCTTTCAACTGCTAAATCCTTGCTAAAATCATGATTGCATCAGTAATGTTTCACTATAGGAGAATTGGTAAAAGGTTATATAATAGAATTATTTTACAAGATGTTATCAAAAAACATGGTGAATATTTAAACTTTAAAACATTTATTACAGTAAAAGGCACATTGTCATTAATCCCCCACAAAATATTCCTTGCTTCAAACACATCCCACCATTCTTGCCGCTTCCGGAACCAGTTCTGGAGTTCTTTTTCCTCAGTGTCTTTAGTTGCACTGTCTCCATGTCCTAAATTGATTCACAGTGCTTACCTTTCATGGTCATTTTGACTTTGGGGAAAAGCTGGAAGTTGCACAGTGCCAGATCCACTGAATAAGGTGAGTGAGGACTTGCCCTGTTTTTATTTGACAGAAATTGTTGTAATCTTTTGAATTGATTCAGGTCAGTGAGGCAGCCACAACAGTACAACTAAACACAGGCAAGAGGACTTCCAGAAGTGCTTCAGAATGTGGCAAGAATGATGAGATAAATGTGTTTGAAGCAAGGGAGAGTATTTTGAGGGGGATTAATGCCAATGTGTCTTAGTGTAATAAATTAAAAAAAAAAATCAGCCGGTGAGATGGCTCAGCGGCGTAAGCACCTGCCCGGCAAGCGCGAGGGCCTAAGTTCGACTCCCGGATCCCACATACGAAAAAAGGGCTGGTGATATCGCTCAGCGGCACAGGCGCCTGCTGGCGTGCGAGGTCCTGAGGTCGACCCCTGGTACCCACAAAAAAAAAAAAAAAATGGACATGTCATGTTTTTTTATTAACTCTTTTATGATTTCCAAATTGGATTTTAGAACTGAACACTATTATTTTGGTCTCTTGTATTGCTTGAGGTTGTCACTGACTTGTATTAAGGGATGTCTAATGAAACGGCCTCATGATTTTATGTTTGAAATTCTTCCATTTTATGATACACCACTATGTTTATGAGAGACCATGAAGGAAGTTTTCTCCCATTTCAGGTGTTAAAAATATCATGCTTGTTGTGAATATCTGATCTTTTTTTTTAATGACTAATATAAATCGTGTAATTTATTAAACTCTCTTTGACATGGCCCCTGGGAAGCTAAGTGTTACATTTTCCTGTTTGCTTTGAACTCAAACGTACTGTTTTTTTTTGTTTTGTTTTTCTTTTTTTAAAAAAATCTAATCTCTGTTTAATATAGGAACTACTTGTTTCTTTCAAAAGAAACTGGTGAAAGAAGGGAAATTGAGGAAACTGGCTTAATTTGGAGGCATTTTATTTAATGTACCTTTGATCACTACCTCATATTGGCTCTTTTGTATTTTCCCTTGGATATTCAGGTTGTAGTGCTATGCCTAATAATTTTGGATTGAGTGTTGGAAAATGTGTGTAAAAACACTTAGAGACTCCAGATAATACTGTTTTCTTCTATAGAAGGTTTACCTTTCCCTTTCCTAGGAAGCTAGCATGGGGGCAGATTGCCACAGGGCAGTGAGTTTGGAATGGATTGTTGTTTTCAAATGGGTCAGCTGCCTCTGATTGTTCCCAGTCAGTCTCCCCTTTCAAGCAAGAGTGAGATGTACTCTTTGGAATTTCTCCTTTGGTGAATCCTATACTCTAACCTGAGACTTTCCACAAGACCAATTTTTTTTCTCACTTAGAGACTTTTTTTGTGTGTGGTGCTGGGGATAGAACTTAGGGGCTAGTAGAATAGATCTGTAGCCCTTTTTTAAATTTTGAGACAGGGTCTTGCTAATCTGCCAAGGCAGGCCTCAAACTTGCAGTCTTCCTGCCTCAGCCTCGTAAGCAGCTAGAATTGCATGTACTCACCACCATGCCTGGCTGGAGTCCAGGTCTCATCTATCTCTTGTTTGGCTTGCTGTTAAGAGCCAGGAATGTAGCTCAGTGGCACAGTGTGTGCCTGGCAAGTGTGAGGTCCTGAGTTTGATTCCCGGTACCAAAAAAAAAAAAAGAGTAGCCCTTCACAAGGGTTCTCACTGAGATCTTTAAGGTATTTATTTGGACTTTGTCCCATTTGTGTCCTCTAAATTCTAATTAGTCTTTCCAGAGTATTATGAACTTTCTGACTATTCTTTGTTTTTCAGTGGCTTTCTACCCTCTTATTCTCTGAAGTTTAAAGATTTATCAGAAGTTTGAGGAAAATTGGCAGAATTTTAGGTCATGTTCTTTGGATTTACTTTATTTTGACCCTTTGTATATTATTTTTGCCTCTGTCCTCAAGAGATTGCCAAAATACTGCTAGTGTGTATGTGTTTGTTTTTTGCTCACTTCATAGCACCTCTATCCTTCTCTTGCTCTGTGCCCAAAATTGATAAATACGCTGAGGAAAAAATGCAGTGTTGGCTTAGTACCCTTCTCTTTCACACTTCTTTATGACTTTGGCCCTTCATGTCCTGGTTGCCTTAGCAATTCTTTGATGTCTTCAACTTTTTTTTGTTTGTTTTTGTTTTTCCTTTTTATCGGGCTACTTTAGTTGTTGACGGTAGAAGTGTTGGTCTTTAGCAAGCTATACCATTTTAGGAAGAAAAAGATGTTACAATTTAAGTGTACTATTTGTATTTTAAGGACTGATTAACGTTTATTCATGGAAACAAACTATATTTATTTAGGGAACCATTTTCAATAGGATTTGGGATGAATGCAGCCTATTTAGTAAAATTAAGCATAACAATGGAGGGGAGAGATGAAGATTTGAGCTACTCATTCTTTAGATAAAGATTGATGAAATAGAGAAAAATCAATTTATTTTCAGATAGTTAAAATTTAACATTTTAGTATTTAGAGGATAGTTGGGATGTAGGAAGTGTTTGGCAAGGGGAAAGGAAATGTTCTAGTTTTATTTCTGTTGTATTGATAGTGAGCTTAGGGCATTTTACTAAATAGATCTGACATAGTTGGAACAAGTCCAATAATGAAATTGTTTGAAACGTTGAGAGTGTGAGGCTCTTTTGAATCAATTATTTTTTTACCCAGGTATTATTTATTTAGTGTGTATAATATTGGGCAGTGAAGATACATAGACGAGACTTAAGAATCCTTATGGCACATCTACTGGAAGAGTCAGCATTTAAGTAGATGATCACAGTAGTACTTAATTATAACTATGATAAGTACTATAGAGTGTAATTACAGGATTTCTTGAGAGCCATTAGCAACAAAGTTATGAGAGAAATAGGACAAGTACATAAAATATTTTATGGAGTGTTTTAAGAGAAAGTGGTGACTTTTGCTTTGCATTATAGCCATGGTTCTAAGGTGAGAGAAAAGAAAACAGATTTCTGACTTGGATAATAGGTGAAAGTCAAGGCCAGGGATATAGCTCAGTGGCACAAGTTCAAGGTCCTGAGTTCGATTCCTGGTACCAAAAAAAAATAGGTGAAAGTCATTAGTCAGGATATCAGTGCTTCTGCCCCCTGTCATTACAATATAATTGCTTAACTCCTGTCTGTACATGTAAGACTGCCTTTTATGAAGTTTTTGTTGTGTGCCGCTGATTGTACTATTGTTTTGTATTCTTACTTAATTCTCAGAACAAATTTCAACATGTTTTTATTCCCAACTTTGTATATTAAATGAGTTATATATGTCTAACACCATGTAGGCATACTGTGTGAACAATTTCTCTGGAGTGGTGTCGTGGGACAGCTGAGGTGTGGAACATTTAATAAAGTTTCCTCTGGTAGAGGGAGATAGTCACACACTGAGGGTGAAGCTAATAAAAACTGTCTCACCTTGAGTAAAATTGCCACTCACAAAATTACCTCATCCTCAGACATAGTTTCAAATTCTGTTGCTTAGATTATAAAAGATTCTAATTTAATTATAGTGACTAGGGTAGATGAATAATTTAGAATATAACTATTGTTACTTAATCCTTTGTTTCTTATTATTTACAAATAAGGAATGTGTTAGTAGAATATAAATTGTCTGCATGGATTGTGAGATGCCAAAGAATAAGGTTCTTGTCAGCATTCATTCAATGCCATGTAGTAAAGTAGGAAAATCTGTTAGTTTTATTTTTGTAATTTAATCCTTAAGTCGTGTCTGGTCCACTGACAGATTGATAAAATTGGGTTTGAGGATTGGCAAAGCTAAGGCTGAGACCTAATTGTGCTGTCCCATACTAGATTTGCTACATTTTGAGGCCCTACTTAAGTAGCTAGTTAGCTTCGTTATTTAAAATACCCTTTGAAAAGGTACATATAATAGTTTGCATGACAAATTGATTTAAATGGATTTTTCATATTCCTAATGGTTTCTAGACCATGTCAAATGTCTGCATTTTCCTTACATTCTAAATAATAACTTTAGAGATTTTTCAATGTAGTCATAAAACCTGATAATAAAAGAAAAATATCTTTTAGGTAACGTAGAACTTGCAGTGTTTTTTAATTATATACTCAGCATTTCTAATCAATCCTGTAGAATCAGACATGATAAAGATTTAAGTGGCCAGGGATATAGCTTAGTGGTATAGCGCCTGCCTGGCAAACGTAAGGTCCTAAGTTCAATTGCTGGCACCAAAATTAAAAAAATAAATAAATAAATAAATAAATTGGAAGAGAAAAATAAATATTTCAAATGTAATGGAACTTTTTCTTTTCTTTATTGACATACTTTTTTTCTTACAGAAGTGACATTGACAATTGTTAACCTTAAGTTTGATTGCTTTAATTTCTATACTTACTGTAATTTCTATACTTGTTTGAACTTCTATGCAAACATTCTCAAAATAGCGACTTCTCCAAAAGGTAAGATGTAGTTCTGGGTTATTTTGGATGTTACACTGGTTCAAAAAGTGATGCCAAAAGTTAGTAGTGGTTTTCTGTTAACTACTGTTTATGTTGTTTTACAGAATGGCTTATTAAAATACTTAATTAAAAGAAGTTCTTTGGATTAGACAGGATTTTCTTTTTGGTATCAAGAACATCCCAGACTTGAAAGCACCAAATACTTTTGCTTTATAGCTAGGCTGATCATGCATGCCAGTTTACCTGAATGGGATAGCTTAATTTATGCCTTTTACCCTGACCTCCTTTCAGTGTCAAGTGTCCAAGTTTGGAAAAAATTCAGTCCCTTTTTTTATAAGATATATTTATTTTAGTAATCACATATGCCTAGATAATTCAGAGATTATGTGGTTCTAACAAATGTGCCTTGTACTTTTTAGACAGCATATTATTTTTCATTTAGAGTGAATATAGTTCAAATACTTGGCCTTTTAAGTTTACGTTGGGAAAGAGCTAAGTTGTACTAAATCTGATGTGTTACTGAAAGATTATCAGCCTATATTAAGTTAAACATTTTTATGAAGCCCATTCTCTTGGAAACTGATGATATTTTTTATAATTCCTAATACATTTCAAAGAATTATAACATACTGGGGGAAATGGAGATATGCATACTTACAGTAATTGCGGTAATTAAACCATAGCTTTAATTCTAGCTTATTACCTGAGTAACCTTGGGGAAGTAAATTAACCTTTCTGAGCCATATTTTTACTTTTAAAATAGAGTTTAACAATAACCTACTAATAAAGATTAAAAAGAAATTTACAGGGCTGGTGAGATGGCTCAGCAGCATAAGCGCCTGCCTGGCAAGCGCGAGGTCCTGAGTTTGACCGCTGGTACCCACAAAAAAAAAAAAAAAAAAAAAAAAAAAAAAGAAACTTACAGGACTCACGAGGTTCTTTATGTAAAGTAGGTATAATGTTGTTGATTAGTAGGTCAACTAATGTCAGACTATGAGTTTCAGGGTAATCATTTAATTACAACCAATAATCTGTTTTGCAACCCATGAGAACATAGGTATTAATAGATGTGATTATCATTCTAAACACCTTTGCAAATGGGTGATTTTTTTTCCCCATACATATGTCCAAAGTATATATACATTATATAGTAGTGAATTGGTAATATTTTATAGTATTTAAACAGAATTTGCATTCAGCTGTTTTTAAAACTTACACATAAATCACACAGTAATGAACTAGTCTGACAGTAACTTCTGCATGTTCACATATTCATATAGCTTTGGCACATACACAGAAATATAAAACTTTCATATTCCATACCAACAAAAAAGCTTATTTATGGACAAGCTAAAACTTAAATAAAAGGAGTAGTGTGCATTTAATAAAAGGTGAAGTGTTTTGGGTATGCAAATAAATTGGGAAAGTTCTTAGAGGAGCTATTAGGATGAACTGAAGAAATGAAGAAAGCCTTATAAAGGAGAGGATCCTGGAGGCAGGGTTATGGTCAAGGAAATATGCAATTCATTTTTGGACCTAGAAGGAGATCAGTTGAAGGTTCTTGACTGCTAGACTAATGATTCTGTAATCAGGTGATGGGGATTCACTGAATATTTTTGGGCAAGGTGTTAATAGGCATTTAGGGAGACTAAATGTAGACACAGAAGGCAGGATGGACTGGTATACAGAAAAGAGATGAAGTAAAGACATCCATTAGGGAGATTGTTTTGAGTAATCCAGGAAGGAAGTAATTAATGCTTAAACTTGAGAGTGGTGGTAAAAGTGGAATCTTTGATGCTTTGTTAAAATATGAAGGTCTTCAGACTGCCCTTTGATGCCGTCTGCCTTTTGATGTTATTACTACTTAAATACAAGAAAGAAAAACTAACTGAAGCTGTTGGTCAAAATAAGTGCAGTATTTCTAAAGATATAAAACACATTTCTTCTCTGTATTGATAACCATTCAGCTATTAACAGGAACAAAAATAACCTTCCTAAAGCTTATGTATTAACATTCTTTTCAAATGTTTAAAAAAACTTAACTCTCAAATTTAGTGCCTTTGTTTATTGCAAGCAGACTTACAAAGAAATGTAGCAAATGATAAATACAAAGTGGAATGTCAAAAGTAAAATATTTTATTATGTATGTATGTATGCATGCATGTATATGAGGGTTCCAGAGATTGAGCCCAGGGCCTTCACACAGAGCTATACCTCCAGCCCTTTTTATTTTTCTTTATTTTGAGACAGTGTATGCTGAGTGGTACAGGCTAGGCTCAAAGTTGTGATCCTCCTGCCTCAGCCTTCCAGAGTGCTGGGATGACAAGCAGATGCCACCATGTCTGGCTTGTATTTATGTTCTTACCTTTTCTTAGTTTTAGAATATGCCCAGCTAAATAATAATTCCTTCTCAATATAAATTTAAAAAGTGATTTCGTGGGCATTTTCTAGCATTTTATGTTTAATTTTTTTAAAATTTGAATTTTTCATTTATGAAAATTGCCTTAATGTATTAAACAAGTTACTTATATTTCATTTAAATGAATAAAAATTATTTATTCCCTATTGTTTGATACACTCAATTTGACAATAGGCAGAACATCTGAAATGGACTTTCTTAGAAAAAAATTGACTTTCCATTATTTGTAAGACTTATCACCTGGTTGGTTTGCTTTTTACCTTTAATATCAAAACCAGGATATTCTTTTCCATCTTGAATAATACACATATGCTGTATTAGAGCACAGGCTCTGCTGCTAGTAACAAAGAGAGGTGAAAATCCTTAGTAGTTCAAACAAGAGAGAATTTTATTTGTCTCATATTTAACAGGTTAGCAGTAGGCAAATGGCTAATAGTGGATTGGTGGCTCTATTCTAGAAGGCCATTCTAGAAACCAGGTTTCTTGTTTCAGTCACCTATTGTGGTTTCCTTTTTCAGCTTTGTAGCCTCTACCACATATGTCTATTGACATTTATATTTAAATTAACTTGAAATAAAAACACCCCTACCCATAGTAGCTTTATTTTAAGTCCTCAGTAATCTGGTGGCTACTGTTTTGGATGGCACAAATAATACCTTCATTATCCCAGAAAGTTCTGTTGGTCAGTACTGTGCTATTGTTCTTGTCCACATGCTTCTGGTGGCTCACAGTGGCCTAAGTTCTAGTCTGTGAGAGGTGAGGATGAGAGGAAGGGAGAAAGGAAAGTACAGTTTTGTTATAAATGAGTCAAAAGATGCACATATCATTTCTGCTTGCAGCCATCTGGTCAAAATTTAGTTCTAATACGAAGAAAGGGCTGGTGATATCGCTCAGCGGCACAGGCGCCTGCTGGCACGGGAGGTCCTGAGTTCGACCCCTGGTATCCACAAAAAAAAAAAAAAAAAATTTAGTTCTATTCAGCATCTCACTGGAAGGGAAGCTGAGGAGTTACCAGCTATGTAGATGTACCCTGCATTGTCGTGAAATGGTTGTGGTTGGATGGGAACAGGGGTTCTATTACCACAAGTAAGAAGGTGAGAACAAATACTAGAGGATAATTGGTCATGTGTACTGAAGGTATTAATATGGCAGTAATGTTTCTCCCCACCTCCAAAATAAAGGAACTGGGGGTTATTATTATTATTATTAAAATGTTCCTTTTCTTTCTCTCCTTATCCCTTCCCTCCATTCTCCTCCCCTCTTCTGTTCCTCCTGCCCCTCCCCCCTTCTCCCTTCTCTGTTCTTCCCTTCAGTTCCCCTCTCCTTCTCTCCCTGCCTTCTCCCTCCCCTCTTTTTCTGTTTTGGGGATTGGATACTGGGACTCCATGTTGAGCTACCTTTCCATCCTTTTTCAGTTTGTATTTTGAAGACATGTTCTCCTTTGGGCTAAGTTGCCTAGGCTTGACTCAAACTTGAGATCCTCCTGCCTTAGCCTCCCAGATGCCGTGATTACAGGTGTGCACCACCATGCCTGGCTGTTTCTTAGTTTTGACCATACTGAGATTAACCTTAAATTATATATATGTTTTTCTTCTTTATTTGAATTATAGTATTTCTTAAAGTTTAACAAAATTAACCTCATGACCATTTTGACTTAAAGGCTATATTTTTGAGCATGGCACTTTCATATTCTAAAGTATTGTCTCTATGTTAAACTATGGTATGATGATAATCTTATGTTTGTGTTTTTGCAAATAAAACTAAAGCTTTTATTTCTGTCTTATTTTTATAGATGTTGTCATGATTTTTGACATTTTGAAGATAAGCAGCAATGAAATACAAAATGTACTAGTTAGTGGTTTAGTTTTTTTCTTCCTTTACCCACTTCTTTCACAACTGTGCTCGCTTGCTCCCCCCTTCTCCTCTCCTCTCCTCTCCTCTCCTCTCCTCTCCTTTCCTCTCTCCTCTCCTCTCTTCTCCTCTCCTCTCCTTTCTTCTCTCCCCTCTCTCCTCTCTCTTCTCTTGTCTTCTCTTCCTCCTTTTCTCTCTCTCTCTCTCTCTCTCTGTTATAAACTGTTTAGGGGTTACAATGAAAAGCACATGGCCTTTTTTTCACACCATTTTCTATCCCTAGTCTTGAGATTCTTTGAAATGTTCGTGTTTATAACTTCCATATTTCTAAATAATGTCTAATTCAGTATTTCTCTATCAGTTTTAGGAATTACATTCTGGTTCCTGCAATAAACCATATAGCACCATCTCTCTTCCCATTCTTTATTTTTTCCATTAACTTTAATATCTTTTAACTCTTTCAAGTCTATTCTATTAAAATGTATCTCTTGGCTTTCCAATTAGCAATTAAGATTTTATTGTTATTATACTAATCTTTACTCCTGTTCTTTCTACTTTCGTTTTTGTCATCTTTCCTTTAAAATTGCAGTGGTCAAGTATACTTAGTTTCTGTAACTATAATCCTTTTAGCTTTTTTGGTTCTTGGTGGATTCTAAAAATTGTAATTAGTAAACAGTTTAAAGTTTTTATGATTATGGAAATATTTTTCACTGCAAAGTTAATGGTAGTACTTTTACAATTTTTCCCATAGCTTTATTGTTTATAATTTAATTTAAAATTTTCTCTTCTCTTTCTGGTTTCTGCATTTAAAAAAATTCCCATAATCTCCAGTGTATCAATCATACTGTATTTTACAGATTTTGCCTTTTTTGCCAGCTGTTACCATCCTGGAGCCCTCTCTTTCTTCTGATCTATTTTGTTAGTCAGTGGTCTTTTGACTACTTTACATTTTCATAAAAGTTGTTAAAAATTTGCTGTAATTAATGCAATTCTTTATTGTTACTTTCTTAACTGGATTTTATACTTTAGAAATTTTCTTTATTTCTAATTAATTTTTTTAGTGAATCCGAAGTATAGAAGTTTTCATTGTCAGATTTCCATATATCCGAAATTTAGAGTAATATGTTAAAATATGTAATAAAGACTCATATTCAAGTTTTGGGGAAATAGGAAGCTTAAGATGTTTAATTGATGTAGTTTAAAAAGTAAGGATTAACCATAGTCATATTTTTATGTAAATAAATATTTTTTTCCTAGAATAATTTTATTTATTGATTATAATAAAACTTCCATCTGTGGATATAGGTTTTTTTTTTTTTTTTTAAGATGATACTGGGGCTTGAACCCAGATCCTTCTGCATGCTAGGCAGGCACACTACTACTGAGCTACGTCCCCAGCCCTGTTTTATTTTACTTTTTTTACATTATTGAACATATTTATCTTCTTCAGATTTAGATCTATGTTTCCACAACGTCATTACCCAGCATTTATTGAAATTAACCTATTATACTTGGTTAGTAACTAAATAGCAAAAGTGATGTTAAAAAAGTCACCTAGATTGGGAGGCTAATTTTAGTTCTGAACTCTGATGAGTCTTAGCATCAGTTTAGGTGATAAGTTGCTCAATACTCTTAGGCTACTTTTTATCTTCGTAAGAGAATGGTATTGTAAAAATGTCAAAAAATATCCACATGTCCACTTTACTAGTAAATACACTGCTAAATTTGAACCATTTTGGCGGTAGCTTATGATACACAAGGGACCATATTTTTACAGAATGATATATTTCAAAGGCTATTGTTTTCTATTGTAGAAAATTCATGCATTTAGAGCAACTTAAAGCCAAAACAATTGTGCTTGTGCTGCATGTTTAAAATTTTAGTCATCTTGAATACACGCCTAGGTTAAATGTCAGAAGCTATATATTGTGCAAAAAGAAAATTTATTGTTAGGAGACCAGGGTGTACCTGTGCTTATACAGCATTTTCCTTAGAGGATCAATTTGAGTATTTGAACTAATATCAGCCAGATTTTTGTAGAGTAACATTTATTGACAATAAAGGAGGAGTTCATCGAGGAGAAAAACAAAGGAAGCATAAAAGTCTCATATTGTATAAAACTACAGAAATGGATCATGAGTTTGACAGGAAGTTTAATGTGTACATAAGCACAGGCTGACAGAAACATGCTGTATGTGCCAAAGGTTCCAGTGATGGAAAACCGAAACATAGTGCTCACTGACCACAGCATGAGCCTTGACACACATTGTAAATAACCCAGAGATCTATGACTGCATTAAGCACTAGGCTGGTGTATTAACGGCAGTAACTCTATAGCAGCAGAGAGGGTTGGCATGCAGAAATTCCTCTGATTAATTTTTTAATGGATTAATAAGAATATAGCAAATATTTTTATTTCAAATCATGCCATCTTCAACTTTCTCTCAATAGCCCACCCCAGTGTGATCATTTTAAATTTTCTTGTACTCACCAGACTTGTATATGTGGATTCTTGCTTCAGTACAATCAAGTTAAAAGCAGAAGATGCTTCTGGTAGAGAGCATCTAATCACTATCAAGTTAAAGGCAAAGGTATGTGCCTTGTTGAACTATTATTCTGTCCAAGAAATACTTTGAGAAATGAACCTTTTGAATGTTTTCAAAGTTAAGGGGGCTAGTTATTCTAAAAGTACCCATATGATGCTTTTAAAAACTCAATTTCAAAGCGTCAGAATTTATTCACCAGGTTTCCAAAAATTTAAGTATTATTTCATGTCACTGTTTTAATCCAGCTTTTATCAAAATGTAGACTTTATAATAAATATTACAAATAAGTTCCAGCAGCCTCAAAGTATTGTAATACTATTTTTGTAAAATCTTTTGCTGAAAAGAGTGGATGCTTCTTCTATCCCAAGTAAAGCTCTCCTGAGAAAGTCTTTTTGCCCTCAGCTCTTTACAGGAATTACTATTGTAGGTCTTATTCTGACTCCCCAACTCTTACTCCCTAACACAGGCACACGCATACATAATTTTTATTAGTTTGTCTCGGCTAAAGTTTTTGGCATATGTATTACAAAAATTTGCAAAGATTGTGCCTCTATAGAGCCATTATAGGCTACTGATCCATAATTATTCACTAATTTTATTGGCACAAAACATCTTTATTTTTGTTTCATCTTGAATTTTTAGTTCTCGGTTAGGAATTTTAAGAAATAAGTAGAATAAGTTCAAAATATTAGTAATTTATTTAGTAATCACTGGAAAAACATTAGAATTTGAAGAAAACCAGGACATCCAACTTTTTTTTTTGTTCCTAGTAGTCATCAATCAATTCTATATTAGAAGATTGTAGTGATGTAAAGATCAATTGTGTTTGTCCTTTTTAAAAATGTGTCTGGCATTTAAGCTTTCCACAAGAGAAAATTAATATATAAAGCTGTACTGGGTGACACAGGAAAGTTGATATCTCATAGTGGCTCTATATCAGACAGGTTGAGAAATGACTCAATCTCTTCACACACATAGAATGTTTAGGTATAATTTTAAGGACTATATGATAAATGTTGAAAAACTTAGTGGCATATTTGTTAAATAAGTTAGATGGATATTTTAAAATTTTTCCTTTTGAGTTCTTAAAGATACACCTTTTTAAAAAAAATCTAGGAAAATTCTGCCTTTATCTTTCCAAAAGGTCACATTCTTGCCAGTGGCAAGGGTTCTGTCATTTCCTTCAAAGCACTATTTGTTTATATTTTGTACATTTATAAAAGTTGCTTTACTGCTATGAAGATCAAAATGAAAGCTGTTAAGTACATCTTGTCCTCATTTTTACAAACGCTTGTACTTACTAAGGAGATGCTTTAAATAAACGCTGCCTTTATACTTAAAACATTTTGTTTTCTTTACTTTTTTTATTTATATATTGTACATATTAATGGGGCTCACTGTGATGAAAGATTTTATTGTTAATCTGATTTGATGAGACTTACTTCATTTATTGGTAGTACTGAGAATGAAGATCTGCCCACTAATATATACCGTTCTGTTGGCTTTTTTCTTACACCTTTTCAACGTAGATAAGATGACTCTTTTAATGTTTCTCTTAAAAATAAGTGCCAGTGTCAAGTTTTGCAACTTCTGTAGTTATAAAGCACTATCATGGACACACTGGAAAAAGAAAAATCTGGCATATGTATTATGCCAGTAAATCTTTGAGCTGGGAGAGAATTGTCCCAAAGAGGGTTTAAGTGTGCATAATTATATTTAAAGGGAAAAAATTTGTTTATAAAGAACAGATGAGATATAATCTTTGTTTTTTTTTTTAAATTTTAGAATATTGGTTCATTTAGTTCAGCTTTATAGAGGACAGAGTTGTTTTTGATATGTAATAATTTTTATTAGGAATATTTGGACCTTGGGTTTCCTTTAAAAGAAAAAATCAGTTACAGCTCAAACTATTTGTTAAACAACACATAATACAAAATCTTCATCCAAACCAAGTTTTAAGAGGAAGCTGAATTTTTTAAACAAACCTGAAAGCAGACTTATTTTCGTAAGTATTCAAAACGTCTTTCTTTGATTTGCTATAAAAGAAATACATTTGTTTTATTTTAATTAATTAATGTATTTATTTTTGATACTTGGGATTGAATCCAGGGCCTTCCTGCTGAGCTACATCCTCAGCACTTTTTCTATTTTTTATTTTGGGACAGGATGTCATTGAAGGATTAGTTGCCAGTTACAACTGATCCTCCTGCCTTAGCCTCCCAGAATGCTAGCATTATAGGTGTGTGCCACTATGCCCAGCTATTTTTATTCTTGAATACAGTATGTGCTTTCCCAATTCTGCTGCTCCTCACCATCTCCAAAAACCCACACAGAAAACAATACTAATTTGGACTGGACAACTCTTGTTAAAAGTAGATACATAAATTTAAAAAAGAAATATAATTAGGGAATGTTATGGTTGTTATAGGTATTTTTTTTATGTGGTGCTTAACAGTGTATCCTGTGCACTGTGGTGTAGATCTTTTTTAGAAGTAGTACCCCAGAGCTTCCTCAGCTTTGAACAAAATCAGACATATTGTAAAAGTGAGCTGTGTATGTCTTCAGTGACTCCCTAGGCTGCAGATATTTTACTTGGTATATCTACTCCAATACAGTAAACATTTCATTAAGTTCTTAGTCTAGATAATTTGCTTAAGTTGTGCAGTTGATACTGATCATTGTTAGTATATCTAGAAGATAAATAGCAACCCAACATGAATTTTTATTCTTGAATACAGTATGTGCTTAACATAAAGTCTTCCGTTCTTGTTCCAAGGAGGATTTAAGTGTGCATAATTATATTTAAAGAATCCTAACATTTTAGAGGGAAATGAGATGTTTTTAAAACATTTTCAGATGATTTTAATCATTTTCCCATGTGAAACAGCCAGAGAAATTAAATGACTTGACCAACATCACACAAATTAGTTAACACAGAGGAACCAAGGAGGGCTGAGGTCTTTGCCTGTATTTGTTTGGAAATAATCACATGACTTTTTACTATATTATACAAATTGTTTTTCCATTGATTATAGGAGATATATTCTGAAATACATCATGTAATATTTTGAATTGTCTGAAAGAGACTCCCTTATCTCAGCTTTACCATTTTTCCTTTTTTTTTTTTTGAATTTAAGCATTATAATATTTTTATATGTTTTTCTGTATATTTGCTTTTGTGTTATCAGTTTACATAGCCAGAGAACTTTAGTCAGTATATATATGGATGCTAAGTTTCTTTTAAGACAACTGATAATTGTAGCAAAATGTTAATTCTTTGGAAAATATTGGCTTCCAATGCACTGATATTTGTTAAATACAGTATTTCAGTGATAATTTTTAAAAATCTTCTTTAGCTTTTTAATGAACTACTGAAAAATAAAATACGAAAAAAGTAAAGGTCTAAAACTTACTTTAAATAGTTTGTCAAGTGAAAGTTTTCCTAAAACAGTTTCATTTAGCAGATTTAGCTATTTAATATAGGAAATGAGTACTTTTAATTATATATATGACTTTGAAGATTACAGAATTGGATTTTACCATTATTATGAAGTATAATTCTTTAATAAAATTATTTTCAAGAAAAACTATTGTCTTTAAATTAGAAACTTGATTTATTCTCATAGCTATCACTTTTTATATGACTAATTGAATATTTTGTAATCTTAGAGTTTTTTCTTTTCTTAAAACTTAATTTAATTTTTCCTTAAGAAACTAGAAAGTATTTCATTGTTTGTTTTTGTTTATTATCTTGCTAAAAATAATTGCTTTAATATGGGAAAACCATTTTTAAACGGAGAAGTTGTATTTAATCATTGAACATTTCTTGATTGTTTTTTATAGATACTGCCTATTTAAATGGTGACTGAAATTACTTGATATTAAATTTTAGACTAAAAAGGATTAAATATCAACTAATTTGATTTCTTTATTTTTTTTTGTGGGTACCAGTGGTTGAACTCAGGACCTTGCGCGCCAGCAGGCGCCCGTGCCACTGAGTGATATCACCGGCCCTTTTCTTGTATGTGGGTACCGGGAGTCAAACTCAGGACCTTGAGCTTGCCAGGCAGGTGCTTATGCCGCTGAGCCATCTCACCGGCCCCTGATCTCTTTATTTTAAATAGAGATCCAGTTTTGTTCAACCCTCAGATAAGCACATTAGCAGCTGACGTGTTACTGAGTACATTACTCTTCACTTACCACTGACTAATCTGACATCCCTAAATCACCAAACTTTTGTACTTTCTGACATAGGTTGCCTCTTAACATTACTACAATAATAGAACCAAAATACTTATATATATTACTTTCGTAGTTAAAATTTCTAAGTATTCCAGTTTTTCTAAAGTATCTCGTAAAATTGTCACACAGAAGCAGAGATGACCTAATTTTATGCTTTATCATAGTACCCTGCAGAATCACCTGATTGTTTTGTGGATTTTCCTGTTCCATTTTCTGTTTCCTGGACATCAGAGGTAAATTCTTAAATTTAAGTAATTAAAAAGTATATTGTTAATCATATGGCCTTTGTAGATTATAAAGTGGTCTTTCTTTGTTTTCTTTAAGCATTTATTTATAAATAGGCCTCTATAATGCTTCATTCAATATTTTCTAATAGTTAATGTCCATTTTTTCTTTCTCCACACATACATACATGCACATGAACAAGCATGTGTACATACATGCAATCCAGCTTCTCTGTTTCATTTTAGGTAAACATGAAGATGGTGTGTTGACATACATTTTTCTTTTAATTTAAATCCTAAAGAACTCTTTATAAAGCTGTGACCAGTAAGTAGAAAAGTAGTTGGAATTTTTTATACTGTTAAAATTTTAAACACCGATGACATTATACCAGAAAATATTTTATCACAGAGTGAAAACATAAACCCTGCAATTTGTACTCAATTTTTGTGATAAATTATCTTATCCTTGAATTTAGACTTTATATTTTTATGTGCTTTACTATTTTGTAGTTTAAGTAAAGATTGTAGATTCTTCCTCCTGCTTCTGTTCATTTAATTTCTCACTACATTGATAATATCTACCAAGGTTTTTTGTTTTTTTTTTTTTTATGCGGGTACTGGGAGTCCAACTCAGGACCTCGTGCTTGCCAGGCAGGCGCTTATGCCGCTGAGCTACATCACCGGCCCTACCAAGATATTTTTACAAGTGTGTGTAAAATATAGCATTATATAGTTATGATTATCAGTAGTGTGATAAAAACTTGATGTGTATGATTTTTTAAAGATGTGACAGAATGTGGTTACTTCGGTTCAGAGAACAGTCTAGTAATGATAGCCATGGCCCTTCTTTCAACAAATAAATTGCTGTAATAGCAAAAAGGAGAATATATCCTTATTTCAGCAAAGAGAAAATAATTTCTATAATATTTTACAAATGTTCTGTAAATGAAACTTATCCTTATTGTCATTCTGCTTGTTGAGGTTCAAGTAAAATGTGTGCTTCCATTTTAAATTATACATACCTAAGAGTTATTCAAATTAGTTTTAAAAATGTAACAGATTTAAATAGCCTGTGGGCCCAAATATCTTTTTAATTAGACATTTATTTAAAAAGTATTATTCTCATTTTGTTCTTTTTTTTTTTTTTTTTTTTTTTTAAAGAGAAGAAAAAAAACAAAACAAATCAAAAGAAGAACAAATTTTCAAAACAACATAATAGGAGGGTAACAATGGTTAATACATTACGTATTACTATCTTTAAGTTAGTTATTCAGGACACCAGACATTAGCATTCAATTGTCCAAACATTATTGGCACAAACCTTACTCTTCAATGAACTAAGTAAAAATGGTAGTGTATCTATCTTAACCATCTTATATATATATATACAATTTTTTTCCCTTTCCCTTCTTTCTTTTCCCTATTCCAGTCTCTCTTTCCTTTTGACCAGTTTCTTTTTGATTCACCATATCTATTGTACATTTAGGATCTTATTTACTCTTTCAGTTTCTCATACTAGAGAGATAATACGATGCTTACACATGTGCTTCTGGTTTATTTCACTTATGAGTATTTTCTCGAGTTGCATCCATTTACCTATAAATCATTTTGTTCTTTGAAAGCAAAGAAATTTTCCCCAATGGAAATTAAGAAATTATAGCAAAATAAAGCAGAAAAAGGCTGTGATTTGCTTTAGGTATTTGATGTTATACATTTATAAAAAATACTACGTTGATTTTTTTTTTTTTCCTTTCAAGAAAGGGAATTACATATAAATTTTTTTGCTTTCTTGTTTTTTTAAGTGTATAGTTTCTATTTGGCTTTTGAAGCTTCCCCTTTCTGTTTTAGAAAGAAAGGTCATGAGAAAATACTGTATCTGGATTATATTATAATTTCTAGATTTTATTTTTAACTACACATTCACATTTATAATCATTCCAAAGTTAAAGAGTATAGTTTTGACAAGTTTTTTTAGTTCTTTAAATGTAGATAACTGCATAATGTTTCCCCAGACTTCATGGACAAGTTTGTATCACATCAGAATTGGTTTGTGACTACCAGATTGGAATATCTTTGAGAGTGATTTTTTTTTTCCAGGTTTTTTATTCCTACTTAACAAGCTCAGTGCCTTGTATGTGTAAGATGACTGTAATAATTCAAATTCAAATTTTAGATTTAATTGAGTCATGTTTTCTTTTTTCTAATAGCTCTAAGAAAACAATTAGTAGTAACCGGAATTTCATAAATTTTTCTTAAATTATAGAATATACTGAAATTATTAGCAAAGTACAGATTAAAAGAAGACTCCTTTTAATCCACTCAAATTGTACAGCTGTTATCATTTTGTCATATTTGATTCAGCTATATTTCTAGTTCTCTTTGCCTTAGAAATAAAATATTCTGGGATCAGCACAGAACCAACTCTTTTTCCTATTCCTTCTTTTCTTTTTGCTTCATTCCCTTTCTGAAGAGGTCTGTTTCCCTGAAATTGTTGTGTATGCTATCCATGCATATTTTTTGCTACATTTTTATGCCATATTTACAGTTTGACTTTTTTTTACAGTGTTGTTTCAGTGATTGATTAATGATCTGTGTGTCTAATACATTTATTTAAAATATTATGTCTATTGGTTAATTTATCTATTGCCCTAATGATATGATATTGAAAGTTCTTACTAGCAGCCTGCAGTGAACACCTTTGTGCATTTCCTTGTGCATATATATGAGACAGTAAGTGTGGATTATTTGTAGAAATGCAAATGCTAGCTTGTATGGAATGTCCCTCTTTGGGGTTACTAAAATATTGTCCAAATTAGTTGTACAAACTTATAGTTCCATTTAGCAATGTCTTTCTTTGCCAAATCTTTCCAAAGTTTTATTCTGATCTTAGTTTGACTTTGATTCGCATCAAGAATTAATAGTCATGGTTATTGTGTTCATTGTCTTTGCTTACTTTATTTATTTTTGATACTAATGCTTTGTATCTTCTCCCTGTAGCAAGCCTTTTAACTTTGTATATGTTTTATCATACAGAAGTTTAACTTTCAGTGTGGTCACATTTATTTCTTTTCCTTATGATTTCTGCTTTTTGTAACTCAAGAAAATCTCTCATATCTTTTTCTTTTTTTTTTGTACCAGGAATCGAACTCAGGACCTTGCGCTTGCCAGGCAGGTGCTGTGCCACTGAGCTATCTCCCTGGCCCTATCTTTTTCTTAAAACATACTTGTACCATTTGTTCTGATAGTGTTTTTTCACATTTATTTAAATATGAGATACCAATCTGAAGTTACACTTACCTGTATTACTATATACTAGTAGAATTTGGAAATGTCTTCTTTTGTGGATGTCTGAGATAATTTTAAACCTTTTCTTTTATTCTTGCCATTAATAGTTCAAAAGTTTCCAAAAAATAACCTATAAGAGTCTAGCTGTATATCATAAGGATTTTTGTGATGGTACCAGCAGCATGAATTATTTGGGTCTTTTAGACATAATAAAAGTATTCCCAATATTAATTTATAATTTGAAAATAAGCAAAACGGAATGACTTTGCTTATATGTGATCCTTTTTTATTGATTAGCTGGAAACAATTCAGCTTTTGTGAGTTTATTTTTGGTATTAACACTTTTTAAACAGTTGTTCTTAAGCAACATGAATGTTACTGTTGTAGTCTAGTGGTAAAGTTATATTTAAGTGACTGTAAATAGGTTTTAGGTAATTGATTTAAAAAAATCATTGCTTTTGTACATTTCTTCTTTGGATTGTTTCTGGACTTTAAACTTTGAAGAGCTTTATTTTCGTTTCTTTTTTGTATTATAATAGACATGGCTTTGTGGCATCCATATTAAAAATGGGTAATTTTCCTTATGGTCCCTGTCTTCCTGCTGAGTTGATAATGTTTTGATGTATTTTTCTTTTGCTCTGATGAGAGGTCTGCTGCTGCTGCTCTGACATATTCATTTGGATGAATAATTATAACTTGCACAATGTCAAGCTGAAGATGGTAGGGTTTTGTGCGTCATGACAAGCCTAGTAGCCAGTGCAGGTGTCTCACAGCATGATCAGCAGCAGCCAGTGTATTCTGGCTCAGAGGAGACATTTAGAGTAGTAAGAAATCAGCACCAAGGGCAAGGCTGCTGCTACTATTGCTACTGTATGTGCCAAAGAAACACAAAGTGCTTCTCAAAAACAAGAGGCTAAATACCTCTTTAGAGATATTTACTTTTATTTGTTTGCTCAGTAAACTCTCTTTAATAGATTTTAGCACAGAATGTAATCTCATGATTTTTGTTACATTCTACTTCTGCGTGTGCTCTAAAAGACATTTAAACAAAATCATTCTGTAGTCTTTTGGATTTTTACATACAGTCATGTATATCAATATTGTTGACTATTGGAGAATATGCTACTGTCAGATTTTAAGTGTACTGGTATTATGATCATATAAAAAGTGAACTTCATTTTGTCCAGGTCACTGAGTGAGCAACAAATAGTTTAAATTGCAGTTCTACCTGTAAATGTCCAATTATGACTTGGTGAAGTATCCTTGCCACAGGCAGTTAGAATTTTCAGATTTGGTATGATGCAATAAATAGTGGTTTTTATGTTTATTGTCATGGAAATCTGATATTCTTGGAAAGGTGCCATGAATGAAGAAAAGCAAAACTAATGATAAAGCCTCTGGCTGATAATCTGATGGTGAATGAAGAATTTGTAGTTAAAGGAAACAGTCTTATTACATAGCAGGGAGCATGATCCATTAGTTAGAGCAGCAGACTAGCGGTTGGGTATCCTAGGCTCTGTTTACAGTTCAGCCATTGACTTAATTGTATAATTTCAAACAAGTCACATGACTGCCCTTTGCCTCAGTTCATATGCATGTGAACTTTTTCTTTGATATGTAAAGAAAAATTAGTTTTGTGTAAAACAAACACAATGTCTGGAGCTAAAACAAACAAACAAATGGCAACTTAATTATCCACTGTAAGGATTCTTTGGAAGCTCTTTTTACCAATAAGGTTTTCATTCTTTGCTGTCTTTGTCAGAGAACTCATTAGTACTGGATTTCTAGTTAGTCCTAAATAGGCTAATTACATATATACTTTTGTTTTCTTGAATATTTTATTATTGCCACAGTGGTATGGATAAAAGGGTCAAACAGAATTTATTATTTTGATATGATAAAGTATGAGTGAAGGAGTCATGGGACCTATTAGACTCAGTCACCGTATTAACCGCTTTTCTTTCTTTTTTTCTTCTTTTTAAATAACTTATTCATTTTAAAATTATCCTGAATTCTAAAAAACAAAGGGAAAATACAAGGGAGTAAAATCAAGAAAATATAAAATTATCTTTAATGCTTATATTTAAAATTGGACTCTTACTAGATTATAGTTTTGAAATTATGCTTTGTCATTTAGCAAATTTCATTTAAAAAACATCATTGATAATACTGTATACTTATTCCTGATGATCCTTAGGATCATTGGAGTTTTTGTTATACTTTGATTTACATTTCTCTATCAAATTAAGAATTTATATCTTCACAGTCTAGAACCTTGTTGTCTTTTCATTTACATAGACCCTTCCATAGATCCATTTCCTGAGTTCTGTAATTTTAAGTGATTTCTTAAACTAAATGTTACATATTTTTGTTGAATTTATTGCCAAGTATTTAAACATTTTATTGCTATTCTGAATGCAGTCTTTTTATTTTGTAGTTTATCACAGTTTGGCCAAGCTCTTAATTTTTTTAAAAAATTACTTTTATCAAAGTTATATATAAACATAGTATGAAGAGGCAGTTTTACAAGATGTTTTGTCTTTTTTTAAATGAAGTATTGGGGACTGATTTCTAGACCTTATATCTAGACCTATGTGCATACTAGGCAAGACCTCTACCACTGAGGTACATTCCCAGGCCCTTTTAAATTTTTCTTTTAGATAAATCAGCATTTTTTAGCCTCCTTCCCATGTGTTTCCCTTTCTTCGGGGTCAACCACTTTTTAACTGCGAACTGATCATCTTAGTTATTTGTTGTAGTCAGTTTTCCATCTTTACAAAAAAATGCTTGATCTGACTTTTTAAAGTTTAAAGGTTTATTTTGGTTCACCAAAATAATCAGGATATGTCAGTTCATAATCAGGCAGACTGATTGCTTTTAGGCTTCTGCTGAATGAAGTTGGAGAACTGCGGCAGTGGGGGGATGGGGGTTTGGTGGAAGTATGTCACACAGCAAAAATGTTCATCTAGTTGCCCAGATGCAAAAGAGAGAGGAAGGGGCTAAGGTCCCAGTATTCCCTTTGAGCACACACTTCCAGTGACTTAAGATGTCCCAGTAAGCCCTAGTTTTTAAAAATGTTTACTGCCTCCCAGTACTGCCACTCTGGGGATCAAGCCTTTAACTCTTTGGGGGACATTTAAAATCCAAATTATAGCAGTATTATAATAGTTTTACATTTATGCTACCTTTTGTTTGTTTTAGGCATTGTTTATTCATTTCCCACTGTGAAATGTTTGCTCTTTCTCTACCTGTTCCCACTCCATACACATATATACTTCATGTATTCTGCCAAAAATTGTATTGTAATTTTGATATAAATACTCAGTGTTTATATTATTATGAATATGTATATATACTACGTAGAGGGATTAACAATGTGTAGTTAGCTATAATTATTTTTCTTTGGTCACCCTGGTTTTTGTTACTCTGAGTTACCATTTATCTTACTTTTTATTTCCTTAGTTCTGTAAATTGTGTAACTCATTCAACCTCCATATGCCTATGATATATCTAATTTAATGTTTTTAGTGGACAGATAGATATGTGACTTTAAATCTCTGAAGTTATTTGCCAGTTGAAGGAAGAAGATACATGTTAGTGTCACTTCACTTGGCTTAAAAGATTTTCAAAGTTTGTTAAAGCCTTGTAGAATGTTTGAGATCCGTACATTGTGTGTGAACGTATGAGATACTTCTGTGGAATGGTAAAATTCCTTCATGAATTAAAAGACCCCAAAAAAGTAGTTTTTTTTTTGTTGTTGTTGTTTTTGTTTTGTTTTTGTTTTCTTTTTTTGGTGGGTTGTTTATTAGGTGCCTTCCCTGCTACCTTAGGTACATTTTAAATGACTTAGCTGCTGATGTTAAGAAATCAGACTTTTATTATAGATCTTCATGGCAAATGTCATAGTTTATTCTGCTGGACCACTATAGCATAGTAAAAAGAGAGTACAGTCTTAGAAGTCTGATTAAATCCTGTCTTTACCAGTACACAACCTTGCATAAATTATTTAACTTCATAAAAGTAGGAAATAAAGTTTGCCATACATTTCATGTGAGAGTAAATTGAGATACTATGACTAAAAGTGCAAATGCAACATAGGTGTCGAAAGTGACATAAGAAGTTAGTGAAATTTGTGCCTTGGTCAGACAAAGAAATAATATCTATCTATATACATTTACATTATACTATATCTATATATATCTGTGTATATGTTCTGTATAACAACAAATAGTTGATATAAATGTATATTGGGTTAAAGATACTATCTCCATTTTAATGTAGCACCAAGGAATTCAAAGCAAATAGGGATGCCTAATGAAAAATGACTGTCAGTCTCACCAGGCTATGTGGATGTGGCAGATGATTGTATTAATTGTATTATGAGTACATAAATAAAAGATGTTAAGGGGAATATTGTTTGGTTTTATAGTTTATTGGTTAACATATACTTGAATAAACTAGTACTTAAAGATTTAGAGTAAATCAATAAAATAATTTTATGTAACAGGTGTCCCAAGTAAAAGAAAAATACATCAGAGTCTAAATGCCTTTTTAATATTGTGATTTATATTTTAAAATACTTTATTTTGTGTGTGGGTACCAGAGGTCGACCTCAGGGCCTCATGCGCCAGCAGGCGCTTACACCACTGAGCCATCTCACCGGCCCTAAAATACTTCTAGATAAAGCAAGATTATTTTAGCTAATATTGAAGCAAATATGTTACAGCATGTATAATTAACATTCTGTACCTCATGTTTTGTTCCTGTCAGGACTCTGCCTGGTAAATTGATAAAGTGTTTGTACTCTGATTTTTCTTTTTATTCTAGGGCTAATTTGGTATGCTTGTTATGGGAGTATTGTAGGTTTTAGACTATCCTTTGGAAAAGTAAATGCCCATTTTGAGGATAAAAATTCAGTAGGTTAAGGACAAAAATGATACTTCAGTTATGAAAAGTGTTAATTCAAATAGTATCTACTAGAATCATTGAGCAGTATTAATACTTTAAGCCAAGAAATAACCACCCCACCCCCACACCTCTATGACACCTATTTTATTTTTGCAAAATAGAAGTTGAATATTAGAAGTCAAACCAGTTTAGCAGGTAGATGTAGGGAAGCCAACCAGAATACTACAATTGGTAGATGCTAAAGGCAATGGGACAGTATTTATTTTTTAAAATTATGTCACTGTAGTTAGTTCCCTTGCTCTGGCTATGAGAATAACATTGGTAGCCAACAGCTCACATTGTTAGTATTGTACTTGTCTGAAAGTAAATATATTCGTGACCAGTTATTGAAACTTTGTTGTTTTTAGTATGAATGATAAAAAATTAGATACAGCTTTTTTTGTGGTATTGGTGGTATCTACCTTTTTCAGTACAACCTAATGAACAAAAAGCTAGATCCTTTATTTTTTACTAATTGGCCTGATTTTTTTAAGTCTATAACAGAATAGCTAAGGACAGAATTCAGAGTGCTTATTTTCAACATGTACTTGGCTTTTTTTTAAGGAAGTCATACATTCTGTGATGAATACATATGAAGTGATTTGGCCTTGTGGAAGATACCTTCTTCACATATATCAAAAATAGTAGCAAATATTTTAAATGATCAGTAATCAGTTGTGATCAATATAGCCTAAGTATGTAAGAGATGATAAAAGCTCCTTATGGGTTGCTTGGCAGAAAGCAGAATCTGATTAAATGAAGTTAGTTACAGATGTATCTGTAGGAAAAGTTGAGAACATCAGTGAAGCATCAGGTAAGATCAGTGAACTGAATATTTAGATTTATTACCCAATTGTGGAAATATTGCAATTAATATCAAAATTAAATTTTTAAAAAGTTTAATGTCTTAATATGTCCTTAGTTTTTTGAAGCTTTTTGAATCCCCCAAAGATGAAGATAAAAATGGTTATTAGAAGATTTATCTTCAAGTCTTATAGGAAAGTATAAAAAAATCAGAATGGGAAGCAAACGTTGCAAGTACCAGAAAATTATGCTATTAATTTAAGTGTCATCAGAGCACAAAAGATCACATTCTGGGACTATGTGAACATTATTAAAACACTGGAAATAATAGTCCTTAAGATGAAGATATTATACTCTAAGATCTGGTTAAGTGACTGACATTATTACTTCACTTCAGGTATTATGAAAGTAACAAAATGCTTTTAAAGATAATAAGCATTACATTTTGAGATTGGCAGTGTTCATACTTTTCTGCTTAAGTGCTTTCCTGGTTTAACATAATTTAATAACTATTAGGGGGAAAATAGCTAGCATCATGGTTTCATATATATATCCCCCTTCCTTTTCCAATACACCACACACACACACACACACACACACACACACACAAAAGTGATAGCCTTTTATTCCTAGTGGTGTGTAAACTATTACTTTGTCCCTGCTGTAAGGAATGTTGCTGTTTTATGTTTGTTTTAAGTTTCTGGTTGAGAGACTGTTGCAAAGAAGCTACTACCATGTAGATCTATTACTGTTTAGAAATCAGAATGAGTTTTTTTTTTAAAAAGCTTTATTTATTGAGCTATAATTGACATATAATTAGCTGAACATATTTAAATTACATAGTTTGGTGAGTTTTGACCAATATTTACCCATGAAATCATCTCCATAATCAAAATAATAAACATTTCCATCATACCCATCCTTCCCCTTTGTAGTCCCTCCCTTTTGTCCCTGCTATCCCTTCCTGGTCCCCTGGCAAAACTGAAATACTTTTGTCACTGTATATTTATTTGCATTTTCTTATAATTCTATATACTCAGTCTTACATAATTCTGTACACTTAGTCTTCTTTCTTCAGTATAATTACTTTCAGGCTTATCTATGTTGTAGCATGTAATATAGTTCACTTTTTATATCTAATTATTTGTAGATACAGTCTCCACTCATCTGTTGATGGGCATATGGATTGTTTTCAGGATTTGGCTTATACAGATAAAGCTGCTGTGAACATTATTTCAGTGGTATTATTTCATTATATAAACATGTATTCAGTTCTGTTTGGTAAATACTTAGGTGGGAGCAGTATGGCTGGATAATATAGGAGGTATTTCTTTAACTTTTTAAGGAACTGCCAAACTGTTTTTCAGTGTTGGTTGTGGTATTTTACTTTTTTGTGGGTGTGGGGGGACCAGGAATCAAACTCAGGACCTTGAGCTTGCCAGGCAGGCTCTGTGCTGCTGAGCTATATCCCTGGCCCCCTACATTTTTTACAGTAGTGTTTCAGACTTCATTTTTAGCTACTTTTTAATATTTAGTATAGATAAGTTTGTTTTTTTTTTCATTTTAGTTACTATAATAGGTATTTGATGGTATCTTGGATGTGACTTTAATTTGCATTATGACCAGTGGTGTTGAACATCTTTTCACGTGCTTCTTTATTATTACATATCTTCTCTATTGAAATGCCTCCATATTTCTGTCTGAACTCTTGAATTAATGGAGAAATACCATGGTTCATGACTTGGAAGATTTAATGTTGTTAGGAATTCAGCTCTTTCCAAATTAATCTATAGATTTCAACAAAGTTATTTTAAACATTGACAAAATTATCTTAAAATTCATATGAAAAAGCAAAGGACCTAGATAGAATAGTCAAAATAACTCTGAAAACAAAATTGGAAGACTAATTCCACTTGATCAAAAGAATTATAACCCAACCTTTATTAAGATAATATCATATTGTTATAACGGTAGACAGATTATTGAATACATAATTTAGAAGTAGACCCATACTAATATAGACAACTGTTTTTAACAGAAGGACAATAACAGTTCAATATAAGGACAATCTTTTCAGCCAATGGTGCTAATATAGTTGGGTGTCAGTGTGCCAAGAAGATGAACTTCAGTGACATAAAAAAGTTACCTCCTGATGGACCATAAGCTTAATATAAAACCTAAAACTTCTAGAAGAAACATGGGAGAAAGTGTTTGTAGCTTTAGGCTAGGCAGGGATTTCTTAATATATCACCAAAAACACAAGATCTATAGAAACGAATAAATTAGTAATTGGACTTCATTAAAATAAAATATTTTGGGGCTGGTGATATCACTTAGCGGCACGGGCACCTGCTGGCGTGCGAGGTCCTGAGTTCAACCCCTGGTACCCACAAAAAATAAATAAATAAAATAAAATAAAAAATTTCTGTTCTAGGATACTACTGGGGAGGTGAAAAGGAAAGATACTGACTAGGAGAAAATATTTGCAAATTGTATCTCTGATAATGTACTGGTATTCAGCATATATGAAGAACTAAGTCTCAGTAATAAATCCCAACATGGGCAGTGTTTTATACAGCTGAATATTCTTGTTAAAGGATTATCATTTTACTACTATTAAAGCTGTGTGTAAATTGATTTCTTGTGAAGTTTTCAAAATATACTTAACTGGATAATTGAACACTTAAAACACATTGTTTCAGTCAGCTTCATAGTGGTGTAACCTGACAAAACACATTACCTTAGCTTTCTTTATCTTTCCTTTTCCCCTCATATTTCAGTATCTGTCTGTCTGTCTCTCTGTTTCACACATACACACACACACACGTCTCAAAGATATTTGTGGGAACCACTAGACATACATGTATGTGGCCAAACCTGGATACGTGAGAGAATTAACCACCCTCAGGGCAGCTTGACCAGAGGGATTGGAAACTGGTAAATAAATGCTCTTGGATTCCATGTCTTGGACAAAAATTCTGAGGGGCTTCCTCCACAGCTTCTCCTAAAGCCACCATTGACCACAATGACCAGTTTGAAAACACACCCTTACTTTGGATTTTCCCTAATCTGTTTCACCCTTTCCAGTCTCCACTCCCATTCCCTAACTCTGCTTTCAGTAAACTATCTCCACACAAGCTGTCTCAGGCTTTGCTTTCTAAGGGGGGAATCAAGCTCGGAGAAATTACATTGTTATATGCAGTAAAAGATGGTATAAGACAATGGTTCAAATTTACCAGTCATACTTAAGGCATGGAAATTTATCTTCTTAAAAAAAATCCTGCCAGGCACAGTAGTACCAGTCTATAATCCCAACTATTTTGGAGGCTGGGCAGAAGGATCACAAATTCAAGGCCAGCCTGAGCAATTTAGTGAGACCCTGTGTGGTACCCCCTAATCCCCCCAAAATCCTGTTTGCTCTTTGATTAATACTTGCTTTTCAAGCTTGAACAACAAAACCTATGCAACTATGTATGACTTCATAAACAGTTGAACTTGACAGGCCTTCTTTAAAATTAATTTATAAAGCAAAAGCTGCACTGGGCTTCTTTTAAATGGTATGCTTGACCCTAGAAAATTGTAATCTTGTAATTGCTATTAGCTTCTCTTGTCACCACAACTTGAAAAATTTTGTGACTTCTTTGTAACTAACTAGGCCATAGGCACTAAGGTCTTAGCTACACTTGCACCTACTTTGTTTGTACAATGAAAGAAAGGTGTTTCTTAACATTGCCTAGTATATTTTGAGGCATTTAGCCCTAAACATACAAATAATTCATCAGTAGATAATGACTCTGTAGAAACCAGTTCATGAATATCTTTCAGTAAAGTTATATTCTCTCATCATGGAGCTAAAAATAAAATTTACCTTCTATTAGGTTATGGTTCGTAAGCAATAATTAGAAAATGTGACACCTTTTAAGGTTTTAGAATAATGATATCTAGTTATCTGCTGGTTTATTTATTAAACATGAACACAGTAACCAGCCTGTCCTTGCCCTGATCAAATATTGGAATACTTGATTCATGCATGCCTTCTGTAAAAATCAGTGAGCGTTGCTAGTGTAGACTGATTCTGTACTTCAGCATTGCAGAACTGCTCAAGACATACAATAAGCCCTGTAGTTTTTTGTAAGATTGCAATTTGGTGACCTTTAGCCAGACTAACTTTCTAATGGTTCATGATCTCAGGGTTTAAATGTGAATGGTATCATACTGGATAGATGATTTATTCAGAAATCTCTTCATTTGGGAATGTTTATAAAATTTTAGTGATCAGTTTTTCTTCTCTTTTGAACAGTTTCTTCCCCATTCACAGTATCTATTGTACATTTTGGAACTGATTTACTCATTCAGTTTAAAAGAAAAGAGAAACTGATGGGGGAAAGGGGAAAGGAAGGAAGAGAAAAGGAAAAAGTATATATATCTATATACACAAGATAGTTAAGATAGTTATACAGCTAGTTTCTTTGAGTTCATTGAAAAGAAAGATTTGTGCTAATACTGTCTCAACATTTATTTCATGCCTGTATCTTGTACTCTGAGTAACTACTATGAAGATAACAATGTGCAATGTATTAATTATTGTTACTCTATTAGCCTGATTTGAAACTTTGTTTTATTTCTATTTTTCTTTTTAAAATAAAATAAAATAAAATAAAAATTTAGTGATCAACACAGGGATCCTGAATAAAGATCTTTTCATGGACAAGTCCATATACAAAACAGTTCAGATAACTGATTTAGATGCAGAGAATTTCACTAACTTAGGCAAACCTAATATTGGGTTGATTTCTTAATAAATGAATGCCTGCTCTTTTTAAATCATTTGGAGATGTCCAGTTTTCCTCTAAAAATTAGTGTGACCTTTATTTTTCACTATAGGAAGATTAGACTTTTTATCAAAGGGTATCTTCCTGTTGAACTTGGCTCTTTTGCTCCTGATGCAGGTAATGTTATTGAGGTAGTTCTCCAGTTTCTCTTGTGAGGCTCTACCTTTTTTTTTTTTTTTTTTCTTTTTTTCTTTTGGCTGCAGTCCTTTCCCACATTATAAGGCAGATCTTTAAAAAATATCTATTGTGGTTGGTATGCCTTCAACATGGACCTTTGCTGCAAACCTTTTGGAGTCAGTGAAATAGTATGTGCTGGACTGCTATTTCTTCTTCCTCCCTCCTTGAGGAGTACCTTAAAGATAAGATGTTATTTACCATCCTCCTTCTACCGCAGTAAGGCTTTAGTTGAGAAGCTTCTGCATTATTATCTTGGGTCTGGAATACTTTTCTATAAGAGAATTTATCATGTTAGGGAAGTCTTATATGTATATTTATTGATTAGCTTGTTTGATTTTTTTTTCCTTTTTTTTGTCTTCCCCAAATTTTTTGTCATATCTTTAAAAATTATATTTCTTTTAAGCATGTTATTGTACAGGTATGTATATACAAAAAAGCATGGCATTTTCCTTTTTGTCAGTGAATTCAGTTGAAATATTCTGGGTATAATTTTCAGATCTTCATTATATTTCACCTATATAATTGGTTTACTATTCCTGTTAGGAATTGGTAGTTTTAAACCTATTTCGAAGCATCCATATTTTGGGAGACTGCAGTTTTTACCCTATAGTTTAGAAAATAATAGTAGTTATGTAATGCATTTCCCTTAAATACATATGAAGTATATAATGTGATCTGAATATTTTGATTCTCATATAAAACCTGTTTGATATTGATATAAAACTTTTGATCAAGAAGAAATTTTATAGTAAATCATAAATATGCATTAAGTTTAATAGGTGTGTATGTAACTTGATTAAATCTGTTTATAAATGAGTATTAGAAATAAATCGGAGTACATTATAGTAATTGACAGTTTAAAAGGCATTATAGGTATTTTAAGTGGAATATATTACTTACTTTATGGATTTTCAAGCAGTTATACAGTATTTAGAATTCTTGACTTTTAGGGCTGTAAATCACCTTAAAAGTTATCTATTGCACACACACATTTAGAAAAGCAGTGTTTAAGCTTAGAGAGGCTAAGTATGTGTTGGTTAAAATCAAACACTTTGTCACTGTTAAGATTAGGACTTCTCATAAGCTGGGTTGTTTTATCTTTGTATCAGAGAATCCAACATAGTCCTGGCACATGTTTGAAATATTAATTTTATTGAATTAACTTATAATATGTTTCACTATGCTGTGTACATATGAAATCAAGGGGTGGCTAATAGAGCATTTATTTCTGTTTCTACAAAGGTTTTTTTATGATTATAAAAATGTTTATTATAGGAAATAAAAAGTAAAAAGAAGGAAGTAAAAACTGTTATAAAGAGTTTTTTTTTAAAGCCACATTAGGGATCAGTGAGAAAATGGAAAAGGCATTGGAGCAGATTTGGAAGTAGACTACTACTGATTATTTTTTGAATGTACTAAGGCCATGGATCAAGGTTCCCTAGGATCTGCAAATTGCTCACCTCTTCAATGAGCTTTCTGGAATGAAATAGTAACTAATAGTAGGAATGCTGTAAGAGAGGAGCCAAAACATGAGATTGGGCTGTTACTGAAGGAGAAGCTATTTTGGAGAATGTAGATTCCCTATCCAGTGTACTTCATTTTTTACACCACCCTCTAATTGTGAGACTTTTCTAATTTCTTTTTCTTACCCAGAAGCTCTGAAATTAGAGAAATAATTGTTTAAATTTATGAGGCTATTTTTATTAGATTATATGTATTTTATTTTGAGAATTATTTCTTTATCCCTCCTTTTCCTATTAATATATGTTTATCTCTATTTTTATAGTTGATTATATCAATAACCATGTATATCTTAAGGATCTCAGTCCTTTGCTAATTTGGTACTGATATTTTCATATTTTCTATTTCCTTATTAGGCTATGAATGTCTCTAGGTCAAAGACTATATGTCTTTTAAAAATGACTACAAAATTTCAAACATTTACATTATGCTAACCAGTTAGCATTTTATTGACATCATCTGAAATTTTGTGATGATTAACATTATTCCATATTACGGAAGTGCTGTAGTTTAAGTGTCCCCCAAGGTCGATGCATGGAAAGGATTGGTTATCAGGGCGGAACTACTGGGAGGTTGTAGAACCTTTAGGAGGTGGGACCTACTGGTTGATCCTTAGGTCACTGGGACCATACCCTAGAAGGGAATTGTGGGGTTCTGGCCTCTTCCTCACTCTCTTTAGTTTCCTGGCCATGAAGTGAACAGTTTGCTTTACCTTACACTCCCTGTCATTGTCATCTGGCACCCTCATCAGAGGCCCAAAGCAGTGGGTCTTCCTGATATTGGACTGGAAACTCCAAAACCATGCACCAAAATAACCCTTTTCTCTTTATAAGTTAATTATCTCAGGTACTTCATTACTGTGACAGAAAGCTAGCTAACAGATAAAGATAAAGCTAAGTGAGTTTAAAGAACTTGTTGAGAAAGATGCAAAACTGACCTTAAGTGGTAGAGTAGGAACTGGACTTGAGATGTGACTTTGTGATCTTAACCAGTGTACTGTATTGCCTCTTATATTTTAACATCATCAGTATCTAGTATAGAGCATAACAATTAGTGGACACATTATTCATAGTCATTGTAATGAATTGTATTAAGACATAATTTCATTGTGTATTTGCTTATTTAATTTTGTATTATTAGGGCATAATTTCATTGCGTATTTGCTTATTTAATTTAATTTAATTTGATGTGTTATAAATGAAGGCTATAGCTTTCTTCACTGTTTGACCCAGACAGTTTATTGAATATGGTTTCAAATTGAGTATTTTAAGTTAAAGATAAAACTTTTTCTTCTGTAGGTGTAATCTTATAAAATGAATTCCATTTTTACAAATTACTATATACCCCTAATCCCAAAATTTATTACAATAATGAAATAAGATATTACTTGTTAAAATTTGGAGAGGATGCTTTTCTTTTTCCTTACAAGCTGGATTGCCTGAATCTTGTAGAAGTACGACTCTTGCATTGTGTCACTTAATTTTGGATGAATTTACTTACACTGTTTTCAGTGACTTTGTGTTTGCTTATTTGAAAGTGTCTAAAGCCCTTAATTTTTTTAAAACTGATCTTACTAATACTTTTTCTGTTAGAAATATTCATAATTGTATCTTTTAAACATAATATTTTATGAGAAACTCAAGACCATTTAAAAGTAAAAATATAAATTGTTTTTTAAAGAAAGTGACGGCTTTACTTGTTATTTAGCAAAAATCCTTTTAAGCTAACTCCCATAAAAGATCGTCTAAAACAGTGAATTCAGAGGTTGACTGAAAGTTGAACATGAAAAAAGTCATAATTTGTTTGAATTCTTAAAAAGTATATCAAACCTTATCATATTTTTTGTCTAATTATGTCTGCAAAGTTAGTTCCTAACAATGTTTAAAGATAGTTTAATCAAGTTATAAATAGCACTGTTTAACTTCATTTTGTAACAAAAAATGAAATTAAGATTATTTTCACACTAAAATTATAGATACTATTTTGAATGCATTAGATGTATATATTAGTAAAATTATACATACATATTAGTGATATGTAGATATTACTAGTCCATTCATAAAGTATAAGATAACATAATAAAAGGTGTAAAGTCTAGTGACAATAAAAAATACCTTAATGCTAATAAAGGTAAAGATGTGAAACAGGAAAGTGGACTCTAGTTTATTGGAGTTTACTTTCTAGTGAAATGAAACATGTTAAAATTTCTAAATTAAGTATATTTTGAGTGAAACCATTAGTAGAATGCCATATAACTTCTTCAGCTTTTGTCTTTTCACAGAGCTCCTTAATAAGCATTCATAGTCAGTTTTTGGCAGCATTGGAATCACTGAAGGCATTCTGGGATGTCATGGATGAAATTGATGAGAAGACCTGGGTACTTGAGCCACAGAAACCTACACGGAGTGCAACAGCACGCAGAATTGCATTAGGTAGGGAAAAAAGAGGATTACCGATTTTATTTTCAGATGTTTACTTTTATTTTGTATTATAAAAATAAATCTAAAGATGACAGTTGAACTCTTAGATGAAAATCCTTGGTATGGAGTCAGATTTTAAAACTTTTTGGGATTAAATTATTATAGTTATTTTATAACTATATACTTAAATTAGGTGAAAAGGACAAGTACTGGGGTGTTTCATTATAAAAGGCGATGAGACAGTGGAAGTAACATTCAGAGTATTTAATTAGCTTTTAATTGGCACAGAAATGGTGGAGTGGAACAGGTTATTCAAAATGTACATGACTTAGGGAAAAAAAATCAGTGTTAGAATTAATGAAGTCTTCATCTGTGAAACTTAGTCAAATTGGTATGAGAAGATTTCAGAATACTTTGACAGAAATACAGAGGATAAAAGAACCTGAAGAATACTATGCCATTAAAGAGTAAACAGCACAAAATAAGCACTGAATGTATTTTAAGTACTATACCTTCTTTATGATAAATATGTGAAATTAAGGTGTAAGATATGGTACAGCGATAAATATTCCTGTAATGTTATATTGCCTTGACTATGAAATGGTGTGCATTTCCATTACAAGCAACCAAAACAAAGTCAATTTTAATCTTTCAAGATTTTAGATCTTTTAAACTATATTTGTGTCCACCTTAAGTATCATGTGTGGTTTTAAGCTACCCTTTAGCTGTTTCTTCTAAATAGGTACGTTTTGAAAGGCTTATATTCTGAAGGACATTTTAAAATTCTGATGTAGATCAAATCTAAGTTAGTGAATAATTTTTGTACTTTTCTACCAAGGCATAATAGATTATCTGTACTTGGGGAGGGGGAGTTCTAAAAATAGTATTGTTATTTTTCAAGTTTGGAAATGTCTAATAGTATTTAATTTGGAATAATTAACCAAATTATGATATATTTGTGAACAAATAGATATTAAGATTGAAAATATTTTTGACAAAGAAATGTAATTTATTATTTTCATGCCCTCATTAAAATACTGTAATTATTCTTAAAATATACTTTTTATTATATTTCTTATCCGACATAAACTGTCTAGTTGTCATTCATTCTTTATATTTACCATTACTCCCCCACTCTCTTTCAGGCATTGATTTACCACATTAGGACCAAATTTTGAATAAATTAATTGAAAGATTAGTTAATGTAGCCATCAAGTAAGTGAAGGTACTTTCTAAAGGCATTAGTAGTACATGACATTGCTAAAGGCTAAAAGAAATTTATGATCATAGCAAAGAATGTATGAACAAATGAGGTTGTATTTTTTAAATTTTATATTTTTCATTGAATAGATATACACCTTGACAACTTTTTGTCAGATTTGTAATAATCCTGTTTATATTATTGCCAACTTTAGCGGAAGGCATATTTAACTGTATAGAAGTTATCAGGACATTTTCCCCATAAAAATGAAGACCTAATTGATCTTAATTATACTAAGTACCTTCTCAAAATAACTACAGTTTTTGAAATTTGTTCTGTACCCCTGTATAGTTAAAACTTTGAATCTGGTGAAGAATTAAAAAATAGAAATAGCTTGCCGGGTGTGGTGGTGCATGCCTGTAATCCTAGTACTCAGGAGGCTGAGGCAGGAGGATTGCTGCAAGTTTGAGGCCAGCATGGGCTACAAAGTGAGTTCAAGGCCAGCCTGAACTGCATAGTGAAACTCTGTCTCAAAAAGACAAAAAAAATAAAAATAGAAATAGCTTTTTTTAGACTCTGCAAAATAGATTGTTTTTGTTAGTAAATGAACAGTTTTCAAGGAAAGCTTCATATGCAGCAAAAGAACTCATGTTTTTATAAATTTCCATAAAATTTAAATGTTTATTTTTACCATTTAGCTTAGTCTTTACATTTGACCTAGTTCTTTTTTCAAGAAAGCCATGAAAATAATTTAGATCATTACTGTACTTTTTTTTTTTTATTTTTTTTTTAGTAGTGGTACTAAAGATTGAACACAGGGCTTGTGCATTCTTAGCAAACATTCTACCATTGAGATACATCCCCAGCTCTTTATTTTTAGACAGTCTTCGTTAGTTGTCCAGTCTGTCCTCACACTTGCACTCCCCCTACCTCATCCTCCAGAATGGCTGGGATTACAGGCATGCACCACCCATCCAGCAGATCATTATTTCTTTAATTTGTAAAATTTTTGGTATTAAAAGTCTTAATCATTATAGGAGATTTTTATTTAAACTTTACTGTAATAGAATTGACCAGAATCCCAACTTAATCTTAATTCATTAATTGTCTGTTTTTTAGAAACATGAGCTCCCTGAATCTTTAGTGATAATCATAATTTCAGAATTCTTTTGGTTAAGCTGATACATTTCCCTTTATAAAAGTTATTTATAAAACGTTTGGTTAGATCTTTTCTTGGGCATACAATAAAACTGGCAGCTAAACACATTCCTTTATTTTTTGTTGGCTTGTTTGATGGACTCTTCCACTTGTAAAAATTTTAATCTTCTTTCATTCTAGGGAATAATGCTTCCATAAACATAGAGGTAGACCCCAGGCATCCGACTATGCTTCCTGAATGCTGCTTTCTTGGAGCTGACCATGGTACAAGATCTCAGAACTAATATTTTTCGTAGAATCATAAAATCCTTGTCAATCATTGTTAAATATTAGTAGATATTATTCATACAAAAATTTCTCACTCTGAACTGTATACTTTTAACATTTGATTTTAGATTTTCAAATCAACTAAGAAACAAATTACGTACTAAATGTGCCTTTAGAGAACAAGCAACAAACCCTAAATTTTTAAACATTTTTTCTTTTACTTTTTAATATGTGAAGTTGTAAAACCCTTGGGAATTAAGCTGAGCAGAAACATGCATTTGTGGTAGGTACCTTGACAATATAATTGTTACTTTTCGATGATTTTACAAATTTTATAGCAAAATTTTTTTCTCATTTTTTTCAGGGATCCAGAATATAGTCTGTTACAAAATTTGAAAGATGTTTTAGAAATTGATTTTCCAGCTCGTACTATCCTGGAAAAATCTGTAAGTTTTATCAGTGCTTTGGTATTTCATAGTATTGCATAATGAAATTTAAATGCTTCTCTCAGAAGAATGAGGCTAGAAAGGAAAGGAATTGGAAGAATGTTATAGCACACACCTCTGAACTGCAAGTAATAGTTTCATCAGAGACCTTGTTAACCTTTGATTGGTGTTTTATTATTTATTTATTTATTTTTTTTTTTTTTGTGTGTGTGTGGGTACCGGGGGTCGACCTCAGGACCTTGCGCACCAGCAGGCACCCGTGCTGCTGAGCAATATCACCGGCCCTTTTCTTCGTATGTGGGTTCCGGGAGTCGAACTCGGGCCCTCGCGCTTGGCCAGGCAGGCGCTTACGCCGCTGAGCTATCTCACTGGCCCCTGATTGCTGTTTTTTTAAGTGTACTTTTTTCATGGTTTTCAACAATGAAGTGATTAATGACAGTCATATTTATTAATAACAAAGTATCTAATTAAATGTTTGGATTTTTTGTACTGTCTGTTATGGATGACTGAAATAAGGTTCTAATTAGCTTGATATAAGTGTTTGTGAAGGATGGAAGTACAGTTTTTCAAAAATGAATAGAAACTATTATTGCAAAGATAATAAAAGTACAATTGATTTTTGACAGAGTGGCTAAAGTTGTACAATTTTGAAGTTTAGTAATCACCAGCTTATATCAGTTCCTACCTGTATGTACTACATGGACACTGTATTTTGTGTATGTACAAATTACCAAAGCCCCAAAATCTTGCCAGCCAAAAATGAAATTTAGTATATCTGTGTATATTGAGTGAAAAAGGAAACATTCTGACAAGTAGCTTTTCTAGGTGTTAGTTAGTGGTATGATTATATTTTCTACAATACATCAATAGTCACTTTTATAAAAACTACATTTATAAAAATTTAATATTGTTTAATGTCAGTGATGGCCAGCCTTTTAGTATCAGGTGCCCAAACTGCAACCTAAAACCCACTTATTTATTATGACATGCCAACCCTGCAATTAAACCTGAATACTGAGGTTTTAGTTTAAAAAAAAAAATAATCATACATTAACATTTTTGTCTTAAAAACAACACATATGCCATAGCTTTGCCACCACTGGTCTATATCATTTGTTCTTCCTATTTGCCTACATTTTAAAGAAATATGCTTGTAAACATTTTTCTTTTGAAGGATGTTACTATGGATTGTGGAATTTGTTATGCCTATCAACTTGATGGTGCCATTCCTGATCAAGTGTGCAATAATTTCCAGTGTGGACAGCCTTTCCATCAAATATGCTTATATGAGGTAAAACTAAAATAAAAAAAAAAATCAGTAGGGCTTTTTTCAGCTAACAAGACATGGGAAGTATGCATATTTGAAATACAAAGAACTTAAGATCCATTTACTTATTAAGTGGGCTCCCTCATTTGCAATTAACTCCTTTTATCAATTTATTCTAGATGCTTGTGTACTTCATTTCTTCATCACAGTTACTAACTATTGAAGAAATGTCCAAAAGCATCCAGAAAGGGGGACTATGAATGCAGACTATATACTTGGACTGCCTTATTGTTGCAGAACATACTAAGTTGATGATACACTGGAATCTTTCCATAAATGTCTCATGTAACTACAATGCAAACTTAGATTCATCCAACTGGGATGATGGAAACTGCACTGCAAAGGAATTAGTACATAGGTAGCATCTATTACTCTTTAGACTATATATAAGTATAGTATAAATGCAATAATCCTACTCTTGATATTTAGAATGCTTTTTGTGATCTGAACATTTCACAGCACTCAGGCCACGCTGTTTTATTTATTTACTATATGTGAAGTTTGCTTTCATTCCTCTTTTTGATCATTTGCTCTCTATGGCACTCATTTTAGGGCAGAGTTGATGTGATTACAAAACACCTTGCCGTTTTATAGTTCTTTCAGTTTTCAGTCTTAGTCACCTCTTTCCCTTTGTGATTAATAATAGCACTTTAGTGCTATGTGTACTTGAGTATTGGAGAATTTAAAGATAGATATCAGGTTACTTTATATAAAATCACAAAATATCTAATTATAGAACTCTGAGGGAATTTGCTTTCTTTTGTACTGAGTATTAATATTTAAAAACTGCCTTCTGCTTGTAATCAGTGGACTGATAATTAACCCACTGTTGGTGATTAAGACCAGAATTAAGACCTAAATTTACAAAAGCCATAAGATATATGTTACGGTAGGAGTTCTTAATGTGTAACAGATTTAGGGATGGCATATGAACCTAGGAACTTGTATGTCTTGGTATATGTCTATTTTGGGGGTAAAGAAAATATAACTGCTATTATTTTCTTAAAGGGGGCCATAATTTGCTTTTAGCTCAGTGGTTTACACTTCGAATTCCATGTTGATTTTCCCTCCTTATTCAAAATAATAATAATAATCTGGCATTGGCTCAGAAAATGTATCCCTTACTCTTAACAGAATACAATTAGGAAAGTAAATCTTCTGTAATAAAAATATAATGCACTAAAAAAGAAATGATCTTTGGAGTATCTGTCATTTTAATCATGTTGATGCTACTTCTTTTTAAAATCTTCAGTGGTTGAGAGGACTACTCACTAGTAGACAGAGTTTTAACATCATATTTGGTGAATGCCCATACTGTAGTAAGGTAAGCAAATTACTAATCACATTTCATAGAATGTGCCTGGAATTTAGTAATGTGGTTTAAAAGATAATCTATATAGATTGGTTTATTTAAAACTTTTTGAAACATGTATTCTCTGTATTAAAGTAGTAAGAAGGTAAGTTCCTCTAAAACAGTATCCTTGTCAATATCATTTCAATTTATAAATTGTTTGATCAAAAACATTTAACTACTTTTCTAAATTTGCTGTGTGATCTGAAACTTCAGAAAAGTATGTTCCAAATTATAGTGACACTGTTTCTAGTGTAAAGAAAAAATTTTAGAGTGCCCACAAACTTTGTTAAAATATATTTTCTTTTTTAAAGCCAATTACCTTGAAAATGTCTGGAAGGAAACCCTGAAATAAGTGTATAACATTTCTATGAAGAGCTGGAAACTTTAAAAATTATCAAAAGAATTTTATTTGATATTTTCAAAGAAAATATAGAGCAAGACATACCAGTATGAAAAGCAAAATTATGATGAAGCTATAAACACATACATCTGCCTGTGTCTCTTCACTCAGAGTAAACTGGGAAATTGTAGGCCAAAATCCTGCAGAACTTTGTAAGTCTGTGACTTCCATATCAATTGTGGAAGTGTACGTATACCAGGGTGGAGATTGTGACTTGTTGATCTTATCTGGACTGGTACAATTTTGATAGGGTTCATAAAATGAATTTTGGAAGTATGTATAGCTAGATTTTTGTGGGAAACTGTTTACATCATTCAGAAGTTGTGAAGACTCATGGTATTTTTGTCGTCTTCTTGTGCTTTCCTATGGAAAAAAATACATAGTGTGTTAGATTTGAGTTACCCAAGTACTTACTGTCTGTACTGTGTAAGAATGCTAAATAAAATTTAACAAACAAATCTGGCTCATTTGGTTGGTTCTTTTAAGCCATGTAAATTTATAATCTAAAAACAGAATAGAACATGAAGAAAACTGAATTCTCTTGGCAAGATTATAAAAGGCTAAATTTTATGGGGGTAAGACAGCCATAATTAGAAAGCTTTTGATCATTAATATAGCTATGGTTAACCTTTTGCACATAATGGCAACTCAGAGATGATTCTGCTTTATAATGAGTAAAGGACGAAGCTGCACAAGAGGTGATAAAAATATATGGTGAATGCTGAAATTAAAAAAAAAGAACTTATCAGTAAAAAATACACTGATACACTGCCATAAATCACCCTCAAAACCTTCTTTTAAACACCCTTAACCCATCATTCTTCCCACTTTCTGTAGCAGTTCTGGAAGTCCTCTTTTATAGCTTTCACAGGTCTGCTAAAAAAATACAGGGAATCCTGCTACCCAGTGCCATCCATCTTCCTCACTGGATCTGGCATCATGTGAATTCTGGCTCTTCCCCAAAGTCCAAAGGACCATGAAATATAAATGTTTTAAATTGATTCAGGACATGAAGGCAGCCATGACAGGGCAACTGAAGATAGAAATAAGACTTCTAGAACTGCTTCAGAAAGTAACAAGCATGATGGGATAAGTGTGTTTGAAGCGAAAGGGAGTATTTTCAAGGGAAATAATGCCAATGTATCTTTTACTTTAATAATTTAAAAATACTTTAATATCTACCATATTTTTCAGTCATACCTGTATACTGCCAGAGAAAACCATCTCACCAGTGGTATTATGTCATGTCTCTTGGAGAGCTCTATAGGCACAGACTAACCACTATGGACTGAATAGATGTTAATGTAAAACAAATTAACTGGTTACTTCAGTGTGGGTTTCATGAGCTGCTTCAGTGTTTTCACCACTATTCCTGTTGGCCAAATACTCAAGAATGACCTCCTTTTTGCTTCCCTGGTTGAAAGTCAGGAATTGTTTTGTTTCTGCTTCACTTTTGTGATTTCTGACATGCCTTCTCCTATGTACCACTTAGCAAGTAATTCAGAAAAAGACTTACAAAACAAATCTTGTTAGTTTCTTCTAGAAACATCTGGTACAATACCATCCCTATTCAGAATAGCAAACTGTCAGCCTTTAAACTGCAACTCTTCAGACTCCCTATTCCCCTACAAGAGTCAATTTTAGAATGCAAAGTTTTAGAAGGGCATAAGAGACACAAAACAAATGAGAGATGTTTTGAAGGCTCTTTAGCTTTCCTATTAAAAAGAAATAAATTATTTGAGAGTCAAATAACTAGTGTCTACTGTCTGAGAGCTAACAAAGTCACATGAATGCAATTTTCCTAAAGTTCTATCAGCTTTATTCACTAGAGGCAAAATAAATGAATAAATATTCCAGTATACCCATAAAACATTTTCACACTAAGTAAGAGAACTGTGCTGTCAAATCATATATAAAGGCTGAGAACTACTGGTAAGTTTAGCAGCATTTACATATAACTTATTTGTGGAAGTAAAGAGATATCCCCTAGTTAATAGAAATCATACTACTAATATTTCAAGAATCATCTACTATTTAACCCATACAACTTGTCTCTTAGTAACAACCAATGAAATCCACTGGGAAGCTACATATAAAAGAATTTAACCATCTGTTGTCTTTAGTCTATTGAGAGGTCTGATGGGGGAAAGACAGTCTAATAACATGCATGTTTCGTGAATAAAGTTTTACTGTAACACAGCCACATCCATACATATTTTCTGTAGCTGCTTTTTCACTAAATTAGTAGAGTCAAACATGTTGATAAAGAACTACCCAGACTCTTAAGTCTAAAATATTTCTGTCTGACTCCTAAAGCAAACATTTGGTACCATTTGGTCATTGGTATGAGTGCTTGCCTACTTTGTGTGAGGCCCTGAGTTTGTTGAGTAACATTAAAAAATGAGAGAGTGAGAGTGTTGCTGGTCCCTGGTCTTTGGCATTGTTTTTCCAATGTGAGAAAGCATATAGATCATTTGGTATCTTGTTAAAATGTAGATCTCAGATGGAAGAGGGGACTGAGATTCTGTGTTACATGTGATATCAGTACAGTTGGCTTGCACACCACACTTTGAGTAGCAAAGGTTTAAGGCAAAGCAATAATCTATTCTGCTAGAGTATGGACTTTTAACCTGGGTTGAGTTTGCTCCACACAAGCCATTTAACAATTTCTGTCAACATTTTGTGTTGTCACATGTGGGAGGAGAGACTACTGGCATCTATTGGGTAAGTGCTGCTGAGCACCCTACAGCACACAGGACAGCCACCCCACAACAAGTAATAAACCAGCCCAAAATGCCAATAGTGCTGCTGTAAAGAAACCCTTCATTAAAGCAGTTACTAACCTTGAATGCACATTAGAACCAACTGGGGAGCTATGGAAAATATCAATACCACTTCTACTCTGGCCACAAGTAATGGTTACCAGACTTCCCCTCCTGCCCTAAAAGCCGAAATAAATACAAAACAGTAAGACAAAGTAAATGAAGCAACATATGAGGCATCTGAAAATAAGTCCCGGTACTCAGGAGAGGAAGGCAACAGGAATGTGAGTTAAGGCCAGCCAGGCTACACAGCAAGACCTTGTCTCAAAGAAGAAACAAACAAGCAAAACAAGGAAAACAAAACTAACAAAGCTATCATAATCATAATACATAAGGAAAACAACCCAGACTTTTATAAACTCCACAATTTAAGATTGTATTTAACTCTAAATCAGACAAAAAAATGTCTAACTAGAAGTCATGACATCATTAAGTTGAACAACCAACAAATTAATTGCTAGAAAACTCTTTCAAGAAATACAGTAAAACCTGGAGTCCAATGCACATAGCCCTCACAGTGTTCAGCACACAATAATACTTTACTACATGTAAAGTATATGAAAATGTAAACCATAATCAGGAGAAAAAGAATAGAACTTAAGACAAGTCCCAGATAGAATTACCAAGCAACAACTAGACAATGTCTACATAAATATCTTCAAGGACTTACAGGAGAAGTTCAACATAATTAGTGAACAGGGGATTCTCAGCAGAAAGATGAAAAATATAATATACTTCTGGAACTGAAAAATACAACATAGTAAATAAAAATTAACTGGATAGGTTTAATAGTTTGACAACTAAAGATCTGACAATATATCCCAACAGCAAGATAACAGAGTAATTTTAAAATTAAAGGGTGCTTCATTTGCAAATGGAGAAAGATAAAGTATCCTAACATATGTGCTTGGATCTCAAAAGGAGAAAGAGGAGGGTTAAATTAAAGCATGAAACATTGATGAAGTCATAGCTGAAAACTTCTAATTTGACGGCAAATAATAGATAAAGAAGCACGATAAAGCACAGTAAAAACAAAGACAACATTCCCTGGAAAACCAAATTAAAAGCAAATCCTCAAAGCAACCAGAAAGATACTGTGTTAGCTTTCTGTCACTGTGAAAAAATATCTGAAAATCAACTTAAGAGGAGAAAATGTTTATTTTTGCCCAGTTTCAGAGATTTCAGACCATGATCACTTGGCCCTGTTGCCTTTGGGCTTGGTACATCATTGCAGGTGTGCATGGCAAAATAAGCTGCTCACCTTATGATGACCAGGAAGGAAGAAGGGGATGAGGTCCAAGATCCCTTCAAGGCAATGTGTCTAGTGACTTAACCTCCTCCCACTAGTCTCCACCTCTGAAAGGTTCTAGTAGCAACATGGGCTGAGGATCAAACCTTTAACACATGGGCCTTTTGCAGGACATTCAGAATTCAAAGTATAGCATTCCATTCCTGGCCCATTGGCTTATGTCCCTCTCAAAGTAAAATGCATTTAGTACATTTCCAAAGAGTCTGCAGAGTCTGAACAGTTCCATCATTGCTCAAAAGTCCAAGTCCAAAATCTCTGAAACTCAAGTCAAATGCAGCTGTGAGCCCCTGTAGAAATCAAAAGGAAAGTTATATACTTCAAAAATATCATGGCAGCTGGGTACAGTGGCACACTCCTATAATCCCAGGGCTGGGAAGGCTGAGGTGGGAGGACTGCAGTGAGTTTGAGGCCAGCCTAGGCTTCAAAGTGAGACTGTCTCAAAAAAAAAAAAAAAAAAAAGTAAAAAGGTACTAAAAAGGTACTGGATAAACATTCCCATTCCAAAAAGTTGGAACAGGAAAATGAAAATGACATATGGGACCAAAGCAAGACAAATCTTGGTGAAAGCCTCCATGACACTGTAACTTGGATTCTGCATGCCTGAAAAACCAGCATTACTTGGATGATAAGAGGATCTGTTGCCAGCATAAGCTATACCAGGTCCTGCTTGAAGTAAGGCTACCATAGGTGTTGAGTGCCTCACCAGCTGAGAGAAGTCCCAGTGAGATGACACCTGAGACAATCCTGGGTGGGCAGAGTGCGCTGGGGCTTTGTCCTCAGAGGAAAAGTCATGGAGTGGAATTTATACTCACTTTCGAGCTGATGCTGGGTGGAGTCTTGTTGATTCCTGAGATACTCTCAAAGTATCTTCTGTCCCAATGCAAAGTACTTGGCATCTTTTTAATAGCAATAATCTCTTTAGCAACTGCACACCTTGGGAATACCTTTTTTGGGGGGGAGGGGGCTCATTATGTAGATCAGGTTCTCATTATGTAGTTCAAGCTGGCCTTGTACTAACTATGTAGCCCAGACTCGCCTCAAACTCATGGCCATCCTCCTGCCTCAGCTTCGTGAGTGCTGGGATTATAGGCATGTGCCATCATGCCTGGTTGGAACACATTTAACTGTGTTCATTTTTTGCGGGCAAACTACAAGTTTTCTAAATTGTTCTCCTGAATTGTTCCTGATTCTCAGTAAATTTGGCTAACAGCATTAAGAATTACCCAGGATGTTACCTGAATGCTGCTGTGCCTTAAAGTTCCCTCCAGCAGATAAACTAGTCTGTCACCATTAAACTTGGCCTCCCATTAAGTCTCAGGGTATGGAGACACAGCATTTAAATTCTTTGCAACAGTATAACAAGAATGGCCTGTAGTCCAGTGCCCCAGAGTCCTTATGTCCATCTGAAACTTCATCAGCATAGCCTTTGCTGTCGAAATTTCTAACAGCATTCTGGTCTTGTCTTCTAACCCCCACCATAACTGTCTAGTAAGCTCTGAGGATAGCATTTTAGGCTTTCTCTGGCCCACTTCAAACTTTCACAAAGACCTGCAAACAAATTCCAAAGGCTTCCTTTCCTCATCACTTCAGGTCTAGTTTCAGCAACATCACTGCTCAGGACCCGATTTTCTGTGTTAGCTTTCCATCAGTGTGACAGAATACCTGAGAATCAACTTAAAAGGAAGAAAGGTCAAGGGCTTGCCCAGCTGACCTAGCTTAATCCCAGTAGGCCCCACTTCCTAAATACCTTTCAATAGTGCCACCAGCTGGGGACCAAACGTTCAACACATGAGCCTGGAGAGACATTTAAGATCTAAACTGACAGCATATGGGATCAATGATAATAACTGCTATCAGAAAAAACACTGCCAAGAAAATGGAAACAATACTCTTGAAGTTGTGAAAGAAAAAATTTCTGTACCCAACAATGCATTCAAAATGAAAGCATGGATATCTAGTTCCAGATGAAACAGAATTAGTGCACTCCATCCTATTCCTCCTCCTAATTTCAATGAGAACATTCTGAAGGTTATAGAGAAGACTGGCCAGGAACCACATGCTCATATTGACTGATGCAGAAAAAGCATTTGACAATATCCAATACCTGATAGTAATAAAAATTATCACTATGCTGGAAATGAAGGTGAGCTTCCTTAATAAAGAAGGCCTACAAAAAATCCCTACAGCTAACAAACTAAATAGTAAGGGGCTCCAAACTAGAAACAACCCACATGTTATTCCAAAGATAACTTCATACTTTGGAATACTAGTTAGTAATAAAAAAAAAGAGAACTACTGATACATGCAAAACTTGGATCAATCTCAGAGGAATTATGAATGAATGAAATAAAGCCAATCTCAACAAATTACATATTACATAATTGATCTTTTTCTTTTTTGCTTTTATTTATAAATTTTAACAAAAATTGTATATAATTATGGGCATTATAATGTTTCAATTGTGTGTACATTGTATAATGTTTAAATCAGGTTAAACATTTCTTTAAAAATTTCTCACTTTATGGGGCCGGTGAGATGGCTCAGCGGTATAAGCGCCTGCCTTGCAAGCGCGAGGGCCCGAGTTCGACTCCCGGATCCCACATACAAAAAAGGGGCCGGTGATATTGCTCAGCGGCACGGGCTCCTGTTGGCGCGCGAGGTCCTGAGGTCGACCCCCCGGTACCCACAAAAAAAAAAAAAAAAAAAAAAATTTCTCACTTTATGGTGAAAATATTCAAAATCCTTTTAGCTTTTAAACTTATATTGTACATTATCACTGTCTACAGATGTCATACTATGCAATAACACACTAGAACTTCTCACTTCTAATTGTAATTTAGTACCCACTTAATCATTTCCCAACTCCACATTCTCCCCAGCCTCTCGTAACCACCATTCCACTCTTAATTCCTATAAAAGCAACTTTAGATTTCACATATTAGTGAGACCACGCAGTATTTATCTTTTGGTGCCTGGCTCATTTAATTTAACATGATGATCTCCAATTCCATCCATGTTGTTGCAAATGACAGGACTTTATTCTGCTTATGGTTCAATATTATTTCACTGTGTACATGTACCAGCTCTCTGATTATTTCCACTTCTTGACTATTATGAATAGTGCTGCCATGAATGTGGGAGTGTAGGTATCTCTCTGACATACTGATTTCATTTCCTTCAGATATATAACCAGCAATAGGATTGCTGAATCAGATGTTACTTCAATTTTTAATTTTTTGAGGAATCTCCATATTGTTTTCCATAACAACCATACTAATTTACATTCCTGCTAACAGTGTGCAAGGGATCCCTTTTCTCCACATCTTTGCCAGTACCTATTATCTTTTGTAGTTATTATAACCATTCTTAACTGGAATGAGATGATATCTCACTGTGGTTTTGATTTTCATTTTTCAGATGATTGGTAGTGTTGAGTAATCTTTCATATACCTGTTGGTCATTTGTATGTCTTTTTTTTTTTTTTTTCTTTATATGTGGGTACTGGGAGTCGAACTCAGGACCTCGCACTTGCCAGGCAGGCGCTTATGCCGCTGAGCTATATCACTGGCCCTGTATGTCTTCTTTTAAGAAATATCTATTTAGGTCTATTGCCCAATTTTAAATAGTTTCTTTGTTTGTTTTGTTTTGTTTTGCAATTGAGGTTTTGGAGTTCTTTAAATATTGTAAGTATTAAGCCCATATCAGATGTATAGTTTGCAAATATTTTTTCTCATTCTATAGGTTGTCTCTGTCTCCTTTGCTGTGTATAAGGTGTTTTTTGTTTGTTTGGTTTTTGGTTTTTATTTAATGTAATCCTGAATGTCTATTTTTGCTTTTTTTATTTGTGCTTTGGGGGTCTTTTCTAAAAATTCCTCACCAACCCCAATGTCCTGAAGCATTTCCCGTTTTCTTCTAGTAGTTGCATAATTCCAGGTCTTACATTTAAGTTTTTAATCCATCTAGAATTTATTTTTGTAACTGGTGAGAGATGGGGTTGTGGCTGCATTCTCCTGTATGTGAACGTTCAGCTTTCCCAGCATCCTTTATAAACAAGACCGTACTTTCTCCAATGAGCATTTTTAATATCTTCATCAAAAAGTTTTGGCTGGAGATGTGTGTAAAAAAGTAGTCACAGACAATGAGTGTTACAATAAAAACTAGGCGGCTGGGTGAATTTGGTATATAGGCCATAGTTGCTGATGCCCTATCTGGAGTAACCACTAAAACAAACAAAAAACAAAGTATGGTTTAAAAAGATAAGAAACAGGAGAAAAATTCTCAAATTTGTCAAAAACAAAGTGGAGGGGATTCAGAAATGACCAAAAATGATGCATAAAGAAGGCAGGTAGCAAGAATATAAATTAATCCCAACTATATCAATAATTACATTAAATAGAAATGTAGCAAATAATAGTATTTGGCAGATTTTATTTAAAAAAAGCAAGACCTAACTGTATGTTACTTACAAAAGCACACAATCAGACAAAGACACATGTGGGCTAAACATGTAATAACAGAAAAGGCTATACCACATAGATGCTAATCACAAGGCTAGAATTGTTAAAAATCACAGGAAGAATAATTTAAGACAAGGTATTAACATACATAAAGAAACACATTCTAAAATGATAAAGATGCCAATTCACCAAGAAGATACAATATTCCTAAGTCTATATGTGCCTAATAACAGGTCATCAAAAGCCATGAAGGCAAACCTTATAGAACTAAAGGAGAAATGGATAAATTCACACTTAAAATTGAAGATGTTTAAATTTCTTTGTCAATAAGTGATAAAAACAAAAGGACCAAAAAATCTGAATAACACTATCAAATAATTCACTATTTTTTAAAAGTATAAAAGTATACAAGTATACTTATAAGTACATTTATACAAGTATACAAGGAACTCTTTTAAAAAGTATACAAGAAACATTCACCAAGCTATGCCTTTTGCTGGATAAGAAAACAAGTTTCAGTGAATTTTAAAAGATTGTAACGATACAGGATGTTCTGATGATAAATTAAATTAGAAATCAATAACAAAATAGTACCTATAAAAATCTCAAAAGTAGCTAAGTCTTAACATACCTCTAAACAATCCATGTGCCAAAATATTTCACTTTTTTATTGTATTGATTTTTAAAAATTCTTATATTCTAGGTATTTATTGCCAGTATAGTGGAAATACAATTTTTTATATTGACTTTGTGGCCTGGAACCATCCTAAATCCACTTATTAGTTCTAGTATTTTCAATTGAATAATACATTAAACCAAATAATACAGAAAACACAACATAGCAAAATATGTGGAATACAGTTAATGGCTTAATATTTGAGAAAGGAAAAAATGCTTCAAATCAATGATTTTAACTTTTGTCTTATGAAAAGTTCAATTAGTAGGAATAAATGAAGTTTCACTACAGATACTAGAGATGTTAAAAGGATGACAAGAAAATATTGTTGACTTAGTGACAATAAATTCAACAGATCAACAAATTACTTGTATAATACAAATTATCAAGCTGACACAAGAAGAAAACGAAACTGTAGTGATCAGCATATCTGCTGAAGTAAGTAAATTCACAATTAAGAACTATCCTGCAACAAGTCAACTCACAATGTTTCTATGCTAAATTCAATCCAACATTTAAGGAAGACTTATTTTAGAAAAATATTTTCTGAAAGCAGAGGTATTTCAACTCAAGTAATAATCCTAGTAATAAACCATGCAACAATATTATGAGTAAAGAAAATTAAACACCATATTTTCATCAATGTCAATATAAAAATCCTTACTAGAATTGAAATTCAGCAGGAATTAATTTGAAGTACACCAAACTGAATTCAGTAGGAGAACACATCCTAAGTAGATTTGTCCCAGATATAAAAACTTGATTTAATATTCAAAAATCAATATTATTCATTATACTAGCAAAGGAGACATATGATCATCTCAATAGACCTCAAAAAAGAATTTCAAACCTATTCAAGATTTAAACTTATCTTTCAATACATTTTAATGACAAATGCAATTATATTTCCTCAGTCTGATGTCCTATGGAAAAACTCACTGCTAACATTGACTATTTTCCTCCTGCAAGCTGGAATGAGGCAAGGCTGCCCACTCTCATAATTTCTATTCAGTATAGCACCAGAAGTGCTAGCAGATTCAATAGTATGAAAACAAAAATACCACGACCACAAATTAAAGGCATATATGCTGGAGAAAAATAATTGAAATTGATCAATTATGTAAAGTATCTTGAGGATCTATAAAATAAAAGTATTAGAACTAATAAATGAATTTAGAATGTGTCCCAAGACACATGAAAGATCAATATAAAAAAATTCAATTTCCATATGGTAGCAACAAATAACTGGAATATAAGAATTTTTTAATTTTTTAGCAATAGATCAAGAAGTAGACTATCTAGAAATCATTTTAATGGAAGATGTGAAAGTCATCTGTACTGAAAACTACAGAACTTTGTTGCAAGAGATTTAAAGACCCATATAAATGGAAAGAAGTACCAGGTTCATGGACTCAAAGATGTTGGGATGCCAGTGCTCCCTAAATTGACTTTTACACTTAATGTACTTCATCAAAATTCCATTCTGCTTTTTTTTTTTTTTTTGTGGAAAATGACAACTGGTTTTTCAATTTTATGAGGGTATATCAGTCAGCTTTCCTGTTGATGGAACCAAATACCCAATACCCACAACTTAAAGGAGTAAATGGTTTATTTGACTCAGAGGTTTTAGTCCATGATCAGCTGGCTCCAAGATAGAAACCTCATAGTAGAAGTATGTGGCAGAGCAAAGCTGCTCAATTCATGGTGGCCAGGAAGCAGAGCAGGGGAACAGAGCCAGAGAGAAAGGGGCCATGCCTCCATGACCCACCCTCACACATCCATAAAAATGTTTTACTGATTCCCTAAGCAGCTCCCGAACCAATCAAATTGACAAACTTAACTATCACAGAGAGGATCAGGACCTAAAATGTCCAAGGCATTCTTGAAAGAAAAAAATGTGAAAGGGCTTACACTCTTAATTTCTGAACTTCCTTTAAAGCTACACTAATACATGCAGCGTAGTACTGGTATAGCACACAAAGAAGGAAACAGAGAGTCCAGAGATAGGCCTACACTTATACACTTAGCTGACTTTTAAAAAATGGTTCCAAAGAAACTGAGTTGGAAAGAAAAATATTTTCGACAAATGACGGTGCAATAAGACAAGTGCCTAGTTCTACAAAAAAAGAATGAATCTCACCCCTGACCTCACACCATACACAAGAACTGATTTGAGATAGGTCTTAGACCCAAAAAAGCCAGCTGAAACTATGAGCCCTCTAAAAGGATATTTAACAAAATAACTTTGTGATCTTGAGAAAGGCAAAAGTTTCATAGGTTTACTTATAGAGAAAAAAAAACTATTAAAGAAAAACTTGATAAGCTGAACTTACAAATAAAAATGACAAGTAATATAAAAAGTTTCTTTTCAGCAAAGTGATACCACATTCAGTAAAGGAAAAGCAGACCACATGCTAAAAGGACACTCACAGTACAGGTATCTGACAGGAGCCTTATATGTAAAAAATATATAAAGGACTACTATAGCTTAATAATGAAAAGACAAACGTCCATATAAAAATGAGTCTGAACACTTCGAAAGACACTTAACAAGAGAAGAATGGCTAGTAAACACATAAAAAAGTGGTCAAAATTAGTCATCGGGTAAGTAACTGTAGCCACAATGAGATACTAATCTACACATTAGAATGGTTAAAATTTAAAAGACTGAAAAAACTAAATGTTAGGGAGGAAGTGGAGTGGCCAAAACACTTGCACATTATAGGAGGGAGTACAAAATGATACAGTTGCTTTCAAAAAATATTTGACAGGTTTTTTCTTTTTTTTTTTTTAATTAACTTAGCCTATGACCCAGCAATTCCACATCTCAGGAGAAATGGAACATGTCCACAGAAGGACTTAGATCAGAATGTTTATATCAACTATATTCATGTAGGTCAGAAACCTGAAGCAGGCTGGGTGTCCATTAATAGGAAAATGTAAATTATATATGAGTTATTCAATGGAGAACTACTCGGCAATGAAAAAGATAAAATTATTGATACATGCGTATCAATAAATCTCGAAAACAGGCTGAATGAATCTAGACACAGTAATGCACAATATATGACTGCATATATATGAAATCCAACAAGTGTCAAAACTAGTCAAGAGCTGAGAATCAAAATGTCAGAACAGAGGTTGCCTCTAGAGGAAGAGCACTGACTAGGAAAAGGAACAAAGGACTTTCTAGAATGATAAAATCTGTACCACAAATTCTACTGACAGACCGGTAAAAGTGAATTCATTTCTTAGCTTGAAACTTGAGTATCAATACTTTTATAGTCTCTCCTTATCCTATATACTAGGTGTTTCTGATGCATAGTTAAGAGCTGAGAAATCCTTTTTCAGTAAAGATTTAGAATCTCTAAATTTTGTCACCAAGCAGTAATTTGTCTTTAATTTTACAAATGGGAACTATAAAACATGCCCATTTGAAATAGATTTCATTAAAATAAAACAATAAATACTACTAGTTTGTATCAGAATAAATGTAAAAAATGTCTCTCAGCACTAAAGCATTTCTCTCTGAATAACCTTGTGTGCTTTCTGGTTGAATGAGGAGTGTGTAACTACTACGTGTCTAATTCTGCCTTGGCTGCCAAGAAGTTCAAAGCCAAAGTCAGCACTCAGTTTAGTGATTAACATCCCACCTGCCTGATACATCAATTTTTCTTGGACAGAAGGTGTAAAAGGTGGGGATATTAAATTATCCTGTTTCATACTCTAAACTACTTCAAATCATTTGGGATCAATGATGGTATATAAATCATAAAATGTTGGCCATTTTGACAAAACAAATTTTTTTTTCATTCTAGATACAAATATATTGTATGCTTCTCTTTATCAAAAATGTTCGATTTAGAAGGATTTTTGCTATTGCTTGAATGAATCACCTGCAAAAGGTGAGTCACTATCTACCCAAATGATCAAATGATGCCAAAAATACAACATTTTAAAATACAACCTATTGACAGGAAAACGCCTCACTTATATTTGACTGTAAAGGTTAGACTTGAGGAACAATGTAAAGTATAGAATATGCATGTTAAGAGCCCCTAATGGATGGCATAAGAAATTTAAGTGCACTTCATTTCATTCTTAGGATAAAGAAAGCAATCAGATCTGTACGCAAATGTGCTCACTACTATTCTGTTTTTGTAGTAACTGGTGTTGGCTGCTTTGATTTTATCACCTTGATAGGATATTTTCTATCTGTTCTCCTTTAATAAAACCATACAACCTTGGCCCTCAGGAAAAAATAAAATATCTTTATTCCCAAAGGGCGTCTTCTAATGTAACATTAAGAGAAAAACAACAACCCTCTCACCTGAACTACCTCATTGTTCATCAATCCAATCAGCTTGTCCTCTTTTTGCACTTTTCTCCCTGTTGCAAAGGACTCAGCACTTCTCTCAGTGTGGACTTTTTCTTTTAACTTATTTTGTATCTGATCAACTTGTCTTGTTGCAGCTTTTCTTGAATCAACCTGTTCATATAGGGTAATAATATATAATGAAAAATTTTGACATTTCTTTAAAAAAAATGCATTCATGTCCAGATTATTGAAAACCCTAAACTTGCCAGGCTTTAGCAAACAAGGTAAAAGGAACTCAACAATGGACATTATAAAAAAGTACAGTAGTTGGCAAGATGCAGATCCTTCTCATCAATGGGACAAGACCAATTAAAACTAGTGTCCCTGTTATATACTCTTTAGGAATTATCTCTACAGATACCTTGCTTACTGAAAACAACATCTGTACAGAAAATTGTCACTTTTAAAACTGTACATGAATTCATTATTAACCTTTGCTGGAAGTGGATTCAGTATATCTTTGTAGTTTAAATTCTTATTAATTAAAACTGTTTTCAATCACTGAAGTGAGTCTAATTAATGTGAAAGTATAAAAGGAGTTGATGATGTTGCTTACTTTTTGTGCAGGTAGTTTAACCTTTGGGCAAGATAAGTAACAGTTCGTGTCACCTAGTACTGTGTAGCAGTACCAGAGGTTAACTTCTACAACAAGCTTGCTGTCTCTAAGGTTTTTTTTCCCTTCCCGCACCATGATGCTATTTGGGTGATGACTGATTCTCAGTAACCTCAAAGAGACACAGAGATAGAAGGGCAGATCCTGCAATACATTTGGGAGACTGAAGGCTACAGTGGAGGTTCTTGTGTGAAGTATTTGCTCAGCAGCTTCATGTTTACAGCAGCTGAAAGTGTCATCACCCTTTTCATGGGTTAAATAGGGAGCCGAAGACATGAACAGCACGAGGGGAAATAATGGAGTAGCCAGTGCCAAAATAGAGAATAAATTACACTGGCTGGGCAAACAGACCCTTAATTTGTAGTCTCTCAATTTTTAGGTTCTACTGCCAAGTGTATTCATTCCTTCCCTTTAAAATATGCTGGTGTTTTGTGGTCTAAGTTGTCACAACACCATTCTTTCCTCCTCCCACATCTCAGCTTATCAAAGAATGGCAAAACCACTGCCTTTCAGTAGCTGCAAATTCAAAATGTTTCCTAATCCCACAGGGATTCTTTATTTTTACCATTCAACCCTTTCAAACTACTGGGAAAATTGATGGGTCACCATTTTCTGAGCTACTCTTCCAATGAAGTTATCTTAGGAATAAATGTACATAACACCACTTGTGTAAATCAAAGTCTCTCCCCACGTTGGTGCCATTTTCGCCTTTTAAAGCTGCCTTAGCAATCATTGTGAAAATAGGCTATGTAATATAAAGGATTAGTTGAGATTTTTCTCTATTTTTATTGAGATATAACAGACAAAAATTATACATAGTTCACAAAATGTTTTTTGTTTTTTGTTTTTTTGAGACAGGGTCTCACTTTGTAGTCCAGACTGCCCTTGAACTCACTATGTAGCCCAGGCTGGCCTTGAACTCATAGCCATCCTCCTGCCTCAGCCTCCTGAGTACTGAGATTATGGGTGTGCACCACTATGCCTGGCTATAAAATGTTTTGATATATGTTATATATTGTGAAATTATTACCATAATCAAGTTAATTAACACATCTGTCATCATTTTTGTGTGTGGTAAGGACATAACATCTATTCTTGCAGATTTCAAGTATATAATACAGTATTAACTATAGTCACTATAATATATATTAGATTCCATAACTGATTCATCTTATAATTGAAAGTTTGTATGCTCTGATCAGTATCCCCTTATACTGCCAACACTCAGTCTCTGACGACTACTGTTCTACGCTCTGCTTTCTGTAAGTCTGATTTTTTCTTTTAGATTCCACATATAAGTGATAGCATAGAGTATTTGTCTTTTCCTCCCTGGCTTATTTCACTTAGCATAATATCCTCATTATCCATTCATTCATCAATGGACAACATTTCTTTCCATATCTCAGCTATTGTAAATGATACTGCAATAAACATAGGGGTGCAGTAATCTCTTACATATCATGACTTCATTTCCTTTGGGTATACACCCAGAAGTGAGATTGCTGGACTATACAATAGTTCTATTTTTAGTTGAGATATGATAGAGGTTTTTTAGTGTCTTCTGTATGCTGAACACTTAAGGTACCAATTTTTGCCTTGGGAGCCTTTGGCATAATATATTTGGCATAATATATTCAGGCTCTGTAACGCTTCCTGGAAGAGAGGATGCTTCCTGGATCAGCTGTCAGTTGGCCAGATGGTTGAGTTGCACTGGCATGGGCACTGTTAGGTAATAAACAAAATGATATCTAGTTCATGGAAAATTTCTATTTTTAGGTAAACTTGTAAGAATAAAGTAAGGCGATTAAGTCTACTTCTTAATTGTAAACAGAGTACAACTTTCTTTTTCCCATAACTACAAAAACAAATTCAGAAAACACTCCAGGCATCCCACATAATCAAACAGAAGGATACTATTCAAGTATGTGTCATTTTCATGAAAAGTAGTTATTCAAGTGAGGTAGCTTTTATGTAGTTTCCAATGGAACTTCACACTGACCTATAAAATCAAGAATACTTCTGGACTCCTAAAAATTAATAGGCAAAGATATGCTTCTAATCACAATACATATTCCACTTTCCTCATATACAGAAATAAACAGGAAGATAAGTTCACAGGCTTAGTTTGAGATTAAAGTTCAGAAAGAATTTTGTAAACAGGTAAATTGTATACCAAGATTTCTACTACCAGTAATCCATTCATCCCTGGATTTACTGAGGATTTCAAATTGAGAGTGAATAAAGAAAACAAACTTTTATTATCTGAAATGTAGGATAGTTTGAAGATTTAGGTAAAGCGTTTAGGAAGGATGGCTGACTCAGTATGTCCACATATCTACACTATTACAATATGAATTCAAGCGCCATAATGAGGGATACGGTGATAAAACTGATAAATGATCTACAGCTCTTGAAGAAGTAGCTTATTCAAGGGTTGAATTGTAGCCTTCAAGCTATTTTCCAACTTGGCTTTAACATTCTCATCTGACAATTCTAGAGCTTTAGCTCACCTCAATAAGCATTCTTACTGAAATACGGTTTTCTTCATTGGAATTTGGACATTAAATCCCAGTAGGGAGCTGGAGGTATTGCTCAAATGGTCAAATGGTAGAGTGTGTGCTTAGCAGATGCAAGGGCCTGGGTTAAATTTCCAGCACCACTCCATCACCACCAAGAACAAAAATTCAGTGAATGGCATAGATAGACTGTGGTGGCCCTGAGAGCACAATTTTAATTTGATTAACAATGCAACTACAGGTGCAGCCAGAATCACTAGCAAGTGACTTCACTTATATGTACGTCATTTTCACTGAGGCAAATACCACAAAATATTTGCTACTCAAGGAAAAAAAATGTTATTTCTATGATCTTGATGAAAATTCATTTCCAATTTAACTCCAGTAACAGTATTTGAGGACTTTAAAAGGAGGACTCATTTTAGTGAGATCAGTTCATGATGCCTAGTACAATCTCTTATGAGAAGAATGCCTCATTTTTCTTTTGCAAAAAGATGCTTTACTTTTGCTGAGATCTTTATGGGGGTGTGCTCCTTTGTAATACCTAATGCAAACATATTTCTGTTAAGAATGCCAAATTTCCCTTAGTGTTTCACTTAAACTAAGATAAGTAACATTTTAAAAAATTAAATATTTATAACTTTTCCTTTGGAACATTTTATATCTATATAGGCTTTCTTGATCTAATAGCTTCTTTTTTTTTTTTTTTTGTGGGTACAGGGGTTGACCTCAAGACCTCGCGCACCAGCAGGCGCCCATGCCGCTGAGCGATATCACCGGCCCTTTCTTCGTATGTGGGTTCCGGGAGTCGAACTCAGGACCTCGTGCTTGCCAGGTAGGCACTTATGCTGCTGCGCCATCTCACCGGCCCCTAATAGCTTCTTTTTTTCTTTTTTTGTGGGTACCAGGGGTCGACCTCAGGACCTCACACGCTAGCAGGCGCCCGTGCCACTGAGCAATATCACCGGCCCCTTTTTTTCCTTTATGTGGGTACCGGGAGTCGAACTCGGGCCCTCGCGCTTGCCAGGCAGGTGCTTACGCCGCTGAGCCATCTCACCGGCTCATAATAGCTTCTTTTTAAGAATCTTTGTCCAACAAGATAAGTTCAGAATTCATTCATCAGTCCATTAAACAACTAAAGTGATCCATGCACTGTACTAACAAGAAATGTTTTTAATTACTAGTAAGAGTTTGAGACTAAAAAGGAATTTGGGACCAGGTAGTTGATACTCATGGTGGACTCCAACTTATTATTTAATAGAAGCAATCTATTGTGGAAATCATCATATAATTGTATCATTCAGGAAAAATTAATAGTTTATATTGTCATACTAATCTTTTGAATATTTTCAAGTTTGATTTTTACAGCATTATAAAATCTGTAAATTTTAAAAGTAAGATATTTAAAAGTAGCCATACAATGTGAAACTATATTTTATAGTCATTATTATGCATTTATAATACTAGAGAAATCAAGTCATTAATAAATATTGGTCTGCTGTGAAATATATCTTACTCTCTATACATCCAGGCTGGTCACATTATTAACAGAAACAAAGTTCTTAAAAATGCACATTATTCTTAAGTGTTTTCTTTTTACTTATAACCAAAGTGTTCTAATCGAAAGGAATAAAATATTTTTGATGGAAGCTCATTGGAAAAATGTTTTATGTTCTATTCTCTGCATATTAAAATGGCTCTATAGCGAACACCCTTCAAATTTGATGAAACTGAAAATTCTGGTAGATAATAATTAGAATTTTATAGGAACGGATATAGTTACTGTTTTTTTAAATGGCTTCTTTTATATTTCAATTAAGTTTATGAAACTGAAAAGCTACAAAAAAGAAAAAAAATCTATTTAAATTAGTGTAGATTAAGTGGTGACCAATACTGCAAGGGAAATACTATGTCAAGGATATAGCTCTTTGTTTTGTTGGAAAAGTGATAAAAATACAAAAGTCAATAAAACTGTTAAAATAAGTCTCAGTAATTACCAAGATCAAAATCCAGTGGCTTTTTATTAAACATGAACTTTTGTTCTGCCTTCTGCAATACGTAAATAGTGCTGACAATTGGTTTGTGAGGCACTTGCTACAATAAAATGTAATTGTATCATGAGAGAAAGGTGACAATCAGGAGATCATGAAAAAATTACATATTCTCACTGGTAGTTAATTAGCCATGCAAAACCTTCTCAAACAGATATTCTCTTCTATTAGGAATGATTACTATGCAGGCCTACAGATGTCAATACCACAGTCATTCAAATACTTCTTTTCCTACTAATTGAAGGTTGTAAAGCTCTGGTGCCAAGGTTTTGCTTCCAAAGAGCTAATTTATGACTAGAAGGATATTTTATGTCTTCAGTTGCGGCAGCTACAAAATTCAGCAAATCAGAACCATCTGTGCACTGATACTTGACTCACCATTCATCTAGCAGCCTATCAGTCACATTAGTTTGCATCCTGCATTCCTGGCTCATGAACACTTGTGATGATCCAAAGTTCATAAGAAATATTAAAAATGAATGGCATCCTGACCCTTCCTTATTGTACATGCATTGGGAAAATATGCCTTCCACATTGTTTTTTTTTTTTTTTCTTTTTTGCATATGGATAATCAAGGAAGAAACGGACATTTAGTTGCCTGTCCAATAATGTTGCAAACGGCAGTTTCAGATTTATACCACCTCTTTTAAAAATGTGTGAAGTCCTAATTCCTTGTATTGTTTCTAAATTCTAATCCGTTTTTTGTTTTTTTTTTTTTTTAAGTTAGTGTGAGGGAGTCTGTTGGAAGATAGAAGAATAAAGGAGGAGGTCTGATAGCTTTTCTTAAAAGAATTGTTTCTATAGATCAAAATATCAGCAGATAAAAATAATATCTGGGAATATTATCTGGCACTAAGTTATGGCCAAACTTGTAGGCAAAAACAGAAGCCAATAATTAAAGAAAACCCAAAGAAAACAAGCAAATAGAAGGTCTCATGAATCAAGTCAGATTAGCCCTTAACTTTACCATAGTTACAGATCTAGGACATCAGTGACTGTGTTATTTCTTCAGCCGTATACACTGGGCCACAGATCCTACTCTTTCAGAGACAATGGGTCAAAAGAACTTTCAACATGCCTTTTTGGTATTGAATTAGTGGAAATAGAAATTAAATATGATGAGAAAGAAACTGAGTTGTGAGACTCATTTTGAGACCTAAAACAACTTCATTTGATAGAAAAGATTCATAGAAGGTTATAATATAGGATCCCAGGGATTATATGACTTACTTTTTGATTGGTTGGAGTACGCACATTTACACTCTGTCCATTAGTGGAAAATTCCAGTGGTCCTAAAGGTATTCCACTTGGGTTTAGAATTTTCTTCAGCCTTTGATAGTTTGGCTTTTCATCATAAGCTAAACTATGAACACATGACAAAAACTGGGCTATTTCACCTGTAAAGTATTAAATTTTTACATGTCATTCATAATTGGCAAGAATTATCAAAACTCTAATAGCTTTAAAAATCTCTTTTCTGTTGTCTCATACATGCATCCTAAATAAACTAAAAATGAACAATTCAACTAAAAGCACTTTAAAAATGACAAATATAGGGACCAGAGATTTGACAATACGGGACAAATTGGTAATTTTTAACATGCCAGTTGATATATTTACAATGAACTAATCGTAGGGGAGGAGGCAAATATTAAAAATTATAGTTAGTGATTTTGATTTATGAGGTACAGCTACTAAGGACTATACAAAAATAATAGCTCAGACATCTTCAGACATACTTTTTCTTCAACTTTTAAAAATTCAGTTAAAAACAACTGTTACTTATTATAAACCTGTCTTCCAAGGGAAGAAAAAAAAAAAGCATTGCAAATTTTAACTAAGGTTTCATTTTAACATAACAACACTACATTTAGTAATGACTTTGAATTTCCATGTTGTTAGTTCTTCTGGATTTCAGAATGCACAACCTCCCTCAAGTGCATACGCAGCCAGCCCTGTGCATTTACAGCAGAGTCTTCTTGATCTCAGTTCAGGAGGATGAAGGTTTGTCACCTTTAAATTTTTCTCTAATGTGAAAGCATGTTTCACTAGAATGGAAATGGACTACTAGGTTTTATTTTTGAAAAATTTTTTTCAATTTTAATTTTTGTGGTGTTGGAGTTCAAACCCAGGGCTTCAAGCATGTCAAGCTCTACCATTGAGCCACACGTTCCCTCAGCCCACCAGCTTTTAAATTCAAGCAGAATTAGTAACCAAAAGTTATAAACAGCTTCAGGGAAATGTTTTGTGTTTGCATTTTTGTTTCAGGTAGAAGTTTAATATAAAATTAAGATAGAAGAGTAGTAATACTATGTGTAAAATCTGGTAGGTTTCCATTTGTTTAGCAATGTTCAGATATGCCTTTCCCTTCAAGAATGCATTACTGACAAGTTCCTCTTACTTTTTCACTAACTGTTTACATCCCGTGGTGGGAGAAATCCAGGAAGCTCCGTGGGTTGGCAGGAATGATTTCCTAGTAAGCCTTCCCTTCTCTTCCAGGCCTACCTCAGTTCACATGGAGAACTGCAGGAGTACTGCATTTCACTCCCCATGGGGAAAAACTGCAAAAGGCATGATCAGCATCCCTTTTCTCCCTATTAAAATCAAAGTGACCATTTTATCCCATAGAGTCCAAAGCTATTTTATAAAAACATAAAGCTAATGATAAAATGAAAATTCTTGGCTCTGGGCTGTTTCTTCCCCCCAAGACAATGTAACAATTATGCAACCTACTTTTTTCCTAATTTATGAGACATCAAACTCTTATCTAGGACTCAGTCAACCAAATCTTTGTGAACTAGCAACTGCTGATGCTTTATTATCAGGTTTATAACTGATATTTCCTGGAGCCCATTGCGGGGGGCATCCAATTCCTGAAGGTATGATCAAAAAGAAAAAAGATTAAATTATATTCACTACCATTTTAATATAAATATCCTGTTGCTCTTTGGTCTGATGAAGATTGGTAAGCCAAGTTTGATGTATATTATAATTCTATTAACCAGAATATCCTAAATGAAGGAGAGCTGAGTTTGTTGAGAACTAGTCACTGTTATTATAGACAGCTAAGTTAGGTAAAGATATTATAGGTAGTCAGACAGGACTAGGCCCTCGTGGGAGTCAGTACAAAAGATGAGAACACATTATAACTTTGTCCTGCATTGTACCCACTTCATGATTTTGCTCCCACTTTGTGATTTTGCTCTATAAAACTTACTCTGTAAAATGTGGTCCGCAGCAACCCATTTTTCAGGTCCCCTTCTGTCTCTCAGGAGCTCTCTCTCTTGCTCAATAAATATTTCCTACTCTTAACCTCTGTTGTTCCTTAGAATTCATTCTTTGGTTTTGGGGAACATGAACTTGGCATAACTGACATGTAACAAGTTGGGAGTTACACTTATTTCCCTTGTATCATTAGAAGACCATGGTTTAAAACTTCTGGCACTCCACCAACTGATAGGAACTATGCTGCAAAACCTTCATGGGACGGAGGTGTGGAAAAACAAGGTGCCAGTGAGCTATGAGAGATAGAAAATGAAAAGCACCACCTCTGTTGTAAATTTATTATTATAAATCTGAAGCTTAGATGATTGTGATGTGGTATGGTTTTAAATGTTAGCCTTTCAAGATCTGGATTTTCTATATTGAGCACATTTTTAAAAATTTCCTAGCATATTTCCAAAGCTATAAAACAAAATGCTTTGAGTACTATGAAATTATGATATTCTTGAATCATCTGCTTTTTAAACTAATGAAATATTAAGTATAATTACTATCATTTCAAGAGATAAAAACTTTTGAAATTATTATTACATTGAGTTGGACATGCATGCTACAGACTCCATGGCTGTTTCATTTTATAAAATGTCTTAGTAATAAACCTTTTGTAAATCAGTTCCTTTAATTTTCATTGTTGTGCTTCTAAATACAACCTCCAAACTTAAGAGAACTTCATTTCTTATTAAAGTTTCAATATCTGGTGCTTCAGAAATAGAAATGTGCATTTTATAAGTAATAGTATAAACTCAAATAAATGGTTTGTATGGAGAAAAAGGAAACAGGTGTGCCTCTGATCTACATTTTTCATATGACTCAAATCTTAACTTTGAGGTTAATGATAGACATATCACAGTATATACATTGCGCACAAGCATTTATTTTGTAAAATCCAGGGCAACTGGGCTTTCTTTTCTAATCCTAAATCAGTTATCTTTTGTATAGGAGGAACAAGAAAACTAAGGGAGATACAGAACATGAAAAAGAAACAACATTTTCCCCCATCTCTCTTTCTGTCCCATTAAATAAAACAAACTATATGACTTGGTAAAAATGCTAATGAGAATATTAGCCAAAAAGGAATATTTTCATTTTGGCCATATTATTTAATGCAGTTATAAAAACAAAAATTTTCATCTTCCAGCACATGTCCCTGAATAAGTCTCTTGCTTGGTACCCTCTGTCAAAAGAAAAGTACCATAGAAAAGGGAAAGCAGATTATGAGATTTACGAAGGGAAGGTGGAAAGTGTAACTGGGTTGTTCCTCTTTTATTTCCCTCACTAATGAAAATTTTGGTTTCTAGTCAAAAAAGGCCTGTAAATGTAAGTTTAAGAAAACTACTTTTCAATTTGCAAATGGACACTTAGGCTATCTGACCTTAGCTAGAGGATCAGTGTACATACCTACTTTCAGAAGTCAGTGGAAAGCTAACCTTGAGGTTGCCCAATACAAACAGTAAGATTCACTCTGCTAACCTGTCTCTGACAAAACAACCTCTGACGGCAGAGCTAGCTGGCTCTTTTCTGTAAAACAGGTAGTAAATGAGTGCTGAATGTGTCATAGATGCATATACAAATGATAGGAACTTGGGTAAGTCCAAGATGACTTACTATTTTATATTAATAATATAATCATTTAAAAAATTCCAAAAAGTTCTACACAAACTTGAATGAGAAAACCATTTACAAAATACACCTCCTAATCCCAAGATCAGATGCTTCTGCTAATAAAAAAAAAAAAAAAAAATCTGCTCTCTGTTCAATTATAGAGCAACTGAAGTCTAAACAACATTCGAGTGTTTGATGATTTGGTTTTTTAAATTATTCATTGAAAGTAGTCTTTTCTTAGACTCACTTCTTTCAACAAGACTTTCTTTCAACAAGAAAATCTTAATTCTGGAAATACCAGGTGCAGCTGAATATTAAGCTTGTGCATGATTCTTAAAATCTGTATCTTAAATAAGTGCAATCAGCAGAACCTAGAGCACCATATACATCGATTCTTACAGGGTTCTTGTGTTCTAATGTCAAAGATGTTCTGAACATTCTCTTCTCTAGCAACCAATCTGTTACCCTGAAGAGTTTCCTTCCAAACTGTGGGAATAGAAGTGGATAGGTTAAGCAAAAGCTACAAAACAAAAGTGACAAATGTGATGACCTATAAATGTAAGAGAAAGTAGAAGTTATAACTTGACTTACAGCAACTGCTTCCAGATGGAGTCCACTTAAGCACTGACTCAGGAAGCTCATCCAACAGACTAAAACCAAATGGAGTAACACACAGTGAATTTGTTTTCAATCCCATGACTCACTTTTAATTGTGTTGGTAGATCACCAAAACTGTGCCTTTCAGTGTTTTTTTTTTTTTCTCCACCCATCTATAATAGATGGGAGGATAAATAAAACTGGAAGAAATGCCTCAATTCCCATTGACCAATTTTACATGGCCCACCTACCCACTAAATGATGTAAAATTTAATACAAATTTTGTATATGCAGAAATGCAGAAGTAGGGATATTGGTCATCATTGTTTCTTAAAAGCAACAAAAAAACTTCATACAAAAATTTTATCTGGGTTTTAAGGATATTGTTCCTCAGATATTTACCACTGGAGAGGGATGAATTATTTATTTATGTATATTGTTCTCCACTGGGTAATGTTTTATGCTAACTTATGATTAAACAGGTTAATAAATATTAAAAAAAGTTTTGTAAGCACTTTCTACTATTTTAAATAAGCATAACTCTCTTAAATGGTCTTAGCCACAAATATATAAATATCTACCTAAAATTACTGATATAAGTGAATGATTCACAAACTCAAGTACAGGCAAAATAGCAATGATAAATGCATTGATCTAAGATAAATGCATTGATCTAAGACCTGTAACAGGGAGAAAAGGGCATAAAAGAGATACAATGTTATGGATGAATATGCAATCATGCCCTTATGGGGAAGTTGTTATACCATCTCAGTAGGTCAAATAAATTATGCTCACATACTATATACTATAAGAAGCTTGAAAATGTTGAAAATTTAAATTCAGTTTATCTGAATTATAAAGTTTATAATATATTAACTTTACTATTCTATAGGTTTTTATTTATCAAATCCAAGCAATAAATGGAGGTTATAGTTGACTTATTAAAGCCTTATAATTTCTATGGTATCATATTGTACACAAATATACATATGATGTAGATATATTCAGTACAGATACCAACAATGAATACATCCATATATGCATATAAGACTAAAGTCATGGGGCCGGTGAGATGGCTCAGCGGTGTAAGCTCCTGCCTGGCAAGCGTGAGGGCCCGAGTTCGACTCCCAGAACCCACATACGAAAAAAGGGCCGGTGATATCGCTCAGCGGCACGGGTGCCTGCTGGCACGTGAGGTCCTGAGGTCGACCCCTGGTACCCACTTAAAAAAAAAAAAAAAAAAAGGACTAAAGTCATTAGTAAGTCTAATTAAAACAAAAATATGTATATAACCATTAGAACTAAAATGCAGCCTTTAAATAAAGTACATTATTCAAATTTGGTAAACTAAGCTGGAAAGTTGGATACCAAGGCTTTGACCTGATACCTGGTTTGGAGTAACTGTCAGTTCCTTGACAAACATTAATCACCGTGATAAATAACTGATTAATTCTAATATAGCCTTATATAAATGTGTTAGTTTAGGGTAAGGGACTAGGATGATCAAGATTCCAAGTAGAGATATGTTTCATGCACATATATATTTTATATATACATATATATATTAGTATTTACAAGTGTAATCTGCAGTGCAGTCTTTCCTAAGAACTGATACTACACTGCATTTGAAGACTGATTTTTACAAATATGCTATCTTCTCTTTATTTCCTTCTGTTGTGACTTATCCTACTTAAAACTTAACCTGCCTTTAACATTTTTGATATTTGTGGATAACAGCTATCGAGCAGATCTTTGTATAATGAAAAAGTTGCTACTCTGTGCCACTCCAACTGACTTTTTCTTAGGCCTGACCAGTGAGAGAAATGAAAAACAGTAACAGACTCTGTTCTAAGTCTGACCTAATTCTTAATGCTAACAGAATCTAAGTAGTAATAATTGAATGTAGATTATTAAAAATGTTGATGTACAAGACTAACTCATATAAATACAGCATGTAAAATTTTTGTTTCTTCCTTAAGAAATGAAACATACTCTCTCCAAGACAGAAATAAGAGATACACTGTTCTTACCTGAAAAATGCAACCCCTATTTGTCCCACTCCACACTGTTGCTTTGCACAGTTAATATCAATCACACCACACTCGGACTACATCTGCACACTCGTACAATGCTAATTTGAAAATACTCTTCCTTGTAAACACTACCACCTAGAATCTAAATTCTGGAAAACGCCCTATAAAGGAACAGACATTTCACTTTATATTTTGCATTGTAATGCCAGTACATCTAATTTTATAGGTGTTATCTTAATGGATTTTATATCTATTCATTGTTTCTTAATTTTTTTCAAATTAAATAAATTTGCTTTGTCATGTAGATGAATGGTGATCTATTCTGGGATATTAGGTCCCTTTAAGGTACCCTTCAGACCTGCTACAGTAAATGAATGAGATAAGCTTGAAAAGCTGTACTTTGTTTTAGCAGTCTGGACAGCCACAGGGTCCTTCAGGTTCTTTTCCCAAGGAAGTTTCCCACATAACCACCGCAGCATGCAGTAGCCAAGGATTTCAACGTCGCTTCTTCTGGACAGGGCTATAAGACAAAGCATTAAGGGAGAAAAAGGGGGGATAAGTAAGTTCTTGAAAAATAGAGAAATCTGAGTGAAGTATTATTGATGAAATATGAAAAAGCCAAATGGGCAAAGTGTTTTGTTTGTTCAGCTGGAGTAAAACTTAAAACACCCAGGCATTTGGCCCCCGTCCACAGACAGGCAATGACTTGTTGCTGCTGAAAGTAAGGGTCAGTTTCCTCGCCTCCTCCAACTTCATCTTTCCTCAGTCTGGCCTGTCACATGAACTTGATCCCCATGGCCTCTGACATGATCCAGACAACCCATAACCCGGCACCAACACTTTCTCAAAGAGCCAAGCAGTAAAACAAAGAAAGAAATGTCTGCAGCTAAATTGCTAACATATGCTCCAGGAAGTCCATGGGGTCTGCACTGGTCATGCGGAGACCCTTTGAGTGCAGACTAAACATTGATGGCCTTTCCTGTTCTACTCACACTAGTGAAAGCATTTGAAGTTAGAAGAATATGACAAAACTGCCATCTAGTGTGCAATCTTAAAAAACAGGTCTGACTGAAGATTTTTCAATTACATAGAAGTATAATAAAATGTCGACTGCTTTGGATGAACAATTCTAAAATGTTACAAATACTGTGCTTAGATGAAAGCAGCACCAAGCTAAAATTCTAGTCCCACATTCTGAATAGAAAAAGTGAAGGTGAGGTGAGGGTATGGGGGTTGGGTAGGAGTACTCTGTGAAGCCAAAAATAGGTTTAAAAGTACATTTTCAAGTCCCTGTAAATATAATTTATATCAAACTATCAAATACTATCAGCTAATTTCTCAGAACTTTACATATATTTTTAAAATATATAAAAGGCTTATGCGGAGGCTGGGTAGTGGCATGTGCCAGTAGTCCCAGCCACTCAGAGAAGGCTGAAGCAGGAGGATTACAAGTTCAAGATCAGCCTGGCAACTTAGTGAGATCCTGTCAAACAAACAAACAAACAAACTATATGGATAGTGCTCAGTGCTAGAGCACCCCTGGATTCGACCCACAGTACCACACAAAAAAAGAGAAAATAACTAGAGTGCCTTATATCAAAAGATGAACAATGAAACCTAAGAAATGTGTCATATATAACTGATACTTATTAACAAGTAACTGAAATAATGATTACAACAGAAGCAAATAGCCGTAAAATATACTCACTTTTATAACCATTCCAAATTGTTATAAAAACAATAGGCTGGTATTTACATTTCTATCATTACTTGAATGTTCATCTATGTAGGGGGATATAATCTCCTAAGAGAAATATGTGGCAATTAAACCTCCTGTAAACAGGTATCCTATTTTGCTATCTTTCATTAAATGAACTCTGAAAAGTCAATCAGTGAAAAATTTCTGATTTAAAAAGTCATCTACTAAGAACAATGATGCCAGCATATTGCAACTACTTTTGGTCCCATTCATAAATTATTATGAAAGTAAAAGACAAGATTAGCTCTTACATATACTTTATCTTAACTGCTATTAGAGTACTGGATTATTAAAGGCCCTTCAATCTAGTTGAATGCTGCAGTCTCATGGGTGCCATTTAATTTCTGCACAACTTCAACAATGTTCTAATGCAAGGCTTGGCTCTTGAATTAAAATAAAAGTACAATTTCTACCATGCTGTTCTATAGTGATTTCTTCAGTAATAAATCTCCCATTAATAATACAATGGTTCCATTTGTACAGATGTGTTCACAAGTCCCTTTTCCATTATGGCAATTCCCTTAAAAATTTGCATTTTCAAAAAATGATATTCTGGCACCTGTTTGGATGACATGGGCTACATGAAGAGGCCCTTTGAGGAACAACAATCAGAACTAAAATGGAATGAACCTTCCGAGCCATTTCTCCCTACCCCCCAACTGAGGGATTAATTGATATGAAGCTGTAAGTAATGACAAGTCATTTAGTTTTCTGAAGCCAATCTTTCATAAACTGTTCTTCATTTAAAATAGCCCTCTGAGGGTTAACTTTACTTCACTATTATAGTTTGGTCCTATCTAATTAAAATACATTATTACATCTTCCAGTCTTTTTTTTTTTTTACTGCACATATACATTAATAACTATGGTTAAGTAAACATTTTATCACTATTTCCACTAAGTTCTACAGAAATACATGTAATTTTAAAAAGAACATCCAATCATCACCCTTTCTTATCACTAAAGAGTGAGATAAAAGCAGAGAAATGTTTCTGAGTGGAATTTCCTCCCAGAGAAGCAAACTGAAATTCAACTTGTTTTAGGGATGTTAAAATCTTCGACTCTACTCATGATAATGTCTGCTTTCTACTGTATAGAGAACAGTAATTCTAGTATCCGTTAGATTAACTAAAAGACAATATTCTAGAAGACTATTAGAATCTGTGTGTACCATTTACACATGGAGTTGATCACAGCTGAAAAGGAAAATTAACATCTAACTATAAAAAAATGTTTTGGGGCTGGAGCTACAGCTCAGTGGTAGAATGCTTGCCTACTGGCAGAATGTGTGAAACCCTGGGTTCAATACCCAGCCCAGAAAAAGAACTAAATTTAAAAACTTTTAATTTGAAAACTGCTTCTTTCATTATATAATTTTCAAACTCATTTAAAAACATTCTAAGTGAAGTAATTAATGGAAATAACTATGTACTAAGAATCCATATAGTAGAGATCCAGTTCTAGCCCTACCATTATTTTTTTTTTAGTATTAAAATTCAATAATACCAGATAATATATTTCTTACATTTTCATTCATTTGGACAGACAATATATTATGAGTTGTTTTCTCTTTGATTCATATATTTGCATAATTTATTGTAATACATAAGGTTCTTCAGTTCACTTGCTAAATTACATAATGATTAATAGTAAGTTTTCATATTTTCGTAATTTCCAAATAATTCAAATATTTACTTACTATTGTTTGGAAATGTAGTGAGATTGTCATTAATAAGATTTTTCCTCTAGCCTTTCTGAAATTAGAATGTTATTTACCAATTTTTTATTGCTCTTACTAATATGAGCAAGGGATACTACTCTTTTCATTGAAAGTCTGTGGCTTCTCAATTGTTCTACATTTCAAAATGATAAAGTATTGCCAAGAATAACAATAAAAAAGGCACTAGTGGGAACTTAAATTCTATTTCAATCAAAAGCAGATTCCAGAAACAGCTGACACTCGAATGCACAATTAAAATACAAACAATTGACATGATTTATAGAGAGCTGCTACTCTGCCAGTTACCCCACCTGCTTTTTAAAATAATTTCATTTAATCATTTTAACAGTATATTATTAACCATATTGACAAATAAGAAAATAAAAGCTCAGAGAGGTTAATTAACTTGATCAATATCACAGAGCAAAAAAGTTACAGAGCTCAACAGTGAAGTCCAAGACTTTCAGAATCCAATGCCCACACTCAATCTAATAATTATTTGCATCCATCATTAGTTTTAACATCATTCAAACATTATTTATACAACTTTCATAATTAAGCATCTGAAGCAGACATTTAATTTTCTTGCTTTGAAAATGAATAAACAAGTAGCAGATCCTGAGGTCTAAGCTGCATCCTTGGCAAATTTTTTCATGCAACTATCCTCCTATGAAACTATTTCTTTCAACCTATTTCATTCTGATGAAGAAGGATCTTCAGTTAAAATATTTATACAGTGTTAAATGGTTCTTCTACACTTACATGAGAATAACAGAGAGATTGGTTTAGAGAACTGGTCCTTACTCTAAAGAAAAACTAATAAAATTAACTGGGCCCAATTCACCAAAGGGAATGAAAAAGAATAAGAAAAGTTTAAGTATTAACCTCAAAATGGATCTGATTATTCGTCTAAAGTACTTTCTGCTTACTTTACTTCTTATATAGAGTAATATTATGGAGTATTAAAAAATAAGGATTGCCTCAAGCAGCCAATGTTTAAATGGTGAGTGTATGTGATCAAAATGACACTAAGAAATCAGAAAACATCTGAATAAGAAGCTCACCTGACAAAGTGAATAGTAACTATCTTCAGAACAAATTTAAAGTTTTTTTCCCCCAAGTGGTACCCTATGTCATTCAGTATTTTTGTCAATTGGGAAGTATAATGACCTAGAAATTATTATAGTGACCACCAATTATTGCAATTTCAAAAAGGATATTAGGAAAGTATACTATAATGTGTCATATTTCAAATAAAATGTTCAAGCAAAATCTCTCTTACTTTAATGGTACCTTTTAAATTCTGAGCCCTAGGGTTGGTAATATACATAGCTCAGTGATACAGCCCTTGCCTAGCATGTACAATGCCCTAGTTTGGATCTCTAGTGCTGAGGGAAACAAAAAAACAAACAAAAAAACAAACAAACAAATGAAAAAAACTAAGCCCTACCTCTTTTATGAAACACTACTTTGTGAACATTAGAAAAGTTATTTAACAGAGCAAAGATATACATTTGGCCATTGTGTACAAATAGTAAATAGTTCAACTAAAAAGCCAAGATACATATAAAGCTTGTAAAAGTCATGTCTAAATGTTAAAAAAAAAAAGGTATATGCCACATAGAAGCAATAGTCTTTACCACTTATACATTAAACAAGGACTATTTTATAGCAGTTAAATTTACCTTAAAGAAGAAACTAAGTCTATTTTTCCATCTACTAATGAAATATTTATCATATCCATATTCGATTAATTTTATAATAAGAAAATGTGCTCCCTTTTTGAATTACTGTTTGAGAAGTATTATGAAACCATGCCATTTCTCCAAGTTTAGTAACAAGAAAATACATTTTCAGTTTATTTCACATATATTTTCAAAGTTGGAGTGCTAAAGTGAAATGAAATCATGCAAAAAATAACATAAGACTTGGATTTCATATACTGCAGCAAAAGGCAATAATGAAAAAGTATGTAATATATTTCTTTCCTTGACACTGAATATATTACATAAACAAATGGACATTTAAAATGCAATTTAGATATCATATTTTATTGTCATCAATGATGTCAAATTAAAACAGGTATTATACACTCAATGCCTAGGTTTGAAGTATTTAAAAAAACTCAATATGTTAAATGCAGTATATCTCTAGAGAAATTAGGTATTGACTGCATGCCTCAGTGAGTAGAAAAATCTACAAAAATCCATATCACACATTGATCCAAATATTGCATTTTAACATTACTAAGAATGTAACAAATTTTAAAATAGTATGTTTGACAAAGATATAATTCTCTTTAATTATCATGGAACAAGAACAAAATATGTCAATGTTTATATATACTAGTTTTTATGAAGAGTAAAAAATTAATGGAAGAAATATGTCCAACATACATTAGTCTAATTTTATACTAAAGGGAGCAATTCAGCCATTTAGAAAATACCTTTAGGTTACACAAGAGAATTAAGTTTAGAAGAATAATTGCAATGTTTAAAAAATATGCAGATATATAGATATGTGATAGTTCCAGGAATAGTTATCTTTCCAACCGTCCTTTTGCCCATCCAATTCCATATATCTCGGTGAGTATTTTTTGGTTTTAATAACACAAGCTAATAGTCAAATGATTTTTCTTTCTTTCCCTCCCAAGTACCCTCCCTTTACATGAAGCTGAATTAGAAAAAGCTTAGGAGAGACAGCTGAATAGCACCTTATACCAACTCCTTCATTATAAAAACATAATCCATCGAAAGAAAAAAAAAAAGAACATTAGCTTTAGTTTCAGAATAACCACTATAAAAAGTAGCAAAGACAGGATAGGCTGCTCAATTAATAGTCTCTGTTGGGTAGTTAACTCAAAACTCAGTTTTACACTAAATCCTGAATACTTCCCTTGGTCCAACCAGACACAAATATACCTGACATATAGCAAGTGCTTTGGCAACTAGAATTCTACTTCATAGTGATAACTTTTTCTTTTTTTGCTTCTAATGCTCTTTAGCATTACCTTTCATCAATATTTATTTGATCTCATAGTTGGAATGGTATAGAAGATTTTTTTTCTGAGACTATATAGTGATTGTATTAAAAGCAGATACATGAGTATTTATCAATCTGACCTGCATTTACCTACAGGATTTATGGCCCTGTTTATTCCAGTTTCCAGATATGGCTAAATGATTATTTCATTTCTAATAAATATTGAACTGAAATATTTTATTTTGGAAAATTAAATGCAGAACATTAGGAATGAACAGCATTCAAATATTTGAGTATATCTAATCTTTCATTTTATATGCCAGACTAAAACAGCATATTAAAATTTTAGCAAATATGTGTATGCATGTCTACATGTAAGTGCATATATGTGTATGCATGTGCATATATATAAATGTATCTATATCTACATGAAGATACAGATATGCCCAAGAGTGTAAAGTAGTTTAAAGGAATTTAATGCATATTTAAAATGCATTAAGAAAATATACTACTTTATAGAATCCTGGGCAAAAATGAATATTCATTCTAGCATAAAACTTTTCACCAAATACCAAAAATATTTAATGTAGGCTTTTCCCTGAGTGTCCCTTCCAGTGATATAATATCATCTTTCTATGATCATTCTGAGTTCAGTCTTTTCCCCAAAGACATAGAGTGGTGAAATCTATCTAATTTGTCAACATGTATTATGACTTAATGGAGAAAAATATTTAAATGGAGTACAGATTAAAATGTGTTCAAATCTTTTATGAGATAGCACAATGGAAACTCCAAACCATGGAATGACTGAAGAGAACTCTCAGAATCACCACTGCCCAAACTTTGGCCAGAATAACACATAATATAGCTTCTTCCCCTCTACAGTCACAATAGCTTCTTAGCTATTTAAATATCCAGGACCAAAATGAATCAGTATTACAGCCATCAGTTTAATAAGTGGCCCAACCTTAAGTTAGTATCATTACTAGCAAAACTGAACCAATGCTAAAGGATCTGCATGATGAATTCCAGTTATAACACTGCGTAAAAAGTACTTTCATGGGCCGGTGAGATAGCTTAGCAGCATAAGGGCCTGCCTGGCAAGTGCGAGGGCCCAAGTTCGATTCCCGGAACCCACATATGAAAAAAGGGCTGGTGATATCGCTCAGCAGCATGGGCGCCTGCTGGCGCGCGAGGTCCTGAGGTCGACCCCCCGTACCCACAAAAAGAAAACAAACAAACAAAAAAAGTACTTTCAGGTTTCCAAATATTCTATCAGATATCACAAAAATAAACCTGGCAAAATGCATTGGGAGTGAAAAGTTAAAAAGAAAAAAAACCCACTATCAATGAGTACTTGGATTCTTACGTACCTTTTCGCTGTTTTGTTCTTTGTGGTACTGAAGACTGAACCTAGGGCCTTCCTACGGTGCTACATCATAGTACCTTTTTTCTTTTTTTTTTGAGACGGGGTCTCACTAAATTGCCTAGGCTGGGCTCAAACCTGTGATCCTCCTGCCTCAGCCTCCCAAAGTGCTGGGATTACAGTGTGCACCAGGATACCTCACGTCTTACATATCTTAATTTAATCAAAGTCACATCCTATTTTATATTTAAATGCTCACTGACTTATTAACAATGTTAATGGTGAAAAATTAACAACTCTGCTCAGCAGAAACTGATCATTACTTTTCTACCAAAACTACTGGACATAAATGTAGTGATTTCTTTCACTCTGTTCTGCAGTGTAAAAGCTAATTTCTGTTTCAGAAAAACGTAACCTAAGATTCTTCCTAACAAGAAGAAGGTATATAAGTTACACACTTATTTCACTTTTTCATCGACCTACCTTAAGCTAGTGTGGGTTTTAATTGCTCTGGAAAATGATCAAGACCCTCTACATTACATGGTCAATGGTCCTTTTAATAGAAAAGGCAATAATATACAGTTGTTTGTGCCAACTAAAACTTGTTAGAAAGTATCAGTTTAGGCCAGGTAACAGTTCTGCAACCACTAGCAAGTGCGAATGTCTAATTCCTTTTAGTGACAATGTGGTCCTTTCGAAGCTGTTTAAAAATTATTTGTTTGGTTTGGCATATTTGAAAATACTTTTATAAACAAAGTTAACAAAGAATATAATTTTGAAAACCTAAGTTTTTCAATAATCACCTTTTTTCACTAGCATAACATTAGAATTGACTTTTTGTCTTGCTGACAGAGCAACTAAGGAAGTACAGTTGCATTGACCATATTGATTGTGAACAAAGCAACCATCACTGGGACTCAGCACCATATATTTTCAATATTGACCTTCTACTTCCTTTTCCATGGCTTCCTGGGTCGGCTATTGGATTTGGACTGCAAAGTAATAAACAGCTAAGGTTTAATTAATGGTAAATGAATACAAGACATAGGTTATGACTTTAACTAATTAGGGAATTGTTGAATTAAGTCTGCCTTGGAATGCAAGGCAGTACAATCAATATCCAATAAAAGGACTATGTATGTAATTTACCTGCAAATGTGTTTCCAATACCATCAAAGTGAGTTTAAATAAGTAAGATATATGAAAGGCAACTAGAAGAGATTTCCACAAATTAACACTTTATACTTTCAGAAGAGATACACTGATTGTTGAGAGATGCTATCTTCTATAGCTCTGAGAAGGGCACAGTGAAAAACAGGTCCACATGTGCATCTTTATCGATCTGTGATATTCACAGTGACATAAAAATGCAGCAGTTACCTCTAAGTTTAACATATACAAACTAGTGATTTTTCTGGGCAAAATGAACATCGGGTTTTGTTTACCTGACACTCTTTTGTTCCTTCCTCACTTGCCAGAGTCCACAACTCGGTCCACTATAAGAAATATTCATTGGTGTAACAGGAATTCACTGCTTTTCATAAAAATCTCACCACTGCTCTCACTCTTCAAACTGACTATATAAAGGTCATTTCATACAGCTTTATTACTCTTGACTCTAATCATTCTTCTGAAATAAAAATAAGAAAAAGAAAGAAGACACTCACCTACTCCCTTGTGGGCATCCAAGCTAGTAAACTCTATTGTCCCATTATGGCCTTTTCTAGGATTTTCCTGATACTGTTTGTGGTTCCCATTGGGACAATATCTGTAGGAAAGTCCATAATCTGCAAGATAAACCTGGAAGACACGAACAGCCAAATGAATAATGCTTTTGTTCTCTGAAAATATAACCTTTATAATTAAGCCTGAGAAACCGATGTTAAGAACAGCCTCAGATCTATATTTTATTAAACCAAATGGTATCTTAGGATAAAATATATACAACTGGGGGCCATAATACTAACTAAATTCTTAATTCATCACAGGCATATATTATTTCTGAGTTGACTCAGATTTTTAATTTTTTTTTAAATTTTGCTCCTAAATTCTTTCTCTCCAGGTGGGGTAGCTATACATCATAAACCACAATATGTTTTTTAATCTGTACTCACATAACTTACGAGGCTTTGCCTTTTTTTGTAACCCCTCCCTGAAACAACAAACTGTTTTAAGCAGGGAAGGGAGATGAGAGCAAAAATATAAACCTAATGTTATAAATCTCCATTAATAGGAAGCACAAAAACAGTGAATAGACTATCAGAGATAACAAAAAACCTGAAAGACGAAAAACAAAACAAAACAAAACATCATTTCGTCTGTATTTAAGAATGGAACATCAGGGCCGGTGAGATGGCTCAGCGGCGTAAGCGCCTGCCTTGCAAGCGCGAGGGCCCGAGTTCGACTCCCGGAACCCACATACGAAAAAGGGGCCGGTGATATCGCTCAGTGGCACGGGTGCCTGTTGGCACGCGAGGTCCTGAGGTCGTCCCCCTGGTACCCACAAAAAAAAAAAAAAAAAAAAAAAAAAAAAGAATGGAACATCAATGTAAGACTTCTGGCTTTTCAGATTGATCCATATCTTCACTGTTATCTTTGTAAATCAGAATTGCAATCAGGGTCTTCAAACAGGAATATAGATTGTTAAACATCAGATAGTAATTTAAGTGAGTTTTTCTCAGATTACTTTTGAAGAGCGAGAGAAGGGGTGGGGCATAATTATATGGATATAGCAAACACTGAATGGAGAAATGTTTTGACTAGACATTTTTATGATATGGAGTCAGAAAATAGTACCGTAGTTCCCAAATATATATTACCATGCCCCTCTTCATTCTCACAAAAAAAAGTTTCAGATATGTATGTGTTGCTACACATATAGTTCTTTAAAACACAGGAATTTGGGCAATGCTTCAAAATGTAGCTTCAAGAAAATAAAGTATTATAACCTGCCTTTTAAGATATAATATCTATTAAAAGAAAACTCAGTATTTGGATATTAGTTCTTTAAGTTTGTGGTTCTATGAAAGCCTAAGTAGAAGATATTTTCAACTTAAAATATAAAAAGCACAGAGTTTTCTTCATTTGTTGGAGAACATAACTTGCTAGACTGTCTGAAAACATATACAGTATTTCAGTTTGTCTCTCTCCCACAGATGGTGTTTCTTGATGTTACCTCAGAAGTAACTGATCTTTCTGCCCTAAATAACTAACACTGTGGGCTCTGATGTGTAACTGGCTGCTCGTCTTCATTGTTTCTGATGCATTTTTCTCTTCGCTTCAAGAACAAATAGACTTCATTTTGTAAAGTAGATATCTGGAAGGGTACATATTGATAGTACAGGAAACAGAATCATACTGTAATATAGCAGAGAAATTTACTATTTTAAGGGAAGCATTATCAAGAAGCTTTTCACGTAGTCATTAGCCCAAAAAATAACACCTAAATTTTAAGGAGTGGATACTATGCATCAGGTGGTGACACTACGCATCTCAGTGCTTTGTATTCATTGACCCGAATCATTCTCACCGAAGTTCTACAGGTAGGTATCATCTATATTTTATTCAGATAGAAACTGAAGCTTTATGAGGTTATGTGATTTGTGTAGTGAAATACAGTCAGGATCCAATGGCAGTTATGACTTTACAGCCTTCACTTTCAGCTACTATCTAAGAGAAACTGCAACAGGATTATCTTTGGGTCCATATCAAAGACAGCTGTGTGTTCTAAAACTGGCAAGAAACTAGAAGAAGGGGCCAGTGAGATGGCTCAGCGGCGTAAGCGCCTGCCCGGCAAGCGTGAGGGCCCGAGTTCGACTCCCGGAACCCACATACGAAAAAGGGGCTGGTGATATCGCTCAGCGGCACGGGCGCCTGCTGGCGCGCGAGGTCCTGAGGTCGTCCTCCCGGTACCCACAAAAAAAAAAAATAAATAAATAAAAAGAAACTAGAAGAAAATCTGTATCTCCAGGGAGCAGAGAAAGATTTTACAATTTCAGATTTGTTTGTTTGTTTGTCTGTTTGTTTGTTTTAAGTAAATGCTCTAAGAAAAGGGGGATCAGGAGATCTGTCAAAAGTTTAGTTGAGCTGATGGAAACCTTAAGACTCATGGTCATCACTGAGCTGCAGAGCTCAGGGTTGTGCCAGGTTGCTCAAAATCTGAAGGGCAGTGCGGTTTACATTTAATATAAAGACAGCTAGCTAGCAGTACAGTAAATGAGATATATATTAGCCATAATTTAGTCAAAGAATATTTCAGAACTTAAAGTGATTTAAAATGTGCATGGTCGCAGCTTCTAGTAGCATGCACTGTAAGAAATTTGTAAATCAACAATGCTAGGTATTACCAACCAACCAGAAGTGCTCTTGGTGGTCTTAACAGATAGGATTCAAATAATCATGAGAGGTTACTCAACAAAATATAAATATAAAGGTAAGATTCCTTTAGCAAAATGAACAACTCTCCCTCCCCATCCCTACACTCATATGTACCTTTTTTTCATCCACTAGTTTAAATTTTTGTCTACTAGTTTAGCGTAGTTGCAAAATACTTATATTCCCATCACGTCTATGAGAACTAAACAGAAAAATTCTCTATAGTCATGAAAATGTTGCGACTAGCATATATCAACATTTTTGGAAATACAGATTATGGAACTGTACTGAAGATATCTAGGAGTGGCTGCCTTTGGTGAGTACAGACTTGACATAAGAGCAGTCAAGAGGAAAGTCAATAATCTGTTCCAAGTAATCGAAATGCTGAAAAGTTAATTTGACCCAAACTAGGTCAAACTGAAAGTTTTACTAAGATAACTTGGCTGACAGGAAGGGGGAAAAAGGCTGGGAAATGTTTTTCAAATAAGAAAAGAAAGAGGAGGAACATCAAGGCAGGCTAGAGGCAGCAGCACTCATGAGACACTGAGAAGACATTCACCAAGGTACACAGGTACTCAGATGGGGTGAGGGGACCCAAAAACTCAACCACAGAACGGCAACTTGAAGGAGAAGCCATCAGATGAAATCCAGTAACAGGAGTGTTTTGAATAAAAAGCAAGGCTGCTTCTTAAGCCAGGGATAGAGAAGAGACACTGCAGTAGTACCAGACCAGGCACTCTCCCACCATCCCCCAAATCTCCCTGCGTGCTGCGCTCATGTGAGCTTCCTCCTGTAGTCCCCCCAATATTACTGAATTCCACACAGGAATCTCTTCTGCCAATGCCTAAATGCCACTGAACTCGCAGGCTGGAAAGAGACCTCTGGTGAAGCTGAACAACTGGGATGTGGAGATCATGGGGTGGAGAAAACAACCCAAATCAGTGACTGTGGAGGCTATTTCCTAATGGCTGCCAGAAAACACTCAAATCCCAGGTCAGACTGAAACCCAGCAAGGACAAGTGCTGCATTGGCCTGGGAATAAAAGGGAGAGAAAAGCCGCCAGAACCAAATGGTGCACAGGGGTGGGATTACTGCCTCCTTCCTCAAATAGGGGAAGTTGCAGGCCAGACACAGGCTGGACAGAACTAGGGTATAACTGCAAAAGGAGAACTCTGGGAGGTGAGAGAGGTAAACGGGGCAGAGCAAACAACAGAGCCGGTGGCAGAACCTCAACAGGCCAGTCGAGGTTGCCACCTGTCAGTGGCAGGAGCACAGGTGACCCACAAACATTCTGAGAACGCTGGAGGCCTCCCCAGCACGGCACACTTTGTAATTTTTTTAAAATTTTGTTTTTTATGTGTGTGTCTGTGCTTTTTTCTTTCTTTTTCTTGTTGGATTTTTTGAGTGACAGGCCTTTGTATATATGTGTGCCATGTACATAAATTTTCTACTGTTGTTTGTAAAATATTTCATGTAGTTAAGTCACATATGCTCACTTCAAAGATTGTTTCTCAGTTTTATATAACCTAGCTTGATTTTTTTTAATTTTATGAAAATTTTTCATAACAAAATAAGAGAATAACAGTTAATACATTGTGTATCATTATCTTCAAAGTAGTTACTGAGTCAAAAACATTCTCTTACAAAGAACAAAGAAATAACAGCACAAAACTTTATTTTTAATGAACTAAGAAACTAGTAGTATAAATGAAATGAATTTGCATATATATTAAATATTTTTGATACAGCAGGATAGGTAATTTAGGGAATTATTGGAACTTCTTCCTATTTATCTATCTTCTATTTCTCTCTCTCTCTCTCTCTCTACATATATATATATATATTCTCATGTAAGAGAAAATGTGATATTTGAGCTTGTGTGTTTGACTTATTTCACTTGACACTATGTTCTCAAGTTGCATCCACTTACCTATGAATGCCTTAAATTCATATTTCTTTACGGAGGAGCAGTAATCCATTGTGTATAAACACTGCATTTTCCTTATCTATTCATCTAATGATGGGCATATATGCTGTTTCCAAGATCTAGCTATTATAAATTGTGCTCCTATAAACATGGGTATACATCCCTGTAATATGATGGTTTTATCTTTTGGGAAGATACCTAGAAGGGGAATAGCTGGGTCAAGTGGAATTCCTCTATTTAGGTTTTGGAGGAGTCTCCACACTCTTTTTCATAGTGGTTGTACTAGTTTATATTCCCACCAACAACATAGAAGAGTTCCTTTTCCCCACATCCTCACCAGCATTTGTTATTAGACTTTTTTTTTTTTATGACAGCCATTCTTTCTAGGTTAAGATGGTATCTCCTCTCCTTCCATGTTTCTTCCTCTTGATGGTATCTCAATATAGTTTTAATCTGCATTTCTCTAATGGCCAGCAATGTTGAACGTTTTTATGTATTTATTGGCCATTTGTACATCTTCTGAGAGGTATGTATTCATTTCAGTTGTCCATTTTTTGATTGGGTCTTTTATTCAGGGGAGCCTTATTTTTTTGTTGTTGTTGTTCTTTATATATTCTAGATGTCCGTCTGCTGTCCAAGGAATAGCTGGTAAAATTTTTTCCCACTTTGTAGGTTGTCTCTTCACTCTGTTGGTGTTTTTCTTTGCTATGCAGAAGCATTTTAATTTGATATGATCCCATTTATTGATTCTCAGTATTTCTTGTGCCATTGGGGTTCTGTTTAGAAAGTCCTTGCCAATGCCTATGACTTCAAGAGTTGTACATATTTTATCTTAAAGCAAATTAAGTGTTTCTTGCTTGTTTTGTGTGTATGTAATAACTTTGTTGTTTTAACTTTTGTATTAGAACATGTTTGTGATACATAATGAATACATTCATTGTGGGGAGTTGGTATATGTACACTCCATACAATTGAAATAAAAAGCAGGAGTAGCTAAATTTAGACAAAGTGGACTTTGAGTCAAAATGACCAAAAGAAACAAAGAAGGACAGTATATACAGTAATACCATGGTTCATGAATGCTTCTTTTCGTGAACAATTTGGCTCGCTAACAGAAATTTTGCATCCATTCATGAACTCCACATCCAGTGATGAACATGACCATGGCCATCTTCCTCAGAATTGTGGAACAAATTAACTGGTACCTCATGAGGTACCACTGTACTGGTAAGTGGAACAACTGATCAGGCAGAGATAATTCTAAAAATACATATATATTCTAATAATTTTTATTAGATAATTCTAAATTATATATATTAATATATAATATATTATATATTATAAAATAATATGTAATATATATTTTAGATATTATAAAATAATATATAATATATATTTATGTCATAAAATAATATATAATATATATTTATATATAAATGTATATTTATATATATATAAAATGTGGGCTCACTCAATTTCATTAAACAAAAGTTTCTTGACATGAAAGGACAGATAAACACCAATACAAATGCAGTCATAGTTAGAGACTTAAATACACCACTCTCATAAGTAGACAGGTCAACAAGCAAAAAATCAACAAAGAAACAGCAGAGTTGTAAAATAACATTAAACAAATGGATTTAACAGATATCTACAGAGTCTTTCATCCAGCAACAGCAGAATATACTTTTTTCTCAGCAGTACACAGAATTTTCTCCAAAATAGATTGTATCTCGTCATAAAGCTTCTTAAATAAATATAAAAGAACTGAAATAATATCACGCATCCTATCAGATCATAATGAAAAGTAACTAGAAATTAACAGCAAAAGAAACCACAGAAACTACACAAACATGTGAAGATTAAGTAATACACCACTGAATAATTAATAAGTCATGGAAGCAATTACAAAAGAAATTAAAAAGTTCCTAAAATTAAGAGACAATGCAAGCACAACATAAAACCTATGGGACAAAATGAAAGCAGTTCTAAGAGGGAAGTTTATAGCTGTGAATGCTCACATTATAAAAATAGATCAATCCAAAATAAATAACCTAGCAATGCTTCCCAAGGTCCTAAAAACACAAATCCAATCCAAACCTAAAACTTATAAAAGGAAAGAAATTATAAAGATTGAGCAGAAATAATGAAATTGACAGTAAAAAAAACAATACAATCATTTAATGAATCAAAGAGTTGGTTCTTTGAAAAAATAAATAAGAGTGGTAAACCTGAGCCAAGCTCATGAAAAAAAGAAAAGACTCAACAATACAGTTAGAAATGAAAAGGTGAAGGCACAATGGACACTAGTGAAATCCAGAGGATTATAAAGACTATTTTGAAAACCAATATTCTAATTTATTGGAAAATCTGAAATAAATAAATTCCTAGATATGTATGAATTACCAAAACTGAACCAAGAAGAACAAAACAAAACAAAACAAAAACCAAACAGACCAATAACAGGCAATGAAACAAAGGCAGTAATAAAAACCCTACCCACTAAGAAAAGCCCAGGACCAACTGGATTCACCACTGAATTTTACCAGAATATCAGGTAAGAACTAACACCAATATTCCTCAAACTCTTCCATGAAATTGAAAGGGAAAGGATACTGCCAAACTCATTCCTTGAAGCTAGCATTACCCTGACAACAAAACCAAACAAGGACTTGAGAAATAAAGAAAACTTCCCTTAATGAACATAGATGCAAAAAAAATCCTCAACATGATATTTGCAAACACAATACAGCTAATCATTAAAAAGATCATATATCATGCCCAAGTCACCTCTACCTCAGGTATGTAAGAATGGTACAATACACATAAATCAATAAATGTAATATACCATATAAATACAAGTTAGGATAAAAATCATCACAATAGATGCAGAAAAGACTGATGAAATCCAACATCCATTCATGATAAAAACTCTATGCTATTAGGTACAAAAAGACCTTACCTCAAACTGATAAAAGCCATTTACGACAAACACACTGCCATCATACTAAAGAGGGAAAAACTCAAAGAATTTACTCTATATTAAGAACAAGACAAGGGTGACAACTCTTACCACCCCTGGTAAATAAACTACTCAACACTTTAAAGCAATTATGTTACAATCTCAGATTTCAAGTTACACTACAAAGGTACAGTAGTAAAAACAGCATGGTACTGGCACAAAAATAGAAATGTGGACAAACAGAAGACCAGAGAAAGCCACATATACCTTTAGCCACCTGATCTTTGAAAAGGGGGCTAAAAATGCTTGAGAAAAGATAGCCTCTTTAACAAATGCTGCTGGAAAAACTGGTTACCTACATGCAGAAAAATCAATCTAGACCACTGTCTCCCACCCTGTACTAAAATCAAATCAAAATAGATCAAAGACCTAGATATAAAAACAGAAACACTAAGTCTGCTGGAAAATAGAACACTTGACAACATATGCATAATCAAGGACTTCCTGAACAGCACCTCAACTGCACAAAAAATAATTACAAAAATTGACAGGATTTTATTAAATTGAAAAGGTCCTGCACAGCAAAGAAAACAGAGTGAAGAGACAGCCTACAAAATGGGAAAGATTTTTTTTTTTTTGCCAGCTAAAATTTAGAAGACTAAAATTTAGAATATATAAAGAATTGAAAAAATATTAGGCCCCTATAAACAAAAGACTCAATTGAAAAATGGGCAATTGAAATGAATAGACACTTTTCAAAAGAAGTACAAAGGACAAAGAAGTACACGAAAAAATGCTCAGCATCTTTGGCTAATAGGGAAATGCAAATCAAAATAACACTGAAATTCCATCTTTCTAGAATAATTATGGCTACCATCAAAGACTCAAAAAACAAAAATTGTTGGCAAGGATGTGGGGGAAAAGAAACCTTGTAAACTAGTATAATCATTATATAAATCCATATGGAAACTCCTCAAAAAACTAAAAATAGGAATCTATTTGACCCTGCTATATCTCTCCTGGATATCTTCCTAAAAAAGAGAGTTAAAATTATCATATTACGATGATACATGTATACTCATGTTTATAAGTAGCACAATTCACGATAGCTAAATTATGGAAACAACTCAGATACTCATCAATAGGTGAATGGATAAAGAAAATGTGGTGCATATACACCACTGAGTATTACTCAGCCATAATGAAGGATAAATGTGAGTCACTGCTAGGAAAACAGGTAGATTTTGAGACTATATTAAGTGAAACAAATCAGATGGTTAAATATTGCCTGGTTTCTTGTCTATAAGAAATTCAAAATATAAATAAAGAGCAAATAAAAAAGAGATGTTAGGAAACAGGGAGGTAGACTTTTTTGTAGATGGGGAAAGGATTTAAGGAACGGAGAGAGGGTGACACACAGAAGGAAGAGATAAAAAATGATAAAGTTATGATATATACCTGAGTCCCTAAAACAAATGTAATTATTATGTATCACAAACATATACTAATAAAATGCTTTACATTTTTTCAAAAGGGAGTAAACTAAGTAACATTTGTTGAGATTCTACTATGTAATAATCACTGTGCCAAGTAGCTTTCATAAATTATTTTATTAAATCTAGACAATTACATCCACCCAGATAGCATTGTTCTCATTTTCCATATGAGGAAGTAAAGCACCCTAGTGGTTAAATTTACTTACACAAGTAACAAATCTACTAAGGGTGGAAGCAGGATTCAAATGCAGGCCATTATGATGCAAATTCCACCCTCACCCCCACACTCCATTTCTGATATAATATTGGGGATTCTATAAAGATTCTATAAAGATTTAAGAATTAAATATATGAAGTTATGTCGACACTTAAAATAAGTATAAAGAGAATTCAATCTACAGTAGGGGGTCACAGTCTAGGTCTTATTTTTGTACACTTTAAAGGTAAGAATAATTTTTATAAGATTGTGGAAGGAAGGAAAAAAAAAAGATGACTAAAAAGGAGGGATAGAAGAAGAGAGGGGCAGGGACAGAGAGAGGAGAGGAAGTAATAAAGACCCAATACCTGCCCCACAGAAATCACAGAAACCTACACTATTTCCTAGCTAACTCTTCATAGAAAAGGTTTGCCAACCTCTAATTTAGAGTGAAATTTGGTTTCAATTTTTTTTTATCTTTTCTCTGTAAAATAAAGTTAATATTTTTCTACTTTAACTATAAATATGTATAATATCCCCGGTTTTAAATAAGCTTCTCTTGGGGAACTCAAGATTTATACCAAAATTGAGTAGGAGATGATTATTTGCATTGTAGTAAGACTAGACATAGGAATACAGTATTTAAATAGCTATCTGCCCCTTAAATGATTTTCTTATTATGTACTTTTTCTGAATGTAGTAACCCTCTCCTTCCTCCATGAGTACAAGGGACAATGCTCTTTTATTCCCTGCACTTGGATCCCAGAGATCTCCCCTACACTGCCTCTGATGTTTCCACATGGTGCTTGATATTTATTATATTTGTTTACAACATTGTTACGTAGATGATAGGGAAGATGCATTTCATAGAAGAAAAGTATTATGAAACATTCAAATAATATATGTAAGAAACACTCACTAAATCCAACTTCTACCAGGGCTTTATTATTTATTATTTTTATTTATTATTTTATTATTTTCTCTACTTTCTACCATGCTTTCTGAAGTCATATATACACTTCCTAGATCTACCACTCACATCTGAAACCTCTTCTGGCAGGCAGTTCCCTTTAACCACAAGGCAATTTATTGGTTTTTTTTCACTTGTGTCCACATGGATTTACTATTTTAACATTGTACAAAATCTCTTAGCTTTTCTTCCTTTCAATAGATATCTGGGCACCAAGCATGATACCCTAAATGAATGTAAACATCATATGTCATAAACATGAGCTAACAATAATAATGACAAAAGTGAAAATGGGGAAAGGGGAGGTGGGTTGGAAGGGGATTAAAAAAAGAAATAAGCTGTGTTACGTACATGTACCTACTCCCCAGTATGAATGTAAACTTCATGTACTGCAAACGTACTAATAAAATAAAAATTAAAATTAAAAAAGAAATTATATTTTATATAATATAAATATAAATATATTATATTATAACTCTTCCTAAATAAGAGCATAAAGTGCTTTATACTAGTCAAATTTTTTAACCTTTATTATCACGAAAAGAAGTTTCTTAGGTCTTTTGAGGTTGAGAAAATAAGGTAAGTAGGGTTAGGTGCCATGGGCAAAATAAACTCCTAGTAGCTGGCTAAGCTGTGATTTGAACTTCAATCAGTCTGAACAAGAAGGCTAAGTTTTTTCTATATGGCCCACATAGGGGAATGGGACAGGCATAAGCACATCTATAGGTTTAGAGGTAGCAAGTGCTCTGACAAAAGCCCAACAGCTTATGGGATATTTGAGCAACAGAAGGTTATTTCCATTAGAGAGACTTATCAACATTTAAGTTGGGCCTTGGATCACCACAGCTGGATACAGGGAAGAAGAAACAATAGGAGAAGGAAAAGCAGAGTGTGGATCAGCATGTGCTGGCATCAGAGAAGTTAGTTGAAGCACAATACAAACCAGGAAAAAAATCACATTAGCTTATAAAGAGCTTTGGAAACTGCCAAGAAGCTAGGCCACGATTTTTGTAACCAAAGACCCATCACTGAAGGGCTTTGGCAAGAAATATTATCAGCATTGGCAGCAGGATACAGAGGAAAAGGAAAAAGAGCATCTATTTCAGAGAATATAACAACAGTCCAGGCAAGGGGTGATGGGAGGCTAGACTAGGCCATAGGTGAAGGGAGACAGAGGGTCACAGGTTACAGAATAAGAGGGGATGGGGGCAGGGGGAAATTCTGAAGACAGCATGACCAGTTGGGTAAACGAAGAGTCAATAAATACACCAACAGAGAATAGGAAGAAGATATTTGGAAAGAAAATAATTGATCATTTTTATACCACAGCAAACTGGCTGACTGCTAAGTACCGTACCTTACTCCAACCAGCACCTGGTTCTGTTGGTTTATGTAGGACTGAGTGACAGAGTAGCAGATCTAAAAGTACAGGATCTCCTTCCCATCAAGGGTTAAGTCTTCCTGCTCAAGCAACCAACAGTCCTAAGCCAGGCTGCCTCAAATGACAGCATGTCTTACAAGTTTGGAGGTTCAGTGAAGCATGTAGACCTACAAGCTCTGGCTCTACCTCTTGCTACCACTGTATTCTAAGCCGAGTTACTTGACCTCTGTGTACTTCTGTTTGTTCATGTAAAATATAAAGAAAAAAGTAACTCCCTCAATGTGGCATTGAAAGGATCAAGTGATTTAAACACATAGAAGTCTTAGACTAGTGTGCAACATGTCATAAGCACTCAGTAAGAGCTAAAAAATAACATTTAACCAGAATCTATGTCATATTTCATAAATCTAAAAACTTTTTGTGGGGGAAAATAAGGTCTTTTTTGTTATCAAGCTTAACAATCATAAAATATAATTATTTTCTAGCTATGACTTCTGAGAGCTGTGAGGGATAATCTGTTCCATGCCTCTCTCCTGATACTGGTGGCCTCGGGCATTTCTTGGCTTATAAAATGAAGAGTATTCTTCCTCTCTCTACATCCTCTTCCCTCTATGCACACTGTCTATATTCAGAGTCCCTCCTTTGTAAAGGCACCAATCAGACTGAAGAAGGGTCCTACCGAATGACTGGACCTTAATTTGGTTATTTGCTAAGGCCCCCACTACCAAATAAGGTCATGTTCACAGGCATTGGGAATGAGGTCTTGAACAGCTTTTGAGAGCACACAATTCAACCCACAGTATTCCCATTATTTTTCTCTTGTGAATGTGCAGACCGTTCTCCCTATGAGAAGACACTCATACAGCTACATGAAATAGCAAAGGTTTCTTGACACAGCAGCTAGATCTCTCCCAATAGGAGTTTAAGAAATATACAAATGACTTAATTACAATACCTAGCTATACTATAACATAGCTGGCTGTACTTATTACTTTGAAACACTGACAGACTAATAAATTCATTTATATATTAACCTATTCAATTTCTTACTGTTCACTTATCATATATTGAATGCTTACTATAATTCCATTATCCCATACTCTGGGCCAGCTGCTGGTAATAATCAACAAAACACGGTATTAATTTTTCTATTTATAACCTAGAAACTTGATCTCTTGGTGTACATATAATAGAGAGAAATCATATTTGTCTGGTGCTATGCCAATAGTTTCATAAACTACATGTGTAACTAGCTAGCAATTTTATACAATGAGTGAGAGGCTCTGAAAGATAAAAGGGACCACTAAGAGATCATGCAGGCTACTTAATTTACAGGAAGGGAAACTGTGGTACAGGAATCTACTGAACTAAATTGTAAAAAACAGAAGAGAGCTGAAGTACAATTGGAATAAAAATTATCTGTATTCTCATCTTCTCATGAATTATAGAAGACAAAGAAAGTAGAAGAAATAAACTTGTATCTGATACTAATGAATGGTGGTTAATTTTGTTAAGAGTGGTAAGGACAGCTGGGTAGGGTTACTGCTATAATCCCAGCAGTAAGGAGGCTGAGGAAAGAGGATTGCTGTGAGATCAAAACCAGCCTGGGCTACATAGCAAGACTCTGTCTCAAAAAAAAAAAAAATTTTTTTTTTTTGTAGTAAAGACATGATAATAATATGGTAAATTCTCTATTTTTGGGGAGATGCATTCATACTTAAATATTTAGGTAAAATGCCACAAGTCCGGTGATTTACTTTAAAATACTTCAGTTAAAAAATAGATAAAACAAAAAATTTAAATGTTAATTTTTAAAATCCAAGTGTATATGGAGTTCTCTATTTTTCAGTATGTTTAAAATTTTTCAAAATAAAAGGTTTTTAAGGGGCCGGTGAGATAGCTTAGCGGCATAAATGCCTGCCTGGCAAGAGCGAGGTCCTGAGTTCAACTCTCGGTACCCACATATGAAAAAAGAGCCGGTGATATCGCTCAGTGGCATGGGCGCCTGCTGGCGCACGAGGTCCTGAGTTTGACCCCTGGTACCCACAAAAAAAAAAAGAAAAAAAAAGTTTTTAAAATGTACCTTCCCAGAAGCAAAATCATATATTTATTTAACAGGTTTTCAGAGTCATAGCAATGCAATAAAAGCTTCGTAAAATATTAATTTTAAGTACAGATACCATGGTTTCTAAATTACAATTATTATGCTGTTCTCTTCAATATTTTCTACCCATCAATACCCTCCAATAAGACTCTAAAAGTCCATATTCAGACAGTTATCATTTTCACAGTATTATGAAATATGAAATTTTAAAATATATCTAATTTAATTTTGAACCATATACCTAAATTTGTTTATGTTAAGAATGAATTCTGACAAAAGAAACACTATTAAATTATTAAGCTAACCATGCACTTAAACAATTTTAAAATACTTTAACAAACAAACTGAAGTTCAAGGGAACAACAGTATTACCATGTTATTGAAAGATAGATGAAAATAAAATTTGGGGCTGACTTTTCTTTTATTTGACAAATCATACAGAAAGAATTCTTAAAAAGGACATAACACTCATCCAAATAAAACTAGGTATGCAGCACATTATTAATGTTCAACAGCAGCATATTCATATGACAAATATTTATACTGAGACAAGGAAAATTCAATGAAGATGCATATTTAAAAAATAACCCTATTAATAAAAACTCATAAAAATTCAGTTAAATAGTTCACATAAACTAAAATCACACAAACAATTTCCAGGCTTTCCTTAATTGAAAATATGCAGCAGAACCTCACTAGAAAAAAAGAAAAGAATTATGTGCATGTGACTTCGTGTCATGAAACTATAAACATCACTGTCTGTATTATATCCCTGTCTACATGATAGCAAAACTACTTTAAAATGGTCTCACCAGCTATAACACCTAGTGATATTTTGATATTACTAAGCGAAGATATATAACACTATTGTTGAAATAGTGAAATATTACCAGAACTAAATTTTATGTATATTCAACAAACAAAATGCTACCTCTAAATGGCAACCATATGATGTATGCTTACCATGTAAAATTCTTAGAAACACACTTTCACACTCCATCTTACAAGCAACAGTGATTGATAAATAGATTGTGTTAGAATTCCCTCTAGCAAACAGTGAACAAGCAACTTTAATGAGGCTTATGACCGTCCTATGGATACCCTAGGGACTTTGAAAGTGAGTATTTTGCCACCACATACATGTCAGATGCTGCAATTCCTTCTCCTAGATCACTAAATTTAAATTTAAACTTTCTAATTTCCTTAGCTTAGCAACAATAGGCAAGACACCCTGGAAATACTGTAAGAAACATTACCTTTTGCCATGAACATTAAATATTTGCAAAACATACCGTCAGATAATCATAGAATTTTAAAGATCACTTAGCCGAGGTCTTCTATTTTTTAGACTAGAAAGCTAAAGTTGATACAGGTTAAATGATTCACTGAAGGCCACAATTTTGCTCACTGGCAGAGCTGGGACTGCACCTAGTCTCTTGACAGTCCAGCACAACTCCCAGCAGTCAAGACGGCAGTGTGACAACTGTTTTAAAAAGTAACAGGTTTTGGGTGTGGTGGTGCACTCCTGTAATCCCAGCACTCAGGAGACTGAGGCAGGAGGCTTACTATGAGTTCAAGGCCAGTCTGGGCTACGCAGTGAGTTAAAGGCCAGCTTGAATTATATAGGAAGACCTTGTATCAAAAAAAAATAAAAAAGTGACAGGTTTCCTGAGTCCTGCTAGACATTCCATACACACTGACACGAAGAACTGTTCTCTACCTGCAACGGGCATCCTCTATGACTTAGCTGGAAGCTTTGAAACAGAAAGAAACACAGGGAGTATGATGGGGCAAGATGGTTTACAGTCAAGGTGCCCCTAGTGCTAAGACAAAAAATAACTGTATCAAAACTAGCCTCATGTCTTGGACAGCCAATAAAGTATTTGTTGAAGAAGTATAAAAAATACAAGTGTAGTTGCTGTGAGGAATATAAAAGGAGAGGTATACCTATCTATAAACCTTACGGAGTTCATTCTAGTGCAGAATTTAAGATAACACAAGAAAAGTAAGATCTGAGTGCTCATGAGTATAAAATACACATTAGAAGCTAACAAAATCGGAAAAGGAGAAGATCAGTATAGACCAGCATCATCAAGAAAGGCTTCACATAAGAGCAGGGATGCAAACTGGCAGAGGAGAAAAGAGTGAGGCTCTGATTAACAAAGGGATCCCTTTCCAGATGTAAGGAAAACATATCCCCTGCTGAAATGAAAGGTGTGATGCTGGTTAACAGTGTCACTTCCCTCACTATGACACTGGGAGATAAAGCCAAATGGCTATTACTCAAAACTACCACTCAGCATCATTTCTGGTAATGTCAGTGTGAGCAATGAAATGAAAAAAAGACATTTGTTTTCAAAATACTAGATCATCATTCATAAGCATTCAATTAGGCATCACACTTTTTTTTTTTTTCTGTGGGTACCGGGGGTCGAACTCAGGACCTCACGCGCCAGCAGGCGCCCGTGCCGCTGAGCGATATCACCGGCCCTTTTTTCGTATGTGGGTTCCGGGAGTCGAACTCGGGCCCTCGCGCTTGCCAGGCAGGCACGTACGCACAATTTTGCTCACTGGCCCCTAAATCACACTTTTGTATTTTAAAATTGATAAGGTTTTCAGGAGAATTTTAAAGCTTAGCTTTGGAAGTCCAAGTGTCTCTGTTTTTCAGGGAAACATAGATTTAGAAACATATATTATTAATATAATGACCATAAAACAATAAATGTTCAAAAAGTTAAATAAGTGTATGATGTCTTTTCCAAAAATATATCTCTTCTGCAAATATGTTTCTTAGTATAATTTAACTTTAAATTTTAATTTAATTTAAATATTAGTTTAATGAAACCCACAACCACTTGTATGGCAAGCAATACTTCTACCACTAAGCTACATTGCAGACCTTTTTAAATTTTATTTTGAGACAGGGTCATGCTAAGTTGCCCAGACTGGCATGGAACTTTTTTTTTTTTCTAATTTTTATTGCTACATGTTTGCAATACATATTAATTACATTCATTGTAGGGAGTTGTTACATATACATAACACATCTTAATTCATTTTACTTCCTATATCCCTTTCATTCCCTCCCTCCTCCATCTCTTGGTTCCCTTCCCATTTGCAAACATCTATCTCCTTATTTCCTTTTATCTCTTATTTTGTTCTTTAAATTATTTATACTTTGAGTTTCTCATGTAAGAGAAACCATGTAACATTTAAGCTTGTATGCTAATTTATTTCACTTAACATTATAGATTCAAGGTGCATCCATTCTCCTACAAATGACTCAAATTTATCCTTCTTTATCACAGATTAATACTTCATCGTGTATAAATACATTTTCTTTCTTCATTCATCTGTTAAGACATATGGGCTGCTTCCACAATTTAGCTATTATGAGTTGTACTGCTCCAAACATGGGTATGCAGGTATCACTGAAATATGATGCCTTTAAAACTTTTGGGAAGATACCTAGAAGGGGAATAGTTCATTTCAATAGAATTTCTATTTTTAGTTTTTGGAGGAATCTCCATACTGAGTCCCATAGTGGTTGCACTTGATTTACATCTGCACCAACAATACAGAAGGTTCCTTTCTCCCTGCAGCTTTGCCAGCATTTGTTCTTATTTGATTTCTTGATGACAGCTATTCTTTCTGGAGTAAGACAGAAGCTCAGTATTGCTTTAATTTGCATTACTCTGAAAGGCCAGAGATGTTGAACATTTTTTTCAAGTGTCTATTAGCTATTTGTACTTTTCTTCTGAGAAGTGTTTATTCATTTCAGTTGCCCATTGTTTGATTAGGTCTTTTATTCTGCAAGAGTTTAATATTTTTGAGTTCTTGACATTTTCTAGATATTAGTCCTCTGCCCAAGATAGCTGGCAAATCTTTTTTCCTATTCTGTAGGTTGTCTCTTCACTCCATTGGTTGTTTCTTTCACTGGGTAGAAGCTTTTTAATTTGACATAATCCCATTTGTTGATTCTTGATGTTATTTCTTGTGCAACTGGGGTTCGGTTCAGAAAATCCTTGCCCATGCTTATGTCCTCAAGAGTTGTACCTATTTATCTCCCAGCAGATTCCATGTTTCTATTTAAGTATCTAGGTGTTAATATACGTTGATTTTTAGTTCATGGTGAAAGATATGCATCTTGATACAATCACCTGCATGTCCATAGTTAGTTTTCCTAGTACCATTTGTTAAAGAGGATATGTTTCCTTCAGCATATGTTTTTGGTCCCTTTGTCAAAGATCAGATGGCTAAATGTTCCTGGGGTTGTTTCTACATCCTTTATTGTGTTCCATTGATCTGCATGTCTTATTTTTGTGCCTGTACCATGTTGTTTTTAGTCACTGTAGCTTTTTAATATAATTTGAAGTCCAGCATCGTGATGCCCCCTGCTTTGCTCTTATTGCCTTGGATTGCTTTTGCTATTCTGGGTCTCTTCTGGTTCTGTACGAATCCCAAGTTTTTTTTTCTAATTCTGTCCCAGAACTTGTGATCCTCCTGCCTCAGCCTGCCAAGTGGTAAGGTGTTTACCACTGTGCTAGAATTTCTTTAGCCTTTTTTCTAAAATAAATAATTTTTTAAAAATGATCATTTAAATGGAGATGACTATTTATTTGTTTTAACCTGAAGATCAAGGTAAAAATAGAGCAGAATTTTCAAATATTCAAAAAAAGAAACTGTGAAATAAATACTTAAAGATATAGAAGCTTACCTTTCAAATACCAATGCTCTTTTTAAAAGTTTTAAACAGCTTTTCACTCTCCTTGACTAAGGGTGAAAGAGGCACTCAGTGTGATCTGCATATACCCACTTTATGGCATCTAACCATCCTTTGCGGAGATGAACAGGAAATCAGGGAGAAGGGAGAGATGGGGTGGGGGAGGTTAAATGTATTTAAAATGGTCCAAACATATTATACGAATACTCCAATTCCCCAAAACAAACATCAGAGTTCTGTATTGCAAGCAGACATTAGTAAAAATTTTTAAATGCCTTGGCCATTTAAGGAACGTAAGGAAATTTTAAAGATGCAAGTAAATACTGTATCCAGGGGCACTTCTTCAGCAATATACAAGTTGATGAGCTTCATCCAATCATGAGATGAACAGGCTACTTTGTCAAAAGGACAGAAATACGAGCATCTAATATACTTGTATTTAAGGTAAAATAAGATGGGGGTAAATGAAAGAAGAATACACAAAGGATATATGTTCTAAAAAAGCAATGTAGAACGATTAAAACATGTAACAATGGTAAGGAAAATAGAAAATTAAAATAAGTTCATTGATAATAAATAAGCAGTATCTGGAAGTTAATAAATACCTCAAATATCTATCATACTAGTAGTAAAAGCTTAAATGAGGAAAGAGTGTGCTAAGAGCATCCTAAAAAGTTATGCTTCAAGTCAATCACTATAATAAAATTATACATTTTCATAAGTACTGTCACCCCAAAATAGGCCTTAAGGAAGATAAGATAAAAAAAATTAAATAAAAAAGAAACACAGAAAATATAATAATGACTATCAAATAGCACAGTAGAGATTTAAAAAAAAAACTACAGTGAATCAAGGAGACAGAAACATAATAAGATGACTTAAAATACCATTCTCAGCACAAAATAGACTAAATAGACAAAATCTAAATAAAGACAGATGACATAAACAATAGTCAATGAGGCAGATGTTCTGGGCATGTACTAAACCTTACCTTCTGAAAATTCATCCTATCTTTTTCACAAGCAAGCACGAAAATCTAACAAACACTGATCATCTCCTAAGGAACAATCAAAGCATCAGTGTACTCCAAAGAGAAAAATAATTATAAATAATACCTGAATCATATTCTAATAGATTTAAACAGAAATAAAAACAAAGGCCTATCATGTGGAAAAATTAAAGAAACTCTTATAGAACTACCTTTCAATAAAGGAAAACTACAAGCCTTCTATAAACAAAAGTAAAAACACTACATATCAAAATCTGTGACATACAAAGCAGTAACTAGAGGAAAATTCATAGCTTTACACACTTAAGGACATATACAATTTAAAAATAACAATCAATAAGATCCCAATGAAGAGCTAAAATAGAAATAAAAAGGTAAAATTAACAGAGCACAAAGAAAGACAAAGGCAAAATCAGATATTAACATGAAGAGAAAAACATATCTCATTAGTAAATCAAACTCCAAGTTTATTGACAATTAACAAAAGGGACTATTAACTATTTACATGAAGAAAGAAGAAAAGAAGAATGTAAAATAAAATTTAAAAATAATTTAAAAGAAATGATCATTGAAGTAAATAAACTGAAAAGTCATAAGAAATTATTAATCACTATATGCCTGGCCAAAAGGCCAAGAAGTGATTAGACCATTATTCAAATAAACTTGAAAAATTAAGTAAAAGTTGATAACTACTAAAACCGCCCCAATTAGAAATAAAGAGTTTAAACAACCAATTTCCATTAGAAAAAGAGCATTACAAAGCACTACCTCACAGAAAAGTGGCAGAAACAGATGGCTTCACATTCAAGGACCAAATGGTTCCAATCTAACAAAAATATTTCTGACATATTGAAAATGAAGTAAAACCTCCAAATTCTTTTTATGAAGCAAATACAATGTTATACTGAAATCTGATATGGAATAAAAATTAGAATATTGGAGATCAATATCACTGACTACCAACAAGAAAGTACCACATAAAATATTAGTGAGAATATTTTGATACCATATTAAATAAATGCCATGGCATACAAAATTGAGATTTATTCCTAGAAAGAAAAGTGGGTTCAATATTAGAAGCTCAGCAATGCACTATGCTATCTTTTTTTGTTTTGTTTTGTTTTTCTGAGACAGGGTCTCACACTGTAGTCCAGCCTAGCCTGGAGCTCACTATGTAGCCCTGACTGACCTCAAGCTTGCAGCAATCCTTCTGCCTCAGCCTCCCAAATGCTGGGATTACAGGCATACACCACCATGCCCAGCTACACCATCTCAACAGACTTGAGATAAACAGATGATTTTGTTTCCATAGATGCTAAACAAGCCTTTGAAGAAATTCAATATCCATTCCATAAAAATGAACTATTCAAGAACACAGGAATTGGTGGTTATTTCCTTGACTTTATAAATAGAAACAACATAGTCACACATACATAGATAAATCACAATCCTAAAACATACATGGCAATAAAACATCACAAGCATAGTCAAAGGACAAAACACAAAGTGAGAGAAAATATGTAGTGGAGAAAGGACTAATATAACTCATATCCTCATGACAAAAGGAATAAAAGAAGGAAGGAAGGAAGGAAGGAAGGAAAGAAGGAAGCAAGGAAGGAGAGAGAGAAAGAAAGGAAAGAAAGAAAGAAAAGAAAGAACGAGAGAAAGAAAAGAAAGAAAGAGAGAGAGAAAAAGAAAGAAAGAAAGAAAGAAAGAAAGAAAGAAAGAAAGAAAGAGAGAGAAAGAGAAAGAAAGAAAGGGAGGGAGGGAGGCAGAGAGAAAGGGAGGCAAAAGATAAGAACAGAAAACTTAAGAAAGTAAAATTAAAACTAGCCCTTTTGCTTTAAGAAATAGAGTAGTAACAGCTGGATTCACACTCCCACTGCATGTAACTAAGAAACTAGATAAAATGAAGGACATAACTGGTTTTGGATTTTAAACAGGTAGTGCAAGATGATCCTTGATAAAATGGAAAAAGATTAAGTAAATCTATGTATGTCCCAGATCTCTGCTTGGTGATAATCCCAACCCAAGATCAAGCATAGCTATTAAATACAGTACAGCAATCCCCTGAGTGGAGACACTGAGCTCAGAGAGGTTCCAACAGAACCTGCAACTTCAGAGTTCGAAAGGGTAGAAAGCTACCGAAATCTGCCTAGGGAGCTCCTTGAGTCTTGTCTATAGGATAAAAGGGCTGGAGGCGGGGAGTAGAACAATTCTCAGGGTTCATACGAAGCTAAAGAAGTTTTATTTCTAACCAGTTATAATGGTAAATTGTCATGGGGAATTCAGTAGAAATCACAACTTCATAGTATAAATGTAGGAATAAATTATCCAGAGTAAAAGCCACTCGAGGTCTACATTATTAAAGCTTAAAAATAAGCTTCAAAATGGACATACTATCTTCAAGAAATTTAAATGAACAAAGATAGGTTAAGAGTAGAAGGAGGGGGGCCGGTGAGATGGCTCAGCGGCTTAAGCGCCTGCCCGGCAAGCACGAGGGCCTGAGTTCGACTTCCGGAACCCACATATGAAAAAAGGGCCGGTGATATCGCTCAGCGGCACGGGCTCCTGCTGGCGCGCGAGGTCCTGAGGTCGACCCCCGGTACTCACAAAAAAAAAAAAAAAAAAGAAAAAGGAGTAGAAGGAGGGAAAGGATATACAATGCAAATATTAAAAGAAAGTTGGTGTGGCTATATTAATATCAGATAAGATAGATTTCCATATAAGAAATATTACACATCTTATAATGAATCAATTCATAAAGAAGACATTAAAATCCTAAACACATACACAACCTCTACCAGAATCCTAATGTACAGGAAACAAAAACTGACAGGAAAAAAAGAAGAGACTCATTCATAATTTGAATTAAAGATTTCCAGACCCTTCTCAGTAGGGATATAGGAAATTTCAACAACTCAATTAATTTTATCTAGTTAACATTCATTAATCATTCTATACCAAAACAAACAGCAGGATAGATATTCTTTTCAAGGGTTCATGAAACATTCAGCAAGATAGCCCATATCTTTAGATATTAAATAATTCTCAATAATCATATATAGAACCATTCACTACATAAAACAATTAAAAGTTAATATCAGAGAAAAACCTAAAAGTGCACAAATATTTGGAAATTATCATAATTCCAAGTAGCTAGAAACAATAGCAAAAAACAAACCACATCGGAAATAAAATATTTTGATATTAATAAAAATTTTTAAATATGTATTAAAAAGATCACATTTTCCCAAGTGAATCAACTTGGCAACAGTCAAAAGACTCCATATTATTAAAATATCTATTTCCTCAAATAAATCTGTACTTTACCAAATCCCATCAAAATCCTAACAAGTTACTCAATAGAAATTGACAAACTGATTTTAAAATACTATGTATGGAATTCCAAAGTGGCCAGAATAGCTACTAAAACTTTTTTTTTAAAAAAAGGAATGAAATTGGAAGATTCACACTACTTAATTTCAAGACTATAAAGCTACAGTAAGATAGTATAATGCTGGCTATGTAATATTAGAACAGAGAATCTGTGGTGTGTGTGTGTGTGTGTGTGTGTAATGGTTGAGTTTTTACAAAAGTTCCAAGGCAACTCACTAGGGAAAGAACATTCATTACAACATATGGTATTGGAACAAATCTTTTTCTTAAAATCTGTAAGATGTATTTTTTCATTTTTATTTTTATTAGTACCTTACGTCAAATATAGACGTTAACTTCAAATTAGTCAGGAACTTAAATGTAAGAGTTCTAGAAACCTTCTTGAAGAAAACTTATGATAAAACATTTGTGACCCTGACTTAGGCCCGAGAAGTGCAAATCATAAAAGAAAAAATCACTTGAACATCATCCTAGTTAAACACAACTGCTTTTTGAAAGACACAGATAAGAGAATGAAAAGATAAGCCACAGATCCAGGAAGTTTCTATAAAACAAATATCTGACAAAAGCTCCTACCCTCAAAGTACTGTATAAAGATCTCATACAACTCAGTAAGAGAAATCAATTTTTAAATGGGTATGTTTGCCAAAGAGGACATGAATAGCAAACAAACACATGAAATCTGCTCAATATCATCAATCATTAGGGACGACTGATACAAATTTAAACTACTACATGTGCTAACACCTACAATAATGGAGAAAATTTAGAAAACTAACCAAACCAAAATGCAGAGCAAATGGAATTAACACACATCGCTGACAGGAATTATATAATGGTACAATCACTCTAAAAAACAGCTTAGCAGTTTCTAAGTTAAACATACATTATCATATGATCCACAAATTAATGCTCTGTTATTTACCAAAAGAAATTAAAACATAAGCCTACACACACAAATTATTTTATTCATACTTATCAAAAATAGGAAACAACCCAAATGTTCATCAACAGGTGAACAGATTAAAAAATGGTAGCTTTCAATGGAATACTATCAACAAAAAAGGAATGAACTACTAATGAAAGATAAAGATAAATTTCAAAAGCATTAAGGACTATGCTAAGTGAATAAAGATAGATACAAAATAGTATACACCTTGTATTTCCATTTACAAGACATTTCTGAAAAATGTAAAATTACAGGGGCAGAAATTATTGCCAGGGCCTGGCAGGAAGACAAAGCGACTGAATGCAACGAGGAATGAGAGAACTTTTGCGAATGAAACAAAAGTTCAATAAGCTTGATGGCAATGGCTACATGATGTTTACATATCAAAACACATCAAACTACATTTTGAAGAGTGAATTTTATTGTTTGTCAATTATAATTCAATAAACCTAACCTTAAAAAAAAACTCCGTAGATTTTAAAGGCTTTTAATATATGTAGCCAAATTGTCCTTCAAGTAACCTAATTTATCTCCCTACTTCCATTTAATTCACATTCCCACTGGCATTCCACAAGCGCCTGCACCCTCATCAGTCTTTGTATTGTCAGAGTTGTGTATACTTCTCCAGTTGGTTATGTCCTTTAAAAAGGCAGCTCACTCTTTTCCAACTTCTTTTTCTCTCCAGTGCTGGGACAGACCCTAAGGTCTGGCACACACTAGCCATTTAGCTACATCCCCAGCTCTGACCTAACTGTTTTGCCCTACTGTATCTTTTACTTTTTAGTAAAAGTGACTTTTTTTCATTTGTTTCTAGGACAGTCATGTTTCTTCTATGTTTTCTGTTCATTCCCTTTGATTATTACCTTATGAAAGTATTTGGAGCTTTTATTAATTTAGTGATGCTAGATACCCTCAAATATTTGTCATAAATATATTTTGAAGTTTCCTGGGTATTTTTTTTTTTTTTTTTAACGTGGGTAGCAGGAGTCGACCTCCGGACCTCGCGCTTGCCAGCAAGCTCTTGTGCCGCTGAGTGATATCACCGGCCCCTTTTTTTTTTCCTTTATGTGGGTACCGGGAGTCGAAATCAGAACCTTGTGCTTGCCAGGCAGGTGCTTACACTGCTGAGCCATCTCACTGGCCCTCTTGTTTCTTTTTGTCTGTTTTTAAATATATAAACAACTTAAATTTTTTTTTTTTTTTTTTTTTTTGTGGGTACCAGGGGGACGACCTCAGGACCTCGCGCGCCAACAGGCACCCGTGCCATTGAGCGATATCACCGGCCCCTTTTTCGTATGTGGGTTCCGGGAGTCGAACTCGGGCCCTCGCGCTTGCAAGGCAGGCGCTTACGCCGCTGAGCCATCTCACCGGCCCAAACAACTTAAAGTTTTTAATCTATCCATATTTTAACTTTCTTTTCTTATCTTTATTGTGGTAACTTGGTATTGAACACAGAGCTATCACACTGAGCTACATCCCCACTCATTTTTAAATTTTTATTTTTTTTTAATTTTTGACACAGGATCTAAGTCATTAAGTTGCCCAGGCTGGGCTTCAACTTGAAATGCTCCTGCCTCAGCCACCAAGAGTGTGGGATTACAGTCATGTGTCACCATGACCAGCTTCTCTTGTATTTTTACTTAGAAGTTTCCTTGTCCATGCCAGAGGTCAGTTAAATATTCAATTATATTATTTCTAACGCTCAAAATTTTAACTCTTTAAACCTATGCTATTACAATGATGACTAAGTTCCTTAGTCACTTTTTAATAATAGATTGTAATTTTCTAGAGTAGTTTTAGGTTCAATGTAGGCAGAAATAAGTGGAAGTATAGCGAGTTTCCACATACCTCCAGCTTGCAGACACAGCCTCCTCACTATCCACATCCCTCACCAGTGTGGTACAGTTGTTATAATAGATAAACCTATACTGACACATCATTATTACCCAAAGCCCACCTCTTACACTGAGGTTCAGTCTTGGTGTACACTCTATGAGTCTTGACAACAAAATAATGATATACATCAACCATTATAGTATACAGAAGTGTTTCACTCTCCTAAAAACCTTCTGTGCTTGGTCTATTTGTCCTTCCCTCCCTTCTAATCATAGCTAATCACTGATGTTTTTATTGCTTCCATAGTTTTAGATTTTTCAGAATATCAGAGAGTTGGAATCATACAGACATGTATGAATAAAACTACCTTAAGCGGGCCGGTGAGATGGCTCAGCGGCATAAGCACCTGCCTGACAAGCGCGAGGATCTGAGTTCAACTCCTGGTACCCACATACAAAAAAAGGGCCAGTGATATCGCTCAGCAGCACAGGCGCCTGCTGGCACACGAGGCTCTGAGTTCAACCCCTGGTACCCACAGAAAAAAAAAAAAAAAAAAAAAAAAAACTACCTTAAGCATATGTATAAAGGTTTTTTTTGGCATATATAAGTTTTGAACTCCTTTGGGTAAATGCCAAGGAGCATAATTACTGGACACTATGGTAAGAATGTTTTAATTTCCTAAGAAACTATGAAAACTGTGTCCCAAAGTGCCTGCACCGTTTTGCATTCCCACCAGCAGTGAATGAGAATACCTATTGCTCCACATATTGGCCAGCAGATGGTATTGTACTACCCATGATTCGAGTACTGAATAGCCACATGTGTTGGTTACTTTTCTCTCATTGCTGAGACAAAATACCCAACACCCAAAGTTAAGGAGGGAAAGGTTTACTTAGCTCAGTTTGTGGAGGCTTCAGTCCATAATCCACTGGCTCTGAGGCAGGGTGGCACATGGCAGAGGGACAATCCTTCATGGTGGCAGAAGACAGCAAAAGCAACAAGAGCAAAAGGGAGGAGCACAAAAGAAGCCTCTTTCTGTCCCTTATGTTGTATGCAGGCTACCCGCCCCAGGGCAGGTGTAGCGCTCACACCCATAATCCCAGAATGGACCCTGACTCAATCACAAACTCTAGAAGCCCGCCGCCATGACTGCATGAGGCTTTGGGAAGACATATAGGCACAAACCATAACACCACATGTTGTTAATGGCTACCATACTGGACAAACACAGAATATTTCCATCTTCACAGAACGTTCTACTGGCAGTGCTTCTCTATTTAAAACTTAATTGGTGGGCCGGTGAGATGGCTCAGCAGCATAAGCGCCTGCCTGGCAAGCGTGAGGGCCCAAGTTCAACTCCTGGAACCCACATATGAAAAAAGGGCCGGTGATATCGCTCAGCGGCACGGGCGCCTGCTGGCGCGTGAGGTACTGAGGTCGACCCCCTGTACCCACAAAAAAAAAAAAAAAAAAAAAAAAAAACTTAATTGGTTATACTGTAGGAGAAGAGAAGATATTATAACAACTTTCTTTTTTTCCACCACTGTATAAATCCATCCCTTCTCTCACTAGATTTTGATGGTTCTTTATCTATATGATATCTGCTCAAGAATTCAGATTCCTGGTTAGCGATTTAACTAGGTGCCCATTAACAAATGACTTAACCCCTCTGACTTTCAGTTTCTTCATCATAATTGCTCATTAGTTTAGTACAAGGATTAAATTAGATAACCAAGGTAAGATAAATTAAAACATTCATCATGTTAAGTCCTCATTTCTAAACTCCTCAGAATTAACAGTTTATTTTATAATATTTCAGTATGGTATTTTGAGAATTCTTCTTGACCAGAAAAGTTTAATACTGTATTTACCCGATCTGGACTTTTATAACCCAAAAGTAGATTTGCTGCTTTTATATCACCATGAACATATTCATTTTCATGTATATATTCTAGTACATCCAGCTGTAGGGAAAAAAAAAAAAGAATATAACATTATACTGCTGGCTTTATACTGCTGTCTATTTAGAACTCATGATAACTTAGATATTTTAAATATAGAATAACAGGGTTTTTTTCATATTAACAATGACAAAGTGATCTATGTCACAATTACAATTAAGTTATTCTAAAATAGCATTTCCAGTTGATCATCCTGGAAAAAAATTGAATAAAATGATCTTCAAATACCAAGTGTTTTAACTGAACCTCCAATTGAAAGAACCTAGAATCAACAGTGCCTATACCTATGCTACTGACAGCCCAATGGCCAAATCCCATTGCACAAAAAGCATATCAGAGATCTACAGTGAAATAATCATGAAGCCCACTCAGCAATTTTTCACCCAAGCAATAATTAGAAATCAAGTCTTGGGGACCTCAGAACAAAATACCATGTCCACGAGCATTCCTCCTGTGTACAGTAATAGAAAAATTCTAAGCTTCATCTTTAAAGACCTTTGGCCTTACATGCTACTTACACCTAGTGTTCAATAAACATTTACTGGCTTGTTGGATGGATGAATGGATGAATGGGAAAATTAATAAGTTCCATTTGACACATCACAACCTAGCATGGTAGTTTCATTCTACTTAAAATGGAAAAAATAAAATGAGACTTAAGCAAAATAATGCAATACAAGACAAATACTGTATCTGGTATAAACAAATGTATTCATGTGTGCTATTAAGATTGAAATGCTTCTTTTTTATTAAAGTATATATTATTCATTGCCACAATTAATACTGCCACCAACCCTAATTCATACTAAAAACCTCAAAATACCCTTATACCATTACATGTTTAGTATAAAAAAACAATATATGTGGCCAGAACTTGCATTGCTACAAATATAAGTGACAAAAGAGGTTATTCTTACAGCAGTGCAAGCTTGTTCTGACACGTAAAATAAAGCTGTGAAGAACAAAAAAATTAGACTGTAAAACCAATGCCTAATTGAGTCTGCAGTGCCAAACACAGCACATTCTGTCATTTAAAGAGCCCACTGTTATCAATTTCACCAAAGTAACCTCTACTCTCGGTAACTGACATTTCTAGAGCAATAATTCTTCATTTTCTGATAATTCCACAAAGGGGAATGATTTGTACAATGGAACAAGTAAATAATCCAAAAATGGAACATGTGAAATAGGTCATTCCTTCTTACCATTCGGAGACCTAGTTGCAGGACAGTAGACTTTTTAAAAGTCCCATTCTGGTCTGAGATCTTCTGTAAATCTATTCCTAATCTTTCCATTACCATAAACCTGTAACTATAAGAGAGAACAAAATGAGATCTCCCTGAGATAATAATGCTTGAAACTGTCTATTAGTGAACTTGAAACAAGAAAAAATACCTCCTATCTCACAACCATGAATGATGCAATCTGAACCTTTAGAGAATTAATGCACATTAATAATCCTGTTATTATTTTGCAAAAATATACTATTCCATGTTTAGTCTGCGGTTTGTTTTCTAGAAGAGAATGCTGTACTGGATCATTCCCACTGTCTTAGATAATGAAAAGAGAATGGTCTTTTAAAATTAGATACTAGTTCCTTCCCAAGTCAACCACTGAGATGACTGCAGCCCAGCACACAGCTGAACACATTCTATGAGACGTTGAGCTAGAAGCATCCAGATAAGCCATTTGAGAATTCCTGACCCACAGGAACTAAGTTCTTGTAAGTTTGTTGCTATAAGCCACCATGTTTTGGGTCATTTGATACATAGCAACATATATCTACTAGATCACATGAGGAATAGTTATTTGATTATAATATGTAATTAATTATATAATTTGATAATATTTGATTGTAACATTTAATTACAATTTCTTTTTACCTTCTTCCCTTGAATTCAGTTATACCGGATCCATAAAACAGAGGAATTCCTAAATAATCAAGTTGTTTGAGTTCTATCCACTTTTTGACTGCAAAGACAAATTTAAAAGAAAAGTGATTCACATTATTTAGAAAGCAATTTTTTTTACCTTTGTAGAGATGCTAAGATTTATTTAGCTAACCGAAATAGTAATTAAAACTTCCTAAAAAATAAAAATCTTAGAAGTAAATATGCTTATTTAATGGCCAAACTCTATTTGTTATCACTATAATTCACACACACACTCACAGATTTTTTAAATTAAACCATTTAAAACAAAAACAAGTCACAGACTTATAAAATACATTGGTATTTTACTTGTGTGCTCACAAATGTTCCTATTCATGGAGAATATAATTTCTTTACATGCTAGCTAAATTTCTAACTATAACATATGTTAACCATAGAGATCTGTACAAAGATGGCCTTTTCCCCCCATTACCTATACTTAAAAATCTAAAGCCACATAGTCCAAAAGATAGAAATTGGGCAGAAAAATCATTGCACTCTGAAATTGTTATATAAATCCACTTAAACAATCAGACAGCTTAATCATTTTTTTCCACTTTTCTACCATATGTGTTTCATGTTTAAGACAGCTTTACTGATATGCAATCAAGTTTAATGGGTTCTATTTGTCACTCTTAGTTTAAGTGTTAGTAAAGACTATAGGTTTAATGCTTAGGAGGCTTTATTAAGAAAAACAAAGGTAATTATTTAGGCCAGACCCATCATGCTTTCTCCTAAACATGATTATACTAGTCATTATTCCTATCAACTTCCTTAATGCTTTACTTAGCCCACCTTGTCATACAGAATTTTTTAAAATGCTTTATTCTTTATCTCTGCTTATATTCATTTTACTTCCTCTACTAGTTTTTACACATGATATCCAGTTCCTATTAATTTCCCAACATTCAAGGTTCTAATATTTATTAAATATCTTAATATTTAATCATGTCCATATACCTTACTCTAATCCATTTCATAATCATTCCTTTTGTATATACATCTACTTCCTATTTTAATGTATTTTTCTTATATCCTCCCTATCCAAATGGTTCTTTGTAAAAAATAAAATAAAATTTCACTGGGTGTAGTGGTGCATGCACTCAGTAGGCTGAGGCAGGAGGATCACTGTGAGTTCAAGCCCAGCCTGGGCTACAAAGTGAGTTCAAGGCCAGCCTGAACTACATAGCAAGACCCTGTCTCAAAAACACGAAACAAAAAAAGAAATAATTTCATCCTACTATCTTAGAGAACTCTTTGTAGCTTAGATCAACAACTCAGAATTTTATGTAAAGGAAAAGAAACAACTTTGACTTAAAATATATAACCAATTATGTATGCCGTATCAAGATCAGTACACCATCTGTCTTGCTTTTATATGTTGTAACAGTTAACTGTATCACTTTACAATAAAATTTCTTATGGAAAAGAATTTTCTAGAAAGCCAGAAAAAGATCAAAATATTAACACTCACTTTAGAAAGCACATATATAGAAGTAGCTTGCTTTGTTAATTTTACTTACTACAGTCTTTTTTTGCAGCTCTCTGATAAAATTTTAGTTCCGAAAATAATGGGCCATTTTCTTGATATTCCTATGAAAGAAAATAATAATTAATTTTACTAGCAAAAAAAATCTGAAAAATGGAATTGGTATTTCAACTGTGAAAATGAGTACACATATGTAATACATAATAGTACTTGAATCATTTTTTACAAAACATAGGCACCAGATTTCCACTAAAAATCTCAGAAAACACTAAATAAACTTGAAAATCTCATTTCTAAACAACATATTGTACTCTTATCTCAATATAATCTTACACATGAAAGTAGTCTTATGGAAAGCAATGCTAAAAGCACTAAGAATTACATACATAAGCATACATAGACATTCACTATACACCAACATGTACATCAGGGTGGGCACTGGAAATTACCCTGGGGGTTCAGTCATAATATATTTACTGAGTGTCTACTCTATTTTATTCTTTGTAAAGGCACACAGGGTGTACAAACAGAAATAAAGTCTTATGGTTGTTTTTATGGACCTTACCATGTGGAGAAGGAAAAGGAGGGAAGAGTGGAGGAAGGACAGATTTCTAGATAGGGCACCAGGATGATACATAGCGATACAGAACAATGATTTTAATAAGATACAAATATATAACAACCAGTAGGTTCATTAATATGTATAAAAAATTTAAAAAAAGGTAAACATTTTTACAAAGGAATAAGTATAAAAAATCTAAACCAGTATATTTTATATAAAATATAAACTTAGAAGCAACACTTACCACTTTTATTACATGTCTTGCATCTCTGTCTTGTTTATTTGTGGGGAAAGCTGCAGAAAGAGCGTAACAAAAAAATAATAGCTTCTCCCAATTACCAAGTACCTACTAGAGACTGTACTAAGCACTTATATATGTTAGTGTATTATGTTCTCCTAACAAGCTCTTATAGTACTATCATCTGCATTTTACACAGAAGCTAATAAAGTTTGAGGAGTTGAACAACTTACCAAGAAAGAGCAGACTAGGGATTGACACGCAAATCAATCTGACATCAAGCCCATACTCTTAACCATAATCCATACTCAAAACCTCAAACATGGAAACCAACAGGTGATATTAATCACACAGATCCAAAATGTAGGGGAATATTTCCTAAGCATATGGCATTAAACTAAATAGATGATACATAGCAAAATCCATTGATTCAATTTCACTAAATGAGAATCAATGATGATTCAGAAAAGAAAATTGATTCATTTTAAGTAGAATGTTTAAAATAATTTCTACTTGACAAAATTCTAGAATTAATTGGGTGAAAATGCAAACAATGTCTTTAAAAATCAGCTTCTGAACCTAGCTAGCTATCAATTATTCCTACTTACACAATATGTATCTCATAAGTTCAGCTTATCTTCATTTTATTCTTTTTAATTTATATTTCAGATATATATTTCAAAAAATTTAATTCAACTTTTTAAAAATCCAGCTTTCAAATTTTAGAATGAGCCAACCCTTCCCTGTACATCAGTGGTCCCCAACTGGTCCATGGCCTGTTAGAAACTGGGCACACAGCAGGAAGTGAGCTGTGGTGCGTGAGCAAAGCTCCATCTATATTTGAAGCTATTCCCCATTGCTGGCATTACAGCCTGAGCTCCACCTCCTATCAGATCAGGAGAGGCATTAGATTTTCACGGAAGCAGGAGCCCTACTGTGAACTGTGCATGGGAGGGATCTAGTTACATGATTACCAGCCAGTTTTTAAGTAACAAGAGCTCCTCCAGATATTTCTTTTAGAAAAACAGCCACCACTGACAGCACATTTCAATGACACAGAATGGATTGCAAAACTTGCCTATTAGTGTGACATATTCAACCTGCTCCAGGAACTCAATCTGTCACTTCAAAGGAGAACAACAACTGTGTTCAAGTTGGTAGATGATTCAAAGCCACACTGGAATTATGGGGGTAACAAGTGAGCACTGGGATTTTTTACATGTTTCAAACAGTAACAAAGATCACGAAAGAGTCTAACCCAGGGCCTTCTTTCTCCCAGCTGGTGCATGATGACCTATCTCATATTTGAAAAGAGTTTCAGTGTTACTTGCCAACAACAAAAGACCCCCAGTCTGGGAAGGAATAGAGCTATGACCCATTGAGAATATAGCAGGTGAATCGACTTCATGCTAGAAGACGATCAACTGCTTAAGATGGCAAATGACAACTTCAAATCTCCCTAGTTTTGGATCAAAATCAAGGTAGAGTATCATGAGATTGCCACAAAAGTACTGAAAAGTCTGCCTTCATTTCCAACATCTGTCATTGTAAAGCAGGGTTTTCTGTGGTGACAGCAATTATGGTGCACACCAGGTGTCACTGTCTCCCATCACCCCCAGATGTAACTATCTGGTTGCAGAAAAAAAGCTCAGGATTCCCATTAATTCTGCATTATGGTGAGTTGCATAATTATTTCATTATAAAATACACTGTAATAATAATAAAGTACACAATAAGTGCAATGTGTTTGAATCATCCCCAAACCAACACTCCCCCACCCCAATCAAAGGAAAAATTGTCCTCTATGAAACCAGTCTCCGATGCCAAAAAGGTTGGGGACTGCTGCTCTACATTATCTAGAAGGATTATATACTCCATTTCCAAATCTTACTAAGAAGTTTATGTGTGCATTTATTTCTCTTACATGTCTGAAATTTTGTCATTCATTCTTTTATTCATCCATCATCCACTTATTCTTTCACATATACAACTAACCAATGTTCATTAAGGAGCTAGAATATGCCAGGCACTGTGACAGGTGTTAGGATAAATTTTAAGGCAAGGGAAAGGAAAAAAAGTGGAACAATTATTGAATACAAATGAAAACTGGTATTCATACTAAGAACAAAAATTCTTCGTATTTATTAAAACGTTGTGTACTCCTTAGTCTTTATTGCTCTTAATATTTCTTCTAACTTCTTTCAAATCTATTAACTATTCTCATTTATCTATTATTTCACATCTTATATGTAAAAAATTCATCATAAACTTATAGAAGTACATAAACTGAACATTTCAAATGGGCCAACACATGAGCAATTTTCGTATACATTCTTTAAAGTTTCTGGTGTCAGCAATGCTGTATGTTATGGTTTGGATCTTCAAGGCCCCCTTCATGATTGGTTGTTACGGTTTCTATCTAGATGTCCCTCAAAGCCTCATGCACTCATAGATGGGGCTTTGGGGAGGTGATTGGATCGTGGGAGCACAATACTCATCAGTGGATTAGTTCACTGATGAGTTTATAGTTAAAGGTGATGTTGGGAGGTAAAGCATGGTTGGAGGAGGTGGGTCACTGTGGCACGGTCTTTAAGGGTTTAACTCTTCCCCACTCTTCCCTTCACCCTCTGCTTCCTGCCATGCCATAAGCAAGCCTCCTTTGCCATGCCCCTCTGCCATGCCACCCTGCCTTGGAGCCAGCCAACTATGGACTGAAACCTCTACAAACTGACCTAAAATTAACGTTTCCTCCCTTAAGTTGTGGCACTGTGTCTCAACAATGAGGAGAATAACTAAGATACTGGTATTAAAAGGCTTGGTTTTCAACTTATGGTGCTACCAGAATTAGCACTAAGAGGTAGAATCTGGTGGAAGGAAGTGAGGTCACTGGTGATGTGCTCTTGAAAGGGATACTGGGAATCAGCCCTTCCTTCTTTCTTCCTTCTTTCTTTCTCACAGTGCACCACAAAAGGAGCAGCTTTTTCTGCCACGTGCTTCAGCCACCATGATGTACTGGACCACCACAGATCCAAAGTAACTGGGCCACAGGACCACAGACTGAAACTTCTGAAACTGTGAGCTAAAAAACCTTTCCTCCTTTTAATTTTTACATATTGATATTTTGTCACAGCAACTAGAAGCTGACTATACCAGTTGATACTAAATTGTGAACCCCTGACTTTTTTACAATAACAAAAAAACTATTCATATGAATTAAAATTCTCTTTTCATCTTCATTCATGTAAAGTTTTTTCATTTTCACTAATGCAGTAGTTAGAAAGGAACTGCTAGAGGACCAGATAATCCAGATTCAAAGAAGAAAATGGAACAAAGCATATATAGGGAAGGGGCACAGTCTTGGAGTGGAGGAAGGGGTGAGAAGACCTATCTTCCCACCCTGCAACAAACTTTTTTGCTAGTATAATGGCCAACGCTAGGGAGAAGTAGGCCTGCCCCAATGTTGGTCCACAAAGAACAGGACCTACCCTAGAAAAATGCCTTCACTTCCTGAGTATACTAGAAATTTATCGCCTCTTATCTAAAAGAAAATGACCACAGTGGCAAATAAATCTTTAAATCCAACAGAATGTAAGAAGCTGAAAAGTGAAGAAGAAAAAGAAGATTTTCAACTTTATAAATAACTTATTATGTTACTATTCTAACAAAAAGATATCAACCAGTCCAAGCCTCTACTCCTTTCTGATTTCAATCAGTATATTGGTACTACTTTATAATTTGAATCTTATCACATTATTTCATATGAACATAATCATGTTCATGTACCTGAAACATTCCCAGACTTGTAGTTGACAGCTGTACAATGGTCTCTATAAACTTCTAAGTCAGGTTACATTGGAAACCTAAATCTAAAATCAGTTGACTAGAAAGCTCTTAAAGATGGATGTTTTGTATGAACAAACAGACTGTTTCAGTTACTGTGGATGTTTATTTACATTACAATAATCAGTGAATTAATGAAATGAATTTTTATTTCTACTATAAGCCACGCCCCATTCTAGCTAATGAAATTAAATGAGGACAAAAATAATTATGATCTCTGTTTTGGCAGTCTACTGGAAAAATAAGATATTCATCACCATCGCCTACTCACACATAAATGTAAAACTGCAACCTAGACTGAAAACACTAACAAAAAATAATGTACACTACAGGATTAAGATGATCAATGTACTATACCTTTGTGCTATACCCTTGTGCTGTATTATCTATAAAAGCAAAGACCTTGATTAGCTTTATAGTTCATTCCATTTAACACACTAAAATGTTAAGAGAAACCACTAAAAGACATAAAGTTCATGATTTTAAGTTCACAGTTTTAAGAGAAACCATGAACGGAAATAAAGTTCATAACTTCAAAAGCAATAGAGAACAAAAGAGAAAAAGAATGCCCAAACAATTTAATAGAAGGCAGGAAAAGAAAGGTTAAAAAAAAGAGAAATATTTAGAGTAAATAGAATACACAAAATACGATAATAAAATACCTGAGAAATCAATTGCTAGCCACATTTTCCCCAAATTTTAACACTCACATATGAATTCATTTGAAACTGATCACATCTTACAATTGCTGTAGCAGTTACTCTTGTCACTGCTTATGCATAGACAAATTCAATCCTAGATGTTCACTTCAACTAAGTCATCTACATTGCTGGTATTTAAACACAGTGTCACTGGTAACAACATTGCATTAAGAAAAATTATCCTGCATGTACAGCTGGGCATGGCCCTGCACACCTGTAATCCCAGCACTGGGGAAGCTGAGGCAGGAGAATCACCATGAGTTTGAGGCCAGCCTGGGCTACCTACTGAGTTCAAGGCCAGCCTAAACTACATAGCAAGACCCTGTCTCAAAATAACAAACAAACAAACAGAAAAGAAAGGAAAGAAAAATTATGATTATGCACATAGAAAAAATAACCAGCTCAAAAAGAGCAGTGGAGCATAAATTTAATATCAGTGAAAAAAATTCATTAAGATATGACTGTAATAACTGTTTTGAGTTTATATGTAAGACATTTTAAAGGTATTTTGTCATACTTTAATAAGCAGAAGTAGGTGTTACATATAAAATGGATTCTATTAAACAAAAGAAATTACTCAAAAGAAGTAATGCTGAACTTTCAAACATTTAACAGAGTCTGAACACATATACATAAAATAATGATACATTCTATAATCCATGATGTTTTAGAATTGGTAAAACATGTCAATAATCATAACAAATTTAAACAGACTAAGTTCATCAGCTAAAGAAACTGTCAGATTGTTTAAAAAAAAAGACATACACTTAAAACTTGGTAATGCAGAGGAACAAAATAAAAAGGACGTAAATTGGTATGCCAAAACTAACTGAAAGAAGGCTAAATCTTATATTTTAGAAAGTAAATAAATCTCAGGAGAAAATGATTAGATAACAAGTTAGTCCAAAGCAATAATGTAACAGAAAGATAGCAAAGAGTATTAGATACTTGAAGGCAAATACCTAATAATGCTCTTTCAAAATACATAAATCAAAAACTAGCAGAACTTGAGGGAAAAATAGATGACAATAACAAAAGTAATGGAAATTTTAAAAATGCCATTTCATAACATATAGGCAAACAGACAAACATAGATTGAAACAATACAATTAATAGTTTTTCTATTTTTTTCAAACTCCATTATTTTTAACTAGAAAGCAGGTTCCAACAAATACAGACTTAAGTATTAAGGCCATGTTCTCTGACCACAACATGGTGCCTAGGTGAAAAATAAATCATAGTAGAAGTTGTGTACGGTGACGCACACATATAATCCAAGCACTCTAAAAGGCACTGGCAGGAGGATCATGAGTTCAAGCCTCACCTGAGCAATTCAGTGTAAAGGCCCTAGGTTCAATCTCCAATATCATATGAAAAAAAAAAAAATCACAATAGAAATTAGAAAATACATAAGAATAACTAATAGTAGAAACATATAAAATCTAGTTAGGATGCAATTAAAATGCTTCTTTATTGTTTCCCTTTGCTAGAATGTCAATTCCACAAAAACAGAAATATTTTGCTTTATTCATATGTCGTAAACACCTAGACAGTTGTTAGGTATTCAGTGAATATAGTAAAAAATAAACTTGTACATAGAAATGAATTTATAGCATTAAGTGGCTTCATTTTAAGAAATCTGAAAAATGAGTAACATGAGTAGCCAACTTAATTTAGGAAACTAAATATATGAACAGTAATTAATAAAATCAACACAAATGGCTTATGGTTTCTAAATAACACTTCCAATAAAATAAATAAGGGATGCTTAGAGAAATGGCTGATTCCAAGGCTGTAATAGAGGAAATGTAAGATGAGCAACCTAAGAAAATACATAATGATAATGAATTTTACTGTGGTGGATTAACTAATGGTCAACTTGTAACACCCAGCTGAACTGAATCAGCATGGTTCTGGGTGTGGAAGGCCCACCTGAGGATTGCTGCCAACAGCATAAAAGAACTGGAGGGGAAGATGGTATGCTGTTGATTCTCCTGGAGAAGCTTGTCATGCTGGTTTTTCTGATATGAACTCAACTGTTCTCATCAGAGGAGCTTGGGTCCTTGCTGTAGCTGAGGATGGCTGCAGGGGGGAGCTCTGGTCCTTACCTTGAGCATTGCTTCCTGGCTCCAATGCAGATCCCTCAGCCTGCTGGCACAAAACCTTCATCCCACTGGCACAGACTTTCTAGCTTCTACCACTGACATTTGAGCCTTCCCAGTGCAGATCCTTCATATATACTTGCATGAGACACTGCCGTGGACTCTAGGCCTCCAGCTAGATTTGTGGAGGATATTGCCATGGCTGTAGGTCTTCAGCTGAACTCATGCAGGACATTGCTGAGGGATCCAGGCCCTCAGCTGGATTCTTTGGGTCCCTAGTCCACTCTTCTGCGTTTGACTTTTTGGGTGAATATTATAAAATAATCCTATAAATTATGTGTCCTGTATTAAATCTATTCTCTTATAAACCCTGACTACAACAAATCTGGTACCATAGAAGTGGGGTCCTTGCTGTGACTATACCTGAGCATGTGGTTCAAGAGCCTCTGGAAGTGACTTATGGGAAGAGTTTGGAAAGGTTCAGCAATGCCAGCTGAAAAAGCAGAGGTGGAATGCATTAGGCTGTTCCGTATTGGGAGATTCTGGTCAGTGCTCAGAAGACCAGAAGGCTGATAGAAATCCTACCAGTAAAGACCCAGCTCAGGCGATTTCTGCTGGGAAGGACTGCATTGACTGCTGAACTCCAGATGATGTGTGTTATGCTTTGGCAGAAAGTTTGTCTGCATTTTGCTTGTGTCCAGAGACTTTGCCTGAGGCCGAGATTAAGGGTGGCAGACTAATTAATCTGGCAGAAGAAATTTCAAGACAGTCTAATGTTGAGATTGTGGCATGGCTACTGTTGAGGGCTTTTAGTCAGATTTATGTTGAGAATCAAGAGCGAAGAGCCCAGTAGAATGATTTAAAATGTTGTGAGTTTGGCCAGAAAGGAAGCTCCGGTAAAGCTGTGGACTACAAAGATACAGCAGAGGAGATCTTGATTGCTGAGAAGGAACAGGAGAATAGAAAAGATGGCCTGAGGGCATCACAGCAGCAGCAGGACTCCACCCTTTGCAGCCTCAAGATTGCACAAGTGAAAGACTTTGAGAAGAAAGCCCCAGCACACCATGTTCCAGAATGGCGGCAGATGCACCATGTTCCTCAGAATTTGATTCAGAGTGCTCAGCGATCCAGGCACTCGACTCCTACAGCCAAGAGAGAGGGAAGCCTGGCTACTGCTCTAGCCGGCAGCAGACCTTGGCATCATCCACATGGCACTGGTTTTAGGCACGTACAGAATTCAAGAGTTGTGGGGTCAGGAAGGCTTCCATCCAGATTTCAGGTCTGGGAGGCCAGGCAGCGTGTCCCTGAGAGGGCAGTGTGTGTGAAGCCAAAGGTGCAGTGGACACCCCAGGAGTTTGGAGAAGCGAGGAATGTGGATAGTCTGAGAAAAACTACAAGGAAGGAGCAAAGCCAGGCCAAGAAAGAAGCCATAGGAGCTACAACCACTGGAAGAGCTGTAGGGGCAGAGCCACCCAAGCCCTTTGGAGTTCACAACTTGCCACACATTGCCTCAGATGGTACACATGTACTTAAGGTTTGCTCAGCTGGATTTTGGACTTGCTGTGGTCCCATTCCTTTGTATCCCCATTTGTAACTTTTGGAATGGAAATGTCTATCTTGTGCCACTGAATGCTGGAAGTGTTTAACTTTCTTTTCATTTGTACAGGGGCTCACAGCTAAGAGTTTGCCTTAAATCTCAGAGGAGACTTGGGACTTGGACTTTTCAGCAATGCTAAAAGTGTTAGGACTTCAGCAACTCTTACAGATGGACTAAATACCTTTTGTGTAAAGGAATGTACATGAGTCAGGGGCCAGGGGCAGAATGTTATGGTTTCTGTCTGTATGTACCCCTAAAGCAGCCTCATGTGGTCAGGGGGGTGGGCTTTTCAGAGACAGCTAAATCTAGAATTTGTGATTTATTCATGGTCCAATGCTGGGATTAAGGGTGTGAGTCCCACCTCTGCCCTAGGGCTGGTAACCTGCATACAATATAAGGGACAGAAAGAGGTATGCTCTCTCTCTCTCTCCTCGCTCCTCAGTTGTTGCTTTTGCTGTCTTCCACCACCATGAACTGTTGCAGACAGTATACATCAGCATCAGAAGTGTCAGTTGTGAACAATGATCCTATTGGCAGTTGGACTTGAGACTATATATGTTACAATCTGACATAAAATTTGTTCACATTTTGCTCATGCCTTGAGATTTGCAGGAAAGTGAGATTAAGGGTGGTGGACTAATTAATACAGTAGAGGAAATTTCAAGGTAGCCCAACGTGTAGGCTATAGCAGCTGTACTGCTAGCAGATTTTAGTCAGGTTTATACTAAAAATCAGGAGCAAAAATCCCATTTAAAAAGTTTTCACTTTCCCCAGAAAAATCCTTATAAAGCTGCAGTAGAGAAGAGCTTGATTGTTAAAAACATTAGCATTAAAACAACAAACCACCATTCACCACTCCAACAAGGAGTGTTCCCAGCCAGCATGGTACCCCTCCCCTACTCCTGCCACTTCAGATGATACTGTTGTGTTTTTTGAAGAAGGAAGGGGGCACCCTAGAGTGGTTAAGATTGGGAAGGGAGGGATCTGGGGCCCTTATCTGCATATCAGCATTTAGCCCTGCACCTCACTGAAACCAGGTCTGCAGGTTTATACTAAAAATCAGGAACAGCACTTCCCTTCCACTTCTTGAGATTTAGTCTAGGAGGGTTCCCTCCTGTGTACTGACCCCCCTGTGCTGCAGCACAGGCCCTGCTAAAATAAAAAATAAAGACTTGCTTTAGTGTTTCTGTAAGATAAATAAATAAATAAAGCCAAGTACTTTGCATTCTTGAGGGCATCCCAGGAAACAAGACCCTGTCCTTCAAAGGCTCCAGGGTGTAAAAGTGAAAGACTTTGACAAGAGAGCCCCAGGGTACCCTACTCAAAAAGGACCACCTAGGGAATTGTTTCCCTGGGGTTTGGTTCAAAGTGCTCAGGTATTCAGGTTCTTGGGGGCCTCAACAGCCATAGTCCAAGGGGCTCAGCCACTACTCAAGCTGATAACAGACCTTAACATCATCCACATGGTGTTTGTTTTATGAGCGTACAGAATGCAAAAACTGTGTGATCAGATCAGGGAGTATTCCACCCAGATTTCAAAAGAAGGCCTAAGAGGCCAGGCAGTATTCCCAAGAGGGCAGTGTGTGCAGCTGTGACAGTGAGGTCAAAAGTATAGTGGAGACCCCAGAAGTTGGAGAGACCAGGAATGTGGAATGTCTAAGGAAAGCCACAGCCAGTGAGCAAAGTCAGCCAAAGATTGAGGCCATTAGAGTACAACCAAATACCACAGTGTCAGGCTACCCAAGATGTGTGGTTTGATACCTCCCAGCTTGCCCTCTCCCAGGTCCATTCGTTTTTGGTTATTACTTTCCATTTAAAATTTATAAGTATCTTGTGGAGAGAAATGTAAGTTAAAAGTCAATATTTTTCTCATCATCCATTAGCCTATTTATTTTACCATCCATTAATGACTTTTGCTTGGTGTCTTAATCACTTTGCCATTGTTGGGACAAAATACCTGACTCCCACAATTTAAAGGAGAGATGGTTTATTTTGGCTCGTAGTCAGTGCCAGGTTGGCTGATCCCAAGGCTGAAATTCAAACTACCTCTAGCCACTATCTCACCTAAATAAGGTAAACAAAGTAGAAAAACACTAGTGAAGGTCAAAGCCCAGGGATACAGACTCAATAAAAGAAAAATCTAATCATCATATATAAAATTTCTCTAATTCTCCCACTTGTTAACACCACATCAAAAGCAGACCTGCTTTACAAGAAACATTTTAAAAAGTTCTTCAGAGGAAAAGAAAGATAATATTAGGTCAGATACTCAATTCTACTAAATAAATAACTAAACAGTGAGAGAAGGGAAAAATGAAGGTGTAAATCACAGTCCATTAAAATATGTGGAAAAAGATATTTGCTAAAAGACTATGGAAAACACACAAAGTATTCTTAAAACACAAGAAAAATGAACAAGTCACTTAAAAATAGGGAAAAGATTCAATAAAGATGTCAACTAAACATGAAAAGATGTTTAACATGTATCAACAGGGTGTTATAAATTAAAACAATGAGATATAACTACACATCAATTAAAATAGCTAAAATCTGAAACACTGACAATGCCAAACGTTGACATGGACATGGAGCAACAGGAACTCAGTCTCATTCATTGCTGGTGAGAATGTAAAATGGCACAGGCACTTTGGAGCAATTTCTGACAAAGACAAACACAGTCTTACAATATGAAATAACACTCCCAGGTATCTACCCCAATGAATTAAAAATAAGTCTTCACAAAAATCTTCACAACAATGTTGACAGTAGATTTATTTACATCAATAAAATCTGAAAACAACCCAGATGTTTCTTGACAAGTGAATGGATAAACTGTAATATATCTATACAATGAAATATTACTTAGCATAAAAAGAAACATGCCACCACACCATAAAAAAGATGCATACTACATATTGAAAGAATCAGTCTATGATTCCAACTATATACTATTCGAGAAATGGCAAAACACAGAAACAGTGAAAAGATCAGTGCTTACTAGGGGCAGGAAGAAGACAGATACATAGGTAGACCCCAAGGCAATTTCAAGGCTGTAAAATTACTCCATATGATAATGTAATGATGGATACATGACATTATGCGTTTGTCAAAACCCATAAAACTATACAAGAAAATCAGTGAACTCTACTTTACAGACTTTAGTGAGAAATAACATATAAATATTGCTTAATTAATTGTAACAAATGTTATCACACTAATTCAAGATGTTCATAATAAGAAAAACTGACAAGTGAGACAGGAGAAGTCATACACAGAAACTGGTCTAACTGCCCAATTTTCTGTTAATATAAAAGTGCTCTAAATAATAATGTCTGTTGATTAAAGCATAATAATATGTGATAGCAGATGAAATGTGTTAAAAAGTCAGAATTCAAGAAATACCAAAGCCTGCAGCAGATATTCTATTTATTTTCCATCTAGTATCTATCCAGTCTGAACTCAAAGAAATGGAAACCTTGGAAGCTGGCATCAGTGCAGACAGAAAGAGCCTCAGGAAAAGCCCACTAGTTAAGGATGAAAGAGTGGGAAATGACTCTCCTAAAATTCAGAGAGACCATGGAAAATTCTGTTTTTCTTTTTCCTTTTTTCTCAGTCCACTCCCATCCCTCTATCCAGCCAATTCTGTGCTGATGCAAAGACCTAAAAAGACATAAAATTCTGAAGGAGAGAACCCTCCTCCCAAAAGTCTCACAAAAGTAGGACAAGCGAGTTACTTTTTCTCTCTACACCCTGTCACTTGTCCCATATACAGTGGCACAGCAAGACAAGAAATAAAAGCTTTCTGGCCAGAGAAGATGAAAAAGACAGTGCAGAGAACCAGAAAGTACAAAGGAGATCATGGTAGGAGAAATGCTTGAGAAAGTGACCATAAAGTGTTGTTCAAAAAGCTCACACAAATCAGCACATATACTTTGAAAAGTAAACTACAGATCACTGTCCAAATCCAAAACTAATCATTAAGTAGAACACAAAGGTGTCAGACCCAAATGACACATTCTGTTGAAAACTGAAGCAATATCATATCCAAAATTACAGAAGACTTGTCAGAACTTGAGGCCTGAGTCCAACCAGGATGACTGCCTGCTAAAACAAAATAGTGATATTCTTTGTAAGAAATAAATAAGACCCAAACCCTCATAATATAATATTCAACAACATACCCATGATGTAATGCAAAAGCACTAGGTTTATAAAGAAAAAAAAAAAAAAAAACTCACTTGAGAAGACAATCAACAGACACCAACGCCAAAATCACAAAGATGTTGAAACAATCTGACAGACTTTAAAGCAAATACTATCATAAAATATATAACCCAAAATCTCTTTTAATTATTGGGGGGACAGGGTCTCACTATATACCTCAGACTGGCCTTAAACTCACGATCCTCCTGCCTCAGCATCCAAAGCGTTACAAATTACAGGCAGGTACCACCACATCCTGCTTCACAATCTGTTTTAAATTCCAGAGTGGACCTTACATAATTATGGAGATGACACATGAGAGAATCACTAAATTTGGTGACAGTTCGATAGAAATTATCCGATCTGAACAAAGAAATAAAATATGGGAAAAACGAAAACAACCTCAAGAACCTAATAATAAAACATTGAAGAACTGAAGTTACAGAAGCAGGGAAGTGTGAGATACTGGAAAAATATATGACGGTGGAAAAATATCCCAAGTTTTATGTTCATGTTGTATAAATCTACAGACTCAAAACTATCAGGGAACTCCTCCAAAAGAGGATAAACCCAAGGAAATCAATGCCCAGATACATTATAGTCATACTGCTTGAAGCTAAAAACCAAGAAAAATCTTGAAAGGACCCAGAGCAAAACAATATATTATCTGTACCTCTATGACTCTAAATAATAACTCAAATGATTACAGATTTCTCACCAGAAATCATGAAGAGGAAAGTGCTGAAAAAAAGAATTGTCAACCCAGTACCCATCAAAAATATATTTCAGAAAAGAAGGCTTGGTGAAGGAAGATATTGAGGAAAAAAAGGGAAATTATCCAAGGAAATATGAGCTATCAAGAATAAAGGAAGAGAAAATACTATATATTTCTGGAAAATGTAATGGAGTCTGCATTTCTTTCAGTTTCTTAAATGCACTTAAAATGCACTTCTGCAAAAATTATAATATGGATTGATGGAATTTTTGATGGATGTAGATATAATATACAAACAACTATATCAAAATTTGTGCAATGTTAAAACAAGGCTTAAAGAAAATAATAAAGAAAATAAGCAGAAATCAATGAAACTGAAAACAAAAATAAAAATTTAATGAAACCAAGAGCAATTTCTTTGAAATGATCAATTAAGTTGATAAACCTGGTATCAAAGCTGACAAAAGAGAAAACAAAAATAAGAAAAAGATCAATATGAGAAATGAAAGAGGGACTGTCACTATAAAACCTACTGAAATTTAAAGTAGAATGCATGGGGCTGGAGGTGTAGCTGAGTGATAGAACAATTGCCTAGCATGCACAAGGACCTGGGTTCAATCCCAAGCACCACACACACACACACACACACATTCAATAACATATGAATAATATGACAATTCTCCACATACAAATTTGACAAGTTAGATGAAGTGATTCCCTAAAAACCACAAATTATTAAGTCATCTAAAATAAAACAAATGACATTAGTTCTATAACTATTAAAGAAAATGAAATTATAGTTAAAATACAAAATACCAAAGTGCATTTTTCTGAAAAAGTTAATCTCTAAGCCCAGTTGGCTTCATGTAGAATTCTACAAAACATTTTAGAAAGAAATACACTAACCATACACATCCACTTTCGGAAAGCAAAAGAGAGAGTACTTCAGAACTTGTTTTATGAGGGCAGCATTACCCTGATACCAAAACCAGGCAAAGATGGTAAGAAAAAGAAAGAGAGAAAGAGAAAGAGGGAGGGAGAGGGAAGGAGGGAGGGAGGAAGAAGAAGAGGAAGAGGAGGAAGGAAGGGGGAGGAGGAGAGGGAGGGAGGGCAGATGGACAAGAGAGAGAGAGAAGGAACTGTAGACCAATAACCTTCTTAAACAAAGCAAAAAGCCTCAGAAATATACAAACAAAACAAACAAACAAATATATATATATCAATGATCAAGTTGGATTGATTTGAGGAATAAAAGAATGCTTCAATATCTTAAAATTTATCACTGTCATCCACCACATTATGAGTCTGAAGACTTTACTCAAGGGGAGCTTCCCCAACTTGATAAGGAATATCTGTAAAAAAACAAAACAAAACAAAAAATAACTATAGCTAGCATCATACTAAATGGTAAGAGGCAGAATGCTTTCTCCCAAAAACTGGAGAAAGTCAAAGATGGTCATCATTCCTATTCCCACTGTAAGTCCTAGCTCATGAAATTATTCAAGAAAATAAACGGAAAGAAGGTAAGAACGAGTCTCGATTTGCAGAAGGTGTCACTGTCTTCATAGAAAAATCTAAAAATAATTTGCATAAAAAGAAGAGTTCAAGAACAACAGAATTTACTAAGATCATGAGATACAAGGTTAACAACAACAAAATCATATTTTATATACTAGAAAAGATAAAAATGGAAACTGAAATTACAAAAGCAACATCATTTTCATTAACACCAAAATTAAAAAGAAAAACATATATCCAACAACACACGCACACGGGGCCTGTGAGATGGCTCAACGGCATAAGCGCCTGCCCAGCAAGCGTGAGGTCCTGCGTTCGACTGCTGGAACCCACATAAAGGAAAAAAGGGCTGGTGACATCGCTCAGCGGCACAAGCACTTGCCTGGCAAGCGCGAGGTCCAGAGGTCGACTCCCGGTACCCACATAAAAACAAAACAAAACAAAACAAAAAACCAATACATTCACAGGACTAATATGCTAAAAACTACAAAAAAAGCTGATGGATGCCATCAAAGAAGACCTAAAGAAATGGAAAGATGTACTATAATCATGAACTAGAAGACTCCTAATAAAAATGACAATCCCAAATTCATCTATAGATTTGACAAATTACAGATTTTTTTTCTGTAAACATAATTTGATCATAAAATATATATGGAAAAGTATAGGAACTAGAATAGCTTGTTTCTTTGAAGAAAAGTAAAAGTGAAGGAATCACATTGTCTAAAACTTTCAATGGCACAGTAACAAACTGCACTGTATTCCTACAAAGAATACTATTTGCCATTAAAAAGAAACGAACTATTGTACAAATCCAATCTCAAAAATTATGTAATATGTGATTCCATTTATAAGAATCCTGTACATTCTCAAAAAAGATAAAACTATAGTGAGAGGATACTATAGTGACAGATCAGTGGTTAGGGATAAAGGAGAGTGTAACCATAAAAAGACAGCCTAAAGAGGATTTTAGTGGTGACGAATCTGCTCTGCATCTGAATTGTGTTGGCACAACGTTAAAATTTGTAGAATGTACACAAAGATGATTTTTTCTATATTAATTTTAAATAATAAAAAAAGATACATGTGCATAGTCATAATACAAAATTCAAAATGTTTAGAACCAAAATACACAATGCACAACTTCGGTAGAAAATACAAAAAGGGAAACAGTAGGCTTCAAGAGGAAGGTGAACTTCAAATGAGCCCAATTTGAATATGCAGAAACTACAGATCGCATGGAGGTGATAATGTGAAAAACAGAAGAAGCAAGATGATCTTGGTATTTTTTTCCAGCAATGTATTCCAAGATTACAAATCACTACACATGAAATTTGAAAAATGAATTCTTATATAGTGAAAAATGTTCAACCTTTAAAATACTGTTAAAGTTCCTCCGTTAATCTTTTTACTATAAACTTGATTATCAATTTCATCTTATTATTATAGGACAGTTACCTTTTTTTTTTTTTTTTTTTTGGTGGGTACCGGGGGTCGACCTCAGGACCTCACGTGCCAGCAGGCGCCCGTGCCGCTGAGCGATATCACTGGCCCTTTTTTCGTATGTGGGTTCCGGGAGTCAAACTCGGGCCCTCACGCTTGCCAGGCAGGCGCTTATGCCGCTGAGCCATCTCACCCAGGACAGTTACCTTTAAAGGCTGTTATTAACAGAATCTTTCTTGGAAGCCTGATGCACTGAACATATTAAAGCAGGAATGCTTAAGCTAAAATGTGGACTTGGGGACTGGAGCACCTCCAATCTTCACCTATATACCCAGATTCCACAGAGACTTAAATAACTTAAATACTTAAAGACTTAAATAACTTTAAAGACTTAAATAACTGACTGATTTTCTCAGTTTGATAATATCTCCCATGATACTGATAATTTCTTATTGGATATCTGATAATTTTTCTTTTATGTTCTTACTGATAAAAAATAAACCTGTAGCATTCTGATCGTATTATATTTTACCATTATTACATTTTCACTTCGCTTTATCACCTTTTATGTTGTAAAAATGAGTTGTTTGGTTCTCTTAATGAGTTTTACTACAGAAAGCAAACTAATAGAACAAATTCTGTGTATTGTTTTACTCCTAGGTGTGAATGAAAAATCTTAACCTTTCAGTGTCTTTATCTCATCATTTTAAGTATTTGTCTTTTGGCAACTGGGATTAAGGCATTTTTGTCAAAGACACGCCTTCATAAAGTGTTTAAGACTTTTATCTAAAGTTGTAACAGACAATTGTATTATAATGCAACATTCTACAATTTTTATTATTGTTATTCTTTGCTCTTCTTTGCCAGTTACCTACTGGTTGTGGTATATGTTACACACTTATTTGATTTTATAACACTGTATATTTCAATTCATTTATCTACTTCTTAAACATTCTTAACACTGATACAGTCTAATTCAACTGCCTTCAGTACTAATTTAATATATTTTGAGTTTGCTTCAAGAATCAATATGTAACTTAACTTTTTAGTTTAACTGTCAACCCTGTAATTCCTTAATTAATCTAATTCTTAATTCCTCATTAATTCACTGTAGAAACATGAACTACATTGCAAAATCCTGTATTAATAAATTATTATTCTTAAAATAAGTTCTCAAATTTTTACTAAATTTTCCTTTATATTATCAAATCTTTTAATATTTTAATTCATTTATTTATAACTCTTAGTCATACACTTCCAAGTCTATTTTTTCTTAGTGATAAGCTATTACAAAATGACTTCAGGTTTCCTAAAATCTCAAATGTTTACTTCTATCTCTTAAGAGACATAAAATTTAGTCATAGAGTACACTGGAATGATAGTCATTCCTCTTAAATATCATGAAGTCTATTTTCAAAATCTGCAGAGTAAGGACTGAAATGGTCCTTGACCTTCCTTTCTTAAGTAGCATTGTAAATTTTGTATTTAAGGTATAAAAACCTAAGTAAGAATCTTCAGCCTGTTCTTATTTTTGAAGCACTTTCTCATGTTCATGCTGAAATTAGTTTCAATAGGAAAATCTTTCTTATATCTTTCATTATGCTATTTTGTGGGTCCTTATGATTTCATGTGATATTCTTACTACCCCAAAACATAAGATATACACAGATAATAAAGTCATTATTTTTTCTTCTTGGTGATCTTTTTATGTAATTTTTCTGTAATTTAAGATATATTTTGCTGCTTATATTAGTAGTACAACCAATTCTTTGCCCACTTATATCAATTGTTTCATTAAAAGTTTTATCGGTGTTTCAATATCAATAACACATTTATATACTTAACACTATCTTGTTTCAGAGTCAAAAGGACTCCTCAATAAAAGCTTATGTTTAGAGAGAATCCACAATGTATTCAGTTCACATTAAATTACATAGTTAATTTCAGAACACCTATTCTTGTTCACAAAATTTTTATTGGATTTCTGCTGATTATACAAATCTATACAATCATCCCCTTTTCACCATACCACAGGTGCCCATTAGGTAAACATCTCTGTTTTGTTTTCTTCTCCAAGTGTATTCTTTGGAGTTTTTTTTCATAATAGTCCATGCTTGACTATAATATTCACATTTGACATTGGAGGTCTAAGAACTGTAATACATGATCTCTTAATACAAACAAGATTAATTATAATAAGCAGCTTTTATTTATTCTTCAGAAATTAATATTAGTTACCCTATGTCACCATAAGTGCTCAAAATCATGTATTTTAATTTAATGCAATAGTATTTTGTTCATTTTTCTTGTTATATACATACTACAAAGAAAAAAGCATTCTAACATAAAAATCAGTATTACAATATATCTTTTCTATTAAAAACATTTAAAGTTCACCTGTACATGAAATGTGCTCATGTTTTTCATGAAAACATCTGTAAATATGTAATCATTACTACTGCGTTATATCTTGAAAGAACTAAATAATTTTTCAAACTTTCAACTGCTATTATGAATATTCTGACAGTGATACAAATTCTGTAACAAGGCATATTGTTTAAGTTTCCATTTATCCAAGTATGTATGTGTGTATATGTGTGTGTATGTGTGTGTGTTTTACCCTTTTAAAAAATCTAGTTTCCTAAGCAGTGTATCTTTAAATCATTATCCAATGAAAAAAGATATGGTCAAGAATAATTCAATTATTTGTAAAGATACCTGTTTTTACATGATGCTTATTAAATTTATATCACAGGGATTTAGAGGCTTCTCCTGATCTTCCTGCTGCTTATTAGAACTCAAAACAAATGTATAAAACCCTTATAAATGAAACCAATTTATTTATTTTTGAAAAGCTTGAAAATTCATCAAATCTTTCTCATCACATTGTATGCACTATCGGTTGACTAGTCTTACATTTTACATAAAAAATTGTTTGATCTAAGGAACAGCATATTTTTAATGTATTTTTCCAGGGCTTAACATTAGATTTACTATAAATATCAGATGTTCTTTCACAGATTTGGTGATCTTAATAATATTAAAAACATATCACTGATGCTCTATGCCTTGAGCTGTCAATCTGAACAAAAATGACACCATTATAAGCATCATCACTAACAGATTTCTTAAATTAGCTGCCAATACTATCAATTACATACTTTGCTGTTATTTTAGAAATGAGCTTGTCATAAGCACACCATTTGCCACTATTTTCTCTGGCTAGCAATAAACTCAAAGTGTTCTTTGACAAGGGGCATCAATCAGCAGAGCAAAGAAACCTGGGTTTCAATGTAGATGGAGACAATAATTAAAACTGTGGCCTAGAGGCAAATTACTTCACCTCCCTAGGCCTCACTATCACACCTCCTAAACTGTAAAAAGGGTTAAATGAAGTAATGCATGTAAAGCACTTAACACAGAGCTTGGCACACACTAAGGCAAAGATTTTAGTAGTTGATGATGAAAATGATGATTTCCTAAAAAGGATTTCAAAAACTAGTCCCCGCAGTCATCAGATGCTATAGACATATTTAACACATTGCCACTCTTTCCCAGACTCTTTTATTCTTTTTTACTTCTCTGTGCTCTATGTTCGTGGCTTCCATAGTGAGGCTTTGGTAACATTACTTCTAAGAGGTTCATTAGGTGGCACTCGGAATGCCTGAAATGGAAGCTATGTTCTCCATGTGCCTCTTTCACACATGTAGAAGCTTCTGATTGCTCTCACTTGAAATAAATTTGCAGGAAGCTTCCTTTACTCCACACTAAGCATAGGAGAGAAAAATGGCCAGTGTCTCTGGGGAATAATTAACAAAAGACAGTTTGTTTCATCTTCATGATAAAATACAGCATCCCTACTAAAAGGCAAATTCATCATTCCCCAAAGTTAAATAGAATGACACTTTAAAAGTAATTCCAGCTGATTAAATTTAGGATTCTGAAAAAAATTAATTCATGAATATACTCTGAATCTTTCATTTGATTTTAAAATGTATAAATGTTCATTTAACTTTGAGCCCTTGCCTCTCAGTGTTCTATTCTGAGCTAGTCAAACAAGTGGTAGCAGGCATGCTGGGCTCAATAATACTGCCTCTCATATTTAAATACTCTATTTCACTTGGATTGCAAATTAAAGACAGTATCCGGAACACTGACACATTTTTCAATGATTGATTTTGCAAAATGTGTTGATTTTTCCTACACTGTTTTGCCTCTGTGTGTGTCAACTTTGGCCTTCTTTTCTTGCTCTTTTGCAGCACTGCTGTCTCTTTGAAGCCATTGTCTTTCCATATCTGTCTGACATAAAAAATGTACATTAGACCTCATGACTAATTGCACAGATAGAAAATTCTGGATCTGAAACATAAAATACGTAAGCCCAGAAACTATAACAGAAGCTTTTGACTATGTAAAAAACCCTTAATCATGCCTTTCCCAGACTTAGATTAGAAGAAATTCTAGAGCTGGGGGTGTAGTCAGTGGTAGAGCGCTTGCCTAGTATGCGTAAGGCCCTGGGTTCAATCTCCCCAACACTGCCAAAAATAAAAAATATCCAATAGTTTATTTTCTGTTAAAGTTGTGTTTATATGCTTTGAAAAGTTGATTTTTTTATGCATTCTTACATGCCTACCAGTCAATCTTTCCCAAAAAATATTTACACTTGCTATTAGGTTTACTTCAATTAAATGCTATTCAGAATTGTTTTATTCTAAACATAAAATTGGTTAGTCTTTACACAATGTCCTTTTTTTAACTTCTCCCATGATATGCATTAGCACAGTAGACTTTTCCCAATAAACCCTACAATCTATGGATTAAGTACATGGCTTCTTGTATTTTAAAAATGTTTGAAAAATGAATCAACTAATAATTCTCTGACCTCAAATTCCCCAAAAATCTCTAAGTATAAAATTTCAGTGCCTTACACACAAACCACGTTATAGTATAGAGTACAAAATTTAGTCTCAACTTATGTATTAGAAAAATGATTTTTTCTAACAGATTAGTTCTATTGTTAATTTACAAATCATTTTTGAAAAACTGCAATATGGAAGGCAATACTTAAGCACTCTGAGAGAGACTGTTTATAAGGAGTTAAAAATGTAGTGTGAGTGGGCCGGTGAGATGGCTCAGCGGCGTAAGCGCCTGCCTTGCAAGCGCGAGGGCCCGAGTTCGACTCCCGGAACCCACATACGAAAAAGGGGCCGGTGATATCGCTCAGTGGCATGGGTGCCTGTTGGCGCGCGAGGTCCTGAGGTCGTCCCCCTGGTACCCACCAAAAAAAAAAAAAAAAAAATGTAGTGTGAGTATGTATACACATGAGCAGGATGACAGGTTTGCAAAGAGTATACCCTGTAATCATATGAAATAATAAGATGAGCATTATGAGAAAGCACGCTATGGGAACAGAGAAGAAGTTATGGATTCCCCCCTGCTGCCTCTTTAGCATGACAGAATTTTCATAAAGTCTACCAGCCATGATTTATTTCTACAACCAGTCCTAGCCACAGAGCTTCTAGCTTCCAATCTACCAAGTTTTGGTACTCTGCTGTTTGGCTGTTGTTCGCCTTTTTGTTACACCCAACTCTTCTCCACCTTTAATTGTACATCTCATTTTGTTACCAAGTGCAGTAAATACACCACATGCCACTACATCAGTATTTTGGGGAGCTCTGCAATGACTACCAGTGCACTTATTAACCATCCCAATGTTGCATAGGAAATGTTAGTTGCTTGAAAATGATGTTTCAGAATAGCAAAGAGGAGAGGAGCTGTAAAAGTAGCCACATGAACTACTCTCAAAACTGGCCACAGTACCTAAGCAGAACAGGTTGGATTAAGGTCTGCACATGAGCCAAAGCTTAGAATTTCACTGCCTTTGTTGGCTTATGTCACTTCTTTAATTAATGTCACTTTCTCTGGTTTAATATCAGAGCAAGTGACAAGAGTGCTTCTGGATGAATTGTGTTTTCCGAGGACTGTATGGCACACTCTCCTGCAGTCTGACAGAGGGACGTGCCAGTTTTAGTTGGCAGTTACAATGCACCAGCTTTAGTTTTAGTAGTTTAATTTGTGGCAGTTATATGTTTTGAATACGCTGAAGTATTCACAATGGTCTCATGGAATCTGTTCCATAAAGTTTACACAGTGGAAAAGCAAAAGCAATGGCTATATGGCGATTGGGAAAAGCTGCTGTCGGCCACAGCTGGTCTAACAGGCATTCCTGTAAATTTAAGAGCATTTAGAAGAAATGATTAAAGAGATCACAAGGAATGATGCCCTCTCTTTTTGGTTGGTAGGGCGGGGTTTCTGTAATGGGTGTGAGACAATCATAAGGAATATGATGGTTAAAACTCAATTTTATGCAAAATCCATTATTCAAGAAGTAAAGTTTATATACATGATAGACATGAAATAAATGTAAGACTAGAAAGTTTTGTTACTTATGCAATAAATCAGTTCTAACATTTTAGTAAACTAAGTTTTTGATAGAAAAAAAACAAGAATATCTGCATTGAAGAGAAAGGTCTAAACTTTTTCCTTCAGTTTGTTAAAGATCTTTCTGTTTCAGGCTGAAATACTCTGAAGGTTTTTTTTATTTGGCATTTTCCCTTCATCTCCTCCTTTATACACTTTTGTGAAGCTCCATCAGCTCACGGTGAGAAGAGCGGCCACCATGGAGTTCTTCTAAACTTTGCCTGCCCTTTCTAAATTTAGGGTTCTTTACTGCGGCAGGTTGAAGATCTGGCTTTGATTGCACCTGGCTCTGCTGGAGAATAGAAATATTCATCTCCACTGAATGCATGCTGCTTAAGTGCTGGAGGCTCTTGCAGGAGAGTGACTCTCATTGGAAACTTCATTACAATACTTTCTCTTCCCTACATGAAGAAGTAATTCTCATACACCAAAGATAGAATTTTGCCTGACACAACCACAGGAGCTCCTGTTTGACTTTCAAAATTAATCAACCTCTAAGCTGGAGTAGAAATGGCATGTCCTTTAACCTTAAGCACAAAAAGCTCTCAACAGACTGCAGTTTTTTACATCCCTGGATGGGAGTTTGGGCCCCTGATACTTAAACTTGATTCACATACTGGGTTTCTGGCATGCTTTTGCCCATACCCATCTGTTAGCCTGGCGCAGTGCCCATTCAGAAGGTGTGATGCCAGTTTCAATAGGGCATAGGTGCCAATCAAAGATGGGTTTGGAGGGGCAGCATGCAGAACACAGCAAAAGCCAGTTCCTCTGCCAGAAGATCCTCCTGTTATCATATAATGCCAATGAAGGGCCACATGCTTCATTGCTTGGGATCACATTGCATCTGTAGATGTTTCTGGCCTTCAGTGGATGTCTTTCTACAGAATCCTTTCCCTTGGACATGTTAAATAAAAGATCAGTCCACCTATCTTTTAAAAAAAATATACAAGTCTTTAACAATCATTTTGAAATAATTGCTGAGTTTTCTGTCTTTTCTCCTAAAATACTTTTTCCACTCAGAGTATAATACAGTGTTCAGGAAAAATGGTGACCATGTAATGGAGCTGTAAGGAACAAACATTCTGAAGCAGTATTAATTGCAAAGCTAAGTACCTAAGTACTATAAAATCCATAAGTACCTTTGTATCATTAAGTATAGATGACTGACAAATTTCATTATCCAAATAGCTAATTTCTAGAGAATTCTCATTTAGAGCTTTAAAGTTTCTTAATTTTCTTCTCATTTATTTTATAAACATAGATGTCCCTATATTTTAAAAGGAACATACCTCATACTATTTATTCCTCTTCCTCCTTAAGAAACAAAACCTAAAACACTTCAGAAGCAGAAGTCTATCCATATTTCATAAGGAAGCAAGAAGCTCTCAAAAGCTGAGAGTTCTTTTATTGTGTGGCAATAGAGGTGAGCTCATTTCATGAAGAAGAAATGTCCCCACAGCAATGTTTCAAATTAAAAAAAAACCTTGACCATGGTAAATAGTTACAAGATACTAACAGGTGCAGAAGAAACCCAATATATAAATGCACAAAAAATGATGTAGTTTATAAACTTTCCCTTAAGGCAAAAGACAGTAAAAATGTTGAGATGAAGAAGCATAATATAAAATATGTTAAAAATAAGGTCTTACATTTAAGAAAATGAAAAACACAAGTAAAAGCTAGGCCTTACAAGAACTCTTTTTTAATAGAAAGAACCAAACTTAGATTTTTTTTAACTTATGGGTAAATGAATACTGCTATCACTTTAAAAAATCAAAATGAATAGCCATATGAGCAGCAAATACAAAATTAAAATACATCTTCTAGGAACTTTTAATTTTTGTCTATAGGTACAACAGTTTATTAAATTCACAAAATTCCAAGGGACTCCTTCCTCTTTGGAGAAAATATCACCTATTATCTATACTTCATCTAAACTAAATTTATCACATATGCTACAATTTCCAGTACAGATTATCCTTATTTTCAGTTATTCTCCTTTATTCATTCCCATAAGAATACCTGTCTGAAATCCTTCTATAAAACAGCCAAGATAACATTTAATACTGCAATGTGTAATGAAGCAATGCATGTTCCAATACCTCTACCTTGTTGCTAGCATTATCATTGAACTCTTCTGAATATTATTCTTCATACCAGAAAAAAATCAGTCTATTGCAGCCAACTAAAACATAAAAAAAGTAAATAAAAACTACATACATTATTTCATACTTCTTAATTATTTCTATTCATGTAACAAGATAATGTCTGATAATTTCTAAAAATCTTCCCCCAAAAAGATTCCATGTTTCTAAAGAGCAAATTTATGTTAATATGACAACATGGCCCTCAAAATGTCTGACAGTCAGTTGAATAAAGTCCAAATACTATCAATGAATAAGTGTTCTGGTTATAAGGTGTCACTACAGTTAATTTTTTTTTTTATGCAGGTACCAGGAGTCGAACTCAGGACCTCATGCTTGCCAGGCAGGCGCTTATGCTGCTGAGCTATATCACCAGCCCTACAGTTAATTTTAGCTAACGTGTTGTTCTTTATAAAAGAGAATGCTAGTGATTTAGTGCCAATAAAGCATAAGCACAATCTTTCAGTTGATGTCATGAGCAATAACCTTGTCTCAATTTTCCCTGTAAATAAAGTTACTTACCTGTCAGACTGTAGACTAGATTGAATGACATTTATAATTACGGAAGAGAACAAAGCAATCTAGTTTGTATTGGTTAAGTACCCTAATCTCAGTCTCTATGCCTTAGGCAAGTAACCCTTAAACATCTACCCTGGACGCTGAGTGGTCATCACTATGACCAATTTAAAAACCTAAAACTTCCTATCATATCTATTTCTATTTCTATAACGAGCTTTCAAAGGAATATGGCTGGGGCCGGTGATATGGCTCAGTGGCATAAGTGCCTGCCTGGCAAGCGTGAGGTTCTGAGTTCGACTCCCAGTACCCACATAAAGGGAAAAAAGGGCCGGTGATATGGCTCAGTGGCACAAGCACCTGCTGGCAAGCGTGAGGTTCTGAGTTCGACTCCTGGTACCCACATAAAAAAAAAGGAATATGGCTGAAGTTTATCCCAAAGTTCCCTTTTCTAGATTTTACATAATTTCTGAAACCCAGTATCTTGAATATCTGAAGTAGGTATGACACAGGTTAAGTAGGAGCTTTTCACCATACATTATATTACTCTAGTAAATTTTGGAGGGCAAATAGATTGAAGTCATGAGTATATCACGGAACAAAGTCTTCTGTAGACATTCTCTATGTTCTTAGTTTTACCACATTAGTAGCTAAATCCAATACAACACCTGGAAACATAAACAGAAAATGCTTCCAATGAAGGTCTTTATCACTATCTAATCCACTGTAGCACCAGATTTTTGGAATGGAAAATTCTAAATAAATAAATCACATTTATTAAGTGCTTACTAAGTTCCAAGTTCTTTAAAAATATTATCTAATTTAACCTACACAATTACTATTGTCCCAATTATACAGACTAGAAACAGACTCCAAAGGATTATTAAGGTGAAAGTCATTCAGTTTTTAAGTGGTTTACTGCAGTCAGGATTCAACTCAAATTTGCCTAACACCAAAACCACTGCTCTTATTTATGCAGTTCTCCCTTGGGTTAGTTGGTTCTATGTTATATCTTGCATTGAAGTAGAATTCAAACCCTCAGTTCTCGCTCTTTCCTTGGAGTTTGAGAAACTTTTTCACTCATTTGATACTAAAATGACAGCAAGTTTTCCCATACCCTAAAACAGTTTCCTTTTTTCCTTTTTCTCCCATCTCTTTCCATATACGAAGAAACAACCTTAGCTTTGTTCTTACATTCAGACTTTTCTTTTCCCTCTTATAACTATTTCTATTAGTGCTACAGGCACATTGCTTCTCCAAGTCGAGAGTAAATATCAAACTTCTCTGCCCTTTCCCCTTACTATAAGTTGCTGATTACTGAAAGGCCTGGGCTACTGATCTCAAAGCTAGAGGACAGTTGTACATACACAATGAGTTAGACAGAGCGGGTTAGTTTCTTCTCAGCCTTAGGCAAAAAATGCTGATAAAGTGTCTGCCAAAGCAGTGTTATCTCAAAAGAATAATACCTGAAAAGAATGCAGCTGAACACAAAATTATTAAGGAAAAGCTGACTTTTAACTGCTTAATTTATATACACAAAGTGGTGAGAATGTTGGTAAAATGCAGAAACAAAGTAGTTTCTTATGCATTTGCTTATATTGCTTTGAAAATAATCATTAAAAACTAAGTTTAATAAACTTAAGCTGATTCTATGATTCATCTACACCATTTTTGGTAGGACAATAACAATACTGGGAACACACAGCTTTATTATATATTTTAAATAATTGAGACATTTTTCTCAAAATACCTAAACATTTCTTTCCCCAGTGGTGCTTACTTGCTAATCTTCCTACGGTCTAGGTTCTAAAATTCAAGTAGCAGTGGATGAGCATAACATAGTGAACCTCAAAATATGTTGTAAACAAGTAGTATTTTAAAAACTAAAAAATATGTAACATACTTAGAGTGAAAGAAAAAAGGACTTTTCTGCATTGAATAGGGACAAATAAATTATGATACTGAGCAAATATATTTCTTTTTCATACATGAAATCAAACAAGTAGTATATATAAATGTGAACATACATGTGTATAGATATTAGGCATATTTCATCTTAAACATGCACCTGAACTTAAATACATATTAATATAAATATTTACATTTTAAGAAGCAGAAAGAGATAAGATCATTACGGTCAATGCTTTTCTACAGTTCTTTGAAATTACTAAAATAATTCAAATATTAGAAAACTAAAGGTGTAAGTAGTAAGCTGTAGCATCCAAGGCCATAGCTCAACCACATCAAAAATAATTTGTTTCACTCTGTATCTCTGACCATGAGTCAAGACAATATATTACAGATCTTATACTTTTGCTATAAAAGAGGATTCACTAATATCAAGACTCAAACAACACTTTATTCTACAAGGAATTCTAATCTTTCTGAACACCACGTATTCACATGGACTTTACACAATCCCATACCACAGCCAGTAACTCTGTGTGGCACCGGGTCCTTGACAGCACATACTTCCTTGATTTTGAAGATTTTCACTAAAAAAAGTAAAATACTTCATTTTTTATAAAACTGTCATATTGAGCTGGGTATGATGGTATACAACTGTAATCCCACCACTTGGGAGGCTGAGGTAGGAGAATTGTCATAAGTCTGAGACCAGCATGGGCTATGCAGTGAATTCAAGGCCGGACTGAACTCTGAACTACACAGCAAGAGTCTGTCTCAAACACACACACACACACACACACACAGTCCAAAACAAAACAAAATGGCATGTTGAAATGATATTAAATATATGTTATTAAAATATATTTCACTTGTTTCTTTTAATATTTTTATGCAGTTCCTGTGAAAGTTTAAATACATATGTGGCTTGCAATACATTCCTATTTAACAGTGCCTATGCCACTTGGAATCAGCATTTTCAAGCAAGCTGAAACCCTTTATTTATTTTTATTTTTTTTGTGGGTACCGGGGGTTGACCTCAGGACCTCGCATGCCAGCAGGCGCCCGTGCCACTGAGTGATATCACCGGCCCTTTTTTTGTATGTGGGTTCCGGGAGTCGAACTCGGGCCCTCGCGCTTGCCAGGCAGGCGCTTATGCTGCTGAGCCATCTCACTGGCCCCTGAAACCCCTTAAATGGAAAAACTATCGTTTGCTTAACCCATACATTTTTTGTGTTGATTGTATCTTCCCAATGGCATTAGACACAAGTAGTAATAAGCAATTGCTTATTAACTGAATTTCATTCATACAAAACTATACTCTTAACGTTTTATCACAAAAGGATATCAATCTTTCATGTTCCATGAAACATGTTTGTTTGGAAATACCTTTAGAGGAAACAAGATTCCCCTAAAAGAAGGTCTTTTATCAACTTCTCCCCTCAAGGGAGATCTTTCATCAACATCTTAAACTCCTATAGAAAAAGATATAATGTGATTCAATACATTTAGTCATTGTGTTTTGTTTTTGTTTTTGGTGCTGGAGACTGAAGCCAAAGCACATATTAACCATGCACTCCACCAAGGAGCTATACCCTGGCCCTAGGGTATTTTTTAAAAAATCATTAATATTTATTTTATTCATGAAACTTATTCATGCAGTGAGTATCCTCCTTATTCCACCATAAATTTAAGACAGTACTGGCTGAGGATGTAGCACAGTGGTGGACTTTTTACCTAACATGCAGGAGGCCCTGGGTTTGATCCCCAGCTAGGGGGGGAAAAAAGCCCTGAATGATCTGTTTCAAATCAGTGAAATTTGTGATTGTTTAAATTCAGTAAAAAAAAAAAAAAAAAAAAAAAAATATATATATATATATATATATATAATACATATATATATATATAATACATATATACATACACACACATACATACATATATACACATACTCATCCAGGGTTCATACCACAGAACACAAAAAATAATTTGAGAGTCTATTTTCTCAATTATTCAAAAGATGGTACAACTATACACACAAGAGAGAAGTCAATTCATTCCATGCAATAAATTCTTTGAGTTATTAAAGCTTAATTCTCCAGTGAAGCATAATTAAGAAATGGTTAGATCCTTGTATTACGTAAATATTAATGATTAAAATTCACAAATTTAAATTCATACAGTTGTGGTTTCTGAGCTGTAAAATGCAATGTTTCCAGGAAAATAAGTTCTCACAAAAAAAGCATTAGCATTTTGTCTGGCAGATTGTGTAATTATGCTCTGAAAAGACTTCTAAGAGTCATCAAAAAAACATGGACAACAGGGAGCATGTCAGGCATGTCTTGAACCTAATGTTTAATGTCCTAAATACTATCTTTAAATAACTTAATAAAATACATTTATAAATTTTATATTACTTCAGTTTCAATTTTTAAAATATCATTAAGTCATCATCACCGTTACAACCACATATGTAGGATTATTTGGTAATTTCCAACTATATTTTACCTAAGTATATCAATCCAAATCCTCCAGAGCCAATCATCTTGCCCAGTACCCATTGTTTCCCTTCAGTATCATCCAGAACCTTGCCTTCTGGAAGTGGAACAGGAAGTTTGTATTTCTCATTTCTTCTTGGTGGCATCACTTCTGTTGGCAGAAGAGGTAAGATAAATAGTTAAAAAACAAAAACAAACAAAACTCTGTAGAGTTAAAACACATTTCCCAAAATATCTTCTAAGGGCAACTTTCCCAGGTTCTTAGAACTTAGGATTCTGAAGTCAATTCACTTTGGAGAAAATAACCTATTATATTCAAGTTAGAGCTTCACATACAATTTTAAAATCTAAGAGCTACTGATACTAAAAAACAAACACATACCAATCTATTGAAACTCACTTAAACCAACATTTCAAAAATGCACTTAGGGGTCTATAATATATATTATAGATTCAATACTATAATAGATTCAATACTGGATTCAATACTCTCAATACTTGACACAGGAAAGGAAAAAAAATTCCAAGGACAAAAAAATAATTTCACAGACAGCATATGCAAAGACTCCATTAAGAATGATGTGTTAAAGAAAAGGTCTGCAGTCACTACCAAAGAATACAACATTCAGTCAGGAAGACATAGACAATGGCAAAGTCCATCATCACCACCAAGCACAGCATCTGACACTGAGCCGGGTATTCAGTAGGTACTCAGTAAGTAGGCCTCAGTTAAAGGAGCAAGGGATTTTCACAGACATACAATTTAGCAGATTAGGCCCTGAGGTAGTTTCTGGGCTGGTGGACTATTCTCTTGGCTTCTTGCCTTCTCATACCCCTTCCCACCTCATCAAAGTGAAAGTAGCCTTGCTTTAGCGATTACAGCAGCACTGCCAGCAATAAACGTACAATCTCCATAGTATAACCGTACAACTTCAATCGATTAATTTCAATTGTATATAGGTTCGCAAATTTTAAAATGGGAGATTTCGAGTTAAAATTTTCTTGGGGGGAGAAAAGTATACCAGCTTATATACCTAAAACTAATTGTGAATGTAAGCACGATCCTTTAAGTATTTCTAAAGTTTTTAATATGAAAATTACTCATAAATACATATATCGTATACTCTCGCTACATAAAAATGTAAACTCTTCTTCACAAAGCCTTTGCCATCTTCCGTATGAGAAAGTATCTGTTCCTTTTCATAGGTCTTTCCTCCTTCACTTTCTGAACCCAATGCCCTATTTTTTACTTAACAGCATCAACACCCAGGTGGAACTAGGGATCGCACCATGAATCCTTAACCATATTTACCTGTCCTCCTCCTCCTGGCAAAAACACAGGGAAGAAATCTGAATAAGGAACCATGACCTGGGCACCGTGTCATAACAGGAAAGTCTTACAGGGGGTTTCCTAACCGGTACATCGTGTACACCGGTGCTCAGAAGTTTACAGATTTAAAACTTTGAAGTCCGCGAAGAGCAAGGGGGCATCAATTCTACGACGTAAAGAAGATAAACGCAGTTTCAGGGGAGATCAGTGGCAGCGGGGTTTGAGACAGGGAAGAACGCCCTGACTGAAATGCTCGTCCTGGGGCAGACACGCATTCACCCGAGTCCCTTCCGCTCCTGGGCAAGCGGGTGACGATGCCACGCTGCCCACGAGTTCCGGGACACACGGGCACCCAGGCCTACCCACCGGCCCGGACGCGGTCCCAGGGCCGCCCGCCCGCGTCCGCAGCCCGCTTCCCGCCCTCGTCACTCCGCACCCGGAGAACGGCGAGGCCGCGCTCGCCCCGCCGGGCACCTCCCACCGGCTTTCGGCACACGCGAGCGAAGGAGGCGCCTCTTCTCCGAGTCGCGGGAAAGTTAGGAGCCAACTGCAGCAGACAGCGGCTGGAGGGCCCGGCGCCTGGCTCCGACCGCGCACAGAGACAGCGAGGGCGTGGGTCCCACCCCGGGCCCGGCCCGGCCCGGCGCGGCGCAGGAAGACTGACCCGGCCGCAGTGTCGCCGCCGCCGCCTCGGCCTCCGGTCGCGTGGGGAGGGGGCGGGCTCGCGCCGGGCGGCTGCGGAAGCTGAGAGGCCCCGCCCGGGCCCGCCTGGCCCTGCCTCGGGCCGGACGCCCCGGCGGGACGCGAGCCGACAGGCCCGGGCGGGGCGCGCCGGGGACGCCGCGGGCAGAAGAGGGAGAGGCAGGGATGCGCTGGGAAGGGGCCGACTTACCTCCGTCCACCATTGCTGCCTGAGCCTGGCTGAGGCGCCATCGGGCCAGTGGGAGTGGAGCCACTGCGACGGGCCCCTGTGCAGGGGACTTTTCGCCTCCTGTACCAAGTCCCGAGTGCCCGCGGCTTCCAGAGCCGTCCGGTTTCTGAGGGGCGGCACGGCCTGGCCGCTCCGACCGGCCCTCGAGGGGAGCCTGGAACGCAGCTTCTGAGTCCGCAAAGGTGCAGGGACTCGGGACCCAGTTCCAACGTTTGGAATGTCTTTAAAACATACTTTGCCGAAATTCATGTTTTTCGTCTGTGAAATAGAAATAATCAGTTACTAGATTATAAGATTATTATTGGTTATAAGATCATGGAAATTAAGAAAAATATCTTGAGTTTTCTAACAATGAAGTCTAACAATGAAGTTCTCACATTGAGCTTGTAGTGTTTTACGGTAGATGAAACAAATGCTCAGAAAGCAATTATCATTAATGTATCAGTATTCTACATAGGAACAATCATTGTTTAGAATACACATACTGACCGGAAAATACGACTGCCCTTTAATGACCTTGATGGAATAAGGAAATTGAAACGTCCTACATCTATCAAGCCATCACCAATATGATAGATGGCATTAAAAGACATTTTTAAAATGTATCTATAGATGTAAAAGTATTTTAAAAGAAATTTAGCCTATAGAATAATTGAGCCCTTTAAATAGCTGAATTCAACAGTGCCTATTCTCTTTTTTTTTTTTTTTTTTATGTGGGTATCAGGAGTCGAACTCAGGACTTCACGCTTGCCAGGCAAGCCTTTATGCTGCTGAGTTATCTCACCACCACAACAGTGTCTATTCTTATTTCCATAAGATATACATAAAACGTGCAACTGGTTGCCACTCCTGACATCTACGCGGGGTATTCTCCAAATATTGGTATGTTCACATTTCTTTTCCACCACTTCTCCACATCAGTTTCTTTGAGGAAGATGAAGCTCCGGTGCCAGCCACAGTAAATTACTCAAGGCTTCCCTCTTTCAGTAGGTTAGTAAATCTTGTTACTTCAGCCTTCAAAATATATCCAGAACATTCCTACTGCCATCATCCTGGTCCACCATCCGTATTTTCTACCCTTCTAATCCTTCAGTCTATTTACAATAGACAGCCAAGTTATCCTTCTAAAATCTTGATTTAAATAATTTCTAAACTTGAAACACTTCAGTATTCTAACTCAGCTTAAGCCAGTCCCTACTGTGACCTAAAACAGTGTTTCTCAACTGTTGTCATTATTGATATTCAGGCTAGAAAATTCCTTACTGGGAGACAGGGGTACGTTTCTTAGGGAAGGATCTAGAGATAGGATAACCTACGCGTTGGAACAGAACAGGGCAGCAGAAGATTCCATCATGTATAAAAACATACATTTTGAATTAGGAATTATTTCAGAAATTTAATATTTAATATTTTGGGGCTATGGTTGACCATAGGTAACTGACTCCTCAGAAAGTAAAACTGAATGTTAAGTGTATAACTACCATATGACTCAGCATTCATATTCCGAGATATTTACACAAGAGAAATTTGTATTTTGTATCCATACAAATAGGTGTTTATTAGCAGCTTCATATTTAATAGCCAAAAGCTGGAAATAAATTCCCATTAACTGGTTTTCTTAGTTACTTTCCTCCTTGCTGAGACAAAATACTGACACCCAAAGTTAAAGAAAAGGTTTATTTGATTCACAGTTTGTAGAGGTTTCAGTCCATAGTCAACTGGCTCCAAGGCAAGGTGGCGTGGCAGAAGGGCATTGCAAAGGAGAAACAGCCCATGGCAACCAGGCAGGAGACAGCAAAGCAGTGAAGTAGCAGAGCAGTTTCTTTCTGTCCCCCCATTTCATCCAGTCTACCTGCCTTTGGGTGATGAAATCATACCTAGGGTGGGGCACCCTTAATCCCAGCATCACACTTTTAATCCCAGCATCACATCCTTAATCTCAGAATCACACACTCTAATCCAGCCACCTTCAAAACTCCCAACCTATGACCACATGTGGCTTTGGGGGGATATAAGCCATAACACTGGTGAATTTGGTGAACAAATTTACTATATATCTTTTATGCAGTGAGCTATCAGTAATAAAAAAGAGCAAACTACTGATACAAGCAATAACCTGAATGAATCTCAAAGCTTTGATGCTATGTGAAAGAAAGAAAGTAATAAAGAAAACAAATTGTATAGTTGCACTTATTTTAAATTGCCAGAAGAGACTGTCTGCAAAGAGGTTTAGTGGAACCCATTGAACTGATAGAAATATTCATGTTCTTGGTAGTAGTACTGGTTGTATAATCATACCTTTGTCAAAACTTCTCTAATTGTAAAATTAAAATTGCTGAATATTTTTATATCTGTATTATGCCTCAGCAAAAGTGCTTTAAAAGAAAAGAGTTACATAAGAAAAGATGGGAAAAACCTGAGTTCTCGAGGCCATTATTGACCTCTTCAACTAACCCCAAGCCCTCATAATTTTCATATTCATCCATGAGGTGTTAAATGTCCTTACGGTTTAAGCCACTTAGCATTGGTTTCTATGTTTCTTGCAGCCAAAATCTTCTTAACATTAAAATAAAGTCTCGAGTTTCATGAGTGCTAATGAATTTAAAATGTTAATGAATTTGTACTGAATGAAAATGAGAACAGAAGTTCAGGTAAACCTATGTTGAGAATTTTTTAAGTGTTGGGATTTAATGCAGAATTTTATGATTCAGAGCATATTGCTGTGTGTATGTTTCAAGATGAAAACTGACAGAATATAGAAATACAAATTTTGGAACTAGTGAAAGAACATCTTCTGAATGAACATGATGAGAAACAAGAAAGAAAAGAGAATTTAGACACGAAAGCACCAAAGTCTGACTCATCACAAAAAGATAGGGAAAACAAGGTTTTCAAACAAAGCTATTTTGATAGATCTTACAGTCCATGAATGATTCGCCACAAACACACACACAAAAGGACTTTCTTGGCTGTGTGCCAACTTGTAGGTATGGTGTGTGGGTTCTGCTTTTCAAAGAACCGGGTGCTGCAAAATGCTTACACTGGTTCAAAGGAAGAGAAAAAAAAATCCTCACCATTTAGTGAGCAGGTTTTACAAGGCCAAGATCATTTCAAATCAATTAAAGTGTTAAAGACGTTGCATGTACAAAACATTTAGAAAAATCCAATCTTTGTTATTTAATGTAACAAAAGGTGATCACTTCAGTGGAAACATTTTGCCTGCCAAAGAGCTAGTTTTTGTTTTATAGAAATCAGGAGGTCCTTTGCACTCATAAATTCACTACCCCTGGAGAGCTAAGAAGTCACTGACATAGAAATTTTGAAAATAATAGAGTTAAGATAATTGGAATCCCAAGCCTATCAGATACATAATCAGATCAAATTTCTAATCCTTTATATTTTCACATATGAGATCATTAAAAAGTAGAAATATAACCACCCAAAAGATATAATTTTTGATTGCCCATATAAATGAAGGACAAGGATACAAAAATAATTTAAATGTCATCTGTCAGTGTGTCAACTGAAATTTTTCAGGAACATTAGTTTGTAGGATTATTCTGCCAAACATTTGGATGTAAATATGCATCAAATTATCTGAAACAATTGAATGTGGTAAAACTTACATTTTACTAGTCAAAAATGGTATCCATTCTTCAAATACAAGCTTCATAGAAAGTTAATCATAAGACTAAACTTACACTTAACCATCATCTTTCTCTCCAGCTAACATATCTGCAGTAATCAAAAACATGAGCTGAAAAAAGAGCTAGAGGAGCTGGCTGGATGATTTTTAAGCAGAAGTTGATATGTTCAGTAAGAATAGAGTTGATGATGTATTCAGTCAGGAAGTGAAAAATAGTTTCCTCATGTGTCAAGTAAGCCAAGCTTTTAGGGTTTTCTTTCATGCAATTGCAGCGCCATCCTCTAACAGACCTAAAAAAAACTTCTATCCCCCAAATATTCTTTGTCATTCCCAACAACTTTCAGATATGCTTCTAAATAAGACCTGTCATCTTCTTTTTCCTGCTATGGCTCTTTTGGTTGGCATCTACTGCTTAGACATAGACATTGTGACTAAGGTGAAAGTCTCCTGGCTAATGCTGATACCTGTCTTCTTCCGCACAGACCCATCCCTGCAGCCTTCCCGGCATCAAAATGTACTCTGGTTTTCTGGAACCCTGAAAGCACTTAAAACAAGCTGTGAGAACACAGAAGCAGCCCTTTGGGTCACAATTTATCTCAATAATTTGCTCCTTTTACTAAAGGGCTAACAAATGCTTTTCTTAGCAAGTTTAATCTGTTTTGCATCTGAAATGTCCTCAAAAATTGCATATGTTGAAGGCTTGAGTCTGTGTTCAGAGGTGAGGCCTTTGGGAAGGTGATTGGATCACGAAGGTTTAATCCCTCCAATGGATTAAATGGTAGATTTATAATTTGATGGTGTTATTGGAAGGTGGTAGAAACAGTAGAAGGTGGGGCCTAGTGGCAGGAAGGAGGTCACTGAGGCCTAAAAGTAATGGAGCCAGCTGCCCATGGACTAAAATCTCTGAAACCATGAACCAAAACAAATCCATTCTCTTTAAAATTGTCATTCTGAGGTATTTTGTCACAATACCGGAAGTTGACTAACACACAGATTTTCTTCTTTCACTTCCAAATCCAGGACTTAACCCTGCAGTGGGGAGTTAATGAACATATCAAGTGAAAGACACCGCATTATGTTCAGATTTATTGTCCTTTAAACATTAACGAAGTCCTCACTTCCAGTTTTCTTGCTAGAGACTCGCTATTATCTCAGGCAAATACATGTAGATGTATCTGAATCTGGAAATAAGCAAAAATGTAGATTCAAGTGGGACTTACAATATTATTGCAAGTATCTTTATGCATTATGAAATACACATTACCATAATATTTGAAAAAATACCAAGTAGATTTAGGAAGGGAGAGTAGTCATAGAAAAAACAATTTTAAAATGATCTTCCCAACAGTTGGGGTCCAAGATCCCTCTGAAGAGGAAATAGGACCCACAACTTGGCCCAGGCAGGTTCTTAACATCATTACAGGAAAGCATTTCAGGACTTGTCAGTGGAAGCAACAGGCTGACTTATTAAGCAGAGTTAGAAAGTAAGAGAAAAGTGTTAGGGACTTCAGTGAGGAGTTTAAGAGCATAGCTCTGATGGAGAAGATCAGACTGGCCTGTTAACAAAGGAAAAGGGCCAGTTTTTATAAATGTGCCAAGGTGGGCTAGGGTTTAGTTGATCATTATCTTAGTTCTGGTTTTGCAAAATGGCTATAGAGAAGTTCTTATTGCTTGAGGGGGCAATTTAGTCTTTATGAGATGACCCAAGGCAGTCTCAGTTTTGTGGAGGTTCCTCTGGAGTCCTTGGTAACCAAGGGTTTAAGGCAATGACTGGAGACTTCTTGGTACTTATTGGCAGTTGAACGCCCCTGTAAATCTCTTACCTTTGTGTCTTCAGTCATGTAGGGGGATGAGATAGGTAATGTAAATTTAGGACTAACCAATCTACTGCCAGCTTTTAGATAGACACTCCTAACTGATTAATGTGCCTGTATGAAAAGCGGAGCAAGGATCTGACCCAAAGTTTTAAGGTAATGAAGGAGACATATAAAATGAAGGTCAAACTTTGTTCTGCTTTTAATTACCCATTGGACATTTATAGGACTAAGTGAAAAGCCACTGTTTTTGGTTGGGGCTTTTTTTTTTTCCCCTGAAAAGTAGCTTTTAAGTCCCTATCTTAGCAGAAAACTCAAATCACGCATTTAATGAGTAACAGGATAAGGGACCAAGCGTTGATTTGTCCTCTATCTTTATGGTGGTCTCTGTCTCAATCTCTATGAACATTTTAAGAGAATTCTCTTTCCAGATTTTATTTTTCTTCCCATAAAAGCTCATAGATTAAGTTTTCCATAGTTCTACTCATACTACATAGATGTAGTACCTTTATTCTGCTTCTTTCAATTAACAGTACAATAAGCATATCTTTTCAACTCTCCTATAGGGTCCCCTACCCCAAACAATTGGTCACCAAGTCCTCAGTCATCAGTGGACATTGGGGAAAAAAAAAAAGAAGGATCTCAGGAAGCCAGGAATTTATACTGAAATAAAGGTAAACTACTAGAGAGAAAATAAGTCTGTAAAAGAAACAGAAAAGACAAAAGTTCAATCGTGTTAGTTCTAGAAGAGACTTTCAGGGAGTAAGAAGAGAGGAATATGAGAAGTTTTGTGGAAAGCAACTACTCTGAGATAACTGAGATTGAAAGACAGAAAAAGAGCATTTTTAAGAGTTGTGTGTACTTCCCCTTTTGGCAACATTTCAAGGAAAGATGCACATTGCTTTCAATTATCTTTGGCTGCAGAACAGTTGTTTCTTAGAATATGATGCTATTCTGAGGCTCTTTTCAAAACGAGGGTGCAAACTGGCCAGGATTATACAAGTTACATAATAACTTTTAAAAATTGTTTTATTTTTACAAAAATAAAGATGCTATTCCACATTTTGATTTTTATCAATTAATAGCATTTGGCTTCCCAATCTGCATTAATATATAGTTGTTTTACCATATTCCATTTTTAAACATTTCTAGTATTCCATAATACAGATATATCATGATTTAAACATTTTCTTGCACATGGATATTTATTTTCAATTGTATTACAAACCATCATGAAAGCAGGGTCTTTTATCTGTCTTATATCACCAGCATCTACAGCTGAGGTTGAAGTTTCTGTGGCTGGGACCTGCAAATTAATAAAACATATATGTGTCTGTTGGTGCTAATTTTTTTTTTAAATTTGCATAGGTTCTCACAGAAAAGAAGTAAAAACTCAAAGGAACAGACTTTGGGAGCTTACATATCATTTTAATAAAGAATGATGACTTACGGAGAGGTGATGAAAAAGAAAGGGTTTTGGACTCTTTTGGACAGTAAATTGTGAAACGTCATTAGGAAATGTATGGCAAATAAGGACTGTTAATTAAGTAAGATTTGCTAGGCAGATGAAAGTCATCTGTTCCTAGTACTGGTGAGAGAAACATCTTCACAAATGGAAATTTATGTTACTTTTCATATTCTGCTTTTAGAAAGGGGGAAGCTAGAGAGTTCTTCCTACATCTGCTGCTTCTTAGTTGTCTTCAGCTTAAAATAATCTTGATGGCAAAGTGGCATAATTTGGGGTGTCATATTCTAATCCCCTTCACTGGCATAGAGTAAACAATCAAAGCTTGTTGAATGAATACTTGCTACTGTCTACTTTCAGTCTTCTATATTTTGCCAATCAGATGGCAAATTACTGCGCTGTTTTAATTTTTATTTTCCTGATTACTCGTAAGGTTGAGCAACTTTTCATTTGTTTATCAGACATTTGTACTTTGTTAAATTAGGTTTTTTGTCCACAGCTTTTCCCATTTTCCCCTTCAGTCGTTTGTCTTTTATTAGAAGAGAGTTTATTAGCAAAAGGCGAAGGGACATATTGTAAGAGCATTGTAAGGTTTAAATGAATAGACGATGATTAAAAACCTAGCACAGTAGTTGCCTCTTCAGATATGAATATACTTCTGATACCAAGCAAGGGCTCACTGCCCACTGAGCATAGAAGTCAATATTATGGCTTGGATTTTTGCAAAAGAAAAGAGCTTTATTCTTTGTCCAACAATAAGGAGACAGGAAGCACTCAAATTTGTCTCCTTAACTAGCCAATAGCTAAGGAATTTAAGTGGTTGGGGGAAGGAAGGCTGATTGGTGCTAAGTGGAGAGTTTCCAGTGCTCCATTATTCTGGTCCGTCCTCCATCTATTGATGGCACTCCCCCATTCTAATCTTGTTCTCTGAGGCCCTGTTCTAATTCTTCAGGATCATCTCATAGGATACTTTTGAATCCACGGACACATTTTAAATCAGGCCTTCGGGTTCTGCACCTGCGTCCTAAAAAACAGCTTGCACATTTGAACGAGGGACTGAGAGTCTTAATGGAGTAGTGCAGTGCGTGCCCCACAAGGCGGATCCAGTGGAAATTGTCGACACTTTGTAACAGTACTTAGAAATGGAAGTTGCCACTTCATGGCCCTATTTCACTTCTTCCTTGATTTTCTTCATGCTGAGAATATTTTTGAGTAGGAAGGCATTGGTCCACACTCTTTCAAATGCTTATACCAAAAATAAGAAGTTTAGTCTTTACTTTCTACAAACAGCTTTTCTTTCTTAAATTTTCAATTGTATTATGCAAATTTTGAGTCAATTAAAATTATTTCTTTTCCCTCCCCCTGCCAAACACATACACATAGAATATAAACAGATCCTAACAGTCTTTCAGTTTTTAGTCTCAAACCCTTAACCTTGAGTTCAGACTGTGCTAAAATTATGGAGGACGCTAAGAACTTGATATGAAGTCTGGCTTTGACATTATAGACTTTTGCTGTCTAGTGCAGTAGTCACAAACCCTTTGACCATTTATGTTTAAGTTAATTAAAATTGAGCAAAATGTAAAAATTCAGCACCTCAGTTTCATGAGACATATTGTGAGTACTCAATAGCTACTTGTAGCTAGTGGCTACCTTACTGGACAATGTAGATAAGGGAATATTTCCATCATTTTAGAAAGTTACATTGGGTATTGCTACTGCAGATGATGGAGAACCACTGGAAATATGAGCAGGAAACTAACATTAACTGATTACATGTGGCAGTTGCACAGAATATAGGATGGTATACATGAAAAGTCAATTCTTTACCCAGTATTTTTTCCCCCTGATGGTGGGGATTGAAATCCAGATCTCATGTATTCTTGGCAAATGCCCTAGTACTGAGCTATACCCTCAGCTCTCTTTTGATTATGGTAATTTTATAATACATTTCAGTTTTTGTATTGTCTTGGCTTATGTCATATATTCTTTATGCATACAGTTATATTAATTTATTTCTATGGATATATAAAAGGCTGTGGAAATCTACACTGTCTTGATGCCATATACTTTATAGTTTAAAGGAATACATATTCTTTTCTTTCAAAATAGAGGAGTCTAGGCTGGGCATGGTGGTGCACACTATAATCCCAGCATTCAGGAGCTCAGGAGTTTGAGGGTGGAGGATCATTGTGAATTTGAGGCCAGCCTGGGCTAAATAGTGAGTTCAAGGCTAGTCTGAACTGCATGTTGAGACCATGTCTCAAAAAAAGAGGTACAAAGGAAATACAGTATTGCTTATATTCTACCTCCTATTTACTAACCATTAGATAAGAAAAAGTGTCATATAACTGAGATCACTTCAGGAATGAACTAGATAAAATTAATGATAGATTGTATTGGTCTCTGTTCTGGGAAATCTATGCTTTATTTAGCTTTCTCAGGCATATAAGAAAAATTTACTCTTATTCAAGGACATTTAAGAGGATACTTATAGCTATATTTATGAGGTCCTTCTATTGAATAATAACCATAATTAGTAGTAGAAGTTCTTCCTTCCAAGAACATTCTCCAGTGATACAGTTAGAAAGAATAAGTCAATTTTGAGGACAGTGTTTTTACACGGTAATCTCATTTTACACTCAAATATTATCGACACCTTAGTGTTTCATATTTTCACACATATGTAGTTGGGTTTCATCTGATGCCACTTGAATTCATTTACAAAACAGAGGAATTCTAGTGTTCTTTCATACCTCATGGCACTTTCTCTCTTTTCCCAAGTTAAGTAGAAAATGGCTACAAAAGGGTGATAAGGGTGATGAACATTCAAACGCCAATATATTGAAGTGAATCAACAGTGTGAAGTATTCATGACAGTGCTGATTCATTTCACAAGGGCACTCAATCAACTATGAAATGCGAATGTGACTAGAGTTATGAAATCTTCCTCTGAGGCTATCTGGACAGTCTATTACAGGATTATTTCATGCCGTACATAAACTTATGTTTTTAATACATGGAATAATTCCTGCAATGTAATTCCTACCCACAACAAAAATAAACTAATAAATAGCAGACAAGACAGAGAGTAGGGGCACCATACTGTGGTGAGGAAACCACTTGAAGCTTTTGGCGATAGAATGATGACAGCAGGTTTTTATCTTCCTGCTCCTCAACTTTCATTGAAATACCCAATATAGTATTTTTAGGGGGAGAGGAGGAAAAACATCTATATTAGCAACAGAAGGTAAAGACTGGCCAAATGTCTCAAGAAGCACTGAGACATTTCTTTTAAAAGTAGTACAGATAGGGCTGGTGATATGGCTCAGCGGCATAAGAGCCTGCCTGGCAAGCACGGGGTCCTGAGTTCAACTCCTGGTACCGGCATTAAAAAAAAAGTAGTAGAGATAAAAATTATATTAAGGAAATCATGGAGTACCAATGTCAAGCATGTTCTTCTAGAAGAACAATGTACCAATATTGCAGCAGAGAAACCACTGACCAATTAACAGCATCACCCCCCCCTTGAATTTTGGTGGTATTAGAGGTAAAAGGAAAACTCAGGCATTGCATCATCAGAAGCACACACATTTATATTGACCAAAACATTTCATTAATACTACAAGGCCTCACTGAACAATGAGCTAGACCCAGTGGAGTTTGCTCTTCCCACCAAGAGAAAACAACAAAGCACTGAGAATAGTGCCCAGAGTGTGGTTGCTTAAAAAAGAATTATTTTTTTCAGTACTGAAAACTGAAACCAGGACCTCAGCACTGTGGTACATTCCCAGTTCTTTTTTACTTTTAACTTTGAGACAGTTTCTTACTAAGTTGCCCAGCCTGGGCTCAAAATTACAGTACTCCTGCTTCAGTCTCCCAGAGTGCTAGGATTACAGGTATACACCGCTGTGCCAAACTCAATAAATATTTTGAATGAATAAATGAAGTTTAAAATAACTAACCCTGAAACCTGGTGTTAACCTTCCTTTAGCACTCCCTTAAGGAATAAAGAACAAAGATGGAAGATGGTATTCATGACTGAGGCCAAAACAAATTGACATAATGAAACAGGAGGTAAGATAAAATGGCCAGAAATCAGCAGAGTAGCCAGGAACAGCAATGCAGAGTCATTAATGCACTCAGATACTCCTTAACTTTAGAAATAGAATGTCACAAAAGACAGTACTGCCTTCTTAAAATTTAAGCCTTGTGGAGGAAACAGCTTTTTAAACAATCATTAGAAAAATTATAGGATTCTATCAAAAGTTCTAATAAGAAAAACTACTTTCAGCTAGCAGGCAAGGTCATGGAAAATCTTTCAGGTGATAATACTTTAAATGAGATCCAGGAGCCAGGGATGTGTTCAGTAAAGTGCTTGCACATGGCTCTGGGTTGGATCCCCAGCACCACAAAAATAAAACAAAATAAAATAAAGCAAAACCTAAAGGATGTAGACTTGTTAGGAGGCAGAAAAGGAATAGAGAACATTTTATGGAGGAAAGAACATATGCAAAAGTCCTGAGGTGGAAAGGAATCGATGTGTTCAAACCTGCAAAAAAACAATGGTGATAGATGGTAGCAAATGACCCAGAAAGGTAGGTTAAAGAAATTTGTGAATTTAAATATTTCTCTCTTTATTAAGTAAAATGATTACCCACCTTTCCTTCAACAAGCAAATGACATGATGCTATCTATATGTAAGGTTTCTCTAGCTAATCTAGTAGAGAATGATTCATAGTGCCATGGCAGCAATAATTATTAAAATCTATAAGCATTTATCTGGAATCCTCAGAAATTATTTGGGGGAACAACTGAATTCTCTGCACTCACACTGGAGTTACTTCATTTTTTTCTTGAGAGTAATTCCAGAAACCTTGAGATTTCAGAAGACATCAGAATTACTGTATTATATTGTAACTTTTTTTATCACTAGATCTAGACAAAATATATTCTAGCAGGGAATCATATCAGGTGAACAGAAACCATGTCCCTTTTTATTTTGCCATAAAATGAGACCAGGAAAGCACAGATATACCTTTGTAGATGAACAAACTGAGAAATATTATCACACTTGCTCAAAGACCCCATAAGTTAGCATATATTCCTCTTTTGAAAAATCAAAATTGCCATCATTTGAAATTAAATTTACTACCATAAAGAGAAAACCATTGTAGCAAATGCTTGATTCATATATGTAATAAAATTAAAGAGCGTATTTTAATTTATTAAACTAAATATAGCATGTATTAATTTCTTATTGCTGTTTAACAAATTGCCATACATTTATTGACTTAAACAATATAAATCATTTTTTACAGTTCTTGGTGGGAGAAGTCCTAAAAATAAGATGTTAGTAAGCTGTAGTCTTTCCACCAGCTTGAGAGGAGAATTCATTCGTTGGCTTTTCTAGTGTCTAGAGGCCATATGTATTTCTTGGCTCATGGCCCTGTCCACAATCTCCAAAGCCAAAAGTGTAGAATTCAGTTTTTATCTCTGATTCTGACCTTTCTGCTTCCCCCTTAAAGACCTTCATCATTACATGAAGCCCACTCAGATAACAGAGGATCATCTCAAGATCCTTAATATAATCACATCTGCAAAGTCCTTTTTGGAAGTACAGTAACATATCCATCCTTCCCAGGCAGTAGGGCATGGACATCTTGGGGAGGGGGTAGCATCATTTTTTTTTTTTTTTTGTGGGTACCAGGGGTTGACCTCAGGACCTAGTGCGCCAGCAGGTGCCCATGCCACTGAGTGATATCACGGGCCCTTTTTTTCGTATGTGGGTACCGGGAGTCGAACTCAGGACCTTGCGCTTGTCAGGCGGGCGCTTATGCCGCTGAGCCAGTTCACCGGCCCGGTAGCATCATTCTTACTACTCCAGGGTATTCTAGCAAAAAGCAAAGAAAGGTATAAATAACATGATTCTACATTTTAAGCCAAAGATGAAAATAACCCTATTTGTAAAATCTAGAAAAGTGAAATGAATTATGGGAAAGATAAACTTATAAAATTGTTTTTTAATTCAAAAGAAAGTATTGATAATAAACTTCGGAGATAAAAGTAAATCCATACTTACCTGAAAAATTAGATGGACTGCAAAGATTCTTCTTTTTGACATTAAATAAAAGAAAAAAAAGAGCGTAAACCACAGAATGGTGAACAAAATCATGGTACTTAAGAATTCTAAACACAGTCAAGTTATCCTTATGCATGAAAGCAAAAATAGAGATATTTTCAAATATGTAAATGTCAGAACACATATGCTATAGACTAAATGTTTGTGTACCCCCAAAATTCATATGTTAAATCCTAACGTCCAATGTGATGATATTTGTGAAGCAGGTTCACTGTGCACTGGTTACCAGCTTATCTGAGTCTGGTGAAACAGAACACCCACGCACATAACAAGTTGCATGAAGCAGATTTACTACTCACATATAACCAGCAAGGGACAACAGAAGCCTAGGATTCCTTGTGAGATATTTTGTAGGGTAGACGGAGTCTCAACTGCATATATGTTGTTTGCACAACAGCCAATGGACTCTAAACAGCAGCCCATGCTGGATTTTATAGTCCAGAGTCACGTGGTAGGCTGGGCTAAGGTATTGAAGGACATCATATTCTAGAGGAGGGGGAAACTGGAACAGAGCCTAGGCTGTTCTGGCCAGCTCCCCCTCGGCTCAATATGTTCATTTCCAGCACTTTCTACAGTTATCCTTGAGAGCTCCAAGCAAGAAGGATGTGAGAACTGGGTCAGTCCAAGACCATCCAGAAAATCATCCTGCAGTATTTGGAAGTTGGGACTTTGAGAAGTGATTAGGCCATGAGGATATAGCTCTCATGAATATGATTAGAGTCCTTATAAAAGAGATTCCAGAGAGCTTCCCACTCCCTTTTTACCACGTAAAGACACAGTGAAAAAGTCAGCCATGTATGAACCAGGAAGTGGCTCCTCACTACACACAGACTCTGACAGTTCTTTGGTCTTGGGCTTTCCAGCCTCCACAACTAAACACACACACATTTGAGAAATAAATTTCTGTTGTTTATATAGCCACACAGTCTGGTATCTTATTATAGCAGCTTGATCTGGCTATGACAACATACCTGAAAACCTTCCTGAGCAACTAAATGGAACAACCACTAAATATGAGTCCAAAGTAACAGCATCACTTTCTTTGTGTCTGTTCATAGCCACACTGACTCCTATAGAAGAGAATTCTATTTGCTAAATACCTTGAAAGGAAAATTGCTCAGTAGAATTAAGAATAAGAGTCTATGCTTTTCCTTGAATTTTGTAAGAATGGAAAAAGAGGAAGCAAGAAGAAAAGAGAAAAGAGATCAATCAGACAGCATGAAGCACTGGGTGCCTCATAGGAGAAAAGGTCCTTGTGGGATACTGGTTATGTGTTGAACAAAGAATCGTTAAAATATGATAATGTTGATTGTATAAGTTGTTTAGTTTGCTACAATTTCAACTGCTCTTCTACCTGCATTTATTTATTCAGTTTGTATCAGTGAGAGTGTAAACTGAAGAATATCTTCTCCACAGCTGAGCAGGTAGTGCCTGAAGAATGGGGAGCTTATGACAACACAAGCTCTGAAAATCCTGAGAAATTTTAGGAAGGAGTTTGAGTCAAATTTGCCAGGATCTTACTGAGAAATACTTACCTATCATTTGGATTGCACATGAATTAGGGAAATTACAGCTGGCAGACACTGATGTTAAGCACTAATGATCCAAAGTCTAAATAATTGTTTCAAATATCATTTCAAATGTATTTGAAAGTTTTCTTTGTTTTACTTCTCAATGTCAGTAATTTTTTTCTTTTCCCCTACTAAAGCCAGTCACTCTGGGGCAGAGGAAGTTTGGCATTCATACTGTTGGTCTTTTCTCAAAAAAACCCCAAAAAACCAAAACCAAAAACAAACAAAAAAACTCATCAGTTTAATCTCAACTGTCTTCTTTTGATTTCTATGACACCATACTTTCCTGACCCATTGACTATTCCTTTTAAGTCAACATTGCTTAATCAGCTTCTCCTCATTCTGTACCCAAAGCGCAAACGCCACAGAAATGATCAGTTATCATTTCTGTATGACAAATCTACACTTTTTGACAAAAAGCCATAGCTGTCTTATTATATTCCATATTCTGTGGGTCAGGAGCTTGCAAAGGGCACAGAGAAGATAGCTTAACCCTTTTTGGAAGGTTTTAAGGCTGGGGATGACTCACAGTCTAGGGGCTGGAATAATCTGAAGATCTGATCACTCACATGCTTGGATTCCGACTGATGACTGTGGATTGTCTTCTACTTCTTACAGGATAGTTTAAGTATTCCAAAGAGTGTGAAGCATAAGTATTCCAAAGAGCAAGACAGAAGTTGCATTGCGTTTTCTTACCCAGCCTCAAAAAGCACATGCATCACTTTCACTCCTTTCTATTAATCATAAACCTGCCAAGGTTTAAGAAGAAACATAGCTCCACCCCTGGATTCAGGTTCTGTAAAAATCACAATACAGCAGAACATGTGGAATAGGAAAGACTGCTGTCACCATCTTTGCAAAGTGCAATCTACCACACAAGTTTTGAACAATCCAGTGAATTTCAAGCTAGTATACTTACTTTCCTACTTAATATATTTACAAGGATCTTATAGGCACTTCAACTAAAATCAGATCAACAAAATATGATATTTATTTTGCACATGCCAAAGTTTGTGGTGATGGTAAGATGGTAAGGGGACAATTAACTTAAAATTGTTAGATGTCAGTAAATAAGCAGCAATATCTCTGTGCCTTTTCATGGAGAAAAACCTTGAAAAATCAGTGTCACGCAGATTAGATGAAAGAAATCCTCACACAACCTAAAATGTGATAACTGCTTTATTGCAGGAGATATCTTTTAGAGCAAGCATCATGCCTGAGACCACCTAATGAAAACCTGACTCTGAAGATTTGGATGAAAATATTGAAGTGCTACTGGTAGAGATTATATTAATGACTGGCTTCTGAAAATTCTTACGGCTGACTAGACCAGACAGAAATTCAAAACTCAGGAAAACGTGGAACTCCAGTGGCTCCAGAGCTCAGTTAATGTTCAGAAGTGGTAAATAACAAGGATACATGCTGTGTGAGATGCCTTTTTGAGAACCTCAGGGGTCATCTCTAAGGGCCAGACAGGAATGTGCCTTCTTCAACCAAATACCCCAGCAAAAGTCAACGAAAACGTAGACCACAAGACCATCAGAGCCTAGAATCCCAGTGGCCATTCTGGTGCAAAAACAAAACAAACACAAAACAAACAACCAATAACAACAACGACAACAAAAACTTGCTAAGAAATTCATGTGTAACAGTTTGAATAATTTAATCTAGCCATCAGAAATGATTGTGTCTAAAAAAAAAGGAAACAGGACAAGATGTTGCAATTTATGCCAATTGTGCTATTTTCTTTTGGGCAAGACAGAATGATGTACCTCAACCTTTAAATGCTAGTGAAGTTTATTTTGTAAAAATCTTACCTTGTTTCTGCCTGGATTGATGCAAAGCAACATGATCTTATCTAAGCAATGTTAGAAAAGATAATTAGAGCCCTCCGAGAGTTCAATTCCTTTGGTAGGCAAAAGGAGACTGATTTAAGACAGAGAAGAATGATGGAAGTGGGCCAAGTAGAAAAAATACGTTGAAGATGGAAGAAAATTGGAGATGCAAATTCTATTAATCATTGCATGCCTGGAGATTTGGCTATTCTTTTTCCTACTTTTTGTTTTAATTTGTTTGTTTTGAGGCAGGGTCTTACTATGTTGACCAGGCTGCCCTTGAATTATACAGCCCAAGCAGTTTCAATCCCCTGTAACACACACACACACACACACACGATCAAATTGATGAAGCAAAAATAATCTGGCTTTTTTGGAATTATTGCATTACTGAACTGCAATTACTAGCTCTCTCATCTTCCACAGTGTCTAAGGGCATTTTTCTAAAGATATCAAACTCCTAAGTATTTTAATATAACTGTCAAGAGTTTCAAGAACTCAGAAACTATTCTGATTTAATATTATGGCTCAGAAGAAACTGCTGCCTTTCTCTATACTCCTAAACCTTGCTGTGAAGCTGCAGTAGATAGGAACTATAGTGATGTTACTCCTTGTCACCCTTCTGTGTCACCTCTTTCTGGGAGTCCTAAAGCACAAAGCACCCAATTAGGATCAACAGAGTTTCCAAGATAAAAATATATATATATATATCCCTTACTCTGTCCTAAAAATAAGTGGTGAGTGCAGGTGCAGTATTCAAACATTTTCTATCTAGATTAAAGATTTAGATTATGGGATTGTTTATCCCCTACTTAATAATAGGTAATCACTGTCTTTCTTAGTAGGCATTTCTTCACTGGAAAGACCATATATTGTGTTACTCTTCTACCAGACAGGTGAATATTATAATGTCAGTCACATTTGCTTAAAGCTATGTCATTTCTTTTTTTAAGATCGCTCTTTAAAAAAAAATACTGGCCATATTCATGGAAATTCAGTAAATTTTTGTTCGAAGGATAAATCCCCCCCTTTGTTAATGTCGCCTTTGCTATTACCCTCTCTCTGGTCACTCTCTCATGTTGGGTACTTATTCTTCTGTAAGTCTTGTAGATGGGTTTAGTATCACTTTCCTAGTTGAAACACCTGTAAGAAATTTCTGTCATTATTTCTGTCTGTACTGGGGAGGTCAATATTTATGTACATTAACTCAGATGTATCAGCCTTTCAAAAAAAGTAGTTTTAGAGATTTCCATCATGGTGGGCTAGAGGTAGCAGTGCTCACAAGTGGCTTGATTATGCTCACCCGGGACTTGGAGTAAACACCTAGACATGGGAAGGCAACTTGAAGGAGAAGCTCCGTTAACATATTTGAAGGGAAAATGTGCTGGGCAATTTTCATTTTGTGTATCTTCATGATGGAATGGAACAAGTGAGACAGAGAACATTGAAAGAAGGAAGGTTTGCAATACTTGAAGTATTAAAATCCCCCACCAGAGTCACATTTTATTTCATTTACACACAGTTTTGTAGGACATTATTTAATGCACGAGGAGTAGTCATCTATACTGAAATCATAGGGACCATTACAGACTGATGAATGCTTTGTACACAATATAAATTAGGTGAAAAGGAACTACGAGTATGGAAGCAAGGGTAGATAAAGGACGCACTAGTTCAAAAGGCTGATACTGAAGCCAGTGAGCTGCAAAGGTCAGGCAGGAGGGTCTCTAGCAGAAGCTCACTTTCTCTATGAAAGCCATCCACATGCACCCTTTCTCTAGTAAGCTGAACCGAAATTGATACACACCAAAGTAAAGCCTCCAGTTTGAGGATTTATTTTGTCCCTAAAAAGTAAGTGCAGGCCACAGGGCTTATGACTGATCAAAAAGCATAAAGGTAGATAAAAATGCTTAAAGCAAGAGCACACTTTAAAAATACAAAAGCAAAACAAAGAAAACAAAAAACAGTCTGTGGGCTGGTTATATAGCTCAGCAGCACAGCACCTGCCTGGAAAGCGCAAGGTCCTGAGTTTGATTCCCGATACCAAAAACAAAAACAAAAAACACAGACTGCTCTCTTCATTTGGTTCTTCAGTTTGGGCTTTCTCTAAAATTGGCCTTGAATTCTTAAAGAGTCAAATGAAAGAAGGAAACTACTGTGTAAGTGATGGCAGTAATAACAGGTAGTAGAGATAGTTCAAAACAAATATGCCTGTTTTTCCAATTTTACTATGAATTAACCTGAGGCTCTGAGCAGTTTAGGTACTTGCCTAAAGTCGTACAGCTTGGAAGCAGTGGAGACAGAATTTGAACCAAGTAAGTCTGATGGCAGAACCTATGCTTTTAACCACTTGAATAAACTGCTTACAAGGGTCAGTGTAAAATGGAAATAAGGACATGAGATCAATAAAGAGAGGCCATACAGAAATTCCTCTGCCCAGAAAAGCAAAAAAGCTACCATACAGCCTTTCTACCTTTATTCTATAGGCTCATTTGTCCCTATTCAAGTAAAGCAAGGCCTATACCCACATTTACATGTGGTTTCTGGGAAATATTTTTCTTTACATTTGAATCTCCTCAGATAATTCTTAGCTCCAAAAATGATTGACCCTTCTTATAAAATTGTCATCACACTAACCAATTAAATTCATCAACATCAGCATGGGCATCATGATTTAAATCCTGTTTGACATCTTAAAGGTCATGTTTTTCCGATAGCATCAAAAACTTAAAATAAAATGTCTTTAGGGTAATTTGGTCCTCAGACCAAAGGTAAGTGATTTACTTCAAATGGATCTATAGATGGACAAGTTGTGAATAAAATTAGACAGGCCCAATTTTAGAAGGATACCAGTTCCAAAATAAATATCAAGAAGGCCACTGTTCTCTTTCCCTTCAAAAATAAACTCAGAGGTGTTAAAGCCAATGGGCTTTTTTTACAATGGTCTTGTTACCAAACATTATAACTCTATTGAATTTAGGCTTTCAGATCAATTGAAATTTTACTCTACCAAGTTCTTTTAGTTCCTCTAACTAAATGACACAAAACTTCTATTAATTCCTATTTTTCTAAGCCTACCATTTCCATCTGTAATTTAAAATATTTGCTACTGAATCCTCAATCTGTTCACAAATGTGAAAGATGCTTCTCAAACATAAGATTGATTCGCACTGACCACAGTCCCAGACCAAATCGGTGTTTGTTTCAGGAGCTGGCCTGTTGCTTCTTCATCTCTGGGATTTCTTGAGGTTAAAAACTGTTTCCTTTTTTTTTTATGTGGGTACCGGGAGTCGAACTCAGGACCTCGCACTTGCCAAGCAGGCACTTGTGCCACCGAGCCATATCACCGGCCCCTAAAAACCGTTTCTTAACCAGCTAATAATTGTTCATCATTAGCATGCAGTTTGGGATTACAAACATCTTTTCTTTTCCAAGAAAAGTCCATACTTTGATAGTTTGGTTGTTTATGTCACCCTGATTATGACCCCTCTCCTCCAAAGCTTCTGTACTAATTCTGTAATAGTGAACACTGTTGTCCCCAACTGATCCATCTTGGCAAGCCTGATTGTGCTAATTCATACATATATTTGATTTGTAATGTTTATCTTTGGCTGATATCAAAAGAAGAAGCCAGAAACATGAAAGGAAGTGTTAAGCTTTAGGGAATTTCCTCCATTTCACTTGCAAATTGATGATCACTTTAATTGCAGATATTTTATTTTAATTTGTAGTTAGTAACTTTAAGCAGGAGATAGGTTTTGAAATGCACATTTACCATTTTATGCTTTAAAAATTAATTTCAGAATTGATACATGAAGCTCTGAATTTGACCTCCAGTATTGAAAAAAAAACTAAAACCTGAAAGTAGGGACTTATTCAGAATTTGTACAGAAGTATACCATAGGAGCATTGCTCATAATAACCAAAGAACAACCCAAGTGTCCACTGATGATTGAATGGATGCATAAAATATGATATGAGATTATGGAGATATATATACACACATATACAATGGAATATTATTCATCCTTGAAAAGGAAGAAAATTTGACAACATGAGTGAACCTTGAAGACATTGTGCTAAGTGACATAAGCAAGTCACAAAAGAACAAATATTTCATGATTCAACTTCATGAAGTACATAGAGCAGCCAAATTTATCAATTGCCAAGTCCAGAGAGGAGGAGGATTGATGAATTATTGTTTAAAGGATTCAGTTTCAGTTTGAGAAAATGAAAAAATTCTGGAGATAGACGATAGTGATGTAATAGTACAATAAGAATTCACACAATGCCATAAAACTGTACGATTTAAAATGGATAAAATTGGGCTGGGTGTGGTGGCACACACCTGTAATCCCAGCATTCAGGAGGCTGAGGCAGGAGGATCACTTGAGTTTGAAGTCAGCCTGGGATACATAGTGAGACCCTGTCTCCAAAAAACAAAAAAATTAAACATGGAGAAAATGGCAACTTTTACTTTATGTATATTTTACCACAATAAGAATTTACTTCACTTATTAAGAAACAATCTATTATCTCGCTTAACCTCCAGTATGAGAACTTCTGAGCTGTTGTATTTGTTTTGTGATGCCAGTAACAGAATTTCGCATGGACAACATGATTTTTACCCTTGCTTGTTTATTTTAAATATAAAATGCATAAATGCTTTACATAATTTACGTTAGGAACATTATGTCTAAATATCATCAGCATTGAGGCATTCAGGTTTTCTCTCATTCAACTGTGGGCAATCTAGTTGAGACTGTCAAGCATTACAGCATTCCATGCTTACTCAATTGTCAGACTGTTTCTGGCCGTTTCTCAGAACTTTTCAAGTAATTACTTTTAGAATATCAAGGGACTTATAACAACCAAAGAGCATGTTGCTCATCTCAGTCATTGTCTGGGTGCAGTGACACCCATTCTAAAGGCGCTGACACTATTTTGTGAGCCTGGCCTCATGATTGAGATCACATAATTGCAATAATTAGGAAACTCACCTCAGGATATTATCAAAATGACCCACCCAAACCCAAGTCCATATGGTTTGAAACAGCTAATAAGTCAGTTAATGTGCTATGTCCAAGAGTAATGGGTACTCAATATGGATAGCATGAAGGTATAATTTGCCAACATTTTGACTGATTAAATGTTTCAAGTGAATATTTTGCAATTTAAGGAGGGTTCAAAGTATTAACAGTTTTTATAATTGAGACAAAAGGAAAAACAATGATTGTTTAAAAGTCAGGGGTATTGGAACTTGAACAATTTCTTTCAATCACGTATTCTAGGATTAATTACTAATGCTATATGAAATCAAATGTAGACATAAATTTCAGTAGCCATCTGCAATACTGTGGAGAAGGCAGAGGATATCACTGGTCAAGTCTTGTACATAAAAGAAAAGCAAGGAAAATGTCAAAAATATAATCCTCTGATTTTAAGGTGAAGAAAAATAGGAAATTTTGTTACAAGTAACAATACTAAGACTAGATTCAATATTAACAGATATCTACTACATGGAAGACAGAGATTTACTGGGTAATTGATATATTTCTTATTTAATATGTTAGTATACATATAAATTCAAACTAAACAGTCATAATGTTTTAACTAACCTGTTTGTATTATTTTAGAGAAAGCAAATATTCCAAACATACTTATAAATTAAAGTTAAGGAAAATTCTAAAGTAATGTTTTAGCTACTCAAAATGCTTAAATGACAAATTTCTGTATTAATTTTTAAATTCTGAATGTGAAGAAACTTAAGCCCAAAGGACTCTTACAAAAAAAGTGTTTTTAATTCAGAGTCCAGTCAGTGAGTTCCTGGATCAATGTTGGGAGCAGTTTGTAAGCTTACAAAGGAGAAAAAAATAAATAAATAAATAAATAGAAGAAAAATCCACATCTTTATTTTCACTCATTCTAACTGGAATTTAGCATTTTCTGTAATTACATAATAAGTCACATAGTATCAGTGTTATCTGAGATTTTTTTCCACCAAAGAAATTGAAGATGTTTTTATATCAATAAAGCTATCGTAGATCTCCGATGATGTTTATGTTCATCACTATTACAAAAGTTGGGCTGTGATTAGACTCACTGCCACTGCCAGGTCTAACATCTCTCAGTATTTAAAAACTCATTTTAATAGATTTTATTTCCTTTATAATCCTATGTATTTTATTTTATCTATCTAAAAATCACAAGAAACTTACAGAGAATGAATCCAAGGCTCTGCTAGACTATTCAAAGTGTTCCTGGCACAGAAAATGTTAAGATCTTTAGCTAAAAGTGGTTTTATTAAGGTCCACATGTTTTACACTAGACATTGGCATTTTTAATTGTAGGTATTTCAGAATTACTGCAGAGATTTTAGTTTATTTTAAAAAATGCACGCACATTTAAAAATGTTCAATCGTACAAAAATTATGCAATGGAAGTAAATCTCTTACTGCCAACTCTGGTTGCCAGAACCAACCAAAGTGTTTTATAAGCATTTCCAGAGATCCTTATTCATATTTATATAATACATACATGTGCCTATACATGTATATACATGTATGCATATTTACATAGGTTATTTATTTTTCTACCTGTTACACAAATTGTAACATATTTTACACAATAATCAGTACCTTGTTTTTATCATGTAACAATATATTTTGGCAAGTATTCCATGTCAGTATGTAGAAAAAAAATCTATCTTTTAAATTTGTAATGGCTCGGTAGTATTTGACTATATGGTAGTGCCATACTTTATTTGACAAGATTTCTGTTAATTGCCAGTCCATCAGTATTGTCTTTTACTATTTCAAAAAATGTCCTTAAGCAGTGTTTTAATATTTTCTTCATATAGACCCTCCACGTTTGACTATTTTTATTAGGTATGTCCCCTAGTTTTGTACTTACCTTTGCTCATTTTAAATGTTTGTTTTTAATCCATCCTTAATGTTTCACATTTTTTGTTTTCTGTGTTTTTGTTTTCTTTTTGACTTTTATTAGTACATGTTTGCAGTACATAACAATTACATTCACAGTAGAGAGCTGGCATATGTACATAACATGTTTCAATTCTTTTTTTCCCCTTCCCTCCACCCCCTTTTGTTTTCCCAGCATTGGATTCATTTATTTATAAGACTTACAAAGTTAATCATCATAGATACAGACTGAAAACCAGACTAATAGGCCAAAGAACACATAAAACATAGAAGTTGTTTTCTTCTTCCAAAAAGTATGAATTTTTTAAATGTTGAAAGTTTTAGTTTTTAGAAATATATAGTTTTCTGGTTGTTCTTCTGTAATTTTGTAGAATATAGTCACTTCTCTATTTCTTGAAATACTATATTTATTCTTCACACTGAACAATGAAGGACTTAGTGTAGTTCTGAGAAATGGTTAGGTGCCCTGGTTCTCAAGAATTCAGCTTTATGAACAAAATCACACAACTGGTTTTATGTGCTGCCTTGATTGAGAAGTACTTGTTAAACAGTCTACACTAGAACTAGGTGATCAGAAATACTGTGTGATTCTGAAGTAACTGAAATTCCAATTCATTTTGTAAATTTGAAAAGCAAAGGTGGCTTAAATTTACACTTACTGCTATTTAAATAAAAACTTTCCAATCCTATCACATACCCTGATTTCCTGGGTGATTGTCTTGCTTCTGTTTATATCCTTTGCTGTGAAGGCCTGGCATGAATGAGTCATTGCTAAATTTTAACTGACATCAACATTACATAATGTTTATAATTTATGCTGTTATTGCTAGATTTCTCAAAAAATAAAAAGATGCTTACTGATTAGTCTTAAAGCAGGCACTACCTGACCCTTAGCACACTAATAGTTACTAATATTCTTAGTGTTATCCACTTTGTGATAGCAATCTTAAACATTTCCCTTTTTCTGTTCTAATGTTTAACATGGTCACATTATTTAGTACTTGCTTCCACAAATACTTTTTCAAAATATAAATATTTTTAAGGGTATTAAAGGTACAAATTTGAAGAGCTAGTGGTAGCCTAGTGGTAATTTGCAGCCTAGTGGTAGAATATTTTTTAGCATACACAAGGCCTCAAGTTCAACCCACAGCACTAGAGAAACAAGGCAAAAGAAACAAAACAAACCTTGACTGCACCTACATGCTTACTCGAGGAACTGTTTTGAGACCAGACTGGACTACATAGGAAATTCAAGGCCATTCTGGACTGCATAGCAAGACCCTGTCTCAAAGAAACACCTGCGAAAGCACTCACAAAAACTAAACAAAACAAAAAACTCTCAAATTTGAGAAAGACCTAGTCCTTGCCTGAATTGAGTGTATCTTAGCAGATAAGCTAAAAAGAAGACAGTAAAACAGCCATTTTAAACATTGTATGAAAGTCCTGTTGGGGTTTGGGGGCAGGAGAAGCATTCCAGGCAGACAGAACAAAACCTGCAGGATGAAGGGAACCTATCCTTTACACCCTCAGAACTGGAAGTGGTCAGACATACCTGAGTCACAAAGACGGGAGTTAAAGAAAATCAAAACATGGTTCTTAGCCAGGCGGCACCCCTCCTATAAAATAAATCAACCACATGAAAGTTTAGAAATAATTTCTCAAGATAGATCACTAGTTTTATCTAGAAGAATTAGAGGAGTCAGATGTAGACTTAGGGGGCCCAAGGGACATATCAGATTTTATGCAGAAGTATTACAATTTAAAAAAGGTATAATTTATTATTACAATATTTCACTATATTTATAAGTGAAAAACCACCTTTTGAAATGTAAATTTCAGGCACACAATAATCTAGAAATTCTTTGCTACAAATGGAATCTGAATTATAAAAAGTGGGGAAATATACATGATTCATGAAATAGAAATCCTTTAGAATTAACAAGGTAAGATGAACCAAATAAATCATTTGCTATTATTGAACAACTGGGCTTAATTTAATGGTTTTAAAGCTTTTGCTTTTTAAAAGTATATTTTCTAATATATAAGTGAGATTATCTTCTACATATTTGTTGCTTCTATTATGATAACACATGTGCCATGAATATTTTCATATAATTATCAAGTAGAAACTTAAAAATTCATCTGGTTTATTTGTTTAATAGAAATTTAAAAACAATCCAGGAGAGTGGTTTTACTATCATTAGAGAGAAATAAGGTAACTGACTTCTCTTTCAAGAAGACATTATTTATTTAATCACATACTTCAGATCTACCAATGTCAGTGCATTGGGAAAGCAAGAATCTCCCACAAAAAGTGAGGCGCTTTCCATCACAAGATAGTCATGTGAGCACATATATTTAATACTTCCTAAGGTCCAAAAAATTGACTGAAAAGATGTAATTAGTGGGAAAAATAAAGAAGAAATCTTTATGAGTTCAGGATAACAGAAAAGGGTATGAGGAAGCTCACTTAAAGGAATGTCCTTGTAAACTCTAGTGCAGATGGGCTCAAGCTGTGGGCCTTAGCAACTAGTCTTGGCGCTTGTGATTTAAAAAAAGGAAGGTTCACCTGAGAAATAAGACAACAGGATTGACCCCCTTCTGCACAATCTAATCTCTGAATGGAAGTTGGGCATTGAGTCACCTGGGGTAGTTAACAGAGGATACGTAACGGAACTTTGGCCAGTGTAGTAGTGTTCACCAGTAAGACAGCCGGCTAAGGCGGGCAATGTCACAACAGGTCACAGATGAGATTAGTCATGTCAGGTCGCAAAGGCAGGGACAGGTGCTCAGTTAACACCTGTGGAAGGGCTCTCTTATCAAAGCAGAGGATTTCGCTCACGTGACCGACCATCCCCGGAAACTCTTGTGCTGCTTTCTGTAGTCACTTGGGACTAGCAAAATAAAGCCACGGAAAATGAAAACACTTTCTTTTCCTCTTTGAGTGGAATCAAGAGTTAGAAAAGAAATCCATATAACTGTTGGCCAATCTTATATCAACTCCCTCAACTGAATAAAATGACTCTGTCAAGTTGAAGAAAAAAATCATCAGGTAAATGAAAATATTTAGTATTTCCAGGGCAGAAAGCTATTAAGAAGAGCCAATACAATTGTCCTTTGAGGGGATTAAAAACAGATTTATTTCAAGTAAGAGGAACACACTTTTAGAAATCTCCACTTCATTTTCTTAATGCAGTCTAGGAAACATGGTGTCTATAAAAATTGTATTTTGATGCAAAATGCTCTTCTAACATTAGAGCGCAGACTCTGTCAGTTAGAGGTTCTAGCAAGGGCCATGGTGCATACCTGTAAAGCCAGCTACATAGGAGTATCACTTGAATCGAAGAGTTCAAGAGCAGCCTGGGCGATGTGATCCTATCTCAAAAACAAAACAAAACAGAACGAAACGAAACGAGATGAAACGAAACCAAACCAAGCAAAACGAGATGAAACGAAACCAAACAAGACAAAAGGAAACCAAACCAAACCAAATCAAACCAAAACAACAAAAAAAGGTTAATGAGAATATGATGATAAAAATTCTATCAATAATAGTTAATGCTTGTTAAATACTCTGTGCTGGACAGAAACAGACTTTATCTTCACAATAACACTATAAGATGGGTGCTGAAGCTGGAGGTGGTGGTGCACGCCTGTGCTTCTAGCACTAGGGAGGCTGAGGCTGGAGGATCACTGTGAGTTCAAGGCCAGCCTGGGCTGTATAGTGAGTTCAAGGCCAGCCTGAACTGAACTATGCAGTAAGACCTTGTCTTAACAAAATAATAAAAAATAAAAGTAAAAGATTGGGTACTGTTACACTCTGCACTTTACAGATGAATAAACTGAGGCAAAGTTTGAGCAACTTTTCCCAGATAAAAGATTTATAAGTGATAGAGAAGGCACTATACCTCAAGAGCCCACATAATTAATTATAGAAAAAGAAAACAGAATAGGCAGAGAACCATTTATCAAGGAAAACATAAGAGGAAACTTACCCGCATGAATAAATATCTTCATTTAAATTTTTTAAAAAATGCTGAGCAAGCTGTGGGGAAAACGGAACCCTTCTCCACTGTTGGTGAGAGTGTAGGCTGGTGCAGCCGCTGTGGAAATCAGTGTGGAGATTCCTCGAAAAACCCAGATTGGAGGTCCCATTTGACCCAGCTATCCCCTTTCTGGGTATCTTCCTGGAAGAATTAAAAACATCATACCACAGCAATATATGCAAACCTATGTTTATTGTGGCACAGTTTGTAATAGCTGAATCTTGGAAACAACCCAAATGCCCATCAACCAAAGAATGAATAAAAAATATGTGGTCTTTTTGCACAATGGAATACTACTCAGCCATAAAGAAGGATAAACTTGAGACTTTTATAGGTAAACAGATGCAACTTCAGACAATACTCACAAGTGAAATAAATGAGACTTGCATGTGTAAACATCTTATTGTCTCCATGGTGTGAGACACTGAAAGAGTAAATAAGAACCAAAATGAACAATAGATATTGTGAAATGGGAAGAAATTGTTCAAAAAGAAAGAGGAACTAGGGTGGGGGAAAGGGGAAAGGAAGGAAGGGAAAGGAAAAAAAATTATGAGTTAGTTATACTACTAGTTTCTCTTAGTTCATTGAAAAGAAAGATTTGTGCTACTATCACTTGGAGAAGTTTTTTATGCCCATATCTTGTACTCTGAGTAACTACTTTGAAGATAACGATATGTAATGTATTAACTATTGTTATTCTCCTATTATATTGTTATGAAATTCTGTTCTACTTTTTCCATAAAAAAAAACCACTGAGCATAAGAAAAAAAATCAGCTGTGCCTCAGAAGTAGTGTCTCTAAAAATTGAATGCCAGAAGACAGAGAAACAAAGTTTCAAATGTACAGTGTAAAAGATTACAATTCCCACACTATCAAGGACTCACAAAATATACCACTAACTTATTCTTTCTCAAAAATTTACCTAAAAGAATATTCATCAGATAAGAAATTGATTTTAATAAAATAACTGAAGTGTTGAACAATAAAAACCTGCTTAAATAAAATTTGGTTTATATTCATAAGTGTGTATGATAATATGATTTAAATACTTAGTGCAAAGATCAAAAAGGATTCCTAAAAGGGAAGATAATGATATTTCATGCTTATTGAATGATTATTAAGTGCCAGATGCCTTTCATGCACCATTTAATTTAATATAAAATAATAATGAGGTAGGTATTTGTATTCTCAACCAATTTTAAATGTAAGGATAATACGCTTAACAAGTCTTTATAATTTGGCTATGTGACCCAGGCAATGGTAAAGCCTAGATTGATAGCAGAGCTTGTTTGATTCTAGAAAAAACATTACCTTGCTTCATAATAAAAAAGTTAATTAATAATTAGTTGAATTTTAAAAGTTGAATTATTTCTTTTTTTTTTTTTTTGTGGGTACCGGGGGGTCGACCTCAGGACCTCGCGCGCCAACTCAGCGTGCCGCTGAGCGATATCACCGGCCCCTTTTTCGTACGTGGGATCCGGGAGTCGAACTCGGGCCCTCGCGCTTGCAAGGCAGGCGCTTATGCCGCTGAGCCATCTCACCGGCCCCTGAATTATTTCAAACACACACACACACACACATACACACACACACACACACACACACACACACACACACACACATGTGCCTGAGATTGAAAAATGATGGCAGAAACTAATTGCATGCAAATCTTTTCAAATACTTGAGAGGACTTAGTAGTTACTGTTGTATTCTTGATGTTGTTATATGAATAGAAGAAAAACATTTAAAAAATTTGGATATAGTGGCTATTAGGATAAAAATGGATGTATAACTTCTGTTTTAGTGTCCTACTGTGACTAATAAATTACCATGACTCATAGCTTCAAACAACATAAATACATCATCCTGGAGTTCTGGAACTTAGGAAAGCTAAAGTATGATTCACTGAGTAAAAATCATGGTCTCAGTAGGACCCCAGGGAAACACAGATCCCACTTGGGATATTCCTGATAAATTCCCTGATCCCTGTCTTTAAGTTTCTAGTGCAACTCTACATTTATACACTTATCAATCATGCTTTTCCCTCAGGCTGCCTTCAATGGGTCTCTTTAGAAAACCAACAAAAGTCCCAGCTGAAACATGGTATCACTGAAGCTTGTGCCAGTGTCTGCACAAAGCTGTACATCAGAGGCAAGGATCATGACCGTATTCATCTTTGAATTCTGAAGAATAGAAGTGAAAAGATTCTTTTAGCTAACTCAACCAATATTAATAGTAACTTTAGTCATTGACGTAGCCTGTAAGGGTGAAGGCTACACTTGATTTTAACTGGTAAAAATTATGACAATTTTCCTTATACTGAAATTAATGAATCACTGGTTTCATCTCACTCATTTAATATCTTTTCCCCATATCTAGGGAGATGGCAATCAATGAGTCTTACCTCCTAATAGGATTAGCTAGGTTTTTAACTCCACTGAACAATGTATTAATTTGGAGTTATTCTTGACCATATAGTAGTTATATTTTCTATTACTGTTGTCCAGTGCGCGTTTGATAATTTATCTCTTTAAGAAGATAGGAAAGCATACTTCTTAGAGAAAATCACAATATAATGTGTTCCCAAGTTTGTGCAGTAATTTTATTTATTTTTTTTTTGTGGGTACCGGAGGGTCAACCTCAGGACCTCGCGCGCCAACAGGCACCCATGCCGCTGAGCGATATCACCGGCCCCTTTTTTCGTATGTGGGTTCCGGGAGTCGAATTCGGGCCCTCGCGCTTGCCGGGCAGGCGCTTAAGCCACTGAGCCATCTCACCGGCCCTGTGCAGTAATTTTAAATATGTGCATCAATTTAAAAACAGATAAAAATGAACCAATTATAACAAGGAATTATATCTGCTAAGATTGGCTACTATTAAATACCTGCCATAAGAAAATAAAAGCATTGTGATATCATTGTTGTTTAGATGATATTTCTATTATCTCCTGAAATTTCTATAAAGTAATTAACCTATAACATGTAAAATGTGGGTAAATTGAGAAAATTGTGCAGTACCATATGAAATTAGTATGAATATCTTAATCAGTTTATACTGAGCAAAATACTGTATTGTCACAACTCACGAAGTCTTTAGCAACTATTACTCTTACTCTCCCTCAACCTTGTACTGCTTACTTGTTGTAGCTAAATTTCTACCCCACTCCAATCTTGTTTATCTTTGAGGACAGGGTGCGATAGGCAAGAGGTCCCTTGTCAGGTGGGCCAGATGAAACTGGCTGGATGTGAGATGTCTGCCACAGATACCACCAGACAATTCCTACCTTCATCATAGTCCCATCTGCTTGCTAAACGATGCCCCCAGTGACAGTTCCAGTCACCATGATGACAACCAGAAAGAGCCACAAAAGGTGAAAAAATAGGTGGTACCTAAATTGCCAGAAAATCTCTGACCATTCCTGGGGAAGACATAAAGACTCCTTCCCCTGTATTAGTCCATATATCTCTCTGAGTTCTAAATAATAAGAGTAATACCTAAATAATAAGAGTAATACCAGCTAAGTGGTATTAGATGGTCTGTCTAAAACTTCCAAAACCCCAGCTGGGGAGAAGTTGATTTGTAAGTTTCTCTCCCACATTTTCTTTTTTTTTTTTTGAGGCAGGGTCTTACTATGTAATTCAGGGTGGACTTGAACTCACTATGTAGCTCAGTCTGGCCTCGAACTTGCAGTGATCCTCCTGCCTCAGCCCCCCAAATGCTGGGATTACAGGCATGTGCCACCACACTGGGCCTATCTCCCACTTCTACTCTTGGCCCTGGATAAAAATTTCCTTCATTGCTCAATTACTGCTCAGTCTTGTTACTGGTTCCACAATTCCAAGCAGGAATAAAGATGCAGTTTAGGGTCCAAATTACTTATGTGTTTTAAAAATATAAGAAGGAAGGCAGGTGCAGTGGCACATACCTGTAGTTCCATTACTCAGGATATGGCGGGAGAATCACCAGGTCAAGGCCAGATTGGACTGCTAAGCAAAACCTGTCTCAAAAAAAATTGTATGAAAGCAATTGCATATTTAAAATTTTAGGTAATTTTAATTTTAGATAATTATATAATTAAAAATTAAGCTCTTTCCAAGGTTAACACAGAGCATTTGACTTTTTTCTTTCACCATTGTACAATGTATTAGCAACCACAACATGTGACTGTATTCTTTATTGCTGAGTAATTTGCCATTGGTTCATTATGCATTTTTGATGGCCTTAGTAAATGTGTAAATGACAGACACAAATAATTGTGGGTTGAAGTTATATAAATACCTTCTGCCCATGTAAGCAGGTCATCTATTGGTGAAGATCACGCTTCAGTTATGATATTTGGAGATGTTTTTATGCCATGTCCATTTCTGTATTTCACCATTAAAATGTTTTGGTATTTAATGGACAGAGACTCCAATGGATGTTTTTTCTTTCCTTCCCATTTCTGGTTTAATTTTATTCACCTAAAACTGGAAATAAAATTATTTTTTAAGAACAATAGAAAATAGAATATATCTAAAATTTAAATTTAGCTCTTTTCAAAGATTATTCACCTCTATAAGCCTACTTCTTCCAAGTTCTGACTTATAAATCTGTACATATTTTGAATTTTCAAGTTTTGACATGTTTGTTATAGTTTTTTTTTTTTTTTTTTTTTTTGTGGGTACCGGGGGTCGAACTCAGGACCTTGTGCGCCAGCAGGTGCCCGTGCTGCTGAGCGATATCACCGGCCCTTTTTTTTTTGTATGTGGGTACCAGGAGTCGAACTCAGGACCTCGTGCTTGCCAGGCAGGTGCTTATGCTGCTGAGCTATCTCACCGGCCCTGTTATAGTTTTTGACATGTCAAAAATACACTGTAAACCAGGTATGGTGGTGCACATTTGTAATCCCAGCACTCAGGAGGCTCAAACAGCAGGATTATGAGTTTGAGGCCAATCTCAAAAACAAAAACAAAACAAAAAACACCAAAGTACACTGGAATATTTAAATGCTGTATGGCTGGCCATATAATGGTAACCAAAATATTTAGTATTATTAAGATATGTAAAATGTCTTCAGCCAGCAAATAAGATTTTCTCAATATGATATAATAAAAAATATATTTTGTGTTCATCTTTAGTTCCTGGAACAGCTGCTAAAATCTTGGAAATTTCCATGGTGACTGGAGTTTTCTTTTGTTATTCATTGGGACCTCCTAGTGACCATACTTATGTTTATGCTAATGAGTTGAATCTCGGTAGGCCTACATAGACAATTTCAAGGGAAGAGGTTGCCATTCCTGTGATTAGATGGTGGAATTTTTGGCCTTCTCTCCCTCTCCAAACTCTGGAAAGGGGAAGGAGGTTGGAGCTTGAGTTAAATCACCAATGGCCAGTGATTTATTTAGTCAAGTAAATCTAAAGAATAAAACCTTTCAGAAACTTCATCCATGAGGTTCAGGAATCTTTGGGTTGGTACAACACACAGAAGTCCTGGGAACATGGACATTCTGCTTCTCCTGCCGCATGGTGACCTTCTATATCATTCATTTGGCCGTTCCTTACTTGTAAACTTATTATAAACTGATAAGTATAAGCATCTTAGTTACTTTCATGTTACTGGGAAAAAATACCTGACACCCACAAATACAAGGAAGAAAGGTTTATTTTAGCTCACAGTTTAGGTTTCAGTCCAGCTGGCTCCAAGTCAGGGCAGCATAGCAGAGAAGCATGGCAGAGGAGAAATAGCCCATGGCAAGGCAGGCAGGAAGTAAGAATCAGCTTTCCTTTTCTTCCTTTATATTCTGTCTGAGCTGCAAGCCTGTTGGTTGGTGCTACCCACACCCAGGGTAGGGCTTCCTTCTTCAGTAATCCCATCACCCACAAACATGCTAAACCAATCAGTGGGTTAATCCAGTTATCACACACTAATAATCCAATATCATACACCCCCAAAAGCCACCTCCCAAAAGCCCCATGCATGAGCCCATGAGGCCTTGGGGGTTCATCTACATATAAGCCAACACAATAAGCAAAGCACTTTACTGAGCTTTGTGAGTTGTTCCAGTGAATAATTAGACTTAAAGAGGTATAGGCAGCGGGAACTTCTGATTTTTAATAAAGTGGAACAGAAATGTGGGTACCATGCCTATTCTCCTGTACTTGGAACTGTCAAATGAAAGGGCAGTTTTCTGATATTGTGGGCCCTTAAACATGGAGAGTCTGGTCCTGCAGGTAGTTAGTGTCAGAAAACAACTGAACACTTGTTATGAGAATCAGAGAATTATTGGAGAATGACACACTTAGATATTGTTCTCCACAATGTAAGTGATAGTTTCAGAGATAATAACATTTGTTTAATGGCAAATTGCACCTTTAAATCTGTGGCATAACACCGAGAACTTCATGATTTCCACCATTACAATTTTGTTTTATTGAACTGGTTTTGAATTTCCCTATATAATAACAAGTTTCCAAAAGAAATGTCAAGAGGAATAAGTGTCATGAACATATCCTTTACTATCTTAATTTAAGTGCTCTTATTAAGGAAGGCAAAAAACTCATCAAGAGGAAAAGCAGCAGACACAACTTGTGTATTTCTTTGCTGATTTAGGAGGATTTTTTAGAGGAATGGCACAGAGTCATCGTTTACACATAATAGAAATTGAAGTTCAAGCAACTCCTCAGCTAGCAACTTTAGGTAGAAGCTTTTTTGACTAGCAGTTAAAATAATTATAAATGGAAGCAGAACTTTAGAATTGAAAAGAAATGGTAGAAACTCAAAAAAGAAACACCATTAGTATTATTAACTACAACCAGTTTCATTGGATGATATATGTAGTGTCAGGTCTGTGACCAATCAAGTTCTCCAGCTCTGTCTAGCTAATATTGCTGAAGTTTTGCCCTTGCCCTAGGGTATCTATTATGTGAAGGAAAGTTGCTCTTCTTAATGCAAATTCAGTGACTTCAATTGTCTTCTCTGACATTACCAAGAAAAGATGGTCTCAGCTGTTAAATATGAATCTTTCTTTTTTAAATTAATATGCATTGGAGAAAGTTCTATGATTGGCTGTAAAAACAATACACCTGAGCTCCAAAATACAGTAGCCAGTTACTTTACCTGATGGAGGTCCCCAGTGAAATGCCTCTAAAAACACAAAAATATGTAGAATCATAATTGTACTAAAAGTAAGGTTATTACTGTGTTAAAATATTTATTTGAATTTTTATTCTGGCTCAGACATCTTTTTTATTTTTCACTTTTGAGTCGGGGTATGAGTATCTGGCTTATTACCCAGTATCACAGACTGATCAGGCCCGTAACCTCCCAAATGAGTGGACAGCTAAGGCTTAAATAAAGGTGACAAGTGATATGATTTTAGGGCTCCAGGAGGAGCAAAACCCTCTAACAGAATTCGAGACTCTCTGGGGGCTGAGACAAAGAACTTCTCTGGGTGGCCCATATTTATTTGATTTTCAAAAAAAGGGAGGGCTTAGAGTGGAAAGCATAGAAACTGAGCAGGACCTTGGGAGTCAATTCAAGGACTTTCCCAAGTAGTCAGTTATATTAGTAGGGAGAACTATATTATCTCCAGGTTGGCAGCTTTATTGCCCTGGAATAGGGGGTGTCAGCAGTCCATGTCCTTGGTTGCCTCAGTTGTGGTTATCTTGACTTTACAGCACTGTGCATATGTTCATTTCCAACACAGCCAGAGGTCCCTGTGTTTAGCAACTTGGCCCTGTACAGCCCTATCTCCAACAACCCAGACTACTCTGCCCAAGTGATCCTCCCATTTTAGCCACCCAAGTAGCTTTAGACCAGATACTGTTTTACATAATCATCCAGAGGAAAGTTCCTTCTAGAGATATCATTGAAGCTGGGGTGGTTTTGGGAACAGACAATAAACAATTCGTATCATTTTTAGAAGATAATGGGTGGGATATATAGAGTTGCCAAACTGAAAGAACTTTGCAGAAGATCAGATCCAGAATAATATGCAAGCAGACCTGGGCCTCTGAATCTCCTACATGAGCAGGCATATAGGAGAGTCTCTGCATAACTCTATTTTCTATCCTTACATTGGAAAAGATGGCCTGTGTTCCAGCCAAAAAGAATGACAATTATTTCCCAAATGGGGCAAGGAAAATTGACCAACAGACTAAATTGCACTTACTGAGAGGCTGTCTTAGTCACTTTCTTTGTTGCTAGGACAAAATACTTGACACCCATGACTTCAAGGCTCACAGTTCTGAAGTTTCAGTCCATATTTTTCAGGTTTAATCAAGGAAACTGCATGGTGAAAGGGTCTGGGGGAAGGAAAGCTGCTCTTGTCATGATGGCCAGCAAGCAGAGAGGAAAGAGAGGAGCCAGGGAGGGAGATATGCCCTTTCAGGTCACACCTACAGTGGTTCTTCCTCTTCCTACCAGACCACCATCTCCCAACAGCAAGTCGGCTCTCTCACTCCCTGATTCAATCACTGTAGAAAGCCCCACCTAGGAGCATATGAGGCCTTCGGGGGACATTGTTAATCCAAATCTTAACAGAGGCTGAAGTAACAAAATGTGAACTAGCCAAGGGTGAAAAAGGACAAGACTAATGCTTAGATTTTAAATCAGCAGTAAATAAGAAGAGAAATGGAAAAAAAAAAAGAGGGAATTGATACTCTATAGAGGTTTTTATTTTCATCTAGCCTCACGATGAAAAAGATAGCGTCAAACAAATTCATAAAAGCTCACATGCCTTTGTCACATAGTAGAGATGTGCTAGCTTATGGCCATAGCAAATTGAAGGATTTACCCAAGATCATGCCTTTTATATGTGATGGGGCTGGCATTTGGACCCAGGCAGTCTGATCTGAGACTCTAAACTTTTCAACTTAATACACCATACCTCCGACTCATTGTAAAAGGACTGGCTAGTGGAGATCAGCGAAACAATCCTGTGACCGTTAAGGTTCCCACGCCTACTAAGTTTTTGCTAGGTACCCCAAATTGTGGGCACTCTGTAACTATCTATTGAGCTCTAGCCTAAGCTATACAAGGAGAATCTTGGCGGCATCTTTGTGTACACTAAGTTAGAGAATGTTTGGAATATACGTTCACACTATTAACTTATAATCTGCAGGGCTGGATACTGTATATTGTTTCTCATTAAAAACTGAGTAATCAAGAACAAAATTAACATGAGGAGTAATTGAAAATATTCTCTCATGTAGGTAAAACATGGACTAAAGACAGTAGAAAAAACATATCGAAACAGTACTGTCTTAGTTATTTTTCTTGTTGCTGAGACAAAATACCCAACACCAGAAGGAAGAAAGTTTTATTTTAGCTCACAGTTGGTAGAGGTTTCAGTCTATAGTTGGCTAGCTCCAAGGCAGAGTTGCATGGCAGAGAGGCATCACAGAAGAAAAACAGTCCATGGCATGGCAAGGCAGGCAGAAGGCAGCAAGTAGCAAGCCTGCCTCTCCCTTTTATCCCTTCCAGGCTACCTGCCTTTTAGGTGTTGCTGCCCACACCCAGGGTGGGCCTTCCCATTATCCACACCTGGAACTATGCTAAGCCAGTCAGTGGACTAATTTAGTAATCATGCTCTTAATCCCAGCATCACATGCCCTAGATCCAGCCACTGTGGAAAAGCCCCACCTATGACCACATGAGGCTTTGTGGGGTTATCTAATACAAGCCATAACAAATACTTTATTTTTATTATTTATTATTTATTTTTTATTTTTTTGTGGGTACCAGGGGTTGAACTCAGGACCTCGCATGCCAGCAGGCGCCTGTGCCGCTGAGCTATATCACTGGCCGTTTTTTTTGTATGTGGGTTCCGGGAGTGGAACTCGGGCCCTTGCGCTTGCCAGGCAGGCACTTATGCTGCTGAGCCATCTCACCGGCCCCCACAAGCACTTTAAAAAACGAGAAAATTTCAACAACCATCTAATTGTACTCTTCACAATTTCAATAAATTATGAGCTCTGTGAATGGAATGAAATTTACTTGAAGTGTTGAATGGCACAAAAATAGTAGTAATGATTATAACTGACACTGCAGAAAATCAAATTAGTGAAATTAAATATAAAAGTTCGTAGTGATGAAATTATGAACACCATACTTTTTAGATCAATTAATTATATTATTTTAAAATTACAGATAAGTAACAAGTCAAACTTTACTAATATTTGCTAATTACACTGGTAGCTTCCCTTTGTTTATTTATCATGGGGTCTTGGATGATAGTCAATACAAATAGTACACAGAGAAAAGAGAAGCCTTTGTGGCATGGCCTGAGATTGGCAGTAGCCTTCTCATTTATTTATTTTTTGTCTGCATATAGCAACAAGTGTATATACCTACAAAATATATTATATGTCAGGTAAAATAAATTCATAGGATGCATTTTCCTAAATCACAGAATATTTTTTTCAGTACATGAGAAGAGACTCTGAAAATCTTTCATACTGGTTATCTCATGACAAAATATAGTACTTAATATAGTTTTTAGACTTGAATGTGGGCTACAGATTTTCTTTTGTAAAGAAACAAATATTTTAGGCTTTCCATAAAGATATATGCACTGTCCTTTCTGCCAGAAACATCACCATCAAGTAATTCACCAAAATGATGCAAGAAAGGAAAGGAGAGAGGCACCTGATATAAGTTTTCTAGATGTTTTAGAAAACATCCGTTTGTTCTTTGGTCACATACATGTGAACCTATAAGAAAGACTGTAATTTAACCATCAAGGGAATGGGTACTGTTCAAAGAGGAATGGTCACAAAATGCTGCCATGGTAAAACTGAAAGAGTCTATCATGGTACCCAGCATGCTGTTGACATTATTGTTGACAGACAAATCAAGGGTAAGGTTCTTGCTAAAATTAATGTATGTATTGAGTGCATTAAACACTTTGACAGAGAAATTACATCCTCAAATGTATGAAGGAAAATGAAAGAAAAGAAGAAAGGAAAAAGAAAGAAGACAACGAGAAAGGCACCAGGGTTCAACTGAAGTACCAGCCTATGGCACCTAGAGAAGCATAATTCGTAATAACCCATGGTAAGGAGCCTGAGCTTCTGGATCTTATTCATTATGAACTCATAATGTCATAGGTGTGAATACGTGCATACATACATGCATACATGCATGCATACATATATACATACATGCATACATACATATATACATACATACATTCTGCTGGACTGTAAAAACAAGATGAAAAGACAAATGATTATTTATGGATTTCATGTTGGTATGTTTTCTAGAGAAAGGAACATGAAATAAGCACTAAATTACCTAGTTTGCATACTTAAAAACTTGGAAACAAAATATTCTAACCTGTTTAAAATTTTTCCATATGAGGAGTTTCAGTGAATTTTGAAACCACTGTTTAAAACTGTAAAATTATACCACATTCTGTTTACTTTCCAAGAAAAAACAACTGACTAGGAAGGTAGAAATGTACTACCTAAATTTTGACAAAGAACTGCCTAAATAATTGATGAAAGTCTAAAAGTTTATATCACAATTTAATAAACACAACTAATCCAGCACTTCTTCCCCTTCAATCTGAATATCTTTGGATATAATTCATTTCAGTTATATTTGCCAATAGCAGCAAATATCCAAAACCTAGAATCAGATCTAAAGACATTGCATCAGGAAGTATTACACCAAGATTTGCAAAATCAGTGAGGCATATTTAATGAAATGGCTATATTAAAAATAATTGTTATTACTGTTAAGTTTTATAAATATTATCTTAGAGAGGGCATAAAAGCCTTTTTCCTAATATATAAAATAAAGTATTATTTTAAAATATTTATTACATCATTATCTTGTGCCTTTGAATTTTTATTTTTGTATATGTTTTATGATGTAGTACATATAGATTTTTATAAATAAATAAATAGGGATTTATTGTGGTGTGGAAGAAGCCAACTGTGACTTATTACTTACCTACTCAGGAAAATTGACCACCTTACCCAGACCTTATAAATCATGCTGATGATATTTATTAGGGGAAAGATACTGGAGAATGCTTATCTAAAAAATGCATTTTAGCAGGCTGTACATGGTCTGTCTAGATTGCCTACTGTAAATCAACCTGTAATTTTTAGATTTATGGGGCATGGTTTGCTGGAGAACAGAACATAGTAACATAGACATATTCTATTCGTGTAACTGAGTATAAAGTAGGGAACCACAAAACTGAAAAGGCTTCTTTTCAGAAGAGAAAAGTTTCCACAGCCATTCTGCAGAGTTCCCTTACTATTTCAGCTCAAAATATCCTAATGTATGAGAAAGGGATGTTTTTGAAAGCTCCTAAAGGATTTGGACTTTTCTGGGAAGAATTACTACATTTGTGCTGGTTCTTTCTTGTGTCCTTTGAATCATTAGTAAAGATTTGTGTTATATCTTGATTAATATCCATAGTTAGCCCAATTCCACTTTGATAGTTCAAACCTCAAGGCAATCTATAAATTCAAAGTATTTTACTGATGGAGTACAGTAAAGGAAGTGTGTGAAACACTACTATAGAGGATAATAAAAAGGATATATAGTTGACTCTATAAATATTTAAAAGAACAGACTGAGAAAATTACAGAAGAATATGATTTCAAATTAATAGAAATGTTAACAAATATAAACAGGGACCTACATGTGACAAGTGACAAATTTTTGAAGTTCACATGAAGTGCAGAGACAATTGATAATTAACAGTGAATACTGTAAATTATGTAACATGACAGAGGTAAATAAGTGTGCAAAAATAAAAATAAAAATACAGTGGGTGAAGCAGACTGGAAGTGCCAAGTGGAAAGTCGTACTGAAATTTTATACAGGATGGTCAAAGAGGCCTTGTGAAAGTTTGTGGAATATGAAAGGATTCATCTGTGTCAATCCTAGATAAAAACATAAAGAAAGGGAGGAAGAGAAAGAAAGCAAGCCAAGAGGTTATGAAGGAAGGATTCTCAAACACAATTGCCTCGTAGTAACTATCACACACACACACACACACATACACTCACTCACTCACACACACACCTCTGCCAGAACTATAATCTTTCCTAATGGCCCCACTTCCTTACACAAAAATTACTTCTGTGAGGACATCTGCCCAACAACTGTCAGTTTTTTGACTTTGGACTGACACTGACACCAGCTATGTGGTAGCCAAATATTATTGCTTCAGTTTATTTTATGTAATCCTCTTTTTCTCATTGCACCTTTAAAAGTTTTGCCTGAACCTCCTTGAATACATTTATAGTTTACTATGTCATGCGTATTCCCATTGTAATGCTCTGCTATTCTCACATCACTATTTAAATATCACTATTTTTTTTGAAGAATGTCTCTCTGATTGCTACTTATATCTAGATGACCCCCCCCAAAGCCTCATGCCCTCATAGATGGGCTTTTTGGAGCTGGCTGGATCTAGGGCATGATACTGGGATTAAGGGTTTGTGGTACTAAATTACTCTACTGTTTGGAATTAGCCCATTTCTGGATGTGGATGGGAAGGCACACCCTGGATGTGGGTGGCACCACCCAGAAGGCTTGCAGCCTGCATGGGATAAAAGGAGAAAGGGAGGCTTGCTTCTGTTGCTGTTGCTGCTGGTTGCTGCCTTCTGCCTGCCATACCATGAACTGTTTCTCTTCTGTGATGTCCCTCACCTATGCATCCCTGCCTCTCAACAAGCTGACTACGGACTGAAACCTCTACAAACTGTGAACCAAATAAAACTTTCCTCCTTTAACGTTGGGTGTTGGGTATTTTGTCTCAGCAATGAGGAAAGTAACTAAAACCATCAGTTAATGGGAATTTGTTTCCAGCATTTGGCTATTATATATGAAGCTGCTAATAAACACTCACCTAACAAATTTTTATATGGATACATTTCTCTTAGGTAAAAATCTAGGAACGTGAATGCTGGGTCATATGTTAAGGTATAAAGTAAAAGGCATATTCAGTTTAAAGATTAATGATTAAGCTATAATTCCATGTACTGCAGTTTAAGGAGTTGAATATTAACCAGAACTTCGAAGGCCTATGTTGTACCTCTTTGATGACACCCCCTGCTGTGGTTTGAATGTATCCTTTCCAAAACTCAAATGTCGCCAGTGTGATAGTATTAAGGGTGGGAACTGTAAGAGGTGATTAGGCTGTGCAGGCTCCTTCCTCATGAATGGACGATGTACCTTTATAAAAGGGCTTGACAGAGATAATATGAAAATTTGTACCTTTTGTCTATCTTCTGCCATGTTAGATATAGCATTGCTCTCTTCCATAAGGATTCAGCTTTGCAGTGCCACCTTCGAAACAGCAAGCAGCCCTCACTGGACAACCAATCTGCCAGCACTGTGATTTTGAACTTTGCAGTCTTCAGACATGAGAGAAAGAAGGTTTCTGTTCTTTATATATTACCTAATCTCAGGTATTTTCATACAGCAGCATCAACAGAGTGATACTCTCCTTCCTCCTTTATCAGAGATTACCATTCTGCTTAATTATATGTTAATTATTTCCTCACTTTCCAGTATTATATATGGTATTATCACTTCTATTCATTCATTTCTGCTCTTTATTATTTCATTTCTTCTATATTTTTGTGAGGAGATGTAATTGCTGCTTCTTTTTCTTTACTAACTACATGGGTTGATTGCTTAGATTATGAGTTTTCCTTCCTTTTTTTATTATATGCCTTTGAGTTTTACATGTTATCTTTTCGATTGAAAATATATTCCAATTTTTATTGTTTTGACCCGTATGTTAGATATTATTCTGTTCTAGTGTAATTGCTCTTTGAAAAATATCCAAAGTGAATTTTTAGTTATCTTTTGTAATTAAATTCTAGTTCCAGGGCCGGGATTTCATTTTGAAGTTGTGTGCTGCATTTGGATGATTTAGGTAGCATGAATCTAAAAAAAAGTATAATAGTTGGAAATTTCTTCTTTTTTTATATGCAGTGACATTTGGCAGTAGCCATGAGGAGTTCAAGTAAACAAACATAATTTAATATCAGAGGAATGATTAGCTACACTTTGAAACTTGATTCCTCCCCCATGGATTAAGGCATAAATGTATGAAGAAAAAATATGAAATGCATGAAAAAGTAATTTGGTTTATCTTGTGATTTAAAAAAAAATTATCTTGGGCTTATCTTTATTCAGTATGCTTTAAGATTTTATCTGTTTAGTAAGAAGTGCTTCGTTATTTTGGAAATTATGCCACTCATTAAATGTTACAGTGTGTAGGGAGGACATTTTCATAAATAGAAACACAGAGAATTCAGTATTTGACAGCCTTGATTATCTGCTGTGCATATTTATCTTATTCTAGACTAGATAATTTTGGAGGTCTTTTCCTATGTAGAGTCATCATAGAAGCAAATATAAGTCCAGCTTCTGAATTTCTATTTGTACTATTACTGTAATGAATTCGGTTGTACAGCAGGTGTCAAGTCATATCTGTTGTTTTGCAAATGAGTATGAATACAAGATGTATTGCTATTGCAAATGAATCTAATATGAAACTAACGAGCAACTGTTTTGTCATTATTGAGGCAACCACTGAGATGCTAATAAACTCTCATTTTCACTCTTTAGAAAAAGCAGTGACCAGGATTTATAACATGGCCTTAATATCCCCAAAGCCTGAGGCAAAAATAAATAAATAAATAAATAAATAAATAAATAAGTAAGTAAGTAAATAGTGAAGACCTAAACTGAGAATAATTTAGTCATTTTCTATATGATGGCCCTCTCATTTTTTGAAATGATCCTGTTATAATGCCTTTTAAGAGTTCCTATAACTGAAGGAAAGATAAAGAATGTATGTCTGTTAAATGAATATAAAGTTAAGAAGATTGGTATTTTGCTTAATTCTCCTTAATGTAAATATAATTCTAGAATTTTCCATTTGTAAGTCCTTTTATAGTATAACGAAACCTTTTCTTATAGTGTAATGAAAACTTTTAAAAACTTAGTTACATTAGAAATAACTTTGAGAGACCTTTTGTAATTAACATTATTTGTTCTTATGAGTGGCCTAAATTGGTAAATAACCAAGAATACTTATCACACAGTAGTATGGCCATATTTTATGTCTCTGCCTTCTCTACAGTAGTGTAGGAGCAGGAAGCTTAATAAATATTTATAGGATGGGGCCGGTGAGATGGCTCAGCGGCGTAAGAGCCTGCCTTGCAAGCGCTAGGGCCCGAGTTCGACTCCCGGATCCCACATATGAAAAAAAAAAAGGGGCCGGTGATATCGCTCAGCGGCATGGGTGCCTGTTGGCGCACGAGGTCCTGAGGTCGACCCCCCAGTACCCACAAAAAAAAAAATTTATAGGATGAATGATGAATAAATAATTAAATGTGAAAAAAGCTAGTGCATTATATTTGTTTTTGTAGGTAGAAATGATGTGGTTTAAACCAGTTGTTCATACACATCCATTTAAAATGTTGTAAGACCCTTTAAGAACTTCGTTTTGAAAATTTTGTACGTCTGGGTGAAATGGCATAGAATGCATGACTTATGTGACCTTTAAATAATAAGCTTATAGTAACTTTAGATAATAAACTTATAGGAACTCTGAAAACAAATTTTGCTATTCTTACAGATGTTTCCTACAATTTGTGGTTTTTACAAACAACACAAAACTTGATCAGTACTTTAAAGAACATACAGAGGGCTGGGAGTGTTGCTCAGTAGAAAAACACTTACCCAGCAAGGCTGAGACTCTGGATTCCATCCCAGCAGCACAGAACATAACTTTTATATATTTCTTTTACTTTTAGAGCCTCAAAAATCTACCTTTTTGATTAAACATGATCAAATCTTTGAATTATTAATTTTCTCTTCTACTGATTAGGCTGTTGTAGACATACGTTTACAAACAAAGCTATTCGCTATTGCTCTGTTAGTAATATTTATTCCACATTTCGAATAGAGTCATAGTACTGGCACATATGTAGAAGCTTATTTTTATGATATGTATGATCAAACTATATGTAAACAATATAGTACATTTAAGTTTTATAGGATCTAAAAAATAAACAAGATATGTAAGCTAGGAAAGTGCTACCACTTAAATGTTTAAAACACACAAAGAGAGAACATGGTATAGCCTGAAATACTATTTTATTTGACCATGGAGATCCAAACTACCGTGCAAAGACATTTTTACATTATGCAGATTGATAAAGTTTATTTAAGCTGGAGGTGATCGGCTGATTGTTCTGTGTCATGCCCTCCTCCAAAATATCCCAAACATTCTAGGACCCTGACTTTCCCACATCCCACACCTTTACACCTTGCTATATAACAACATGAACACAATTTGTCAAATGGATATAAAGTTTTTCTTATGTTTATAAATTTATATCAATTCAACAAAATTCTAGAATTTGAACATGAAAATTGCAAATAAATTCTACAATTTGATAACTTTTTCTGTAATGATCTGTGCTGACTTCAGATGCATTCAGAATGAATTAGTCCACATTTGAATAACTTTTAGCATAGCCATCTATGTTATTTGGGAGACTATGTTTCACAGACTTATTTCTTGCAGCCAACAATATCTGTGACTAATTGTACTACTCATAAATCCAAGTGAAGTGATGTCCTCGAAACACATATAGTAATTATTGCAGGCCTTCTGTTCTCTATGGTAATCTGAAGAACAGAAAGGACAGTTAATTGTGCCATATAAATATAAGTTATGGTTCACGAGGGCCCATTCATTAAAGTAAAATAAAATTCCCAATGTAATCTTTAATTTTTGTAGGCAAATCTCTTACCATTCAAAGGCATTGATAACTTTTAAAGAAATGTGCCTTAGAGATAAACTAGGAATCGGGTTATTTTCCATTACTTTCCTGTCACCATGGGAAAGAAATTAAAATTATGGATTATCTCCTAAATTCAAATTTAAAGTAATCCCTTTATATATCCTTGAGTATATATAGTATAGGGATACACTGGGCATTTTTAAAAAATGGCTACGAATTCAGGGAAATGTTTATAACCATATTTTTGTTGAATTTACTTCTATTGAACATCAATTGTATGTAGACCTTAAAGCGAATGGCAGCACAATTTTTAAATGGTCTTATTGCTCATAGGATGGAAACATGTTTTTCATATTTTAATAAGATTTTACATTTAGTGATACATGCATGTAGTAAAAATTAAAATAGCACAGAGGGGCTTTCAATAAAAAGCAACAGTTCCTTGCCTTAACTCTGTCCAAATTTTGGCCTTTTTCTTTAATTTTTTATAATTGTTACTCCCCTAATTCTTTTTTTTTTCTTTTTAACATAGAATTGGTACATCACTGGTGAGTTTCAGTCAGTTACGTTCTGAATATATGGGCTTCTTTTCTGATCATTGCATGTCTGTGCCATATAGTTATCAAATAATTAAAACTATTAAAGCTCTCTAAATAATATAATTTATATCCTAATTTCTTTATTTCTTACATCTAAACTTTATCTATTAACTCAGCAGTATCAGAAAAAATATAGTTCATATATAACATCTTTCCCCCTTCCCTTTCCCAATTTGTGATAGTTTTTAAATTTTTTTTTTTTTTGTGTGTGTGTGGGTACCGGGGGTTGAACTCAGGATCTTGCGCTTGCCAGGCAGGCGCTTATGCTGCTGAGCTATCTCACCAGCCCAGTTTTTAAAATTTAAAAAATCTCTTTATAACTGTGAATACTACTTTACTTAAATATTTAATAGTTTTCCTTATTTTTTATTTGTTAATGTTCAATTGCATCTCTTAACTCTCTGTTTCTGAGAATATGCTATGGCCATATTTCTTCTGCCCTCCAGCTGCAGTATTGCTAATATTTACATGTTTTTTCTGCCATCATATCAAAACCTAAGCTCTACCTCTCAGTTAACTTCACACACACACTAGAAAGGATAAATTGTTTATATCATATGACGATGCTGACATTTTCTTCTTTACAAAACCAATGTTGAAATCCCTGAACAACTCAAAGAAGTTTCCTGGTATCAAACAAAATGGATTGTCTTCTCTTTCTCTGTTGATGGTTCAAAATCACACCACACTTAGTTTGCCTCTTATTTGGAACAGACTTTCCTACATAATTTTTTTTTTTTTTCAAACCTGGACTTGTTCATCTTTTTCCCTTGTTGAGATGAGCAGCACATTAGCCAGATTTACCACATCCCTGGCTTGTTCCTCATTTTGTCTTCAGAGTTGCTCTTTCTTTGGAAGAGATAATTTCTAGAGTCCAGAGATTTTCTGTTCCAATTTGGATTGAAATTCTTTCTAAGCTTTGTGAATATAGTTACATCTAAATAGTTGTTACAATTTTCTCTCTTTCCACCCAAAACATAATTTTAGTAAAGGTTGTATGCACGTGATTGACTTTCTTCAGGACATAACCAATACCTACCTATATTCCCAAAGATTTTCCTTCTAATTGGTCAGTGTAAACATTAGAAAGTCAGGAGGCTTTGGCCTCAGTCAGAGGTTGGCCCTGATCCTTAACACAGACTCTGCCAGTGCTTGCTTATTCCTGAGGCTTTAGCCAATTTTTTCTTTTTATCAGTTTTCAAAGTATGATCTGTGGACCTTTGAGTGACTGCAGGACCCTTTTAAGGTGTTTGTGAAATGAAAAATCTTTTCATATAACACATGCTTGTCTTCTTGTGTTGGCATTTGCAAGGATGGTGCCAACGCGCCAATGGATAAAAATGCGGTGCGGTAGCAGGAATCCAGGCAGTTGTACCAAACTGGATTCTCAGTGAAAAAAGAAGAAAAAGGCCAGTTTCTCATATAATCCTCTTGGTAAAAAGTAAAATGTATTACTTTGGTTATATCTGGATCCTTGGTTACCAGTTTTTTGATATTCTGTGTGACAAGGTACAAAGTATTCATAAAGTACATTTGCTGGATATTGAAGCACAGTGATGGGCTTAAGCAAAAGCACTTAGAAAATTATTTGAGAAATGAGCTTAACTGGACACCTTTTTCCCAGGCACATCATTTTTATTTGAAAGAATGACTGATAGACTAGAAGAATGTAGAATTGGGGCAGCCTAGCGTGGTGGTGCATGCTGTAAGCCCAGCACGTGGGAGGATCTCTGTGAGTTCGATGCCAGCCTACAGAGAACTTGTCTCAAAACAAAAGCAAAAGCAAAAGCAAGGGCCAGGGATATAGGTCAGTGGCCAAGCGCGAGGTCCTGAGTTTGATTCCTGGTACCAACAAAACGAAACAAAACAAAGTAGAATTGGGTATTTGGCAATATTTTCTTGATAATAAATGAAGTGAAACTATCACTTCAAGAAAAACAACTGGCAGTATTTGTTGCCAATAATAAAATTTAAGCTTTCAAGAAAAAATTGAGTTTTTTGAAAACTTGTATACACTACTGTGAGACTGATTATTTTCTCAATAGTTAAATTATTTTCTACTGAGAATGGTAGTGATACTAATCAATGTGATTTTTGAAAAAAAAACCATGTAACGGAAGATCTACACTACTCAGTGAAACTTTATTTCTAAATGACCAATTCATGATGTCACAAATCATACATGGGTGAAAGATTCATTCAAATTCAATGTTGATTAGTGGATTTCATATAACATAATATGAAAAATTTGTTGTCATGATCTCAGGTTCTACCTTACAGCTCACCTTAGAGAATCTACCACTTGTCTTGTGTTAGTGCAGTGCCAATGAAGATTATCCAAATTTGTCTGAAAAGGCTATTAAAATACTCCATTTGGGTCAGGGATATAGCTCAGTGGCACAAGTGCCTGCCTGGCAAGTGCAAGGTCCTGAGTTTGATTCCCGGTACCAAAAAAATACAAATAAAAGTAAAATACTCCTTTTTTTCTATTGCATTTCTGTATGTGAGATCAGATTTTCTTGATATTTTTAATCAAATTAATATATCACAACAGATGAAATGCAGAAGCAAATAGAATTCAGTTGTTTTTAGTAAGCCAGATATTAAAAGAGATTTACAAAATGTAAGATAATGTCATTCTTTTAATTTTTTTTTTGTTTGTTTTGGGAAAATACAGGTATTTTTGGTAAAATATAAATTACTTATGTTAGAATACAAGAATTTTATTGTTATTACTTTAAAGTAAATTAATAAAATCTATTTTTTAAGATAGCAAATATTTAAAGATACAATTCTGGTAAACAAATAGTCTTTGGGGTTTTTAACAGTTTTTAAGAATGAAAGGGACCCTGAGACTTCACTTGAGAACCACTGTTATTGACTTCTGGCCTACACAGATCTGAAGTACTTGCTGTATTCTTCTTGCTTAGCTGAGTTTTTGTTTCTGAATCTTTGAGAACTTTTGTCTTTCTCTCATTCATCCCAGTGCACCAGTAGTGGGAAATGAAGGCTGGCCAGTTATTGTGTCCCTTTGAGCTACGTGGACAGCAGATGTTTCAGCCTCTTTTTTCACCCTCCCCCAGACACCTTTACTTTGGGAAAATAATTATCTAGTTCACTTGTGGATTATCAAATTTACCAGATAATTGACACTCACTGACATCTTTATCTTTGAACACAGTTCAACACAGTTTGTGTTATACACAGCTTGTGTTATAATGTTACGTCAATGTGACCACTTCATCCTCAATTAGTAAAGGCAATTCTCCTGAAAAAGTTACAGATTTTATTGTCTTCCCAGAAAGCTAACTATGTCCTTATTACCTTACTGATTTAAAGAGGTGGCATCTTTTCAAATTTCATTGGCCACAAAGTTTTCTTTAAGAAAGTGAAACAGAATCATCTATGGACATCTCTGATAGTTTTCTGAAGTAATAAGAAGACAAAGGTGGATACATACTTTAACAGGGGACCCTTGGTCATGGTAGCATTGCTTCATCTCTTTCTGCAGAATTTGAAAGGCTGTTTTCAGTAATTTATGTTAATGCTTTATTTTCGAAGTTTTCTTTCCTCCATAAGCTCTTCATGCTTTGACCAGGATCTGACCTTTCCCTTCTTTGAAATTTACCCTCCAACCTGCCCCCGTCTTGGGGCTAGCTTTTCATTAGGGAGCATGGGAGGCATACCCTCACATTGCTATGCATTGCGCTCTGGTGGCAAGCCTCCCTGGCAAAAATCAAAGAGCCGCTGGTGACAGAAGGTTGAACTCTGATCTCAGCCCCCTAAAGAGAAGCATCCCTAGAGAGAGGTTCAATTCATGTCAGAAGTAAATCTTAATTCATCTGAGAGCCAAGAAGCAGTCTGCCTGTTGAATATTTTTATTGCGAAACATTTTCCAAATCACAGATCAGATTAATATTTCAGTTACTTCTTTGAATGAATTTAGTTCAAGGCAACAAACAAAGCCAATGGCTCATGTACGATTTGATTTAGAAAGAAGTTTTTAGAATTTTTAAATAATTTCTGCTACATTTTTTTTTTCCAGGTTGACTGGGGACTAGGCAATTTTTCTGGAGATATATTGCTTTCAGGAGCTACCCACTACCTAACACAATCTAATTCTATTTTGGGGGTTTGTTTTGTTTTTGTGTTTTGAGAAGGTCTCACCCTGTAGTGCATACTGTCTGGAACTTGCTATGTAGCCCAGGCAGGCCTTGAACTTGCAATCCTTCTGTCTTAGCCTCTTATGTGCTGAGATAGCACAATCTATTTCTAATGTAACTGTACTTGGACATTTTGAATGCCATCACTGACCTGAATGGAGTGTACTAAGGAGATTTTCTTTGACTTTTATGATGTTAAGTACCCTACTATCCTAAATAAGATTGTGTTGCAGTGCTGGTACTTGTGTCAAGTGGCAGTGAGTTGCTATGATTCTGTCTTAGAAAAGATCAAGATTAATATTGCTAAAAGTTGAAAGAATATGCCTAACTTTCATAGGAAATGTTTTGTGAGACTTAAGTGAAATGGTAATATTTATCAAACACTAAAATGTACCAGTCACTTTTCTGGTTTGTATATATTAAATTATTTAATCATACAACCACTTCATAGGCTTAGTATTTTTATTGTCCTAATTTCATCAACAAAGAAACTGAAGCACTTAGGGTTGAAAAACTTTGCCCAAGAGTATTAGTGTCAGAAAAGAAAAAAAAAAAAAAAAAAAAAAAAAGTGATTCAGGCAGTCTGGCTTCAAAGAATAGGAATTTAATTACCACACCACTATCCCTCTCTAGGTAGTCAATGTGTAGTGTGATTATAAAGAAACAATACTGAATTTCTGTTGGCAGTTTGTGGGATTTTCATTACTTCTTGTATTTAACTTTATTGACTTACTTCCCTTTCAGTCTAATACAACAGAAATATTCATGGCTTAGTACACGTTGTTGCCTAATCTGGAATACCCTTCTTTTATTCAAATTCAATACACTTTTTAATCCTCGTTTCAAATTTCATATTCTACATGAAACTTTGTGTTAAAAATCCAAAGCTCCGCAAATTCGAGAGTTAGGATGTAGCATAATGGATTTCTAGTGCAATTTCCACCCAAACTGAGTAATTTCCGAGACAACAAACAACACTGAGAGCATTTGCTTCTGACTGAAAACACAGTCACAGTGCACTCTATCTTTTCTTCATAAACTTCCAGTTAGCCAGTAATTATTATTATTATTGAAAGGACTACTGCTATTGTTTTTTCACTGAAATTTAAGACAACATAGATATTTATTATCATTCTCCTTGTTTATTCATATATTTGCACTTCAATAGATATTTTCTGTACTTTTTTAAATGCACCACTCTTCTAGATGCTAGAGAACAAAATAAGAAAGACAGATCATGTCTTAAAAATGATGCTTCAAAGATGTGTAACCTAGACTAGGAGACTAGAGAATATTGATATTTCAGTAGGGAATTGTGTGTAGCTATTTGGAAAAGAGACAAAACATGAACAGCTGAGGGGACATGTCTATAGAATGATCCCTATTTTACAGATGAAGTACCTGAGGCATAAGAAGTTTACGAATTTTATCTGAGATTATAAGATCATAATTGGAAGAATAAAAATTTGAATGGGCATAATTGATGCTCTTAAATTGGGGTAAGAAAGTGTAGCATCGTGTTCAAGGAATTGTAAGTCATTATTTAAGGTTAAAGTGTGGGTTGGAATCAGTGAAGGGATCGAGGTGATAAGAAAACGAGGTAGAATATTTAGGCAAGGACTGGATTTTGATGCATTTTGGAAGTTATGATTTTATTCTCCTCATCTGTTTCTTCTAACTCCAAGAGAGCTACTGGACTTTTCACCCTTGTAACCGCTGAGACAACAAATAATACTGTGGGTGTTTTTCCTAATTTTAATTTTGATTTTCCTGCTATAATTACTAATTTTTATCCAGTCACTTTTTCAATTTGTTTACTGCTTATTTTAAAGTTGGCTTTATTTTCTTATTCAATTTCATCATAGAATACTGCCTTCATTTGATTCCATGATTCTGCTTTAGAAAACTCATCTCTTAAAGTCTTTTTGGTACACCAAATAAAGGCTTTACATAATATGTTTTGTGTAGGAGGTAATTTCAGTGATATACTTTTATTCTAAGTTCTCAAGGAATTTTGCTTTTTCCTTATGTTCCAGGATTTTAAAATACATTTATATAACATATAAAAGATAGATTTTTACGTAACACACACATATGTATTTGTTTACCTATCCTTGGATTCAAACCTCTAGATAGGTATGTGCCTGGGTCTTTTTAATCTTCTTCACTGTATATCTCTGCCTTTAGAAAATTTGCACATAGATCTTGTCCATACTTTGAAAATCTATACTTATGGCCTCTAGCACAGTCTGTGTTACCAGGTAGATAATCATCTAGAGTGGGATTTTCTCCTAATTTTAATTGCAATATCTCTGTTCTGGAGGTTCGAATTAAGTCTCTGATGCTACAGAATTTCAGAAGCGTTAGGGCAAAAGTGTTCAATGGTCAAATAATTTTGGAAAAATATAATATGCTTATGTCCCTTCCCCAAAATACACTATAAACATTGAAAGAATTCCTGTAGTAAGGAAGCTTGTTAGTTACTTTTTAAAATCAGTATTTGTACTTACTTTGCAAAGAACATGCAATTTTTAATGTCTATGAACATCTTTTGTACTTTAGTTTTGTAAGTGCTGTGGAGTGAATAAAGTCTCTTTTCCATAGATAAAAACATACAGAATGTTCAAAATGTTAGTACTTAAATGGATTCATTAGTAGAGTTAAATAGATCACTGCTGGGTTACTGGTGAAATTTGGCCAATTCAGGTTTGCTTCTTATACTTGAAAAGTAGATTACTTACTAGTAAATACAGATTCTATGTTCATATTAGAGGCAGAAAATAGGAAGTAGATATAAAAATATTTTAAAGGCAATCTTTGCCATCTTAATTAATGGAGTGGATTTTGGGATTATCAAGGATGCACATTTTTCCAACTATCCATAGCAAGTCATAAAATAAATGGTTTGTGTTCTCTCTCTCTCTTTCTTGTGTGTGTGTGTGTGTGTGTGTGTGTGTGCGTGCGTGTGCATGTATTACAATGGAAAAATGAGAGAGGAACACAGCGTATTATATATTGTGAGTCTTCCTTTGCTAACAGTGCTCGAAGTGTTTTGTAAATAACAAAATATTATTGAAGTGTAACATATTCATATACTTTTCTCATCTTCACAATGTACTCTGCACAAAATGGACAAAGGTTTGTATTAATGATCACTTTTTCTTTGGTTGAGTGGTTGCATCATATGTGAGCTCTTTTATAACAGTGGGCTGTGATACTGGGGTGAGATTTACTTCAATATTATACAAAAAGCTCTTTTCTGACAATGTTTTGTGATGAAAAGTATAAAAAGTTGCCGTGCCATTTTGAAAGGCAAAGCTTAATACATTTCTGTCTGTGATCTGGTCCTATCGTCTGGACCATATTTACCGTGTATAATTCTTCTCTTTCAGCTCAGTATGACATACGCGTTTTTAGTACAAGACAAGTCACGTTTATCTGTTGCCCTATCTATGGTCCAGTGATCGCTTTTGTAGTCTAAGGGGAACTATATGAAAACTGAACTGTATCAAGGAGACTAAGAGTGTTAAAGTTCACCAAGAAATCAAGATGAGGCTTTGCAGAAACAAGAGGAAGTTAATATTAGTATGAATTGATTTCCCACCCCTTTTTCAGAAATGGTTCTCATATATCGAAAGCCTGTAGACATTTATGTTATGCTCTGTGTTCAGACCGACATGACTATGCCAGAGGATAGCCAAGGTCAATAACACGACCTATTTTTATTTTTTCTTAATAGGAAAAAGTTGTCATTCTTTTCCAACACTAGCAGAGTCTTTCTGTGTGTGTGGCTTTGCAGCCTCCTTTTTGTGAACATTTCACATCTTTTCCTTTAATTAAGCTTGTTAGATTTCGGACCTCCTTGAACTTTAAACTTCGCATTTCCAGGTTTTCCTGTTAGATGTTCTAAATCTACTGATCTATTATACAATATTATTAACTTATCTGCCCTTTAGCAGCTTCCTTACTCATATCAGATATATATTTCTTTAAATAATAAAACAAACAGATAAACACTGTTCTAAAATATTTCTATTATTGAATAATTTTATTTACAAAATTAAATTATCTGAATTGAGCAAGAATGTATTTATTATATAAAGAGTTTATGTATCTCAACTTATCTTTCAGGTGTTCTTGAACTCTGAACTGGGGTTGTCTATTGATTAAGTCAGCAGCACTTTATATGTTGGTTTATGAATCTACTTGAGTTGATTACTAATATATTAAATAATATGAGAATCACTGTGAAAATAACAAAATTTTTACTAAAACAAAGTATTTGGTAAAAAATTGCAGTCAATCAGCAGATAATTAAAACATAAAATATCTAAAATCAAGACCAACATTTCTTTTTCAAAATATTTACACTCAATATTCTAACATACTTTTTCAGTGCACACTAAACTGAGTGATGTTAGAATTGTATGTTATGAAATATTGTTATGGAACTTTCATTCAAGATGGCAGCTTTAACTGATATGAAATATCCTCCAGAGACAGAATGCTATGGTTTAGATCTAGAATATCCTCCAAAATTCTCATGTGCTCCAATGCGGGGCTTTTGAGATGTGGTTGGATAATACAGGGGCATTGTACTTACTGGAGGCTTCAGCTACTGGTAAGTTCAGTAGCTGAGTATGCTGTTGGGAGGTAAGGCCTGGCTGGAAATAGTGGGTCACTGGAGGTGTGATCTAGAAGGGTATATCTCCCTCTCTGCTTCCTGGAAGCCATGGTATGAACAGCTTTCCCTCCATTATTCGCCACTGTCATGCAGTTTCTGCCTTGAAGCCATCTGACCACAGACTGTAGCCATGAGGACAAATAAGCCTCTCCTCCTTTAAATTGTGGGTGTCAGATACTGTGTCCCAGTGATGAGATAGTGACTGAGACATAATTATAGGGCAATAATTCCTTCCTGTGCTGTCTGCATACTGGAGAACCAGAAAACGATAGGTGTAATTCAGTCCAAGTCCGAAGGCCAGAGAATTAGGGAGGTGAAGGCCTGAGAAGATGTAAGAGGGGATGGATGTGGTGCTGACGTATGTCTTTAAGACAGAAGTTCTGAGAAACAGGAGAGCTGCTGCCCTAGGGTAGGAAAAGATTTGTGTCCTAGCTCAAGAAGAAGGAATATACCCTTCCAACACCTTTTTGTTCATTTCAGACCCTCAACAGTGAGTAACGCCTGCCCATCTTGGTGAGGGTGAATCTTCCATTCTCACTCTAATGATTCAAATGCTAATCTCTTCTGGAAATACCCACATGGACACATCTAGAAATGTTTTGCTAGCTTTCTAGGCACCTTTAGCCCAGTCAAATTGATACACAGAATTAACCATCAGCGTCCAAACTCATATTGACTACATTTGATGGTAAAACCATAAATAAAATCATTAAGAAAAAATAGAGCTTGAACAACTGCTGAACATTATATATCTCAAGAAATAGAAATCATAAAAGAACTCAAAGAGATTAAAATAAATCATAAGCATGTGAAAATGCAATTACTCAGTATATATATCTCCTTTCGAATGCAGTATTTTTCACTTGGCATGATGTATCTGAGATTTCTCCATATTGTTGCATATATCAGAAATTTCTTCCTTTGTATCAATGAATAGTATTTTGTTGTATGGAGGTACCACAATATCTTTGTCCATTCTCCAGTTGAAAAACATGAATTCTTTCCACTTTTTAAGAAGTATGAATAAAGATGTTATAAAAATTCAAATTTATGTGTTGTGTGAACATAAAGTGTCATTTTATTTTGATATATATTTAGGAGTTGGATTGTTGAGTCATGTGATAAGTGCATTTTTAATTTTGTAAGAAGCTTCAAAACACCTTCCAAAGAGATTGTAAAAATTTGCGTTTCTGTAAATAAGATATAAGGCGTTCTAGTTTTTCTCCATCCTCACTGGCAATTGCTTATATCTTTTTCTTTTATTTAAAACTATTCTGATAGGTATGTAGCATTATTTCATTGTAATTTTAATTGGTTTTTTTTCCCTAATTATCACTAATCTTCAACATTTCTTTATATGCATATTTTCCATCTTTATTTTTTTTGGTAACACAGTCCTTGCCTTATTCTATTTCTTGCCCTCCTGCCTACTAAAGCTAAGACTTTATGATTTTGAATAGGATAAGTGGGAGCAGAACATTCTCCCTCTGTTTCTAATCTTATTAAGAAATTATTCAGTTTCCTACCAGTACATATGAAGAGGATTGTAGGTGTTTTTGTAGATTTTTTTTATCAAGTTAGGGATAGGATATCACAGATGACATTAGATATGTAGGAAAAGTACTAAAATATGTTGGAAACAGAAACCTAACTATATCAGGTTAGTGGCTCACTCTGAGGACAGCTAGAGGAGGAAAGGAATTGGAAAATAATAAGGGATTCTTACCGTATCTGTAATGTTTTATTTTAAAAAATATCTACAGAAAATGTCACAATATTTATTTGTATTAATTCTAAGTGTTGCTTTGTATATATTTGTAGTACTATTTTTATTTATTTGAAATATACCATGAAGAAAGAAAGTTTTGCTGCAATATTTGTAAAGCTTAATAAAAATTCCATTAACCTTGAGATTTTAGGGTAGAATAAGAGAATTATGAAAATCCAAATTTTAATATAAATCAAAATATAATGCTTAAATGTAACCATTTTAGGATTAATCATACATGAGTTGGGGTTTCCCTCCCTACTTCTTTCAAGATTCAAATGGGGAAATTCAAGAAGAATTAAATTTTTCTTTTGTTTGTTATCACCTCCACATAAATCAGTCAATATATGCTTCATTAAGGATTACAGATAAGAGATAGCACTGTATTTTAATCTTTTAAATGTTTTCCTTTTATCTTTTAAAGTTGGTACTTACATTTTAAGACCTGCCAATTGTTTGGTATTATTATGATATTATTAGCAGTTGGATTGCTTTGGTATCCTGTGAATAATTCTGACATAAATATATATGCTCTTCATGTGATTTCTGCCCATAGGAGTACTGCCTTAGGTACTGCATATCTTAAAAGTGGATTTGTTGGTGCAAAGGTTGAATATATTTGAAATTCTATTCATACATCCATATAGAGTTTTGTATGGAAAATATCTAATGTAATGGTTATCTCAAATAATTAGTATTATCATTTTTACTATACATGCTGACAAAGTATATTAGTATTTGAGAAAATATTGATAATTTAATAAGCTATATTTTGCTGTATAAATTTTCACTTTTTAATTGATAGTTAGTTGATCTTGCTCATATATTTACTAAACAGTTGCCTTCATTTTTGTGAATTTTCTAGCCACGCCTCTGATAAAGTACTAAGTACAGTCTTAGCATTTAACTAACAATTGAATAATTTATATAGCAAAATAATTAACCCCTTGTTATTTACTGAATGATTTTTCTATGTGTTTTTACTTGGTTACTTTTTCTGCTAAAGTTTAAAGATTTACCATAGCCAAATTTGTTCAGTTTTTTGGGTGTGATTATTTTACACATCTTCAAAGTTATAAAATCTTTTTACTTCTGATAAACATTTATTTTGTGTATTTTCAAACTATTTATAATAGTTTGTTTCTCTAGATTTTACAATTTAGTGGGTGTAGAATTTACTGTAAAGTGAGATCCATGGTGAATTTTTAAAATTAACTTTTTAAAGATAGTCAAGAACATAAATGTTAAGAATGCACAATAGTAAAAGAATAATTTCTTCAATAAGTGATGTTTGGAAAACTGGATATCTACATACAAAAAGTGAAATTGGAAATTTATCTTGAACCATATACAAAAATAAAATCAAAATAAATTAAATACCTAAATATAAGACCTTAAGTCATAAAACTCCAAGAGAAAACCCAGGAAAAACAACAACAACAACAACAACAACAACAACAAAAAAAAAAAAACCTCTTATGACACTGGTTTGGGAAATTTTATGCCAGATATGACACCAAAAACACACACAACAAGAGCAAAAGTCAACAAGTTGACTATGTCTAACTAAAGTATTTCTGCACAGCAAAGAAAATAATCAACAAAATGAAAAGGCAAACAAAGGAATGGAAAAAATATTTGCAAACCATATACTGGATAGGAAGTTAATATTTGAAATATGTAAGGAACTCATACAACTCAATAGCACAAACAGTCTGATTACAAAATGGGTAAAAGACCCGAATTAATCATTTTCTAAAGAAGACATATCAATGGCTATCAGAGAATGAAAAGTTGCTCAATATCACTAATCATGAGGAGAAAGCAAATCAAAACCATAATGAGATGCTACTTTATATCTGGTAGGTTGGCTATTATGAAAAGGTAAAAAATAACATGTATTATCAAAGGTATTAGGACAAAGGAACCCTGTAAACTGTTAGTGGGAATGTTCTTTGGTACAGCCATTATAGAAATTAGTGAAGAGATTTCCTCAAAAATTAGAGCAACCATATTGAGGCAGGAGATTAGGGCGTGGCAAATTGGCTGGACAAGTGGATGTAACCTCTTAATCACAGAGATCCAGGGGACATGTGCCCACACCTTGCACCTGGAACCAATCAGAAAGTGCTGTCTTCAATTCTTCTTGCGAGAACTCAAGCAGATTTTTGATAGGATCGGTTAGACCTGATATCAACCTGAAGAATGATACAAAAGACCACTGCCATTATGTTCTCCCTTTGACTGTGTTCTCCCTTGCGCTCGTGGCCACTATGTTCTCCCTTTCACTGTGGTCTGCTCTTACCCTGCAGAGTGTACTTCTTTTCCTACTTTGAATTGGCCCACAATTGATCTGCAGAACATGTTTCTTCTCTTACCTTTAATAAACATAAAACTTTTCTACCTTTTGTGCTTGTTTTGTCCAATTCTTTGTTTAGGACAAGAGAACCTAGAAAAAAATCTCTGGAAGGAATCCCCAGCACTCCAGAACGCAGTGACAATATGGTCCAGCAATTCCACTCTTGTGTACATATTCAAAGAAAATGAGAACAGTATCTTGAAGAGAGATTCTCACTCTCATGTTCATTGCAGTACTGTCCTCCATGGCCAAGATACAGAAACAACCTAAGTGTCTGTTATTGGATGTATGGGTAAAGAAAATGTGCTATGTGTATATATGATGCACTATTATTCAAGCTTGTAAAAGAAGGAAAACCTGTGGTTTGCAACAACATGGATGAACCTAGAGGACATTATACTAAGTGGGGTAAACCAAACACAGAAAGACAAATATTACCTGATCTCACTTACATGTGGTATTTTAAAAAGTGGAACATACAGAAATATAATAGATGGGTGGTTTTTATAAAATGACTAGTTACCAAGGATAGGGGTAGGAAAAAGAGGGGATATTGGACAAAGGGTACAAACTTTCAATTAGAAGATGAATAAGTTCTAAAGATCTAACGTGTAGGATGGTGACTTTAGTTTATAATAATGTACAGTGTACTTAAAATTTGCTGAAAGCATAGATCTTAAGTATTCTGAAAGCAGCCCTTCTTTTTCCATATATATTCATGGTAACTATGAATATGTTAATTAGTTTGATTGTGATAATCATATATATAATATATATAAATATGTCTATAAATTTGAAAAATATATGTCAATACATCATGATATACATCTTAAATTTATACAGTTTTTGTCAGCCATACCTTAATCTGGAATAAAATAGTTTAGGAATTGTACCAGTACTACTTACTGATTAACTCTTCCTTTTTCTATACATATATTTTCTTATGGAAGCATATTGCCTTATAAGTAACAGAAAGATATTACTTTATTTTCCATATTATTTCTAGATTATTATTCCATATTATTCTAGATATTATTCACAATGTGGTTTCATTTCCTTTATATTTATTAGGTGGGTGTACAGTAGTTTTCAAATGACTTTCTCTTGCTGTAGATAAAGAGCTTTGCCCAATATTTGTCTATTAGTTAAATCTGTTAAAATGTACTCCAGCCAGCAAGAGATTTTTTTAATGGTATGCCTCAGATAACCAGCAAATTAAAAAATAATACAAAATATGCATAATGATTTTATGATAGCTTTTTAGTGTTCTCATAGATTTTTTTTAGTTTTCTTTATATATACCCTATATAATTTATTCTTACATTTTAAAACCATTAGTTTCTGTTTATTTTATGTTTCACCATTTGCTGGTAAGTAGGAAACTTACTGGATCTTAAATAGCTATTTTATAATGATCCCTTTTAATAAGTTTAATACTTTCTAGTTGATTTTTGTTTGTTTCTTGTAGGTAGATAGTGCAGTAAACATAAAAATCCTTTTATCTCCTTCTTAGCAAAGTGTATATTTCATTATTTTCCTCATCTCATTACACTGACTAGAACTTTCAAGGACAATGTCAAACAATATCCTGAGCATCTGCTTTTTTCCTGACGTTGAAAAGATTTAATTCAGTGTGTCATTGTAAGGCACACAGGGTTGATTTAGATGTCTTTATTATGCTAAACAAGGATCTTTCCTTTTGTAGTTAGTAATGTTTTATTTTATGGAACTTTTTAGAGTCTTGGCATAGTTAGCTATTAATACAATGCCATTTAGCACTTAACAAGACAATTGCATGGTTTTTATTCTCTTACCAGAGATAAGTTGTCTTGATGTATTTCCCACTCTTGAATTCTACAAATGACCTACTTGGCCACTGAGTATTTTTCTCTTAATATACTTAAAACACTTCACTGGAGTTTTATTTAGGAGGATTGGCTGGTTTTGTTTTATTGTTTGGAGACTTTTTTTCTTTTATAGTGATACATATGTTGTATGGCAGGACAAAAATTGCTTGTTTGTTTGCCTAATGTTTTTTATTAGATTGTGATATCAAGTCGTTCTTTCTTGTTGCTTTTTTAAAAAGTAGCTAAGAGAATCCTCCCTACTCTTTATGAATTTGTACTTTTAACATCACCTTCTAAAACAATACACTTACACTTTGTTTATGGCAGCATTAGTGGTACAACAGTAAAATTGATTATTTGCAAGAGGGAGTATGAACGACAAAGTCTGTATTTACTATCTAGACCTTTAAAGAAGAATCTTTGCTTCCAACCACTGAGGTCCATACACTCAGGTTCATCTGCTTGCCATTCACTGAATCAAAGGAGGCCATTTATTATTGTGAGAAGGAAAAGGTTTCATTCATAGTTAGCGCTGAGGACATGGAGGGGCTTAATTTGCTTTAAATCACCATCTCACCCCACTGAGTTAGGAGCTCTTATAGCAAGGAATAGCGGGAAGTGGGTGAGGTATGTAAGGAGACAACAGACCTGGTCAGGCTTGCTTCTTCCATTCCTAGACCCAGACTTCTTCCTCCCTTTTCTGCGGAAATAGAACTGGACTTTGAGTACCCGGTGCCAGCATCTGAATATTCTGTCCATTCATTTAGGTTGAGGAGTAGTGGAGGTGGAATTTTATGCCTTAGGCCTGAAGAAGTTTGCAAAAGGCCCTTGTCTCTAAAGAAAAAAACCCTAACTTCTAAAGTTCCATTTCTTCCTGCTGCTTACAGCTCAACAACCCCTGACTTAGCGCATCAAATAGGCAGGAAGCATATGGCCACCCCAGTGATCCTTGTGGTGTTCCCTCGGCTCTCCATCCGACAACTAATCTGACTCCCTCAATGTCGTTATATTAAAATTGATGACTATCTTTGATTTGTTAATTTTGCATTAAGTTTTGATCAGAGAATTGTCTACTTTCTCATTTATTCCTTTATTTTTATAAATTTTATTCGTACATGTTTGCCGTACATAGTGATTATATTCCCTGTAAGGGATTGGTACATGTACATAACACATCTCAATTCTTTTTTCCCCTCTTCCCTCCACCCCTCTTTTATTTTGCCAGTATCAGATTCATTTATTTATTTTATGACTCCTTATAAAGTTATAAAGTTAATTATCATATATACAGATAAACAACCAGACTAATAGACCAAAAGCATATAAAATGCATAAGACAATTATACTAAATACACTTTTCTTTGTGTCACAGTTCATGATTGTGGCAAGGCACAAAGGATGAGAGATTACTTGGAGTCAATGTCCAATTCAAACTCCAAGGAGGCCCAGAGGGACTGCCCTTGACTGAGATTCCTCAGCATGAGAGAGAGTCTCATGAGAAGTGTGCCGAACTGAAGCGTCTGTGGCTTTCTGTTGATAGAACCAGGAAGAAAGGATAAAGGACAAAAGAAGGATATCTGTGCAGGGATTTATGTAGGGGACAAGGGAAGGACAGGGGAAAGTCAGGGTGATTTATTACATGATTGACCTTAGGAACAATCTAAGTGATAAATCATTCATCTTAAAGCAACTTTTAATCTCTAACCATGCATTCCGGGAGGTTTTGGGCATGTGGCTCCAGAGTCCCTTATCTCTGCGTATCCAGAGATAAGGGACTCTGGTCAACACCCCCACATCTTTCTTTCTTTATTGTTATGAAATTGGGGGTGGAACTCAGGGATAACTACTACTGAGGTACACTCTGAGCCTTTTTTATTTTTAATTCTGAGACAGGGTCTTGCTGAGTTTTCCAGGCTGGTCTTGAATTTGCCATCCTCCTGCCTCAGCCAACTGAGTAGCTAGGATTAAAGGCATTTACCCCTGTGCCCAGATCTAATTGACTTTAATACTGTTATAGTATCATTTTGCTTAACTCTTCAATTTTTCATTAAGGTGGCTCTTATAATATTATTATTTCAGTCAACTGACTTTTTTTCCTTGTAATGACTGACATGTTTTTTGCATTACGTATGTATGGTCAGGCTCTATTTGCCTCTCATTGACAGTGAGAAGGCCAGAAATAAGGCCAGAAGACACAGTGTTAAAGAGGAGCAATCTGTCAATGTAGAATCCTACATTCTTAGTTTTTTTCCTACCCAACCCTACTTTGAGACAGGAGATTAGGGTGTGGCAAAACTGGCTGGGAAGTAGGCATGACCTGTTAATTACAAAATCCCAGGATGCATGTGCAGAACAGTTCCCAAAGCCCTGCACATGGACATTGCATGAACATTGGAGCAGGTTTTCAATAGGATGGCCTAGACCTAACATCAGCCGGAGGAGTGGGTCATACAAAAAGACAGTCCACATTCAGTTTTTGTCGCTGTATTGTCTCTTGCATGGTGGCCTACCCTCACACAGTAAGGGTGTACTTCTTTTCCTACTTGGCCCAAACTCATTCTATAGAGCCTGTTTCTTTTCCTACCTTTGATAAAACATTTTGTGCTTGTCTTGACCAATTCTTTGCTCAGGACAGAAAGAACCAAGAAACCACCTCCAGAAGGCAACTCCAGCACCCCCAAAAAAGTAACATCTCTCTTTTTATTTACAGAACAGTTTGACAGGGCTTCTGGTATAGTAAGGATATTTTTGTCCTAATCGCTGGGACATGTGACTATAACATTACATACTAAAAAGACTTTACAGGTGAATTGAGGCTGAGGATCTTGAGATGGGAAATTATCATGGATTAATCAGTGGGCACAATGTAATCAAATAAATTCTGAAAATCCGAGCATTTTTCCTGGCTGTAGTCAGAGGAAGAAGAGCGTATGGAAGAAAGATTAATGAGATACATCATTACTGGCTTTAAAGATGGGGCAAGGGGCTCATGAGACAAGAATTTTAAGATAATGCATTTGTATTGTGTTAATCCACAAAGGTTATAGTAATTTGCTGAGCAGCAACAGAAAACTAATACATAGAATATACAAATCTAATTTACCTTTTTAATCTTTATTTTTCAAAATCTTAACACTAGAATGTACTACTTCATTACTTTTGGCACTTAGTGTTTTTTCTAAACAAGCCTATGTCATGATTTTATTTGGCATTTTTGCGTGTTAGGAGTGTGGTTAACTTGGGGGGTGTTTCTGTTCAGTCATTCATCTTATCTAGAATAACTTAGTTTAGAAAGCATAACTTTCTTATTAATTTCTTGATAACTATCTTTCTGATCGTGATTACAGAAGATTGTTTACAAACATTCTACTTAAACTTTTAGAGTTTTTTATGGCCTATACTATGGTAAGTGATTTTGTACATAAATCATGAAATAAAATGCATAAATAATATTTATTTTATAGCATATTTTATTTAATTCAGTTTAATAAATCTTATAGATTATATTATTTAAGTTATCTTTCATTTCTAATGCTGGTGCCAAACCCAGGACCTTAAGCATAGTAGGAAAGTATGCTACAACTGAGCTACATCCCCACCTCTTACAGTATTTTTATCAGATTTTTTTTTTTTTAATGTGGGTACTGAGAGTCGACCTCAGGACCTCGCGCTTGCCAGCCAGGCATTTATGCTGCTGAGCTATCTCACTGGCCCTTTTATCAGATTTTTAGTCTACCTCATCACTCAAGTTTGAGAGTTCAATTCTTTCACCAAAAAGTGTGTATAATGAGTGCTATATATATATGAAGTATATATATATATATATTCTCTGTATATGTATAATAGCTGTCTTACTTTTGTCAGGGCTGAGACAAAATACCTGACACCCAAAGTTAAAGGAGGAAAGAGTTATTGTAGCTCACAGTTTGTAGAGATTTCAGTGTGCACTTGGCTGGCTTCAAGGCAGGGTGGCTTGGCAGAGGGCAGCAAAGCAGCAAAGTAGCAGGCAGCAAGTGACAAGCAGCAACAGCAACCTTCTTTCTGTCCCTTATATTCTATTTGGGCTACATGCCCTTAGGGTAGGTAACACTCACACCCAGGGTGGGGCTTCCCATTATCCACATATAGAACTATGCCAAACCAGTCAGTGGACTAATTTAGTAATGATACACTCTTAATCTCAGCATCACATACTTTATTTTTGTTTTTTTGTTTTAGTTTATTTAAGTTTATTGGTACATGTAAGTATACATAATGATCACATTCATTACAGGGAATTTATACCTGTACATGGTATATTTTGATTCCTCTATTTTTTTCCATTCCCACCCCCTCCCTTCAAACACCCTTCCCCTCCCTGTTCAAAAGCTTTGTTTTCATTTTATCCTTCTTTTCTCATTTTTTTCATTTTCTTCTTTTCTTTCCCCCTCCCCCTCCCTAGTTCCCTTTTCCTTTTGAACAATTTCTTCCTGTTTCATGATATCTATTATACATTTTGGTTCTTATTTGCATTTTCAGTTTCTCATACCAGAGAGATAGTGTGATATTTACACGTATGTGTCCAATTTATTTCACTTATGATTATGATTGCAAGGTCCATAAATTTAGCTATAAATGTCTCAATTTTATCCTTCTTTATGGCTGAGTAATACTCTATTATATTAAAAAAAAAACACATCTCTTTTTGTCCATTCATTGGTTGATGGGCATTTGGGTTGCTTCCAAGATTTAGCTATTACAAACTGTGCTGCTATAAACATGGGTGCGCACATATTGCTGTGGTGCGATGTTTTTAATTCTTCTGGGAAGACACTCAGAAGGGGAATAGCTGAGTCAAATGAGACCTCTAATCTGGGTTTTTTGAGGAATCTCCACAGTGGTTGCACCAGTTTACATTCCCACAACAGTGGAGAAGGGTTGCTCTTTCCCCACAGCCCCGCCAGCATTTGTTATTGGTTGTTTTCTCGATAATAGCCATTCATTCTGGCATGAGATGGAATCTCAGTGCTGTTTTAATTTGCATTTCTCAAATGACCAATGATGTTGAACACTTTTTCATACATTTATTTGCTGTTTGTACTTCTTCTGAAGAGTGTGTATTCATCTCAGATGCCCATTTTTGGATTGGGTCTTTGAATTTGAAAGGTCTGATTTTTTTCAGTTATTTATATGTTCTAGATATTAGTCCTTTGTCTGAAGAACAGTTGGCAAAAATTTTTTCCCACTCTGTGGGTTGTCTTTTCATTTTGTTGGTGATTTCTTTTGCTGTGCAAAAGCTTTTTAATGAGATGAGATGCCAGTTGTTGATTCTTTGTGACAATTCCTATGGAATCGTGGTTTTGTTTGTAAAATTTTTGCCTATGCCTGTCTTCCTGAGTGCTACCTATTCTATCTCCCAGCAGATTTAGTGTTTATGTTTTAATATTTAGACCTTTGATCCATTTTGATTTTACTTCAGTGCATGGTGATAGACATGGGTCTAGTTTTAGTCTTTAGCATGTGGAAAGCCAGTTTTTCCAGCACCATTTATTAAAGAGGCTGTCTTTCTTCCAGTAAATGTGTTTGGCTCCTTTGTCAAAGATTAAGTGGGTGAGTGTGTTTGGAGTTGCTTCTGCATCTTCTAATCTGTTCCACTGATCCTCAGGTCTGTTTTTTTGCCAGTACCATGCTGTTTTTATCACAGTAGCTCTGTAGTATAAATTCAAGTCAGGGATTGTGATGCCCCCTGACTTGCCTTTGTTGCCCAGAATTGCTTTTGCTATTCTAGGTCTCTTTGGTTCCAAATGAATTTTAGGAATGTTTTCTCTAATTCTGTGAGATATATTAATGGTATTTTGATTGGGATTACTTTAAATTTGTATAGCGATTTTGGGAGTATGGCCATTTTCACTATGTTGGTTCTTCCTACCCAAGACCATGGGATGTCCATCTTCCGATATCCTCTTTGAGCTCCTTTTTCAAAGTACTGTAGTTTTCAATGTAGAGATCTTTTACTTGTTTTGTTAGATTGTTTCCTAAGTATTTCATTTTTTTTGATGGTATTGTGAAGGGTGTTGTTTCACTAATTTCTCTCTCAGTGAGTTTGTTATTTGTGTACAGGAATACTATTGATATTTGAATGTTGACTTTCTATTCAACTATGCTACTGAATCGTTTATTAAATCTAGAATGCCAATTCAACGTACTGGAACCTATGGGACGCAATGAAAGTAGTCCTAAGGGGGAAATTTATAGTGGTGGATTTTCAGTACATACTTTGAGAACCTTTATTCTAATAAAATGGAAAACACAGATGAAATGGATAGATTCCTAGATATATATCAAAGAAGATATAAAAATTCTAAATAACCCATTATCAGTCAATGAAATTGAAAGTGTAATGAAAAAAACTACCAACAAAGAAAAGCCCAGGTCCTGATGGAAACACAGCTGAGTTGTGCAAGAAATTTAGAGAGAATCCAATGTCATTTCTCCTCCAACTCTTTAATGAAATTGGAAGGGAAACAATACTCCTAAAGTCATTCCTGGAAGCAAGTATTACCCTGATACTGAAACCAGAGAAGCATCTAACCAAAAAAGAGAACTACAGGCCAATCTCTCAAATGAACATGGATGCAAAAATCCTCAATAAGATGCTGGCAAACAGAATGGAGCAAATCATCAAGAAAATTATACATCATGACCAAGTAGGATTCATCCCAGAGATGCAGGGCTGGTTCAACATACGCAAATCAATAAATGTAATACACCGTGTTAACAGAGCCAAGGACAAAAATCACATAATCATCTAAATAGATGCAGAAAAAGTTTTTGATAAAATCCAACACCCATGCATGATAAAAACCCTGAAGAAACTTGGAATAGATGGTCTTTATCTCAATCTGATAAAAGCCATCTATGAGAAACAAATAGCCACCAGCATACTAAGTGGTCAAAAACTGCAAGCTTTCACTCTAAAATCAGGAATAAGACAAGAGTGTCCACTATCATCACTCCTATTCAATATAGTTCTGGGGACATTGGCCAGAGAAATTAGCTATGAGAAAAAAATAAAAGGAATTATAAGAAGGAAGAAGTTAAACTATCATTATTTGCAGATGACATGATATTCTACATAGAAGACCCCAAAACTTCACCATCACACACTTTAGATCCAACCACCTCTGAAAAACCCCACCTATGACCGCATGAGGCTTTGGGGGGGGACATCTAGACACAAGCCATATGATAGCTTTTATATTATGTATTTTAGTGACATCATTCCTCAAGTAATTGTTGGCTGGTGTTATATCTTCAATGTGGATCAAAATGCACTAGTTTATTAAGTCCTATACCTACTATTTCTTGGTTTTGTTGTTTCAGTTTCATGGTTGGATGCTTTCTTAACTTTTTTCAGTATTTTTGGCTTGATAATTAAAGAATACTCAGCTACAAAATTTGCTTAAACTTGTTTTGCCCTTGTCCCACTACATTTTCATTTTGTTCAAAAGAGTCTGTATTTTTAAATGATGTTTTGGAATAAATTGCTTACTATTTTCAGTAGGAAATGCACGTTATGGAGTGTCCTCATCTACCTTGTTCACCAGTCTTCCTAAGGATTAGGTTATAATGTATATTTAATCTCTTGTTCTTTGAATTGTACTAAAGGAATATGGTTCATCTGCTTTCATGATTTTAATGTGATTTCACTATACATCTCAGTGTGCAGATAATGTATTAAAAATTATCTAAATACTAAGAGAGATATCCAAGGACCTTTGAAAAAGTGAGTATTCTGCTATTGGTTATAGAATTATCCATGATCTTTTGAGTCAGACTTTTATGACTAATTACATCTTGCATATCCCACTTGATTTGACAATTTCTGAAAGAAAAGTACTATAAAAAACTTCTTTATGATTAAAGTCTATTAGTCCCTCTTTAATCCATGTCTTTATTGGAGAAAGAATTGTTTCAAATATACCAACACTAAACTATTTCTTTCTTCAGAGCCTTTACACAGGATATTTTTATTTTCTGAAATATTTTCACTTTCTTATTTCCAATTTCCATTCTTTGTTCTTGGCATTTTTTTTTCTCTGCCTCCTTCTCACCCTATAGTTTCAGGCATTTAAATATTTCTTCCTATATGAAGTGTGACCAAAGTTGCTGTGATTATTTCATTATTATTATCATTACTGTTGTTGTTGTTATTATTATTATTTGGTGTAGAGATTGGAGATATATTTTTCCAGCTCTGGAAGCCAGAAAGTTCAAGGCCATCATGCTGCAATGGTCAGGTTCCTGTGAGAACATTCTTTTTCTAAAATTTAAATTTAAAAAAATTTAGTACATGTTTGCAGTACATAATGATTACATTCTTTGTAGGGAGTTGGTACATGCGCATAACACATCTTAACTGTTTTTAGTTCTTCCCCTTCTCGCCCTCCTTTCTCCATCCATCTCTAAGTTCCCTTCCCCTTGCAAAAGATCTGTCTCCCTGTTTGCAATTATCTATCTTGGCCATTAGTCCCTCTCAGGATACTCCCCTTCACTTGGAACGCACATCCCATCATTCTTGCCACTTTCTGAAACAGTTTCAGAATTCTTTTTTCATGAAAGTCTTTATGGGGTGTGATGTACAGTGAATGCTGCTGCCAAGTGTCATCCAAGGGAAAGACAGGCTTATAAAAAAATTATGGTGCGTCCTCATTTACCTTGTTGACCAAATCTGGTACTGTGTGACTTCTGGCTCTTTCCCAATGTCAAAATGACCGTGAGTGTTTTGAATGGATTCAGGATATCAAGGCAGCTATGACAGTGCAACTCGAGACACAAAAAAGGACTGCCAGAACTGATTCAGGGAGTGGCAAGAATGACGGAACATTTAAATGTGCTACAAGCAAGAGAGTTTTTTGAAGGCAATTAATGCCAATGTGTCTTTTAGTTAATAAATTTTTATTGGAAAATCACCATATATTTAGATCACACTCTATAAAAATATGCAGAACTAAAATGTGTTCCTTCTTCATGAAAAACAATTTTCTTTTTTTTTTTTTTTTGATCTAAAGGAGACGTAGAAATATTGGGTTTTATCTTTCGAAGAACTAGCATCTTTTGATAGTTTGAAAAAGAGGGCAAGGACATAGGAGATATTAGCCCACAACAATGAATCCTGTAACAGACAAGAATTTTAATGTCTATTATCATAGCCAGAAAAACAAGGAATTTTTTCTTTTTTTGCCAGGTTGTTTCAATTTTCAAATTGAATTATCCCCCCAACCTCCCACAGTAACTATTGGCCACAACTTTCTTTGAACATAGAGATTCTTCTGTGACTTTTGGACCAAAAAAAAAAAAAAATATATATATATATTATAATATACATATATATAATACATACATATATGTATATATAAATATATATATAGTATATAGTATAATTATAATATCTTATATATATTATATATACATTCATCTCCAAGAAGTGTAGGTGTAAACCTCTCAGGAAGTTGTCCTTTCTTTATCTTTAAATTTCAGCATTTAGAAACAACATGCTTCTTTGCAATTTTAATCACAACTTCATTTATCTTCCAGAAAATTCTAAAAGAAGCACTTTGATGGTTCATTTTATAGTTTGACAATGCTGCTAGATAATTATTATTTTGTACTTAATTTCCTTTCACTTTAATTGAGAAGTTAGCAGAGGAGAAGTAAACATGTGAGTAGAATTTGTTAGATAGAAATTCAAATTTTAAAAACTAAAAAAGCATCCTAAGGAAGGGTATTGTATGACATTTTGGCAAATGTTTTTCAGCCTATTTTGAGTAAACATATTTAAATTTTGATATACTCGTATTATATTAATTTGTTTTTTATTCAACATTCTTGTTTATTTGGAATATCTTGTTAACATGAGATCATATTTCTATGTATTTTGTACTTATATTTGCTCAGACCTTTTTTATTCATAACAAGAGAAATGCCAATTAAAATTTCAGTGAGTTATTTCTCCCCTATCAGGTTGGCAAAATTTCAAAAGTTTGATAACTGTTGGCAAGACTGTGAGGAATAGGCACTCTTGTATATTGTTGGTAATACAAAATGTATAAGACCCATGAAAGAAACTTTGGCAAGATCTGGCAAAACTATATAAGCATTTACCCTTTGACCCAGAAAGCTCATTTCTAGGAATCCATCCCAAGATGCTCAGGAAAAATTTGAAAAGACATATGTACAAGGCTATTTGCTAGAGCACCATTTATAGAACCAAAATCTGGAAAGAACTCAAATACTCATCAAAGGGGGATTGAATGAACTATTACGTGTTCACCCAATGGAAATATGTAGCTAGAAAAAGAAAAAAGGAATATCTTCTATATACACATATGGAATAATCTCCAGTATAAGTTTTTGAACTAAAAGAAAAACCAAGTTGGGAAAAACTGTGGATGAAAGATATAAATAAGAAAGTGCATGAATGTTTAAGATTGAAGAATTCATATGCCTTGTTTTATAGGTTTGACTTTGTAATCATGGATGTGTTTTACATAAATAGAAAAAATTTTAAAATGTAAACAGTTAAAAATAAAATTAAAATGAAACAAATGAATCTAAATCTGTATTTCATGGGTGGTATAATCACCCAGAGAAGGATTAGTGCAAGATATTTTGAAATATAGTAAGCTGCCCAAACTTTCTTAGTGGGCTATATACTAAGGACCAAAATAATGGGGGAAAATTAAACTATATCTGGTAATCTACTCTTAGTGGTATTATTATGTAACTATTGCATGTGTATAGTAGGATAAAGCAAGTACTTCGATGTCATATATATATATATATATATATATATATATTTATTTATATGTCAAATATATATATATATTTAAGGAAGTTGGAAAATGTGAAATTCTACATTTGAGTTAGGAACACCAATATGATGTTATCATGTGTTTTATGTTGAAACAAAGAAACCAAACAAATGTATTTCCTAGATTTGTCTAGAAACAATGAGTAATGAACACATGCAGTGGCCTCTAAGTACATTTTCCTAGTAATAGAAATCAAGACTCCTTGAAGAAATGCCAAGTCCAAGTCTAAGGTAGTAAATTCACAAGATAAACTTGCACTGTTTCGAACCTGAAAGCATGGGAGCCATACAAAACTGTAGGAGTAAGCAGGACTCCAGAACAAATTTGAAGAATCTCTTAATGTCCACAGATAATTCAATTTAAGCAGCAATGAGAATAATTGTTAAGGAGTTACACATGGGAAATATGATTACATATGTGATTACATACAGTAATTTTCATTGAACAAAAAATTCCTCACTGGCCACCTTTGAGATTGCTAAGAAACCAACTCAAGCATTTATTTTGCCTTTCCCTATGTGAAATGGACCTCTCAGACTTTCTCATTTTAAAATAAAGTCCTAAAAGGATTAGAGTATTGTCATGTTCATCCACAAATGAAATAATGAATTTAGGCACTGATTATAAATATGTGCTAATGTTATAAAAAGTGACACAAGCAGGAATTATGAGCCTCCTAGGGGAAGATTCTACTTAAGAAGTATTCTTGCAAGAAAAAAAAAAAAGATATGTCATATTAACATGGTAGAAAGAGTTTAACTTATCAGATCTGAGTCTATCCTTAGAAAGGCCTATTTATAAGGTTGGTTCTTGACTGGTGTCTAGAAGCTCAGATTTTGAGGGGTGATCACCTTTTGCTGGTATGAGTGACTACTGTGCTTAAATAGTCTGAACAGACAAATGTGGCTTACGTTGAATCCTGCTTCCCTTCTGGGAGGCTTGAATTATGGTGTTGCCATTCAGTTGAGTGTTCTTTTGCTCCACTCAGATGGAAATAATGAATTGGAAATTGCAGTTCTGCTAGCAGTCCAGATGTCATTAAATGATACTAGGTAGTGCTGGGTGTCAACAGTTTGCACATCCAGCTGCTGGCCATTGCTGCTGCCTACCACTGTCATCTGGCGCCAGCTTGTGCTGGATGCCAGATGCTGACTCTACCAGGCATGGTTTCTTCCTTGCTGCTGGTCTCTGGTGCTCTTGAGGGCAAATAGTCCCTAGTATTCACTGATCTTTCTTTTGAGATGACTGCTCTGTCCACACTACTCAGGAAGAATCCTGAGTAGATTTAGATGGCTTTCGGAGCCCACACTACCCAAGAAATCATGAGCAGGTATACAGGACCCTGAAAGTGAATCTTTATTTTAACAGGGCCTGTCCTGCAGCACAAGGTGGTCTCAGTACACTGGAGGGAGCCCTCCTAGATAACCTAGAGAAGTGTGTAGGGAGTGCTGCCTATATAGGAGCTGCAGGCCTGTGATTAGTCCAAGCCCTCTGGTTAGTGGGTAGAACACATCTAGAGTAGCCAATTCAGTGGTTGGGTGCAGAAACCCCAGCTGTTTGATTAACAGCTGTCTTGTCTCTGAGAAAAAATATGTCAGGGCTGAAACTAGGGAGTCTTTAAGAAGACTGTGCTCAGCACAGCCAATTAGGGTCCTTGGAGGCTGGAGACATTAATGATGAACCCAGATCCCTTCCTCCCTGATCTTAGCTATGTTATGGTACCTTCCCCCTTCTACAAAGAGCCAACAGCGGCCTCTAAAGAGAGGGGCACCATGGCTGATAGCCAAGCTCCACTCTTGTTGGTGGATGGCAACAGCCTGGAGGAGAGCGACTGTTAGATAACAGGGAAGGACATTGAGGCAAGTTGTCCCAGCACATTAGTGAGGTGGTGGAGGGGAAGCCAGGGGAGGGATGCCACAGCCACTGGTCAAGCCATGGCCCCCACCCCCTTTCAGCTGGCACAGGAAAAACAGCCCCTTCTCCTTGATTTCAGAGGTATACACCACACAAAGTGTACTTACATGCACAGAGGGTACTTGTATGACCAGTCTCCACTAAAACCTCTGAGTCTCTAGGGAACTTCTCTGGTATAGTCTAGGTCATAGGCATTGTCTCATGCTGCTGAATACTGACAGATTTCCCTGGGAGAGCCCTCTTGCAAGCTTGTATCTGGTTTCTGCTGGGTGTTTTTCCAGTATCTTTTCCCTTTGCTGATGTTCCTTTGTATTCTACCTCTGTAATATGTTGAGTTCTTCTAGTGAATGATGGAACCTGGGAACTCCAACATAAAGATTCTAAACCTTACTGCCAAGAAATAGATGGAATAGAAGAACATGCAAATGACACCATAGAGATGGAATCAGGAGTGTATTCTGTAGAAAGATTTATAGTCTTTTTAACAAATAAATTATAAGAAAAAAAGGGAAAAAAATCTCCCCATTAAGAATCTTGCAACATATTTAAAAAGGTAAATAAAACTATGTGTGGGACTGATTTTAATGTAATTCAGTAGTGGTAGTGGAAGGAGATGAGAATAGAAATATAGAGGAAATAAGGTTGGGTAATAGTTGATTGTTTAAATTGAGTAATGGAGTAAATAGATTAATTGCATCTTTAAGAAAATTTAACAAGATTTATTATATAAGATTTTTTTTTAATATGTGGGTACTGGGAGTCGAACTCAGGACCTCATGCTTGCCAGGCAGGCACTTATGCCGCTGAGCTATATCACCGGTCCAATATATAAGATTTTAAATAAAGTTAAACTTAATATTTTAAAACTAGATAAATTTTAAAATATATGTGCTAGTATTTTAAAGTATTCTTGCAAAATATTTAAATGTCAGATTTGTAATTTTCTTTCATCATTTTAACAGCTTTTAATATCAAATTTATGTTTTCTTCATATTTTCTCTATGATCTAGGGGAAGCAAAATATTTATTTTTTGGTACTGGAGATGGATAGTAGAAGCACTCTACCACAGAACTACTTCCTCAACACCCCCTTTAAGTTTTTATTTTGAAACAGGTCTCAGTTGCCTAGGCCAACCAGAAACGTGATCCTCCTGCCTCAGTCTTTGGAGGAGCTGGGATTACAGACATGCACCCAACATGTGTCCACACTCAACAAGAGAAAATATCTAAAAAAAGGATCTGCTATGGGAAGATTAAAACATAGATCTGCAAATCATTTAAATCAACATCTTTTTTACCAGATAATTCTTTAATATCTGTTTTCATTCTTTATTTCTATTTCATACTGATAGTTCTTTTGCAACTATGTAATATGTTTTTAGAGAGAATAGCCATTTTAAAAACTTCTGATTTAGGGAAATATACAATAGTCTCATCTAATTAACATATCATCTAGTGTGCATATGAATATATACCATTTATAATTTTAAAGGATACATTTTATATACCCTTTATCATTTGTAAATGTTTCAGCTTGCCTCCTACACTCAAATAAACCTAAGATTCTGGACCCTAGCTATAGGGCTGGGATTTAGAATTATGTGGGGGGAAAGAAAAGTAGATAAACTGAAAGAGAAACATGTCCATACCATAATATAGTGATGCCAAAAGACTTTGGCATAAGAATAGAAGCATATTTGAAGTTATAATGGGACGATGGGTTACCAAATCACAGCTAAAGTGCTCTGAATTCAGGGTAAGAGATTTCTTAAGCGAGTTAAGTAAGCTTAGCCCCCACTGACCTCAACAAAATAAATCAGCTGAAGGCTTTTATTTTGGTGATTTCCCCAGTTTTTTGTTTTACTTTTCATTTCTGCTTGATTTAATATTTATTATTTCCTTCTATTATTCTTTCTTATTATTATTTCCTTAGGACTTCTTGAAGTACTTTTTCTAATTTTTTTTTTTTTTTTTTGTGGGTACTGGGGGGTCGACCTCAGGACCTCGCGCACCAGCAGGCGCCCGTGCCGCTGAGCGATATCACCGGCCCCTTTTTTTTTTTCGTATGTGGGTTCCGGGAGTCGAACTCGGGCCCTCGCACTTGCCGGGCAGGCGCTTAAGCCGCTGAGCCATCTCACCGGCCCCTCTAATTTTTTTGAAATGAAATTTAGTTCATTTTTTTATTCTCTCTCCTTAATAAAAGTAGTTTAAGGATGTAAAATTACTTTTGATGCAGTTTTAACTCTATTCAGAATCTGGATACATAAAAAATCCTGTTTAGCTATTTTTGAAATTATTATTTTAAAATTAATAGTGTGATAAAATAATAACTATATTCATAATTAATTTTCTCCTTAATCTGCAATTAGGCAAATGCATTTAAGCTTCTAAATGTTTGATTTCCAAAAACCATCTTTAAACATGTCTATATTTACTTGTATTCATTTAAAAACAAAGTAACTTTTTACTTCATCAAATAGAAGTTGAAAATTTGTTGTGTTGCTTTGTCTTTGTTCCCATTACATTATCCATCCACTATTCCTTGTCATCTTCATTTTTGTCTTCTTGATCCCTCTTTTTCTTTTTGGTAAGCCTTTCTGAAATTTTTGTCCTTTATGTTCTATGTGAAAGTGCATTTACCACTATTATTTAGGGTAGCATTTCCCATATGAGTCTCAAAACATTTTGTTTTATAATATGTTAATAAGTGCTCTGAAAGAAAGAGTCTTGTTTTTTATATTATGGAAAAAAGAGTAAAACAAAACTTCATAACAAAATAATAGGAGAATAACAATGGTTAATACATTGCATATTGTTGCCTTTAAAGTAGTTACTCAGAGTACAAGCTATGGGCATAGAAAATTCTCCAATTGATGTTAGCGTGAACTTGCCTTTTCAATGAACTAAAAGACATTAGTAGTATAACTACTTGCATTTTTTTCCTTTTCCCTAACCTAGTTCCTTTTTCCTTTTGAACAATTTCTTCCCTTTTCACAGTATCTATGGTACATTTTAGACCTTATTTACTCTTTCAGTTTCTCACATCAGGGAGACAACATGATGTTTACACATGAGAGTCTGATTTATTTCATTTATGAGTATGGTCTCAAGTTGTATCCATTTACCTATAAAAGTCTCAAGTTTATCCTTCTTTATGGCTAGGTAATACTCCATTGCATAAAAAAAAACATGTCTTTTTTATCCTTTCTTCTGCCGATGGGCATTTGAGTTGTTTCCAAGATTTAGCTATTACAAATTGTGCTGCTATAAACAAAGGTGCACATATCCCTGTGGCATGATGTTTTTAATTCTTCTGGGAAGATACCCAGAAGGGGAATAGCTGGGTCAAAATGGGACCTCTAATCCTAGTTTTTTGAATCTCCATACTGATGTTTTAATTTGCATCTCTCGAATGACCAGTGATATTGAACATTTTTTCATGTATTTATTTGCCATTTGTATTTCTTCATCTGAGAAATGTGTATTCATCTCAGATGCCCATTTTTGGATTGGGTCTTTGAATTTGGGGGGTCTGATTTTTTTCAGTTCTTTATGTGTTTTAGATATAAGTCCTATGTCTGAGGGACACTTGGCTAAAATTTTTTCCCAATCTTTGGGTTGCCTTTTCACTCTGTTGGTGATTTCTTTTGATGTGTAAAAGCTTTTTAATAAGATGAGATCCCTTGTGTAGGTTCTTTGTGGTATTTCCTATGCAGTCTGGGTTTTGTTCATGAACTCTCTGCCTACATCTATGTCTTCAAGATTTCTATCTAGAAAGGAGTGTTGATGGCCAGGCGATCTTGGAAGTGCTGACTCAGCAATTACAGTGACACCCATCTTTACTTTTAAATGCACTTTAAGAGAGGTTAATATAATGATAAGTATCATGATTTATCTGTAGGAAGTTGCATTATGCAGATTTTCAGGAAATCATTTTTCTCTGGAACCCATTTTACCTAGAACATTTTTTTAACATTCCATAGATGAAGATTTTGCAATCAAACATCACTATTTTGGACTTATCTCGATTTTAAAAATTGATATCAAATCTGCCATTTTTACTCATTGTTTCATTTTTAGTTTAGATTAAGCTCCTGGTAATCTGGAATAAACATTCAAAGCTTTTTTCTTTTTGTTTATATTTTTGTGAAAACACAAAATTGTGTATTTTATGATACATCAATAATCTTAAAAATATTCACATAATAACAACAACTTCCTTGGGTATAAAAATCCTTGGCTTATAACAGTTTCTGCTCAAAGGACAACTGTTCATTTTCTTCTGGCATTCTGAGACCAACTGACATGTCGATTCCCTTTATGAGTCTTGCTTTCTACTAGAGAACCAAGCAGTTCCCCAGAATAGATCTACATAAGTGTCTCTTTTACCTATATTTTTTCCTTAGTCATGGTGAGCCTCTCAATTTATAGATTCAAAGTGTTACATGATAAATGTTTTCTTTGGATCCTTTATTGTTTAATTCATTTTGTTTGGATTTTCTCTTATTCCTATTAGTTACAGTTTGCATATTTGTTCTTTTCTCTTAATTTTTTTTCTCTCATGATATATATCACTGTATTCTTGTCTTCAGCATAATAGGAGTACTTTTCATATCTGTACACTGATGATTCAAATTTTCTGCAGTTTCAGGTTGGATATTTTGGTGCCTAGGAGATTTTGCTACTACAGTTTCATTTGAGGGCAATTTATTCCTATAATATTTCTTTCCTTCTCAGGTCAACGTTTGTTCATTATTTAGTCTCTTCTTATGTATAATTTATCTCATCATCTCATTCTACTTTAAAGATAATGTTCTTTTACACACTAGGCCATTCCTTCCTTCTTGCATGTTACATTTAAGTACTGCATTATTTGCTTTCTGGCATATCTTTAAATGAAGAAATGTGTTGCTCTTTATTAAGGAACCTTCAGAATAGATAGTTTTTTCTAATTCTATTTTACTCCATCACTGCTCAAATCCTGAGTCTCATTCTTATTTTTTAACAGTTGTTTCTGAAAGGCTCACTGCCACAGAACTTAAGCAACGCTCAAGTACTGTATTTACAAAGTAATTGCTGGAAACTGGAAGACAAACTTGAACAAACATTGTAGGGAGACAGTATTTACATTCATATCTTTTGAGGTGGAGGTGAAGGAAGTGGGCATCTTGTTCTTTATCTTATTTTTGCTATAAACTTTTAATTTTTACTTTTGGATTTTTTGGCATAGAATAAAATTTCTTTACTCTCTTTACAGTTCAATTTATTGTCTTTGAAAAATAAGAAACAATTTCTTGGGGAAAATGAGATAATCTGTTGCCTTTTATGATGGGTAGAAGACCGTATCACTAAGTAGGCTCCCTTCCCAAGGCTTTTCCAGTCTGAACAAATACTTTCTCTTTAAAATGAATGAAAATTTCTTCCTGGAACTTGTATTCATTGTCATGCTACTTCTAAGACCATTTCATTCCAGTTAATGAATCTCTTATTACAGTTTGTGATATTGCTCTATTTGCTGCTTGGGAGAGGGATTATTGTTTTCTATTCGCTATAGAACTGGATGTTGGGTAATAAGGAGGTGTGTGGAAGATGTGTAGATTTTAGTTAACCCCTTGCAATATTGACCTGTCATGCTCATAGTAGATGAGAAGTGTAATTATTTAAGTGAAAGAGTATCACCATCTTAGAAATGATGGTATATGAACCAAAGGGGTATCTTCTTGATATCTAATTTTTCTTATAAAATATATTCACTAATTATTTAAAAATTATTTAGATGTTGACATCTTAAGGCAAATTTAGCAGATGGATTTCCTGTTATTTACTGATACTTTAACTCAAAAACTTCCCTGAATTCAAAATTAATATTTTTCTGTCGATACAGGGGAATATCCACAAATATAAATCTTTATTTTGTAGACATGTGAGATAGGATTGTATTTTTGAATACATCGATAAAGAAGTAATTGGTTATTACAAGTTGGAATATGTTCTGTTTTCACATTTGCTGTGCTGGCTGTTTTTCTCAGTTACATTCAGAAACTTTCAAATGTTGAATTATGAACATATTGTTCAAATGTTCAATTAAGCTAGTTGCTTATTTTGTATATACCTTAAATAATGGATTAGGGAATATTTATTCTGAATATCCAAAGTTCTGAACTTTCAATCCTATTTCTAAATAGAATTAATATTTTTATTTCTTAATATAAAGTTTATCATGAATGAAAATCACTATGCAAATCTCTTTTTTTAGATAAGTTTCTGAGGTGCAGAAAGGTGCAGAAGGCCAACCACAGAGGAAGTGGTGTACATGCTAGAATGTAGGTTGGTTTCCTTTCCATTATGTCAACTGCCTCACATCAGATTTATATTATTTTCTTATGTTTTTATTTTCTTAATGCATTAAAAACTACAGAAACTGAGATTGAGAGGGAAAATAGCATTTTTCTCTCTAAAGGTTTACTTCAAATGGAATGTTAAAAACCATGGATGTAAGTAGTTGCCTTAGCCCTTGGGTGTGCAAAAAGGGAGAACATAAACTATGTGGGATTACCTATACCCACACAATACCACTGATACAAGTGGAAGAATTGGAGATTTATCTGTGATGAATACTTAAGAAGTTTTCCCCATGATGACTCCAGAATTCTAAATAGAAGCACTGAGTAATTTCTCTCCGATACAACATTCCTACTAGGCTGTCTCCTGCTGATCACGTGCAGATCATTCTTCAAAGACCTCTGCAGTTATACAGGTCGACTACTAACTGTTCTACTGAGATAAGTAAAAAGTTAGCTGAATACATCTTATTGGTCATTTTTTATTGTTTTTGGTATACATTTAATATTTCCATAGTTTCTTGGGAGATCATTTTTTCCTGAAAAATCCCCATAAGCTTGTAACTTTAACTTTGAAATAATTTCAGAGCATTGATAAATATTACTTTTTTAAATTTCAGTTTTAATTTTGTAAAGGCTTCAGAATTACTCAACCTTAATTGCTTTGCCTTATGTTCTCTGAAAAGCCTCTTTACATCTAGTTTCTATAATTATTTGATTAGGTAATGGAAGAAGCAACTTCCAGAATGCCATGGAGCTGGCATCACGACAGTACTATAGACAATAGTATTATTTCGGGGAGAAAATTTTAATTTGAGTCTCAACATATCCTGAGTGAGCCAAACCAGAATGCAGCCCTTACAGCTTGCAAAAAAAAAAAAAAGCCAAAATCACAGAAAACAAAACATGATACTTTTCTCTTATCCCCATCTCATGGATCAAATTCTATAGTGGGTCATGTGGGGAAACTGTCTTGCAAAAAGTAACCACAGTGAGAGTACTAACTAGTTTGCTGCTTGCTACAAAAAGTGTTAATCCCTTGGTCCTGTTTTCCTGAACTGTCAGAAAAGTCACGTGTAAATCACAGTTATAGTTTGTTATGGGAGACACCCTTTCTAGACATGACAATGGTGGTATTTGCTAAACAGGGAAGCCACCCTCCCACTATCAAAAAGGCTGAAAGCCAGTTTGTTATCAAAAGATTGCTCTGTAGGTTTGGAATCAGCCAAGGAGGATGATAGTGAAGCTTGAAAAAACACCCCATCCTACCCCTCTAGTTCCTCTATACTCTGATACTATGCCATGCTGACTGACACATTGCCATTTGTGAAACTTCTGGTTCTCATTTTTCTATACTATACTTTCTATTCCTATTCTCTTATATAATTTTTTTCTTGAATGTGTTATAACAAATAACACATACAGTTCTTTGCCATGAAAGTATTTCTTTAATGAGTCTGGGCAAATCATTATCTCTAGGTGTAGGGATTAAGCTATCTTGAGGCATAATTGCCATACTTGCTGCTGAGTAACCCTGGTTGGTTACCTCCACATAATTTCCCAGCGTATTAAAAATAAACAAAACCATGAGAATGGTATGTGGTCCTTTAAACCAAGATCTTGGTGCCATCAGTGTTATGAACTTGCCTGAAGTCTTTGATATTAGCTTGAAGTTAACCAGGTACATTAAAGCTTGGATGAAGTCACTTTTGTCCTGACCATGACATGTGCCCCTCCTTCTGGTCCAAATAGTGAGGATTCCTCCAGTCTTTCTGCTACCCAGAACCAGGCTTCTGTAAGTAAGTCCCTAATAAACTGCACCCTGTACAGTCCTGGTTCCACCTGGTTCTTTCTTTGGTCTCATGGAACGTTGGGGCCAGTTCTCATTCCTGGAGACTGAATTGCCCTGGAACACCAGTTTTCATCTTTAGCTGTGGAGGGCTTCTATCTCTTTAAAATGACTTTTCTTGCCTAGCATATAAGAGTTCCTGGGTTTAATTCCTGGCACCACAAACAGTAATATCATCAGATAATGAAAACAACTTTGCAAATATCCAGTCTCGTATCTGTGTGGTTATTATATTAGTATGATTATCAGTTTTCAAGCTATTCTAACATTAACATAGTATATACCTATGACTGAGTATGCACATAACATCTCAATTTAATGTAGTATATAAGTGGTTACAAACACATATAAATGGTCCAAATTTCATATATGTATCCGGCAAATACGTACTTTGCATTTATTGTGTGATCAACACTTTTGTAAGTGCTGGCGATAGTGATTAGACAATCAAGATTTCTACCTTCATGGAGCTCACAATGTAGTGATGGTTAACAATTATAGATATATATTTATAGCATAGTCTCAGATAGTAATAAGCTTATGAAGAAAAGTGAAGTCAAGTAAAACGTGAAGATAGAGGTGCCTATTTTAGATGGTATCATGATAGTTTAAATGTTTTCTAGAGCACTATGGCTATATTGGGAATGTCATTAGACAAACATATATTTGCTAATTCTGTTATTTCCAGTTTGATCATAAAAACATTGCAATAACTGTAATGTGAATATACCACATCAGTCAATGAATCTGACATTCTCTCATTTTTGTGATACAGATATTATCATTGATTGGTTATAAAAGAGAATATAAATTTTTGTTCAAATGCAATCAACATATAAATACTTTGAGGACACTGTTAATAGCACTGACATTTGAATGTGTGATGAAATGGAGTAGGTGCTATAAAAATTCAGATAATGTTGAGAAATTCTCAAACTTCAGTTAGTATATTAATCTTCTGTTCTTTCATAATCTATAAAAAGCACGCAGCATACGGTAATGTGTCAAGAATTTAAAAAAAATCCTATTTGTGTGTATAAGTTCACATAAGATGCATCTTCTTTTGTGTATTATATAATGATGTTAAAATATGAGGTCATTTAAGGATTTGCCAAATGTAGAAAAAGAAATATAATTGCAGTTTTTACATTAGGATACAATTATGCTGTGGAAAAGTACTATTGCCTACATACATCTTGAAAATATGCTTTTGAAAGAGAATGAATAGCACACAAATTCTGATTTCTTTTAAGTTATCTTGAAAAACAGTGTACAGACACATGAGCTGAGCTTTAATAAAGTATAAATTAGGAGTGTATGCCACAATTTGAATGGTGGCTATAGGAAATGTACAGAAATCTCAGCAGTAGAGGAATGGTGTGGCTTTGGAGGACAAGATGTGACATGTGCTTGTCCTTTGATGGCATGAATCTAAAAACCTCCAATGCTGGCAGGGATTTAGGATTATCTATTCAAACTCTTGATTCACAGATGAGGAAACTAAGGCTCAGCATGGGAAGTGACTCACTCAAAATCGCACAGTGAGCTGGGCTCCTGACTGGGGAGTTTGTGCTGTGCTGTTTGCCCTGCAGCCTCCCTCGCTCTCCCTTTCACTGTTAAGCCATTTTGTAGAACTTCTCCACACAAAGGCTGAGAAAGTGAAATTTACACATGTAATTTTTCTTTTTGCTTGCTAGTGGCTTTAGTAAAATATTTTGAAGAAGAAAAGAATGACAATAAAAAGAAGAAGGTTTAGATGTTTCATTACATCTATTTCTCATGTCCCTGACATAAAACGTTTTTAAAAATTCATAAATGTGGAAAAGATGATATTAGAAATAGAGGTTAAGAGGAGAGGATTGGGGCAGAACTTGTCAGAAAGAAAAGAGAAGTGTCAGATTCTGAGGCAGAAGATGATAGCTTCTAGATCACTGATCAGCTCCCTGAATTTAAAAAGAAATATATTAACCACTCTGGGCCTTCCTTTATCTACAGAATGAAGAGGGTTAACCAATCTCTGAAATCCTCTCCACCATTACTAATCAGGGATTAGGTATGTACGCAGCATTTTGGAATCGTCAAGCATTCTCCTTCCACAGGGCCTTTGCGAATGCTGCCTCTATCCGGACAGCTTTTCCTAGAGGCATCTGCATGGAACACTGCACTTTTCTTCCAGTTTTTTTTCCCTCAAATGTCACAATTTTTAGAGAAATCTGCCCTAACCATGTGAATAATGAAAATCAACTTTTCATATTCTTACCCTATTTAATTTTTCTTTATAGTCACTTTCTAAGACATTATATATTTTTCTGTTGCTCTTTTGTCTACTTGTACATGGAAGTAAAACTGCTTGATGCTGTCCTTGTTTCTATTTTTTTGCATTTCCATGTCACCAGAGTCTAAATCAAAACAAGTCCTAGCACTGCTCGGTACAGGGTTGTTGAATAAATGCATGCCTGTATCAGTAGGTGAGCCAGCAACAGTAAGAGAAAAGGTTACAGATTGTAACACTTCTGGGGAGAAAGACTGGTGATGACTGAGGAAAACATATCCCTCGCCTCTTATTTGCTAAGATTATTTTTACTCTGTATGCAATTTGTTATTTTAAAGAGACTGTGGCTAGATTCTGGTCTAAAATATACCGCCATCCTATGCACATTTAATCTGTATTTAATTTCATTTCTTCCACTTCAGTCTACTTTGCTTCTGATCATAAATGGAAATGAGCCAGTGGAAGAAGATGACATCTATCCATTCTGCCTGAGTGTAAGAGTTCACTGTTCTGGAACCTAAACACCATGAACTCTCACTAATGGCCATAGATATGAACCTAGGAAAATACTTTTATATGAATTAACTGAAATGATACAAATTAAATATGTGGCTAATGTGAATGTGAATGCAAATACTACAAGTAGATACAATCAATTAAAGTGAACCCACCAGACCATTCATGTGACAATTCCTCAAGCCTCACTAACTTCAAATATTTTCTGTATCTGGCTAGCTTCTATAATGTCTCTTCAGAATAGAAAAAAAAAATTTATAAGTGAAAATACCCATAGTATGGTGTGCAGTACTGGAGGTGAGGGTCTGAGTGTAGAATATGACAAAAAAACTATTCTTGATTGTTATTCCTGGTGGGTACTTTTGTCTTTCAAGATGAAGTATTTGGAGGATATAAAAAAAAGTTCAGCTCTGCACTTTTCCTGATTATGTGATATTACAGATCCCCAAAATATACATACTCTAAGGGAACCTCTTTACTTGAGAGCATGGATGCATTTACATCAGTGAAAAAGTAAAAAATGACTTTGCTTTTTCCTTTCCCCCTCCCGGATCCACACATCTAATTCACACACACAGACACCCCTAATTCACATGTGCACACTCATGCACACACACCCCATTCCTCACCCCGGGACTTGAATGATCAATGCTCAGGCTCGGCCTTGCTCCTGCTGAAGTCACAAGTGAGTTCTAACAACCCCCTCTCTAAAGCTGCCTCCTATCACATGCTCTTCGGGACAGGATGAACACATCCACCAAAAATCGTGTTTTCTTTGCATCCTAAGTGAAACAGCATTAAAGGGGGAAATGGGAATTCAGCGCTGCCAGCTACAGTATCTCTCCCATCAGTTCACCAATAGGGCCTGGTAGGGACCTGCCGAGCCTCTGGATAAATTGTATTTTCCAAGGGTTAATTAAGCTGTCTTGAGCTTCTGCATGAAGAGGAACAAACTGGCACTTGCAGCGCTTTCTGAAACCTGCTGTCGACATTACAGTCCCTGTTGCTTTTAGCTGTATCGATCCGATGCCTGACCTGTGAAATCCTTGATGGCTGCTAACACTAGAAGCTTACTGGAGCTTTCCAAGGGAGCTTCGGGACAGCTTGTGTAGTCAGGTACAATTACCTATCCCTCCAGGAGAGCCAATTAGTTCACAAAGAGCTGGAGCAGAACAAATGTTTTGTATGTGATTTAGAATCCTAAAAAAGAAAAGGGAGAAGAGAGAGAGAGAGAGAAAAAAAGGCTTTGTTCCATCTGATTCTTTTGTTCCTAATTTTATGATTATTGTTCGATTCACAGTGGTCCTCACATTTTCTCACATGTTTCTGAAAGAATTATAAGAACACGATAAACCAGATTTACCATCTTCTCTCTTTAAGCTATGAAAATTGCCTTGTGCTATTTAAGATCCAGTTTCTGGACTAATTGTATGAACTCAAAGATAGAAAACCTAAGTTTGTTCTACTTTCTGCATTTCAGAAACTTTTTCTCTAAAACTGTACAATAAATTTTGGTCATAATGAATTGCTCCTTGAAAAAAAAAAGGCTGAATGGCAACTACTTCTGATACTTGGCTATGCAGGTAAAATGTAAAATTAAGAGATTCTTGGGTAGAAATATGTTACATGTACCCAGGCCTTTATCAACTTCAGTGTGACTAGACCTGAAAGTAAAACTAAACTTTACAGACTGTCAACCATTAAAATGTCTTGTCCTTTGCATAAAAGCATAGTAAAAATAATCTACTTCTGTATGCCCTGAGTCTCAAGCTGTTGTCCCAATAAGTGTTAGCAGGGTTACTGAGATATTCACATTCTCTTGGCCATCTTCCTTTGTGACCAATGCTATTAATTTATGAGTCAGTTACAGAACGTGGTTTGTCCATTACATACTGTGCATTTAAATTTTTTTCATCTGAATACATCTAAATCATGCAGGGATCAATAATTAGCTCATAAGACATACTGTACCAGTAGAATTAATAGAAAATGGAATTTCAGACACTCTAATACTGAGCAGCAAAACAAGGAGAAAATATAAATAAGTTATTATATTAATAATAGAACATTTTAAAGTATTATCTCAAATATTCTCTCAGTAAAGTAAAACCACATGTATGTACACACACAAGCAGTGTGGTAGCTATGAAACAAACTGGGATGAGAAGCTTAATACCAAAAAACATATCTGATGCTCATCACAGAAGAAGCCTTTGGTCTTCCTGAAGAAGGAGCTAATGTAGACACATAATTCTGATTTCTACAAACTAAAATAAGAGTGATGACAAAAATGCTTCATTATATCTCAGAATTGGTAATCTGAAGTAAAACAACAATTACAATGACAACAACAAGAACAACAATAACAATGAAACAGTCCTTGGCCTAAATCAGAGTCAAAAATCAAAAGACAATAAAAAAAAATAAGGCATTTGGGTCTTACATCAGCTACTCTTTGTAAAATCTGATTTTATTAGTCTATCATAAAATAATAATTGCACAAAATGAAGTAAAGGCCTAGTGTGGATGTGAGCAGCAGAGAGGTGGGATTTTGAGTCTGTTTACAGAGAGGTGGAGGGCAGGAACCCATGTGTGTGTCAAAGTCTACGTGGCTGAGAACTTCCTGGGCTCTGAGCAGACCTGATGTTTGTCTCTCTGCTGCAGTAGATGTCAGTAAAAGTCGATTCATATTTCCTCAGCTTCTTGCTCTGAGGGTGTAACTGCACAGAGGGGAGACGAGAGAGCTCACCCTTTTGTTGGCCTGTTTGTAAAAGGGGTTGGGAATTTGGCAGCAATGGCAGGGTGTTGTTTCAGTGCTTTTCTCTCTTTTATTAATGTCAAGTAGTGTTGAGATCATTCCAGTTAGGGTGTTGGAAAGGAGCTGATAACAATTACCAGTACTGGAGAGTCTTGGCATACGCAGTTTTGGAACTGGAAAAAATGACCCTGCATGATTCAGGGCTAAATTCACTATTTCAGTTAATAAGAAGCAAGCAGATGGTCATTTCCATTTATGGTTATACATAAACACGTGTGTGTGTGTGTGTGTGCGCGCGTGTGTGTGTGTTGTTGGTGGTGGTGGTTAAAGATTATAAATGTTTTGAAAGTGAGATCAAAACCATGAGTTTAATTCCCGTAGAGCTCTCTGCTTCATCGCATGGTCACTGATCATGGCCTTATCATATCCAGGTGATTTTTCGCAAGGTGTAAGTTATCTGCTGAGAAAGAATGGGATCGATAATGCAAATATTTTACTGTCACTGGAAAAGTGATCTAAATTTGGTGTCATAGTATGATCCTGAAGTATGAGTTACATGTTATTTATTTATCCTTCAAAATATGTCTTTTATCAAGAGAAAAAAAATGTCAAAGTACCACTGAAAATTCTGAAGACAGCTTTTCTTCACAATAATTCTTTGGAAGAGATAGTAAGAATTTAGTAAACTTTTTTCTTCATACATATTTAGGGCTTCTGAATTGAAAATATTGTTAGTTCTATGTCAGTTGTGAAGGGGTATCACAAAAGTTAACCTGGAAGTTAGATATGGATTAAAGACCATCAATAAAGCTGACAGGTCCTTCTTTTTCTCATTTCTTTCTGCTAAGTCTTCTCTTAAAAGGAAGGAGAACTTCCTAAAGATTCAACTTGAAAGCTTTCAATCTATTTAACAAAATAAAGCACTCAATGATCTGATTTTTCTAAAGCGGATTTAGTGCTAGCTGCTGAAAATAGGAAGAACAGATAAGATTACAAAAAACATTTTAATGTTTCAAATATCAATGTTTAGGATATATAACAAAATAGCAAACATTTAAAAGCTGTCTTTATAATAGAGTAGCAAATTGGTGAAACCTAGCAACTGTTTTGAAAGCTTCATTTCTAAAGCATCCAGAATATTCTTCTCCATGGAAAATTGCTGCCGATGTCCATGAAGTGCTTGCTTTCTCCTCCACCGCACTATAGAGTCCATGTTATGCCATCTGAAATGTGCTTCTAAGTAGAACAAAGTGTGACTCTTCAAACAAAGACCTCAAGGAAGAGAAATAATGGATTCCTCAAACTTGACAGGTATAGCTGTTCAAATCAGAAAGTGAATAAAACATGAAAAGTGACAAGAGAATTAAAGAATAAGGAAGGAATAGTGCTTATTCAAGCATAAATGTTTACTGCTTCATTGTCTACTGGGGCATCCTGGAAGGAAGCTAGGTGCAAAATACATGAAAACTATTCTTAAAAAATAATGCCATTAATGAGACAGAATGTTCATTTCTTTTATTAATCTATTGTTTTACATTATAATGATAAATTTATTATTAGCAATAAAAATATGACATTCTTAGCCTTGTTTATTTCTACATTAATACAAATCCATCTCTCTAGAAAAACTTCCCTGATTTATAATCCTTCTTTATAACATTTAATATAATTTTCTTTTATATATATATATATATATATATATATATATATATTTTTTTTTTTTTTTTTTTTATGGGTACCGGGGGTCGAACTCAGGACCTTGTGCGCCAGTAGGCGCCCGTGCCGCTGAGTGATATCACCGGCCCTTTTTTCATATGTGGGTACCGGGAGTCAAACTCAGGACCTTGCGCTTGCCAGGCAGGTGCTTATGCCACTGAGCTGTCTCACCGGCCCTCTTTTTTTATTTTAAAGAGAAGAAAAAAATAGAAATAAAAATATAACAGAATTTCAAATCAGGCTAATAGGAGAGTAACAATAATTAATACATTGCACATTGTTATCTTCACAGTAGTTACTCAGGGTACAAGATATAGGCATGAAATATTGTCCAAACAATATTAGCACAAATCTTCCTTTTCTATGAACTAAGAAAAACTAGCTGTATAAGTATTTTAACTATCTTGTGTATATATCTATATCTATATCTATAGATATATATATCTTTTTTTTTCATTTTTTCTTTCTTCCTTCCCCCTTTCCTCCCCTAGTTTCTCTTTTCTTTTGAACAGTTTCTTCCCAATTCACAATATCTATTGTACGTTTTGTACCTTTTTTTACTCATTCAGCTTCTCACACTAGTGAGACAATACAATGTTTACACACATGAATCTGATTTATTTCACTTATGAGTATGGTCTCAAGTTGCATACATTTACCTATAAAAGCCTCAAGTTTATCCTTCTTTATGGCTGAGTAGTACTCCATTATATAAAAAAAAACCCCACATCTTTTTTATCCATTCCCTGGTTGATGGGCTTTTAGGTTGTTTCCAAGATTCAGCTATTGTGAATTGTGCTGCTATAAACATGGGCACACATATATCGCTGTGGTACAATGTTTTTAATTCTTCTGGGAGATACCCAGAAGGGAAATAGCTGGGTAGAATGGGGCCTCTAATCCTAGTTTATTGAGGAATCTCCACATTGATTTCCACAGTGGTTGCACCAATCTACAGTCCCAACAACAGTGGACAAGGGTTCCTTTTTCCCCACAGCCCCACCAGCATTTGTTATTGGTTGATTTCTTGATGACAGTCATTCTTTCTGGAGTGAGATGGAATCTCAGTGTTGTTTTAAATCACATTTCTCGAATGACCAATGATGTTGAACATTTTTTCATGTATTTATTTGCCATTTGTATTTCTTCATCTGAGAAATGTGTATTCATCTCAGATGCCCATTTTTGGATTGGATCTTTGAATTTGGGGGGTCTGATTTTTTTCAATTCTTTATATGTTTCGCATGTAAGCCCTTTGTCTGAGGGACAACTGGCTACAATTTTTTCCCACTCTGTGGGTTGTCTTTTCACTCTGTTGGTGATTTCTTTTGATGTGCAAAAGCTTTTTAATAAGGTGAGATCCCATTTGTTCTTTGTAGTATCTTGAAGACATAGGTGTAGGCAGAGACTTCATGAACAAAACCCAGACCACAAGGGAAATGCTAATATAATTTTCTTAAGGGTGATAAATTCAGCAAAATGATATCTGTCCTTGAGACTGAAGTGATAATTTTATATTTTTGCTCTTTATGTAGTCTCCTTTGACTTTAATTATTTCATTATGGGTACAGAGAACAAAATTATTCTTAATCTATAATATAGCTAAATGAAACCCCAGTATTCCAATTACATCTCAATTGGTTCTGCATTGATCAGTTATTTAGTTCAGGCTCACTATTTACTAGACACTGTACTAGGCACTGGCTTGATAATGGTGGGGCAAACAAAGACAATTCATTATCCCACAGTCCTCATGACCTAATGGGAGAGATTATTAAGTTCAAGTTGTGATAAGTGCTTGGATGGAAATAGAGTATATAGATATGTAAGAACATATAATAGGATATCTAGTCAGAGTGTACTGAAGGATATTCTGAAGAAGTGATGTTTGTGTCATAACCTCAAGGATGAATAAATTTTAATTGAGTAATGGAGAAACAGAGTAGCAATTAGAGTTTCTAGGAATTCCATTGTGTGGAAAGGAGAGTATATCTGGTAAACTGGAGTAAGCCACCAAGCCTGAGCACACTGAGCTAGAGGGAGAGAGGTAAGAGATGAGGCCAGGACAGTGGGCAGGATGCAGATCACAAAGATCATGGGAGATGTTAGTTTTTATTCTTACAGTAGTAGGAAGCCATGGCAAAGTTATAAATGGGAGAAAACTGATAAAGTTTGAGTTTTCAAAATATTACTCTATCAGCTGTGGAGAATGGATGAGAATAAAGTTCTTATAAATTAATTAGTTAATGACTATTGCAGTGCCATCTCTATCCAGGATTCTCTATACTAATGGTAAACTGATGCCTGTTCTTGTTTAGAGTTAAGTATTCTAAATACTCAAGGCTGTTGGCTTTCAAACTGACAGCTTCTAGGCTCAATTTAGAATCTGCATAAAGTTTAAAAATTGTATTGATTTTTTTAACCGCATTAATTTTACATAAAAATTTAGGTTCCCAAGGTAGATGTGACCACACAGGCCTGCATTCCTATATGGTTACAACAGGCTGGAGCTGACAAGTGGCTGTTCTTCATTTGTGAGATGAGAAACTTTACTCCAGTTTATTAGACATTTTACCCCTCAAGACATCAGAGCTGGCCTGCTCTCCCACTTGTCTTGTCACACAGGCATGTAAATTTCTGCCATATCAGTTCATTTAGATATAGCTTGAGCTGTGAATGTAGATTTTTAAAAAGTTATACTATATCAAATAACATAATTATGATGATTATTATTTGGAATTCTACGTCTTCTGAATATAAACTAACTGACCAACAAAATAATGAAACTATTATCTACATATGAAAGCTAACAGACTTAATTGATTTCCCTCAAGAAAGAGGAATACATTAATACTTTTTAAAAGTCCTTAAATAGCCTAGAGTTGTCTGCAAATTTGTTAAGTAAAAAAAAATCACAATGACAATATGAAAATATATATGGAACTGGCATGTCAATCTCATGCCAATCACTTTGATTGACAGAACTAAAGTTAAGACTCATGATAAAAACAGTGGTGCCTCTACATTATTCCTAGTGTCCATTATATTGTGCATGGGAAAATTACTAAATTTTCTTTAATATTGTGTCTTTTTCTCTTGTTTTTCTTTTGCCAGTCATAAAAAGAAAAGTAGTTAAGTCTACACCTATTCCTAAATATTAATAAGATATATTACATACATATACTCAGACATGTACATATCAATCATGATTATTATGTTGCCCAAATCCTCTAAATTATTATTAGTTGTCCTTGACTGTAACCTGTGTGATTTTAGTTATGACAAGTTTGTCTTGTTTTACTTCATATATGTTGATTATTTGCTATGTAATATGTTAAAATCATAACTTTCATAGCACCTGAGTGGATTTTTCTCTATTACCAAGAAAAATCATCTCTTTTTCCTTTAGTTTGTTCCATTCCAATTTGTTTAATATCAGTATTACCACTCTTGCTTTCTTCCTTTTTCTCGTCCCCTTCCTTTTTCTCCTCTTTCTAATTTATCATGTATTTGTCTCACCGACTTATTTTCAGCTTTTGGTGTTATTTCAGGGAGACATTAAAAAAATTCCACTGAATTTATTTAACTATTTTATAACCTGAGTATTTTGGTTTTTTATTGCAGGCACAGTCCTCATTCACATTAAAATGATTCTGGATACATTTCGTGTTATTTGTGACAGCATAACTTGTGTTTTGTATTATTTTATTTCTCTTTCCTTTGTTCTTTCAGGCTTTGGCTAGAGTAATGACTTCAAAAATTTATTGTATTTTTTTAGAATTTGAAGGTTAGGCCTTTAATTTCTAGTCTCTCTTTGTTTTCTGTTCTTATAACTGAAGACCACAGAATAATTTATAAAGAATAGAAGCCTAAATTCTAGAGGTCGGGAAGTCCAAGAGCATGCTCAGCATAACAGGGCCGCTAAGCGTACCAACATGATGATGGCCATCTCGTTGCATCATAGCATGACAGGGGGCATCACACGATGTGACAGAGCAAGCACGATAGTTTGCGTCTCTCTCCCTCGTCTTATAAAGCTACCAGTCTCATCATAAGACCTCATATTTATGACCTCATCCAATCCTAGTTATTTCCCAAAGGCCCAACTCCAAATACTTTTAACATTTAATTGGGGATTAAGTTTCCAACCTATAAGCTTCTGGGAGACATATTCAAAACCATGGCATTTACTGTTGTAGACAAATGTTCACAGGCATGCCCTTCTTTTAAATAGGGAGGATTGCATTTCCTTACCCTTTGAAAATAGGCGTGACTGTGACTTGATTTGGCCAGAGACATGTAAACAAAAGCAAAATCTATAATGATATGAATGCTACCATTTGAAAACCAGTAAATTATACCCCATACTCCCTCCTTCCTCTTTCTTCCTTCCATGTCTTGTTCAACTGCGGCAGTGAACCCCAGTGTCACATCTTGAGGTGATGGCATCTTGGATGGTGGAGCCTTGTCAGCCTGGTTTCTCGAGTGGCTATTATTGTGCTTAATCCCCTGACTTCTGGGTTTGCTTATTAATTCGACATTGTCTAGGCTACCCCAACTGGGAGCAATTACAATTTTACCAAACATTGACTTATATTTCTCATAAAGGTCCATAAAACTATCAGCATTAGTAGCCTGTCTTCTTAGCAAGATAGGACCTTTTCATAATTTATTTTTTTCCTTTCACATTTTTCATCATTAAACAATTTTGTTGAAATCAGATTGAATATTCTTTCAGTAGTTTTTCTTAATATTACACCTTATCTGTTTTACAAATCTTTACCTAACAAATAGTCACCACTATATTATCAACAGTGAGTTTACTATGAGTTTTACTGTGTCTTTGTTCCATTATGAGTTTTGTATCTTAGTTTCACTTTCAAGAATTTAATTTTCACTTAGCTGGAGGACATTCTTTAGAACTGCAGAGAGTTCATGGGTAGTAAAATATTTGAAAACTATCATTCCTTAAAATCCTTTATTTGCCTTATATTTGAATGATAGATTTTTGAATATATAATTATTTTCCCTGGGGACTTTTGACAGTGTTCTATTACTATTGTATTGTAACTGAGAAGACATGTGCAAGTCTGTTTTTCATTCCTTGCAGGTAATCTCAATGTTTTTCTACTGAAATTTATGACATATTATTTTTATCACTGATATTCATAGATTTTACAAATGGGTCTTTCTTGATTCTTCTTGCAGCACACTCAACAGGCTGTCTTCTAATTGACAAATTATATTTTTTAAGCTCATGGAAGAGTGCTTCTGTCATTTCTATGACCTTTTCCTTATTCTTTCTTCCTCTTTCATATTGTGTTTCTGAAAATTATTTTTGATAAATACTGTCTCTTATCTTTCTCTCTTAAGTTTGTTTATTTTTTGGTTCTATATTTTAAGAATAAGGATGCAGATATTCCAGACCACTAACTTTTTCATTAACATAACCAAAGTGAAATTTTTCCCCTCTCTTGAATTATTTTTATAAATTATGAAAGTCATATTTCTAATATCTGATGAACTATTACTTCTTTCTCATAGTAAACTTTTTAAAAAAACAGAAGCAAACTTTCATAGTTTAGTCTACATGATTATGTGGGAAAATTAACTTTTTATTGTGTGTGTATCTATGGTTCTTCAGCACCACTGGGCTTTGCTGTCAATTAGATTCTATCTGCATTATATCTTCCAGAATTCATCACATCTATGATGGTATTTTTTTTTCAGATTTTCTAGCATGCTTACTGATTCATTCTCATGTTTATACTTGGCTATTATTTCACTGGGATTTGGGGAGTTGGTAGAGATAAATTTATGAATTTATAGGTTTTGAGATCTAGTCTAGAAGCTGCACATTTGGAATATCTTCATATTCTGATAATATTTGGATATACAGAACTCTTATTCATGGTGTCAAAGATTATATTATAAAGTATTTAGGACCATAAAATAGTTATGAAATATAACTTGTTGATAGAATATGAACTGAAGTTTTCTGTGTGCAGTGGACATATTTTGAGGCAATAATTTTCTTAAATAGTGCAAGATTTCTAGACGATTTGGGCAAAAAAATATTTGTTGCCTAGTATTGTCTAGTAGTGTTGAAAACCTATATTTCTGGCCAATAAAATGGAGGTCCAGGACCTCAGGCCTTCAAGTTAGTAAGGAGTAAACATAAGGTAGCAGAAAGATAAATATAGTCCAATCAGCAACTTTTCCTGAGGGCCCATGATGTTCTGAACACAGAAACAAGTGCTGGAATGACATGGAGATGGGCAGATTTGGAGTATACAAAATAGGGATAGAAGTCTTGCCTGAATTCAAGTTGTTATCTTAAGTGGTATTACTTATTACTGCCTTTCGTTGTGATAACACATTTCTATCCAGGCTTTTTTTTTTTTTTTGTGGGTACCGGGGGTCGACTTCAGAACCTCGCGCGCCAGCAGGCACCTGTGCCGCTGAGTGATATCACTGGCCCCTTTTCTGTATGTGGGTTCCGGAAGTCGAACTCGGGCCCTCGCGCTTGCCAGGCAGGCGCTTACGCCGCTGAGCCATCTCACCGGCCCTATCCAGGCTTTTTGAAGAATCTTTTTACTTATAAACAAATTCAGACAATGACAGTGATACTAGTTCATTTTAATTTTTTAAATTTATACATTAAAAATGGAATTTAGAGTTGAGACATGCCATTCACTCTGGGCTTGTTGGTAGGAATGTCCTCTTCTGTGATATGACCATCAGCACGTTATTACTCATTTCTCACTTTTTGAAATCAGTAAATGAGGATTACATTCAACTTTCCTACATTACAGAAATAGTATGAAAATAAATAAAAGACTTTTTGTGGATGATGAACTGCAGGAACTACAATATGCATAAAATACATGACTGTAGTTTTAATATTTCTTCCATAATTTACTAATAATTGCCATATTTCACATGATATATTTAAAATCATGTTATTCTTTTTATTGCTGGAACCATCCAATTTATTATTGAACTAATGAAAGGTGAATAGTGTAAAGAGGTTAAAGTATGGAACAATGGTCGAAGAGACAAATCCATCAGTAAGAAATGTTGGGGTAAGTGCTCAAAGTGAGCCTAAATGGAGAAATAGATTTTTACCACTAAGGCAAAATCAAGCAGCATCAATTTCAACAAATTAGATAAATGGAGAAAATGATTTTCTCCTTTACAAGCAGGTCAAAACCAAGAACAGAGAAGGTAAAATAAATATGCAATAAACTTAGATTCTGCATCATTCTGCAACAGACAAATAATCAAATAAAAATAAATTCTACCTCTCCTTCACCTTGGCACCTAAGGTTTGTAAGCTCTGAGCTGCTTCAATATAATTCACGTGAAGCTGCCTTGGTCACACGTCACTCTGTTCTTGACATGTATCATCCAACTACAAATGATGAGCAGTTCCAAAAATTCCACTGATGAAGCTACCATTGGTTTTTAGAGGTCCAAGCAGTCAGCAGACTTTTAGTATTATTGGCCCGGCTTGCATTCAGAAATCTGGGGTCTGGATTTCAAATTAACTGTGCAACATTTGACATTACTCTGATTTTGATTAGCAGTTTTCTCATCTGTAGAGTAGATCTGTAGAGTAGACTAATATCTTCTCTACCTCCCAAGATTATTTTGTGATGAACATGACAGTATATATTTGAGAATGTTCACATAAATGTTACCTTAGTTAGTTTTTAAGCATGTGTTTTTGCCTTATAATCAATAGTTTTTCCAGATAAGAAGATCCATTTTCAGGGTATATACCTAGCAATATATCTGGCACATGATGCTTGTTAGTTTGTTGAATGTTTGGTAAACGTAAGAATAGAATAAATGTATCAAAATGTTAATTTTCTTTTTCATTGTTGCTGTCTTTTTTCTCCTTTTTCCTCTGTAGGACATTTCTAAAAAGGTTGAAAACTTTCTCTTTTCTTCCCTTCCAAAGGAGGAGCCATTACTTTTCTCTTTGCTTACTGGTAACATCAATTTCTCCCTGTTTTTATATTTCTCCTTCTCTAATCTTATAAGCATTTTCAGGGCCTTTCTATTTCTGCAGAAAACTGTCTTGACTACAATTTTTTCTAGCTATCAATTAATCCCTTTTCTTCCCTATTAAAGTGCAATTTGTTGATTGTGTTAACACTACTACTTGTGTTTCTTCTCCACTATTTAATGCTTTGCAGTTCACTTCCATCATTATTTTTTTGAATGAGCAAAAATTAGCTGTTCTATTTTTTTTTAGTTTTACTTGTCTTATTTTAAATTAAGTTTATTAGTACATTATAGATATACATAATGATCATATTCATTATAGGGAATTTGTACCTGTACATGATATATTTTTTAACTTATTATTAATAGCATTATTCTTATTCTTTTGGAGGAGCAATATCTCTGTAACAGAATACCATAGACTGGGTGAAATATATTCCCCACAGTTCTGGATGCTGGAAGTTCAAGATCAGGGCAGATTTGGTGTCTGGTGAGGGCCCACTTCTTGGCTAATAGATGGCACCTTCCCTCACATGGTGGGAGGATGAGGGATCTTTCTGGGTTCTCTTTCATAAGGACACTAACTCCACTCATGGAGGCCCCATTGTCATGACCTCATCACCTCCCAAAGCCCCACCTCCAAATACCCTCGCACTGGGGGTTAGGCTTCAACATAGGACTTTTTGGGGTGTCATGACACAGACATTCAGCCCATTGCAGGGAGCATCTTGGTCTATAAAGTAGATGATAGCTGGAGAGCAAGCCTTTCTATCAACTATATTGTGGATAAATTTATTTTTTTCTTTTTTCCTTCCTTCCTTTCCCCTTTACCCCATCACAGTTTGCCTTTTCTTTTGAACAGTTTCTTCCAAATTCACAATATCTATTGTATATTTTGACTCTTATTTACTTGTTTGGTTTCTCACACTAGTGAGACAATACAATGTTTACACACGTGAGTCTGACTTATTTCACTCATGACTATGGTCTCGAGCTGCATACATTTACCTATAAAAGTCTCAAGTTTATCCTTCTTTATGGCTGAATAGTACTCCATTATATATTAAAAAAAAACATCTTTTTTATCCATTCCTTGGTTGATGGGCATTTGGGTTGTTTCCAAGATTTAGCTATTACAAATTGTGCTGCTATAAACATGGGCTCACATATATTGCTGTGGTATGATGTTTTTAATTCTTCTGGGAAGATACCCAGAAGGCGAATAACTGGGTAGAATGGGACCTTTAATCCTGTTTTTTTGAGGAATCTCCACACTGATTTCCACAGTGGTTGCACCAGTCTACACTCCCACCAACAGTGGAGAAGGGTTCCTTCTTCCCCACAGCCCCATCTGCATTTGTTATTGGTTGATTTTTTCATGATAGCCATTTCTCGAATGACCAATGATGTTGAACACTTTTTCATATATTTAGTTGCTGTTTGTATTTCTTCATCTGAGAAGTGTGTATTCATCTCAGATGCCCATTTTTGGATTGGATCTTTGAGTTTGGGGGGTCTGATTTTTTTCAATTCTTTATATGTTCTAGATATAAGTCCTTTTTCTGAGGGACAACTGGCTATAAGATTTTCCCGCTCTGTGGGTTGTCTTTTCACTCTGTTGGTGATTTCTTTTGTTGTGCAAAAGCTTTTTAATAAGGTGAGATCTCATTTGTTGATTCTTTGTGGTATTTCCCTTGCAGTCTGGGTTTAGTTTATGAACTCTCTGCCTCCACCTATGCCCTCAAGATTTCTGCCTACTTTCTCTTCCAGTAAATTTCATGTTTCTGCTTTAATATTTACATATTTGATCCATTTTGACTTCAGTTTAGTGCATGATGATAGACATGGGTCTAGTTTTAGTCTTTGACATGTGGAAGGTCAATTTTTCCAGCACCATTTATTAAAGAGACTTTCTTCCAGTGAACATGTTTGGCTCCTTTGTCAAAGATAAGGTGGCTGAGTGTGTTTGGGTTTTTGTCTCCATCTTTTATTCCATTCCACTGATCCTCAGGCCTTTTTTATTTTTGGCACTACCATGCTGATTTTATCACAGTAGCTTTGTAGTATAATTTCAGGTCTGGGATTGTGATGCCCCTTGACTTTGTTACCCAGAATTGCTTTTGCTATTCTAGGTCTCTTCTCGTTCCAAATGAATTTTAGGAATATTTTCTCTAGATCTGTGTGGTATGCTAATAGTATTTTGATCAGGATTGCACTAAATCTGTATAGCAGTTTTGGGAGTATGGCTATTTTCATTATTTTAGTTCTTCCTATCTGACAGCAAGGCATATCTTTCCATTTTCTGATATCCTTTTTGATATCCTTAGCTAGGGTACTGTAATTTTCACTGTAGAGATCCTTTACCTCCTTGTTAGATTGATTCCTAGGTATTTCATTTTCTAAGATGCTATTGTAAAGGGTGTGCTTTCCCTAATTTATTTGTGAGTTTGTTGCTTGTGTACAGGAATGCTATTGATTTTTGTGCATTGACTTTGTATACTGCTACATTACTGAACTTGGATAATAAATCTACAAGTCTTTTGGTGGAGTTTTTGGGGTCTTCTATGTAGAGTATCATGTCATCTGCAAATAATGATAATTTAACTTCTTCCTTTTCTATCTTTATTCCTTTTATTTTTTTCTCTTGTCCAATTGCTCTGGCTAATGTTTCCAGAACTATATTGAATAGGAGTGGTGATAATGGACATCCTTGTCCTGTTTCTGATTTTAGAGTGAAAGCTTTCAGTTTTTGACCATTTAATATGATGTTAGCTATTGGTTTGTCATAGATGGCTTTTATAAGAGTGAGGTAAAAATGATCTATTCCAATTTTCTGTAGAGTTTTTATCATGAATGGATGTTGGGCTTTGTCAGATGCTTTTTCTGCATCTATTGAGATGATCATGTGATTTTTGTCTTTGGTTCTATTAACATGATGTATTACATTTATTGATTTGCTTATGTTCAACCATCCCTGTATCCCTGGTATGAATCCTGCTTGGTCATAGTGTATGATCTTGTGATGATTTGCTGCATTCTGTTTGCCAGTATCTTACTGAAGATTTTTGCATCTATGTTCATTAGGGAGATTGACCTTTGGGTTCTTCTCTGGTTTTGGAATCAGGGTAATACTTGCTTCCAGGAATGATTTTGAAATTAGTGCTTCCCTTTCAATTTTCTTAAATAGTTTCAGCATTAGTAGCATTAGTTCATCTGTAAATTTCTTGTGCAATTCAACAGCGAATCCATCAAGGCCTGGTCTTTTCTTTTTTCTTAAATTTTAATTACATTTTCAATTTCATTGGCTGATATTGGGCTATTTAGAATTTTTATACCTTCTTTATTTACTTTTGACAATTTGATTGTGCTTAGGAATCTGTCCATTTCTTCTGTGTTTTCCATATTATTAGACTATAGGTTCTCATAGTAAGTATTGATGATCTCCTGGATTTTGGTAGGATCTGTTGTGATTTCCCCCTCTTCATTCCTAATTGCTTGAATTTGTATTTTTTATTTCCATTGATGTGGTTGGCTAATGGTTTATCAATTTTGTTTATTCTTTCAAAGGACCAACTTTTCAACTTGTTGATTCTTAGTATTTTCTTAGTCTCTATTGCATTAATTTCTGCTCTTATCTTTATACTTTCCTCCCTTGTACGAGCTTTGGGTTTGATTTGTTCTTCTTTTTCTAAAAGTTTGAGGTTCGACATTAGGTTGTTTATTTAGGCTCATTCTGTTTTCCTGATGTGTGAGTTCATCTCTACAAATTTCTCTTGTAGGACTGCTTTCATTGTGTCCCATAAGTTTCGGTATGTTTTATCGGCATTATTGTTTAATTTTATATACTGTTTAATTTTGTCTTTAATTTCCTCTGTGACTCATTGGTTGCTCAGAAAGGTGTTGTTGGGCCGGTGAGACGGCTCAGCGGCGTGAGCGCCTGCCTGGCAAGCGCGAGGGCCTGAGTTCGACTCCCGGAACCCACATACGAGAAAAGGGCCGGTGATATCACTCAGTGGCACAGGCGCCTTGCTGGCGTGCGAGGTCCTGAGGTCAACCCCCAGTACCCACTAAAAAAAAAAAAAAAAAAAGGTGTTGTTAAATTTCCATGTGTTAATGTAGTTTTTGTGGTTTCCTTTGTCATTGATTTCCAGTTTCATTGTGCTGTGGTCAAATAGTATGCACGGGATGATTTCATTTCCTCTACATTTACTTAAACATGTTTTGTTAGCTAATATATGGTCTATTTTGGAGAATGTCCCATGTACAGCTGAGAAGAATGAGTATTCTGATGTTTTGGGGTGGAACAAGCTGTAGACATCTACCAAGTCCATTTGTTCACAGGCTTCATTTAATCTAATATTTCTTTGTTGATTTTTTTGTCTAGATGATCTATTTGTGAGAGTGGGGTATTAAGGTTCCCCAGTGCAATTTTGTTAGTTCTTATTTGGTTTTTCATGTCTGTTAATATTTGTTTTATGTAGCTAGGTGAACCTGTGTTTGGTGCATAAATATTTATAATTTTTATCTCTTCTTGGAGTTTTTCCTTAACAAGTATGTAGTGACCTTCTTTGTCTCTTTTGATAGTTTTGGCTTAAGGTTTTTTCACTGTCTGCAAATAGAATAGCTACCCTTGCTTTTTTCTGGGTTCTTGTGGCATGGAGAATTGTTTTCCATCCTTTGACTTTCAGTCTATGAATTCCTTTTTGGGTTAAATGCTTGAATGCAGCATAGTGTTGGATCTTGCTTGTTGATCCATTCTGTTTCTTTTATTGGTGAGTTGAGGCCATTTATATTGATGGTTATAACTGGTATGTATTGGCTTATCTTTTTCATGTTGTTTTCCTGTAGCTTGTCCCTGTCTTTCTCCTCTGTTTAATTGCTTGCCCTGACTGGCAGCTTCTTCCTATTGGCGTTCCTGTGTTTGTGGTCCTATTTATCTCTTTCTAATATGTCTTTCAGAGCATTCTGTAGAGTTGGTTTGTGGTCATAAATCTCTTCAGTTGTTCTTTGTCATGGAAGTATCTTATTTCTCTATCAATTTTGAAAGATAGTTTTGCAGGGTACATCAATCTGGGTTGAAGATTTTTTTCCTTTAGGGCTTGAAATACCTCACTCCAAGCTCTTCTTGATTTGAGGGTTTGTGTTGAGAAGTCTGCTGTGATTCTGATGGGCTTTCCTTTATAGGTGATACATTTCTTTTCTCTAGCTGCTTTTAATATTTTGTTCTTTGTTGAATTTCTGGATTCTTGATTATTATGTGCCTTGGTGTAGCTTTATTTTGGTCATGCTTATTTGGAGTTCTATATGCTTTATTTTTTTGTATGTCAAATTCTTTATCCATGTTTGGAAAGTTTTCTGCCATTATTTCTGTGAAGAGGTTTTTAATGGCTTTTGCACTGTCTCTAGCTTTCTCAGATTGCAATAAATCTTATGTTGTTCTTCTTTGCTTCATCTTAGCTGTTGGATTGAATTTACATGATATATTTTGATTCCTCTTTTTTCCCAATCCCCTCTCCTCCTATCAACCTCTCTTCTCCTCCTCATTTATGAAACTTTGTTTCCATTTTATCCTTTTTTATTTTTTATTTTTCCTTTTCCCTTCCTTCCTCTTCCCTCATTCCTTTTTCTTGGGTTCTTTTTATGTTGTTTTTGAAATTGAACTCATGACTTCGCACTTGCCGGGCAGGCGTTGTGCTGCTAAGCTATATCCCTGGCCCTGGTTCCTCTTTCTTTTTGAACAATTTCTTCCCATTTCACAATATCTATTGTACATTTTGGTCCTTATTTACTCTTACAGTTTCTCACACCAGGGAGACAATGCAATATTTATACATGTGAATCCTATTTATTTCACTTAAGAGTATGTTCTCAAGTTGCATCCATTTACCTGGAAATATATTAAGTTTATCTTTCTTTATGGCTAGGTAGTACTCCATTGTATAAAAAGACCATATCTTTTTTATCCATTTCTTGGTTGATGGGCATTTGGGTTGTTTTTAAGATTTAGCTATTATAAACTGTGCTGCCGTAAACATACTCTTCCACAATTTTTCTCAATAAGGAAACCAAGAAATTCCTTTCCGGTAAATTCACAGCCTCCTTTATGAGTCTCACCTTATTGGTTCTTTCTTATGCATTTTACTTTACCCTTTACAACTCCCTTTCTGCCTTGTTACTCTTTTTTCAATTAATTACAGTGGCATCATAATTTCTTGCTTCTCAGACCTCCGAAATACTCACTTCTTGCCTCTTGTCCATGTTCTTTCCATCCTCTTTCCCTAGCAGCAGCTATTTCTTTGGGCTCAATTATACTGTCTTCTATTCTTGCTGACCCTTATTCTCATCAAGAAAACATCTATGGGTTTCATTATTGCTAGTACATAGATAATTCTCAAATCTCCTTCCTTCCTTCCTGCCTTCTTTCCTTCCTTCCTTCCTGTCACTCTCTCTTTCTCTCCCTCTCTTTCTTTCTTCTTTCAAAAATGTTATTTATTCTGATGAATATGTCACTTCTCAAAAGTTACACTACCACTTGAATCCCACTAAGATAAAATATTTTATTAGAAAAGAAAAACTGGAAGTCTCCCAGGACCAGAAATAAGAAAAGCTTTTTTGGATTAACTTCCATGTTATCAGGTACTAGATGTACATGCCTCTACAACAGGAAACTGCTGAAAGATTTCTTTCAAAGTTACTGCGCCACTTTGAGGATGCACTGGTATTTCTTTCCTTTGGAAGAATGATTATTAAGAGTTCTGCACATAGCAGACATTGATGTGGTTTACTAAGTAAATATGACAGCAGCTGATGAGGACAGAAAAAAAAAATGGTCAGAAGTACTGCATAGTGACATAGCCAGAAATTCCTAATACCAGATCTTTACTTACATAATATTTTAGCATTAGAGATTTATCTGAGTGCTAATGGGATTAAGTTACTCAAAGTCAGCTTGGCTAGTATTATCTTTCTGTCACTATGAAAAAATCACTTGAGATAATCAGCTTATATGGAGGAAAGGTTTACATAGTTTTGAGTTCTTCAGGCCATGGCCCTTTGTTTTTGGGCCTGTGGAAAGGCAATATATCATGGTGGGACCTTGGTAGAGAAAATGACTCATTTCCTAGAGTCCAGGAAGGGAAGAGAAAGAAGCTGGGCTGGGGAAGAGCTGGGGTCCCAAAATCCTCTTTGAGGGCATGGCTAAAATGACCTAACTTCCTTCCACCAAACCCTACCTCCTAAGGTTCTACTACCTGCTAATAGAGCCATGTGTTGACCAAACTTTCAACACATAACTCTGTGGGGGACATTAAAGATCCAAACTACAGCAGTCTGTTTAAAGTGTGTTCAAGTATTGGACTTTGAATATAAAATGTTCCCACATAAATGGCATGATTTAAGTCTAGTTTGTGGAACATAAAGTCCAAGGTTTCATTTGAATATGCCTTTGAACGCTGGGATTATGAGTTTGCGATGGGTCAGAATTTCTCTGAAAATGCATCTTCCAAGAAATAGTAACAACAGGCTCAGCAATGTTTATTCATAGATCTGGTTTAATAGAATAAGGAAATATACTACATGTTGAGAAATCTCTGAATGGTAAGGGAAAGGAAAAGAAAAGTATATAGAAATATTAGGGGAAAACTACAATTTTAGACCCATATCATCAGAAAGTTCAAGAAAGGCCTGATTTAACTGGCAATGCCAGTTGTTTCATGTTATCAGTGTACAGAACTAAACAGAAAGAAAGTGTGAATCATGAAATAGGAAGACAGCTCATGTGTAGTTATTAAATAATTTAAATATAGGAAGAACCTCAAAACTGCTCTCAGTGCTCTGTAACCCAGAAGGTGAGTAATTAATAAATGAGTACACCCATTAGTCTGCTACATGTCAAAGCTGGGCAGATGCAAAGATCAGGGTAGGACCTTACCCATAAATTTATGTGGTTAAGATAATTCCATAAGACATATCTTAGAGCATCTGTGTTATTGATTATATATGTGTGTGTATAAATTAAAAATTCTTTGGTGTTCTTTGACAATTATATAACCTTTCATACATTTCTAAAGGGAATCATTCTATACTGTTGCAGTTTTAAGATTTCTTAAATCTTTTTTACTTGTTTCTTTAGAAAATTATGACCTCTAACTGGAGTGGTGGTTGTTTATACAGTATGGTCATCGGTTTTTATTTAGTAAGTAGCAATTTTCAGGCATGATTCAGTAATGAGTTTTAGAGATTTTTGAAAAAGTTACTTTGAAAATCCAAGGTTCTTAACTGTGATAAGTTATGATTCAGTATGAACAAGACAAAAATTTTTTTGGCGTATCTGGTGTTGCTCACAAAGACTTCTTCATGAATATCAGACATTATTTATTTATTTTCTTCAAATTTCCACAGCATAGCCAGGTACTCTGCATATGAATTGAGTGTGTCTTTGAGAATTCATGTGCTGGAAGGTGGGTTTCCATTGTGGTGATGTTGGGAGGTGGTAGGGTTTACTGGGAGGTGACTATGTCATTGGGGGGGTGCTGCCTTCAAGAGGGATTAATGTTGTCCTCACAGGGAACAGTTAGTTCCCCTGAGAAGAGGTTGCTACAAAAAAAGCGAACCTGGCTCCTGAATCTCTATGTCTTCCTGTCATACCATATGACCTTCTCTCTCACATTCATTCCTGCCATGATGTTACTTGCTGTGTTTTGTTGAAGGCTTCCACCAGAGCCTAGCAGATAGGGTTGAATTATCTTGAACTTTCAGCCTCCAAAGCTGCAAGCTAAAGAAACCTCTTTTCCTTACAAAGTACCTAGCTTTGGGTATTTTATTATAACAATAGAAAATGGACTAAGACACCAAGCTATAGTAAATTAGAGTCAATTATATCTTTCATGCATCCCCACTTCTCTCATACACATGAGATCTACCCTGTGATACTGTAGCAAACTAGCAAACATCTAGAAGGCTGCTGCTATTATTCATTGTTAGGTTTTGTAGTATAGTTTATAATTCCTTGAATTTTTTTTTTTAATGTGAGTACCGGGAGTTGAACTCAGGACCTTGCACTTGCCAGGCAGGCACTTATGCTACTGAGCTATATCACCGGCCCTTCCTTGGCTTTTATCAAACCTATCCTAATAGTAATTATTTGATGTTTTCTTGAATTTTCTGAAATATTGACTTGTGGATAAATGACAAAGCAATGCAATTTTAAAGACTTTTAAAAACAAACTCTTACCTTTTGTTTAGTGGATTATGAATTTACTAAAACACATTGATAGTACTTTGAAATCTTTTTGCTGCATAGGTGCTGTTGTTGCAAATTCTTATTGTATATGCGCACTCATAAAAAGTAGGAATTCCTAGCTATTTGCAGGAATTTCTATTTTTTGTGAGTTGTCCTGAGTTGTGCATATCTTCCAATACCTTTTATTCTTTTTAGATTAATAATATAATATAATTTTATTAGAACTACTGTTTTGGTGGAAGTTGTCTGGGAAATGCTAGAATTTATAGTGATGCATATTATAGTCAATAGTTTGGACCTATATCTGGATTTTAAGACATATATATATATACATGTATATATATCCATTGGAGTTTGTATATGAATAAATCATACCTCCCCTACTGCAGATACTCATAATCTTTTTTTTTTTTTTTTTTTTGTGGGTACCGGGGGGTCGACCTCAGGACCTCGCGCACCAGCAGGCGCCCGTGCCTCTGAGCGATATCACCGGCCCCTTTTTCGTATGTGGGATCCGGGAGTCGAACTCGGGCCCTCGCGCTTGCAAGGCAGGCGCTTATGCCGCTGAGCCATCTCACCGGCCCCAGATACTCATAATCTTGCATAATATATACACATAACTTATTTGCAGAATGATGCATCTTTATTAATACCAAGTACTGTATATCTGGGTATTATCAACTGGTGTGCAGATGGCCTTTGTGTGTTTCATTCTTCTTAAGTTGGAATACTGATTTAGATAAGTTATTACTACAACTTGTATTGCCATGTCCTGTCATTATTTATATATTCTACTTAAGTCGCTTCTTTTCATTTACACTAACTTTTCTCCACTTATGCTGCATACAGATAGTTACAGCTATGGATACAACCGAAAGGATAATTTTGGTGCTCATAATATTTCTGAGCTTTCATTTTAACATTACATTAAAGTAAAATTTATTATAATTTATCATCCATTTGCCTAATGTGTACCTTTGACACATTAGTGAAAATCCATCCAACATTAAACAATATTGCCAGTTTGATTCAGTCTGGAATCACACTAGTGTCTAGCTATAACTCAGAGCAGACAATCTTGGCTAAATGTAACCCTTATATAACTAAGATACTTGGGGGCTAAATATTACTTGTAAGTGGGGCATAATGTAATTCCTTCATCATTTGCCTAAACTATCCTGAAATTGCTGTTTGTCACGGCCTGCTCTTTTGCAAGTAGATGATATTGTGTTTGTACATTTCCTTCAATTTATATATATTTTCAATATTAATTTTATATAATCATATTAAAGTGATAGGCTGGGAGGGATCTTGAAGACCATCTAATTGTTTTATAAACCACAATTCATCATACTGTCCGGTACAGGGAGTGCCTTGATTACTTAAAGCTATACTAGTTTTAAACGTCATATTCTAAAATATGATGTACAATAAACAGTTTTTAAGCAATGAGAATTTAAAACATATTTGGAGCTAAACATTCTTGTGTCGTAGTTCATGTAAAATTCACATGCTTTTTTTGGATAATTCATGAGATATCAAAAATATTCCTGTGTCTTCTGGACTGCTTTTGGACACTGTATCAGTTTTGTATTGCTTTATAATAAATATACAGTTATGGTGGAAAATAAAACTCATTTCTTATGTCACAGTTGTCTAGTCAAAAGAACTGGAGTGGTTGTTCTTTGTTCTCCATTCTGAGTTTCATGAGGCTTAAATAGAGGTAGTTGACTGCTGAGCTCAGGGAAGAGTCTGCATTAAGCTCATTCAGGTTATTGGCTGTCAGGTTAATGTCACCAGGAGCCTTGTCTTTGCTTCTCTAGGTTTCTCAAATTCTTTCTCATGCTTTGGTATGAGCTCCTGACTCCCTTCTGTCAGTAGTGGGTCAAATCCTCTTTACCTTTGGAGCAGTTAACTTCCCTGTCTACTGTGTGTCACTTGCCTCTTTTCTCCAACTGGAGAAAGTTCTAAGTTTTCTTTAAAGGTTCCTGCAATTGGGGTCGCCTGGACAATGAAGGACTCTCACCTTAATCTTAAATTTCCTAACCTTAATTACATATGCAAAATGTCATGTAAAGTACGATAATCATAGGTGCCTGGGACATAGATCTCTGGGGAAGAGGCCTTATTTAGGATAATACAAAAAAAAGTTCTCCTTAGGGAGAAATCTTGAGAAGCACTGATATTTTAAACTTAAAGAGGAGGCAATCGGGACCAGAGAAAATGAAGTATGGCTGTGTTTTCTACAACTAATGACTGTTTCTGCAATTTATACCTTATGAATATCAGTACAATGACCATTTTTAAAAATCAAAGTATGCTCCTATTTAATTTTATAAATAATTATGTCTCTGAAGTAATAACATTTAGTCTTTGTCTATACAATGCTAAACAGAAAAATAAAAAAGTCAGCAAAATAGTTGTGATTTATACATATTCAAATATTTGTGTTCATTTATTTACAGACAATAGCATTAAAGTATTTCATTAATTTTTCCCTTCTTCTAGATTTTGTTTAGATCTATTCTGACAAAGTTTACTAAAGTGAGTTATATTCTGAAAAAGACAGCTCCGGTTGGTGTTATCTAAATGGAAATGTCCAAATATAAAGCCCCTGTGATTTGCTGAAAGTTCAATTTGATACTTATCATAACTATGCTTAAATAAAAAAAAATCTCTGGAACAGTTATTTATATTATCTTATAAACACTATTGTACAGCTGTAGCATGCAATCTCACACTTCACAAGTATAGCAGATACTTTGGTGAATGTATAAAACTTTATACCAGTACATCAAATTAACCTTGCATCGCTGTACTCAAGTGAAGCATGTCTTGAATTTTTCAATAATTCTTCAGTGCAGAAGGAAACTAGCTAAATACAGGGACTCTTTGGGAAGCATAGATGCTCAATTCCTGAAAAAAGTGAATTCACTCAGAGGCGATTTCACAAAATCCAGATAAGCCAATTCTCTACTTTTTCTTATTTTCTCTGCTTCCCTTAGGCTTTCCATTTTTTCTCTTGTTTGTACCTTGGTTCTGCTATGTTTACCTCTTGATTCTTTTTTTTCCTAAAATCTCTGCTTTTCCTCCTTAATTCTTATATAGATTTAATAATGAGACCAATTAACAAGAAAAGTAGATAGAGCATGTATGTTCTATGACCACCAAATATTCTAGTTTCTCTCCTTCTTGCCTGTCTCCCTTCCACTTAGATTGGGTCACGTAACTAGGTCTACCCAATGCACTGTGAGTGATGTGTGTCACTTCCTGATCATTGCTCTTAAGTCCAAAGTACTTATTTTTACTCAGGGTTATCCTAATGTACATGAGTTCTAGATGGTAAAGCTACCAGATGGCAGAAGGTTGCTCAAACCATGCTGGAAAAGTGAGCAAAGCCAAAACCAATTTCTATATCTCCCTTTGTATGAAGTCACTGAGTTGTTTGGATATAGCCTATCCTGATCAATCCTAATCCTAATCCTAATCCTGGTTAATTCAGAAATTGGCAGCAAAAATGGGTACTGCCACCACCAAAACCTAGAACATGTTCTATTGACTTAATGAGAGAGAGAGAGAGAGAGAGAGAGAGAGAGAGAGAGAGAGAGAGAGAGAGAGAGTGAGAGAGGGATTGGAGGCTGGAAGATTGGCAATCCTTGCTCTATGATCCTTTGACAAAACTGTCATCAGCAGTAATTTGGGAAGCAGGCCATATATGCAGAGTCTGGCAGCTCAGGTGAAGGGATTGGGGAAGAAAACATTGGAAATATATGTTAATTACCATTGATTGTGTGTGGTAAATTGCTATAAAAATAAGATTAGCTCAGGAAAAGAATTGTCTGGTTTGTAACAGAAATAAAAGGACAGGAATGCAAGACTTTGTAGAGTTAGAAAAGCCTATTGCTTCTAGAAGCCAATCAACAAGAAATGGTATTAAGAAAGGTTTTGAGACTCAAACATCTAATAAAATCTATAAACTAGATTAAATGACTATGAATTTTAGGAATATTTTCTCTAGCTCTGTGAAGTATACTAATGGTGTTTTGATTGGGATTGCATTAAATCTGTATAACAATTTTGGGAGTACGACCATTTTCACTATGTTTGTTCTTCCTATCTATGAGCAAGGGATATCTTTCCATTTTCTGATATCCTCTTTGATCTCCTTTTTAATAATGCTGTAGTTTTGAATGTATAGATCTATTACTTTCTTTGTTAGATTGATTCCTAAATATTTCATTTTTTTGGATGCTGTTTTGAAGGGTGTGGTTTCCCTAACTTCTCTCACAGAGAGAAAATTGTGAAGATAGCAAAAGTCTGTCAAATGCAAGCCAGGAAAAGGGCCTCATGGAGAAATTAAGTCAGCCAAGACCTTGATCTTAGAAGTCCAGTCTCCAGATCAGTGAGAAAATAAATTTCTATTGTTTAAGCCACCCAGGCTGTGTTATTTTGGTATGTTAGCCATAGAAAATTAATATACCATACTAAAACATTTAAAAAGTTGTTTTCCTTGTTTCTGTTCTTGTGAATGGTGTGAGCTGGGGGTGGGGAAAGTGCTTGGATGATAAAGCACTTTGTTGTCTTTCTGTACATAGCTCTGAAGATGAAGTGAAACCTGTCTGGACCAGATGGAAAGATTCCTGCATAATCCTGGTGCTCCTGGATTTCGAGTTAGAGGCGAGACTACACAGAGTCATTTCCTCGAGGAGGCATTGAATGTATTCTCTGTGTAAGAAGGAAGAAAATGGATAGGGGTGACAAGGAGTATGGATTGTGGCAGTGACAATAAAACTGACTGAATTTTCCACGTGTATCTCCAGATTTCCTAGCCAGTTTCTTTCTCTGATGGTCTTTGTAATGTTCTGAATATTCATTCTCTCTTTGCCCGGGGAGGTTACACATTCCTATCTGTAGACAAGGGGCACGCTATGCTTCCTCCTTCCCGAGGAGTAAACATCTCTGCCCATGTGACTCACACATTTTTGTGTGTGTGTGGTGGTGATACCCAGGGCTTTCACACTGAGCTATGTCCTTAACCCTTTATTACTATTTAAAAGTTTTTTATTATTATTAATTTTTTACTTTGAGATGGACTCTCATTAGGATGCTAAGTTGCTCAGGTTGGGCTCCAGTTTGTGATCCTCCTGCCTCAGCCTCCCAAAGTGCTGAGATTAGAGCTGCACACCACCATGCCTGGCTTGTGATTTGCTTTCAACAATGGAGTGTAAGTAGAAATGATGGTGTCGGGCCGGTGAGACGGCTCAGCGGCTTAAGCGCCTGCCTTGCAAGCGCGAAGGCCCGAGTTCGACTCCCGGAACCCACATACGAAAAAGGGGCCGGTGATATCGCTCAGTGGCACGGGCGCCTGCTGGCGCGCGAGGTCCTGAGGTCGTCCCCCCGGTACCCACAAAAAAAAAAAAAAAAAAAAAAAAAAAAAAAAAAGAAATGATGGTGTCAATTTTGAGCAGAAACTTAAGGAGACATTTATTTTATCCATTCACTGATTTGAATCTATGGAGAAGACAATACAGAAGAAAAATATTTCATGTGGGAAAACAGCATGACAAGAACTTGAAATATATTTCACAGCATACTTTATAGGTATCGTAAACAGGACTCATTGGCAGGACAGAATAATTACGTGCTTAAGTAGTTTGTGCGTGTGTGCATATGTGTGTTCACCACACACACAGACACATACACACTCCTATTTTCCCCGAAGTGGTTATTATGTGCCGGAAGTCACATACAGAGCCATGGGGACAGTTCACTGGCTCCATAGAAGCTAGAGTTCACAGTGAGGAGAGTCTAAGAAGGAGCAACCAAGAAGGCTCTGAGTGAGGAATCTTGGAGCAGAAAACCTAAGGAAATCTGTGCCTACTTGTATTCTGGGTGTGCTTATAATTCAGGATATAAATGAGCATCACAGATAAATAACAGTCAATTTCATGCAAGATTTTTTCAAACTAGAAATCATATGTCTTTTATTGCTTTGCTCAATAGTCCTTCATTTTTAAAAATTCATTTATTTTATTTTACTTTTTTATTTTTTATTTTTTTATTTTATGGAAGAAAGGTAAAACAATTTCATAACACAAAAATAGAATAACAAGAGTTAGTACATTGCATATTGTCATCTTTAAAGCAGTTACTCAGAGTACAATGTTATGGGCATAAACATTCTCCAATTGATATTAGCACTAATATTCCTTTTCAATGAACTAAGAGACACTAATAGTATAGCTAATGCATTTTTCTCCTTTTCCCTTCCTTCCTTTCCCCTTTCCCCCCATCCTAGTTCCTTTTTCCTTTTAAACAATTTCTTCCCATTTCACAGTATCTGTTGTACATTTTATTTTATTTTTTTTTATTTTAAAGAGAAGAAAAAAACAAAACAAATCAAAAGAAGAACAAATTTTCAAAACAACATAATAAGAGGGTAAGAATGGTTAATACATTACGTATTACTATCTTTAAGTTAGTTATTCAGGACACCAGACATTAGCATTCAATTGTCCAAACATTATTGGCACAAACCTTACTCTTCAATGAACTAAGTAAAAATGGTAGTGTATCTATCTTAACCATCTTATATATATATATACAATTTTTTTCCCTTTCCCTTCTTTCTTTTCCCTATTCCAGTCTCTCTTTCCTTTTGACCAGTTTCTTTTTGATTCACCATATCTATTGTACATTTTGGATCTTATTTACTCTTTCAGTTTCTCATACTAGAGAGATAATACGATGCTTACACATGTGCTTCTGGTTTATTTCACTTATGAGTATTTTCTCGAGTTGCATCCATTTACCTATAAAAGTCTCCAGTTTATCCTTCTTTATGGCTGAATAGTACTCCATTGTATAAAAATACCACATCTTTCTTATCCATTCCTCAGTTGATGGGCATTTGGGTTGTTTCCAAGATCTGGCTATTACAAATTGTGCTGCTATAAACATGGGTGCACATATATCGCTGTGGTACGATGTTTTTAATTCTTCTGGGAAGATGCCCAGAAGGGGAATAGCTGGGTCAAATGGGACCTCCAACCCTAGTTTTCTGAGGAATCTCCACACTGACTTCCACAGTGGCTGTACCAGTCGACACTCCCACCAACAGTGAAGAAGGGTTCCTTTTTCCCCACAGCCCCTCCAGCATTTGTTATTAGTTGATTTCTTAATAGTAGCCATTCTTTCTGGGGTGAGATGGTATCTCAGTGTTGTTTTAATTTGCATCTCTCGAATGACTAGTGATGTTGCACATTTTTTTGTATATTTGTTTGCCATTAGTATTTCTTCATCTGAGAAATGTGTATTCATCTCAGATGCCCATTTTTGGAGTGGGTCTTTAAATTTGGGAGGTCTGATTTTTTTGAGTTCTTTATATGTTCTCGATAGTAGTCCTTTGTCTGAGGAACAGCTGGCAAACATTTTTTCCCACATTGTGGGTTGTCTCTTCACTCTGTTGGTGGTTTCTCTTGCTGTGCAAAAGCTTTTTAATAAGATGAGATCCCAGTTATTGATTCTTTGGGATAGTTCCCATGCGGTTGAGTTTTTATTCATAAAGTCTTTGCCTACACCAATGTCTCCAAGGGTTTTACCTATCCTACTTTCCAGCAGATTTAATGTTTCTGTTTTAATATTTAGATCTCTGATCCATTTTGAATTTAGTTTAGTGCATGGTGAAAGATATGGATCTAGTTTTAATCTTCGGCATGTGTAGAGCCAGTTTTTCCAGCACCATTTATTAAAGAGGCTATCTTTCTTCCAGCGAATGTGTTTGGCACCTTTGTCAAAGATAAGGTGGCTTAGTATGTCTGGGGTTGTTTCAGCATCTTCTAATCTGTTCCATTGATCTTCAGGTCTGTTTTTTTGCCAGTACCACACTGTTTTTATCACAGTAGCTTTATAGTATAATTTCAAGTCGGGGATTGTGATGCCCCCTGCCTTGCCTTTGTTGCCCAGAATTGCCTTTGCTATTCTAGGTCTCTTCTGATTCCAAATGAATTTTAGGATTGTTTTCTCTAATTCTGTGAGATATGCTGTTGGAATTTTGATTGGAATTGCATTAAATCTGTATAACAATTTTGGAAGTATGGCCATTTTCACTATATTGGTTCTTCCTATCCAGGAGCAAGGGATATCTTTCCATTTTCTGATATCCTCTTCAATCTCCTTTTTCAGAGTACTGTAGTTTTCAGTATAGAGGTCTTTTACATCCTTCGTGAGGTTGATTCCTAGGTATTTCATTTTTTTGGATGTTATTGTGAAAGGTATTGTTTCCCTAATTTCTCTTTCAGTAAGTTTGTTATTTGTGTACAGGAAGGCTATTGACTTTTGAGTATTGACTTTGTATCCAGCTACACTACTGAATTTGCTTATTAAATCTAGCAGTTTTTTAGTGGAGTTTTGGGGATCTTCTGTGTAGAGTATCATGTCATCTGCAAATAATGATAATTTAACTTCTTCCTTTCCAATCATTATTCCTTTTATTTCTTTCTCTTGTCAAATCGCTCTGGCTAAAGTTTCCAGAACTATGTTGAATAAGAGTGGGGACAGTGGACATCCTTGTCTTGTTCCTGATTTTAGAGGGAAGGCTTTCAGTTTTTGGCCATTTAGTATAATATTGGCTGTTGGTTTGTCATAGATAGCTTTTACCAGATTGAGATAAAGACCCTCTATTCCAATTTTCTGTAGGGTTTTTATCATGAAAAGGTGCTGGACTTTGTCAAAAGCTTTTTCTGCATCTATTGAGATGATCATGTGATTTTTGTCTTTGGTTCTGTTAATATGCTGTATTACATTTATTGATTTACGTATGTTGAACCATCCCTGCATCCCTGGGATGAATCCAACTTGGTCATGGTGTATAATCTTCTTGATGATTTGTTGGATTCTGTTTGCCAGTATCTTATTAAGGATTTTTGCATCTATGTTCATTAGGGAGATTGGCCTGTAGTTCTCTTTCTTAGTTGGGTCCTTCTCTGGTTTTGGTATCAGGGTAATGCTTGCTTCCAGGAATGAATTTGGGAGTATTGCTTCCCTTTCAATTTCATTGAAAAGTTTGAGAAGTAGGGGCGTTAGGTCTTCTCTAAATATCTTGTAGAATTCGGCAGTGAATCCATCAGGGCCTGGACTTTTCTTTGTTGGGAGGTTTTTAATTACATCTTCAATTTCATTGGTTGATATTGGTTTATTTAGGATTTTTAAATCTTCTTGATTTAGCTTTGGTAATTCATACGAATCTAGGAATCTGTCCATTTCTTCTGCATTTTCCATCTTAGTAGAATATAAATTTTCAAAATAGGTATAGATGATCTTCTGGATTTCTGCAGGGTCTGTCGTGATATCACCCTTTTCATTTTCAATTGCATGGATTTGAGTCTTTTCTTTTCTTTTTTTAATAAGGTTGGATAAGGGTTTGTCAATCTTATTTATTCTTTCAAAGAACCAACTTTTTGCTTCATTGATTCTTTGTATTGTTTTTTTATTCTCCAATACGTTAATTTCTTCTCTGATCTTTATAATTTCCTCCCTTGTACGGGCTTTTGGCTTAACCTGCTCTTCTTTTTCTAGAAGCTCGAGGTTCACCCTTAAGTTGTTTATTTGCGCTTGCTCTATTTTCCTGATATAAGTATTTAATGCTATAAATTTCCCTCTTAGGACTGCTTTCATTGTATCCCATAAGTTCCAGTATGTTGTACTGTCATTGTCATTCAGTTGTAGAAAGTGACTAATTTCTTCTTTAATTTCATCTGTGACCCATTGGTTGTTCAGGAGGATGCTGTTTAATTTCCATGTGTTTAGGAAGTTTTTGTGGGATCTTTTGCCATTGATTTCCAATTTCATTGCACTATGGTCTGATAATATGCATGGGATAATTTCAATTCCTTTGCATTTACTTAAGCAGGTTTTATGAGCTAGTATGTGGTCTATTTTGGAGAACGTCCCATGTGCAGCTGAGAAAAATGTGTATTCTGATGTTGTGGGATGGAACACTCTGTAGACATCTACTAAGTCCATTTGTTCAAAAGTTTGGTTCAGTTCTACTATTTCATTATTAATTTTCTGTCCAGTTGATCTATCTTTTTGTGACAGTGGAGTATTGAGATCCCCCAATATAATTGTATTAGTGCTTATTTGATTTTTCATGTCCTTTAGTACTTGTTTTATATAGCTGGGTGCATTGGTATTTGACGCATATATATTTATAATCGTTATCTCTTCCTCTTGGATTGTTCCCTTTACAAGGATGTAATGACCGTCTTTATCTCTCTGAATCCTTCTTGGCTTGAAGTTCACTTTGTCTGCAAAAAGAATAGCTACCCCTGCTTTTTTCTGGGTTCCTGTGGCATGGAGTATTGTTTTCCATCCTTTGACTTTCAGTCTATGAATTTCTTTCTGAATTAAATGTGTTTCTTGTATACAGCATATTGTTGGATCTTGCTTCTTGATCCATTTCGCCAGTCTGTGCCTTTTGATTGGTGAATTGAGACCGTTAACATTGATGGTTAAAACTGATATGTATTGACTTGTCATGATATTTTCCTGTTGTTGGTTCCCACTCTTTGTTTTTCCGCTTTCCGGCTATTTAATTATTTGCCCTGCCTGGTGGATTCCTTCTGTTGGGGTTCCTATCTCTTTCTAGAATGTCCTTCAGAACGTTTTGGAGTGCTGGTTTGGTGGTCATAAATTTTCTCAGATGTTCTTTGTCATGAAAGTATTTTATTTCTCCATCAATTTTGAAAGATAGTTTTGCAGGGTACATCAATCTGGGCTGAAAATTATTTTCCTTTAGAGCTTGCAATACATCATTCCAAGCTCTTCTTGAATTGAGGGTTTGTGCTGAAAAGTCAGCTGTGATTCTGATGGGTTTTCCTTCATAGGTGATTTGTCTCTTCTCCCTAACAGCTTTTAAGATTCTGCCCTTCTGTTGAATTTCTGGGATCTTGACTATAATATGTCTGGCTGAAGTTTTTTTTTGATCATGTCTAGTTGGTGTTCTAAAAGCTTCACTTATAGGGGTGTCAAATTCCTTTTCTCTTCCAGGAAAGTTCTCCCTGATTATGTCTTTGAACAAGGTTTTAATGTCGTTGGTGCTATCTCCTGCTTTTTCATTTATTCCAATTATTCTTAAGTTGTTTATCTTTGAGTCATCTAGCAGCTGCTGAATTGATTTTTCATGGTCCCTTGCTATTTTTAAGAATTTTTCCATTTCATGATCACTAATTGCAAGCCTGTCTTCTATATCTGAGATCCTGTCCTCGCATTGGCTTATTCTGCTACAAATACTTTCAATGGAATTTTTTATCTCTTGGGTATCTGCTTGAATCTGCCTTATGGACTCCATTTCTTTCCTATGCTGAGCATTCATGGTTTCTATAGTTTTCTTAAGTTCATCTATTTTTTTGTCTGTATCAACTATAGTGTCCTTAAGCATGGTCTTCATTGTAGACATTATCTCTGCAGTTATCTGTGAGATTATTTCTGTTTTAATTTTTTCCAGAACCTCATTCAGTTGCTTTGTTGTTACCACTTCAGATAGGCCAGGTGGGTGGCTTTCAGATTGTCCCACCTCGTTGCTCCCTAGGTTTGCCTTTGGTGAATTGGATGTGTGGGGTTGCATCTTGTTTAAGTGTCGTCTCATTTTTTCTTTCTTTAATTCCTGGGGTGATGTTTGCAAATTACCTATAGTAGGTTACTTTATTGCTAGTGTTTAAGATCTTTAGAAGATGACTACTTCTCTGCAGTATCTTCCAAGTGGAGCTTGCTTTTAGGTTTTGAGCTTTCTGCCAGATCCTACCTCTTCAATTCGTTGGGTATGCGAAGTTGCTTGTTGTACATTTTAGACATTATTTACTCTTTTAATTTCTCACACAAGGGAGACAATATGATGTTTACACATGTGAGTCTGATTTATTTCACTCGTGACTATGGTCTCAAGTTGTATTCATTTACCTATAAAAGTCTCAAGTTTATCCCTGTTTATGGCTGAGTAATACTCCATTGCATAAAAATACCTCAAATGGCAAATAAATATATGAAAAAATGTTCAACATCATTGGTCATTCGAGAGATGAAAATTAAAGCAACACTGAGATTCCATCTCACCCCAGAAAGAATGTCTATCATCAAGGAATCAACCAATAACAAATGCTGGTGGGGCTGTGGGGAAAAAGGAACTCTTCTCCACTGTTGGTGGGAGTGCAGACTGGTGCCACCACTGTGGAAATCAATATGGCGATTCCTCAAAAAGCTAGGATTAGAGGTTCCATTCTACCCAGCTATTCCCCTTCTGGGTATCTTCCCAGAAGAATTAAAAACATCATACCACAGCAATATATGTGCACCCATGTTTATAGCAGCACAATTTGTAATAGCTAAATTTTGGAAACAACCCAAATGTCCATCAACTGAGGAATGGATAGAAATATGTGGTAGTTCTTCCTTTTTTAACTTGGTACATGGATTGAGGAATTTATATTACACTATTAAGGAACACTTTTCTACATAAATACTGATCATGCATTTCCAGAGCATTATGGCTTTCTCATTTGCTTCTGTGACTTGAGCCCTTACTGAACTTCCACTGAGCCTTAGTTTCCTCATGTATAAACTGGCTTTAATTGCAGAGTCTAATTCACAAGAATTTTGGTGGAAATGAATTTGCTATAATAAATATATGAAATACACTTACCACAGTGCCTGGAACTTGGCAGAGATTGTTACCCTCACCCTTTTCTCTCATTTTCCCCACTCTTTCTTCATTCTGTTTAAGAAAAGAGAAAAAGGAAGGAAGAGAGATTACTTTCTGGCTTTTACGTGTTTATCTGATGCATGCATTGATGAATTAATGGTTTTTATGGTTTCACATACTTCTAAGAATTTCCATGTGTTTCTTTGTTTTTTATTTTTTGTCTACTCAAAAATAATGTGGCTTGTTTTGTGCAAGCACATACACATACACTATTGTTTATGTGATGACAAAAATTGAAGTGAAAGATATGTTGTGAAGGAAAGAGAACACTGAGATAGAGACCTCTCACTGACGGTAGCTGTAAACACTTTCAAAAGATGAAAGATGTAAAAGGTGACATTGGAAAAAATTCTGTTACCCTCATAGATATTGCTTTTGTTCAAATTTGTAAAAATGTTCTTGCTCTTGTTTTATTTTTCATTTAGAGTAGGTGTCGCAAACTATATAGCCTGTAAGCCAAATCTGGTCTACTACCTGTTTTGGTAAATAAAATTTTATTGAGTACATGCCATTTTATTTATGGATTGTCTATGGCGGTGTTTTGTACACTGGCAGAGTTGGATTGTTGCAACAGAACACTATATGGCCTGGAAAACCTAACGTGTTACTGTACTGCCTTTTACAGAAAGACCTGGCTGACCTCTGGTTTAGAAGAATGACCTTATGCATGTAGAAAATTATTATTTCTTTATCTTGCTGGCCATACTATGCAGACCCTTTTCTTTTGGCTGAAGGATTAAGTCTGAATAGAAAAAAAAAAAAAAGCCTGCTATTTTTGCCTCCTTCCCTTTTGCTGTCTGGTAGTTTCAAGTTTACTGAACCCTGAGGCAATCAGCTTCAGAATCACAGTGTTGTACCTTCTTCCTCGCCATATCTAATAAATGTCCATATATCTGTGCCAAAACTTATCCTCATGAAAGGGCCCACAAATTTTGATATCACTGGGTAATCATGACAAAACTTCTGGGTCCTCTTTGTAGAGCCTCAAGAAGAAAAATTTTCTATTTTCTGACTTTAAATAGCCTCACTCTTAGAAGTGAAATCTACTCATGACCATAAACTTTTCTCATGCAGTTGCCTGGAATGAAGATAGACAAATACAGTATGTGATTTGCCATGAAATAGGCAAGTAATGAAATCCAATTGGATACTTTTGCTTGATATCTCGCTTCCTAGACATGTGCCTACTGGTGTGGTCTGTTGAACTGATCATGTCTCATACACCCTCTTGGATATTTAATGATAAATAATAGGCCAGTAAGAAGTATTCAAGCATTCAGTTTGATAGCTTCAGAATGACTAGCTACTTATGCAGTGGGATTGTAAAAATGGATTTGGGGGTTTGCTTTGGTTTATCAAAAAGCTGTGAAGTGTCCTTGAAACACTACAGTTTTTAATTGCTTATAATGCCTATCTACAATGATCCTGTGAAAAGTGAACTTGATATTTTTCCCTTGCCCACGCAAGTAACAATTTGAAAATATATAAATACATAAGGGGAAAAAACCTATAGCATTGTCAGAAGTGCCACATTCCACTTTATGGACCCTGAAGTAATGGATCTACAAGAGGAAATGCAGGAGCCTGTTATTGACTGTGAAGACATTCTGTATCGCTTGACTGTGAACTGAAGTATCATTTTCCCTCTCATCCTGGCACCTGAATAATATTAAATTTGAACCCTTGATTTGATTGATACATCTCAGCAGCAGGACATTTAGACATTCGTGTCATAAAACCAAAATGAAATATTTTATATCACTGAACACGGCCCTGCAAGGTACAGTAGTTAAAATCAAATGAAGTTAACATCAATTTTCCAGTTATTTAAAAAGCATACACACAGACTCATATGTGCACATATACACATAAGCCCACCATACACATGCCCCCCATTTTTATTTTGGAATGACATTTAATAAAAACATAAAGTTTCCTAAAGAAGCTGAGGTAGCAGCATTAAAGGCAATAAACAGAGACCTACTTACATACGCAAAACAGGCACTCACAGGTGCAAGAAAGGTAATTGCTGGTGCAAAATATTCCATTACCTGTTTTACATGCACAACTGCCTGATTTGTAAGGACAGCTAGCTGATTTTCTCTTCCTCTGCATAATTTTTATGCACAAATTAGTTGTGTTGGAAAATTTGGCACCAATATTTCTCTGTTCTTGAACCTAAAATATATTATGTATAGGTGACAGAAGCTTTCAAGTCAGTCAGTAAAATGTTATTTTCTGTCTATTTTTATTTGTAAAACTAAAACACAAGAAGAATCTTTTGGAATCTTATTTTTCTTCCCCCGATAACAAGTTTTTTTAAAAATTTAATATAGTGTGTTTCATTAGTGCTTTAAAATCTGCTGAAGCCAGGCTGCAACTTGCCTGCCTATTAGTTCAACTGAAGGCCCATCACAGCAGTGCATTATGCATTGTCTTGGGAACAATTACGACATGCCATCTCCACGAAGCAGTTTTTAAGTGGGCAAAACATATTTAACCGTAGGGTTTGTGGCACCTAGAATGGAACTACAATGAAAACTATAGGGAATACATACTTACCCTAACACAAAACAGTTTCCCCCACATGTACACTCTCGGGGATGTGAGATCCTGCATGGAACTCTAAGTGTTGTTCATGAAGTGTTTACCATCTACGGAAGCCTAAGCAGAAGAATGTGATCTGTGGCCAGCTAAAGGGCACTGTTAACAACAGCAATAATGCAACTTTAATATGCACATAATTATTGATCTTTTTAGTAAAAAACTCTTATGCATAATGTTCATATTTAGGGCTAGGAACTAAAGGACCCTGGGAATCAGGCATCAATAGCATAGCTATTGATAGGCGTGGACATGTCAGACAATGTCAATCTAACAGCATCTAATAATATAAACAAATATGCCACAAAAGTGATTTGGGAAACAAGGTTATAATATAGAAAGAAGATCAAATTGAGCATCCCCTTTCCTTCTTAATATACACATATGTTTCTAAAACAAGGCTGTTTTTTATTATTTCTATTGCAAGTGCTCATGGTGGATCATATTCAAACACAGTAGGTGTCAGTTGAAATGCCCTGTTCTCAGTATCAAATGATACGTAAAAAAGCATAGTGTCAAAATCCATGTAGAATTTGTATGTCATTCTTATTATGTTTTCAGCATTGAAATTTGGGAACAGACATGATCTAAGATCACTAAAAGATCCATTTAATTACCTGGTTTCTTAGTTTAGGGGGCAATATTTCTTGTGACCAACAGGGTTATCCACTCTTTTGTGACATTACAGAGACCTGATTTCTTACAAAGGAATGAGTCCGTAGTTTCTCTAATTAATAGAAGAAAGAAGTTTTGTCTCAAACCTGAATGTCTACTCCAGGAGTTATTATTGAAGGGAGTCAGAAAAAGAATCTGTTGTCAGGAGACATTTAGATCCAGATGGTACGGATTTATTCTTTTCTAAGATCTGTAATAAATTGTGTAAAATGTTATTGATGACCTTTTCACTGGTAACTTTATTATTTTTTAAAAAGCAGGATGCAGATGAAGTCTAGCATCTACATTTATTTTCTATGTGAAGTAGCTTAGTTAGTTTTATTCTGTTTCATTGTCTCCTGTGAAACTTCTGTGAGGACAGAAGTTGGGTTTGAATTGTTTCTTTAGTCCAAATAATTAGCAGTAATATTCTTTTAAAGGAACTGACATATGAATGATTTCTGTAAGGTAGTATAGGAAATTAAGGAAAGAAGTTCTGTGTGAAAAGTTTTTAACATTCTTTCCGTCTTGAATGAGAACATAGACAGTATGTACAGTGCTCTTCTAAATAGATGATGAAATGATTAATTTTAGGTGTCACTATGATGGGGCCAGAGGGATGCCCAGATTAAATATTATTTCTGGGTACGTCTGTGGATAAGATTCACACATGACTAGGTGAATTTGGTAAGCAGCTGGCCCTCCCCCGAGTGGATGGACATCCAACCCATTGAGGGGGGCCTAAATAGAACGAAAAATAAAAGAGAGGAAGGCTCAGACTCATTTCCTTTCTGTCTGCCTTTTTAAGCTGGGAGATTCATCTTCCCGGTTCTCAGCCTGGAATTATACCATAGGCTTTCCTGGGTCTCCATATCACAGGTAGCAAATTATGGGACTTCTGTGCCTCTGTAACCACATGACCCAATTCCACATAACAATATCTGCATCTATCTGTCTGTCTGTCTGTCTATGTAACTTCTATCTACCTCTAGTGTATCATTTCTGTTTCTCTGAAGAACTTTGACTAACCCAACATTTGTAAAAGTATAAAATATAAAAGTGCATTGTACGATTAAGTTTTGAGAATATTATTTCAAACATAAAGAAAAGGTATAATCTCAATATCTTTTTGTTAAGTACTAAGAATACAATGGGGATCTGTATTGATTAATGAATCTACATTTCAAAAAAATTACCAAGAGTCAATAAAGGAGTAAGCTATTTATTGATAATCCAAATTAATTGCTCTGATCTTTTTCAAGAGATGTTGAGGAATATTTGAGAAGAATGAAATATCACTGTTTTACTTGATTTTAGGCAAGTGTGAACAGGAAAAACAGGACGTCCATTTCAATGGATGAAAAACAAAATCAAAGGCAATGTTATTGTAACTGATATGCATATACTTTTGCTGAAATATGCATTGACTTTCACACAATTTTATTCTTCAAGGAAAGCAACTTCTGTATGTATAAATAAATGTTATTCAATTTTTATATTACTAAGACTTTTTGTGGAAAAAAATTACAAATTAAAGCAAATGTTCTTAATGAAGCCCTAACCCTTTATTTTTTTACTTGGAACCCATGAGCATCCTATACATATATTTTATACAAAATATATCAGGTATGAAAAGCAATGACTCCATTTTATTGTATCAAAAAGCAGCTGGAGATGGCATAGAAGTAATAACATTGAAGGAAAAATGGAAGCGAAGCCCTTTACAAAATAAGAATTGATTTTGAGGGAGATCAATACATGTTTGCATATAAAAGTTATACCTACTGTGGAAATTACAATGAAAGTGCTGAAATCTGTAAATCATTCATGGAAAATGAACACTTGAGGATAAAATGTACAAAATGGAGACTTAAGTAAAGTGGTACAAATTTTTTTTTTCTGAAAATATTGATTACGATTCAATAAAACTTAGAAAATTGGCTCCAAGCCTATATATATATATATATATACTATGTTAGGATCAAGATTGCTTCCTCCTCTGCTCTTCCTTTATCTATTTTTGTCTTCTCTTCTAGATTCCACTTCAAGTATAGCTGCAGGCCTCATTCTTGTCTCTTTTCTAAGTTTGAACTGCTTGTGTTGTTCATGCTCTGGAGTTTCTACAATATTATATAAAAAAATCACATTATTGCATCTCTCAATAATAAATTGTTAGTTGTGTAAAGTTTGCTTAGCCAGGGAATATTTTCCAATGGGAGCAGAAAGCAGTTTTTTTTTTTTTGAAAGTCATAAGGACATTTGAAAGGAAGAAGACAGGCCAGCCTTTTTTAGTTTTAAAATGAGCTTATAGATGTTCATCTGCAGGTTTTCGGTTTTTTGACATGTATCTTTCATCCTGCTTCTATTGGTTGGATATGTTTAGCTTGAAATGTGCGTATGATAATTTCTGAGTTAGAGAAAAGAACTTTATAGAGGCTACTAAATGGGGTAATAGAAAGGAAAAACAAACATTCACAGTAGAAGTTAATATTCGGAGAAAGTAAAAATGAACTGTTATTGTAATCAGTTATCAACATGATAATGTATTAGATAGTACTTTACTTTTTGGAAAGAGTGATTTCAACTACAAGAGCTAATATGCATTCAACACTTTTTAAATCTACTACAACCTTATACATTTGTTATGAACTTATTTTATTCCACTTTGTATAATTGTTTCTATCTACCACAGGGTTCTAAATTCCTTGATGATTTCAAAGTATAGCTCAGCACCTTAGTAAATATTTGTTGAAATAAAATTAAAGTGCATTATCAATATAGATTTATTGAATGTAATTGTGTATCATGGAGAAGGTAGTATGTACTAGAGTCTGCAGAATGCAAAAGAATAATTTTTCAAAGACTTAAAGTTTAGTTCAGCTAGAAAATATATATTAAAGAAAGATAAACAATATAATAGGAGACAGCATCTTCTAAATGCTAGGTGAGATTGTTAGGAGGCACAGAGGGTACTTGGAGTGAGTCATCCAGGGTTGGAAAGGGTAAAGAAAGCGTGACTCTGACATGTCTCTGCTGTGCTCCTGAAGAGGAAACCTCGACCCACCTCCGTGCTTCCGTGAGGACTTACGAGTGAGATTCGAAACCCTTGGGTCTGTTTACTTCCTACCTTTCTAAATGCCAGTGTTTGGTTCAAGGACAGACAGATTTATTCATAATTGCCATCTGAAAAATACTGTTATAATAGTCAAAGTAATATAAAATAGAATGTGACTACACAAAGCATTCTTTTTATTTTTTGAGAGAAAAAATAGGAAATTGTTGGTATGCTAAGAAAAGCAGTGTTCTTAGTTCATGTCCTTAGCATCAGGGAAATGTGTTATTTTCTTGTTTTGTTCTGTTTTTCTGTAGAAGGAAAAGAAGAAAGGAAAGTCATTGCTGAGAATAATGTTTTTCAAGAGCATGGGAAGATATTTAGCATTTTTCTTGTCACGGCTATTGGTCCCACACCCAGAATTGAAGCCCTTGCTTTCAAAATAGGGAGCATCCCGAGTCCCCAAAGTGCAGAAGGAGTGAGACTTTATGTTTTTCTGACTAAAAGGTTCCATAGCATGCATAATATGCATTCATTTCTATTTCTTCTGAGTTGGTCTAAGCTTCTCCTTATGTTAACCCAGAAGCCAGGTTTTCCTATGCTTTGCTGAGGGCCAGCGTGACGTTCCTACCTAGGAGATAAGAATGTTATCACAGAATTACAGCCTGCTTGGAAGAAGAACTGTGAATAGGAATCTTATGAGGTAGAATGGAAACTTCAGTTTGTACTATGATCAGGTGAGGAGGGAGTCCAATTAAAGTAGGGTGTGGAATCTGCACAGCAAAGTAAAAGGTAGCAGAAACCAGTTAGTTTTAGGGTTTCAGCCAGACCTAAGTCCCCATAGCTAATAGCAGAGCTGGTTACTATCAACTCAATTTTTATAAATTTTTATTCAGTACTTAATATCGACTCAATCATTTAGTCATTGAATCAATATTTAATCATTTGTTTTGGAGTATAAGAGTGAGCATGAAGGTAGGAAAAAATAAAAATTCATCATGTGTGTTACAATAGAAATAAAAAGTATTATAGGAATAGGAATAGGAATAAAAGAGTTTATAACTTTGCTGGGGGGGGTAGGAAATGTTCCACAAAGGAAGTGACCATTTAACTATATCTTAAAAGATGCTGAGCATTCAAAGAAGAGGAGGAAAAAGGGGACTTCAAAAAGAAAGGAGTGAACTTTGAATTATTTAATTTTGCATATACTAATGTGGACTTCTCCACTGCTTATTAATCATGTAGCTGAGTAGGATTTTTATAAGAAAAATTTAGCATGATTATGTTTTGAGTCATTTAATGCTCCTAAACTTGCCATTATTTGCTAGGTAAAATTCTGGAAAGATCATAAAAGTTTCAAGAGAAATTATGTTGGGAAAAAGAAAATAAATGACACATTTGGTTGAAAAATGTATCTTGTAGAAAAAGAGGTAAATGAGGACTAAACGGGGCAGTTCAAGACACATTTTGGTCCTCGGACTGTCCTAAATCTAGATTTCTGGGTAGATAGATTATTTCTAATAGAATTATTCTATGAATGGGAATTTAATACCTATTTGATAAAGTAATAGCAATTAGCAACAGTAATGAAAATGATGGGCGTTTCATTAGCAAGTTGCTTTTAAAAAAGGACTTTCTACCATTAACTCTCACAGAAACATCACTTCTGAAAACTCACAGATGAAAGTAACTTTGTGGGAGTCTGGAAGTGCAACAAAGTTCCAACCTTGGGCAAAACCTCTGAGGTTTGATGCATTGAAGAGGTGAGAGGGACAACATCGCTTTACCTGGGTCACCCCTCCCTAAGGAAGAAAAGTTCACTGCCAAGAGCCTTTCCTTCTGCTTGCAATTTCGTCTATGGGAGAAGGTAAGAACAGAATGATCACCTGGTTCCCCCAGTCATGCAGATGCTGCCACTAAAAAGCACACTAGTTTCTTTCCTCACGCTGATTACTGAGCACAGCTGAGAGGTGGGACGAGGTAGTGTAGAGAAGAGAGGCCACAGATTCTACTAACCACTCTGTAGTCTCCATCAGGAAGCCAGCTCTTGAGCAGCTTGGAGTAGTTCATGTGTGAACTAATCCTGACTGGCCCATGGAGATTCCAAACACTTATTGTGCCTTGTTCTCCTCTCCTATACCAGCTCCCTATGAGTACCCCCAAGACAGGGAAAGCAAGCGTCTGTACAGGTGGCTTGACACTACAGGATTGGAAGAAGGTACACAAACTTGATTATTTCATGACTCACCCTAGGGAAAACAAGTGGGAGATTCTCAGCACCCAGCCTGGCTTTTCAGAAAATACAGGACCAGAATTCCTTCTCCCAACCCCACGCAAAGAAAAGGAAAGCAAGAGGTGTGGAGCAGGCAGAAAAATAACAAATGTCTGAGAGAACCTCAGAACCTCTAACTGGGCTGACTGACGAAGGCATTTCTTTCCTAAAAGTAGGCAGAAAAGACTGGATGAGATGATAACTTCATCCAATGTAAAATTAGAAATACAGTATTCACTGGGCCTGGTTGCACATGCCTGTAATCCCAGCTCTCAGGAGGCTGAGGCAGGAGGATCACTATGAGCTGGAGGCCAGCCTGAGCTACATAGTGAGTTCAAAGTCAGCTTGAATTATATAGTGAGACCCTGTCTCAAAAACCAAACCAAAACAAAACAAAAGGATAACCTAGAAGGAATTTCTAGAAATAAATTTACAAGCTAGTAAGACTGAATCATGGAGAAAAAGAAAATAAGAAGAGATGAATGAATAAGTAAGGAGGTCGAATAGGTGATAAAAAATCTCCTATTCAATAAAAGCTTAGGGCCTGATTGCATCAGTACAGATTTCATCTGAAGAAGAATTAATACTAATCTACCTCAAAATTTTGCAAGGAACTAAAGGAAAGATCAGTATTGATTGAAGACCAAAGCCAGAAAAGAATACTGCAAAAACAAAACAGCAACAACAACAATAAAAACAAAACTATATTAAGTATTCTTTAAGAATATTGATGCAAAACTTCTAAAAAATATACTAACAAACTGGATTCAAGAGCACATTTAGGGGCCGGTGAGATGGCTCAGCGGCTTAAGCGCCTGCCCGGCAAGCGCGAGGGCCCGAGTTCGACTCCCGGATCCCACATACGAAAAAGGGGCCGGTGATATCGCTCAGCGGCACGGGCGCCTGCTGGCACACGAGGTCCTGAGGTCGACCCCCCGGTACCCAAAAAAAAAAAAAAAAAAAAAAAAAAGAGCACATTTAAAGTATTATCACGATCAAACAGGATTTATTCCCAGGGAAGATTCAACAAACATAAATCAATATATGTGATATACTACATCAAAAGAAATAAGGATAAAAATAATATTATTGCCTCAGTAGATACATAAATGAACCTCAACATAAAAGAATATACCTCAACAAAATAAGGAAGAATGTAACTCAACACAATAAAATTTTCCTTGTATATGACATGATTTTTAATATAAAAAATACTCTACCAAACACTGTCTAGATTAAGCCAATTTAGTAAAATTATAGAACACATAGCTAACACACAAAAATAAGGTGTATTTCAAGACATTAACAATGACCTATCCAAAAATAAACAGGAAAAGATCCCAGTTACAATAGCATAAAAATACTTTGGTATAAATTTAACCAATGAAAATGATCCATACATTGAAAACTACAACACATTAAATGAAAGAAATCGAGGAAGATGGGAGATTAAAAATGTCAGAGTAAAGACTAGCAGTAAAACACAGCCTCTCTGGGACCTGGAATTGAGACAACAAGAAAATAAGAGCTTAGTGAAGAAAAAGTGTAGATGGTCTGGAAATTGGGAGGGAGCTGACATGAAAACAAAAACTACAGAGAAACTGAAGAAACAGCAGAACATGGAGAAAAGAATGAAACAGTCTGGGGCTGGTGAGATGGCTCAGTGGTGTAAGCGCCTGCCTGGCAAGCACGAGGGCCCGAGTTCGACTCCCAGAACCCACATACGAAAAAAGGGCCGGTGATATCGCTCAGCGGCACAGGCGCCTGCTGGCGTGCGAGGTCCTGAGGTCGACCCCCCAGTACCCCCCCCCAAAAAAAAAAAGAATGAAACAGTCTGGAAAGCTAACTCCAACTTCTGGGCAGGGCAGCCTTTCTCCTCTAACACATGGTAAACCTGGCAAGTGTGGGCAGCTCCAGGGAGAAACAACAGGTCAGGCTGGCTGTTCTAGCCCCAAGAAAAGCCCACAGCTATTGAAAACTGCAAAAACAGTGTGGGGTTTTACTCTAAAAATAACTCCTTCAACAAGGCAGGTAGAGTTAGGAAAGAAATCTATCCAGACCCCTGCAGTGGACAATATCCTGCCCAGAGTTATGGCGCACGGCAGGAAGAAAGACCAAGAGACGAAACAGAGGTGCAGCAGGGATCTGGGATGACCAGTTGTTCTTGGGGAACAAAAGGACAGAATCTTTGTATTTATTCATTGAGGAAAGTGGTAGGGGATTGTGGCTGGCTGTGCTAGACAAGTGGTGAGGCTGGCAAGGCTTGTAACAGAGGGAAAAAAGCGTTCTTGCAGAAGGGACAGGAACAGCCAGATTTAGGTTATGATTAACGAGTAACCTGCTTTGTAGCCAGTTCTGGGAAGGAATTTTCCTCTGGAGTCATGCAGGCCTCAGTGAAGACATTATCTCCTATCTTAGCCCCATGGTATCACAGCTCATCTATCTGAGCTCAGACATGGCCATTGATAACAAACAATGCTAGTCCATCTTCAGCCACCTGCTTTCATGAAATTATGTACATAGCCTTGGCCAGACTCACTAATTAAACTGAAAGCCAATTTAAGAAAGTCATCTCTATACAGCCTGCACTGCTCATAAATAAACACAATCACACTTGGGTCTGGGGGAGGTGACATGTCAGTCCTCCACAAAATCCAGTGCAGCACCTGCCATATTTGAGAATTTTTAATCAAGAGCCATTTGGGGAAGGGACTAATTGTTTAAGACTGAGCTACAGAACAACTTCACTTCAGAGTTTGTGAGGTCACCCTAACACAATGAGTGGGAGATAGCCACAGAGACAGTCATGGAGAGGGTGCAGCTAGACATAGACACCCCTGAGAATTTTAAGCTTAGACCAGGAATGCCACTGGGGTTCCACTCTCCATGGTGAGAAGCCAGGCGGGATGTGTGTCTTTTAGAAGGGGTTGGGTCTGAAAGTGCTGGTGTTAAGTCCAGCAGACTACTTGATATCCTCCCCACCCCCACCATGCCTACATCTAACACAGAGCTCAGTGGTCTGCTTGCATTCTCCACTTGCCAGTGTGATCAGGAATAGGCCTCAGCTTGGATGGTCACCAGAGCCTGGCATGTACAGACTGAGGGTCCTCTGGAGCAGGGAGGAATATCTCACAAATCCACAAGTCATAAAACTAGATGGAGAAGGCCATGACTTAGGGCACACAGGGGGACATGGAAACTGGGAGTGGCTGGGGTGAATATAGCCTCAGGGAGGATGCTATAGAGCAACCATGCCCATCAGGATAAGTGGAGCAGGATTCAGAATTCACAGACAAAAATGTGAGTGTGGAAGCAAAATCTTAATAGTGATTCACTCTCCTACCCCATGTATGGTGGGTTCCAATACTGCAGACCTTGGAAAAAATCTACTCACTCACAATTATTTTTTGGTCTCATTTCTGTTTTTCTTCATTGGGTTTTTGGGCTTGGGGTTTTTCTTTATTTCTTCCTTATTTTTCTATATTTTTTACTTTTTTTCTTCTTTTTCTTGTTTTTTTTTCCGTTACTTTAATCTAAATCTATTAATTTTCGTTTTACTCCTCAATTGGATCATTTACCTCATTTTTTCTTTCCTCTTCCTCTTTCTTTCCTTTATTTTTCAAATTTCTTTCATATTCTCCTTTTCCACCCTCTCCATCTTTACTGGTACTGTATTACTATTAAGCTTTGTTAATCTTTAGATATTTACTTGACTGTATGGTACTGTTATTGAATTCTATTATATTTGTGTCTATGTTATAATTACAGATCTGTTTTCTATTGTAAAGGGTGCTACAGTGGTATGTTTCTTATGGTATGTCAATATCCGGTTTGTCTTTGGCTCTATTATTGTTGCAGATTTTGTTGCTATTGCCATAGTTGTTGCTATTAGTTGGATTTTACTGTGATTTGTATTTGTGTCATCAACAATACTGTGGTTCATTTCTGGAGAACTGAGTGCTGGACCAATTGAAGTGCAACCTCCCTTCCTTAAATTAACATAAGTGGTCTTGGAACGCAGTAAATCCTATAGTTAGCTACTCCCAAGTACATCACTGGGAAGCAGACACTAACTAAAGTCACCCCCTACTACAACAGTCTTTCCACTATAATTGACTCTCAGTACACACACACACACACACACACACACACACACACAAGAAACATGAGAAAATTCAACGAAATGCCTCTCAACTCCCCCAAAGTGAGACATGGCCATTGATAGGGAGGAAATTAAAATAAACAGCTAAATTATATGAAGTGTTAAAGAGGAGACAAAAACCCAGATCAATAAGGTACCCAGCAAACTCAAAGATAACATAACTAAACAGATAATAGACTAAACACAATGACAGGTGAGCTTACAGAAGACATTGATACAATGGCAGCTGAGCTAAACAAAATGATACAAACATGAACTATCAATTTAACAAAGAATTAGAATTCATGAAAAAGTTCCAAACAGAAATCCAGGAGATAAAATATTCTACTAACAGTATGGACAGAAGTGACCATTGTAAGGACAAAGTGCCAGAACTAGAAGACAGGGCTGATGCAAGTGACCATATACTCCAAGATACCTTACAAACAATAAGAAAACACGGGAAGTGGATCCAACAGCTCTAGATTATGCAAAGAAGACTAATATAAGATTAATTGGAATCAGTGAAAAATCAGAAGACAGTACACACGGCATAAAAACCTGTTTACAACAATGGTAGAAAACTTTCCAATATGGGGAAGAAATTTAGCATATAGATAAGAAAGGCATAGAGAACCCCAAGTAGCCAAAATCGTAAGAGAACTTCTCCATGACAATCACAGTCAAAATCCCTCTTAAAAGCTGCTGAGAAAAGCAACAAATCACTTATGAAGGTAAAACCATTAAAATGATAGCACATTTCTCCAAACAAACTTTAAGTTCAGGAGAGTTGGGAGTGAAGTGGTTCATGCTCTTGGATAACTTACAACCCAGACAAATGTATCCTGAAAAGCTATCTTTTCAAAATCGATGGATAAATAAGATCTTTTCATGACAAAGAGTATATCATGACCACAAAAGTAGCACTCAGAAAAAAAAATTACTAAGGATATCCTAGACAAAGACAGTGGAGCCAAGGATGCCAAAAGGTGTAGTGGAATGAATACATTAGGTAAGGTGAGGACTTAAGCAGAGGGGAAAAAAGGAACCAGCAACAGAAAAACAATGCAATGACATGAATAAGTCAATACCTTTGATTAATAACTCTGAATGTGAATGGTCTCAAATCCTCAGTCAAAACATACAGATTGTTAAATTGGATCAAAAAACAAAACTCAGTGGTATGCTATGTAAAAGAAACACATGAAATCCAAAAAGAAATTCATAGCTTAAAAATCCAAGTGTGGAAATCAATATTCCCAGCAACAGGAGCCTGAAAAGTAGCAGGAGTAGCTATCTTATTTTCAGAAAAAGAGAAATTAAAGCCAAAACTGATAGGAAAGGCAAAGAATGTCAATATATGTTGGTTAAAGCAATAATTCAATGGGAAGAGATAATAATTATATATTATAATCATTATATAAAAATTATAATAATTATAAATTATATTAAATAATAATTATAAATTATATGTAATTATATATGTATAGCACTGGTGAACACAACTTTATAAAACAAGCACTACTGGATAGAAGAGGTCAGATAAACATCAATACAATTATAGTGGGGGATGTTACTACCCCACTATAACAAATAGATCTACTGGACAAAAAAAATCAACAAAGAAATATCAGAAGTGAACCACAACTTTGAACAAAAGGACTTTATAGATATCTACAAAGTGGTCCACCCAACAAGAACAGATTACACATTCTTCTCAGCAACGCACAAAAGTTTATCCAAAATAGACCACATCTGGTACTTAAAGCATGCTTAAATAAACACAAAAGAATAGAAATCATCCCATGCATTTTATCAGACCATAGTGCAGTAAAGCTAGAAATAATGACAAAAATCCCACTGAAATTATGCAAACATACGGAAATTCTGTAAAACAGTCATGAATAATCAATGAGTCACAGAAAGAATTTTAAGAAGGAAATTCAACATTTCCTAGAATCAAACTGTAACACCAATACAACATAGATCACAATGAAAGTTATCCCAAGATGGAAGTTTATAGCTGTGAGTACCACATAAGTAAAACAGAATGAGTCCAAATTCATAGCGCAGTGATATATCCCAAGGTGTAAGAAATCTAGAATAATCCAAATCCAAAGCTAGTACAAGGAGGGAAATTATAGTGGTCAGAGCAGAAATTGATGGAATTGAAATTAAAAATCAATAAAAAGAATCAAAGACCTGGTTCTTTTAAAAAAACAAAAAAATAGACAAACCCTTAGCCAATTTTACCAAAAAAGTGAAGACATATATCAATGCAATTAGAAATGAAAAAGTGAAATCACGAAGGACACCACTGAAATCCAGGAGTTCATTAGTAACTAGTTCAAAAATCTGTACTTCAATAGATTACAGAATCCAGAAGAAATGGCTAATTCCTAGATACATATGAACCATCAAAACTGAACCAAGAAGATTTTAAAAACCCTGAATAATCCAATAACAGCAATGAAATTGAGGCCACAATAAAAAATCTGCTAACTGAGAAAAGCCTAGAACCTGATTAACTTACGCTGAATTCTATAAGAACTTCAGGGAAGATCTAACAACAGTACTCCTCAAACTCCTTAATGAAATTGAAAAAGAAGTACTCCCAAAGTCATTCCTGAAAGCTAACATTACCTTAATTCCAAAATCAGATAAGGACTCAACTGAAACAGAAACTACAGGCCAATCTCTTTAATTAAGCATAGGTGCAAGATCCTCAACAAGCTACTGGAAAACAGAATGCAACAACTCATTAAAAGGATCACAGATCATGACCAAGTAGGCTTCATCCCAGGGATTCAAGGAGAGTTCAACATCTACAAATAAATACTTGTAGTACTATCAGGCTCTTGGCCTAGCCCAAATCTCCTAAACGAGTGGACAGCTACTGAGTTAAATGAAACAGACAGTTGTATGATTTTTGGGGCTCTAGGAAGGTCAGAAGTCTCTCAGGAGTAGAGACTCTCTGGGAGTAGAGACAAAGAACTTCTCTGGACAGCCCATATTTATTCCACAGATTTGGGGGGGGCATGAAGAGGAGGGTACAAAAGCCCCAAGTCTGGGAAGTTAGAACAAAGGCAGTAAATTTTGCTAATTAAGAGAGTTGCTTGATCTCTAAGGTTGGCAGCTTCATTGTTCTGGAATAGGCAGTGTAAGCAGCCCGTGTCCTTGGCTGCCTCAGCTGTGGTGTTATCTTGACTTTAGAGCACTACGAATATGAGCTTTCCCAACACAACCAGCGGTCCCAGTGTTCAGCAATTTAACCCTGTACAACCCAGTCTCCTACATAGTACATCACAAAAGTATAAGTAAAGACACAAATCTTATCATCATCATCTTAACAGACTCAGAAAAAGCCTTAGATAAAATGGAATATCTGTTCATGATAATATCCCTGAAGAAAATATGTATAGAAGGACCCTATCTCAATCTGATAAAAGACATTTATGAGAAATCTACTGCCAACATCATGTTAAATGGAGAAAAACTGAAAGCTTTTCCTCTAAAATCATGAACAAGTCAACGATATCTACTGTCACCACAGTACAATACAGTACTCAAAGGATTGGCCAGAGCAATAATGCAAGAGAAAAAATAAAAAGGATACATATATGAAAGGAAGAGGTCAAACTATCCTTGTTCACACACAACATGATCCTTCATATAGAAGACCCAAAAATTTTATCAAAAGCCTCCTAGAATTAATAACTAAATTTAGCAAGGTAGGAGGATATAAAATCAATATGTACACAAAAATCAACAGTGTTCTTATACACCAATAATGAACCTATTGAGAAACAAGTTAGGAAAGCAATATCATTCACAATAATATCAAGAAAAATTAAATAGTTAGGAATTATCCTAACCAAGGAAGTGAAAGACCTCTACAATGAAAACTATAGTACTTGGAAAAGATTGAAGAGTACATCAGAAAATGGAAAGATATCCTTTGTTCTTGGATAGACAGAACCAATAATGTCAACATGGCCAGACTTCCAAAACTGATATATAGATTTAATGGAATCCCAGTCAACAAACAGTATTCCTCACAGAATCAGAGAAAACAATCCTCAAATTCATATTGAAACTGAGGAGAACTAGAATAGCAGAAGCCATCATGGGCAACAACAGCAAAGCATAGACATCACAATCTCAGATTTCAAGTTGTATTACAAAGCTTCAGTGATAAAAATAGCATGGCACTGGCACAAAAATAGATACATGGATCAATAGAACAGTGGACACAGAAACAGCCCCAGACACATTCAGCTATCTGACCTTTGATAAAGGGGGCCAAAAACATACCCTGGAGGAAAGATAACCTCTTTAACAAATGGTGCTTGGAAAACTGGCTACAAACATGTAAAAGATTGAATCTAGACCCCTATCTCTCACCATGTACTAAATAGAATAAAAATGGATCAAAGACTTAAATATTAAAACAGAAACATTGAATCTGCTGGAAGACAAAATGGGTACAACTCTTGAAGACATAGGCATAGGTGAGGACTTTTTGAACAGAATCCCAATTACACAAGAAATAACATCAAGAATCAACAAATGGCAACATATAAAATTAAAAAGCTTCTGCACAGCAAAGGAAACAACAGAGTGAGGAGAAAACCTACAAGATGGGAAAATTTTTTTGCCAGCTACACCTGAGACAGAGGACTAATATCTAGATTATATATAGAACTCAAAAAATTAGACTGCCCAAAATAAAAGACTCCATCAAAAAAACTGGCAACTGAAATGAATAGTTGCTTTTCAGGAGAAGTACAAATGGCCAATAAACACGTGAAAAATGTTCAACATCTCTGGCCATTAGAAGAATGCAAATTAAAATGACACTGAGATTTTCCTTCAGAAAGAATGGCTGTCATCAAGAAATCAAATAAATGCTGGTGAGGCATCAAGGAAAAAGAAACTCTGCTACATTGTTGGTGGGAATGTAAACTAGCTTTTGTGGGAATGTAAACTAGTATGATCATGGAAATCAGTATGGGGATTCCTCAAACAACTAAAAACAAAAATTCCATATAATCCAGCTATTCTCCTCCTAGCTATCTTCCTGAAAGAGTTAAAGACATCATGTTACAGTGATACAATTATACCAGTATTTATTACAGAATCACTCATAATAATTAAAACTTGGAAGTGGCCAAATGTTCACCAACAGATAAATGGATAAAGAAAATGTGGTATTTATACACAATGGAGTACTATTCTGCTATAAAGAAGGATAAATTAGAGTAATTTGCCATTCATAGGAAAATGGATGCATCTTGAGACCGTAATGTTAAGTGAAATAAATGAGACATACTAACTTAATACTGCGTGGTTTCTTTTACATGAAAAACTCAAAGTATATATAAATCAAAGAGCAAAATAAAAAATAGATAATAGGAAACAGGAAGATAGATCTTTTTCAAATGGAAAGAGGACTAAGAAATGGAGGGTGGAGGAATGAAGTGAGGATAAGGGGAACTATAAAGAATTAAGATGTATTATGTATACATACCAACTCCCCTTGATGAGTATCATCATTATGCACTAGAAACATATTAATCCATTAGAAACAAAAAGTAATTTGAGAAAGACATGAATAAACAGAAACATATTTCACATTCATGGAGCAGAAGAATTAATATTGAATCTAGAATGTAACTACTACTCAAAACAATCTACAGTTTGAATGTAATCCCTATGACAATTTTAGTATCATTCTTTTGCAGAACAAACGTTTTAAAATTGGTATGGAACCACAAAAGATCTCGAATAGCTAAAACAATCTTAATCAAGAAGAGTAAAACAGTAAGCATCACGATACCTTATTTATTTTACAAATATGCAGTCATGAAAATATCCCAGTGGTCCATAAAAACAGACATGGACCAATGCAGCACAGTAGAAAACCCAGCATAAACCTCACATACGTACATTCAACAAATTTTTGACAAAGCCAACAATGGGGAAATAATGGTCTCTTTAATAAATGGAGGCTGGGGATATAGCTCAGTGGCACAAGTGCCTGCCTGGCAAGCGCAAGCCTGAGTTTGACTCCCAGTACCAAATAAATGAATGAATAAATAAATAAATAAATAAATAAATGAGAAAAAACTGTATAACTCATATGCCAAAAAGGTAATTGGATTCCTCTCTATGATGCACCAAAGTCTACCTAAATGGTGTTGAAAATCTTAAACACAAGACCTGACACTTTAAAACACCTAGGGTAAACCATAGGGGGAAAGTTCTTGGAAATGATTTTCTGGATGTGACACCCAAAACACAAATAATATGGACAAAAGTAAGTAAGCAGAAATGCCTCAAACTAAAATGTTTTCTGGGTGTCCAGGAACATGCCTGTAATACTGGCACTCTGAGAGCCTGGGTCAGAAGAATTTCAAGTTTGAGCCCAGCCTAGGCAATCTAGTGACTTATTGAAAATCTGTCTTAAAATGAAAAACAAGACAAAGCTAGGGAGGTAGCTTATTGCGAGGGCCCTGGGCACAACTCCTGCACTGCAAAAACAAGAAGAAACAAAAACAAAACAAACAAAATACCTAGCGTGTTTGTACAGAAAAAAAAAAAATACCAACAAAATGCATAGGCAAGCCTAAGAATGGGAGAAAATATTTGCAATAGTTGGTAGGGCATTAATATCTAAAATATTTAAGGAACTCATAGAACTTTATAGCAAAACAAACAATCAAAAATATTCTGAATAACCTAATTACAAAATGATCAATATCCTAAGTTGACATTTTTCCAAAGAAGGTCTGCAAATGGCCAGTAAGTATAGGAAAAGGGGCTCAATTTCACAAATTATCGAGAAAATAGAAATCAAAACCATAAGGAGACTTCACCCCACCCCTGTTCAAATGACTACTGTCAAAAGTCATAAGATAAAGTGTTGAAGACAGGGAGAAAAGGGAGCCCACTCTTGGTGGGAGTTATATTGGTATAGTCACTGAGGAAAACAGTATTTACAGATTACTATATAATCCAGCAATCCTACTTCTATGTATTTGTCTAAAGGAACAAAAACAGTATCTTGGAAAAAATGTCTGTACTCCCATGTTCATTGTAGCATTATTCACAAGAGCCAAGATATGGAAACAACCTAAGTGTCAGTTAATGGATGAATGCATAAAGAACATGTGACATATTCAGTAGAACATTATCCCATCTTAAAAAGAAGGAAATTCTCCCATTTGTGATATACTGATGAATCTAGAAGACATTAGTGAAATGAACCAGACACAGAAAAACATGCTGTGTCCATGATATCATTTTTGTATGATATCTAAATACGTCTAACTCATAGAAACAAACAGCACAGGGTAGCTACCAGAGGTGGGGGAATGGAAAGATGTTGGTCAAAGGGTATACATTTCCAATTATAAGAAGAATAAATTCTGAAGACTTAATGTGTAGTGCAGTAAGTAGTTAAAAATGTTCATTACTCAAAATTTGCTAAGAGTACATCTTCAGTACTCTCGACACACAAACATACTAGGTAACTATATGAAATGGTATAATTACCTTGATTGTGGTAATCATTTTACAATGTATATGTATATTAACCATCATATTGTGTGTCTTAAATATATACAATTTTTGTCAATTATACCTCAACAATGCTAAAAAAAGATGCTGATGATATCGTTCTTATACTCAGAATTTTAGAATTAGTAATTTTCCTTTTTTTTTTTTGACTCCTTTCAATATGAATAGGATGACTCAATTCTTGATGGGTCAGTTGTCCTTAGAAGAGGGAATTGTCAAGGTTTTCTTAGGATCCAAATCCACTCAGCTGATATAAATCCCCTCAGACACAAGTAGCCTTAGAAACACCCAAAGTTTGAGTTAATTGGGTTGTATTGTATATAAGAAATTCAGATGAGGTATTGAAAACAAGATTTTAGAGTTTACAGAGGATACTAAAACTGGAGGCTGAGCAAATAATGAGGAACAAAACAATCAGACTCCAAAGGATTTTGATTGTATAAGTAATTGGATCAGCAGATGGCAAATGCAGTTCAGTACAGGAAAATGTAAAATAGACTTGCAGCAAAAGAAACAAACTAGAGAATGTGTGCTAAATGGAACAATCATACAGAATGCTGACCAGGAAATGGAAAGGAGGGGCTATTATAAAACATAAATCATAGTAACTATTGGCTTACTGCTCTGTTGTTTTACAATCTTACCAAAAGTATGAAAATGCATATTATCTATACTGGGAACTTACTGTATCTTCTGGGAAAGAGAAGTTTCTTCAAATTTCAATCATTTCTCCACTCAGTTTTGTAGGACACCTTTCAAAAATTTTTAAGGTTTTGCTGTTTTTGACCATACATTTTTTCTTCTTTGTTTAGGCATATGTACATCATTTATAATTACTCCTTCCAAGAAGATTCAGAACAATGTTTTCAGGATACTTTACTAATTACCTTATATTTCACCTTGTCAGAAAATTCCCAGGAGGGCTCACCTCAGGGTAGTACTCCCTACTTGCCCTATTCCCTGAAGATAAAATATACATTTCTAGAGATGGGAGATCAACTGTCTGGTGAGTTGTAAGTAGGTATAGGTACTGCATGTAAAACTGTGTGTGTGTGTGTGTGTGTGTGTGTGTGTGTGCATAAATAATTATCTAAGCATTACTATAAAAGGAGAAATATCTAGATGCCTTCTCCAGAGGCTGGCACGGTACTACTAAGAAGGATCCTGGCAATTGATATATTTGAAAAGTATTCCTGATGATTCTGATGTAGGTTATCATTCGGAGACGTTTTAAAAAACAAGCAGCTGCAGAGAAAAAAAAAAAAAAAAAAGAACGTCAAGTCCTAGTCCCTCCTCATCTAATTAACTAACTTGTCAGCAGTCATACAGCTCAGGCCTCATGTTCTTTATCTGGAAAATGAGTATAGCAAATTCCAGTGTGCTTGACAGGGGAACAAATGAAATAATATCTGAGAACTTATTGCATACAAATGTAAACCAAGGCAAAATGCTCGCCAAAATGTAACATGTACAGTTCTGATCCCACAATAACATGCTTTTAAATGGATGACTGAGGCAGCCATCTACACCCAGCCGGAGTCAGTTTCCCTTTTATCTACTGCCACAGGAATCCTCACCCATAGCTGATCTCTGTAACCAAGTAGGTACTGAAAGTAGTAGGTGTTTTCTTTTGTGTATTTTTAAAAAGTGCTAAGAGAAGGTTACTAACTGTGCCCCATGGTTTTGTTACTCCCAGGGAGCAACATTTTGAATAGCAGTCTTCAGTGTTTAGATCCAGTTGCATACCCTATGGTCACCGATAGTCAACTCCAGCTTTTGTTGTGGAGAATGAAAATGACTTCCACTGGCCCCATGAGCACATAATAATCACCCTTTCATCATCTAGTACTGAGGTCTGTTTTTCATCTGCACAAAGTAAAACTGAAGTCTATTTACAAATCGAAACTAAGCGCATGGAACACAGTATCTTGTGAAATCAATTGATCTTGAGGACATGTGAAAATTTCCATAGTTCTTTTCTTATTGAAATCTGCAGTATCCAGGCTGTCTCATACAAAATGTGACAGTTAGGGCTGGTTGAATTGAACAGTGATAAAGCCCAAACAATATGAGTTAGCTAAACAGAGGTATCCTAAGACATTCTGCTCTTGGATGAGATTTGTGGTAGACACAGCAGAGTGTATGCACAACCTCTTCAGTGCTGGTCTTGGTTCTATCAGCCTCTCTTCAGAACAGTCCGTGAACATGGCTACCATGTAATTAGCTCAGCAATAAGTTAGGTGTTTAAAAATATTTTTTCAGGTGCTTTTTTGTATTCACGATAGATTCCCAACACCAAAAATCAATTTCAATCAAAGTGGCAACTGAGTTTATCATAAATTATCATGAAAAGGTTTTCTACTGAGTAGATAGTTAATTACTATCTAATTTGAATATTTTTGCATATTAATGAGAAAGGGATGAAAATCATTTTTAGATTCTTAACTTCAGCTGAGAAACCCATGGAGATAATGGCTCCTTTTTAAAAGGCATGTGATCTCTGTTACTAAAAGAGATACTGAGTTTTTTCAAAAATTTACTGACTTGTTTTAAGTTGATTAATGGATTAGTGTTTTGCCATTAATAAACTATATTCAAATGAAAGACAACTCCATTATTTGACTCTGTAGCCCCTAGCTGCCTGCCAGGTAAGAAAAATGGAAAATAGATGACAAATATACTAAGAAAAAATATAACCTTGCTCAGTCCTTCAAAATTTCTGGATGCAGAGATTTGTATGCTTCTGATTATGAATGTACTTTTAGAACTTGTTTTTTTTTTTTCTTACATGAAGTTTACAGGTGGTATTTAGATGTAGAATATACATATGGAACTGAAAGTAGGGGTACACTTTTAAAATTATTGTGGTATCCTCCAATTTGAAAAAGTGACTGACAACTGCCTCAGGCCTCAGAAATTGTTGCCAGCCAGAGCCAAAAGTCACTTGTGTAAGGTGGCCTTGAAACTTTTCTTAGCATTGCAAAAAAAAAAAATTATTTCTTATATTATTGTTCATTTAGAAGAAATAATTTAAAGAACAAACTACTATTTAAAGAACAAACTCAAGAGTTCCTTCAATTTATATTTTAGATCATATACAAAACTTCCCTATTTGCTACATATCTTTAGGTGATTTTCCTTCCCCTCTTTAGGCAGAATCTACCATTATCCAATAATTCTATGAAATCAATTGTCTTTATCCAGGATTTATTGCACACGAATGCAGACTAGTCATGATGAATTAAATTGGACAAGTATGTTCCTACTTTTGAAACCAAAAACTTCATTCAAGGTGGGTAATATAACAAGGCACTAAGTCTTAAAATTCACATTTAACTTTAAGGCATTGATTATTACTGTTATGTCAATTCCTTACCCACCCAATATTGATTTTAAAGGCTTCAGATATACAAGAATATTCTTTTTTTTTTTTTTTTGTGGGTACCGGGGGGACGACCTCAGGACCTCGCGCACCAACAGGCACCCGTGCCGCTGAGCGATATCACCGGCCCCTTTTTCGTATGTGGGTTCTGGGAGTCGAACTCGGGCCTTCGCGCTTGCAAGGCAGGCGCTTAAGCCGCTGAGCCGTCTCACTGGCCCTACAAGAATATTCTTAAAGATAAATTACTTGGCATTACATTTTATCATAAATCAAGAGTGGGCTGGACCAGGGAACTTGAATTTGGCACATAGGTTTTGGAGCATGATTATAGAATTCCATGGATACCTTTGAATTATTTAACTCAATAGAAGACTAAAAAGTAGAAAAATGTTTTCCCTATGGGTCTAGAGAACATACCTTTTACATTACAAAAAAATTCCTACAACATGAGCTAGGTCATACCTGAAAATGAAACTGCATAGCCAGTTGCTTTCATAATCAGTCCCAGGTTTGCCCCATCCTCTGTTCATCTATCATCAAGGTTAAAACTTTTTTAGCCAGAAAATGAAGATTCTACCAATATAAGAGTAATAAACTCTAAACGTGGCATTGACAATACATCTATCTAAAGAAAAGACTGGAAAAGAGGCAAGCCATTTTTAAAAGTACTGAAAACCTTGATGTTTCCAATTGAGCCATATGCCAGGGTAACTCTCAGGATAAGAAATGAACTATATTTTATATGCACAAAGTAGGATTTTTTTAAAAAAAATATGAAATCAAGAGTGGCATTAGCATGAGCTGTCCACTCCCCCTCTCCTCCTTCTGGTCTCTTCCAGTCTCTTTTGCCAAAGAACTGAGAATGAATTTCTGAGAGCCAAGGATATGGAAAGGAAGACAAAATAAAGCTGGGAGAATTTTGGCGTAATTACATGCTTAACATACTGCACCATTTCTCTAATATATTTCAATAGTCCTGTGTCATCAATTAGTGGCTTTCCTTTTCAACAATTTGCAATATACTTTGTTTTTCCTTAATTAAGCTTCACGTGATGGAATTAATTACTGCTGGGTAGTTGAAATCTGGTGGGCTAATTTTCAACTTTAGTTAGTAGAGCTCGAAGTCTACATTCACCTCTGAAATTAGCAGCTTACCAAATTATATTTGTCTACTTACAACTCCTAGTTTATGAATATACAGGCCAGCTGCAAGATGTGATTGTAAAATAATATTACTTTTCCTGTGTGACTCATGAGTCTTTCTCATTCTTTATAGAGAAACTTTGAAATAAACAAGATTTTTGTATTACACATGTATATTTGTATTTGTATTACACAAGTTTACATGTGTCCTAAAACATTCAAAACCATCTCCTCTCCTATTAAAATAAAGCTGCATAAAAATTTCATTTGTCAAAATGATAATGTGAAAATTATTTACACAGGAAATTCAGTATGCTAACTTAAAATAGTTTTGAAATATCTATTATAGATATCTTTAGTGAAAGCTAAATGTTTCAAGGATTCTTGAAAACTTTAGCAAGGAATTGGCTCAAAGGATGAAATCAGTCAAAAGTCCAAAACATGTGTCTAGATCTACTATGCCCAGTTTTAGGTAATAAAATATACATATATACACAAATAGAATAAGTTGCTTCACATGCATAATAAGGCATATTATGCAGGTGAATCTATTAGGGCCTAAGGATATTAATTGATCTTCAATTTCAGTTATCTGAATTTATAACTACCACTTCCAGTTATACCACAAGCACCCATTATACAAGTAGAAAAGGAAGAACTGGAGGTAAGAGAGTGGAGGTCGGCCAATTGAAAGAATGGAGACCCAATATCAGCATCCTTATCCTATTCTTTTTTTGTTTGTTTGTTTCTTATATTTAAACAAGTACACTAGAATGTTGTTGGTATTTTCTTTTCTACACTCTATCTAGTTACCTGAATTATTAATTGACTTCCTGATCTAATTTTAACAGATAATAGCTGTGTTCCTAATTGGGATCTAAAGACTTGCCATCTAGTGCTCTGAAGATTCTACATTTGAAAGCAAGCATTGTGCATGCTTATTTCATCATCTTTAATTATTAAGCCTTCTAAAACAGTACTTTACATTTATTAATTTATTGGATCTTTACAACAGCCTTATGGATCATGAACTACTATAATCTTTATTTTACAAGTGAATCAAAAGATCAGAGAATACAAGTGTCTTCCCCAAGTTTAGAGCTGGAATATGCAATCACATCTATCCAATTTCAGAGCTGGAGAATCACTTGCTACTTCAGCAAGTGGCTCTATCTACCCAGGTTCAGTCAGTACATGGTGTAATCTTCTTTGCTTATAAGCATGTAACCTTGAGTAAAATGCTTAATTAGGTGAACATTAGTTTCCTCCTCATTTGTCAAATAGGATGAGTAACCACCATGAAATTTTAAAAACAATTACAAATTTCTGACAAATAACATATGTGAAAAGTAATGATCAGTGTTGGGTTAAGGAGAGTGGGTTGATACAGTAAGTATTCAAAACTTACAGGCTAAACTGCAACTAAAATCAGTTGCTTACAAGGCTATAGCTCTTTGCAGTGGTTTTAAGACTGAAATCTTTAGGTAGAGGTATGTATTTCTTCATCTAATGAGAGGCCTTGTTAGTGTTATAAGATCCTCACTGAGGGCCGATGAGATGGCTCAGTGGCATAAGCGCCTGCCTGGCAAGCGCGAGGTCCTGAGTTCGACTCCCAGAACCCACATACAAAAAAAGGGCCAGTGATATTACTCAGCGGCATGGGTGCCTGCTGGTGCGCAAGGTCCTGAGGTCGACCCCCGGTACCCACACACACAAAAAAAAGATCCTCATTGAATTGTGCCTTCTTATGACAAATAGAGCTTATTATGAGTAACTATGGTAAGGCTAATATTTCCTTTTGTCTATCAGGATTTTTTGATGTCATTATACCACTTTCTGCCTTGGAAAAGAAGTATAGTTGGATACAGTGAAAATCTTTATGGCTGCATTTTTTCCATGTTATTTTACTATCCTAGTGAGCAATACATATTTCTTTCTTATCTCTAATTTTTTAGTCTATCCACTCCATTTCTTTAAATATGTAATGATAGAATATGATAAAACTTGTCCTTCTGAAGGCAAACCCCTTTAGGTAGTCCTGGACCTGATATTCACCAACAAAATAGAATTTTTAAAATAATTGCTGGGTTATAAATGCTTTTATGTTTGCCAAGTGTTCTTACTTTATGTAGAATCTTGTTTAGTGCAGTATTATACCAGAACTTATATTAATTTAGTTTGCTTATATTTTTGTTCAATTTCAACTAGACCATGTGTGTGGTCTTTTTAGTGTTGAAGTGACTATTGCTATTCAGAGAGAGAAATTTCAGAAAACTATGGCTTTATTCTGCTATTTCTTATTTTGACCTTTTAATGTAAATATATATTCCATACAGTGCATTTTACAGTGCAGTTATTTATCAGTGCAATACAAATAGTTCTATAAACTTGTACCTTTTTGTGTGAAGATCTTGAAATCAAAATAATCAACAGTAAACACTACAACTACAGCTGCAGTTTTAAATATTTTATAATCCAATCAAATTGTTTGAGTAGTAATGCATTTAAATGTTGTTATGGAATCCCCTCCAGACTTTTTAAAATGGTTACTCTGTTCCTGGGTTTACTATTTATGAAATTCATAAGGGATGACAGTTTTTAATAATAGAGTATTTGACTTAGAGAGCAGTGTTTCTTTTTGCATCTCAATATAATCTATAATTTTCTGGCTTAACTTTCAGAGGGACGCAACTACAAATTATTCTTTTATTAATGAACACATATACATCTGTTGCTCCTGCTGTAATTAAAATGATCTTAAATGAGGAGTTTCACTTGAGTTACTTAGCATCTTTCCAGATATTTGGATGAGGGAGCGGTTTTGCCTTAAGAAAAAAGGCACCAGGCTGAAATCAGATATAAAAAAAAAAAACACATTTATAAAAGCCTCAGAGTAGAGGTCACCTATAATTAAGAATAGTGATATTTTAGGCCAGGTTTACTCTTTTTTTTTTTTTTTTTGTGGGTACCGGGGGGTCGACCTCAGGACCTCGCGCGCCAGCAGGCGCCCGTGCCGCTGAGCGATATCACCGGCCCCTTTTTCGTATGTGGGTTCCGGGAGTCGAACTCGGGCCCTCGCGCTTGCAGGGCAGGCGCTTAAGCCGCTGAGCCATCTCACCGGCCCCTAGGTTTACTCTTGATGTAGTTCACATTACTTTTAAAACGCATAGGTTAAAAAAAGAGGAATGGGATACAGTTCTATGGTAGAGCTAATAGTAGCTGAAACCTTACTATAGCTATGTCCTGGTCTAAGCACTTTACACACTCATGTTGTAATTTTCTGAGTTAATTTCCATTTTCTTCGATGAAAAAACTAAGCCACATAGAGGTTAACTACCATAAACAGTAAACATTGGGATCTGGGCTGCCTGACCTCAGAGCCTCATGTTTAGTAAATGCTAGCTCATATTTATTGAATTATACACATGTATTTACTGCAACCAACTCATTTTCAGAAGCAAATACTCTTGTATTTTTAAAACATAAGTATTCTATAAAATGGAATTTTTTTATTTTAAAAAGCTGAGTTTTCTCTTTAATGTATTAAGTTGTTCTAAAATATTAATTTTGTGGCTTGACTTAAAATGAGCAAAGTAAATTGACATTGCCTATTTTTGTTGGCATTTATATAGGAAAGATAATACATTACTGTAGTTACATTTTAACATGACTCATTCAACTAATGCTTTAGTACGTGTTCACCTATAAATATCGTGGAGCACAATTAAAAAGTACTTTCATCTTTAAACTAAACTATGATATAGAATCAATATCTGTGTAAAAATGTGTGAGAAGAGAGAGTAACAAGGATTTGGATACCTGGGTCTTAGTAAAGGCAACATCACATAAAAATGAACTTTGTGTTTCTAGAGTTTGCTATAAAAACTCCAGTTTTATATAGTGATATTCTACATGTCTTTCTGACGTATCACAAAATTTGAGTAGGTGCAACTTGTGAAAATAACTGATTTTAATATGTTAATATCATTTAATAAATATATATCAATCAGAGAAAACCATGAAAGAGCATGATAAAGTGGCAATACACCCAAAGTTTTAGAAATATTTAGATACAATAGAATATGAGCTAGTGGGTCAGCAAAATTTGAAGCCAATGAGAGATTTGGTTAGTCCACCAAACTTTTGCTCTTCTTCAAATTTATTTCCTTATAATTCTGTGAGCAGATAGTCACTGAAAATGGAAAAAAGAAGTATATGTATGTTAACCTAGTCCTATAGAATAAAATAATTTGCTAATATAATCGTTAATTAATGAAATATTTGGAAAAATATTTTAACACCTGTTATGTGGGAGAAGTGCATTAAACATTTTTATAGACACTCATTTAACCTTCACATATCTCTATAAAACATCTGTTTTCAATCTGTTGAGTTTTTAAAATCCATGAGTGTCAATGATCTGCTTAAGTTCATATAACCAGAAATAAATAGTAGAGCCAACATTAAATCCCAGGCCTCACCACCTCAATCCAATGTGTTCTGGCCACTTGCTCATGACCTTAGAATGTCTGTGTTTTAGCCTGTTTGGACTGCCATAACAGAAATCAGTACCCTACGCTGAGTGGTAAACAACAAATATTTATTTCTCACAGTTCTGGAAGATGGGAAGTCCTACATCGAGGGGTTAGCAGATTCAGTGTCTGGTGAGGGTCCACTTACTGGTTCATAGATATTTTCTTTCTGTGTCTTCACAGGGTCGAAGGGGTGAGGGATCTCTCTGGAATCTCGTATCAGCGCTAATTCCATTCATGAGGGTTCCACCCTCATTGATCGTGTCCTCAAGGTCCTATCTTTTAATACCACTACATTCAAGGTTGTAAATTCACCACATGAATTTTGGGAGGACACAAATATTTAGTCTACAATATTTCACAAGGGTAAATGCATTTTACCTCCTGGTCTAAGCAATTTGTATGACTGAATTACTGACTTTCTCTGAATTTCTCAGTATACCAGAAGCTATTTTGTAGCCATAAAATGATAGTGTAATAAAAGCCACTGCTTATTAGGCAAATTAATAATATTTAACTGAGCCATAGGAAACTTTCAAATAAAATTTCTTGGTGTCACTAAATGTCAGGCTCCCGGTGCTCCTCTAAAATCCTCTCTGGGTCTAGATTGGACTTTACCTTAAATTTATGGGCTGCTCTTTTCATCTATACTCTTACTCCTTTGGTTCATTGTTTTGGTTCATTGTTTAACTCTGTTCTCAAGTTCTAGTCTTTTCTAGTGGAAACATTCTTGTCCATCCCTCTGATGGACTTGAACTGAAATTCTAGGCAGTAACTGAATCCTTTAATGCAGTTCTGTTTTCTAACACTGCTGTGCCTCATGTCAGCCATGTCCTTTCACTCCATTATCTGACTTATTTAGATAGGTTACATGATTTGTTCACCTATAAACCTATACCACAATTGCAGAATTTTTCTTTGTTGTGAAAAATTCTCATTTAGCTCTTTTGCTAGCCTCTTTTTCTAATTTTTTACACAACTGAAAATTTAGAAACCAACTGAAAATTTGGTGGAAACAATTTGTTATGCATTTAAGCCAATTAATGCTAGACATTAATAAACAATACTTGCATAATCTTCTTTGTAATGTAAATGCATCCTGTTTTGTAAGGCCTAGTAAAACTCCTGGGGGGGGCATTTGTCCCCTATTTAGCAAGTATTTACAAATGGGCCCTTATGTGTCAGGAAGTCTTCTATGAGAACAGGTATATGTCTTACAAATCACTGCGCTCTCTGTTTTTCTTCTCCTCAGTAGGTCAATTGACAAGGCTTGTTGGTTGGCTAGGTATTAAGGAGTAGAAAAGTAATGTTCCTTGATTATCTCCAAAGTAATCAGATTCTAGTCTGATTTGATTTTCAAATTTGAGTCCAGTTTATCTATAGTTAAATGTTCATGGAATCTCCAATCATATCAATAAACGTATGTGATTATCAGTATAAACCATCCCTGCTCAATGATGCATGTGAGTTGTGCTAATGGCCTCATCTAGGTTCTCTGGGTCTTATATGTGTCATTTTTTCTCTTCCCAGTATTTACTTCTTTTAATGAACCAGGGCAACTTTATAAGATGAAAATAGAAGTGGAAGTCCACTTAGCAGTTACGAAGGAGATTCTTTTCGTGATGTCAAGCAACCCATGAAAATGGATGTGGGTTTGTCAGAAGGGATTTCTGTAGCCATCAGACTGCATCATTAGTATATCTGATGTGTCCTTTGCCCAGCACTTCCTGTCTTTGTACCTAGTACAGAAATTCTGCTAATTTGAGGAGGTAATTACATTTCCTAAAGTGTGTTCTACTGAACATTGGAAAAAATAAAAAGGGTGGGGCTATACATATGATACTTCTGGAAACACTAGCGAAAAATTTTGAGGCCTATAGTTTTCTTCAGTGCAGAATGTATCGAGGCTTTTAATATGCTAATATTAACTGTGATTCTGCAAGAAATGAATGTAAAATTTAATGTTTCCTGAATGTGCTTGATCATAAAACTTAGCTTGCTTATTTATTTATTTATTTATTTTCTTAGAGCATCTCTCAGAACATGTCTCTAGGGATGCATGGCTGGGGAAACTCCAAAATGCAAGTCCACATAAAATATAGTATATGTAATCTAGAGTATGGCTGAGGATCTTAATTCAAACTGTGTTGTTAATAGTACCATCAAGTAACTGTTGACTTAATGATACACCATCATTTTCATGTTTTGTTGATGAGAAACCAAGATGTAGAAAATTCAAGATTTCCCATGGTTGGGAAATGTTACAAAATAAAATAAAAATGAAACAACAAAGCAAGCACATGAATGAATAAACAAAACAACAACAAAAATCCAAAAAGTAACAACAACCAAAAATCCCTGGAGAACCTAAATCTGTGGATGGTTATTCCCAATGCTGTCCTTTTCTCACTGGCTCTCATTGGATATTCAGGGCTAGATTGCATTCTCCTTGTTCGTAGGCCGTGACAGATCTGAAACAACATCTCTGATTTTTAATCTCAGCCTTTGAGGAGTAAGAGGGTAACAACTACTGAGAGTTTTCCCAATGGGCTTAATTTACAGTTTTCAGTCCTTTTTTTTGCAGGGATGTCTTGGCTTTGGAACCTACTGGGAATTTAACCGCCACCATCGCTATAGCCACTAGTGTTTATTGAGCAGCAAGTATGTGTGTTGGGTAGTTAATATTTAAAAACATATTTACTTTAACTCATTTACTCTTTCCTTTCAATCCTATAGGGTCATCAACATTATAAAGAAACTGATTCAGAGAAGTTAAACACATTTTCAGAAGTCAGTAATGGAGAAGCCAGGGATCTGGGCATGGAGGCACATGCTTGTAATCCCAGCACTCCAGAGGCTGCATTGGGAGGATGGAGCCAAGCCTGGGCTACAGAGTGAGTTCAAGATTCGTCTGGACTACATAGCAAGTCTCGGTCTCAAAAACAAAAGCAAAAAACAAACACCCAAGTAAACGAAGAAGCCAGGGATCAAATCCAGATTTTCTTCATTGCAAAGACCACAGGTTTTTTATGACCCATTCTGCCTCTAAAATTTACAGAGATATTCCCTGTATAAATTTCTCGTAGAGGGCATGAATGGATTGGGATGTCAAGGGACCATACATTTCCCTTCTGTACAAATTTACCTATATCCAAAACTGAGCATTATGTTTCAGTCTCACAATCCAGGAGAGTACAATAGAGGAATCAGTGTCCCAGTAATTTTGATGGAAGCACCTTGACTCTATCATAAACTCCAGAGCTGATCTTCCCATGTGCTGAAAATTGGCATGGAGAAAGGGATTTGTCTAGCTCTTAGGTAGCCACGTAGAAATAGCTGGGGAATGGTCTGCAGAAAACAGACCAAGGGTGGAGTCACTGAGGGACTATGTTTTTCCCCCTGTCCTCATCCATGTTTTTAAATACTATGATTAGTTTTGCTTATCGGCTAATTATAAATTATCATTTTAATCTGGAATAAAACTTCATATTTTTGTAAATAGATTTTGTGAATGAAATGCTTCCCTCTTAATTCCTAAAATAACAGTTATTAGGGCTTATATGATCAATAATTTATATAGTTCACAAAGATTCTAGAAAAATATGAACATGGACAATGATAGCAAAGGACAAAGGCCCAAATGAAACTGTTTAACTGTTTAACATTTTCAGAAAGTATACAATATCAATTCTCACACAGATCTGTAAGATAGATTTCTTCATTAAAAATCTATTAAGAGAAGGAATTTATTAAACAAATTATTAATATTTCAGGGCACTGCTAAATAGCAAATTAAAGCAGAGATAAAATAGCAAAGTAAAAATATATTTTGTGATTAAAAATAAATTTCTACTTCACAGTGAATTTCACCAAAGGATAATTATTTCTTGAATATTTCAGTTTAGGATCTTAATTTTTTCATTATGAAGAAGTTAGGAGTCTATATAGTTTTATCCAGTACTATTTTGAGTCATATATATATAAAACATATATGTTTTCCTGAAAACATGTAGAGACTATATCTATTGGACATTTTTCCTCAAAATGAAAAATCATTAAAAATAATAGGAAAAGAATGTACATAGTTTTCTTCCTCTTCACAGCCATGATATGATCCTTGATGACCTCCAATTTACTTCTGTACTCAGTTAATAATAGTAGGTGGGTGTTTTGTACTTATTAATTAAAAAATACTTTCTATTATGTTGGGCTTGCTACAGTTTTAGGGTTTGTGAGATTTCTTACCTTTATACAAAGATCAAATTCAGGCAACAAGTTATGGGCTTCATCAACAATATTTTTCAAAACAATTCTTCATTTAGTCTTTTTTATTTCAGTCACATATTTTGTTTGATTAACTAGAAACCCATTAAATGCAGCTTGGAAAATGGTAGAATTTATAACAGTATATATGAAATCTTCTAAAGCGTTTACTGAGAACTAGTCATTTTAATTCAGACATTTTGAAAAATTGCTTAAATACTGAGAAATAATGAAACCCAAGTTCTGTTTTTAATGCTTTCATCCATCTATCCACGCATGCATCCATCAGATATTTCTTGATCATATATTTTGTTAAAATGTTGCAGATTTCTTAGAGGAATACTCTGACAAAATTGTGACTATCCTCAAAAAATTGATAGATTAGTCAAGAACATAGGCAGCCACAGCTGCTGACTTCTGAATTATGCCAGGCTTGAAATTATAATACATCATAGAAAAAATGTGTGGAAAAGTTGTGTCAATTTTAAGTGGCTGGGCTGGTAAGATAGCTCAGCAGCATAAGCGCCCACCTGGCAAACATGAGGTCCTGAGTTCGACTCCTGGTACCTGTATACGAAGAAAAAAGGGCCAGTGATATCGCTCATAGGCACAGGCGCCTCCTGGTGCACAAGGTCCTGAGTTCGACCCCAGGTACCCACACACACACACAAAAAAAATTTTTTTTAAGTGGCCATGCAGCATCTTTAAGTGGTTTTACACCATGGCACATTTAGACATCCTAATAAAAACTGAAGGCTCCATGGTGAAACCAGGTATCATATGTGACTCCATTTTCTGGTCCTCTTAACTTCTCACTATGACTTTTGATTTCTGATTTTGAGTCTTCCTTAGATTTGCCTCCCTGATGTTCCTTGAAAATTTCTGGTAGTATCTTGTGAATCCTGTTGGCCTCCACTTTCATACTACCTACTGCTAGACAGTTTCTTCACTCCCTCCCTCCCTCTCTTCCTTCTTTTCTCCCTCCTCCCTTCTTCCCACCTTCCCTCCCTCTCCCTTTCTCCACATCTCTCTTTCTCTCTCTCTGCCTTTCTCTCTCCCTTTCTTTCTTTCCCTTCCTTTCTTCCTTCTTTTCTTTCTTTCTTTCTTTCTTTTTTTCTTTCTTTCTTTCTGTCTTTCTTTCTTTCTTTCTTTCTTTCTTTCTTTCTTTCTTTCTTTCTTTCTTTCTTTCTTTCTCGCTTTCTCGCTTTCTCGCTTTCTCGCTTTCTCGCTTTCTCTCTTTCTTATTTCTTTTGTAGTAGGGATTGAACCCAGACCCTTTACAGTGAGCAACATCCCCCCCTTCCACTTCCTTTTTATTTTGAGACAGGGTCCTACTAAGTTGCCCAGGCAGGGCTTAAGTTTATAATCCTCCTGCCTCACTCTCCCAGAGTGCTGAGATTACAGGCCTGCACCATCAAGCCCAGTTTAGACAGTTTTTTAAACCCTGTACTGATAAAATAGTTTTCTGCACTTGGATTGTCTTGTTCTGACTCTGATAGACTTTTCTTGCCCTTGAACTCCCTGATACACAAAGCATAACCTGGAAAAAAGAACTCCAGTCATTTTCCAGGAGGTAGAGAGAGTATGTCTACCAGATTGGATCAGGAAGGCTTGTTGAAAGAAAAGATATTTTGCTTGGCTTTAGAGAGATGAGATGAATAGGGATTTGTTGAGATAGAATTACTGAAGAGCATGTTCTAGAATAGAGGAAGTTGCATATTTTTCCCATGAAGAAAACCACAGATTTAGGATCCTGGATACAATTTGTAGATTGAAGAGTGTGAATAATATGGTTTGTAGGAAATTTAGGATATTTGAAGTTGTTTTAAGTGTTGCATTTAGAAATGTGAGTTGTTCATTTGAACAGAGGGAGATTATGACAAAATGCTTTGAAAACAATCTAGCTAGAGCATAGGTTGAGTTGGAGTTAAAGACTATTGTGAGAGTCATTGGTCAAGTTCCAATATAGGCTGGTGACAACTTTACAGGAATGTTAAAGGAGAATGAAGCATTACGGGGAGTAGAAAGGATTTTATTAAGGTCCCTTCCAGCCATGATTTAGACAAGTAGATTAGAACACTGGTTCTGAAATCATACTCTCTAATATGTATATTGCTTCTACTACTTGTGACTATGAACTTGGGTGATTAGTTTTGCAGGTGTTCCATGATTTTTCTCATCTATAAAATAGGAATAACTTTAAGACCAGTTTTATCATGTTACTGTGAGGTTTAAATAGAAAACATATGTGCAGGCCTTCGCACAGAGCATCACACAGATAAGGCTGCCCAAAATATGTGCACTGTTATTCACTTTCTAGATATTGAGAGTCTAAACCACACAAATACAAGGTGTGTGTGTGTGTGTGTGCGCGCGTGTGCGTGTGTGTGTGTTGGGGGGGGCAACTGTGTTGAGTAGGAAAAACAGTGCTGAAGTAAAATTCATAGGATTTGGAAACTCACTGTATGTAGATCAGTGTAGGGCAGAGAACCGGGAGAAATCAACAAAAACTCAGAATTTTAAGAATGCATAACTGTGGAGATTAGATAAGAAACTTCCATTCAGAATTAGAAAGGGAGGCTCCTTGCACTTAAAAAAAGATTTTCCTTAATTTTCTTTTCCGAATTGACATAAATTTTTAAAACTTAAATTTATGAACCAAAATGTGCCTTCGTGAACAGAATTATTTTTAAAATTAGCTGCTTCTAATTTGAGGAAAGAATAAGAAATTTGACTTTTTTCCATGTGAGGTAAAAATCTTAGACAAAAGTGAGCTTCTCAATGTGTTAGTGGACGCTGAGCAACTCTCAGTACTTGGTGCAACAGCATAGACTAGCGGTAGGAGAGAAGATTGTAAGCAGGAGCCCGGGATACTATTTATCATACATATCTGGGACCTGTTCCATTTTTAAGCTATGATTAGAACAAAATCACCTACACCTATGGCTACAGACTATTTGACAAGTAAAACACAACTACGTTAAGGCATGACTATTTTAATAACTTGAGGCTTCTTTACTAATGACATGAATATTTGAAAAATAAATTTTCTTCCTTTTTGAGTGCTGCAATAAGTAGCTCAATAGCAGTATCCCACATTTAAATATTAAAAACCCTTTCCTCCAATTTTAAACTTCAGCTATTTTAAAGGAACCATGTATTAGAAAATTTCATTAGTTTATTTATATCATGGGAGATAAGTGTGTGATTATTGTTGCACTGAATTTCTTCATCCAGAGAGGTGCTACATATCAATCAACAAACATTTATGTGCATGATATATATTATAGAGAGAAAAAAATTAACTAAAACTCATATCGTGAATTTGTAAATTTATAATCAAATATGTATACAACTTATACAATAGAAATAAATGCTATATTTAAAGAGCTATGGAAACACGGAGGATGAAAATATTAGTTAAACTTGTTTGAGGGGAATACTCTGCAGAGTTCAGTACTTAGGCTATTGCCCCACTTAGAGTAGACATTCAAAGAAAATGTGTTTAATAAATGAATTATATATGAGTAAACTGGCTTCCCAAAACTTTGAGTTGAAAGTAACTGTTGTTTTATTATTTCTCATGGTTTCTGGTGAGTTGGAATTTGGGAAGGTTCTCAGCTGGGTGGTTATAACAGAGTCTCACGGGGATGCAGCTGAGATTCTCTGTCTCTCTCTCTCCTTGTAGTCTCATGGCCTCTCCACGTGGTTTCTCCTTTGGGTGAATTTATTCTTCTTTATGGCCTGGTGGCCTTGGGACAGTCAGACCTCTTAGAGGCTTTGAAAGACAAATATTTTAGCTAGCAAAGTTTCATGGCTTTGAATGACCTTGCCACAAAAGTCAATAGCATTACTTCTGTCATACCCCATTATTCAGTACAACCATCCCCTCCCCCCTGGCGCATTTTGGGAAGGGACATAGACTTTGCCTCTCCATGGGAGTATAGTGAAAGTCATATTTAAGAACAGCATCTGAGGGCCAGTGAGATGGCTCAGCGGCATAAGCGCCTGCGTGGCAAGCATGAGGTCCTGAATTCGACTCCCGGTACCCACATACGAAAAAAGAGCCAGTGATATCCTTCAGCAGCACAAGCGCCTGCTGGCGTGCGAGGTCCTGAGTTTGACCCCCGGTACTCACCAAAAAAAAAAAAAAAAAAAAAGAACAGCATGTGAGAAGGAGGTATTTCTATTGTGGAAATTAAAATTTCAGGAGTGAATTCAATGTTAGTCTATAACGTTATATAATGTAAAATTCTTACATTTCTTTTGCCTTAAAAAAGCAGTATATATCATAAACTCTAAAAAACAAATTGGAATTGGTTTGAAATCAAAATTAAATATAGATTAATTTTGAACATCTTAATGTCTACCCAATTTTGTATAGCATTCTGCTAAATTTTTATCTGTTAATATGTAAAATCCTCATGAAGTCTGTGCCCACAGCATTCTCTGCTTAAGATCTACAAATAAATGACCTAGTTAGATCACTATCACGCTAAAGAATTTACTGCTTGCATCATATAACAACAAACCAAAAAATCAAATTGAAATAAAACACACACATACTACTTCCCAGAGCAAACCAAGAGAAAAACTTACCACACGTATAATTTACTTAATTTCTCACTAGTCAGCAGGTAGAAACAAATAATTTGTCTCAGATTTAACTAGCAAAGTGTTGCACGAGGGCTACAACTAATAGGTATGTTTTACTTTGCATGAAAACTATCTCTTGATTTCAAGAGCTTTGTGAGATACAGGAAATAGTTCAGGCCTGTATAATATCGCTTCGTGCACCAAAGCAAGATAATAGATCACCTCTGTTTCCACTCTGGAGATACATCTCCATAAATGTGGAGAGAGGGAGGGAGAGAGAGAGAGAGAAAGAGAGAGAGAGAGAGAGAGAGAGAGAGAGAGAGAACATGGAAATGCCAGTAGAATAACATTCCTATTGATTAAAAATGATGCTAATGATTACAACACTCCTATCGATTAAAAACATGGTCATAATTGTCTTCTACCTATGTGACCATGGAAGCCATTAAGTGGAAAATGTGAACTATTATGTTTCAGTAATGTTCTCTGATTTCTGAATTTTGCAACTCACAATGGGAAATGTCCAAGCACTACATGCATATTATTATTTTTTTAATGAGAAAGATGAGAAAGATAAGACAGCATGTTTATAAAGTGGACTTCATGATACTTTGGTTAATAAAAATTTGACTACTGAGAAAACTTACTTTTAACATTGTCTTTCTTAAAATTAAAGATCAGGACCCAGGGACACAGCTCAGCGGCACAGCACCTGCCTAGCAAGCACAAGGTCCTGAGTTCAATTTCTGGTACAAAAAAAAAAATTAAAGACCACACTTAGAACCCAAAAGTTTTAGGTACTATAATTTAATTAATGATTTAGAATGAGGGGGCAGGTTGAAAAGAAAATATTTTTTTTGGGTTTACATTTATTATTGTTACTATGGGAAAGGAAACAGTGTTCTGATGATAGTATCTGAATGTAGACACAGTTAATAAATAAAATACAAATTTTATGTAAGTCATGATTAAAATATATAAACATGAACTAGTGTTTAAGGTCTAATATTGTCACTGAAGTCTGAAGGTTGTTTGTTGCTGAGAAACTGCGTGGTGATTTTATTTTCAAGAGGTTCTTTTGTTAAAAATACCTTATAACATCTCAAGAAGTAATAACTCAGCATCTATCTCTTCTGTACACATGCCATTGCAGTTCATTCATCTCCGTCATGTGTTCAGAGCTGCTGGTACCGACCTGGGGAAAAGTATTTTTCTCTTTTTCTGCAGTATATTTTGCTTTGTTTTAGTTACCTCAATACCTCTTTCCCTTTGCTCTACTCTGGAAGGCATAGCTATTAAATAAGTTCACAACTTATATTTTCTGTCTGAGGCCCAGAAAATTTCTCAGTATTTTCTTAAAGGCACATGCAGAACCTAATCATTCATGAAATTTAGACATAAACTCCACAATGCTTTAGTTAAAAATAAGAATCTGATTCCTTTCCTATGGCTTCAATGACATTCTTTGGTACACACAAAAGTGAAAATAGAGAATTATATAAAATAGAATTATAATTAAAAAATTGTTCTGGCTCATCTTTTGGTACTGTCTTAATGCTGAATGCACAAAGAGGAATAATTTTTCTGGCCCTTAACTAGTTTATTTCTCAACACAGGATGAAGAAGTCACATTCACATGTGCTAGGCACTCCACGAGTAGTTCCATGTGTTCTTTATTTGAAACAGAAGCTAGGTATTAGGAAAGTTAGGGAAATCAGCATATAAATAAAAATTTATAAATGTTTTTTTCAATAGTCATTTTTATTAGCTAAGATTGATTCTACCTGTTATTTTTAAGATGTTTCTTAGTTCATAACAATATTGTTATATCTACTAATTGCAATTTCAAAGTCATTCTTTCATTAAATTAGTGGTTGAGCAGGTGTAGCTAAAAATGCCTTCGATCACTTCTCTGTTAATTTGCAAGAGGAGTTTTGCAAGCTATTGAAATTTAATTTTAGAATCTCATTCAGTAAGCTAGGGAGAAAAAATTGAAGATGGAGTTTTTGGTTTTGCTTTTACATGTGGTAATAGAATCAGGGCATTCTTAATCAAAAGAAAATTATAACTGCAGAAGGAAATTATGTCAGTTTTAACATTTCATAGATTAAAGTGTGTTTGTATACATTATCAAACTCATCTCAATAATTCTGGAAAGAAGAGAGGAGTAAATGTCACTATTTGCATTGTATACAAAAGCCAATAATATTAAATAATTGAGGGATATATATATATATATATATATATATAATATATATATGAGAGAATTGGTATTTTAAATGGGAGTATATATAGTACTCATAAATGTACACATACACATAAATGCAAAATTAAATTAGCTTAGCTTTTCCATTTTTAAAAACCTTCTCTTACTTATCAATGCTTTTCTTCAAGAATTACTTTCCTGTGTGCTTCATAGAAAGCCCTATTTCTGTTTCATCTCATTTATCATTTAGTTGTCATGCATTAATATTTGTTTGATAATGTTTAAGGGTCCAATGCTTCCGTATGTAAACAAACTGGCCAGAAGGGCTGGAGAAGTATCATGATATTCATGATAAAACCTTTTAAAATGACATTTTCCTTATGAAAACAACCTTCTGAAAAGTTGTTATTCAATTAAGATTCTATCACCAAGTGGTGGTTTGAAATTGACCACCCCATGACATCACAGGTATAAAAATCATGCATAGAGTTGACATCTATCTTCTGGTTCAGTTCCTGGACTTGTTACTAATCTCATCAATTAGTAAAAATATACCTGCTCTCCAAGAAAACATTCACTGAACTCCAGATATTATATTGTAATTTCTTGGTTATTACAATAATGCATACACCATTAAAATTACTCTCCAACTGTTCTAAATATGCAGCATAAAGTCACAAAATATTTTCTTTAAAGACAAGCTTTTTCTTAAAAAATGATGTAGATAGGTTCATGAGCAACATTGATGCTAATTTTTAGATTTATTTTTGCCTTTTGAAGATTATTCTTTATCAAGAGTTTCAGCTTCTAAAGTGAATTGAACATAAAACATAAGGATGAACAAATGTAAATTAAGACAAGAGATTGTATTTTCAGTTAGTATATTGGAAAAGTATACAAATGGAAATTTCACATTACTTAATTTCTGAGCATCAATTTTTGCATTCTCACATATACTAATACACACACACACACACACACACACACACATCCCACAAGACACCTATGTCTTGTCTTCACTGTAAAAGGTTGAGCATTCTGGATTCAATAATTTTCAGTGGCCAAACTTAACCAAATCTCAATCACAGAGGAATTTAAAAAGTATTATCTTTTTGGATCTATACTCATTCCTATCAGATTTCCTTCCTCTATAGGTTATCTTTTGATGGTCATGATCAACCATTAAAACATAATTTCTATCCTGTTGATGACAGCATTTGATTTAGCTTCATTTCTTTAGGAGGAAATGGTCCACATTTTCTTTTTAATTTATCTCTAATTTATCAGTATTATTCAGTTTTCTTTCTGACGCCTTTCAAAATATAAACAGTCCCCAATTTACTATGGTTCTTAGCTACAATTTTCAGTTTTGCGATGGTGGGGAAGCAACATGAATTCAGTGGAAGCTATACTCCAAATTTTGAAGTTTAACCTTTTTCCAGGCTTGGAGATATGCTGGACAGTACTCTATCATGAAATAGGGAGCCCCAGCTCTCAGTCATCCAAGCAACCAAGAGAGTGAAAGATACTTTATAGGGTACTATGTTGCTAAGCTTTGATGCTTCGTGGGTTAGCTATATGGAATAAAATGTGTAATGATATTTTCCCCTTATGATGGTTTTACCGACATATGAACCTATTTTAAGTGGAAGGTCATTTGTATATTCAAATCTCCCTTGAAAGATAGTGAGCACTTAGAGACTATTTTAGTTCTCATGTGTAAGGCACAGCATTGGCAATCCTGTCCAGCATATTATTTGTTTTTGTTGCTGAAGCTTGGGTTGAGAAGAAATCTATGTTTGCTTTTTAAGATAACTTCTCAAACTATGTCTGGGTTTTACTTAGGACTCATGTAGCGTCTAGCAGAGCTAACTGCAATGTAATTTTTTTTATTTTATTATATTAGAAAAATGTCATGAGATGATTCTGGTTTCAAAACTTCTATGTACTTAATGCATTAATAAAAAGAAAAGTGCAGTTTGTAACTAGAAGCTCAGAATGAAATAAGGGGCAATCCAGTGAAAGAAGCAATTTCTGGTGTTGGCAGTTGTGGCTGGTGCGTGGGTAACGATGTTGCCAAAGGATGTCTCCTCTCTAAAAGTAAGATCAGTGAAAAATCCACAGAGGATATAGCATGGATGTGCCTGTAAGTGCTTCCCTGTTCTTTCCCAATTATGTTCCTATAAAGCCCAGTAGGGTAGGAGATGTTTGTTTTTTGGGGAAACCAATCTGTCATTGCTCTGAGAGTGTCAGACAAGTACCAGGGATGGTGGAGTTAGGATTTTCACCACTGCAAGAATGACATCACTTAGGTGCTTCCTTCTAAGTTTCATGTTCATTAGATAAATTGTCTTAAAAATCTCATTTTGTATAAAGGGGGGTGGTTTTAAAGAAAACAATAACAAAACAACTATGGGAGTAAATATGCCATCTTGATTAACAGGTATTTTGACCACTAAACCACTTTTAAATTCTTAATGTGATACATTGTGTGTGTGTGTGTGGGTGTGTGAGTGTGTGACCAGGTCAACCTAAAAACTTGGAAATAATTCCTTTAATTCCAAGCCATTACTGTGAATAATTAAAAGGTGGGGCTCTACTCGACTGGTAAATTCTTTTCACCATGAAATAATCCCATTGACTGGCATTGTTGTGGTCATGTCTCTCTTTCACCCAATTTTCAGACTCTTTTACCAGCTCTTTGCTTTTGTGGGTCTGCACATTAAGCACTCACATTCCTTTTTGAAATGTTTCCTGACCACATAAATTTAATATTAAAGATGCATGCAGTTCCTTACTATGTTCTAACTTTGTATCATTTATGTATTTTGATTTAGTATTTTCTATCAATTTTATTCCTAATTTACATAGACCCTCCATTCCAGCAAAACTGAATGTGGAAACCATCAGCTAGGGTCCAGAACAAAATGTTCTATTTCCTATCAAAGGACAAGTTTAGTTCTAGATTTCTCCTTTTTCATCTTGCTTAGAAATTCTGTGACAATACACTCTCTTCATTATTTCTAGAAGATACTCAATTAATACTCACTGAATTTAAATATCTTTCTCCTACCAAAAATAAACTCCTCGATCGTGTTAAGTGAAAGAACTTAGACACAGAGGAAAAATATTGCATGCTCTCACTTGTATGTGGGATCTACGGAGAAAAGAAACAGAGTAGAATTGTAGTTATGTGGGGTGGAGAATGGGGAGATGTACGTCTAAGGGCACAAAGTTGTAGTACAGTTGGAAAAATAAATGTAGAGATGTTGAGTATGGGGATTATACTTAATAATATTGTATTATGAAATGTAAACTGACTAATAGAATAGATTTTAAGTACCGTGACCAAACACACAAAGATGAAGGATTTGTTACTTTGTCTGATAATCATTCTACTATTTATAATGTGTATCAAAGCATCATGTTGTACACTTTAAATATATACAATAAAATAATGCCCCCATATATGATCCTTGGGGACAGGGACTCTACCTTAGTTCATCTTGTAATGTACATATGGTGTTAATTTTAAAATACAGTTTTTGACTTATATATTGCTTTGATAAACTGTTTCTCATTAGGTCAGATTTCTGATTTGTTCAAGCCCTTACAAGTCTTCTGTTTCAGATACTATTGCCTGAAAAGGACTCAGGTATTTTCCTATTATGTCACTTTCCAATTTCTGGCTTCCATAGAACTTGTATATATTGTATGAGAAAAAAAGCATTTGTCCAGCCTGCTTCTTTACAGAATAACTGAAAGGGCAATAATGTGACACTTGTTAGTTTTTTAAAAATGGAAGGAAGGGGGGCTTTTAATTGTATGGGAAATTTAATTAGATTTAGGCTAATTAAATTCATTTTTTATATTAACATGTTCACAAATATTATTGCATCTCGTTAGATTTCATTCTTCTAGCCTTACTGAACAATATTCAGGAGTAGTTTCAGATTACAATAAGTTCATTATGAAGATAAGGTGGAATTAGTGTAGGAAGCTCAGCTGGTTGAAGAGGTCTGTACTTTAATTACTGCAGAGGGTGTGCATATTAATTACAACACAAGTGATATTTACTGTACCTCAGGAACATATGACAGGGTAAAGATACTGACAGCACCAGCTAATAAACTCAGTATGATAATGAGGAGAAAAGACCATAAAAATAGAAGGAAATAAAATTATTCATAAAGTATATTGATCCCAAAGTAAAGACATTAAGCTCTGATGAAGGGCAACAAAAGGGAAGCTCTTCACTTTATCAAACAAATAACCAAAGTAGAGAAATGTTAGCAGGGAGACAGATTGTCATTATACTGGTCACATGATCACACTCCAGAGAGTACATAGGAGCCATAAAATGGGAGATTTTTAATAAATCAGCAGAAAGTCATACTGTCACCTGCAGGAACTGAGGTCGCAGTGGCTAAGGACAGCACCTTAGAGTGAAGAAGTTAGACATGCTGCCATGTGAATGGGAAGGAACCACATGCACGTACAATTGGGTTTAAGAGTACCTGTCTCCTCTGGAAAAGCAAGGGGGCCCTAGGAATGCTGTGAGGTTTCCCTTCAGTAGCAACCTGGAGGCCATCGCCCTTTCCCTGTGACTTGAAACAAGCTATCATTTTGAGATGACCAAGGGGAGTAATGAGGCTTGGATGGATAATTTCCCCCCGGAATGCTCAATTATATCATGAAACTGCCTAAATCCATTCAGCTGAGATTTTAGGAAAGCTCAAATTTTCACTATAGTGAATAAATTTAAAGTTTTGGTTGTTTTGATTTATGTGGACCTTCCAAAGGGATGGTTACTTTTTACAGCTATTTAGGCAACTACCTTAACGTTTACAAACAAGCTGATTCTAGAAAACAAACAGCTAAAACACTAATTTTTATTTTACATCAAATAATTAATATAGTCAGCTTTTTGTAATTTCTTTTAAAAATAGTTTTATTGGTACATGTTTGTAGTACGTTATGATTACATTCATCACGGGGAAAATCTGCCATGGATCGTGCTCATACTTGACATCTTGGATGGAAAGTACATGAGTTATCTTTCAATATATGGAAAATAATGATGTTGATGACTAAACCCCTGGAATTGCTTTAATTTTATGAGGAAAGCATTTTTTGTGGGTATAGGTATGAATAATGATTTTAATATGTACTAGATTTATATGATAAATGCTCATACATATGATTTTACTTCTATATATAATGGAATATGCACTTCTAATTAAAGTATCCTAAAAGAATAATAAAAATCCTAGAGAACGTGGAGAAAAGGGAACACCCAGAAGATTACCTAAGTTGGGCCTGCATCTTGGTAACGCTCTTACAGTTATTTGGGGACAAAAAAGTGGACAATCTCCATTTGGGTTGACATCTATAAAACCATGATTTAAAAGGATTAGACATCAAATTAGAGAATAAAATGATGGAAAATGTCAGTTTGCGACTTGGGAAAGACAAATAAAAGAACCAACTCACTCAGATTTCAAGGGTTTCAATTTATATATTTTGATGAAGAAGAGGAGGTAACACTCGGTATAATTATGGTTTAGGGATGTCACTATTCCTCTTTTGCACTTTGCTCTGTTCAGATACTTACTCCATCTGTTCCTAATATTCCAGTGTTGTCACACTAGAACACAAAAGCCTTTCTTTTGGAGGTTGGGTTGGGAGTGTATTTATTCACTTAAGGTGAAACATACTCATCTGCATTTTTAAGAAAGTAATGCTTCAGGTAAGCTCACATGTCATAGTTTAACTATAGATAGTTATGTATAATCAATAGAATCCACTTGGAGTTACTTAAAAATATCAAATAGTAATAAGCATGGACCAAATAAAAGTCACGGCATAGCCAGAACCATGTATTAATAAGGTACTGATACAAGTTATATAATCATTATTGTTGGTTGTTATTTTCACCAATGTATGTGTGATATTATGATGTTAAGATGCCAAGGTTATAGGACATATGTACCTGGAACATGGTGGATAGGTGTTCAATAAGTATTTATTGACTGTATGAATAAACAAATGATTGAATGATTTACTGAATTCATGTTAGGTGATGTTTCAGCAGGCATTGCTTCTGCTGCATTTATGAGGTGGCTCCTATCTTTGACACTGGCATTTGGCTTCTTCTACTAGCATTTCCTAATCACAATATCTCTGTCAGCACCTAAGACATAAATGCTGGTCAGAGTGGATTACTGCTGCCAAGTGGCTAGGCCCTTGCGCCATGTTTGGCTGTAAAGGGTGTAAGTGATAATGGGAGATTGATGCATTGGTGTTGAAAACTGGGACATGAAGCTGTCTGCAGCTCATCCCTTGGGAAGTTCAAACAGTTTTATGACAAATATAAATAGGTTTGCCAGATTTCCAATTATCAAGATGTTGAGGTATGGATTTTCCCCCCAAAATATTCTGATACTTGGAAACAAAAGAAGGATTTAGATGCATACCAATCATAAGTACAGAGTCCTCAGGGAACAGATTAGAAAATCAAGTTTATATACCTATCAACTAGGATATAGGCTAGGTTACTTATGAGTACTGAAGAACCAGAACATTTGCCAAATAACGAGACATTTTATTTAAAATTATGCTGAGAACAATTGTGATTTTCTATTAGTGTTTAATGGGTTTCTGATACGGGTTTAGTTCTCTTTGTCAAGGTTTTTGTTTTTCCTGCTATTATTATTCCTGTTCTCTCTCGCTAGGTTCCTGTTGCCTTGTGCCTCTTCATTTATTTTTAGCTTCTTTCTTTTTCTTGTATGTATTGCTTCAATGATCTATAGTTTATTGTTCATCATTATTCATCCTCGTCCTATCTAATTTGGTTCTGAAACTTACTTCTGCAAATATTGCTTTGTCTTTTCCATGTTTCCATTTTAATGGATAATTTTTGAACTTGAATCCTGGAACTGCTCTTTTCTTTTCCAGCAGAGGAAGAGTTGAGTTTATTAACAAATTAGTTTTGGGAACATCTATCAATGTCTAAGATAGGAGGACAGTCCTTAACTTACCTCACTTATTTTTATGTGAATAATGGGGAAATAAAGGATGTTTGATGCAAATACCAGATAGGCATGGATTATGGTATTTAAACATATTTGTAGAAAACAGAGAATTTAGGAATTAAAATATCAGTGAGACAACGGCATGTGTCACTTGATGATTGGGGTAATAGTCTATATTATTAAGTTAAGGCAATTATTATTTTAAATTTGGGACAAGTATATGGGTAATATTATATAGAATGAAATTGAATATGTAAGTTTAAACAAAGTGACATTTAACATATGTATAATACACATAAAATGTGCTTCGCAATTTTTATAATTGCAGAGCTACAAAATCTGTTTCAAATACACAAAAAATCTTGTTGCTTTTCAGTACAGTAAAGCAAAACTTATTGAAAGTTACCAAAGCATTTAGTGCTGATTTAATTCCTTTATGAACTTTAAACTCTGAGTAATTTCATAGATTAAAGTCTTGAAGGTTAAGTTGCAGTTATAAACAAATTTATTTGTGTATGTTCATAATTAGAAAAAAGTATTTTGTGAAAATCCAAGGAAGTAAGATTGAATACATCATTAAAAACTACAACATTCTAATCAATAAATGAGATGGATATGACTATTCTTGCCCATTTTGCTTCTTAGGCCATGCAAATTTTCATAAATCCTTTTAGAGTGTGTTGTATATTCATTACCACAAAGTGCGAGTAGTAGTTAAGGTTTCCTGTATGTCTCAGGTTGTGCTGCTCCAAAAAGCATGTTAAAATAGTAATTCATTGAGAAACCTGAAACCTGAAAAATGAGAAACCTGAAGCCTGAAAAATGCCTCATAGACTAGTATTAATAGCAATGAAGGAACAGAAAAGGTAAGCTATGATGGAGAATGCGCAAATCTCTTAGAAATTGTCAGATTGATAAAAATCACTAAGAACAACCGAGAAGAGCGAAGATGTTATGCTTGCTATTTGATTTAACAATAACAAGTATCAAAACAAAAAATGATTTCATTTGGGAAGGATCATTTTTTTCAGTTACCTTTTCTCTGAAACAATCCCCACCCTCTGTTCCCTCATTCCTGTTACAATTAGTCATTACCTACTGTTGCTGGTGGCTTGTTGGCAGTCTATAACTGCAATCTGTTGCTCTGTGACAGATCGATTCTTTCAGCCCACAGACTCATTCCTGAATTCAGCCAAAATGAATATATATATATATATACATATATATATATATATATATATATATATATATATGTATATATATGAAACGTCCAAGTTACATTGCTCTGGCTAATGTGGCAGATCACTGCTTTGCAAGGATGCCCACAAAGGACGTGATTAGTGAACACTGCACGTATGTACACTAATGACCCCTGTGTGGAACTGGTTCAGAGCCCACACATGTAAACTTTAGACTTTGAAGTATGTCTGTTTACTATCATCACTTTTACAGGAGACAATTTCAGTGCAATATTTTAGTTAGAGAAGAGTAGTTGCTGCTGAGCCTACTGAAGAGAATTTGTAGAAACCCTGTTGTTTATACCCACACACATATAGATGTATACACACACAACTGAGTCTAAATAATCCCAGTAAGATTCATATTGCTCGAGTGTTTCAGCAAAAGAAATTATAGTTTTGCTGCAATCAATTTAACAGTCAGAGTTTTGGTGTAGCAAAATATATGCTTCGTAGCCCTTCAAAATTTATGCAGTTTATACATATAGATATATGCGGTATATATTTTGAAGTGATACGTATGTTGAAATTTTTTCGCTTGAAACCATGATGCATAACTGATTGGAAGAGTTACTCTCATCACAGTCTATTTTTGCAGCAAAGCAGAGGCTATTTGAGATGCGCGCGCGTGCGTGCGTGTGCGTGTGTGTGTTTCCTTAAATACTTTACTTAAAGCAAAGGAAAAACTAGCTATTAGATTGCAAGATATTATTCATCCTTGTTTTGTTCTGAATAATACTGACTTAAATAACATTATCACATGGCAGCAGAATGTAGAAAACATTCTCTCTGTTAGCTTTTGGTATCACCATTGCCTGACTCAATGAGACTTTCTGGTGAAACACAAGCACACATTCACAGATGTTTAAAAAATATGTAGTCCTTCGATTCTATACAAAACAAGCCCAAGGAACAAACTGCTTCTCAACATTTCTATTGTAATTGGGTCACTTCAATAGATGGCCTGGGCTGCAAGAGTTGTCGGTTTAAAAAATCCTGGTGAATGAGGAAAATACTGTTGGACCAAAAGGAAGATGTGGTACACACTGGGGGAACACCCTCCACCTGTCCGCGGGCGCCTCTTGAATTATAAACAAGCACTGCTCTGCTTTGATTTCTCTTTCCATTTTGAGTTTTTACAGAGGTCTCCCCATCTTTGGATTCTAAAAAACTGGCAGCTTCGCTCACAAGACAATTTCATGAGCAATTAAATACTTGAGGTATATTTAAAAATATTTTTTAAAAGCAGAATTTGGAAGAAGGTTGTCGGTATTGTGGTCATTATGCAAATTTACAAATAAACCCATGACAGCTGAAGCAGAATTTAAATAATCTATCAATACATAAATCAATAGAGTCTGGTAAATAGCACAGGCAAAAGTAAGTGGCAAAATACTTATGCTTTTAGTCTACTCTTTTCTTCAAATCCTTTTATGAAAAAAAAGATAACTCTTAAATGTAATCATTGTAGAATTTGAAGAGTGCAAATATAATACCAGGTAATCAGGGATATAGGAAGTGACAGCTCTGTTATATTTTGTATGGCATTATTATTGCCTTTTTAATCACTGGATAAACTCTTTCTAAAACTATAAGGAATTTCTACAATATTTTAAAAAGCAATTTTATAATTTTGACAGACTTAAGAGTAGAAAAATTACTTAAGTGAATACATCAATTCATTGAAACATAAGTCTATTTTTGACATTATTTCATTGTGCATTGACTCTGAAGATTTTATCAAATTATTTCAATTTTACTAGATCTGAATAAATAGTGGGAACACACAGAGAAATTAATTTAAACATATTCCTTTGTTCTGTAAATTACTATATATGCCTCTAGCTCCTTTGTATCTAAGGCTTTATAAAAGGAGATACTTTTTACCCTCCCACTGTGTTTTATCCATCATTTAAAAACACGTTTGAAATATATTGCAATTACGTGTGAAGTGACATAAATACATTTGGTGATTAATATTTATTTGATCAACTGCGAGTGCAACAATATGATTTCTAATTTGAAACCACACAAGCTTTCTTTTCAGCAATCCTGCTCTTCGAAGCTTTTCATTTGCTGCATCCCAGGCTGATCTTGGAGAAAGAACCTGTTGGATGCACTTTTCCCTACTCTTTTTCCAACTTGAACTATTGAAACCGGAGTGTGAGCATTTAGTCCCATTTCCAGGTGTACCGTATTTAAACTTGTAAAATGTGTAACATACATGAGGGAATGGGAAAACTCTTGAACTCTAGGCCTGTGGGTTTTCCTGAGAGCTTGGCTCAGTGAAGTGTGCTGTAGGGTCTGTGTATTTGAAGGCCTATATACACATCATTTGCAATATACAAACTGTCACATTACACTTTCTGTGAAAATGGCAGGGTGGATGTCAAGAAGGCTTTTCCCAGTGTTAAATACAGACCCTGTTCTTTGCTGTATTATTATTCCTATTGTTTTATTTCTATTCTCCCTGCTCTTTTGTCCTTTGTGGCACTTCAGCTGCGATGAGATGGGCGAGTGAGCAGCTTTCTCCCGAATTGACGCCAGCTGGTTTGGAAGACTGGCAAGCCCTCAACTCTCCCTCTACCCACCATGCTGGAGATTGACTTTATTATCGACTGTAGCTCCATGCCATGCCCAGTCTCCAAAGGCCCAGAATACAGGCATGTAACACAGCCCTATTCACCACTGAACTTATTTTGATTTAGTCATAACTTCAGGAATTGCCTTTTAACAACAACTACAAAAAGAGTGAGGGTCATCCACTTCTAATGTTGGAAACCCTGTGATAATCTGTTCCATGCATTCAAATGAAAATATGACTTCTTGGCAGAGAATAGCATTATAATGTAAAATCCCATATGCTGTTATACAGTATGTTGCAATCTGTTTTACGGCTGCCTCTATTCTAACGAGTGAATACTGCCAATAAAGCAATTGAAGATAACACTAATTGCTTATTTCTGTGATCCATAATTTTTATGGCTGCCTTATAGCTCTTTAGTCAAATAGATGCTTTTTGGCCTTTAAGATCTAGAACTCATGTACTGTAGCAATTGAAACTGGAAATGCACATACACTGCCCTGAGAAGCTTTTCTGAACTTGATGAATAGGAGGCAGCAGAAAATAATTAAAAGATGTAAAAGAAAATAGAAGTCTTGAGTCAGCTGTAACAGGTAAACATTAGATTTTATCAATATTTAGGTTTTTTTTTAAAATATGTAATCATATGACTATGAATAGAACAAAATTAAACTATTAGGTCTTTGGCTTTTGTGTATTTTGGCCTGCTGAGCAAAAGGGTGACAATGAAAATTATGGCAGTGTGTGAAGAGATAGCTGCAGATGTGGGCTGTGTTTGACCCTGGGGTTTGCCACATATGGACCACGTGACTGTATGATCTTGAGCCCGTGATTCAGCATCGCAGAGTTTAGGTTCCCCTGGGGAATGCTGTGCTCACTGAATGAAGTGAAGACACTTCGCTAACTGTAAACTGTTATACCAGTAGTGATTGTGCTTGATCCTGATTTGGGACCATGATATGCTTTCTCACAGATAACCTTATAGAAACTGCAAATTCTACAGTGGTTGTCTAAGATTTATGCTGTCCTTTGTTACTCAAAGTTTAGCCTGTGGGCCAGCAGCATTAGCATCACCTGCAAACTTGTTAGAAATGCAGCATCTCAGGCCCTGCCCTAGACCCATCGATCAGAATCTTCCTTTTATCAAAATCCCTTGATGATTAGTACGCACATGAAAGACTGAGAAGCCCTGATCTAGTCTAACTTATCTCATAGACAAGAAAGTTGAGATTCAGTGAGGCCAAGTGATTCACAAGAGGTCTCCTAATGTGCTCAGAGGTAAGCCAGGATGAAAGCCAGGTCTTCTGACCCTGAGTCTAACCCATGCTGTCTCTGCCACAAAATAGAGAGGATTTCATTGCTGTGTGACAGATTTCACACCCACAGGCTCAAAGGTGGCTAATATATTTGTAGCTGAAAATAGTATAAGTCAGAAAAGTTGTATGTCTTTTTGGTCAAATATTGAAAATAAAAATCAAAGCAAATAAGCAATAGGTTGTATTATTGAGTTTAAATTGTATGCATAAAGTGTCTAGAACACCCAGAGACTTTCACTTATGAAGATCAGAAGACACATTCTCAATTTGGAGAAGATATATGCTTTTAAATTCAGATAAAATATATGTGTAAAGATCACAGGAAGCTAGTATTCATTTTTTCTGACTCCATATTTCTGGCTGTTATGATCTCTTTTGTAAGAAAAAGATGCTCATGTTTACCTCTATTCCAACAGGAATATACAAAGCACTGTGCCCAAAGAGGGTTACCAATGGATTTTACAAACGATAGCTTAAAATCCTCACAATTCCTGAAGATCTATAAACACAAGGTAAGTAGCTTTGAGAAATACAACCTGATTAGCTTCATTTATTCACATACACAAACACACAAAGTATATATTCTACTATGCTACTGGATACATAGTGGATATTTCTGGATATTACTGGATATTTCTTACATTTAGTAGGAGCTGAACACTGTGAACCACGCATCCATTGTTTCATTTAATCTTCACCAAAGGTCAGTGGGGCGCTATTATTATCTTTTTTTTATCAGTGAAGTGAACTGGTAGTTGAGAGTGGTCAAGAAAAGAATTTGCCCTTAGGCACATAGCCAGCAAGACAAAAGAGAAACTCAAGCCATGAGGAATTAAATGAACCTAATGTTATGAGTTCATAGTAAGATGTCTGAATTCTAGTTCCTTAATTTTTGATGTAACTCGATCTCTTCTTTGGTTGTGAATCTCTACCAACATCTACCATGACTTTCTGCAGTGAGGTTGAGAAGGTGGTGCTATTTCCTTTGTTTTGTGCCAAGTACACAGATCTATGAAACTGCCAGAGCCCCTGCTCTAAGGAGACAGGATCTGGAGGAGTGTGTCACCAGCAGAAGAGCTTTAAACTACCCTGCTCTTCTCCACAGCCAGACACTTCTTCCCCACAGAGTCTGAATCCTTGATTCAACAGCTCTAACTCTCTAGTGCTGAGATTGACAACAAGCAAGTGCTACAATAAAAATGCCAACATACTTGAGAATATTCTTAGTGAAATCAGTTGCACTGGCTTGTGGAAACAAATCAGCATCGAAAGGCAGGGGTTTGAAACGGAATTATCCAAAACGGTTCTAGGTGCAACTGTGGGAGTTTCATGACCAAAAGTAAAGAGCTGAAGAGAAAAGCTTAAGATAGAAAGGAGCAAGAGAGAACCTAAACTAGTTAACTGCAGAGAGAGAGTTCAAGTAAAATAGTGATTGATAAACAAATGGTAAAATGATTGACCTGGAAAAAAGAAAACATACACACGCACACTTGCTATGTTCACCCCCATTTTATGTGGAACATCCTGCTCTTTGCTAATAGCCTACATGTGGAATCTCTAAAGCTATACCTTGCCAAATGTTAAGTGTTAGTATATACTGAAACCTCATTATGAAAGGCATATCAGAAAAAGGTGCAGCCAGTTGCAACCTATAGCATTCAAGTAGCTATTTTTTAGAAGAGACAACCCTGATTACTTGATTCCAACACTTTGTAACACCACAGAGGAAAAACAGATAGTGGTTTTCTTTGGATTTGTTTATGTTAGATGACTAGATGCTACACTGTGTTAAAGTTCCAGGTTTGACTACCTGACTTAAGTACTGGAGGAAGGAAAGCACATCAATTTAAATAATTTCAGTCCTTCCACATCATAAAGAGTGGATATACTGCAGTATTTATTTATGATACTTATCCCATGTTATTAATGAGTTTTTCAGAGAAGATGGAAAGTAGTAGATTATCTCTTGAATAAAAGATTTATAATCCACTGCAAAACTGTTTTCTTAGAAGAAACCACAGGCAATGTGCACAAAATTATATAGAATTATCCCATATTCATTCTTCAAATGCTGGTGTAATTCCTGAAAACTTTCTGCTTTACTTTAGACATGGAACTGTAGCATTGCCTTCTTGTTGGGCTCTGATCAGCTTGATTTTTTATACATCAAGGAACCTTTATTTTACCTCTGTGAAATTGGCTAGTGTCCTACAGTTATTCTATTATAATTTAATACATGAGGAAGAGAAAAGAGAAAGAAGAAAAATCTATATGGTATTATTTTATGACTACATAAAACGCCATTGTCAGAATGGAAAAGACAGGAAAGGCTCAGCACACAGATGGCTAAAAGTTAAAGCTGAGTAAATGATCAGGGAAAGAGAGAAAAAAACAGAATTGTATCTCAGTTTATGTTCCTCCATATTATTTTTTATGCATGTCTTTGAATTTGAAATTCAAATAAGGCTTGCATATATATATATATATACATATATATATAATTGAAAACAATTTTTTGATAAACAAGTAAGCCAGATATCCAAACAAAAAGATGCTGTTCTGCCCTCTTTCCATTTAATCATAGAATTCCTTGTGTCACCTTATGTCACAGGAATGGAATTACAGGGATTAATATGAACAAAGTTAACCCTTTTTAACTTAACACCATGTTACATTTCCAGCTTTCATGCCATGAGGATCCTGGGCAGTGCAGGGTGGGTGAGACTGGAGGGTGGTGAGGGAAGGAGGATGTGAGGGAGAGGAAATAATAGAAACCTTTTTAATATATTGATGTGAAATGAGAAGTAATTCAGAAATGCAATTTAGTGATGACCTCTCCTCTGGGTGGATATGAAAAACAGCCTTGTTTTCTTTTATAAAGAAATGCTGGCATGCTTGACTTTAGCGAATCAAGAGAATTGTTTGGCAAATAACAGTGATGGTGTGTGTCCTTGTCAGAACACCTGCTGTATTCTCCCAGCAAACGCTGGGGCCATGGTGCCTCTCCTCTAATGACACCTCATCAATCCGCTCCTATCAATGTCCCAGCCATGGAGGTGACTTCGAGTGCTCAGAAGCCTTAGAAAATGTCAACGTTTTGGGAGAAAAGGTCAGTCACAGCTTCCCCCCCACCTCCCCTGCCAAGCCACCGTGGGCCTGGCGTTCATTATCCTAATTAAATCCAGCAGCTGAACATCTTCTTATCTGTAGGGGAGGAGAGCAGGGGCATGATGCAATAGGATTGATTTGCATATCCAAAGTTAATTAGTGTGGAGGAGCAGGTGTACAGTAATAATAATTATCACACATGACAATCACCTGTGACCACTTCCCCGCGCCCCTTCCGGGATTCAGCACAGTGATCGCTGGTTGGTGTTTTCCTTGCTTGATACCCATCCTGAGCTGTTTATGTCCTTGTGCCTCTCTTCACAAACCTGCTGTGAGTAGCTCGTCTGTTCCTTAGCAGGCACTGTATTTTTCTCTAAAGGTATATTTTCCCCTGTTTCATTTGGAGGGAGAGACTATTGTAAAGCAGCTATTTTCAATTTTGTTTGCTGAAGTTGTCACATCCTGGTGGAGCCTGGGTATTTATTTTTAGATTACATGTAAGTGGATAAGGAAAAAAAAATTGCTCAGGATCATAATTTGAAAATCCCACTTTGCATCATTTGAAGATTCTATCTCGAGCATATGCTGGGAAATCAGTCTGATCCAAAATAAACTTATTAGGCAGCAGACACATGGAACCAAATGACAATTTTATGTTTGCTATGAGATTGTCCGTGCCAGTTTGAAGAGGGTAGGGAGAGCCTGATCCGTAGCCCTAAGTCCCCCAGGTCCTGGACAGTGCAATAGAGCACAGGCAGGTGATGCTCACTGGACACGTACCTGAAGAAACTGAAAAAGATTGGGGTGGATTGTTTATGGTCTGGCAGAATCAGGGTAAACAAACAAATGTTAGAATGATATACCAGTAGAATGACTTCAAACTGTAGCCTTGAAGCAAATTCGGGGCATGATATGACTCTCATGATGCCTCCATCACAGAAAACTTAGATAGATTACACTCTTTGGATTTAGCTTGCACATAAATGTGTAGGTTATGCATGTTTGAAAGTGTTTTCTCTGTCAAACGAGGGTAATTTTTTCAAATTACGCCAAAAAGCATGCTCTGGAAATGGGATGTGCTTTTATAGAAATGAATTATTGCTGTGTGCTATACAGGAATTTAACACTCACAATGGTAGGCTAATAAGTAGGTAAGAACAGAACATTAAATACAAAGACTTTTTTTGTAGGTAAAGGGGAGGCATTACTGTTAAATTAGCTATGAAACTGTGACTGTTTTTAATTTTTTTTATTTTGACTTTTGTCTGTTTCCCTTATATTTGTCAGGGTACACTTTTGCCAATCATGTCAAGTATAACAGGTAGGCCTCCCTTTCACACAGCTTTAATGATAAGTGACAGAGATGGCAAAAGGCACTCAACCGCCTGCAGAATGCATTAAAAATTCAAAACTTTACTTATCAGCCTTTTATTAAAACTTTCTGTAATTGTGCAAAATTATTTCCCCACTGGGTTAGCTTTCAATATGGAGTACAATTATATTTCTGACACAAAAATAATTACAGCTAAAAAAATTACAAGAAAAAAGAAGTATTTATTTTTAAAGCAAAATTCACCCATTTTACATCCATGAAGAGGTATTACAATGAAAAATTAATCAATTACTGAACCAAAGCTCTCCAGTTTTGAACATTTAAGTTTCAGTACTAGACAGCTGGGTGGGACCTATGTAGAAATGTAAAGGAATTATGGTTACAGTTAAAGATTTTCTTGTACTGTCTACTTAGGAAGGAAATACTCCTATTTGTTGTATGTTTAATCCATGAACATCAATGTAGCTAAAATGGTGGACATAAGTGTTTTCCGACAGGATAAATATTAACCCTCAGTAGCAGTATTTCAGCAAATTATCTGTGCTCTTTCTATACGGCCCATGACTTCATAGGTTAAGATTTTAATGTCCCAAACTAGTAGCTTTGGATAGTGGTTTTGCTTGTATATTGCAACTTTCAAATAATTCCCAAATCTCTACTTTGGTCATCTTCACCGTTTTAAAAAACATAAAGTCCTACCATTTCTAGAGAAGAGTTGCTACATGTAGATTCCCTGAAGATATAGTGATTACATAGTCACTTGGGCATCTTTTATATAGAGTATAAGTGATTTATAGTTGGAATTCTGGGAAATATGGAGACATGAATTTATTCAACACAGAGCTTTTAGAATCAGTTCAAATTTCCATAGGAGCTGACACTACTACCCTTCTTTTGTCCTACCCTGATGTCACACTGATTCTGAATATAAGGAATACCTTTTATACACCTACTAAATACTTAGTAGAGTTTCAGGAATTGCACCTAAATCTAAGGATTTGTGACTCTTATGCAAATCTCTCCTTTTGTCTTTGTTCACAAACTTAATTCTTTCCATGATACTGCTCACAAACTGAATAGAATGAGAACTGAATCAAGTTCAATGGTTAGGTTCAATGTTGACCTTATGGGAAAATTTGATTTAGTTCTCATCCAATTAGGTTTGTGACCAGAATTGTGGAAAGATTTAACTTTGTGAACTGAGGTACAACTGTAACTCCCAATCTAGAAGTAGATGTGTGAAAATCAAAATATATTTTTACTTGGAAAACACCAGGCATTTAAGTGGGGAGCATACCATAACCTATTGATTGTGGGAAAATACTGGAACTTGTATGTGTGTTTATCTTTCAATCTCAATAATTTCAGTTTTCCTTTTTTACTTAATGTACATACCATACATATATAAATTAGGGACCTTAAATTTAAAATTCAAAGTTTAAATGGTCTTTTACATGGAATATGTATATGTCTTTATCTTGTATATAGAAAATTTCATATTTTGGGAAATAGCGTCATACTAGTTTATACTGTGCATTAGATATATAGAAACTTTAATTATAATCTTGTTTAAACCATTAGTGTGTCCTTAAACAAGTTATTTAACATTTAACTTGCCTGAGGTTCTGTGTTATCTCCTCCTCTTTAATTCCTCCTCCTCCATAATATTTATTAAGAGATTAGATTACTTTAAACCTGGAAATATTCTAATCAGTAAGGGTATATCAATCCATTTGATACTCATAACAACTTTCTGAGAGAAATGCTGTTTTCTGGAAGTACGATTATTCTCCCCATTCTACAAATGAATAAACTGTAACAATGACATTAAGTAATTTTCCCAGGTGGCAAAGCTAAGAAGTGGAAGGCCAATGGTCTGAAGGTTGGGTTAGAGAATTTCAAAAATAATTTTTTTTTTTTGTGGGTACCGGGGGGTCGACCTCAGGACCTTGCGCGCCAACAGGCACCCATGCTGCTGAGAGATATCACCGGCCCCTTTTTCGTATGTGGGTTCTGGGAGTCGAACTCAGGCCCTCGCACTTGCGAGGCAGGCACTTACGCCGCTGAGCCATCTCACCGGCCCTCAAAAATAATTTTAAATTTTAAATAATTGAATTTCCTACAGTGCTGAGTTCACTGAATAATTTCTTGTTGATATATTGAACACCTAGTCTGTGCCAGACACTGTGCTAGATGTAGATTACACCAAAAAGAAAGAAGACTTGGGCAGGTGAGATGGCAGAGAAGATAGCCAGGGGATGTCAGCAATATTAACATGAGTGCTGAAATCAGAGCAGAGAATGACAAACAGGCCAAATACAGGTATCAGAGTAGAGAGGGTAACATAAGCCTTTGAGCCATTTGAGGAATGAATGTGGCTGAGCAGGGACAGAGTCCATGATGGGTATGGGAAGAAGACTGGAAATGAGAAAGGGCCAGATCTGGAAAAGGCTTATTTGTTGGGTGTATAGTTTAGCTTGTAGTGGATAAGGAGATACTGAGAAACTTTAAGGTGTGAAATTATGTGATTAGATATGTGTTGAAGAATTTATATTCTGGTTCTGGTGTTGAAATTAGAGAAGAGGGATGAGGGAGTTGTTTTAAGAGTACTGAACTTGTCTGTTCCTTTATTATTCATGAAATTTTGTTATTTTATTCATTCATTCATTTTTGTGTGCCTACTACATATGTGCTTGTATTGGTCCATAGTCCATTGGTCCATAGTCCATTGGTCCATAGTCCATTGGACTATATTAGTGAAGAAAGTAGGCAAAAACCATTGACCTTGAGGAACTTAAATTCTGCGTAATTCATGTGTAACTACAAAGAAGGACTTGTATAAATGGACCAGAGTGTTAAAGAGGTCATGGATTAGTGAGATATTTAGGAAGCAGTATGGACAGGACCAATGGTTAGAACTGAGTCATTGATTGACATTTAAAATCTGAAAAATCATAGAAAATCAATCTTGAATATCAGAAAATGATCCCAACAACTAAAAAGAGAATATACTGTTCAAGAAAATGGGGAGAAGGTAGTCAAACTGATTTTGTGGGTATTGTAGTGGAGAAGAGTGGGTGGCGTGTGGTAACATTCTGTGGGCCATCAAGATGATTCATTTGATGGATAGCTAATACTAATCCTTTGACATTTGACCCCAGAGATTTCTACAGTAAGACACGATCTTGAAAGTTTTGACTTGGCATTTGGTGAAAATGAATATAATGTCCTTGATCACTATGTTCCTCAGTGTATTCTTGAAAGCAGAAACACTGGACATAGAGGTCTTATGTTATACATTTAGGTTTTCAGGCCCTGCATAAAGCTCAAGCTCTGTAATTGTCTTAGCCCAGTCAGGCTAAGAGTCAGACCCACCTAATGCAAACTTTAGAGAATAATACGTTGATTTTGTAAATTAGAAAAAAATAGTAAGCTTACAAAGGAATTTAAATCAGACCAAACACTTTGCAACAAATCTCAACAGGCTACAAATACTACTTTACTACCTGTGGGCTCCTTGACCTGTCAAGGTATATATAAAACTGTGAAGAAATAATAACCAACAAAGCGAGGCTGGGTAAGTGTGTGGTTAGAACATCAGCTCTTCAGGGCTCTTCAGGGCTCAGCCTAGCCTTGGTGTTGACTCATTTGAGGCAGACATTGGGTCAGATTCTTGACACTTGTGTACCTGTTTGTTTCTTGGGAGGAGGGGGAGAAAGGCTGTACTTGGCACCCAGGCAAGGTTTATGAAGTGCTTTAAGAGCCTGAGTTGAAAGGCTGCCACATCAAACAGAAGTGGACAGCCTTTTATTTTTACTGACAGCATGAATAAGAAGTATAGGTGGTTTGACTGAGAGCATCTCTGAATACCAGTCTTTTTAGAAATGAAGAATGTTTGGCAGAGAGCTAGAAAACAGATGTCATACACCTTGGCTCTGGCCATTGTCCTTTGGCATCTATGGGACAGTGTTAGAGATGGTCTCAGATCTCATGGACTTGGAGGTGCAGGGGAGGGAGAGCAAGCAGAAAGCACCTTTTCTTCTCTTGTGGCCCTATTTACATGCTACTGAAATAACTTTGAGACCTTGCTGTTAATACAAATTTAGAGAATGAATCAGTCTTGGACATGAAGGATGGAAAAAAAAAAAAAAAAAAGAAATAAAAAACCAACAAAAAAACCCAAACACCCTCCCTCAAAAAAAAAAAAAAAAAAAAAAAAAAAGGCCCAGAAAAGAAAGGGTCTTTGTTTACTTTCCCTTTTCCTGATGTATGGCTACACAAGTTAAACACCTGTGAGAAGAGGGTGCTTCAGGGACATCTTCATGCTCAAATTGCCCCTCGGTGTCTTGGAGGTTGCACTCTCCTTGTGCGGTGATTAGGTGCCTCTTCATCACTGGCAAGGCTGGCGGCAAGGAGCAAGGCCTTCACCTGCAGGTGTTGCCATGGCAAAGGACACTTGGAATGGATTCTGGAGACATTAAAAGGCAAAAGTGAAAATGAGAGTAGAGAGAAAATAGCAGCTTGATTCAAGGAGACATTTGAGTGGATCAAATCACCTCCCTCACAATAGTCATTGCCAAGCTCCAGTTCTACCCTACCTTTTCCCTCTGACTCCTCAGGGTCTCTGACTGTTTTATCTTATTTGTTTTTTGAGACAGTCTTGCTATATGGTTCAGGCTGATCTTGAACTACATAGCACAGGCTGGCCTCAAACTCTTAGCCATTATCCTGCTTCAGACTGTGAGTGCTGGGACTACAGGAGTGCACCAAAATCTTGTGCATAAAACAACTTTTTAAAAATGTACAGCAAGGGCCAGTGAGATAACTCGGGGGCATAAGTGCCTGCCTGGCAAGCGCGAGGTCCTGAGTTTGACTCCTGGTACCCACGTAAAAAAAAATGTACAGCAAGTTTTAATATTAATTCACTGTAAAAATGACTGTCTTCCTAGGAAACGTGGTTTGTTTTCTTAAACCAAACAGGCTTAGGAAATTATGAAATGAAAACAGGTTTATAGACACTGTAAACCTATTTCTATTTCCCTATTCAAAAATTGGCTACCAAAGTAGATGTCTTTAAATGTAGTTCTGAAATTGTCTCTCATAACCTTCTTCTATAACATTTTCTGGTGTCTCAAAGGAGGCAAGCTACATTTTTCCTTTGTCATTCTAGTAGAGATTGCCTTAACATTCACTTGGTTTGCACACTACCATATTAACTTTCACTTTTTCTTACTTCAGTGTTTTGGTCTATTATTTAGAATAATCTGGTCTATTCACTAATCTTCCCCAGCACTTTAATGTATAGTCCACTTTCCTATATGTCATTACCTTCTAAATTAGAAAATTACTGTATATATTTTGTAATTTCCTGTGGTGTATTTCCTTTTTCTACTTTGGTTGATTTACTTTGTTATTTATATAGTGATGGCTAATAATATGTTGACTATATAACCATCTACTTATTGGAGGTAGGCATTAGGGGTAGACCTAGAAGAGTTGTCTTCTCAGAGCTTCCAGAGTGGAAGAACTGATGGGTGGAGGCTCAAATTCATGGGACGATTGGGAATGCAATGCCTTTTCTATGGTAGATACTCAATACACACTGGTTTCCTAAATTGCTTATGAGTTCTTGTGAAAGAAAGTATCTTGCCTTTTGCACTTTCTCTTACCAGGGCAGAGTGAAATACAGGGCTCAGGTAGGCCATGGGAATATTGGAGGTGGAGGAAGAGCTTGTGCCTGGACCGATACCTATGGGTCTTCCTATGAACCCTTCCAAATTGATTGAGAATGATCAGCCAACCCTTAGCTGCTATTTGTACTAAGAAACAGGTTTGAAGATAAGGTGATATTCCTTAAATGGAAGGGCTTGTGCCTGAGTGTGTACTGGATACAGAGTTATTGGAAACACTTGGGCTGGGCAGAATAGTCTTTGGCCTGTAGGAATTCCGTATTCTCTGGGCCTTTGATTTCATTTCATTTCTGTGTTCCTATAAAACTGTGTTCCTATAAAGCTTCTTTACAGTGTTTTTTTTTTTTGTTTTTTTTTTTTTTTTTGGTATGTAATCTGGGATATGATTAACCCTGTTGGGATTTCATTTTAAAAATTTAATTCAAGCTGGGCTTGATGCATATGCCTGTAATCTCAGCACTCTGGGAGGCTAAGGCAGGAGAATCTCAAGTTTGAGTCCAGTCTGGGCAACTTAGTGAGACTCTATCTCAAAATAAAAGGGGCTGGGATGTAGTTTAGGAAGAAGGTCCCCGGTTAAATCTCCAGTATAGCAAATGAATGAATGAATATCAATTCAAGTAAAAAAACCTTTCTCAAGAAAGGTCAGTGGGAAGTTACACTGTAACATCTGCATGGAGCAACAACCTGGAAAGGACTCATAGGCCCCATCATAAGGGTGTAAGAGAGGAAAAGGCAGAAAGAGAAATGGGAAGGGCTGGTACTGGATTTTAGTTCAATGTACAGAGGTTAATATAGTTCCAAAGTTTGCTATGCCCAAAGCAAGTAGCTGCCTAAGTGAGTACTAATGCTAACATTTTTGGATCATTATTTGATGATTTGAAGGTTAGGATAGTTACATTTGCCAAGCCATTTTTCTAGAAATATTGTCCACCTGGAAAAAACTATGCACAAAGATTTCCACAGATTTTCTGAGTTTTCTCATGAAATTTGCATCTGGTTATAGTACACTCTCACCTGCTGTCATCATCACAGTACTTCATGTGGAAGTGGAAGCACAAGAGTGATTACTACTGACCGGACATCTCCTTTACTCCACACTGTCTTCTAAGAAGTCCCAGAAGTTCTTTGATGGGAAAAAAGATAAATGCCAAAGTTGAATGAGTTACAGCCGCTGCCACCTAATTAAAATGATTTTGTGCCAGTTGCTTTTGTTGGGCTGGATCCACACATAATATAATTTTAATCCAGTTTATAGACACTCTTGGGATAGATTTGAGATCAGCATTGCCATTTAAGTGAGGTTAATCAAGCATACTGTATGCAGCTTTTGTTTCTCCACTGTATGTGAAAGGTGACCACTGCTGATGGGTTACCCAACTGGCCACTTCCTCTATTAACAAGAAGGAGGTGGTTTTCAGTGTGTGATCATTAACCCAGGCTCAGCCCCAATGACTCTTTCTGCCCAGTCCTTGGAATGGTGCAGCTGTTGTCAGTCACAGAGGAGAACTCTAGTTATGCACCGCTTTGCTTTGGCTGCAGCAACATACCTCTACACGAGAGGAGAGGGAGGGAGAAAAACGAAAAAAAATACAACTCCCCTAGAAAGCAAACACCGTTTTTTGTATGCCTGGCTCTGTTTATGTATATAAAATGGACATTATGGGGGAGTGAAAAAGACCCTCGTAAAAATCCTTCTTGAAAACTATTGTTGCTGACAGCCGTGACCTCTGTGTGTCTGCATGTTTACCCATAATTCATAATTAACAAAGACATTAGAACTGCCACAGGAGAATTCTGGGCTTTATTTCTTTCTAACTGGGCAGTACTAATGCTGGAAGTGCTCCCAAATCAGTGATTTAACATTTCAGGAAATCTTGGAGAGGCAGCAGAAGCCTCCTTATATAGCTCATACGTTGGGACTTTGGCGATACAGATACGGCCGAGATAATTATTCAGCTCTCGTTATTGCTGTAGCTCTGCACCTGATCCCCGAGCCATTAGAGCACTCTGCAGGTTATTACAACTATCAAACATCAAGGTCTCTTTTCTAGTCTCTTGACTATGTGGTTATCATTTTACTTCTTTTAAATCCCCCATCTGCATAGAAAGCCTCTGTGTTTTTTACTGAGATCTGCTTACAGCCTTTCCTCACCCTCTTCTTTATTGCTCCCCAAATGGAGCCCTTTTCTTACCAGCCCATTAGCATAAAAATATAAACCTCATGCTTCTCCACTTGTATTGTTTTTATACCCTCTCTCTTGTTTGATTTCCTCTTTGAGGCCCTGTGCACCTACACTTTAATTTGGGCAGCAAACGAGTCTGTGGAAGACAATTCTCTTGAGTTCAAGGAAACCATGATAATATGATTTTAGATGATGGGAGTTGTCAGTGCCCATATTTAACCTTCCACTTAGTTAAGGGCCCTCTTGACTTTATTATTTGTGTCTACCTATTTGTTCAGTAGAAGATACCAAAGCCCAGCACAAGAGAATATAAGGACAGCTTGCAAAAAAAAAAAAAAAAAAAAAAAAAAAAAGGTTTTTGTCTTGTGGATGTATTTAGTGATTCATTACTTTTTAATCTTTTGGCCAGAAAGTGTACCCTTTCTTGGAATTTAATGTAAAATATTGTCTATGTGATGAAATATATTTTCAGTTTTGGTCAGAATCTAGCTCTGTCGTAAGTTTGCTTCTAATACTTTTCTAGACAAACTATAAAATGATCAAAACCAGACAGCTCTGAATATTCTGGGCACTGTGTCAGCTATCTTGGGGCAGGCAGTCACTTATCATGATATATAAAGATAATAGTATAAATTAAGAGTCTGAAGCAGACCTCTGTGGATTGCATCTTAAGTGAAAGCAAGATGCTATTTCTGGATGTTTTACACAGCTTTACTCCCCTTAGAAACCTTTATTTTGCATGATCTCCACCAAACACCTGTAAAAAAGGCATTCCACCCGCTGCAGGCCTATCTTCAGAAAAAGCCAATCCACAAGGGGGGAGGGGCAGTCACAGACAGTATGGTGGGGCTAAGAAACATATGGCTTCCTCACTTAATATTGCTGCATAGTCGTCCCACACCATATTCCCTTAAATGGGCATCAGCTCTGTAGCCAAATTAGCAGCCTATAAAGCATGAAAATAAAGGCAATTTTTGATGTACAAAAAATCATAAAACATAACCTAACAGTGTCTACTCATTTTCTCTGTGTGTATTGTGTGCATATGTGTATAGTAAGTATGTTGCACACAAAAAATGACATACAGAGTGGTTTCAAAATAGGTTATGTTTTTATCACGAGCAGTGAAAGCTAAGTAACTATGTGCTTTAATCCGTGCTTTACTTCATTAGCCTATGCAGATAAACCATCTGATTTTTCTAATTTATAGAAGAAACTATCTTAGGATCTTCTAGTCATTCTGAATAAAGGAAGTTTTAAATATTTAAAAATTATACTATTTTTTGTTAATTTCATGTTACATGTCTTTTCCCCCTGTTCGGAGCAAGGGGCATAGACTTCAACACCAAATATATATCCATTTGCATATCATGTAGCTCAACCATAAAAGGAAATCAGTATGTAGCATTTGTTGTGAATTTTTTCTCCATAATCAATGACAACAATAGGAATGTTTCACTCTGTAAATGTTGTATTATTGTTTTTGAATGCTCTCAGAAGTTCCCTATTTTGTATATACTGTAGTTTTATTTTTGCTACTATATGCAAATATCATTCCTCCATATATGTGACTCCTTAATATAAGAAAATCTGAGTATAATTCTTATGATCTAGTCTTGCCTCTTATTTAATGAGAAAGCAGACTCAGAAAAGCCAAATAACTTGCATAAAGTCACACAGCCGGCCAGCTCATGACAGACTTGGTTCTGTTCTCTTGACCTTCTTGTACTACATTTCTGCTTGTGATAAGAATATAATTACTGATATCCCCAAATCAAGGAAAGGTACTTGTATGTTTTATCTTTAGAAGAAATGATGGTTTGTCTTAGAAATCCATTTTCTCAATTGGTACAAAAATGCATAAATTTACAAGATGGTGGGCCAGTAATATGGCAAAGGCCTTTTCTTTGTATGACAATCAACTGACCCCTAAATGAATTGAACCCATGACCTCCTTCCTCATTAGCTCCAAAAGAGCTAACTAGCCCAGAAACAATTGTTAAAAGCATGCTACAACACAAATTTACCATGTTATTCCTGTGGGATTAATTAGAGAGCTAAAACAATGCTTTCTCTTTGAAAGACACACAAAATCATATTGTTATGTTCTTCTGACTTGTGAACCTCTCGAAATTTCATGCAAAATTTTATGTAAGAGCAAATATACATTGCCCTGGGGAGAAGACTCCAAGTTTTTGCAAGATTTCCTCAATGTGTTTTTGTGATCCAAAATAGGTTATAACCGATTTTTTTATTTCATGCTCCAGGGCCTTATGCTGATGTCATCACTGGTATTGGTGGGTGCTCTACTAAAAACACATGAATTGCATTATGTTTCACTAAACTGGTGGAAAATGTTATTTCTATATTTTCCATGAAGAGACAAGGAATAGAAAATTAGTATGTACATGTGGCCTTTATAATTATCATTAAATCAGTAAATACTAATTTGAGATATTACGACATTTCAATTGATTGATCATTTGGGTATGGATGTCACCCAAGTCTTGAGTGTTGACTTTTGTACACAATGAGAAAAATAATGCTGTCAACCTGAGTGTGGGGACATGATGACATCTAGGATGAAGACAGTAGACCAGGCAAAGAATGAAATATTCAAGTATTTGACAACATCTTCAAATTATTCAAATGCTTCATAAGAAATAGTCAGAAGGACCTTTCTAGTAATCATGGGGTTAAAGCACTATAAAGAAACTTCCATATGTACTTTGTTATCCAAGAGACAGATAGAGAGATGTCGTTCTACTGATATATTACATAAATCATGGTGCCAGCCAGAAAAACAACAGATGACCAATTTGTACAAAGCATTTTTTCCTTATGTTACATTTATTTAAAATACGTTAAATCGTCATGCTAAAATTGAGGCAGCTGGCAGTCCAGGCAACCTTATAAAATTTGTGTTTTCTGGATGAAAGCCCATTCATTTGGAAAGGTGGAGCCATTGGGCTAGTATATTTGCTTAGTCATATGCCAAGCCTCTGGAGAGCACAGGTAGTCCCAAATTTACCCACATTCATTTAAAACAATTTTTTTTTTTTTTAAATCAGAAGTCTGGCAAATGGGAGTCAGATGGTTAATACCCATTTACTTCCAAGTGAAGTCACTAATTAATGATGCCAAAGCTCAACCCAAAGGAAAAAAAAAAAAACTAATGTGGGATGGAATATGAAAAATCTGGCCATATTCCAAGGCCTATTCTCTTATATATATTTTATTGATCCAATGCCTATTTAACTATGGAAAGGAAAGTCTTATCTGATTTGGGTGGGTTTGAATTAAGCACAAGCCTAATTTGTGTATGGAAATTTAATGTTTAGTGTTGTATTTTTTTAGACCATGATTGTCATCAAATTCTTAAGGGACTTATGACCTCCTCAAATGGGTAAGGATCACTGGTATGAATTTTGTATGTACCCATTTAAACCAGCTTCTATTATCCATTGTCAACTACATTCAAAACTAGTCCTGAATAAAGCAGAACCAGAGCAGAGAAGTCCATATCTCTTATTTCTGTAGTTTCCTTAGTGACAGTTTAACCTGAAGGCATGCAGTAATTTTAAAGATTCTGATAGTGTGACTATCTACTCAATGAAATTAGTCATTCAAATGAGAAGTTGTTAGTTTCAATGAATTTTTCTTCTCTAGTGGTCAATAATTGAAAGATGGAATGGCTTTCTTCAAGAAGCTGAATCTTGAAAATTGAAGCTACCAAAATGATAGAATTCTTTTTAAATTCATCAACTATTTTTGGGTCACTACTGTGTTCATAACATGCTAAAAACATATTTGGTAAATTTTTAAAGAATTTAAATATACTTTTTCTCTTAGGTGACTGAATTAGAGCATAAGAAAGAAATACAAAACAGTCTGTTCTCTCAGTTTTTTATCTCAGTGGAGAGATTTGTATTTTGGGGAGATTAAAGAACAGTCCTAGACCTTAAATTATACTCAGTTGAATGTCAAAATATATGATATAAAATATGGCCATGGATGTTTAGAAAATAGTAGAGGTTATGGAAGGTCATTAACTTAGATAATTATGGAAGTTCTCTATAAGGGACACTAAGGGAAGAGGTAAGGATTGAATTAAGTTCTAAGCTGTAGAGGAAATTTAGATATGTAGGATCAGTGGAGCATTTGATGGTATTGTCTGCAAATGAGACCATCCAAATAGGTTCATAGCACCACTACTAGGATGAGTATTAAACAAATTTTACCTGTGAATATTTTAAACAATTGGTTAGTTGCATCCCACACTAAGAAGGACATAAAAAATATGAAGCATGGAAGGGAATTGACGTGCTTTTAGAACTAAGTGTATGCTACACACTTAGTAATGGGGCAAACTTTAGGACTTGAAAACATTTCCATAGGTCCGGTAATATGGCTCAGTGGCATAAGCGCCTGCCTGGCAAGCGCGAGGTTCTGAGTTCGACTCCCGGTACCCACATCAAGGAAAATAAGGGCCGGTGATATTGCTCAGTGGCACAAGTGCCTACTGGCAAGCGCAAGGTACCCACATTAAAAAAAAAGAGAAAGAAAACATTTCCATCACTAGTGAGCTCTGGAAAGGGCAGAGGTGAAATGCTCTTGACAATTGTCTTAGAGCTACAGTGAAGCATGCAGTTAGTAGAGTATGTTTGTGGCAGACCCTCCAGGAATCTGAGAACTCAGAATAAAATGATACCCTCAATAAGTAGTTTTAGTTGACATTTAAAAGGTTTCTAAAACTTGGAGATTGCTTATTTTCATCTTAACTGACAGACATATGTTATTTATATACTGTTAATTAGACTTGTTACACATGGAAAATTAAACTCTGGTAGGATAAAGTAGATCATATATGTTAACAGGTTCCTATATTAGTTCTTTCAGGTTGCTACAACAAAATACCATAAGCTTGGTAGCTTATAAACAACATAAATTTACTGTCACATTTCTGGAGCCTGGGAAGTCCGAGATCAAGGCTCTAGAAGATTTTGTGTCTGGCAAGCACTTGCTCTTTGGCTCATATCTGGTCCTTTCCCCCTGTGTCTTCTTAGCTTCGAAAGGCCAAACAAGCTTCATTGGGAAACTTCTTTCATTAGGATACTGATTCCATGGTTTTTTCACCTTCCAAAGGTCCTACCTCTTAATTCCATCACCTGGGAGATTAGGATTTCCACATAGGAATTTGGGGGGCGGGGCATGCACAAATATTCAGACCACAGCAGCACTCAAAATTAGCAACCAAAACCTTGTTACAGCTATCTATTGAATTTTTAATTGATTTGAAATCACGCCCAACCATTTATTTTTTTCCCATTTGAATGTGACATGTCTTAAAAATTCTCAAGGCTTTACTGGCAAACAGAAAGAAATGAAATAAATTTATCATCTTCAAAATGATCAAAATCAGAACTGTGGCCAAGAATGAGTCTTAGTTTACTATAACATTGATCTCTTCTCTCAGTTCCCCTCTACCTTTCTTTCTTCACTCACCTTTTCTCTTTCCATTTCCTTCTGTCTTTCTCTAATAAAGAGAATCTGAATTCTTGGATTATCAGTAGTCATTTTTTTTATGCAAAGTGCCTGTGTCTTTCTACATCTTAACAAGATATAAATTTCTGAGCAATTTATAGTAAAATCAAGCTCTCCACTTCATTAAAATATATCAGGCATGGTTAAGGATCACAGCATGCAGTATGCAGGCTTTGGGGTCAGAAGAACTTGAATCCTGGGTACTTTACTTACATGCTTATAGTAAATTATAGTCAAGTTATTGAAATTCTTTGAATCCCAATGTCCTTATCTATAATCTGCAAAATTTAATATAGATTCATATGTAAAACACTACATATAATATCTGAAGCACGAAATGCTCATGGTAACTTGTACCTTTTGATATGGTGCTGTTGAGGTTTAGGACATATGCTGAAATACAGTATGACTGTAGGAGATCAGAATATACTATACCAGAATATAGTTCTTAAGCATATTTTGAGCAGATTTTTTGAGAAACTGTAAATGCAGTAGTAGCTCTGAAATGCTGCCCTTTTAAAAATGAAATTTATATCTATAAAGTATCTGCATTATGAAGAAAGCTTTTATTACCTGAGAGAATTTCTATCTGTATAACAGTGCAACCTTTATTCACCATATATTTCCTCTCCTCACATTCTCATGACTTGTCTTGTTTTTTTCCAGAAAATTATTCTATATCTCTTCTATACCTCACATATTTCACATTTTTGGATTTTTATTAGTATGTATTTGTGATACATTATAATTATATTTGTGTGTGGAAAAAATATATATGTTTTCTCATATCTTGATATTTTTAATCCCTTTCCCACTGCTACCCTCTCCTCTTCCCTTCCTCCAAGTTATTTTTCCTATCTCCAAAAACCTACCTTCTTGTTTCCTATAATCTCTCCTTTATTTTGACATTTATTTAAATTTTGGGTTTCTTGTATAAGAGAAACCATGCAATATTTAACCTCGGTGTCTGATTTGTTTCACTTAACATTATAGTCTCAAGGTTCATACATTTTCCTACAAATGACTCAAATTTATCCTTCTTTATGGCCAAGTAATACTGCATTGTGTATATATACCACATTTTCTTTATTTGTCTTTATCACCACCCACCTGTAGAAGCTCCTTTTTCTTTCTGCAGCTCAGGATGCAATATGTTTCAATCATCTGAGCGATTTTCAAATCTCATATTTTTGTGGAAGTCCCATGCATAGATACTTAATTGATCTGTTTTTTTCTGCTGCTATTCTGCTTTATGTCGAATTAATTTTTATCCCAACCAGAAAATCTGGAAGGAAAGTCATTTTTGCCTTCCTTACAAGACTCATATCTGACTTTAAGATTAGTCTTTCAGTTGTAGCTATTATACAAACATCCCGATATAGTTTACCATAATTTACACATAAAAAGTTGTATACAGTGGTCCCGTGGCTTACAAACTTAATTTGTTTTATGATTTTGGTGAAGATGGCTGCATTTGTGTTTGGGTGGGAAAATAGCTGTGGTCCTGTTTGTCACCTGATGCGGAGTTTGTGAATGGAAGCAGAATTTTGTTTGCGAACAAAATTGTTTGCAAACGTAAGTGTTCATGAACTGAAGTACAGTATTATTGTACTAGACTTCAAACTTTAGGAAACAGATCCTATTTGAATTTTGGTGCATTCTTGAGAAATAATTACACAGTGTAGAATAAGCTTTGTCTACATCTGGTCCTCATGGAATCTTTGTCCCATTCCTCCTCCTCAGCGGGAGCAACTTAGTCTTGCTGACCCAGCGGTGTCATTTCAGACTCCTGGATGATAAATCCTCCAATGTGGTTAGTGTACACATGTGGTAGCCATCTTTTTCCCTGACAACCTTAATATATATTTGTATTATGTGCAATCCATGTCTTAAATACTAATTAACTAACTGGAGATCAAATAATTTGGGTACAAGATATACATTTTTTAGAGAGGTTCAAATAAGGATTTTCAAAATAGGCTAAAAGAATTTCTTTCAATTGGATAGAATATCTGTCTTATAAATTGGCTAAAATAGGTATTATGTATATGATTGATCATAACTGTCCTCAAAGATAAACCATAGATCTAAACTCTAAGTGGTACAGGAGGAGCAAACTATTAGTCACTGAGTATTAAGTGGCTAAAACATAATCCCATGCTTTAAAGGTAAAAAAACTTAACAAGAAAGAAGTCAGTAGTTCTATTTTTATCAAAGTATTGTGAAAATATCTTAGCTTCTTGGGTATTTAATATACATTCAAAAAAGAAAACTAAATATAGTTTATAGATATTGAGGACTTCTTGATATTTAGGTGAGATAATGCAGTATTGAGCTTTTAAAAAGTAATCTATATCTATATATTTGTATATCTATATATCTATATATCTGTATTTGAAATTTGAAATATTTCAGAGTCCATTAGCCCTTTCCAGGTAGATAATACACAGAATGCAATTTACAGTTATGTCCAAACATGCCTTTAGAAGACATGACATTCTCTAATGACTACCATTATAGAGTAACATGTCAACTCTTGTTCATGCCTTAGACTTTCTTTTCACTCATTACTTTTCCATTTCTTTTTTGTGTTTTCTATTCATACTCTTCAATGCAAACGATTTGCTTTCCAAACATACCTTACAAAACCAGGCATCTTTATAGCTATGCTTAAGTGGTGTCACTGACAGCAAAAAGGAAAAAAGTTTTCAGTGAGAGCCAGAATATGCTGGCACTTCACATGCACTTCAGGGACTAGAATCCTAGACCTGTCCTTAATATGCCTTATTGTGAAAAGCTATTGTGGCCAAAATGTGTCAACTCATTCCTGTTTGGGGACTTTCTTGTAGCTGAACCCGAATGTGGTTTAATGGAAATCCAGTTTTATTGCACCTTATGAGAATATTTGCATGTCCTCTTGGAGAAAGGGCCTTGAAAGAGGAGTTCATTTTTAGGAGACTGCTTTTCTTTGCTTGCACCGATGGAGGAGAGCCTTTGAGATGGGGCTGAAAGCTGGGGACGCGTGACTGGTTTTTTTCCTTCCTTGTGCCTTTTTCACTGCCTGTCTTCAGAATCCTTACTTCGTTGCCCACGTGTCACTTGTGCTTAGCCATGAGGTGATATATCCTTTCCCATTCCAAAAACATTGATCTAAGTCTCCCTCCCTCCATTTTTTAATAAATCTTAGTGAAGCAATATAACTTTCCAGGTCAGTCCTGGAGTGCTGTTCTGGCCTTGCTGCCGGAGTGACTGCTGCAGAGCATGGAAACTTGCTGGCACAATATTGCAAAGTGACTCTGTGGGTGCTGGACGACTTCCAGCCAGCAATGAACCACGGCCAAGAAACGCCAATATGGATAATGCAAACAAGAGAGATTTGGGGCACATTTCGATTTAACCATCTGATTTAATTGACAGAATAAATGCACCTGTCAACGGGTAATATTCTTGTGATTAGTTTTGGCTACGATGATGAGATGATGTTAAAAGAATGTCAGAACAACCTGTCCTGGGACTCTTACAGGCAGTTTTGAGCAAGGGAAGGTCAGTTTTTAGCTTGTTCAAAGAAGCAGGATTATTCTCCTATAATGTGAATGTATTTTATGGAGACAGTGAATATTTTATTTGACGTTTTCCCTCTATGCTTAACCTTCACCACAAATCAGACAAATTAGGGGACAGAGGCACACAGAAGTAACTGGCTTTTGAATCAGCCTCTATGGCTACTGGGGATTGTACTCATTTGGAAATGGAGACTCTGGGTGTTAAGCCTACTGCTGCACCTGAGTAATATCACTTTTACCCAAGTTGGGGTTCTTTCACTACTGGAGTAAGTTATTTAAGTAGAATTTCAGTGGGATGAGGTCTTTAATTGAAATACTGTTTTCTTCAGAGAAAATGTTGTTCTTAGAACAAGCATATCAATTAACACTCACTCCTTCAGTCATTATCCCTCTGCAACCTCACCCCAGTGTCTTCTCTGGAAATTGTGCTTTGGATATAGTTATGGCAACCTTCTCTCGGCTCTCAATTCCTGACCCCTCTGTACTGTTTAACACTGTTGAATGCTCCCTTTTTGAAATTGTCACTTCCTTTAACTCACCTTCCTTGCAGTCCCCTTTCTTAGGTTTCTTTTCCTTTATCATCTTCACTGGCCACTCATTCATTTTAATTTTTAGTTGACCAATAAAATTTGTATATATTTACATGTACAACATGATGTTTTGAAGTATGCATACATTATAGAATGGCTCAATTGAACTAACATAAGCATTGTTCCACAATATTTTGTGCTGAGAACACTTAAATTTTACTTTCTTAATGATTTTCAAAATATAATACATTGTTATCAACTATAGTCACTATGTTGTGCAATGGTTCTCTAACTTATTTCTGGTATCAAACTGAAATTTTGTATTCTTTGACCAATGTCCCCTCCGCTCCTAATAACCACCATTCTACTCTCTACTTTTATGAGTTCAACTCTTTTAGATTCTACACAAAAGTAAGAGTATTTGTGTTTCTGTCACTGGCCACTTGTTCTTTATCTACTCTATATAGCTATTATCTACACTCTCAGGTTTATTCTCCTTTTGTTTTCCCCTTTCCCTTTTCCTTTTGAGCCTCCTACTCCCATATCTGTGGCATTCCCCCTCATCCTTCCATAGATTCTTCCTAAATTTGCCTTAGGAACAGACTGTACACCAACTTCCTGGCCACACAATTATATGACCTGCAAGATGTATCCCAGACTGAATATGTCCCTCATACACTTAAAATCTCTAAATCATGAAACTAAACCTAGGGAATAAAAATCTCTTTGAGTGTCTGATGAAGGCTGTGGGTTTTATTAGACATATGCTTATGGAAACCTATATTCAATAGTAATTGCTAAACTGTAGATCATTAGCTGGTTGAGGTTCACCATTTTTTGGTTAACAGCCCCCTTTCCTGAATGTCTCTGAATTCTTCCTTTTTATTTTCCCCTACATCTAGCCAGTAGCCAAGAGTGGTAGGACAATGTTTCTTAAAAGCAGAATCATAAATTCAAAAAATCATTTGAATTGCCTCAATCTGTCCTCTCCGAATTAGAATTTATTTGGATGAGACATAGAAACATGTGCTGTTTGAAATAGGCTCAGCTTAGCTTGCAATCCACCACTACAGAGCGTGCTGTCACTGCACCTTCCCTCCACTTTCCCATTTATATTTTCCTTGCCAAGACCCTACTGCAACTTTCCTCACTTCTTGCTGGGGTGTTGTAATAATAACTGCTACTGACTGTTTAGTTGATGCCAGCTGCTTTTTATGCATTATCTTATTTAATACTCATAACCCCTTAGGAGGTAGGCAATGTTAACTTATTGTTACTTGTAGAAAATCAACCTAAGACAGGTCAAGTAAGTTGCTCAAAGTTACACAGGTAGTAAGTGATTGTGCTGAAATTTAAACCTGAAGTTACCAAGTTCCAGAGTTCAGATGCCTCTCTGGGGCACCACACTGCTCCTCATTGCTGTAGCCTCTCTGCCTTCTGTCTCTCTCCTCATCATTCTTTAGTTGTTTCCAGATTAATTTTACTAAATACCATTTCTGCCAACATCTATGATAAATCACATCATCTTACATGCTACTTTTTCCTGTCCTTCTATTACATTATAGGATCCTTACATTCATGGACTATAACAATCCAGGCAAAAGGATTATAAATAAATAACAAATACTTTCAATAAATATGCTCTTTGCTTATTTAACCTCTCTCTCTCTCTTTTTTGCTATTCTCTTGGCTTAATATTTGTTTCTGCTCATTATATTATTAAATATTACTAGTCCTTCAGGATTCAACCCAAACATCAAGTTTGTGTGATAGATTCCCTTTTCCTCTATCCAGAACCCAGTTTATTTATTTATTTATTTATTATTGTGGGTACCGGGGGGTCAACCTCAGGACCTCACGTGCCAACAGGCACCCATTCCATTGAGCGATATCACCGGCCCCTTTTTCGTATGTGGGATCCGGGAGTCAAACTCAGGCCCTCGTGCTTGCAAGGTAGGCGCTTACGCCGCTGAGCCATCTCACCGGCCCCCAGTTTATTTTTTAAACCATCACAGTGCTATGTACCACTTTTAAGGTACTAGTTTTAACTGTTTCTCTGGCATACTTGTATACACATACAATGTTTGCCTATTATATTGTAAAGCCATTAACAACAGTGTAATGTCTTAATTTTAGCATCTCTCTATATTTATAAGAGGGCATTGTATGTGGAAGAGAAATAAAAACTTGTTGACTATCTTGCTTGTCAGAAATTCAATGTGAGAACATTTGGTAGAATAGTAGAAGTGTAAAGATGAAGTTAAAAGGATTAGAGATAAATATATATTTCCAACCAATTATCTGCATTTCTGTTAATTTTATGCCAAAGACTTGAATGAAGATCAACTAAAAAACGTTTTAGATAAGACATCTTTGCAGCAATATGTATGGGACAGATATTTAAAATGTCTTAAAACATATATTTGATACTCCAAGTGAATTACCAAACAAAGTCTACAAATGATAGCTATCAGTAGCAAGGATCGATCTGAAAACATCTCTAGTACGTATATCTACTTGGTGGCCATTATCCCAGTGTCCTGGACTTTAGGAAAACCTAGGTTTCATGCGTATCAGCCTTAAAGACAAATCAACACTGATAACATGAATAGACTTTGAGTTCCAGGTATCTCAGTATTCTCCTGAGTATGGGCTGATTCTGTTAATCTACTGCCAGAAATAATATAGTGTTGATGGTGACTTGAATTGGATTTGAATCTCAAACCTGTGAAAGATACCATTGCTTTACAATAGTCTTTAGCAAAAGAAATGGGAAATGAGCTAGCAATTTAAGAAGTATAAGGAATATCAGAAGAACCCTTGAATTCAAATGACTACTTTTTAGTGAAAGAGCTAAATACTGGAACACCCTCTCATTAATCTTTAGAGATTAGATTCGGTGATTAACCTTTCCTGATATTAGATAATAGTGTCACCAATTTGCAGATGAAAGTGTATTTATGAAGGTGTAAACAGTATTACAAAGAAAGGAAAATTTTTAATGACAGTCTCAGAGGCTCAACATATTTGTAAACAAATGGTTTGGAGGGGCTAGGGTTGATTGCAGATGCTCTTGGTAGTAACTAGCTTTAGGCTTTGGATTTAGTCAATGACACCACATAATTTAATAGAGGACAGTGAAGTCAGAGAGGCCACGAGTGGCTGAGCAAAGCATGTCCTACAATTGCCACATTCTTTACAGCCCTCTGACATGACTGGGTAAATGGTAGAAACTCAGGAGAACTACAGAACAAATAATTTAAAAATTCACAAATTTGGGCCGGTGAGATGGCTCAGTGGCATAAGCGCCTGCCTGCCAAGCGCGAGGGCCTGAGTTTGACTCCCGGAACCCACATATGAAAAAAGGGCTGGTAATATCGCTCAGGGGCACGGGCGCCTGCTGGCTCACGAGGTCCTGAGGTCGACCCCCGGTACCCACAAAAAAAAAAAAAAAAAAAAAAATTCACAAATTTACATGAGAGAGCAAGGGTGGAGACAGTTGTTGGGGCCGTCTTGAAAAAAAGATTACATATATATTCTGTGAACATAGAACATAAAATAGATATGTCCATAATTATTAGCACAGGGGCTTGTTTTCTTCTGGATTGTTGGGTGAAAGTGACTATCTAGGTAAAGTTCAGGAAGACTTTAAAGAACAAGACAATGTCAGTCAACACATTTTTTTTTTTTTTTTTTTTTTTTTTGTGGGTACCGGGGGTCGACCTCAGGACCTCGCGCGCCAGCAGGCGCTTGTGCTGCTGAGCGATATCACCGGCCCAACACATTTTAAAGTTTTAGTTATTGTTTAAAATACAAATCAGTAATGTGGGAAACAAGTACCTTGCATCAAAATGTAGTTGTAGAGGATAATTTAACTTGGGTATTTATCCACCATAAATATGAAAATGGAGTTTTTAAAGTGAAAGAGTCTCCAACATTAAGTTTACATTAATTGAATAAGTAGAGATATATTAGAGTGTCTTAAATTAATTAATCATGGTCTTGAAAATAATCCCATACAACTGTCCTCTGATTGCCTTAGTTGTCTTTTGTTTCTGAGATTAAAGCCCCAGGTCTCCTTGCCATGCTCCTGTCCTTGGTGACCTGACTTATCTCTCCTTTTAGTTCCTTTTGGTTTACCATATAACTCTCTGTGAAAATAATTTTGCATAGTAAATGCCTAAGGCATAGATGTTAATATGTAGAGGTGGTGTTTTATTTAAATAATAGTTTTAGCATACACTAAGTGATTTTCCTTCATACTTTAATTCAGCATACCCAAATGTTGAATATAGAAAGCAAAGAACATAGGTTAAAACTATTTCTTCAAATTATTATGGTTAATATGTATTTTGCTTCTTATTAGTTATATTTGAAAATGAGAAATGAAGATCCAATAGCTAACATAAGAGGTTGGAATTATCTTCATCTTTTTGATATTCTTATTAATGAATTCATTACAAAAGTTATGGCAGAAATATGTTTTTAAAATTTTCTTCATAGGATTGTAGAACAACCAAAGCAGTTTTCCTCTGTCAATATTCTGACTGCAGCTACACAGGAGAGAAAACAGTACCACCCAGTCAGATAACATTTTTTTAGAAAAGCACTCTCAGTATGGTAACAGTGTTCATTTTAAATGAAATGGAGAAATGATTTCTTAAACAGGATTTGAATGTGGTCATCCCGAAATTCATGAAAGGGTCTTCTTTCTTAAATATTCATTAATTGTGAACATACAGTGTTAATGGGAATGAACCACACATTCGGCTATGTTCTGAACTGTGAGTAGTTAAATTTATTACAGTCCTGAATTTACTTCACTCTACTTTATGTTGAAGAGAGTTCTGCCACTTGTCATCCTTATTCCTGAGAATATTGACTTCATATTAGAGGTCTTTACAAATACAAGATGAAAAAAAGTCCAAAACTTTCATAGATAATGATGTACTATTAAGCAGTAATAAATTATTATTATTCTTATGGAGCAATGATTAGGATTAGAAAGAATGAAGGTACGATGTAGAAAGAGTCAATTTTGAGTTATTTCCTTGCCTCTGGCTCAGTGTGCCTGGGATCAACTTTCTATTGGAACTGGTGTTAACATGACTTTAGTTTGATGTTAAAGACAAAAAATATTGAATGTTATTGTCCAATTTACATAGACAACAAATTATGTTCCCTTGTTCTTGATCTAAGACATCATGCATCTATAATTCTGTGTTTTGTTATGGTACCTAGAAGTCAGTTGACATAAGACATTAAGTTTGATATTCAAGAAGTATGTTTTTGGGCCGGTGAGATGGCTCAGCGGTGTAAGCGCCTGCCTTGCAAGCGCGAGGGCCCGAGTTTGACTCCCGGAGCCCACATACGAAAAAGGGGCCGGTGATATTGCTCAGCGGCATGGGTGCCTGTTGGCGCATGAGGTCCTGAGGTCGACCCCCCGGTACCCACACACACACACACACACAAAAATGTATGTTTTCATTTCCTTAGCAGATTCTTAAAAACCAAGGAATTGTCAGACTCAAGAAAATTCAAGAGCAAAAGGCACAAATTGGTACTTTTGAATGTGTGGTACAAAAGTATGCAACATGCAGATCACAGTACTGCAGGGTCTCCTACCCCTCTTTGCTGTTTCCCACACGTGAAATACACATGTCCATAATTTTATCGTACTTCAAAAAGTGTGGAAGATTTGAATTTTTAAAAATTTGGTAGTTCCTAGATTAATAGTGTGTATCAGAGAAGAGAAAATGATCCTCACAAGAAGCACATACTTTAGTTATCCTGGCAGACTGTGTCTCCAGCAGCATAACTTCATCTCCAGAGCTCTCTGTGCGCTGTGGATGGTGGCTTCTGTGAGAAGATGGGAGCAAGTGGAGGAGATACCAACTCAGGGCGATGCTTCTAGATTTCTTCCTGAGCCAAGAGCAGTCTGCTCTTGCATTCAAAAGGAATGCAAGAAGAGACTGTGTTCAAATTGATTCCAAGCTTGAAGCTTTCAACTAGGATATAAATCTGCCCTGTTCACCTTCCAAAGAGATAATCTCAGAACAGTTTATGGGATTAGTACAGTTACTCTGTAAATCACTTCATGGTATTTGAAGCCGTTTCAGGAGAACTAGCTGCTTTGGGATGTTTCCCTCTATTTTATTCCGTACAGTGAGGTTCTTCATCTTACAAAGTCTGAAGAAAGGAAGTTTGATGCCTCACATGTTACAGGTAACCTTAGGACTCTGACTCTAACATTATACCTTTTGAAAAAAATCAAATCTTAGTGCTAAGTTTTACATATTTTAACAGGCACCTAGTTTTTGGTAAGACAGGATATATATTTTTCTCTATACTTGTATTTGAAAGGAAGCTCAACATTTCATAAAAGTTTAAAAATTGACTCTGAATTTATGGATCAGTTCATCAACAACTGAAATCTTGATTTGAGTTCCATTTCTTAAAAGCAGGCTCAGGGCCGGTGAGATGGCTCAGCGGCATAAGCGCCTGCCTTGCAAGCGTGAGGGCCCGAGTTAGACTCCCAGATCCCACATACGAAAAAGGGGCCGGTGATATCGCTCAGCGGCACGGGCGCCTGCTGGCGCGCGAGGTCCTGAGGTCGACCCCCTGGGACCCACAAAAAAAAAAAAGCAGGCTCAGAAAGGCAGTACTAACGATGGAAATAGTAAACATAGGAAAAAAAAAAAAAAAAAAAAAAGGACAGGTTCCCATCTCTAGCAGAGTTTCTTCAGTTCTTAAAAATTTTTATTTTATCCCTTTATTCATTCAGTAAACATGAATCTGGCATCTAGTATGTGTCATATGCTACAATGCGCACTGCGGATGAATGTCGTGAGGTCGCTATCCTGGGAGACCTCCACGGACAACGCTTATTTCTTGAATCAGTGTGTGAATCCGTATGTTACAATGTCTCAGAGAATGTTCAACTTTACCTTTGGGTATGAAGCTACAGTGGTCCTTTGGTATTCATTATTAATTGGTTCTGGGGAACATAACAAAAACCAGAAATGAGAAGCACCAAATAAATTTTTTTGGCTGGAAAAGGTAGCAAGTCATGAGGCAATTGACACCTACAAGTTCTAGCTTGCGCCTCATGCACGAGGACAGAATTTTTGAATTAAAATACATTGAGTACCAAATTTGATGAGTTTCAAAACAGTTGAGTACCAGCATATTGGTATGTTGATCTTTTTATGTTGATCTTTTTCATAAAATCGAGGCATATTCCTGAATAAAAATAAATTGTTCCATGCATGATTAAGTTCAAACAACTAATTTCCATATTTGTCTATATCATTCTAGTAATTTTTATATTAATACTGTGAATTTTGGGCATTTAAATTTTTGTTTCAATGGTGTATGTACATGTGTCACTTATTTAAATTGTGCATTTTATCTCTTTTCACAATTCCATTTCCAGAACAAGGGAATTTATTTCATATTCAGGTATCTATAAACTCCACAGCTTCAGTGTCTTTAGTTTTCTTTCATTTTTCTCTCTTCAATGTGTACTAGAGCTGGACAAAAATAGCACTCTGCCATTTGAGTATTTCTATATTAACATAAGGGAGTCTGTGAAGGTGATTTTTTTTTGTATTTTTGAGATGTTATGCTGTATAAAATTTATTAGCTCTCCCATAGTCATTTCTGGATATTTATAGTGCCATTTGTCAAGTTTACTAGCAACCAAATTACTTTAAATATATTTTGAAATTTATATAATTACATTAGAGTTACATTGAAATTTTCTGGAATAAGTGCTTTATTAGCTTTTAGGCCACATTAAAATTTGTTCATTATCTCAAATGAGAAATTTACATGGCAATTATTATACTGTTTGCACAGAATTGAATAAGTGAGAAGAAGGGCAATTTGATGAATTGAAATTGCATGCCAGATCCCCACAGCATATCTTGTGGTGGGATGGGAGTCTTCCATTCACACAAATATCCAATGTAAAATGAATGTCATAAGTGATATATAGGATCCTTGTAGGGAAGTGAAAAAAACAAAGATGAAACATGTTTAAAACAAATGAAAAAAAAATATGATGCTTTTTAGTGAAAAGTACATTATAAAAACATAATCTTCCTTGATGGATAATTATTATATGCATTTGTAATTAAGTATAATTTATAGGAAATACATATATACTATAATCTACAAAAGTTAAGCATACAATTCAAAGGATTTTTATAAATTGAACATATTCATGTAATCCAGCAATATTAGAAGGTTCTAATTCTTTTTTTTATATGGGTACTGGGAGTCTAACTCAGGACCTCACGCTTGCCAGCAGGCACTTGTACTGCTGAGCGATACCACCAGCCCTTTTTTTCCTATGTGGGTACCGGGAGTCAAACTCAGCACCTCGCACTTGCCAGGCAGGTGCTTATGCCACTGAGCCATCTCACCGGCCCATAAGTCTTGTCAACACTTGATACTGCTAATCTTTTTGGCTTTAGCAATTTTGTTAAGTATGTCATTATAATTTTAGAGTATGTCATTATGATTTTAATTGGAATTTCTCTGACAACTAATGCTTTTGAGTATCTGTTCATTTGTTCATCAGCCATTTTGATAAACTCTCTTCTTGAGGTCCTCTTCAGGTCTTTTGCCCATTTCTCTATTTTCTGTAGTTTTGAAAATTGATTTATAGATGGTCCTTGTATAGTTTAGAAAGGAATCCTTTGTTAAATATATATTGAAATTATTTTGTGATTTGTCATTTGATATTTAGTGACTTTTGATTAAAAGTTCTTAATTTATTATGTTTCATATAATTGATCTTTTTTCATGGTTAGTGCTTTCTGTATGCTGTTTAAGAAATTTTGCTCATGTCAAGGTCTTAAGAAATTCTCTTACATCTTATTATTAGCTCTTCTATTTAGTCTCCACCCATTCCCAGGGTTTTCTATTTCCAGTTTTGAAAAAGTGCATATTTGAATAAAACATAGTCAACTAGAACAAAGTAAGTGTACAAAAACCATTAATACATGATGTTACAAAAAATTGCCAGATATATAATATTTCCTAATTCAAGGCATTCCTACCCACATAAAGGAAATGGCATGTTAAATCATTTAAAGTATAAATTAATGACTCAGAATATATGTACAATCACAAAGACTCATCAGATTATAAATAGTGGAGGCAACTTGTGATTATGCTTCTAAGACTGTAAATGAACTAATGGAACAGAACAGAGAGTCCAGAAATATATTCATAAGCATACAGTTCGGGCCTTACAATAAAAACATTACAATGAAATGGAGGAAAAGTTTTGTCCATTGAATATCCATGGAGGGAAAATGAATCTGGATCTTTACTTAAACCTAGTGACCAATTGTAATAAGTTGGCAGGAAATATTTTATTAATATATGTATTAATATACATATATATACACGTTAGTATTTAAGCTTAATTGGAGAGTCTAAATAGGAAAGATAAAATAATAAAACAGGACAATATCTTAAATGAAGTCTCTGGGCAAAATACAACATCAGAATGTTTTGCATTATTCTTATAACTTTTTAATAAAATTTAAGAGGCTTTAAAAATCTTTTAATGGGCCGGTGAGATGGCTCAGCGGCATAAGCGCCTGCCTTGCAAGCGCGAGGGCCCGAGTTCGACTCCCGGATCCCACATACAAAAAAGGGGCCGGTGATATCGCTCAGCGGCACGGGTGCCTGTTGGCGCGTGAGGTCCTGAGGTCGACCCCCCGGTACCCACAAAAAAAAAAAATTTTTTAATAACACTTTAACATAAACACATAGTTTGGTATGTAATCTATGGTATGGTATGGTATGGTATGGTATATTAAAGCTAATAAGACTATGTTATGTATGATATAAAGACAAAGCTAGTAGCTCAAACAGGAAGAACATGTATTTTCAACCATAACAAAAGAAATGAAAGTAAAGTTAGAATTAAAAGAAAGGGGCCAGTGATATAGCTCAGCAGCATAAGCGCCTGCTTGATAAGCGTGAGGTCCTGAGTTTGACTCCCGGTACCTGCATATTAAAAAAAAAAAAAAAAAAGAATTAAAAGAAAATTACTGTATTTGATAAAAACAATACTGCTTCTACTTTGTCATTACATTGGACTAGCCATCCTTGCTGTATTTTCATATTAAATAATATTCACCCAAGTCTCCATATTTTAATTCCTTATATTGATTTCAACTTAAATAATGGAGGTCTCCTTGGAGACTGAGTGGAATAAAAAGGGAAAGGAAGGCTCACTGCTTCATTGCTTCCTGCCTGCATGCCATGAACTGTTTTTCCTCTGCCATTCTGCATTGGCTTGGAGCCAACCAACAATGAACTGAAACCTTTACAAACTGTGAACTAAAATAAATCTTTCTTCTTTTAACTTGTGAGTGTTTAGTATTTTGTTCTAGCAATGAGAAGTTAACTAAGGATGTGATCATTCAGGATATGTCTGGAAAATTTCATTTCAATATATTAAGCAAGCTACCAAATAGATCTACTGCTGGTATTTAAAATAGCAGATAAATACTGTACATGAAGTCTTTCTTGCAGTAAACTATCAAGTAGTAGATGTGGGAGGTATGGTAGAGTCAGAAAATTGCCATTTGACAACTACTATAATAATAGTTCAGGCAGGAAATATTATTAGAGGCCTAAAACCAGTGAAACCAAGCAGAATGAATGGGATTTTTTTTAATGTAATTTCAAAATACCTATCTACAAAATAATTACAAGGGGAAACCGTTTCCTTAAAATAGAGAAATCTGGTTCTTATTTTCAAATACCTACTTTTTCTCAGCCCATGTGAATGTTGTCAATATCCTGATCCAACCAAGCTACATTCTACTTATAAGCCCTCTTCCCAAGAGCTTAGATGCCTACTGGAACCTCCTGTCATCCCACTCAGATATTCTCCTTGTATGGGGTTTGACTACTATTGAGTTTTGTTGTTCCTCTTTGATGCCTTCTTTTTATGTTTGTAAATATTTAAAAAACCATATTTTATTAAAGAGTGCTTTGTTTCCTATTTCTTTGTTCACTAGACATTAGAATCATAGCCTTAAGCTAAGACATTAAAGTAACAGAAAAAATAGTTTCTGACACTTCGCATTTTTTAATTGTTCTATTCATTTTATTCAAACGTATCAGTTAGCTGTGGATCAGCAAAGACATCTTTTTTAAAATAAAGCATACTTGAAATTTAGTAAACACAGTCATACTTATATCAACATTTCAGTTAAATTGCTTTACAAGCATTTTGGTTTATGGGAACTTTAAATCATTCTCTAAATTATCAAAGCATGCAGCATTTAAAACTTGTTAAACTTTAAGCCTCAAGAGCTGAACATTCTTCTTGCCAGATGATGTCCATTTATTTTTTAAATGGAAATTTCAATAATGATGGCTAAAACATATTGATAAATAAACTTTGGCACATCCATATAATAAAATACTTTTCACTGATAAGCAATAAGCTAATGAGTCACAAAAAAGTCACAAATATACTTTAAATATGTGTTACTAAGTAAATGAAGCCAGTGTAATAAGGCTTTATATTTATATATATATTTTTAACTTTAAAACTTCCATCTTTATTGACAGGTAAATTGTTCAAAAACATCCTCATGATTCAATAATTACCAAGACTCTGACTTACATTTAAAAAGTAAAAACTGCAAACCTCAGAGGTGTCTGCAGACAAAGACCAGCGAGGGTGAGTGGGGCAGGCAGGTACTCACTCAGCTGAGTGCAAGTCCTGAACAGCGTGGCTAAGCAAGCTGACTGGTGGGAGGAAGGGGAATTGGTTCCAGCGTGAGCACAAGCTGTGTCTGCTGCCACACTTAATCACAAATCTTTAATGAGACAGGGCCACGGACTGGATCCCTCAACACAGGACATGGGGCAGGGGTGAGATTAAATACTTGTGCAAGCATCACCACACCATGGGCCAGGGTCAGTGTACAGGAGGGTGTTGGGTGATTCTACATGATCCATAAAGGTACTAATCATGGGTGCTACATGCTGGGTGGGAAGGGAAGGAGGGTGATCCATCGCCTGCTGCATGGTTCCCTGGGGTCTGGACTCTTCTCAGCCCGGAAGACCAGAGTTGTTTCCCTGCACCAACACACTTGCTGGCTCTGTGGCAGCAGGCAAGAACAAGTGGGAGACAGAGTACTACTGTATTCCCAGTAGCAGGTGATGGTGACAACTCGTGGCTGTGACATAGTACAGACTCACATACATGGGGACATGGTGTCACTGGTCCCAGGCCTCGTCCACAGGCAGGAGGGCAGCAGGACTTCTGCAGCTGGCTGTGCAATGGATAAATGAATGCAAAAGGCAAACACTAACTTCCACTCTCCTGTCTAAGATTCTATTGACACTAGGATGATACACAACTTCCTGCTGGTCTCCTAAGATTTTAGAAACAGCTTCAAGAAACGGGGAAAAGACTAGTGCTGAGGCCATGTCACGAAGCCGGCCAAGTGCTGCTAGTTCCTGTAGAGGAAGCTGGCATTGCCAAGCCTAGGTGGTGCAGGAGGGGAGGTATGCGGTGGTCCTTCATGAACAAATGGCACCATGCCACCTTTTGGTTGTGCAAACAAACAATCTGGTCTACTACCATGACAATGTGGCATATAACTGATTATTATTATAAAAAAGATTTTTCTTCATTTCATACATACAAACTGATTCTACATTTCTTTGGGCAATGCTAAAGGTTCATATTTCGTGTTTCCAATTATATGCATTTTTGAAAATATACAACTATTGAAACTAAATAGATCAGTGGGTTATAAGGATTTGGGGAAAATGAGAAGGGCTGAATGAGTGAAACATGGAATTTTTATGGTAGCAAAATTCTATATAATCTGAAATGGTAGACATAAGAATTTATTTATCAGAACTGTGTATAAAACTGTACAGTACAAAGAGTGAAACTTAACTGTTTGCAAATTTTAAAAAAGCAACATTTAGGAGTTTGGAAATCTCAGTTTAGAAAGCAGAATGCATCAGAAATTTAACTAAATTAGAAAGGCATACAATCTCACTGAAAGGGACCGGGAGAAAGGAACAAGTGAATTTAAGCACTGTACTCTGGTAGATAGAGTTGTTTTTCTTATGGGTATCGATTAATAATTCTAATACTGCTGTGCGAGTATACCGGAATGGAACAGTTAAGTAAATGCATGGCACTTGGTACATGATCAAGTGGGAATTTACAGATAAGCAAGTGAAGAAAGCTAGCATCACCCATGGTACAGTAACGGCTTAGGGTTGGAAACATCAGCATATATTCGGATTTAGCTTAATATAAATGGTTACATAATGAAATCTTTATAAGTATGTGTGCATATGCAGGCTAACATGGGCACATATATTGTTTGCTTTGTCAGCTGAGAGGGCTTATAAGAAATAATACACCAGTTTCAATGAATATACCTAGCACCTTGATCTTGGTTTCTAATACCATTCTCTAATAGAAGAAACTAAGACTCCTTAGAATAATGTCAGATCGTAGGAGATGAGGAAATATATAAGATGAATCTAGAGTTTCTTGCTTTTCCCTCTTTTTCTTTTTCTTTCCTTTTCTGAACTGTTACCAAAGAAAATATTTGTTATGTAATGAGAAAAGTACAAAGTTAAAAGTAGAGGGCCGGCAAGATGGCTCAGCAGCGTAAGTGCCTGCCTGGCAAGTGCAAGGTCCTGAGTTCAACTCCTGGTACCCACATAAAGGAAAAAAAAGGGCCAGTGATATTGCTCAGTGTCACAAGCACCTGCTGGTAAGCGTGAGGTCCTGAGTTCAACTCCTAGTACCCCCCCACACAAAAGTAGAAACAATTTCAAGTCAGGTGTTGTAGTTTTCACTTTGAGATTTCAAACTTACCACTTCCTAGCTTGGGTTGTCTAAGCTTTTGTATATACCTTCTGTAGAGAGTTGAGAACCACAGTATAGTAGATATCATTTAGAGAATAAAAAGTGCAATTACTAGTACTCTTGTTCTCTGCCTCTGTTAGGATATCCATAATGTACATGTTAGTTTGATGGATGATGTCTTAAATCTTTTTAATTGTTTTCTTTTTGTTATTCTGACTATAATTTCTAATGACCTATCTCTGAAGTTGGTGAGTCCTTCTTCTGCTTGATAAGAGGCGGTTTTCCTTGGTTAGTATCATTTTTCTGGATTTGTGTTGATGTCTGCATGTTTTAAGAAGTAGGCATCTCTTTGCAGGTTTACCTGTGGCTTCAGCGAAAAAAGCCCATCACCAGAAGTCTTCCCAAGATTCTGGGTTGGACAACTCACGTGAACATGGGGAGCTTGCAGCCAGAGTCCTCTGGTGGTTTGGCACCTCATGCTTCAGTCAGCCAGTGGGTAGGCCTGGTGCCTGGGTCTGTACCCCCTGGGTCTGGAGCACATGTGATGGGCCTTGAGTCTGGTTCCACTTGAGCAGGCCTGGAACATATGTCTCTGGGGACAGTCTAGAATCTGGGGCTGTGGTGTCTGGCTTGGTGTTAGGGTATTACTTGAATCTGTGTTCTCAGGGGCAAACATAGGGACTGGGCTGGAGGGTAGGCTTTAATCCTGTGACCACAGTTTCTAGCCTGGCACTGGGATGAGGGCACTGAAGCCTGTATCCCCAGGAGCCATCGTTGTCTGCAGGGGCTGGGTTGGTGCTCTGGAAGCCTCAAGGGTGAGCTTGATGTCTGGTTCTAGAAGGGTTGACCTGGCACCAGGGTTCACTGGGGTGGATCTGGAACTAGGCTTTGGAGCAGAGCTGAGTTCTCATTTTATTCTTCTTCCCTTATGCAGAAAGTTTCTTTCTTTGGGCTTCACGGTTTTGGGTGACTGCTGATACAAACAATGTGAAACTATGCCTCCTAACATCTTTAACACATCTTTTCTTTTTTCTGGGCTTCGACAAGTGCTTCAGTCCCTCACCTGGAGTCCTTAGTCATTGTGAAAGTATTTTCATGTATGTACAGTTGTCCAAATTGAAGTTTCTGTGATGGGATGAAAACCGGAAAATCCTGTTCCACGATCTTGTCAATATTATTCAGCCAATGTTTCTCTTTTAACCGTGAATTCCAATAACCTCTAAGACAAACTGAATTTCTACTTTTATAGTTATGCATTCCTGGTTTGCTTATTTAGCTCTACCTTTCATTATTTCATAAGATTTGAGACAACACTCTTTGAATTTTGTATTGCTATTTTTGCTTGTTTTCTATGTATATTTTTCTTGATTCTGAGTTTTCCATTTTTATTGGAATTTTACTGTATTGATAAAGTCTAAAAGCATATCAATAGGGGTTTTGGGGGGGCAAAACATCTTAATCATGTATTTTAATTTGTTTTATAAAAAAAATTCCAACTATATATTATTGCATGGGCTTGAATTTAAAATGTGATGTGTTGTTTGGATAATAACTCTAGGGAATAATTTTAATAATCAAATACTTATAACTTGTTGGACTATCATTTATAAGACCTAAATTCTACTTTCTGTTTTATGCGTAACCTGAGGTTAATGACTTAATGTCTGTAGAACTAATTTTTGTTAGAATAAGTACAAATATAATCCCTCTAATATAAAAATCATTGTTTTAGGTATTTGTTTTAATTTCTACTTAGTAGCTTTTATTTTAGAGAATTCCAGAAGCCTTAAGAAAAATTAAAAATCAACAAAAGAAAAAATACAAATGTCTCCATATTCAAAACACATTTTATAACTGATTTAAAAAGAAAGTTCTTAGAGAAACTCTTATAAAAATATCAAATTCCATTTGCACATTTGGATAATTTGGTTTGTTTTAATACTTTTAAAAGTGATGCATCATACCGGTTGAAATTCCTATGATCTTATATTCAAATGCCTGTCATTAAAGTTTGTTAGGAGCCTGAATCCATAGATATGTCCAATAGGAACCTTTCTCCTATAACTGTAATCATTCTGAATCATTACACTGGAGAACAGTGATGCATATATTCATACTCTCAGGTGACTCTGCTCTGGGCCTTCCCTTTCTTTTCCCCATTTGGAGATTCCAGTGACCTCCACTGAAGGTCAAGTGCACAAGATTAGGAAAATATAAGCATATTTTATTCCAATTTGCTAAAGTATTTACGTCAAGTGGATGATATCAGTTTACCCCTGAATTCTCAATGTGATCCTTGAAGAAACTGAGTGTTATATGTTAGTAAATTTTACTGCTTGCTTATTGTCTTGTAATAAATAATGAATGATCTATTTCAGGTATTCTTTAACCTCCACGAATAAATACAAACATGACAATAAATACTAGAAATCTTCTACATTTTAAAATTGCTCTCCCCACATATCCAAATAATTAATAGGTCACACAGATAAAACCATTGGTAATAGTGAGTAGGAAAGTCAATAGTATATTTGAGAGTTACTGTGCTTTCTCTATACACTTGCCCTTAAAATCCCTATCTCTTTCAACACTCCCAATATGTTTGTTATTTTTCTGGATACGATTAGTTGATTAAATCTTAATAATACCTTTATACTGATGTAGCCACGTTGAAGATCCTTTTCTGAATTTCAGTTCTAAAGAAAGAACATCTTGGAGACAGAGCTGTCCCATGTGATAAAACTCTGAGGGGAACCCGAGACTCTGATATATGAACTCGACTTCCGATACACAAACATGACCTTTGAAGATAAAGCTGCCATAGCAGCCAGAAATCCCAGGAGAACCAGGAGGACTGAGAACTCCATTGTTAGGCTAAATATTTTAGGTTAGTTATCATCTCTAAGATATTGCTAATAAATTATCTCATTATTTGTTTTTCTAAGTCTGTAATAATGAACATTGATAAAATGTTTCGAAGGTGTTGAAGATTTTAGTCTTGTAATAAACTCTTTACCTTAGGAAAGTAAAAGAAGGAGAGCAGGCATTTAGAGGACACTGATAAACCTATTCTGATTGAAGAATAATTCTAGAAACTTAAAAAACAGGGCCTCAGGATTGTTATCTTGGAGAAATAAGACTTAGAATGTCACACATACTGAAGATCAAATGAAAGTTCTGTCAGGTCTTACACTGACTGTCAGACATCTTCAGTTATCCACTATTCCAGACTGTTATAAAAGAGTTCCCAACGTTAATTCTTTTTTTTTTTTTTTTAATTTTTATGTGGGTACCGGGAGTCGACCTCAGGACCTCGCACTTGCCGGCAAGCGCTTGTGCCGCTGAGCAATATCACCGGCCCTTTTTTTCCTTTGTGTGGGTTCCGGGAGTTGAACTCTGGACCTCACACTTGCTGGGCAGGTGCTTATGCCTCTGAGCTATCTCACCGGCCCCCAACGTTAATTCTTAATCCTTCTTCACCTATCAACCCTTTTCAAGTTTTTAAATGGTTCTAAACTGGTAGCAGTTGAAAATGATTTAAATAAAGTTTGACAAAAATAAAAAAATGATATATTATGTTGACTCATAAGAAATATCTAGCTTATAGGTTAGAAAGTTTGACTACTGCAAGTTTGATACAATTCAACATAATATATTGACATATTCATACACATATTCATACACACAGACACACGCATACACACACAAGATATTACCCTTGAGGAGGACTGGATAAGGGTTATATGGGACATCCCTACATGTTTTTCTCAGTTCCCTATGAATCTATAATTTCAAAATAAAGAGTTTTTAAAAAGTATATTGTAAATATTTTCGGTGCTCATATATTTATTTTGAGAAAAATTTGAAGCGAAGATTTTGCTAGGAATTTTTTTCTTCTTTTTTTAGTTTTTGTGACAGGGTCTCACTATGTAGTTCAGTCTAGCCCTGAACTCACTATGTAGCCCAGACTGGCCTTGAACTCTTGGGAATCCTCCTGCCTCAGCCTCCTAAGTGCTGGGATTATAGGCATGTGCAACCACACATGGCTTGCTAGGGATTTTTGATACTTTTGTTTGGCAAGGATTCTTATCTTTGCCCCACAATGAAACAAATGCATTTCCAGACAGGTATTTTAGATTAAAATACATATATATTTGCATGTAGACAGCAATCTAGAAATGTGACCCTTATATTTGAAGTTTATTTGCACGGAAGCTGTCTAACGGTAATTTGAAAAGTCTATACTTTGAAATATGAGGAGACATTTGAAGTCTAAGGCACACATGAACATACATTAAACACACACACACACACACACACATGTGCGTGCATACACATACCCCCCAAAAAAAATAGGAAGCTGGCTGCCTCTCCTCAAGAATTATTCCAGTAAAGAATCAGTGCTCTTCTAAATTTCTCAATTACAAACCAAAATACTCTCTGCTTTGTGCATGCTTAGAGTAAGACTTTGTATTACCAAAAAACATTTTCCCAGTACTATCCTCTGAAGTCACACATAATAATCAGTGCAGAAGAAATTATTCTAGATTAAACCAACATATCACATCCCGAAAAATAATGAACAGGCATTGGAAGTATTGAAAGAGATGGAGATTTTTAATGCATGTGTACAGAGATAACACAAATACCACAGAAATTCTATTTAAATTTATTAAATATTTTCAATTTATTTTTGAGGATTTTTTTTTTTTTTTTTTTTTGCCATCTGGAAATCAGATATGGCTTAGGCAAGAGCTCTGGACATCTCTGAGTTTTAGGTCTAACTAACTGAAAGATTAACTTTAACCAAAGGTGAGAGAGGATGAGAACTCTGACTTCCATCTGCTGTAAAGACAGTTCAGTGGGCTTGTCCATGGAACATTGATCTTCCTCTGGGGAAGGCTGATGAACACAGTATCCTATTTAGAGTTATGTCCATGGCTGGTCATCTGGCGTGGCAGAGCCATCCGGCTGCTTGTCCTCTGGGACCCTGCGCAACACTGATCTGTTCTCACCCTTACTTTATGTTGCTTGTCTGCTCAGCTGGTGCCAACCCAAGCAAGACCTACACTGGCTCAGTGACCTTGTTAGCACACACCGAACAGTCACACATGCAGCTAAGTTTGTTCTGTACTTCCACTAATAAAAGAGTTTTGTTTTTAAAGTTTTCCCTTGTCTTAAGATTTCTAAAGATACTTGGAAAAACTTGAGCAACAAGAGATCAGATAGAGTACAGAAAAAAAAAATGGATATTTTGTAGGTAGAATTGACATTGTCAAAAAAATATTCAGTTCCCTGAATGGAGATTTTTTTTTTTTTGGCATCTCCCTCTTTCCTACAAAATTCTACAAGAATACTTGCATCTTTAAGATTGATCACTTATATGTGACATTGTTTTTGTTCTTCTCTTCCTATCACATTTTTTGAAGAAGTCATTAAGAGGAAAAATAACATAATACAAAGTTCATGTTTAATTTTATAGTGATATTCAACTTAATGATCATGATTCTAGAGATGTCCAAATAAGGACATGGCTGATTGGTTTTATGGATGTCTCTGAAGGATAAGTTTATTAAACAGTCTAATAGTGGTTGACTGCAAGCAGCAATTATGGCTTTTGTGGCTTTACTGAGAGCTGACCATGGGTCATACAATATCCCAATTCTCGTTAAAGCAAGAGCCTCCTTCTAGGCTTACATGGGTGGAGGGGATCTTCTCTTCTAACCAACAGTAATATCCCTGACTCCTTTTATAAAACTCTTCATGGGATCCTGGTTTGTTTTCCATCTCACCACTCCTTTTCATCGTCCAGCAGTTCCTTGTTCTCTGCTGGACCATCTGCGGTGGGTGCTCAGTTTAGGCACTTACCTCACCCTGATACTGACAGTCACACTCAGATACTTCAAAGCCAACTTACTTTCAAAACTAATATGAATTTTTTTTTTTTTGTACCAGGGATTGAACTCATGACCTCATGCTTGCCAGTCAGGCACCGTGCCGCTGAGCTATATCCCTGGCCCATGAATCTTATGCTAGTTTAAATCTGCACATTTAGAAGATTTCTATTTTTTTCTTCATTTTGTTTCATAGTTAACTTAGTTCAAACTTTTAAAATTATGATTTGGCTCCTCAGACTAATCCACGTACAGGGTTTTTTGTAATTCTCATCATGGCCATCTCTTTTTGGAAAGAAGAGAGAGCAGCTATGACACTGAATAAGAATTATTTTTTACAAGAATATTGTTGATTATTTTCTTTTTTCAGGAGAGAAAGGTGAAATCTGAACTGTTTGATTTATAGTAAATCATTTTTAGCACATGAATTAGTTAATTTGTTATTAAGAACAGGCTACATGATCTGTTAAGCTTTTTCTTCCAGAGTAGGACAAGGTGGTTGTGCCAATAATGAATAAGTAACTAACATTTGCCACTGACATTCCAATGCCGAGGTCATTGTGGACTAGCACAGGCCGTATGGTACAGAGAAGGGCAATAGCAGCCAGATAGCCTTGGAAGATTCCAAAGCAGAGCCCTGCTTAACCAGTACAGCTTTAGTTCTACCCCAAGGGCTCCACACACCCATTGCAGAGACCAGGAATAAGAGAATGGGATACAAGTAGTGGATATCTCTTTAAAAAATCCTTGTAAATTCTGATGGATTTCTATATATTGCTGTGTTGCCTTGCTGAAATACTGTGTCAGTTTCCTTAAAAATTTTTGGCCTTCATCATTATGTAAATAGTTCAAACAGTTAATCAGTGTTCTCTATAGTTGTCCTTTCCTATTTCTAGGCCACCTTCCTTATAGACCAGTCACATGGCCTAAATAGCAGCTATTTTGTCTCTTTAGTGATTTTAGCTACTCCATATACTTATCAATCTTTGGACTTACACTCAGTTATTTTCTAACTTAGAATGCCTATCTTCCCAACCTTAAAAGGATAGCTGAAGAGCTACCTATGCCAAGAAACCTTCCTGAATCCAAAGCTTTCATTCCTTTCTCTGTACTTGTGCTGTTTTAATCTTTGTTATACCATGAATCATTCTAGCATTTTTATGTATATTACAGTTTCTGAATCTTCTAATATTGTCTGTTACGGAGTCATTCAATAGATGTTTCTAAATTTAACTCATAAAATTTACACTGAGCTAGGGCTTACCATCACGTCTTGATATTAGGTCATATCAAAATTGCAGTATTTCTTTGAACTGTTATATAACCAAAAGCTCAGGATATTAAAATGGAATATCCAGGTAAATTTTCTTATGTGGCTTCTACAATAAAGATTTTATTTATTAATTTTATTAAGCTAGGAACCATGCTAGTGATGCTGGCACTATGTCAGTTGAATAAGAAATGATATATACTTTCCAGGAGTCAGACTTTATAAAAGGAAATGGACACTTAAGCAAGTCATTAAAATAAAAAATGATATGGAGAATATGGATAGTGTCAAAGGACAGAGGACCATCTATTCTTAGGGGATATCAAGAAGGATTTCAAAGAGGTTTAGAAAGATAAGTATGAATTGTACAATTGGAGAAAGGTAGAAGGGTATTAATTATGATTTAAAATTTCAATTAAGTTTCTAATTATGGGACTGGCATACTGGTCATCACTCTTGGAACTTACTTTAATGAGTTTATATGTATGTAAGATTGTATGGGATTATGGGTATTAAGCTCAAAAAAAAGGAATACTGAGTAATGTGTGAGAAAATATTGAGTATATAGTTGGGGGAGAAGGGGAATATGTTCCATTTTAAGACTTTGAACTGATTTAAAATCTGGAAAGAAAGGAGGGATTAAGAACTAGAATTTAGAAGCATGAACTCATGAAGGAAGTTTCTATATTCTAGAAATAACTCAACTGATTTGGAGATGAGATTACAAAATATAAACAGAGTGGAGAAGAGAATAATTTCCCCCTAGCCCTCAAGCCCTTCACTCTGTTCCACACTAAAATGTATTCCTGGTGTCATGGTGATGCTACTGGCCAGTGACTGAGGGTAGAAGGTGACTATGTTTAGCAGAATGACATTTTGCTGTAGGACAAGGACAACAGATTATAGGTGGCAGAAGATCATGAATCTAGTTCTGAGCACCTGGAAATCCAAGAGAAGCTTCAGGTTAGTCTTTGAGGAAGCTGGAAGGTGTAATAAGCCATGAGAATTAAAGAATTTCTATAAATGTGGCTTTATTTCTTCCCTAAACTTAGGAATGCCTGGGAAAATCCTACCGTCTGAAGAGGTACTTGAGAGATAGAGAAGAGTGAATGGGGTATCTTGTAGAAATTTCCATCTGAGGGGTGGGGATATAGCTCAGCGGCACAGTGCCTGCCTGGCAAGTGCGGGTCCTGAGTTTGATTCCCATTACACACACAAGAAATTTCCATCTGAGATAATTCTTTTACCTCCATAGAATATGGATGTTGATGTCAAGCTTTGCATCTGGAAATATTGCAGTGTTTATGCATTAGGAATGATTTGGTAGCTTCCTAGGATGGCTTTTTTAACTGTTCTCAGAAATAGTGGTAGCTTTTGGGAGACTGATCCCGTGAATTGGGAAGTGAGACGATAACTGAATGTGCAGTATTGGGCAAATCATGTCAATTCTATTGCAGTTTCTTCATGTGTAACATAGGAAGAATACTGATTTTTCAGAGTTATCATGAAGAGTAGGTATAATATAAAGAATTTAACAAAGTAGGTGCTGAGTATAACTGTTATTTAGTATTCACTCAATAGATAATTGTGATATTACCCTATTTTTAGTATTGTATTTTCTTGATTTCTTTTGTTATTCATTTCAATTAATGCTAGAGTTATCCACAGGATAGACTGAATGGACAGAACATTTCATTACAAAAAATAAATTATTTTATGTTATTTCTTATTGATGGAATAAATATCACTATCAATATTTTAATACTTTTATGTTTCTATATAGAAGTTTAGCATAATATGGCAATTTTTCTTGTGTTTTACCCAGTATACTTACTACAAACAAATTTTTAAAAATTTATTTTTAAATGATACATAAAATTGTACATGTTAATGAAGTATCATGTCATGTTTAATAACATGTATGTATATATTGTAGAATGTTTAAATTGTGTTAAACATATTTATTTCTATAAATATTATTCTTATGGTTAAAAAATTTAAAAATCTTCTAACATTTAAAAATGCATCATATATTATATTAAACATTATTGTTATCCACAGCCATCTTAGTGCACAATAGTATACCAGAGCTGAGTAACTATAACTCTGTACCTATTGACAAGCTTTTACAATGAATTTTTCCTGAGTTTTTTTCCTTAGCCTCAGGTAACCAACACTCTAAATTCAATTTCTGTGAGATCAACTATTTCAGTTTCTACATATGAGTGAGATCATGTGGTTCTTGTCTTTCTGTGCCTGGCTCAGTTCACTTAATGAGTTTCAGTTCCATTCATGTTGCATAAATGACAAATTTCATTCATTTTATGACTGGATAGTATTCTATTTTGTATCTGTACTACATTTTCTATATCCATTTATCAGTAGATGGATACTTACTGCTTTTTGTCTTTTGTTTTTTGTGAATAGTGCTGCAATGGAATGTGGAAGTACAGATGTCTCTTTGACATACTAATTTCATTCCTTTGAATTTATACCAAATAGTGGGATTCCTATTTGTGTTGTGTTTTTAATTTTTTGAGGAACCCCCATGGTGTTTTCCATAATGGCTGTACTAATTTACATTCCCACCAACAATGTGCAAGTGTTCTGTTTTGTCTACATACTTTCTATCACTTCTTATTTTTAGTGTTTTTGATAATAGTCATATGTATGGGGTAAGCTGATATCTCACTGTGGTTTGGATTTGCATTTACCTGATGAGTAGTAATATTGAATATTTTTCCATGCACCTGTTGCACCTGTTGTCTGTTTTTGTGTCTTCTTTTTAGAACCATCTATTTATATCTGTTGCCTATGTCTTAATGGGAGTTGTTTTTGCTATTGCATTTTGAGTTTACTATGCATTATGGGTATCAGCCCCTTGTCAGATACATGCTTTGCAAATATTTTCTCCCATTCTGTATGTTGTCTCTTCACTCTGTTGATTGTTTGCTTTGCTATGAAGAAGTTTGTAGTTTGCTATAATCTCATGTGTCTATTTTTTTTTTTTTTCATGTGGGTACCGGGAGTCAACCTCAGGACCTCATGCTTGCCAGCAAGCACTTGTGCTGCTGAGCGATATCACCGGCCCTTTTTTTCCTTTATGTAGGTTCCAGGAGTCTAACTCAGGACCTCTCGCTTGCTGAACTCAGGACCAGGTGCTTATGCCACTGAGCTATCTCACCGGCCCTATTTTTGCTTTTGTTTCTTGTATTTTTGCAGTCTTGTTCAATAATTCCTACCCATTCCAGTATCTGGAAGCATTTCTTCCTATGTTTTCTTTTAGTAGTTTCATAGTTTCAGGGCTTAATTCATTTTACATTGGTTTTTGTAACTGTTGGAAGATTGGGGTCTATGTAGCATTATTCTGAATGTGGCTGTCCAATTTTCCCAGTTTTATTTATTGAAAAGACTGTCCTTTCTGTAATGTGTGTTCTTAGTACCTTGGTAAAAAAAAACATCAGTTAGCTGCAGATGTGTGGGTTAATTTCTAGATTGGTCTCTATTCCTTTCCATTGATCTGTGTGTCTATTTTTATGCCAATATCCTGCTATTTTGGTTAATACAGCTTTGTAGTGTTTTTTGATATCAGGTGGTATAATGCTTCCTCACTTTATTCCTTTTATTCAAGATTTGGCTATTTGGGTTTTTAAAAATTTCATATGAATTTTAAAATTTATTTTTTCTTATTCTGTGAAGAATATCATTAGTATTTTGATATAAATTGCATTGAATCTGTAAATAATTTCAGGTAATATAGACATTTTAATAATATTTTTTCTCCAAATCCATGAAAATGGAATGATGCCTGTATACTTTCTTGTATATTCATTCATCAGCGTCTTACAATTTTCACTGTAGAGAGTTTTCATCTCTGATTAAATTTTATTCAGTTTTCTTTTTAGTTGCTATTATAAATAAGATTGCTTTCTTAATTTATTTTTAATATTGGTATATAGCAAAACTACTGATTTTGAATGTTAATTTTGTATCCTGTGATTTTGCTGAATTCATTTATTAATTCTAATAGATTTTTGGTGGAATTTTTGTGGTTCTTGACATATAAGAGTGTGTTATCTACAGTGACAATTTGACATCTTTTCCTGTTTGGATGACTTTTATCTCTTTCTTGTCTGATTGGTCTGGGTAGGATTTCAAGAACTATGTTAAATAAAAATGGTGAAAGTAAGCATTGTTGTCTGGTTTCAGATCTTAGAAAGCTTTCAAGTTTTTCCCACTCATTGTAATGTAGCTTTTGGCTTATCATAAATGGCTTTTATTATGTTAAGGTATGTTCCTTGTATACCTAATTTGTTCATCATTTTTTCATGATACAATGTTGAATTTTATCAAATGCCTTTTTTGTACCTTGTGAGATGACCATAGCATTTTTATCCCTTATTTTGCTAATGTGAAGCATATTATTGATTTGCTTATACCAAATCATGCTTGTATCTCTGATAAAAATCCCATTTGATCATGATGAATAATCTTTTTGAATGTTCTATTGTATTTAGTTTGCTAGTATTTTGTGTCTTTGTTCATCAAAGATATTAGTGTGTAGTTTTAATTTTTTGTTGTGCTCTTATCTGGTTTTGGTATCAGAATAATTCTGGCCTCATAAGAATGTATTTGGAAAAATTCTTTCCTCTTCTATTTTTTGTTATAACATAAAGAGAACTGGTAAAGAATTTGTTCTTTGTTAAATGGGTGGTAGAATTCAGCAGTGATGCCATCTGTTCCTGGGAATTTGTCTGTTTCTTCTAGGTTATGACATGTGTTGGGAAATAGTTGCTCATAATTATACCTGGTGATTGCTTGTATTTCTGTGGTGTCTATTGTAATGTCTCCCTAATGAGTCTCTTTTTTTTTTTTTTTTTTTTTTTTAGTTTATTAGGGTCTGTTTATTTTGTTTTCTTTTTGAGGAACCAGATCTTCATTTTGTTCATCTTTATATTTTTAAATCTCTGCTTTACTATTTCAGCTCTGATCTTTATTATTTTTTCCTTCTACTAATTTGGAGTTTAGTTTCTTCTCATTTTTCCAGTTCCTTGAGATGCAGTGATAGTTTGTTTATTTGATATCTTTCTACCTTTTGATGTGGATAGTGATAAAATTATCTCTTAGTACTGCTTTGCCATATCACATAGGTTTTGGTATGTTGTGTCTTCATTTTCATTTGTTTCAAGAAATTTTTAAATTTCTTTCTTGATTTCTTCCTTGATTCATTGGTTGTTCAAAAGTAACTTGTTAATTTCCATGTATTTGTAATAGTTTCAGAAATTTTTCTGATTATTGGTTTCTAGTTTTTTTTTTTTTTTTGGTACCAGGAATTGAGCTCAGGATCTTGTGCCTGCCAGTCAGGTGCTGTGCCACTGAGCTATATCCTCGGCCCCTGGTTTCCAGTTTTATTACATTGTTGTCAGAAAAAAATACCCAAGATGATTTCAGCTTTTAAAACTTTGTTGAGACTTGTTCTGTAGCCTATCATATGATCTGTCCTGTAGAATGTTTCATGTGCTGATGAAGAAAGTGTGTTTTGGGCATACATTCTATTCATCCCTTGAATAGAATGTATGGTAGACACCTATTAGGTCCATTTTGTTTGGGATATAATTTAACTCTACTCTTTCTTTTTTGATTTTTCTGTCTGGACAATCTGTTCATCACTAAAAGGTGTTAGTATCCCAACCCCAAATATGCTGTAGTCTCTCTTTCTAGGTCTATTAATATTTGCTGTTAGTATTTGGAGTGCTCTGACATTTTGTACATATATATTTGGGATTGTTATTTCCTCTTGCTAAATTGACCTCTTTATCATTATATAATGACCTTGTTTGTCTCTCTTTACTGATTTTGATTTGAAGTTCATTTTAATATAAGTACCATATTTAAAGTCAGTTTGATATAAGTATGTCTACTTTATTTTGGATTCCATTTGCATGAAGTATCATATTCCATTTCTTTACTTTCAGTATATGTATGTCCTTCGATGTTAAATTAGTTTCTTATAAGCAGCATATAGTTGCATGTTGTTTTTAAGTCCATTCAGTCACTCTATATCTTTAAATTGGAAAATTTACTATTTACACTCAAGGTAATTATTCATAGGAAAGGCCTTCAGCCATTTTGTACTTTATTTTCTACTTTTGTTTTTCTTTATTCCTTCCTCCCTGCTTTCCCCCCTCACCCCCTTCTCTCCCTCACTTCTCCCTCCTTTCTTTTCTTCCTTTCTTCCTTCCTTCCTTCATTTTTTTGTTCTTTCTCCCACTCTTATAGTTTTCCTTTGTGGTTAAGTGATTACTTGCTTACTACTCTACTTTTATTTTGTCCATTATAGACTTTTGTTTTGTGTTTACCATGAGGCTTACAAAAAATTATCTTTTAATTATAAAATGTTGGGCCGGTGAGATGGCTCAGCGGTGTACATACCTGCCTGGCAAGTGTGAGGGCCCGAGTTCAACTCCCGGAACCCACACACGAAAAAAGGGCCAGTGATATCGCTCAGCGGCACGGGCGCCTGCTGGCGCGCGAGGTCCTGAGGTTGACCCCCGGTACCCACAAAAAAAAAAAAAAAATTATAAAACGTTTTTTGTAACAATAGCAACTTAGCATCATCATAAAGATAAGAACAGGAACAAAAGAACACTTTAGGGCCGGTGAGATGGCTCAGCAGCATAAACGCTTGCCTGGCAAGCGTGAGGTCCTGAGTTCGACTTCTGGTACCCACATACGAAAAAAGGGCCAGTGATATCACTCAGCGGCATGGGCGCCTATGGGCACACGAGGTCCTGAGGTCAACCCCCAGTACTCCCCCCCAAAAAAGAACAATTTGTACTCACACTCATTTATCCCCACAGTTTGAATTTGTGATGTCCCTTTTACATCTTTCTATATTGCTTATATTTAACATATTAGTAGTTATTTATTTAATTAGTTTTTTTCTTTACACTAAAGAGTTTCAAACTCTCTGAGAATCCTCCCATACGGTTTACTATCTAGCATGTTTCTGGCACCTTATTAGCTGAGGTCACAGTTTCTTGAAATGTCTTTTATTTTATTTATTTATTTTTTTTTGTGGGCACCGGGGGTCGACCTCATGACCTCGCGCACCAGCAGGCACCCGGGCCACTGAGCGATATCACCAGCCCTTTTTTCGTATGTGGGATCTGGGAGTCGAATTCGGGCCTTCGCGCTTGCCAGGCAGGTGCTTATGCCACTGAGCCATCTCACCGGCCCTCTCTTTTATGTTTTAAAGAAAATAGTTCTTTTGCCCTTTATTTCTCTTTTTTTCCTTCCTCTTTCATTCCTTTCTCTCCTCTCCCCTTTCTCTCTCTCTCTCTTAATGCTTTGTAGCATCTCACATTATCTTTGTGATGAGAGATTATATATTTATTACTAATATGCCTTTGCCTGTTTCTGACTTCCAGAAATTCTAAGAAGGCTGATTATTTTTCTGAGCCTATGGTTACTTCCACTATTTCAGTACTGCAGCACACAAGTGTAGATTTGCCAAGAATCTGATGTCTGTGTTGTCACTCTATCAGTCCTAGATGATAAGCCTAGGTTTGTCCCCAAAACACTGTAGGTATGTTTTTCAGAAAGAACCAGGAAAATACCTAGGAGGAGTCATTTGTTCCACAAGTATATCCCTAGGACTAGAGTAGGCTCACAGGCCTAATCCACAGTTAGAGACCTATAGTCAGGTACTGTAGGGCTCTGCCCATCTCTGGCCATATTTACCATGGATGAACCAGCCCCAGGCTTCTATGTCACACTTGTGTCCATGGAATAACCAAGCTCTGTCACACTATCAATGAACCCACAACTCACCAAGACCACCATGACATGGGTAGGACCAAGGCTCATACTTGTATGGACGGCTTGTTCCTGATGTAGATTTGAGGCCCACGACTGTTGCAGCTGGTCACAGATAATACTGACTGGAATAGCGGTCTAATAGTCTTGAGCCACATGTCTTCTGACAGCATTCTAGCAATTCCAGAGTTGCTATCTACAGGCAGACAAGAGATGAGGCCATTAGGCTCTGTCCAGTATTAGGCTACACCAGCCCTGAATTAAGTTTCAAGGCAAAGTCTTATGTTATTTTCCTAATTTACCCCCTAATGAATGTGGTCTTATACTATGCTATGCTGCCTGAAATTGGGGTAGTGTTGGTAAAGGTAGACCCTTGGCTACCTAGACAGATGGTAAGCTGAGTGAGCCCTGAATCTCACAGCCACAAGGACCTACACAGTCTCAGAAGTGCACTGACTCCCATGTTGCACCTGTCAGTAATGCAAGCTGAAACCTGAGTCCAACTATTGGGCTCATGTTTCTGCTTAATGCTGGGGAAATTCTAGAGCCTTGTCTGTGAGCACTGGCCGACCAATATGAGTTCTGCTCAAGGTTTGGGGATGAGTGCTGGAAACATTTCCCAGGTCACCAAGGCTGGTGATAAAATGGGTTGCACCTGACTCTCACAACTACAGGTACCTACTTAATATTGGGTGGAGGGAAGGTATGCCTTGGGCCCACCCTAAGGCTGGAAATAAATAATGCAGCCTGAAACCCAGGTCTATCCTACTGATGCACAGGCCTCTGCCAGATGCTGAGGATTGTCTAGAGGCATTTTTTTTGTTTTTGTTTTTTGTTTTTTTTTGGTAAGTGTTCACTGTGCCTCAGTGTACAGCAGATGCTGGCTCACACCAAAGCAAGTCTGGCACTGAGCACCGAGGCAAAGACCTGTGCTAGGTTTTGTATTCTGCTTCCACCTGGGTGGAGTCCAGCACCCCACCTAATGTTGGAAGAGGGATGGGAAGTAGCCAGCTGCCTGGCCTAATACCATTCAAGCAGTTTAGTCTATGGGTGTTGGATTAGCCATAGGGATCATGGAACTTTGGCTGGCTTTGGATTTTACCATGTCAAGCGTGGCACAAGTAGGGTTGCAAGTCCAAAGCCTGGAAACAATTCCCTCTCCTTCCCCCAAATGAGTGATGTTACTTGGATTTGGGGGAGAGTTGACTTAGGAAACTCTTTCCTCCCTGTCTTATAATATATTTTGATTTTTGAGTTTTGTAACCTCATTTCCTTAGCTTGTGTAAAAGTAATAGCTATTGAGCTTGGTGTGCCCATGGGGAGAGCATTTCTGGAGGGTCTTACTCGCTGCTATTGCTCTGCTTCTACAAATGTATCTTGCTGAGAGAGTCTTGCTGTTTTTCCTGCTCTCTGTACTTCTTCTAAATATCTTAATATAAGGCACCCAAATACAATTTGGTCATTTTTGTATTAACATTTATTGGACTGTCACAGATTCATTTCTAATAAATTTTGACTTATGTCTAGCTCTGAGCACTCCATCAAAAGAACAACAGCTCTACCCATAATGAAGGGAATTTAGTAAGGATATCTATTTGCTAGTGTATGTGTGTAACCATTGACACAAAATTTTAAAAATTGTAAAATTCAGAAGACATCACTTGTTTTAAATATCTGATAAACTCGACATATCACATTTTTCCTTTAGAAACTGGGTAGGTTGTAGACATTTTATGCTCTTAATATTGCTCATTCAAAAGTCCCTGTAGCTTGGTAATGCTAGAGATATTAATCCTTGGTTTCTATCCAATGAAAAAAATTAAACTGGTAAAATCGTAAAGCTATATGTTTTACAGGGAGCATTAAATTAAATGTCATGTGGGGTTTGAGTCAAAAGGAGAAAAATGCACTTATGATGCAAGCATAAAATGTGGTAAAAAAAAAAAAGTCTTGCTCTTGAAATATTTGTGAAAAATACGCACTTCCAAATAATAGATGGAGCCGTTGCGATCACACATCTTGTACATTTTCTTCAGCATTGTATTTTACAGAGTTCACAACTTGTTATATTTACTGAGTAAAAGAAAATCATACTTTAAAGATCGAATACAGGAAAGAACTGAGTCCACAAAATGTAACAAGTGTATTGTTTTCCATATTATAGCAATAAGATAAGTCCTGAAGTGGTCGTGTGTGAGAATGAATTGAGTTTTTTAAAAAATGCAGATGGTCGTATCATAGTCAGGGATATTGGTTGCATTCAGTTTTATTTTTAAACACTCATTGTCAAGAATAAACATTCCTTTGAATACATATTTTTTCCTTAAATAATTGATATTTTCTTTATTTTAGACTCAGAAGATGAACATACTTATTGGGTTTGATTAAGGTCTATAATTCATTCCTATCCTTCTTACCCCAAAAAGCAATTAGAATAAATTAGTACTTTTCCCTACCTCTAAATAGCATTAAGACATTGATTTTTAAATGCTGTTGAAATGATATCTTACCATTTGCAAGAAATACCCAAATATGATTTGTTAAAGATTTTTAATGCCAAGTAAGACACGAACAAGACAAAATTATTATTTAAAATTCATTTCTAACTAATGCTAGGTCATAACTCAAAATTATGCTTAAAAAGTTGAAAATGTGCTGGGTGTGGTTGCACATGCATGTGATCTCAGCTACTCAGGAGGTTGAGACAGGAGAATTGCAAGTTCAGTGACAGCCTGGGCAATTGTGTGAGAACCTGTCTTAAAATAAAAAGGGATAGAGATGTAGCTTGGTGCAAAGGCTCTGAGTTAGATCCCTAGTACTGGGGGAAAAAAAAGTTGAAAATGATGTTTGCCATTCAGGATTGATGAGATAATGCAGAAAGAGTTAATTTACTTTCTGGTTACTTAAAATATTTTTTAAAGGTTTATTTTGAAATAATTCTAGACTTACAGATAAGCTATAAAAATAATATAAAATTTCCATATAACCTTCATTAACTTTTTCTAATGCTAACATCTTATAGCACTATGCTGAAAACTAAGAAATCAACATTGGTATAATACTGTTGACTAACCTACAGACTTTATTCAGATTTCATCATTTTTAAAAAATTAGTGTTCTTTTCCTTTCGTTTGTTCTAGGGTTTAATCCAAATCTCACAGCACAGGTAGCAGTAATATCTTCCTAGTGTCCTCCAATGTATGATAGTTCTTCAGCTTTGCTTTAGTTTTTGGTGACCCTAGGCACTTGAAAAGTACTGGTCAGTTCTTTTGTAGACTAACCCTCAGATTGTGCTTGTCTCGTGTGTTCTTGTAATTATACTAAGATTATATTTTTCTTGGCAAGGATATTGCAGAAGAAATGTGCCTTTCTCATTTTAATATCGGGGGATACAGGATGTTGACACATTATGGAGATTTCAAGGTGAGGTCTGCTGAGTTTTTCCTTTCAAATTACTATTTTACTCTATAATTAATGAGTATCTTGGGGGAAGTATTTTGAAACTATATCAATATCCTGTTTCTCCTCAAACTTTTACCCTCTAATTTTACAATTCATTGATATATCTGGTTTGCAAAAATAATTATTATTATTTCGTAACGTTGATTTTTTTATTTCCTGTACTCTCTGCATACTTATACCTCGAAATTATTTTTGTTTTCTTTTGGAGCTTTCCCTTCTTTCCTCATTTATTTTTCACTCACCTATTTTTTTTTAGATCAGTCTGAACTCACGTATGAACGTTCAATGGATCGTAATGCAATACTGTTACTTTGTTGCTCAACATGTCCAACTTTGGCTATGTGGAGCTCTTTTATACTAGCACCTGTGCCATTTCAACATGCTCCATCCTTTTCGTGTTTTCTTACTTTGTGGCATGACAAGTTGCTCTCATTTTAATTTTCTCCATCCTAGACCTCTAGGGATCACTTCACCCAATAGCCATGATTTCTTTTGTTAAAAAATGTAGTAAACAGGCTGGGTGTGGTGGTGCACGCCTGTAATCCCAGCACTTGGGAGGATGAGTCAGGAGGATCACTGTGAGTTCAAGGCCAGCCTGGACTACATAGCAAGTTCAGGGCCAGCCTGAAATGCACAGTGAAATGCTGTCTCTAAAAGAAAAACAAAAAAAAAAGTAAATGAGACCTAAGTGTGTTTGTCGTTACTAGGGTGTCATTTCTTCTTTATCTTTCAGTAATCAGAGCTAGAAAATATATGTGTACAATTATATATATATATGCATATTTTTATTTTTGCATTTATCTACATACGTACTTTATTATTTTTTTTATTTTTTTGTGGGTACCAGGGGTCCAACTCAAGACCTCGCACTTGCCAGGCAGACGCTTATGCCGCTGAGCTATCTCACTGGCCCTACATATGTACTTTAACAAGTAACTTCTAATGCTTCAATGCATAAGGTTCAGGCTAGCCTTCCTCTCTTCCTTATTCGTAACTTTTTCTTCTCTGACACTGAGAAATCTAGCTCTCATTCTATGTTATATTTGTTAACCTTAGTATACACAAAATATAATTCTAGATTAATGAAAGTAGTCCCACGTAGACACAAATTTTATGATAGTGTTTCTGTAGAGTACCTTTTATCTTTAGCCTTATAATATTCAGCCAAAATGCTGTTTTGCAAAGTAATTTAGGTGAATTCTTTTATTTCCTCCAAATTCCCTGCAGTGGTTATTCACTTGTAATATACTTGGTTCATTTGTGTAGTTTTTGTTTCATTTTCAATTTTCCCCATATCTTGCTTGATTTTTAAAATTTACCTACTTTTGTGTTATGCACCAGTCTTTGGGTTTGGAGAATGTATAGAGCCATTTATCTACCACTATTGTTGTGAGACTAAATAATATCATTATTTTCAAAATATCCTCATGGTACTTCATTTTAAAATACTCTTTCTACCGACTTCTGTCCTTGATGCTGATTTTTTACTCCTATGACTTTGCTCACAAATACATCATATAAATAGAACAATACAATGTGTATACTTTGGGCTACAGCTTGTTTCATTTAGCAAACTACATTTATGTCTGTGACTCAGTACCTTGTTTCTCTTTATTGCTGAACAGTATTCTGTTATATGAATTGATTATCATCTCACCAGTTGAATAACATCTGGGTTGTTTGGTATTTGACAATTATGAATAAGACTGCTATAAAGATTCACTATAGGTTTTTGTGACTACAGGTTTTCATTTTGGGGAAGGGGGCATATATCTAGTAGGGTATAGTTAATATCTAGCAGGGTCATTGGTGAGTCATATGATAAGTGCATATTTAACTTTATGTGGAAGAAACTATTCTAAAATGTCTTTATTATTTTCTGTTCTCACTATCAATGTATAAGAGTTTCAACTGTTTGCATCCTTACCAGAATTTAATAATGTCATCATCCTCATTAGACACAAAGAAGTTAGGTTAATGATAGTGAGGAATTTGTTCAAGGTCACAAAGAGAGTGTAGGCCTGAAATTTGAACCTATGCCCAAACTGGTTGTTTTTCCACTACACATTTTCATAAGAACAACTCTTGTTTGTTCAATTTTATTCATATAAAGTGCTTGAAGTTACTTTTTTTTTTTTTAATGTGGGTACCGGGAGTCGACCTCAGGACCTCACGCTTGCCAGCAAGTGCTTGTGCCACTGAGCGATATCACCGGCCCTTTTATTCCTTTATGTGGGTTCCGGGAGTCAAACTCAGGACCTCGTCCTTGCCAGGCAGGCGCTTATGCTGCTGAGCTATTTTCACCCGCCCTGAAGTTACTTTTTAAAGGAACGTTTATTTCTGTTATCTTGGTCAATCATTGTGAATGACTCTTGAAAGCAGGATAGTTATTCATCATTTCCTTCCATATGAAGAAGATGAATTCTGAGGAAGTCAGTCAAGATATATGCAATGTGTTTTAGTGACGGGGTCAGGACTAATATCGGTCATTTTCTTCTACAGCACAAACCACATAGAAGGCAAAATATTTTTGCTTTTCATATATGAAATGAAAATATTAGATTCTTTTTCTTCTTTTAACAGATAGCTCTCTTCACCTCTTAAAAATAGGAAGTACACAGAATGAGTATTTCTAAAGTATTATTAGCATTAAAAAAGTAGATGTGGAAGGTTAGAAAAATATAGTAAGAATCAAAGGTATTCTAACAATCTTAAGTGCATGTACCCTCAGCTCCTCCTGTAGGAACTTTAGACAAAACTGGAAGAAGTTCAAATGTTTTGGCCTGCCTTCCCCCACCTCTTTTTTAAAATTCCTTTTTTCTGGGATACTTTGGCCAAAGACTAACAAGCAGTGAAATGGCAAAAGGCAGGCAGCAGGCAGGAAAAGTAGAAGCAAATGGCTGGGGTAAAACACAAACTGTATGATTAGGCTCTGAATAATCAGGAATTGGATTGAAGCTTGTTATACATATTCCATGGTCATAATTTGGTATTTGCAACAAAAAAGAAAAGAAGAATCTTCTTAAAAAAAAATAACAAAGTCAGTGTTGCCTGGGGATATCTACCTCTCTTCTTCATTCAAAACATTACCAATTTACCTTTCTGATTCTCTGTGTGATCTTGTTAGTTGCATTTCGGAGATGAGAAGAAAGTAAAGTGACTCACATTATCATTTTAATGGTGCAAGGATTTTTTCATTATGTAGTTGGTTCACATACATCAACATTTTAAATTTTGGACATTCTAAAATACATTTGGCAAACTGCTAAGGAGAAAACCGTCTGTGAGCCTGTAGGAACTAAACCTGGTACATGTCTGAACAAATGCTGATGCCCATTTGTGCTGTGCAGTTTTATAAGTTATGTAGCTTTGTGTGACCTTCGTAAAAATATTCATGTAATTTTGATATGTCATTAAAAGGTGATCAGTGGTAATTGTCTCCACATTCGTACTCACATAGAAAAAAAGTTGTTAAATAGAACCCCTTTCCTAACCTCTGATATGATTTTTAAAGGTGCTTTAAAAAAAAAAAAAGACATTTGAGTTACTTATTAAAGGCCCAATGGAAACACAGCATGCAAAGGGGCTTTTAATTTTGTAATGCTTCAGGTTTGGGGGCATAAAATAAGACCTAAGACCAGCTCTTAATTATTTATATATCCATTCTGTATTTTGTGTGTTATTCAGTCTCCTTCCTTTAGTCAGGAGGGCAGAAATAGGTGGAGAAACTGAAATAAATCAGCTTCGTTATATTTTGTCAGCAGCAGTAAGAAGTCTGGTGTGATATAAAGTTTTAGAATTAGACTGTTCGACCCATTACTATGGATAATTTAAAGCATATCATGGTTGAAAGAGGGAGAAAACTCATTTATTGAGTAACAGTGTGTCAGATACCGTGTAAGTCTCTTTGTCTATATTATATCCTTATTGTGCACAGTAGTCAGATGCATTACTTATGCTTATCTTCTTTTACATAGGTAGGAATTCAGGCTCAGTCGTTGGAGATCACTTACCAAGTCACTTGTGGGAAAGTGGCTGGGCTACAATAAACACGGGCCTAGTTTCCTTGTAATGTATGCTCTTTCTATAGATATTGTCACTTGTACCATGACTGTCCCATGATGAAGCCTATGTAATTAGAATGGTATTACAGCCCAAATGTAAGAATTGGGAATCTGGGTTACATTTGCTTTTATACAAGGGGGAAGCATGACTCTCTTTTCTAGAATCTTTATACTAAGATATTTAGAAAGTGCATCCCACACCATAATCTCACTATTTTGTAACATGTATGCAAAAAGTGCAGAATGTCTATGAGACTGCAAGTCAGTACACATTTTTATGTATAAAAATCTAGAAAAAATGTTCATACCCCTTAGACTCAGCAAATGTAAGTGGTTATTTTTAAGGGTTGTCAAAAATTAAGTACAAAGATATTCATTTCGGTACTATTTATACTAGTGTAGAATTGTAAACCATGTGAATGCTTACTAGTAAAAAAAGTAAAAATATATGAAATCATACATATTTTGATATAAGATGCAGACATTAAAATATTTCAAAGAATATTTACTAACAAGGAGAAAATTATAACTTTCAGGTGTTCTATAAACAGATATTGAATAAATACTAAATTCAAGATAATATACATCATAAGAATTTTAATCCAAATCACACATAAATGCAGAAAAATTGTCTTTTAGTTTTACTAAAGGTAAATTTTTTTTTGAAGTATAACATATTCAGTGCATAATCATTAGTGGCACAGTGAATTCTTTTAACTCAGTGAATTTTTACAAAGAAAAACATCCATGTGACTACTACATACCAAGAAACTGAACACTGTCAGCACTCTTAGAAGCCTCCTCTATGCCCAACCCTGTCATTACACTTCACTCTCAAATATAATATTCTGACTTCTAACAATCTAGATTATTTCTATGACATTCTAGATTGTGGCTACATTCGAATATATAATATGGCTCATTTATTAGATATTCTTTTGTGCCTAGCTAATTTTGTTCACCATTTATGAAATTCATCCATGTGGTTGTGTATACAATTATTAAAGCTGCTTATTATTCTCTTGCACATTTATAGTTTTAGTTTTTAACGAACAGTGAGTCAGTGAACACTCTGGTAAATGCCTTTTGGTGTATATTTATCCGCATTTTTATATGCCCGTGAGTGAGCCTGCAGGGTCATGCAGTGTGCATATATCCAGCTTTAGTAGATACTAGCAGTTTTCCAGAATAGCTGTACTAGAAGACAGCCCATCAGCAGAGTATAGGAGATTCCAGTTATCATCACTTGGGATTACCGGTTTTCTAATATTAGTCATTCTGAAGGGTGTGGAGTGGTATTTTATTTTGGTATCAATCTGCATTTCTCAAATGAATAATTACATTGTTTTTATACACTTATTGGACATCTTAAGCTTTTCATTTGTGAGATATCTGTTCAGGCTGTTTGTCCGTTTTTTTCTTTTTAGTGCCACAGAGCAGTATTATGTATCTTGAATCTCAGTTCCTTTGTTAGGTATGTGTATTTCAGTTATCTTCTTACATTTTTACTTAATTTATGTTTTTGGTTTAGAAAGAAGTTCTGAGTTTTAATACAGTCCAATTTATCATTTTTTCTTTATAGTTGGACTTTTTGTGTCTTATGTAGAAGGAAAGATCAGCAACAAATTAACCTGCTTTAACTTGTATAGGCTTTATTGTCTTATCTTTCACAATAGGTATAAGAATCAAGGAATATATATATTTCTTGTTTTTGTTTTTTTACCTTTTCACTTTTGACCCAGAACTAGTCATTGAAAGGGCATCTTTTTTCACTGTACAGTTGTACAGAGGCTATATAACATTTTCATAAATCAAATGACTTTAGGAATATAGGTATCTTTATAATCTTGTTTTCTTCCCTATATTTTCTTCTTTTAGTCTGCACTGCACATCTATTCTTGGAAAAATAATGCAATATGTGATTTATTGAATGTTTATAATCAGTCTTCCCCATAAGAGGTAAAAAACCTTTTGTTTTGCTCTTTTATTTGCTTTTCAATTTTAGGTCCTTTATATTCTTATTAAAATGTCATACCCAAACATTATTTGAGGCCAACTCAAAATTTCTTTCTTTTTTTTTTTGTGGATACCGGGAGTCGACCTCAGGACCTCGCATGCCAGCAGGCGCCCGTGCCGCTGAGCGATATCACTGGCCCTTTTTTCGTATGTGGGTTCTGGGAGTCGAACTCGGGCCCTCGCGTTTGCCAGGCGGGCGCTTACACCACTGAGCCATCTCACTGGTCCCAACTCAAAATTTCTTTCACTAATATTTGGTAGAATGATTCCTATGTATTAGATGATTCTGAGTTCTGTTTTAATTTGTATTATTTTAAAATTACCATTTTGTAGTTGTTCATTACTCTTATATAGAAAACACTCATTTCTGTGTATGTTTCCATATTCAGAACACTTGCTGAATCATTCATTTATTAATTACTAGTCACTGATATTAATTATTTTACTGAATATTAATATTAAACAATATTGACAATCAACTAATGATTTATGAAAAATGAGGTAGTACTAGTTGATTACTCAATGAATTAAACTATTTTTGATTTTTCATATATGTAGCCAAGTTGTTATTGTGTGTTTTATGATTTCTATCAATATTTATACAACTATTTCTACTTTTTACCTTATTGCAATGACAAGAACTTTATAAAATTTATTTAAATCATCTTTTCTCTAGCACTCTTTAGGTATAATTGACAAAAAATCTAGTATAAATGGGTATTGAATGTAGTATTTCGATACATATGTACACACTTGTGAAATGACTAAATCAAGATAATTAACATATCTACAACCTCAAATACTTGTCAGTTTTGGTGGTAAGAATATTTAAGATCTGTTGTCATGGCAATTTTTAAGTACATATCATTATTAACTATGTCACATGTCAATAGATTTCTAGAAGTTATCCATCCTGTCTAACTCAAAATTTGTACCCTTTGATCAGTATCTTCCCATTTCCCTACTCTGTTCTACTCCATGATTCTATGATTCCACATATAAGACCATGTCATATTTTTCTCTGTGCCTGGCTCATTTTACATTAGTGCTATGTTCTCCATGTTCATATTTTGTTGTCACAAATGACATGATTTCTTTCTTTTTTAGATGCTAAGTAATACTCCATTTCATACCTATACACAGCACCTTTTCTTTATTCATCTGTTGAGGGTCATTTAGGTGGTATCCATATCTGCGTTGTGGTGAAGAATGCTGCAGTGGTCACCTGAATGCAGCTATCTCTGTGACATACTGATTTGTTTTCTTTTAGATTTACCCAGAAATGAGAATGCTGGATCATTTGGTAGTTCTGTTTTTAAATTTTGAGGAACCTCTGTATTGTTTTTCATAATGTCTGTGCCAACTTACTTTTCTGTCATCCTTGTACAGGTTTTCCTTTTCTCTAGATCCATGCCAATACTTGATAATCATCAATATGTTTTTATTGTGGCCATTCTGACAGTTGTAAGATGACATCTTATTGTGGTTTTGATTTTTATTTTCCTGATAATTAGTGATGTTGAATAGCTTTATATATATCTGTTGGTCATCTGTATATCTTCTTTTGAGATAAATCTATCTAGGTCCACAGCCAATTTTTAAATCAAATTACCTTCTTTCTTGCTATTGAGTTTTTTAGTTTCTTACATATTTTGGATATTTACCTCTTATCATTTAAATGGTTTGAAAATATTTTCTCCCATTCTTTCGATTGTCTTTCCATTCTATTATTTCCTCTATAGTGCTTGAAGCTTTCTGATTTCATGTAATCCTATTTATCTATTTTTGCTTTTATTACCTATGCTTTTGAAATAATATAGAAAATTGCCCAGACCAATGTCAAGAAATCTTTTCCTTATATTTCTTGTAGTAGTTTTTATAATTTCATGTCTGAATTTAATCTATTTTTGAGATGATTATTTTGGTATATTGTTTGAGAGAAAGGTCCAATTTTATTTTGCTGCATGTGTGTATCTAGTTTACCTAACAACATTTATTTATTTTTTGTTTTATTTTGTGATGCTGGAGATTGAACCCACCTGCAGCACAGGATCCTTTATTAAAGAGACTGTCCTTTCCCTACTATGTGTTGTTAAAATCTCTTTCAATGACCAACTGATAGAATTTGACTGTGGAATTTGTTTTGGGGGACTCTCTCTTATTCAACTGGTGCATCTATTTGTTTTCTTGCCAGTACTGTTCAGTTTTGGTTGTTACAGTTTGTAACATATTCTGAAATCAGGAAATGTGGTACGTCCAATCTTTGTCTTTCTTCCTTGATGTTGCTTTGGCTATTTGTGGTCTTTTGTGGTTTCATATACATTTTAGAATTCATTTTCCATTTTTTGAAAAATGTCATTGATATTTTGATAGAGATTACATTGAATCTGTAGATTGCTTTAGGACATTTTAATTCTAAAATTTAAAATTTTTTTGTCGGGGGTATTTTGAGATGAGGTCTCATTTTGTAATTCAAGTCAGGATAGGCTTGAATTCACTATGTAGCCCAGACTGGCCTTGAATTCCTAGCAATTGTCCTGCCTCAGCCCCCCAAGTGCTGGGATTACAGATGTACACCACCATGCCTGGCAATATAGAAATTTTTAATAACATAGATACGCCCCAATTTATAATGGATTTATGTACCAATAAACTTGTAGTAAGTTAAAAGCATCCTAGTTAAAAACATCTTTAATACAGCTATCCTAGAAAGCATTACAGCTTAGCAGCACAGTTCACTGTAGAGTACCGATTGCTTACTTGCAGTCATATGGAAGACCAGGAGCTGTGTCTTGCTGGCTCTAACAGTGTGAGAAAGGATCCTACTGCATGTTGCTAGCCTAGGGTAAAAATTCAGAACTCAGAGTACTGCTTCAAATCAATGTGTATCACTTCTGTATTTTTGTAAAGTTAAAAATTTCAAGTGAAAACATCATAAGTTGAGGAGCATTTGTATAAAATTATCAGATTCTTAAATCTGTAAGCAGCAAATATCTTTCCATTTATTTGTGTCATTGCCAATTTATTTCATTAGTCTGATCATTTTCAGTACACTGATCTTTCACTTCCTTGCTTAAACTTATTCCTAAGTATTTCAACCTTTTTGAAGCTTTTGGAAAGAGGATTGTTCTATTAATTTCATTTTTGATAGTTTGTTGTTAGTTTACAAATACACACACTATTAGTGTTTTACGTATTTTTATATGTAGATTTTATATCTGGATAATGCTGATTTGCTAAACTGAGTTGGGAGGTGTTTCTTATTCTTCATCTGTTTTGAAGAGTTTGAGAAAGACTGGTATTTATTCTTTTATAAATATTTGGTAGAATTCAACCATGAAACCATCAGGCCCTGGAATTTCTTTTGATTGGATTTATTTTATTACCTACTAATAGTCACACTCATTGGATTGTTTAGTTTTTCTATGTCTACATGATTTACTGCTGGTAGGCTGTGCCTAGGGATTTATTGGTTCCTGGTTATCTAATTTTTTGTCATACAATTGTTCATAACAGTCTTTTTTGATAATTTGTATTTCCTTGTTATCAGTTACGTCTCCCGTTTTTATTTTATGTATTTGACTCTTTCCTCTTCTAGATAAGGATTTGTCAATTTTGATTATCTTTTTACAAAAATGACTCAGTTTTATTTAATGTTTTTATTGATTTTCTAGTTCCTTTTATGCTTTTATACTCAGTTGTTTATTCTCTTCCTTCTTGTAACTGCTTATCTTACTCTTTGTTTTCTAGTTCCGTAAAGTATAATGGTAAATTACTTATTTGCCCCCTTTCTTCTTTTTTTAATGTAGGAATTTATTGTCATAAATGTACCTCTTAAAACTGCTTTTTTATATTCCACGCTGTTTCCATTTTCTTTGTTTCCAGAGGGTTTTAATTTCTCTTTTGATATCTCCTTCAAACCTTTGATTATTCAAAAATAAGTTAATTTCTACTTATTTGTGAGGTTTCCAACTGTCCTCCTGTTATTAGTTTATAGTTGCATTTCATTATCATCAGAAAAAATTACTTAATATTATTTTAATCTTCTTAAATTTGTTATGCCTTGTTTTGTGTCCTAACATGTAATCTTTCTTAAATGATTTTTCCAAGAAAAGAATTTTCCCTCTGTTACTAATTTACTGACAGTTTTTATAATGAATGGGGTTTTCCATTCTGTCAAATGCTTTTCTTTGCATGTGCTGATGCAATCATATAATTTTTTTCTTCTTTAGCCTGTTCATGTTATAGACACATTAATTGATTTTTAAATGTTAAGGCACTCTTGCATACTTGAGATAAATTATAATTGGTTATGTTTTGTAATTCTTCATATATCCTGTTGTATTTAATTTACTAATATTTTGTTTAGGATTTTTGGAACTATGTTTATGAGACACTTTTATATTTTTCTCATAATGTCTGTCTGGTGTTGAGTTTAGGATAATGCCAACCTCATGGAATAAGAAAGAAAGTATTCTCTCTGCTGCTACATCCTGAAAGAGAGTATAGAAAATTGGCCAAAATTCTTGTTTAAATATTTGGTAGAATTCACCAGTAAACTCTTATGTTTTACTGGTAGGATATTAAACTAACCATGCATTCTTTGGGGCAAACAATCTCTTTGTAATATATTATTATTTGTAATGTATTGCTAGATTTTATTTGAATTACTTTATCAACATTCATGATAGTTTAGACTTTAACTGTCCTTTTAATAATAGCTTCATCATGTTTTAGCATCAAAATTAAGCTGATCTCCAAAATAGTTCTTTTCTTTTTCTGAAGGCTTGGGATAAGATTTGTGCTATTTCTTTATAGTTTAAAAGACTAGAGCAGTGAAATCTTTCTTTGAAGGAGATTTATTTGGGAAGAGTATTTTAACAACATCTTCAATTGCTTTGACAGATTTAAAAGATAAATTTGCTATTTTTTTTCTCATGTTCTCTTTTAAGATCAATATTTATTTATTTATTTATTTATTTATTTATTTATTTTCGTGGGTACCGGGGGTTGATCTCAGGACCTCGCACGCCAGCAGGCGCCCATGCCGCTGAGCGGTATCACTGGCCCTTTTTTCCTATGTGGGTTCTGGGAGTTGAACTTGGGCCCTCATGCTTGCCAGGCAGACACGCCGCTGAGCCATCTCACCGGCCCATTAAGATTAATTTTTAAACACTTTTGTATTTCATCTAAAGTAACATATTTATTGGGAAATTTTAGTCATAATTTTTATTACATTTTTAGTTTCTATAAAATCCTTGTAATGCTCTTGTTAATGTTCCCAATATTTTTTAAATGTCATATTCAAGGTTTACCATTATATTACTTTTTTTTAAAGTGGCAAACTTTGGCTTTTGTATTTCTTATTTCTATGTAACAAATTATCACAAATTTGGTGACTTAAAACAGAACACATTTATTTTCTTACAGTTCTGGAAGCCAAATTTCCAAAATGAGTTTCACTGGGCTCAAATCTTGGTGTCGGTAGGATCCTACTCCCTCTGGAAGTTGTAGTGGGTAATCAACTTCCTCGCCTTTTCCAGCTTCTTGAGTTGTATTCCTTGCTTTTCTTGGCGTGTGGCCCCTTCGTCTATCTTCACAGCCAAAAGCATTGCACCTTGCTTCAGTTGTCATATTGCCTTCTGTCTCTGTAGTCAAATGTTCTTTCATTTGCCTCTTACAAGACACTATTGCATTTAGAGACCACCCAGATAATCCAGAATAATCTGTTTCTTCCCAAGTCATTTTCTTTGGATACACACCCAGAAGTGGGAGGGGTCATGTAGTAGAGGTATTTTTAGTTTTTTGAGGAACCTACATAGTGTTCCCCATAGTGACTATACTAATTTATATTTTTATCAGCAGTATATGAGAATTTCTCTGAATCATCAGCAGCATTTGTTATTCTTTTGCTTTTTGATAACAGCTATTTTGACTGGGGTGCAATGACATCTCATTGTGGTCTGCATCTCCCTGATGCCTAATGATGTTCAGCACTTTTTTCCATGTACTTGTTGGCTATTTGTAATTCTTCATATGGGAAATATCTATTCAGATCATTTTAGATCAGATTTAGATCATATTTAAAGTAAGGTTATTTTTGATGTGTGTTGAGGTTTTGATTTCCGTAAATATTCTAGATATATAAATCTTTGTCTAGTGAATCATTTGTGAATATTTTCTCCCTGTTTACTCTGTTGATTACTTCCTTTGTCAGTCTCATAGAATGAGTCAGAAAGCATTCCCTCTGCTTCTATAGCCTGAAAGAGAATTGGTCTAAGTTTTTCCTTTTTAGTTTGTTATAATCCCATTAGTCTATTTTTCTTTCCATTATCTGTTTTCTTATTTTTATATTCTTGTGGTTTTAGTCTTCTTTTTCTCATTACTTGGATTTTGAATTTTAAAAATTTTCTAATATGTGCATTCATATAAACTTTTAAGGTTCATGTCATATGGTTGTAGCTGCAAGCCACAAAATTTAATATGTGGCATATTTATTATTACAATAAAATGTATTAAATTTTGATTATACTTTCAGTCATTATTTAGTTGGGTTTTGCTTTCCAAACATTTAGAAGTGTTTGTAGTAGCTAGCTTTTAAAATCAGCTTAATAGATAATCAATTTTGATAAATGTTCCACAGGTACATGAAGATAATTTAGTATTTTTGGTGCAGTTTTTACATGTTTGATTCTACTGGTTGCTGAGAAAAGTAAAAGTCTCAGACACTGAATGTAGAGTTTTGTGTTTCTTATTTAAGTCCCATTAGTTTTTTAGATATGTAAAGATTAATATTTAGAAGCTATATTATTTGCTAAATACAAAGTAAGTATTGTTATAAATTGTTGGTAAAGTAACATTTTTCATTGCACAATGTCCTTTATCTCTATAAATTCTTATATCTTGAAATATATTTTTATTTTATATATAACTACCAGTTTTATTTTAATTCTTGCAGGGATATCTTTTTTATATCTTATTATATTACTGTTGTGTCTTATTACCTTCAAATTTTTCATGTATTTAAAGAGTTATGGTTTAATCTCCTTTAAGCATCATATTTTGTTGTTGTTTCTTTTTTTGAGACAAGGTCTCATTGTGTTACCCAATTTGACTTCAAATTTACCATTCTTTAGCCTCTGCCTCTTAAGTAGCTGGGATTACAGACATGTACCACCATGCCTGGCTAGGTTTTCATTTTGTTTTTAATTAGTGTGAAAATTTCAGCCACTTGTCTCTCCTTCCTTTGAATAATTTGTACAGTATCGGTGATTTTTTTCTAAACAGTCAATTAAATTCTAAAACGTGGGCTTTAATTTTTTTTAGTGAATAGGTATTTAATTCCTGATTTCACAAGAGTTATGTAACTGGTAAGGTTTTCTCCTTCTCCCTGGGTAAATTTTACTGGTCCTGTGTATTGACAACATTCTGCAGGACATGGTTGTATAGGACCTATAGTTATTTAGAATTATATTCTTTAATTTCTGGACATTGGTTTCAAATTTAATTACACAGCGATTGGAGATTATATGTTTCATGTTTTCAATCTTCTGAAGGGTGCTGAAACTCGCTTTATGATCCAAAATATGTTTTATGTATTAATAGTTCTCTATATACATGTATCTATTAAAGATATATATTATGCAGTTATTGCATATAATTTTCTATGTCTACTAAATAATCGTGTTGTTCAACTCCATGTCTGTTCTGCATGACGATGCCTTTCTTTTCACTTTTGAAAGGTATTTTGCTGGGTAGAAAATTTTAGGTTGCGGTTTCATTTTCCAAAACTATACCAATGCTATTTCATTGTCCCTCTGAGCTTTTTGGCTAGTGTTGAAGAGCAAGCTTCTATTCTTACTGTTGTCTCTCAGATAACAATATTTTCCCCTCACTCACACTCTTGCTGATTTCAAGGTTCTTTTGTATTTCGTTGTCAGCAGTGTGAGGATGATGTGCCTAGATATGCTTTTCTTTCTTAATCCTAACTGTGGTTTCACTAAGCTTCTTGAATCTTTGGGTTGATGTATTTTATCACATGAGTAAAATTCTAATTTTCACCATCATTTCTGTAATATGGGTCCCCATGTTTTCTACTGTGGGACTCCAAAGTATGTGCATTTCTCAGTGTCCCACTTTACTTTTACAGTCCTGTTCTGATTTCATATTTTTTTTATGTATATTCAATTTAAAGTCTTACTACTAAGCATCCTCCTAATTCATGTATCCTATCATACACTATGTAAAATCTACTATTAACCCTACCTGGTGAGTTAACTTCTAATATTGTATTTTACAGGGCTATCACACATCATATTATTATATTATTATAAATTGTTATTTTCTATTAAATCATCATATTTTCATCCATGTTCTCTTTTCCTCAATTTTACCATTTTACTGGTTATTTTGTTTGTGATTTCTAGCACAACTACGTTTTATTTAGCAAGAAACAAGCATAATTTTAAACATTTGAGGTTTTAATTGCGACAAGCTTAGTACTGATTTTCATTACCCATATTTGGTATTTGAAAATTCACTGGTCAATCAGAAGATTAAGACTGACTGCAGTGTCTATGAGGACCAGTTTATTCTGGTTCACCTTACTTAAAACTGAAGTCCTTGGCAATCCCCAATTAGGTTTGGTTTACATGGGTCTCCACCTTTGGGGGTGTTGAAATTTTAGCTACAATAATGATGAAATCATCTGAAATAAATAGACATTTCTCAGACAAAGAAGTACAAATGGCCAATAAATACATGAGAAAATGTTCAAAATCGCTGGCCATTTGAGAAATGCAAATTAAAACAACACTGAGTTTCCATCTCAATCCAGAACGAATGGCTGTTATCAAGAAATCAACCAAGAACAAATGCCGGCGAGGCTGCAAGGAAAAAGAGTTTTCTTCATTGTTGGTGACAGTGTAAATTGGTACAGCCATTAAGGAAATCAGCATGGAGATTCCTCAAAAAATTAAAAGTGGAATTAAAAATTCCACTTGACTGAGCTATTCCCCTTCTAGGTATCTTCCCAAAAGAGTTAAAATTATATTATAGTGATATATACATACCAATGTTTATAGCAGCACAATTATTTATTTATTTATTTATTTATTTATTTATTTATTTATTTATTTATTTATATGCGTGTACTGGGAGTCAAACTCAGGACATCGCGCTTGCCAGGCAGGCGCTTATGCTGCTGAGCTATATATCACTGGCTCAACAGCACAATTTATAATAGCTTAATCATGGAAACAGCCTAAATGTCCATCAACAGATGAATGGATAAAGAAAGTGTGGTATTTATATATAATAGAGTAATACTCTGCAATAAAGAAGGATGAAATTGAGTTTTTTTAGGTAAATGGATACAACTTGAGACCATAATGTTAAGTGAAATAAATCAGACATACAAGTTTAAAAGTTGCATTGCTTCTCTTAGATGTGAAACCCAAAGTATAAATAAAAAGCAAAATAAAAGATAGATAATAGGCAGTAGGGTGATATTTTTCAAATGGGAAGGAGAACAAGAGATGAAGGGAGAGAATAGGGAAGGAAGGAAAAAGGGATATAAGAAAGAGATAAAAAAATGGAAGTAGAGCTTTTGCAAATGAGGAGGGGAAGGACAGTTGGAGGGAGCAGGAAGTTGGAGGGAGCATAATTAAGATATGTTATGTACAAATTCCCTATGATACATGTAATCATTATGTACTGCAGCCATACTAATAAAAATAAATAAAATTAGGGTTTTTCTGGATTTATTGAGCTTATTTTAAATTATGTAGATTTTCAGTATATTTAACTTTTTACCATTTTTCTGATTCTAAATAAATGTTCACTTTTAATCTAAAAAAAAGAAGGATGAAATCTCATTTAACTTTGCCTCTCAAAATTTCTTTTAGAAAGGCAAATGATCCTATGGCCGAGTTCTCTTTGGGGTATTTTTTAATCCTTTAAAAAATTTTTAAATTTTTTATTAGTACATGTTTGGAGTACATAATGTTTATATTCCTTGTGTGGAGCTGGTACCTGTACATAAAACATCTTAATTCCTTTTACATCCCCTTTCCCTCCCTTCTCACCACCCTCCCTCCATCCCATGATTCCTTTCCCATTTGAGAAAGATCTATCTCCCCACTTCTTATTATCATTTTTCTTTTTTTGCTCTTTATTTATAAATTGGGTTTCTCATGTAAAAGAAACCGTGTACTATTTAAGCTATGTGTCTGATTTATTTCACTTAACATTATGGTCTCAAGGTGCATCCATTTTCCTACTTGGAAGCAGCCTATGTGTTCATCAACAGTTGAATGGATAAAGAAAATGTGGTATTTACACACCATAGGGTACTAATCCTCTCTGGGTTTCTAACATCTATTAAATGCATTCTGAAAATTCCTTATTCTTTTACTAGCTAATTGATACTTTTAAGAAAATTGTAAGCATTTTAAACCACTTTTTTTGTTATTGTCCCATGTGAAGTTAGTTCAGTCTTCACTCTTTATTTATGAAAATAAAAGTTCATCTTTTTGATTCCATGTGAATTTCCATTTGACTTAGTATCAGTTTTTGGAAAGGCCTGTCCCTTGATGTCCAGTACTATCCTTCTCATGAATCAAGCAAGCATCCATGTACTGAGTGTGGTCTGGACTCTAATACATTTTATTGGCCTATTTATTTTTCCTTTTATCAATGCCACAATACTATTTATTGTCTATCTAATAATGAATGTATAGGAGAATAAGTAAATCCTCTTACTTTGTTTATTCAGTTTCCAACATACATTTTGGAATTGCCTTATCAACTTTCACAAAAAATGCTATGGGGTAGTTGATTTGGATTATTTTGAATCTATATATTAGTTTGAAAATCAACTTTCTAAAAATATTGAATTCCATCTGTGAACATATTATATTCCTCCATATATTTGAATAATCCAGTTTTTCTCAGTATCATTTATTATTTTTCTTTGTAGAGAATTTATAAAGTTTTTATTAGTTTAATTCTAGATACTTTAAATTTTTGTACTATTGTGGGCATTACTTTAAAACTTTATTTTCTAATTTATATAGGAGAATAATTGATTTTTAAAATATTGACCACAGGCTCACCAAACTTGCTATATTCATTTATCATGAAGGTTATCTGTGAATTCTTTTGAGTGATCTGTATTTACAGTCATATTATCTAAGAATAATAGGAGTTTATTTCTGAACAGTCCTTAAAATCCCTATGTTTCTCTACTTCTTGTAATAGGAATATTGTTGATACCACACATCCTTATCTCACCCCAATAATAAAGGAAGACCTGCAATATTTCACTATTAAGTATAATGTTTACTGTATATCTATCTCTTCCAAATATGCTAAAACTATTCATGATTCAATTCTCCCCCAATTTTCCCTGTAACTATTAATAAAATGGTCATAAAATTATATAGATTATTTTTTGAACATTACATTTTATCCTGGAATAAACCTGACTTTGTTAAAATGCATTATCTTCTTTACATATTACTAAATTTATTTTGTTGTATTTAGTTTTAATTTACTGTCTCTGTTCATGAGTGAGATTGATATCCAATTTTCCTTTCTGACAATGTCCTTGACATGTTATTAACTTAAAATTCTCACTAAAATATTTTGGAGATTGTTCTTCTCTTTCTTTTCTCTTGATGTATTTTATGCAGTGGAGTAGATTTTAGGTATCCGATTTCTCCTTGCGGTATATTGGTAAATTTTATTTTTCTAGGGAATATTTCCTTTTAGCATTTGCAATATTTATAATATTTAGATTAATATTTTCATTTAAAAAGTGAAATTTATTTGCAAATTAATGTAGACTTTTTTTTTTTAATAAAGGGCTGGGTGGAGTAGTACATGCTTATATTTCCAGCTACTTGGGAGGCTGAGGCAGAAGAATTGCAAGGTGAGACCCTGTCTCAAAATAGAAAATATACAGGGCTGTGGATACAGCTAAGTGGTAGAGCCCTGAGTTCAATCCCCACTACAAAGGAAAATGACCCACAAAACAACAGCATGTTTTTCTATTAAGGGCCGGACAGTAAAATATTTTATACTTAGTGGGCTGTAACAACTACTCACGCCATAGCCCAGTCAGAACACCACCACTGTAGCATGAATATAGCTAAAGGCAATGTATGGCTCAAAGTGTGCCTGTGTTTTAATAAAAATTTATGTGCACTAACATTGGAATTTTAAATAATTTTCACATATCATGATATATTAATCCCATTTTCCCCAAGCATTTATAAATATTCAAGCCCTTCTTAAATTATGGTTGTAGAAAAATAGGCAGTAGACTAGATTTGGCTAGCAAACCCATGGTTTACAAATCCTTGGCGTGGAGTTGTTCAGATACCCTCTTAAGGTATCTTTCTGGGTTCTATAGAATCACTTACAGTGTTCACATATTCATTCTTCATATTGGTTGTTTATATCCTTTTAAAGACTGATTAAGAAAAATCAGTCTTGTTAGGGGTTACCAATTTTAAATTATTTTCTAAGAATCAAATTTTGGCTTTGTCTCCTGTTGTATCTTTTTACTAGTTTGCTAAGTTCTATTCTTATAAATTATTTTATCCTATGTTTTTATGTATATTTTTATGTTCAATTTGCTATTTTAAAATTTCTTTAGAAGTATGCTTGATTCCAGCCTTTCTACTACCTTTTCATTTGAATTTACAATTTTTTTCTCCTAACAATGATATCAGATACTTCCTCCTTTTGATGTATTGTGATTTCATTACTATTAGGTTAAAAAAAATACTTTCTTTACTCTTTCAGTTTCTCATACTAGAGAGATAATACGATGCTTACACATGTGCTTCTGGTTTATTTCACTTATGAGTATTTTCTCGAGTTGCATCTGGTGTCCTGAATAACTAACTTAAAGATAGTAATACGTAATGTATTAACCATTGTTACCCTCCTATTATGTTGGTTTGAAAATTTGTTCTTCTTTTGATTTGTTTTGTTTTTTTTCTTCTCTTTAAAAAAAAAAATACTTTCAAATTTCTATTTGGCTTCATGTTAGACTCGTGGGTTACTTCACGCTGTACTGATTAATGTATATACATATGTGGTTAATGTGTACACATGTATATACGCATATACAGTAATACCTAGGTTCACCAACAGTTCTCTTCATGAACAATTCGATTTGCAAAATGAAGCATCCAGCAAAAATTTGCTTCCATTTGTGAACTCCGCATTGGGTGAGGAACACCACTGCAGTCATCTTCCCTGCAGAAACACGAACACTTCCATCTTCCCCAGAATTGGGTAAGGAATTAAGTTTGTGAACCAAGATACCACTGTACACGTATATACATATATGTATGGATTTTCTTTTTATCCTCTTCTTCATTAATGGTTTAATTCTATTTAGTTTAGAGTATATATTCTAAATATTTGAAATTGTTTGAATTTTCTTTATGACTCAGAATTTGGCAAGTTTTAACAATTATTTTAAAGGTCTTGAAAGCAGTGTATGTTCTGTATTTGTGCAGTACAGTGCTTTACAAAATATGTCCATTTAATCAATTTGTTAATTTATTTTTTTGGTACCAGGAATCGAATTCAGGACCTTGCATTTGCCAGGTAGGCACTTGTGCCACTGAGCTATATCCCCAGCCTCAATTTGTTAATTTTGTTTCTTAGATCTATTCCTTAATTTTTATTTCATCCTGCTTTATAAGTTATTAAATTAAAAAGCTTAAAACTATTCTCCTATGATTGTAGATTTGTCTGTTTTTCCCTTTTGAAATGCCAGTACAGGGCCGGTGAGATGGCTCAGCGGCGTAAGCGCCTGCCTGACAAGTGCGTGGGCCCGAGTTCGACTCCCGGAACCCACATATGAAAAAAGGGCCGGTGATATCGCTCAGCGGCTCGGGCGCCTGCTGGCGCGCGAGGTCCTGAGGTCGACCCCCGGTACCCACAAAAAAAAAAAAAAAAAAAAGGAAATGCCAGTACAGTGGTACCTCAGGATTTTTGGGTAAAATGGCTGCCTTGGTGTTCATGCTGGAAAGATGGCTGAGGTCGTGTCCCTCACCCTCTGTATGGAAACAAAAGCTGAACATTTCTGTTTGCAAACCAAATTGTTCATGAACAGAAGCGTTCGTGAACTGAGACATTACTTGTATTTCCTTTTTCTATTTTGAGGCTTTTTTTTTTTTTTGAGAGATATCTACATTTAGAAGTGAAACTGTTATCATAAACTATTCTTTAAAATCTTAAATAACGCTTTCAGCCTTAGGGTATACCATACTTCGGTTAGACTAAGTTTTGTTAGTGTTTATATGGGATATCTTTCTTATTCTTTTATTTTCAAATTCTATATCTTTAGAGTATTATTCTTAATAGAAAACAAATATTTTGGATTTTACTTTTTATATTTAATGTAACAATGCTTATCAACTTATATTTAATGCAATATTACATATATTTGAGTTTACATTACCATTTTTTTCTTCCTTTATATTTTTTGTGCTGCTTGTTTCTTTCATCCTCTACTTGTCTTTTGTTTTTATATTAAAAACATTTCCCACCATTAGATTGTTAGCCCTGTCTTTTACCGATTTTACTCACCTACTACACACAATTTTTCACCTGACACCCACTATTGTAATAGTTAGTTTTTATATATATCTAGTTTTTATACAAAAATGTATTATTTTTGCTGTTTAGTTAGTACCCGATTAGAGTCATCCACATGTTTGTCCTATCGATTTCTCTAAACACATTCTTTCTTCTGAGTCCCATGTGATCTCCTTTTTTTTACTGCAGAGCCCTCTTTTATATTTCTTAAATATGAATTTAGTATTAATAAATTCTTTCAGTTTTAATATATTTGAAATAACTTTTGTTTGATTAGATTTTGTCTGGATATAGAATTCTAGGTGGGTAGTTATTTTCTGTCAGCATTCTTAAGATTTCAAGGTACAATTTTAATTTTCTTCTGGCTCATAGACTCTCTATTGATTAGTGGTCAGTTTTATTGCTACTTCCTTGAACATAGTGCTACACTATTTTCCCCAGCTCCTGTTAGATTTATTCTTTCTTTCCCCAAAGTTGTAAAATATTGTTTCTAAATTTTGTTTGGTACGTATTTATCCTTATTAGAATTTATCATTTTACTTGTATCTTCTTCTTGTAATATTGTATCAATTTTTGAAAAATTTTGGCCATCATCTTTTAAATATTTTTTTGGCATGCTTTTTTCTCTTTTTCTGAAACTCAGACATTTTCACCATTACAGATTGTCTCTTATGCTTCTGTTTTTCTTTTCTTTCTTTTTTTTTTTTGTACTTTTTATCATTTTGCATCTTCATAATTTAATCTTAATATTTTCTCCTAATTTATCTTCCAGTTAATATTTTTTCAGCTTTATTTGAACCATTGTATTGTCTGTGTATTGAGTTATTTTCAAGAATATTTCTTTTAATTCTAGATTTCCCAATTGGTTTTTTTTTTGTAATCATGGGTTACCACTTTTCTGCTATAATTCTTAATATTATCTTTTAATTCCTAATACATATCAAATATAGTTATTTTAAATTAACATCTGTGGGGCCAACTACCTAGTTCCCCTTCAGGTCTTTTGTGCAGTCTGCCTTGTTTATTCTCTATGCTTTTTTCCTTTTTTTGAGACAACGTCTCTTTTTTTTTTTTGTGGGTACCGGGGGTCGACCTCAGGACCTTGCACGCCAGCAGGTGCCTGTGCCACTGAGCGATATTGCCGGCCCTTTTTTCATATGTGGGTTCCGGGAGTCGAACTCAGGCCTTCGTGCTTGCCAGGCAGGCGCTTATGCCGCTGAGCCATTTCACTGGCCCTAGACAATGTCTCTTTATGTTGCCCAGGCTGGTCTTGAATCCTGGGCTCAAGTGATCCTTCAGTTTCAGTCTAAAGAGTAGCTGGGACTTGAGGCATGCACCACTGTTCCCAGCTTGTATTGAACATTTTCTGTGACTATAACATATCCAAATCTCTAGACAACCTCATCTTCGAGAATGCCACTACCTTTACTACTGACAAGCAGTTAGGGGTGAGATGTTAACAATATAGGGTCATCTCAACCCAGTCAAAAAATGGAGTGTGATTTGAAGTTGGGCTTCTGTTCTTGTGAGGAATGGTGTGTTTCTAGCTTTATTTAAGGTTAGAATGTCCCTTTGAAAAATATAAACTAAAATCTTTGTGTGCACATCAGGGCATCTCCTCTTGAATTCTTAATTTTTGTATTGTCAATTTTGCTCACCTGTTAAATATCTTCAGCTTCTCAGTACCTGCAAAATCCCTGTATGAAATCACCCATTCACCCATCCCTTGATGGAAAAGCAGTCCTCAGTGCAGGTGTCACCTTGCTGGGCATTCTTTTTCTTTTTAGGATATTGGTACATCTCCAATGTCTTCAGACTGATTATATAATATGCAGATGTGAAATATATATATTATATATGTGAATTATATGTATATATATTTGCCAAGATGTTTTCATTATTTCCGTTGGGAAAACTGGCCTGTTCTATGTTATCTACTATTGGTGGCAGAAAAATTCATCCCCCCAATTGTGTTTTAAATTAATGTAGTTTTTTATTCCCTATTGATATTTTCAAATGTTTTTATTTCTTTAAACATAATAAATGTTGTTACTTCATAAACTATATGGTAATTTCAATATAGGATGCACATATTTGTCTCTTGTCTGCTTGTATTCATTGTGGCTCCCAGTATCCTATTCTTTTTGTGTTTTGTTACTTTTTGCCTGTATATGGCATTTGCCCTTAAAAAGTACATGTTTTTGAGACCTGGAAGAAAGGCACATTCTACCAGAGATGATTTACATGTGCACCTAGCTAGTGCATGAGGTTGACTGGTAGGAGTTAGTATTAAGCCAGCATACAACTTCAGAGGAACCTCTAGAAAGCAATTGTGCTACAAGACCAGCAGAGACAACATCTATTTAAAGAATATTTTTCAACTTCTTTGTCTTTTCCCTCAATCTTTCTTCTGTTACCTAGCAGGCATTATTTGTGGATTACTTTTACATTAGGTATACCATCCTTTGTGTCCCGAACTAATGTGAGTAGATCCTCCTCTCAGATTTCCTACTCTGGAGAGGTTCTAGGCTTTTTCTCCTCTGCCCACACCATACTTTTGGCAAATTTGGCATGCACCCTCAAGGATAAAAGCATTCTGGTGCTTCTTTTAGTCCATTTGTGCTGATAATAAAGTATGACAGCCTGGGTAATTTATAAAGAAACAAATTTGTTGTCTCAGTTCTGGAGCTAAAAATTGTAAGATTGGGTTGATGGCAGGTTTGGTGGCTGGTAAGGACTGCTCTCTGCTTCCAAGACATTGACTCATGGATGCATTCTCTGAAGGGGAAGAACACTGTGTCTTCATGCTGCAAGATATAAAGACCAGAAGGGCCGAAGCTAGCTGCCTCCAGTCCTTTTCTAAAGCACTAATCCATTCATGAGGGCAGAGCTTGCATGACTTAATCACTTTCCCCAAAGGCCTCGTCTCTTAATACCATCACAAAGGGGATTAAGTTTCTACAACAATTTTGGAGAGGACAAATTCAAACTATTGCAATGCTCATGTATATAATTTATATCTCAGTGTTTTCTTCCTCCTCACCTTTTTTATGCCTATAGTTTCTTGCCATTTGTTAGCCCTTAAATAATTTTAAAATAGTTTACCTAGAATTTTAATTTTTATTGTTGGTGGATTTGGTCTAAATAAAATAATTTATCATTATTGGAAATAAAAATAATTTTTATTTAAATATATTTGGAAAAAAATGACCTTATGAAATGTATTTTTGGGAATTTATTGACATTTTCTTTGTGTAGTAATACATGATCAAAAACATCTCATAGTATTTAAGATAAATGGTTCTTTTATTCTTTGTTCTGTACAATGTTGATTATATCACTTTTGTCATGTGTATCTATTACAACAAATCAGGGAGCCTTATTGTTTGTGCATATGTGCTTATGGAAATTCTTATGGCATTTTTCAAACATTACATATATTTACTTTTCTGTGTACTTTATTAATTTCCAATTTGTGTACATTAATATGGTAGACTATGATGGTGGATATTTTTGTTTTTTTGGTACCGGGAATCGAACTCACGACCTCGTGCTTGCCATGCAGGCATTGTGCCGCTGAACTATATCCCCAGCTGATGGTGGATATTTTGAATTTTAAAAATATTTTTAACAGTTTTAAGTATTTCCATGCATCATCAGCAGGTTGATAATGAAAAGAGAAAATAACTAAATAGTTGTGAGGCTAACACTAGATTAGCAGTGTGATAGGATGTGGCCAGAGTATGTGAAAGGGCTGGTGAATGAGGAACGCTCGAATATTTTTGTGTATTTAAAACATACAGTGATCTAAGCAATAAACCAAGTAAATATAAATACTAACGTATATACATTAATCTTGTTTGATATGTATTTCTTGATGGAAAATTATCAAGTTGAGTTTCTTTAACTTGATAAAATCTTAAAATATGTGTAACTGTCATTTTTTAAAATAAATAAACTTGTAGGGAAATGTATTGTTCTATGCAGATTTCCAGTAGAAACCTGCAGATGCTCACAAAAGGAACATTCTTGCCCACTCTTTTGAATAAACATGTTGCAAGCCCAGTATATTTGCATACCCAAGAGAATAATTGTTTGAAAGATATGGGCTGTGAACACATGTGGTTGTCTACTAGATTATGAACACCAGACTTGAGACATATATTTTTCAGGTGTACAGCTTGAGGAAATTATTGAACACTCAGCGCAAATGCTATGTCTTGGGGAATATTTGGAGATATGTAGGTACTACTGTATTTTGAGTAATCAGTCCCTCTAGCTCTCATTGTGACTGATGGAAAATTTATTTTATTTTCTCTTGATAAAAGGAAACAAAATTGTAGCTCTCTTAATGCATAGTTTGTTAAGCAATTTCCACTTGGTAGTTGCATCTCACAGATGTTCTGAAATGGTTAAGCCAAAAAAGCATGCCTCAACTCATGAGGAACTTGTAGCAAAATACATTTCTATCAGTTGGAGAATGAATATATATATATCCACACACACACAAAGAAAACATTTTAGAGGCCTGTAAAATCTCTTCTCACTTTATGGGCAAGAAGTTACAAAGTCACATACTATGCCCCAAATGTTTGACTTTTCATTTATACTTTGTAATTTATTTTCAGTGGAGCTGAAATACATGAAAGTGTTTGCATACATGCAGCCTAGCAGCTCCTACAGATCTGAAGAAGCTCAAGCCTTGAGCCTATTATTTACCAAATTTGTTATACTTATGCTTAATAAATTGGCTCCAGATCTGATTTTCCAGAGAGTAGCCTACAAGTACCTAATTTTTCCGAAGATGTCCAGTGTTAGTCACACTTCCTTATGCAGAGTGGCTACTTTAAATCAGGCTGATCTAACTAGGATGAGCATTATAGCCTGGTTTCCCCAGTCCATTCTGGAATAGTTAAGAGGAATAGTGTCCTCTTATACTCTCAGAAGGCACAGTTTTGTGTGAAAAATTATATAGCTACACTAGATTTAAAAGGCTAAGATTCAGTAATACTCTGAAGGAAGAAAAATGGTCTAATATTATATATTCATACTGTGCCCTTCCCCCATTAAAGAATGCCTATACATTTTAAACCTTTTCCCCCCTATACTTTGGTTTGAAATATATAATAATATACATTTTGGTTAGAAGCATACTCATGGTTCTTTATCTTGGCATTTATACAAAATATTACCGTCTTTTATACTTTAATGAATTTAGTGTAGACTTCTCTCAGGATTTTCTAACAGAAGAGTAAGGAAACCACTATATCAATGAATTTTAATGGTTTATTCTTCCACTATTATTTGCCTACAAACAAGTCCTAAAATAAGCAATTTATACCAAATATTATTTTTGATATGCCACCTAAATGTACTTAAGTGAGTACAATTTTATTCTTGTAGAATATTGCTTCACAATAACTTACCAATGGCTTTATATTAATTTCCATGTATCTTCAGTTATTGGATTCTTACTTTATAGAAAGGTATGCTTTTCTTAGTTCAGAATTACAGATAACTAAGGCTATTTTTTCATTGATTTTCTGTTGCTTTGTAAAAATTTTGACTTTTAAATTCTATCTTCTAGAAATTAGATGACCAGAAAGTTAATTTTGCATCTTACCACACAATATGTAAGAATTATGTAGAAATTCTTTCAAATCTTTTTCAGAGGGTGTTTTTATGTACACTTGAACCAAAATTCAAATAACATGAATATTTTGAACTTAAGGTAAGCAATAAGAACATAAAACCTAGGAAAAGTAAGTTTTATGAAACTGGATACATTCGTCCCAGTATTCTGTTTATGTATATATGGAGTACTTTCATATAGTTCTAATCATATTAATGAACCTTGAAGATGATAAGGGCTTCAGTTAATTTATCCTCTGAAACACAGCAGGTAATAGGAACTGTTATGTTTTTTGAAGATTTTTAAACAAGGATACTAAGCCATCAGAAAGAGTTCCTGCTAAACCATCAGTTAATAAAAAGATATAAACAAATCATCTAGGTGTGCAACCATTCCATATAATTGCACTTTTACTTTATTTTCTATTCTTGTTATTAAAACAATGAGAAATCGGGTATCTTATTTATTGTGCTGAAATGAAAAGTCAATAGCTATCCATAGAATTTTATCTTCTGTCCTCAGACATCAAACTTGGTGAGAGATTAAAGTGAAACATAGGCTCTACTTTATTTCTTTTCTGCAATATGATTGTAATCCTTATCAGTGTTAGGGATGGACGAGGAAGACTGCAGTCTTTTAACGTGTTTCTCTTTGTCCTTTTTCACATGCAACATTGTTCAGTGCTACACTATGTGTCAGTGAAACTCAGGACTATAACGGAGTAAGATATAACTCTTGAAAATTTTGTAATGTAAAAAGTTAGAAATGACAAGACATTTTTTTCATCATTTTCTCCAGCTCTGGGGAAGACCTTTAATTGCTAATTTTCTTATTGCCAAGTAACAGAAACTGTCCATCTATCCTTTGAAACAAGAAACACTTCTTCCTTTGTTCCTGTCCGTGATCATTATTAGTAACTTGAAGATATTAAGTACTGTATTATCTTGCGTAATGTGTAGCCTTAAACATAGATACTAGTATTAAAGTCATCAGTTTTGTGAACTTAAAAAAAATGTACAACTGACAAGTCTTTATAGCCCCATGGTGGGGAATGATTTCACAGTGTCTAATACTTAACATGGTTTTCAGACCTTAAGCATTAAGCTCTCTCTTTTGAGTCTTCTTTCACAAATGTGTTCAACATGACTTTTCTGGTTGCCCGTGTGCTCGCCAAATGACAGTTAGTGTCTCCAAAACTATGTTGCCTTATATGCTTAGAAGAATCTGAGCTCATGTGGCATTGTTATGGATGAAGTCATATCTATAAGGTTTTTGGCTTTTTTTGCTTGTTGCATTTGAAATGAGAAATAAAAATGAAGAACCTATCCGACACATATGAAATATGAGTGATTCCTAAAACATTAAATATATAAGGCAGTGAAAATGTTGAATAGGGAGGCAACAGAGATGAAATTCAGTTGTTTTTATTCCTGACATAGAATTTTGCCTACTTGTAATGAATATAGGCTTGAAATTGAGCTTTGCATCCTATCTTTGGGGGCAAATGATTTCCCACAAAGCAAATATGCATATGTGTACGGTTTGTCTTTTACATTTATTGATATAGTACCTGTAATATTAAAATAGCATTTAAATTATAAAATGTTATGACATATTTTTAAATTACAGGGGGCAAGAAAGGTAGTCATAGATCCCAAACCATACAGATATATCACAGGTAAACAGTAGTAACATACAAGTGTATCATTTAATAATTTAAATGAAATAGATATGTATTTGAATAGGTAGGTTTTTTTTCTTTTTAGCACCAAGTAGATTATCCCAAATAGAATAAAATCCACATAGGTTAAATTATTGATTAAGCCCTATATGTTGAGGTTTCCTTCTCATTCTTGGTTTGCACTTAAGATAGGAATAACACTGTTTTCAAGCTAAACATTTTTAGAAACTAATTCACTTTAATATAAATTTGAAGTTTCTAAATATTTAAGAATTACATAAATGTAAACTATTGTTTCCTTTCAAAATTTATTTCACAAGGCCAGATAATAGTTTCTGCCATACATTTAGATGTTTCCTTTATTTTTGAATGTCCCTTCTCTGCAGCCTTTCTTTCCACAGAATTTGGAATTTTGCTCCTCTCATGTTTTATTGAAAAGGCTGTCTGCCATTATATCATTTCGTTTTCCAGTTTTGTCCTTTTGTCTGAAGGCACATTGCAGCATCCTGGTCTAAGGACTCTATACAGCGAGGGAAACGGAAAGCTACGAGAGTATCTCTAGTCAAGGTTGAAAGAGAGCACAGAGCTTTCTAAAACGAATGCCGTGAATGGGGGACATTTAGGTTATTGCCATGACAATTCTAATTGTTGGAACTTTATTCTTATTATGGTCTTTATTCCGTTGGATTCACCCTAACAGCACACATAGACGAGTCACTTTAATTTCTGGGCCGGTTTTGGAGAACATGTAGCCAAGAATCATCATCTTTTTGTTGAGCTAACAAAACACACGGTCAAGGGGGCCTGAATGGAATTGCATTTTATAGGCATGCAGAGATCGGTATGAAGTAAGACATGCTCTCTTTGACCCCTGGAAGCTCTCTCTAACAAATGATGGGGCTACATTTTAAATTACAGGAGATTCCAATTACTGTGAAATTATGGGGCTCTATGAGCTCCCTCTATGGGCTAATTTAAAGTCTGCAAATTATATTTCTTCTTCTCCTTTTTTTTCCGCCTTCTTCCCATTTTTCCCCCAACAAAGCCTCTGTGTGGCCTCTGGGATGGGGTGGCCGCCTAAGGGCCCAGAGGTTGTGCTCCTTGGAGCGGTGCAAGATGGCTGCCCCAAGGCTGTTTGAAGCTGGCGCGTTTGAAGCTGCCGCGCGTGTTTGAAGCTGCGGCATTTGAAGCTGTCGGGCTTGAAGCTGGCGCGTGTGTTTGAAGCTGCGGCATTTGATGTTCCTGAGGACGTTTGTAAATTTGAGACAGACTTTAATATTGTTAGACGGTAGGGGAGTCCTTTTCAACCCCCTTTTCATATTTTTTTTTACTTGAACTTTTAAAAAAGTTTTATTTAACTTTTTTTTTTTTCAACTATTTTAACTACTTATGTCAGCCGAGGAATGCTGTGATTCACAGTCATTATTGTAAGGAGGCTGTTATGTATTTTTAGTGCTGCTGGGACCGTAGGAATTCTTGAGTGGCTTTGACTGGATACAACAATGTGGAGAATAGTCCCAACTGTGAAAAATGCTACTGTGGCCACAGAATAGTACAGAATAATTTTTGAAAAAGGGCAGTCTCCTTGTTGCTTTTAGAAGAAGGCTGGGTATACCCGCTGGTGCATTAGCAAGATTAATGATTGTAGAGGTAGAACAAATGTATGTGAGTAGAAGAGGTTGGGGATTCATAGTTGTTGAAATTATGTTTGAAATTTCCCTAAGGCAAAGAATTTTCTATTTTCTGCCTATTATTTTCCCCTCCAGTGTCCCTAAGAAGTAGGAAGAAAGGTAGATGTCATTATGAAACAAGACTCTCAATCCTTAGGCAATGCTGTGAAAATGAATGGTGTTTGTGATGAGGAGCATCTACTCTTAAATGTGGAAGAAGGGAATGAGTACCGCTAATGTTGGAAAAGAAAAGAAAGCAGGTGGTTGTCCTGTAGTCTATAGATAATGATTTTGGAAATCTTGTTTGCAGGAACCCTACTTGTAGAGGTGAAAATGTTAGATAAAAATTGAGAACGAACCATGTGCTGTCAAATCCAAAATGGACTTTGGTGCAAATAATTTTTATCCAATTCCTTGCCTGGGTCGACATAATGCACTTGAACGCAGAATTAATGGAGGAATAGATTCTCTTATGGTCTCAATGGCTCTTATCTGATGGTGGTTTGGGTTATGGAGCTGCTTTGATGTGTCTGCCATGAGTTTTTCTCCTTCGAAGTAGAGTGTTCCATTCAGCTAATGATCATTTTCTTGGAAATTAAGTAGTAATTTTTTTTAACATTGGCTATTTCTTGGGGCTAACGACTGCTTATTCATATGTCTACTATTGAATTTTTGGTTGGGCTGAGCAGAAATTTCTATAGAATTTTATCTATTCAGCTATATTTGTATTATGTATCTATACAGAATTGATGTGTTCAATTCAGTATCTCATTCTTCTGTAGTGAATATCTACATTTCCTTTAGTTCCAGAAAAAGCTATTGAATCCACAGCATTACAGTTGAGTTATTGCCTTTTAATCTAAATAGAACTTACTTTATTCTAAGAGAGAATTTGGATGTGTTATCTATTTAATTGCATAAAATATGTCTTACACACATTTGAATGGTGAAAACACTTATTTGCCATTTCTTCATAGAAGAAATGCACCTGGAACTTGTTTCCATGCAAATAATTATTTTTTAAGGATTTTCATTCCTTAGTTCAAAACTTCTAATTTGGTGGGATTAGAAATTTGGTGTTTTTCCTTATACTGTATTGATGCATTTGCAACTCCAATTTGCCATTATATTAACTTCTTTAGTTGCGTTTATTAGAATCTGTGAGTCCTTTCCATTCTGTTAGTTAATTTGACAGGATTAATATTTTACCATTTTTTGTGTTTTAAACTTCATATGGGCATATTGACATCAATTTATTGGGAACAAAGTTCCTGTAGACTATCAATGTAATGTAATAATATAATTTTATGAATTATAAAACATTAAAAATTAAGTGACACGGGAAACCTATAAAATTAGTGACTATATGCTCATATACTGTTTACAAAATTTTGATAAAAACATTTGATAACAGAAGGAAAGAGCAAATTTTACACACACACAGGTGCATAGGTGCACATTCCCATGTGTATGTGTGCTTGTCTATTTTTATTGTGAAGTTTTCCTAATCAACTCAGGGTTTTTTTTTTTTTTTCATTTTTTCTCATTGTCTACATCTATAATACTCATTTGGTCCATTTTACTGCTTTTCTAAACTTAAAGAGAATGCTTTAAGATTTCTTTGCCATAGTATGTTCTATGTAGTTTCATAATCTACATATGTCGACAAAAATTTGCTTGAGCATAATTAAGCTCTCACATGCTTGAGTGAGAGCTACATGTACTTTGTTATATATTCACTTACGCATAAATAATTCAATAAAAGATAAGGATAAATTTTCAAAACTCATGTATCTAACACAGTAAGAAACTTCCAGGTAGGGCCGGTGAGAGGGCTCAGCGGCTTAAGCGCCTGCCCGGCAAGCGCAAGGGCCCGAGTTCGACTCCCGGAACCCACATACGAAAAAGGGGCCAGTGATATCGCTCAGCGGCATGGGCGCCTGCTGGCGCTCGAGGTCCTGAGGTCGACCCCCCAGAAAAAAGAAACTTCCAGGTAAGCTTAGTCTGACTTTATGTTTCACATTGCTCTTCTTCCTTAGTGATTTGTGCTTAAGAAGTTGCTGCTTGTTTTCAGAATATTTATTGTGATTTTTTAATGTAGTCTTTCATTTTTTGCTCTTTGCATTTATTAATTAAATTAATTTCAAGTAACTTCTCTTTTTAATGAATTTCTACACATATGTGCTTCTTTCATTAAACGTCTCAAAATGAAGATTTTTAATCCACGTGATGAGTTTCTCTTCCTTTACTTTATAGCTCTCTCTGTCTCTCATATGTGAGTGTTCTTTTTTTGTTTTCTCTGATTCCATCAGATTTCTCTGCCATCCCATCATAAGGAAGTTTATAATTTATTTCTTGTGATAAAGAAACAGCAAAAATAACTCGCAGCGTGTGATCCAAGCTGAAACCTGCTTTTTTTCATTACATGGCACCATGACTGTTTTTCGGTTTTTTATCTTTTATTTTTTGCAATTCTTAGTGACAATATTTCCATTATACAACCAGATCATGGTTGTTTATTTATTCAGAATGTTATCTAGGATTATGAATTTGATTTCTTAATAGTTATAAGTTTTGTTATAACCTCACATTAATGATTTTTCTTTATACTGTTTAAAAAGTGAGTCAACTTTATGTGTTTTTTTCTGTTTCATTAATTTTCCTATTTTAAGGCAAAATTAGGAATTCTATACACAAAATTTCTATCTTTATATTCCTTTTGAAAATTAGCTTTGTCAAGGTATTATTTATATACAATAAAATGTACCAATATTTAATGCATAATTCAGTGAGTTTTGACAAATACAGATAGCCCTGTAGCCACCATCACAATCATCAAACATTTCTGTCACACTGAAAATGTCACTATTGCTCCTTTGAAGTTAGTTTCCTATGCATTCATGCACACAAACACACCATACCTGTCCTTCCCCCGGTAACCACTTTTTTCTTTTCTTTTCTTTTTAACTATGGTTTTTGTCTTTTTGAGATTTCATATTAGTGAAATCATGCAGCATGTGTTCTTTTGTGTTTAGCTTCTATAACAGCATGTTTTAAAATTTAACTTATGCTGTTGCATGTGCAAGTTGATTTTTCCTTTTTTTTTTTTTTTTCTTCTTGTTTTTTTGTTTTTTCCTCACTTTTTCTGAGCAATATTCCACTGTATGGGCATACCACAATTCATTTATCTAGTTATCATTTGTCAGGCTTTTTAGTGCTTCACAGTTTTTGGATATTATAAACAAAGCTGTTATAAGCATTTACATGCAGGGTTTTTGTATGAAAATAAGTTTTATTTTCTCGTGGGTAAACATCTACGCATAGAATTGGTGGGTTGCATGGTATACATATTCTGAATTTTAGAAAATACTACTAAAATGTTTTCTAGAGTGGCTATACTATTCAGCATTCCACCAGCAATGTATGATAGTTCTAGGTATACTCTTCCTCTCCAATACTTAATGTTGTTAGCCTTTTTAGCCAAACTAGTGTGGTGAGTATATATATATTCCTTTTCAACATTTCTTCCCATTACAATTCTTTACTTCTGTCTTCCCAAGTATATTATGATCACAGTATGTATGAGACTGCAATATGGTTTTTTTCATGTTATGTTTTTACACTCTTAGTTTTGAGGTATTTAAGCATATCATTTCTTTGTTTCTCTTAATGCTTCATAAATTAAGGTAACTAAGATCCAAGCATAAACAAATAGGTAAACCAGAGTCTTGCATGGGCATATTAATAAATGGTTTTGCCTTCATTTTCATAGAACTAAGAATATAATATTTGAAGAAGGTTGTTTCTGACAGAGGATCTGGAGTTTTATTGGTATTCATCAACTATTATAGAAATTATGAATATGATTACATACTCCAAAACAATTAGTAGCAATCTAGGATTTTAGGAACCAGTTTTTTCAACAAATGTCTCATACTTTTGACAAATAAGGATCGCTATACCACTCAGTCCTGTCGTTTTCTAAGAAGGCTGTTTTTATTCTTTGTCTCATTAGACAGCTTGGAGATAAGTGTACCATTGTCCCTTAAAGAAGCCACTTTAATCCAGTACCTACTCACATTTATCAGAATTGGTGATTTTTTTTTAACCTTTTTTTTTAAACAGTGCTTTTCTCAGATCTTTGGCTTTGTTCCCTAGGTGTTAAAAAGACACATAGTCACTTTGTTAAATCCTTTAAAAATCCAGTGGAAATGAGAATCATCATCTCTATTGCCCTATTCTTTTTCATGTGAGAGTTTCATTTTAATACATAGGAGGGCTCTGACTTTTCTCAGTTCAGAACAGCCACTTGGTTAAGTCAAATTTTATTTTAAACCAAGGGCTTATACAGCAACCAAAGGTAAATGCTAACGAATTGCACAAACATAGCTGTCTTCTCAAAGAATCATACTTTGCAACTCAACTTTCATTTTAAAAAATGATCAGAGGTGCTTTTTATACATTGATTAATATGTATTAATTCCTTTATAAATTATTTTGTGGAGTTCTATGTTTGAAGACTAGCAGAGCACTATACAAACTTCTCAGTTGTGTCAGATTTTGTAAGTAAATAACATGATACCACAAAGTGAAGTATACTTTCTATTGAAGTCATGAGTTAATCCAACTTTGTGAGAAATTCACTGTTAGTTCCTGAAAGGGTTTTCTGTTGAATGAGAGGCATAAAAACTGCTACATTTTCTCACAACACAAATTTTATACCTTTGATTTTAAATCTTTTGTTATTAGTGAATAGAGACACTAGGGGTATTTGCAGTTAAGAGATCTGGTAGAAATCAATCTCATTTCCCTATATTCTGTGCTCAGTTAATGCTATTAACTCACACTATCAAGTATCTTTTTTCATAGAAATGCTGTCAAAATTTGACAACATTGTAATCTTTTTTGATATTTGGAAGAAAAAATTAGATGATAAAACAAGGTAATATCAAAAATAATTCAAAATCACAATTTTACAAAATCCATTACAGTAATAAATGACTTATTCTTGGTATTGTGCAGTCATTAAGGTTGAAGATGCAGAAGCTCGTTATACAGAGATTTTCTTTTAAAAAAGTTGTAATGAAAGTTCAGTGATCATTTCTCAGTTAACAAATATTCCATATTCCACCAACATCTAGGTGCTTTTGTTTGCTTGTTTTTGAGTGAACTAGTGGATTCACACAAGCCTCAAAGCTTGGATTTATTTATTCCTTCAGATCCTTCTGTATGTATTTTGGTTCAGGTTGATTAAAATTATTTCAAATACCTGCTCTTGGGCCATCAGTAAATATATTTAACAAGTGACCAAATGTACATAGCTTTATAATGAATTCTTTCCTTCCTTTCCTCTCTCCCTCTTTCCTTTCCTCCTTTCCTTCCTTCCTTTCTTTTTTCTTTCCTTTTCTTTTTTTTTATTTCTTGAAAGCCAGATTATAATTTCTAGCAACCATGTACTATAGATGTCAGTATCTCAGTAACCAGGGCTAACTTTGAGTATTTGCTTGCCACCAAATCCCCAAAGAATTGTTATATTTTACTCCTGTGTAATGATTGTGTTCTTAGTCCAGCCTAATCCTGCCTGGTGATTTGCATCACAGGAATCTCTGCATCTGTTGCATGAAGGGTTGGATCTAGGGATTTAAATACTCCCCTTAGGAGATAGGGCTTCCATTTATACTACACAGAGGGAGGCCATTCCTGCCTTCGCCCTAGGCACTTCCCACCCCCGGACAGCAGTTATTCCTAATAGTGATCTAGAAGAAAATGGATAGTTTCAATACCCTGTGCTTTTTAAATCTGATTCTTGTAAACCAGAACATTATGAGTCTAAATCTTCCAATTTTTAAGTGTAAATCTTTCTGTGATAATTATATGTGCCAATGATTTTTGTTTGATAAGATACATTTTGAAGTTCACTTTCAAATTATCTCTTATTTTGAGAGGAGGAAATCTACAAGGAAACTTAATTTATCACTTTTACTGAATGGAGATATTTGTCACACCATGATTTTTTTTTATTTGATTATTTCCCTGGCCTATTCTGGATTACTTAATCATAATATCTGTGAAAAGTTTATTGCTTCTGATTTTGTGTCAGAACTGATTTTAAAGATAAGTGTTTTAGAATTATTTCTTGTGCAAATTGCTTTTATGTTTTTCAGCTCTTTAGAAAAATGTATATTGAACTATCCCATTTAAGATATGGAGAAGAGGGCTGGTGAGATGGCTCAGCAGCGTAAGCGCCTGCCTGGCAAGCATGAGGTCCTGAGTTCGACTCCCGGAACCCACATACGAAAAAGGGGCCGGTGATATCACTCAGTGGCACGGGTGCCTGCTGGCACGCGAGGTTGTGAGGTCGACCCCTGGTACCCACACACACAAAAAAAAAAGATATGGAGAAGATGCAAAATACTCTGATATACTACTAATAAGAGGAAAAACACATTGAAACTATATAATGAAAATGACAAGGGTTTGTTGAGATGTGAGACAGTGCTAGAAAATAAAAGGAAATGTTTATTCTTCATGTATTAACTATATTATTTATATGATCTAATAAAAACATAGTAAGTTTCCTTTTTAAATTTGACTTAGCAAATCTAATGCTCATTTCTCAGAGTGAACAAGGGTGGCTAACCAAAACAATTGTCATATGAGTTATGAAACTAATGGGGTTCAAGATCTGCTACTCCAAACTATGGTAACTTACCATTTGAGAAAACAGCTAAGGCAGGAAGATCTCTCTGACCTTCTCCTGTTCTTCATAAAAGAATTTTCTGAACTTGAACTATATCATAAAATCCTCAGTCTAAATGTACCTATTCCAGGTAGAGAAGACTATCTTTACATCTGAAGACACAGGAACTCAGAGAAGAATCTGGGCAAGTCTTTCTAAATGCCTCCCACTTTATTACCATTAAATCATACCACTTTGAGCAGTCATACTTCACGAATATTCAGTCTTCACCAAACTTAAACATAAAATGCACAAATTTATCTGTTTCCTTCTGTCTTCATTTCTGAGGGTCCTCGTGTCACATAAAACTCATATTACATACATTTATATGCTTTCCTCTTGTTAATGCTTCTTTTGTTATAGAAGCCTCAGCTGTGAGTCTAGGCATGGAAAAAGTATTTCTTTCCCCTACACTACAATAATTAAAACTGTCATTTGACAGAAAGCAACAGAAAAGAAGGAATATCAAGATAGATTAAAAATGTAAAATTTTTAAGGGGAGAATGGACTATTTAAGTAGCCTAAGGATAATTGTTTCATATTTTAGCATATTAAAAAAAAAAAGAATTCAGCTTAACTGTAAATCCCAGTTATGAACCCACAAATGCTCCAGTCAGAGTTAACCAAACACTATTATTTTATCGAATATCTTTCCAGTGTTTGTAATCTATCATATATCTATCCATTAATTAATTTATTCATCTATTTATCTATATTCTAACCTTTTAGTGTTAGTCTCCCTCCATTTAGCTATCCATGCATTTATAATTTTTAAAATAAATTATAGTGTACATATTTTTGTGGTATTCCCTACTTAATATATTTTAAATTTCTTTTCATGTCATTATACATTCTTTAACAACAACATTCAATATTTGTATTTTATTACTATGTGTAGATGTACCATAGTTTATTTAAACAAGCTTTCTTACTGGGCATATAGATTACCTTGTTTTTCAATAGCAACACATTGAACAATAGTGCAAAGATCAGATTATTTTGTACAGCTAAATTTTAAAGGGTTGTATTTGCTGTTAAAAATATTTTATTGCATATTGCCAAATTGTTCACCTTTTTATCAGTAACATATGATAGTAATCAGTTTTCACATTTTTTAAACACTGGCAAATATAATTAAAATTTTATGCCAGTAGTTTATAACTAAAACTTTTGAAAGACCTAAGCTAAATTAACGATCGAACTGTTAATGCCTGACTCCATGGGATGCCTCACCTCTTACCAAGATATATTTAGTGCTAAATTTATAAATTTATTCTATTTTATGAAGCATCAAACGGAGTCATTTTCAAGTACATAACCCTTTTAATCTCAATTTTGCATCTGAGAGCCATTTTAGCATCACTCCATCCAAGGGCACATATTATAGAACAGTGGTGATGAACCTATGGTATGAGTGCCGCAGTGGGCACACGAGCCCTTTCTGTCAGCATGGGAGCCAAGTCGCCCCAGTACTGCCTCCAGCAACTGAGCATCAGATAACAGTTGTTTTTTCTAAACCAAAACCTCAGTATTCAGGTTTAATTGTAGTATTGGCACTTTGTAATAAGTAAGTGGGTTTTGGGTTACAGTTTGGGCACTCAGTCTCTAAAAGGTTTGCCATCACTGTTATAGACAATCCCAAGTAATGTAATTCATCCACCCCCATACTCACAGTCTATATTCTTTTTTTTTTTTTTAATCTTATTTAGTATAGCTGATGTCATACAGGTCCCAGTGTACTCTTTACTGCCAATGAAAAATTAGTTCCTTGGGATGTGAGCTCTCAGAGGGCAGTTGGGGAAGACAGATGTGTCCTCTTAGTTCCTCTGATTTCTTAGGAAGTTAAGGTTTAGTGTGGAGGGTCACCATGTCTGTGTACTTTTAGAGATCGGTTCATAATGTTTATTTTGTTTCCCAAGACATTATTGTACACTTTAGTTGTTTCTGTACCTGTGGAAGTTGACCAGATTCATTACTACTTGTCTAGACAAGGGGTAGATAGATTATTTATTTATGTGTCTCATTTGCCCAAAACATTTCATGGGTTCTACAACTTGCATCTCTTCATAAAATGTTTTCTTCATATTGAGATTCTGTTGGTTGCTTAGTAGGATCCAGTTGAAAGACTATGATGCTGTAGAGCATGGGTTGGCAAACTATTGCTCCTAGTCCAAATCTGACCCATTCCTTGTACACAAAGTTCTTATTTGTTTGTTTGTCTGGCTACAGTCATAGTCAGTCATGTGGATATTTGCTGTGGATGCTTTTGAACTAAGAAGTCAGAGTTGAGTAGTTGGAATGGAGACCATATGAACTGGGAATCCTGAGATACTTACTGTGTGACCCTTTATGGGAAAAATTTATATACCCTGGTAGAGAGGGATGATTAGAGAAGCTGATTATTCAGCTATCTACTTCTTCACATAGTTAATCAACATTCATCCAGTAATAGCAGATTAATCAATGAGAGTGAAAAAAATAAATCTTGTCTTCCCTTCTGGTGATATACGGAACATGTACTACATTGAACCACATCACCACTAAAAATATTTAAACTTAAAAGCAAAACAGGCAATGCAGAGCTAACAAGACATTTTATTTTCCTCAGATTCTAAAAATAAACTGAAGGTGGGAATAAGTGAAAATAGGTAATCAAGTACTAAAGGTAGCTTTTGCCTAGTAGGCCTTTGCATAACTACAGTGATGTTGGTCTTTTGTGTAGATGTTTTGGTAAAGGGGGGGGGTACACTGTCAATGTGAGAGAGAACTAATAATAAATATTCTTTAAGGAGTTGTATGTGGAAAAGGTGATAGACATCTACTCTGAGAATTCATAATGCCAGCTGATCTTATTTAGTACTGAATTAATGTTTCTGTAGAAAATTGAGTTACAATCAGCCTGACATACGAACAATTTGGATTATGACAGGAATTTTAGTTTTACTTATGACCAGAGTCTTAAATTATGACCTGAATGCTGGCCGCTTGTGCTTCCAGATGGTCTCAGATACAGATTTAACCCTTAAAGAGTTCTGGAAGGAACATTATAACATCCTTTCCTGTACAGGGTTAATTGAGAAATCCTGGGCCTATGTACCTATAAGGTCACTGAAATCTGCCTGTATACAGGAGAGAGACTTTGAAGGCTGCGTAGAGGAGCCTGAGCCTTCAACTGACAACCTGAGTTACAACCAACGCTCGGGAATGAATTGAGTTCACGTCAATGAATTGGGTCCACTCTATCTCATTAGTACTGATCTGGAGGTAAACAGAAGTCCACTTTGAAGGATGTTAGTTTCCACAGCAAGACCTCAAAGACCTCGAAGAGTTATCCACCTGAGGTTGCAAGAGAGGTAAGTACAAAACCCAAAAGTAAAACTCAAACATACAACCAGGGAAATCAATGGAAGAGGAGAAATAGTAGAAATAGGTAATGATATTAAACCTATAAAGATTTTCCAAAGTGAACTTATACAAATATAAAATAAGGCTGCCTAACATGTTTAATAAATTAAAAGATAGGCAGAAAAATGAATGTTAACTAGAAAATGATCAAATAGATTTGGAAACTATGAAATGAACAATATGGTTGCAACTTTTTAAAAAATGTAAAAGATGGGTTAAATAGAAAAGAATACAGATGTCAAGAGAATATTAGGAACCTGGAATATCTGAGGAAATAATCCAGAATGTAGGACAGAATGACAAGAGGATATACAATATAATGGAAGCTGGTTTAGAGACATGTAATGATGGGGATAAATCCTACATATTCCTAAAAAGATTCCCAAAAAAGAAAAATAGAATGTGAAAGGAGTGATGTGTAGAAAAGTAAAGGCAAGAAATTCCTAGAATCGATGAAAATCACTTAACTTTCAGATGCAGAGTCTTAAAAGATAAATAAAATTAAATCCAAATCTAAAAATTTCATAGTGGACCTGCAGAATTACCAAAGCACAGGAAAGACCTAAAACTCCCCTCAGTGAATAAAAAACAAGTGACCTACAAATAAATGAATAGTCTGACAGCTCAGATTACAATAATCTGAGCTGGTATAAGAACACGTGAAATAAAATCTGCATGCAGAAAATAATTGTCTATTTAGAATTATATATCCATAAAACTGGCTTCCAAAAGTGAAGCAACCTGAAGAAAATTCATGACAAATAAGAACAATGTATTAACTTCCCTGTTGTCAAAACAAAATACCTAATACCCACTACCGTACTACTTAAAGGAGGAGTTTTAATTTGGCTCATGCTTTAAGGGGATTCAGTCATTGTAAACTGGCTCCAAGGCAGAAACTTCATGGCAGAAGGGCAAGGTGGAGGAAAGCTACTCACTTCGGGCTGGTCTGGAAGCACAGGGAGAAGGGAGACTAGAGGGAGGGAGAGATACCCAGCAAAGCCATGCCCCTAGTGACACACCTCTTACAACCAACCTCCTAATAGCCCACTTATCAATCCACTGATGAGTACAGCATTCCCATGATCATTGACCTTCCAAAAGCCCCACCTCTAAAGGCATGAGAAATATGGGGGACATTATAGATCTAAACGATAACAAGCAGAGTTTACCACCAATAATGCTTCACCAAAGGGAACTCTAAAATGGGTTGTTCAGAAAAGGGAGAAATCCCATTTGGAAAGCCTAAAAATCTAAGCAAATATTGACTATATAATGCAAGTCCTATTTGTGGGGATAATTAACCAAAATACTGCCCCCAAATAGTATTTGCTTAGAGAAGATAATTGGAGTTAAAGGGTCCTATGGTTCTTATAAAGTTTTGAATGAATTAAAAAAAAAAGTTGTTATCTTTAGGTTTTAAATTTGTGCTTATTAAAATCTCTAAAGCAAGTGCTAAAATATAAAAGGTATATATACCTCTCAGATTGTTAAGTAGAAAATTGTAATAGGGGAAGTAACAATAAATACCAAAAATCAGTGTTAATATCAGTCAAGTAGATAAAGCATGGAAAAAAAAGTATTAAAAAGTGCCAACTAAAAGAGTAAATACATAATTATATTCAGTATGAATGACCTAAACTTCTTGGTGAAAAGACAAAATGGATTAAACCTTGCTTGCAAGATAGAATGAATTTTTAAATGAAAAACATAAATTTCAGCCTAAAACGAACACATAATAACTTAAGTCATAAGAAGAAAAAATGTGATGCAAACATTAATGAAAGAAATCTGGAATAGGTGTTCTTAGAAAAAGAAGGTAAATCTGAAGACAAAACCTAAAACAAAACAAAAACAGCAACGAAGAGAAAGCAATTGCTATCAAGTGGGTCAAAACATGATGAAAGTTCAATTAATCAAAAAGATATAAACATCCTCACCTTTACCTAAAATCATTTCTTCAAAATACATAAAGTTAAAATTGATAGATCTACAAAAAAAGTATTGTCAAGTACACCAGACTTGAAAACATCTCTCTAGAGATGCACAGGTCAGGCAGAATTGAAGAACACAGTATGAACAACTTTTATGGATAACATGCAGAGAATACCATCCCCAGTAACCAGAAGGTATATTGACAACTTATCATTTGATCAAATCTTAGCGTCTTAAAACGATAAGAAAAAACTTGAGAATAAATCTGTAGGTATGTGCAAAAAGGAAATAACATACAGGGATGTAGATAATAAAATACTAGAAGAAGAAATGGGAGCAAAAATAAACAAAAGCAAAATTTGTTCTCTGACCTTCTAGCAGGAGTACTGAAGAAAAAGGAAAGAGGGGAAAAGGAATGATTAGAAAAATGCAAAAAGCCAACAGGGTCCAAAAGGAAACAGGACATTGCAAAAAACTTCTATGCTTAAAAAAAATAAATAAATAAAAAACCCCAAAAACAAAAGTACCCTTCTATACTGCTGAACCTGAAATAGTAAATGCCGTATGGAATAGTAAATTCCTATAAAAATTATTGAAACATAGTGAAAACAAATAGAATATACAAATGATCTATATCATTGAAGATTTGAGTCATTAGTTAATCCTCTCTTCAGGAATCATTGTTGCCACATAAATTTTTTGGACTATTTTACCAAATCTTAGAGCAAGTGAAAATTCCAATCTTATGCAATTCTTTAAGATGAGAGAAAAAGGAAGTCTATTCTCCAATTTATATTTTTGACACAGACAGTATAAGAAAGGACATTTACAGACTGATTTCACCATGAACTTAGATTTAAAACCCTAAACATGTTAGCAAGATGAATCTAACAATATATAAACATTGTGTGGAAACCAAGTGGCAATTTCTGGGGGGACAAACCATATCCAAACCATAGCAGGTGGGGACCAGGTGTTTTATGTATGGAAAAACAATAGGCAAGAAGAGCCAAGATACTCCAGCCAAGGAAGAACAAGGTTGGAGGACCTTGAATTTATAATAAATTCTTACTATAAAGTGACAGTAATAAGATTAATCTTTTGTGTAAATGTTTAAAAAATAGGTCAGTGGAGAAGGAGAGTCCAGCGACAGACCCACAGTTTCTGTAAGACAGCACTGGCATCAAGGCCGGTAAGTGAAGGTACTGACTGCACTGGGATATACTGAGTCACTTCCTCCTTGATAGAGAAAAGTGCCGTCTCATCTTACCTGGTTGCTCCTGTCACAACATGGATCAAAAAGCTTTTTAAAAGTGAAATTTCTAATTTTATGGAAGAGAAGAAAGAAGGATAATTTTTGTCCTTGGTTAAGAAAGATTTCTTAATGAAAACAATTAGAAAACAGGGAAGGCAATTTGACATCACAAAAATTATGAGTATCTCCTTCAGTAGACATCAGAATGAAAATAGATCACAAATGATAAAATTGTATTAATAATATATGAATATATTGACAAATAATTAGAATCTATAATATTCATCAATGATGTTGTACAAACTTATATGTAAAACACAAATAATGCCAAAGGATAAATGATCTTGGCACTTCGTGTGAAGGGATACATGACTAGCAAGCAGAGAAAAGTTTTTTATTTCATTAGCAATTATGACAATGCAAATTGAATAATGAGACATCATTTATAGTTAGCATATTGGTAAAAGTTAAAAGTCTATAAGTCAGGTGTTAATCCCAGCACTCTGGAAGGCTGAGGCAGAAGGATCACAAGTTGCAGCACAACTTGGACAATTTAGTGATTTAGTGAGATCCTATAGGTCAGTGCAAAAGACCTGGGTTCAAGTCCCAGTACTTAAAAATAAACACAGGTCTACAATATTTTGTTTTGGTAGGAATGTGGAGAAGTAGGAGTTCATAAAATATATTTGAAAATTAAAATAATTAGAACCCCTTTAGAAAGTAATCTTTATTATACAATAAAAGACATATGATTCCCTGTAATCTAGTAGTATGCATTCAAGAGAAATGCTATATGCTATTCATATGTGCCCAGAGTCTTGCAAAAGAATATGCATAAATAAGTTGCTTATAATAGCAAGAAGAGTGGAAACATCTCAAACACCCATTGTCATTCGAATGGATAAATGAATTTTGCTATATTCATGAAATGCAGTGCAGTATTATATAGCAGTGCAAGTGGATATGCTACAACTACATACATAATCACAAATCTTTTTTTATTTTTATTTTTTATCTATTAATTTTAAAGAGAAAAAGATAAACATAACAATGAAACTGAATTTCAAAACAGGTTAGTAGGACAGTTACAATAGTTGATACATTGCATATTGTTGTCTTCTAAGTAGTTATTCAGAGTACAAGATATAGGCATGCTATCTTGTCCAAAAATTATTAGCACAAAACTTTCTTTTCAATGAACTAAGAGAAATGAGCTGTATAACTATCTTAACTATCTTGTGTATACATATATATTTTTTTCTTTTTCCTTTCTTCCTTCCCCCTTCCCCGCATCACACATTGTCTTTTCTTTTGAACAGTTTCTTCCTAATTTGCAGTATCTATTTTGCATTTCGGATCTTATTTACTCAGTTTCTCACACCAGGGAGACAATAGGATGTTTACACATGCGGGTCTGACTTATTTCACTTATGAATATGGTCTTGAGTTGCATCCATTTACCTATAAAAGTCTCAAGATTATCCTTCTTTATGGTTGAGTAGTACTCCATTATATAAAAAAAAAACATCTTTTTTATCCATTCCTCTGTTGATGGGCATTGGGGTTGTTTCCAAGATTTAGCTATTACAGATTGTGCTGCTGTAAACATGGGCACTCATGTATCACCATGGTATGATGTTTTTAATTCTTCTGGGAAGATACCCAGAAGGGGAATAGCTGGGTCAAATGGATCTCTAATCTAGGTTTTTGAGGAATCTCCACACTGATTTCCACAGTGGCTGCACCAGTCTACTCTCCCACCAACAGTGGAGAAGGGTTCCTTTTTCTCCATAGCCCCTCCAGCATTTCTTTTTAGTTGATTTTTTGATGATAGCCACTCTTTCTGGGGTGAGATGGGATCTCAGTGTTGTTTTAATTTGCATCTCTTGAGTGAACAATGATGTTGAACATTTTTTCATATTTATTTGCCATTTGTGTTTCTTCATCTGAGAAGTGCATATTCAATTCAGATGTCCATTTTTGGATTGGTCTTTGAATTTGGGGGGGTCTGATTTTTTTTCAATTCTTTATATGTTCTAGATTTCATTTTTCTTGATGCTATTGTGAAAGGTGTGGTTTCCCTAATTTCTCTCTCAGTGTGTTTGTTATTTGTGTACAGGAATGCTATTGATTTTTGAGTGTTGACTTTCTATCCCACTACATTACTGAATTTGGATATTAAATCTATAAGTTTTTCAGTGTAGTTTTTGGGGTCTTCTATGTAGAGTGTCGTGTCATCTGCAAATAATGATAATTTAACTTCTTCCTTTCCTATCTTTATTCCATTTATTTCTTTTTCTTGTCTAATTGCTCTGGCTAATGTTTCCAGAACTATAATGAATAGGAGTGGTGATAATGGATATCCTTGTCTTATTCCTGATTTTAGAGTGAAAGCTTTCAGTTTTTGACCATTTGATATGATGTTAGCTATTGGTTTATCATAGATGGCTTTTATAAGATTGAGGTAAAGACGATCTATTCCAATTTTTTGTAGGGTTTTTATCATGAATCGGTGTTGGACTTTGTCAAATTATTTTTCTGCATCTATTGAAATGATCATGTGACTTTTGTCTTTGGTTCTGGTAATATGGTGTATTACATTTATTGATTTGCATATGTTGAACCATCCCTGCATCCCTGGGATGAATCCAACTTGCTCATGGTGTATAATCTTCTTGATGATATACTACATTCTGTTTGCCAGTATCTTATTGAGGATTTTTGCATCAATGTTCATTAGAAAGATTGGCCCGTAGTTTTCTTTTTGGTTGGGTTCTTCTCTGGTTTTGGAATCAGGGTAATACTTGCTTCCAAGAATGACTTTGGCAGTATTGCTTCCCTTTCAATTTCTTTAAAGAGTTTTAGCATTAGTGGCATTAGTTCTCTAAATTTCTTGTAGAATTCAAGAGTGAGTCCGTAAGGGCCTGGTCTTTTCTTTGTTGGTAAATTTTTAATTACATTTTCAATTTCATTGGCTGATAACGGGTTATTTAGAATTTTTATATCATCTTTATTTATTTTTGGCAATTCACTTGTATCTAGGAATCTGTCCATTTCTTCTGTGTTTTCCGTCTTATTAGAATATAGGTTCTAATAGTAGGTATTGATGATCTCCTGGATTTCTGTAGGATATATTTTGATTGCCCCCTCTTCATTCCTAATTGCTTGAATTTGTGTTTTTTTCTTTCCTCTTTTTGATGAGTTTGGCTAATGGTTTATCAATTTTAGTTATTCTTTCAAAGAACCAACTTTTTGATTCATTGATTCTTTGTATTGTTTTCTTAGTCTCTATTGCATTAATTTCTGCTTTTATCTTTATAATTTCCTCCCTCGTACAAACTTTGGGTTTGATTTGCTCTTTTTTTCCTAAAAGTTTGAGGTTTAACATTAGGTTGTTTATTTTAGATTGTTAGGTTATCCTAATGTGTGAGTTTATCTCTATAAATTTCCATTGTAGGACTGCTTTCATTGTGTCCCATAAGTTTCGGTATGTTGTATCAGCATTATTGTTTAATTTTATATACTGTTTAATTTTGTCTTTAATTTCCTCTGTGACCCATTGGTTGTTCACAAGAGTGTTAATTTCCATGTGTTAATGTAGTTTTTGTGGTTTCCTTTGTCATTGATTTCCAGTTTCATGGCGCTATGGTCAGATAGTATGCATGGGATGATTTCATTTCTTTTATATTTACTTAAACATGTTTTGTCAGCTCGTATATGATCTATTTTGGAGAATGTACCATGTGCAGCTGAGAAGAATGTGTATTCTGATGTTTTGGGGTGGAACACTCTGTTGATACCTACCAAGTCCATTTATTCACAGGCTTGGTTTAATTCTAATATTTCTTTGTTGACTTTTTGTCTCATTGATCTATCCATTTGTGAGAGTGGGGTATTAAGGTCCTCCAGTATAACTGTGTTAGTGCTTATTTGGTTTTTCATGTCTGTTAATTTGTTTTATGTAGTTGGGTGAACCTGCATTTGGTGCATAAATATTTATGATTGTTATCTCTTCTTCTTGGAGTTTTCCCTTAACAAGTACATAGTGACCTTCTTTGTCTCTTTTGATCAGTTTTGTCTTAAAGTTTGCATTGTCTGCAAATGGAATAGTTATCCCTGCTTTTTTCTGGGTTCCTGTGGCATGGAGAATTGTTTTCCATCCTTTGACTTTTAGTCTATAAATTTTTTGGGGGGTTAAAATTGTTTCTTGAATGCAGCAAATTGTTGGATCTTGCTTCTTGATCCATTCTGCCAGTCTGTTTCTTTTGATTGGTGAGTTGATGGTTGTGACTGATATGTATTGGCTTTTCTTTTTTTTTTTTTTTTTTTTTTTGTGGGTACCGGGGGGTCGACCTCAGGACCTCGCGCGCCAACAGGCGCCCGTGCCACTGAGCGATATCACCGGCCCCTTTTCCGTATGTGGGATCCGGGAGTCGAACTCGGGCCCTCGCGCTTGCAAGGCAGGCGCTTACGCCACTGAGCCATCTCACCGGCCCTGGCTTTTCTTTTTCATGTTGTTCCCCTGTTGTTTGTTCCTTTCCTTTCTGCTCTATTTAATTGCTTGTCCTGACTGGCATCTTCTTTCTCTTGGTGTTCCTGTGTTTGTGGTCTTCATTATCTCTTTCTCATATGTCTTTCAGAGCATTCTGTAGAGCTCATATGGTGGTCATAAATTTCTTCAGTTGTTCTTTGTCATGGAAGTATCTTATTTCTCCATCAATTTTGAAAGATAGTTTTGTGGGTACATCAATCTGATTGGAGATCATTTTTCTTTAGGGCTTGAAATACTGCACTCCAAGTTCTCCTTGTTTTGAGGGTTTGTTTTGAGAAGTCTGCTATGATTCTGATGGGCTTTCCTTTATAGGTGATAGGTTTCTTTTCTCTAGCTGCTTTTAATATTTTGTTCTTGTGCTGAATTTATGGAATCTTGATTATTATATGCCTTGGTGTAGATTTATTTTGGTTGTGGCTATTTGGAGTTCTATATGCTTTATTTTTTTGTATGTCAAATGCTTTATCCATGTTTGGGAACTTTTCTGCCATTATTTCTGTGAAGAGGTTTTTAATGCTTTTTTGCACTGTGTCCAGGTTTCTCACTGATTCCAGTCAATCTTACGTTGTTCTTCTTTGCTTCATCCTGTAGCTGTTGGATTGACTTTTTCATGGTCTCTTGTGATTTTTAAGATATCTTTCCTTTCCTGGTCGCTAGTCACATTCCTGTTTTCTAGACCTGGTATTCTATCCGTGCCTTCATCCAATCTGCTGCATATACTTTCAGTGGAGTTTCTAATCCCCTGCATTTCTGTTGGGATCTATTTCATTGATTCCATTTCTTGACTATGTTTGGCATTCATGGTTTCCATATTTTCCTGAGCTCCTCTATTTGTTTATCTGTGTCTGCTTTAATGTCTTTTATTTTGTTAGTCATTTCTTTTTGCACCTTAGAGATTATTTTTTCTGTGGCCACTTCCATTTGTTTTTTCACTTCTGCTGCTATCATTTCAGAGAGTTCCATTTGTTGGCTTCCGGTTTCCTCTATTTCTTTGTGTTCTGGACTTGTCCTGGGTGGGCTGGGTGTTTGTGATTGCATTTTGCTTATTCGTCTTGCCTTTTTCATTTTCTACTTTATTTTGTTTTCTGTGTTGATGCTTTTAGATTTCTAATGTTAGATCACCTTATCACTGATGTTGAAGCTTTCCTAGGAGGTGTCTGTTCCTCCGGATGTCTCCTCTCACCAGCACTGCCATTCTGGGACCATGGAGGAAGGGAGGAGTGCGGACTTACACTCTTCTCATGGGCAGCACCCCAACACAAATCTTAAAAAGATAATATTGAGTGAATGAACCAACGTATGGCATATGTCCAACATAATTTCATTTATAAAACAAAACATGTAAAATCAAATAGTATATTACTTAGAATAAACTACAGATAAGACAGAGGAATGATGTAGAGCACATTCTGAATGGTATTTTACCCCTGAGTGTGTGGTACTGATAGGAATGTCATCAGGGAGGTGGTTTCAAAAATAGCAATAATGTTATTATTAATGTCAATAGTGACTCTGTAGCTATTTGTTTTATTGTTATTTTTCACTTACAAGTTATATTTTTCAATGAATGGTTATTTCAAAAAAGGGAAAATATACTTAATGTTGGAAGATTCTTTCAATAACTCCGGTTACAATATACCCTGCTATTTGTGAGCTTCTATAATATTAATTAGCTCTTACACAATTTGTTTAGGATGGAAATCACATGGGTTCCATATGCAAATAATATTTTGTACTAGCAAACATGTACTAGTAACACGAACTCAAACCTAACACAGTAGAGTATACAAAACAGAGAAGGATCCCCTCTTGTCTGCAAATTCTTTCTCTGGTTCAGTTGAACTCTGTCCTCTGTCTTCAGTGAGCTAATTGAATGATTTTCACCAGGTATGTTTTGTTCTTTTTCATTTAGTCAGAAATTCAACCTTTTCTTACTACTCATCATTATTTAAAAGTGAAGTACCACATTTATTGTAGTATTTCTTTACTTTGTTAGGCATTTAACATATCTTTTAATCTGTGCAAATATTTTAAAAATTAAAATTATTGTGTTGTTACTATGAACTCCATTATAAGTTTCGAGTTAGTTTTAGTGGCCCAACATCCTTTTCTCTTAAAATTTTAAATTTCTCCTGTACAATCAATTTTTACTTTTAATTGTTTGATATTATAGAACAATCAGGGTTTTTTCCCCAGAGAAAAGCATATATCATATTTTCTCAGAAACCGCTGTGTCTTTCTAGTTTTGGTTACATTTAATTCTACACTGTTATGGCTTATATCTAGACATCCCCTAACAGCATCATGCAATCATAGCAGGGGCTTTTGGAAGGTGATTGGATTACAGAGACTCATGGGTGACCAGACCTAAAAAAGGTGGGTTCTGGTCAAAAGAGCCGAATCTGTGGGTGTGACCCAGAAGGGTATATCTCCCTTCCCGGCACCTCCCATGATGCTGTCTGCTTCCTGTCTGCCATTAGTTGAGCAGTTTCCTCCACCCAGGCTTTTGCATGCAGCTTCTGTCAGGAGTCTGCGGACCATGCAAGGACCAACACTTCTAAAATGAGAGCTAAGATAAATTTCTCCTCCTTTAAGTTGTAAGCATCAGTTATTTTGTCACAGTGGCAAGGAAAGTGACTATAGCACACATATAAATAATTTTTTTAAATGTACAAGTACAATCCTCTGATCTAATGAGTTATTGAGAGAAATATGAATGAACAACTAACACAAATGTGATCAAAAGTGCCAGAAAGCCTGCCTGCAAAATAAAGATTAAATTACTAACAGTGAAAGGCCTACAGAATGTTTACCAAACCTACCTTTTCACTCTCACCTTGCTGTTTGTTTTCCAGTGCCTCTCCTTCAGCTGCACCGACTTAGTTTTACCATGCTAATCCCTTCTTCATGTGGCTGACAGTGTTAACTTCCTGCAGTATTAATCATATCAAACAAGTTGTTAATATTTCTAGATAGCCAGTGAAATTAAGTACATATTCTTGCACAGTACCATACACTCTTCAGTATATAATCCTAACTATCATTTAACATCACATTTTCCTGGCTATCACTGCACTTTAGTTACCCTCAATAGTCATAATTCCCTAAATGTATAAGATTTTTCCATGGCTTCATATCTTGTCTCAATTTACAATGCTGTAACTATGCTTTGCCTCCATACATTCCAGGTCTATATTTCTGTATTCTGCATTTATCAGTCATCAAGGTACAAAAAGGTCCACATAAGAGGTATAGGTGGCCCACCTACTAGACAGAGAAATATTTGTGGAATAAAGCTTTGTTGGTAGGGTTCTTTATCATACAGTCTTGTGTGTGTGTGTGTGTGTGTGTGTTGTCTTCTCTGACAGGGTTTTGCTATGTGGTTCAGGCTGGCCTTGGACTCACTTTGTAGCCCAAGCTGGCCTTGACCTCACAGCGATCCTTCTGCCTCAGCCTCCCGAGTACTGGGATTACAGCCATGTGCCACCACGCCTGCCTGTGTGTGTGTTTATAGTTTGCATTTTTTTGTTGTTTTTTTATAATATCTTAAAATTTTAGGCTTAGTATTACCAATTAAATATTCTTAGACAGGTAATTTAATATTTTTGAGTCATAGTTTCCTCCTCTATAAAATATGGACAACAACTTGACCTAACTCACAGGGTTTAGATTGCTAGTGACAAAAATGAATATTTAGTTAATTATCAAATACTATATACATGCCAGGTGTAACTATTATAGATGATAAAATTCTCCATAAATGTTGAAATTGAAATTTCAGGTTAAACATCAACTCCTTAACTTTTATAAGTAGCTTACAAAGGACTTTTTTTTTTTTCTTTATGTCATTAGTCTTAGATTTTAGTCCATGGAATTAGTGTAATCCCTATGAAGGCAATTTCTTTAATTGCTACACCTCAGCCTCTGGAAGGCATTGTCAAATGAATGACTATTGATAACAAAGGTAGCAACTTGCCTGGGGGTTAGCATAGGTTAAATAGACTGTATAGATTGATTGAATGGATAGCCCTTTCATTTTTTTTCTTTTTTTTTCTTTTTTTTTTGGTGGGTACCTGGGGTCAACCTCAGGACCTCGTGCGCCAGCAGGCACCCATGCCACTGAGCGATATCACCGGCCCTTTTTTCATATGTGGGTTCTGGGAGTCGAACTCAGGACCTCGTGCTTGCCAGGCAGGCACTTATGCCGCTGAGACATCTCACTGGCCCGGCCCTTTCATTTTTAAAAAAAAGTACAAGAATTTATTTAAGAAATTGTCTCATAGCTGAGCAATTAATTAGGGAAGAACTGTCTATATCTACCTTTCTTTCATTAGGAGAGACTGTGAAATTTCATGAAATACCTGCTTGTGTTTTAGACAATTAATGGTCAGTAAAGCATTATCAAGAATTACAATTGGTCCTTGTGTAAGTAACCACTATTCAGAATGATATTCCTGTTGAACATACTTACCTATGAAATGGACAAGTCACTTTTTTTTTATACTTTATTTATAAGAAGTTAGTTAATTATGTTGCTAAAATCTAGAGCACATGTGGCCAAAAAATCAGAGCCAGGATAATGGAGTCAGACTCCCCAAGTTGAATTCTGATGAATCCTGCAGTCTACTTTTTTACCTTTCTGTGGTTCAGTATTCATGTATGAAGTGAGGCTAATATAGACACTAACTCATTTGACTGACAATTCACCATTCAATAAACATCAACCTTTGTAAAAGTTTGTGGCTCATATAAATGGCTCATACACTATTAGGAGGTGCTGTTACTCTTAGGAATTTTTTTTATTAGTAGTACATGTTTATAGTATATAATGCTTACATTCCTAGTGGGAAGTTGGTATGTATATGTAATACATCTTTATTCTTTTTTTCATCCTATTTTCCTCCCCCCTCCACCCATCTGTTGATCCCCTTCCATTATTTTTCACATGTTTACAGCACACAATGTTTACATTCCTTGTATTGAGTTGGTACACCTACATAATACATCTTAGGGATTTTACAGTTGCTGTTTTTATTATAAGCATCTTCATATATCTTCTGAAGTTCAAAGAAACAGAGTTACACACACACACACACACACACACACACACGAGGTTTCTAATATATACTTCATGAAGCCTTACTTTGACATTCTCAGATAGTAGCTTATGAAGACCTTCATCTACCAAATGCTTGGAAGGTTTGACTTCGCAGAGGTACAGATGTAGTTGGAGACTATATAACCAGATACCTGGGAGAAGGGGAGAGCAGGAAGGGAGAAAATTGACTTTCCACAAGTTGATCTCTCAGTGTACTTCTAGATAGATGAGCCCAGATTGTGCATTAGAAGATGAGAACAAGATCCAACAAAACATAGGTTGCAATAGTATGTTAACTACTTAGCTTTATAAAAATTTGTCACATAGGTATAATAATTTTAATTGAAAGCAAGAGAGTTCATAATTTTCATTTAGTACTTTCTGGCTTTTTAAAAAAGAAAAGTCTACTTGTCTTAAGAAATGGGCTGCACTGATACATATTCATCTGTGGAACTCAGGAATCTTCAACAGTACCACTCTTTACTGGTGTATTTTCTAGAAAACTGATTGGCAAAGAATTAATTGTTGTATCTTCCTAATACAAGAATGATTTGTCCTGTTAACTGGCATGGCCCCATGTTCCATGAATTGAGAACTTGCATGAAATATTAGTTATATTCATTATTTTCAGCCCTAATTTCCCATATTAGATTTAGTAAAATATATGAGATATCTAGTTGTTTATTCACTGAATGTTATCTGAGGATTTTTAAGAATCACACTTCACTCTAGTTTTACTGTTCCCCAGATAATATTCTGTATAATTTAGCCTTAGATAAAAGCACCAGTATGTTTGGAACAGACCTAATTCTATCTTTTGTTGAGCTGCCCAAATTAGGAAAAGCATTTTAATTGTACTTCTTAAGAGTAGTATGACTTAGGATACTGGAAGCTGCCCAGAATGTATAAAAAGGAGAATAATTTATATTTAATTGGTCTAAACCTACCTTTCCTAGGTCAATAAAAAGAGAAATCAGCAGCATTAATCAAGATAAAATTATCAGCTGATTAATCAGTGTTCTAATTACTGCATAGTTCTTTACCTTTTCCATTTTAATTACTAAACCTCATTGTCTTTTCCATATGGCTAACATGTATTCACAAGTGTGCATTCTCTCCAAGCACAATAATTAAGATAAAAATATACATTCTAGACATAAAATATCAAATGTAAGAAATTGTTACTGCCTTTTAAGAATTTACCTAAAAGGTATAAATAACCTACTAGATTATACAAGAAAGGAATGGGAACTTCATCGATGTTTAAACAAATGATATTAGTGAGCATTACAACTATGATTATGAAACTAGGCTTTGTGAAGCTGTAGCTCTGAATCCAAGTTAAATATAGATTAGGAAAATACATAGGAGATTTTCAGAATTAGTTATTTCAATGAAGACCTGAACATTCCTTTGTATGTGAATGTATTAGGAATATAATGACTTCGTGGCACGGTTCGTCAGCCTTGGTCCTATTAATATTGTGCACTGCAGAATGTTTAACAGCATCTCCGGCCTCCAACAATAAGATGGTAGTGGTTCACTGGTTCACTGGTTTTGCTGGCTACCATTTAAAGGACTTATTTTAAAATAGGCGTGTTGTGTAATACGATACCCTTGCCAGGTGAACAGAATATTTTTATAGGTCAAGTATTTTTATAAGAAACTCTTTTGATGTACAAATTCTCAGATACTTTGGATGATATAATGGTGCTGATAATCATCAAGATGACAGCAATAACTAATGTTCCCTGAGCAAATCTATGTCAGTGCATGAAGGTATCAACAAGCATTACTTTATTTAATCTTTATAGCAGCCTATAAGGTAGGCTCAGTTATTACCCCTACTCTTGAAAAATCTAGAAAGTTTAAATAGCATCCAGGTTCAAATAAAGGCCCACTTAGGCCTGCCTCGCTCCTTTTAATAGGATGTGAATCAAAATGACCATCCTTGAGGAAGACTTTGCATTTCTAAGTAGGTGATAATTTTTTGTTTTTTTTCTGAAATATTTATAATGCCATTTATATTTTCAAATATGTGAATTTGTAAATGATTAAGGAAATCAATGTGAAGTATTTGGGCTGTATTTGAATGCTACAAGAGAATTATCTTGAAATTCCAATGTGGATTTGTTTGGGGTTTTAGTGAAATGATCTTTGTGATTATTTAATCATAATTGCAGTATACTTTTCTCTGAAATGAAAAGTATTTTCTGAAGCTTTCCTTTCTTCTTCCCCTCTAGTCTTTATATTCTTTCCCCCATCCACTTTTTCTTTCCTTTTCCATTTTTTATAAGCATTATTTTCATTATGTACTGTATATGCTAGAAATTAGAAAACCATTGCATTAAGGCACTATGTAACAAAGTGACTTGAGCACTATTTAATTCTATTTTCATGATCTAATGCACAAATGTGAATACTAATGGGCAAAGACCTAATTGTAATTTTTAGCTACTTCATCCAATTGTAAGTATTATATTTGCCCCACATATATGGATATAACATTTCTATCTCTGCTGATAAATATTATTTTTTAAAAATTTAGGCTTAGATGACAACACAAATATATCAGTTCTAGACTTTCAATTATTTGTAATTCCCATTTTTAGAGAAACAACTTAAGAAAATAGGACTGATTTTGCATGACTTTTCTGTGGGTATTTACTCTAGTATTAAAGTTTGTTCTAGAGCACATGCAATGTTTAGATACAGGAACATTAAATGGCAATAGTCAACATCTATATAGTGATTCAACTGTGATAACATCCTTATTACTTTTTAAGTGCATAGTAAAAATACTTATTGCTTTTTATTCTTCATAGAGGAAAAGAGTATTTACAAAGCCAGGAGATAGATGAATCTATAATCTTTATATGGCAGTATGGAGAATTTTTATGGTCACAATATTTAGTATAATGTTCTGTGGTCCTTAAGTGTAATGCTATTGGAAAATTAATGGGCTTAATCTCTGAATTATAAGAGCAAAACACACTTAGAATGATCATTGGCTGAGCATAATGGTAGACCAGGCTGGTTACTGTAGTCCCTCATTGTAAGGAATTAAACTACTATTCCTAAAATAGTATGGCAATAATGTTCAGCATGTTTTATGGATGTCTTTATTGTCACTTTTGACCAAGACCTTGGAGAAAGTGTGAGACTGTGTAGGGGTAGCACAGAGAATCACTGGGTATTACAGGTAGGTGCTGTCATTGTATATTGCAGCAGGGGTCACTCATCAGACACCATGTTTTCAGAAATCTAGGGAATAAAAGAAACTAGGGGGATAAAAGGGCAAGACATTCAACAGGAAAATGGGTAAAGAACATAGTTGACAATTCACAAAAAAACAGAAATAAAAATTTGAATTTAAGGAAAGCATGACTAATCCTTGTGGTAAGGAAAGTATTGACACGTAAATCAGAAGGTATTTCTCATTCTTAGCTAAAAATTTAATGGAAATGATTAAAACAGTAATAATAGCCAACACTGGAATGCAAATTAATATAACTTCCCTAGAGGACAATGAGGCAATATGGATGATAACATAGATCTGCAAATGTAAATTTATTTAGGTTAATAAATTTAACACTTCAGAATTTTTCCTGAAAATAAATGTAGGCATGTAAATGTGCATAAATGCTTAGCTGTAAGAGTTTAGCTATTGTTCTCTTATTTATATCGGTAAAACTGCTGGATCACCATTGTATGGTACTGATAAGTTAATGGGCCTACTCCTTGATCATCAGAGGCTATCGACATCAGAAAGACTAGTTAGTCCATTACTAGGTACCACATAGGGGCAGTATGTCATACCATCCGTGAAATATTCTTGCCACAACTTGGAAGCTAAATCTGAACTAAATTCTAGGAAATCCAGTTGATAGAGGAGCATATCAAATAACAGTGATGATGATACAATCAGTAAAATCCAAAATATGGGAAATAGTTTAGATTCACTGAGAATTTTTGTTCCTCCAACAAATAAATTGCAAAGGGAAGAAAAATAAGACAGGCAGAGAAGAACTTATTAAGCACTTGCAATATAGGGATATTATTTAGATGTCGATTTTAACAATCTGCGGAGTGAGGATGGGAAAGGAGGTAGAAAATAGAGGGAAGAGGAAGAAATGGGAGGGAGAAAGGCAGATGGAATTTTAAATGATGGATATTTTATGGTGTGGAATGTTAAGGTGGTTATGCTGGAAAGTTCTTATTTTTTAAGGACACGTCATGAAAGATGTACAGATGAAAAAAATGAGTGGATTTACTTCAAAAAAATCCGAGAATGGCATGGAAAATAAGTGAGGGTAGAGACGACACAAGAGGGTCCACAAGCTGGTAACTGGTCATGAACACATGGCAGTTGACTATATTAATCTTGCTCAAAAACAACAATCCCCAACATGACTTTGATTAAATAATTTATGATTTATCCATGAGATGAGATAATATGTAGCCATTAAAATGGCTTTATATTATATTTTCTAGAAAGTTTGAGACTATTAAGACATTCAAAATGTTCATAAAACATTGTTGATAAACATAAAAAGGTTACAAGGCAGGATATAGAGAGTAATCCCATTCAAATACATATAATAGGAATAAAGAACCTGAAATTAGTCAAATTAGTGGCAATTATTTTTGAGTTAGAGAATTGTTGGTGATTTTAATTTTCTTCTTCATAATTCTGGTGTATTTTTAAAATTTCTACAATAAATATGCATATATCTGTTTATCAGATTTATAGTATCATTAAAAATGATGGAAAGAACAAATATAATTTAGAAAGCATTTATCCCTAAATAATGAAAACAAAAACTGGGTATTCTATAGAAGTAAGTTTTTAAAATGTGAATAACACACATTATTTTATAGGTTTATTTATTTGTTTATTTTATACATCTATTTATTTATTTTTACTTTGAGACAGTCTCACTGAGATGCTAAATTGGGTTTAAATTTGTGACCCTCTTGTCTCAGCCTTCCAGAGTGCTAGGATTTGAGGTATGTGCCACCACGCCCAGCTCTTTCTTCCTCTGGAAACTTCCCTGGCAGATGTGTCTTTCAGTGAGGTAGAGAACATGAGAAGGCATCTGAAATGGCTCAGGGTCACTTAGCTCTGTGCTCTTATCCCAACCAAATGCCACAGAGCCTTTGATACCACCATTAAGATCACTTTTGTTACACTGATGGTTTGTTTGGTTTGGTTTGGTTTGGTTTTCTTTTTAATTTAAGGAATACCTAGCTGATTAAGAACTTGTAATAAAGTAGAGAGGAGTCCACTAACTACACAAGCACAGTTAGTTGACGCAGGGAGCATTCAGAGAAGAGAAATGGAACCAAAATAAGTAAGCATTTTAATGAGGGAGGTGGATTTTTCCTGTGGGCGCATTTATTTCCTTGCCCTGCGAGCCTTTGTTGAGTACCTATTATATGCCAGGCTGTCAACTTGGTAAACAGTTTTAAACTAAACCTTTAAATCTTTTCAAATAAGATAGACTTCAAAACATTTTTCTACAGCTATAGATAGGATGTAAAGTTCACTCTAGATTAGTTATTGGTGCATTTGGCTCTTCCATACATATACAAGTGGGACTAGTCTTTATTCATTTATGAATTAAAAAGCATTAAGAAATGAAAACATAGGCAAAAAAGTAAGCTGTTTGTGCCGGGGAGGGGAGAGGGACACAGCCTTTCTTCCCCACCTTCTGGAGGCACACAACATAATACACACACATGCACACGTGAATACATTAATCTTTTAAATATGAATATATTTTGTCTGGAGTACATTAGAATAAATTAAACACAGAAATCTTGTCACTTGATACCAGCATGTTTCTGAGACAAAGAGCCAGAGTATTTATATAAGGGAATATAATAGCATACCCACAGTGATATTAGTTTTATTTCCAAAATATATTAAAACAAAGCTATTATCTCAATTATAATGACCCTTAAGATAGATTTTGCTGGGCCGGTGAGATGGCTCAGCGGTGTAAGCGCCTGCCTTGCAAGCGCAAAGGCCCGAGTTCGACTCCCGGAACCCACATACGAAAAGGGGCCGGTGATATCGCTCAGCGGCACGGGTGCCTGTTGGTGCGCGAGGTCCTGAGGTCGTCCCCCCGGTACCCACAAAAAAAAAAAAAAAGATAGATTTTGCTTTATAACATTTATCCCAGTGTAAGAGTAATTGCTTTGGAATGTTTTGTTTTGTTTCTTTGCGAGAGAGTCTCATTATGTAGTTCAGGCTGGCCTTGAAATCACTATGTAGCTTAGGCTGGACTTGAACTTGTGGCGATCCTCCTGCCTCAGCCTTTCAAGTTCAGGGTTTACAGGCCTGCACCATCATGCCTGGCAAGAGTAATCCCTTGGCCAACTAATTTTCTTGTCCTCTTCTAATAATTCTATAAAAATGTGTCAAAAATGGCATCTGCTCCCTTTATATTTTAACAAAATCATGAGTAATGTTCTTAATATTATAGAGATTTACATACCTTATAATTAGAAATTCTAAGTAGAAGTCTCCCTCTGAGAAACACAAGTAACAAATTATGTTTTTGTATTTTCTGAAAATTACATATTCTATGACCACTCTTTTTTTTTTTTTTTCCTTTAATGTGGGTACCAGGAGTCGACCTCAGGACCTCGCGCTTGCCAGGCAGGCGCTTATGCCGCTGAGCCATCTCACCGGCCCTCTATGACCACTCTTAAATTCCTTTTTCTCATTCTAATTTATGTCCACTTTCATAGTTTTCCCCAATAAATAGGAGACGAAGTTTTTCCATGCTTATGCATAGAATACCTAAGATTAACAGACAATTATTTGGATTGTGTGCATTTTCCTTTACTCTGTGAGAAATTTTGGCAATTCTATTACCTTTGTGTTTTAATTTCTATCCTAGTATAAACCTTCGATGTAAGAAATATCTTCTTTTTGTATTTTCACTGAAAGTAAGGAATCTATTTAAATTACTCTGAGTAGGTTTTAAATACTTTGAACCTTAATGAAATAGACAGGAGTTTCTTAGCATTGTTAGGAATCATATGCTTTGTATCAACCTTCCTTCGCTATTTTGGTACAAACTCTCCTCATGTGTCTGTTAATTATGAACATAGCTTTCATACACTGAAAATAGAGGCACTGCTTAGTTTGGTGCTTTAGTCTTTTTCTGAGTTGAAGTTGGTTTTGTTTGATTTTATATTACAGTTCATTTTCCTGGCATATATTAAATTTGCAGTGTTCCATTTATTGTAATTGAGAATCTTATTCTATGATCTTATTTCTGACCACTTAAGAAAGAACATGAGTAGATATAAGTACTGCAAACACACTGGTCATTGATCACACCAGAGTAGAAGGTGAGTGGGTTGCTGATAAATGAGGAGGATGTACCTTTGTTTCAATATTAAGGATTGTTTTTAATGAAGTGTTCTGTCTAGAGTGGAAATACTGCTCTTTTTCTTCCTCTTCATAATCTCTTTAGTGGTCCAAGTTTCACTCTCTGGCAGTGTCTTCATTGTTTAGTGATGTTGGAAAAGGGTGAATTCTTCACATTGGTTATTGAGTAGCACATTGGTGTTGTCCATGATGTGACCCAGTACAAAGGCACTCACGTGCTACGGAGGAAAAGTGGAGAATGTCTGCTGGTTGTACCACTTAATGGGTTTGTGAAACCTTGGTACATCTGATAAAAATCTGGAGAGCGCACAAGTGTGTGTGTCAGGGTTTGGAAAATAGAATATTGGCATCACGCGCCCTGAATTTCCAAGTTGGAGAAGCGAAGAACTTCACAGCACACTAAAGCTTCAGATTCTCTCCCTCCCTGCAGCAAAACCCTTCTGGGTGCTATTGGATTTTCACGACCCCAGAATGGCTGTGCCCAGCCTATGCCAGGGACAGTGGCGGTTTCTTAAATGCCATCCTAGGCTCTACAAGTTATGCCAACTTAATAGAAAAACTACCATATATTCAAAACCTTATCACTGAAAACACCATGATTTTAGTAATAAATATGCATTTGCCTTATTGGAAACTGATTTTCAAAGTGATTTCACACTATTATCTCACATTATTCTGCCAGAACTTTGTGAGACAGACAACCGGTGTCTGATTTCTGGGCTCCTTCTGGATCTTGCTCTAGATTTTTTCTCTCTTGCATTCTTCATTAGTCCTTCTTTGTCCTCTTCCTCTATATTGGCTTTGCATATCTTTACACAAAATGCTTACCTCAGCTTTGTTTTAACAAACGAACAAAACATTATTTCACCTGTCAGTAACGTCCTTCTTTATTATCCTAATACTTCCAGTATTACCACTTACTTTTTCTTCTTGGCCCTTTACAGCCAAGTATCAGGACAGGAGCCTCACTCAAATGCCTCTCTCCCATTCCCTCTTTCTTGAATCTTTCAGTCCTATTGTGAATTCATTTCAGCATTTGACAGTGAGACCTATTCCTTCTTTCTGCCCACTCTCCCTATCTTCTGCACTTTATCCCACCTTCTCAGTTCTGCACAATGTAATTGGAGGGCTCTTCCTCCAAAACTATATTTTTCTCATATATATATATCCATTCTTAGTCTTTCCTTTTCTCCTTCCTTCGTACCTCCCCCATAAACACACACAAAAGTGAACCAATTTCCAGTGCATTCAACTGTGTTTTTTTAAAATCTATGTCCAACCTTCCTTAATGATATGATGAGCAACCCCTTGTTCAGGCCAGAATTCTAGGTCAAGTCTTGGACTCCTTTCAGCTTCTGACATATTCATTCTTCAGCAACATACACTTTGTTACTCCTGCATACTTAAAAGTCTGTCAGTTATAATTTGTTATTAAAAAACTCAACAGCATTTAATCCTCTCATCTTCACTAGCTTTACACTGTGACAATCTCCTTTTGCATCACTGCGGCCACACTCCACTTGGTATCTTTGGCTCTAATTTTACTTTTTTCCAAACATCTATACTCCTGTCACAGTAGTGATATTTTTAATGCTTACCTGGCTAAACCCACCCATTTGTTTTACACCCTGTCAGTTAAATCCTAAGTCCTGAATATTTTACATGGGGCCCTTTTTATCTGTTTAGCTTCTCTTTCTCACTCTATCCTTCCCTTCTTCCCTTTGTTATCTTACCTTGCAGCAGCATGGAACCAGCTGAAGTTCTTAGGGTGCTTGTCCTCTGGGATTCTTGTCTGAAATGCCCTTCATCTGGGCTGAGTAGTGTCTCCTAAAATTCATGTTCACCAGGAACCTAAGAAAATTTCCTTATTTAGCAAATAAAAGATTTTAAAATTGTATATATTTAAGGTATGCAGTATAATATTTTAATATACATAGGAAAATGATCACTACAGTCAAATAAATTCACATATCCATCACCTGACATGGTAATCTTTTCATATGTGAATGGTAAGAACACCTTAAATCTAGTCTCTTGGAAGGTTTTCAGTATGCTATACAATATTTTTATTTATGATCCCCATGCTCCACATTAGATCTTTGGACTAAATTTATTCTACCTAAAGCAACTTCATATACTTTGACCTATTTCACCCCATTTTCTCTCTTACCTTGCCTCTTGTAACCATCTCTTCTATTCTTTATTTCTATGTATTTGACTTTTAAATACTCCACATACAATTGAAATGACACAATATTTCTCTTTCTGTAGATTTGTCTAATCTATAGATTTGATCATATAGCCCAATGTCCTCCATCCTCATCCATGTTATTGCAAATGGCAACATCTCCTTTTAAACAGTGAATAATATTCCTCTGTGTGTGCAATGGGCACATTGCAAATGTATAGTTAAGATGGAATCATACTAGGTTAGGGCGGGCTTAAATCCAGTACGACTGGTGCCTTTTAAGAAAAGGAAAGGCTGAGACCTTTCAGAGACTGAGGCAGACAGAGAAGACCATATGAGGACAGATTCAGAGAATGGAGCAGTGGGTTGCTATGGTTTAAATCTAAAATTTTCCCCTGAAGTGTTTGGAAGGTAACTGGATCACTTGGGCACCACACTACTTATTGGATTCATGCCCTGATGAGTTCAGTAGCTGAATGTGTTGTTAGGGAGTTGGGCCTTCTTGGAGGTCGTCGCTGGGAGCATGACGTGGAAGGGCGTGTTCTCGTTCCCAGCTCCTCCCTTCTTTCTGCTTCCTGGCTGCCTTGGGTCAAGTAGTTTTCCTCTGCCATCACTGTTTGCCTGTTGATTCTGCCTTAGAGCCAGCTGATCATGCATGGATTGAGACCTCTGAAACTCTAAACCAAAATAAACTTCTCCTCCTTTAGGTTGCAGATGTTGGGTATTGTGTCTCAGCAACAGGAAAATGACTAATACATGGGTCTACAAGTCAAGAATGCCAAGGATTGCTAGCAATCACTGGAAGCTGGGAGAAAGGCCTGGGATGGATTCTCTTGCAGAGCCTATCGAAGGAATCAACTTGGCCAACGTGGATTTCAGACTTTAACCTCCAGAACTGAAATAAATGATTTCTGTCATTTTAAGCCTGTGGGTGTAATATTTTTATGGCAGTCCTAGGAAAATAAGTTACTTTTCCGCAACTTATTTCTAATGGAAATAGCCTTCAGGACCTCCCAGGTCTGGGTAAGGAACCGGTTTCTGGGCAACATGTGCCTCTCTATTCTATTGCTGTGTTAGAGCCACTACCTAGTGAGCCCCTGGAGGGCAACCCATAAACCACTGCTTTCTCCCTGCAGTGCTCAGCACAGTGCCTGGCATGAACTGAGATAGCTTTTCTTTGGAGGGGGGTAATTATGTCACTTAAATGACAGATTTCTGATGGGGGTTATCACACATTCCTTTTAGTCTTTGCATTTTGTTTTACTGCATTTTGTCTTTAGTGCCAGACCTAATCAAGGTATCCAAGTGTGCTCCTGATTGTCATTTTTATTTTGAGAGAACCTAATGAATAGCTGGTTGTACTTTAGGAACAAAGTGCTGCAATCCCTTGAAAGTCCCGTGGGGCTGCTTGTTAATGCTTGAGGTTAGAGAGCTGGCTCTGCAGATGGGAGGACAAGTCTTACGTGTAGAAAGTGGGCTCTGCTGCTGGGTGACAGTGGTGATGTTGAGAACATTTAAGCAAGGCTTGGGCACATCTATGGCTCTGTGTTCTGAATGGCTGGATGAGAATAGTGGCCATTACAGGCAAAAGAAGGTTTTTATCTTTGTCCATTGGGTTCATGGATGGGGCTCCTATAATAACAGACTAGCTAATGAGAGAAAAACAGGAAAACATATTTAATTTATTTTGTGTGACATGGGAGCTTTCATGAAGAAATGCAGACCCAAAGAAACAGGCATCTTTGTGCATTTTCATGTCTAGATTTGATGAAGAATGTACAATTCTAGAGACATATGATTAGACAAAGGGTGTGTGATTTGGCAGTAAACTAGGGGGAACTCAGCATGGCCTGTTTGTTAGATCTACCTTGTGCCTTGTTTTTTCAGAGATAAGAATGCTCTTTTCTCCCAGGTGTAGGAGCCACCTCTCCAATGAGCTTCTTAGGACCTGCTTCAGGGGAGAACTGTGAGAGGAAGGTGAGCACGACCTTCCTGCTTCTGATATTTTCTCAGATGCAAGGGTTTCATACTTGAAGGTTGCTTATCTTGAATCCCATCACTAAAATTACCTGAAATAAGTTCTTGGGAGTTGAGTACCTTCTCCTCCTTTTTCTTCCTAGTACTAGGGATTGAACACAGGGCCTTTGTACTATCTATATCCCCACTCATTAAAACATTTTTTAAATTAGATTTTTTAAGACAGGATCTCACTAAGTCCATGCTTTGCCCACTTGGGGCTTGAACTCATGACCCTTTGCCTCAGCCTTCCAAAGTGCTGGGATTCCTTTTTACTCTTAGTGCTTTAATTTCTATGCCCACTTTTCATTCCCTACTCTTCCCCTCCTTGTGTACCCCCTACACTCAGACAGGAAGTTGAATTTTACCTGCTTCTGAGTAGTCCTCAAATATCCCAGTTTTCCTTCCCATAATTTACCAATCTTTGCTGAGTGTCATTTCATTCTTCTCTTACAGATGACTAGAGGCAAAAGAGATGAAAATTATTTTTGCTCTGTTACCAAGTCTATTCCCTTTTTGATTCATCAGAAGGCAAATTTAATCTTAAAAATTCTGAATTTAATGGTTCTGTTCCACATCTAGGAAAATTAATCTTGCAAAAAGAATACACATCAATTATTTGGTTAACTGATGAGAAATGAAAGGCCAAGTTTGGAAATTGTTCAAGTTTTCTGTGAATATTTATAAATAATTAACTGGCATCTCAATTTAGAACCTAACGACAGTTCATTTCAATTCTTTCCTTCTGTGTTTTTAACCTGCTGAGGTCTCCTTGCTGGTCTCCTCTCCTAGAGGTGAGGGAGTAAGAACCACTGGTGACAATAACCCTGTGCGTGTGGCTTTCACCGCCCGCGTGGAGCCCGCAAGATGCATGAGGGCTCCCTGCGCAGGACGGTTGGCTGGGCACGTGGTACCCCTGCCCCTTCCTGCTCCCAGCCTTTTCCTGTTGGGGGTAAATTCCTTTCTTCCACACTTCTTACCCAAAGCACAAATGGAGTATGCAATACAAGAGGGAGGGGAAAAGGAATGTGCTCCAAAGTAAATGGTGAAAACCTGTATTGCTATATTCTCTTCGGATTTTCAGCTTCTCGAGTAGCCAGACGCTTAGCCCTGTGAGGAATACAGAGATTGCAAACCCCTTAGAATAAAAAATAAAATAAAAATACCCCCAAGAACTAGGTCTGAGCCGGGAGAAAGGGAGCCCTGTACTTGGTGGGAAAAGGCTGTGGAGAATAATCAGAGCGCTGGCTCTCGAGAGGCAGGGAAGCCGTTTGGGGCCTGCCCCTTTTGTCTCCTCGCTGAGTACGGGCTGGAGGATGGAAAAATTGTGGACAAAGGGCCTGAGGAAGGCGGAGGGTAGGGTATGAACTCTTCGGGCAGCTGCTTTTAGCGCTATTTACCGTCCCATCTCTCCGCCCAGTCCTGGTGCAGGTCGCGCCTGTCCGAGCGGACCGCGGGGTAACACTGCCATCTAGCGGCCGCCGCCCTGTGCGCCGCTGTCTGTGCCCTCGGTGGCCTCGCTCCCTCTCTTCCTCTCTCCTGTTCTCTCTCGTACACCTCTCTCTCTCTTTTTAAAAAAGGTTTTTTATCCCGTCAACGGGGGGAAAAAAAAAAAAGAAGAAAAAAAGAAAAAAAACCTGGCTCTTGGAAAACAACCAACTCTGTTGGAACTCAGAGATAATAATCAGTTTCTCCGGGCTTGTGAAATTGGCTCATTAAGCGTGCTTTTTAACAGAAAATATTGGAAGCGATTAAGTCTGCTTTACTGAGTGGGCATGAAATGGCCAACCTTCGGCCACCCACAGCTCCTAGGTGCCTGGCGCCGTTTTATGCATGCAGCGTAATGTCTTTACTTGAAGTGCTGTTTATTCATCACCTGCTTATTTATCTCTTTGCATTTGGCAGGCACATCGATCAATGTTAAACTGTCACACAAGGTTATTTTTCTTTTACATAACAGTATAGGCCTAAGGTAGTGGCATATTAAAAGTAATAACTTTCTAACTTGTAGCTCAAGATGACAGCCCCCTTTTTACCCGAATACATTACAGCGAGGAATTCCGCGTTCCAGGCTCCCTCCCCTGGCCTCCCCCCTACCCTAGCACTCAGCTCTTCCAAGGTCAAAGGCTTCCTGCGGCCCAGCTGCCCTCCCAATTTGCTTGCCACTCGGTTTCCCCGCCACCCCCAGCTATCTCCAGCTTTTAGTCTGATAAGCACAGCCGAACATTCTGTCCACCTGGTGTACACATCTTGCTCGTCCCTCTTCATAGTGACATTTACCCTTTTGCATAAAGATGTGGTGGCCCGGGGAGCTCTGGATAAGAAGTAGCAAAGCTTCTTCAAGCAGTGGTGACTATTGTGACAGCCTTATTTCCATCTCCACAGCCATCTCTATAAATGTGGTGGGATGTTGCTACTTTGTATTTGGTGCAGAGTTTTAATAGACAACAATAGCCATAGACCCATTCGGGAACAACAACAACAAAAAAGAATTAAAAAAAACAAAAAACAAAAAACCCCCCAAAAAACCCTGAAAGCAGTAGTATTGCTTTGAAGCAACTGGTCCTGATCAGGACTTTTAAGTTGGGTTGTCTCCCCCTCCGGGCTTTGGGTTCAGGTTGGTTTGTGTCACTTTCAAACTCCTCCCAGTTTGTGATGCCTCCTTCCTTGGCAACAGGCCAAACAAGCTTTCTTTGTACAAACAGGTTTTCTTTTTCTTTCTTTTCTTTCCCTTTTCCCCTCCAGTCCAGCCTGAAAATGCCTACAGATAGAATATCAGATCTTTTTAGTGTCGAATTTCAAAGTGGCCCTTAGAATTCCTTCCTGCCCTTGATCTCTCCTTTTGGGTTTCGGCTCAGACATGGACTCTGCTGCTAAATCTGTCTGGACAGTGGCTTTCTGATACAATGCTTTGATAATCTTGGGTACACAGGAATTAAATATCTTAGCATAGCGCACATTGTTGCACAACTGTTCTTGTGACAGAAGGAACTGCACCTATCCTGTTACTCTCTGGATGCACCGAACTTACTCAGCTAGAAAGTATGAGGAGAAGTTAGAGAAAAGATGGTTCCCACTTTGAGGCCCACAAGGTTGGCATTGAACCGGGGCGCCTCTTTGATTTGTTTACACATTCCTGTGCAAAGGAAGATGGTGGAGTGCTGAGCCATGGGGATCCATTTTCTGTCACGGGCAGCACAGCCTTAGAAGAAAGCATGCACATTAAACAAAATTCAGCCCAGCCTGTGTCTATGTGCCTTAGGATCAATATTTGCATTAAAGTGGTTTAAATGCATGTGGCTCAGAGGCCGTCCATTCTTTCAACCTGACCTGCTGCATTGATTAGGGCTAGTGATAGAGGGGGAAAGAGCAAACCAGGCGAGGAAGGAATTAAAAAGCAAAAGAAGAAAATGAAAGCTGTTGCTGAGTCCTATAGGAGATATACTTGAAACCATTTCTGGACACCATGTTTACTCAGTAGCCTAATCTGTAGAACACACCCTTTCCATCTTCTCATAGGCTATTTTGTCTCTCACAAACCAACAAAAGGGCTTGTGGTTATCCTTAAAACTGGATAACTCAATGCGTCATGGTTAACAGCTGGGAGTGTCCAGGCCACATCCTGGCTTTAGCTACTTTAAAAATATTTCTTTTTGCTTCCATTGACCACATTTGTGAGCTACGGTTATCTGGTTAAAATTTTATTAATTAGCCAGGAATTAAATTTTATTAATTAGCCACCTGTACTCCCAGCACTCTGAGAGGCTAAGGCAGGAGGATTGCAAGTTTGAGCACAATTTGGGCAAGTTAGCAACTTAAAAGAGCGTGTCTCAAAAAAATAAATAAATAAAATAAAATAAAATAAAATAAATAAAAGACTTGGGGATGTAGCTCAGTGCACTGGCCCTGGGCTCAAATTAAAATTAATATAACTGTCACTAAATAATGGTTTCATACCAAAAATATTGCTAAGTGCTTGGCAGATATCACCTAAATTAATTCTTTAAAGCAGCCTATGCAGTGGTCATCCTGATTGCATTTTTACAACTGACCTCCAAGGATAGATTATAACTACGCCTAAGTCAAAACACTAGCAAAATCCAGATCTTTAAATCCAGACTGTAATTCCAAAGCCCAGGCTCTTCATAAGCCTGCTGGGTAAAGCTGAGTTGCAAACTGTTTTCCTCTATGGGGATATTTTATCCAAGTGAACATCATACTTAGCACTGGCCCATGTGTGAAGAGCTATGATGTCTACTTTCTAGTATTGTTACCCATGGTATCACCACAGACATTTTCATTTCTATGGAGCACAAAATATTTTCAGTGGGAACATGGATGAAATTGATCTCATAGAGGGCAGGCAGTCAGAACAGCAGAGCAAACACGTGTTAGTACTTTGTTCATCTTCTACTATGGCAAAGATGTGGCTCATAGGTTGTTTCATAGAAATAATTTCAAGAAGATTGAAATTTCTGAGATGGGAGCTCGTGTGGGGGTCAACTAGATTGGAGACTGAGTAGTAACTAGACAAAGTAGATGCTAAATATTTGTTTATATAACATCCAAAAATATGTGCTGGGTAACTCCTGTCAAAACCTGTGCTGCATATGTTATTATGTTTAATGTCTAAGAACTGATTCTACCACTAAGGATAAAACGAACATACAAAATTGTTAAATTCCTTCACAAGACAGTATATGATCTTGTGCCATAATGAGCCGTATAGAAATTCCATGTAGGAGGAATATAGAAAATGGAGAGTATTGAGAAGTGAAGTGTTTGGAGAGGACTTTGTAGAGATGGACTTGAAGATGAATAGATATGTCATAAATAGAGACAGCAGAATGGTGAGATATATAGATACAGTTTGTAATTTTGGAATGGGTCTCCCTGCTAAAAACTATTATTTACTTGTCATGAACTGTTGGAACGGATTGGATTAGACTGTAAGACCTTGAAGTTCAAGATTGGACAGCTGAAACTCCTGCATTAAGTATCCTCTTTTATTGTCTTGGGGAATCAGGCAGATTTGTCTGCTGAAATTACAGTTTGGAAATTTGACCTACTTAGGGCATTGCTTAGAGCATTGGAGTTTCAAACAAGCCCTTCACTCTAAGGCAAGAATCTCTTGATACTTTCATTTTCTCAAGGATGAAAAGAAATTAAAAGTAACACAGGCGAAGATTTTACTTGTGAAGTTAACTTAATGTCAATTTACCTCAAGAGAGAAATAAAAAGGTGAAAGTAATTTTCCAAATCTGAAATCTTTAATGTGTTGACAAGTTTGTTTTGGTGCAGGAAAATCCAGCTTATCCAAGAGATAATTTATGTGCAGTAGTTATTCACACTAGAAAAATATTTTCTGTTAGATGCCTTTAAATAGAAGGCCCTTTGTGCATTTTAAATGTATTTCAATGTACTAACCTAAACACTGATCAAAAAGCAACTCAAACCAAAACCAAATCAAAACAATAACAACAAACAAATACACTACAACCGTACAAACAAACAAACAAACCCCTGACTTATACATTCTTTCTAAGGAAATTTTATCAACCAGTTTATCAAAGTACACCTATAGGTTGCTACCACAATTTGTATTGAGTGGCTAATGACTACTACACATTGTAAGGCTTCAGGTGAATTTCTGATTTGACTCTACATGGTTAGAAAAACAGGTTCTAATTAGGGAAATTTAATTGTATGGGTTGAAAATACAAGCCAGGTTTGAAATAACAGAATAACAGCTCACTACTGGGCTCTTTAGGATGAACCTGTGTGTTCAAAGATCCATTTTTGGAATTACTATGGACTGAGGTTGTCTCATTTTGTGGCCTTTGCTTACCTCTTAGTTTTTTCTGATTCTTTACTAAGTGATCTATCTTATTTTCTAATCAGAGGTTCTCATAGAGTACTTCCTGGGGAGCCAGCATCTGTATAGCATGAAAACTTGCTAGAAGTACAGATTCTTGGACCTCACCCGTTAACCTCTGGATCAGAACCCTGGTGCAGGACCCAGGAGGTTGTCAGCAAGCCCTCCCAGTGATTCTTATGCCCACTCGGGTCAAGACCCGCTCTCTTTAGCATCTTTCCTATGTGTTCCTATGCTAGCACTTCAAGTTTTATCAATATTTTTATTGAAATGTAAAGGTCAGTTTATGTCAATACAAATATTTTTAAAGTACTTAGCTTTTATAGTTCTGCCTGCCTTGCATGGTGTTCTCTCTTTTCCTTCTGGTGATGCCTCTGTATCTTGCTATTCTTCAAAGTTTCCTTCTCTGGCTTGATTTTTATCCCCAGGTATGTGGGGTGCTTTCTGCTCCCTGAGCAGAACACAGCTGTAAGGATTTTCCTTTTTTGATTGCAGTATGCCATTCAATTTTTTTTTTTTTTTTGTGGGTACTGGGGGGTCGACCTCAGGACCTCGCGCACCAGGAGGCGCCCGTGCCGCTGAGCGATAGCACCGGCCCCTTTTTCGTATGTGGGTTCCGGGAGTCGAACTAGGGCCCTCGCGCTTGCCGGGCAGGCGCTTAAGCCGCTGAGCCATCTCACCGGCCCGCCATTCAATTTTTTAAAAAAACCAATTTCTGTATTTTAAGTAGTGATTTATGTAGGTCAGAGTGCTTGAAGTTTGATCATCAGGTAAGCTAAATGGTATTTATATATCACTTAAAATAAAAATTCTTTTTAAGTAGAAAAAGACCAGTAAGTCTCAAAGTAATCTTTCTTAGGGATCATATAATTTCAGTTGGCTTAAGATACTATTTGTATTAAGTTAACAGGGTGCTAATTTAACATAGGTTTATAGTCATTTAAAGCCATTTTCATTCATTAAGAAAAAATATCTGTCTAGATTAGATTATCATAAGGGCTTGAATAGCAATAGGATTCCTCTTGCTAGGCCTGAGGATTTTCCAGATGAGCGCACACCCTGTTTCACTGCCCAGTTGAGAAGTAGAGAATTTTTTTTTTTTTTTTTTTTTTTTTGCTATAGATCAGGACATTGATAGTGGTACCCAGCTTTGCTCTGGGCATGGGAAAAAAAAAAAAAAAAAAAAAGAAAAAGAAAACTAAAAGAGTCTGTACATTCCACACTGGACAATAGATTATGAGTTATACCATTCTAGTACTTATGTAATCATTTTTTTTTTTTTATCCTGATTTATAATTTTCAGAACATTTTAGATATTATATCCACTGCCAAAATTCTTTTTGCTCTGATTTGAGGTCTTTAAAAATGTTGTTCAGTGAGATTTTTGCAGTCTGACTGCATCAAATAAGAAAAAGTGTGTGTGGGGGAAACCTGTATTCCCATTTACTTGTCCAAAGGCAGGAACTGCAGAGGATTTTAGAAAATTATTTAATTTCTTCTGAAAAAGAAGAAAGACTTTGTAGTATGTAGAACAAGCCTGGATTGTATTTTGCATTCTCCAAACCAGGCTGCCTTGCTGCCCCAGCTGCCATAGAAAAGTACATGGAGGGCCGGTGAGATGGCTCAGCGGCATAAGCGCCTGCCTTGCAAGCGCGAGGGCCCGAGTTCGACTCCCGGATCCCACATACGAAAAAGGGGCCGGTGATATCGCTCAGCGGCACGGGTGCCTGTTGGCGCGCGAGGTCCTGAGGTCGTCCCCCCGGTACCCACAAAAAAAAAAAAAAAAAAAAAAAAAAAAAAAAAAAAAAAAAAAAAGAAAAGTACATGGAGAATGTACCTTTCTTTCATTCCTGGCTGCTAGGTTTTTCCTCTCCCACTTCTGAATCTTCTAGTTCCTTGGTTTCTCTGGGTTTGATCCTCAGGACTATCTATTCACTTGAAGAGTAAATTACCTTCTGGCTAGTTGGACTTCATTCACCCAGGTTTGGCTTTGGAACACTTTGAAAAATACTCTTGATAAACTGCTATTTAAAGGGATTTCATTTGGTTCTACCTTTTGGACTAAGGAAGAAGAAGGAGTATGAGAAAATGATGTTCAGCATAAAGAACATTTTCATATATCTAGGCTCTCTGATTTCTATCCAAATATTTGTAAGTGTTTCAGAAGAAAAATTTGTGATATAAAAGTAATTTGTATTCTCTTTTTATGAGAAAAGCTATGTCTGTGATTAATTGCAGAACTTTATATAACAAACGTGACCAACGATTTACTTAAACTAAGTTAGTTTTGAATAATATTTCTTACTTCATATTTCAAAGTAAGAACTACAAACTATGTGGCAGAAATGTTTGAATTGGTTGGACTCCATTAGCACCTCTTTCTGGGACTAGCGAAGGCTGAATAGGGAAGGTTCTCGATTTACCCCTAGTCCGGAGACAGAAGTTCAAAGTTAAGATCTGCATGTAGATTTTTGTATTGCTGTTCTTTTCTGATTGTGACATTCTGAGTTTTATGCAATATAAGTCTATTCCTGAAATTCAACAAGGTGTCACTAAGATATGGTCCTTTTAGCATCTTTCCTGGTGGTCAAAGGCAGAGCAGTACATTCCTTCAGGGAAATGAAGGCTTCTCTGAGTGAGATTCTGGCTTCCACAGAAGTGTGTATTGCAAATTTTATTAGAATACAGGGCCAAAATAATACATAAGATCAATCTTCATTGGAGGTATGCAAGGCAAGCAAGTAATACAGGTATGATAATGAAGAATGAAAATTTGGTTCAGAATTTAAATTTTCTGAAAATCTTGATTCTATCAGCTTACTTCCTACTGTACCAATTTAATGCTTACCCAGGAATTACCTACTGAGTAATTTGGGCTTTGAGCAAAGATATCTTAACCATATTCAAATAGAAAAATGATTAGTTCATCTCTTTAAATTCCTATAGCTATTATAAATAGAAAAAATATTACGGTATTGGGTAAGACTCAGCCTTAGTTTCTAAGAGAAACACGAATGGTAAAGAGTCCACACTCTGACAGAACTGGGTCCAAATATAATATTTTCTAGCACTATAATTAAGATTCAATTTAATTTGAATGTAGGTCTTATTTTAAAATTTTATATACTCATAGAACAGGGGCTAGCCAAATATGTCATGGACCAAATCCAGTTTGCCTCCTGTTTTTCTCAATAAAGTTTTATTGCAATTCAGTTATGTCTATTTATGCACATATTATATATGGCTGCTTTCACACTAGGAAGTGAGAATTGAATAGCTGTGAGAGACCACCTGGGCTGCAAAGGCTAAAGAATTTGTTTCTAGCTCTTTGCAAAAATAGTTGACCAACTCCTATCAAAGACTGTATGTTATTGATCTAATGAGCATTCTGATTTTCTTAAATGAGGCAGGTTTTGGGAAATTACGGTAGTCTCACATGATAAAGAGAAAATACCATCTTGATAGCTGGAACTTAAATTCTTTTTGCATTTCTATCACCTTCCTCTGTCATCTTGAGAAAGGTGCCTTTGCTTTATTGATGTTCTCATCTTTGGCAGGAGAAAGTTGGTCTGTGTGATTTCTCAGGTTCCTCATTCTGTCCCTTCCTCTTTTGGGTATCATTTGAATTGTCCCTTGTTACACTACTTGAATACAGCCTTCCTTAGTTGCTCCTGCGCTCATCCCCTTCTCATTCCTCTGAGCCTCATAAGGTGGAATATAATCATGTATTATGGTGCTTATTTCACTTATACTTTACTGTTATTTTTCTTCTTTATCATTTTAAATTATAGAATTACTGAAAGTAGTATCTATATACTTTTCCTTTCAGTATCCTAACATGATTGTGTTTGAAGTAGATGCTAAGTTACTATCTTTTTATTTGTTTATTTTTGGTATTATGGAATTTTCAGGATTTATAAATAATTATTTCACTTTTCCCAAAAGGTTATGGATGAAAGTTAGTTGTATTTATGTAAAAAGTGTTACATTTTATTAGGAAAAGTCACTGTAGTTGAGACAGATTTGTGTAGATGGAAAATCCTCCATTTTATAAGAAATAGACTGACCTAGACATTAGTGCTAAAAGGAGGAATTAGAGGTTATAATGAAATGGTTATCTTATCTGAGTAGGAAGAAACACAGAAACAGTTGTGGGAGATAATAGATCTGCATTGGAAATCAAACATTTATATCCCTATCCCTGAGAGAAATATATAATATTTATTATATTGGTAAGAGTGAAAATGTTAGATAATGCTTTGTACCCTAGAATAGTTAAAGAAAAACCATAGACTTTGTACTGGAACTGTTAAAACTGATTCCTTACAATGTAGTTTAGTTTAGTAGAACATGGAAAAGACACAGGCCTTTCTTTCATCCCATTTGATGAGACCGACATACACAGGTATTCCTTCTATTTTCTTTACTGGCTCTTTAATCTTTAGTGATATAACCACTGGACAAATGTTTGAATAAGGTTTATCCATTTATTGTTGTTAATTATTTCTCATTGACATTTAAAATAAGGAATACCATTTTATCGCTATTGTGATATCTTTGTTATCTGATTTATAGATTCGACAGTTTATTTAGTTGTTAGAAAAAAGTGTTCCTTGTTATGCGGAGGCTTGGCTAACGCATTGATATGTAAACATAGTACAGTAGTTATTTGACCTATAGCCAACATCAAGAGACATATTTAATTGGAAGGTTTGAAGCAGTATTACAGGGACTTCCGTCTTTGATTGGCCTGCTGTGTTCGCATCAACCTAATAGGAACTGTGCACTACACATGGGAGCTGTATATCCACGTGCCATGCAATTTTTATTTGGTTAAAAAAAGGGAGAGACACATCAGACCAATGAGTAATTTCTAAATGGAGTTTCAACCTATTTTGAAAATAGAGAAGGCTACACAATACCTTTTATTGATATCAATAATATTAAACATTGGCAGTGATTTGCGTATCTCTCTTTTTTTAATTAATTTTATTGGTACACTTTCAATATACATAATGATCACATTCATGGTAAGGAATTTGTACTTGTACATAATATATCTTGATTCTTCCCCCCATCCCCCTCCCCTTCCTTCAACCCTTTTGTACCTTTCTGTTGTACAAATGATAAAACATGTTTTAAGAAGAAAAGGAATTCATTATCAAAGCAGAAGTTGTCTCTTCTGATTCAATAATACCTATCAATAAAGAGTAATATCTATGCATTTTTATTTTATTCTTAACTCTTTTGTTAGGTTCACACAATATTCTAGATATGATCCAGAGCACAAAGAATAAATTATCCCAAATTTATTCCCTGGCCCCTGAAAATAATATTATATAAAATATACTCACAAGACCTACACCGTACATACTCACTTTTACCCAATCTGTATATCCTTCAAAAGATGTGTCTGGGGCTATGTTAATTGTAGCAATACTTACTATGTTTTTCTCTAAAATTACATTTTTATAATGGAAAAATTTGAGTCTTTAAAACATTTCCTGAATGTCCAAAGTAAGTTTCTATCTCCAAGTCTTACAAGTACTAAAGAATTGTAGAACTTTTTTCATTAGAAAATTTTTAAATGAAGTGCAATGCTTTAGATTAGAGAACTGAGAATGATATGGAGTGAAATAAACTTATTTTCATTTATATGCTGGATGAAAACATGTTTGTCTAGAAATTAAAGATACTAGGGGTAATTATCTAGAATTTAGGGAAGTTAGGGGTAATTGAATTAATTGAACATTCAATTAAAAATCTCATGCCAGTTAGAATATGTCTCAGCAATTATTCAAATAAGAATCCAAACCAGTTAATATGACATGACTGTGGTTGAATAGGACAAAGAAAAAGTACAGAGAAAACAACATCTTATGACATAATGGTTACACTTATACCAACCTGCTGAATTAATTTTCCATTTGACTTCTGAATATAAGAATAGGAACTAGCAAAGTAAATAATTAATTGTATCATTTATGACCAGGAAAACTGAGGTGTAGATAGTGCTTAGACATTCTTGAGTAACATTTCGTGTTATACCTTGTAGACAGAAAAAAACCTCTGCCTTTGGGATAGGGTACGAAAAAAAAAGGTTAACTTTCCTTGTTTGAATTGAATTGATCATTGTCCATCCTAGACTGAGAGGCCAAGTTCTAGGTTGTGAAAGGCTAGATCCAGAGGCCATATTTCCTTTGCCTTCTCCTTTTCTATCTTCCGCTCTGGTTTTTTTCTTTATATTTCCTATTACGCTAACACCCATGGAGACAGAAAAAGCCTGCAAGAAGGAGTCTTATGCACTCATCCAGCCCCATCTCGTCATTGGCACCTAGATGTCATGAGAGGCAAAACTCACGTGCTTTCCCCATTCCCAGGGAACTACCTGGCCCCTGCCTATCATACCAGTGAAACTCAGTTTTCTACCCTCCATTCTTCAGTTGATGGAAGAACAAAATCATCGAGTCATAAAACTCATCTGGATTTCAAATCCATCTTTGAGAAAAAGTAAACTGTTGTTCTTGGATGAGCCCCAGGGACTGCTGCTTAATTTCTCAGTTCATTTTTCCTTCTTGGCTTATGGATGGGTATGGACCCCTCTATAGCTCCCTTCTGAAAATGTGCATTTTTAATACTACAAAAGCAGAGAAAAATCATTTTTTGGTAAATATTCTTTCAGTAGAATTGCAATCAATGTAGTCAGAGCTAACAAGCAGATGGATATATTTGAATGCCATTATCTGTGTACAGTGATATTATCTGCTTCATGAAAAATTCAGCGGTTTGGGCTGCTTTAGTGAAGGGAAGATGGAAGTAAAAAAATAGCAAGGAAAACATGATCAGACTCAGAATCCCTGAGGGGGTCCCATTGCATCATTGAGCAGGGGAATGAGCAATGCAGGAGAAGCAGTGATGGTGGAGCGGCTGTCTGTGCTCCTTATGGCATTCTTGGCTGCAGGTTCCACACAAGCCCCACAGCTGTAGGTGGGAGCTCCTGGGCCTTCTAAAGCATCACACCGTGACATTTTTATCATCCGTCTAAGGGAAGAAAATAAATTTGCTAACGGAACAGAGCTGGCAGGCTCGTCCTACCTTGTCACATTCCAGACATCTCCTGGTCTGGCCTGAGCCAGAGGAAACTGAAGTGCAGGCCAGAAAGTGTGTGATGGACATGGAGTAGACTTAAGTAGTCTGGAAGAAGAATGTGGGCTTTCTGAGAGGGAAATATGGATTTTTTATTGGAGATTTGAGAAATGAAAACACTTGGGCTGGGGGAGGATGTGACCTTGATCTTATTTTCTGTAGGCCAAGGATATAGTGACCTGGGCAAAACCAAGTTGAAATTGTGCTGATTTGGGGAGGGGTGATGTAGACTGTAAGGAAAAAGAAACCTCGCAAGCCCTGTCCAAAATGTTTTTCAAAGTGTTCCCTTGCCTGATGATTGAAATGCAGACTCCAGAGAGATCTCAGTCAAGGTGATATGATATCTACCTATTTCTTTGTTCCCTGAAAATATTCTGTGCCTTAACATGTGCCTTTGTTTTCGACCTGGAAAATCTTGTCCCAATATCTTAAATTCTGGGTTATTGGATGTCCTATCATTCTACAAAAACATATTTCAACTTCCATTATTTTAGTGAGAGTTTCTTGGGTGACTGTACTGCATGTTCCTCACAGAGCAAGCTCTGCCTTGTAGTTTTGCTTGTGACATTTTACATCTCTCCAACTGGACTCTAAGTCACTTGAGGTTAAACTTAGTGGTTTCGGCATCTAATAAGCTTCCTTCAACACACACGATACCCAGAAAGTGTGAGGTATGGGTAATACTGATGAAGAATGACACAATTCATGTTTCTATAATTAAATTGAATGGATAATGACATGGATATTTGTAGGGAATATGAATGGTTAATGTCACATGGTTTCTTATAAATAGTTACCCTCATCTTAATAATGACTGTTTAAGTTATATTGCTTTTGTTTTTCTCTTTGGGTTACCTCTGTTAAGAAGTGTTGGTCTGAGGATTTTTTGGGGGGTGGGCAAATAATACATGACAAAGAGTTGATGCAAGTACTCTCAGAGAAAATTGTGAAAAGAAGCATGGAGTATCTAGATATGTCACACACATAGACCAAACACATACACATAACTGTGCATCTCATACGATAAAGAAAACAGTAGTACTTAAATCCATTAGTGCTATTGTAGAGACACTAGGCCATTGTGTAAATAAGACTTGCTCTTGGAGAAAATTACTTCCCTGAGCCTTGGAGGACTATTCAGGTGTGAATCTGGATAGGGAGAATGTGAATTATCCTTTTCAGTAGCAGAAGTGTCAAAAATGTAGATTGTGTAGTCTTTTGTGGGGGAGTGAGGTACTGGAGATCAAACCCTGGGCCTTTACACTGAACTACCTCCCCAACCCTTTTTATTTTTTACTTTAAGATAGGGTCTCACTAATTCTGTAGATTGCCCAGCCTGGGCTTGGATTTGTGTTACTCCTGCCTCAGGCTTCCAGAGTCCTGGGATTATAAGGTGCACCACCAGGCCTGGCTATAGTGTTAACCTTCTTCTTGACCCTATGTACACATTTTTCTGTGTGTTTCTTCCCCTTACCAATATTGAGACTTTTCTCACCTTGATACATCTTAATCCATCTTCTTTCTTTGTCTTCTATTCCTCCCTTAGCCAGTAATGACCATACGGTTTTATTAGACATAATTATTTAATAGTTTTATTAAAATAATAAGTAATTTAAAAATCACTCAACTGATATTGCATCATTTCCTTTTTAAATCTGGTACATTAAAATGACAATATCTTTATGTTTCTACATATTTCATTTGTAATGAAATTAACATAAATGCATTTCATTCTAATATTAATAGCTTCAATAAAATATATTTTAATTTTTTTAACCTCTAAATGATGCATCAGGAGAAGTGATGGAACAAAAGATTTTTCTTTATGATGAAAAATGTGGTCATTTCCATGTAAAAATATCTCTGCTATGGAAAAAAATGAAGCAGAAGTTAGATATTTTATAGAAGTGTCTTACAGTTTTGAGAAGGGCAGGACTGCTATATTCAAACTCATGTAAAATATGATTGAAATTATCTATAAAAAAATAACTGAAGACAGGTTTTGTATGTAAAATTTCTAGCAAAGAGAAATCACCAGAAAATAAAAGATTAATAAACCACTTTAAACTGTGTTAAGTCAATAGGTTATTTTATAAAGAAAACACATTTTTCACCTTTATGAGCATAGGTAATTCAGTAGTAACAAATATTTGAGAAAGATGTGGAAAATAAGGTACTTAATGTTTCTTTCCCTACTTAACGACTTATAAATATGTTATGGATTATGCCTTTAAACTCGGCCTGGTGCATTAGATAAGACACAGAGTACAAATGTTCATATTCTTAACCAGACATGGAAACACCAGATATAGTGAGATTTACATTAAGAATGCTGGCCAGTTGTTGCAGTGACGATAGATGACATCCGACGACAAGAAGGACAAACATATGTCAACTTACTTCTTGATGCAAATTTATAGAGATGTGCTCTTGTGGCTGGTGTGACTGTGGGTGGCACTGAGGCTCTCATTGTTCTGGCTGGGGAAACAGGGTCTGTGTTACACTTCTTATTGTCTCCGTGTCTCCCAAAACAGGGGAGGGCTTACTAAATACTTAGTAATACTAATACTAAGAACATTATGTAAGTATGTTATTTTAAATTCTCTGTAACTATATAATAAATTGAGAAAACTACTTTGGCACTACGTTACCATTTGTTTAGTTATCAAAATGATAGCTTTCATTCCAAAAACTTGTATGCATTGTTATTCCTGCTTATTCATATCATTGAGAATAAATTAAAATTCAAGATCTTAATGTTGTTATCAGTTGAAAAAGCTGCCAACTCTCTAAGAAGAATCTATGCTTTATGATAAAGTCAGATTTTATTCTTTGGAGCAAAAAGTTGTAGCTATGCATTCCTAATTTGGTCTGATTTCACTGTTTTACAGGGGCTCACGGAAGGTTAGAAAGGAAGTTATGGGATTTAAAAAAAATATTTAATCTAAGTTGTAAAGGAGCTTGGAACCACACCACAAGCATCATAATTAACTTTAATAATTATAAATGTAAATGCAGACAAGCCACAAGGTTTTAATGGTGTGCCACATGCTTCTGCTAATTATTTTAGAGTTTGGACACATTCAGTGCCAGCTAATTATAAACCCTGCTATGGAAATCATCTGTTTATATTAGACTTATTGATCTCTAGTGTTTAAGCAATATGAAAAGGGAAATCTACAATGCTGGACCATCTGCTTTGTATTCCTAATTGCTTTTAAGGAATCAAATATATAAATAGTCAGCTTTTTATACATTGGGCTTCAAACTCTTTCAAGAAACATATTGTGCAAGCCCAAGTGAATTTGCAAAAGCCTTTTTGAAATATTGCTTCCCTGGCTTCTCTCAAAGACCCTCCACCCTTACCCATATCATGCCCTTTTCTGACCTTTCTGCAGATCTCCAGAGTTCCTTCTTTTCTTTCCAAGTTCAGGTCTCACAAACTGGTAAAGGTAACTGAGTCTTTAGATGTTTACCATCTTTAAATTGCACTTCCTCAGTAAAAGCCCCTCACCGCCACTCTTATAACTCTGAATATTTATTGCTCTTTCACATTATGGGCATAGAAGAGGATGGCAATGAACAATGTCAAGATGAACAGTTCTCTTGTGTAGGAAATATTTAACTTTATGACAACTGAACCCGTTTGCTTATAGGGTGGATGCCTGGTGGGACCAGAGCAGTTACTTATCATTAACAGGCTTGGTAGACAAGTTTCTGACGTGTGAGTTTTGTAATTCTACATGGAAGTTGAGCTTAAATGAGGAAAGAGATTGACTTCATGGAATGAAGTTATTTACTTCATCCCTTTTTGCCTCAGTAAGCATTATTTTGGAGCTTTCAACTCATTGGCTAAAAATATCTGGAAGTATTTTCTTTCAAAATCCCATGCTATTATTGCATTTTGACATGTTTTATCATATTGTAAATAAAAGATTTAATTAAACAGATATCTGCTGCCACCCTCTGTAATGTACAGTCACGTATCTTGGGCAACATTTGGATGGAGGACCTACACAGGATCTGTTAAAATAACTAGCTGTTAGAATGATCATGATTTTCTTATTGTGAGTATGAATTCTCTTTTAGAAATCTATGCCTCTGAGATACTTTGTCTACCTCTGAAAAAGCCTTAATATTCTGCTTTATTTGCAAAATTTCAAATGGATGTTCTATTGCCCATCACCTAGGCCTTGTGCTATTGACTACCGACGTCTCTTAGTTTTAATCATGGCACCTGTATAACTGGACGGCATGCCATCTATATAATCTACTTCATTCTAATCTGTTACAGTGTCTTTCTGTTTTATAGTGAAAAAGAATATTCAAAGTCAGAAAGATATTAGTAGCTTTCTTAAAAGGTGCTTTAAACATTTCATATTCCTTAAGCCCTCAAAAAAAAAGTTACAAATCAAGAGAACACAATTGGCAGCTATATTATCAAAGACCTTCTCATAGCACTACCATTTAAATTGAATAAAATTGCTTAACAGGCCTTTTTTTTTTTTTTTTTGGTGGGTACCGGGGGTCGACCTCAGGACCTCATGCACCAGCAGGCGCCCGTGCCGCTGAGCGATATCACTGGCCCTTTTTTCATATGTGGGTTCCGGGAGCTGAACTCGGGCCCTCACACTTGCCAGGCAGACGCTTATGCTGCTGAGCCATCTCACCGGCCCTTAATGGGCTTTTTAAAAGCTGCCATCCTTTGGATATGACACTTCAGCATGATTATCTTTCAGTCTCATTTAAGGCAACAACAACCCGGTGATAATTGTAATATATGTTTGTTTCTGCCTGGAGTTCAGGGGATTTAGACATGTGACTATGGAGAGAAAGTTGAGTGTCTTTGGTTTGTAAAATGGACATTAATTTGAAATTGATAACTCCTACCATTTTTTATTTTTGGTTTATATAACCCATATGAAATACCTTCTCCCTGGATCTGTCTCGCCATTAGCAAGTTGTGGCAGTTTTCTACATGAGTTGGCTTCATGATATTGTTTTTATAGACACTAAGGAGATAAAATTAGAAAAATTATCACGCAAATTTTATTTTCTGTAATCTGTAATAACTTCAAAAATACTATTAGCCCATTTTCTATTAATCATCATCCAAATAGAACTCTAAATATTCTAGCATTAAACTCATTTCCTAATCTCTTTCAATTTGTCCCTAAGAAGCAAACATTCTTACTACTATTTGTGTTGTCTAGGACAGCAGCATTGATTAATAATAGGACTTCAAAAATTTAAGTGTGTTAAATGGACGGTATTAACAAATATTTAAATTCCTTGTAAGAGTTTTTAAGTCAACTGTTAAAAAGTGAAGAATTATTAAATTGACCCATATGAAACTACATTTTTGTAGGTAAAAGACAATCAGTTGAGTATTAGTGATTTCATGGGATTCTACTATTTAGAAAATTTCTTTGCAGTAGTGACGATTGAACTCACGACCTTGCAAGTGCCAGGCAAGCACTCTACCATTGAGTTACATCACCAGGACTCATATGGTTCAACTTTATACTTTCTAATACAATAGTCTTCTCCCTCAGATATCTTCCTGGTAAATGAGAATGGTTTTTTTTTTAAATGGATTTTAATTCATTTTCATATCTTAATCATATCAATACAATGAAAAAGTCAAAAATAGTGAAGTGGGGCCGGTGAGATGGCTCAGTGGCATAAGCGCCTGCCTGGCAAGCGCGAAGCCCTGAGTTCGACTCCCAGTACCCACATATGAAAAAAGGGCCGGTGATATCGCTCAGTGGCACGGGCGCCTGCTGGTGCGCAAGGTCCTGAGGTCAACCCCTGGAACCCACACACACACAAAAAATAGTGAAGTAAGTCTAACAAAAATACAGGACTTTCACTGATTAATTCTGTCCATTTTATCAGCCTTTGAACAGGACATTTTATAAGCACTTTCATAAAGTTTCTACTTTGACAACTATTGATCTAACAAATAATTACAAATTACATAATTTGGATGAGAATTTGATACCAAAGTTACCCTTTCTTCTGGTGAAACCTTTCACAAGGACACGGATTGTCTCTTGATCTCTTGAGGAAAACCCATCTCAAGAATTAGGTTGAGTTGTGCTGGCTCAACCTGCCAAGTCTAAATCCTGTAGAATTTTTACCTGTCCAGCTTAGAGATATTTTTCAGTCCTCTATTTGAATTTATTGAAAAAACCTGGCGGAATTAATGATGAAATAGATAACCTTTCCTAGGTACCAGCTATTCAGACAGGAGGGATCTGCTAAGATGATGTAACCTATAGTAATGATATAAAATTCTTGTGCCAGTTTCTAAATCTTATAACTCATTAGATACATTGATTCATATAAGGCATTTAAAAATGTAGTTTAAATTCTGTTACATACTGGGCTTTAAGATGAGCTGGTCATGCCTAGAAATTCTTAGGGATTTGAATTTGTTAGCTTCTTACCATATGCCTTCCCTTTATACTCTGAAACTGATATGGCTACTCCCTTCTCACCCATTCTGGGTTTTGGATAGCAGTCATCTGTACGCTAGTCACTTAAAAAGGGGTACATATTATCATAACGAAATTTGAAATTCATTTCATACTCACCCAGTGTTTTTTTTCTATATAAATTACATGTACTGATTGTCTTTTATTCTTCATTACTGTAGCCAAATTATTTTAAACTTTGTACTCTGATTAGCATTAATAATGTTTCTAACTTCAGGTTTTAGTGTTAAAACTTTGGGGAAAAAGGGAAACTCCATACATCTCCATCAATGAGGACTGAATCTCCTTAGTGTAAGAACTAATCAGCCCTTGGTGAGGCTACAGTGTCCTCCAAATATACAAAACATAGGATGAGATAATTGAATTTGGTCTCTGGGGTTCCAAGAATAGTACAGCCTGGGAATGCATGGTGTCCTCTGAAGATTAGGACAGAATTGCCACTCCTGTAATTCATATGATTCTAGTTTTTCAACTTTTATCCAAACTTTTGTATTAGAATCCCAGAAATGTCACTTTTTAGGTATTGAAAACATATATATCTCTTCCCTTTATATTTATTATTTTTAAAATGAAGTACAATAGGGAAGAAATGGCTGTGCCATTTTGCATTGTTTCTTTTATATTACAATGGGAGCTCCCAAACTAAATTTTGAGTTTCAAGCAAACACACTGTGAAATAGCCAAAATATTAAACTCCCCAAGGTTAAGAGAACTTGGACTGACCTCCAAATGCAGCGGGTCTTCTGAGGAGCCATAATTAGGGTTCCTGAGAAGAAATCAAGCAGTTTCTGTTAAGGTTTGGCTCATTCAAGGAGTCTTATGGGGGGGCAGGGGGGGACCAAATGGGAATATTTTAGAGTTGCAAAGTAAATGTCAGAAACTAAACTTCCACACTCTGATTACATGTTGGAAAGGGTTAAAATTCTGCATGTAGATCACTGAAGCTTTATTATATAAGATGACCTTAGGAACTGTCATCTCCCTTGAATTTATACAAAGAATTCAAAGTAAAGGTTTTCTAGGTTACACTTCTTTTTTCAACCCTTTGTCCTGTCAGCTCAGTCCTTGATATCTTCATCTGCCGACATGCCCAGATGTGCAGTGAATGTTGATTTGAGCTGGCCCCTCAACCCCTCCCTGCTGGTGTCATTAAAACCAGGGAGGCAGCGGCTCCCCTGGCATCTTTGGCACGGCTTGGCTTTACACTGTGGACTAAATTATTGATGAAGAGCACTTCTGTCGCAGTGTGTTTTACCCACCTTTAAATGAAACAGTGCGGATTGAGCTGTCACTGCCTCCTCACTCCCTGCAACTTCTACATGACATTTATGATGTGGTTCAGATTGCACCGAAGCAATTAATTTCCAGTAGAGTCTGCACTCAGAATGAAGATCCCTGACAATTACTGAGGGCTGGTTTCTCAATGAGCACACAATACACTCATCAATACTGTGCACAAAAGGAAAACATCAAAATACATGTAAAAGGTTCTGTGGGATTTGTGATCCCTTCCTCCTCTTCAAATGGAGTTCTGGATTCCAAGACTTCATGTCTGTACTATGCATTTGTTTCTCTCTGTGTTTTTCTGAAAAGATGGTTGAATTTACCTTCCCACGCATATTTTACAGATGCTTGCCAAATTTTTTATAAAATTTTATTCATTACAATATATGTTTATTCTAGCGGAAGATTTCATCTGTTGTTTTTGCCAGAAAAATATTTTTGAAATTTGCATTCAATTTTTCAAGAGATTCGGTGATCCTGATTTTTTTTTTTAGTTTATCTAGTGAATGAAATAAACAGCATGTGTGAATATGTGTTTCTATGTATGTGTATGTGTATTTGAGTATGTGCATGTATGTGTGTACATAACTGTGTATTTCAAAACTCACAATAAATTCTTCCAAATATGTGAAATTTAATATTTAATCAATCATACAAGTTTTGGTTCTGTTTCTTTTTAAAAATTGTAAAATCTCATCAGTTTAGGTTAACCTGAAGAAAAACAGTCCTCATTATGTAATAGTTTGAAAGACATGAACTTTTAGTATAAGATATGAGGGGCCGGTGAGATGGCTCAGCGGCATAAGCGCCTGCCTGGCAAGTGCGAGGTCCTGAGTTCAACTCCCGCAACCCACATACGAAGTAAGGGCCAGTGATATCGCTCAGCAGCAAAAGCGCCTGCTGGCACGCGAGGTCCTAAGTTTGACCCCCGGTACTCACAAAAAAAAAAAAAAAAAGATATGAGATAATGGCAATTAGTATCATTTAAAAAGTTCTTAAAAATATCTTAATAGATTTTAAAATGTTCATAATTATCCTACCCTTCTGAAGACTTGAATATAAAATATTCTCTTATATAAATATTTCCCTAAGCCTTCTATTTGTAGTATTAAAATCTACAGTAAGGTTTTCTTTCATAGGTAGACTTTGGTTTTGCCTAAAATGCCTCATACTTAGAAAATGTGTATTCTAAATTGATGAGTTTTTAATGTGTGATTTTTTAAATAAAAATATTATTGCTTTCAGAGCCATTGATTATAATATAACATGGAATGTGGAGTCCTTTTATGATGAGGTGCTTCTGGGAAGCAGCCCCATCATTGTCTTTATTGCAAAGGCACCCTGTAGCTAGGTATTAAGGAGTGGAGACTTACAGTGCTACACTTCTGGCAAGATCCAGGAAATAGCTTTTATACCAGGAGATTACATACAGTTTGATAGGATATGTAAGGTATCATTTATAATTGAAGAATCTCCATGACCCCAAGAAACATCACTGCAACCTTATGGAAATCATGCCATCATACATTCTCCTATGACTTCTGTCCTCAGCACACATCTATTTCCAACATTTGGTAGCCAAAGGTTGGGAGAATACTCGCTGTATTTGTTCATCTCAAATCTGATGTTCCCTGGCCCTGTTGAAATCAAGAACAATGAAATTTCTGTCCTTAGTATTTAGAGTTTGAATTCATTCTTCTTTATCTTAATGGTATTTTTGTACTTTATTAGTCACTTTGCATTGTTGAGATTAAATGCCCAAAACCTGCAACTTAAAGGAAGAGAGGTTTATTGTTTTAGTGGGTTCAATCTATGATTGGCTGATTCCAAGGAAGAAATGGCATGGTTTCTGGGAGGGGAAAGCTGTTCACTTCATGGTGGCTAGGAAGCAGAGAGAGAGAGAGAGAAATAGCCGGGGACAAGAATACTCCCCTCTAGGTCATGCCTTCAGTGATCTGCATCTTACAACCAGGCCCCACCTCTGAACACAAGAGACTTTTGGGCCACATTTTATATCTAAACTATAACATGTACTGAATCTCTCTGTACTTCAAGATATGATAGTTCAACAAGGTAGATTTTAGGAAAGAGACTCCTTGCCTCAAATAATGCATACATACCAGAGAGATAATTTAGTCTAGTTTTGTCCCATCATGTTCTCTAAAGGGACACATCCCTTCCAAATAAAACCTTCTAAAATAAAAATAAAGCCCATTAGTTTTGATCAAGGTGTTTGGGGCACACTTATGCATGCATTCATGTACAAATATTCACAGATAAATTGCTTATAGTAAACTTATTTGGGAATATTTTTGAGTAAGTTGTAGTCTTATTGATTTAAGAGGTATATGAAAAGACTTTGAGACATTAGAAAGGAAAATTCTACTTATGATGTATGTGGAAAACAATAATGTTTGTTGAATATTTACCCCAGTTCCTTCCTGCCATACATTAGTTCCATGACTACTTTCAGTGAGTTTTTGAGATACTTTTATTACTCTCATTAGAGGGATGAGGAAAGCAAGTCTTAGAGAGGTTATGTAATTTGTCAAAGGCAGTTGATGAGTCAGTTGATGGCTAAATAAAACTCAGTCTTATGTCTTTCTTTTTTTAAAGAGAAGAAAAAAAACCCCAACAAAACAAAAAAGAACAAAATTTCAAAACAATATAATAGGAGGGTAACAATGGTTAATACATTATGTATTGTTATCTTTAAATTACTCAGGGTACAAGATATCAGCATTCAATTGTCTAAACATTACTAGCATAAACCTTTCTCTTCAATGAACTAAGCAAAATTAGTAGTGTACCTATCTTAAACATCTTATATATAAATACAATTTTTTTCTTTTCCCTTCTTTCTTTTCCCCATTCCTCCATCCCAGACTCTCTTTCCTTTTGACCAGTTTCTTTCTGATTCATCATATCTATTGTACATTTTGGATCTCATTTACTCTTTCAGTTTCTCACACTAGGGAGACAATACAATGTTTGCACATGTGTGTCTGGTTAATTTCAGTTATGAGTATTTTCTTGAGTTGCATCCATTTACCTATAAAAGTCTCCAGTTTATCCTTCTTTATGGCTGAGTAGTACTCCATTGTATAAAAATACCACATCTTTCTTATCCATTCCTCAGTTGATGGGCATTTGGGTTGTTTCCAAGATCTGGCTATTACAAATTGTGCTGCTATAAACATGGGTGCACATATATCGCTGTGGTACGATGTTTTTAGTTCTGGGAAGATACCCAGAAGGGGAATAGCTGGGTCAAATGGGACCTCCAATCCTAGTTTTTTGAGGAATCTCCACACTGATTTCCACAGTGGCTTTACCAGTCGACACTCCCACCAACAGTGGAAAAGGGTTCCTTTTTCCCAACAGCCCCTCCAGCATTTGTTATTAGTTGATTTCTTGATAATAGCCACTCTTTCTGGGGTGAGATGGTATCTTAGTGTTGTTTTAATTTGCATCTCTCACATGACTAGTGATGTTGCACATTTTTTTGTGTATTTATTTGCCATTTGTATTTCTTCATCTGAGAAATGTGTATTCATCTCAGATGCCCATTTTGGACTGGGTGTTTAAATTTGGGAGGTCTGAGTTTTTTGAGTTCTTTGTATGTTCTCGATAGTAATCCTTTGTCTGAGGAACAGCTGGCAAACATTTTTTCCCACGTTGTGGGTTGTCTCTTCACTCTGTTGGTGGTTTCTCTTGCTGTGCAAAAACTTTTTAATAAGATGAGATTGCAGTTGTTGATTCTTTGTGATAGTTCCTGTGTGGTTGAGGTTTTAGTCATAAAGTCTTTGCCTACACCAATGTCTTCAAGGGTTTTACCTATCCTACCTTCTAGCAGATTTAATGCTTGTGTTTTAATATTTAGATCTCTGATCCATTTTGAATTTAGTTTGGTGCATGGTGAAAGATATGGGTCTAGTTTTAATCTTTGGCATGTGCAGAGCCAGTTTTTCCAGCACCATTTATAAAAGGCTATCTTTCTTCCAGTGAATGTGTTTGGCACCTTTGTCAAATATAAGGTGGCTTAGTATGTCTGGAGTTGTTTCAACATCTTCTAATCTGTTCCATTGATCTTCGGGTCTGTTTTTTTGCCAATACCACACTGTTTTTAACACAGTAGCTTTATAGTATAATTTCAAGTAGGGGATTGTGATGCCCCCTGCCTTGCCTTTGTTGCCCAGAATTGCCTTTGCTATTCTAGGTCTCTTCTGATTCCAAATGAATTTTAGGATTGTTTTCTCTAATTCTGTGAGATATGCTATTGGAATTTTGATTGGAATTGCATTAAATCTGTATAACAATTTTGGAAGTATGGCCATTTTCACTATATTGGTTCTTCCTATCCAGGAGCAAGGGATATCTTTCCATTTTCTGATATCCTGTTCAATCTCCTTTTTCAGAGTACTGTAGTTTTCAGTGTAGAGGTCTTTTACATCCTTTGTGAGGTTGATTCCTAGGTATTTCATTTTTTTGGATGTTATTGTGAAAGGTATTGTTTCCCTCATTTCTCTTTCAGTAAGTTTGTTATTTGTGTACAGAAAGGCTATTGATTTTTGAGAATTGACTTTGTATCCAGCTACACTATTGAATTTACTTATTAAATTGAGCAATTTTTTAGTGGAGTTTTTGGGGTCTTCTATGTAGAGTATCATGTCATCTGCAAATAATGATAATTTAATTTCTTCCTTTCCAATCATTATTCCTTTTATTTCTTTCTCTTGTCTAATTGCTCTAGCTAAAGTTTCCAGGACTATGTTGAATAAGGGTGGGGACAGTGGACATCCTTGTCTTGTTCCTGATTTTAGAGAGAGAGCTTTCAGTTTTTGTCCATTTAGTATGATATTGGCTGTTGGTTTGTCATAGATAGTTTTTATCAGATTGAGATAAAGACCATTTATTCCAATTTTCTGTAGGGTTTTTATCATGAATGGGTGCTGGACTTTGCCAAAAGCTTTTTCTGCGTCTATTGAGATGATCATATGATTTTTGTCTTTGTTTCTGTTAATATGGTGTATTACATTTATTGATTTATGTATACTGAACCATCCCTGCATCCTTGGGATGAATCCAACTTGGTCATGGTGTATAATCTTCTTGATGATTTGCTGGATTCTGTTTGCCAGTATCTTATTGAGGATTTTTGCATCTATGTTCATTAGGGAGATTGGCCTGTAGTTCTCTTTCTTAGTTGGGTCCTTCTCTGGTTGTGGTATCAGGGTAATGCTTGCTTCCAGGAATGAATTTGGGAGTATTGCTTCCCTTTCAATTTCATTAAAAAGTTTGAGAAGTAGTGGCGTTAGGTCTTCTCTAAATTTCTTGTAGAATTCGGCAGTGAATCCATCAGGGCCTGGGCTTTTCTTTGTTGGGAGATTTTTTAATTACATCTTTGATTTCATTGGTTGATATTGGTTTATTTAGGATTTTTATATCTTCTTGATTCAGTTTTGGTAATTCATACGAATCTAGGAATCTGTCCATTTCTTCTGCATTTTCCATCTTATTAGAATATAAATTTTCAAAATAGGTATAGATGATCTGGATTTATGCAGGGTCTGTCATGATATCGCCCTTTTCATTTTCAATTGCATGGATTTGAGTCTTTTCTGTTTTAATAAGGTTGGATAAGGGTTCGTCAATCTTATTTATTCTTTCAAAGAACCAACTCTTTGATTCATTGATTCTTTGTATTTTTTTTTTTTTTTAGTCTCCAATACGTTAATTTCTGCTGTGATCTTTGTAATTTCCTCCCTTGTATGAGCTTTTGGCTTAGCCTGCTCTTCTTTTTCTAGAAGTTTGAGGTTCACCATTAAGTTGTTTATTTGCACTTGCTCTATTTTCCTGATATAGGAATTTAATGCTATAAATTTCCCTCTTAGGACTGCTTTCATTGTATCCCATAAGTTCCGGTATGTTGTACTGTCATTATCATTCAGTTGTAGAAAATGTCTAATTTCTTCTTTAATTTCATCTGTGACCCATTGGTTGTTCAGGAGGGTGCTGTTTAATTTCCATGTGTTTAGGGAGTTTTTGTGATATCTTTTGCCATTGATTTCTAATTTCATTGCACTATGGTCTGATAATATGCATGGGATAATTTCAATTCCCTTGCATTTACTTAAGCAGGTTTTATGAGCTAGTATGTGGTCTATTTTGGAGAACATCCCATGTGCATCTGAGAAGAATGTGTATTCTGATGTTGTGGGGTGGAACACTCTGTAGACATCTACTAAGTCCATTTGTTCAAAAGTTTGGTTCAGTTCTAATACATCATTATTAATTTTTTGTCTAGTTGATCTGTCTTTTTGTGAGAGTGGAGTATTGAGATCCCCCAATATAATTGTATTAGTGCTTATTTGATTTTTCATGTCCTTTTAATACTTGTTTTATATAGTTGGGTGCACTGGTATTTGTTGCATATATATATTTATGATCGTTATCTCTTCCTCTTGGATTGTTCCCTTTAAAAGGATGTAATGACTGTCTTTATTTTTCTGAATCATTCTTGGCTTGAAATTCACTTTGTCTGCAAAAAGAATAGCTACCCCTGCTTTTTTCTGGGTTCCTGTCACATGGAGTATTGTTTTCCATCCTTTGACTTTCAGTCTATGAATTTCTTTCTGAATTAAATGTGTTTCTTGTATACAGCATATTGTTAGATCTTGCTTCTTGATCCATTTTGGCAGTCTGTGCCTTTTGATTGGTGAATTGAGACCATTAACATTGATGGTTAAAACTGATATGTATTGACTTATACCTGTCACGTTATTTTCCTGTTGTTGGTTCCCCCTCTTTTTTTCCCCACTCTCTCTGTTTAGTTATCTGCCCTGCCTGGTGGATTCCTTCTGTTGGGGTTCCTGGGGTTGTAGTCCTTGTTATCTCCTTCTAGAATGTCCTTCAGAACATTTTGGAGTGCTGGTTTGGTAGTCATAAATTTTCTCAGATGTTCTTTGTCCTGGAAGTATTTTATTTCTCCATCAATTTTGAAAGATAGTTTTGAGGGGTACATCAATCTGGGTTGAAAGTTATTTTCCTTTAGAGCTTGAAATATGTCATTGCAAGCTCTTCTTGACTTAAGGGTTTCTGCTGAAAAGTCAGCTGTGATTCTGATGGGCTTTCCTTTATAGGTGATTTGTCTCTTTTCCCTAATAGCTTTTAAGATTCTGCTCTTCTGTTGAATTTCTGGGATCTTGACTATGATATGTCTGGCTGAAGATTTTTTTTGATCATGACTAGTTGGAGTTCTATAAGCCTCATTTATATGAAAATCAAATTCTTTCTCTCCACCAGGGAAATTCTCTGTGATAATGTCTGTGAACAGGGTCCTGATATCATTTATGTTATCTCCTGCTTTTTCATTGATTCCAATTAATCTTAAATTATTTCTCTTCGTGTCATCTAGCAGCTGCTGGGTTGATTTTTCATGGTCCCTTGTTATTTTTAAGAATTCTTTATTTTCATGATCACTAATTGCAAGCCTGTCTTCTATATCTGAGATCCTGTCCTCACATTGGCTTAATCTGCTACAAATACTTTCAATGGAATTTTTGTTCTCCTGGATATCTGCTTGAATCTGCCTTATGGATTCCATTTCTTTCCTATGCTGAGCATTCATGGTTTCCATCATTTTCTGAAGCTCGTCTATTTTTTTGTCTGTGTCTGCTCAGGCGTCCTTAAGCATGGTCTTCATTGTGGACATTATCTCTGCAGTTATCTGAGAAATTATTTCTGATTTAAATTTTTCCAGAGCCTCATTCAACTGCTTTGTTGTTACCACAACAAAGAGATGTTAGGTGGGTGGCTTTCGGTTTATTGCACCTCATTGCCCCCTGGTTTTGCCTTTGGTGAACTGGATGTGTGGGGTTGCATCTTGTTTAAATGTCATCTCATTTTCTTTTCTTTCTTTAGTTTAATTCCTGGGGTGATGTTTGTAAGTTACCTATGGTAGGTTGCTTTATTGCTAGTGTTTAAAATCCTTAGGAGATGACTACTTCTCTCTGGTATCTTCCAGGAGTAGTTTATTTTTGAGTTTTGAGCCTGCTGTAAGATCCTACCTCTTCAATTTGTTGGGTATGAGAAGTTGCTGCCTGTTTGGCCCAGTCCTTGGTTCTTTGGTACTGTGCCACTGTATTTTCTGTGACCCTTAGTCAGTCTCAGTCATGGAATACCAGGAAGAAAAGCTGTTTAGAACAATTATGTCACTTTTGGCTATAATGGTACCTAAAGCATCAAACACAGCCTAGAAAATGACAGTCTGAGCTAATCAGTTATTTGCCACTTTTAACCATATCAAGTAGAGTTGTGGTTATATAACAAAATCTAAAACACACCAGAAAAATTATATGCAGTATGTAAGTCCTTAATATGTCAATTTTGCCTTCAGGAGTTTAAATTTAAAATGAGTTAAGGAGGAAATAGAGAATTGGGAGAAGAGGAAGGAATTAGATGTATGGCAGGAGGACCAAGAGGGATCCCATTGACATTGGGAAACTGGTGTAGAGGACTGGTGGGAAAAAGAGAAGGAAGGGATAAAAGGAAGAACAGATCAGAACCACAATCACAAGGAGATTAGAGGCTCTGTTTACACTCTTATAAAAACCAGATAGAATAATGAAGGAAAGAGCAATCAGACAAACAAAAACAAAAATGAAGACAAAAACAACAAAATAAGGAAACAAACAAAAAACCCCACACAAAGAAAAGAACACCTTCACCAGAACAAAAAACGAGTGAGAGAAAAAGAGAAAAAAAAAAAAAAAAAAAGAATCAGTTCCAGGTTTTAACTCTGCTGTAGGCAGGCACCGTGTGGTGACAGAATCCTGTTCCGTGCAGGTCTGTCCCTGCAAGCCAGGAGCAGCCATTTGGCGGGGCAGTGAGCAGTAGCCTGCACTCTCTGGCGGAGACCAGTGTTATTCACCTGCCGCGCACTTTCCGTGGGCCTGACAGCCGTGGCACCGAGCTGAGATTCAAGCGCTGTGTTCTGGCGCCGCGCTGTTTCCTTGCCCCCCCCCCGCACAATGGCACCCAGCAAATCACTCTCTCCTGTGGGAGGGCTGCGCCTTCGAGGCACTCACCGCCAGCCAGTGTAGTCCTTCACTGCTCCTCTGCTCCACCTCTGTCTTGCGTTCCTCTGCGGAGGCCCCAAGGGGTGCCAGCTGTCACCCTGTGTCCGCAGATTTGAACTTCTGTCACGCTGCGGTTCCTGGCACAGGGAGAAGTCGCCTGTGTTCTCCTCCTTCCTTTTCCTTGAAACCACTCTAAACCACTCTTCACTTGCTCTGTGGGTCCTGAACTGCGTCTCAGAACTTTCCTGGGTCCAGGGGAGCCACCTCCCTCCCTCCTGTGCTCTCCCAGTCACTATATTGTGGTGGCCGAAGGGCAACTTTTAGAGCGTTTTGCTGCCCGCTTCTTAAAAATCCGCCATCTTTTTTTGGGATCCTGTCTTTTTTGATGTCCCAGTCCAATCACTTAGTGGCTTAATATGCTAGATTCTTTTGTATTTTCTTTAAGATCATCGAAATATACTTTTATGTTAGGTATACCTGTCTTCGTTTTATATGATTCTTAATTTCTAAAATTACTGATTACTACTTAAGCTAGAAAAAAAGTGACCAAGCTATTTCTGTCCAACCTATACTATTGTTGTCTTTATAATAAGTTTGAATCGAGCTAACTCTTTGCCTTTTTCTTATATAACGGACTGAAAATCATTTCCCTCCTACCAACATATATATGAAAGCGTGACTGACTCTTGTAAAACTACATAGTTCACGCTTCAAAGTGTTTGTCAGAGTTCGTTTATATGGAGAAAACAAACATAAATAATAGTAAGCATAGACCACCATGTGGTTAGTTATACAAACATTATGCAGTAAAATCCCACTATTATTTATTTTTATTTTTTTATTTTTTGTGGGTACCGGGGGTTGACCTCAGGACCTCACGTGCCAGCAGGCGCCCATGCCGCTGAGCGATATCACCAGCCCTTTTTTCGTATGTGGGTTCCAGGGGTTGAACTGGGGCCCTCATGCTTGCCAGGCAGGAGCGTTCGCTGCTGAGCCATCTCACCGGCCCCACCACTGTTATTTAATATTAAAATAAACTCTTCTTCTCCACATAATATTATCTACAATTTGCAATAAGCCACAGACCTTATTTCCTTTTTCTCTTTCATTTAATGATTCCCTCCATTTGTGTTGTGTCTCTGACTTCCTTCATATTGCTGAGTCAGATAAATGTTCCTGAGGTCTTATAAGATGAATTTGGCAATGACTTTGGAATGCCTAGTGAATCACCTTCAGACTGTTATTTTTCTCAGTGGCTCATCTCCATGGAGTTCTGAAAGAAGCATTTACTTATTGGACTGAAGTTGTTCATATGAAGAAAGAGTCAATACATTTACTTGATATAGGCTGAAAACCTGGCTGTATAAGAAACCTATTATCTAAGGGATTTGCACCTCTTAGGTAAAGCAGTGTGGTGGAATAGAAAGCTGGGATCTGAGCTTCAAGACCTAAAGACCACACCAAAGATTTCTACTTGAGCAAGTCATTTAACATCTAAAACTATTTCACCATCTACAAAATGGGATAATTTTATTTGATTTTATAGTGTTTCAGGTTGAGTTTTAAAAGAAGGTATGTATGTGGAAAATATTTTCAGTGCCAAATGTCTTGATGAATATTGAACTATGTAAAATAATCCAGGAACCATTACTAGAACTCTGCCTGTATGTTGTACATGACATATCCATCTGTAATTTCAAGCTCAAAGTAGGAAGAAGGCATATCACATAGGATTATGTTCAGCATCATAATAGAAAAATCAAATTAAGTTGATACAAACAAGATAGAATTTATATAAAAGTACAGAGGTAGACGTTCAGGTTGGGTATAGTATTTCTATTCTGTGTTCAGAGACCTACTCTCAGTTGCCTTCTGTCTTTCTGCTCTGTTGTCTTTAGTTCCTGGCTTCAATGCTAAGTGTCACTTTATAGCTTAAAATTGACTATTGGAAGTCTAGGCTTTGTGCCGTGGTTTGGATCTAAAGTGATTCCCCAAAGCTAATGTGTTAAAGACTGGCTGCCAGTTTATGAAGCTACTGGGAGGTGATAGAACCTTTAAGATGTGGGGCCTCGCAGAAGGAAGTTAGGTTACTCGGGGCCATGTCTTTGAACCCCAGCCTGTTCATCTCTCTGTTTTTGCTTCCTAGCCACTATGGGGTGAGCAGCTTTGTTCCACCATGTGTTCCCTACCATGATGTTCTGCCCAAAGCAAGAGGGCCAAACAACAAGGGACTGAAACATCTGAAGCTATGAACCAAAATAAAACTTTGCTCCTTTAAGCTGATTTATTTCAGGTACTTTGTCACAATGACAGGGAGTTAGTTAGCATGCCTTATATCTGCATTCCAGTCAGGTAGTAGGAGGGATGGGGGAAATGGCTAAAGGGCCAAAATGGAGGACTTAGGGGAGGGATTTAGCATTTTGTAAAATTTGTTTAGAGCACCATCCTATGATTGCTACCTGTAATTCATTGTGAGGCTAGGGAATGTTTTCTTCTACTTGAATACATTACTGGAGCTCTGTAGTGAATGAGAAAATCATGGGTATTGTGATGGCAGCCAATGCCGTGTTATCAGCCTTTATGTGATAGTAAAATATGTGAGCTATAGTTAAAGTACTATAGTTATTTGACATCTGATGGTAGTTTAAAAATTTTTGTCCATAATTCCAGATTTGATTTTTTTCAGTTACTACATGTAAATTTTCTATTAATGACTTATTTAAAAAATTTTCATGTATATTTCTGTTGTGTTATTTTGGTTGAATTACAATCATGTTTGTGCAAGAATACCAAAATGTACCATGAAATAAAAATTGCCTCTTAATTTTTTCAGAAAATGGTATAGATTTTAACATTAAGTTTTAACATGAGCTATTGGACAGTCCTAGATTCTTATAGCATTTGAGGAGGCTTAGTATATGTAGTAATTTTACCTGAAGTTAAAGTAACTTATTTTCTCAAAGTAATTTCAGAAACCATTGAGAATGCTTCTATATTTGGTCAGTTTTCCATTGCTTGGACAAAATGCTTGACATCTGCAATTTAAAGAAGGAAGGATTTATTTTGGCTCATGGCTTCAGACATTTTAGTTCATGGTAGGCTGGCTCCAATTCAGAAACATCATGGTGGAAGGGCACGGCAGAAAAATGCTGCTCAACTGGTGGCATCTGGGAACCAAAGAGCAGGGGAAGGACCTGAAAGAAAGGGGCCAGAGATCAGATATTGTCTTTAGGGCCACATCTCCAAGGTGTTCTACCTAGTCATACCCAAATGTGTGCTTACTAAGCCCCTAGGTGTCTCTTAGGCTAAAGAAATTGACAGTCAAGATTAACTATCCCATTTTACTAAATAAAATGAGTTAATACATGTAAATGAGTTAATGCATGTAAAACACTTAGAACGATGCTTAGCATAAAAATAACCTCTCCATAGTAGTGTCACATTAGCATGAATCTCAAAATAGCTTTCTGTTATGGTCTATATCTAGATGTCTCCCAAAATCTTATGCACGCATAGGTGGGGCCTGGAGAGGTGACTTGATCATGGGAGCATGATATTCATTAGTGGATTAGCCCACTGATTAGTGTATAGCTAAATGCGATGTTGGGAGGAGGAGCCTGATTGGAGGAGGTGGGTCACTGGGACCATGGCCTAGAAGGGTCTATCTCCATCCTTCCTCGCTTGACCTCTCTCTGCTTCCGGCAGCATGCCATGAAGGCATTTTTCCTCTGCTATGCCCCTCTGCCATGCTGTCCTGCCTTGGAGCCAGTGGACTATAGACTGGAACTGCTACAAACTACAAGCCAAAAATAAACCTCTCCAACTTTAAGTTGTGGGTGTCAGATATTATGTCTCAGTTACAAGAAAGTAACTAAGACACTTAAATAAATAAATTAATAAATAAATTAATTAATTTTAAAGGAAGTTGGCTAAAAAAGAGAGAGAGACATATTCCACCAGGTCTTTTAAAGTAGAAAGGTAGTAATTGATCTATACATTTCTTGACAATGAAATTTTAACAAAGGACAATGAATTTCTCTCTCATTTTTCAAGTTTCAAAATTAAATATGCTTACTGTGTAGAAATGTAATTATGAGACGTGGAGTATAGTCTCTTCATACCATGCATAATGTATACTCATCACCATGTTTTTTGCTTGTCTTACATATAAAGCCTATATCGGGTGTATGATTCATTTGCCTGAGTCTTAAGAGACAAAAAAACACTTCCTACTAAATAAGCTGTAAGGTCCAGTGTCTGCCCTTCTCAGTGAGTGAAGGTGTGGACACATTTCTGAAGTGCTCGCACTGGACGCTTCCTCCTGGGATTGTGAGTCTGGGTGATGATTCATAGATGCTGGGCCTATGGCGGGACTGACCAGGCAGCTGGGATAGATTGCAGTCCACACTGCGTCTGTGGTGTGACGTGGTGGTTTCTCCTGCCTGCCACTTCCCACAGTTCCTGTGTACTTTCCAAGCTGATTCTCCAGTTGGCCTATCAATTCCAAGAACCTATACACAGCCTTTCACTAAATTTATGTTCTGTTTTCTGCTAGCCAGAGCTGACTTCTGTTACTTGCAGCCAAAAACCTTGATTAGCTCAACATGTACCAAAGAATTGAGAAGAAGAAATATCAGAAATATATTAAGACTGATAATCAAGAGGTACTCTTAGAGGAGATATTATAATTAAATAAAATTATAATTCATTTTATCGTAATTTTGGGAGATGTTAAAAGTTGTAACACTGTGTATATTCCTTTTCCTGATTTTTTCTAATTAGATTTTAAGAAAATATGAATAGAATCCATAGTTTGAAAGTCACTTTTTACTGAATTACTTGGGATATTAAATGTCATCTTTCTATTTTGTTCAAGAAAACTAAAAAGATATATGCTTATTTATTTTATAAATACTAGTGTAAAAGTGCCAAATTAGCATTTCCTCTTGACTCAACTGGTAATGTGGCTTGTGTTCATAATATGACTGCCTGTTTTCCAAAGAGAAAGAGAAATGAGTTTGGATCAAAATACCAACCTTCTTTTAAGGACAGATTTTTCTGGTGAGAATGGAGAGAAGTGCTGCCGCTTTCTTCCACATGAGCTTGGCTTTCTACATGATGGCAGAGTGAGATTGCCATTGAACCAATTTATGTCTAACACACAAATCAAACGAAATGCGCAAAGAATTCAAAGAATTGTTCATTTGCTCCTAGAAAAGACATGACTAAGTCTAAAGCATGTAGATAGGACTATAATAGTAACAGATGCCTAAAGAAGCTTTCCTGCTTACTTGTTCCAAATTAACCTATTTAGAACAATGAGTGTTAAACTACCCTTCCATATACTTCAGTTACTTTGATGTGTTGGTAGACACAAAGAAAGGCATGAAAAGTATTACCTGAGAGGGAAACACTTGCTTTCATAGGCCTCTATTTTCTCTGAGTAAACAACCTCAGGAGAGAAATAAGAGTTATATGTCACATATACATAAAGTATATAAGATTTATGAATACGAAGATATAGTTATGTTTCACTTTTAAAAATATTCAAAAAGTTATATACATGCTGTGTCTGAACACTGGGGTAGTGTTCTCTGAATTCACAAAAATAGTGACTGCTCATTCTGTTCTCTAGGGAGCGTGAGGTGCAGATTTCCATATTTTGCTTTTTATTGTTATAATTCAGATACCATTGGGTTAAGAAGCAGGTGATTCTAATATCAGGAAGAGCCCATGTAGTAGATTTGGTGATTTAAGGAACAGAAGAAAATGGAGTAAAAAAGAAAGAATTTAGGGCCTTATTTGAAAGTGGAGAATTACAGGACAGAGCATCTATTGGCTGCATCCTTTACCAAGGAAACGAATATATCTTACACTGATTGGCTGATGTACTTATAATTTTATGTTCCTTTATGCCTTTATACTAGTCTCAGGTCCAACCTGATGAGAAGTAAGCTAAAAATGTTTTGGCATGTCATAGCAAGGTAATTCAGCCTGAAGAGTTAATAGCTTAGACCTGAAGATTATTTTGTTGAGGCATGGACACTCAGCAAGAATTTTCCTTCACTTCCTTCCTTCCTCCCTCCCCCCTTCCCTCTTCTCTCTCTCCCTCCCTCCTTCTCCCTTCCTCCCTTCCTTCTTCCCTCTCCTTCCCTCCCTCCTTCTTTTCTTTTCCCTTCCCTTCGCTTCTTTTCTCTCTCTCTCTCTCTCTTTTTTTTTAATGTGGATATTGGGAGTTGACCTCAGGACCTCGCGCTTGCCAGCAAGCTCTTGTGCCGCTGAGCGATATCACAGGCCCTCTTCTCTTTTCTTTATTCCTCTCTCTGTCCTTACCTTCTTCCCTGTATTCTTCTCTCCCTGTTTCCCTCCCTCTCTTCTTTCCCTTTCTCTCTCTCTCTCTTTCTCTCTTCTTCCTTTTTCTGACCTCACTGACTCATTGGTACCTAAAATTCAGTAGTTTTCTTAACTCTGGCATTCTGCCAGTTATCATATCTATAGTATAATATGACTATTCCAATATTTTTCTTCCTCTTACTTCTTATGATTTTTTTGACAGAGTGCATGTTCCAAATACTTTTCTCATTTTCATCCTTGGTAGAATTTGAAACCTTGCATTTCGTGTCACCCACCTAGGCCATTCTTTAACTCTTAGATTCACGTGGAATTTTCTGAAGCATTCACTGACTTCCAAATTACTTTGCACTGTCCTTACACTGCTATTCTTGGAGACTATCCATGTTCCAAACCATAAGAATTTTTGGAAGAATAGAAAATGAAGCTGAAAACCTTTGGTTCCTTCGTGGCTCTCCCGCATCATCCTTACATCCAGTCATTTGCTTTATCTTTTTTGCTTTTACCTTCTAATGACTCACACATCCCAAGGATGCTTTCTATTTGGACACTGTTTCCATCTAAGTTCCCATCACTTGTTATGAGTACTGTATTAGGCTCCTAACTGAATTTCCTGTATCTTTTTGTATAGATTCCAAAGCATGTTATTGTTAAAATGAGCTTAAAATGCAGAACTGAATTTATTGACTCATTGATTTAAAATACTATCTATTACAGTCCTGGGTATTCCAGGGTTATCTCCAGCTCCTCTTCTCTATGCTTGAACTTAATTGGGTTATTTGCTTTTTTCTGAACATTTTTCCATAATTCCCTACCTCCATGCCTTTATATATGTTGTTGTGTCCAAGTAGAGTGCTCCTTCTCTTCAGCGCTCCTATGAAATAATAGTTGCCAGTTCCATGTACACTGTAATCTTGTTCATGAAAACTTCCTGATGACCATACCTAAATACCACCTTTCCCTCCCTCTTTAAATCCTAGTAGATTGGTTAGCAGCAATCCTATTTCATCATCTTTTTCTTAGAAGAATCTATGTACTTGTCACTTTGCATTCTCTGTCATGAGCTCTTTAAAGATAAGAACTCTTTGTTCCTGTATTTGTCTCTCCTACATTTTCTAACTTGATACACTTCATATTGTCTCTCAGATATTGATTAAATAGAGTTCTTAGAATTATTTTAAACGAAAATAATTTCCTTTTAGAATCACCTGACCTAATATAAACACAGAACTGTATGACCATTTTGCTTATTTTATGAAAACAGCTGTTTCATGAGGTCCATTAGGTAGAAATATATGAAATGAAACAAAATTATTAAATAACAGATGCCATTTTCATTTTAGTTTATTTTACTTTGTCCATAACTATGTGGACATTAGATCAAATATATCTGTGACTCCCAAACCAGAATACATTATGGTCCTTATAGTCATTTTAATCATTTTGGTTGCAGAAACTTTGTTGTGGAATTTCACAAAGTAAAAAGAGTCTTCTCACATATTACCCACATCTTCCTCTTGTCTTTTGAAGAAAGTATGTTCCTGTGTCTTTCCATGATTAATGCCACCATCTGTACATTCTTTAAAACCTTATTTCTTTCTACATATTCTGGGACTTAATACTATATAGTTCTTCTCTTACATGTATTTAAATTCTTTCCCTTTCTACTAGTTTCTCCCCTTTAGCCGAAATATATACTCAAGTCTTCACTTTAACCATTTCTGGGCTCTGTAATTTTTCAGTGTTGTTGGGTTGTACTAATAGTGCTTTTGGAAAGATCTCTCACTTTTTTTTTTTTTTTTTTGTGGGTGCCAGGGGTCGAACTCAGGACCTTGCGTGCCAGCAGGAGCCTGTGCCGCTGAGTGATATCACCGGCCCAGATCTCTCACTTTTTATATCTCAGCATCTGTTCTCACTTCTGACTCAAATACTTTGTGTTATTTTGAGCAATTAACAGCATCTTTCTTGAAATTTCTCCCTTCTTGTATACTACTTTCTTGTGATCCTCCTCCTGAGTTTTAAAAAAGTATTTATATAGCATTGACTAATTTCATTGTGTTAGACACAATGGAAATGTGAGGGGCTTTTTTTTGAGGGACTATCTTATCTTTGTGTTAAACTTGTCTCAGTGGATAGACAAGACACATATTATGCACTAAAATTGCATAATAGAATTTTACAGTTCCAAATAATTCTCATTTTAAATTGGTCTAATATTTGAACTATTATAGAAGTTTTTTAACTAGTGTTACTTTATCCTGGGACTCCTACCTCAGCTTCTTGGTTTTTTTTGTTGTTGTTGTTTGTTTGTTTGTTTTTTTTGGGGGGGACAGGGTCTCGCTATGTAGCTTAGGCTGGTCTTGAACTCACTATGTAGCCCTGGCCAGCCTCGAACTCACAGCTATCCTCCTGTGCAGCCTCTTGAGTGCTGGGATTATAGGAGTGTGCCACTATGCCTGGCCCTACCTCAGTTTCTTAAAATGAGTAGTTTTCTTAAAACATCACTCCAATCGTTGTGTTCTCTTATAAATGGTGTCAACAGTTCTCCAGTAGCTCTATAAGGTCAGACTCTCCAGCATTCTGAGAGGTCTACATGTTCAGGGTACAAGCTGACTGGACTGCTCACCACTGTCAAATTCTGGGAAGTATTTCTCCCTATTCTTTTACTATATTATCATCAATATAGTAGAATGCAGTTGCTAAGAAGGCCCTCAAAGACCTCTGCCTCTTAGTATTCACCGCTTTGTGAAATCCCCTGAGCTTAAGTGTGGGTTGGATTTAATGATTTGATTGTAATGAATATAGTGATTGTAATTGTAATTGTAATGAATATAGTAGAATATAGTGATGTCGACTCTGAGCTTAAATTATAAAGATTGACTTCTACCTTGACTAAATCGGTGTCTCTCTCTGATCCTCCCTATCTCTCTCTGCCTTTCTGTTCCAGATCTCTTGCCCCAAAGAAGCCAGCTGCCTTCTCATAGTTGTCCATGTGGAAAGGTTTCGATGGCAAGGCACTGAGTCTGGCCGTAACCATGCGAGTCATCTTGGAAGTGGAAGCCTTTGGTGGAGACTGCAACCCCAGTCAACAGCTTGCTTGCAATCTCATGAGGGATCTTGAGTCTGAGACATTGAAATACACCTCCCAGACTCATAATCTATGGAAACTGTGAGATAATAAATGAAATATTTGTTGCTTTAAAATATCAAATTCTGGGGTAATCTATTCCACAGCAATAGAGAACTAATACATTTACTTAAACTTCTACTTATTTTTGTCTACTAGTAACATATCAGTTCTAATGCCAAATACTTCTTACCTGCTTTCTATCTACTGAAACTGTTTCCTTCTTCTTCTGTACTCTGATAATATTTAGGTAACCTTCACTATTCTGTGTCATTTTCTTCCTTGTTTATTTCCTCAGGAAGATAAACGTCTGTAATGGCAGCAACTGTTCTATTCATTTCCAGAGCACCTACAAAATTTAGAACAACTCTTTGAATAACGTAGAATTTAATGCATATCCACTAGGGAATTATAACAAAGCTGTGCTTGATTAATCATCAAAATAAATGCACAGGACAACAATTATCACAGTAGGAGAGATAATCACTTCAAAGTTTTCCAGTGAAGCTTCCGTGAAGAAAAGAGAAGAGTGGCAGAGCCACGTCGGGTGACTGGCATGCTCAGAGTCGTTATAGGACCAGTTAATGACTGGTTAGTAGGCAATAAATGCTTGGATGAATGTATAACAGAGGGCTCCGGCCAAGTCTGTGGGTGAGTTTTAAATACAATGGCTGGTTTTCAATGATCTCCAGAAAGCAGACTCAAAAGAGAACACGCAACCCAATTGCACATAGCATTGTAGATAATATGTGTTTACTAGATCTTTGATTGAACTGGAAAATAAAAGGAATATTTTTGGGGGTGTTAACTTGTAAGCTTTCAACTTTAAAAGGAATGGGAAGGCCCTGATAACATTCGTGCAAGAATATAGCAATGTTTAAGTGATTTGGTTAGATTATTCAAGTGGAACTGTACTAAATACTGAGACTCTCATGAATAAGGATAATTTGGAAGTAACTAGTTGAGTCCTCAGCTTATGTGCTGAACATTTCTTCATATTTAGTGTCTTATTTCCAAAATCTAAATAGCTAAACTAAGACCTCCTAGTTAAATAATAGAATCTCTTTAAACATATCATTAAAATATTAAAATTAAACCTGCTTGGGCCGGTGAGATGGCTCAGCGGCATAAGCGCCTGCCTTGCAAGCATGAGGGCCCGAGTTCGACTCCCGGATCCCACATACGAAAAAGGGGCCGGTGATATCGCTCAGCGGCACGGGTGCCCGTTGGCGTGCGAGGTCCTGAGGTCGACCCCCCGGTACCCACAAAAAAAAAAAAAAAAAAAAAAAAAACCTGCTTGATCTTTTTTTTTTTTTTTTTTTTTTTTTTTTTTTTTGGTACCAGGAATCAAACTCATGACCTTGCACTTGCCAGGCAGGTGCTGTGCCACTGTGCTATATCCCTGGCCCTAAACTTGCATGATCTTTATAACTAAGACTAATTTTTTATGTGTGTTGGCTTAAGCGGAGGCTGTTTTTAGATTTTTAGAAAGGAAACGAGTTGGTAAATTTCAGTCTTTTTATTGCTGCCTAGAAGTTGGACACTAAATAAGATACATGTACGTGGGACCAACTAATATCTGATATAATACTTATTCCCTAAGATAAACTTTTTAAAAATTCACAGTATCATTATGTGTTTTTGAATGCTCACAGGTCATCAGGATTTTATATATAGTGGAGAAATTCAATAAAACAAAATATTTTTCTGTAAAAGATATTTTACTATAACTATTCTGGATATCCATAGGATATGACTTCAAGGAGTTTGCACCTACTAGGAAAGGATTGGGAACAATGAATTTGATGCATGTAACTTCTTCCAATAACTGGGAGGTAAAATTGAATTAAAAGCTATATCAATTTCAATATTTCACTGATGCTTAAAAATGAGGAATAATAAAAGATGAATCTATTCTTATTATCTTATTTTGTTATGAAATGTTATATTTTCATTAAAAAAAAATCTATCGCTAAAAGATGAAAGACAGCAAGGAGTGAAAGACCACGGAGAAAAATTGAAAATAAGGAAGAGGTGATGAAGGGACGAGAGGGGAGAAGAGGAAGGACGAGTTTTAACTGTGAGAGTGACAGGGCTTAATGTGAGTCAAGGCCAAGAACAAAGAAAGAGTGGAAAATCTCACCAGTGAAAAAATTAACCAGACTCAAGGAGGAATAAATTAATCTGTAATAAAGAAGGAAATGAAAGTAGGGAGTGAAAAGAGAAAAGAATATTCTTAGTGTTTAAATAGCACTTTTCATTTTCAGAAAGCTTTATAAATATTAACTAATTAACCCTTCTTCCAGTCCTGGGCATAAGCATTATTATCATAGTTATTATTATTAATAAGTGACTGTAAAAGGGGTCAGAGAGGGTTAGACATACATCACTTTAAATCTTGTACATGTATTTTATTTCTCTGATATGAAAGCAGTAGCTGGAAGGAAAGTTTTGTTTCAAATTCTTACAAGTCCATTACTGCGAGGCAAGAATTGCATTTATTTTGTTTCCTTCGCCTTAATGACTTTAGGCTGTAGGATCTGAAGATGTACCACAAACATTGTACTGACTACCAATAATTCTTCATCTGAAACTCATCCTTGTTGGCAGGGAAAAACAGTTTTTAATTCAGTTTCAGTACTTTGGATTGACAGGATTACCACTGTTAGCAGTAGTATTTCTAAGAACAATGCGTAACCTCTGAGTACTATTCAGTGATGATGTGGCAGTGGAAAGCAGTTAGGGTAACCAAATGATTTCCGGGGACTAAACAACACTGTTTGTTCTGGAACTTTCTCTTTTCTTTGATCTGAGACAGGATGGAAACTCTACTTCCATTGCAAAGCTTAGTGTTTCAGCTCACTAATCACTCTTGCTTTTCTGGGGAGAAAATATTAGAAAATAAATTGAATAAAACTTTGTACACAGTAAATTTCACTTTTTATTGTATTTAGAGTGAGCAAGCAATTGTAGGCAAGTGGTAATGTCAGTTTTATTTTCTTCATGAGCCTACATTCACAGCTGATTGCACTGAAGATCTGAGGCTAGTGACCGCTTCACCAGAACGACCAAGGAGCCTAACGGGCAAAGGGGCCACTGCTTTTGTTATTTCTGAACCTATCCAACCTCCTGCAAGATGGTCCTTGTTTTAAAAGTGAAGTGTGATGTGAAATCAGGCCTAAAATACATGTTGGAGTTGAGGGAAGACTGTTTACTTCTGTCTGCCTTTTTTGGGGGGGGTACATTTTATTCTGGTTGATTTTGGTTTTTTTGCTTTGATGCATAGTAAATGTCATTCAGTTCCTTAAAGAGGATTCCCTTATACTCACATAGTATTCTTTTTAAAAAGTTGTAATTTTAAATTCACATATATAATAATTATTGCAGTGTATGATGCTTAAGTGGTCATCTCTTTTACATGAAACAAATCAGATATTTCATAAGGGAGGTGAGTGGAGGATTGGAAATGTTTAAAGTGTGCATGTATGAAAATGCCACAGTGAATCCACTAATCTGTCTTTTTTTTTTTTTTTGTGGGTACTGGGGGTCGAACTCAGGATCTTGCATGCCAACAGGCACCCGTGCCGCTGAGCGATATCACTGGCCCCTTTTTCGTATGTGGGTTCTGGGAGTCGAACTCGGGCCCTCGCGCTTGCCGGGCAGGCGCTTACGCCGCTGAGCCACCTCACCGGCCCTCTGTCTGGGTTTTGTAATAAAAGAAAGAATGAGCTATTAACACGTTGGCCATTTACTTTGGGTAAAATATATCTCTGTTTTCATAGGTCTTTAGATCTTGTGATAATTGGAAATAATTAACCAAATCTTAAATTGCAAAAACCCTCCCACTTTCACTAATATTTTATCATTTTTTTCTAAAATAATAAACATATCAATGTTAATAAAATAAAACTATAAATATACTTTATGTACTCCTTCCAAATTAACGAAAGTGTTTTAGATATTGTCATTGCTTAATATCATATATGGAACCTGCAGACTTAACAAGAATTTATATTCATTTCAAAAGTTACTTCTGTTTCCTTATGCAATTTAGTTAAGTTGGCTTAAGTTAAGATTATTACCCGTAGAGTTTTATAGACATCTTCAGAGTCATCACTGAGCATTAGTATTTATACAAAATACGATTTTTTGAATTTGTAAAATTGTGTTCAGATTTTTATCAGAAAGCAGGTTGCCCCTTCTTTTCTCCTTAGTGTTTGGAAGTGTATGTTCATGTGCATTAGCTCACATGTGTACTGAAGGATGAAAAAAAATAATCCTGGTTAAAGAACTCTCTAGTTTGCAAGTAACTTGTCATGATTTTTTTGTGTTACTAATATCACAAAGTCACTGTGATTTCAAATTCTTGTTTTATGTAATAATTGTCTCTAACACAATGTTTATGAACAAATAAAAATTGTTTTTGGAGAACCCATTCTATAACTATTCTCCCCTTTAAAAAATAATGAAATATATAGGAAGAAAACTTCAGTGTGCCTGTGCCCATCACATGTGAATAATCATTGCAAAGCGTAAACTCAAATGTATGGAATGATTAGAAAGCCATTTGGAATTCCAAACTACATTTTGTTCTATGACAAAGCTTGAGAGAAAAGAGAGCTCAAAGTAGATTGGTATAGAATCAGAAAGGATCACAGAGGAACTATTTCCAAAAGTATAATTGCCCAACACTGTAATTAATTGTGGAAATAGTACTTTTTGTAATTGTCCTACATATAGAACCAGTGAACAGAAGTATTGGCGGTATCATAATCAGTCTGAGTCATCTACACACAGGCCTCCGTGGAAGAGACCATTGGTTTAGAGCTCCTTTGGCCAGCACGTAAACAATCGCTCAGGTTCTGCATATTCTCACACTTTGCATGAAACATTTTGCCCTTTTTAAAAATAAGATATGAATAAAAATATCTTATTTTTAATTTTGATTTAAAATCATAAACTTGAAAATCTCTGGAAAAAAGGAGGGGAGGGTGTGGGATGTTTGTAATAATATTCATTACTGGATATTTAATTTTTTAATATATGCTAAAATATTTTATGAAAAATTAAAGGCTATAGGATTTATATTCAACAAAGAACTTAAAATATTTTGTTAAAAAAATAAAAGGGCAGGTATATCATTATTGATATTTCCCCCAAACATGGATGAAATAGTAACTATGTGGAAGATTAGTTGATTTCTATTTAAAATATAATAAATCTGGCCAAGAAGTCTTTAGGATAATCATTTCATGACCCATAGTTGATACATCCTCTCCGTTATCATTTTTCAAAATTCATACTTTGAGCATTAAGGATAGTATAACAGATATGAAGAAGTAAATTTACTATTGTTTCTTTAGTTTTGAGAAGCTACCCCCAGAAAAGAAGAAATTATCACCACCACATTTCTAGAATTAGGTCTTCTAAACTGGTGTGGTAGTAGATGGAAATATTTTTCTCTCCTGAAAGAATGTGTAAGGTGCTATTTCCCCTGGCAAAAATATGGAAACTCAAAATGCACTATTTTTTTTCCCAGCAAGAAACCAGGCTTCACATACATCTGTCATTATTCAGCTTCAAACTAAAGACTCTTATTCTGAATACCAATTCCTGTAAACTATGTAGCTCTCAATTATGGAATCTGAAACTGCTGGTTCCATGATGATAAAGGAACATGCTGTTTGAAAGACCACAATTTGGCTGCAAGTAATCAATATACTATTTGGAAAGAAACCTAGATGAGCGATTTGATTTAGAAATGCTGAGAGCATCACAGTGAAGCCTGCTGCCTCAGTTGTGTAAGTCAGATTGTTCTTTAGGCCTATTTGTTCATTTTTAGAGACACCAGACTGTTTTCTTATTCAGTGACATTAATAGAAGAAGACTTTTCTGGAATTTTCAAGAAAGAGGACATTCATTTGACTTTTTTTTTTTTTTTTTTTTTTTTTCCATGAAGCTACCTTACCTTGTATGGCCTGAAATGGAGAGAGAGGGAGAATTTGAACTTCTCTGGAGCTACGAACACGCAAATGGTTTGGATAAAAGTAAAATTGGTTCATTTGAGTTGTACAAAATTATTATAGCATTTCACTTATTGTTTTAATAAAAAAAGAAAATGTCATTTTTCTGTCCAGGATTGTTGTTGAAATGTATATCCTTATAACAACTTCAGCTTTGTTTTATTTTTGTATCTGAGAATAAAAACTCAGAGAAGTTCTTCATATCATATAGGTAAAAACGAACAACAACAACAAAAACAAGAGCCAGGATTTGAACCAATTAATTATTTTCAGGCCTACTGCTTGCTACCAAAACATGCAACACAGGGCTTAGAATGAGCTATCGATCATTGTAGTCTGTATAACCCCAATTTCTGAAGCTGGTTAACTTTTCTGAAGAAGGGCATTCTAATGATTTGCTTTCTTGTAAATTTCACTGGAATTTTGGCAAAATCACAATGTCAGCATGCCTTTAACGACATATTGGTTAAAATAGATTTATATCTGAACGTTGTATTATTTCTATGTGATGTTTGGCTGATCTGGAAAGAATGTATGTTATGTTGATTGATGTAGATTAAAGGATGAAAATAGGTTGGGAAAAGGCCTCAGCCCAGAGACTGTAGAAAAAAGAAAGGAAAAGATGTCCTCCCTGGGTGACCTTACAGAGAGTCATCTGGACTCCTAAGAAATCTGAAAGGAATGAAGAAAAAAAAGTTTTATCTAGGCTTTTCTCTTAATTAAATTAGGGCCATTTGAATAGCTAACTGAGTAATGGGGTCAAGGAGAAAGGAGCAGCAACCGTATCAAATCTTTCCTCTTTAATTTATTATGTTTGTAGATTGTTTTGCAATTTTTTCAGCAGCACATTAGTAGGCATCATCGTTTGTTTGCACAGTGTGAGCCTCAGCAAACTGCTGTACACTCACACATTTTCTACCATGCCCATTTATTTTGGTCTGGTCCTGGAGGCCCTCACTGCCTTTGTATGTCCTTACACCTTTTGTGCAGTGTGCCCTGCGCTCCCATGTCCTGTCCTCTTTACCTGTGCGACTTACTGAGGTCTGGTGGTTGTAATTTAATATTCCTAAGTGAAGCTTGCTTTGGGGTTATGGTCTGAAGGAAGTATTAATCCTTCACAATTTCTGACGCAGACGTTTTCTACCCTCCTTAGAATATGAGGCGAGAGAAGAGCGGGTCGAGCCTCAGGCAGCCTGCTGTGTGGTGGTTACCACAGTTTCCTCTCGCCACAGCTCCATTTACTCTTTGTGAGTGTGCTGATAATTCCAAGGGACTAGGAGTAGGTTTTTGGTGGGATTTGGTTGTGGGAACAGAGGGCCAATGCGTGTCTGGAGTTCATGTCTTTCAACAGCAAGGCCAGAAGTTACAACAAGCAGGGATGAGACAGGCTCTCTCGTGGAGCTGGAGTGCCCTCTGCTGCCCCAGATAAGAAGTGCATGTACAGAACGGCTCCCGCCAGAGCTTTCTTGCAGATAAGGGAAAACGTGCAAAACGCTCCCTTCCAAAACCAGAGGCCTTCAGTTCATCACTCAGCACCTGGCTTCACTCATCTGTGGGGGCTTTGGCTCTTTCAAGAAAATATCATTGAGACCGAGTATGCGATGATGCCAAAACCCATGTGACAGGTGGCTTTTTCCTTGGGCATGAGGTGTGGTGTAAGTAATCATTCCAGAATGACAGGTATTTGGGTAATTTTCATGTGTTTTAGTGCTACCATGAAAATGGTCTTTAATTTTTTGTGCATGAGTGAGAAATTTCCATATTACTTTTGAAGTATGTTTTCACCTTTAAAGTCAATAAGAAAAATATTCAGTGTGGCAAATAGAAGTATTCTTTTTTTTTTTTTTCCCCCACCATTTTGTGCTTTCCTTTCCAATATTTGCCATGCATTTTTTTTTTTTTTTTTTTTTTGGTCTTTTGACCCAGGGTCTCTCCATGTAGTTCATGCTGGCCTCAAACTCACGACATAGCCCAGGCTGCTCTTGAACTCTTGGGAATCCTCCTGCCTCAGCCTCTTAAAAGTGAATAGTCACTTAATACCCGATGTTTGTTGTGCTAAACATTTATGCATTGCTAATTACTCTTCCTAGCATGTTATAAGGTAGATATTATTATAAATGTCATTTTTTAGATGTGGAACTAGAAATCGTAGAAAGTTATTATTTATTAGTCAGATAGCTAGTGTCTTAGTTACTTTCTCTTTGCTGAGACACAATATCCAACACCCGCAACTTAAAGGAGGAAAGGTTTATTTTGGGTTACAGTTTGTAGAGGTTCTAGTCCATAGTAGCTGGCTCCAAGTCAGGGTAACACGACAGAGGAGCATGGCAGAGAAAAACCGCTTAAGGCATGGCAGGCAGGAAGTAGAGAGAGGGATCGAGGGGGACCCCTCCAGGCCACAGCCTCAGTGACCCACCTCCTCCAGCTGGGGTCCACCTCCTAGCATTGCACTTACCTGTGAACCCATCAGTGGACTAACCCACTAATAAGTGTCGTACACCCATGATCCAGTCTCCTCCTAAAGTCCTCATCTGTGAACGCATGAGACTTTAGGGAGTGCTCTAGACATAACCCCCAACAGCTAGTAAGAGAGAGCTGGATTTCCACCTGACTCTGGAGGCCTAGATGTGCAGATAACAGCTCATGTGTCTGGAAATAAGACATAATTCCTGACCTTAAGCAATTTAGTATTTTTATTCTTTATGGTAAACTATATATAGCATCAAATGTACCATTTGACAGTTGTCAGTGTGCAACTCGCTAGCACTGAAGTACATTCTCATGCTATGCGACTGTCACCACCCTTCATCTTCAGAATGTTTTCATCTCTCCGAACATTAAACAATAATGCCCCGTTCCCCTCCTTCCAACCCCAGCAACTACAACTTTCTATGTATTGCACTATTCTAGGTACCTCATAGGAGTGGAATCATGTAATATTTATCTTTTCATATCTCAAATATCTCACTTAGTGTAATGTCTTCAGTGCTTATCCACTTTGCAGCACATTATCAGGTTTTCATTCCTTTTATGAGGCTGAATTATATTTTATTGTATGCAGATACCACATTTTGTTTATCCGTTCATTTACTGATGGGCATTTCTACATATTGGCTATTTTAAATAGTGCTACTCTGAACACCAGTGTACAAATACTTGTTTGAGTCCCTATTTTCAATGTTTTGGGTATATAACCAAAGTAAAATAGCTGGATCATGTAGTAATTGTGTGTTTAAATTTTAAAATATAGAACCATCACACTTTCTATTTTTTATTTCTAACAGCTTTAATATTTCCACATCCTTGCTAACTTTTACTATTTTCTGTTTTATTGATAATATGTATCATATTGATAATATGATAATATGTTTTATACTCAATGAGTATAAAATGGGAGTTCATTGTGGATCTGTATTTCCCTAGATATTAGTGATGTTGAGTATCTTTTTATGTGCTTCTTGCCCACTTATGTATCCTTGGAGAAGTGTCTATTCAACTCTTTTTTTTCTTTTTGAATTGCCCTTCATTTTTATGAGTTCTTTACATATTCTGGATGCTCATCTCTTATAAGATATATGATTTGCAAATATTTTAATTCCATCAGTTGCCTTATTTTTCTGTAGATAGTGGCCTTTGATGCATAGAAGTTTTTTTTAACAAGAAATTGTTACAAAAACCAATGTCATGAATCTTTCCCTCTAATACTTCTTTCATGAATTTTATAGTTTTAGCTCTTACGTAATGATTGTTAATCCATTTGAGGTAAGTTTTGTATACAGTTTTGAGTCTACTTTATTCTTTTGCATGCGGACATCTTGGTTTTCCAATATTATTTGTTGAAAAGACTGCCTCTTACTACATTGAATGGTCTTGGCACCCTTGTCAAGAGTGTTTTGATTATATATACAATAGGATTTATTTCTGGACTTTATTCTGTTCCATTTGTCTATATGTCTGTCTCCATGACAGTACCACATGGTTTTGGTTATTGTAGCTTTGTAGTAAGTTTTGAAATCAGGAGGTGTGATCTGCAACTTTATTTTTAAGATTGTTTTGGCTATTTGGGGTCCACTTAGATTGCATATGAGTTTTAGGATGGATTTTTCTATTTCTGCAAAAAAATCTTTGAGATTTTGTTAGAGATTACATTGTATCTTTAGATTGCTTGAGATAGTATTATCTTAATAATCTTAATATATGATTCATGACATAGGATGTCTTTCCATTTAAAAATGCCTTCTTTAATTTCATTCAGCAGCAATTTGTAGTTTTCACTGTACACATCTTTTATCTCTTCAGTTAACTTTATTCTGCATGCTTTATTTTTTTAGATAGCATTGTAAATAGAATTGTTTGTTAATTTTATTTCTGGATTGTTCTTTGTTAGTACACAAAAAATGATTAATGTTTAGATTTTAATTTGTATCTGTGACTAATTCATAGTTTTAAGTCAGTCTTGATCTTTTAACTCCATGTCCCATGGCCTTCCCACTTTTATAGAGAGGTTGACATGTGCGTAATGAACATGGATGCTTGTGACATGGAAATTTTCTTCTTACATAATGCCAGTTTTTAGCAAAATTTCTCTGGTTAGAGTTTTTTGCTTTTTGTTTTGTTGGCCCAAACTTTCTTTCAGAAAGTTAATTAATAAAAATGCAAAAATCTAGTTTTTCTTTAATATATATGTTGTATATACAGATGATAGCCAGAACAATGTAAAGTTTTATTCTCCAAGTGCATCAGTTGTTTTGATGTAATACTGACACAACTGTGATTCTTAAAAGTTGCTTTAATCTGTGCAAAAAAGACTAAACTATGCACTTATTCATTGCATTCAATAGGTATAACAGTCGAACTCTAATAACAGTTTAATGGATTTGGGTAATATAGTTCATTCTGTTTGGTCACCTGTTCAGCTAGGTAATAGGTGTAGTTCTAGTTTGAAAGTAAATTACTGTATTTAATATTTTGACTAAGGGCCAGTGATATAGCTCAGCGGCACAATCGCCTGTCTGGCAAGCGCAAGATCCTGAATTCAGTTCCTGGTACCCACATAAAAAAAAAAAAAAAAATTGACCAAGACCTAACAAGAATCATAGAGAAAGAAAACCAAAAACCAGTTTCAATTTATGATTAATGTAAAAAATGTCAAACACACTTACTGAATTCTAAGAAGAGTATCACACAAAGTTTAATCTAGAAATATATGCAATCTATGATTCATCACATCTTATGATCAAAAGAATATGATCAAAATCTTCTGGCAAATGGCATTTATAATCACAACATATATTTGTGAATCGAAAAGCAATAACATCACACTGGATAAGGTACCTCTTCTATACTACAGAATATAGAAAATATGTCTATAAAACCAATTGCAAATGTCCACTTAGTAGGAAAGTCAAAAGTATGTCTCCCGTCACTGCCACAATCTGTCACAATCTGGATGATCTAATCAATGTATAATACTGAAAGTAATACTATCACCACAAAGTATACCTAAATAAAACAAGATAGCCACAGGATCTGCAATAATACTATTATAGCCTTGGACACCAAAAGATAATCAATTGAAAAATTATTAGAAAATAACAATGAGTTAAGGAACATAGTCCATTACCAATTTAATGTAAGAATCCAAATTTATTTTCTATAGGGTATCAATAAAATTTTTCTAATTATTTATGGTTTTCTGTGGATAAACATTTCAATCACAATCCTAATTTCTAATTTCATCATCATCTTTCTGCTTCCTTTATAAACATAAGTTGCTTTTTATGTGCTCTATTCTGTTTCATTGAACAACTATGTATGTTTTGGGCCATAGTGACATTACGTTAACTATTGTAACTATCGTAATTCTTAGTATTTGACAGGGGAAAGCTCTGATTTGCCCATATACATCATTAAGTCATTGAAGGATTTCTTTGCTATTTAAGGCAGGGATATTGGTTTGTTCTTCAAATTGAATTTCAGTGTCACGTGGTTGTTTTTTTTTTTTTTATCTTGTCGGAATTTTTGGTCATAATTATATATATAATCACAGCAGTTTTTGAAGTACAAGGACTGTAGACCTCTGTCTTCCTTTTAAGAAAAAGAATTCAAACTCCAGATAAAGAATCCCTTCAATGGCACACAACAGCAGTTACTACTATTTACACTTACGACTTTTCAAGAGAAGGATGTGAAAATGGAGTTTGTCCTCTAAAACCAGGAGAGAAATAGTTCTGATATTCAAGAAGGCTGACTTCAAGAAAGACTGCCACAATTTAATGCTCAAAGGAGAGTCCCTCTGGTGTTTTATAATACTATTCAAATCAGCAGAAGCTTTACATTATATTCGAATGAAAGGCACAGTCATTGAAGGGGTGGAAGAACTGAAATAATGAATGCGTACAGTGGAACTGGAGCTAGAGGGACTTAGCTTACAAAGATCCTCTATTTTGGCCTCCTCTGAGGTCCTTGTAGATGTTCCTTTACAAGACGAAGTAAGTATGACATTGAAAAAAATCATTTTACACCTGTCACTTTTGGTCCCAAGAAGATCGTTAACAGCATGACAGGGATATTGTAGTACAATAGCGAAGTAACAATAATAGTGAGAACCACAGTAACTATCATGATATCTTCATTTTACATTCTTCTTCTTTTTTTTTTAATAGAAAGACCTCCTAGGAACTTGCATATTTAGTTACATTTTTGCTTAGATGATTCTTTTGGGGTGGTCAGAGACAAACGTTGCCTCCTTTTCATAAATGGTAAAACACAAATTAATGAGGAGTGTGAAAATCTCCTAAGGTCCCAGAAACCCCCCTCCCCCCCTACTGGAGCAGCTTCCATGACTGGCTTTTTTCAGGTACCAAAATTCTTCCAAAAGTAATGCTCTCTAGTGGTCTTATCCTCACAAGTTCCTTATAATTCAACAATAACTCAAAAAGAAATGAAATTTACACCCTTATTGGAAAATATACTAATACAGGAATATTTCTACAAAAAGGAGAGGCGTCTGTAAATATTTTTCTTGCATTGGTTTTTAGAACAGTATCAGTGCAGTAGAGTAGACCTCCTCTATGTGCACCATTTGCATTTTGCTGGATGTAAATGTCAGTCTTTGGAGCACAGGTCCCACAATCAATAATGATCTTGGAGATCCCGATTTAAATGTTAAGGGTAGGACCCTGATCATTTTTAAATATAAAACATTTATTTTATTGTACTACCAGAATGAAAACCACTGCCCTTCTACATTAAGGGTTATTCGATGATGATTTCATTTTGGTTTCTAAATACTTAGATTATATAATAATCTATAATCATATAGATTATATAATAAATAGCATTTGTTTTATACTGTCCGCTATTTTCTTCATTGATAGTGAGACACATTAGGGCTAGGTAACTGTTATCTATGACATATGAAATACTCGTTCTGAATATAAAATAGAGTGTCTTCATGGACTACATTCCAAGTTCATAATTTTTGTGTCTCAACAGTATGTGTTGTATGCTACACCCAAAGCACAGTCAGAAACACATACAATTTACCGAGAGTATTCCATTCAAGATGGGGAAAATGGGGCTTAATTTTAGAAACTAAGAAGAAGTTGTCTCTTCTATGAATAAATGAAGCCCTAGAAAAGAAAATTCCCAGTAAATCCAGCCTGAGTGTTCATGTGTTCAGTCAGTACATGACTAAAAGTCTGTGTAAAAGAGCAGAGTATATTATAAAGCAGAACTCAGAAAGGTAAGCCCCAGTATATTTGCTTTTATGACATCTTGATATGCATGCTTTCTTAATCCATGCTATTAAAAATCTTTGGAGTCATGAATCCATAAAATAGTGCAGATAGAAGATTGAGATGCCACCTAGCCCTCTGGAAGTACAGGTAAGGAACTGGAGGTTTAGAAAGGCAGTCAGAACATTAGCAGTTCTTTGGGATAGACTGGAGCCCGAACTCCAGTTTTCTGCTCTTCTGACAGTGCTACGTGTTATTATAAGTGGTTCTATGAATTTATGTTTTGTTTTATCAACCTTGTTGTGCTTGAATGAATTTCTAATGTCTTCTGCACCTTTTCTGTTTCTGCCTTCCGCTCTCTTCTTTCTACCCACCAGCACTTCTACAGACAGACACTAATTTGACTCATTTTCAGAGTTGTAATCACAATGTGCTAATGAATATGTGCTAATGAAGGAAGGAATAGATGTCTACAGTTAAGAGGCTGAAAGATTTCTTTTTAGGTCTTGTGGACACTTTTGGCAGCCACAGCCAATAAGAGAAAATAAAAAATAAAGAAAAAAGTTTTGTTTGGTTTTAATTATAATAGATCCTATGTCTTTCTTGGAGTTATAAAACAAATCATGTGATAGACGTGAAATAGCTCTAAGAAGGCTGTTAGATTACAGCAAACAAGTCAACACTCCAGAATGCTTGAGAAGAAAGTACTATGATTAGCACAGAAGACAGCCAAAACCACATGAGCAATGCTGTTCTTCTTTTCACTGTTTCACAAGGTTCTCATGGAATATTTCTTAAAAAAGGAAGTCATGTCTTGAGTTGTACTTGCCTTTAGAAAAGGCAATGGTTATGAATCTTTTAGGAGCTGGAAGCCTTAGGGAATTTCTATCAGCTTAAGCATGTATAATGTCCCGTTTACTCCAGTTCAATGGATGATTTGTAAATTTAGGATACATTTGCATTGTATCCCAAACTGAGGCACAGTGGCAGATGTTCTTTTAAACATAAAAAGGCTGCTTAATAATGCTTTACCTTAATCAAATGTGTCTGCTTAGCTTTTTTTTTTTTTTTAATTGGGATTCCAGCTGGGCATGGTGGTGCATGCCTGTAAACTCAGCACTCGGGAGGCTGAGGCAGGAGAATCACTGTGAATTCGAAGCCAGCCTGGGCTACAAAGTGAGTTCAAGGCCAGCATGAACTGCATAGTGAAACCCTGTCTCAAAAAGAACAAAAAAAAAAAAAAAAAAAAAAAAAAAAAAAGGAAAAAAAGACCACCCCCCCAACAACAAAAAACAATTGGGATTCTATCTCAATATGTCCATAATTTGATATACATGTAGTTGATTATATTTTATAATATATTTACAAGTGTGCTTATCAAAGTTAAGAGACATAACTTGGGACCCTGAAGTAGAGTAAAATTAGCTGACTTGTGTATGCAAGGAACTTGTAAGTTTGTCCCTCATAGCCCATCACATAATCCATCAATCACATTTTACCTAAAAACCGCCATTCCTTGAACCATACATTTTACTGATACAAGGATCATATTTGTTCGGTCTTTTGTAATTAGAAAAGTGTATTTAGGCAAAATTTCTCATTTGATTCTGACAAGACTCCTACTGAGTTAAATATTGACTCTTACAGATTAGGAAAATGAGAGACACAAGTGGCCTGACTTGCCCAAGTACACGTAACTTGTGAATAAGGGCACAATGGTACGAATTCAAAATTTTCAATTCCATATCCAATATTCTTTCTACCACACTTAAACTTCTAGCATTTTGTTAGAATTTGAGGAGAAGGTATCTTTTCTTGTGTTTTTAGAGGAATAAGGCCTCTGAGGGGCCAAGCCTCTTGGTGTTGCTTATGAACCTCTCTCAGCTTTGCAAGCAAAGTTTATGTGAGGGTCAAGGTTTGGCTGTGGAGGCAAGAGAATTCAACATCGACAGATCTGGACTTTAGACCTGCCTGACAATCAGTTCATTGCTTTAAAAGTGAGTAGCTGGACTGCAAAATATCTAAGACCAGTGGTCAGCACACTGTAATGTCTTGGGCCAGATACAGCCTATATTTGTAAATAAAATTTTACTTAACCATAGTTATGCTCATTTGTTTGTGTTATTTTTTTAACATAAGCAGAGTGGAGTAGTTGCAACAGAGACTATATGCCCGGCAAAGCCCTGTATTGAGAAAATTTGTCTCCATTTTTCTTTTCTATTTTATTTTCCTTTATGTTATTCTACTTTGTCAGGGGTATTTTCTCTCTGTCTCTCTGTCTCTCCGTCTCTCTGTCCCTCTGTGTGTGTGTCTGTGTTTCTGTGTTGCTGGCATTCAGACTCAGCCCCTTGTGTGTGCTAGGCAAGCACCCAAACACTGAGTAACATCCCCACCCTGGATTTTCTTGAGGAATTTTTGAAGTACATCTCTAGCTAATAAGGGAATTTGTTTCAGCCAGCCATGATTTGGCTATCATTGCAGAAGTTCCCTGGAGAAGCCCTCTTTCTCATTTCAGAAAATAAGAAAGGTGTTTTCTAGGTCTATATCACATTTCCACAAATACAGGTTCAATTAAAGTTCCTTTCCTTTTAATTTTTCCCATTCTTTATTGTTATTCAGCCTTGAGTTGAGCCAGGGAGATTGGTAAGAGGTGCCCCCTGGGGACCTTTTGCAAATGCTATTCCATGAAGTCGCGGTTTCCCAATGTGTCTTATACAAAACCAAACAATACAAATAATGCTTCCATTGTACCTTTCCTATGGCTGGTCTCGAGGGGGGAGACTATCATCATAAAACACAACAAAGCTGCTATAGAAACGGACAGACAGAGGAGAGAGTAGTCTGCGAGCCTCAGAACTTCAACAGAAACTTCTCTGAACTGACAGCTACAAGCTGCAAGGGTTTTGCTTGGTTATTTACTAACATGTGAAGATTACTCATCTCAATGAATAGCTACAGAAAATTTTCATTATTATCCATGTGTAAATTCTCAAAAAGATTATATTTATAATCCTTAAAATATTAACTGGGAAGCAGTCATAATTTTAAAAAATTTTAAGATGTTACATAACTGCCAGCAGGCAACCTTAGATTATTTCTTCCATCATCTTGCTAGATATTTTTCTAATATCTAAATGACAAAATGCTCAGGTGAATAAGTGAAAGTGGAGTTATATTTATTGATTTTCCTCATGATATAATCTCCCCAGTTGTTTTAAATAATAAGCTTCTTGATTTTTATTTATTTAGGAATATTCCATTGCTAGATTATATTTTATACCTCTCCTCCCAAATGTTTGGTAAATCTAGTTTTTCAGTATTTAGAACAAAAATATATTTATATAAATTACGTGGTGAATAATATTTCTATCTCTAGAATGTGGAGATTGGTATATATAGAGAAGATAGATTTCAAGGAAAAAAATTCTTTTTATTGGACTTAGGATAACTAGGCAAGAAGAAAAATCTTATTCATATTTCTGCTGTTAGCCCCTTACTTTTTGGTGTTCTCAGAACTCATATTTTGTGGCCTGCAGAAAAGTAAATACCAACTAACTTAGCTTTTTGTAAGCTGAAGTGATATTCACGTTAGGCTGGGGAATACAAAGTATTGAGTGATAGATTCAAAGGATGGGTATGATAACACCAGGAGAACACTACAGCAGTAGAAATTTGGAAGTATTTTTGTTTTTGGTACAGAAAGTGAAGCAGAATGATTTTGGAAGAAAAAAATCTAGGCTTGGCAAAGCTTCTCTGAAGCCATTATGTTAATTATAATGTTAATTTAAGAAGTGTGTGTGGTGGGGGCTGTTTCTGTGTTGTGTTCCAATCTATGGGTCACACAGAAGAAATTTCTCCCCTGTGTACATCACAAGTCCTATACTGGAAGTTTAGAACATGTCTGACCTCTGCCTTGTTGATCCCCTGGTCAATCTGTCGTGTGGAAGCAAAGCTGTCAGCCAGCAATGCCTAGGTTTGCTGGCCTCTCAAATGCATTGCCCGGCTCACTGGTATCACACCAGCTAGTAAAAATCCCACACATGAGTGGTGCTCTCTGTCAAGGCGTTGGGAAAAGAAAGCATGCTAGGGTGACATCCTGTACCATCCCAGAGTCAAAGGGTCTCATGGGAGCACCCAGATAAGCTACTCCTTTCAGCATATTTTATTATACATTTATTCCAATCCAAGATGAAGTTGCTACCACAATTAGCTTCTATGGTTGTACAGTCCAAGAAATTCATGTAATGCATGCACACTATAGAAACTGACAATAGAACCTATTGCTGTATTGAGTTCTTTCAGCATTAGAATAACAGTGGCAAATCCCTGGGATAATTTTCCATAAATCTAAAACATGAGTTCTTTATTATTTTTATTGAGGAGTAATATCAGAAATTAAACCTTGTAAGTATCCAAAAGCAATTACAAAATGAGGACATTATGGTGGCAGTATTGTAAATGGGAACTCACTTAAATGTTAGAGCACTTGCCATAAAAGCAGCAATAATGATGCTAAACACAATGCACAGAGTTTTCAAATATTAATTCCTTTACTTTTTTCGGTATTAGATATGATGAGGTTCAAACAACCATCACTAAACTGACTGTGGAAATAATATTATCACCATCGTATACTGGCAAAATATGAATGGCTCTGTCGCTCTGTCCTGTAGGCACTTACTAATATAAAAAAACAGACATAAATCCCTAGAGGTAAAACAACAGGACATTAGAAGGCTCAGAGCTCAGAGGGTAATTATAAACCTGTATGCTAATAAGCCTGGCATGTAAAGATACCAATCATAGCAAAATGGCAATAAATAAAGATTTACTTTTTCAGGCTGATTGGTACTATTTGCTAGTCATAAAAGGTTTTAACTTTGGAACATTTGTTTGGAACTTTTGTAGTAGTTGTTCAATATATATTTCTGGTCTAATTGTTGATCCAATTCAATAAAATTTCTACACCCCTGGCCCTTCTTTTCTTCCTCCATGAGCAGTAATCAAGCGTACAAGCACTGTACCCTGCAGGAAGGGGGATACTAAGGGAATATATGGAGTGGGGAAGGGCCTATAGCAACTTGCAGTTTCATTGAGAAGAAAGAAAAAGAAGTCTATACAATTAGAAAAAACTCAAGCTAAAATAAAAAAATAAGAAAACTTTGATTCTTCATTTGGACTTATCAAAATCTACTTTACATTAATAGAAATCTGTAGGTAACAAAGACATGTGAAAGGCTTGTAAGCTAGGTTAGCAAAAGGAAAGAATTGCTGATTCAAGTTCCTTATGTGTTTTGCAAAAGAACCACTTTGCAACAATTGTAGGAGAAGCCTGTACCCTTCATTTTATAAAAAATGAAAGTGAAGATTTTGAAGCCTCTAATTACTTTTCAAATTTCAGCCAAAATGTTCCTTCTCCTTCAAGGAGAGTTTGATTTTTTTTTTTAATTTAGGGGGTGCCTTGTTGCATTCCTACACTGTCCTGTGCATATCTCCGAGGTAAAGTTAAAAGCCCCTTAGTGCCCATCTCCTCTTTTATAGGCACTAAACACATTTGCTGAATGAATGAGCAAAGATAAATTTCTCATATAGAAAAATGCAGATTGACATTCAGGGTTCTTCTTCTTCTTCTTCTTTTTTTTTTTATTGTTGATACTAATGTACTTTTCCACTATTTCAAGTTGTCCGTGCAGGGAAAACCTTTTCCAGAAAAAGAAAAAAACCCAACCTCCCCCACCCTTAAATTTCATCCTGTTTTTCTCTCCATTTCTCTCTCTCTCTCTCTGTTCCTGTGAGGTGAGTTTGTATTTTAGGAAAACTGTCAAGTCCCTGCATGAGCTGAATGGTGAGCTAATCACTTTAGGTGGTAGAATGTAGAATGCAGAGAAAGCAAGAGTATTCTTAGGGCCCTTACGTGAAGACATTGATCTTTCTTAAAATGAAAGACCATTTCCACTTTTGCTGGAAGCACCTACGTTTGGGGTCTGTATTTTCTACATAATTTTGCTATAGTTTTTGCTTCATTTAAATTTTATTTATGTGGCTATGTAATCAATCTTAAGTTTACATTTGGAAACTCAAAGAATTATAGAACTGGATCTTTATCCCATTATGCTTGGGAATCTGCGAAAGGATCAATGACTGGTGAATATTTGTTCACTAATCTCAAGTTTTAATATCTGAAAGGGAGTTTCAAAATGGTTTCAGGGGCTAGTATTTTATTCTAAGACATGCACATGAGAGAAAAAAGCAAAACAATGGAAATCTTTATTTTCGATTGGAAAGAACAATAATGTTCTCCTAAAAATCTGATATCAAGGACGTTGTAAATGGTAAAGAAGACCTTGGTAGTAATGAGGCCGGGGTAAAGCTGGGGCTAGTTTTCTTTAAGTAGATGCATAGGTGAGGTAGCAATCACGGGACTTCACTTTGCAGGTATCTTGTAGGTAAAGGGCTCAGAATAGATTTTAGTAAAAAAAAAGAAAAAGAAAAAAAAATTTCCAAATTGAAAATAAAAGCGTTTGAATTGCAATGAAGCAATCCTGTCCATTTCAGTATCATAATAAATATTAATACAAAATATTTCAGAATATTGAAAAACTAGATATCTACACATATCACAAGAAAGTATGCAAATGGTGTGCTTTCTCCTAAGCCTTCTCATGTTACCTCCATAAGAGTTAACAAACCCACCATCCCAACCTCTTTCTCCCTCTCTCTCCCCCTTCCCCTCCCCTCCTCTTTTCTTTCTTTCTTTCTTTCTTTCTTTCTTTCTTTCTTTCTTTCTTTCTTTCTTTCTTTCTTTCTTTCTTTCTTTCTTTCTTTCTTTTGGTTTGGAAGTCATTAAAGTGAGTAATGGCCCATAGTCTTCTGCCTCTCTGATCATGGTTGCTGGAGAGGATTCAATTATTTGATTTTTGCAGTGGTCATCTTACGTTGTGATTTGGTAAATACACATCATTTTTTTTTTTTGAAAAGCAGATTCTCTGATGGTAGAAAAAAAAAGTAGAGCTTTCTTTATCCCCTTTTAATCTTCCTTTTTTCTATTCCTTGATCTTCTTTTATCAGTCACACTATGCTTTCATTTCACTAATTTATTCAGAAAAGAAAACCAAGCATTTTGGACCAGAACTTTAGACCAATATGTCTCTTTTGAGATATTTCTCTATCATGTTTAATCAACCTTCACCATTTCTGTTAGCAATATACCATTCATAACAAAGGCCATGCATTAACTCCTTTCTCTTTCACAGACCCCTCATGCTCAGACCCTGATGCCTCCACAATTCTTTTGCTACTTGTTCCTTTCTTTGCTTCTCTCTCTCAGAGTTCTGGCCTCCTGATGTCATTCTGAACTATTGCAAATAGCCAGTCATTGGGGACTCCATCTAACAAGTTTTGTCTTCTAAAATACAACCAATTGGTCCAGATTTACATTATTTAAGCAAAGTCTGGTCATTTTGCTACAAAGCCTGACGATATTTACTCTCAAACTGGTGTCTCCATAAAAGGGTTGAAATTTGATCTTCACATTCAAGATTGCTTTGAGGATGTGAAATATATTTAGTAAAGATGAGTAAGAGTACAAAACAGAGAGAATTACAAATCTAACACCTTCATGTTATGTTGTTTAACAGATTAATTAAGATACTTATGGCATATCACATAATGCCACTTACATAAATTGAGTAAAAATTGTTGCTTTGACTTATTTGGGGTGTGTTGGAGTAATGGAGCAAAGAGTTGGGGTCTCCTCTACTCTGGTTATTTTTCATAGAAAATTATGATAGCCTTTGAAATCTTAATTTTAAGACAATTTTATTAGCACATATAATTAAAACATTGGCTCAGAGTTTATTAATCCATTTTCTTGTGCATTTATTTTATAAAATAAAAACAAATAAATTCTTGCTATAAATACCCCACATTAAATCCTCAAAAATGGACCTTTATTCTGTAACTCAAAGTGAGCATTTTAAAAGCAGTTTAAAAATTACATGGCTAGGGGGCCGGTGAGATGGCTCAGCGGCGTAAGCACCTGCCTCGCAAGCGCGAGGGCCCGAGTTCGACTCCTGGCACCCACATACGAAAAAGGGGCCGGTGATATCGCTCAGAGGCACGGGTGCCTGTTGGCGCGTGAGGTCCTGAGGTCGACCCCCCGGTACCCACAAAAAAAAAAATGACATGGCTGTATTATTCAAATGAGAAAAGTAGTTGATGTACATTCAGATTACTCTTCTTAATAATGCTTTAAAAATCTCTATCCCTATTGCTGACTCAGTAGTACAATGATAATTTGCAGTGCTCCATTGGCTTCAATAAAAGGGCAAAGAAAATGGTTCATGTTATCTTAGCAAGGCCAATATGAGACTGTATAAACAGTAAGGGTTTGTTCAAACTCAGAAAATAAAAGGCAGAAAGTAAATATATGCATTTTACCCACTTATATTCCTGAAGGAAACACCAGCTTCTAGAATTCCACTATGGACTAAAGTTATCATAGAAGAACTCCAACTCTTGTTCACTCTTCCACCATGACAGGCTAAGACATAGGGAGGAAAGTTCTGGGGCTCCAGGAGGAGGTACACAGCAAGAAGGCTTAAGACCTGAGATATAGTTAAAGAAAAGAGAATCCGTACTTCAGAAAGGAATGGTAGAGAGTTATTTTATCCAGAAACCCTTTGGTCCAGGAGCAAAAGTTCATGGACATTTGGATCTTGTTTCCTGTTCAAGGAAAATAACTAACCAGAAATCAATATTATTATTTTAAGGATGATTAAATTCAGGTTATTCTAAAACAATATGACTTTGTCCTAAAGTTTCTACTAAACTTGGGAAACACGGCGCTTGCGTTAGTGGCTTTTATAAGAGGAGTCAGAAAGACTCTTATTAGCAAGTTTGCACTGTCTCAAGTGCCCTGCCCTCCTCATGTCATGACCCAGCAGGATGCCAAGTAGATGCTGATACCGTAGTCTCAGACTTCCAGAACTGTTAGCTACATGGACAGCTTTTCTGTTTAAATTAACCAATCTGTGGTATTTGGTTATGGAAAGAGAAAATGGACTAAGACAAGGACCTACCTGCTTCCCTTTTAAACCCCAAACTAAGAATTAATTATTAATATTCGCTGAGCTCCATGATCTATGATTATGTATTTCTTATTTCCTGTTTTGTCTCTGGCAAGACATCTTGTCTTGAGGTGGTTTTCCTGATTTTTACTTTCTGTTATTTTTCTTTCATCTTCTCAGAAAGGGAAATGATGTGTATGTTAGCACCTATTCAAGGGCCCAAACTGACTGTTATGCTGTCGGGCCCACACTCCATTGGCGAGAACTGTACTTGATTGAATTTGATTTCTTTTTCTACAAAAGTCATTCATTTAATAGTTACCTTTCTACATACAGTCTAATGGTGACTGTTACTAGGTACCAAGGGGATAAAAACTCAACTTTTAGCCTAATACAATGTCCCACACAGGCTCTAGGGTGTGTATGTTAACAGAAAGTATAGATTCTTAAAATCCTTCATCCTTCCTTTTGTAATTTATTTTACTGGAGAATCATATGTTGGAAAAATTGAGTACAAGTAATTTTTTTAGTTTGAGTAGGTCCCTAAAGCTTAGCGGGATTTGAAACTAGGTCCAAGTCAATTGGCTTGTCTTAAAGATGACCAAAATATCTGGCCACTAGGTAATAAGGGCAGTATAAAAGCCTTGTTCCTCAGAGATTTTAGATACAAAAAGAAATCACAGACACAGAAATTAGATAAAACGATTTTGGCTTGTTACTTTGGGGAATACCCAGACTACATACATAGTATTCCATAGTGATACAATGCTGGCTCTCTGTGTTTGATCTGCATCCCCACCTCTTGTTCAGCTTCATGAACTTTGATGAGGCTTTTGCTTTAGCTATCTTTTCTTTTTTCTGATACTTCGGATTGAATCCAGGACTTTCACAATGAGCTGAGTCCCTCAGTGCTTATTTTTTTTTGTTGTTGTTGTTATGTGGGTACCGGGAGTCGAACTCAGGCCCTCGCGCTTGCCAGCAAGCACTTGTGCCGCTGAGCAATATCACCAGCCCTTTTTTTCCTTTACATGGATACCGGGAGTCAAACTCAGGACCTAGTGCTTGCCGGGCAGGCACTTATGCCGCTGAGCTGTCTCACTGACTCTCCCCCAGTGCTTTTTAAAAAAATATTTTGAGGCACAGTTGCACTAAGTTCCCTACGCTGGGCTTGAATTTGTGATCCTCCTACCTCAACTTCCCCAAGTGCTGGGATTACACCCAACTTAGATATAAAATTTGTTAAATGGAGATAACATCCTTTTGAGATTTAAGTGAGGTAAAATGTATTAAAGTGCTGAAAATATTTTCTGGCATAGACTAAAAGCTCAATAAGTATAACTTCCATGTGAATTTTACATGTCAGGGTTCATAAGAGCTGAATTATGAAATTCACAGATATAATTGAATTAGAACATGTTTAAGTTCTATCCTCTTCCATCATAAAACATGTAGATATCTTCTAGTCGAAGGAATTTCAGATATTTAGCTCTCTAAACAGCATTTTGAATGAGGGTAAACAGAAAGTTAGAAGTCACAGTTGCTTAGGGAAAATATTTACATTTTTATATGGATTAAAGTATGTCAGGTTTAATCTCTTGATTTTGCATTACATAGTATTTATACTTATCACAAAGTAAACATATTCTTGACTAGACAAACAAATCAACATTTACCTTTTCTCTCATTTTATTGGAGACTAGCAGGATAAGTCAGTCTTTGATATGGAAAATAATAAGTCTTCTGTTTTTAATATGTCAAACTTTTTTTTCTACCACTAATTTTAAAAAATTTTATAACAAAAGGATGTTATAACATTTTCAAAAATATATAGGATTATACCAAGAGGAATGGTTAAATGGTTACATTGCTTTTTCTTTTGATTTGTGGATCCTCTTGAATAGGGCCTTTTGTTAATGGGATAGCGACAAAAAACTGTGATGAAAGGAATGTTTCAGAATTTCAAGGCCAGGTCAGCCTGCTCTTAGAATGTTTATTCTTAGGGATGGTGAACCTCTAGGTAAGAAGGCCTGCTATTTTGAGACTGCTGCGCTTTAGGGAAGATCAAAGATCAAACTAGCAATGTGGACAGGCCACATAGGCAGAGAGAGACGTACAAGTAACCCCAGATTTTCCAGCAACACAACCTAAGTGTCAAATAGGTGAGTAAAGAAACCATATCTTTCCAGTGCCAGGAGACACAAAGTAGAGAGGAACTGAGGACAGCTAGTTGAGCTCAGACTCCAAACATGTCCCAATGGGACTATCCTAGCCTTCCTCACCCAAGCAAGCCATGTAAGCCAAGACCCCAGATGCTGTGGAGCAAAGATGAACCCTTCCCCTGTGCCTGACTCAAACTCCTGACTCACAGTTATAACATATTAAATATTATCTATGTCACTAAATTTTGGAGTGGTTGTTACACAGCAGTAAATATCTGGAATAAGGGAAAACAATGTGAGACTGTGGACCCTGGTCTCAGTTTAAAATGCAAGATTGGGCCTTTTTTTTTTTTTTCTCTCTCTCTCTCTCCATAACTTTTCACTGATAAAACAAAACAAATAACATCAAAATCCCAACTACTATTGATTTTCTGCTGTTTAAGTAGTTTTTGTCTTTCCATAATTATCTTCTCCCTCTTGGTCACCAAGGACTTTCCCTTGCAACACATGTAGATTTTCCTTGAAGTGAGAAAATCAAGTTTGCACATGAAGTAGCCAGGGTTATGCTTTGGTTTTCCTAACAGAAGCCATTCCTTTACTCTCCCAATAAGCCTGGAAACAAAGGAGCTATGAATATGAGCGTCATACTCAGGTTTTTAAATTTTCACTGATGAATTTATATCTCAAGCACATACCAAGGGAGGAAACAAGGCAGGTACGTGGCCATGGAGAGCCTGCTGAGTGTGTGCACACAACGCCCGAGCACACACGCTCAGAGCAGGGAATGTGTGTGATTCAATAACGGCATTTTCTGTTTCCAATTAAATGTTTGTTCATTTAAGAGGTACCACTCCCAAAGGAACAATCATTTCTGAGACTCTAAAATTTCTGAATAATATATTTTAACTCCATCTACTTTCATTGCCTTCTCTAAAATATCATTACGTCTCAAGGTTAGAATTTATTTTATGAAGGAGCATTTTGTTTTGTTCTGTTTTCCTACAAGGAGAGAAACAGTAAACACACATGGTCTTAAAAAGTAAGTTGTTTAAAACGCTAACTTACAACTAGTGAAGAAATATAGTTTCCTGTAACCATAAAGCTTTTATTCATAGGTGATCCTAATTTTAAGTGTTTCCTCAGAGAAGGTGCCCTGCCTCTCCTTCACCATTATTTCCTCCCATCTTTTGACTGATGGCTAAGGATGGCATTTGAATCGGATTCCCTAAATAATGTTTTTTAAAATCAGTAATTACCACTATCACATTTTTTGTGTAGTATTTGTTTATTAATTGCAAATCATATATATTGAATATTTACTTTGACATTCCCTCAGGGCTTAGAAAGACAAAGGAATTTCCAAATCAGGTCTGATATATTTTCATATGCTTCTTACTTTCTTTCCTAGAAAGGAGAATGAGAAAAGAAGTACTAGGAATGAATGATAAGCTATGCTGAAAACGGAATAATATGTTGGATTCACAAGTACCTGTCACTGCTCATTATCAGCCTATCTCTAAAAAAATTCATTATTTCATTGTCAACTCTCCCTCAGTCTTTCCCTTCTTTCCTTCTTGCCTTTCATCCCTCCATCTATATAATTGTCATTTATTGAGCACTAGTGAACTAGACACTTAGATATTCTGATAATGTTGATGAGATTAAGATAGACTAAGTTATGTTCCTCGGACCTAATGAGCACGGATGAGAGTCACTGAATGTGCTAAAAATAAATATTGAGTCTTAACTAATTTTCCAAATTTACTTATAGTTATAATATGTCTCTTTTATCCGTGAAATGATTAATTTCTTAGCAACCTTATCTTTCTCAAAAACTATTGAATTTCCACAGTGGTTTAAGTAAAATCTATATTACTTTGAATTTCCAGATCATTACTTTGGCAGAGAAAGATAAGTCAGGCAAAAAAACTATGGCATAATATAGCCCATTATCAAAAGTATGAACTCGATACAAAAAATGTTCAAATTCCAACTAAATTTGACTAACTGTTAAGATCATTTTGTGCTACTTAAGATGAGTAAAATTTAAGACTCTACATATTTTGGCATGTACTTTTAAAATGCGTTTTCATGTTGCATTATGGAAAGATTTTCATGGCTTAATATAACCAAGATGAGAATATCAATTTAGATATCAGGTGAACTCTTCAACCTGCGGAGAATTTCTTCTTACAAATGAAAAGCTAAAATTGTTACTCACTCTGCTCCCAGAATAGAACTAAGAGGAAGTCTGGGTGGAACTGAAAAAAAAAAAAAAAAAAAAAAAGAAGCATAGAAATGTAAAATGGATAAAGAGAAATCTTTTTTTAAACAGATGTAGCTCGTAATTAGCCTATGGATTTTCATTACTAAGGAAAGGAAATCACTGAAACAGATAAACTAGCAGGGCTCTAGAAATATACATTCATATGAATAAGAATATAATTTTCCAGCTCTTCTGGTGGGATCCAAGAGTGCTGTAGGGAAGATGTGTGCTTTGGGCATGATGTTACACTCCACAGAGACCAGGAAGCAATGCCTCTGTATCCTGCCTGTGAAACTCGCAGTACCCTTGGTGGCTGGTGTCACTCCACACAGGCAGCCTCTGTTTCTGCTGAGGGTCCACAGCACAGACGCCATACACGGCTTTCTGTTTTTGTGAGCTGGCCTGTCCTATTATTGAAGGCAAGTCCGTCTTTCCTATCTTTCATAGCTTCTTACCCATTTGTTCAATACCACAGTGAAAGGGTACTGGACATAGTATGAACTGTCTTTTTGGGTTTTATTTTTGTGTTCTTTACCTGGAATTTGACAAGATGACCAATAAGGCATTCCACAGCCCATCATTACCTTTCTTCTCACTTGTACCCTAAGAACCATGAATATTGGCCCTTCTCTCCTTCACAGGGCTGTCTGACCTCTTATGTTGGCCAGGGTAACTTCATACTTGGAGGAAGGGAAGTTAGTCCAAGAAGCAGTAGAGACAAAAAGAATGCAATCATCATTAAATGAAGAGGTCATGAAATCAGAAGGAAAATATATTCACAATTGATAAATAATGAAGGATCAGAGGACTTTGTGTCCTTGATGAAACAATACAGGAATATATTTTCCTTCTGATTTCATGACCTCTTCATTTAATGATGATTGCATTCTTTTTGATAGTAGAGCATTAATGTCCACATGTAAGAACAAAGGATTATGAAATGGGACTGCAAAACAATGATTTAATTCTGCTAGGAAATGTGGAATGTAACAAAGCTCCCCTTTTCTCTACTTCTGCTTTTTAGTACCAATTTTAATTTTATCTTAATATTAAGCCTGTGCATTGAGAAAAATGTAAGCAGAATCATCCACCATTAACATTTGGGACATATTCATTCTTTCTTGTGCTATTACACACACATACACACACACACACACACACACACACACACATACATTCTCTCTGGCTCTCTATAATCTTCCTTTCTTTTGACCATCATCCACCATCAATCTATCTCTATATATATTTTACTAAAGTACTTGAGCACCTTCTTCCAAAAACTTTGTCTTTAAAAGCCCTGAAGGAGTTCTTAACAATCATTCATAAACCAATCTGTCAGCAAAAAACCAGTATGTGATACACTTGCCTATTTTCTTCTCTTCCTTGGGCTCAGATTGGATATCTTGATCTCAGAAGCCACTTTAGAGAGTTTTAGAGATGCTGCTGGGATGGCATCCCTTATTTAAGTGTTCAGGATTAGGCCATGGATGGTCCCTGTGTGTTTTGCTTTTCTGGTTACCTTGGCCAAAATCTTGGCTGTTAAGCATTGACTTTTCTCTTTCATGACACAAATTAAATGTAAAAGTAAATTTTGGCCACTCCAGTGCAATATGCTATCACCTCTGTACTCTAAGCAACTGCTTAGATAGACTCCTTAGTTCCCCTGCACTACAATACAGGGAGAATTTATTTCTAAATCTAAGTGAGACCATGTTGCTTGTTTTCACTAGGACTAGAATGGGCTTTAAGCCATGATTGTCCTCAGACCTCATCTGCTTCTAACCCTGGCCACACTGCGTTCCTTAGCAGGAGCCTGTAAATAGCTCTTCCAGCCATTCCTCTGCCAGCTGGTGGCCCTCACATAGGATCTCCCTCCTGCTGGCATCTAGGATGGTTACCATTAGGCATCTGCAAGGACTCTTCTGTCTCTTCATTCATACCTGTGCTGAGGTCTCTCTCCATTACATAGATGGCCCAACTAAGTAAGTCTTCACCACCATCCCATTTCTCTCTGATATGTATTTCTTCATAACATCTATATCTTTTGATATATTGTAATCTGATATATTAAAATATAACATATTTTATGATTTTTATAATGTAAGTATGATGTAATATATTATATCATTGGTACTTTTATTTTATTTGGTAATTATCTTTCTCACACAAGAACAGAAAATATGCCTGTCTTGTTATATTTATATTCCCAGTAGTAAAAGCAGGAACTCTCATGAAGTAGTTGCTCAATGAATACTTGTTAATAGAATGTTTGTAAGCAAATGGAGGTCACTGACTCCAGCATGCCAAAGCTGGACTGAGAAATGTATTTAGTTGAGAAGAATAGTCTTTCCTATATGGTATGACTTGGGCCAATGCATTAACTAATTTATTCCAAGAGTGTCACAGAATCTGTGATCTTTGACTCCCCGAAACCTAAAAGTAAATAGTTGTAAACAAAAAAAAAATCCAACCTCTTCATTTCTGTATCCCCCTTTTCACAAGGAAATGGTAAATCAGTTCATACCGGGTTTCACAACTTTTTGTGTGCATACATTCTAACTTCTCTTGCTAGTCATCTCTCCCTATGCACACACATTCATGTCAAAACTTCTCAGGCCTGCATGTTGAATACTGTCGTATAGTATATATATTCTTTCCACAGAAGTTGTAGTGAGGGATAGAGAAATGTTCCTTTTAAGGAGCAGTCTTTGACTCTAAGTAGTTACCCCCCAAAATGGAGAAAATCTAAGATAGGGATTGAAAGATGTGATAGAATCTCAATTTTGCAATTCTACTTATTACATAATCTACTTTTCCTTTCTGAAAATATAGTACTAAAATATTAGCATGACAGTATTTTTCTACAATTTTGTTACTGGCAAATTATTTCATTTTATAATAAATGAAATAAAATATGTTGTTGCATCTTGTTTTTTAGTTAGTAAGCATTTTTAATTTTTGGTTAGTAAGCATTCTTCAATTATGACAAAATTCCCACGAGTATCCCTGAGCCTACTTGTTGGCTCAAGGGTTCTGCACTTTGATAAAGTTGATAATCACCCTCAGAAATTATTAAGATAGTTTGTGCATTTAACAACCATTTCTGAGAAGGAACATATCTCACTGCTTGCACAGCACTAAGTCATTTCAATCTTATTAATATTTGTAAATGATAGGCCTCAGAAGGCATCTCATTGTTTTCTAAAAATTTGGTTATATTTGATAAACTTTAATACTTCATATTTAGTATACACATAGATATCTTGTTTTGTGAACCTAATTTATGTTCTCTGGCCATTTTTCTTTTATGGTATTTGCCATTACTATTACATTAAAATAAATATGGTGTGTGTGAGGCATGCATAATGTTGCAGGTAATGAACACGTCATTCAAGTTTCACATTGGTCCTTATGATGGCCAACAGTGAGAGGACTGTTACCTGGGCCCTGGGAGGAACTGTAGATATGTACTACAGGTTGGCATGTACTATGGCTCATCTGTCATCTAGGAATTTCACTTGATGTTTTCCAGTATTGGAACCTCCTATCTTCCTGTCTTCCCTATATTAAAACACTTGCTCAAACTCTTGTTAAAGGGAACATAGAACTACTTTTCTTAATCTCAAATAGCTTCAAAGGTTTCATATTTTCCTATTTAGGCTTGTTGAGTTTTTAAGCAATGGCTTTGTTGTCTTCTAGCATCCATCAAGTCTGTTCAAAAATTCAACTATATTCTGAGAAGACCACATGAGATGACTAGTCAATATGGCAGCACAGGTTTGTGCCTGTCCCAATGTAGGTTATCTCTGAAAAGCCATCCCAGCTTTTCAGCTCTTGGTGCAGTTAGCTTAGGCCTCTGTCACAACTGCTTGGCAATTCAGCTTCTTTTCCTGCCCAGACCTGTAGCTCACGTTCCCTCTCAGGAGTGACCCGCTGTACATCTTCATGAGTCTCTGTTTCTCAGGGCAATGACCAGAGACAGTGGGACCCAAGTGTGGGGTTTGAAAACAGACCCTACTTGAGGATGTCAGAATTGGAGCACCGATGAATGATGAGGACAACACTACTGATGGTAGGAGGAGTACAGAGAAGCTCTGGTACACTCTGGTGATGCAGATGTTAAATTCCCACCTATGATGTACTTTTGTAGGAGATCAGGGAAGGAATTAATTGGCAGATGCGATATTTTATGGGCTTTAGAGGTCAGAGGAAGTAGTAATTATAAGGACTACAGAATTCTATGACTGTTAATGAATACAAACTTTAATTTGGAGATAGACAATGAAATATGAAGAGTGCTTAATCACCAACTAAATGTAAAGTGCAAAAGCCAGAAGGGCTCCTTCTTAGCATACAAAGGAGGCTTATTGTCTTTGCAGTCAAAGGATGCAAAAAGCTGAAGAGTATGCCCAAGACTCCATTACAAGGACCAAATTCCAGAGAAGGTAGAATTATCAATCTGACAAGTTTGTTGTTCTCTGACCCTGTTTGGGAGGGAGAGGGACCCTAAGCTCTGGGCCTGGATATCTGAGTTGATTCCTTCAACATATTGGAACCCCAATCTGCCTAAATCTCCTGGTTTGGCAGAAGTGTCCCACTCCTTGCTGTAAATACCAGAAGTCTATATTTACTTAAACAAGATTCAGAAACCATATTTTACATGGTCAAATGCATCTCCCACCCCCAAGGGCCTTTCCTTGGCACACACCAATAATAAGGGTGAAAGCATATCACACATCTGGGAAAGTTCTGGGCTTTCTAGGGGATGTAAGGAACTATACACTGAAATAGTTGAAGGATATTTCTTGCCAAAATAGTGTGGCAAGATCCAAGAGAATATGTTTTGACTGGATTCTGAAGGCATGGAATCAAGGAGTTCAAGAATAAAGTTGGACAAGGGAAAGTTAATTGACTTGGGAATGCAGTACTTTCCTTTGATAAAGGATTTCATCCTCTGGTGCCAATCCTATAAGAAAGAGCTTTTATGCTAATAGATGAGCACTTTGAAACCTAAAAAAACAACAGTGGTACACATCGAGCAACTAAAAATAACAGAGCTGCTATAGTAGATGACAGAAAATGGAATCAAAAGATTTAGATAAATGGATATGCTAGAGTAGATACAGTGTAAAACCCTCTGTGGCTATATTACCCTAAAAATATCCCTTCTAACTCTATTCCTTGGGAAGGCCTTCAAAGAAGGTAGACAATATTTATAAACTTGCCCTAGGTCTATGTTAATTCTCTGTCCTCTGATTATACTCTAGTGGTCTCATGATAATCAGTTCACATGAGCAAGAAGTGGCAAATATGTTCAAGTCATTGGTGATATATATCTGGTGCCCTGGGAGAGTGAGATAGAAACCTATTAGGTTCAGGGACTTATTGCATTACCGAAGATTGTAGGCAATTGAGTGATCTAGAGGATACTAGGACATCCCCTCCAAAGTAAATTACAAATTACTATACTTTCCAGATCCTATTGCTAAGAAGGAAGAAAAACTCCTGGCAAACCTCTTTGAAATATGGTGGCAGGTCATTCCACACTTTGCTAGAATACTTATCTACCAAGCGATGCAAAAGGCTTCCAGCTTTGAGGCAGCTCACAGTAGGAAAGGACTGTACAATAGTGTAATTAGCCTGGATATGTGAGACGTATTACTCAGTAGACCCTATGAAACTAGATGTATCTGTGATGAGCAAAGTTGCCACATAGAGTTCATGGCAAATCTTGATAGGAGAGTCACTATATAGGCCCCTGTAGTTCTGGAGTAAAGTTGTAACATCTATAAGAGATACTTATGCATCATTCTTCATACATTATGCTCATGGTTCCTGACAGAGGGTTTGTCCTTGGGAGATTAGAATACTATGCAGCTGAAACTGTCCATCAGGAATTTTGCTCTGGACAACAACTGAGTCATACAGTTAGAGAGGCTCAGTACTAGTCCATTAGAAGATGGAAATGTTACATCCAGGATTAAGTACAAGTAAGGCAGAGGGAACTTAATAGCAGAGCAGGCTCAAGCCTGGCAATTGGTCATATAATATATGAACTAGAAGTTTCAGGGCCGAGTGAGCTATGGGATAGCTCAGTGATGACCACAGTGTCACCAGTTTGGGAATAAAATCCCACAATGATGGAATGCCATTTTCCAAGCTGTGAAGAAATCAACAATTTTTATATAGTGGTGCATCCCTAATAAGCAAGGGACATTTTGATCTATAATGCAGGAATGGCCATACTTACTGTCACTTCTGGGAACCCATTCAGGAATTTGTGTTTCTTCTTCATATAACTCTAGGCTTTGCAGGATGTCTGAGGTCTTTATTATGAGAAGGGAAAGATTCCTGCCAAAGATTGTAGCAAGATCCTACCAAACCTAAGTCTATTTCTGCTATCTTTTCACTCCAGACTTTAGACCATGAGATAAACAGGCAGGGGCAAGTGCCCTGATGAATAGCAAGTACGGCTTCTGTTGCATGATCAGTACAGCAAAGAATGTTTGTCATCTATATGATCCACTGGGTGTATTTTGATGCTCCTCTCCATCAAAAATGGGAATGTGCAGCAGCTACAGACTAAGAATATCATGAAGATAGAGGCTCAGGCTCCTATGAGAAGATGATCTGGATCTTTCCATTAAATACACCAGGAAAGGTACTAGCTGAGGTTTAGGGGGATCAAGAATTTCAGTAAAGGAACAGAATAACAAGTATCAGTTGCATCTCCAGGAATAGTTATAATAGCAAGGACTGTAGTTACTACCATTAGTCTTTCTCTTGCAAGTTTTCCCAGGCAACAAAATATGCCAGAATTCTAGAGAAGAATGGGTTAAATGTATTATACTAGGGCTGATCAAAATATACAGTGAACATTTAATTTTTTAAAGTTTTATTACAGTAAAAGACACATGGCCATTAATACCCTTCAAAATACTCCCGCTCACTTCAAACACACTTATCCCATTGTTCATGCCATTTCCAAAGCAGTTCTTAAAGTCCTCTTTCATGAGTATCTTTACAAAAACAACTGGACAAAAAAGGAATGAATAAATTATCTTCATAGGTGTTTTTTTCTCAGAAGGTCAACCATGTTGAAGAGGACAGGGGCAGAATCTCTGTAATAAGACAAGTTTACTGTTAACAATCACCCGTTATGACAGCAGAGTACAGTGAACAAAATTAAAAATATATGTGTAACATGTGTTTAAATATTGCATTATTTCTCTTGTGTGAAAAACTGAAAGCATAGATGAGGACCAAAATAGAGGATAGATACTGGGAAGTAGGAAGAAAATGTTCAAATGGGAAGGAGCTAGTGAGGGGAGAGAGAGAAAGGAAGGAAGGCAAAAGGATAAAAAGAGAATAGAAGGAAAAAATGGAAACAAAGCTTTTGTAAATAAAAGGGTTGAAGGGGAAATAAAAGGGTTGAAAGGTTGAAGGGTTGAAGGGAAAAAGGGTTTAAGGAAGGAGAGGGGAATGGGAAAAAGAAGAAGTAAGATATATTATGTACAGGTACAAATTCCCTATGACGAATGTGATCATTATGTATATCAAAAGTGTACCAATAAAATTAACTTTTAAAAATGCAAAAAAAGTGTAAGTAGAATTTTTTTCTATCTCAATGTAAACCTATGTGTGTCACATAAATATGACCATTTGCCTTTGAAGGAAAAAACTATTAATGAGTTATTTACTAATGTGGAAACCAGTTTTCTTCTCCTGAGCAATTCTATCATGTTTTCTCAAATAATCCAGAAATTTCTCAAAAAAGATCATGGATACGTATAAAATTCAAACACTATGTTTAAGAGATACATGCACTCCTATTGCTGCATATTCACAGGGACCAAAGTATGGGATCAACTTCAGTGTCCATCTGGGGATGAATAAGTAAAGTATGATAGGTACATACGAAAGAATAGTATTCAGCCCTAAAAAGAAAGTGCTATGATTTGCAACAATATGAATAAACCCAGAGGACACTATACTAAATGAAACAAGCCAAGCGCAGAAGACAAATACCACATGAATATGTGGAATCTAAAAAAAAGTTTAATTTATAGAGTGGAATGATGGTTACCAGAGGCTGGGAGAGGGGTTTGAGGAGATGTTGTCCAAATGATGCAAAATTTCTGTTATGTAAGATAATAAGTTCAATTATTTTAGAATAAATGATGACTATGTTTAATAATGTATTATATTCTTGAAAATCTGTAAGAGTAGATTTTGTATACTCACTACAAAAAATAAATGTGAATTAATATGTATATTATGTAGCTTTATCTTGTCATTTCAAAGTGTATACATATTTCAATCCATGTACATAAAATATATATATAATTTAGAATTATTGATTAACATAAATAAATTACAGAAAATCATTGATATACTGATGACAGGTTTTATATGAAAGGACACACCTAACTGGATCTTTATTTGAAAGCTCTCTTTAACATGGAGCTAAACAATGATTTGTTTTGCACAAAGATAATATGAAAGTTGAAGCAAGTGTTTGAGGTCACAAAATGAAAGACCTGTTTATTATTTATAGTTAATTTCCATACATTGAATATTTCTTCAGCACTTATGAATAAAGTTCTGGTGGATAGTATGGACTGATTTGAAAAATCAGTACCTGTCCTTTAAGGGAATGCAAACTGCATAGAGAAAGAGCATCTATGTAGACAAAGACAAAACATTACATATAATATATATGTAAAATTAAAGTTGTAAGAGAAGTTAGCAAATAAATTTCATGTAAATAATACAAATAACAGAAAAGCACAATTGCAGCTGCTTTGTGAAAAAGCTGACATTTTACAGTCGACTCGGAGAAAGCATGTGCCTTTCAGAGTAAAAATAGCTCCCTGAAAACAAGAACCGTAAGCCAACATCCTTAAAACACCATTTTGGCATGTGAATGATAACAATGTCAGCTGCAGTTCCTCTGAATGAGGGTTATATATGAGGAATATAGGGGCAATAGAATGATGTCAAAAATAATCCTTCCACTGACAAGGCATGGAGTCCATACCTGGCCAGAAGCACAAATGTCAATGTAATTCTTATGTGAAACAAGCACAACTCAGGGGATGTTATTATAAAACAACTTTGTATTAGTTTCCTCTCTCCTCTTAAATTTGCCTCTAGGGTGCTTCTTTCTCTGTCCCTGGTAGGCTCCATGGCATTTCTCCTTACTCAACTAATAAAACATTCTATAGTTGAGTTAAATCACAAAAAAAGGCTCTGTTCAGTATTAGCATGATTAATGCCAAGTAATGTTTAAACTCCAAAATCCTCTGGAAAGTTTTAACTGATCTTCCTGTGTTTGGATTGTCTCTGAACCATAGCTGAAGTTTAACATTTCAACGTTTTTATATCAATGTAGCAAGTTAAGACAATAAGCAATATGATTTTGGTTTAAATTAGTCAACCTCTAAATCCCAGCCTTCTAGTCTTTTGGCAGAAGATTAATGAGAATATCTATATGTAGTGCTTAGGACATGGCCTGCCACGTGGGAGCTGTTATTATTTATTCTGTATAGAATCCTTTAGTTTGAAAATAAGATAATGCATATTTATGTGTACTCTCTTAAAATGTATCATTCTTGTAATTATCACTGTACGCTAAGATTTTAAAGTAGTGTCTTGTGACTTGAGTATTTGCTGAAATGTGTATTCTCTATTATGCAAGTTTGGATGCTTTTAGCATTTTATTCACTCTGTTAGTATATACTTTACCTCTTCCTTTTCTAACTTCTGACTTTATCTGAAGAGGGAAAAAAAGGGGGGTTTATTAACATGGTCTGATGTATATGTCCTTTCCTAACATTGCTTTTTACAGGAAAAATATCTTTTGGTAATAGAAACAGAGTGGTGTGAATAGGGCAACAGTAAATCTGTCCCAAAGCCACTTTCCAACTGTAAATCATCATTATAGGGGACTGACTTTCTGCTCATGGTGACACTTTACCCAGTGAAGTGACCAAAAGGATTGGAAGTGATTTCTACAACATCAGCCTCTTTGGCATGATTCATTTCTGCTTTCATCTCAGCAAGTGGAAGGTTAGTTTCTGCTTCTGAGAATCTAAAGATGGCAGTCCCACCACAATAAAATCTCTAGACATTACTGTATCCCCCACATTGTCAGGTTTTTCTCAATATAATATTTTCTTGAATATCGTAAAAGTCTCAGTCCACTTTATTCTGTATCAAAGAGTCACTGTCAACAATTCTAATAATTTTATTATCCTCATAAGATGCTTGCTCTTTTTGTTTAAAGGTATAAACTATTCATTTAGTTTCTTTTTTAAGTTTTTATTTAGCTTTTACAAGAATATGTTTTGACTTTGATTGTATGGATTTGATAGACTCAGATACATTGTAGGTATTTTGACATCTAGTTTCAAGTTTTAAAGCTATATACTTCAGCAATATTTTCTTAAAATGTAGCTTTGTTTTCTTCTTCAGTATACTCTATTTTTTCCCTTTGTAAACATTTGGCTGTGTGTGTGTGTGTGTGTGTGTGTTAAAAAGCATTTTTATCTCATGTTTTTAATTTAAAATTTTTTTCCTTTCATTTTCTACTTTTCTTAAAACATAAACTGCTGTTTTTGTTAACTCATGTGTTGTTTCTGATTTAATTTGATTTCTGATTTACTTTTCACTTCTAATTGTTTCCTGAGTTGTGGCTCCTCATTTCGGAGCTTTCTAATCATGGTTTATGTTATTCTTTGATAGTCTTTGATCATTTTCTTAATGCCTTTAACTTGGTTTGAAATACTAGTAGGTTGTAGTTTGATCTGTTTTGTGGGTGTGTCTTTTTAGAATGCCTGCAACATCTGCAGGAATGTTCCTTTGATTCTTATTTTTTAATCTTATAACTTTGAACATAATTTAACCTTTTTCTCTTTGTATAGTTCAGTTTCATGTGAGATTAAATTTTACTGTACTTTCAGAGGAGGTGTGGTTGAAGAAAGTATTTCCTCTTTTCACATTCCATTTAGTTTTGAAAAATATTTCATGTATCTATTGAGATTCTTTTTTTTTTTCTTGTGGGTACTGGGGGGGTCGACCTCAGGACCTCTCGTGCCAACAGGCACCCATGCCACTGAGCAATATCACCGGCCCCTTTTTCGTATGTGGGTTCCGGGAGTCGAACTCGGACCCTCGCGCTTGCAAGGCAGGCGCTTACGCTGCTGAGCCATCTCACCGGCCCTCTATTGAGATTCTTAACTATTCTCCAGAACCCTCTCCCCAAATTTTATCTGAAATTTTTCTGTTTTCAAAATAAATTGTGTATATTTGAGATTTATATCGTGATTTTATGGGATACCTATAGATAGTAAAATAATTACTGTAATGAAACAGATAAATATGTCTATCTCAGAGCATGCAAAATCTATTTATTGAACAAAAATACCTCATATAATATGATTTTATTAACTTTAGTCCTCATGCTGTACATTAGCCTGAATCCTGCTCAAATTTTAGTTGCAAGGATGCACTGGACAAGGATTCATCTGTCATCTTCATGATGTAATGCTGTCCCTTGAACTAGCCTACTTTTGGGTAGGGGATAGCGACTCCCAGAACTGCTGTTCTCTAGCTGTCCCACCCAATATCCAGGGAATACCAACCAGTTATTTTGGGCTTTTGTTTTCAGGTTCACTAAATATCTATCTTCCTTCTGCTTTCTCCTTCACTGACAGTGACTCTAGGAAGACCAGGTGGTGTTTGATATCTTGTCCCTACCTGCTAGTTTTTGAGGATAGATGGAGACATCTCACCAGGTTTTATCATACATGTAGTCTATGAGTTTTTGTTTATACTATCTAGTTTTTCAGTTTATTTTGATGTGGAGAGCTACAGAAATTTGAAAGCTATGCCATGCTACCATTACTATTATTATTGTTTTTATTATTTGGTTGAATTCCTAAAATTCTTTTTTTATTAATACATGTTTGCAATACATGAAGTTTACATTCATCTTACAGAATAAATACATGCATGTAAGTTATTTTGATTATTTTTATTCTCCTTTTCAGCCCACCCACATCTCTCCCTCTGTCTCTAGATCTCCTTTCCCCATTTTCAGTTTTATTGTTATTATTTTTAGTTTTTATTTAAGACATGTAATGTTTTTGTTAATTGTACATATTTTGCACATGAACATGATATATCTTAATGTAAAATTTACTAGCTTTGAGCCGTGGCAGTATCATAGCCAATGAGGTTTATCCGAGGCATGATTATTGCTAATTAAAATTTACTAGAATTTTTCTAATATAGGTATAAATACACACAAACACTCATAAGAATTGTTCCACAGTCTATACATTCTACATGATATTTTCAAAATAATGTAACTGTAATCAAAATTTTAAAACACATTTATTTTTGTTCTTAATCTCAAAATACCCAAAATCATTCAGGTACCATTCTTTTTAAAGTTCTCACAATGAATTTGCAGCTGGAGAAATTTCTCTTTCATGTTCAACAATTTAAAGGACCTATCTACATATTTAGTTGACTTTTTCATTTTTGCATGAAACCCATACATACAGTATGTCATGGGTGTCATTTTTGAATGACATCATATATTTGTAAAAATAAATCATCAATTGGTTTTTTGAATGACCTTAAAACATTGTCACTGAGAGAATAAATGGATAAACATTACTTGATTTGCCTTTTTCTTTGAATTTTGAGCCTCGTATATTTGTAGATACAGCTCCCATTTGACACTCTAGTTTTTCAGGAAAGCCATCATCAGCTCCTATTAGTTACAGTAGGCCTGTAATGAATGCGTATCTGAGACAATTGCCTTATTTTCAAACGGCAGAGCAGTTGTAAATGGGTTCTGATGATCCCTTCTAGTGAATATTATCTTGTAGTTGTGCCTGTAAAAAAAAAAGGAAATTAGAGTTTGATAGCCCTTTTTATCCTAAAGTATTTGCAAGTGGGTAACATAACATTGTAAATCCAATAGTTTTCCTTGCCTTGCTCAGATAATGTTATCCATAGGTTTTGTGTGATTTGTCCTAGTCTAAGAGATTCCTTTTTAAAAGAAATGTTCCACTTTACTGTTGTGTTATCCATAATATGTTGTCATATTTACATATTAAAGACAGCATACACTTATGATAACATGCTTATGCTAAATGTTTCTTCTTAAATGACAGTAGTTGGTAATTCCCATTTCTTTTTTTTTTTTTTTTTTTTTTTTTGGGAATCAGGAATCGAAATCAGGACCTTGCACTTGCCAGGTAGGCGCCATACTGCTGAGCTATACACTTGGCCTCCCATTTCTTCTATAGGAAAAATGGCATATCTACTTAGAGATGTTTGAGTCATTTTATACAATATTTTATTTAAACTGAAACGAGTAAAAAATGAGGAAACAAAATGTGCTAACAGTGCATTTTTGTATTGCCATTACTTGAAGTATTCCATAGTCTCTTCAACGAGATCAAAACCGTTTTTTATATTTTAACAAGATCATTTTGGTGGCTAGCCAAATTCAGGAGATAATTTATAAATTGACTTTTTCCTTTTTCTTGAAGTCTGATTTCTTAGGTCCTAGGATATTTCAAGGTTTAGCTAATTGTAGATGGAATTGTTTCCTGGAGTGGGCAGAGAGTATACCAAAGTTTTGGTATCACAAGGTTCTTAGTTCAGTCCAGACTCTTGAAATCTCTGTAGGTAACCTGGAGCAAATTACCTACCTTCCCAGTTCTCAAGTTCCTCACGTATAAAGTAAGGACAAAAATGCCATGCAGTAATACTTTGGTTCATGAACGCTTCTGTTCGCTAACAGAAGCACTCTGCAAAATTTTGCTTCATTTCATGAACTCTGTATTGGGTGACAGAGAAGACCACGGCCATCTTCTCGCTCTGACATGCGGTCGTGGCTTCCTCTACTTGAGACTGCAGTCACAGACAGACTGTGCACACTTGCCATGAAGCTTTTTTGTGTGCTTTTTAGCACATACAGGACGTACAGTATTACTCAATTCAGCATGGCTCCAAAGAAAGCGCAGAACAAGCATGGTGGTAAAAAGAAAGTGCAGAGTGGTAATGAAGGTGACAAAAAAGTACAAAGCAATAATAAAAGTAACAAGAAAGTGCAAAGCAAGATTAGTAAGAAGAAGGTCCTGAAGAAAATAACCACTGAATTGAAGAAGGAAATTATAGAAAAATGTGAGCATGGTATTCGTGTTACTGATCTGGCCTTGGAGTACAAGATGGTGAAGTCAAAATCCCAACTATTTTGAAGAATAAAGATGCCATGAAAGGAGCTGATGTGGCAAAAGGAGTAATGATGCCAACCAAGGAGAGGACACAAGTGCTGGAAGAGGTGGAAAATCTTTTGTTAGTGTGGTTGAATGAAAAACAGCTGGCAGGTGATAGTGTTAGTGAAGCTATGATCAGAGAAAAAGCCAGGAAATTACACAGTAACATACTTCAAGAAAACTCTTCTACAGGTGCAACAAGTGATGAATTTAAAGCCAGTAGAGGGTGGTATGATAAATTTGCCAAGAGAGTGGCGTCCACAGTGTGATAAGACATGGTGAGGCTTCCAGCTCTGACAAGGCCACTGCAGAAGCCTATAAGAAAGAATTGATGGAATTCATGAAGGCAGAAGGATACGTCATTCAACAAGTGCTCAACTGCAATGAAACAGGGCTCTTCCAGAAGAAGATGCTGAACAGAACCTATATCACACAGGAGGAAAAGACACTGCTGTGGCACAAGCCCATGAAGGACAGAGTGACATTTTGGTGTGTGTAAACTAAAGTGCCAATTTGAAGATTAAGCCACTACTGTTTTACTATTCTTGGACCCCTTGTGCATTCAAGGAATAGAATGTGAACAGGCCACACCGCTTGTCACGTGAAGGGCCAATGCAGAGTTTGAGTCCCCAGGCAATTTTTCGTGGAATGGGTGCATGAGGCATTCACATCCACCATTAAGGAATATCTTTCTGACAACCAATAAGCATAAGTGCCTTCTTCTGATGGACAATGGCCCAGCACACCCTCCAGGCTTGCTGTATAATTTGGGCACTGAATGTGACTTCATAAATGTCAAGTTCCTCCCCCCAACATGACACCTCTTCTGCAGCCCTTGAACCAGCAAGTGATCTGCAACTTCAAGAAGGTGTATGCAAAGGCACTTCTCACCAGGTGTTTTAATGTCACTGAAGAGAAACCTTTGACTCTGAAAGAGTTCTTGAAGAAACATTTCAATGTACTCTACTGCATCAATTTCACTGACAAAGACTGGGAGAATGTCATGTACCAGATCTTAAACTCAGCCCAGAGGAAACCGTGGCCAGAATGTGCCACTGAATGTGACTCTGAAGGGTCTGATGCACAGGTAGTGGAGGAGATTGTGTCTGTGGGCAAGAACATGGGTCTGGATGTCAATGTGCAGACATAGAGGATCTTGTTGAGGACTGTAAGGAGGAACTGACAACAGAAGAACATGCTAACTTGAGTGAACAACAGAAATTATTTGTTGAGGATCATTCCACTGAGGAAAAGGAAGACAGAGAGGAGGTTAGCAGTGATGTGATAAAATCCATTATGGAAAAAAATGAAACGAGTGCCAGGATTTCTTTGAGAAGCACAACCCCAATGTAACTGTAATGAACAGAGTGTTGTATGTGATGAATGATAATGTGGTCTCTTGTTTCTGGAGGGTTACTCAGTACAGGAAAAAAAAACAAGTGACATTAGACAGATTTTTCTTCAAAATTGACCCTGCAGCTAAGAGATAAAGAAGAAAGGGAGCCCCTGAAGAAGATCTTCCCAATGTCCTTATGAAGTGGGACTCTTCCTCCTCCAAACAATAACCTCCTCCCCACCCACCTTCCTGACTTCTATGCCAGAAGTCACCTCAAGAAAAGTTAGTGTTCTCTCTCTTCATTCTGTACTGTATGGTACTTTGCCTCATATTTGTGTAGTTAAGAAATACATATGGTTCAGAAAGGATTATTTACATTGAAACTTACGGGGAAATTTGATTTGGTTCACGACCCATTTGATTCATTAACAGACCATGGAACAAAATAAGTTCGTGAACAGAGGTACCACTGTATTTACAATGAGATTTCTGGTTTTAATGTTTGACATGTTACAGATTGTAGACATTTGAGAAATTTGCCTATTCCTTTGTTTTATGCAAAATAATATATCAGCTAAAACAAATGAAGGAAATATTACTTGAAAAATATCCCTAGATGACTTCAGGATACTCTCTTCTTTTAGAAGGCTCAACACCTTAATTTTTTTGAGTAAGTTTAGATTTTTCATTAGCGAAAGCAAAGATGCCAGGACCTCATGACCAAGCAACAAAAGAAATTAATCTCTTGTAAACATGTCTCCAAATGACTAGGTTGAAATTAACCAGAATTAATTATTGGCACCTTATTTGTTTGAATTAATTAAAAATTTTACTTCTCATATTCATTACATCTACTTGGAATATATCTTATTATGATTAATTTAAATGTCACCAATGCTTAAACAAGAAAGCTGCATGAGTCTTTTTTGTTGACTAACATTTAAAAGTAAAGTAATTCTTATGTGAAGAAATGATTTGTTGTTTTTGCTTTAAGGGAACCCTTAGCATTGGAAAATGTAAATTTATAGAAAGTGGGATATTTAAAAGCAAAGATTCACTGGATAGGATAGACTACACTGACATTATGCTAATTAGAGACTTGAAACACGGACACCTGTGTTGCTTAGTGGGACACAATACAGCTTCAAGGTTTCTGTCCCGTTTATTTAAAATGTTATCCTTGAAATAGCAATGTTACAAATATTAATAATACTAAGAGCTTGGCAAGTGGATTCCGACAAGACTAATGACTTCCAGTTAAATATCAAGTCATTATTCTAACAGACATTTTTCTAGGTAGAAAAGATGGAGAAATGCTGCAGGTATAAAGGTCTGAACAACCATTCAATTGAGACAAAAGTTACATCAATTAGTTTGTTATTTGACCTAAATAGACTGATTGCTTCTGAATGAATTGATCAACTTTTGGTTATCATCTCACAATGCCCCAAACTGCTCAGGCTGTGGTTTTTTTTTTTTTTGTAACTCCTTTAATTGGATGTCTTTCCAATTGGTGTGAGGGTGTGCACACACACACAACCCTACAAAATTATTTGTATAAGTCAGTAAGTCATGTCCACTTACTCTTAGGTAGTGTGATGTATGCCAATATAAATACATCTCAAAAGCACAACAATGGACAACAAAATTCAGATGCCTATGAGTATATAGAGCAAAACACCATTTGTTCTCCATTTATCAAAGCTGTACTATAATGTTGTTCATGGATGCAAATTTATGTAAATAAAGTTATGGAAGATAACTAGTAAAAATGCACATAAAGTGCCTAAGTGTTGTGCCTACAAATGGAAGGAGGAGGAATGAAATGGGTGACACGACTGCAAAAAAGAGGTCAAGTTATCACTCACTATGATGGTATGCTGTAAAATGTGTGGTATGAAAGTCATTGACTCCTATGTTAGAAAATAAATACTGGGATGTTTCTAAATTATTTTTATGTTAGAATATGAGCATCTTTCAAACTGAGTTGAACCTACTTAATATTTAAGATGATATAATTGTATCATTCTATTTCCATTGTGTCAAATTAAATGTTGAGATGGTAAGATTGAAGAAACCGTCACACTTTCAGTTTTCTCCCCAGATCCTTTTCACATGAACTGGCATTGCCCAAAATAATGTAGAACATGGTAAACCTGAAAGTCTATGTCAATGTAGGAATATTTTCTTTCATTAAAATTTGTGCTGTAAATATTTTTTACCACGAATGAGTTTTGTCTAAAATTCCATAGCTAGAACATCAGTTTAGTCTTATTATTAAAATAATAATTAATGGAACATATTTTTGCCTAGCAAACGTATTTATGCCTAACATAGAGAAAATTGTTACTCTAATATAAAATTATTATTTTACGTTATATTTTATAAGAGAAACACACATGGAAAGAATTTTCAATGTGATAGGTGGTAATGAGTTATCTCAGTGTGAACTTCTAAGGATGCATGCAACAGCATGTAAGATTAACCATGTTGTAATTTGTTGCAGTTTGGGAACTCTCAACAGTGCCATTTGATTGTCACCCTGACTTCGACTGCACTCACATTTTAGGCCATATGTTTATATGATTACTTTAATTTTGCACGGGATGTGCATCTTACTCTATAGATGTGTAAATGAAACGCTAAATTCCAAAGGCCATTTATTTCTTCATTTAAATCTGGTGTTTTGTATACAGTACAAAAAAGTAGAATAAAACTGTAGCCTATTCAAGCAGATGCATTCATTTCATATAGAGGTCTTCCTTTGAGATCAATGAAGTCAGGCAAGAGAAAATTCTCTGTAGCCAACAAAATATACAGTGCATGTCTCTGCTTCTTGTCAACTACCTCAGATCTGCATGTGAGGGTGGCCTAAAGCCCCGTTAACAGACTTCAAGAAGGAAAAAAAAAAAAAAAAAAAAACATCATGGGGAAAATATTGTAAATAATTGCCCATTTCTATAACAAAGTTCAAGCTTCTCTCTTGAAATGGTATACCAACTCAAATAACAGCCTTGGGAAATGTCCTTGTTTAGGGATAATTAATGGCCTTGTACTTTACTCACTGTTTATTATGTACAGTCAAATAGGAAACGAAAATGTTAGAAGCTCAAAGGCTAAAGTTACAATGAAATGTATACAGCGGATTTATATGTGTTCAGTTTTTGCTTTGAGAAAGTGTTAATTCTGACTTCATATATTGTTTTTGTTTTGCAGAACAAAGAAAAATACATTTGATAATCATGTGGGAATTGTAACCACTTTTAAAGAAAAAGCTTTAAGGCATGTCAAATCTAATGAGGTATCTTTCATTTAATATACTCAAATGACTGAGTTAGTTTTACATTGCAAACTTCAAGGTGGGTAGGTAATAAAATATCTTTATCACTAATGGCACAACAACAACAACAAAGCTCCACAGTACATAGTTATGTTCAAATATTCAAAAATGTTGTAGTTTAAACAGTATACTAGAAAATATTGTACAATATAGGGAAATGATTAACATTATTGTTACCTCAATGGTTGATGATAGCAATTGACTAGTGAAATGATTTTCCCAAACTGTGCTTTACTGAATGCAATTTCAGTAATATGGAATTGTATATTCTAAGAAATATGGGAAAATGTAGGAAATTGTTGCATAAACTGCTTTGACTCAAGTAGACATTGTGATGAAGTATAATCTCCTCAAGTAAACAGTTATTATGTTAAGAATGGAAAAGCAATCGCACAATTTAAGTGTTTTGCTTTGGCAGCTCCACTCATGTTTTCCAGCCCTGCCTTTCCCTGGGATGATGCATTCCTGCTGGTCCACAGTTTATGGAAACAGGCAAAGGGCCAACACATGCAGGAATGAGAATTTGTGTAGAAAATATTGCTTTATTTCAGAGATCAGCTGAATGTTCTTAGGCCTAATCTGTTTACCTTGACCCAAGGACTACCAATGGGCACTGATTCCAGATGAGGCTTCTCTGGTGACTGAAAATGTGTCTGTGACTTAAATCACTCTGTGCAACAGATATTAGCTCAGGAATCGCTTTTTGAAACATTCAAGGAAAGAAAATTATTACAGAAACCTTTTGTTAAATTTCTCAATACACCTCTGGATGCTTGTGAAGCAGACTAAATTCCTTTCTCCAAATTTGGATCCGATGTTCTGCAGGCCCTCAGTTCTCTGACAGGCTTTCAGGTCCACATTGAATGGATCTCAAGAGTTACGTACACTAACAGGAAAACACAAAATATATTTATTTCATTTACCCACCTTTATAGCCACCCCTTATTCCTTCCCTCTTGTCTAACAATAGTCTTCCTTCTAATTTCTTGTCATCTTTTTCTAGATTCCACATATTAGGGAGAATATGCAATATTTATCTTTCTGAATATAACTTACCTAATTCACTCAACATGATGATCTCTCGATCCACTGATTTTCCTTCCAAATGACAAAATTTTGCTCTTGTTTATGGCAGAATAGTATTCCTTTGTATATTTATACACAGCACATTTTCTCTATCCATTCATCTGTTGATGGGCACCTACGCTGGTTCTATACATTGGCTATTGTGAATTGTGCTGTAATAAACATGGGTATGCAGGTATCTCTATCATAAGCTGACTAATTCCTTCAGATATGTTCCAAGGAGTGGTATAGTTGTCAAATGGTAGCTCTAGTTTTACTTTTTAAGGAATTGCTAAATTAATTTCTCTACTTGCTTTACTAATTTACGTTGCTATAACAGTGTAGAAGTGTTCTTTTATCCACAACCTTTCTAACATTTATTGGTTTTTGTATTCTTTTTTATTTTTTTGTGAGTACCGGGGATCGACCTCAGGATCTAGCAGGCCAGCAGGCGCCCATGCCACTGAGCGATATTACTGGCCCTTTTTTTGGATGTGGGTTCCAGGGGTCGAACTCACGACCTCACGCTTGCCTGGCAGGCGCTTATGCCACTGAGCTATCTCACCGGCCCCCGGGTTTTGTATTCTTGGTGATAGATTTTTCTAACTTGACTGAGAAGGAATTGCAATGATTTTCACTTCCCACATGGCTAAAGCTGTTAAACATATTTTTCATATATTTATTGGCCATTTTTACTCCTTTTGAGAAGTGTCTGTTCAATTCATTTGCTCATTTACTAGTTGGGCTATTTGTTTTTTTGTGTGTGTGTTGAATATTTTGAGTTCTTTGCATATTGTAGATTTTAATCCTCTGTCAGAAGAGTAGCTGGGTGAGAGACAGGGATCTAGTTTCAATCTTATACAAGTAGCTACCCCATTTTTCAGCACCATTAAAGAGGTTATCTTTCTCCAAAATGCATTTTTGGCCGGTTTTTTCAGAATTAGGTGGATGTAGTTGTCTGGGTTTTTTCCTGTGTCTTTATTTCATTGGTCTTTGTGTCTATTTTTGTGCCAGTATCATGCTTTTTTTTTTTTTTTACTATTGCTTTGTATTATAATTTAAAATTGACTATTGTGATACCTTTAGCCTTGCTCTTTTTCCTTATAATTGTTTTGGCTATTCTGGGTCTTTTGTGTTTCCACATGAATTTTAGGATTTTTTTTTTCCAGTTCTGTGAAGAATATCTTTGATATTTTGATGGGGATTGCATTGAATCTGTAGATAACTTTTAGTCTTATGGCCATTTTAACAATATTAATTCTACCAGTCTATGAACATGGTGAGGTCTTTCTATCTTCTTCAATTTCTTTCTTCAGTGTTCTGAAATTTTCACCTAGAGGTCTTTCACCTCCATGGTTAGATTAATCCCTAGTTTTTATTTTTTGAAGGTACTGTGAATGGAATTGTTTTACTGATTTTTTTTTAGCCAGTCCATTGTTAGTGTATAGAAAAACTATTATTTTTTTATGTTGATGTTATATCCTGCTACTTTGCTGAATTCATTTATGTGCTCTAAATGTCTTTTGGTGGAGTCCTTAGGGTCTTCTAAGTATAGGACCATATCATCTGCAAACAAGGACAATTTGGCTTCATCCCTTACTATTTGTATCCCTTTTATTTCCTTCTCCTGCCTAATTCCTTTATCTAAAATTTCAAAAACTATTTTAAATAGTAGTAGTAAGAGTGGCTATCCTTGCCTCATTCCTAATTTTAGGGGAAAGGTTCAGTTTTTTTCTCATGCACAAGGATGTTGGCTTTGATTCTGTGATATATGCCCTTTTCTACATTGAGGAATAGTCCTTCAATAGCTAATTTCTTCAGGACTTTTACTTTTATCATGAAAGGGTGTGGTATTTTTTCTGTATCAAATGACAAGATCATGTGATTTTTATCTTTGCTGCTATTTTGTGCTATTGTATTTACTGATTTGCACATGTTGAACCATTCTTGCATCCCTAGAATAAAGCTAATTTGATCGTGGTGTATGATCTTTTTAATGTGTTGTTAAATTAGATTTGCAAGTAGCAAATAGTAATTTTTCTTTCACCTCAGTATTCACTGACTTTCCTTAAAATATTTTGAGAATTCCACCCAGGACATGACATGGATTTTTTTTATTATCTTCAGAAGTCACAAAAGTTGGTTAACAGCAGATTTTGACATATGGCAAAGTCTTACAGATGGAATAAATGCTGAAGTTTTGTGATGTTCTTCTGATGTGACAGAAAAAAAATACATGATGATGACTTTTATTTTGTAGCTTAGAAACTAATCATAAAGGTAGTTCTGAAAGAGATTTCCAAAAAACATTTTGAGTAACAGAAGCATTTAGGCCGGTGAGGTAGCTCAGTGGCATAAGCACCTGTCTGGCAAGCACAAGGTCCTGAGTTTGGCACAAGCACTTGCTGGCAAGCGCAAGGTCCTGAGTTTGGCACAAGCACTTGCTGGCAAGCGCGAGGTCCTGAGGTCGACTCCCGGTACCCACATTAAAAAAAAAAAAAAGAAGCATTTTTGAAAAAGAAAAACCCTACAGTCTTCTCATGTAGCTGTTTGAAAAATAAGATGGTATGCTTGTCTTAGGAGTCCTTGGTGCTTTTAAATCTCTGAAATAGAAAATTCCATTGTTACACAGGTGTTGGGTTTATTACCCGGAAGATATGCTGATTTTCCACTTGTTCAACTGTCATTCACAAATATCAGATGGTGTTTCTAAGTTTTCAGAAATCTACTGAAGCATATCACAGCTGCTGTTACTGAGATAGACTTTAGTCAGAAAAATATTTTCAAAATCACATTAATTTTTTTCATGAGGCCTGACACTTTGAGTTCAAATTCTAATTCCATCATTTATTAACTATGAGATATTTCAGCAACTAATGCTCTTGATCTTATGTTCTTCCTATACAAAAGGAGAATATCTACCTCTGAGGCTTGTGGTAATAAACAATGAATTAATCCATATGAAGTATTTAATCTTGGCACTAAAAAGCATTTAAGAAATGCTAGATATACTTCTTGCTTTGTGGTGATATCTTGTAAGTGAAACATTTAAAACATTATTCTTTCCTCTTAGCTTTAAATTTTAATAAAAATTAGCTAAATTTTTATTAGCTAAACTTAGTTATTCTTATTAGTTAAAATACACAAATTCATTTCAGACATATTATTATTATTGTTATTATTATTTTGTTTTTTTTTGAGACAGTGTCTCTCTATGCACTTTGGGCTGGCCTTGAACCCACTATGTAGCTCAGGCTAGCCTCGAACTTGAGGCAATCCTCCCGCTTCAGCCTCCCAAGTGCTGGGATTACAGGTATGTGCCACCACATCTGGCTTTTATTTTATTTTATTTTTTTCAGACATAATAAAGGTCCAATAAAGTATTGAGAAGCCTATATGAGGCAGTGTACACTATTATTTCATATATTTAAGACTGGCCTTTAGTGAAACCATTTCTGATCATTTAATGCCTTGATATTGTCCATTTGATAATACCTCGCATAACTGAGAGTCACTCCAAATAAATATGGATAAGCACAACTTTAAAAGCATATTTTAGACATATTTCATGTCATGAAATGCATGTGTGTATCTTTAAAAGGATGTTTGAAAATGTACTATCCTATTGATAAAATTCTTATTGTTCATGCTCTGATTTTAATTGGAAGAATTCAAATATATACCACATTTGAATTCAAATATGTATCATATCCATTTTTATTTTAAAGATAAATTAATTATACAGTTATTAGATGTGATGCATGCTAAACACTGTCACATGGATTTCAGAATGCAATTGACAAACAAATGGCAGATAAACATCTAAACTTACAAGTTAAATGAATAGGTCTTGTTATTATTTAAACTTCTAGGCCTGATGGTGCCCAAACTTTTCTGGGGTATCTTGGCCTTTAACATGTAGATACAACCCAAGTAATTTGTTTTGGAATTTAGAAGGATTACATGATATTAAAAATAATTTTCAGATTTAGAAAGTATAAGGAGATTTTTTTTTTTGGATAAGCATGATTAGTTCAAAGTGTGAAAATAAATGTTTGACATTTAAAATAAAATGATTTTGTAATGGGTAAGTTTTTGGAAATTTTTAGTAAAAGTAGATTTTCCTAGTTTCTTTACATGGTGACATGTGCAAATAATTGCAAACACATATTGCACAGATGTGCTGTTTTAACCTGGATTTTGCAGATAATAGAGTCTGCAACAGATAACTTCTTTGCTGCTATTTTATTGGAAAGATACTCCTAGAGAGAAAAGTGAAGAAGACAGCTATGAAACAGGAGAGAAGGGAGAACTAACATGGTGATGCAGTATTTATTTAGGTATTTCCAAATATCACTGATTGCTAGATCCCACAGCAGTGTCCTTTAAGAGCCATGGAGACTGTGTTGCAAGGTAATTCATGGAGGTGGAGGTAATTGTTGACTGTCTTCTCTCCATCAGTGAAAGGTTTATCCCAAGAGTGTAATGCCTTGCTTTCCTGGTTCCCAGGACAGAAAATGAAAAGTTTGTAGAAATGGTCTGGAAATAAAGTATAATCAGGATATGCCTGAGTGAAATGGCTAGGCCAAGAGACAAGTAAGCCATTACTTTCTGAAGTATAATGAATTCAGAAGAAAAATAATCAACCGTAATTTTGCAAACCAGGGCTAGCCCCTTGTTAGTTTTTAGATGAATTTTCTTTCTATCACTTTTCCTAAGCTCAGTTTGAATTTTTATATAAGCATGAGCTCTTCCATTCAGAAGAGTGTTTGGCTTTATAAAATAGAACTCAACTATAAAGGAGATTTATCACACACAGCACAAAGTTTGAGGCTAAGTAAATAGTAACTCTTTCATGCCACCAAAGAACCAGGCTTTTTTTTTTTGCTCCCTGCTCCCATTCCTTAATGAGGGCTGTTTCCAGGTAGTTCCTTGCAACCACTCTTTTGTCATGAAAGACGAATAGTCTATGTAGAATTCTGTGTTCATCTTTGTTTGTTTGTTTATTTGTTTGTTTTTGAAAAAGGGTCATGCTTTGTAGTTAAGGCTGGCCTTAAACTCACTATGTAGCCCAGGCTGGCTTTGAATTCATGCCAATTTTCATGCCTCAGCCTCCTAAGTTCTGGTATAACAGGCATGTGCTACCATATCTGGCTCTGTGTTCATCTTGTCATATAAAACTGGGTTTAAGAGATTACAAACTATTACATGAATATAATATACACAAAATTTACAAATTGTAAAATAAGCACTTTCATAATACTGGAAATGCATCTGTATTGGTCAGCTTTCCTGTTGCTGACACCCACAACTTAATGGTGGAGAGGTTTATTTGGCTCATGGTTTCAGAAGGTTCGATCCATGGCAAATGGTTCCAAAAGCAGAAACATCATGGTGGAGAAGCATGGTGGAAAAAAGGTTCTCATCTCATGGAGACACAAGAATAGCACAGGAAAAGAGTACCAGCAAGAGATAAACCCTCCAAAAGCGCACCCCCAAGTGGCCCAGCTCCTCCAACTGGGGATTACCTCTTAACAGCACAGTATGCTACAAACATCAGTGGATTAATCCATTGATGCGTATAGCCTCCCCATAACCAAATTACACCTCCAGGAGTCTCTTGACTCTTAAGTCAATTTGACAATTAAGATTAACTGGCACAGCAGCTGATTTAGTATCCACAGAAAAATTTCATACAATCAGTATCATGCTTAAATTGGTTTACACTAAAACAAATATACGTGATTTACCATTTTAATAGAATAAAGAAGAAAAGTATAATCATGTTATTATATGCAGAAAATAAATTTATAAAACTCATTCATGTTCTTTAATATTAATAAAATGGGAGTAGAAGTTTCTTTTAAAAAATAGAATATAATCACATTTTAAAGCCTATTTTTAACATCATACTAAGTAGTAAAATCTTGAACACCTTCCTTCCAAATTTGATAATAGGACAGATGTATCCACTATTATTAATTTTGTCAACATTACACAGGGTATCTTAGTGCAGTAAGGCAAAATAAATAAAAATTGCAAGGAAGGAAATACCTATGATATTAATATCAGCTAACATGATTGTGTACATATAAAAACAGAATGATGCACAAATACATTATCGAAGTTGAGCAAATTTAGTAATTTTGCTATAATTGAGGACAATGAAAAAAACCTATGATAATGTTCACAGTCTAGCAAAATATTAGATAATATTTTTAAAAATGGCATTAACATTACCACCGAAAATTATTAAACTCTTACAAATAAATCTAGTGAAGAATATGCAAGACTTCTACCTCAAAAACCTCAAAACACTGTTGAGAGAAAATTAAAGACATAATAAATAGAATAATATACCATATTCTAGAATTAGAAGATTAAATATTGTAGTTCTCTTGTTTGAGCAATATATTCAGTGCAAACTCAATCAAAATCATAGTAGGATTTTTCTGGAAATTGACATGTGAATTCTAAATTTTATGTGAAAATGCAAAGACCTGTAATAGTCAAGGCAAAATTGAAGAAAACACAAATGTAGGGAATTCACACTAGTGTATGTTAAGATTTTCAATAGAACCATACTAATCAGTGCCATGCAGTATTGAAATAAGAGTAGAAACATAAACAAACAGAATAGAGCAAAAAGTCTATAAATAAATCCACACGAATATAGATGTGTTTTACAAACAGGTTGCCACAGTAATCCAATGAGGAGATGGTGGTATTTAAATAAATAGGACTAGGTTGCATTTCTACTCTTACATATATAACCAAGAGGAATAAAAACATGTTAACAAGAAGAATAATACCTACCACATGACTGTGTGTATAACAACTTTAAAACAATCAAAACTTTCCCATTGTTACAAGAAACTGGACAATGATTGCATTTGGTAAGGGCAGGTGCACTGAATATAGAGGATCTTTCACTGAATATAGAGGAACAAGAAAGAATTTTCTGGAGACTCTCTACATTTTGATTATTTTGGTTACACAGGTGTATAAGTTTGTCAAAAGTCATTGAATTGTGCAGTTAAAGTCTATAGGGTTTATGGTATGTAAATTATACTTTAAAAACACTACAGAGTAAAATGGATACCCCTATAAAAAAAGTGAACTTCAAAATCTTCATATCATGCACAAAATTAATTTGAGAAGGAACATAAAAGATAATAAATTTTCAAAAATAAACATGGAAAAATATCTTCATGACTTTGGGATAGGCAAATATTTTCAAAGCATAACTCAAAAAGTAGATTTTATTAGATTTAATAAAATGAAGAACTTCTGTTAGTGAAAAGTTCCATCAAAAAACAAGAAGGTTGAAGATATTTATTACACATATGTATCTGACAAAGGACTCTGACCTAAGTTCAGAATATGTAAGTCCTATAGGTAATAAAGGAAGAAGGAAGACTCCAAAAGGAACTAGCAAAAGCACATCCAAGTAGTCAGTGCATATAAAAAGTTGTTCAGCATCACTAGTTACCAAGAAATGTAAATTAAAACCACAATATGATAAGACAACATTCATACCAGAATTGGCATATTTAAAAGGACACAAAATGCAAAGTTTTGTTGAAAATGGACAGCACCTTGGAATCTGATGTATTCTTGTGGGAGTGTAAATTGGGAAAACTGTTAAATAATATCTACCTACATTAATAATATGGATAGCCCATCCCACAGTGATTTTTCTTGGATAATATTGTACTACAATGTTTAGCTTGGTATGAGGCTATTTCAGTATTCGGAATACATTCTATATGTATCGTCTCATTATGATTTTCCTTCTTCAAATCTATAAAATTTTATAAGATTGCTGTCACTTAAGTTTGGAATATGAGATTTCCATAGGTTGTGGTTATCTTCTCATTATGATTTTATTTCTTCACTTCTATAAACTTTTATAATAAAGCTCCTGCTACTTAAGTTTGGAATTTGGGTCTTCCACACGCTGAAGTAATGGCTTTTATTTATTTAATGGAACTACATAAAAAGTTCATGTAATAAAATATTGATTAGGTGTGTTTTAAGGTAAGATTACACTTTATAATAAAATTCCTCCAGTGTATACAACTCTAGCTAGAATAAGGACTAAAAGACATTGTTCTCAAGCATTTAGGTAAAATGTGTTACTTTTTTTTTTTTTTTAAAGAGAAGAAAAAACAAAACAAATCAAAAGAAGAACAAATTTTCAAAACAACATAATAGGAGGGTAACAATGGTTAATACATTACGTATTACTATCTTTAAGTTAGTTATTCAGGATACCAGACATTAGCATTCAATTGTCCAAACATTATTGGCACAAACCTTACTCTTCAATGAACTAAGTAAAACTGGTAGTGTATCTATCTTAACCATCTTATATATATATCTATATACAATTTTTTTTCCCTTTCCCTTCTTTCTTTTCCCTATTCCAGTCTCTCTTTCCTTTTGACCAGTTTCTTTTTGATTCACCATGTCTATTGTACATTTTGGATCTTATTTACTCTTTCAGTTTCTCATACTAGAGAGATAATACGATGCTTACACATGTGCTTCTGGTTTATTTCACTTATGAGTATTTTCTCGAGTTGCATCCATTTACCTATAAAAGTCTCCAGTTTATCCTTCTTTATGGCTGAATAGTACCCCATTGTATAAAAATACCACATCTTTCTTATCCATTCCTCAGTTGATGGGCATTTGGGTTGTTTCCAAGATCTGGCTATTACAAATTGTGCTGCTATAAACATGGGTGCACATATATCGCTGTGGTACGATGTTTTTAATTCTTCTGGGAAGATGCCCGGAAGGGGAATAGCTGGTTCAAATGGGACCTCCAACCCTAGTTTTTTGAGGAATCTCCACACTGACTTCCACAGTGGCTGTACCAGTCGACACTCCCACCAACAGTGAAGAAGGGTTCCTTTTTCCCCACATCCCCTCCAGCATTTGTTATTAGTTGATTTCTTTATAGTAGCCATTCTTTCTGGGGTGAGATGTTATCTCAGTGTTTTTTTTTTTTTTTTTTTTTGTGGGTACCGGGGGGACGACCTCAGGACCTCACGCGCCAACAGGCACCCGTGCCGCTGAGCGATATCACTGGCCCCTTTTTCGTATGTGGGTTCCGGGACTCGAACTCGGGCCTTCGCGCTTGCAAGGCAGGCACTTAAGCCGCTGAGCCGTCTCACCGGCCCTCAGTGTTGTTTTAATTTGCATCTCTCACATGACTAGTGATGTTGCACATTTTTTTGTATATTTATTTGCCATTAGTATTTCTTCATCTGAGAAATGTGTATTCATCTCAGATGCCCATTTTTGGAGTGGGTCTTTAAATTTGGGAGGTCTGATTTTTTTTGAGTTCTTTATATGTTCTCGATAGTAATCCTTTGTCTGAGGAACAGCTGGCAAACATTTTTTCCCACATTGTGGGTTGTTTCTTCACTCTGTTGGTGGTTTCTCTTGCTGTGCAAAAGCTTTTTAATAAGATGAGATCCCAGTTATTGATTCTTTGGGATAGTTCCCATGCGGTTGAGTTTTCATTCATAAAGTCTTTGCCTACACCAATGTCTTCAAGGGTTTTACCTATCCTACCTTCCAGCAGATTTAATGTTTCTGTTTTAATATTTAGATCTCTGATCCATTTTGAATTTAGTTTAGTGCATGGTGAAAGATATGGGTCTAGTTTTAATCTTCGGCATGTGTAGAGCCAGTTTTTCCAGCACCATTTATTAAAGAGGCTATCTTTCTTCCAGAGAATGTTTGGCACCTTTGTCAAAGATAAGGTGGCTTAGTATATCTGGGGTTGTTTCAGCATCTTCTAATCTGTTCCATTGATCTTCAGGTCTGTTTTTTTTTGCCAGTACCACACTGTTTTTATCACAGTAGCTTTATAGTATAATTTCAAGTCAGGGATTGTGATGCCCCCTGCCTTGCCTTTGTTGCCCAGAATTGCCTTTGCTATTCTAGGTCTCTTCTGATTCCAAATGAATTTTAGGATTGTTTTCTCTAATTCTGTGAGATATGCTGTTGGAATTTTGATTGGAATTGCATTAAATCTGTATAACAATTTTGGGAGTATGGCCATTTTCACTATATTGGTTCTTCCTATCCAGGAGCAAGGGATATCTTTCCATTTTCTGATATCCTCTTCAATCTCCTTTTTCAGAGTACTGTAGTTTTCGGTATAGAGGTCTTTTACATCCTTTGTGAGGTTGATTCCTAGGTATTTCATTTTTTTGGATGTTATTGTGAAAGGTATTGTTTCCCTCATTTCTCTTTCAGTAAGTTTGTTATTTGTGTACAGGAAGGCTATTGACTTTTGAGTATTGACTTTGTATCCAGCTACACTACTGAATTTGCTTATTAAATCTAGCAGTTTTTTAGTGGAGTTTTTGGGGTCTTCTATGTAGAGTATCATGTCATCTGCAAATAATGATAATTTAACTTCTTACTTTCCAATCATTATTCCTTTTATTTCTTTCTCTTGTCTAATTGCTCTGGCTAAAGTTTCCAGAACTATGTTGAATAAGAGTGGGGACAGTGGACATCCTTATCTTGTTCCTGATTTTAGAGGGAAGGCTTTCAGTTTTTGGCCATTCAGTATAATATTGGCTGTTGGTTTGTCATAGATAGCTTTTACCAGATTGAGATAAAGACCCTCTATTCCAATTTTCTGTAGGGTTTTTATCATGAAAAGGTGCTGGACTTTGTCAAAAGCTTTTTCTGCATCTATTGAGATGATCATGTGATTTTTGTCTTTGGTTCTGTTAATATGGTGTATTACATTTATTGATTTACATATGTTGAACCATCCCTGCATCCCTGGGATGAATCCAGCTTGGTCATGGTGTATAATCTTCTTGATGATTTGTTGGATTCTGTTTGCCAGTATCTTATTAAGGATTTTTGCATCTATGTTCATTAGGGAGATTGGCCTGTAGTTCTCTTTCTTAATTGGGTCCTTCTCTGGTTTTGGTATCAGGGTAATGCTTGCTTCCAGGAATGAATTTGGGAGTATTGCTTCCCTTTCAATTTCATTGAAAAGTTTGAGAAGTAGGGGCGTTAGGTCTTCTCTAAATTTCTTGTAGAATTCAGCAGTGAATCCATCAGGGCCTGGGCTTTTCTTTGTTGGTAGGTTTTTAATTACATCTTCAATTTCATTGGTTGATATTGGTTTATTTAGGATTTTTAAATCTTCTTGATTCAGCTTTGGTAATTCATACGAATCTAGGAATCTGTCCATTTCTTCTGCATTTTCCATCTTATTAGAATATAAATTTTCAAAATAGGTATAGATGATCTTCTGGATTTCTGCAGGGTCCGTCGTGATATCACCCTTTTCATTTTCAATTGCATGGATTTGAGTCTTTTCTTTTTTTAATAAGTTTGGATAAGGGTTTGTCAATCTTATTTATTCTTTCAAAGAACCAACTTTTTGCTTCATTGATTCTTTGTATTGTTTTTTTAGTCTCCAATACGTTAATTTCTGCTCTGATCTTTATAATTTCCTCCCTTGTACGGGCTTTTGGCTTAACCTGCTCTTCTTTTTCTAGAGCTCGAGGTTCACCCTTAAGTTGTTTATTTGTGCTTGCTCTATTTTCCTGATATAAGTATTTAATGCTATAAATTTCCCTCTTAGGACTGCTGTCATTGTATCCCATAAGTTCCGGTATGTTGTACTGTCATTATCATTCAGTTGTAGAAAGTGTCTAATTTCTTCTTTAATTTCATCTGTGACCCATTGGTTGTTCAGGAGGGTGCTGTTTAATTTCCATGTGTTTAGGGAGTTTTTGTGACCTCTTTTGCCATTGATTTCCAATTTCATTGCACTATGGTCTGATATATGCATGGGATAATTTCAATTCCTTTGCATTTACTTAAGCAGGTTTTATGAGCTAGTATGTGGTCTATTTTGGAGAACGTCCCATGTGCAGCTGAGAAAAATGTGTATTCTGATGTTGTGGGATGGAACACTCTGTAGACATCTACTAAGTCCATTTGTTCCAAAGTTTGGTTCAGTTCTACTATTTCATTATTGATTTTCTGTCCAGTTGATCTGTCTTTTTGTGACAGTGGAGTATTGAGATCTCCCAATATAATTGTATTAGTGCTTATTTGATTTTTCATGTCCTTTAGTACTTGTTTTATATAGCTGGGTGCATTGGTATTTGATGCATATATATTTATGATCGTTATCTCTTCCTCTTGGATTGTTCCCTTTACAAGAATGTAATGACCGTCTTTATCTCTCTGAATCCTTCTTAGCTTGAAGTTCACTTTGTCTGCAAAAAGAATAGCTACCCCTGCTTTTTTTCTGGGTTCCTGTGGCATGGAGTATTGTTTTCCATCCTTTGACTTTCAGTCTATGAATTTCTTTCTGAATTAAATGTGTTTCTTGTATACAGCATATTGTTGGATCTTGCTTCTTGATCCATTTCGCCAGTCTGTGCCTTTTGATTGGTGAATTGAGACCGTTAACATCGATGGTTAAAACTGATATGTATTGACTTATACTTGTCATGATATTTTCCTGTTGTTGGTTCCCACTCTTTGTTTTTCCCCTTTCCTGCTATTTAATTATCTGCCCTGCCTGGTGGATTCCTTCTGTTGGGGTTCCTATCTCTTTCTAGAATGTCCTTCAGAACATTTTGGAGTGCTGGTTTGGTGGTCATAAATTTTCTTAGATGTTCTTTGTCATGAAAGTATTTTATTTCTCCATCAATTTTGAAAGATAGTTTTGCAGGGTACATCAATCTGGGTTGAAAATTATTTTCCTTTAGAGCTTGAAATACATCATTCCAAGCTCTTCTTGAATTGAGAGTTTGTGCTGAAAAGTCAGCTGTGATTCTGATGGGTTTTCCTTTATAGGTGATTTGTCTCTTCTCCCTAACAGCTTTTAAGATTCTGCCCTTCTGTTGAATTTCTGGGATCTTGACTATAATATGTCTGGCTGAAGTTTTTTTTTGGTCATGTCTAGTTGGTGTTCTAAAAGCTTCACTTATAGGGGCATCAAATTCCTTTTCTCTTCCAGGAAAGTTCTCCCTGATTATGTCTTTGAACAAGGTTTTAATGTCATTGATGCTATCTCCTGCTTTTTCATTTATTCCAATTATTCTTAAGTTGTTTATCTTTGAGTCATCTAGCAGCTGCTGAATTGATTTTTCATGGTCCCTTGCTGTTTTTAAGAATTCTTCCTTTTCATGATCACTAATTGCAAGCCTGTCTTCTATATCTGAGATCCTGTCCTCGCATTGGCTTAATCTGCTACAAATACTTTCAATGGAATTTTTGTTCTCTTGGATATCTGCTTGAATCTGCCTTATGGATTCCATTTCTTTCCTATGCTGAGCATTCATGGTTTCTATAGTTTTCTTAAGCTCATCTATTTTTTTGTCTGTATCAGCTATAGTGTCCTTAAGCATGGTCTTCAATGTGGACATTATCTCTGCAGTTATCTGTGAGATTATTTCTGTTTTAATTTTTTCCAGAGCCTCATTCAGTTGCTTTGTTGTTACCACTTCCGATAGGCCAGGTGGGTGGCTTTTGGATTGTCCCACCTCGTTGCCCCCTAGGTTTGCCTTTGGTGAATTGGATGTGTGGGGTTGCATCTTGTTTAAGTGTCATCTCATTTTTTCTTTCTTTAATTCCTGGGGTGATGTTTGCAAATTACCTATGGTAGGTTACTTTATTGCTAGTGTTTAAGATCTTTAGAAGATGACCACTTCTCTGCAGTATCTTCCAAGTGGAGCTTGCTTTTGGGTTTTGAGCTTTCTGCCAGATCCTACCTCTTCAATTCGTTGGGTATGTGAAGTTGCTACCTGTTTGGCCCAGTCCTTGATTCTTTGGTACTGTGCCACTGTATTTTCTGTGTCCCTTAGTCAATCTCAATCATGAAATATCAGGAAGGAAAGATGTTTAGAACAATTATTTCACATTTGGCTATAATGTTAACTAAAGCATCAAACACAGCCTAGAAAATGACAGACTGAGCTAACCAGTTATTTACCACTTTTAGCTGTATAGAGTTGCGGTTATATACAAAATCTAAAACACACCAGAAAAATTATATGCAGTATACAGGTCCTATGTATGTCAATTTTTCCCTGAGGAGTTTAAATTTAAAATGAGTGAAGGAGGAAATAGAGTGTTGGGAGAATAGGAAGGAATTAGATGTAAGGTTAGAGGACCAAGAGGGATCCCACTAAAATTGGGACACTGGTGCAGAGGACTGGTGGTAAAAAGAGAAGGCAGGGATAAAAGGAAGAACAGATCACAACCACAGTCACAAAGAAGTTAGAGGCACTGTTTACACTCATATAAAAAACCAGAGAGAATAATGAAGGAAAGAGCAAATACACATACAGAAACAAAAACGAAGATAAAAACAATAAAACAGACAAAACAAAAATAAAACCCCACCAAAAAAAAAAAAAAAACAAAAAAAGAACCCTTCGCCAGAACAAAAAACAAATGAGTGAGAAAAAAATAAAAATTAAAAAAAAAATAAATAAAAAGAATCAGTTCCAGGTGTTGACTCTGCTGTAGGCAGGCACACGTGATGACAGAGTCCTGTTCCATGCAGGTCGGTCCCAGTAAGCCAGGAGCGGCCCTCTGGCAGGCGGTGAGCAGAGGCCCGTACTTTCAGGCAGAGACCAGTCTAGCTCGCCTGCCGCTCTCAGTGCCCTTTCACTCTCCCTGGGCCTGAGAGGCGTAGCACACTGTCCGGAGCGCGGGTTCCCTGAACTCGTTTCCTGCCGCTCTGATTTTCACCACGCCCCCCACAATGGCGCCGGGCCAGTTGCTCTCTGGAGCGGGACAGGTGTGGCTGAGAGACCAGTCTCGTTCGCCTGCTGACCTCAGCACACTTTCGTGGGCCTGAGAGGCCCCGCGCTGCCCTGTCCAGAGCAGGAGTGTCCAGCACTGTTTTTCTTTCGCGTCACTCTGAGTTTCGCCACACCCCCCACAATGGCGCCCGGCCGGTCGCTCTCTGGCGTGGGGCAGCTGCGGCTGAGAGACACTCACCACCGGCCAGCACAGTTCTCCGCTGCTCCCCCGCCTCGCCACTGTCTCAGGATCCTCCGTGGGGGCTCCCTGGGCGCCAGCTGTCACCGTGTGTCCGCAGAATTGAGCTTCTGTCGCGCTGCGATTCCTGGGATGGTAGAAGGTGCGCGCGCGCGGTCTGCTCCTTCTTCTTTGTTGGAAATCACCCTTCACTGGTGCCGGGGGTCCCAGATTGCACTTCAGAACTTTTCTGGGTTCCGGGGAGGCATCTCCCCCCCTCCTGCACTTTCCCGGTCGCTATATTCCCGTGTTCCAACGGTAACTTGTAGAGAGAGTTTCGCTGTCTGCTTCCTACTCATCCGCCATCTTTTTCCTCTCCAAAATGTGTTACTTTAAAATGATGACAGGGAAGTAAATTAATAACATTTTCTCTGAGTATTCAATTTATTCCTTGGGATTTTTTCCTTTTTTTTTTTTACATATAAGGCAAATTTTTATTTTATTTTAGTTTTACATTTTAGATACATAATGATACACATAATGATCACAGTCATCATAAAGATTTCATATCTGTACATGATATATCTTGTTCTTTTATTTCCTATTCTCCTCCCCTCCCTCCAACCCCTCTTCCCCTCCCTATTTACAAAAAACTTTGTTTCCATTTTTCCCTTCTTTTCTCATTTCTTTTACTTTTACCCTCCTTCCTTTCCTCCTTGTCCCTCCCTAGTTCCCTTTTCCCATTTGAACATATTCTCCCTATTTCACAATATCTATTATACATTTTGCTTCTTATTTACACTCATGGTTTCTCACACCAAAGAAACAATGTGATATTTACACATGTATCTCCGATTTATTTTACTTAAGAGAATGGTCTCAAGATGCATCTGTTTATCTAGAAATGTGTCAAGCTTATCCTTATTTATGGCTGCATAGTACTCCATTGTATAAAAAAACACATCTTTATCCATTTATTGGTTGATTGGCATTGGGGCTGTTTCCAAGATTTAGCTATTACAGACTGTGCTGCTATAAAGATGGATGTGCATATATCCTTGTTGTATGATGCTTTTCTTTCAAGAGGATACCAAGAAAGTGAATAGCTGGGTCAAATGGAGCCTCTGGTTATTTTTTTTTTTTTTGAGGAATCTCCACAGTGATTTCCACAATGGTTGTACCAGTCTACACTCCCACCAACAGTGAAGTGTTCCTTTTTCCCCACAGCCCCACCAGCATTTGTTATTGGTTGACTTCTTGATAATAGCCATTCTTTCTAGAGTGAAATGGAAACTCAGTGTTGTTTTAATTTGCATGTCTCAAAGGACCAGTGATGTTGAACGTATTTTCATATATTTATTTGCTGTTTGTATTTCTTCATCTGAGAATTGTGTATTTATTTCAACTCCCATTTTTGGATTGGGTCTTTAAATTTGGGAGAATTTGAATTCTTTATGTATTCTAGATATTACTCATTTGTCTGAAGAACAGGTGGCAAAAAATTTTTCCCAATCTGTGGGTTATCTCTTCACTCTCTTGGTGATTTTCTTTGCTGTCCAAAAGCTTTTTAATAAGATGAAATCCCAGTTGTTGATTTTTTGTAATGTCTCTTATGCAATTGGGGTTTTGTTTATAAAGTCTTAGCTTACACCTATATTTTTAAGAGTTCTACCTGTTCTATCTTCCAGCAGATTTAGTGTTTCTGTTTTAATATTTAGATCTTTGATCCATTTTGATTTTAGTTTAGTTCATGATGAGAGACATGGATCTAGTTTTAATCTTTGCTGTGTGGTAAGCCAGTTTTCTAGCACCATTTATTAAAGAGGCTATCTTTCTTCTAGTGAAGGTCTTTGGCCTCTTTGTTGAAGATAAGGTGGCTGAGTGTGTTTGGAATTGGGTCTGCATCTTCTAATCTGTTCTACTGATCCTCAGTTTTGTTTGTTTGTTTGCCAGTACTGTGCTGTTTTTATCATAGTAGCTTTGTAGAATAATTTCAAGTCAGGGGTTGTGATACCTCCTGCCTTGCCTTTGTTGCTGAGAATTGTTTTTGCTATTCTATGTCTCTTCTGGTTTGAAATGAATATTAGGATTATTTTCTCTAATTCTGTGAGGTATGCTATTGGTATTTTGATTGGGGTTGTATTAAATCTGTATAACAATTTTAGGAGTATGGCCATTTTCATTATCTTCTTTCTTCCTACCCAAGAGTAAAGGATATCTTTCCATTTTCTGATATCCTCTTTGACCTCCTTTTTCAGAGTACTTTAGTTTTCAATATAAGATCTTTTACTTGCTTTGTTAGATTGATTCCTAAGTATTTCATTTTTCTCAATGCTATTTTGAAAGGCGTGGTTTCCCTAATTTCTCTCTCAGTGTGTTTGTTATTTGTGTACAGAAATGCTATTGATTTTTGAGTGTTGACTTTGTATCTGACTACATGTCTGAATTTGGTTATTACATATAGAATTCTTTTGGCAGAGTTTTTGGGGTCTTCTATGTAGAGTATCAGGCCATCTGCAAATAATGATAATTTAACTTCTTCCTTTCCTATCTTTCTTTTATTTTTTTTTTCTCTTGTCTACTTGCTCTGGCTAATGTTTCCAGAACTATATTGAATAGGAGTGGTGATAGCGGACATCCTTGTCTTGTTCCTGATTTTAGAGTGAAAGCTTTCAGTTTTTGACCATTTAGTATGATGTTAGCTGTTGGCTTTAATCAGAATGAGATAAAGACCCTCTATTACAATTTTCTGTAATTTTTTTTTAAATCATGAATGGTGTTGGACTTTGTCAAATGCTTTTTCTGCATCTATTGAGATGATCATGATTATGCATCCCATAAGTTTTTCTATGTTGTATTGGCATTATTGTTTGATGGTAGAAACTGTCTAATTTCTTCTTTAATTTTACCTGTGACCTATTGATTGTTCAGGAGGGTATTATTTAATTTCCATGTGTTGATGGAGTTGTTGTGGTTTCTTTTGCCATTGATTTCCAATATCATTGCACTATGGCCTGATAATATGCATGAGATAATTTCAATTCCTTTGCATTTACTTAAGCATGTTCAATGAGCTAATATGTGGTCTATTTTGTATAACATCCCATGTGCAGCTAATAAGAATATGTATTCTGATGTTGTGAGGTGGAGCACTCCATGGATATCTAAGTCCATTTGTTCACAGGTTTGGTTCAGTTCTGATATTTCTTTGTTGTTCATTTGTACACTTGATCAGTCCGTGACAATGGGGTATTGAGGTCTCCCATTATAACTGTGTTAGTATTTATTTGAATTTCATGTCCATTAATATATATTTATATAGTTGGGTGCACTGCTACTTGGTGCATATATATTTATGATTATTATCTCTTCCTTTTGAAGTTTTCTCCTAATAAGTATATAGTGATCTTCTTTGTCTCTCTTGATCAATCTTGGCTTGAAGTTCACTTTATCTACAAATAGAATAGTTACCTCTGCTTTTTTCTGGGTTCCTGTCACATGAAGTATTGTTTCTATCCTTTGACTTTCAGTCTATGAATTTCTTTTGGAGTTACATGTGTTTCTTGTATGCAGCATATTGTTGAATCTTGCTTCTTGATCCATTCTGCTGGTCTGCTTTTTTTTTTATTGGTGAATTGAGACCACAGATATTGATGATTATAACTGATATGTATTGGCTTATCCTTGTCATATTGCTTTCCTCTTGTTGGTTCCCTGTCTGTCCCCTCTGTTTAATTGCTTGCCTTGCCTGCAGGATTCTTTCTATTGGTGTTCTTGGAATGTAATCTTCGTTATTTCTGTCTAACATATCCTTCATAATATTTTGGAGAGCTGGTTTGATGGTCATGGATTTCTTCATGTGTTCTTTGTCATGGAAGTATCTCATTTCTCCATTGATTTTGAAATATAGTCTTACAGGGGACATAAATCTGTGTTGGAGTTTGTTTTCTTTCAGGACTTGAAATACTTCACTCCAATCTCTCCTTGCCTTAAGAATTTATATCCAGAAGCCTGCTGTGATTCTGATGGGCTTTCCTTTATAGGTGAGTTGCTTCTTTTCTTTATAGGTGATTTGTTAGAACAGCTTTTAAGATTTCTGTTCTTATGTGAAATTTCTGGAATCTTGATAATTATTGAATTGGTGTAGATTTATTTAGGTCATGACTAATTGGAGTTCTAAATGCCTCACTTACCTGAATGTCAAATTGTTTTTCCACGCTTGGGAATTTTTCTGCCATTACTTCTGTAAACAGGTTTTTTTAATGTCATTTGTGCCACATCCTGCTTTTTCATTGACTCTGATAAATCTTATGTTGTTCTTTGCAACATCTTGCAGCTATTGGATTGATTTTTCATGGCCCCTCTTGCTATTTTTAAGAAAGCTTTCTTTTTGTGATTGCTACCTGCACTCCTGTCTTCTAGATCTGATATTCTGTCCTCATCTCGATTCATGTAGCTGTGTATACTTTCAATGGAATTTTTAATCTCCTGGACATATGTTTGAATCTGTTGCATGGACTTTTCCTTCCCCTGTTGGGCATTTATGATTTCCATCATTTTCCTAAGTGCTTCTATTTTTTTTTTAATGTGTCTATTCTAGATTCAGTGAGGAAGTCCTTCAATATTATTCCGATCTCTGAGAGATTATTTCTGATCTGGTTTTCTCTATAGTCTCACTCATCTGTTTTTATGTTTGTTTGTTTGTTTTTTAACTTCTGCTGCTACCATTTCAGAAAACTCAAGTTGGTGACTTCTAATTTCCTCCCTCCCTCTGGTTTTTCCTTGGACTTTTTCTGGGTAGGCTGGAGATCTGGTGTTGTATTTTGCTTCTTCATCTTGTCATTTTCTATTTTTTTATTTTAATTTATTTTCTGTGTTGATGCTTGCAAATTGCTTATGGTAGGTAGCTTTATCACTAGTATTGAGGCTTTCCTAGGAAATGTCCTTTCCTCAGAGATATCTTCTAGGTGTAGCTGGCTCTTGGCCTTTGTGTCTGCCCCAAAATCCTACCTTCCCAATTTATTAGGGATGAATTGTTGCCATCAGCACTCAGTCCTTTGGTACTGGACTATGGTGATCATTATGATCCCAGACAATAATAATGTTGTCATACAAGGGAGGACAACAGAGTACAAAAGGTACAACACCCTGGCTAAAATAACACAATCAACAATAACAATAGCATCAAGCACAGCCTAGAAACTGATAAAGTGTGGTAACTATTAATTTGGTACCTTTAACCAAGATACCAACTAAGTAAGACCTACAATTATATAACAAAATCCAACATAAAGCAGGAACTTTTATGTAGTGAGTTTCCCCTTAGTAGAGTGATTTTACCCTGTGGAGGGAAATTTAAGTGGGATAGAGGAACAAATAGAGAGATAAGTGAAGAGAAATATAGTAGAAGCAAGGCTGAAGAAAAAAGGATAATCCCTCCAGCTTTGGGAAACTGGAGAAGTGGACAGGAGAGAAAGAATGAAGGAGAAATCAAAAGAATATTGAAGCAAACTAGAAAGACTAGAGACAATGTTCACTCACATGAAAATATTTTTTAAAAATCAATAAAATAAGTTGAGAGAAAAAGGTGAACAAAACAAACAATAAAAGTGAAAACCTAATCAATCATAAAAAGCCAGACAGAAACAGGAAAACAACAACAAAAAACCAAACAAATAAAGAAAAAACAATAAAATTCCTCTGGTTTTCTCAGTTCTGTGGTAGTGTCCAAATCCATGCTGGGTAACCACACCAAGTCTGCAGTAGGATTAGTAGTGCTGGATGTGGAGCTGATCTTGGCCTCCAGATGTGGGTGCTGGGGCCAGAGTCTTCAGCCAGCAACTTTCTGGGTGTCCCTCCATGGCCCACCCATGTCTCATCCCATTTGTCTCTGCATCACTCTCCCATTTGCTGTGGTGCTTTCAGAGACAGCCTAAGGCTCCTCCCAGGCACATGTGCAGTTGGCCCCTCCTAGCCCTTGTACAGCCTCCTCTGTTCCACTCTGCTGGCAAGTCTCTCCCCTCTCATGCCACTGGGAACAGGGTGGGGGGAATACTGTTGGCCAACTCACTGCCCCTGCCATAGCAGCAGAGACAGCTATAGGCTTCGTGGGTTCCACTTTTGTCCTGTCTCATGCCATTGGGTGCAGGGCAGGGGGAGTTCTGTCTTCCCACTCATTGCTGTGCCACAGCTCAAGGCTGCTTATGTCCCACATCTCTCTCTCTCTCATGTCCCCAGGAGAAGGACAGGAGGAATAATGGTGTTCCACTCTTTACCTTAACTGCCATTGCTGCAGTCCCTAATCTTTTTGTTGTTAGATATTCCAGTTGGCCTCTATGGTGCAGGACCAAATAAAGATAAAAAAGAGCTCGTGGTCCACTGGGGAGGAAGCACCTTCCTGGTCACTCACCCCTGTGTGTGCCCACAAAATTTGCTACCAGGCTGCAATGTCCTCTGTTTGGAGGAAGGCAAAAGAGGTAAGGGGCCTATATCCCAAATCTACCCTGTGTGGCTTGAGTTTACCACTCTCTTGCAGTCCATCAGTTTCTTGGGAACTTTCCAGAATGGCAGTTCATGCTCTGTGTGCAGATAGAGGTCCACAGGCAGCCCCATGGGCTGCTTCACCATTTTATAAAGTCCCATGCCTACGTTTTGTTTGATGTACAAGTCTCTTATTTCAGATTGATTTTTGGCACCAGGATGTATGTCCCTCTATTCCTCCAATTACCTGTGTTTTTAGTTGATTTTTCTCTGAGTAACTCCAACATGGGTCCTCCTCTATTGAGCCATGTTGAATCCCCCTGTTGCTTGGGTTTTGAAGAACATTTTTGATAGTATATTGAAGAAAAAATTCAATATCAAAGTCAATTAAAAGAAGCTTTAGTTAAAATATATTTTTGCTTTTTAATTTTTTTTCTTATTGGTTCAAGTGTAAGTTAAAATTAGTATATTTTATGTCAACATTGAACCAAAATTTGAAGAATTTGTAGTACATTGATTTGTCACCTAGAGATACTTGGTGTTGATCTCTCTAAAAATATAAGATTACTATTCTATGGCTTATACTGAAAGAAACAAATTAAAAATTTCTTATTGACTGTCAGTTACTATATAGAATCCCAGTTAGAAGCAAATTGCTAAAATTAAATGTGAATTTGCAAGAAATAGTATAAATTAAGATATTGTACTTGGAAAAGTTTGGAGAAGTTTTCCCAAAATAGCCATTTCTGGGAAAACTAATGGAGTTTCTCATTAGGTTTCTCAGTAATGGCTTTTTTGGAAATGTTTGAATTTTATCTCTCTCACTTTTCTCAAATTCTTTTCCCATAATGTCCCTTTTTGCACTTCTCACTTGTTTTTCTAACTCTGTGTAAATTGATGCAACATTTCCCATCATGAAATTATATTTATGAGTCTTTGATACAATCAGTAAATTTATACCAAATTCTCAATTAATGAATTAGTCCTATCTGAAAGATTGTTTGGAAGTCAATTATTAGGAATCCTAAGTTTTCACATACACAAAATATTTAAAAAATTATGGTTTGTCTCATAGGCCAGATTATAAAATCCTATTTAATTCATAGGCTAATTTAAAAATTTCATTTTACAGTAAAATTAGAAGAAAGAAATTTTCTCTAATACTTTTAATTAAACAAAACAATAAAAAAATGTAATGAGTTTTTTCATTTAAACAAGTGAGCTAGAGGAAATTAAATTCAGTGGAATAAGGAAGTAATAAAAGAAATTAATAAATTCTCCTAGTGTTTTCCAGGCTCTGTGAATATTTTACATAGAATTTTAAGCTTTATACAACCCTATAAGTTAGATATTCCCATTTTGCAGGAAAGTAGTCTGGAACTCAATAAATTTAAATAATTTTTTTTCTTTTTTGTGGGTACCGGGAGTCGACCTCAGGACCTTGCGTGCCAGCAGGCGCCCGTGCCGCTGAATGATATCACCGGCCCTTTTTTCATACGTGGGTACTGGGAGTTGAACTCAGGACCTCGTGCTTGCCAGGCAGGTGCTTATGCCGCTGAGCCATCTCACCGGCCCCAAATTTAAATAACTTATTTAGGTTCAAAAGTGAAAAGAATCTGAACATGACTCTTAACCCGAGTATGAACAAATTCTTTCCACGATGCCATGATAGAGGGGTCCAGGTAACTTCGGTTCATCTTTGTAGATTTAATCCTAAGTAGTCTTCTGAGATTTCTTGAACAAGACAGAAATCCTGAAATAACTTTTTTCAAATCCATTACTTTACAACTGAGAAAAGTAAGGTGTTGTAGTCAGAGTTTACAAGGGAAAAGATTTAATACAGGACACATAATTTATGGGATTATTTTATAATATTCACCCAAAGGGTCAAATGCAAAAGAGTGCAGGAGATCTGTCCACACACTAGAGATCACAAGAATCCAGCTGAGGGGATGGGTGCCACAGCAATGTCCTGCACCAGTCCAGCTGGAAGCCTAGAGCCCACAGCATTGTCTCATGCGAGTCTGTATGAAGGATCTGTATGGGAAGGCCCAGAGGTCAGTGGTGGAAGCGAGAAAGTTTGTGCCAGTGGGGTGAAGGATCTGTGCCAGCAGGCTGAAGGATCTACACTGGAGCCAGGAAGTGATGCTCAAAGTAAGGACCAGAGCTCCCCCAAAGAGAACCACAGCCATCCGCAGCAACAGCGAGAACGCAAGCTCCTCCGAAGATGAGAACAGCTGAGTTCATATCAAGAAAGCCAGCGTGACATGCTTCTCCTGAAGAATTAACAGCACGCCATCTTCCCCTCCTGTTCCCTTTTTATGCTATTGGCAGCAATCTTCAGGTGGGTCTTCTGCATCCAGAACCACACTGGATTCAGTTCAGGTGGGGGTTACAGGTTGACCACCACATAAGGCTAAGTGAATTTGAGAGGCCCTCTACTCATGACAGTGCCAATCCCAAACTGTGTTTCTTTAGACACTGATAGAAACCCTCCTGCTTCTAGTGCTGGTGATGAGAGTAAAATCCTTGCCTGTCTTACTTGCCTACATGATCACAGTTGTTTCTTCAGTGATTTCTCTACCAGTTAATCCTGTATACTATAGTCTGAGTCAAACTTATTAAATAAAAATACTTGTCACACAAGAATAGAATTGTGAGGGTTTAAAAAGGTCATACATGAAAGTACCTCAGGTAGGGTGAACAAATATTTGCCATTTTACTTCCTTATGCAGAGATAATAAATTACTTTGTATTGTTCATTAAGCCAAGATTCTTTTCCCTAGGGTAAATTCCCTAGAAGCATCGTTTCAAGTGATTTCCCGAAAGAATTGTGACCTGGAGAAAAGTGTAAGAATCAGGACAAGTAAAAGGAAATATTCAGGCCAATTTGAGAGTTCTGGTGGAGACACAGCACCAGCTGGATGTCATGGCATCTCTGGAGCAGCCATTACACCTTAAAATTTGCTCCACTTTGATGGAAGGAAGCTGGGCTGGGTTTTATATTCCTGGCCAGCCCATTGACTATGTCATAAACTCCCAGGAAGTTCTAGTTCTGGGCCTGTGTGGTCAAAATTGCTGACATAACCCAGGCAACATCCTTAAGGGAAAGTTTCCAGTGTGAGTGATAGAAGCGAGTGTACAAAGGTGAGGAGATGGATGCACAGACTGGGACGAGGGCCCCTGCCAATGTGAGCAGAGAACTGACAATGTCCAACACCTTTCTGAATATTGGATTTGCATTTTTCCTACCTATTATAACTTGTTTCCCACTGTTACTTTTCACTTACTTGGTGCTCCAGCCAAGGTAAACAACTCATTCATTCCTACATGTGCCAGGTACTATTCTAGGTCTCAGGAAGACAGCAGCTATGAGAAACAAACAAACAAACAAACAAAGTTTCCTCCTTCATGGAGCACATATTCTCTTAAGAGAGAGAATTAATATACATTAAGCAAGCATATAATCAACATTGAGTAGGACCATGTACAATGAATTAAAATAAACCTGGGCTTATGAGGATAGAGGGTATATTGCTAGGGTTCTCCAGAACAGAATTGATAGATTTCTTAGATTTCCTTGTAGGATCAGGATAATCCACAATGGCCATCAACATGCTTGAGAACCAGAGGACCCAGTAACTACTTAGTCTAAGAAGCTGGAAACCACAGAGCAAGAGGAATCAGAGATACAGTCCCGGTCTGAGGCTGAAGGACTGGAAGTTCCCTAAAAAAATAGCTGGTGGAGTTTACATTGGGAGGATGAAGAACCTGGAGTCTGATGTTCACAGGTGACGCCACGAGTTAAAGACACACCTGCTCAAGCAGAATCCAGCTTGCACGCCTGCTAATTTCTTTCTTTCCCTTTTTGCTCCATCTAGGCTGCAAGCCTATTGAACGGTGCCACCCACAATCAGGCCAAGTCTTCTCACTGAGGTTTGCTGGCCTATGTACTAGTCATCCCCCCCCACCACATACATAGAAAAGTGTGCTTTACTAATCTATTGTCACTCAATCCAGGCAATTTGACAATAAAGATTAACCTTCACAGAGGGATCAAGGCTTTTGTGTTGTTATTGCTTTTTCTTTTATTCTTGTCTGTTTTTGCACGTTTTTTTGTTTTTGTTTATACAGAGTAGTTGGGAAAGGCCCTTCTGAGGAGGTGAAGTGAAGACATAAGCTAAGCAAAAGGGAATTACAAAGGAAGACAAGAGCCTGTGCACAAGCCCTGAGGTAAGATTGTTTGGCAGGTATTCATTGGAGGACTTGAGAGACAAAAAGGGGGAGCAGTGTTCAAAATAGTACGTGTTGCCAGTTAAGAAGCAAAGATGTCAATGTGTAATACATATGTTAGGTCTCAGACCTAACGTGTTTGAACAGAGTGCAATGACATTTTAAGGTTATACACTGAACACATTCCGATACCTGGCTCTAGATCCAAAACAAGGCATACAGTAGTCCTAGCTGCCGTAGTCTACAGCCCAATGATATCAGGAAAGGAAATGTTTTTTAAAGACTTCCCTGCCTTAGTGGATGACCTAGTTTGAACAAAGAGACCTGGTTTAAATTAAGAATTTATCTTTCTTAAATTTCTTCCCTAAGTTCCTTTCATGATTGTAGCCCCTGAGGAAACACCATCTAAAAAGGACAAGAAGACGTTTTACAACTCCAATGTAACTTCTAAGTAAAAATGTTGATAAGTACCCTAATTATCCTAGTTCCCTGAACTCCAGGAATAACTTTTGTGTACATGAAAAAGTATCCGAACTTGCACTTGGTGCAGATAACCCTGGCAAAGCCTGGCTTCTTAGTTGAAGGTGTAACTCTTTGTTTACTTTACAGTAAATTCTACATATCCTTCTACACGACCGCCTATGTAGCTTGACTGAATTCTGTCATCCAGGTCACAAAGAACTGAGGAGTAAGGAAGTAAAGAACTGTTTCCTTGCTGCATCAAGAGGCCAAAATGACTGGAGTTTAGTGAATGAAGGCAAATGGCAAGAAGTCAGGTGAGAAAGTGTGAGCCAGGAACCATGCAGCATGGATCATGGAAAGCATAGTAAAAGTGCAGATTTTAGATTTTATTCCAGCTGTGAGGAGAAGTCTCCAAAGGCCTTTAGGCAGATGATCAACAGGTTTGATACACATTTCTAAACAATCACTACAGGGAAGTATTTATTTATTCCTATTTATTATTTATTTATTTCTATTCCCCAAACCACCCAAGCAATGCTTAAAACAATTGCTAATTGGCTCACAGTTCCTTGTATGGGCCATTTGGGAAGGGCTCACCTGGTACATCTCTGCTCTTCTTCTGGGTGATTAGTTGGGCTCACTGAAATGTAGATTCTCAGTTGGCAGTCATCTGGGGGAATGGCCAGAATGAAAGGGCTTGCTGGTAGGTCTGGCAAAGGCTGGGCATGGGGGCAGTGGTTTTCCTCCACTGGGCTTTTCATGTGGTCCCTTCCTGTAGGTTTCTTCATAAGGTGTGTGAAGCACATCTGGGGAGGAAGGTCTTGAAGTCACTTATGGGTATGTTAAGTTAGAAATATTGATGAGTTACACACAAGTGTTATGTAGACATTTGCTATATAAGTATGGATTCTGAGGGAGAGATTAGGTTTGGAGATGGACATTTAGATCATATCTAAAGTTGGTGAATTGGATAAGATCACACAGGGAATGAGTATAGATAAAGAATAAAAGATGTCCATGGCTGAGTGGTTCTTGGCTTGACACAAGTAGCAGATTCAGCAAAGGAGACCAAGAAGTTGTGATCATTGAAGAGTTTAGTACCTTGTTAAGCATTTAGCTTAATATATTTAAAAAACTAAGCACAGGTGATGAGTGTCGCAGTATGAAAATTGTTCAATTCTGTACCCTTTTGTTATTTAAAATGAAGAAAATAAAAGTATTTGATTAAAGTACATGCTGATTTAGTAATTTTTCTTAAATACTATCCTAATTATTTTAACTTCTGCTCTTCAAAAACCTCTTCCCAACCAAGTTCTGAAAAAAAATTGAATGGAAAATAAAATAAGTGCCAGACGGAGGCCAAAATGTCAACTTCTTTACTAATAAAATGCAAGTTGGAAGATGTAGCTTAGTATTAGCCAGATTAACCATCTAGCTAGAGGCAGCCTTCCCTAGATAGCCATAGGGATCCTTTCATCTTAGCCTCATTAGAAATTTCTTGAGTGCATGTGTTGTTTTTTCCAAATTCGACTTTTTTTTTTATTTATCTTTTCATGGACAATCTAGGAAATGTTGTCACCTTTATGGAAGCTCAAGAAATAGTGTACTATTTCATTATCAGTTTTCTGAAGAATTGAAATAAGACTAAAGGATGGCCAACAGATATCAGAATGTCTATTTTATTATTTATAAATGCTAAGTTGAAGACCTTGGCTTAGATACCCAAAGGGACCCATTAAATATGCTCCAAAATTAGGTAGACTTACACCTATTTCTCTACTATAACAGAATACCTGGAACTAGATAATTTATAAAGAAAGAACATTTATTTCTCACCATTCTGAGGTCTGGGAGTCCAAGAATGAGGCATCAGAATCTAATAAGGACGTTCTTGCTATATTTTCTTAAGGCAGAAGGTCAAACTAATGAAATGACGTGAGCCCCTTTTATAGAGACTTATCTCATTTGCAGAGAAGGTCTCATGCTCCTAAAGGCCCTACTTCTTAGAATTATCATGTTGTTATCACCCGAATTTTAGAGGGGACACATTCAAACCATAAGACCAATCAAGTCATGCCAGGCAGCACTGGACTCAGTCAGAACCCCAGGTGGTAGAAGTGGACAAATGGCTACCTGGGGAAAACAGTAGAGAGAGACTAGCTACTTCTGCAGGTAGTTCACCTCAATAGGAAGAAAGAGGCTTTGTAAGACCATTTAGTATTCCCAGAATTAGACCCCGAACCAAGATGGAGTGAATAAATGTGTCGAGAGAGGCAAAAATATACATCCATAAGGTAGAAAGCATCAGATATGGGGAAAAATTTTGCTCCCAAAAAATGCCTAGGAGTTTTGCTTTGTAAAGGTACATTATTGACACCATTTTATGTTTATCCATGAAAATCAGTAGTGTTATCTTCTAATTGGAACTTTTGGAAGGAAACTGTTATGCAAAATGTTTGTATTTTTATATGCAAAATGAACGAAACAAAAAATTCGCATCTGTGTATTTGGGGGGTATTAGGGAGTTGAAGATTTGGAGTTGGGAAAAGGATGAAGCACATGGCCAGGTCATGAGTCAGGTGAGGGAGATAAAAGAGAGTGGTGGAGAAAAGACATTAAATGAGAACATTCCTAAGTAACAATGATGGAAACATTGGTTTAGAACAATTGTGCTGTTGCACAAATTGACTATTCTTATTCGAGTGAATTGGCCAGTCTTAGGCATAGAATGAGCAAGCTTTCCTGAACACCATCTCTTTTCCTTCACTATGATGCATAACATTGCTATGAATCAGCCTGAATGATTCCCCTCCCCCCACCTCAAAGAATCAATCAGGTAAATGAATTCTTATGTTTTACAACAAAATAATAGCAATCCAATCTAATCATTGCCCTTGGAACACTTTGAATCAACCTTCCAAATGCCCATTTGAGTAGCTCTAGTGTGGCAGCTGCTCCTCTGGGCAATCTCAGTCAGCAGCACTCTAAAGGACCATCACTGTAGAGGAGGGTCCCCAGAACATGAACTGTGACATTGGGGGCATCTAAAATACTTTCTGACAATCGCACTTGACAGGGAGTTCAAGGATATATACCACCTCCCTCTGGATTTGTTAACTATTTTCAACGATGCTATCTGCTATTTTAACAATGTATGCAGAACAGCACAGCCTTGAGTTTGTTGTTTAAATATCTTTGATTCTGTGTCATAACAAATTAGTTTCTAAATGTTGCCAATTTGGCAGACAAAGCTGATTATTTTCTGCAATCACACTGCATATGTGCACAAGATGATAATTAATGATCAGGGTTGCCAGCCATGCTTTAATAATAATCCTTCAGTGTTTAGGAGCCCATTAGAACAACTGGCATTTGTGCCCTCTACTGGGGCAGAAGTGAGAGAAAGGAGGCAGTGAATCTGGGTAGATCTACCAGTGTCAGAGAATCAATACTTTGCTGATTTCTGTTATAAATCTGGGAAGTTATTGACAAAGCTGCCACTGTGAATATTAACAGAGTGTTTATGTAGCCTTCACCAAAGCAGTGCAAACCCTAATTAGATTGAAATTGGTCTTTTGGCAACTTGCAGTATTTGCTTCCTCAACATACCAGTATGCTATACAAGGACTCTCAGCAGATTAGAGATATATTTCAGAAGAATTATGTGAGCATGAAATGTCAAGATATCAAAAGTGTTTCATCATAGTGAAAGGAGATTTATTAACTCTCATGGTCCCAAAATTACACTTTTTAAAATACTGTATTTTGCATAACTTGGCAAAAGTGTGCCAACAGGTGAATATTCTTAAGCAGATGATAGCATCAATTATAAAACCTAAGAGCGAGAGAAGGAAGAAGAGGAGACAGAGGACACAAATCTTTATAAATGGAACCTATTTTAAGAAAATAATCTTAGATCCTGAATTCCAAGTAATTAAATTTCAAAGTGATTCTTTGATTAATCAAAAGATTCATGCTGGAATTATTTTAGATTATCTAGTGCTCCTGTAACGTTCAGATTTTGAGTTGTTTTTCCATTTAGGGTTATCTCCTGTACAAATTAAGGTAAACCTATAGTTCCGTGAACTTTCTTGAGGTGCTTAGGCTACTATGATTCTAAAAAGCTTTGGACAGCCTTATGTCCTCTACTATGTCTTCTCAAAGTATCATAAAACATCATAGGAAGGCAAATTTTCTTTTTAATGAAAAGACTGTTGATTATACTCCTGACAGGGGTATCTAGAGGTAATAACTGAACAATAGCTCAATGAGGCCTTTTGTACCAGTAAAAATAAATGAAAGAAAGAAAAAAAAACTGACTGTAAATATGGCACCATTTGAAGAGCATGACTAGATGTTATGGTTTAGATCTGAAGTGTCCCCTGAATGTATCATATTAGGAAGTGGGACCTGGTCAAAGTAGCAGGTGACTTAGACAGGTATTTTCTCATCCTTGACTCTTCCCTTCTCTTTCTGCATCTGGCTTCCATGCAGTGAACAACTTTCCCCTGCCATGCCATTCTTCCATGCCCTTTCTGCCTTGGAGCCAGCCAACCATGGATTAAACCCTCTGCAAGTGTAAATCAAAATAAATGTCTCCTTTTTTAAGGAGTGAGTGTGGGATGTTTTATCCCAGGCACAGTAAAATGACTAATACACAAGAAAATCAGTAGACCCTGATTTCTTAGCCTTGACTTGAATAGCATGTTCCTGGGATTATCAATAATCTGATTCTTAAACTAGAGGAGTTATTGCTCAGTGTGTGTGTGTGTGTGTGTGTGTGTGTGTGCATGTGTGTGAAGGAAGGATTTTTGGTATATATTTGATCTTCTAGTTTGATAAGGAGTCAAAATCAGAGAAATTATATACTAATTGTTTCCTTTTACTCATAGTTAAATTGAATAAACACATGAAAATGGGCCTGGAGAAATATTACCCTGTTGACACCAACATTATCTATTTCTCGGGGGGCGCTACTGGCTCCTGAGTGAGAATGAGTTATCTTTCTAGAGAGATATCAACTAGTTTTAAAAGGCTATCTCCACTCTTGCAGAGGTACAGTGTAGGACCATAGAACAACAGAGCACTGTGAACAGGATTTTGCATAACAGCTACAAATTTTTAAACATTTTAATACTTGTCCTGATTATTAATTTGATTGAAGAAGAATCTATGTACAATACACTGTATCCATTTAAAGTGTACAATGTGCCAAGTGTGGTGGTCCATGCCTGTAACCTTATCTATTTGGGAGATTGAAGCAAGAGGATTGCAAGTTCAAGGCTGGCTTGGGCAATATACAGCACTTTGTCTCCAAACAAAAAAAAAAACACAGCACAACACAACACAACACAACAGGCTGGGTATGCAGCTGAGTGGTAGGGCACTTGCATACCACGTGTGAGGCCCTGGATTCAATCTGGAGTACTGATAGATAGATGGAGAGATAGATGATAGATAGAGAGATAGATTGATAGGTAGATTGAAAATTGTGATGAGTTTTGACAAATATAAAACATAATTCAAAAAATTAAAATTAATATGTAGAAGAACCAAATGGAGATCTATTCTTGCCTGGTTCAGAAGTAGAATGCATAACTGACTATACTAAATAGAAATGTAAATACTTTTTACCTCGATTATGGGAATGATTTCACAGGTGTAGTTTTGATTAAGAACTTTCTGAGACTCTCTTGTTAGCGTTTATTATTGACCTTGTCAGTATTGATTTGGATCCTGTTTTTGTGCATATGTTTTCTAGGGTTGTTGCTTTAAATATTTTTTGAGTTTCTTCTTGAGTTTTAGACATTTTCAATAGAAAAAACTTAAAAGGACTAATCAAGCTGAGGTAAATCTGGAAATTGTTTAAACATGGATTCAATGTATTAGCTTTATTAAATTAATATTTACAGAAAGTTCAAATGCTTTGCATAGTTTTAAAAAGTAAAGACTATCAAATACAAAATATGATACACACAGAAAAATAATATTGAAATCCCATTAATGTGACCAGACTCTGGAATATTCTATTGGATTCCGTGGTCAGTGTTATTGTACTGACCTGGTACTCTGCATTGAGAAAGAACTTGAAGCAGAATTACTTTAACTTTAAAAGACATAAGTAAATACTAACCTTATACTTATAACACACATTGTACAATATGTCTGTGTAGTGTTAATAAATCCATTTCTTCTTTCTATCATTTTTTCTTTTAATCCAAGTATAATTTTTTGGAGAAAATATTCATTTTATTATAATTATGCTGCAGAGCTGTGCATACAGTGGACACAAAGCAAATTTTATCCATACAAATGGAGTAAGTTGGTTTATTCTGAGCTGATATTTAGATAGATGCTCTAATCAGCCTGTTAAGAGTCAGTATGGGACAGTAGACTTTCTCAAACTGCCACGTATAAATGTTAGCATGTACTCTCTTTTCTGTATTTTCTCCACTTGTACCAAACTAGTACATAGATTATGACTGATACATTTTATAAAATTTTCCACTTTACAGGCATTTGCTTTATAATAAAAGTCATAATGCAGAAACTAAAACTATGAAACTCAAAAGATAATTTTGTATGTTAATTCATGGATAGAAGAGGTTTTCTAATGCCTCAATTTTCAAGTATGATGGTGATATAAGACACGCATTTCCTAGATATTTGGTGGCCTAGAGACTTTGCAGAAAAGTTCAACAGGGGATTGGGACCACATGTTACTAGTTTTGCAAGAAGTATGCATAGGATTCCAGTCACATGCAAATTGTGTAAGTTAAAACCCAGCATGTTACCCACTCATTTTTCTTGCAACCTAACTTCTTAGGCCAGGCTCTTTCTAGTGTTTGTATAGTATTTGAGATACATTTAAAGTATCTATTTAGCTAGTATTTTTTGAGCCTTTTATGTCCTTAACCATTGCTAGAAGAAATGTGAGACAGTGCTTGCCCTTTAAGAATTTATAATGGCAGAAAGCAAGGAAAATTGAGTACTGAATTGTATAGAATTTAAGAGGATTTAGAAGAAAAGGGTGGAGAAGTCACACTCATTTTGGAAGGTGGTTTGCTGGACTGTGTTTGAAAGACTGAACTGCTTTTCAATCACCTGAATCTTCATAAAAAATTAGTGAATATTGCAGAAGAATAATCTGACAGGAGAATGGAGAATAGTGAGAAATGCAAATCTCTTTTTGTTCTGAGGCTATTCTCACGTGTACTTTGAGATATTATTCAATAGGAGTGAGTCATTAGTGCTTAAGAACTTTGTTTTTGATGTTACTTTTAATTTCTTCAAGTACCTTGCTCTGAAATGTGAGAGCTAACTTTAGCCTTATCATGGACCCTGTTACAAATGCAAACTCTTTGGACCCAGTTCAACCCTGCTAGACCAGAATCTACATTTGAACAAAAACTCCAATGATTCATATTCACATTCAGTTTCGAAAATTACTGCTCCAGACAAATTTTGCCATATCCTAGAATCACTTGGGGAGCTCTAAAGATCCTGGTTCCCAAGCCTCGTGCAGAACCCTTATCCTGTAAATCAAGGACTAAAGAATAGGGCACAAGATGAGCTCTTCCTAGCTTCCCAGGTACTCCCGTGTATGCTCAGGTTGGGCAACAGTGAGATGCTGCCACCATGGCAAGAAGAACATCTGCAGGTAGAATTTAGGACACAATAATTTTCAAGTTCTGATTGTCTAAGTTGCTTTACAAATTTTCATTGAGTACACACAATGTATTAGGACAGCTTTTTAATTTGTGTATAAAATTTTAATTAGGTATCATTTGAGTGCTTTCTCTTAAGACTGGCATCTCCTTCCTCAAGGGTTGTCTTGAGACAGATTTGGCCGACTAAAATGTAAAACATTGAAGTTTTGGGTTCCTTTAAGAAATATACAGTATGGCTCAGCGGCTTAAGCGCCTGCCCGGCAAGCGCGAGGGCCCGAGTTCGACTCCCGGAACCCACATACGAAAAAGGAGCCGGTGATATCGCTCAGCGGCACGGGCGCCTGCTGGCGTGCGAGGTCCTGAGGTCGACCCCCCGGTACCCACACAAAAAAAAAAAAAAAAGAAATATACAGTAACATTTAGTCAAAGGTAAATATATAGTGAAATATGATGTACTATAAAAGAAATATACTCGTTTTATGTGCGAATTCATCTGAGATTCTCTTTTGTTTCAACAACTTCATAATGAATAAGGATATTTTTGTCATTTAACATTATTACTTCTTTTTCATAGTTCTTGAATCTTAAATAGGAAAATACTATTCATCATTCACAATAAACTTAATCATTTTTAATGTAAGTGTTTAAATACAGTAAAATGTTACATATTAGGAATTTGGAGATATAAAAGAGAATAATATAGAAGAATAAATTTAATACACCTTTTGTATTTTCTATGAAACTTACAAGAGGCTTATGAATCCAAATTCGACTATGACTAACATAAATCTGGTCTCTGTTTTCTTATATATTGTTGTTGTAAAATAATCTAACAGAAGTTTTAGCTGTTCACATACATGCATGCTTACTTATATTTCATCAACTTAAGTATTTTTAGGCATACTTAAGCATACTTAATACCATAATAAAAATTAGATTAAATTTCATTGCAGAGCACCACAGTATACTGAAATTATGTTTGAAGATAGGCCCGAAAAATGCAAACAATGAGTATATTTTCTCAAATAGATTTTTCATATTTTGTTGTCCAAGTATTGTGAGTCTGTGTGTGTGTGTGTGTGTGTGTGTTAAGATAGCAATACCTTTCAACTTGATAAAATGTTCATCTCTATCAAAATCTCATCTGCTGGGCCGGTGAGATGGCTCAGCTGCTTAAGTGCCTGCCTGGCAAGTGCGAGGTCCTGAGTTTGACTCCTGGTACCCACATAAAGGAAAAAAAGGGCCGATGATATTGCTTAGTGGCACAAGCACCTGCTGGCAAGCGTGAGGTCCTGAGTTCGACTCCCAGTACCCACATAAGAAAAAAAAAAAAAAGAAATCTCATCCGCATCTGCTTTGTACACCAAAATTGACTAGCTGAATTGAAAATGTACATGGAAATGCAAGGGACCCAAAAAGCCAAAATAGTCCTGAAAAAGAACAAGGATGGAAGACTCACACTCCCAGATTTAAAGTTACTGTAATACTAATAATGGGGTACTAGAACAAGGGTGGATGTAGACCATTAATGGATAAAACTTGAGAATACAAACGCAAATCCTTATAGTTTTCATTAATTGACTTTTTTCTGGTGCTAGGTATTAAACCCGGGACTTTTACTTGCTGTGGAAATGCTCTAGCACTGAGCTACATGCCCAGCCCCTCAATTGACTTTTGACAAGAATGTCAAAGCAGTTCAACAGGTGAAAGAATAGATTATAAACAATCGTGTTTGGACATCCTTGTAACTATATTACAAAGGATAGGGCTGGTGAGATGGCTCAGCAGCATAAGCGCCTGCCTTGCAAGTGCGAGGGCCCGAGTTTGACTCCCAGATCCCACATACGAAAAAGGGGCCAGTGATATCGCTCAGCGGCATGGGTGCCTGTTGGCGCACGAGGTCCTGAGGTCGACCCCCCGGTACCCACAAAAAAAAAAAAGGATGACATTAAATACTTATATTTAAAAATTAACTAAAAATAGATCATAGACCTACATGTATAAGCTAAAACTGGTGAACACTTAGAAGAAAGTAGTTGAGTAGAATTTTGAGATCTTATTTACAGAAAAGTAAATAAATCAGACTGAAGTATAATTCATTTTTTCTTCAAAGTATCCCATCAATAAAAATGAAAAGACACTTCACAGAATGAGAGAAAACATTTGCAAATAATAAGTCAGAAGAAGTCTGGTATCCAGAATATATCAAGAACTTTCCAATTTCACAATAACAAGACAAATAGCCTCATTTTAAAAATGGATAAAAAATATGAAGAGACATTTTGCTGAAAAGGATATACAAATAACCAGTAATGCCACAAAAAGATGTAAACATCATCAATCAGTAGAGAAATGTCAATCAAAACCACAATGATATGCTATTTTATGCCCATTAGGATAGCTAAAATTTTAAAAATGCACACAACAACAAAGTTTTGGCAAAGATGTAGAGAAACAAAAACCTTCAGACATTGCTGGTGTCATTGTAAAATGATATGCCACTTTGGAAAACAGTTTGGTCATTTCTCAAAATATTAAACAGAGGTAACCATATAATCCAGTAATACAACTCTGAGGCATATACTCAGGAGGAATGAAACATATAATAAGCAAAACTTGTACATAAATATTCATAGTAGCACCATTCATCATAGACAAAAAATAGAAGCAGCCCAAATATCCATAAACTGGCATATTGATAAACAAAATGTGGTTTATCCATGGAATGAAATATTATTTTGCAACAAAGTAAATGAATGAGGGATACATATGACTTTCAAATCTATGGAAATGAATTTCAGTAACTTTGTTCAGAGGTTTCCAGCAATAAAAGAAGTTGAGTAAGATAAAGCTGAATAACATACCAGAGAATAAAAGGTCTAAGCTAATACTTCACTCAATGAACTGACACATACAGTTTTTTCCATGAAATCCAACTTTTATTTTTCTTAAATATGTGTTTCTTCCTAGATATCTATACACACTGTGCTTAGCAAAGAGTATGTCATAAAATGTTTATCTACATCCACATATATTTGCTGAAAGTTAAAAATTTTTAATCACCTTGAAGTGTACAGATATTTTAAGTCACTTATAACAAATTCAGTATGCAGTGAACCACTGAACCGAACCTGGACCTTCAGGCACCTCGGAGTTTACACAGCTGTTGAAACATGTAGCATGAGCGGTGAGTGGAAGCAAGACCATCATCAAAGACGCTCATTCTCATGCTTCTGATTTGCTTATTCCTGAAAGACTCTGGTCTCGTAAGATGAAATATTTAAGGATTTCTGGAAAAGATGTCCAGATAGTTCTCTGTTACCTGTGAAATAAGTAGGCTAAAGTTACACTGTATTTCATACTTTTGCTACCTTGGGATTGAGGTTCATTCAGCAGAAAGCATCACATGGTTCACTCAGAGCTTAATTCAAGGAGAGGACAACTCAGAGCAAATCCTTAAAGTTTTTCTTCAACCTAGCACTCTATATAGCTTAAATATCCATAACTAACCAAATGAGAATCTAATTGTAAAGTGATATTCTTACCACCAAGTAGACAATTATTTTAAGTTCAAACTCAGTGTTTCTATATGTAAATCTTGTTTTCTAAATTCCATATCTTCTACCCAAACATGGCCATTTTTTTGATAAGGAGAATGGTCACTTTTTATTTACATGTGTCTATATATGAACTTTCATCCCATTCTGTGTCTCTACCAGTGTGTCCTTAGGCACATTTCACTCTGTCCCTACTTTAGAAATTAGGGAACTTAGAGGAAGTATTTCTAATTATGCTAGGTCAATCCAGGTCTTGTGAATTTAATTCCTGTGCTCATTTTGCTATACAGCACTGTTGTTCTCTATCTTTAAGTGAATGTGATTATTTTGAACCTCCAGGAAAATGTGTTGAAGTTTTTTTTTTAAATTATGCTGCACAACATTTGTCTTTGTGAGTAGTTTTAGTATATTGACTCTCCTTAACCAACTCCAAAATCTGCAATCATATAAGTCAGTGTTCATAGACATGTTTACTACATCTTAATATATGTTGTATTTTACATAAAACATGGTAGTGGAGCTAGCAAGACAGCCTTATAAGTGATAGGTTCCTATGAACTATAAATCCAAATAACTGAACAGTAGATAAATGGGGTATGAAATATATATATCAGTGTTTACAATTTTTGTGTTTAGAATTTAACTAGCATAAATAGGCTAAATCTTGGTGCTATTCTGTAAATTAGCCCTCAATATTTAATAATTCACATTTAAAACCAGTTAAAACCATCAAGTATCCAATTCTCAATGCTTTAAACCATTTAACATATTTTTAAATAAATTGCTGCCAGCTTGCCTCACTTCACTGATCTTCATATATTTGTCTTTATGATGTCTGATTTACACTTTTTACTCATAGCACCTCATGTTTTTGAGTTGATATTAAAATTTCACTATTTTTGTTGTGGACATCCAGAGATGCTCATTTAATTTATAGCAGTTGAAATAGACCCATTAATTTGAAAAGCATAAAACCAAGAGGGATGCACAAACTCTGTGCCTTCCAAAATGCAGGACAAAGCACTCAGGAAGCTGGGGCAGGAAGATTGGTGCGAGTTCAAGGCTTGCTATGAAGTACATAGCAAGACCCTGTCTGAAAACAAACAAATCAAAATGCAAGGCAATATATGCTGAGTTTAACTCATTTGGTTTGGTTCATAATAATTCTTCAGCCATTTTTGGGTGGATTAATTAAAACTACACTTTTTATTTTCTGAAAGTACTTGACATTTTTTTTTGCCTCCTATATTAGAAACAGCGTATTCTGGCCATCACGTATGGAAGCTCCCTGAGGGCAAGGACAATGGATTTCTTCCTTATCCCCAGTGCTTGACATTCAGAAAGCATTCACCTCTTGTTTTTTAAATGAGTAGATGTTTGAATAATCTATTCCTGGTGAACACAGACCAAGCTTCAGAATGAAGAATGGAGATTGAACATGGTGGGAAGGTCAGTCATTAAAACATTAATTTTGATGGATTCCACTGAATCCCACGAAACAAGGCAAGTCTGAAGATGTTACTTGATTTTAGCTATGTAATTATTTCTAAACTTCTTACTGCCTACAGTGTGCAAATGACATGAGTTAATTTCTTACCGTCACAAGATTTCTCAGGATGCTTCTTAGCTTTACTTGTCATTTTTCTATAATACTTTGTAGAGTATTACATTAGCTTTTGACAGGCTGGTAATTAACCTAGCTCTTCATTAGATAGAGAGGAAGATATATTGGTTTTAAGTATTCTTAATAATGAAATGATTTATTCCTAATCAAATTGGGGTCTAATATATTAGTGATGAGTATTATAGGGCATACTCATTTCATTTACATTAATTCATCCAATGGACATTATTCAAAGTTTCAGGCACTTTATTATGTGCTAAGTAATGTTTACTAAAGTACTGCAGTGATCTTTGGATACATTATTATTTCTCAATATATTGAAAATAAAGTTGAATTTAGGTTGACATAAATATATCTATGCTTGCTCTTAGCCTTTTAAAGGGATGCACTTAGAATTCTCCAACATCTGTCTTTGTTAGACAATAAACAGGTAACCAATACATAGGATTTAATTGATAGATTGACATATGCTTCCTAGCTGAGAAAATTGCACTACAAAGGATGAACTATTTAAAAACTGCACTACAAAGATGAACTATGGTGTGATGAAGAAACAAACTCAGTAAACCAAAGTGGTGTAGTAGGTGATATTATTATTTCCAATTATTCACTCTTCTGGTTAGAAGATTGTGCATTTCCATTGGTTCCTATGTTACTTGCAGTGCCTCCTTAAAGAATAATATATATCCCTGTCTACACTGACACTCAAAATACCTGACACTCCAAGTAAAGGAGGAAAGGTTTATTTGGCTCACAGTTCATGGAGGTTTCAGTCCATAGTTTTCTGGCTTCAAGGCAGGGTGGCATGGCAGAGGGGCATCACAGAGGATAAACAGTCCATGGCAAAGTAGGGCAGGCAGAAGGCAGCAAGCAGCAAGCAAGTGACAAGCAATGACCTTGTTTCTGTCCCTTATGTTCCTTCCATCCAAGGCGGTGCATCCTAAATCCTACCAGAACTATGCCAAACCAATCAGTGGACCAGTTTAGTAATCACACTCCCTTGATCCCAGCATCACACACTTAATCTCAGCATCACAGACTCTAGATCCAGCTACCACTGAAAAGCCCCACCTATGACTACACGAGGCTTTGGGGGGACATCTAGATATAAGCCATAACACTGCCCCACTATTATGGTTAGATCTGGAGCGTGCCCTAAGAGCTTCATGTGTTTGAAAGGTGATTGGAAGGTCATAGGGATGCTATACTCATCAATGGATTTGTCCACTGATGAATTCATAGCTTACTTGCCTGCTTAGAACTGGGTCACCAGGGGTATGATCTGGAAGGCGTATCTCCCTCCCTGACTCTTCCCTTCTATGTTTCCTGGACAACATGATGTGAGCAGCTTTTTTCCAAGGCAGGCTCTTCCATCATGCAATTTCCCCTTGGAGCTAGCTCACCATGCATGGAGTAAGGGCTCTGAAACTGTGAACCAAAATAAACCTCTCATTCTTTAAGTGCGGGGTATTGTGTCTCAGTGACAAAGAAAGTGACTAAGACACCCACTGATATGAGACTAAGCTATTTGTCTTGCTTTTACCAATAGAAAGTAGATGCATGTTATACACACACACACACACACACACACACACACACACACACACACATATATATATATATAATATTCAAACAGATGCTTTAATGTTCATTGTGTGGTTCTACTCTTGCTTTTTTCTCTTGGCATTACACCAAGACAGGGCTGGTTTCTAAGTCAGAAGCCTGGGATGGAGAATATTTAAGCAGAGATTCAGAGCCATGGCTAACCCATAGCCATCTTATAACATGAAAGTGAAGTAAATGATAAATATTGTAAGTCACTACAATGTTAGGGTTGTTTGTTCCTGCACATTTATCTTACAAAACTGCCTAATACAAATAGCAAAATAATTTCTTGTGCATTCTACTTCACCTATGCATCAATTCTATATTTTCATTGTCTTCCATCAAGGACCCAGGCTTACAGAGATTTCACAGGAAACATTGTGGGTTAGTATGGCAGAGGGAAAGCAATATGGCAAACCATGCTCTAGAAGTTGATGTCTTCCTCTTGAAAGGAAAGCACATCAAATTTGCTCACATTTCCATGATCAAACAAGTCATATGATTCAGATTAATTAAAAAAAAGAGAGAGAACTGGCAGAACCAATGAATGGTGAAAGAGCACCATGAACTCAAAAATCCACAGTTTACAATCTCTTTCAGAATCCACTGAGTGGATCAATCTGTTGCTAAGGGAATTCAGGTCTGGCTTTGGGATATTCTCATAGCAAAGATCTTTATACAGTATTTAGCACTTTTAAATTGATAGTATTGCTAGAAGTTACAATAGGATGAACATAGCAAAGAAAAGCAAATTACATTTTTATTGGAATGAGTTCATAACTTAAGAAATTGGTATTAAAGAAAAAGTTAGAACAGTCTTGTTAGTTTGTGACTGATTTTTGTGATGATGTACATAATCTATATTTGTGTTGTCCAACATAGTAGCCACTACTAGCAAGTGGTTGGGGCCTTGGAACATGGCTAGTGCAAATGTGAATACCCCCAAATAACTATCATATTAGTGGTCAGAAACAGAAGCAAATCCATGATTTTTGGAGAAAGACATTTTAATCTGTTTTTAGGTTTGTCCTATAAAACACCCATTTTATATATTTTTATTCTTTCAAGCTTTTCTTCCTTGTAGACACGAATTCTCAATGATATGAGACTATCTGCCACCATCTTCAGAAAAATCATAAATACACTTAGGTGAGATTTGCAGCCATAAATCCTTACTCTTGGGAAATATGTTTTAAATCCGCTTAGATTTCATGGTAGGGAAAATGGGTATGAATCCTTCAGAAAATTTTCTGTAAGTTCAAATTGTAAGGTAGAGAATAAGCCTCATCTGTAGAGCAGAAATCATGTGCTTCACATCTTTCTTTGAATGGCTAACAGGTGCTTAAACTTAACATATTCTAAAACCTAAATATTTGTTTGCTTTCCCAAATGTTCCCTGACCCAGTATTGCTCATCTCAAAAAACAAAAAAAAAATTATTTTTACTCCATCACAAATGCAAAAAAAAAAAATATGGAACTGCAGTCATTCCTAATTTCATTTTCTTTCTCAACCACATTCTCATCACTCAGCAAATCCCACTTCTCAAAACCCATACTCACTCCAAGTTCTCATCACCTGCCCCTCCCTCTGTCCTCATGCCGTCTCCCTCAGAGCCATCACCACCACCTTTCTTCTGGACTGCGTGGTGATGGTTAGTGGACCCCTTACTTACAGTTGGTCTCTTGCAGTTCTTCCTGTCTTTTCCCAATAAAATCAGAAGTAATAATTTTAAAACATAGAACAAATCCCATCAGAGCAAATTACACTAAGTTCCATAAGGCTTTTATCGCCTGACTTCTGACAACCCTTCTCATCACAGCTAAGTTTCCTTGCTACTCCTCGAACACATCAGCTACTTCTTCTCTGCACTTACCCTTCTCTGCCTTGAATGCATCTCCCCCAAAACCTGCAGGGCTTGGTTTCCTGCTTTATTCAAGATTCTGATCAAAGCATCTCTTCAGAGGGGTCTTTCCTGATCACATTGTTTAAAAAATACTGACCATTTTCTTTCTTTTCACTTAAATTTTTTTCTCTAATTTCTACCTGATTTTATACTGTACATTATTTGTTTATATTTCCATTTGTTTTAACTGGTTGTCTTTTTCCACTGAAATGTAGCAACATGAGATCAGGCATTTTATCATATTTATTGTTCTATCTGCTTTTCTTAAGATAAGACTGGGCACAGAGTAGAAGCTAAACAAGTATTTATTGAATGAATGAGTTTCTCACTAATTATATAATATACTCTTTAGTAAAAGATTTTGAGATTTGGCAGTAAGTTTCTGTATATGGGTCCATTAAGTAATCATTAGTTCCCCACTTGTCTGTTAATTCCAAAGGAAACCAATTAGAAATAGAAGACAAATTAATTTTATCTATGTTTAATTCATGCTCTACTAAAACCTTTGGAAAAAAATGAACGCAAGGGGTCCTGGTGTTTAGATTAAGTCAGTTTCTAATACATTTCATAATTCATGCATTTGTTTATCAAATGGTCAAGCAGTTACTTAACAGCTTATTTTTTATTTGAAAAATTACTTTTCAACAAGTATTTATAATTTTAAGTGATGGATAATAGAAAATATTTGGGCAACTGAAAATAAAATTTACACTTACTGATCCCACAATGCCTTATAAGGTTTATTTAATAAAATTTCAATAACTGACTATTAAGCAAAGTATCCATAACCTTTTTTTTTTTTTTTTTAACTTTTATGGCTCTTAGTGTATTTTGTTGTTCAAGCAGTAATGATTCCATCAGAGCCTGCAAGACCTTTTAGACATAGCACAGTCTGAGTGCTTTGACTTTTTAAAATATTTTATTTTATTTGATATGTACTTATTTGTGAGGTAAATTGCGATGTTTCAATTCATGTAGGTATTAGATAATGATAGGTATTATGCTAACTCAGTATAGTTAGCATATTTATCACTTTAAATTGTATTATTTCTTTCTGGTAAGTGCGTTTAATATCTTCTACTTTGAGGTATAATACATTATTATACTTCTATTCACCCATGTGTGCCATAAAACACTAGAACTTATTCCTCCTGTACAGCCGTTGTACTTGCTGATCATCTTCTCTTACCTTGTAACTGATCTAAGACAGGTGCCCATGCACTCAAATAAATTGGATTCCCTGGCATCTTCTTATCCATTGACCCAGCTCTGTTTGTCTCATCTTGTTTTCTTGTTCTCATCTCTGACATGTTTCCTTTTTCAACTTTAAAAAACTATTTTATTTTTCAGTGTGGACAGTTTTACATCTTTGGGGAGTACAGTGTGATGTTTTGGTACATTTATACATTACATATTGGTTAACTTGTGATACATAGGATATTCATTATCTCAAACATTTATTTATTATTTTTAACAAGAACATTCAAAATCCTCTCTTAAAGGTATTTTGAGTTACATGATACAATGTGGTAAACTATAATCACCCTTTGTTAATATTACCGTAGAACTTGTTCCTCCTATCTGGTTGCGACATTATACCTGTTAACCAATCTTTCCCCATCTGCACAGTCTCCCTTGGCTGCCCCTGCTTCTGCTACCTTGTTCTCTAGTCCTAAGAGTTTAGCTTTTTAAGAGCCCACATGTGAGGGCAATCATGCAGTGTTTGCTTTTCTATGCTTGGCTTGTTTCACTTAACATTAGGACATCCAGGATTTGCAAACTTTTTATCCAGCAAGAGTTTAGCATCCAGAAAAGATGAAGAAATTAAAAATCCAATAGCAAAAATTAAGCACTCTGATTAAAAAATGGGACAATTATTTGAATAGAAATTCCTCAAGAGAAGACATACAAATGGACAGCACGTATAGGAAAAGACACCTAATACCTATATCTGAGTCAGACTCTTGAGACCAGGCTTGCCACATCCAAGCTTCTTCTGTTGGCTCCTGCCAATAAATATCTAGACTCAGCATAGAAATTCTACTCCCAGTCTTGCTCTGACTGCAACTGCCAGATATGCTCTTCTCTAAATCTATTCTTCGTAATTCATGGGCTCCAGTTTTGTAAGGCTCAAATCATATGGTGGATAAGGGAAATTCCTTGGGTCTGTCTCATTTTACCAGACTTTATGGCTACTGAACCATATAAAAAAGTTCTAATTTACTGAGACAAAACTGGAGAGAATAAATGACATTACTTGGAAGATTTATATAACCTCCCAGATTTGTGTATTTTTTATTTTTCAGTAGAGGAAACTGGGGCTCTAAGAAATTACTCTTCCCAGTTTTACTAAGGCATTAAGTAATGGAGTTAGGTTAAAAACAAGCTTTATGTTATTGTAAATTCCCTGCTATTTCTGCTGTATTATTAATATGAAACACATATATTTAAGAAATTAAGTTCTAACAAGTCATAAATGGTAGAAAAAATTTTTAAAAAGACCCAAATACCTTAAAGCCTTGTGTCAGACATTAAAATTTTTCCTAAAGCCTTAAATTAAATCTTGCTTTTAATGTTCCAGGAAAGAGCCTTTAATGTTACATCATAATTCTTTCCAAATTTATCTAATTTAAAGGGGGCATGAATAAAATATTCATTAAACTATAGTAGTCATTTATCTATAACCTTTAACAAAGCTGCTATTAACTTTCAATTGACTCACAGTTGTACATTGAACCTTACCTAATAAAGTATCCATTCCTTTCTAAACCTTCCTGGTAGAGTTTTGATTTACGTTCAAAAACTGTCTATAAATACTCTACCCTAGCCAACTCCATGCTTCCTACTTCTTATTTCTTAAGTCACTGTAATGCTTCAAGCCAAAATTATTCCCAGTATTTTACTAAAAATATCTCTATTAAGTATATTTGAGGCTCTCTATTTTAATTACTGGTTTCTTTAATCTAGTTTTTCTTATAGGGAATAGCAATGCCAAAAGATTTTTAAAGAATTCAAAACTGTTCCCAGGTGAACTAATTATGCTCTTTTATTTCTGTAACCATTTTTGTAAAACCTTCTGAGGAATCTTTCTGATGGATCTATGCCCTTATCTCTCCTGCTAACCTCATGCCTGATATCTTACATGCAAAAGATACAAATGTATCCCCACTATAATGTTGAATGCTCATTATCTATCTGAATCTAATCTACTTAAATATCAAAAGCCAAATTGATTTGAAATGGAATTTTAGTACACAATATTGAAACACACAGGGAAGTCAAGTAGGTAAAAATATGACATGAGACTTAGAATTTCAAATCCTTTTGCTCCAGATAGCTTCCTGTATTAATCAGCTTTCCCGTCACTGGGGCAAACTGCCTGATGCTGGCAACAGAAAGAATGAAAGGTTTAATTCACTCAGGGTTCAGAGAGTTCATTCTAGGGCCACCTGGCTCCAAGGCAGGAACATCATGATGGAAGGGTTTGGCAGAACAAAGCTGCTTAGTTCATGGCACCTGAGAAGCAGAGCTTTGGGGATTCCTAGGAAAAAAGATTTAATATGGTGTTTTATTATATTATATTTTATTCATTTTAAAACAAATTTTGTTTGATTTAAGATAAATGACAGACATGCATTAATTATGATGCAATACACATAATTGGAAGTTATACGAGGCTCAGGCTGTGTCCTCTCTCTAGTGTGTATGTTCTGGCAATGAAATATTTTTAAGATCCTCAAGGGACCCATTTTTTAAATAAGTGAATGATGATAATTTGAGGGTATTTCTACTTCAGGAACATTTTGGCTTGTGGCAGATAGTGTTTTTGCTGAAAGTAGCTTGAAAAGATGGAAGAAATATGATAATAGTTTACATGGTTATGGTAGAGAGCTGTTCATGTTAAAAACCTAAAGTTGAAACATTCAGAGAGAAGCCTTGAAGCTAGGAGACAGTGGAATGCCCTTAAAGATCTGAAATAATGTAACCTTACATCTAACAGGCATTCTATACCCAATGAAAATATTCTTCAGAATCAATAAAGACATGTTTGGCCCAAGAAAAACAGACAGTATATTTTTTTTAACAGAAAAATCGTCCCAGAAGAAATACTAAAGGAAAATTTATAAGCTGAAGAATAGTATCAAATGGAAATCCAAGTGTGTGAGGAGAAAAGAACAAAAGAAAGATACGTATTTCATGTATTTATATAAATGAGTATAAATGCTAACCATAAAACAAAACAAATGTATGAAGAAATAAATGTATGACAGCACACAGAAATAAAAGTATCAGAAATTAACAGCATAGTTTGGGAAGTGATGAAATACTAAATTGCGTGTAACTGTAAAAAGCTAAGGACACATACTTCAGTTTTTATGGCATCAACTAAAATAAAATAATGTGTAAAACAAGAAGAAAAGGAGCAAATATGAGAATGGGACTTAAACGAAAAGGAGGCAAGACTAAAATATAAGAAACATAATCATATATCATATCGTATCATATGTTAATGGAATATATATCATTACACGTATTACACAAAAGTAGAGTAAAACTTCAACTGAAAATTTTCATAATGGGTAAAAAGATAAAACACTACATATGCTGCTTGTAAGAAATACATCTTAAATAAAATACATAGAAATGTGTAAGCATTAAAAAAAGATAAATTTAAAAACTGTAAGAGAGGTATTTGTATATAGGTATATGTTTAAAATAGTTATATATATTTTAATATAGCTATAAATATATCCAGTATCCTAATGGGTCACTTTAATATATATATGCCAATGAATAGAACAAACACACAAAATATAGTAAGAACACAGAAAAGCTGAACAATATGATTAACAAAATTGATATAATTGACCTTGACATAGAACACTGCACCCAACACTGACATAATGTATATGTTTTCATGTGTATATGAAATATTCACCAATATTGATTATTTATCAGGCCATAAACAGGTCCACAAAATTCAAGAAATTGAAATAACTTGAAGAATCTTTTTTAAAAGTCCAAAAAGCTAAGTAGAAAGTTATGAAAAGTTTCAAAATTTACAAAGATACTTTTGTAGTGACATTGGAATCCAAGAATAAATCATAATGTAAACAGAATGATAATGGAGATACAACACATTGGAATTTTTAGAAACTGTGCTGTAACGGAAACTGTGCTTAGAGAGAAATTTATAATTTTAAGCTCGTATAATGAGTTCCAACCTAGGCTGGGTAACTTAGTGAGACAAACTGAAATAGAAAACACGGCTGGGGAAGTAGCTCAGTGTGAAAGCTCTGGGTTCAATCCCCAGGACTGCCAGGAACACATGCATACTGTAAAGACAAGTGTGAACATTTCTCAGCCATCATTGGCCACATCTTTCTTGGAGTTATGCCATTGCTATCAAAGGTCCTTTTTCAGACAGTGCTGCCTGAGGTCATATAACTCTGTAAAGATGGTTCATTTGTAAATAGTCAAAAGTTGGAAAAATTTGGGTTCCATGCAACTAGGGAATTGTCAGCAACAACTGTAAAAAGCATTTGTCTTAGTTACTTTTCTCTCGTTGCTGAGACAAAATACCCGACCCTCAAAGTTAAAGGAGGAAAGGTTTATTTAGCTCACAGTTTGTAGAGTTTTTGCTCCATAATCGGTTGGCTCCAAGGCAGAGTGGCTTGGGAGAGGAAAACAGTTCACAGTGGGCAGACTGTAGCAAAGCAGCAAGGGACTTTAACATTGTCTTTCTGCCCCTTTTATCTTATCCATACAACTAGGATTTGGGCAGTGTCAGACCAATCAGTGGACTGATTTGATAATTACACCTTTAATTCTAGCATCACACTCTAGATTCAACCACCTCTGAAAAAGCCCTATGATCTCATGAGGCTTTGGGGGGACATCTAGACACAAACCATAACAGCTTTCTAAAGGATTTTAAGATTTTCACTTTTTTTTCTCTTTTAAGATTTGCACTTTTGCCCTCTGCCTCCTCCACAGTGTTTTCTTAATCCAGTAACTTGAGTTTTTATTGTCACATAAACTGTCTCATAGTTTTCCATCCAGTGTATAATCTATGTTATTATGTCTGTAAAGCTTTAGAGCTTTAATTAATTTATTAATTATATTGTTATACTGGTGATTGAAACTACGGCCTTCACACTGAGAACATTCCTCACTCTTGTATTTTTTGTTCTTTGTTTTGAGGCAGAGCTTTACTAGGTCACCAAGTTGCCTAGGCTGGGTTCAAACTTGTGATTTCCAGAGCGTGTACCACATGTGTCTTTTAGTGCTTCTAGGTAGTAATTTGTAAATAATAAGTAACCTGCTTTTTGAAGGAAGAAGAGTCCTGATAAGTATCATTTGGTGATTTCAGTTGTATAAATGATCTTACCATGGATCAACGATGGCCTGATAATATTCCTGAAAACTTAACAGTAAGCTCATATAACTTTTTGAATTGGCACCAGTACAATAGTAGGTCTTGGACACTTCTCTGATCTAATTTCATTCTGTTTCCCTCCTTGATTGACTCATTCCAGGCTTTTTGTTCTTCTATTTTCACCTTCTAGTCCTTACCCTTCCTTTTACTTCATAGAGATTTTTTAACCTTTTGACATTAGAATGTAAGATTTTCCAAGTCAAGAATTATATCCCAGAACCTAGTGGGGTATCCAGAGCATGCGTCAAAGGTGTACCTTCACGTATGGTTAGGAAGAGTGGAGCACTGAGTCTCGTTTGCAGTCAGTTGTGTCACAGGAAGAGAAAATTCTAATAGTGTATCAATAAATAGGGGAGATTAAGTTTTCCTAAACAAGTTTTTGGTTTGCTTTTCAGGAGTTAGTGCCTACATTATAATTCTAACGAATGAATAGTTTTAGAATGTTTCTAACCCTTAACTGAGCTTAATCTGTTCAAAAAAAAAAAAAAAAACGAAAACAAACTATTAAGATTGCTACAGTGGTTGAAAAGGGATACTCACTGATGAATCAAAATGAAGGAGAAACAGATATTTTAACTTTGCCCACAGGTAGGTTAGCCTATCCAGCATATTCGTAACTGTTTTAAGCCATTGGCTACTCTAGATGTTGTGTTTTAGTGGCTTTAAAATGTTAGTAAAAAAAAAAAAGATTGACCTTCCAGGCAATAATTGCCTATGTAAAAGTGCATATATGGTTCGAAAGATGTCCTTTAAGCATGTATCTGCTTTAAATTTATCAAAGTATGTTTGATCAAGTCATTAGGAAGCAAACATCCGTGCATTACCTGTTGGCAGGGGTGGTAGGGACATAGAAAGATTGATGCACCTTGTGGTGAGAAGCAGTTGGTAGCTATAAATTTCTATTTATGGAATACTGCATGAGGTTAACTCCTTAGAAATAATGCAGTCTTTTCAAGGAATATATTACCCATTTTTAGCTTCAACTGAACATGAAGTGCTCACTGGTATAGGACAAAAACAAAAAAACAAACAAACAAAAAACCTTCTTTAATTTTACAATGGAAGAACCATTAATAATTAGTTCCAGAAACAGGCAAATTAGATGTGAGTTAGAGAAAACAGTATACTCAGAGCATCAGCTCTGTCTTTCCTTCGCCGATGCTGATTGATATGTGAGCCATATAAATCCCCCAGCAAGATATCTGGGCTGTGATGTGGAGTTTTCCTTTTCTTTACCAGATCCTCAGTGCTGAGTTTTGAAAATAAAAGATGTATTGTCATGTGCCATAGGAATGAGCTTCCAACATCACCCCTAATGTTCACAAAAAAGCTGGAATAGGGAAAGTGAGCCGAGCCGAGCTGATATGTTTTCTTTAAGATCTGTCTCTGCTTCTCAGTTTCACTGCTTTCTGTTGAAGTCTCTAGGAGGATATTAAGTATAGGTAAACTGCTACTGTTTAGGCAGTCCTGTCACTAAAAACAGGGACAATATCATATGTGAGCTCAGCATATAGAAAATGAATATTTTCCCTCCCTCTTTCCAAAACTCCCTTGTTATCCATTTTCCTTGTAGTCTAAACTTCCTGGTGTCCTGCCAACAATGTATTCAGAGTGAGAATGTTTCTACTCTTTACTCCTTTCCTTACAACCCAAAGTGTTGGGGATTCACTTCCAAGTTGGGTATAATTAGAAAACAGAATTCCTCCCTCTCTGAAACATAATGACTTCTGTAACTTCTGTGTTACAGTCTCACTTGCAGCCTCTTGTGGCAACCACCTGGGGGGTTTATTACCATATGGATCTGCCTACTTCCAAACTGAATAAATCCTGGAGTGAGGCCTACATCCTACCTGATTTCTACCTCATTTTGAAAAAGCTACTCAAGTGAGAATTACATTGGCAGACAAGGGTCCATGAACTAGAGGTAGTTCCGACTCTCTTCTAAATTTTCACATAGTCACTTCCCTGGCAACCTTGTTTTCTAGAATTCCTAATATTGATTTGTTTAGAATTAGGATGGCCACATTGATCAGTAATGCCTAGGGCTCTGTGGGACATTTTCTGGTCCTCTGTCACTCAAGACGTCCTTCCTGTTCATCGTAGTTGATTTTTCCAGCTGCCCTGACTTCAGACTAACTTACTTCAGCTTGCCTTTGATCCTTTTAACAGCTGGTTTCTAAAATAAATGTGCCCCTCTGGAATGCGTTCACTTTTTGCTTTGACTCGTTTGAGTCAGTCACTGGTTTGCACAGCTATTGCTTGTGTCAGAATCTCAGCTTATATCTCAATCCATAAGGGCTGCTATAACAAAATCCCTAAAGTTGGGTAACTTAAAAACAGCAGAAATTTATTGCTCATAGTTTTGGAGATGGAAAGTCCAAGATCAAGGCAACAGCGTATTGTATTTGGTATTCAGTGAAGGTTCTCTACCTGTTCCCATAAAAATAAAAACTGAATAAAAAGATATTTTTCTAATTGTGTCTTCCCGTGGGAGAAGGAACAAGCAAACTTTCTTAGGCCTCTTTTATATGGGCACTAATTCCACTACATTCTGTAACACATCACTTACCTACTGACTGTACTGATGTTTGAGTTTCAGGTAGGAATTTTGGGAGGACACAGATATTCAGACTATAGCAAATTAGTCCTTTTAACACTACATGGATATCATGATTTTACACTACATCTCATTTACTAGTAAATAATTTTTCTTTATCTTAAACTTCTTTTACAACCCCTGTTGAGTATTTATTTCTTCTTAGATAGGACTCTCATATAAAACAAAAGAAATGGATTTGACAACCCTAATTAATGATGACTTCCGGGCTCAAATTATCAGTTTTGCCTACTTTTCTTGTTTTGCTTCAATGACATCTAACCCCCAAGTAAAACTGGGAGGGTTAAAATTGTTATAAAGAACCTTAAAAATTTCCCTATACAGAATATTTTAAATGTTAATTAATGCCATTTGATTAAAATACTCAGTACTGATACTGGTACGATGAAACAGATAAATTTATACTATGATGGTAATAGTGGAAATACAAATCTTTGTAAAGAGATTCAACAATGTATATCATAACTTGTAAACATTTAATTTTTCAATCTGAGGCAATCAGACATGTTTGCACAATTTATACAAATATTGTATATACAAATATTGTTGAAAGTTTTGATTAAAAGAGCAAAAATAAAACAAAGAGAACCTAGAAAATAATAGCAAATGTGGGATAGAAAAGCTGTAATACTTTAGTACAATGATACTATATATCCAATTAAAATGCATTTGCAAAAAAAACCCACTAGTGATGTGCGAGATATGTTCATGTCAAACATAGGGTATGAATCAATATAAATACATAATCTATATTCAGTTAGGGTCATCCTGGTCCACAAAATTCTAGTTGAAGGTAACCTTAACCTTGTGCCCATGGCCCTGTGGGACTTGAGACATCTTCTGCTTGCTTTCTGTAAGACTCTGTGCATCACCTTCTTGTTCATTTTAATACTGTGTTGCCCTTTTGCCTGGAATCATCTCAACTCAGACCTCAGTGCTTTGATGGTTTCCACAAGAAACTCATTCATACAAACATTTGTGTTTTCTGATATTCTGTGTTGAAGACTGAAGTGGGCAAGTGGGAGTGGAGGCTGTTACTGGACTGAGAAATTATAGAGAGAGTTACACATAATTGTATGACCTTCTGCCAGCTCCTGGCTCCACTATCACATCTTTATATTTACTCATTAACCTGCACTTAAAACAAAAGAGGAAAACAAAAAAATCCTTTTCCTTAGTTCCAAGCAGGGTTAGTCTGGCTGTACTTAATATACTTAGCCCTTTTTTCCCTATATGAGCATAAGGACTTTCTTCTCAATATATACAATCTGTTCCTGAAAAGTTTTATGATACATTTTTCTACATTGAATTACTTATCATTTAATCCCTATTTAGTAAAAATGACAAATATGTTTCTCTATATTTAACACTCTAGCTGTTTATTCCTCCTCTTCTGAGACACCTTGTGTTCTTGTTTGTTAGCACATTTGTAGCTGATCTACCCTGCTGGGCACATGTACCGTCCTCTCCTGTTGTTTCATTTGAATTCACTCCTTCTTAAAGGCTGATGTCTACATAAGACTGTTCTTTGATTAAGGGTGTAGGCTTGGTTGTAAACCCATGTTATAGTTTCAAAATATGTTGATATTCTATTTGTTGAAAAATTAACATATATACATAAATAAAAGACTGAGGAAACAGTGGCTATTAGCAACTAGTATAATCGTTGTTTTTAGTTTTACTATGCATTATACTCTCCATGTGTTATATCTATTTCACTTAAAGAGGATAAAATTCTTCTAACTATAAAAGATGGAAAATATTTTGTTATGACATTGTACGCATAGTGTTAGATCATAAATAGACTAATATTCTGAAGTTTATTTAGAATAATTGTGTATGCTCTTTTAAATTCAAAAGTATGTTCACTTAGAAATAAATATGTATTTATTCATTTGGAACATAAGAACCTTCCATAAACATAAAGAATAAAATCTTAAGCTCAAAACACCTTGGCATGTTCCAAGATGGAATGCAAATAGCAAAGTAAGTTCCAAGGTAATTTTCACATTCTCCAGTAGTTATATTATTTTCTTGATCTTTCTGTTATGAAATCTATCTGTAGATGAATATCTTATGGAATTATGCTAAACTTTCAGCTGCTCTTCCTTGGTGGCATAATGTTTGCAAGTCTTTCCTGAGCCAAACCACCCATATTACACTGTATCACTGCACACTAGGTGTCATTAAATATCTATTTTATTTATCAAAAATTTCAACATGTGTACTGTGAATTGAAGACCTAGTTTAAAATTGCTCAATACAGGGCTGTCACTTAGTATTAGACCAAGGAAAAGGCGATGTGCTGGCATGTAAAGACCTTGACAAACAATTTTCATCTGCTTCTAAGAAAACAAAAATTGGCTTTTATATTGTGAATTTTAATAAAAAAAAAAGAAACTGTGAACTTGGCTTCAAAAGGTATTTATGGAGCTTGGGAGCTCATTCCTACATGCTGTCATTTGTCAACTCTCCATATCAATTTATAAAGAATTTCATAAAGGATAGAAATACTTAAAAAAAAGCTAAACCTGAAAATTCCAGTTTAACTTCATACATAGGATATTTGCAGGAAGGAAGGAGGCTGTGGAGTAGGAAGATATGGTTAGATGTATCTTGTTAAAATTCTGTATTTGTGACACTATTTCATAGCAATGGTCAGAAATGATTAAAAAGATTAGTTCAAATGTTTCTACAGGTTGACAAGTAGAGAAGTTATTAACAACTGAAATGTAGCTATTAATCTATTTCTCTTTAATTATTCTATATTAATCATTCCCAGTTCTCCAATAGCATAACCGAAAGAAAAAAATAACATTTTCTTATTATTGCCTCTATACAGTAAGCTAGGACTTTCTACTGTGTGCTTGAACTATTCCCCTCATTCAGCTTTACTTACGTAAACCTTATTATCGATAAAGACAATAATATGAATATGAATCAAGTCCTTTACTTTCAGCATATCTGTCTCATCTCCAGGTGATGCTCTGAAATAATTTTTTTTTAATATGCCGATACCAGGAGTTGAATTCAGGACCTTGTCCTTGCCAGGCAGGTGCTTATGCTGCTGAGCTATATCACCAGCCCCATCTCTGAAGTAATTTCATATCAACCCTCTTCCTGTGTGAATGCATCTTTGTGAATATATCTTCATTCCAAAATGTTTTAATGCTTTGGTAGAAATATAATCTACCTTAGATTTCTTTAGTATTTCTTTAACGTACTTTGAAGCAAGAGTGAGGTAAAAATACTTAACCTACTGATTTCAGCATGAACCCAGACCAGGATGCCATCAAACACTACACCCTGGCTGTGTGCACAAGTTAAGTATCAACTCTTCTGCAATGTACTAGTACGTGTGTATACTTTGGTTTATGAAAATAACAATCAAAGAGGAAATAGGAAATTTCACTAATATGTATCACTAAGGTATAATTTAATCTATCTTCATGCCTAACAAAGTCAGAGACATAGGCCATAGGATGACTTTGTAACATAGAAGATATTTTCAAGTTTTGTAGGAAACAAGTTAGCTCCATACAATTATATAAAAACTAAGCTGGCCCCTCTGTTATTGGCATACATCGAAGGTGGTGAACATGTATTTAGTTCGTCAAAAACAACAGTCTATACATACTTATTAGATGTTTACTTTGTACCAGGTGCAATGCTAAGGTTAGGAGAGATATGAGATACGTGCTCTATGATTCACAATGTTGTGCAGATTGGTACATTCTATATTATTTGAAACAAAGAAGCCAAAAAGGAAACCTAGAGCCAATACAAACTATACTTGAGCAATAAATAACATCATGAGCAATTTTATTGGCAACCAAGTGATAATACAAATTGTTTTCTGTAACTTTTGCTTTTTATTCTTTTGCACACAAACCTTAGACTTATGCTCTTGGTTCTCTCTCTCTCGCTTTTACTTTGCAGCAGTGACAATTTATGGATTCAATAATTTCTCACATTCTACTTAAAACAAGTTTCTTTATCCAAAGGTTAAATCCTTTAGGAGTACAAACCTCTAAATTTTCTCTGTTGCTGTATTAGTTGGTACAACTGGATTCACTCGACTCATAAATCTATCAATTTTCTAGTCTATAACAGTATAATCCTTGAAATCTCATAGATATAAATGGAATTGCTAATTTTCAATAAATCTGCAGGAACAGGTAATAGTGTCATGGGCCCCCGGTTCCAATCATTTTAGCTATAATAAATGGTACCACAGGGGACTCACTTTAGGTCATAAAATTTACTGATCAGGATACAGATTTTAACCCTCAAAGTATTTTATAACTTTTTCCTTCTTCGCTGCTTTAAAGCATGGGTTCCTAGAATGATTTTTCTTAAAACTGATTGTGGATAGGAATGGAAAAGAATTTACAGTTTTTCCAAGTTTGTATTCACCCTTGAAAGGAAACACCACCTAGGCATATTTAAGAAGTTATTGTTAATAAACACATCAGTGTGTATGTTAGCAACTTAGAATTTTTACTTTTGTTGTTTTTTGTTTTTATGTGGGTACCAGGAGACGACCTCAGGACCACGAGAATTTTTACTTTTGGAAACAATGTGAGATTACTACTTATATTCCCATATCTTATTTTAAAAGCACACATTTTACAACAGAACACTACTTTTCTTTTCTTTCATATTTTTATGTGGGTACCAGGAGTCGACCTCAGGACCACACGCTTGCCAGCAAGCGCTTGTGCCACTGAGCGATATCACTGGCCCTTTTTTTTTTTTCCTTTATGTGGGTTCCGGGAGTTGAACTCAGACCTCGCACTTGCCAGGCAAGCATTTATGCCGCTGAGCCATCTCACCAGCCCTACTTTTCTAATAAGTAATAAATTTATGCTTTTATAACAAATGATCTAAATATAAAATTAAAGTATTTTTATTTCATTAAGTAATTACAGAATATTTTCCTACTGCTCTTTAAAAACAGTACATTCTTCATTTGGTGTTTTTATATTTTTGTTGTGAGAAATTAACAATATGTTTGTAACACATATCCACGATCATTATCATTCATGCAGATATTAAGACAAATTAAAGATGCCTTTAGATATATCTCAAAGGATTTGTTTCTCTTCTATTATTGTATATAAAATGACCTCTGAAACAATGTGACTATAATTACCTTTTAAACAGATTTAGGGAACTGGTGAACAACGAAATTGCTAAGAATACTTTAAATGTAACTTTTCAATAAAATAATTGTGAAAGGTATGGGTTAAGGTTTACTCTAAATGAATGTTTTTACTCTGCAGTGTTGCTTTGATTTGATGAACTTTGGGATTTTCTGTGTTAAACTCGAAATGGATGTGTGACACAAGGGATGGTTTAGCTGTTCTTTGCTACATTTTATAATCAAAGCAAGAATGAACAGAGAAGCTGAAATGCTGAATCAATATTGCCTTATTTATCTTGTTTTACCAGAAATACACACATAATTTTTGATTTGGATCAAGGGGTGATATGCCAGTTACCAGGCATCAAAATGCAGATCTGGTGACATTTCTGCTGCTTTGTGGGCAGCTTATGGTTATAGTTATACAATTCTTATAATTTTTATGATGCACACTTTCATCCTTTTTGTGGTCAGGTTGGTAGAAGATACTAAATACATTATGTAATAGAAGTGTTATATATAATCACTTTGAAAGAGATCTTACAAGACTGTTTCTAAAACATATATATATTTTAGAAGCATATATATATATATATATATGCTCTGGAGCTACTGGAATTATCAAAAATAATTTCAAAAAAGCAAGCATTTATTATTCTAAACAACAACAGCAACAACAAAGCAGTTCTACTAATCTTGTCAAGAAGATTGGTTTTACTGTTGAGGTCAGTATCTCTATGAAAATTAAATACTCTGCAATACAACAAAAACTATGCTAAAATACAAGATGGATCACAACAGGTTGAGAAATATGTGAATACACCCTCATGCTCCCCATAAATATTTATTTACAGCATGCATGAATTTCAGAACAGCGCTCAAATATATCATATTCAAAACATTGAAGAGAAGTGTATGTCTTTTGATTAACTCATTGAAAGTACGATTGAGACTTCTGGGATTAAAATCATTACTGCCATTTCTGACTTTGCCACTGATGACTGGACTATTGCTATTAGAATTTGGCAGACTAAGTAATATCCTGCTGACCTTTGGAAAAATAAAACATTATTCAGTAGATCTGGTACTGATACTATATTTGGGTGCAGGAATGTCTTTTTCACTTAGCAGGACCATATGTGTGAATATCACTGCCTGAACCTTTCATATGCATGAATTATTCACTTGTTTGTTGTTATCCAGTCATTTATCTATGTGTTCCTGTAACCTTATCCTGCAAGACATTTGAATAACATATCGAGAATATGGTGTGAGTTCTGCCGTGGAACCTGGTAAAGTGATTCCACCAAGCTTTTGGAAGGTCCTGCCAAGCAATGCGGTAAAGAAGAGAACGATTTTAGACATGCAGATGTTTGCTGCAGTGATGCCAAATGCCTATTGGGAAGCTAGACATCTGAAAGCTTGAACTGAAATACTTTCTTCTCAGCAGAGTTTTGTTGTGTGGGCATACACTGTTTCAGTGGCAAGCTTTTACCTATTTGTTTAATCTCCTGGAATATATGAATGCAGATATGGCAGGCCAAATTGATAGACATTTAATTTAAGCCAGTATTCTTGAAAATGACCCCTTTTAAAGAATATAAAAATCTTCCAACAAAATCACAAAGCAAATGTGTTCAATTGGGTGGACTGATATAAAAAGAATTTATTGTAAAAGAGCTAGTTCTCAGGTTTGTGTTTTCCAGACAGGTTATTTTCTTTGAATTATCATTTTAATTCATGGATTAGTGACAAAAAGAATGTACTGCATGAATAGATGGTCTAGTAATTATAGGTTTCCCTACAGACTGTAACAGTGGATCATACCGAACCCATAAAAACATGAAAACGCTTGAGATATTATTATTTTATATTGAGAAACAGTTTAATTATTTAGAATGTGGTTTTATTTTTTCATATGCAGCCAATCATATTCTATTAAAAAGTGTTGCTATGGTTTCTGGCTTGGAAAATTATATTTATGTATTATGGCAACATATGGGAGGGTTTGCTTGCACATTAAAAAGAAAAAATTGAAGAAAATTAGTTTTCCAATACATTAAATCATGCCACACAAATGTATTTATAATTAGAATTTAGTAAAATATTCTCTGTTTGTCCAGTTTGCATTTTATAAAATTCTCAAGTTAAAACAAGAGTCAGCTCCTTTGTCTTCAGGTTTGTTTGAATTAACTCATTTTTCACTTTGAAGTATCTAGGGATAATCTAAAAAGATATGCAGGTACAATTGCAGTACAGGGCCAGCAGGGAGAAAGGGAGCTTGGTCATCCTGCTGCTCAGAAAAAAGAGAGGAAGGTAGGAGCTAGAAGAGAAATGGACTCTAGAAAAATATGACCTATTTAATGAGCTGGAACATTTCCTTTTTCTTCAGTATTTGGTTTCGGTGGACCATTAGGTTTTACTGTTTTCTGTGCACCATCTCCTTATCCTCTCCTTCCAGCAAATTTATAATAATAGTACATATATCGTTTCATCCTGCCATAGTTACTAACTCACATTTTGTCAGAATTCTGTGAAGCACATTTTATGTACAAATTTCAAAACCTTGGAAAACACCTCTAAGAGAGGCTGAAACAACTCACTCCACTGTGTGGTTGGCAGTTAAGATGTAGGTACCACATAGCTCTTCTCAATGTGTCCAACCTGTGTCACTGCATGATGTCCTTTCCTTCATCAATATGTGCTTTAGTTCTAATGACAACTAGTTTAAACCAGTTTGACCTATCATTTAACCATCTCTTGAATCCCAATTTCTTTTCCTCATATTTTAAGAATATTCACTTTCTAAATCAAGAAATTCTGGATGTGTAGAAATGATCATGACTAAGACTCTAAATCACTAAAAGCTAAAGATACACTGTAGGATTAGTTTTGAAAGTAGGTAGCTGAGATATCTAGTAATGTGTCACAATGTCCTATGTCTTCTTGAGTTTTAACATCACTCCAGAGAATCACCAGGGAACTTATTTTTCTTGAGCACTTACTATATGCAGGCACTATGCCAAGGGTTGAATTGTATATTAGCTCATTGAATCTACAAAACAGTATTTAAAATTGGCATTCTATTCCACAATGTTACTGATAAAAAAAGATCAAGAAATTCAAAGAGGATAATGATTTTTTGGAAATTAATAATAGATAAGACATTATCTGGATGCCATTTACAATGCAAATATGGATCGATTTATTTACTTCTTATAACAGCTTTAAAAAATGAATGAATATTCATGTCTCCATTTTTCAGATAGAGAAATTCAAGGGTTAAAGTTAAGCAGTTTTCCCAAGTTCAAATGGAAAGACTTGAATATATCAAACTCAACTCTGTGGTCATTTACTGAATATATAAAATAAAAATGAAAGGATAGTATAAATTCACTTCCTGGTATTGGGAATGTCAGGAGGGAGACTGGTTGCTAGGTATAATGGTGACTCCCAGAGAATGGAGGCTTCCAGGTCCCTCATTCCACCTTCTTCATTTTCCAGTGATACATACAACCCTGAGCAAATTGATTTCATATGACACTGTGCTAGGGACAAAATACTTCCCTTCCACACTTTCCAAGTGCTGTGTCTTACCCGAAAGCCAGTGGTAAAACTTGGGTGACATTTTTTCCCTAATGGTCACTGCACAGGTACTTCTCTGAGCAGTATCTCAAGTCTTTGAGCATCTCAGGGGAAGAGTGGAGAGAGTAAAAGTTTCAGATCAGGCATTGAATTACTAAAATAGATATTCTATAAAAATATTTACTAGAAAAGGATGTAATAGCTTTCAAATTATCTATAATTTTGAATTATCTTTGGAAATATTATTCACATTGTGAATGTATCCAGATTTTCCCTATACCTTGATGTCTCAGAAAATCAGGAGTAATTTGGAAATGTTGCTATATTTCTTTTACGATGCATTGTGTGTGTGTATATATATATATACATATATATATATATATATATATATATATATATAAAACACACACATACATATTTAATGACTATTATTTAAAATATGCAAATATTTCCTTGTATAGAGATATGCTGGTTGACAAGCAACTTATGAGTTTTTAAAAATAATAAGAGTATAATATTGGAAATGCAAATTTGTTGTGAAGCCATGAACAAAAGGACAACCTACATAATCATTACCTGAGTTACTGGATTAACTGCACTGAAATGTTAAAACATGACAGAGACAAAATAAAAAGAAAATAAGTCTAAGAAAAATTCATTAATCCAGCAGTATTTTGAAAAATCCTTTGCCAAAGTATAATACCAAATAGTCTTTAAAACAATTATTCTTTGTATAAAAGTATGGTCTCTAGCTCTACCAACCGTATTTGCATGATAAGGTCAAGAAAGCGAAAAATAATTAGAACCTGAAACTTTTGTAAATAAGGAAAATAAAAGAAGAACAAAAATAGTTGCAAGTTTTCAATGATGTATTTTGACCAGAGCATCAAGTACTATTATGGTTAAGCAATTGATTTTTTTTTTTTTTTTTTTTTGGTACTGGGAATCAAAGTCAGGACCTCGCTCTTGGCAGGCGGGCGCTGTGCTGCTTTGCTATACCCCCGGCCCAAGCATTGAATTTAACCATGAAAATACGAAAGGTTTTGGTTGCATCTAGGAATCCTCAATTCAACAAAGATAAAAACTATTTTCATTGTCATGATTATGTTTTCAATATCCACTGAGTTTGCATTTTTAAACAATAGTATCATACCATGCTTTCTTATTTGAGAAGGCTCAGCTGTATTGGGGTCCCATTTTCAAAGGTAAGGGCCATCTCAAAAAGTGGGTGGGAGGTGTGGTCTTACAAAGTGACCCTTCAGTTTATACTGTCTCCTCATTTAAAAACATTATTGTGGGAGCCGGTGAGATAGCTCAGCAGCATAAGCGCCTGCTCAGCAAGCGCGAGGTCCTGAGTTTGACTCCTGGTACCCACATAAAGGAAAAAAAAAAGGCCGGTGATATCACTCAGTGGCCCAAGCACCAAGTCCTGAGGTCAACTCCCAGTACCCACATTAAAAAAAAAGTTATTGTGACCCATCTTCTGAATAGTAGAAGAATATGATTTATAAGAGCTGAAAACATATTTTATCCCCAAATCTACTACTATTTTCAGTTTTCAGTTTACAAAGGTCTTAATGGATTTTGTGTAAACATTTTCTTTGTTAATTTCACAATTTTGTGACTACATGCAAAAAATGTCAAAAAGTCTGGTAATTCAAAGAAAAGTCCCAGGCCATAGAAAATATTTTAACTTCCTTCGATTCACATGTGGTTTGAATTTCAGAGGAAAATATTTTAAGTTTAGTGCTGAAAATACAATTTCTAGTTCCTATCTTTTATCCTTCAGAAAGGAATTATTTAAGCACCGATTTTGGAAGAAAATATTATTAAGCAAATGCACAGAGCATTTCAGCCCAGAAATGAAGCTAGTCGAAACTGTCAAAGGAAAATGCTCCTTCCAATTCTTCACCTTCACTGTTTGCTGCTTCTATGTTTGATAATTTTTACACATTGACTTTCATTTCTTCAACAGTTGTTATATCTCTTTCATCCTTTTCTTAGCCTGAAGCCCGACTCAATTTCAAAGATAATATCTTTCAGATAAAAATATTTCTTTGACTGATATCAAATAAATTCCCAATGTGAAATTGATACCCTAAGTTTTATTTGAAGAAGGGGGAAATAGTACTAGCGTATCCAAAAAGAATTGGCATAGGTATGTGACTTCATCAAAAGAGGAAAGTCAGTGAATGAGTCTCCTTTGGTACATCTGCAAGCAAGCCGCTATTTTTATTGGAACAAGTATGTTAAAGATTGGGGAGAAGAAAATATGCTTTTGCCAACTGTGAATTTTAGCTGCTATTTTTTTTCCTGCACGCACTATGGAGAGAAAGAGTAACCTCAAAGCTCACTACATAGACGAGGTATGAACAAAAGGTACATTAAGATAAATTTGAATAAAAATTTATAAAAATTAAGTAAATTAAAAACCTTAAAAATCTCAATATAATGCTTAATGGTACATTTGAGAACAAGACAGCTTGCAAATGTGGCATGAAATAAACAGATCATCACTTAGAAACATAACACTTACTAACCCTAGAGACACAACTGAAGTTCATCCCAAGTACAGGGCCTGGGAGTTTGGCCAAGAAAATTATCTCATGGGGCCTGGAGCTTGATTTGTATTTCACATAATATGAAATGGCATTCATTACCTTGTAATCGATATGCAGATAAGGAGAAATTATTTATGGCACAATTAACTGGGTGGGAAAGAATACCATATATGTCCATATGGGAGAACTTACGGTTTCTGACAGGATCATAAACCATAAAGATACTTTTGACAATGATCAGACCTCAGAGATAACCTGCTGACTTGGAAATTTACCCTGGTTTATGTATTCTAACATATTTGTGATCATCATTTAGTGTGATGCTTTAAGTAAAAAACTGGATGTTTAGGAAATTTTCTTTCCCTGTAAAAATTATCTAAAGATGTTTTGAGTTTTTTAAACTATTAGAATAGTGTTTATAAAATGACCTTAGAATGTAAGTTTTATAAGACTATAATAGTTTGGGAGAAGCAGGGTTGAAAAAAGAAATAGGACTCCTCAGAATGTTTAATATCTAGTGTATATTGTGGCTCTCCTGGGAGAGATAACTTATTTGCTATTTCTTAAATTGTGTTTTTAACTGGCATATGATTATTATACATAATTACATTTGTTTGGGGGATTTAGTACATATACTTATTTAACTATAAAACTCCCTTTGGGGGAAATAACGGACAGAAAGAGAGACGGAAGGAAAGAAGAATGGAAGGGAGGAAAGGAGGGAGGAAAAGAGGGAGAAAGGAAAGGAAAAAGGAAGGAAGAAAGAAAGAAGGATGAAGAGCAGGAAGGAAGGGGAGGAGAAAGAGAAAGAGGGAGAGGGAAAGGAGATCAGAGAGAGGAGAGAGAAAGGAGAGGGAGAAAGAAGAGAACTGCGGTGGTTGTTTTTCTTAACTTCCACTCACACACACTGGCATGTCTTGCCTTCCCCATCAAACCCAGGGTTTCATAGCAGAACTGCCCTAACACATTTCACCCTCTTAAGCAACATTCCTGAACACCGTCCATCCTTAGTAAGAGTCCTTTCAGGGAAGGGAGCTTCTTTTCAGTAAGTCAGTCTGCTTGATGAGTTTCCTCCCCAGTGAGTCAGCTGGCCCCAGTACTGCCCTGTCATCTTCGCCCCTTGCTAAGAAGCCTAAGTTACCCCATGTCTTAGTTCCTTTATTCATTGCTGAGGCAAAATACCCAACACCCAAAGTTAAAGTTTTATTTTGGCTTACAGTTTCTAGAGTTTCAGTTCATAGGTGGCTGGCTTCAAGGCAGGGTGGCATGGCAGAGGGGCATCACACAGAGGAGAAACAGTTCATGGCTGGCAAGCAGGAGACAGCAAAGCAGCAAGCAGCAGCAGCAGCAGCAGCCTGCCTATCCTTTTTACCCCTTCCAGGCTACCAACACTTTGATCGGTGCTACTCAGGCCTAGGGTGGGCATTCCCATTATCCACATCCAGAACTATGCCAAACCAAACAGTGGACTAATTTAGTAATAACACACCCTTAATCCCAGCATCACACACCCTAGATCCAACCACCCCTGAAAAGCCCTACCTATGACCACATGAGGCTTTGGGAGAGCATCTGGACGCAAGCCATAACACCCCATAAACACCAGAGGTCTCTCCTGGGCTTCCAGGGCTCTAAGGTTTCTTTTGCCAACATACTCAGTAACTAGGAATTCAGGACCTTATGTTCTGGCTCATGAACAGAAAAGATAAATAGTTCATAGAAACATTTCCAATTTGGAATATTGCTCAAGAGAATATTGAGGGCATGTCATTAATTCGTGCCCTGCTCCTTTCATCATGCTTTTACTCCTGAAGTTTTCCTCACCCGGAAGGCTCACTCTTTCCACTTTTGCTTTCCACTACTTTGATTTTCCCTAGTAGCAATAGCAGAATTTTTTTCTTAATAAAATATATAAGATTCCAAAGGAACTCAATTATATTACTATAGTAGACACTGAGCAAGTTGTGATATGTAACTTTAAAAAAATAATGCGTAACACATTATGGTAAATGTAAACTATACTTTGGAAGGAGTTATGAGTGTACATAGTTTTTTCTATGTCCATGACAATTACAAGGTTACATGAAAAAACATCCATGAATTCAAATCTCGATACTCTGCAGAATCTTGACAGACTGACAGTATGATTCATACCATTTTTGTTTTTTGTTTAGATTCATAAGGAAAGAAAACGTAAAATTTCAGTTTGGACTTAGTGATGATAATGTCATTTTGTTTCCATGAATGTTCATGGACCTGCTAAATTACATATTCTTGACTCCAAATCTCTTTTATTCCAATTAATTGCCTGTGTTTTCTCCCAATCTGTTATTTCAGTTTTTTAAAACAGTGTTTATGAAGGTTTTTGATCCAAGAGAAGCAAATTCTGTGATTTAGTCAAATGTGTTGCTTTTTAATTTTGAAGACTTTCCTTTTGTATCTTGCTTAAAAAAGTATACACTCATATTTTATTCCAGTAATTTTAAATGATATTTTTCACTCTTAGGATTTAAAAATATACTTGAAAAAAATTTAAGTGTATTTTGTTAGGAGAGGACTTAATTTTTTCTGGAGTACCTTATTTAATTATTACAATAAAGATAATATTTTGATATTATTTTTGTTAACCTCTTGCAAGGAGAAGTTTAACTTTTAATTTTCCCCATGTCACCAATGCTGAATTCTCTCTTTATTGGATATCTTCATCTTTCGGAGTATCCTATTTGTATTTATATATTATTGTCTCATTTAATTTTTCTTTTTTTTGAATTCAGTTGGTGTTTCTAGTGCTGGTGAACATTTTGAGGACAAGGGTCAATTGCCTTATTTTTTTCTTTTTAATTTCCAATAATGACTAGCAGAGTATTGCACACACGAAAAGTACTCACTGAATATTTGCCATGTTATTGAAGTTAATGTGCTTTGCTTTAATATAAATTTAGAAGAAAACAGTTTATCCATTCAAATAGAGGAAGGTTCTTTTTCCTTTTTCTAATTATTTTTCAGCACATGGCATGTTCTCACTTTCTGTGTTACTTATTCCAGCATAAGGTATGCCTCTACTATAATGACAGTGATTTCCATAAGCCACACGCAGAAGCCAAGTCCTGTCCTCCTCAGAGTTCAAGAAAGATAAAATTTCTCTTCCTCAGGGGAAAGGAAGGAGGGAGACCTCTGTGGCCCCCACAGTCCATTCTGTTACCTCCTGCTCTGTCTCAGGGTGGTCGGTCCTCGTGCAGTAAGAACATGCCCAGAATACCTGGCTATGAGGACCCAAGGGAATGAGGCCCATCCTGTTATGCCTCCTCTTCCTCGACTCAATTATTATATCTCATGCTTTTCTTGTTTAAACTCTGAGTAGGTGAAAGTCAAGGAAACTACTTCTGCCTAGAAACGGTGCAAAAGCATAGCAATTTTTCTTTTGGCTTCTCAAAATTCTGTGCTATTAATCTAAATGTAAACTGTCAATATTGTCACAATAAAGGAAATTATATTGGGTTTCTGTTTTCTCAATCAGGAAACTATGCTCTTTTTCCAAAAACATCTTCCCACTTTTTATTTTGAAATCACTTTAGACATACAGAAATGTAAAAATAAGACAGATAGTTCCTTCGCAAATTTTATCTATTTCCCTAAAGTTTATATTTTACACAACTGAAACACTATGATCAAATTAAGAAATCAACATTGCATAATATTATTAATTTACCAAAGAATATTAATAATTTGCTAGTTCTTCCACTATACCCCTTTTTTTCTTCCAGAATATAACATAGGCCCTCACCTTGCTTGTCACTGTGATGTTCTGTTAGTACCCTTTAATCTGTGACAGTTCATTTGTCCTTCTTTGTCTATCATGACCTTGATATATTTCAGTAGTACTGATTACTTATTTTTTGAGCTATCAGTAATTTTGGATTTATTTGGTATTCTCTCATAATCAGGTTGAAGTTGCATCATATCTAGGAAGTAATGATGTCCATGTGTCCTTTTACTGATGATGTTAATCTTGTCCACTGGGTGAGGTGGTTTCTACTGGGTTTCTTTACTGTTACATTGTTCCATTTGAAATTAACACGTATCTTCAGAGAGGTAATTAAAGACTCTGCAAATATGCTGTTTCTCCTTTAATTTTCACCCACTAATTTCAGCAGCTATTGATGGATTTTCCTTGTAACAGTCACTGTGCTGTTTTGGTGGTGATTGTCTATTTCCTTCATTTCTTTTGCATGTGTTAACTATTTATTTCAGTGTAGACTCATTTATGACTATCAAATGTTTTCTATGGGTTGTAATTCAATACCATCATCAATTTGTTTTTTCTCAACTTGTCCCTGCTTTGGCCACTGGGAGCTCTTTCAGGGGCTCCTGGCCCTTTTTGATATGTCTCATCCTTTTTGGAATACTTTCTCTTTCATTGGCAATAAGATACTTGAGGCCTATCTTGTATCTTCTCTGCCTCAACCCTTGAATCAATAATTTCTCCACTGTCTCTATTTCCTTTGTTGGTCAATGACATATAGACACCAAGAAGTAGGCTTTCAAAGATTAAAATATATACAATGGCTTGATGTGGTGACACATACCTGAAATCCCTGCAGCCAAGAGGGTGAAGCAGAAAAATCGCAAATTTGAGGCCAACCTGTGCTGCATGGACTATATAATGAGATACTGCCTCAAAAGCAAATGCACGCATGCATGCATGCACGCATGCACACACACACACACGCACACGCACATGCACACACACACACACACAGAGAGGTTCCTACCATGCTCTAGGAAAAGGGTTGATAAGCTGGTGCAAATAGGCTTCATGGGCTCCCAATCAGTTACATCTAATTCACTCTAAATTTGGGAGACAAAAACAGCAACAGACAAGAGGTTATGTGTATGTTTCAAAAACATCTTAATTACAGAGCTAGATAGTGGGCTAGATTTGGTTCACAGGACTATGCTTTGCCATCCTGTGCACTAGAATGACATCACATATATTTTAGAACACATTTATAAAATAAAGACAAAAGCAATGTTTTCATTTTCTGTGGTGAAGAGTGGGATATATTATACTAATGTAAATGGAATTAGCTTAAGATTGGTTTTCTCTAACTTTTGAGACCTTTTTTGGATTTATTATTGGGTTCGAAATAGAAAAAAATGTTAATTGCAAGTCCCTAATCGTTTTAGTTGATTGGACATGTAGATAATATGACATTTAATTATTTTCAGATGAATCAATAAAACAAAACTTAAAGCATTACTTGGAATATTAATGATGATGAAGTCTAAAATTATAAATGGTATAGACAAAGCAGGAAAGACTGTGGGTAGAAGCATTTTGAAAAGTTTCATGGAAGAGAAATAGGGGAGGATAGAGATTTGTACCAAAGAGTGGAGAATTCTAGGATCACCTGAAAAAGGAGAAATAAAGTTGGTGTTCAGGAATGATTTGGAAAAGACATAGATTGCAAAATAGGCTGAGAAAATGCACACAAAATGAATAGCAATGAAAAGCAGTAGCAATTTGCAGATGGAGGTAGAAGCTGAAACTAACTCTACTATTATTTTTGTTAATTGCAACAATTTTAGTATGTGGTTTTCGTTCCAGTAACCTAACGTTATTAAAAGCAATGGACATTATGCTTTAGCTTTAAATGGAAAAGTATTAAATGGATTAAATATTACAGTATTTTAAACTTTTAGGTAGGCATATTAATAATACAAGTTTTTGTCATTATTTTAAAACTATTTTTGTGTTAATTTCATAATTCCCAAATTTCACCAAGATAACATAATAAGACACAGAAACATATATGATTGCACTTAATTTCTGTGACAGACTTTTTAGCTTCCCAGTGAGTGCACAATAAGGCAAATAATTCATTTTTAAAGTCTGAAACTAACTTGACTTTCATTGAGGTTAACTGTGGCCCTGAATCATTTGAATTTAACACTAAACCCATACACAGGCTGTTTTACTGCCTTTGGGCCCAGCAGCTTCTATGCTAACGACTGAGGAAGATGACGACTCAAATGGACAAATAACCTGTCAAATAATTGATTTAGAAATGTTTCTGGTTCTGTTCTTTTATGTTTCCTTCCTGTGAATTAATTCACCACTAAGGATTTCTAATGGAATCTGATTCTGTGAGGTGAGATGATTAAGTAAAATCAAAATCTTCATTGAAAGTATTTGTCTTAGTTACTTTCTTGTTGCCGGGACAAAATATCTGATATCCACTGATTAAAAGAAGAGAGGATTATTTTGGCTCTTGGTCTCAAGTCTGTGATCCACCAGGTCTAAGACAGAAATGGTACTGCAGAAAAGCATGAGAGAGGAAAAGCAGCTCATATCATGGCAGGCAGGAAGCAGAAAGAGAAAGTAGGAAGGAAGGAGGAAGTTGTACCATACCAAGTCAGGCCCCTAGTGGCGCGCCTCCAACCAGCCCCAACCTCCTAATAGCAAGTCAGCTATTGCACCCCTGTTATCCAATCACCTAGGAAAAGCCCATCCTGTGAAAAGATGAAGGTTTTTTTTTTTTTTTTTTTTTTGGTACCGGGATTGAACTCACGACCTCAAGCTTGCCAGGCCAGGCGCTAAAAGATGAAGTTTTTGAAAGGTATTCTAAATTTAAAATACTACAGTATACTGTTGAGATACCTTTATTGTGATAGTTAACTGATAGTGTTAATTTGAGTAAAAAATGCCCAATTCTAAATTGGCTCAGCATAGTTATGGGTGTGGAAGACTCACCCTAGGGAGGATTGTCGCCAGAATGGTATAAAAGGGAAAGGAAGAAGGAAGGCTGGCTTGTTTCTTCAGAGGATCTTCAGTCTTCACCTTCGCCTTGGGCTTCATCTCCTGGCTTCCAGCATGGACTCCAGCCTTCCAGTGTGGATTCTTCAGCCTCCAGTACAGACCCTTTGGCTTCCTGACGTGGACTCACACACTTTTTCTATATTAGCCTATCAATAAATGCAATAATAGCTAGATAACCCATGAATGTCAAAGGTCTTTGATTTGTGCTTAAAAGCTTTGCTTGTTTGCAATTGTTACTTAAATTTACAGATATTTGAGGAAAGAAAGGCAGCCTCATTTTGATTTTTGGTTTGCATGTATAATCAAAATACACCAGAAAATGAGATATTATCAAACCAGTGAATTTTCCATTAAATATAATCTCAAGTCTCTAGAAATCATTTTCCTAATCTCCTCTGAAAGAATAATCTATTTTAAAATTTGCCACTACATATAGTTCCCTTCACTTTCTCCATACTTGTTAAATAAACTTGTCATTTTTCCGGGCAATTCATGAAAAGAGCTCCACATTGCTCTCCTTGGAGACCTAGAGCTAACCCATTGGGCTCTGGGGTCACACCCCAGTCTCCTCTGAAAGGCTGGCTGCATGATTTGATAGTCACAGCTGTCATTATCATCCAGCGTGGCACATGCCTCTGGGGTTTTCTCACGGAGCAGGAGTCTGAACTGTGCTGCCCATGGCTCCTCATACCAATTATGACTTCCATGCTGTTCCCTAAAATGGAGAAAAAAAGTATCAGCATCATTTCCAGCCTTGGAATGAAGCAATTTTCTCTCATAATAATTACGTACAGGATGACCCCTTAAGGCCTTCTATCACCTTATTCTTGTCTCTTTAGAAATCATGGCTAAGATGGCTTTTCATTCCAGATTTCCTTGACTCCCTGCTTATTTGCTTATTTCTCTTAATCATACACTAGTTCTATCTTTATATTTACTGAGCTGAAAACCTTTTCTTACTTATGCCCTCATTGCATTTCTTTCTGATGTGCTGCAAATTAGGACCTAACTTTATATTTCTCATTTCTAGATTTCTGGGAACAGGCTTTCCTCATCACAAATTTACCACTTGGGTAGCAGAGAAAGAGAACCCTTAAGCAGTGTAAATGACCCAGCAAGTTACATTTGCTTTTCCTGTAGTAATTTCTACAAACTTTTTGTGTCTCACATTTCCTTTTTGTGCAAATATTTTATAGTGTGTGTGTGTGTGTGTCTTGACCAGAAACAGTGACATCTGCTGACTACAAGTAGTCAAGACATGAGTTACACTGATGAGAAATATAGGAAAAACACAATGAATTCATAATCATTTATGTATCTTTTTACTTCAAGGTAGAGGTAATTCAAATACATTACACAAATGAAATTACAAGGAAATAATCTCTGAGTATTTGATGGTAAACTAAAAAGACATTAAAAAATAATTTTGAACAACTATATATAAGTGATTCTGCCTTTGTAACAAGTAACTCTTTGGGATACCCCCAATCCAATGAAAAACTTGTCTGGATCAAGACTATTTCACTCTGATGAAAGCTTATCTACTCAGGATTTTAGTTTGGGCATAGAAACAACACTAACCTAATATGTTCATCCTTAGGAATAGGATATCTGGTAAGTTGGATAAAGATGTCTGGTTAGACATCTGGTAAAGTGGATAAAGACTGCATTTTCCAGTCTCTAAAATTAGTCAAGTTCAACTTCTGCCTAATGATGTGAGTAGAAATGATTAGGTCAGGCTTCCAAGTCTTCTGTGAGTTGGTGAATTCCCACTGCCCCTTCTCCATCCAACTTACCTATCTTATTTCTCCATCCTACTTCAGGACACACACGACTGGATCTCTCACAATCAATTGTGAAGGCAAAGGTCATATCATAAAGGTGGTGAAATACTGAGATGGAAAAAGCCTGAGCCTGAAATTCTCACAGAATATAACCATCATAGTGTACCTGAAAATATTTTATATGTGAAAGAATGATACATAAATGATGTCATTAAAGTCATCATTGCTGTTTTCCCCTATCATATACAGCTACATGTAATTGTGATTCAGAGAGCTTGGTGGTTACTGGAATAGATTCCAGAGGAATATTTGGGAATCAAAACTATAATCTTTCCTCATGGAAGTCTGGGAACCAAAAATTATCCAACTGGGTTTAGGATTTAGCCACATAAACTTTATGTCTCGACGTGCCTTTTCTTTTTTTTTTTTTTTTTTTTTTTTGGTGGGTACCGGGGGGTCGACCTCAGGACCTCGCGCGCCAACAGGCACCCGTGCCACTGAGCGATATCACCGGCCCCTTTTTCGTATGTGGGATCCGGGAGTCAAACTCGGGCCCTCGCGCTTGCAAAGCAGGCGCTTATGCCGCTGAGCCATCTCACCGGCCCTCGACGTGCCTTTTCTATTCCTGGACACATTTACAAGTTTTCTAATAACCCAGTAATTCCACTTAAAAAAAGATTGAGAATCTGACATGTAGGCAAAGCTTTATATATATACACATTAAGTGTAATATTATATGTAAGAAAAAAGTTAAAAGTTGTAGAAAATTTTCAAAATAATGATACACCTACGCTTTGGTATACTCTTCAGCCATTGAAAGTGTTATATCATGTATCCATTAAAATATTAATGAAGGTGTTAAGTGAAGGTGTTCATGATGTATAGAGTGAAAGAAATCTGATTAAGATTTCTGGTCCATGATGGATTATAAATTGTCTTAGGCATTCTCTCTTTGCTACATATATTTCAAATATAGCTAATGTATAGAAAGAGGAAACTCAAAAGACTAGGTTCCAAAGGTAAGTAGTGCAAATCTTTATTAAAAACTGAATGTTTAAATAAATGGATAGATGCTCCATATTTAGAGTTGGAAAGAATCAATTCTATGAAGATCCCAATTATTGTCAATATAACCCCAAATCAAGGTCTCCCAAATTCTAAAAAGTGATTTAAAAGTTATCAAAAGCTGATTTTAAGACTTTTATGGACCACAAATGTCTGAGAATATTAAATTAAAATTTTGAGAACAAAGTTACAGTAGATACTGAGTCTTACTAGAAACAAAAGTGGTTAAAATATGTACTACAAATCCAAACACAGTATTAGATAATATACTGTTAATCTTACACAGTGATTAAGATAATATAGTATTAATCTTAATGTAAAATAACAAAACATGTTTTCCATTAGGACTGATTCTCAAAGAATATGAAAAACATAAATAGTAAAAGAAAAGGGTCAGCTATAAGACAAAGAAAAAATGCAGTGGGGAAAAGGAGAAAGGAAAGAAGGGAAGAGGGAAAAAATACAAGATAGTTAAGATAGTTATACTACTGATTTTTCTTAGTTCGTTGAAAAGAAATGTTTGTGCTAATATTGTTTGGACAATTTTTCATGCCTATATCTTGTACTCTGGTAACTACTTTGAAGATAACAATATGCAATGTATTAACTATTGTTACTCTCCTCTATTATTTTGTTTTGAAATTTTGTTTTATTATTTTTCTTTTAAAAAAAAGAAGTAAGTGAAAAACCATACTTGCAGCATTCAGCAAGTTTACAAGCTAAGTTTTTGTGAATGTATTTGTAATGAATCAAAATGAAAATTTTATTCTGGAGAATAACATAAACATTACAATTTTTATTTATTTTTATTTTATTTTATTTATTTATTTATTTTTGTGGGTACCGGGGCTCGACCTCAGGGCCTCGTGTGCCAGCAGGCGCCTGTGTCGCTGAGCGATATCACCGGCCCTTTTCTCGTATGTGGGTTCTGGGAGTCGAATTCGGATCCTCGTGCTTGCCAGGCAGGCGCTTATGCCGCTGAGCCATCTCACCGGTCCTACAATTTTTAAAAAGAAGAGAAAAAATGATTTTAAAATGACAATTTGAAAAATATTATGTCCAAGGTAAATTAAGGTAGAGGAAGAAATTGAATGTTGAGAGAACATCTGAAAATATTCTTAACTTGATTATTAAGTGCTAGAAGACAAATTAAAATTATTAAAAACATTAATAGCCCAACGTAACTCTTGGTTATGATGTGGATGGTCAGAAATGGATAATCTGTATTCTGCTATTGAGTATATTAATGAACAAGTCAGTATGGAGAGCTATTCATCAATACTTAATAAATTTGGTAATGCACAAGTATTAGAATTGAGTAATTCCACATCTAGGTCTACATAATATGTAAATGGAAGACAAAGGGCAAAATGTTTATTGTGGCATTGCTTGAGAGAGAAGACAATAAATAAGCTCACTAATGGTTAAATTAAAATATATTTAAGGTAGATTATTACATAATAGTAAAAGAAATAAAGAAATATTTTCTCATTTAAGGCATAAAGCTTTGTTTCTGTGAAGAAAAAATTGCTGAGTATTCAAGCCACAGCCTTACACATGATACACATGTGCCTACTAACACACAGCTACAACCAAACCCAGAAAAAATTTTGAATAATACCAGGATGTAGTAATATGTATTTAGGTAAAATATTAAAACATACCACACGAAAAACTATGCTACATACTATATGGGATATCCATGTAGATAGATGAGTGTTTGTAAAATTGATCAGGAAGATGCCATCTAAATTTCTGACAGTAAAAAATATAATGAAATATTTGAATATTGCCTGGATTGTAGTAAAGATTTAACCATCATTAAATAATTGTTATGGCTATGCTTCCAAGCAGTAAGAAAACAAAAAGAAACATACCATTGAAAACATAAATTGAATGAACTAAACATCAGAGTCAAGGTTACCTATCTAAGGAAGAGGATGAGATAGGAGATTTATAATTTGAAACTTTACATCTATGATGTATTAACAAAAATAAATATATACAGTCTTATTATATGTATTACTAAATTATTATTTATATTTTTGTAAGGTTATTTAGTAAGAAATATAATGAAGAAAAAGTGAAATTACGTTATAGTATATCTATACAAGGAGAGGTTGTATCAAAGTAAAAGGATACAATTGTATTACTGAGCTGAATAATCTCCCAGATAAAAAAGCAATGTGCCGAAGTATGTATAATATATTCCTATTTCTTTAAAAGTAAACACAAAATGTATGCAATTATATATGCATAGAATAATTGTAGATGTTCACAAAATAAAAACTGGGTCTTATGGAAAAATCATGGAGACCTGAATAGGAGAATTTTCTTGTGTGTGTGTGTGTGTTTGTGTGTGTGTGTGCATGTTTATGTAATTTGTCATAATGGGGTCAAGCTATCAGCTACATTTGATTATAAAATACTTTTAAATATTTGTTTCTACTGTATTTTCATTTATTCCATTTTAATTCCAGGGCTTGAAATCTTAAAAATTAAAGATACTATAAGGAATTGATGGCTGGCATTTTTCATTCATGAAGACATATCATCATACAAGTTTTATTAAACAAATAAGACATGGTGGTTTCTTGGGAGCTAAGGCAGTGGGTGCACAAGTTGAGCCATACCGGCCAACTTAGTGGCTTAGGGAGACCCCATCTCAAAATAAAAAATAAAAAATGGCTGGAATGTAGTGCAGTGCAAAGACCCAGCGTTCAATCCCATATTTCAATTAAATCAAAACAAAACAAAACATAGTGGTCTTCATGATAGTAAATTCAAAACAATAGAAATACTTTTTTGGCCAGGCATGGTGGTACAAACTTGTAATTGCAGCACTCCTGAGGCTGAGGCAGGAGGATCACTGAGAGTTCGAGGGCAACATGGGCTACATAGTGAGTCCAAGGTCAGCCTGAACTACATAGTGAGATCTTGTTTCAGAAAAAAAAAAAAAAGAAAAAGAACAAAAAGAAATACTTTTTAAATTAATTTTGGAAGTGCTCATTGTCAGTGAACACTCTTTTTGATATTCTTCATACTGCAGTGTATGAATATGCCATTATTTATTTAATCATTCTTTACTAATAAGCTAGTCATTTTCAGGTATTTGGTAAATCAAGTTCATCAAAACTTTTATGTTTGTATATGCTTCCCCAAAATACAGAAAACACATACATCTTTACATTTTTTAAGCTGGTATCAAAATTTTTATCATAATTGAAAAGCATAGAATGTCTATTTTTTGGTAAACATCGAGCATTTAAAAATAAAACTTTAAAATACATAATTTCTCATAGCATTAATATACACAAGTTAAATATCCTAATTCAGCATTATTTGTGCATGTATATGCATGCAAAATAGTACACATTATATATATATATATATGTATATACACACGTATAAGATGTCTATATCACATGCTATTTAAACACATACATACACCTTAAGGTGTCTATGATTCTATGCAAACACCACTTATGAAATATTAACCCAAGTAGGAAAGTAAGAAAAAATAAGAAGAGTTGTTGATTTATAGGAACAGATGCCACATTAAAATTTTAAAGTATCTTTGCTTATTCAACATATTTTTTGAGTTTCAATGTGCAAATAACCATCCAGTGCACTGTGGGATGTAGATAAAGAAAACTCAATAACAATATATTTATTGAGACAAACATATCTCATTTCAAATTCTGATGCACATATAGTTTTGTGTTTATAAATACGTTATTTACCTTCTTTCTATATCAAAATTCTCCCATTTGTAGAAGAAAAGTCATAATATTTACTTCATGGGCTTTCCGTAAAAATTAAATGAATTTATATATCACACATATATTTGTGCAGGAGTATGCTTTGACTGTCTTTGTCTCTGTCTCTCTGTCTCTGTCTCTCACTTGTCTCTGCTGTTGTGTGTGTGTGCGTGCATGTGTGTGGGGGGGTGTACACCTGATACATAGTTGGTTTTCAGTAAATAAATTTCAATTTTCCTCTTGTCCTTCTCACCCCAGCTACTGTTTTAAATATAGTTCTAAAGTACCCTTAAAATTTTCAAAAATTACTGCTTAACCTAATTATAATTTTTGCAAGTATTTCATCTTAAATCATCATATATATATATATATATATATATATATATATATATATAGTAATTACCACTGTGTACAAGACAATGTTGCTTTTACAACATTTTAAAATATTTGGTCTATGGGAGTCCTTGTGTTAGATGTTGAAAATTCAATAGGAAGTAAAATATAATTTTTCTCCATTTACCTCTACAAAAGCAATTATAAAACTGGACAAAATCGAAAACTAACAGCCACTTCATCAGATTGGAAATAGCTGCATACAGCAATCTGGAAAGTGTTTCTGCTTGCTGACACTAAGTAGTGCGAATTCCTGGCATTGCAGCTAGAGCTGCAATCATCCCACACTCCTCCCACCCCACACCTCAGTGAAGAACTGAATTAGTAACTGAAACTCTTCTGCAAAAGAAATATGTAGGCCTAGAGAATCTTACAAGTTCTATCAAATACTTTTAGGAGAAACAATACCAACCTTTCATAAACTATTTCATAAAATAGAGAACACTGTCTACTCATTCATCAGGCATATTACTTTTGTGTTAAAGCCGAAGATATGATAAAAAATAAACTGATAGCAAAATATTCCTCATGACTATAGATCCAAAATTCCCTCACAAAGAACTATTAAATCAAATACAGAAAAATGTAAAAAAAAATTAATCACAATGAGCAAGTGGAATTTATCCAGATAACACAAAATGTGAATATGTGACAAAAACAAGAATAGTGGACAAAAACAAATGGTTATTTCTGGGTGTGATGGTGCATGCCTGTAATCCCAGCACTCAGGAAGCTGAGGCCATGAGTTCGGGAGGGTCACCATGAGTTCAAGGCCAGCCTTGACTACATAAGGAGATTATGTCTCAAAAAAATAAAATTGTTTTCTTAGTAGATGCCAAAAAAAAATCATTTAACAAAATTTAACTCCAATTTATGATAACAGATCTCAATAAAAATAGAAAGAAATATACTCAACCTGAAAAAGGATGTCTATGAAAAATCTACAGCTAACAAGATACTTAGGATTAAGGATAAATTAGGGATATCGACTTTCAACACTGTATGCATTGTTGTACTGGAGGCTCTAGCTAGTAGGGCAAGTTGGATGATGATGGTGATGAAGATGATAGGCATAGCAATTGAAAAAGCAAGAAGTAAACTGCATCAACTTACAGAGAACATAATTTTATGTGCATCAGAGCCCAAGAAATCTATAAAAAAAACTACTAAAACTAATTTAACCTGTAGTAATTTTGCAGAATACAAGATCAAAAATTGATTGCATCTCAATATACTAACAATCATTTGAAAATAAAATTAAAAGTTGGAGTTGCAATAGTATCCAAATAAATATAACATTAATAATAAATTTATCAAAAGAAATACAAGATTTACACCCTGAAAATTAAGATTATTGCTAAGAAGAATTAAAGAATATGTAAATAAATGTAGATAAATACCATATATTTGGAGCAGAACTATACATTATAAAGATAACAATCATCCCCAAATTGATAAATCAATTTAATGCAATTACTATCAAAATTCCAGCAGGCTTATAGAAATTAGCAAGATGGTCTTCAAATTTATATGAAAGTGTAAAGTGTCAAGAACTGTAAAAGATCCTCAGATTTTGTGCCACTTGTAAACTAACAATTTGACCTGGATGATGGCAAAGGACATTTTACACCTGGGTCATGGTACAGCAGGAGACACATAGCCATGCTTATACTGTATCCTTTCCCCTTGCATTCCCGGGAGGTAATGCAGAGAGTTCCAGAGGAAAGCTGCAAACAGGCAGTGTGCTTGTGTCACAGCTAGAAATCCTTAAGTGTGAAAACAAAAGCTTTTAGAATGATCTGGAAAAAAATTTCTCTATCCGGCAGAGAGAGAAATAATTTTTTTGGGGGGGTGGTACTGGGGATTGAACCCAAGCCTTCACATTGTATTCAGTTACTTTTATATTTTTATATTTTATTTTGAGATAGTGTCTTGCTAAGTTACTATGTTGCCAGCTACAGGCTGGGCTAGCACTCGAGATTCTCTTGCCTCAGTCTTCCTGAGTGCTGGGTTTTATAGTCATGTGCCATCACACCTGGTTGAGATATTATTATCTTTTACTGTAATGGGCAGATATCAAGCCTACCCTTGGCTCTGGAAGGGAATACAAATTATTATCTCTTAGGATGTTTGCTAGAAAAATATCTTTGGAGAAAAAAAGTCCAGGAAAACAAAAAGGAAAGATGGTGATTCCCATTTTTATATTTGACATGATCCTGACAAAGCTGGAGACATTGAGCTCCTAAATCCTGATGAGATTATTTTGCCAGAGGAAGAGATTTCCCCACCCTCAGTGGTGGAGGCATCCCCACCCCCATGCTCTGTGTTGGCAGTCTCTTTTATACCTGAGGAAACTAACCCTGTGTTGACTGACACAGTTACCAAACGAGACAATGCTCACTAACCCCAGGACCCACTCTTACCACCCACTTTTGCCTTTAGGCCTCTAACTAGGCTTAAATTTCAGAAAGCTCCTAAAGCTGAGGTACACAATGTGACTCATAAGGCAGTCTATTACACTGTCAGAGAACTTCATGTGTTTTCTAATTCTTATAAACAGAGGTCAGAGGAACAAGTATGGGAATGGAATTTAAAGGTTAATGGATAATGGTAGCAGAAATATACATTTGCATCAGACTGAGTTTGTCAATATGGGCCCATTCAGTAGAGATTCTGAATTTAATGTTACAGTTCATGGAGTTCAAAAAATTGTTACTAGTTTATTTGGTTAGTTGGCAGAAATATGGATCAAAAGATGGCCCACTGTAAATGAGTTAGAGATGCTTGACATTCCTTGGTTTACTATACATTAAGGGATACAAAAGCTTAGGAAATTGGAAATCCTGGAGTAAATTTACCAGATTAAATCTAATCTTCTAATACAGGGAGGATCCAGAAAATATACCCTTCATTAATATTTTAAGAAACAGATTTGTGAGGTAAGCACTAGCATCCTTGAAAGACCTTGTCATTACTCTTCTCTGTATGCTAGACCTATGGAGGGGACCACAGTCAATCAACTGAGAAACTTAAAAGTAATGGATTTGATTGGACCCTAGAGTGGCAGAGGTCAAGTGGCAGCAGTCAACGACCAAAGACAAGGTAAACCTGTTTACCATAATGAATAGCAGAAAAAAAAAGTAATGATTGAAATGGTCTGACACATGTAGACCTATGGCATTGGCTGATTAGTCAATGTGTCTCCAAAAGTGAAAAAGACAGAAAATCTACTAAATTTTTGCTAGATTCATATAGACAAAAAAATTTTAGAGCAAATGAACAGAAATCTACCTCAAATCATAGAAACAGAGAGTCATGGTCCCTCAACCAATTTTCAGATTTGAGCCAGTATACAGACCCAGCACTCTTGAATGAAGGAGAGGCCAGGTATTCCCGAGGGCAAACCCTGGTGCACTACCAAAAATTCATATTGTCAATCTTTCTCCCGTCCTTGGCCAAAGGGATCTAAGGCATTTTGCCAGGAAAACTTTACACTGCAGAAAGGGAAATGATTAGATATTTGGGGGATTACCAGATAGTGGTTCTGAACTAACGCTGATTCCAGGAGGTTTAAAATGTCATCTTGACCTTCCAGTAAGAGTAAATGTCTGTGGAGGTGAGGTGATTGAAGGAGTTTAGCCCAAGTCTGATTCACAGTGGGTCCAGTGGGTCCAGTAGGTCCCTGAATCTATCTTATAGTCATTTCCCAAGTTTCAGAAGGTACAGTAGGGATATATTATATATATATATATATATATATATATATATATATATATATATATATGTGTGTTATATATCCCAACTGTATATATATACAGTATATATATATATATAACAGTATATATATATATATATAGGTAGAGAGACATATATATATCTAGAGATATAGATATAGTTATAGATATAGTTATAGATATAGATATAGATGATATAGATGATATAGATATAGATATAGATATAGATATAGATATAATCTCCTCACACTGGTTCTCTCACCTGTAGTGTGAGGGCTATAATGGTTGGAAAGGTCAAATGGAAGCCACTAGAGTTAACTCTACCTGGGAAAACAGTGAAACAAAATCAGTACTGCATCCCTGGAGGGATTACAGAAATTAGTGTTAATATCAAGGACTTGAAAGATGCATTGTGGTGGTTCATACTACATCCGCATGTAAGTCTATTTGGCCTGCTTAGAAGATGGATGAGTCTTGGAGAATGATGGTGGATTATGGTGAATTTAAGAGGTGACTCCAATTGCAACTTCTGTACCAGATGTAGTTTCCTTGGTTGACCAGATTAACACACCTCTTCATACCTGGTGTGTAGCTATTGATTTGGCAAATGCCTTCTTCTTCACGCTTATTATTGAGGCCCACCAGATACAATTTTCTTTCAGCTGGCAAAGCCAGCAGTACACTTTCACTGTCCTACCTCAAGGTTATATTAACAGCGCAGCCCTGTGTTACAATTTAAGTCACAGGGAACATGATTGTCTTTCTGTTCCACAGCATATTACAGTGGCCTATTACATTGATGATATTCTGCTGACTGGATCAAGAGAGCAAGAGGTTGCAACCAGTCTGGACTTGTTGGAAAAGCATCTGCATGCTGGCAGATGGAAAATAAATCCAACTGAAAGGACCATCAACCTCAGTGAAATTTCTGGGAGTCCATTGGTGTAGGGCATGCCAAGATATCCCTTCTAGGTTGAAGGATGAGTTGTTACATCTGGCTTCTCCTATAACCAAAAAAGTCACAGTGACTAGTGGGCCTATTTGGATTTTGGAGGCAACACATTCCTCATTTAGGTGTGTTACTCCAGCCCATTTACCAAGTGACTTGAAAAGCTGCTCATTTTGAGCAGGTCCCAGAATAAGAGAAGACTTTACAATAGCTTTGGGCTGTTGTGCAGACGGTTTTGCCACTGGGCTGCTTGACCCAGCAGATAGGGATAAGACACTTGAGGTGTCAGTGGCAGATAGGGATGCTATGTGGAGTCTCTGGCAGGCCCCTATAGGTGACTCACAATGGAAGCCTTTAGGATTTTGGAGCAAAGTTCCGCCATCATCTGCAGGCAACTACTCTTCCTTTGAAAAGCAGCTCCTGGCATGTTACTGGGGGCTCAGTGGAAACTGAACACATGACCTAGGTCACTAGGTTACCATGTGACCCGAGATGCTCATTTGACCTACCGTGTCTTAAAGTTGGATGTGCACAACAGACTACCATTAGATGGAAGTGTTATTATGTGATCCAGCCCAGGCAGATCTGCAAGGCACAAGTAAATTAAATGAAGAAGTTGTCCAAATGCTCATGGTTCCCACTCTTGCTGTAATGCTTTCTGTACCCCTGCATGCATCTATGGTCTTGTGAGATGTACTGTATGCTCACCGGACAGAGGAAGAGAAGACTAAGGTTTAGTTTACAGAAGGCTCTACATATTATGTAGGTACAATGCAAAAGCAAACAACTGCAGCACTACAACCCCTTTCCAGGACACCCCGAAGATCAATAGGACAGGAAATTTTCATAATGAGTAGAACTTTAGACAGTGCATGTGGTCATAAAATTTTTGGAAGAAAAAAATGGCCAGATGTGTGGCTATCCCTATTCATGGGCTGTAGTCAAATGGTCAGGGCTTTGGAAGGAACATAAATGGAAAATTGGTAACCAAGATATTTGGAGAAAAGGAATGCGGATATGGGTTAAGGATGTGTCCCATGTAAATGCTTACCAAAATGTAACTCTAGCAGAAGAGGACTTTAATAATCAACTAGATGGGAGGATTTGATCTGTGGATAGTAGTCAACCTCTTTCCTCAGTTACCCCAGTCATTGCCCAATGGATTTGTGAATAAAGTGGCCATAATGCAAAGATGGCCTTTGAAAATGCGGTTACAATGCCAGATAGGTGGCAGCATTGGGGCAGGGTTCTCCAGAAGGCTGTATGTGCTTAGAATCAGTGTCCACTATGTGGTGTCGCTTCCCCCATTGTCAGGATTCACAGGTCCATAATTCAAGGGGTGGAAGTGGGAATGGTACCACTCACCATTACCCCTAGTGACCCACTAGCAAAATTTTCACTTCCTGCTACTGTGATCGTATGCTTTTCTGGCCCAGGAATCTGAGTTCCAGAGGTGGTAAAGCTTGTACCCAGAAGCACAAAAATGGTTCCATTGAACTAGAACCTAAGACACTCCTGGTCATTTTGGGCTCCTCCCACTTCTGAGTAAAGAAGCTAAAAAGGGAGTAACAAAGCTGGGAGGGTGAATGATCCAGACTACCAAGGGGAAATTGAACTAGTACTCCACAAGGGAGGAAAGGAAGAATATATTTGGAGTGCAGGAGATTCCTCAGGGCATCTAGTATTAGCATACCCTGTTATTAAGGTCAGTGGGAAACTACAACAACCCAAGCAGGGCAGGGTAACAAATGGCACAGAACCTTCAGGAATGAAGGTGTGGGTCAACCTGTCAGGGAAAGAACCAAGACCTGCTGAGGAATTTTCTAGAGGCCAAGGGTATAAAGAGTGGTTAGCAGAAGAAGGTAGTCATAAACACCAGCTATGGCCTTATGACCAGCCACAGAAACAAGGAATGTAATTGTAATTTTCTTTCCTATATTGTCAATAGGCTTGTATAAATACACATATATTAAGCAGGTATCTTTCTTTGTAACATAATGGTGATAGACAATACCAATTCATAAATATTGTTAAATTCACATTGTAATGTTTAGGTTATGAAATGTTAGTGTTATGGTTACTATCTAGATGTCTCCCCAAAGCCTCATGTGCTAGTAGTTGAGGCATTTGGAGGTGATTGGATCATGGGTGTAATACTTATAAGTCCACTGGTGAGTTTCTAGCTAAGTGTGATGTTGGGAGAAGACTGGTTAGAGGAGGTGGGCCACTGGAGGCAAGGCCTGGGAGACTCTATCTTCCTCCCTCTTCCTTGATGTCTCTTGGCTTCCTGTCTGCGATATCATGAGCAAGCCTCCTCTCCTATGCCCCTCTGCCATGCTACATTGCCTTGGAACCAGCCAACTATGTATTGAAACCTCCACAACTATGAGCCAAAATAAACCTTTCCTCTTTTAATTTGTAGATGTTGGGTCTTGTGTCTCAGCAATGAGAAAGTAACTTATACAGTAGGAAAAGAAAAAGCATCACCCCCTGCTCCCCAAAAAACTTTCCTTCTATTCTAAGGAGAGAATTAGTGTGTTTCCATTTGTACACAGGATAGCTGTATCATATTAGGACTAATAATGAACTTGCAACTGTATTTGGAAGCCAAATGTGGTTCAAGAAAATGTGTGGTTTTTAAGTTGACAAGGGGTGGATTGTGATAGTTAATTGCGATGTCAACTTTAATGGGATAATAAATGTGTAGTTATTAGTGGAGCACAGTTCAAAGTGTATCTGTGTATATGTGACATAAGCCTCAAACTGAGGAGGAAAGACCTGCTCTGGATATGGGTGACACCAACCAATAGGTCTATAGCCTGCATAGAATAAAAAGGGAAAGAAGAAGAAAGGCTTCCCTTTTGTTTCTTTGGAGCAGCTCTGGTCTTCACCATTGCCTTTGGATATTTTACTACTGTTTCTTCAGGTTTCCAGTGCAGGCTCTTTATCCTTCCAATGCAAACCCTTTGAATTTCTGGCATACCAGACTCTTCATACCATACCAGACTCTGCAGTGAGCTCCAGACCTTTGCTTTTCGACTGGATCCTCTGACTCTTCATCACACAGATGGCAATTTTGCATTCTTTCATTCCTGACTCTACAGGAAGCCTTTGTAAGATTTTCATAAATCTTTTATATATCATGATATATAAATATTATAGAGACACTCTTTGTTAAATGACCGAATTCTGTTCCTATGACTATATCATTAAATGAATTGGTCACTACATGAGGAATTGTATATAGAACGTACATTACAATATTCAGAACAAAGAAATGGTCAAAGGAAACTCCAATTTGATGACTTTGCTTTCCTTTGCACAACTTTTACATGTAGTAGTGTAATGTGTAACAGATCATAAAACTATAGTATTGTACTCTACAGTACAATCAGCAAAAGTTACAGTACTGTATAAACAAGGTATGCTGTACAAAAAAGACATTGACATAAACAAGATATACAGAACCGTACCAAAAAAGAAAAATAGGTCATAATTCCCAGTGACAGGTCATAAGTCCAAACTCGTTAAACAGGTGGGTTCATCAAACGAGGAATGATTGTATTACATTAAATCTACTCATTGGGTGAATCATAACTGATATAAATGCTATTGGTATTTGACATATTTAAAATATATTACAGTAATTTTCTTTATTTATGTATAAATTATTTGAACTTTGTTCAGTAGAATCCTCTTCAAATTGTCTCCTGTGTCTTTTTGACATGCCATAGATGGTCTGTTTCCTTACTACATAGTATCATAAGGTTTCTCAGGCTTATCTTTCTTTTCATGGAATATTATTAGAGACTAAATTTGAGCACTAGTATTGTTTATTGCTCATATGTTAGTTTTTGCTTCTAGGTTTTTTCATTTTTAGATAACAAATATTTACTTATCTTATAATGATGAAATGCATCATAAGAATGTGCTCATTTAATTAATATTTCAAGTAGTTCATACAATTAATTCCACTTCAGGAATGTAGGTTTTGCTTTGCTTCTTGAACTTGCTTCATCTGTATTTCAATATTACTGAAATAATTATTCATTTACATTATTGCACTGTACATTCTAAACAAGCTCAATATGATATCAACATTACCAACAACATTACAATTACTGAAAGCATGTTCAAGTTTTAATTTGCATTTTATTTAGCTTCAGAATTATTCCAGTAGGAATATTTAAAGTACTGTTTCATAATCACCTGGAATTTTCCTCTGTGTGTGGTTATACAACAAAGTTAGTTCAAACCTCCCTCATATTTTATTTTTCTTCAGATACTTACAAAATTCTTCTTTAAAATTTATTTTTATAATTACCTAAAATATTTAAATAGATTAAAGTAAAATGCATCAAATATTGTATATTCAGAGAAATTCATTTTCCTTTTTTTTACTTTCAATGCAATTTACTCTTTTCCTTAGAGATGTACATACAGATTCATGTATTGTTTATCTTTTTACATTAGCACACATATGCAGAGCACATATATATTCAACTTTCAACAATTCTGAGTAAAAAGTGAATGCAAATTTGTTGTAAGTTGCGGGAAGTTAATTTTTTATGTTAACAGGTTAATATAAGTACTTTTAAAATATGAAATGGGATATCTTCATTAGGTTTGATTGTAGTTGCTTATGTTTGAAAATTCGATTGTCTATGTAGTTTTGAGTAAAATGGCATTGCCAATGGAATACATGCCTTGTGATTTTCCTTTAATGAGGATTCCATAGCACTTCATATGCTATATATTCATGTTTAGTTATTTGTGCATATACAGTGAGTTTACATCTCTACATTGTGTCTTCTTGTGACCCAATGTTAGGATGGGGTTAACCCAAAGTTAATCCATAATTTCTGTGTTTTATAGAATTTCTCAGAATGACGCTAAGCCTTTTTTTTAAATAGACATTTAATTCAGTAGCTTATAGCTGTAACCAATATAGCTAATCAGAACTTGTGTTTTAATGTTTATTACAGTGTTTTCTTCTTGTCAAACCCTTTTGGTTAGTTTGAATTAGTTTGACTACACCAGTTATAATAGCTTAACCAAATAACGTTAATTTTTCTCATGTTATGAGAATGCTGGAGGCAATTATTTCAAGATTGCATAGGGAAAGTCCATGATCTTTTAAAATTCCTACCTCATTATTCTTTTCATATTATATTCATTTTTTTTTATGTTCTCAAAATGGTTTATCTACATCCAGACATTGTGTTCATATTACAGACCAGTAGAAAGAAGACGAAAAGAAAAAAATAATCCCACCAGCTGAGCCTACTTTCCTTTTGGAAGGAAAAAGAGCACACCCTATAAATCTACAAGTAGACTTGTTCTTTGATCTCATTGGCACATATATTCACTCCTGGCTATGAAGGAGATACCGCACCTCTGTGAAGACAACTGGAACTCTAGAAGTACACGAGACCGAATGGTTATAAGGGAAGGAAACAAGAGTTTCTGCCTTATCTATTGAATCCCTCTCAGTGATATTTTAGGTTAGTTTATCTTAAATTTTTTTTCTTTGTGCTACTCAGATACGTCACTATATACCAAATTTAATTTTTGAACATCAGAATTTTGATTTGTTTATAATAGCTTTCTAGGACTGCCACAATAAAGTATCACAGTTTGGGTAGTTTAAATAATAGAAACTGATTTTCTCATAGTTCTGGAATCAAGGAATCTGAGATCAAGGTGCTGTTAAGGATGAGTTCTTCTGAAATATTTCTCCTTGGCTTATTGGTAGCTGTCTTCTTCTTATGTTTTCCAGTTTTCTTTCTGCTGTGTGCATCTGCATACTAATCTCTAGTTCTTAAAAGGACACTAACTATATGTGATTAGGGCCATCCATTTAACCTCACTTTAACTCATTTATCTCTTTGAAGACTATTTCTAGGGTACTGGAGGTTAGGAGTTCAACTTTGGAAATTTTGGGGTACACAGTTTGGCCATAACATTGCAGAAGCATAAAATAAATAGAAAACAGAGAAAAACAAAGAGATGGGAGTGACACGAGACCATTTCTAGATCATCCTTTTCAAAATTTAAACTCTTTCAAAATTTCCCATCTCATCTATCTAGTACCAGTAGAAAATGATAACCAGAAAGTAATGACTTGAACAAATATAAAACTAACATTGCCAAATAATTTCTTATTCCTATGATGTCTAGATTCTAATAACTTCATAAATTAACTTGTTTAGTTGGCATAAGTAATATCATATATAATTGTGGTTATTCACACATTAAAGTGTAAGGAAGCAGCAAAACCCATATAGTAAATCCAAGTCAACCTCTCTGGGAGACACTTAAGCAAAGAGATCTGCCTTTTTCATAGTCCTATTTGCTTATATGTGTTTGTGTGGATTTACGTGAATTATCCTGCCCGGTGTGTGATTATTTGCAGATAGCCATAGTCTGCAGATAAAATAGATAACATTGTAATTTAGGAATATTTTTTGTTAATTAATTTGGGTTAAATTCAAATAACATGCATGGAATATTCCTAGGCTTCTAATGGAGTGTGGATAATAAGTGTTATTTCTCTTATTTTTATTTTTTGTATTTTATGTTATGTAAAGTATCTATGAGGCTGTTCAAGACAAACATAAGCAATGGTGATGTTTCATGTGAGTGACAGAGAAAAGTCAGAAGCCATACGACCCAAACAAATGCAAATCACCATTGATTTAATTAATTGCTATTTGAGAGTGAACTAATGTTTAAAAATGTCTGTTTGTCCTTTCTATCATGTGAAGGGACATCTAGAATGTGCCATTGATGGGCTGGAAGATAGAGGAGTCCCTTGTCCATAGAAATTCTAAAATTTCATTAAACAAGTGTTCCAGGTGCCCCTTTTCTTTACGCACATGTTATTTCATTTGGGGCTCGTTCTGCTTCTCTTTTCCTTTCCACGAACAATGTTTTACTGTGTTACATCACATGTTGCATATTTCAGTTGCACACGGTTTTGGGGACATTATTGTAGGTCTCTAGACCAAGAGGACCACACACAGATCACAAAACCTTAGACTTTAAATTTGATTCTGTGATTGGATGTGACTTCTGATATAGTCTTCCTGGAAAGCTTATCTTTTAGATATCAACATGGTTGATTAATTTTCCTTTTTAAAATATTTGCACAGGTATCACTGTTGTAGAATAACCAAATAACTGGCTCTTTTTTTGTCTTTTCTAATAGCCATTTCCTCATCTATGTGAGTTTATTTTGAATATAGTTTATTTTGAATAAAGTTTTGAGAATTTGTTCTGAATAAAGTTTTGAATAAAGTTTATTTTGAAGAAACTATCCCTTTAGTGAGAACTGAAAGATAACATAGGAAAATGAAGTGACTATAGGAAAGAAGAACATAAACTGATGACAACTTACACAGGTTTTCTACTACAGTTTCAACTCTAAGGCATTCAGATTGACTATGCAGAGAGATGGAGTTGTCATTAATTGAGATGGAAGTTGTGGCAGAAACAGATTTGTAGAAAAGTTTGGGAGCTCAGTTTTGGACATGTTAAACTTGAGATGTTTACTGACCATCTGTATGAGGATGTGGAGTAGATGACTAAGGGAAGACCAAGGAATTGGAAATATAAATTTGAGAGTTATTGATGTATAGATGTTACTTAGAATCATGAGACTGAATAAGACCACCCTGGGAAAAATTATAGACAGAGAAGAGAGGGGTAACTAAGAGCTAAACTTCTGGATCTACAAACATCAAAGTAGAACATTAAAAATGTTCAATTTCTTTGAATGACTATATAAAACAAAATTAAAATAACAGATACAACCTGGTTTTACCTATAAAATACTAAGATTACTGAAAATTTTAATAAGTGCTAATTCTTTGTTATAGATTATTTTCAAATATTTTTATGCTGTTTCTTTACAGCATTGTAGAAAACAAAAATCACAGTTTATTAATTCCCTTGTAAGAACTTACAAAATGGAAATATACATAAATGTGTATAAAGATTTATATAAACTATATTTATTCCATAATTATGTGGAAAAGAAAACACATACACATTTTAGGAAGATATTAGCTATGTGCTTTCAACAGAACATTTTAGAAAAAATGTTTATTCAGTATGTGTTATGGTTTGTGTCTGTATGTCCCGCCAAAGCCTCATGTAATCATGGGGGTGGGCTTCCAGAGTTTGTGATTGATTCATGGTCCAATGCTGGGATTATAGGTGTGAATATTACACTGCCCTAGGGTGGGTAGCCTGCATACAATATAAGGGAGGGAAAGAGGCTTACTCTCTCTCCTCCCCCTTTTTGCTCTTCTTGCTTTTACTGTCTTCCACTGCTATAGACTGTTGCCCCTCTGCCATGCCACCCTGCCTTGGAACAAGCTGATTATGGACTGAAACCTCCACAAACTGTGAGCTAAATAAACCTTTCCTTTCTTAATTTTGGGAGATGGGTATTTTATTCCAGCAATGAGAGAAAAGTAACTAAGACAGACTTATTGACTAAATTATTTTCTGGGTTTGTACCAAGTAGGATATACACAGGTAGATGTGTAAACATTAACAAACAATCATATTCACTAAGAATAATTTTACATGTTAAAAGATTGAGAACAACTTAATAGCATATATTATGTATTTTCTCAAATTTTCTATTTTATATGTAGTTAATTCATTTATAATTATTGACATAATTGGAAATTTATAAACTTTTAAATATGAAAAGTAAAAATATTGCTTTGTTTACTTGTTGACTAACATTTAGGGTCGGTGGAACTATTTAATATAGCCTCATCATTTAAGAATGATAAAGTCAAAATGGTTGCATGTATTAAAGTCTGGATCATAAAGGATACCACTACCTAAAATAAGAAAGTAGGAGATAAGTTATTTGATTGGGGGCATATTTGAATTAAACTGTCTTCGAAAACTTCATTATAATGGCCCAGAAACTACTGGGAGAGATATATCAAATCCTGCAGAAATAGTTCAAAGGTACACAAGAATGTTTGGGAGGAAGACTTTTGGGAGAAAACACTCTGAAAGAGAATTTAGAGATACGTAGCTTGAGGACAGTAAGGAGGTGATTGTCTCAATTTAAATTGGAGAGAAGTGAAAGGTTTGAATGGAACAGGTCCAGAAGGCATACTTACAGACGTATAGAATTAACACAATACTGGCCACAGGAAGTCCATGGAAGTCCATTTCAAGGGATGGGAGCAAAATTCAGAACCCTCAAGGGAAAGTCCACTGCAGTACATCCATGTTTAAGAAAGATAACCCTGGGCCAGTGAGATAGCTCAGCGGCATAAGCACCTGCCTGGCAAGCGTGAGGTCCTGAGTTCGACCCCTGGTACCCACAAAAAAAAAAAAAAAAAAAGATAACCCTGTCTTTAGTAAGATGTTTGATTATAAAAAAAAAACCCATGAATGAACAGTTTCAATAGAAAATAGAAGGGCATTGCAGAAAGTTTAGGAGTAGGTAGGTGAAAGAAAGGTGAAAGTGCGCTGAATCCAATTACAGATAGGAGGTAATAATGGAGATACATCAACAAAACTATTAACATTATCCAGATTTTCTGCCAGCTTCTCCATTTGAACTTCATTATGGAAGGAGCATTCTAAGAAGTTTTGCCTTTGACTGTTTTTAATGACTTAGAAAAATCTCATTCTGTGGGTAAAGCTTAGGAGGTATATTTGAAAGAAAGCTCCAGCCTCTTTGGTTTGAAATCCATGCCTATTCCTAGAGCTGCCCATTACTGAACAGGGCAGGGATGATAAGGCAGACATGTATCGGGACAGAACAACTAGCTCCAGGGCCCACCAAGAGCCTTCCAAGAGTACTCATTCTTAGGGCCTTCCTTCCACTCTTCCCTTATCTTTCACTGTGGGTCAGACCTGCACTGTGGTTGGACTTCTCACCTAGCCATTCTGGCTCCTGCCCCATTTTTTTCTCAAGCATTTTCTCTCAAAAATCCTGGAGCAATTAACCCAGTCTTGGTATATGCTTCTCAAAGAAGCTGAACATACATATAAATACAAACTATCAGCTGATCTTTGAAACCGTGACCTGTGTAAGTCCTGCACTATGTGTTGAAAATAATAAAAAAATCATATTTATAACATAGTCTCTTTTGATGTTTAACAAGCAGACACTAGGTAGGCTTTATTAATTTTATAGTGGAGTCAGCCCATCCTTGTCCATACCCTTTTTTCATTGTTGCCTTCCCCCATCCGATACAGTGCTTTTCAAATTTCAAATATCCTGTAGTTTAAAACTATGAATGGCAACATCCAGTGATATCCAACATTCCGTTCTAGTCTTCTGTTTGTAATTTTCTCTGCTAAATTATGCCAAAATTGGTAGGTAAAATATGTTTACTTGCCCTATTTCTTTATCTTCCTATTCTTGAATGTAATATTTAGGGTATTTGATGTTTCTGCAAAATGTGGAATGATACATGCTGGTTGTTGAGGAAGATAGTATAAAACCATTGTAATAACCTTCATACCAGGGTAAAGGGAATGCCAGGAAATTTCTTATGCTCTGCTAAGAGAAAAAAAGAAGAAAATATCACTGGGTGAAAGCCCCCTCCCCCAAAGACCTCTACAGTCTGGGTAAAACTTACTCTTCCCATCATGGATGAAACTTTCTACTCCCTTTTGTGATAATGCCCTGCTTCTCCTTAGGGATAAAGATTGTTTTATTAATTGGGTTAAGAATGTGGATGTTGTTGTATGGGTGAGTAACTTGATCTGGCTTGAATTGTATTCATCGTTTTTTCAGTAAGACTCCCAGAATCAGGCAAATATGCCGGTCTCTGTTGTATGTATGTCACTCTACATCACAGGAGGAAAAGCAGTTCACATTGCAAAATAGGGACCTTCACACCTACAATCTCTCCCTGCAAGACTCTGAGCCCATTCAGTGTGGAGCAAGAGCCTCTTGAGAATGTAGCTTTACACAAAGGTTCTTATTAAGTGATACTTCATCCTACTTAAGTGAAGGCATGTGAAATGTGCAGAGTGGGCATAATTATTTTGATTAGTGAGCTTTACTCTAGATAGCATCACATTTTCATTCCACAGTTAACATTTAGCAGAATAGGCAGACTTAGATCATTAACAACAGGCCACAAGCAGTTCTGGCATTTCCCAGGAAACCTATAATTGGAAACCATGAATTGGGGAGAGGCATCTATTTCCTTAAAATTGATTACTTTACTCTAGTAAGAAAAAATAAAAGTATGGAATCAATAATGAATAGTCATTACCTTGTGCTTTCTGCTGAGAAGTGAGAGTAGTGCTCTAGGAGATGGAGAATAAGAAAGTTTGCAAGTAAAACAAAATGTGTAAAAGCCACAGAATTCCTTTGTTGCTCCCCAAGGATCAAGGATTCATCAACATTAAAAAGATACAAAATCTTGAATATTAAATCATTCAATAAAAGCATTGGAGCAGACATTTTTCTTTGATTTGGCTGATTAGAATCTGAACTCTTCCCATTTTTAAAAGGAATGGCTTTTTGTGTCTTGGTCGGGAGTGAGAACCTTATCCTCATTAAGAAGCTTAAGTGAAGCAAAGTATTAGAGTTTAAGTACCTGATTCTGGCTTTGCTAGTTTGATGTTTCTTTCAACCTTTAAATTCTGGGCAGTAATGCAAAAAGAAGAAGCAGATTTTATTCATGAATTTCCTACATCCTGCAAGATGTGCACCAGCAAGGGGATTGGCACATGATCTTGGTTTTAAGTATTTAGTGACAGCTCTGTTCAATAGCATAGATGTCCATAATACCAAAACAATGTTCTTATCAGACTAATCCTTCAGCCTGAACTTGATTGTACTAATCATTGTCAAGACTTCTTTGAATCCTACCCATTTTTTCAAGCTTGTTTCTCCAGATTCCAATCTATGGTGTAGAAGTTTAGCTGTTGCTTGTGGATAAGAACTTTAAATGATATGCTACCTTCTTAAATGTATATTGATGATATCATATGGCCCCATTACTCATAGATATTATTTTTCATCCATTACTTTTCTAAATTATAGCCTCTGAGTATTAAAAGTAGTCTTAGAAGTCATACTGTAAAGAATACTTTAAATAATACAGAATGGCCTCTACAAATATTTAGTGACTATCTGGCCATCATTCAAATACTTTCCTTGACAGAAAGCTCACAACTTCTCAAGGCCACTTGTTCCATTTTCAAACAACTGTAACTTTTGTCGTTATTTTGTTGGGGAGTTTCTTTAACTGTATGACTGTGCTGATTTATTTGTCAGCCTTATCTAGGTTTTAGCTCACATTGAGATTATAATAAATATGTATCTGTTTTAAAAAAGTTATCATCAAGATAGGCTGTGAAGATGGGAAGGGGATCTGGGGTAGTGGGAAGATAGGACAGAAAGGAGGAAAAGTAAAAAGGATCAATATGTGAAGTGTGTATAGACCAATGCCCCATAGTGAATATATTCATCATGTACCACAAACATACACTAATAAAATAATTTCATTTCATCGAAGACTACAAAATTTGAAGTATTTATAAAACATAAAGTATTTATAAAACATGAACATAGCACAAATATGGGCCTTAAAATTCCCTCTTGGGAAAATTCAACGCCACAGACTTGTGATATTTCTAAATCAAATTTGGGACTGGATCCCTAAATTCAAGTTTGAGTCCTCTTAGCTCATTCCAATTGGAAAATGCCTCCAATTAGAATGATTTAGAATCTGATTTGGGCTCAGTAACAAGTGGTGGTAGAATTCAATGTTGGTTTTGGACTTGCTCAAATTTCCCTTGACAAAGAGAAGGGAAAGTACTTGCTTACATATGAACATATGATAAACGTTTTCTCAAAAAATAACCTGCTAAAGTGAGTGAATAAAATGTAGATAATTTAAAGTTTAAATCTCTCAGAGTGAGTGATAGTCCCTACCTGGCCTAAAACATGTGGTTAATTGCTGATTATTAGCAATACACATGCCTCCTTTGTGATAGCTCTAATAAATCAAGTATTGGAGTTCTCTTGATTAGCTATTTCCTGGGCCACAGCCAGGATTTGAATTTCTGCTGCAGAAAACATATTTTCATTGAGCAAAATCTCATAGGTGAAGAACAAACACAAACTTGCTCATGTAAATTTCAGAACTTACATGAGGACAGGGAGAATCATGAAAATATTTGCTGGAATAAAGATACCTAATTAAATACCTCAGCTCTCTATATGCTCTGAAATTCTATTTTTACTGGGGTCTGTTTTATCAATGGAAAAGTCCAGGGTAATAGACTATATTGTGAATCAATGCATTAGTAAGTATTATTGTGTGGATTTTTTAAAATATTTAAAATCCTTGTATTTTATACTTTTGTCAATGCAGGGGCTTGCTAGTTGGAGTGATAATTGCAAATAACCCCAAAATTAATATGTGCAGAATTTATGTGACTACTATGTACAATACTTTGGTCCTCTAGAAGGGTATTTTATTGGAAATTAAAACTTGGTACTCTCCTACTTAATTTCCTATTAAGACTCTCCTGTATTCCTCTCTCCGTGTCCAAATTCTTTAAGCAATCTGGGAGGTGGAGACACACAGGTAAAGACAAAATTTTAGGAGGGGCAGTGAAGTTGGGCAGTCTAAGCACCCACTCACCTACTTGGTCAAAGTGAGTTTATAAGATGTAAAGAATTAAAGGTTCAAAATCTCTCAGCATTTTGAAGCACCTTACTGTTCGAAAGGTCACTACCCTGACTGGCATATATTGCTTTCCAATTAGCTCTATTTTCTCTTCAAGTATTGATTCAATCATATCCTCCCCTGAGAAGTCTCCCTAGATGTCAAAGAGTAGGTATTTTATGCACTCCTTCAGAAAAATATACTGCTCTCCTTAATATAGCTTGTCACTACTGTATGATAATGTATGCATAGTTATTTGATTAAAAGTTGTCCTATCTGCTGCAAACCTTGATCATTTTGAGCAATGGAGTCAGATCTGATTTTGTTCACCTTTGTATTCCCAAAGTGTCTAGGAATTAGTAGGCATCTGATAAATATTGGCCAAATGTTCAACTGAAAAAAATCACACTCCTCTTTCAGAAGTTGGCTTCTCACCATCCTGTATCATTTCCTTGATTCTCTGCAATTAAGAGGAAGAAAAGTTTTTCCTCTTAACAAAGGAAACTCACAGAATTTGGATTCCTTCACTTCTAGACTTTCTCATTCAAATAATTCCTGAGTTTGCTTTATCTTCAAACTTTCTGATATGGGTTGTGTCTAGATGTATCCTCAAAGCCTCATGCAGTCATAGGTGGGGCTTTTCAGAGGTGGCTGGATCTAGAGTGTGAGATGCTGGGATTAAGGGTGTGTGATTACTAAATCAGTCCACTGATTAGTTTGGCATAATTCTGAGTGTAGATAATGGGAAGGCCCACCTTGGGTGTGAGTGCTATCTACTCTAAGGTATGTAGCCTGAATATAATAGAAGGGACAGAAAGAGGGCTGCTGTGGTCTTTTGTTGCTTGTTGATTCTTTGCTACTTTGCTGCCTACTGCCTGCCATGAACTGTTTCTCCTCTGTGATGCCCCTCTGCCATGCCACCCTGTCTTAGAGCCAGGCAACTATGAACTGTGAACTGAATCCTTCACAAACTGTGAGCTAAATAAACATTTCCTCCTTTAACTCTGGGTGTCGAGTATTTTTTCTCAGCAATGAGAAAAGTAATGAAGACACATTCCCTCTCTTCCTTCAGAATGAATGCATCATATTCTCAAGTATCTTCTTTTTTTGACAAATGAATAAAATAATAAAGAGGCAAAAATAAAAATATAGTTTTTCTAAACATCTGTTTGATTATTTTATTTATGGAAAATGTTACTAGTGTTTTTGAGTATAATGGGGTACTATTGTACAGCCAGGTTCTTATTGCCTTGAACAAGGAATTGGACAAGAAATGCACAAAAGGTAGTGAGGTTTCACATTTATTAAAGGTATGAAGAGAAGTATTCTCTGAAGGGTGAGAGTGGACCACCGAAAGAGAGAAAATACAGTGGCCATGACATTAATGACCACCATCTTTTGTATCATCCACTCCTCAGGCTGATATCACATCTAGGCATATCAAAAAGGTGTTTGCTTTTGTACCAGAAGAATTGAAGATAACATTTTCTGATTGGTCTCAGTGCGGGCTAAGCACTATTTTTATTTATAGTTCTAAGAACTATTTTTCTGAGCATGTGTCCTGGATTTCCAGGACTGATGAGTCACACCCACTTGCCCAGCTGGCTGGCCATGCCCTAATCTCCTGCCTCAGAAGTACTACATTTTGAAACATCTACACTGCTTGTCAATCGTTTACCAATATTTTAGGCTGCATGGATGAACAATATAAATGTAAAGCCTATCCAATAATTAAGAGTCAGGTTACTACCCTGTCTATTTCAGAGTCAAGTTTTTAGGTTTTTTTCCTTATCTTTTTCACTTTCTCATTTCCCATTCACCTATCTCCTGAAGTCAGCATTCCTCCCGTATTGTTTCCTACCAAACTGATAACCAGGGAGTGGTTAATATTCAGTATTAATTGATTTGATATTCTTGTAGCCTTTGAGCTCACTGACCACTCCTTTATGGATCCTCTTTCTTCTTCTGATGACCTGACACTCATCTTTCCTGGTTATTTTCATACTTCATAGAAGATTCTTACTTTCATAAATAAGCCATTTGTCTTATTTTCCTTTATTCACATTTAATGTTGGTGTTACTCATGGCTTGGCTTTTAGTACTCCACAGGCATCTCCTAGGGACTCCCATTTAATCTTTTGGCTTAGGCTATCATGTGCAATTATCAACCATTTATCAAAGTTTTTATTTTTATTTTCACATCTCTCTGTCCAATAATTTACTGCCTTTCTTTTTCATTGGAATAGCCCACAGATCATTTCCCAAATCAATCCATTATCATGTCCTTCCCAGATCTTGTTCTCTTTTCTTTCTTTCAAGAAAAATAAACAAAAAGTTATCTTCCACTTAGTCATTAGAGCTCAAACCTTGAGCTTTACCTTTGATTTCTGCCAATTCATCCACTCACTTTTCAGTTTGGATGTTGATTGTCCTCTGAGGACCTATATATTAGAAGTTTGGTCCTCAGGAACTGGGAACTATGGGGAGGTGGTAGAACTGGTAGAAGGTGGGGACTACTAGGAGATCATTAGGTCATTAGAGGGATGCCTTCAAAAGGGATTTTGGGAACCCTGTCTCTTTTCCTCTTTCTATTTTTCTTCTTGGCCATGAGCTAAGCAGTTTGCTTTACCATGTGCTCACTATCATTGCCATCTGGCATGTCCACCAGAGGCCCACAAAATAAGTCTGTCAAATATTGATCTGGAACCCCTAAAACATTAAGCCACCAATAAACGTTTCCTCTGTATAAGTTCTTTTTTGCTGGTATTTTGTTACAGTGACAGAAGGCTATCACTTCACTTGTTATCAAAGTCAATCATCCAGTAGTATTGAATTCACTTGTTTAAAATTTTTAAGTTTCCATTCTCTTTCCTCTATATTCATTAATACCTCTTATTAAGGATTTATCTCTCTAGCTCAGATTACTATAAAAGTCTATCGAGTGGTTTCCCTTAAAAATACACTTTTGGCAGCATGAATTTTACAGTATGAAGAGTGCCCATGCATCTAGAAAGGACAAAATGAAGACTCTACGTGATGAACTTCTCCATAATCCAGATGGTCCCAAGGTTGCCAAGAGGCATACGGCCAGACAGGCATCTGATTGGACTCCCACCCCTTGATGGTCTCCCACCCTTTGTCTGTCGCAGCATCATTCAAGAGTACAGCACATACATATAGGGAGTTAGAATGGGTGGGATTTAGCCAGTCCAAACACACAGTCCTTGACTCCAGCCCCAAGAATTTTAGGAAGGGATTTTCTGGTAATTATGGAGTTAAAATAAAGTCAAACTGTTGTGTTTGAACAAGACTCCTCGAGACACCCTGCTCCCTACGCCTGAACAAAGACCTGAGAATTCCACCTTGGCAGATGCCACTGTAGCTCCCACTGGGCCAGCTCTCCAGCCAATTGAACTGGTTCCAGCCGCCAGTCCTTCTGTGTAACTCCAAAACTCCTATCAATATCTCAAAAGTTACTACTGTTACCCAGAAGCATGATAAAAGCCCTTCAGACTTTTATGAGAGACTCTATAAAGCCTACAAGGTCTACACTCCTTTTGACCCTGTGGGCCCAGACAATCTAAAGATGGTAGATGCAGCCTTCATTGCACAAAAGCACCTGATATCCCCAAGAAAATCCAGTCTGGTAGATGACCATACCCTCTGGACAAAGATCAATGTGCAAAATATAAGGGCTATGGACACTAGAAAAATAAATGCCCCTTCAGATTAAAAGATAAAGATTCTCTAAAGCTTCAACCTGGGTCAGATGACAACCCATTCATCAGTCTGATGGGCTCAGACTAGGCCAGACTGAGCTCCCTTCTTCAGCTGGGTCACTGGGAGCCCACAGTCCAAGTCTGTATTGGAGTCCAACCCATTGCCCCTCTGTCAGAAAAAGGTTACCATCACCAAAGTAACTGGGACACTTGCCTCTCACTCCTTCTGCCATGCATGAACTTGCAGCCTGGGAAGATATCTCATCAAACATGAATTCCTGTATATGCCAGAATGCCCCATGCAGCTTCTGGGAAGAAACCTCCTTTCCAAGTTAAAAGCGACTATCTCCCTTGCACCAAGCCAGTCAGCCTCCCTCTCATTTAACCCTGCACTTTCAAAGTTGGTCCTAACTCTGACTGTTCCCCAAGAGGAAAAATGATGCTTACATCAGCCTGAGACAGATAATCACAATCTTGAAATTCTAAAAGAACTCTCCTCCCAGAGGTGTGGGCCAAAGACTTGCCTCTGTGCCTGGCCACCGACCATGCTCCTGTAATGATTGAAATCCACACTACTGTGACCCCCGTTGCTGTCAGACAGTATCCTATGTTGTGGGAAGCACAAATGCATCCAGCCACATCAGCAAACTCAAGCAGTTCAAGATCCTGATAGACTGTCATTCACATTGGAGCACTACTCTCCTTCTGGTAAAAATGCCCAATGGGGATTACTGGCCAGTGCAAGATCTCTGTGCTGTAAACAATGCAGCCATCACCTTGCATTCTGTGGTTCCCAACCCACACATCCTTCTTGGACTGCTACCTCCAGATGCCAACTCTTTTACATATCTAGATTTAAAAGATACCTTCTCCCGCTTGCAGGTTGCTCCCATAAGTCAAACCCCTTTTGTCTTCCACTGGGAAGATCCTGAGACTGGACAAAAGTTCAGCTTACTTGGACTCAATTGCACAAGGGTTTAAGAACTCTTCCACTATTTTTGGGAAGGCTTTAGCTATGGATTTGGCCAAGTTCCCCCCACCTTTTCTCTGGGACAGCCTGTTTCTCTGTCCCTTCCAGCTCCATGAGCACATTTCCTGCCTGCCATCATGGTCCCCCCAGAAAAGAATGGCAATTGATGGATACATATACAGATGAAGTCAACCCAGAAATTCTCAAGACTCTTTTTCCCTGAGTTTGGGCTGTCAACCAACTGCCTCTGATTGTAACACTCCACCCCAGGAAACCCCCACCTTTATAAAACAGTATCCCATGCCACAAGAGACTCAAGTAGGAATTCAACAACACATTCAGAGACTTCAGAACTGTGAAATACTCATAGACTGTCAAACTGCTAAAATACACCTCTTCTGCCTGTAAAGAAACCCAGTGGGGAATATCAGCCAGTTCAAGATGTTTGAGCTGTCAATTGGTGTAGTTGCCCTTAATCCTGCAGTCCCAAACCCATATATTTCTGCCACCCACAGCCTGCTGGTACACCTGCCTAGACCTAGAGTATGTCATATTCTGACTTTGGTTGGCTCCTGTCAGCCAGCCCCCTTTCACCTTTAAATGGAAAAAACCCAAAGGTTAACTGACCTGGAGTCAACCTCCCAAAGGTTCACAAACTTGCTTACCCTCTTTGGAGACTCCCTCACAGCTGACCTCATTAGTTTCCCAGCACAAAATATCACTGCACCCTCCTCCAATCTGGTTAGTGACAACTAAGCTGCCTGCTGGGAAGACATAAAAGCTCTGCTGCAATATTTGACAGAAACTGACTATAAGGTATCTTAAAGAAAAGGCACAAATCTGCAAACAAAAAGTCAGATATCTGGGATTTGACTTAAATCAGGGACACTGTGTCCTTAGACCAAAAGCAAAAGAGGTCATCTGCTCCATCCCAGTCCCAAATGCAAGAAAGAAAGTCTGCAAATTCCTTGGAGCTGCTGGCTTCTACAGAATTTGGATCAGTGATTTCACAAAAGCAAGGCCCCTGTATGATGCCTTGTCTGGAAGACTGTGACACTTTTTGACTGGATCCCAGAACAAGAAAAAGCCTTCAATGACATTAAGAGGCCCTCTCTATAGCCTCAACCTTGGGAATTCCTGATGTAAGTGGAATTCAACTTGCTTGTTGATAAATGATGACATGTGGCTTCAAAGATGCTTACTCAGGCTGTCAGCCCCTGGAAGCTCCCAGTGGCCTACCTGTGCAAATACTTGGATCCAGTCACTAAGGGCTGCCTCCCCCCTCTACCTTTGTGTTCTAATAGCCACTGTCCTTCTGTTCAAGAAAACTGACAAGCTTACCTTGGGCTGAGACCTAACTGTCGAGGTGCCACATGGTGTACTGAACCTCCTGAATAACTGCGGACATCACTGGTTCTCCAACAGCCAGGTCACCCAGTCCTGACTTTTTTGGTGATAAAACACTCAATTGTGCCATTTACCTGCCCACCAAGCTGGGCCCATCAGACCGTGACTGTCTAGTACTAACTGATCAGTTGTTCTCTAGCTGACCAGTCTTAATGATTGACCCCCTGAAAGATGCTGAGTACACCCTGTTTATGGTTGGAAGAAGCTCTGTTAAAAATGGAGTCCAACAGGTTAGATACGCTGTGGTCACCTTGGACAAAGTTATTTTGGCCAAAGCTGTCATGCAGAGATGGTCTGCACTGCCCACTGAACTATGAGCCCTGATATAGGCCCTCAGTTTGTCAAAAAACAAAAGGGTCCACTGTTTCTTGCTGCTGTTTGAAAACCCACCAAAATGATAAAGCAGATAAAATTGCAAAAGCAGCTGCTAAAAGAGCATCCTGAGACAAAAACACCATGAAAGACAAACTGTTGTCCCACAAAGACGGCCTATGCCTGGGTTCAGAAACACCACAATTTAACCCAAAACAAAAAAGCCATGACATCCCATGCCTGGTCAGCATCTGCTCCACTGTCTGCCAATGATACCAAACCTGTGCTTAAAATAATCCAGTCCAGAGGCCTAAGCCCCCTCCAGGGGTCCAACTGACTGAAACATCACTCTTTAAAAACAACAAAGTAAAGCCTTATAAGGGCTACCGATGTATAATAGTGCTTATATGCACCTAGTCAGGCTGGCCTGAGGCATTCCCTACCCAAACTGAGATGGCAACAGAAGTTTGTAGGGTCCAGCTGTGAGAAATCATCCCTAGATATGGTCTACCCTTGACTATTGGCAACAATGGGCCTGCATTTGTGGCAGATTTAACTCAGAAACTGGCAGAACTATTAAAGATTAAATAGAAACTACATACAGCATACAGGTCACAAAGCTCTAAAAATGTTAAAAAATAAACAGGGTCCCATGGATTGACTTACTCCCCATGGCCTTGCTCAACGTGAGATCAGAAACTTCCATGGAGACCTCTGCCAATTAGGGAACAAACCCTACAAGAACAACTTGTGCAATGAGGAAAGACTTTAACCAGCTCCATAAAAATTTGGCTGAAAGACAAGCTATACCTGTAGACACCCCTGCACACACATAACCCAAGTGACATGATATGGGTCAAAGATTGAAAAAGAGAACCCCTACAGCCTAGCTGGAAGGGACCATACTTGGTCATACTAACTGCCCATAGAGCCCTTAAAGTTTCAGAAATCCAGCCTTAGATCCACCACTCCAGAGTTAAAATAGCCCATCCAGATGATTGCTGGAGAATTTACCTGGACCAGACAACTCCTCTGAACCTCAGTCTAAAGAGACAGCACACCCAAAGCCCTGCTCTGGTCACTCCAGACACTGACCAGTGCACACACAGGTGAAGATTGAGGACACCATGCACAGGATTACTCCATACTTAAGTGCATTACTCCCCTTGATTTTTTTGCCTTTTCAGGCTGCCAACCTCAGTCCTTGCTTCCATTTCAGCTTATATAGGTACTTGATCTTGTATTGTCCAATTTGGTTTTTGCTCCCTGCTCTCCTACTAGCTGTGGTTTTTGCCTTAGCTCTATGGACAGTTGCTCTGAGCAAATAGAAAACAACCAGTCAGGTCCTTCCCCTTATTCTACAATTAATCAAATAATTGACCAAGATTTTATGAGCATCCAAGGTGTTTTGGACACACTCCAGGTTCAAATTGACTCCCTTACCAGGGTAATGTTAAAAAAAACCCATAAACTCCTGGTGGGGAAACTTCCAGTCTTGGGGACCTTGGCTAGGGCCCATCCTAGGACCACTAACAGCCCTAATGTTACTGCTTCTAGTTGGGCCTTGTTTTATTTATTCGCCTACCCAGTTCATCTCAGAATACATCAACTGTATCAAATTCCAAATTGTGCTCCAGGGTTTAACCTCTTACATGGCCCTGGACTCAGAAGATCACACGTAATGTGCCCAGCAAAGATTTGCCAGGAAACTAAAAGAGTGGGGAAATATAGCAGAAAATGCCCCTGCCCCATTTCCCAGTTAACCTCCAGTTTACTTTAGTTCCTGTTACAGTTCCTGTTACTTCTGTTTCCCAGAAATGGCTGGTCACTATGATGTATGGCTGGTCGCTATGATGCACATTGTAAGAACCAATCCCCAACTGACAAGCCACTTTTCCTCTGTACTTCTGCTTGCAACCCCATAATAACCTCCCTCCCTGAGCCTTCCGGACCTGACTTCTTTTGGGGGTAATCCCAGTCAGGTCCACTGGTGTAAATAAAGCTGTTCACTGCTCCAAATCTTCTCAGATGTTGCTCCTTTCCTGGTTCCAGTTTGCCACAACAGCACCAACTAAAAGGTTTGTAGCCTGGATAGATTAAAAAGGAAAGAAGAAGGAAGTTGTCACTTGTTTTGTAAAGCTCCATTCTGCTTGAGCAGGTGTGTCTTTTGCTGGTGTCATCTTTGGACATCTGACTTCAGTTTCTTCTACCTTTCATTGCAGACTCATCCCAGTGAATTTCCAGGGACAACTTAGGCTTTCAGTCTCAGCCTGGTGCTGTATCCTTGATCCCTTTTCTTCTGTAGCTCCCACCTTCTTGGACTGTGCAGCTACTGGGTCCTCCAGCTCTCTCATGTGCAGATGACCACTGTGGACTCTCCAAACTGAGTTCTTGTAAGCCTACCTAGTAAATCCCTAATAAATTATTGATTCTCTTCTTCTACAGAACTCTAAATAATAGAGTCTATATTTTGATTATGAAAGGACACAACCACTTTTGTCTTCTCATTTAATGATCAGGTATTATCAGCAAATTTTAAAAATTATTTTTATGGTTGTCTGGAAAAGGTGATCTTGAGATTTAGATTTGGGCCTAAGGGAAAACAGAATGCTTTGTGTATCAAGTAATATCATTCTAGTTTGATTTGCCATCTTCTTTCACAAGACAATACTATAATAAACTCCTAACAAGTTTTTTTCTGTTCCTTTTCTTGCTCATTTTCTAATATATTCTCCACCCAGATCTCAGAGCATTATTTTAAAAATGTAAATTAGATTACATCTGTCTCTGGCTTAAACTTGTTTCCCATTTCCCTAAAAATAAAATGTAAATACTTGCACATAATATAAGAGACTTCGTTTTCATCTACTTCCTGAAATTTATATTCTTTTCTATTGCTCACAACTCTCTGGCCACACTGACCTTGTCTGAGGTTTTTGAATATGCCAAGCTTCTTCAGTATCAGTGAGTTTGCAGATGGTATTTCCTGTTTGAATATTCATCTTCCACCCTTACATATTTTTATTTTGGCTGTTCCTGCCCATTTTAGGTCTTATCTTTATGTCAATATCTCATACAAACCTTCCTGATTTCTCATTTTGTAATGAACACTTCCTATCATACTCAAGTGAGACACGGTATGGTATTTCATGAAGTTATCATATTTTATAATTGTAATCTATCTTCTCCATTTTGCTGTAAGGTCCATGAGTTTGGAGACCTTATATGATTTGTTTGCCTCTGCATAATCTGTCCGACTTTGACAGGTGCTCAGATGCCTTTGTTGAATATGTAAAAAATGTAATATTTTAGAGACAAAGAAGTTAATGTATTTTCATTGCTTGCTTTTGAGAAAGCAAGCAGGGCCTCATCATGTAACCCTTAAAACTTTCCATTCTTCAAGCATATCTTTTATATCCCTGAACCTTTTTGGTCCATACGTGCTTCCCTCCCAGGAGTTAGCACTTGTTCCTCCTTGAGTAGGCTGCCCTCAGCCCAGTTGAGATGCTCCTGACCTGAATACCTGGAGATTTATAATTCTAGAGACCAAATCCTGCAGTCAGGGTCTGCTACTTTTGGGGAGGGGTATACAAACACACTGTCCTTAGTGAAGACCACAGTCCTCTCTGACTCTAAAGCTCCCCTGAAGAAAAGTTATGCTCTGTGTTTCTTTGTTTAGTTCCACATCCTTGGCTGAACTCCATCTATTCCTTCCATTTCTTGCTTCCTCATTTATCTATTGTGCTTTTAAATAAATCAGTTTCACACAAATCCTTGATTCAGAGTCTGTTTTAGGGAAACTACCAATTTCACATCCAATTTCATAGGAGAAAGTTTTAAATGTTTTTCGTGTCCTTAGTACATACGATTGACCTAGGTTGTCAGTCAAATCCAAAAGTATTTCTTGTTTAAACAGGGATACATAGAAAATGTTCTGGAAAGGCCTTAGTGAGCTATCCATCTGATGGTTTTGTTTTATTGATGAGGGGCTGAGCAGCAGAAGGGCATGTGCTCTGTTCAAGGTCACAGCCTTCCAGAGTAGCTGGGTGGCGACAAGGACTAGAATCCTGATATTCCTGACATCCAAGCTCATGCTTTACATCAAGAAGTTTTCATATTTCATAAATTTAAATTGTGTAACTTAAAAAGGATGAAGAGAAACCAAACACAAAATAAAACAAATTGGCTTGTAGATAAAAATAATTTATAGAGGGTTAAAAACCATTAAAATACAACCTGAGAATAGACTGAACTGATAGCATCTTAGTGTCCTTTACTAAGTTTTATTCTTCAGATTTGCTTAAATATCACTTCCTCTACTACCTCCTTCAGAAAAAAATAATACTTCTATGATCTGCTGTATAAATGTGTATCACACAGCATTGAGTTAAATTAATTTTTTTAAAAAATAAAAATTTGAAATATTTACCAAATTACCATGAAAAACCACAGGATAGCTGCTTTGCAGATTGTGATGAATAATAGCTTCATATGTCTTACTTGAGATGCTCCAAATTGCCTTAAATGTATTGTACTTGTGACTTATAAGGTTCTCAGACAAGACACAAACCCATAATTTTCTGCAGTCGCCATTACTCAAAATGATAGGCTTAACCTAGGATGGAATTGATTTATCGTATATTTTTAATTCAGATTATGATGCTGATGTGTATCTCTAAATTCTGTGATTAATGAAAAGGTTCTAATAGCAGAGCTAGCATATCCTCATGATTTGGACTCTAAAACTAATTTCAGCGAAATTGTAACTACCACTCAATAAGAATCACCTATTTCTTTGTATAAATGTGTTCATGTGTGTGTACATGTGGGTGCATGCATGGATTCAGTGGTAGTCCCATAAAATTTTATGGGAGATAGAATGTTCTCTTCTGCTGACACGAGTATCATTATTAGTAAAATATTAGAGTTTTGGTGGTGGTTGCGCTAGAAGGAGAAGTAGGATTGAAAATTTAAATGTATTGATTTGGAGTAGATTTCTGATAGCATAGCATTATTTCAACGGAGATAAAAATACACAGTGCAATGTTTCTCTATAGGTAGAGTGAGAGAGGATCAATTTAATAATCACCTAAACCTCCACATCATGCTGGAATGCCTTACATATCACTTCTTAAATGTGATATTTGTGTACTTCCATGGCTGGAGGGCTTAGTATTTATAGTTTTATAGATGATATGGTTTAGAAATTATAACTTGTATTCATATGGGGTGAATATTTTATAGATTCAAAGCCCTTTGGTGATAGATGGCATTATTTTTATCTTTGTTGTACAGGATACTTTTTCACAGCTGCCTTAAACATATTCTTCTTTACATGGAAAATGGTCTCTCTTTTCCTTTAAATATGTGTCATGCAATATGGGCTCCATATGATCCTGTTAGAGCTTAATTGGTGAAATTCTCTCTTTAGATACAATATTCCATTGAGAAAACAGTACCTTCACTGCTCCTGGTTTATTTGCTCAACAAGAATTTGTTTAGTGCCTATTCTAGGTATCAATTGAGGGATGCAAGGGGCAAAGAGAAAAGCCTTCATCTTCACAGTGTTTCCATATATGTTCAGCAGTTCCTTTATTACAATGTAAAGTACCTCCCTAAATCCACTCTTTCCTCTTTAATGTAGTTTAACACTTCATTAAAATTTTTCTTTTAGCAAATACATCATAATATTTGCTCATATTTAACAAATCACTAATCAGAACACTTAGAGCTTTTCACGTGTGCATGACACAATCTTTCACTCTAACTTCTGTCTATAACAATTTCTAAAATGAACATATTTATTGTCTTTTTAAAAAGGCAATGTCTTCCATCTCATAATTCAACTTGTAAACTCATTAACTTTATAGTTTAATTTTCTTGTTTGTGCACTAACTTTTCTGGTTTTAGGCCAATAAAGAGTTGATGAAGACACTTTCTGTTGATTACTAAATTGATTAAAAGTGTCACTTATGAAAAAATAATCAAGTACAGAATCATAAAATCACATAGTTTGACTATATTACTTATTTTTCTTTTTTATTTTTCATTCATACATATTTGCAGTACATAATGGTAACTTTCATCATAGGGAGTTGGTACATGTATATAACATGATTTTTTAGTTTTGATTTCGAAATGATAATAGTACTTTTTTTTTTTTTGGTACCAGGAATCGAACTCAGGGCTTTGTGTTTGCCAGGCAGGCGCTTTGTGCCACTAAGGTATATCCCTGGCCCGGATAATAGTACTTTAAGCAAGAATTATGGTAAAAACATCGGTAAAACCAAAAGTTTTCCAGAAATTGACTCCCACAGAAAACCATCATTAACAATTTATTGTTTATTTTTCTAAGAACTTAATGAGTGCATTTGTGTATAAATGATGCTTCTTAACTAATATACATATCTTATAATCATATACACTTTTTTATTTTAAAATGTAAAAATATTCCTCTCCTTTTGAATGTATGCATTTTATTCCACTGTATTAATTACTATAATTTATTTATTCATTGACATTTAAACTCATTCCAGTATTTTTCCAATATGTGCTACATGGTGCATACATACTTGAATACACATTTTTGTGAACTTGTACTAGTCTTAAGATAAATTTTCAGAAATGGAATAATTTTAGATGCAGATCAAATTATATTCACATTTAAAATTTGGAATACTTTATCAGATTGCCCACTGGAATACATGAATCATTTTACAGAACCACCTCCAGCATAAATAGAATTTTTGTTTTCTTAAACTCTTGTTAGCAAGAACTGTGAGTCTTTCTTATCATTATCCATCTTATAATTTGTATTAGTTTGTATTAACATGTGTTGTAATCTCTTGTATACATTAACTTACCACTTGTCCAATTTTTTATTTGATTGACTTTTTCTTTTTATTTTGCAAGAAAATACTGGTATCTTTGTCATATGTTATACAAATTTGTCTTACATATCTTTCACATAAAGTGCATAGAAATTTGTGCTGTCAAATCTGAAGAAGTTTCTCCATTGTAAATTTCAGTTTTAGTCTACACTTTCTAAATTTAAACATGATTACAACAACATTTTAATATCAAAATGGAACATGGAAAGGCTGGGGAGTTGTAATGAAAAGAGTTCTAGCAGATAATGTTGTGTCATCTTGTGTAAAGTACATTAATTTCTACAGAATCAATTTACATATTTGTGAAAAAAACAAGCAAAAAATCAGGAAAAATAGCACTTGTCTTATACAAAGGAATATCATGATGATGAAATATGTTAATGAATTTAGAACTTTTTATTGAAACATGTTCAAGGACAGTAATATGCTTGGATTTTCTTTTTCAAACAACTCTGGTTATAGAAATGAATAGGTTATGGCATCTCGCTGTGTAATCTATATGTTGCAGAACCAGCATCTTTACTTCTTCTAAATATGGTTCAGTGGTCTTATAGGACCCCTGCCATTTCCCATGATTCTTAAACATCACTGGCAATGTTTGACCAATCACAACAATATATTGTCTCAATAAGCATAATGCAATTCATCTTTGTTTAGAGATAAGAATTTGCTTGAGGAAGCTAGGGGCTTTTGCTACCTCCTCACCTTTTCTGTATTAATTTCCTCCTAGGCAAGTTTGTTCTGTTCTTTGCAGTTTGAGATTAGTCTCCTTGAAGAAAAGGGCAGTATAGTTTTGCTTTTGTCATCTGTTTCTCTCTGCTTTCTAGAAGTATGATCATTTATTACTGCTTTGTCTTGCTTTAAACATAGTTTCAGATATGCTGTGGCTATAGATAACAATTTTTCAAGGTTTTCCTAATGTGAATTTTAACTTTCTAAAACAAATTTTGGTTTTTTAAATTTTTCTTTCATTCTAGCTTTTCTATATTTATTTTAGGTTATGTTCTACTTGTCATCTGTGTTGAGTAGCATATAAACAACAGAAACTTATTTTTCAGAGTTTTAGAAGTTGGCATTGAGGAATATTTAACCCTTAACATCTAATGACCCCAAAAGATCACCTTTCAACATCATTATATTGGTGATTAAGTTTCAACATATAAATTTGGAGAGGGCACAAACATTTGGGCCATAAAACGGACAGCTAAAGAAGATTTTACTAACATCAGAGACTACAAGAGAGAATTTTCTTACTCAAGCCAATTGGAAACACCAAAAGTAGGAAAGAAGCTATAGAAAGAAAGAAACCATAAAGAGATTTGGAGGTAGGCAACCCAAGGATGTGGTTGAAGGATGTGGTTAAAGGATGTGGTGAAGCCAGCACTCAAGGATAGTAGAGCAGATGCAAAATGCAGTAGACAAACCAAGGTTAGGAAGAGTTGTCCTCGTTGCTTGTTTTTATGAACTGGTGGAAGAACTGGTTAAAAGTGGGTAAATCTTATACTGCATCAGATCCTGACTGAGAGTTACTCTAGACTCCCACAGCAATTCACTGATTCCACTTCTAGATTTCATTTGCTGTCCTCTCAGAAATGGACAGCACTCTTCTCAGATCAGTAGTTCAGCTTTGTGAAGATCTACGTTGTGTACATTTGGTTCATGATGTTGGTAATGAACGGAATCAGCAATATCTTTGAATTGCCATGTACTAGTTCTGTCTTGGGTTACTGGGCCTGTACAGTGAGACGTGTTCCTATAAAGAATTTTGATTCTTTGCTTGAAGATGGAGGGGAATCTAATGAATACTTGAAGTATATTGGTGACAGGGCAGTGTTGCAAGAACTCACCTGCAGATTGGAAAAATCAAACCTGCCTAAGTGCTAAGAGGCAAGGAACTACAGCTACCCTGTGTAGTTGTATTCTTGTACACCAATATAGAAAAAATTGAAATCTTCATACTATTGAGCTTTCCAATCCATGAACATGTCAATTTAATTAGATCTTCTTTTTTTCCTCAGTAATATTTATATAGTTTCTCCATGTTTTCAATAGATTTATACCTGGGTATTTGACATTTTGATGCTATTGTAAATTATAACTTTTAAAATTTTTATTTTCTAATTTTACCCCAAAAATAGAAATAAACTTCCAATAACTTTGCTAAACATATTTATTAAGTTTAATAATCTTTTGTAGTATAGAAATTTACTCAATTTTCATCTGTGTAATATAGTTTTGGTTCTTTTCTCTAGAACTTATACTTTTTCTGGCTAAGCTTTTGCCTATTGACTTACTGATTTCTGTTGAAATACTAAGTGAAAGTCATGGGACCAATGGATCCTAGGCCAGGAAATACATAGAATTCCTAGTAAAGTATAGTATACTTCCAGGTACTTGATAAAGACCATAAGAAATTATGGGTGATGCATAGAAATAATACCATCTTCTCAGATATATTACTGATGAGGTAGTTTCATTAGGTATATAGGAACATAGTTGACTAAGCCAGGATAAAATAGGTGACATTTCTCAATATATATTGTGTCTCAGACATTGTGCTTTTTAAGTTTAAACTTATCATTTGCGTAATAGCCAAGGGAGATGTAAAAATTTATTATTCTGATTTTAGAGATAAGAAAATAGGCACAGGATGTCAAATAACTTTCCTGCAGATATATGTGGAGATTCATTTGCTCAACTGTGTCTCATCTCCTGCTTTGCAGCCTAGTTCTTAACAGAACAAGGATCAGTACTGGTCCATGGCCCAGGGGTTGAGGACTCCTGTCTTAGTTGATCTGAGATGATCATATTCTGTGAGTGATCCAGTAAAATTTAAAAATATCATATTCTAGCGAAAGCCAAAGTATAATGTGTGTAAGACAAACCAATACTCATCCCCCCATTGCTTTTTATTGGTCATTGTGGTGTCAGGGCCAACACCATACACACAACTTGCCTTGTTGCAACGAAGATGAGGCTAACAGCTGGCTTAGAGAGAAAGAGAGCTTCGTGAATCTCCTGCCACATCTTGGAGAATGCATTTGCCAAAGTGGCAATAGGACCAGACTTCATTTGATGCATTGCACATTCCATGAGTCACCAGTAGATGTCTCCAAACTCACATATAAATGACCATTACTTAGCAGAGGATTCATTTAAGCACAAGTTACTTGATCACTCAGTGGCTTCCATGATTGCCCTCTAAAATAAATCTGTACTGTTAAATCAATCTAATCTGTTTTTTTCCTTGCTGGCTCATGAGTCCATACCCTGGAAGCCTAGAACTTAGGAGTTTCAAGCACTTTAAGGGGCTGTCAAATATTCTCGGAAACCAGTAAATAAATACTGTTTAGCTCTAAAGCAGTTGTCTGCTCACACCTGCTGTTGGGCATGCTACAAAGACTGTTCCAACTATAAAAAAAAAGATTTGATATTTTGTAGTGGAACTGACTATTTTGTATAGGGCAAATAGTTTCCAACTGTTTAGAATCTTGATGACAAGATTGGTTCATGTCTTGTTGCCAAATTTCACAGTTGAATAAGCCAAAGTACCAACACCCAACCAAGTTGTTTAAATTTGATCTATTAAATTTTTTTCTTATAGCACATGATTCTTCTCAAGCCCATTAAAATGGTTTACAAGGCAATATCAAGGTCACAGTCTACATGGGCTTAGAAAAGAAAATGAAAAATAAAATACTTTCCTGTTCTTTATAATGTAAGTGTAATGCACCACACTATATGGTGTTTATTTGCCAATAAAGTCGCTAACTGAGAATTACATAGGTGATTCCAAACATATTTTTCTTTCTTTTTTTTTTTTTGTGGGTACCGGGGGTCGACCTCAGGACCTCGCGTGCCAGCAGGCGCCCGTGCTGCTGAGCAATATCACCGGCCCCTTTTTTCATATGTGGGTTCTAGGAGTCGAACTCAGGCCCTTGCGCTTGCCAGGCAGGCACTTATGCCGCTGAGCCAGCTCACCGGCCCCAAACATATTTTTCAAAAGTGACTTCACAAAGCAGATGAGTTGAAAGGGATAATAGAAATATATCCCAATCACTCATTTTGAAGAGACTAACTTATACTGCCTAGGCATGCTCCAGTGTCGAGAAAACAGATGCAATGTGATAGCAATGGGCCTTCTGAAAGATAGACAGTGCTAACAGGGAGGGGTTGAGTCAGGGAAAAAAAATCTATAAATATCACAGAAGAGCAACATATTTGAGAAGAAATAGCTACAAACATTATACCTCCCCTACCATGGGTAAAAAAGAAAGCAAAAGGAAAATAGTGACTGTCTTGAAACATCTGATAGAGACATAACACCAGCCTGTCTCTATTTAAAGGGATTTAAAGGGTGAGACACCTACAGGCCACATTGCTTCCTCTGAAGTGCTCATCCTAGGAAAACATGGAGCATCTGTTTAGCATTAGTAATGTGTGATTTAAATGGCTGCTTCTGCTTTCTCTTAGAAAGTGGCAATTAATCCACAGTAAGAAGTGTTATGCTGTACTGAAAATTAAAGAAACAGAAAATTTAAGGGTGACAGTAAAGAAAAAATCTCTGGATATTAAATTATAAGAGAAGGGAAAGGCATGGGAGTTGGGAAGTTATCTGAGTTAGAGAGAGAGAGAGACAAGAAGAAATAAATTAGTTTTTGCTTGTGTTTGGAAATGTTTAACAGTGAGCCCACAACTGTCTTAGGTTCCATATATATGTTTTTATTATTTAATATCAAGGTAACTTTTGGAGTTACACATTATCACTCCCATTGACACATTAGGAGTCAAATATTTGGTGATGTTAAATTCCTTGCAGGAGATAAACTGTCAGTGAAGTAGCCAGAACTCAAATGTGTGCCAGCTGTTTTTGTTGCACCATGTTGGTCACAGAAAGTTGAAAGTGTCACTTAATTGTCTCAGTGGGTTGCTTCATCTAAAAAGGTCTCTGTTCCCTCACCTAAAAAGGTTGGTAATAATGCAGATCTGATACAGCTTTAGGAAATATTTTGGGATGATACATGGGCCATACTGAAGAGAGGACTTGTCATGAAGTGGGGTTTAGTGCGTGATGACTGAAAGTTTGGAATAATAGATGGCAGTAGAAGATGGTCCTGAAATCCATGGCAGGTCCTATGTGAAGAAGTGGGAACTGTGCTAGACTTCATATCTTCTCACAGACAATAATCCTCTTTCTAGGTGGTCATCTTGGAAATGTGTTTGGGATTGCTCACAAGAGGAAGGATGAGAGAGAATGTGGATGGAATAGTGGAAACTCATCTCTGCCACTAGGAGAGCAGTTTAAACACCTCCCTGATTTGGCTCGGTGAAGTCGCTCTAGAGGAAGGACATTACTAGAGTCTATATTCAAAATCAGATTATTTACAGCTACTATCCAGCACCACCTGCTGGCTAACTGATAGAAAAAGAGGACACAAACTGCAAGTCTAAGAAATGCAGTAAATTACTTCTAAAAATCAGCTTGCAATAGGGAAAGATTAAAGGAGACAGTGTGCATCAGTATAATAGTACATTATGCAGGTCTAATAAGATGGGGGAATATACACAAAAGTGTATTTTTGAATGAGAGAGTAAAAAGTTAGATTAAAATATAAAGAAATATGCAAACATGACTTCATGAGAGAAAATAGGCACACAAATTGATTAATTTAATTTTTTCTTTTGTAAGTATTATTTTGGATATTAAACACAAGCACACCTTTCAAAAGTAATCTGTAACAGGTGACAAATATACTAAAATATATATTCAATAGGTAATCATAGAGGGAAACAAATGGAAGTGGTCATGCATTTTCAGTATATTGTCTCTCAAATTTTCCCTTATGTTATTTTTTAAAAATCAGAACCTTTTAAAACAAATATATGTGTGTGCATATAAATATATTAAACAAATTATCCAAATTATGCAAAAGCTATATAATCAACATTTTCCTGAGTCCCAAGACCCCAGTCCCTCTCTTAGACATTAATGTTTATAAGTTCTTCTTTATCTTTTTAAAATATGTCTGTGTTACAAGTGTGTTATGCATATTAGCTTGTATGTGTGTGTAATATATCATTTTTATTCTGCCACAGATGGAACCATATTAAATAGATTCTGTATATTTATCCTTTTTACTGAAAACAATGTGTTAAAAATAATACCTTACAAATATATCATGCTCAGGAGCCTCTGGGGCATCCTTCTGCCATTGAAGCATTTCAGCCTTTAGTACAAAAGTTGGCTGGTGCAACCTGAGGATGATAAAATAATTAATATTTAGGCAACAGAGCTATACTTAATAAATATTTTCAGGTTCCTATTTAAAGGACTTGTGAGTCCACTAAATTTGATTTTATTGTTGTCAAAGAAATACTTGCATGGAATATAACTGATCAAATAGCTTTGCAAGACTTATGGCTAAGCTCACCTGTCATTTTATTACATTGTACTTTGTAAACCACACATATGTCCATTGGCCATTTTCCCAAGTAGACCACTTTTAACACTGTTACAATGTTCCTATATTATTAACCATATTTCTTGTAGCATAGTGGTAAACATATTTCATATTTAATCTTATATCATTCCTATTTCATTTTAATGTGCAAGATGAGGCCTTAGCTTCTTAAGCACTCTTCCAAACATGAGTTCCTTTCCCCACCCAGTCAAGAGAGTTAGATCATATTTGGCTTAATCGCTATTCAGTGTATGCACTCCCGTGATTATCTAAATATTTGAAGATTTGAGGTTTTTTATTTCTTATATAATTTTTTTTTTTTACGTGGGTACCTGGAGTCGAATTCAGGACCTCGTGCTTGCCAGCAGGCACTTGTGCCACTGAGATATATCACCGGCCCACATAAATCTTTCTTTACCTGGAGTTAATAATTCTCCCTTTTTAAACTTTGCTGAGATTTCTATGTAACTATCGGTAATATATCCATAAATTCTCAGGCACCTGAAATCTCTCAGTACATTCAAACACATCAGTTTCATTTCTTTTTCTTTCCGACTGCCTTCTGTCCTTCCACTCAAATTTAGATGGATGGTCCTCTGGATGTGCAGCACAGCTTTCTCTGGGAAATTTTTACACCCTTTCCTGGGTTGGGTCCTTGGATTCTCTGTCCTGCGCTTTTTAGTTGTCGTTTTTTTGTGGAACAAATTGTTTAGGATATTTTAAAGAAGAGGTGCTTCAATGCTTTTGTTTGTTTAAGATCTGATGACCTAGCTGAAAAAGAAGTTAGATAGAAAATCATTTGTCCTCAAAACTTTCAAGGAATTGCATTGGTTTTCTAGTTTCTAGTGTTTATTGTTTGTTTATACGTTTTCAAGAATTCTGAAGCAGTTTTGACTCCTGATCTTTGGTATGTGAACTACTATTTTCTCTTGAAGTGTTTACAACCTTCTTTTTGGTACTCTATGTTCTGAACTTTCATATTTATGTCTTGATGTCATTTATTCTTCATTTAGTTTGGAAAGAATAATCTTTTTTGAATTATTTCTTCAAAAATTTGACTCCCTCAATTCTTTTTTTTTTTTTTTTTGTGGGTACCGGGGGTCGACCTCAGGATCTCACATGCCAGCAGGCGCCCGTGCTGCTGAGCGATATCACCAGCCCTTTTTTCATATGTGGGTTCCGGGAATCAAACTCAGGACCTCACACTTGCTAGGCAGGCACTTATGCTGCTGAGCTATCTCACCCGTCCGACTCCCTCAATTCTGTTTAGTTTATTCTCCTTTTCTAGAATTTTCTTATTTGTAAATCCGATTGCATATGACAAATTTTGAATCAAGTTGAGGATCGAATTTCTCCTTATGCAGACTTTAATTCATTAATTTATTCCTTCAACAAATGTTTACCAAATGCCCTACGTATACCAAATGCTGTTTGAAGTATTAAGGAAATCTGTGTGAAACAAAATTTCCTGCCTTTGTGGGGCTTTCATTTCCAAAGGAAACCTCACTTTCAGGTATTACTGACATCTTGAAATTCTAAACTGTGTTGTTCTGTAGTGTGAATTGGCTTACTTATTTGTATGTTCTTTTTTTATTTTCTATTTGGTCCTTTCAGTGAATAACCATTCACCCATTTTTTTTTCCACCTCCAAATTTGGGTTGCTTTTTCCTCTTCTTCAGCTCTTGTCTTTTGGATTGGTTTGATACCCTTTTGGTTATTTCCTGGGATGAAAGAGGCCATAGAGGTAAATATGTCCTTTGCTAGAAGTGCCTATGAGGGATTTTGCCCAAATGAGCCCCAGCACCTGAAGTCTTTCCTAATTGTGATATATGTGAATAGCCACAATCTTCAAAGAAATTGGAACTTGGATTGTCCTCCTTTAAACTGCACTTTTGTTAGAAACTGGCTTTGGCTGAAAGGTCCTGATACACCAGAACATGCATGTAGCCTGTGCTACTCTTCTTGGAACTGCTGTGTCCTGGGATAGAACTGTTGTCCTATTCTGGCCAGACCCCAGAGAACTCAGGTTTCTGTGGACATGTGGATATCAAAATAATATCTAGCCCCAAGCTCACTGTAGCTCCAGCATACAGTATACTATAACAATGGCTGTCTTTGTCACTTTCCCAGGGCTGGGGCAAAACACCTGACACCAGCAACTTAAGACAGAAATGTTTATTTTGGCTAATAGTTTTAGTCCATAGTGGGCTGGTTCCAAGGCAGGAAGGACTTAATGGAAAGGTCTGGCAGAGTAAAGCTGTTTATATCATGGGGGACCAGAAGCAGAAAGTGAAGGGAAGAGCCAGGGCTGAATTCATTAGTGGATTAGTCCACTGATAAACATGGCGCCCCTCAAACGCAGGCACCTTCCAAAAGCTCCACCTCTGACACACGAGCCTTTTGGGAAACATTCTAGATCTAAACTGTAATAATGGCTAACTCCCAACCTTCCTCCAGGATCATGTATCTTCTGAAAGTAAGAGAATCTGTGCAGCTAATTTTTTTTTCCTAATCCTCATATTTTTCCTCTTTGGTGCCTTTGGCAGCCTCAGTAGGAACTAGAATGTATCTTTATTATTTGTGTCACTATTCTGTGCATCTTTGGTTTTCTGGGAGAGAATAGTCACTTACCTAGAAAAGAAAGGGCATTGTTGCTTCTCATTTGAAACAAGAGAATTCTTGAGAACTTTCCCAAGTTTCCAAGTAAAAGAAGTCCAGTGCACACTCTGCTACCCTCTACAAACTTCCTAGCAGCAGAGTTTGTGATGCCGAGTGACACAAGCAACCTTTTTCCTTGGCTCTCCACACCCAAGGCACTGAGTTCTGGAACTTACTCTGCTCTGCCACGGGTGCCACAACTTGGATCAGTATCAATTTTGTTCCAAGAGATCCAAAACATGCATTCTATGTGAAATCTTTACTGTCAGAACATTGCCCAGTGTCTTCTATTACGAAAGAGTTTGAATTCTCATAATTTCTAAGAGCCTATTCCAGAGCTTGCAGTTGATGATATCTCTTAGGAGTTCAGTCCTGGGAAATGCTTTCTATTTTGCCATTCAACTTGGAAATGCTTCTTAGACTGTCTAGAGAAGCTGTACAGGAAGAAGGCATCTGTCTCCTAAGCGGTGAATCTGGTTTGTGAATTCTGTACTTGTGGTGGAAAAGGAATGAAGGAACCCACTGTTTCTGACTTCTTGTCCCTAAAGCAGCTATTGTGCTGTGGGTCAATAGAATTTTACCACCTGAAAGGAAAGATTTCAAAAGGAACTGATGAAAATGTCAGATTTCAGAAACTTAGTTATTAACATGGGTATAGCACATTATCCAAACAACTCTTTGGCATCTTTTTATTTTTCTTTCAAACTGCATCGTAAATTGCCTGCCCCCCTAGCCATTATTTTTTATGAAGTAAGAAATCCTCATCTATACTTCCTTGAAAACTTTATACCAACCAGAATACTCTTAGCGCATATAAATATCCTTTTTTCAAGAATAAAATTTTAGTTTCATTTAGTAAAGATATATAGACATCTGCTATGAAGAACACATAGAAATATTAAATTAAAATTTAATCACTTATTTAAGATATACTTATTAAATGATCAAATTGTGAAGTATAGTAGTAAGTTAGGTGAAAGTGGTAATTTGTTTCCCAGATTACAATACAGAGGTGAAGACAGATGATTACATAAATAAACACGCACACAATGTGGGATAAATAGTATAGTGGTAGAATTATGAAGAGTCCATATTTCATTATAGTTGTGAGTTCTATTCTAATCCAGAGGTGGAGAAAGGAGTCCCAGCTAATGCTGATATTTTGAATGATGAATAATAATTGTCTAGAAAACAGAAGAAAGGAAATGAACTTTCCCTGTGGAGGAACTAACATGTGCAAAGATATAAAAACAAGAGGGAAATAAATTTTTGTATTGCTAGAACAATCACATTTATAAGAAAGAGGGCAGTAAGAGTTAGGGTACACAGTAGAGACAGATCATATACTTCAGGGACTTTAAAGTCATGTTAGGAGTATAGATTTTATTATGAAGATAAAGAGTTATTTCATCATCTTTGTGGTGGTGATGGGATGGTCATATTTGTGCTTTGGGCAGGTGAGTTTGTTTGGATTGGAAGTCAACAAAATATTTAAGGCAGGACTTCCTGTTCAGTATTTCCAGAGAAGATAGCATTAGACTTAATTGTTAATATAAACAACTACAAAACCAGTGGTATGATCCAAAAACTTATTGGCATTGGAAAGTACTCAGTGTAAGGCTGAAACACTTGAGATTAAAAAAAAAGAAGGAACATAAAATATTAGTCCTTTTATCACCCTGGCTTTCTGCCTGAGGTGATGTCCAATGTATGATGCTTAAAAGTTAAAAGGAGATTTCCTACTACATTTAGTGAGAGTTTGTTGTTTAAAGGATTCTAACATGAGTGGAATTTGTGGGGCGTGTTGGGAAGGTGGAGGTAACAAGAGTCCTCATTTCTGGGAAACCTGTAGCCTAGAAATATGTAAAGACTTTTACCTCTGATTCTTGGGTTGCAAGGTGAAATTCTACAAGGCATAAATTCTGACGAGGGGCTGACGGCTAAAAAAGATTTGGGATCACACAAAGCTCAGGCATGGAAAGCTGAGGAGATGTTGCAGTTCTGACCCAAGAAGAGTCCATATTTCTTAACAATTAAGTCAGGTATTCAGCTAAGACCCCCAAAATAGGCATGTGTTAAAGGTAAAGAGCTCATTAAAGGACAACTTTATACTTAGTTTGAGAAGCTGTTTATCCTAGAATGAAAAGCAAAACTGAAATAAATTCATCCTTAAAAAATTATGAAAGAAGGCAGAAGAGGATAAAATGATCCATGTGTGATAAATGCTTTGAAAGGAAGAAGCATAATTCAATTTCCACAATATATCATCCATAAGGCCCAGCATATAATAAAAAAATAATAAATAAAAAGTACCAGGCACACAAAAAGCTAGGAAAGCAATACCTATTCCAAGAGATAAAAGAGCTCATAGAAGCAGACTCATTCATAAACCAGATGTTGAAATTATTAGACAATATTTAAAAATACTTTACAAATTTGCAGAGGAATATGGAGATGAGCAACTAAACAATTGAATGGGGAGGACAACCACAGAAATAAGAAGCTATACCTAAATAAAATAATTCTTCCAAAATAATGAAAATGCCAGTCTTACAAAATACCTTTCAGAATTTAGAGGAAGAGAAGAAACATCAGCTATTAATTTGGGACCAGTAAAATCTTGACAAGGCTAAAAAACAATATCCTTCATTCCAAAAATTCCTAATAAATATTTAAAAGTTAAATTGAGCCATGCATTCATAGTCATTATTAAATGAGTTTTTATCCTAAGAAAGCAAGGCAAAGTTAACATTCATAAATCAATCATAATTAACCACATTAGCATAATAAAGGAGAAAAGATAATAATATCAATTAAGGTAAAAGATTTAATTAAAATTAAAAACCAATGAAATACAGACATGATTTGTGCAATATAGGAATGGAATCTCCCTTAAACTCACAAAGGTTATTTTTGAAAATCCTACCTAGTACCATTAGGAGGAAAAGAAACATACAACAATAAAAGGAAAAATAAATTATTTCCTAAATGTCATAATCATGTATATCAAAGATGCGAATCAAAGCTATCTAGTAGGAAATTACTAGAAGTAGTAAAATGATTTAACAAGATTGCTGGATATAAAATAAATAATGCAAGCACTGGTGGTGCTTCTATATAGCCCCCAAACAATGAAATAAAATATAGGTACCCCAAATTAGAAAATTATGATTAATAATAGTTTCAAAAATTAAAAATCTAGAAAAATATTTGAGAAATATTTTTAAAACTCCATATATAAAATATTGGTAATAGAAATTATAGTCCAAGAAAAAAAGGGGAAAATAACCCATGAATTGACAATTTAATTTTTAAAGTGTTATTTTTACCTAAATTAATCTGTATTTTAATGTAATTCCAATAAAAATCATAGCAGAATTTCCTGTAGAAACTGATAATTCAAATAATTATATGTAAATGAAATCTTCACCATGTGCATCTTGACTAGTCAAAACAATCTTGAAGAAGAAACAAAGGTGGAGGATTTTACTACCAGATTTCAATGTATATACTATAAAACTAGAATAAATGAGAAATGAGAGTATAAAAATATATCAATGGCACAAAAATAGACAACCTAGGTCTAGACTTACACATATGTGTTCAAAGGAGATTCTTTCAAATGAATAGTGCTAAAACAACCAGATAATCATTTAGAAAAAAATAAATACTGAGCCACTTCATCATACCATACACAAAAAATGATTTAAAGTGGTTCATAGACCTAAATGTAAAAGTCAAATCTATAAATATTCTAGAAGAGAGTATTAAAATACTTAGAATTCAGAGTTAGGCAAAGATTTTTTAGGCTTAAATGACACTAATAATAGAAAAGTTGAACTTCATTACAATTTTTGTTTGCTTTTTTAAAAACCTAGTTAAGAAAATGAAAATCAAGCCAGAGAGATATGTATTCTTAATATACATGTCTGACATAGGATTCTTATAAAAGTTTATGAAGAATATTCATAGTTTAAGAATGAAAATAAAACTGTGATTAAAATGGACTTGAACAGACATTTCATTACATCTTGTATCAGAATCCCCACAACATGTATAAAGAACTTCTTGGTGCCACTGAATCACTGAGAAAATGCAAACTGAAATCAAAATGAGATGTGACTACTCTTTCATTAGAATGGCTGAAAAGAAAAATGCTACAATATTAAATATGAGTGATGATTTAGAATAACTAGGGCACTGAATTGTTGGTGACAATGTACAACAGTAAAACCATAAGGTAGCTAGTAGTTTCTTAAAGACATAAGTAGCCTCCCAAACCCTCTGAGTATTTTCTCTTCTAGGTCTGCACTTTTAAAAAAAAGTATATGAGCACAAGAAAATTGGCAAGAATATTCATGTCAGCCAAATATTGGAAATAACCCAAACGTGCATCTACATGAGAAAAGATTGATGATGACACATTTATGGAATGAAATGGTACTGAACAATTACAAGAAGAAACTGACACTACACACAGCAACATGGAAGACCATCACAGACTTTATCTGAGCAAAAGACACACAGTGCGTAAGAGTGCATAACTTCATAATTTTATGTAAACCCTAAACATGGTCATATATATGTACAGTGGAACATAAACATAGGAGTCAAACAAATACAGTCAAACTAGCTATTCAAAGATGATAGAAATCGGTAGTGTTCTTCTGGGTTGTAGGGCAGTGGAATGGCTATAATGGAGAATAAAAATTTTTCCACATTGACCTGTGTGGTGACAACTAGACACATGAGACTACTGAGCACTTGAAACTTGAGTAATTCTGAATTGAGATGAACTGTAAATGACTTCAAAGACTTACTATAAAAAGTATAAAATAATTCAGAAATATATTTTAATTGATAACATGTTCAAATGAAAACATTTTGGGTATACTGTTAAATATATCATGTTAAATAAAGTTTTATTAAAATTAATTTCACTTGATTCCTTTCTTGCTCTTCTAATGTGACTACTAGAAAATTTAAAATCTCGTATGGGGCTTACATTATGTTTTTATTCATCACACTGTTCTGTGACTTTACCTGGAGGTTATGTGTATTTTTACATTTGTCAAAATGCATTGAGATATATACTAACATGTATTTCACTACAGATAAATTATACAGCAATAAAATGCCATTAGCATAAAAAGAGAAGACAAAGTAGTTAGCAGTATACGCTATAATGCAGGTGCAAGATGATTGTGGCCTAGATCATATGGTAGCAATAAGAGTCAAAGAATTTATGGAAATTTGAGAAATATTCATAATGTAATATTACAAACACTCCATAATAAATTTTATGTGAGTGCTTATGGTGGCAAATCAAGGGATTATTCCCATAGACAAAGTCTAAGTAAACAAAATGTTTTTCAGAGCTAATGAATGGGTCCCAGTTGTCCACAGAGCTAAGTCTCAGGTGAGAGATCAATGGTCATTTTAAGCAGAGTAATAAATCCAATGACCATTTCTCTGCTTTGTAGAGACACCAGAAAGCCCTCAATGAGAAGACTGGAAATGAGGTTGGAAAAAGCTGCCGGCAAAAGGGAAGAGGTGAAGAAAATGTGGAAAGCCCTCTTGTACCCCAGTCCTTCAGTGTCAGAGTGAATGATGGTACAGGCCATCTCTACTGGTTTGTAGTAGACCTTTGGCTAGGAATAGGATCCTGTCCTTTCAGCCAGACTTCATTCTGCCTTTTATTATTAAGTCTCTGTTACTCTGTCCACCAAAGAGAACACAGGGCTTCATCTCCCTCATCTCAGTTTCTGCCTACTCAACTCACTTGTCCAATTCGACTAAAGAAAGGATGAAGCTATTTCATTGTGCAAGAAGGACTCACTTCACTGGCTAACTGACAAACGTGGTTGCTCTCCTGGTTTGGTGATCATGGGAGACTTTGGGGACTTCCGACAGAAAATACAACCATGTAAACGTACTCTTTCTTAAAACTTTGTCTCTTCAGACCAGTTTGTTCTTCTTTGTATGGGAGAAGATGAGTTCTTCCCTTATTTGTAATTGATTTTTGCTTTTACTAATTAAAAAATGTCTTCATAAATTATATAACCTTTCTATTTCAATAGATTCATCTGATGATTTGCCAGTTAAATCTCCTTTGTCTCATTTTATGTCAACTTCTTTCTAAATCTTTCAGTGTTCCTTTTAGGTTCTTCTTCTCTTTTTCTATGTGGTTTCCTAAAAAAAAAAAAAAAAAAAATATGAGTGACCTAATTGTTGATTGCCTGACCCCTACATTAAGAATCTTTGTTTGTGTTCTTCTTTTCATATATAAATTAAGAATCTGCTATTATGTATCTAGAAAACACTTTAAAATATACTCTTTATTGTAAAGCACATTATTACTGATTGTTCTTTATTTGTAATGACTACCTAAATAAGAGCACCCATAGTTTTCTATTATAGTGGTTCTTTGTTCAAGCCAACCAATTTTTAGTATGGAAGAGCACCAGAACTAATGCTCAGTATAACTGAATATTGAAGCATCACAGAAACTGAAATTCTTTGTACCTACGAAATAAAAAGACTTCACAATAAAGAAATAAAAAAGATGTCTTACACAAAGAAAACTATTTGTGAATCATATTGAAGATCCCTGAAATGTAAAATGAGCCATGAGGAGAAATTATAATAAGAAAATTCCTATATACGTGGCAAGCTTTTGTTAGGCACTGTATCAATCATTGTGACAATCTTTTTTACCAGCCAAATCCTTCATATTCCTATCACCTTCATTATCTTTGGTGGAGAATCTAATGAGTAGTGAAATGTCCAAAATGTAAAAAGCAAGAAGTAAATTCCTTTAATAAGCCAGCATGGGAAAGTCAGTTCCTCCTAATGTTTCCTAAAATAAAGCAAACGAGGCAATCATTAGATACAGAAAAAAATGTCATTTTCATCACAATGACTACAAGTTCATTATAATTTAATTTACAACTCTCCTTAGAAATAGTCCTGTGTAAATTAAAAGCATGTTAGCCTTAAATTTACTTGAAGATCACTGGACAATTCCCAATAAAAATGATAAGTAGCATCTGTGTCAGTGCTGCTATCAGAGCTGTGGGGATCTGGAGAACTTAAAACAAAGAAAACAAAACAGCTCAAGATGCAGCCCAGTGAATTCTGGCTAGAAATGATCTCCGGAGATTTAGTGGCAAACCCCTTGCCATTAGCTGTAGCTAGTGGCACAGCCTTTCTGAAGCAAAGGTTGCAAAGCACTGAGAGCCCCAGTATAATAACATAGATTTTCACCAAAGCTTTGTCCAGCTCCCATATAGATAACAATTTACACCACAAGAGATGGGCAGGGCAGGAAGGAACGTTCTTTGCACTGTCTCACCTAGAGCTCTTCTTACCTTTTATCTGCTTTGACCAGAAACCTAGTTCCCTATGCCATACATTTCATGTCCTAAAGTATGTGCTGTACATAGAAGATAGTAGATACGGTAATCTGAACTTTTTCTCTATATGTGCATCTACTTGCAGTCCTTGTCACTGGTCCAGACTAATTTTTTTCTAGCCTTTAAGAATTTTTCTAAATAAAGGAAGGCTTAAGGAAAGCAGACAATTTCAAACAACAACAAAGTCATTATGCAAATGTAAGGCATTCAAAGTTGTACACATAGAAGAGATAATATATGAAATTGAAAAAGGACAATGAACTTTTCTAACCCAAACTAAGTCATTTCAAATTCTTTTTAAAAAATACTATTCTATTTTTATGAATATTCTAAAGTCATATATAATGTTCAACATAAATCTTCTTTTGCCCAACCCCCCAAAATTTCCATTTTGTCACTCCATGCTTACCCATTCATTTCTTCTGGAAAACCTCAGATGTTTACTTAGTCATCTATAACCTGAAGAACATACAGTGAGCTTTTCTGGATGCCTCCCTGGTTTAATATGAGCAAAGGATTTGAGTTAAAAGCAGTAGTATTTTGAATTAAATGAAAGTAAAGATATAAGTTATCAAATTCTAAGATTCAGTAAAAGCAGTGATTCTAGAGAAATTTATAGGATTTCATACATATGTTAAGAATAAGAAAGAACTAAAATCAATATTTTATTCTTTAGCCTTAGGAAACTAGTAAAAGAACAAATTATACTAAAGTGGGCAGAAGAAAATAATAGAAATAAGAGCAAAAATTGATAAAATTTACAGCAAGAAATTTATAAAGTTAGGGAAACCAAATCAAGTTCTTTGAAAAGATCGATAAAATTGTTAAACTTCAGATTACCCTCGTGAAGAAAAAGGTGAAAAGTCTTGAATTATATCAGAAATGAAAAAAATAGTCATCGCTACTGATCTTATGGGCATGAAAAGAGTAATAGAGGAATTGGTATGGTCTGGATCTTAAATGAACACTAAAACCTCAGGGGTTGAGAGCTTGCTTCCCAGCTGATGGGTATTGGGAGGTGGTGGAAACTGTAGGAGGAGGTGAGGTGTAGCTGGAAACCCCCTCCTTCTCCCCCCCTCTCCCATTTGTATCTCTCTGTCCTGGCTGCCTTGACAAGAGCAATTCTGACACACCACACCGTTCTACCATGAGGTACTGCTCTTGTAGGTTTTAAAGCAGTAGGCCAGCTGACCATGGACTGAAACCTCTGAAATTGAGCCTATAAAGGAAAATCCAATTCACAAAGTACTGAGGACAAAGAATGCAACTGAATATTAATAAAGATGTCATACTCCAGAAAAAAGCATTAGGAATAATTACTCCTTTAGCCATTCTAATAGGTGGTTAGTGAATAGTAGCTTATTGTTGATATCTTTTATATTTCTCTAATAATTATGTCAAACATCTCTTCATGTGTTTTCCTTCATTTATGCCTTCTTTAATGAGGTATCAGTGACAATTAATTGTTATATGCGAACTTGATTGGATTAAGGAATGGCTAGCTGATAGGTAAAACACACTTCTGTGTGTCTGAGGGTGTTTCCAGTGATGACTGGAATGTGGACCAGCAAACTGGAAGGGGAAGACCAACCCTGACTGTGGGTGGCGCCAACAAATACGTTTTTAGCGTGGATAGAATAAGGGAAAAAAGAGGGAAATTGGTGTGCATTTCACAGCGCTCCATTCTACTTGAGCAAGTGTTTCTTTTGCCGCCATTCTCTGTGCACATCAGACTCCAGGCTCCTCAGTCTTCCAGCACAGACTCGTACTACTGACGCTCCAGTGAGGTCCCAGGTCTTTAGTATCAGACTGCTGCGGTATCCTTGATGGAGCTGCCCTGTGGCTTCCATCTTCTCCAGCAGGTGGTTGGCCATCGCTGACTCCCACTCTGATCTTGTAAACTTACCTACTTGTTTTATATCTGTTCCTCTAGAGAGCCCTAAGCAATGCGAGTCTTTGAAATCCTTTGTCCATTTTCCCTCTGACTTTTATTAACCAGGCTATATTGTAAATGTATCACATTCTTCAATTTTCTGTTTGCCTCCACACCATTTTAAGATAGTCCTCTATTCTCCGTATTTCCTAGAAGAAAAAGTTATCCCAGAAGGCCTGAGTATATTGTTCCAGCTTCAACATTTTGGTTAAGAACATTATTGCTGGTGTTTTGTGCTTCATATGCATTGCATAAGTACGATGTCACTTTTTTTTATTTTATGGAATTGTTACATTTTTAATGATACTGATATTGATCGTAGATCCCTCCATTATAAAATTCTCCCTCAAGTTTTTAGTAAATGATTATTGCCTGAATCAATTATCATTAAAGGTTACAACAATTTGATTTTTAAAATTTCTTCTATATTTACTAAAAGGGATTTTTTCATAAAAATTTTTCTACATTAACACATTATATAAAGAAAGAGAGGGAAAGTGCTTAATTGTTTCTTAGTTTCTAATTTTCATGGAAAGACATTGGTGCCTTAGTTATTTCCAATATTTTTAATTGTCACCCTTGTTGTTTGTTAAACTTCTTTATAAAAAGTGTTATCAAAAATTCACATTTTTAGGGCCGGTGAGATGGCTCAGCGGCATAAGCGCCTGCCTGGCAAGCGCGAGGGCCCGAGTTCGACTCCCGGATCCCACATACGAAAAAGGGGCCGGTGATATCGCTCAGCGGCACGGGCGCCTGCGGGCGCGCGAGGTCCTGAGGTCGACCCCCCGGTACCCACAAAAAAAAAAAAATTCACATTTTTAGCCATGCGTGGTGGCATATGCTTGTAATCCCAGTACTAGGGAGGCCAAGGCAGGAGGATTCTGTGAGTTCGAGGCCAGCCTGGGCTGCATAGTGAGTTCAAGGCTAGCCTGGACTACATAGTGAGACAATGTGTCAAAAAAAAAAATCACATTTTTAAATGTATTTGGCAAATTTCAATTAAATGCATTAACTGTTTTTTGATGCTCAAATCACCCCAGTTTAGGCACAGGGCAGTCCTTCATGCTGGTTATTCTGATTGATAAGTTTGTCAAACAAATGACACCTGGTATCATCTCCATGAAAGGAGTTGCATTCCAATAGCAGTAATGCTCAGATGTTAACGTATTCCATTTTTCAGGTTCACCAAGAAAAATATCACTCACACAGATACTGCATGGAACAGTGCTTTATGGACATAGAGAAAAGACAGACAGAGCAAGATCACCTTAAAAAGTGGGCGAAATGCATAAGACCAAAGGCCTCTTCTTGCAGCTGACTTCCAAGAGCTGAATGCATGCACCCTCTTGTGCTGCAGTTGGATGAACCTGCTCCCTGCACACCTGAAACAGATATAGCACTAGGATAGGTGGGTGCCGTATGGCATGTACACTTAGCACAAAGGAACAGGACAAAGGAGCACACACTGAGTCTGAAACTTGGAAAAGTATCCCCCCACGCAGTGATAAGCCCTATATTTGTGGACCGTGAGAGCTTTTGACCTTTCCACAAGAAAGTGTTTCAAGTCCAAGACTTGTGCTTATATGGCTGAACATGAGTCAAAAGGCAGCATGCAGGTGACTGCTTTTTCTAATAAACTTGATTCTCTGGCAACTATCCATGGTCATCTTGATGCTTCCTCTCTAAACCTGGAATCAGATGTGCCCCAAAGAAATTCCAGGTATTTTTTTTTGAAGGGAAAGGTATTAAGAATGCTTTAGTTCCTCATTGTTATTAGTTTGTTATTGCTTTTCAGATGTCTCAATTATGAATTTATTTATATCTTTTTTTATGACTGCGTTGTGTGGATATGTGAGAATTTACTTAAAATTCTATTGTTAGATATTTATTTTGGTTAAAATCACTTGCTAAGGATATCAATATCAGACTTAGTTTCACATTGTTTCAACTTAAATGCCAGACAACATGTACTTAAAATTGATTATGTGATGATGCAAATTTGTAATCCTAGCACTCAGGAGGCTGAGGCAGGAAGACAAGAAGTTCCCAGCTACGTAGGAAATTCCTGCCCAGGCTGACTGCAGAGGAAGAATTTGTCTCCAGAAAAAACAAAAACAAAAAAAATTGAAAAATAAGTGACTGCATTTCCTTTTCCACAAAATGTCCCTCCTACATTTAATAAATCATGCTACAATGGAACATTTAAACCCATATACATTTGATTGCTACGATGTGGAGAACTAGCATGTCCTTGTCAATTTTGCCAGACAGGATTCTAGAAGAAAATAATCAAACTAGATTTGTAGTCTGTGCTGTCTTGCAGGTTGTGAGTATGCCACGTGGCTGATTTCAGGGTAGAAGTCACTGATGTGGAGCTGAACGGAGATGCACTGTCCCAAACTGGCCAGCATTGGCTATAGCATTTGAGTCAGAGCCAACAGTTGCCTTAGAAGTGAGGCAGATCTCCTTCTCTCATCCAGAGATGCTCTTCACCTTTCCCACCTTGCCTGGAGGCTGAACTTTTGTGAACCTCATTGGTTGACTTTATATTAGTCAGGGTTCTCCAGGGAAACAGAACAAATAGGCTATATATAAAAGAAAATTTGTTATGGTGTCTGGCACAGATGATTATGGAGATTGAAAAGTCCCAAATTTTCTGTCTGTGGACTGGGGAGCCAAGAGAGCTTGGGGGGTCATTTAGTCCAAGTCCTAAGGTCTGAGAATGGAAGGGGCCAAGCCTGAAAACCACCAGTTCCCATTTGAGAGCAGGAGAAGCCTGGTGTCACTGCTTAAGGAGAGAGAACAAATTCACCCTTCTTTGGCTTTTTTTGTTCTATATGAACGCTTAGTGGGTTAGATGATGCTACCCACACTGGTGGTGTGGTTGTTACTGACTTAGTCTGTTGATACAAGTGCTCATCTTTGCCAGAATCACCCTCATAAACATATCCAGTAATAATGTTTTATGAGCCTACACATCACTTAGTCAAGTTGATGGAGAAAGTTAACCATCACAGACTACTTTGCCTAATCATCGCTCACTGGCTCCTGGCTGTGTCCAGCCACTGGTGTCTAATGTCTGACAGTCAGAGGAAAGGCAGAGACTGAGATTGGGCCACCATTCCCAGTTTCTTCCCCATGGGATCATCTATGGCTGAATCTTTTGACTATCTTCTACCAGGTAGTGCTACTGACCAGTTAGGTTCATACACTCAAGTGGGGAGCCTGTCTATCCCCTAAGCCTGAGGAAGTTTGGAGAAGCTACTTGTCTTTTTTTTTTTTTTTTAATGTGGGTACTGGGAGTTGAACTCAGGACCTCGTGCTTGCCAGCAGGCGCTTATACCGCTGAGCTGTCCACCGGCCCCTACTTGTCTTTAAAGGCAAAAAAAAAAAAAAAAAAGAAAAAGTCTAATTTTTAAAGTTCCATTTTGCAGTGTCAGTTACAGTAGGTTGTGGTACTTTCTCTGCTTTTCTCTTTCCATATTCCAGTTATTGCTCCTCCTTACTCCATCAGAAGCCTAAAGATCTAAAATGTAACCTTTGCTACACTATTCATTATAATTGTCAAGCTCTCTCAAATCTTTGCAAAGTGTCTCTTTTTAAATAATCCTCAGATTTCTGAATATGATTATATTGTAATTTTCCTTCTTGCATCCTGAATGATATAAAAATAATAAAGTTATCAGTATAAGCTTTAAGATGAATGTTAAGTAATTTTTAAATATTAGACTATTGTGTGTATAAGCACATTTACTCAATAACACTGTTAATTTATTGACATCTGGTGGATTGTTCTATATCTCTTTTACAATATATTACTCCTAAAATGCTATAGATATTCTATTGTCCAATCAATGCAAATTAATTCATGTCCCTTGTTTAACACAAAGAAACCACTGTAATTTTTAAAAGTAGTTTTCTATTCTTAGAATAATATTAGGCATAGGAAAAATCTTGCTTGTGTGACATGCGTATGTTATTAAGGAGCTGGTCAGATAAAGACAAAAAATCCAGCTTAATGGATAGAGTGGTGATTTTCACAAATCAATCATTACTAGTGACATTTTTTATAAAATATTGCCTTTAAAGCACTCAAGGACTTTAATTCCTTCATGATAACAAAGCCACTTCTCTGAATATGTGGCCACACATACTGTATTCATACAATAGTATAAATGTAAGCATTGCTGTTTCTTTATGTGTTTGTCCCACAATTTTACATTCTAGAAATTTCCTCTTCCTTAGTTTCATAACAAAGTTCGGGCTTTTAAAAAGGATCCTATACCAGCAATTTGAAGAATTCAACAAAAGCCTATTTAACACAAATCATCTTTTGACCTCTCTTCAAACAAGAGAACCAGCTTGATTGTTCTCATGAATATGTAATTATTATAATAATATTTTAAATTACACAGTGCTTTGCTATTTCAAAATACTTTCACATATAAGATTTTATTTATTCTTACAGTTGTTTATAGACAGTTCAAAATGATTGTTTTTCTGAATTACTGGTGAAGAAATAAAACCTCTGTTAAATTAAATTAATTTTCTGAGAACAATCTTCTATGAGAGATTGACTTTAGCAAGCATATGAGTCTTCTAATTCCATTTCTAGTGCTCTTTTCAGCAGATCTCATTTTTAAAAAGTAACAGCAACATTAAACAAATGAAATCAAAATAAAATTCCTTCTAAAAGTGTCTAATAAAAATGAAACAAGGGGCCGGTGAGATGGCTCAGCGGCATAACCGCCTGCCTTGCAAGCGCTAGGGCCCGAGTTCGACTCCCGGATCCCACATACGAAAAAGGGGCCGGTGATATCGCTCAGAGGCACGGGCGCCTGCTGGTGCGCGAGGTCCTGAGGTCGACCCCCCGGTACCCACAAAAAAAAAAAAAAATGAAACAAATACACACACAAGCAAATTCTATTTTAAAGTTTGAGTTTGTGTTATACTTGTTACATATGCTGACAGAAGGAGGACAAAATATTTTAACTCATGTGTACTAAGACTAGTCTTATGGTGGGTAGTTTTGTTGGGTAGTTTAACCTCATTGTACTTCAGACCCTCCTTTACTTTGGTCAGTAAAGATAATGATACATAGAAGCAGAGGTTGCCAGGTAGCAGGCACTCCATAAATGGTAGTGATGGGAGTTGTTACTGTTACAGTTCTCACTATTATTCAATCTAAATTTAGAATGTCATTTTGTGCAGAGACAACCTTGGGCTGTGTTATTTGCCCTGAAATTTCAATAGGATAGGGGTGGGCATAGAAGTTAATTTATTTAGTTTCATTGGCTGTCAGTAATGATGGTTTTGTTGACTTAGCTAATTTACTTAAATATGTTATGTCTACTTAGCTAAAAAGTGGAAATTATATTAATACGTAATGATGAGAATTTAATAATAGTGTATATGAGAACTGCTTCATAGAGTGCAGTATCAAAGACATCATTTGTTCACATGGCAAGTTTAATGAAGTGTTATAATATGAACTAGATAACTGCTGATTGAAAGTTCACACCATTACTTTGATTCATAATCAAAATATAGGTTTTAGACAAAGACATTGGAAATCTAATGAAAAACAAATATAGGACAAATAATTTCTGTCTGGAAAATACCTTACCATTGATATAGGTAGAAAATGTTGCACTTGATCATTCCTATAATACACAGAGGGTATATTTTTGCTAACAAGCCTCAGAATCAAATTTAAAAAATCATTTTCTGTTGGGAATTTTATTGAGAGAAATAGATGTCTGGAAGTGACCTCGTGAATTTCAGTTATTATAAAGTCCCCTTGACACTATATAATTAGATGTTTTCGATTTGCAGTTGCAGTGAATTCTGATATCCAGATATCCATGGTAGGAACACATTATAACCACTAGATGTCACTATTTTCAAAGCAATAAAACAGTTTCTGACATGATGTAATGGAAAGGATATAACATTTGCAGTTTGCTTCTCACATTTTTTAAGCATGCGAATATTGCTTAAAAAATATAAAATAAAATTAGATTTCTGAAAACAATTTTGAAAGTAAAGAAGGTTGATATATCCAAACCTATGCTTCATCCTTCATTACTGATGATTATCAACTTGAAGTTTTGTGAATTAAAAGACAAAGATAATAAAATAGAAAATTAGAGCAAAAGAAGTAGGTTTTTCCAGGAATCTTTGGCATCTACCAATACAAGTAAGTCATCCTCAAAGAGATTTAGGAGATGAAGGAAGCTGAATACAGCATTAAAAAAAATCTCCATGTCGCTTTTTGCTGTTTTGATAATTTAGAGAAAATACATCCATTGCATCTGTGTAAATAATACAATTCAAAGATATTACCTTCCCTCTGGTTCCAGGAAATAGGACCAGTCTACATTACAACCAATGTCATAAAATCCTACATTGGGGGGCTGGTGAGATGGCTCAGTGGCATAAGCGCCTGCCTAGCAAGCGCGAGGTCTTGAGTTCGCCTCCTGGAACCCACAAATGAAAAAAGGGCTGGTGATATCACTCAGCGGTACGGGTGCCTGCGGTCCTGAGGTCGACCCCCAGTACACACACACACACACACACACACACACACACACACAAATCCTACATTCAGAAAGAGGATTTAAAAAATAGCAGTTTATTTACTAGAAAAAAAGAAAACATTTTTCAATAATATTTTCCAAGAAAGCTTGGAAAGACATTACATATTTATAATGCTTAGTATATAATAGAAGGTATACTGTATGAAATTTTTATATTCTTATTTCTCTATATTTTGCAAAGAACATGTATTTTTTTTTTCTAGTGTGAGAATGTTTAGAAAATGTACAGTATGCTATTTTTTTTAATATGTGGGTACTGGGAGTTGAACTCAGGACCTCGTGCTTGCCAGGCAGGCACTTATGCTATCTCACTGGCCCAAGGAAAACATTTTTAAAGCATGTTTTTGACATGTATTTTCAAATTGATAAGAACTCGGCAGCTGTAAGTGCTTACTTTTTTTTTTATGTGGGTATCGGGAGTCGAACTCAGGACCTCACACTTGCCAGCAGGTGCTTGTGCCGCTGAGCTATATCACTGGCCCCCAGTAATACTGTGTACTCCTCTCCTCAAAAAATTTCTGCAATATGAACAGCCAAGAACCCCAAGTACTCTAGGACTGAGCTCTGAACCTGAGGAGCTTAGCAACCATTAACCTGTTAGAAGGATGAGCTATTTATAATTTTACTCACCTCACCTTTCTCTAGGTTTTACCTGTTTCTACTTCCATGCCCAAGAAGCATAGGAAACTGAATTCTTTTATTCTGAAAGAAAAGTCATCTAGCAAGAAACTTAGATGATTAATAGAAGACCCTACTTCTTAGTAAGAACGAGAGAGATAAATAGTCATGAAGCGGTGTTACCAAAAGCAAAGAAGAATTCAAAGACATCAGCTGAAGACATTAGCACAGCCACTGAATAAGACCACTCTTGGCTCATCAAATGTGCTTTATCTTATTGAAGAATTCGAGGTAGTAATTCTCTTCGAGTGTATTAACCAAACAGATCTTTTTGAATAGCTATTCGTTTATTGAATGGCTTACTATCCCATGATACTATTGTATGTTCTTGGTTGACAGCAATAAACATGAAATGGTAATAATTATGTAAATAAGGGAAGGTAATGGTTTGTATTCTTTTGGAGCTCATACTGCTGTGTGAGAAATGAAAGGTAAAACACATACTTTTCTTTGTTCTTTATTTTGAATTAACATAAAGTAAGTTATGGCATTTGAAAACATCTTTCCAATAACATTCAAATATTTATTCTTCTGTTCTATACCTAGCATTTTTGTAAAAACAAAAAAGGCAATATACTAATATGATATTAAAACATACTTTAAAAATTTTGGTACTAAATAATTTCCCCACTCAATAAGTTACTTTTTATTCTGTTTAATATCTATAATGACATCAAAAGAGGACATAGATATATGTAAATAGATACTCAAGGATGTACATATACAAATATATATACACTATAAATATGTATACATATCAGGCATGAAAATAACACAAAACTAATTTCTTGGTGATTTTGTCACTGATGAATTATCTAGAAACCATTCTCTGTATCAAGATATCTTGATATCCACAGGGATTATTTCATATTGTTAATATGATTTCAAAATAGGCATTCTACATTTTCTTTTTTGAAGGATGTAATCAACCTGCTAAAATAAAAAAGATTTCTATTGTATCAACTGAAATTGAGGATTTGTTCTATGTAACAAGTATATTGGTCTGTCTTCATTTTTTCCTTGAGATTTTATTTTGGAATTATATAGTGATAAATTATCTGTTTCTTTATTGGCATTATATGTATTAAATATACTTAGCAAAATCACATCATAAGTACAAGAAGTGAAGAACAATATTATTTCATAGAGGAAAACAATTATTCACATCAAGGGAAATTTTAAAGTATTTTAAAGTAAATACAGGCGCCTACTGGCACATGAGGTCCTGAGGTCGACCCCCAGTACCCACACACACACACAAAAAGTAAATACAACATTCAGCTAATCATTGTATTTTACTAGAGATCAGTGCAAAGTTCAATAAAGACTGTTTCCAAAATAATTCCAAAATTCAGTCATCTTAAACATTATCAGCTATTACATAAGAAATTAATAAACTGATACATTTCATGAAAATCTTCCTTTTCTAGATTAAAAAGAATAAGAGATTTTAGTCTATTTAAAAGTTTTTCCATTTATTTTTAATGTTTGGTATTTACAGTTGCCTTATTTGGTGAAGACTGTTTAGCATTTTAAAACCAGGTTAAAAAGTAGCCAGATTAATTTCTTTTGCTTTCTTATTTCCAAATGTCTTTTGCATCTCGCAACCCAATATTCAATCACTTTTTCTGGCAAAAAGGTAAAGTTTATCATCATTTCTTGGCTACTGCTGAGATAGTGCCCATTTTCTGTTTTTTTTTCCTTTTTTTTTTTTTTTTTTTGTAATTGGACTCTACCTGTATAGTTGTTTTCTTCTTTCTCTTTATCACAGTTTTTCCCTTCAGCGGATGAATGCTGAATTTTCTGGATTGAGCCTTAGTCTACTTCTTTTTTTTTTTTTGTGGGTACTGGGGGTTGACCTCAGGACCTCGCGCGCCAGCAGGCGCCCGTGCCACTGAGCGATATCACCGGCCCTTTTTTCATATGTGGGTACCAGGAGTCGAACTCGGGCCCTCGCACTTGCCAGGCAGGCGCTTATGCCGCTGAGCCATCTCACCGGCCCCAGTTTGTCTACTTCTTAACCCACACTTCACTCTTCTTTTTCCCCCTCCCCTCCTCTTTCCCTACCCTTCCTTCCTCTCTTTTTCTTCTCCTCCCTTTCTCCTTCCTCATTTCTCATTTTTTCTATAGTTTGGAATAGTTTCTCAACTCTAACTTCCAGATTCTTAACTCTGTCTTTAACTATATCCTTTTGTTATTTAATGAAACATTATATATCTTATAAATAAAGGTTTCATATCTATATACTCTTTCTTATCATTTTTGTGTGAATAAGGCCTTTATCCACAATCATTCCTTCTTACTACCAAGCAGTAAGAGAATCACTTGCACTGCACACAGAGTTACTATTCTTAGGCATTTTCGAGCCTGTTGTGCCTTCAACTATAGTGTTAACTGGCTTGACCACATAAAAAAGTATTTATAAACGAAAGTGCTAAAAGAAAACATAACTACATAGTAAAAATATTTGGAGTAAATAAACCATTCTAAACACAACATTGGAGTGCATTATCTATATAGAGACATTTTGATACATTATTAAAAAATGAGTATTATGAATCAACAGAGAACATAAAAATTTAAAAATGAAAATGTTGGGTAAATATCTAGAAGAATTATTGACAAAGAGTCATAATACTTAATATATAATACATCTCTTAGGAATCACTGAAAAAGAAGACCCAGTTTCAAAGTTGGCACAAGGTGTAATCAAGCATGCCAGAAAGATGTATAAAAGGCCAGTGTATAGATCATACAAAAATGATAATCAGCCAAATTATAACTTGAGGAATATAAACAAAACAATAATATTATGTCATTCTTTGTCTATCAAATGTATATAATCCTTATTTCAAAAATGTCAGCACTCTTGTTTGAGAATAACAGTAGGGGAAATACCATACATAAAAAAGTTAAAAAAAATTGTAATCAATATATGTATTTCATTCAGTCTGTGAATTTGGTCAAAAGAAATAATTTAACATTCAGAGAAGTTTGCAAATATACTTCTTCAAATATACTTCTTCAGGAATGTTAACTATCAAGACAGAAATACTTAAAAATTGACAAACAATAACAGTTTGTTTATATAAATCATAATCTGTGATGGTATATAATTCAGTTATTGAATGATGGTACAAATATTTAAAATAATTGATCTATGTTTATAGGTATATTTCTAAGTAAGCATATTAGCCTACAAAATAATACATATCATAGTTACAAAATAGTGTACATAATATTAATAAAACTTTTTGTCACCTTGTTAGATTTCATTCCCAAACAAACCCAGGACCTATCCTTTGTATTTTTTATTTCTTATGTCCTTTCACTTTTTTCTGTCCCAACTATCAGTGAATTTTTTTTCCCAGTTGAACTACTAAGATAGAGTATTAGTCTTTCAGCTTTTCTCTTTAACCCTAGCATCCTAACAATCTTTCCAATACACAAATCTGATTATTAAGTATCTTCTTCAAAACTCTTCAGTGTTTTTTGTATCAGGACAAAAAGTGACCAAGCTGCTGAGCATGTAGCATCCCAAAGGCTTTATGAATCTGAAGATGAGCTACCAGTCTAGTCTTATGTTCAATCACTGTGCTTCTTAATTTCCTGCTGTATTAATTTTCTAGGGTAGCCATAGCAAATTATCACAAACTTTGCAGTTTAAAACAACAGAAATTTATTCTTTTACTATTAGATTCTCAATTAAGATGTCTGCCAGGTTAATCCTCTCTGGATATTCTGAAGGGAATCTTTACCATGTCTTACCATTAGCTTCTGTTACATGCCAGCAACCTTTGGCTTTCTCTGACTTGAATCTGCCTAACTCCCAACTCTACCTCCATCTTCAGTGGTCCTCTTTTCCCTGCCTCTGTGTGTCCAATATTCTTTTCCTTTTCCTTAGGACATCAGTTATCGAATTTAGGGGTCATTCTGAATTTGGGATGCCTCATCTCTAGAACTTTAATTGCATTGCATAGGCCACATTTCCAAAGATAGTCACATTCTTAGGTTCTGTGAGTTAATACCGGGGGATATCTTTTTGGAGGACACAATTCAACCCTCTGAATATTCTCTTCTTATGGTTTAATGATACTGAACAATATACGTGGTCCCCAAATCTATCTTCTTTCTTTACACATGTAAAGAAAGATTAAATTCCTTCAGCCTAAAATGTTATTCTTCAGGTATTTTGACAACTCTTTCCTTGTTTTAAATCTTGTTATATCACAAGGTCTATTTTGTGCTGTACCTTTCTAGCTCTTACATAAAGATTTAATATCTTATGTCACACGTCTAATAGAAATTTATCAGTGCATCACTAAAAAAGAAGTTTTCTTCTGTGTTTCTCTGTTTTGAACTGCAACTCCTAGAAGACTTGAATAATGCATATGTGTTTTGCATGCCTAGAAAGCCCTTGATTAGTCAAAAAACTTTTTCATAACTGGAAAAACAGACACTGAATTGTGGAGTGTCAAAACTCAGGCAAGAGAGCTCTCAAGTACTAATTCCTCTGTATGACATGGTACAGGGCTTTCAAGGAGCTGCCACCAAAATAGAAGATATAACTCTCACTTCAAGCATTTTGTCATACAGTTAAAACAAGCCTGAAATTATTAAAAACTATGGGGTGTAGCACATGATTAAATGACAAAGGAAAGAGAATGCACTGCCCCTTCTGTCTATGTTAAGAAGAATGAATGATCGTTGTGATGACAAAGATGTAGACTTAACTGAAAATGCAAACTAAAGTAGATCTCAAAGAGGAGGATTTGGAGAACACATCAAGATACTCTTTAAATAGTTAATCAGTTGATGTGGGGAAAACAGTTTATGTTACTCACTGAATCTAATTAGTTCAATTCACTTGCTTGCTCTACCTGTGAAGACCTTATTTTAGGAAGAAAAATGTCATTGGGCAGAGAAGTAGAACTTGGAGACTGGCAGATCTAGATTTGAATTGTCTTGTGCTATTTCCTAACTGTGTGACCCTAAGTAAATTATATAACACTCTGAATCCTCTTTCTTATTCATATGAAGATAAGAAATTTTGGCTTTCCTGAGGGTCATGTGAATTAAAATAACAATACCTATCTAGGTGCCTGTTTTGTAGCTGTTTAATCAATGAAGATGAAATCTCTTTGGAGTGCATCTTTGTTTTGTTGTTCTTTTTTTGTAGTAGACTGGTACCAGGGTAAATTCAAAAGAGTGGCAATAGGTGTGTCTGGTTAGGTGCTTTGATTTAGACAAAAACACATAAAATTGCTACTGATTCAGCTAAAAAGAACGCTGACTCTGGAAACCCCTGTACTATATGTATGGCATCTGATAGAGCGTCAGCCACCTATTCACCTCTTCAACACACTCTACTAAAGGGAGAAGACCTGGTGTCTCCTCAAAATTGACAGTTTCTTTGTGGAAAAGTATTAGATTTATATGGAGTTGGTGTCTGGCTGAAATTAAGAGAGAGAGAGGTAGGATTACTGACTTTTTCTATCCAAATTTAGAGAAATTGGGGTAGTCAGAAACACGAGTCTTGCAATTGTGAGAGTTATTGCAAGGAAACGGTTGTTTCTTGTCTGATATGGTGGTAATTTTGAAACTTGAGCGTGTATCAGAATTTTCTGGAGGATCAATTATGTCTGGATTCTTGGGCACTCACCTTCAGAGTTACTGGTTTAGGTCTGGCCTGAAGTCCGATAATGTTCTTAAATTCACTGGTGAGACTCATGTTGCTGGTCCAAAGGCTAAACTTTGAGGATTAAAGTTTTAGAGAAACAACACTAATCTCACAAAAAGCTTTGTCTTGAGTAACAATGTTTAAATGTTTAGCATGTAACTGGCGTATAATTTTGCCATATAAGTAAGAAACAGAGATGGATTTTCTTTACTTTTTCAGAAAAGACACCAGCAGTACTTTATTTTGTAAAACATAAGCTTCATTATGTTACTCCCTGCTCTATAACTCCTACTATTCCCCCTCTTTTCTTTACAGTGTATTGGATATTTCAATGGTTTATGTGAGAAGGAAATTCCACCAAATTGGCAGAAGTTACCTAACATGTATTGCTAAGAAGGATTCTGAGGTAGGTTTGCCAGAGAAAAGATACCTAGTTAAATATGTTTCTGATAAATGACACACACTTTGAAATACAAATTTTCCTGTGACACTTTGAAATACAAATTTTCCTGTGTATTATTTGAAATATCATTAGACTAAAAATTATTTTTCTCTTGAAATACAAATTTAACTGGCTGTCCTAAACTTTTATGTGCTCAGACTGACCATCCTACTGCTTGATGTATGCAGACTTAATGTGAATGTGATTGATTGGCCATTTCTGCTGTTGAAATGGAAGTGAGGATTAGTGGCTACAGACAAAAAGTTGGAATCTTTGTATTATAACTGGCATTCTCTATCAGTCCCTCATTGATGTTGTATTTGAAGACCCTTCACATTAGTAGACAAACAAGGAGATATGTTTTCTGTCATAATATTTCAAGCTTCTGACTGAAACCATCTAGTACTCATCACTTGGGATTCACATAGCATGGTAAGTACGAGGAGAATGTTGGCAGCAGCTGCTGTGATAAGTGTTGCGTCATTTTGTGATAATGGCATTCACCAGTGGAAGCCATCAACTGCTTTAAAATTAGGGCAGCTACAATTTTGCCATTAAATGAATGTCTGTCATGAAACCAGTCTCAGCATCACAAACACAGCTGATTTCATGAACTCTGTGTGATGCATTTGCACTTTGCTCTGTGGGTTTGATCAAATAGTTCTTCTATTTTACAGCCAGAATGTCCTAATACTGACAGTGTCAGGTCAGTGTTTGAATAAGTACCCTCTAATTTTCTTCATACTAAGCATTTTCTTAAGTGAAATTCTTGTTCTTCTATATCCTGAAATATGAGAAGTCCCATTGACACACTTGCAATAAAATGCTTCCTATCACTGAAAACACAGTTGGTAAGAAACATAAATATAATTTGGGGTGACACTGAGGCAGATCTACCATGAAGAATGTACTGTTTTTACTTTAACAGATGACGTTCTACTAGCAAAAATATATTTGGAGATGGGGTCTATAGAAGGTAATCTGGTTAAGATGAGGTCATGAGGATGCAATGCCATGCTGACATTAGCGTCCTTATTAGAAAAATGTACCAAAGCTCCCTTGATCCCCATACATCATATTATGACATGGTTAGGAGGCAGACATCTGTGAGCCAAGAACAGGGCCTTCACCAAGGAGCTAACTATTCTGGCACCATGATCTCAGATTCCCAGCTTCCATAACTATGAGAAATAAATGTTTATTTTGTGAGCAACAGACTCTATAGTGATTTGTTATATAAGCCCAAAGTGAATAAGACACTAAAAATACCTGATTGCCTCAGGCACTGATGGAATAAAGTTGTGCATGTTCAAGTTAAATAGTGGTTATCAGTAACATTTGGACAGCAGATCTTATCTAGTAGCTTGATACTTGCTACCTATGTGGCTCTGGGCAAATCACTTAATGTATCTGAGAATCAGTGGAAGCCTAGTTGGGAGAAGAAAAACAAATATTGCATTGAATTAGATAAAAATAAAACGCAGCATATTATAATTTATGGTATGCAGCTAAAGCAATACTGAGAGGGATGTGTCACTAAATACATGCACTTGAAAAAAGAATTAAGCTCAAATCAATGTTCTAATCTAGCTCAAGAACCTAAAAAAGATCACAATAAATCCAGATAATTAGAAGGAAGAAAATAATAAAGATAAACACATACATGGATGAAATTGAAAATAAAAATATACAGAAAAGTACACAATAAAAAGTTAGTGGTTAGAAAAGACAAAATTTTAAAATTTTAGCAAGAATGACAAAGAAAAAAGAGTGAAGACACAAAATAGCAATATCAAAAATACAAAAAGAAATCATATCATCCCTTTAGACACCACGAAAATAATAAGGGAATACAATATACAGCTCTGCACACATGAACCTGTCAACTTATTTGAACTGGATTGATTCATTGAGAAACACAAAATGCTACCTGTATCAACTACTGGAAAGAATGAAAACATAATAAGTGAAAATCTTGGTGACTCAAATATAACTGCAATAGTTTTAAAAAGTTTTCATAATTTTAAATGGTGATGATATTTAGATTTAATTCACAGTGCATTTTTAAAGTACCTACTCTATATCCATCACTGTGTTGGTTCTGGATTTAAATTTTATTATAAGACAAGATTCCAATTCCAGGGAACACTGAGAGGATTTATGGCACTCTGGACGTAGAATGGTATGTCTTTTAAGCACAGTCATGAACTCAGCAATTTAGAGGAAAACCTGGGATGTTTTCAGAATAGAGATATCATTCGAACTGGAGAGATGAAATTTCACTAGATATTAATGACAAATATGTAGAGGGAAAACATCTTTGGTATAATCAGTATGATGGAGGGGCCAGGTGGGCAATGAGCCTGGAAGGCAGGTTGGTTCTTGCAGATTGGGAAGGGGCCAGAATGAGTTGCCAGAGTTTTGATTTAATTAAGTAGACAGTGAAAAATTTTTTAAGAGGAGGATTATCACTGTCAGGCATGTGTATTAGATATGATTAAGGCAGCTCTGATGGATCCAGAAGGGAACAGCTGTGGAGCAAAGACGACACACCTGCTAAGGGAAAATAGAGTAATACAGTTAGAAACAGAAATAATGATGGCCAGAACTAGGCAGAGTCCTTTTTGTAGACTGGAAATTGGTGAATTGTGGTGTTTTCATCCAAAACAGTGAACTCGGAAGGAGGAAAAGCAGGTTGGAGGAAAATTAGTTCCATTTTATATTATAGAATTTGGAGTGGATGGATGCCAACCAGGTGAGAAATGTTCACTTGGGAGAACAAAGCACATGAGAAAGACTGGAACAAATAGATCTGGACAGCAAAGAAGAGCTCCAGAGCCTTGGGATGTGTGAGTTATACACTCAGATGCCTGAGAAGTAGCATCCCCAAATGGCTTTGTCCTGTCTAGCTTGCAGCCAGATTAAATATTTTTTGTTTGTTATTTTTTAGAAGGGACATTAGAAGCCCCTTGGAAGGCATCCAGGTGAAAATGCTGATGAACCTGGGTTTACCTTACCTGAGATACCATTAGTCTGGAGAAAAATTCGGCTCAAAGCCATTGGCTGCTGCTCACTTTAGGACTGCTCAGGGAGCTGCAGCCTAAGAAACAATAAATGAACTAACTAGTCAGCCTCCTTGGGTACAAAGGCACAAGAAAAAAGAAAAATTGCATTACATCTGGGTGTGGTAAAGGCAGCTACCACCAGAGGGCAGCCACACCTTTCGATGACCAAGGCCGAACAAAGCAGTTATAACAGGGTTTTTGTCACGGAGTCCTTGGACATTAGGGAAATGTGCAATGTGGTCACTGATGACCAGCACATGTGGGAGTAGGAAGGTTAGTCCAAATTCCAAAGCTATCATTACTTTCAAGGCTTGCAGGTTCCCAAGCAGGCAGGTGATTTGAAGTAACCTAGTTCACAATTTCTCTACATAGAAAATTGTTTCTTATATATTTTTTTCTGTACTAAGAGGAACACTCCACTCTTTCTGGAGAAGGGACACTAGATGGGGCAGATCCAGGGGTCAGCGTCCTTTGTGTCTTCAGAGGCTGCTGTGATAAAGTCACAACAGATGAGCTGACGCCAATTTAAACAGTAAAGATGGAGCCTGAAAATATGATGCAGGCTCCAGACAGCACCGAGACGTCTGTGAATTTCGGTTCACAGCTACTCTTTGTAGAGTGTGGAAGATGAGAATAGGGGTTTTCTCTTAGCCACTCTTTAACAATGCTGCGAGCTCTGTCATGTTAGAAAATTCTGAGACCATATTTACTATAGTCAAAGTATCTCATCCAGGCGTGGATTGAACCCACGTTTTTTGCTCTAGTGTACCTGTTCCTTATTTTCCATAAGCTCTCTATCATGCATTCAAAACTCCTTCCAGCAACCGCAGAGGGAAGGCAGGAATAAGGTATGCAAACACATGTAGAAAAATATTTAGTATGTCCTCAGGTTCTCTTGCTTTGACCCCAGAACAATGAAAACTCCTCTCCAGGGAGACAACGGAAACTATCTGGCCTTGTGATAGATCGAATGAGTACTGCAATGTGTGTTTAGATGCTATACTTATTCATTTTAATTCATTTGAAAACTAAACCACATAATTTCCCTAGCTGTTCTACATAATGTAATTTTTTGTTGTTGTTAATAAACCTAGTCATCTCTACTGAGGGGAAGAAAGAGATGCCTGGAAGTCAGCACTAAGCAGCAAATAGATTAAATACTCGGACTGACAGAGGAGAAGCTATCGTCTGCCCTAAACTGGCTTGAAGACAAAGTGCCTGTCCCACTATTCCAGACAATTTGAGAGGGACATAGAGAAAGCATATGCCCTCTTTGACAACTTCAGAAGGTGCATTGCACTGAATCCAGGAGATGAATCTGGGAGCTCCTTATTCTTCAATTTATGAAGTGAATTTATGAGTCTTTAATGTAATAATAATGAACCCAATAATTTTAGGAGCCATCTCATATCTAAACTTAAAGAACATCTGCTTCCCTCAACACTGAACTACTGTTAAAACTGTGATGCTTTCAGCTGAAATAATTCTAAACAGCAGCAAAAATAAGAAAATAACCACGTTTTGAGCTTCTGTTTTCCACCGTGTTGGATGCCCTGCTTGATGCTGTTTTGGTACAGTGAGCATCACAGCACATGCAGCAGTGCACTAAATTTCGGTGTTTTGGAAGCTGGCGTTGCTAAGCTATGACTATTTTCAAATGCAAAAATATACTCCTCCTGAAAATTATGCTTGCTACAACCTGTATACCACCTTCAACTATTGGTGTATATCCTAAGTAGAATATGTTTGGTTAATGCAAAGCTGAGGGAAGAGGAAAATGGAGAGAACACTAAAAATCATGATACTTTTTCTTCTGTGACTTCAGACAATCGTATATATACTCATAAAAGATGATAGACATCAGATCTCTATGACGCTAGATTTTTAAAGTTGATAATACTGCATATTGTTCATATCTTCCTTCACAACATCTACATTTTTAAAAAAGAGGTTTCATACTCTCTATTTAAACTCCATATGAATGACTATAATTAATTTGTTCCATTAAGGCTTAAGTATGTTACACGTACATATTATGTTTCTATGTCAGGCGCAGTAGTGGCCAGTGAGTTCTGATTGACAGGGTTTCCACTTTGAATCTAAAATCTGGACAATATTGCTATTTTATTTTTCACAATTAGAAGTCGGTGATTTTTTCCTTTGGCATTTCCCTTTGCCTTGTTAATTCCATATTGGTACTGTAACAAACTGAGTTAAAATAGATCAGATTTATTATTGTACAGTCCTGCAGGTCAGAAGTAGGTGCCAGCAAGCTGCATTGCCTTCTGGAGGCTCTAGGTGAGCATCCAATTCTTTCACTTTCCAGATTCTAGAACCTGCCTACATTCCTTGGCTTGTGATCCCTTCCTCCATTTTCAAAGACTATCCTGGATGGTGTCAACAGGATACCATCTTCAGAGCTCCCTTCTTCCTTCTTTGTCTCTTTCTCTCTCCTTTCCTTTCATAGTCACATCTTCTGCCTCTTTTTTATACAGACAATTGTGATTATGTTGGCCTCTTTGAGATAATCCAGGATAGTTTTGGCACCAAATCTTAACATAATCACGTTTGTGAAATCCTCTTGCCATAGAAGGTAATATATATACACATTCTGGGGATTAGCACTTGGGCTTCTTGTGGGGGGCACATTATTTTGCCTATGTCACTCACATATTTGAAGTTCTTTCTGAGTTAAAATTTATTTGCACACAGTCTTGTACTCCTGAGGTAATTTTTAAAATGACATGAACAGTTTATACTCGGTGGGTCTGTGCATAGAACTCAGCACCAGTCTTACGGAGAGCGAGACAAATCTTCCAGGCAGTAAATTTATTTCTAGCTGTTACAGATGGCTGTCCCCTGAGAACGAAATTTCTTAGTGCAGCACCCACCCTGAGAAATTCAGCTTCTCCAGATAACAGTAAAGACCTGAATTCTGCTGGATGGTGCTCTGAGGAATACTTCTGTTGTTGAACACAATTAAAATTGTCAAGCTGTTATTGCACATATACATATTAAAAGAGAAAATCAACTTAATATTTTGGATCTTAATAAGTTTTCCAAAAGAGATTATTACTGTCAGTTCACACAGCATGAAAGCTATGAGTGTGTGCCTTTGGCAGAATAAGATTTACCGTGACTATTTCCATATTGAATATTAATTCATTAAAATGTACTTATTTTCCTATTCTCGATCACTGGGTTTTATGAAGGAATAAACTGGAGTTTAGAAATGTTAAGAATAGCCAGATAGTGTTACATGGACTGGCACCTGGCAGAAAGATCTTTTTGGGCAAGACAGCTGTGTTAGCTCATTCAGTGTTTTCTAAATTGAGCCAAAGCCCAAGGAGCACATCTTGAGTTTAGAGGTTTTGAAACTTTGCTTTCCTTAGCCCCACAAAGTCTATGTTTTCTGATATTACCCTCTCTCAGGCCACCTGCTGTGAAAGAAAAGGAAAATTATACCCAGTCTTGAGTGGAAGGGAAGAGTGGGAGAGAAGGCATGGATGAGGGGTTCAGACCAGTGACTATTACAACCTCAAAACTTCACTCCATTTTTTTTTTCTGAGGATGGAGGCACTATGGAATGGTGAACCAAAATAAGATCGTGTCTTACACTAAAAGTATTTTTTTTCCAATGTTTTGACTAAGTTTTAGATTAGTGAGAAGGAACCATATACATTTGCTTTGATGCACACACACATATATATGGTTAAAATTCATATTTCAATTTTTAAAGGATACAATATCTTACCATGAGTGACATGGCCATGGAAACAGAGGAATAGAGTTGGGCAGGTGTTCCCCTGGGTCTGACAGGGACCCATACCTGTAAATAATATTGTCAATGAAATAAAAGTTTCTTGTGATTAAGAAAACTCAATTATTGTAATGTCACAGTTCTTAAATGGTTTTATAATGTCATCAACCGAGACTATACCATACATGTAACAGGAGGTTTTCAAAAATCAGGACTTTCTTATTCCAGATCCAAATGCAGTGTCAGCAAAGATTAAATACTTACTTGAGGTAAAAAAAAAAATCTACTTGTCCTGGAATAATAAGTCATCTTGTCATCTGACCTTTCTCTACAGTCCACATCCCCACTGATTTCAGACACATAAGTCTGGGTGGGTTTGACCCTGAGTTTTATCCAAGGATGGCCACCTCAAATTCTTTTGTCTGGTCTGGAACTCACTCTAGACCATGTCGTCTGAACTTTGCATAACATTTCCATTCTCCATTGGTAATCGTTGCTTTGTAACTTTTGTATTAGTCATGGTTTTTGGGCAACATTATGGAATTAAGATATTTTACTGATTCAGTGTTTCTAATTTACGGCAATCTTTCCTTTTGATGTTCCAATTGTCATAGTTTGACTTGTAAGAGCTGCTCCAAGCTAGCTCTTGTAGCCTTTCACAGGTCTTTGCAAATTATCTTTGCTTCACAATATCAGTAAGCTATTTCAGGACAATCTTGAGTTCTTCTGCCCTAAACATGGACTCAATGATGCCACAAGAATTGCTGCCATGATTGTCTTTAGTGGAGACTAATTTTAAAGATCAAGGTGTGTATAATAGTTGCAAATTATAGTATTTCAGGGGAAAATTCAAAGTAGAGTAGGGTAACAGAGAAAATGTATGATTTAAATCTCAGAAGTAGTAAGAACATACCCTATTCTGCAATAAGTTTATTTCAATTTTTCTCTTTCCTAAATTTAGTTTTACCTTTCTGCAGTACCAGAGCTTGAGCTTTCTCATTTATAATTAATACATTTTAAATCAAATTTGATATTATATATTGTCATACCAAACTATGTATGCCTCATGTGGTCTATTTGAGGTCCAATTCCCTTAATATTTGTTGTAATTTTACCAAAATATAAATGATATGAATAGTTTACTCAGGCTAGAAGTTTCCTGTTTGGGATTTGTAATGAGGATCCACTTGTTTTTAAAAGAACATATTTTTATTAAAATACTTCATCATTATCAAAATATGTGTAAGAATATCCAAGTTATCAAGATTACAAACAGCTGTGCAGATAATACCTCATCAAAGAATCATCACCAAGGGCCGGTGAGATAGCTCAGCACCATAAGTGCCTGCCTGGCAAGCACAAGGTCCTGAGTTCAACTCCCGGTACCCACATAAAGGAAAAAAAGGACCGGTGATATCACTCAGCAGCACGGGTGCCTGCTGGCAAGTGCGAGGTCCTGAGTTTGACTCTTGCTACCCACATTAAAAAAAAAGTATCATCACCAAGGATATTGACACCTCCTGGAGTTATGCCAAGGTACATGCACCCCTTCTCCCAGAATACTGTTCTGGCACCGCTGTTATTATTGTCTCGTCTTTATTTTATAATATTTTTTTTAAAATGTGGTTTCCCTAAAATATATTGCTTAAGTTTTCATATTTAAACATTTTAGTTAATGCTGTTATTCTGTTCTTATCCTAATATGACTTGACTTGAAAATTATAATTATGATTATGTTGCTGCCTGTGCCTATGTTCATTAGCTTCACTATTGTATGTTATTCCATTATTTGAATGTATTGCAACTTACATGTTTGACTGATGGGCACTTAGTAAATTCCTATTTTGCTATTATAGAAACGGACACAATGGACACTCTAAGATTTGACTCTTGATGCAAAATACAGAAGTTTCTCTAGGTTATATTTATTTTCAAATTTAATATGAAAGTCTCAAATTTCTATATGAAGTAGTGGTACTGTCTTACAATCCTATCAACTATGTGGAAAACTACACATACAGTATCTCCACAACCTTGATAATGTTAGGCATTAGATTTCAATTTTTGCTAATTTGGTGTAAATTAAGCATTATCTCATTGTGGCTTTAATTTTCATTTCCTTGATTGTCAGTGAGCTTGAGCAGCTTTTCAAATGAATTTTTCATCATTCATATTTCCTACTGTGTGAAATGCCACGTGGAAGCATTTCCCAATTTTTCCAATGGGTTGTCTTTCACTGATGGTAATTCATCCCTAACTACCTGTGGGACTTCTCCAGAAAATCCTCCAGTACTATCTGAAAGATCTCGACTGTATCAAACGTACTGGAACTCAGTGCCATCCTACTGCCAGGCTCTGTCTGCTACTGTTTTTTCCTCAGAAGACCCCTAACTCTTTAGTTGAGAAGTCCAGGTAACTCAAGCTCTTCCTTCTATCAGTCTAGGAGAAAAATCAGCATATTTTCTTTATCAAAGATTAGGTATTCTCAGGCCTCCCAAATTGAAGCCTAGACTCTCTTCCTTCACTATCTGGGTCTTTTATTGCCAACAAAGGTGGATGGATCCTTTTTGGCATGGCCTTGCTTGATCCCCTTCCACCTTTCCCTTTTTTCCCCTCTTTCAGGTTTAAAAGGCTTATTCTGGGCCAATGTAATTACTTTTAAAGACAGATGTGGAGACATGCCATCAGCTTGAGGTGAGAGTACAAAAATGTTCTCTTGCTCTATTCGTTTCCTAAATAATCTAGTACTATGTATTTTCTGAGCAGTTACTCCAAAATATGAGCTGTCTCTTAGGGGCTAACCCTTCATTTTCTCCTTCTCACCTTTCCTTCTCTCCCACTCATGTCAGCATTATGTTAAATTTGCTGATTTAATATATTCTCTTTTTTTTTTAGAAAGGGTCTCACTATGTGGTTCAGGGTGGCCTTGAACGCTATGTTGCCCAAGCTGGCCTCAAACTTGTGGCAGTCCTCCTGCCTCAGCCTCCCAAGTGCTGGGATGACAGACATGTGCCTTATTCTTATGAATTTACTGCTTCTAGAAAACAGATTTTCCCTCTGCAAAAATTGTAGTGTTAGACAAATTAGGCACATTCTCGGCCATTCCCTTTAACTCACTTGCCTTAAATCCAGTAAGGTATTCTTTGTCTATAAATGAAATACAGTTCAAAACATGGAGTTATTTAATATTTTGGGATCACTTTTGAGATGATAAAACTTGTAGCTCCACATATTCATACACTCAGCCAAACAGTCTTGGCCAAATTCCTATTCACATATTTGTTTCAAGCAGGTTTTAAAAAGGTGTGTATACATTTTTACAAAATAAAACATTGAACCAAACTCTGAGATCTTTAGGTATTAATTTTAATTACCAAAATATTTATACAAGACATAATATATTAAGAACAGAATTTTTTTCCAAGAGAAAGTTTTGGTCACCATTTATTTGTAGAGTGCAATTAACATTGAAACATATTATGAAGTCTCTCTTGGACCACTTTTTTGGAAAAGATAAAGGAAAACACACTCTTTCTTTAAATTATGACCTCCCACATTATTACAGATAGCTGAGTTAGGTAGAGATTGATAAGCAGTTAGAAAGAGACCAAGCCCACGGTAGAGTCAGAACAGAGATGAGGCAAACTAGGTGTGTGGTCAAGGGCCGAGCTGACAGAACGTAGGACCCAATATGGAGTCATGAGGGCTGAGACGACAAGAATCCCAGAAATAAAAATAAAAAACCAGGGCCGGTGAGATGGCTCAGCGGCGTAAGCGCCTGCCTTGCAAGCGCGAGGGCCTGAGTTCGACTCCCGGATCCCACATACGAAAAAAGGGGCCAGTGATATCGCTCAGCGGCACGGGTGCCTGTTGGCGTGCAAGGTCCTGAGGTCGACCCCCCGGTACCCACACAAAAAAAAATAAAAAATAAAAAAAATAAAAAACCAGTTTAAATTTATAATGTAACTAGCACCATCAGGTCCAGTGAGCCCAAATAATGTGACAAGACACACAGATTGTTGATCGGAGCACTCCGAACCTCATTCTCACACCTTATGGAAATGCCTTTGTTCCTTTCTATGCTAAGAGTTATGGTTAAACTAGTTAATGATGCCTGCCTGTGTACTCTTGTTTTTCTTTTAGATCAATATTAGCTAAGTGACTGTACTTATAAACCTATGGGTTGATTTTAGTTTGACTCAAGGTAACCTGCAACATGACTGCACTGTATAAAACAACCCTAGACAAAGCCTCGGAGGCAACGTGCTTTCAGGAACGCTCTTGCTTCTCAGGAACTTTCTTGTAATAAAACTTTCCTACTCATTACCTCCTTTGTCCTCAAGTCCATTCGTTGAGATTGTGAGATAAGAACTTGGGTTGTACAAACTCTGAACCCTATTACAATATGACTTCAAAACCTGCATATATATTTAACTTTCTTTGTGTTTAGTTCCCAGACTGTACCTTTCTCTTTTTAATTTAGCCTTCTTCACCAGCAACCTGTCACTACTCTTGTTCCCATATTTCTACATCCATGTAAATTTTGCCTAAAAAGTTACTTCCTGACAGTCTGAAGGAACCTTGAGGGAATTCTCAGTTTCCTCCAATTCTCTTGCATTCTCCCTTTCAGGATCTTTATGTGCTTTCTTTGTCTTAGCTAACTAGGGGTCGAAGAGCCAGAGGATAGGAATTTGGATTAAGCTGCTTCCAAAAGCCCACTGGTCTGAACTTTCAGAAATGAGGAAGAGAGATGAAGTCCTTTGATATTTTTCTTAGTCTATGCTGTTAATGCTCAGTAACTCTGAAACTCTGTGATACGTGAAGAACAGAACTTTATTTTCTTATGCTCTGGAGCCTGCTAAGTTCAAGATTAAGGCATTGTAAAGTCTGGGTCTGGTGAGGGCTGCATCTTCCAAAAGCCTTCATGACCTAATTGCTTCTTAAAGCCTTGCTTCTTAATATTGTATTGTTCCACTGGCAACATCTGAATTTTTGAGGCTACACATTTGAACAATTCCAGTATTGCTTTCTCTTTAGGAATAACTACTTCAAATGTTCTGTCTCTGAGCTATTGGAGTTTTTAAAATTTTTTAAAATGTCTTTAACTTATACTTTGCTCCTTCAATTTCTTGGTGTTTTCCCTAACCCAATTTAAATTGCTTTAGTGATCTTTGGTTTAGTCTCATATCTGAGGAACACTGAAGACTTCTCAATGGGTTATTTCAGAGCAGGAGTGGATCTGGAGTGTCTTAGAATGGCTTTTGCTGCCCCTTCAAAGCAAGTGGGTACACTGAAGGAAGCTTGGGAAAGGCAAACTTCAAAAAGGCAGTTCTTCCTTGTTCCTGGTATACTTGGGGTTCCAATAGGCATTCCAGAAAACCCCACTAACATTCTGTGATATTTTATTTAAAGACATGTATACAATCATTAGTCAGTCTAGATTCCTTCATCAAATAAGCTAAGTGTGCCCTCATCCAGAATAAGGAAGGAGAGATGATACCTAAGAGCACTGGAACAATTTCTGCATTCTGTTTTCTCTCTTTATTGGGTCATCTACCTATTTTTCTTTTTCTCTTTCTTTTTTTCTTTCTTTCTTTCTTTCTTTCTTTCTTTCTTTCTTTCTTTCTTTCTTTCTTTCTTTCTTTCTTCTCTTTCTTTTTTTCTTTTTCTTTTTTATTTTTTTGTAATCAGTCCCCTAATTCTTGTCAGATATGTTTTACCTGAGTAATTGTGAGACTGGTTTTAGATTTATAGCCTTTGGGCAATAGGCACTCAAGATACATTTTTATACATTTTCTTGGAAACTTACATGCTGTATTGTTTCCCCTTCCCTTCCCTTCTCTTCCTTTCCCTTCCCTTCCCTTCCCTTCCCTTCCCTTCCCTTCCCTTCCCTTCCTTTTTTCCTTTCCTTTTCTTCAGTACTGGTGATTGAAACCAAGACATTTGTACTAAACTACACTCCCAACCCATTTTGTATTTTGAGACAGGGTTTCACTACATCTCTAAGTTGCCCAGACTGGGCTTGAACTTGTGATCCTCCTGCCTCAGCCTCCAAGAGTGTTTGGATTATAGGCGTGCACCATGATGTCTGGCTTATTTCTTAATTTGATAATCTTGTTGTTTACAATGATTGATTGTATTATGAGTCATGGTGGAATGCTCTATGAATTCTAACTCAGAAAATTAATTCTCCTCACACAGGTACAAAGTGGTAGAGCCAAAATGAAGCCTAAGTGAGCTGATGCTTGAGTCCTAGATCTTTACTGATATAACTTACTGGTTATTTTCAACCACAGGTAGTCTACCATAACTTTCTTGAGGGGAAAGGCTTTGTTTCATGCAGGAAATCTCTGCTTTTAATGCTTCACATCTTGACCCTCACTTAGTAATACCACATGGGAATTCATGTACCACGTTCATTATGGTCATCTTTACATTCAGTGGACAGCCTTCCCCATATCAGAGCAGGTTCTGACAGCCATATTGGCTAATTCATAATTTATCTTTGTCACTCCTTTAAGACATGGTATCACAAGAGAGCTCAGCTTTTCATATAATAAGAGTTTCTAAAATGTATGCTGGATGAGAGATACTTCGACTTAATTCAGAATTCAAATAACTCTTGGGAAGTAGAATCACATTATATTTTGGCCTGTCATCATTGTTCAGTTCACCTGTCTGTTTTACTTCACTGTTTATTAAAAATAGGAGAAGGACTGAAAAGATAACTTTTTTAAAGGAAAGAAATGCAGAAAAACAAAAAGAAGATAAATGGAGGCACAGTTAATAGCTGCATAGACCCATATCCATAGAAGGCAGAAAATCTAATTGACAACAGAACAATTACAGAGCTGTAGAATGTGAAACTCAGGTGCTTTTTACAAATGAGAGAAAGACAAGGGGAGGGAGGGAGAGAGAGAGAGAGAGAGAGAGAGAGAATAGTAACAATGCAGAGAAGAAAAACGATCGTGTCAGAAAGCAGAGAGAGCCAAAATGAACAGTTAATGAAAGAATTCTAAGGGAAAGACTTGGGGCCTCACAGAAGGAGTGATAAATAGCATAAGGAATTGGTCCTACCCATGGTTAATCAAACTTAGATGGTTGAATTCTCTTGTCTAGATTTTATACTGGAGAGCTAGCAAAGGCTGGGCAGTAGCCCTCATTTTAGATCCCACCAAAGAATGTTAACATAGGCTCGTAGTGTCAGGGAGGTCTTTAAAATAATAATGTTGGACCTTCCTATTTTTCCCTAGAACCCCAGTTTAAGTTTTAGAGAACATTTTAGACAGGTCTTTTTTTTTTTATATCTAAGACCACCATCCCATAGAGAAATATAAATATCTACAGTGTAAAATACAACTTATTTTCTGTAACATATAATTATATATACATCATTTTTTATGTTAAGTACAGACAATAAATACTAATGTATTCACTTTTAGAACAAATACCTCTACATCATGCTTGTGCACACAGTAACATACACACAAACACATACAGGCATAATCTCTATTAATGCCCTTAGAGAAGAATAACTTTTAAGGACAGATGAAAATAGAAATAGGCAAACATGATGGAGATAGGAGCCGAACAGAGATGCTTAGCCTGAAAGAAGGCAGACAGCCCTGGGCTGTGTTTTTTCCTGGACTATTTCAATATTCTGGCTTACTTCTATGCTCCTGGTTTTATACTCTTTCAAACTACATTCTACACTGCTCTTAAAATCATCCTTACACCAGTCTGATTATATAATTTTCTTGACTTATTATTTTCAATGACTCCTTATATTTTCTTGAATAAAGTAAAAATTCCTTAGTTTGACTTTCCCAAAATCTACTTTTCTCTTTTTTGGCCTTAAATATTAGTATATGTATTCTACTATTTATTCACAGTGAACTGCTTATCATTTATTCCAAGCATGTTATTACTATTTTTTGTCTTACTTTTTTGTTGCCAACTATTGAGTATTATTCATTTCTATTTTTTCCACAATTATGCATGAATGTGATGTGTAAGATGATTCTAGATCATTTACTGGAAGAAAGCAAACTTCTCTGCTTCTCTCCCAGAGACAACAATTTTCATGTGTACCGATTTTAATTTCTAAATTAAATGCTTACATTGTAGCATCTTTATTTTTTGGTCTTAATCATTAGCTGATCTCCTCCTTTAAGAATTTTAACCTTTCCGTTCTCATACTGAAATCCCCACCACACATGAATGGCCTTTCTATTCCCCATTCTCTCAATATTGTTACATGGAAATTTTTATACAATCACTATCAGTATTAATACTATTATGATAATATAAATATTGTGCACATCTGAACCAGTTAATTAACTATAGTTGTTTATTTTTCCTGCAATAATTATGTTTATTTTCTAGGAGTTAATATTTTCTGTGATTTTTATGTACTTATCGGTAAAAAGCTTTTTGTCTATTTCTGTAACCTGCTCTGAGGACATTTACTTATTTCATCTCTTCTATCCATTTCATCTTTCTGAAGACGTGCCTTTCTAGTCGAATCTGGTCGCCCTGTATATTTGGTCTCCCTCTATCCTTAACAGCAACACAGGTAAATGAAAGGGAATGGAGCAATATACTAGTTTAATAAAATAGAAATATGTTGTCACTATTGAGAGAATTTCCTTTTTAATGTAGAATAGTATTCCATTGTGCATATATACACAATTTTTAATCTATTTATATATTGATGAACACTTAAGTTTTCTTCCATACCTTTCAATGAATAAGAGTGCAGATATCTCTTTGAATACTTATTTCAATTCACTCAGCTATGTAACCACAGATGGGATATCTAGATAAAAGAGATAGTCCATTTTTAGTTTTTGAGATACACTCATTCTATTTTCCAAAATTCCTGTACAATGTACTATAGGGTTTGCTCTTCTCTAACTCTTTTTTTTTTTTTTTTAAAGAGAAGAAAAAACAAAACAAATCAAAAGAAGAACAAATTTTCAAACCAACATAATAGGAGGGTAACAATGGTTAATACATTACGTATTACTATCTTTAAGTTAGTTATTCAGGACACCAGACATTAGCATTCAATTGTCCAAACATTATTGGCACAAACCTTACTCTTCAATGAACTAAGTAAAAATGGTAGTGTATCTATCTTAACCATCTTATTTATATATATATACAAATTTTTTTCCCTTTCCCTTCTTTCTTTTCCCTATTCCAGTCTCTCTTTCCTTTTGACCAGTTTCTTTTTGATTCACCATATCTATTGTACATTTTGGATCTTATTTACTCTTTCAGTTTCTCATACTAGAGAGATAATACGATGCTTACACATGTGCTTCTGGTTTATTTCACTTATGAGTATTTTCTCGAGTTGCATCCATTTACCTATAAAAGTCTCCAGTTTATCCTTCTTTATGGCTGAATAGTACTCCATTGTATAAAAATACCACATCTTTCTTATCCATTCCTCAGTTGATGGGCATTTGGGTTGTTTCCAAGATCTGGCTATTACAAATTGTGCTGCTATAAACATGGGTGCACATATATCGCTGTGGTACGATGTTTTTAATTCTTCTGGGAAGATGCCCAGAAGGGGAATAGCTGGGTCAAATGGGACCTCCAACCCTAGTTTTCTGAGGAATCTCCACACTGACTTCCACAGTGGCTGTACCAGTCGACACTCCCACCAACAGTGAAGAAGGGTTCCTTTTCCCCACAGCCCCTCCAGCATTTGTTATTAGTTGATTTCTTAATAGTAGCCATTCTTTCTGGGGTAAGATGGTATCTCAGTGTTGTTTTAATTTGCATCTCTCGAATGACTAGTGATGTTGCACATTTTTTTGTATATTTGTTTGCCATTAGTATTTCTTCATCTGAGAAATGTGTATTCATCTCAGATGCCCATTTTTGGAGTGGGTCTTTAAATTTGGGAGGTCTGATTTTTTTGAGTTCTTTATATGTTCTCGATAGTAATCCTTTGTCTGAGGAACAGCTGGCAAACATTTTTTCCCACATTGTGGGTTGTCTCTTCACTCTGTTGGTGGTTTCTCTTGCTGAAGAGACAATCTTCTCTAACTCTTGTTCATCTTTTTTTTAATAGTTAATCTAACAAGCGTGAAGTGATAGATCATTGTGGTTTTAAATTGCATTTCCCTGATTATTAGAAATGCTAATCTTTCTGCATATATTTCTAAGGATATTTGTACATTCTTTTGAGAAATGTCTATTTGAATCCTCTGGCAATTTTAAGAGAGATAGTTTGGTTTCTTGCTATTGAGTAGTTTGAATTTCTTTTATATTTTGGATATGAGTCTATGGAGTTTATATATTATAAGCTTATAAGGTAAACAGAATATAATAAAATATTCTACATTGTGTGGATGTAAGGGGTATGTTATAATAATAATAGCAAGATACAGGGCAGTATTAGGGGCACCTGGCATGATAAGACTTAGATTGTGGAGTGATGTTAAGTGAAGTACTAAAAGTAGACTTATTTTGAAGGTGACATATTAAGAAAGTCTTGAAACAGACATTGTGAGAAAATGTAAGAGAAAGGGCATATCCTGTTTACACACTAAAGCAGGGGCTGAAAAAGTGACAGTGTGTGTAACAATGGTGGCAAACATGGCACACATACTCTAGTGGGCTGTTCGTTATCACTGAAAGTTCTTAAATGTTCGCCATCACCGGTGTATGATAAGGGGAAGGGAGGCAAGAGAGTAATGTCGAGACTTTGAAGGGCTTGGGTTTTTTTGTAACTATTTTGAGTAAAAGATATGATTTGAATTAAATTATTAAGATCCACTCTTGATTGTGATGATGATAGCAAACAACCTGAAGAGCAGCTAGGATTGAGTCAGGAAAACGAGTTAGCAAACTATTGCAGTACCCAGGAAAAATTGAATGGACAAGGTAGGGACAACGGAAGTGTTAAGAAGTGTTCATGATCTATACAATACATCATAAGTCTTTTTATTGTCCTTATTCTCACACCCTCCTCCCTGCAGCTCTTTGTCCTTTTCCCATTTGTGAAAGATCTATCTCCCTGTTTTCCATTATCTATTTTTTATTTTGTTCTTTCAATTGTTTATACCACAGGTTTCTCATGTGAGAGAAACTATGTGATATTTAAGCTTAAGTGTCTGATTTATTTCACTTAATATTATGGTCTCAAGATGCAACCATTATCATTCAAATGTCTCAAATTTATCCTTTTTTGGCTGAGTAATACCTATATCTATCTATATCTATATCTCACATTTTCTTTATCCATTCATCTGTTGATGGACATGTAGGCCACTTCCGAGATTTAGCTTTTAGGAGTTGTACTGCTATAAACATCGGCATGCATGTGTCATTGTAAGATGCTGTCTTTAACTCTTCTGGGAAGTTACCTAGAAGGGGAAGAGGAAGATTGAATAGAATTTCTACTTTCAGTATTTTGAGGAATCACCATACTGATTTCCATAGTGGTTGTACCAGTATACATTTCTACCAATAATGTGAAAGTGTTCCATTTTCCCTGCAGCTTCACTACCATTTGTTATTATTTAATTTATTGATGATAGCCATTCTTTCTGGAGTAAGATGGAATCCCAGTGCTGTTTTAATTTGGATTCATCTAATGGGAAGAGATGTTGAAGATGATTTATGTATTTACTGACCATTTGTACTTCTTCTGAGAAAGTGTCTATTCATTTCAATTGCCTATTTTTTGATTGGGTCTTTTAATTTGAGGTGTCTAATTTTTTTGAGTTCTTTGTATATTCCAGACATTAGTTCTCTGCCCCAGGTGTAGCTGGCAAAATATTTTCCCCGTTCTGCAGATTGTCTCATTATTCTACCTGCTGTTTCCTTTTCTGTAAAGAAAGTTTTTAATTCTATATAATTCCCTTTGTTGATTCTTGATATTATTTGTTGGCCAATTAAAGTTCTGTTCAGAAGGTCCTTAACTTTAACTATGTCTTCAAGAGTTTTACCTATTTTAGCTTTCAGCAGATTAAGTGTTTCTGCATTAAGATGTAGATCTTTGATTCACTTTGCTTTTACTGTTTACTACATGGTGAAGTACACGGGTCTGGGTTCAATTGTCTGCTTGTGTACAACTAGTTTTCCCAGCACCATTTGTTAAAGAGGCAACCTTTCCTCCAATGTATATATTTGGCCCTTTTGTCAAAGATCAGTACAATGGACCTTGAAGAGTCAGAAAAATTCTACCAGAACCTGGAATAAGGGAGTCATTGTTAGACAGTGGCAGAAAGTCTAGTAACACTGTCATCTGATGTAATATGACAAATAGAAAATGTGCTTAATAAAACAGGTATTCTGGCTCAGTAGAAATCCACGCAATGTTTTGAAGATTTTCTTTTTCTGTCTTCCTGCTCCTTAAACTAAAATGTGAGAGGAGGGAAATAAGCTGAAGGAAGAGCTGCTGAACTGAAGGAGTCAGGAGTAGCTGGTTTCAAATAGTTCTGGCATCTTCTGTTTGCAAACAATCCTAAAAGTAAAATTAAAATTACTTGTCTTGCAAGTAACAAATCTAAGACACTTCCTGGAAAATAGGATTTAAACATGAAAGTTAGAATATGCCTGTAAACTCTTTCTTAAAATCTCAGATAGATCAAATATAGTGCTTCAGAGAATAATTTAGTCAAACAATAGGGATTATAATAAGTTTTTGTGCTGTTCCTAAGGATTCCCAGCAGAATTCTAATTTAAATAAAAGCTTATCACAGAAAGATTTGTGAGTGTAGATTTTGTATAGTATAGTGCATCCCTATATGATACTCGAGGTATCCACAAAATTTTAAGGAAAATTATACTGTCCTAAATACAGCTGGATTCCACACTGAAAAAGAGTCAATACAAAACGAAAAGTAATCTTTGGATTCTCAAACTTCTGCTGGCATGAATTAGACTGAAAAATCTGTATAGCTGTAAACATAGGCTATCTTTCATTGAAAATAATTATGGTATCTATCAAGCAGCATATGGGTATACTATACTTTTCCCTTCTTTCCATTGTTACAGACATTTTCTCTGAGTTTATCTGGAGAAGCAAGAGAACTTGGTATATACAGACTGAAGCTTTGCTTGTTTTGTGGACTTGAGCAAAATAGCTTTTGAAGCCACAATCTATTTTATGACTCACAGTGTTTACTATGTAGTTCATAAGAATAGCTGACCATTTAATTTATAGTGCAAAGAAGTACACTTCTGAGAGGAAAACTAGGCTCTATTAATGATTATTGCTTGAAAATCAATCATAAACCAGAACTGTCCTGGGTAAACAGTTTAACCACTCTAATTTAGAAAGACTAGAAAAGTTGTTGCATTTCTGGAAAAAACAGAGCAAGGAAAAAACTACTTAGCCTCACTGATAAAATAAGTGGAAAATAAAATTACTTTGATATTATAGCTCTTGAACTCTTGTTCAGTATAATAGTAAATGTGTACTATCAGTACATCAGTTATACACTTAATATGTCCCTACACCTACCTTTTTTTTGCTTCAACCCATACATAAGCTGTCAGCTTTACTATTGCTTTATACATGGTCAAAGTTTGTGAAATTTACATTTATCATACAACTATTTATTGTTTGCCTGGATCGAGTGAGAATAAATATAGTCTGCACTCAAAGGAGACAGTTCCAATGTTCTGATCAAATATCTTCTCTTTGCCTTTTGTCTTTCTAAATTTTGATTTCTCTTTTTGTTGCTTGACATTTTTCTTTATTTTTCACATTTAATTCAGAAGCAATTTCTGCAGTTCTACTTCAAAAGTGTATCTGCAGTATAACCACTATTTTTCATTTGTATTTTGCCATCTTAGTACAAATTACATGGTCTGTCTTATGCATTTCCGACTGGTCTTGCACTTCACTTATGGTCCTAGAGTCATATATATATGAATGGCAAGCAATGCCTTGAATTTATTTGGCATATTATATTTCTGTCAGGCATAATGTCCTCTAATTGGTTCACTTCATCGTGGAATAATATGCAGACTTCTTGCCCTAGCCTGACATGTGCTCCCATATCCTGTATTGATTTTCCTTTGTGATCTTACTCCAAACACATCTCCCGTTTTCCTCTATATTCCAGCCTCAGTTTTTTCTGTTTTTAATACATGCCAGCCACATCAGTGTTGCAGAGCCTTTTCTTCCACTTCTCTGTCCTCCTGTTTTACTTCCTCCAGATCGTTGCAGGGTTCGTTTCTCATCAGCAATCTCCCTGACGACCTCATCTAAGATCTCTCCCATGCCTCTAGAAAATCTCAGACCTATTAGTCTTTTAGTGTTTCATCGTATTTATTACTATTTGACTTTATTGCATTTATTTTTATGGATTTAATATCTTTTTCTTCTTCTAAAATATAAAATCTGAGTACAAACCTAACCAGTCTTCTTCAATATATTCACCTACCTAGAATTATAACTACATTATAAAGTTGATAAATGGTTCTTAAATGAAAAGTGTAAGTTAGTTTGCTTATACTCCATCTGAAATTCTTTATAGCTTTGTTTTTACCCAGCATTTCTAATTACACTCCTTTTTGGTGTTCTTTATAGAAGAAGCATTTGCTTTCTCCAAGACATTAAGATATTCTAGTATATTAAAAATGTGGTTTATTGAGCACAAGCTTTTTCTTCAAGACATTTTCCCATAGAACACTGTTACAATTTAGATATATTGCTTTCTAGATTGCTGCACAGATGTTAACTCAGGACATCTTTTCATTATTCTTTTGGATTAAAGTCATTGCTGCTTACTTAGGAAAGTTTCTTTTTTTTTGATTATTATTCTTTCAAAAAAAGGTACTCAGATAAATTCTGCATAATTTTATTTACTTCCTCACGTGATAGGAAAGTCTACTTGAAACTGGGAACTGGGTAAATAAGCTGCCATGACAATATATAATTTACTGTGACAAATTTGTATTGCTTGTCAGAATATTTAATCTCATCCTTTGAAATGTGATTTTATTAGGGAGGAATTTATTGTGATAGTTTTCACAGTCAGTTCAATAGTTTTCTTATACTTTTATAAGACTACTCATTCCTTAAGTGCTATGGCTGTACTCTTCATAATTCATAAGTCTTACCCTTGGAAATCATGTATTCTTTGTCAAGGCCCCAAAGAGTCCCATTGACATTTTTTTCCTGGTCGTCTGCCTGAATTCAAATTTGGTAAATGTGAACTAAAATCTGTAACTCTAAAAATGCAGTTCTAAGTATTTTTTAACCTATGGAAAATCTCCATGGTCTTTGTTTCTATGCCTCTTTGTACTTCTCTTCACTGCTGAAATATGGTGTTTTTATTGTAACAACTTGTTTAATGTTAGTATCTAAAATTTTTCTTCAAACACTAAACTTCTATGAAGGCAGGCACCAGGACCTTTCTATTCAACATCTTCAGCACCTAATCCAGGCTTTTGGGATGTAGTAAATATATACAGTAAATGTTTACTAAATGATTAAATAAGGAAGGAAAGAGTAGATAAGCAAAATCTTGTAATTTTATATTTTGGGTTTTATTAGTTTAGTCAGTATCTCAGAAATATCCTCCTGATGAGATATTTAAGAGTTTAGAGAAAATGTTAACCATGGACAAATCATAAAGCCAAAGGCAGAAATTTGTCAGTTATTAAAAGCAGCATTAGATCCATTATGGCTAAAACTGAAAATAATTATGTTTTGATGCTTGTGATATTGCTAATGTGAAAATGTACAGTAAATTATACAAATAAATTTAGAAAAATACAATTTGCTGATAACTCTATGAATATTTTATATAAGGAATTGTATTGTAACCTCTTGAACTCCAAAAGGATATATTCAGGTCCTGGCACTATCAGCGTTCATCTATGAACAAGAGAGGGAGGCTCACACCTCCTGTACAACACATTTTTCCAGACAGTGTTAATGGAGCTGCTCTTCTTTCCTCCATATGAAGGCAGTTTGCAGATAGTATAAGGTAGTTCAGGTCCCCGAAGATGCTCAGCATAGCAAGCAAACTCAAGAGGATCATTGTATCTTTAGTGCTCATCAGAGTCCTCTGATGAGTTAGCTGCCTCAAAGAATGGGAAAGTAAACTTACTTTTCCAGTAGATGGGATCGGATCTGTCAACAATACCAAATTGCCCCACATGCTATGGCACCTGCTACAGTAAAAGAAGACATGATATACTTGCTCTTGGGAGGAGATGGCCAACCAGGGACTTCAGCATGAGCTTCTGCAGCTGTTGGTAATGGAAATTAGTCATCTTCTATCTGTGCTTAGTGCTTTGAGAGAGTCATGCAAATGACATTCTCTTAGGCTGTTTCACAAAATTAGCAATGCTTTCCTTTGGAACCTTTTGCAGCATGCACCTATATGAACAAATATTGCAAAAGTTCAATAGAAGAGTTGTGATGCCACTAAGTCTCCCAAAAAGAGTTGTTCATTTGGTTTATTCAGCAATATATTAAGTACTATTTAGCGTATTGATTCTGCTGAGCTTCAGTTTCATGTTTCAAGTGTTTGTTTCTAATTTCCATCATTACATAATGAGCCACGTTATTGTTGGAATGTGTCTGATCCACATATGTGTCACCCACAGCATCTGGCATCACATAGATGACGCTCAATAGCTATATGTACATTAGATTTGTTAAAGTAGAAAGTATTGTTATGTTTTTTCATATGTACTCAATTTTGTTTAAGGCATTCAATCTGATTCTTAGTATACCTGATAGCACATTTTGTGTAAAACTGATCTTCTGTTCTGGGAATGCAAAAGTGTATTTACAAAGAAGAAACACTTATTTACTAATCTTGTAATTTAAATTAATATCTAAAATCTGGAGACTTAGTATCTGCCATGGCCTCAGTTCAGCAGACTGAGAACACAGTTATAGTACATCAATTGTGGCATGATTTAATTATGCCAAATCATAATGTGTTTCATTTCCCATTTCCCATGCAAGTAGGTGAGTTTTAAGATAAAATATAAAGCTATTAAATGTCAGATTGGTAGAAATGATCTTAGTTATTCCCCCCAACACTGAGAGATAGGCCTTTGATAGATGTCTTTGCTATATTCTCCTCACCAGCTGTGACAGTTCTATAATGATACAACTTGTTTTCTTACTGAGTTACTTAATACAATTAACAACTAATCTTTTCTCTAGTCAGAAAATAAATTATGTGTTTGGCTGCAATGTTATGGATATATTTGTATCTGAACTGTCCTACCTGTAATAGAAAAATTATATACAACATGTTCCTCCAAACTCTCCTATCAACATACAAAATAATATCAAAAATATCAGGTTCTTTAAAAGGCAGGAAATTTACTCATTCTCAATCCAAGACACAGAAGTGTAGGAAAGAAATGTCTGGATTTGATTTCTTTTTTTTCTCCTTGTTTTGTAGTGGTTCATCGTCAGTCTTTTAATTCACTCTGAGACAAAGCATCAGCTTTATGCTTACCTGCTCAAAACACCTTCACTCCCTCAACTGCTTTGTATATGGGAAGGTTCCTGCGTTCTAATCATCAGCTGCAACACAAACTCAGTAAGTATTCAAGTCCTCAAAATAAATCTGTCCTTTTCATTCTGGTTCCCTCGTAAAGTGATTTTTGTTCATTATTCACATCTGGTTTCTAGTGCTGAAGCACCACAGAAGTCTACACTTTGTCCCTGACCATCATAATGGTCACACATCATGATGGTACACCATCACTTCTATTGTGTACACGTATTTTTATTACAATGAGTCTCTCTTTCTCTCTCTTCCTCCTGCCAATCCCTATTGTATTTTTTGTTGCTCATTCTATCTCTTTCCAAGCAATCCCTGACATTTAATGGATGCTCAAAAACCATTATTGAATAAATCAGTGACTGACTGTTTTTTGTGATGTTGTGGTTGTTTTAAGAGAGAATATGGCTTACAAATAAAATTGCCTGTTTTTAAATTTTTTGGGTTATGTAGAATCAAAAACAGAAGAGGGAAAATTTTGTACTTAGAGTAGAATACATGATTTCCTGTGTGTGTTAGTGTTTTTCCAAAAGATTTCAGGAAAAATGTAGCCAACAGGGTGTGTTTGTGTGGATGCATTTTACAAACTAAGTAAAAGAGCATACAGAAAATTATATTAGTATGTAAATTTGTGAGTTTCCCAGGTGAGTCTGGAAGTATACTCTAAACAAATTTATTTTAAATCATAATGGTTAAACTTATAAAATCTTAGGGATTTGGGCACAATCCTAGAAAATACTTGAATTGTGCAGGTTCTGAGTCCATTTATAAACAAAATATAAATTGCCAATCAGTGAAAAAATTTATTTTGGTTGACACTAAACCATCACACTGACTCATTAGATCTAGTAAATGCACTGGCTCTTTGCTATAGGCTCACACAAGTTTAATATTCTCCAAGAAGTTTTGTCTTAAATCCTAATTTTTCTGGTGAGGAGACATTATTAGGAAAGAATGAAGAGCTTTGGGTTCATTTTCCATGACACTAAATATTAAAACCGTAGTTAAAACTTTACATTTACAGGCACTTAAAATAGATTGAAGATGCTTATTGATTAGCTCTGTGATCTAAGTATACATACCGCCCCCTTGCTTTTCTATTTCTTTTCAATCCTTAAAGATTGGAGTAGAATTCATTATTGCTCAGACAGAATCACAGCAAATTTTTCCTTGTCAGCAAAATAGCATTCTTAATTCCTTAGCAAGTGAACTGGATTTTCACACCATCGTAGTTGATACTGCATTTTTAAGGAGATAACCATCAAAATATAATTTTACTCAACATTTCACTCTGTCATTCTAGAAGCAGGAAATAAATAATAGCTCTAAAATTCAACAACTATTTATAGAGCAGCTATTATGTGGTTGGCATTTGCTAAGGCATATGTAAGAATATATATATATTCTTAAGGATACATGTGTATCATAAAAACAAATACACTAATATATACTTAAAATGCATTGTACTAAAATGATCATAAACATAAGAGCAAAGAGGAAATATGGAGTGACTAATTCCTTGTAGGACACAGAGAGAGATAAACCCAAAACAAACAAACAAACAAAAAGGCCTAGCTGACTGTTAACTTGACCGAAAATAAAAGTGTGATTTTCCAAATTTTCTTCTTTGGTATTTCTATGGGGTTACTCTTCATGAGAATTTTTCATTATCTTTTTTTATTTGTACATGTTTATCGTACATAATATTTACATTCATTGTGTGGAGTTGTGCTGGGACACTTGTGTAGGACACCTCTTAATACATTTTTTATCCCCTTTCCTTCCCCTCCTTCTCCCTTCCTCCATTTCTTGACCCCCTTCCCATTTGAAAAAGATTTCCCTACTTCTTAGTACCTATCTTTTATTTCATTCTTTATTTATATTTAATTTAATGACAAAAACACCATTGTTTATTTCACCACTTAAGGAGAAAATTATGTCCAAAGGCATACTTGTAACACAGGAATAAATATGCACAGGATTAAATATACACATGCTGGAAAGGCATTTTTTTTTGAAAAGGCGTTTGATAAAAATCAGAAATGCATTTTTAATTTAAAAATTTTAAGAAAAACAGAGGACACTTATGTAACTGCAAAAAACATTGCCTACCAGCAATTGCAATAAAGATTACCTCATATCCATAAATTTAAGTGCATTTCAATTGAAGTCAGAAACTAGAACAAGATACCATGATCACAACTAAGACTTTAATAAATGTAGAAATTAAAATAATTTCATAAATGGAAAATGTATTTCAAAACTTATGCAAGAATAAACACCTATTATTTAATTTTAAATGATTGGAGAAGGAAAAATGACAATATTTTTAAAAAGACAAGTGGATATTAGAATATAATATATAGCTACGTTAGTAAAATTAATGTAATGTTGATATAAATTAGCAATAAGCAAGTTGAGTGGAATACAGTGTGCTCAAAAGTAGATCTCAGTACATATGTGGGGATTTAATTAAAAACAGTCTTGATTTTTCTCTTCCAGTGATGAACATATGGTTTGTTTAATAAAATTTCTAACATCATGGGTCATTTCCTAGAAAGAAAACATGCTATTATACAAATAATTACCAAATTATTAAAAATAATTAAAATATGACACTAAAACGTTAACAAATTGCAAAGAGAAACCAAATAATTTAGTAGAAAGGTGGGGTAAAAACATTGAGATAATTTAGAAAATAACAAATGATCAATAGAAAAATGAAAAGATCCTCTTCCTAGTGGCTGTCAAATATATCCAAGTGAACCAACTGTCTGAAAAATATGAAATACAAATTGTTTGAAATATATGCATGTATGTAATGTGCTACAGTCTGAATGTTTGTGTTCTCTGGAGCTCATATGTTGAAATCTGTACTAAGGTATTAGGAGGTGAGGCCTTTGGAACATGATGGGGTCATGGGTAGAGCCCTCATGAATGACGTTAGTGTCTTTATAAAAGAAGCTTAAGGAAGACTCCTCACTCCCTCTTGCTGAGAGCACAGGAAGAAGGAACTATAAAGTGAACCCTCACCAGACATCAAATCTGCCTTGGGGGCCGGTGAGATGGCTCAGCGGCGTAAGCGCCTGCCTTGCAAGCGTGAGGGCCCGAGTTCGACTCCCGGATCCCACATACGAAAAAGGGGCCGGTGATATCGCTCAGCGGCACGGGTGCCTGTTGGCGCGCGAGGTCCTGAGGTCGACCCCCCCGGTACCCACAAAAAAAAAAAAAAAATCTGCCTTGGTCTTTGATTTGCCAGCCTCTAGAACTAGAAGACATAAATTTCTGGTGTTTATAAGCTACCCAGTATAGCATTTTGTTATACCATCCAGAATAGACTAAGCCATAGTGTATATGTGCATATGAATTATATAAACATGCTGGAAAAAAAAAACCAGTAAACATGTTTTATGGTTTGTGTTCCCCCAAAGCCTCATGTAGTCATTGGGGGGACAGAATTTCAGAGGTGGCTGAATCTAGAGTGTGTGATTAATTCATGGTACAATGCTGGGATTAAGGGCGTGAATGCCACACTAGCCCTAGGGCAGGTAGCCTGGATACATTACAAGGGACATTGTCTCTGCTCCTCTCTTGTTGCTTTTGCTGTCTTTAGCAGCCATGAAATGTTGCCTCTCTGCCATGTGCCACCCTGCTTTGGAGCCAGCCAATTATGGACTGAAACCTCTACGAATTGTGAGCTAAATAAACCTTTCCTCCTTTAACTTTGGGTATGTTGTTTCAGCAATAAGAGAAAAGTAACTAAGATAGCATGGGTATATTATACTGATGGTAAGGGTGAGCTGATGTAGTTTGAGAGAAGAATAAAAAATGTGTAGCCAACTGGAAAATGAAAAAAAGTCTGATATGCTATCCACAATATGTGCTGTTATTTTTAATACATGATTAAAAAGGTTAAATATATATATACATAAATAATTTTAAAATATTTTAATGACTTCAAATTATAAAACAAGTAAATTACATTGACTTGGAATTAAATTCTCACTATGAATAGTTTAAAAAAACATACTGGTAGGCGATGAGAACTGTCATTTCTATAGTCACTAGAGATATTCCAGTTCACAGAGTTTTACAGAATTTTGCTCTGACAGTTTACAGACATTAAAAAATGGTAAAATTTTGTCAGAAAATGGTCTTCCAAGTATGGACTTTGGCATCTGTTGGAGGTCTCTTCATCTTCTGGGTTAACTTCTTACACCTTCCATCAAGCAGAGTAAGATATTAGAACTCTTTGTGAATGTTAAATTAGTTATCTAGGACATATTAAGTCCTTGGTAGGAAGCTTGGTATAGATAAAGTGGTTAATAAATCTATTACTTTAAAGCACCACAATACAGAATGGTGGTGGAGTGTCAAGAGTGGTAAAAGGCACTTTTGAATATCTTATTAAATGTATCAAGCCAAAGAAAACCAAGAGGTATGATACATGAATGAGTTGTAGAATATGGCTTCTGTTGTATAGAAAGTAGTGAAAAAGCTGTGAGCATTTCTTTCAAATAGCCCTCTATAGAAATTCACGTGTCAGTAAATTCACATATCTTTTTAAGTCTGCAACAGAATGAATTCTGAAAGGCATTTGCTCTAACGGGATATTATAGTCATTACCGAGACATCAGAACACTTTGAACTGTGAAAATACTCTAGGTATTTTACTGAAAGGGAGAAGAAGAACTCTTAAAAGTTTTTCCTTTTCTGACTTTCAATTGTTTTCATTACATACTATATGTTGAAATGATTTATATATATTATATACATATAATATAGACAGGGTGAGAAAGAGAGAGAAAAGAGAGAGAGAAAGAGAAAGAGAGAGATCTCTAAATACGGTGATTTATACTCTTCTTTATAGAACAGAAATGATGCCCGTGTTGTGGATTCATTATGTATGTTCTGTGCACGTTGATGGTTAAGAACTATATGTATGACTCCTTTATTAACAATAACTTATACACCCCTTGATGCAAGGGTGAACGTAAACAACACAGGGAATGGTGACTAGACTTGAAGGAAGGGATTTCTAATTCCTAATATCTGAAGATTTCTGGGTAAATGACCTTAAGGAAGTATCTCTTATATTCAATGTTCTTTGAATATGTTCACTTAATTATTTTTCATAATTATACTTCAAAGGAGATATTATAATTCCCTTTTAGCAGATAAGGAAACTGAGATTCAGATAAGCAAATCATTTGCTCCAAGTCACATAGTCTTCAAGTGCAAAGATGGTAGTCGTATCTAGGATTGTCTGTGGCCATTGTCCTTGGGTCTTCCTTTGATGAACTGAGTTGCTCCTCTCCTTCACTCAGTTTCCTCAGAAATTAAACAAAAGTGACCAATATAAATAAACTCTAAAGGACATTTTGAGTTTAATTAGGTAATTATTTCCATAGAATTGGTTCTCAGAATGCCTTAGAGGAAGGGTTTTGTAAAACAATGGAGGAATAGAACAGAAATTGAGAACATCTAGTATTTATCACCACCTTATCTTGGCAAATATATTTCCAATAGGACACCAAAAGCACCGGAAAAACAAACAAAACAAAACAAACAAATAAACAAACAAACAAAAACAGAATTGCATTAAATGAAAAATCTTCTGTATAGCAAAGAAAACAATGAACACAGTGAAGAGATGAACTAAGGAATGGGAGGAAATATTAGCAAAATCCATACATCTGATAAGGAGTTTATATAAAACACATAAGGAAGTCAAACAACTTAGCAAGAAACTCAAATGACCCAATTTAAAATTGGTCAAAGAATCTAAGTACACATTTCTTTTTTTTTTTTTTTTTTTGTAGGTACCAGGGGTTGACCTCAGGACCTTGCGTGCCAGCAGGCGCCCCTGCCACTGAGCGATATCACCAGCCCTTTTTTTGTATGTGGGTTCCGGGAGTCGAACTCAGGACTTTGCGCTTGCCAGGCAGGCGCTTATGCTGCTGAGCCATCTCACCGGCCCATAAGTATACATTTCTTAAAAGAAGACAGACATCTGAATGGCCAACAGGTTTATGAAAAAATTTCAAAGAAATTCAAATTGAAACAACAATGAGATTTCATTTCACAGGTTATATTGGTTATTATCAAAAAAGGAAAGCATAACAAATGTGGAGAAAAGAGAACTCTTGCACACTGTTGATGAGAATGTAAATTAACACAGCCATTATGGAAAACAATTTGAAGGCACCTCGAATAATGGAAAATAGGACTACCATATGATTTAGCAATCTCACTGTTGGTTGTATATCCAAAGAAAATGAAATAACTGTGTTAAAGAGATATCTGCACTCCCCAGTTAATTATAACATTACTTACAACAATCAAGAAATGGAAACAACCCATGCGTCCGTTAATGAATGGATAAAGAACATGTTGTGCATGTACACAAAATATAAAAAAGTATAATACTACAATTTAAAAAAAATATGAATAAACCTGGAGGACCTTGTGCTAAGTGAAATAAGCCAGACACAGAAAGATAAGTACCATACGATTTCACTTATATGAGGTCTAAAAAAAGCAAACTCTGTTTGAGAAATAGAGAGTTCAGTAGGTGTTAACAGTGACTGTAGATTTGCGGAGTGGGGTGGGAGATGAGAAGATGTTGAAGAAATGATACAAAGATTTATTTATGAGGAATTATTTCTGGAAATTTATTGTTTAATGGGATGACTATACTTAATACTAACGTACTGTATGCTTAAAGATTGCTTAGAGAATAGGCTTTAAATGTTCCCTCCACAAAAAATTAGCATGAGAAGTGATTCCTATTTTAATTAGCTTGATTTAATTATTCCACTATATATAATATATATATATATAATATCTCAAAATATTTTATCCCATAAATAGGTACAATAAATAAATAAATAAATAAATACAGATGTAAAAGAAAGCATGCTCTCGAGTAAATATTTCATCTTTAATTCTGTATTCTAATTGACCACTGTGAAAAATTAAAATATAGTTTAGAACTTGTTTTTTTTTGATATATTACAAATTGTTTTTAGGTGAATGAGGAGATTTGGATAACCCTACTTGGATATGTTTTTATACTAAAGTCTACGTCTTTATGTACTGCCCTAAATGGTGATTTTGCAAAGATTAAAAAAGGCAGAAATTGATAATATTTATAAAAATATACTTTTCTAATAAAAGGAACAGAGAAATGGCTATTTTAAGATTGAAGAAGACATAACATGCAATTCAGTTCCAAACTTGATTAGATTTCCTTATACAGCCAGAGGAGAAAAGAGCCCAATATTGAGGCAATTACAGAATACAGAATAAAATTATTTTTAAAAAGTGTCTTTTATGTTAACAAAGGTCCTGGAAGGGCATCATGAAACTATAAAATATTTGGCTGCCCATAAGAAATAGAATTGGTATAAGGAAAAAATAAATGAAAAATGTCATTATCTTACTAAAAATACCCTGTAAAATAAAAGAACATTTTGTGAAAGGAATAACAGCTCTAATCATATATTACAGAAGGAAGACATTTCATTAATTCAATCTGTTGTGTATCTACAAAACTTGCTATAAATAGTGACAATTATTTTAAACCTTCAAAGAAAAAGTATTCCTTATCATTCTTTCCATTTCTTCTACTTGTCCATTTTAGTTAGAAGTCCACTTATGATTGTATGTAAACTCTCTTTCTTTATCAAATCAACATTTAGCATTCCAGTCCCTATTCAAGAAAAATAAAAATGAATAGCAGGTTTGCTAAGTTGTATTATGTTTTAAACCTTCCCTCTATCCAAGCCCAATTCTTCATGCCTTCCTGTATCCACCTCTTGTTTCATATACTGTGCAGCTCTTTTCCACAAAACAGTTGGTTTATTTGCTTACTCTTTGATTTAGAGTTCAGTTCCATTAATCTCTTTAGTCAGTGCAAAGATAAGCAGGTGACTCTGCCACTGTACACCTTGGGCTTCTGTTTATGCGCTTTCACTTCTGCCCTTGACATATGAAAAGCGCACTCGCTAACCTGTTGATCCAGGAAGACGAAGACAGACGTGAGGCATCGAACTACCCCAGCTTAGCCTCAGTCAGCTAACCCTCAATAGACCCAATGTTAGTGATAATCAATGACTGCTATTCTAACACACTTATCTTTGGGGTAGTTTGTTATGAAGGTAAATTACAAAGATAAAGATGTGTGAAAATTGTAGAGCAGATATGTATGAGGTTTGATGACAACACATACACAGTCAGCAACTGTAACATTTCACGGTGGGGTTTTTGCTTGACCTCTCAGGGCTTTGTTTTCAATTCAAAGACATGCATTGGCAGGATGAATCTGAATCTGAATTGGAGTCAAGTTCTTTTTCTCCTCTTAGTAGTCATATGCTTGTTATATAATAATGAATTTGTCATCATCTTGCACACTCACATATATTGTAACTCTTCTTCTTGACAGATTTAACATTTGTAATATATCACTAATTTTTGTTTAAATTTCTGCTTTTACCAGTGAGATGAGTAATAGCTGAAAAACTGGTTTCTTTAATTGTTACACAATATTATGAATATCTATTACCATTACTATTTGACAGATGAAGAAACTGAGGCCTAGAGATGCTAAATAATTTCTCCAATCATATACCTGGAAATAGGATAACTGAAGTTCAAATCCAAGTACCTTAGTCCAGAGCCCTTGCTCTACCATTTTTTAAATACAGTATCATGGTCTTGGAGGCCATTGTTTACCTCCTTGCCCAGCCCCACCCTATGTGCGCTAAACAGTCTTTAAAGGATTTAATTGAGCATATTTGAGCTGAGATAGCACCCAGACTGTGATATAAGAAAAACTAATATCATGTTGGAGACAATTACTTCACTTGCTTAATGATTTTTGAGTAGAACAATGAACTGGCCACTGTGGCATGTGCTGATGATTTACAAGCTGGTTAAAAAAATGACATGCATGGTCACTGTTCTCTTGGTACATATATTCTAGTATTAAAGATAAAAATAACCGAATAAACAATAAGGGAGAACGACAAAATATGAAAGTGCTAAAAAGGAAACAAGGTGATAACAGAAAATAATGGGTATGAGTTAAAAACTATTTTCTTAGTGTCATTTAGTGCCTCCAGTTAAAAGGAAACATTTAATCTAACAGGTAAATAGCAACAATAGAGGAGATGGTAAAGGCATAACATAGAGGTCCTAAAGCAGCAAAGAGCTACTAACCCATTTTCTCTGGATCATTGAGAAAACATTTCAACACGTTGTCTATATTCGCTCTGTTCATTTCCCAATATATGCTCCACACTGTGGTCATAGTAATCTTTGTCAAATTGTTCTATCATTTTAGTATTTAGAAAAATACTACTTATCAAGACCTTGAAGGCTAACTTTGACTTCAATGCCAAGCTCATCTAATTTTCTTTTGGTTTCTATTCTATCCATGTCTCTCCCATCTTCTTGTTTTAATTGTACCTCCACATGCCTCAAGTGTGCACACTTACATAAAATTTTCTGCCTGGGTCCTTTTTGAATGATTTGTACCTCAGATTTTAGCTAAAGAATCCATAGTCCAAGGACCCTTATTCTGTGACCATATCAACTTCTACTCTTTTTTTTTTTTTTGTAGGTACCGGGGGTCGAACTCAGGACCTCGGGTGCCAGCAGGCGCCCATGCCACTGAGTGATATCACTGGCCCTTTTTTCTTATGTGGGTACCGGGAGTCGAACTCAGGACCTCACGCTTGCCAGGCAAGCACTTATGCCGCTGAGCTATCTCACCGGCCCAACTTCTACTCTTAGACATTCATAGATCTATATATTTGTAACAGTTAACATTTTATAATTGAATGTGTATGCATGTATATGAATACTCAATGGTTATATATTTTATTCTTTGATACATAAAATTGTACATATATATAGGGTATCATGTGATGTTTCCATACATGTGTGCATTGTATAATGTTCAGGGTAAAATGTATCTATTCAAACATTTACTTTTTTGTGGTGAAAACATTAAAAATTATTCCTCCTAACTTTTTTGAAATATGTAGTACATTATAATTATCTTTAGTCACTCTACTGTGCAACAACATACCGGAGCTTATTTACTCCATGTATCACTTAGTAAAAATTAACCAACTTTTTCCACCACTCCCTTGTTCACCTCAGCCTCTGGTAACCACTTTTCTCTCAACTTCTATAAGATAAACTATTTTAGATGCTACATATGGGGATATCTTTTGAGACTTGTATGTCTCCTCTTGTTTTATTTGACTTACCGTGATAACATCCAGTTCCATTCAAGTTATTGCAAATGACAGGAATTAATCAATGTAAACTCAATGAATTTAGGAACAATGTCTTTTTATAATTATTATTATATCTCAAGTACTTTGAACAATCTGACACAATGGATGTTCAATGTACATTTATTTAATGCATCAAGTAAAAGTTCTTTAACAGTTTTAAACAGGAGACTTACATATGGCAATGTATATTTTAAGATAGTCATTTATTTATTTATTTTTGGCTTGAATTGGAAAGCAATAGAGGGGGAAAAGTGAAAGAGAAGGCATAGCTAAGCCTGCTGTGGCAGTTCAGGTGATAGATAATTATGGGCAGAGATTTAAGTGGTAGCAGAGGACATCTTAAAAAGTAGTTGGATTTAGAATGATTATAGGTGAAAAATTTTCAAGGTATACTGATGTTGGCTGAATAGCGCAAACCCAGTTAAGAAAAACTCTTATGTTTCTGGGAGCATGTGCATAGTATTTATTGAGATGGATTTAATAACCCCTATAACTCATTAATGAAACTATAATTAATACAACATTTATCACAGACTTGAAAGAAAATATTCAAATGGCCATATCATTAATCATTAGGGATGCTCATATCATTAATCATTAGAGGAAGCAAATTAAAGCTACAATCAGAAATTACTATGTCACACTCATTAAAATGGCAAAAAGTTATGATTGACAACACCAAATCCTGGCAAAAATATGGAGCAACCAGAATGTTCATAGATTCTTGGAGGAAGGATAGTGCCATTAAACACTATGGAAAGAAGTTTCTTGTGATGTTAGATTATTGTAGAATCCAAGAGATCAGACTGACCAATGGGGAAAAAGGAGGATTTACTTCCAGAATTTTAGATGCACATTGACCCAGCCAAATTCATATCCAAAGTGCTTGGCATTAGAACAGAGGCAGATTACTCTTTAAGTCCCACTTTATTCCACCCTTCGATGTTTTCTCTAATAAGTTTTTTTTTTTTTTATGCGGGTACTGGGAGTCGAACTCAGGACTCGCGCTTGCCAGGCAGGTGCTTATGCCATTGAGCTATATCATTGGCCCTATAATAAGGTTTTAATAGAGGGCATCACTATTACTAACATTTACCTTGTTATGGGGGGTTAGTTCCCTATTGTGCAGAGAAAGAATTATAACAAAAAGGAAAAGAGACTTATGTTGTTATTGTATCCTGATGTTGAACCTTAAGCTTCAGTCATGTGTAGACTAGTCAGCTTCTGGGGTGACTACAGCAGGGCTGTTGTCCTTGGTTGGCAGCCCAATCTTGTCACAGGATCAATTGGTCCCAATGGTTTGGATTCTGATGGTTGATCCACATGTCTTGGGCCATTGGGTTTTGTCAAATGTAGTGGATCTTACAATTTCTGTAAGTTTAACAGCAGTGGGGGTAGACAAGATTACAGTAGGAACCCCATCCCGTATGAGCCCCAGAGCTGTTGGATTTTATTATTTTTTTAAACAAAACAAAGTCCCCAGGTTTGAATGGATATATGGGGTCTGTCAGGCTTACGGGCATTTTTTCCTATACCCAACCATGAATATTCTGTAGGATGATTTCCAAAGCCTGTATCTGTATCCTCAGAGACAATTTCCCTAGTTCTTTAATTTGACATATGATTGAAGGTGGCCGACCAGATAGACTTTTATAAGGGGAACACCCCGTTTGTGTAGTAGGGGTGCACCAGACACAAAGGAGTACCATGGGACTTGGTCCCATTTCAAGTAGGTTTCTTGGCACTATTTCTTCAGCAGTTGTTTGTCTAGTTTACGTGTTCCATTTTTTCTGAGCTCTGTAGCCCGTAAGCCATGTGAAGCTTCTATTTTATCTTTAACATCTGTGTGAGGTCCTGGACTACCTCAGCTACAAATGTGGGTCCATTATCTGACCCTAAGGTCAAGGGTAGTACAAATCTTGGAATGATGTCTCTTAACAGCACCTTAGTCACGTCTCATGTCTTTTTTGTTCCGGGGAGGAAAGCTTTAATCCATCCCAAGAAGTTGCAGACAAGCACTAACATATATTGATAGTCACCAGCTAGAGGCAATTTAATAAAATCCATAAGCACATTTTTACATGGGGTAGCTCCTGTTTCCTGGATACCCAGGGACCAGGTGAGCCCTTGCCTTGGGTTATTTTGCGTACAGGTCAAGCACTGTTCACAAACAGTCTGAGCAATTGTAGTGAGTCGTGGCACATAGAAATGGTCTAGTAATGTTTCCAATTCTGTCTTTCCCATGTGAGACCCCTGAAGAAATTGTTTTACAAACTTGGGGCCCAGCACTTCAGGGATGGCTAGCCTCCCATCAGCAAACTTTTATTATCTTTTTTTGACATAATTTTTAGATTTCTGGGCTAAACATTTTTTTTATTTGGAAAGTAATTTGGGGTCTCCAGGAGAGGAAGCTCTGGGATGAGGGACATAGCTAGCACCCCCCCCCACTTTGTGGGTCTGTCCTAGCAGCCCTCTTTGCTTCTCTGTCTGTCTTTTGGTTTCCTGTGTCTTTTAATGTTCCAGTCCTCTGGTGACCCCTATAATATATAATGGCCACTTTTCTTGGGGCCCATATAGCATCTAGGAGCTATAAAATCTCTTTTTGTACTTCTTTTTTTTTTCCCCCAGCCATTGGGAGACTTCTTTTTTCTATTTGGAATCAGTATAAATGTTAACCTTTTGTCTTTTTGCCAGCAAACGAGATGTTGTCAAGGCTGTTAGTTCTGCCTTCTGGGCTGAGGTTCCAATAGGTAGAGGCTGGGCCTCTATCATAGAGTCTAGAATTACAAGTGCATATCCTGTTTGTTGGACCCCTTTTAGTATAACCATACAATCATGAAGGGGGCCTCCAATTTCAAATGAGAGCAAAGTGGCCAGGTTAAGAGTGTTTATTGTCTCTAGAGTTATGTGAGAATTTTCGCATAATACCAAGTCATCCTTGGATTTGACAACCAATGATGTCCTCTCTGATCCATTAGGGTTATAACTGAGGGTGGTACTTAAATGGTCAGTTGTTGTCCCAAGGTCAGCTTGTTAGCTTTCTGCATCAGCAGGTCAGTGGCAGCAATTGTCCTGAAGCATGGATGCCATCCGAGGGCCATGGAGTCTAACTGTTTTGACAAGTATAGCGTTGGATGATATTACAATCCCATGACCTGGGTTAGGACTCCTACGGCCATTTTTTGTTTACGGACATATAGGAAGGAAGGCTTGATTATATCTAACAGTTCTAAGGCTGGGGCCTGAGTCAGGGCCTCTTTGATTTGTTTAAATGTTTTCTCCTGCTCAGCTTTCCAGAGGAGGATCTCTCCCCACCACATTTGGTGGGATATTTGAATCATTGGCCTTCAGTTGTCAGCACTTTAGTCTCTATTTAGTCTCCTCATGAGCATTTTTAGCTTTTGTGCATTGTCGTGTCCATCATTTCGATTTCTCCCACAGCGGGGCCACTTTTGTGTGTTTTTCCTGCAGGGTGTGATTTAGCTGTGTAGTCTTTTTTGTAAAGGAGGCACACTTGTTTTGTTGCTTTGTCTCTGTGTTACATTGAGTTGTCTTTAGGGTTACTTGTACTTGGCACATTTGTTCCGTCTCTGTCTGCCACAGGTGCCTTTTTGTCTTCTTGGCCTCTAGTTGTAGTTATTCCAGTAACTGTAAAGCTTTGTGCTTTTTTGAGTTTCAGCCTTTACACACAGGGCCAGTTTTGTCTCTGTTTGACACTTGTGTTGGCTCTCCTCTGGCATTTGTCTCCACAAGAGCTTAGCTTCCTCTTGTGCTTGTCACTTTTGGGTTTTTGCCTTCTTCTTTCATGTACATAGAGCCTATAGTTCATCTTTGGCCCTACCACACTGGCGTTCAGCTGTCTCCATGGTAGGCCTACCACGCAGATTTCCTTTTTGATGCATAGCCTGTTATGTTTGGTTGTCTCCACCTGGGTCTTGGCTTGGATCTTTGCCTTTTTTTTAATATGTGGGTACCAGGAGTCGAACTCAGGACCTCGCACTTACCAGGCAGGTGCTTATGCCACTGAGCTTTATCACCGGCCCGGTTCTTTGCCTGTGAACTCTGCCGCAAATATTGTAGCTCTTCTTAGATACTGTGTTTGTGCATGACTATTGTTTTTTTCCCACTGTGCTATCTCCTCTCAAATGTGCCATTGCAGTTTTGTGTTTATTGTTGCATTTGTACCTTGGTTTGGGCATGTGTCTCTGTCAACTTTTTAGTTGCTCTGTTTCTTTCACCTGCTGTCAAGACCATGTTGCCTTATGTTTGGCATGTTTCTGAGCCTCCTTGGCCTCTTTGGTCACTCGCAGAGTTGCCTCTGCCTCATCATGTAGTCATTCTAGCATGCTCATGTGTTTTCTCTTTGTAGCCGCTTCTGAGCAACCTCTTGGCCAGTTGTAGCTATGGCGAGCCACTCTTCATTTTCACCCTTACGTTGTGCTGTCTTTCCTTTATCCCTGTGGCCCAAAGGTAATTTGGGCCTGTAGTTTTGTAGTTCTCAGCAGGGGAATTGGACAAGTTGGAAGATACAGGAACTTATGTTGGACATCTTTTTTTATGATCATCTCTCAGACTGGAAACTTGGTCTGTTTGGGGACTCTAGTGGCTCTAACAATAGACACATGATTTTTGGATAATGGCCCAATGGCTGTGGCATTACCTTAGTTCTGTAGCATGCTGTTGTTCCAAAGATCATCCTGAATCTCCTCGGGTTCCATTTTCACTGACAGGGGAGAGAGCTCCAGGCTTTGGGAGGGCCAATACCCTTCCCAGCTGGAGTTTCAGCTGGTGGCACCAGAGCCTACAGGCAAAGGAGACAGAAAATCTGTCATCTCCGGTCCCTCTGTGGTCACCAGAAATGTCATAGAATCCAAGCGATCAGAGAGACCAATGAGGAAGAAGGAGGATTTGCTTCCAGGACTTCAGATGCACATTGACCCAGCAGAACTCATATCCAAAGTGCTGAGCATTCGCACAAGGGAAAAGTGCTACTTTTATACATTTGGCTGAGGGGGTTGGCTTTTAGAAACTGGGGGTGTGGGCTAAGTGAGGGTACAGAAGCAACACAAAGCTAATAACTTAGCCTTGAAAGAAGACAGAGCCTTTGAATCCTGTAATAATAAGATGACTTAAACTGTGTTTATAGGACATAGTTGCCAATCTTATGTGTACCAGAACAAGAAGTTATAGCTACAGGGGAGGAGGGGGAGTTTGCTTCAAGATAAATGCCTGCTTTGTGATCTAGCAGTTCTTGTCCTACACATTTACACAAGAGAAATAAAACTTAGATGTTCACAGCAGGTTTATTCATAATAGACAAAAATTTAAACTGAAATAGTAACAGGACAAAGGATAAATAAATTTTGTTAAACAATGAAGCCAGATGAGGTAGCTCATTCCTGTAATTCCATCACTCTGGGAGGCTGAGGCAGGAGGATTCAAGCCCAACCTGAAGCACTGTAGCAACTTACTAAGACCTTGTTTCAAAAAAAATTAAAAAGGCTACGAATGTAGCTCAGTCCCAAGGCCCTGGGCTCATTCACCAGTTACACACACACACACACACACACACACACACACACACACACACACACAGAAATCTAAAATACTCCAAGATTCCTACTCACTGACATACAGTATGATATTTAGTACATGCTTTGTATAATCCCCTCCCCTTTAGTGTGGGCAAGACTTGCAAACATCACTTCTGTGATTAAATTGTGTTATTTCTTCTAGGTGAGGAAATTTTTGCAGATGAAATTAAGATTCCACATCAGTAGATTTTGTCAATTAAAATGAGATTATCCCAGTAGACCCTGAGAATGGACTCTTCCTAAGGGAGAGAATTTCATTTTGGAAGTTTCCATTTTGTGAGATTTGTGAGAAAGCCTTATGGTCAAATGTGTGATGTCATCTAGTGAGAGCAGTGCCTGGTGGACAAGGAGTAAGAAACTGAGAACTTCAGTACTACAACCCTGTAAACTGAATTCAGACTGCAATTGCTTGAACTGATAAAGGACCCTTGCTTCCAAAAGCACATAGCCCATTGGACGTCTAGATTGCAGCCTTGGGAAACCCCATGCAGGGTTAGCTTTGCCCAGAATCTTGACCTATGGAAACTGTAGGAACACAAATGTATGCTGTTTTATGCCACTAAGTTTGTGGTAATTTGATATGCAGGAGCACAAAATGAATACACTTAGTAATTTAAAAAATGGCAGACCAAGCATAGACAAATCTGAAAATAATTGAGTAAAAGAATCTGGACACTATAGATGACTTATAATATGATTCATTTAACTTCATTTATACAAACATCAAGGACAGGCAATACAGCTTTAGAATGATAGAAATCAGTATAGTGGTTATTCTGGGGCCATCAACTGGAAAGGAAATCAGGATAGCTTTCTGAGATGTGTAGAAGTGTTCTGTGTCTTGATTTTGAGTTATGTGGATAAATACATTGGCTAAAATTCCCCAAACTGAACACTAAAGATCTGTGTATCTGACTCTATGTAAATTGTACCTCATTTAAAAAAAACAGAAAGACGGAACTCCTGATAGTGACAAGTGCAAATGACAGTCTGTGATGAAGCTAGAGATGAGTTTACTGGATTTGGTAATTTTCAAGTACTTTGCAAAATTGATAAGAGCACATTTGGCCCATAATGTTGATATTAGTTTAGAATATTTATTAGTATAATTATAAGGAGAGTTTAAGCCATTGTATATAGACAACTGTTTCAGGAGATGTTTAGTTGTCAAAAAGAATTTAAAAATGAGGAAATATTTGAATGCAAATAAAGAGAATATAAATAAAGTGAGTAGTACATGCATTTCCAGAGAGTAGGTCCTGGAGCATATTAGAATAGAATAAGTATAGAAGGAAAATTCAACATTCAACATACAGAAAAATAATATATGAATAGGTAAAATCCTTGAGAACAAAAGATTAGGTAGGCTTCAAAAAAAAAGTGGAGGTAAAACCTTCCAGAAATTATAAAATGATAAATGTATAAATAAAAAGTTTTGTTGGGTATTTCAGAAATTCTTTCTTGATTATTGGTAGAATAAATAGATAATTGTTCAGAATATAAAAAGGTTAAACAGAATTTGAAGGGGAACCTACTAATTTATATTGTAGAGCAATCCATTAACAATATCAGAATGTGCCTTCCTTTTTTGTAAACACATGTATCATTCACAAAGATAGATTATATGCTGGGTTATGAAGTAAGTCTGAATAAATAGAAAGGATTAAAATCATATACAATACGATCTCACATCATAACATCAGTAAATATAAATAATAGGCAAATATCTGGAAATTGGCTAAGTATTTGGAAATTAAACAACAGATTTCTGAATAATTCATAGCCCAAAGAAGAAATCAAATGGAACTTAGAAAATATTTTCATTTGAATAAAAGTTGAAACATGAAGTTTTTTTTTCCAGCCAAGATAAGTGTAGTCCAAGTGTTCTCCCCTTGATAACAACAAAAAATTATGGAAAAATGTTAACAAAACTTGTTCCTTTAATTTTCTAAGTAAGTACAAAATTCTACCATTTTTTTCCACCCTACTACTACCTCCATGGTCTAAGATGACGTTAGTTTTGTTTGTATCATTGCAGTAACTTTCTCTCTGCTCTTTCTGTATTTCTCTTGCCCTCACTACCCCACAGTCTATATCAGTGGTGTTGAATCTATGGTATGCACGTTATTGTCTTTTTCTTTTAAGACAAAAAATGTTAATGTGTAAGTTTTTTTTTTTTCCCCTAAACTAAAACCTCTGTATTCAGGTTTAATTGCAGTGTTGGCACTTTGTGATAATTAAGTGGGTTTTGGGTTGGGGGACACTTATCTCTAAAAGGTTTTCCATTGGTTTATATTGTTGTCAGGCAACATCTTGAAAGTATCTTGTAATATGTAAATCTGATCACCTATCGCTTTGCTCAGAAACATCCAATAATTTAAGGGGCCAAGAAAATCTCAATCACCATTATTTATCTAATTTATCTTTTACTAGTACTTTTTTGACTCCATTCCTATCACTCTGGCCTTCTTTTGGTTCTTTTATTTCTCCAATAATTTATTATGAAAATCCCTACTGAGAGATAAAATATTACTATCTATGGATATTTCCTAGTGTCTTTTCCAGACCCTTGACCCCATTATTAGAAAAACAATCACTGTTTTAATCTACCTCATTCCCATAAATTAATTTCTTGCTCTAGAAGTTCAAATAAGTGGAATAATTTTCATAAGGTTTCCTTTTCATTCCTTTGTTAATTTTCCCAGACAATTTTTATATTTGCGGGTTTGTCTATGCCCCACTTGCAAGTGAACTGTGAACTCCATGAAAGTAAGGGATTTTTGTGGTTTGTTCCCTCCTTCAAAATCTTGTCTTTGTAAATATCCCTGGTACACAGTAAACACTCAGTATATATTTGTTGAGTGCACACATGTGGAGTGGATAGAAACACTGTGAAACTTTCCATATTTGCAAAAGTACACCTTCTGATAAAATATAAGTACAGTGGCGGCAGATTGGTCAAAAAAGAAAGCAAGTCTTTTCTTGAGCTTAGAGAATTGCTGAAATGGGTAGATTGTCAGGCATAAATTGTATTGGGAGCTCAATCTGACACAAGAAACGGTATTTGGGAATGTAGCAGTGTCTTGCAAGATTTGAAAAAAAAAATAAAATAAAACAGAACAAGATTGCCCTTGATCTGGACATTCCAATGGAAAATTCAGAAAATTTACAATTACCCTAATCAGTTTCCAATCTGTGAACTTGCCTCAAACTTGCTGATCTCCAAGAATGTTAACCTGAATCTACCCACTTTTGTTTGATATCAAAGCCCTAGCTAACCTTCCCTCAGCACATTCTCATTTGTTTTCTGGCTGAACCTACATTTCTTGATTTGATAATCTATTTTGTTTATGATTATAAACCATCTTTTTTTAATTTTAATCTTATTTGTAATATTTATGGTTCGCATTTCACCTAGGGTCAAAAGTTGTAAGAGACAACTTTTCAATACTTGGGTTAAATATGCCCATCTGATTCACTTATAAAAAATCTGTCTGTCTTTGCTTCAGCCAAAAAAGTGACAACAGATGTGGTGGTATCCTTCATTGCCTATCATTTAAGAAAGAGTTTTCAAGTTTCTAAGGAAGCCGATATTTTTCCAAACTACTTTTATCATCTAGAATGCCTGGAAGACTTCAGAAGTAAAAATAAAAAGTTGGTGAAATATTTGCTTCCCTTACCTCATTGAGGCAATTTAATTGCATAGTGTTTCAAGATTCCACTTTTCTTTCCAGAATTCCTGGTTTTGTTAATGAGATTCTCATTTGAATATATTCAGAAAAGTTTCAGAATTGGTACAGCTGTTCAGTGAAACACTACTAAACTTTTACTTCTGTCTTTTTCATTTCTGAGCATTTAACTTCCTTTTGGTCAATTAACTCACTGGAATAAGGATACAGGTTCTTAAGGTAATCTTAAAAGGAATAAATGAAATGTAGCATGTTTTCTTTAAAAATTATTTACATTACTCAATGCAGAATTCCCTCTACTTAAAAATGGTTAAGGGCCGGTGAGATGGCTCAGTGGCGTAAGCGCCTGCCTGGCAAGCGCGAGGGCCCGAGTTCGACTCCCGGAGCCCACATACGAAAAAGGGGCCGGTGATATCGCTCAGCGGCACGGGCGCCTGCTGGTGCGCGAGGTCCTGAGGTCGACCCCCCGGTACCCACCAAAAAAAAAAAATGGTTAAGTCCCTAAAGACAGATTTGCAATATTTTTTTCTACAGTGTATCCAAAGCGGTTGTTGAAAGAAAACTTTAGACAAATTAAATAGAGTTTAGCTGAGCAAAGAAAACTTTGCAAATTGGACAGTCTTCAGAATGAGAACAGATTTAGAAAGATTCTTTCCTGTATGTGGTCTGAAAAGAATTCATGAGCAGAAAAAAAGCAATTTGTAGAAAACAGAAGTGAGGTACAGAGATAGTTAGATTGGATCCAGTTTGTCATTTGCCTTTATTTTAACATGCATTGAACAGTAATCCTCCTGTGATTGACTGAATCTCAGCTGGTGTGATCAGCGGGGACTCTGCTTTGTTACAAGGGCAAATTCATAAGTTATGTATCCAGTTTACTTACCACAAAAGTTAGTTTTCAGTCCTTTGCATAAGGACTCAACTGTGAGCACAGAGGATATCTTGGGCCAATTCAGCTCTATTTAAGAGTTTAAGCTTGTAACCTAGGATTTACTAATACCAGTTAGGAAGTGTGTTCCTTTAAAATTTAAAAGAAAATAACTACATTCCTCTTTTACTTGATAATGTAATCAGGGTAACATTTTAAAATTATTATTGTGATTTTCTCTTTTGCCTATGGACTTATAACTTTGGTTCTGTTCTTCCTGAGACATTTATTACTTTTTGCAAATATCAGAATCTATAATAGAAAAAAAATTTGTTATGGTTGATTCATTGTGTCAATTTGAGAAATTTAGAAGCTTAACTAAGTAACTCAGCAGTTCTATATCTTAGGGTGTAAAGGACATGCCCTAGGGTGGCTGTTTATGCTCTAGGACCTTGTAATGGTTGATTCATTGTGCAACTTGAGAAGTTCAGAAGTTTAACTCAGTTATTCAACAGGAGGCCAGGGTACTTTCTTTGTAAACATCCTGAGCCTGTGCAAGAGGAGGGCATGGAAATGGTATGAGTGCTACATCTGCCCTAGGGTGGGTAGTGTGCATATAATATAACGGAAGAAAAGAGGCTTGTTCTCCCCTCCTTTGGCTCTTGTTGCTTTTGCAGTCTTCCACTGCCATGAACTATTGCCCTCTGCCATGTGCCACCCTGCCTTGGAGCCAGCTGATTATGGACTGAAACCTCCACAAATTGTGAGCTAAATAACTCATAGTTATTTTAACTAAATAACCCTCTTTAACTCTGGGTGTTGGGTATTTTGTCCCAGCAATGAAAGAAAAGTAACTAACACAGAATGTGGTGGCAGAGGAGTGGGGGTCATTGCTGTAACTATACCTGACAATGTGCCTTTGGAAATGGCTTGTGGGAAGAGTTTGGAAAGTTTCAGAAATGTCGCCTGAAAAAGTAGAGCTGGAACACCTTAGGCTGTTCTATATGGGAGATTCTGGTCAGAAGACCAGAAAGCTGATAGAAATTCTGCTGGTAAAGACCAGGTTCGGGAGGCATCTGCTGGGAAGAAGGACTGCATTGGCTGTTGGACTCCAGAAGATGTATTTCATGGCTTGGCAGAAAGTTTGTCTGCATTTTGCTTGTATCCAGAGGCTCTGCCTGAGACTGAGATTAAGGGAGGTGGACTAATTAATCTAGCAGAAGAAATTTCAAGGCAGTCAAATGTTGAGGCTGTGGCATGGCTGCTGGTGGGGGCTTTTAGCAAGATTTATGCTGGGAATGAAGAACAGAAAGCCCAGCAGAATGACTTAAAATGTTGTGAGTTTGTCCAGAAAGGAAGCTCCAGTAAGGCTGTGGACTACAAAGATAGATCTGAGGAGATTTTGACTGCTGAGAAGGAACAGGAGAATATGAAAGATGGCCTGAGAGTATCATAAGAAGCAGCAAGTCTCCGCCCTTTGCAGCCTCAAAATTGCAAAAGTGAAAGACTTTGCTTTGAGGAGAAAGCCACAGTGCACCATGTTCCAGAATGGTGGCAGCATAGGAAATTTGTGCCTCAGAATTGGATTCAGAGATCCCAGCAATTTAGGTGCTCGAACACTACAGCCAAGAGAGAGGAAAGCCTGGCTACTGCTCCAGCTGGCAGCAGACCTTGGCATCATCCATATGGTGCTGGTTTTAGGTGCGTGAAGAATGCAAGAGTTGTGGGGTTAAGACAGCTTTCACTCCAATTTCAGGAGGCCTGTTGGTCAGGCAGTGTGCCCTTGAGAGGGCAATATATGAAGCTGTGAGGGTGAAGCCAAAGGTGCAGTAGAGACCCCGGAAGTTTGGAAAAGCCAGGAACATGGATCATCTGAATAAACCTGCAAGGAGGGAGCAGAGAGGGCCTAAGAGAGAAGCCATGGGAGCTACTACCACTGGAAGTGCTGTAGGGACAGAGTCACCCAAGCCCTGTGGAGCTCACAATTTGCCACAGATTGCCTCAGATGCTGCATGTGGAATTATAGGACTTAAAATTTGCCCTGCTGGATTTTGACTTGCTTTGGTCCCATTCCTTTGTATTCCTGTTTGTAACTTTTGGAATGAAAATGTTTATTTTGTGCCACTGAATGTTGGAAGTGTTTAACTAACTTTTCATATGTACAGGGGCTTGCACCTAAGAGTTTGCCTTACATCTTGGAGGAGACTTGGGACTTGGACTTTTCAGCAATGCTGAAACTGTTAGGACTTTGGCAACTCTTAGAGATGGACTAAATGCCTTTTGCATAAAGGAATGTGCATGAGTCTTTGGAAGGCCAGGGGTGGAATGTCATGGTTCTAATGTAATATAATGTTAAAGTTGTGAAATGATAATAATAATCAAGTCTTTATATCTGGAGACCAGTTTAAAGAAATGTGTCCAGTTGCCAAATTGACAAGGGGCAGATTGTTTGGTTGATTTATTGTGTACATTTGAGAAATTTAGAAGCTTAACTAAGTAACTCAGCAGTTCTACATCTTAGGTTGTAGAGGACATGCCCTAGGGTGGCTGTTTATGCTCTAGAATGCTGCAATGGTTGATTCATTGTGTCAACTTGAGCAGTTTAGAAGTTTAACTAAGTGACTCAGCGGGGGGTCACGGTCTTCATTTTGTAAACATACTGAGCCTGTGCTAGAGGATGGCACAGAGATGGTGTAAGTGCTACACTCACCCTAGGGTGGGTACCCTGCATACAATATCAGGGAGGAAAAGAGGCTTGCTTCCCCTCTTAGACTCTTGTTGCTTTTGCTGTCTTCCACCACCATGAATGATTGCCCCTCAGCCATGCCACCCTGCCTTGGAGCCAGCTGATTACAGAGTGAAACCTCTACAAATTGTGAGCTAAATAAACCTTTCCTTCCTTAATTTTGAGCATTAGGCATTTTGTCCCAGCAACAAGAGAAAAGTGATACATATCTCTATGATATATAATAGTGATGTATACCTATATAGAACACACAGATACATAAAACTATAATGATATGTGCATGTGTACAACTATATAATTATCTTTGCATACATTTTCCACTATTTTCCCCCCTCCATTTCCTCTTTATGATATCTAAGTTAAATAATAAACACCATTCTCATAGCTTGAGACACAGTGGAGGCATAATACCCATTTTGTCAATGACATCAAGGCTGTATCACTTGTAGAAGGAAGCTATCATTTAAATAAATAAAAGGGACAGCCAGTATCTCCAGAATTATGAGAAGATAGAAGAGAAGCAGAAGAAATGTTTATCCTCTGATTAGAACCTATACTTAGGATAAACAGGGACACAGACACACTAATATATATATTTCCATTTTATGCCCAAATCCTGTAAAAAAAAATGAAGTTTTGCGTTCTATGGATAAGAATTGGGTAATCTTTCAAGTACTATTACAAAAAAGGCTTAAGGAAGAAAGTTCAAAGATTTAAATGCTTTCTTATTAACTAAAGGAGCCACAATATGTGGGATGAGGTTGGTGTCAGTAAACTCATTTCCTGAGTAGTTCATTGATTACTGGGACACTAGTGAGCTCACTTTGAGTTTGGGTAAGCATATTCGATCTTTTATAATAGATATGGTTTATAAGCTTTGTCATTATAGCATATCCTGAAATTGAAATTGCATTATTGTAAAATAAATGTCTTGTTATTAAATTGTTGAGTGACTTGAAGGGGCATTTGTACTTTTTAAAAATTTTGACTGAATACATATAAAGAACCATGAGGATAACAAAAAGAAATGGAGCATGAATAACTTTAACTTTAAAGTTTTTAAGCAGCAGTCTTTGCTCTTTGTACTTCTTGTATCATCAGAGTGTTTATATTGTAAACTGTGCTATATGTTTCATAAACGTAACGTCGATTATGGTGCATTGTTACTGGCTCCAGTTCCACCACATTCTGACAGTGGGGGTTGGGAAAGGGTTAACATTCTCCTTTTAGTGGATCGGGATATGAGAAAGGGAGTAAGGCAGTCAATTTTATCTTACCAGAGGGATTTCCAGTGTTCTCCTATTTTAATGTCCTTAACAGAGCAACTGAATTCAGTGCAGTTGGCCATAGTTAATGCTAAACAATACAAGCCTCTCTTTTACATCTGAATTTCAAGTAAACAACACATGATTACTTCATGTAATTATGTCCATGAAATTTTGGGGGTATGTAATAAAAAATTCTTTTTCGATTACCTGAAATTTAAAAATTTGAGTGTTTGCCCTACCTTTTTATTGGGAGAAGCTCACTGAGATAGGAGATGTGGACTCTCTATTGCCAACTGCATTTTGGGATAGTGCCTAGGGATCTGAACCTTAAACATCAAGTCTGCTAACCTACGTATGTTGAGATTAGGTTATATCATGTAGAAAGCATGAGTCACTCTCTGAGAGAATAAAGGCTAGATTCCAAGCCTGTAAGTACATACAATGGTAATTTGTCAATCAATAAATAAAATGTTAAAAATTTACATTTTAAAGTATATAATATTGTTATAAAGACTGGAGAAGGAGAAGCATATCAGATAAATGAGAGTTTTCTTCTCATTTGGGAATCCGAGATGTGGCCCCCTGAAATACTATGCTTCACTAATCAGGGGTCTTGCTGTATTAAATCAAATGTGTCAGCACTACATACTTTTATAGTGGAAACTGTAGAAATCAGCTCTTTCAGCTATGCTTAATTTTTATGTGGCAATGATTCAGAAACAGTTGTTATTTTAATAGGAAAATTGATAAAGAGGGCTCACAAAAGGGTAAACTATTCTGGGTTAAAGATGATAGAAATATTCACCTAAGGAGAGGCAATGGGAGCCACATTTAGAGCTCAGTGAAGTGTACAATACCAAATAAAGGAGATGAAGGTGAAGTCCCTTGGTGGCAAATCTGGAGTACTTCTGTACCAGTGGCAGACTTCTGCTGGGAATGCTAGCAAGTAGTTTCATAGGTGTGCAAAATACATCACCCAGTGATCAGAAGGTCTTCTTTATATCCTGCCAAAGCTGCATAAGATACAGTCTTCCCCTTTGACCTTAAAAACAAATGCAGAGAAAGAAGCATGTTAAGGGGAAAGGTGTCTGAGAAACTGAGAACTATTCTTTTGGAGAGGTTTTCTTTTCTGCCCCACCCCCAACCACGTCCTATTTTTTGTATTTATAGCATAAACCAAAATATGTGTACTTATTCCTTTATATAAGTTTATCACCAATATACTCTTTATTCCATGAAAATAAACAATGGGACTCAATATACTTGGTAAAGAGAAGACATATGATTAACATGTTTAAGAGATTTAAATTGCACAGGAAAGCATGGTAGTCAAAGAGACCTGTAAAAGCATAGATGACTAAAATCAATCTTTTTCTCTCAATATTAATAGGAAACACTAGACAGTATAAGCAAGCAATAATCATTAAAAAATTAAAAACACCGGTAATCCCACTGTTCAAATATATTTTCTGTTAATCATTTACTATTACCTTATGCCTCCACCCATTGCTATAGAATTATGAGGGACAATGATCATACACTAGATTTTCAGCTAGAATCATATTCTGAACAACTGTCCTGAATATAAGCCTAAATATACATTCATACTTCTAGGTAAGGCATTAATCTTTGTGTTAAATTTTTACAGATTAAATTAAAATTTAAGTAAATTAAATTTAGGGTAATTTAAGTACATTTTAATTTTTTAAATTACTATTAATGATGATGGAATGAGAAGCCGTGTATACATAATAGGCTATGAGGTACTTATTTCTCTATTTTCTTTTATGATATTATGCCTCATTAACGTTTTTAATACCTATGTTCTCCAAACCCATGTTTATATTTGCTTTGAAATAAATACTTTTTATAAGTTTGTACATTCTAACTAACTTTTATTTAAACATTTATGGGAGACCTATGAGTTTGGCATTGGACAAATGGAGGTAACAAATATGTCCTTATATTCTAGTAGAAAGAGCTATTGGGACACACAAGTAGAAAGAAATATAAATAAATGGATTTACATTTGCAGTGAGTTATGACAAAAGCACAGAGTGGCTGGATGGCAATTCCTGTGGATGGTCAGGGGAGGGTTCTTCACGCCTTGACATTTAAGCTGAGGCACAATACATGCAGCATGTAGGGGGAAGAACATTACTGAATAAGAAAACAGCTTGAACATTGTTCCTAAGGCTACATTTTTTTTGAGTAACTGAAAAAATCATTTCACTAGATTTTAATCAGCAAGGGAAACAGAAAGAATGAGCTAGAAGGGAAAAAACAGAACTTTATAGGCCTTGCTAAGGGCTTTGGATTTTTTTTTTTGGTTGTATTGTGCAGCTATTAAAATTATAGTAATCTATGAAACATACTTGTAATTTGGCTGAGGAATATTTTAAATCATCTCTTATTTATTAAGAAACAGATAACTGTGTCATTTCCTGCCCTAGCATAGTTCTAATTAATTATTTAAGATTTGTAGTCAGAGCACTAATTAGAGGTACATTATTGAAAAAGAATGATTCAGTCAGATTTATGCTTGTGCTTTAAATACACATTTCCATTTTGAAAATTTTTTTTCCAGTCGAGGCATATGCCTTGTCTATGTCACTGTCTTAAGTTAATCTTTGTTTTAACCATGAATTTCATTTGTTCTGAGGAATCTGTTCCTTTACAACATGGTGTGGGGAATCAGGATGTGGAGTTCAGCCAAGGTCTGACTGGGTCCTGTCACAGGGTGACAGCTTTGTCTAAAGGGGATTATCACAGGAGATGATCGTATAAAGACAATGCATTCTGTGCCAGAAAGACGTGTTTTGAGAACTATATAAAAGTAGAAAAGCAAACTTTGGAAATCCAAGGTAACCAATTCTTTTTTTTTTTTTTTTTTTTGGATAATGATTTATGAAACATGTAAGAAGCACATGGTCCCCTGCAAGGCATTCATCTATTATCAGCTATTTTTATTTATGTGCTTTTATTATTTTAGTGTATTAACATATGTGCACAGTACCTAATGTTTATATTCCTTGTGGGAAGTTATTACATGTACATAACACATCTTAATTATGTTTTTCATCCCCTTTCCCTTGCCTCCCTTCACCCTCCACCCATCTCTTGATCCTTGTCCTTTTTAAAAATTTTGTACATGTTTGGGGTATATAATGTTTACATTCTTTGTGTATAGTTGTACATGTACATAACATATCCCAATTCCTTTTTTGTTCGTTTCTTATCCCTTCCTTTCCTCCCCTTCCTTCCATCTCTTGATCACTGTCCCCTTTAAGATTGATCTATTTTCCTACTTCCTATAGTCTGTCTTATGTTTTGCACTTTATTTTGACTCTTTATTTCTCATATAAGAGAAATAATGTGATATTTAAGCTTGTATATCTGATTTATTTCACTCAACATTATGGTCTAAGGGTGCATCCATTTTCCTACAAATGACTCAAATGACTTTAAGGCAGAGTTGTACATACTCCATGGTATATAAATACTGCATTTTCTACATTCCTTCATCTCTTGATGGACGTGTAGGCCACTTCCAAGATCTAGCTATTATAAATTGTGCTGCTATCAACATGGGTATACATGTATCTCTGTAATATGGTATCTTGAACTCTTTTGGAAAGATATCCAGGATGGAAAGAGTTGGGTTGAATAGAATTTCTAATTCAAGTTTTTGAAGAATAGTTATATTGATTTTTATAGTGGTCATGCTAGTATACATTCCAAGCAACAGTACAGAAGGGTTCCTTTGCCACGCCACTTCACTAGCATATGTTATTTGACTTCTTGGTGATGGCCATTCTTACTGGGGTAAGGTGGAATCTCATTGTTGTTTTCATTTGCATTTCTTTAATGGCCATTGATTTCTAGCATTTCTTCATGTATTTATTGGCCATTTGTGCTTCCATTAAGTATCTATTCAATTTGCTTGTTTATTTTTTGATTGGATCTTTTATTTTGGGTGGCATAATTTTTGAGTTCTTTATATATTCTACATATGAGTCCTTTGTGGAATTGCTAGAAAAAAATTTTTTTTTTCATTTTGTACGTTGTTTTCTCACTCTGTCAGTTTTTTCTTCTGTTGTACAGAAGCTTTTTAACTTAATAAGATCCCATTTGTTGATTTTTGGAACTATTTCTTGTGCAACTGGGGTGCTGTTCAGAAAGTTCTTGCCTATGTCTATGACTTTGAGAGTTTTGCCTATCTTGTCTCCAAGCAAGTTAAGTGTTCCTAGTTTAACATTTAATTATTTGATCCATTTTGAGTTTAGTTTACTACAAGGTGAGACATACAGATCTAGATTCAATCTTCTGTATGCGGATAGCACTTTAACAACACCATTTATTAAAGAGGCTATCTTTCCTCCAGTGTGTGTTTTTCCCTCTTTTGGTAAAGATCAAATAGTTGACTGTACTGGGAATTATTTCCATACCTTCTATTCTGTACCCTTATGTCTTTTTTTGGTGTCAGTTTTATGCTGTTTTTATCACAGTAGCTTTGTAATACCACTTCAAGTCCTGGATTTTAGTGTTTACCTCTGCTTTTTTTTTTTTTTGGTGGGTACCGGGGGGTCGACCTCAGGACCTCGCACGCCAGCAGGCGCCCGGGCCACTGAGCGATATCACCGGCCCCTTTTTCATATGTGGGTTCCGGGAGTCGAACTCGGGCCCTCGCGCTTGCCGGGCAGGCGCTTAAGCCGCTGAGCCATCTCACCGGCCCTACCTCTGCTTTTTTTGACACAGGATTGCTTTTGCTATTCCAGATCTTTTCTGGTTCCATATGAATTTCAAGATTGTTTTCTCCAGTTCTGTGAAGAATGCTGTTGAAAATTTGATTGTGTTAAATCTGTATATCAATTTTGGAAGTATGGTCATTATGATTGTATTGGTTCTGCTTATCCAGGAACAAGGGATCTTTCCATTTTCTGATGTTCTCTTTCATTTCCTTTTTTCAGACTATTGTATTTTTTATTGCAGAGGTCTTTCAATTCCTCAGTTAGGTTAATTCCCAAGTATTTCATTTTTTGGGGGGGTGCTATTGTGAATGGCATTTTATCTCCAATTTCTTTCTCAGTGGGTTCATTATTATTGTACAAGAATGCTATGGATTTTTGTGTGTTGATTTGTACCATGCTACATTACTGATTTGATAATTCTAAGACTCTTTTGATGGATTTTGGGGGATTTTCTATATAGAGGGTGATGTCATCTGCAAATAATAATAATGTAACTTCTTCTTCTCCAACACATATACTTTTCTATTTGTTTTTCTTGCCTCTTGCTAATGTTCTGAATACTGTGTGGAACAGGAGTGGTGATAAGAGACAACCTTGTCATGTTTCTGATTTCAGAGGGAAAGCTTTCAGTTTTTTCCCTATTTAATATAATGTTGGCAGTAAGTTTGTCATAAATGACTTTTTATCAGATCTAGATAAGGTCTTTCTATACCTATTTTCTTCAGTATTTTTATGAAAGGATGTTGGATTTTGTCAAGGATTTTTCTGCATCTGTTGAAATGAGTACATTATTTTTGTCCTTCCATTTATATGATGTATATCACTTATTGATTTATGTATGTTGAACTATCCTTGCATCCCTTGACCAAACTTACTTGGTCATAATGTATGATCTTTTTGATGATGCTTTGCATGCTGTTTGCCAATATCTTGTTGAGAATTTTTGCTTTTATATTCACTGAAAAGATTGGTCTATGTTCTCTTTTTTGATTGGATATTTGTCTGGTTCTGGAATTAGGGTAATGGTAGCTTCCAGGAATGACTTTGGGAGAGTATTCCTTACCTTTCAATTTCATTGAAAAGCTTCAGGAGTACTGATGTTAGAACTTCCCTGAAGTTTTTGTAGAATTCAGCAATGAATCCTTGCAGACCTGGACTTTTCTTAGTTGGTAGGTTGTTTATTACTTCTTTGCTTTCATTGCCTTTTATTAGATTATTTAGAGTTTATAAATTGTGGTTAAATTTTGGTAACTCATATGTATCTAGGCATGTATACATTTCTTCTGAATTCTCCAATTTATTGGCATACAAGTTTACAAAGTATTTTTTAATGTGTTTTATTAATGGCAGTGTCCATTGTAGTTTCACATTTTTCATTGCTAATTGTATTGATTTGGGTCTTTTTTCTCCTCTTCTTTGGTTAGATTGCTAAGGGTATGTCAATTTTGTTTATTCTTTCAAAGAACCACCTCATAGACTCATAAATTTTTTTGTATATTTTTGTCTCAACTTCATTGATTTCTGCTCTGACCTTTATCATTTCCTTCCTTGTACTAGCTGTGGGTTTGGATTATTCATGTTTTTCTAAGACCTTGAGGTGCATCGTTATTGGGCTCACTCTATTTTTGTGATGTAGGCATTCACAGCTATAAATTTCCCTTTTAGAACTGCTTTCATCATGTCCCATAAATTCTGGTATGTTGTTCTGGCATTATAATTTAGTTCCTGAAAATGTCATATTTCTTCCTTGATTTCTTCTGTAACCCATTGTTTAGTTAAGGGTGTAATGTTGTGTTTCCATGCTTTTGCATAATTTCTGTGTTTTCTTTTGTCATTGATTTCTGATTTTATTGCACTTTGGTGTGAAAATATTCATGGTATAATTTCAATTCTTTTACATTTAGATAAAGCTGATTCATTGGCTAAGATGTGATATATTATGGAGAAAGTTCCATGTGTTGCTGAAAAGAATGTCTGTTCTTTTCTGTTGGATGGAACACTGTATATATTTATTAAGTCCATTTTGAAGGCTTTGTTCAACTCATTTTTTTTGTTGATTTTTATTTTCTAGTTGATCTATCTGTGATAGTGGGGTATTAAGGTCTCCCACTATAATTGTATTTATGGCTATGTGATATTTTATGTCCACTAGTACTTATTTTATGAAGTTGGTTGCACTGTTGTTTGGTGCATATATATAAATAATTGTTACATCTTCCTGTTAGATTGTTCCCTTTACCAATATGAGTGACCTTCTTCACCTCTTTTTATCAGTTTTAGCTTGAAGTCCACTTTGTCTGAATATGAAATAGCTATACCAGCTTTTGTTCAAGTTCTTGTTGCATAAAATATTGTTTTCAATCCTTAGATATTTAGACTATGAGTTTTTTGAGGAGGGAGTTAAATGTGTTTCTTGTATGAAGCACACTACTGGATTTTGTTTCTTATCTGTGTATTTTTTGTTTGTTTGTTTGTTTGTTTGTTTGTTTGTTTTTTGAGACAGGATCTCGCTATGTAGCCCATACTGGCCTAGAACTCACTGTGATCATCCTTCCTCAGTGTCCTAAGTGCTGGAATTATAGGCATGTGCCACCAAGCCTGAAAGTCTGTGTCTTTCGACTGGGGAATTGAGACCATTTACATTGAGAATTGTTACTGATAAGTATAGACTTATCCCTGTCATTGCCTTATTTTTTGTTGTTCTTGTTATTGTTGTTGATTGCCAATCTTTCCCTTGTACTTAACTGTTCACCCTACCTGGTGTATTCATTCTGCTGGACATTTTGTCACGGTTAACTTCATTATCTCCTTTTAGAGTATCCTTAGGAAATTTCTGGAGTGCCAGTTTTGTGGTTATAAATTTCTTTAGATGCTCTTTATCATGAAAACATCTTATTTTTTCATAAATTTTGGGAGACAGTTTTAGAGGCTATGTAAGTCTGAGTTGGAAATTGTTTTTCTCTGAGGGCTGAAAATACTTGACTCCAAGCTCTCCTGGTCTTTAAGGGTTGTGTTGAGAAATCTTTTGCAATTCTAATGGGTTTTCCTTTGTAAGTGATTTTTTATTTTTTATTTTTTAATTTTTTTTTTACTTTTCATTCAAAGATTTTAAGATTTTGTACTAGTGATGAACTTCTGGGATTATAACTATGATATGGCCTGGAGAGATTCTTTTCTGATTGTGAATATTTAGGTTTGTATATATCTCATTTATCTGTATGTTATATTCTTTTACCATATTTGGAAAGTTTTCAGCTTTTATTTCAGTAAATAGGTTTTTTATGCCATTTGTGCTATCTTCTGATTTTTCACTAATTCCCAGCAATCTTAGATTACTCTTCCTTGCATTATCTAGAAGCTGTTGAATCCACTTTTCATATTCTCTTGTTGTTTTTAATATGTTTTTCATCAATTAGTCACTGACAGTAGCACTGTCTTCTAGTTTGGAAACTGTCCTCACATCGGTCACTTCTGACTCCCATACTTTCAATAGAACTTTTAATTTCCTGAATTTCTATTTGGAGTCCTTTTATGCACTCTAATCCTTTTCTGTGCCAGTCATGTATGTTTTGCATCATTTTGTTTCACTCTTCTATCCTTTTATTAAAACCTTCTTTAGACTTATTGATGATTTTGTTTAATTGGACCAATATCTTGTTGCTTATATCTTCTGTGATCTTGCCAATTGCCTTATTGAACTGTTTTGTTATCTCCCCTGATACCATCTGAGACCCTTCAAGTGTCTCATGCATCAGTTTTTGATGCCCTATGCATCAGTTTTGGGGGATTTGGGAGTTTTGGGAGACTTTTTGTGTGCTTGTTTTCTCATTTTTTGTTTGTTTGTTTTGTGTTGAGGCTTGCAGGTTTATTTTAGTGGAAAGCTTAGTTTCTAGTATGTAGGCCTCTTTAGTTAATGTCTACTTTTCATTGGTGCTTCCTGGCCATGGCTTACTCCTGGGTTTTGCCTCAGTCCCAGGATCCAACCGCCTCTGTTTACCTGAGATGGAAGGTTGCAGTATGTTTGGCCCAATACCCAGTTCTCCTAGAATTAGCCACAGTGTTGTTAATGACTCCTAGGCCACCTAAATATTGCATCTCAAGAAAACCAAGTAATAGCAACAGCTATGACACCATGGCTATAGTAATAAAATCAGTATCAATTATAACATTAAATACAAATTGAATATGCACAAACCTTAAGGGCCGATAAAGTATAGTAAGTCCCTGACCTACAAATATTTGAGTTGCAAACAAATTGCAGAGGTAACTCATGTGTTATGCACAGCCTTGGGGAAAAATGCTGTTTTTATATAAACAACTCTCGGATTATAACAGATACTTTAGACAAGGTAAAACAGAGATTAGATGAGTGAGCTAAAGCTTGTCAAAATAATCAAGGATGATATGAACGGTTATTCATTTGGAATCCTTGGCTGACTTCCCTTATCACTGGACACACAGGGCCAGTAATAATTCTTATTCTAGTCTTTGCTTTTGGGCCCTGCCTGATTAATTGGGTAAGAGGTACAATTCAAAGTACTGTGAGCCAGGTACAGATGATGGTACTAACTGAAACAACTAAATATAAGCTACCACCATATGAAGGACTATATATGTCCTATAAGGAAAATATATCCTTGAGGGGGGAATGATATGGCTAAAGTGACTCCATTTTCTTTTTAGACTCCAGTTTGTCTTCACTTAACCCCTAGATGCACTCACTCCCCAACCCTGTTAGATATTAAGGCACTAACCCATAGATAAACTCACTCCTCAGACCCCTTCCCAGTTAACCATAAAACCCATAAAAGGAGGAACAAATACCTACACCAAACAGATCAGATGTTTGGAGAGGGCCTATGATAAACCTAGTTGATGTTCCTGTGGAATTCCAGAAAGATGATGTGATGTAAGATGGTCACTAAGATTATGGGGGGAGGGATTGTGGGGAACTTGTAACATATAAAAACTCCTGAGAACAAAGACTGGGTGATTAATGCCTTAGCAAAAAGCTGGGGGGGGCCGGTGAGATGGCTCAGCGGTGTAAGCGCCTGCCTGACAAGCACGAGGGCCCGAGTTCGACTCCCGGAACCCACATACGAAAAAAGGGCCGGTGATATCGCTCAGCAGCTCGGGCGCCTGCTGGCGTGCGAGGTCCTGAGGTCAACCCCCGGTACCCACAAAAAAAAAATGCTGGGACATCATCCACCGGCCAATAAATCTCCTTGTGTCTGCACTCAACCTCTGTGAGTGATTCTTGTGATTTTGCCATAACAATACTAGTAAATGTTTATGAGGTAGAGTACTGGACAATGAAAATTGTTTTTAAAAAAAGCATGGGATATGAGGAGGAAGAGAGAAAAATAAGAAAGGGGGTCCTCTTAAGAAGTAAGTGGAAATTAATGGAAAATAGTCCCTGGAAAGAACAAACAAAAAAGAGAGAGAAAAAAAGTTAAACAGCAAAAACTGGAGATTAAAGAAAGAAGAAAGAGAAAAATTTGAAAGGTAAAAAGATAAAAGTGAAAAAAGGCAACTAAAAGAGTACAAAAAAATAAAGTGGGAAGAGACCCCTATCCCTGAAAAAAACCTGATGAAGGAAAGATAAAAATAATGCAAAACAGGAAAATCAAAAAAAGACTGAGTCAAAGAAAAAAAAAAATCCTCTGCTATTGAATGAGTGTCTTCTTTCCAGAATTGGCCGTCTTGGGTTTTAACCAGACACGATTGTCTGTGCCTAGCTTTCGGGCCTATGAATCTCTGAGGTGTTCGTGAACTAGAGGCCCCTCTGTTCATCCTCCTAGACTGTTGTTACCATTTAAACCACAGCACATCAGCATTCCCTTTGGTAGATGTGGAATGTGATCAGTCCTCTGTTCTTTGCTGGAGGTAGGCCACAAGTTGTGGATTCTTGTGAGTAATTGGACTTAATATCCATAATCATGGGGTCTGGTTACTCCCTTCTTTCCCTGCGTGTTATCTTCATCCAAAGTTGGGTTGGATGGTTAATATTTGACTCTGCTGCCCTGGCCTGTGCTCGCCTGGGGGCAGGGCCCTGCTCCTCTCTTCTTGGTTCCGCTCTCTCACTTGGAAGCGGGGCATGCCAGTCCTCCACCACACCTCCCGCTCTCTCAAGTCCCGAAATAACCAATTCTTAAGTTGTTTACTGAGGAACATTTTGTTCATGAGTGTTTTTCTTGAACTAACTTATAACTTAGTGCTTTCTTTTACTATTCCTACTGTGAATTTAACCAGTGAGTTATACAATTACAGACCTAAAATAGAACTGCAAAGCTTTACATCTATCAAAAAACAAAATGAAACAAAGCACAACCACCCAACCAAACAAACAAACACAGAACTAAGGTTTAAAACTCCATGACAACACTTCTAAAAATCTATGGTGGTTTCTATTTAAGTAATTTATTCTCTGTTAGATACTATTTCATGCTTCTATTGCATTAGCTTCTATCCCCATCCACTTGCAAAGGCAGGAATTAATATTTCATTTTCTGTTTGAGGAGACTGAGGTTCAGAGGCATTGCATCACTTTCTCAAGGTCACAGTATACTGTCAGCATTCAAGCTCCATCTGTTTTCTTATGCCAAGATGATAGCCTTCATATTACACTATACTATTTTCATTTCCTTTGAAGGAATTTCTTATAAAATCATGGTTTCTACTCAGGAACTCTATTAACCCATATAACATCATTTTTATGTAAAATGGTACCTCATGTACCCCGGGCATCCTGGTGCCAAAGGTACTATGACTTGATAAGTAGTACACAGGATAAACTACAGTCTTCATCCTCTCTCTCAAACAGATGTCCTACATCATTGAAGAATACTTATGCTTGTGAGTACCTTCAATGTGATGGAAAGCGTATTACGCCAACTTATAATCTAAATTAAAATGTCTATTTAATATTTGAAAACCAATCAATAACTAGAAGTACAATAAAGCAAAAATCTTTAGTTTTTCCAGTGAGTTTGATTATTCTGAATGTATAATCTTATCCCCAGGTATAGTTCAGCATAAAACTTTCTATTATATGCTGATGAATTCCATATACACTTTTTAATCATGTGCCCGGTATCTGCCTCATAATGTGCTTCAACTCTGCTTTTTCCAATTTCTGTTTATTATTAAAACTAAGTAAAGTAAAATGTCCATTTAAATGTCAATTTATAATACCTCTTTATTAATTTAAAAATGTTAGCTGTGGGAAATCATACACATTTAAATAGTAAAATCTTTTCTGAGTTCACAAGTTAGAGAAGTACAACCATAGGTCTTTGGCAAATGTAATTCCAAAAATCAAACCATTGAGTATATTTATTTATTTTTCAAGCCCCTTTTTGAAAATGAGACATGCAATGAATGTGGGGGTAGAGAAAAGAGGTTAGAATGTCATTTTAAAATGAGGTCTAGTAGTGTGACTTCTGGGGTGAGGTCACAAGTGTAGCAGAGCTTCCATCTGCATTTCTCTTTTGTTCAACGTCTCCCTCTAGAATCCAGGTGTCATGTAATGTGAATGTCCTACTCATATGAGAAAATGGTGTGTAGATGTTCTCATGGAGAGCATCCAATAACTGCAGCTCATAGCAAGCATTAGCATCCAGATACTTGTTTGAGGTGATTCTGGAAAAGCCTCCAGCCCGGATTCTGCAACTGCATGAAGTTTCATGTGAGACAAACACCTAGCTAATGCCAGTCACACAGAATGAGAGATTAGAATCATAAGTAACTTTTACCTTTTTGCTAAATTTGTTATTTACTAAACAGCATTAGAGGAGAAAAGCCTTTCTACCTAAAGAATAACACATATTGTATCCTTCAGAGAACAATAATCCACTGTACTTAAAAGAACCAAATAAGATTTATGTAGGTCCTTGTATCTAGAAAAACCTTCATGAAGAAATAGGAGCATACTTGTATATTGAAGAAGGATTAATTATTAAATCCATTCCACAAGATGTATATCAATAAGTTAAGCAGCATGTCACTAAATAGAAAACAATATCTTAGTGACTTGACTAAGAAATTATTAATATAGAAGTTAGCAAAAAGCTTTAACATCAAATTTAAAAGTCATCATTTCATCTCAATCATATAAAATAATGTGCTAATATTAAGAAGAAAAGTGATTGAACTTGGACGATGCAGAAGGGTCAATCTTTGATCTTTATAAAGGAAAATAAAAAACATGTTGCATTACTGCATTTACAAACCAGAAAAGTTATACAGTTAAATAAATTTGAATTAACAAATACCATTATATATGTGTCATTTTTAATATCTGAAAAAAAACTGTAAAAGAATTTTAGATTAACAATTAAAGAAGGTATGGTAATCTCTGCATTCTTACTTATCTAACATTCAGATAATAAAAAGTTTATCATATAATCTTATTAACAGGAACACTGCATGTTAACTTGGCACTGACTTTATTATCATGAGTTTCACTTTCAGTTTCCAAGACTTCCTGGCTAATAGACGAATTGATTATATGATATGGTATGCTTACACACTCAAAGTATACATCTTTGTATAGGCAAAATGTCCAATAGTGTTACTTCCTCCATGATCTGTTAAGTATCAGTCATTGAAGATGATTCTTTCATTTTATTTTCTGGTAGAGAATTTAAAGTAGATTTATGAGGTATGTTAGATTACTCTTCAGGAAGTATTTATTGCCTTTCCTCCTTCATGAAAGAAATATACTTCTGTATCTTGAGGACTCAGTTTGGCCACATGACTGATTGTCATCAATTAGGTTTTCAAATTTTCCAGAGATTATAAGGATTAATTTTGACCGAGCAATAATTGCAATATTTATTATAAAATATTTCTATTTTCTAAATATGTATGAGCTTTTGGATAGTTTTTTCAAATAAGAAATTTTCTAGAACATTGTTTTACTGATGAAATTTCACAAACATCCCTGTGATATGCAAGTGAAATTTCTTTAAATTTATCCTGTCTTCATCTGGATAAGTTTAGAGAATACTGATGTCTTTTAGAGAACCAAACAGTAAGGATGGTGACAGTTTCTATGAAACCATCTCTTAGAACATGAGAGTTTGGTGATCAAAGTACATTTTGTATAACAAAAATCTACTGAGTTATTATAGAAAAATGATCATTTTTTGTTGTGATGCTACATTTTATAACCAAAAAAAAAAAAAAAAACCACACAAAATACCAGAAAGCAAACAAACAAAACCCCACAAAAATCAACTAAACTTTCATCAATGAAGCAAAGGATTCATTAGTTAGGCAGACTACATGACATATGACCATAGGCAAAGTATTTTATTACTGAATCCATATTTTGTTCCTTGCTTACTTTCAGTTTATAATAATTCTTGCAATTCATTTAAATGTACTCTAGATTGGTTTCTAGGTGTATATCATTTCACACCTCTTTCTTTGCATAGAGAAATTCAGCTAGGAAGTTCAGTTGTCCCTTCCTTTTTCTGTTATAGAGATGTACCTCTTACTGATAGACATGACGAAGCTGCTGCTTAGAATGTAAGACTCTAGTCTCTGTTCCATCTCCTGTCTATTTTATGATATTGGCTCTAATTTATACTCTGAAGGAAACCTGTGTTTTAGCCAACCTAATCTCTGAACTATATTTTATCTGCAACAGTTCTATGAACATAGCTGCTTATGTTTATCTTAAGTTATAAGACAATGTTCAATTATTCTAGAAATACATGGTCTACTAAAGTGGTCTACTTTAGTAATATTTGAACAAATTTGCTCAATTTAATAAATAAATCCTAGGGTTAGAGGTTTATACCTGTATCTCAACACTTTTGGACGCTGAAGCAGAGGATTGCAAGTTCAAGCTCAGCCTGGACCAATTAATAACTTAGTGAACTCTGTCTCAAAATAAAAAATAAAAATGCCTGGGGATGTGGCTCAGAGGCTCAGAGTAAAGAAGTCCCTGCATTAAATCCCCAGTACCACACACAGAAAACTTTTTAACAACTAAAACTCTTAAATAAATAAATGGAATATTTACATATTTATTGTACCCAAAGGGGAAATAAGTCATATAAGATTTTGGGGTCTCATGTTCAATTATTTAATTAAGTTAGACATTTTTTTTTTTGTGGGTACCGGGGGGTCGACCTCAGGACCTCGTGCGCCAACAGGCACCCGTGCCACTGAGCGATATCACCGGCCCCTTTTTCGTATGTGGGATCCGGGAGTCGAACTCGGGCCCTTGCGCTTGCAAGGCAGGCGCTTACGCCACTGAGCCATTTCACCGGCCCTAGACATTCTTAAATAATAGTTTTCTTTGATCTTCTCTTAATCTACTGTGGTAATTTATTCTTTCAGCCATCCTGTGAAAAAGCTAGGACTACATCCAAAATCTTAGAATTTAATAAATGATACAGGAGAATTTCATATCAGGAAGGCATTGCAGATTTTTTGATAAATAACTGAATACAATTAGGAGATAAAAACGAAAGGAAATAATATTTCTACTTTACAGTATTATCCCATATATATTTTTAAAAATTTCATTGAAAATTTTTGTAAAATGAAACCATAAGTATACCAATATACAGATGAATAGTTACATAACTTTAGGAAGAAATGGCTTTATTAAGCCTCACAATAGAGGTTATAATTTCAAGGAAAAAGATGGCTGATACAACTACATTGCAAACATTCTAACTTGTGTATGAAATAAAAACAAAATTAATAAGCAAATACTCAATTTCAGATATATTTGTAACAAATATTACAAAGATCAGTTGGGTTTCTGTAGGGGAAAAAATGATACACATGGATGGGGTATTTGAAAAAAATTTAATAAAGTAACTTCTTACAAATGTATACACAGTGGTAACATGAACACTGAGCTGAGAAACAATTATTTAGAAGCCATGACCTCCACCTCACTTGTAGATGCAAGGGGAGCTAATAGTTACCAGACAATGATGAGACCAGGAGCTTCAGGAAAGAACTCTCTAAAAGGAGTTGTGGCCTATGGTGGTGATAATTAGCAGGCCAGTGAGGATATAACCAAGATTATAAATATTCTGAGTGTTTTTCTTGTAATTCATTATAATTCTCCTTCTAAGAATTCCCTGTAGCTAAAACCAACTGTAATTCAAAAGACAAGTTAAAACAATTTATGTAGCTCATACAAATCAGCATCCTTGGAAACAAGCAAGATGGAGTATGGATTTATGGAGATAAATAAAGAATATTATAGTGTAGCCTGCCTATTATTTCTTTTGAGGCCTACTTTTGTCCCCCAACTAAATGAAAATTGACACACATATCCTATGCATTTTTGTACAATTATATCATGCAAATATTGTCATACTGTCACTTAGAACCTAATCAATTATTCATTATTAGTGCTACTATTATGTAACAGAGGGAGAAAAATATTAACTCAAAGCATTGCTAATAGGGGCCTCCTTATCTGCACAGTCATTAGATATGGATTGATAATTATGTCCTACTTTTTCCACAATCCATCCTATTTTCCTTGCACTCCTTTTCAGAATCTTGGCTGGATGAGGATCGTTATTTGATGGGGTGACTCAAATGCACTTTTTCCCCACATAATCTGAGTACTTGGTGGCCATTTAGATAAAGGATCATTAAGTAGTATTTCAGTAAGTTCCTTGGTTCCATGTATGTATCTTACTGCTTTAACTGGATTGGTGTCATCTAATTACCCTGTCCAATACAGGCACAAGTTACCTATCATTTTCTTCAGCAGCATTAAGGAAATGCAGTGAGAAATTTCCTCAGCTTCCAATTTAAACTTGACTGTATCCCCTGGTGAAATCATTCTCTCCAGGGTATTAATATCCAAATCTACTGAGTCAAAGGTAGCAAAGATAGGAAGTAGAAATTACTGGAGGTGGTTACTAGAGAGTCCATTTCCTTTACTTATGAAAATATGTATTCTAATGTTGGGGGAGCCTACACCAAGTCATGTCTGCAGGAGTAAAGTGTGCAGTGTAACTTAAAAGACAACATCCTAGTCTCACAATGTCTTATCTCCTCACTGGTACCATAATAAAACTATCATCAGGACGTTCTACTGCTCTGCCTCTGAGTGATGGGATATGCATTTAGGGTTAGGAACTCTGAAAGAGATTCTATTGCTGTAATTTCTTCACTACAATGCAAATTTATTTATTTTCATCAGAAACAATATGGAGCTGAGTAAATCATTTTGAAAGCCCACAGTGTTAGGCTAGGAAGAAAAATTCAACTTGTAGTATGCATCTATTTTTTAGGAGAAAAATTGCTGCATCTTCATACGGAAAAGTAATCAAGTTTTCAGGTGGTGATTTGGTCTCCCTAGGGATGCATGGCTTACTGGGGACACAGCCTTTGCCTCTCCCATTGGAAGGATGGCCACTCGGTGGTGGCAGTAGCAGATTAATCCCTGGCATAGGAATTCCTTAGTGTTGAGTCTGCTAAGCACATTGGGAGAATAGGAGAGTGATTGGAAAAAGTGACTAACTGACCTCCAGAGCATGAGTCATTAACTTGATCTGATTATTAAGAAACTCTTTTAATGAATGCAAATTATTACCTGATTGGGTGATGTAGAGGTTTTATTCCCAGTTTGAATAGGCATATATTTAATACATTTATCACCATATTCTGTATTCATTCTGAATGTATAGATTTTCCCACTGCCTTTAATCTCATGGTTCTAAATCCATAATTTTCTTTTTCATGTCCTGAACTATGGATTAGTAGGCATTGTTCATGAATCAGTGCAGATGTGTGTTTCAGAAGACCTCTCCTTCTATAGCAAGTGTATTAACAGATGTACCAACAGATATTCTTACTCTCTGGAGGATATACTTCAAGGTAATCTCTGGGAGTTGCTACCATTATATAAACCCACTTCTAACTGGCAGCAATGCACCAATGGACCCATTAAGAACCAGTCCCATACTTTTTCCTCATCTGTTAACTGATCCTGGGTGATTCTTCATATGACTATAGATGTTAGTGGAGGAAGAGGCAGCAGAGCAGTAGGAAAAAGTACCAAAGAAGTGTATTTCTTTGTAGTCATGTTTTACAAGGGAAAAGATTTAATATGGGACACATAATTTATAGGATTATTTTATAATAGTCACCCAAAAAGTCAAATACAGAAGACCACAAGAGATCTATCCACCCTCTAGAGACCCAAAGAATCCACCCGAGGGCCTGGATCCCATGGCAATGTCCTGGATGAGTTCAGCTGAAGTCCTGGAGCCCATCGCAATGTCTCACGCAAGTCTGTATCAAGGATCTGTACTGGGAAGGCTCAAAGGTCAGTGGTGGAAGCTTGAAAGTCTGTGCCAGTGGGATGAAGGATCTGTAGCAGCAGACTGAGGAATCTGCACTGGAGCCAGGAAGTGACACTCAAGGTAAGGACCAGAGCTCCCCTGAAGAGAACTGCAGCCATCCTTAGCTACAGAGAGGTCCCAAGCTCCTCCAATGATGAGAACAACCGAGTTCATATCAGGAAAGCCAGCGTGACAAGCTTCTCCAGGAGAATTAACAGCATGCTATCTTCCTCTACAGCTTTCCTTTTATGCTGTTGGCAATAAACCTCAGGTGGGCCTTCTGCTGAGGTCCAAAACCACGCTGATCCAGTTCAGCTGGATGTTACAAGGGGACCATTAGTTAATCAACACAGTCCTTCTTATGCACTGTTCTAGTGTTTTCCAGACTTGCTCAAGTTTACTCTTTTCTATCATTTTTATTTCACAGTGTTATGCTGCTGGGGATAACTATCCCTAGAATTTTATAGATCTATTGATGGCCACGATAGGCAACATGGAACACATAACTACTTGATATCTAAGGGCAGTATTAAGTCACTACCAAGCTTTTCAAGTGAAGTAAATTTTTTAGGTATAGGAGGGCATGACCTAATTCCAAAATTTGTGCTGTGATTTTTGTATTGTAATTTCTGAAAGACTATAAATAGCATTTCCTCCTGCCTCAGACACTTTGAATATCATTTGGTCACCTAGTCATAAGGCCTGGAGAGCAAGATACCTTGCATCTGAACTTGAAAACTGATGTAATTTACATTTTAGATATTCATAATGGGCAACCTAATAAATCAACCAGTGCATAACATCGTAATTTGGCAAATGTTGTCTTCAAAATTCAAAGAGATCCAACAACTACTATCTTCTTAGTTGTGGGCTATGGGATGTGGAATAATTATTTTGCTTACAGGGCATATTTTGACATGATTTAGGCTACTAAACTAGAAACTTCATGATCCCACAGTCTCTTAATCTCACCAATGCAATGAACTTCCATAATGGTAACTCATAATGATCAGACTTTTGTCTCTCTCTATTATGTTAAAGAACAAGTATTAAAATAGAGAAGGCATGTTTCCATCTCTGTTAATCAGCTTTCTCACTGCTGGGACATAATACCCAACATCCACAACTTAAAGGAAAAGAGGTTTAATTTAGCTCACGTTTTTATGGTCAGCTGATTCGAAGGTGAAACAACTTGGCAGAAGGGTGTGCCAAATAAATGATGCTTAGCTCATGGCAACTGCGAAGCAGAGCAGAGAAACAGTGCTAGAGAAGAAGGGGTAAAGGACAAGATATAGTATTTAAGTTTATGCTTCCATGACCATCCAGATCCACCTAGAAGTGTGTTTCACCAGTCCTGTGGCTGGATCCAAGCCAATCAAATGGACACAATCATCTTAGCTGTCACATCCACCCTTTATCAGCTTGACACCAAAACATAATTCCTTAAACTATATTTAATCCCCAAATAAACACAAGTTCATAATTCCGCCTTATATGATGCAACTATCTTGCCCACAATTTAAAGTACAATAATCCATTCTCCAATAACTCAACAGTTCCAGCATTTTTCAAGTCTCTTCTGAGACTCAAGGCAAACTGTTTCCAGTGATCCTTTATAAAAAATAAAAAAACAAGCTATGTAATCTCAAAGAACAATCGTACAGGGTAAACATTCTCATTTCAAAGGGAGGAATAGGGAGTTAGAAAAGAATCAAATGAAAGCAAGATCAAAACTCAGCAGAGCAGACATTAACTCCTGTAGTTCTATATCTGGTATCTGGGGCATACAGTGGTGAGATGTGAGGTTCAAAGGGCTTATGTGGCCCTGCACCTATGGCCTTGAGGGCTGCTATCCACACAGCTTCGCTACTGGGCTAACTCTACTCGTGGCCTGCAGGTTTCCTTGCCAGATTTTCCACATTTCTAGCATCTCTGACTTCCCTGGGGCTTCAAAGCACCTTCGGCTTTATTTCCACAGCTTCACACACTGCCCTCTCAAGAGCTCTTTGCCTGGTATCCCAGGCCTCCTTTGAAATCGGAATGGAAACTTCCCTAATTTGACAATGACCTTTGCATTCTGCATGATAGTAAAACCAGTATCATATGTATGACTCAAAGGTCTCTTACGAGTGAGAACACTAGCCAGGCCTCTTTGAACAGTGGCTTCCGGAGTCTCTGAGTGCCTGGATTAGCATGGTGAAATGAATCCTAGGAAACCAATTCCCTAGGAAGCGCTTCTTGAGCAGGAGTTACAAGGATGCTTTTTTGAAATGAAAAGTATACAGTTTACACTATTGAGCCTGTGATGGATGGGTCTTGCTGATTTCTTAGAGGCCTTCAAGGGGCCTTCTACATGGCCTTGTACAAAGTACTTAGTTTCATTTGAATGGTTCTAATCTGTCCAGCAGCCACATTTCTTTTGAACCCAGCTTTATACATGGTTCCTTCTAGGCTAAAATGTAAGTTTTTAAAAATTTTTCTGCTCTATTTTATTTGCCCTCAATTTTCATTATAAACCTACCTAGAAGCATTCAGCAGTATCCATGCCATATCCTGAATGTTGGGCTGCCCTTGAATTTCCTCCTTCAGCTCAATTAGTGAAGCCACCTTGAACTCAGTCTGCAACAAAGTTTGAGAACACAGGGAAAATGCAGACAATTTCTTTTTTGCCAGAGTGTAACATATATGGCTTCTCCTCCAGTTGCTAATAAAGTTCTCATTCTTAGTTAAAATCTTAACCTGGCCTTCACTGTTTACATTCCTATCAGCATTTTGGTTCTCTGTTCTCTGACCACAATCACCCATTAAGCTTTGCTTACAGCATTCTAGGACTTCTCCAGCCAACTTTTCCAATTTTTTCCAACCTCCTGCTACAAGGAAGTTCCAAGAGCTTTTAAACTATATGGTTGCAGCAATGGTCCCACTTTTGTGACACCAATTTTTTGTGTTAGTCAGCTTTCTGGTTGCTGGAACAAAATATGCAAACCATAATTTAAAGGAGGAGGGCTTTAATTTAACTCACTCTCTGAGGGGATTTGGCCTATGGTCACTAACTCCAAGGCAGAACCATCAAGGAAGAAAAGGATGGAGGAGCAAAGATGATTATTTCGTGGCAGTTGGGAAGCAGAGCAGGAAAAAGAGAAAAGGTGGCCAAAGAGAAAAATGATGAGGCACCAGAGGTAGTACCTAAGGCCATGCCTCTTTGACCTACCCAGAAAACCCAGAATTGTGATCTACTATTCCCCTGGACAGATTCCAAGCCAATGAATTTGACATAATCCAACTTAACTGTCACACCATCTCTACTACATGAATGACAACTGTTTGTCACCTTTGATGATAAAAATCTACATGAAATTGTTTTTCAGGATGGCATCAATCATCTTATTTTGTATTGACTAGAAAATATTTTAAACTTTCTGGGTCACATACAGTCCACCTCACTTAGTTTTTCTTTTATGCTTTTAATAACACATTAAATATATTAGAACCATTCACAGTTTCTGGACCACAGTTCACAGGCTGTGGTTCACAACGTTTAGGTCAGTAATTGCAGTTGGTATTACCATGTACGTTTGCAGTTGTCCATAGTCATTTGTCGAAAGCTATCTAGTTAACAGGGAGTTCTATGGTGACGTGGTGATATGCTGCTCCTGCCAACGTCCTGACCCTTTCAAGTCTTTTTTTTTTTTTTTTTTTTTGTTTGTGGATACCGGGGGTCAACCTCAGGACCTCGCGCGCCAACAGGCACCCGTGCCGCTGAGCGATATCACCGGCCCCTTTTTCGTATGTGGGTTCCGGGAGTCGAACTTGGGCCCTCGCGCTTGCAAGGCAGGCGCTTACGCCACTGAGCCATCTCACCGGCCCCCCTTTCAAGTCTTGCAAGATGCCACTAACCTCAGAAAGTTCTAACAAATAAATTCCTTAGTATTTACATTTTTAATTAGTAAGAATGATTTCATTTTACTTTTTAAAATTCTCACACTGTATTTATTAATAGAAACCTGAGTTTTTGTCCTAAAAAGATAGTTGTAGTTTAACATATTTACCTTTGAAATAGAGGTTAAATATATATTTGTTATAATAATATATTACAAAAGGTTTCTTTCATTATAAATGTTAATTTCCTTTAATATAATTAAATTATTGTTTTTCTAACTTTCCACTGGGGTCTGCATATCAACCTAATGATTATCTAGATTATTAAAGAAGGAAAGATAAAATTAAATCATTTCTTTTGCATTATAAATCTGAAGCATGTATTTTACAGTTTAACTTTTGACTGCATGTGTGAATATATAGGCACAGTTTGGTATTTCTAATGGTTTGTTCACTCTCTTAAGACTTTTCTTTAAACACTCCTAATAACCTAGAGACAATATGATGTATTATTTTCCCTGAACACTCACAAAATTTTCATTAATGCTGGAGGCCTGAAGAGATGCCTTATAAGAGGCTCAGCTACTTTAATAGAATGTTTCTATTCCAATAAAATATGGGCAAATGATATAATTGAAAAGTAAATAAAGCGTGCCATATACTACTGAAAGTTATTACATTTCTTCTGATCAACCAACATAAAAATTTAAAGAACACTACTGAAGGAAACACAAGTTACAAAAGCAATTTTGCATAACAAGATCAGTTATTTGGGTAACATGTAAAACAAAAAATCTTAATTGCCTAAGACTAGGAGATAGTAGGTTTAGGATGTAATGTTTTTATTCAAATTGAAAAACTTTCTCAGTTTTAATTTTGATTGAAATTGTAAATGCTCAATTTCACTACAATGTATTGGAATTAGGAGTGCAGGATATTTTTGTTGGTGGCATCTCACCTGATCTCTAATCATTCAATATTTTTCTTATTTATATTATTCATTTTGTGTTAGTTACATATTTTTACTACAAAATATATTACACACATTCAGAATTTTTTCATAAGATGTGTAGACTTTGTTTTAAAAATATTTTGAATGTCAAAGTACAAAAGGTTTTATAGAAAATGGAATTTTGATGTAATGTAATCCCTATTTTTCTGCCTTATTTTAACATTTATTTTTCCACATTTTTTAATTTATTGGCTCAAAATAGGTGCGTAATATGGTTTTGTCTTGTTTTGTTTGAGACAGAGCCTTGCTAGGTAGTTCAGGCTGGCCTTGAATTCACTGTGTAGCCCAGGCTGGCCTCAAAAACCTTGATACTCCTGGCTCAGGCACCTGAGTGCTGGGATTATAGGCACCACCTATAATGCACCACCACACCTGGCAATATTTTTTCATATGTTAATTAACACATTCTTTTACCATTTATATAATCTATTAATTTTTTCCATAAATATTTCAGTTAATACATGTTTCAGTATATATAATGAGTGCCTTTCAAAACCAGTTGTTGCAGAATGTTACCAAGAATGATAAATACAAGTATATACTTTAAATTATGTATAAATTCAGTAATTACATATGGAATTCCAGGTTTAAGTGATATCCAGAAGCTTACCTATATTTGAAAGTGAATATTCAGATATTAATAATGATTCTGAGTGGCATGATTATTACTGATATTCTTATGGTAACTGGATGAGATGCTAAACTGTGAGATTACTCATTTATTATGCAGAAGTACAGGCTGGCTAATAACAGTGTTGAAGGAGGCACTTAGCAATTGTGTATTCAAAAATAAAGTCAAAGTTGAATGTGATATTGAGACAGAATATTACAACAGCAGTCAAACTTTAATAAATGATCAATCAAAATGGACTGTATTTTATCTGTATTTTCTGCATGCCTTGCTCATTCTCCCATCTCTGTCTCTCTCTGTCTCTCTCTCTCTCTAGGGTTGCTTATTTTTAAATGACAGAAATAATTACCAAGGAAAAGTTATATTCATTGTGGAAAATATTTTAATAATTTTATCAGGGTATCTAGGAAATAAGCAGGAAGATTAACTGAAATTCTTGTTACGTAAACTTTTTAGAATTTAAATTGATTATGTTTTGAGAGAGAACTTGAAAACATGCCTTCCCATAAGCATAAATTTGCTCCAGCTTTTAAATGTCTTTTGAATGTTTTAAAATTGCTGCAGTGTGACTGTCTCTTTGTAGTTTATCTTGCCTGCTTAGGCATGTTACCCACAACCCCACTTGGCTGGCTTAATCAGAACTAAGCTAGAGACAGTTAATTGTGTAGTCTTTTTCAAAAAATGATAACGATGGGGGTAAAAAAAAATTAATGCACTTTATCTTAAAATAATTTTAGTCAACACCCATTTCTATGTCTACTATTCTCACATATAATACATAATTCCCCAATTCTCGAGCTGTGTTTATATAAAAATAAAAAAAAAATCTGTTTCGGGTATCCTACTGTAACAAATATCTATACAAACTGATTTTCAACTCCTGTTTAGGTGGAGCTGTGGATGGCACTAAAAATATGCCCCTAATATAACCATCATTTTATGTAAATTCACAAGCCCTAGAGGTGATAAAAATGAAAGAATAAAGAAAATGCATACACTCACACAGGCGATATTTTCTATTTCCTCTAGTTAACCATTTTCAAAAAATGTTCCTCTGTTCTAAAGATTGCCAACTTCAATCAAAATGTATCTTTTGTGAGTTCAAAAAATTTTTTATTATCCTTCTTCATATGATTCAGTAATGACCTTGAAATTATTTTTATAAGAACACTTCAATTTGGCTAAACAACGTATTCATCAAATTAAATGAAAAATTGGATTCAATTGCGAATGATTAGCTACCTTCAAAGTGTAAATTTCTTAACTTTTCATTGCTTTTCTGTGGAAAAGGGAAAAAATCCTAATGTAAGCATCTATATCATTTATGTCTATGGCTATAATTGCATATGTATTGATATGTACTGATAACTATTACTATAGATATTTTAATTTTTGTTAGTCAGCACACTTAGTAATCATATTTTCCTACTTTCAGAAGTTAAGAATTAACTATATGTTTAATTTCCTTCGTGAATATTCAACTGTTGAAAGCAATGAAGAGTATACAAACCTAAAAAAAAAAATCACTGGAAAGGAAAATATACAGTACAAGTATTCAGATTGATAAATATATTGACGATTCTAAAAATCTTTATACCTTTGTGTTTACATTATGCCATGTTTTATTTATGGTAAAAAGCACTAAAAAGTTCTCTGAATGAGTTTGCACTTTGCAATTCTCTTCATGCAGGCGGCAGGACTGACATTATGTCTTTACCTGCAAATGATTTGTAGATGTGTGCCAGGGGATTGAAAAAAATATATTGAAGCCAACAGAAATAAAACTGCATTATAAATGTTCCTGCTGGCAGAAAGAATATTTTTATGCCATGATATCTGTGATAGTTGTGATCATCAACTTGAATGGATTAATACATGTCTAACAGATTAGTAAATCACACTTCTGGGTGTCTGTGGGATTTCTAGAGATGATTGGCATTTAGGCCAGCAGACTGAGTGGCGGAAGACCTGCCCTGGTTGTGGGTAGAAACATTTCAGTAGGTTTGCAGCCCAGAAAGCAAAAGAAGGAGCAGAAAAAAAGCAGCTTGCGTTGGAAAACGTCCATTCTGCTTGAACCGGTGCATCTTTTGCTACTGCCATTGCTTGTTTATATCAGTTTCCAGTTTCTTCAGCCTTTCTGTGTGAGCTCATACTAGTGACTCTCCGGAGAGCTTCTAGGCCTTCAGTCTCAGAGTGGTAGGGCATCCTTCATCCCTCTTGTTCTGTGGCTTCTACATTCTTTGAGCAGCTACTGGATCTTCTGGCTCTCAAACATCCAGAGAACCATGTGGGTTGTTGCTCACCTAATCCTGTAAATCTATCAAAGACATTCCCTTGCATTGAGTCTGTCGATTCTGTTCCTCTACAGAACCCTAACTTCTATGACTCTGAGTTATAGTGTGGTTCAGAAAAATTAAACATTGAAAGTGGAGGGCTGGTGAGATAGCTCAGCAGCATAAGTGCCTGCCTGGCAAGCACGAGGTCTTGAGTTCGATTCCCAGTACCCACATATGAAAAAAAGGCTGGTGATATTGCTCACCGGCATGGGTGCCTGCTGGCGTGCAAGGTCCTGAGTTTGACCCCCGGGACCCACAAAAAAAAAAAAAAAAAAAGAAAGAAAATGGAGATGCTTAATAATAACCACTTTAAAATTTTTGCTTTATTTATGCAAGAGATTGATGTGCTAAGCTAAGTGTAAACAAGTCTAAAAGAACTCTTCAACTGTGTATAAAACAAAAATATTAGGTGTCATGAAAGCTGCATTCCAAGGTTAAATTGACAATGTTTATTTATAAATAATGTTTCATCTATTTACACCTAATTGCATTTATTACAAGTAATGGAGTCTTGAATTTAATGGACTATAGTATTAACATCTCTACTTTAGAAAACTTTAGAGTTAACTGAAGATCAGCAGCTAACTAAAGATTGATTTACTTGCTCAAAGCCACATTTCTGCTGTAACAAATTACTACAAATGTAGTGGCTTAAAGCATGACAAATTTATTATCTTACCGTTTGGTAAGTCAGAAGTCCAAAATGACTCTCACTAAAGTAAAATTAAAGTATCTTTGGAGCTGCTTATCTTTCTGGTAGATCAAACAGAGAATTCATCCTCATGCCTTTCTCAGCTTCTAGAGGCATCTAATTCCTTGGTCCTCTATTGTCAAAGCCTGCAATAACTGACTGGTCCTTTTGCTCTTTGCACATCTGAACACTAACAGTTCCGACTTCCTCTTTCTCACTTATGAGGACCCATGTAATTACATTACACTCGTTCAGATAATCCATGGTAGTCTCCCTAATATGAAGTAAACTCTTTTTTTATTTCCCTTTGATTCCCTAAAACCCTGTTATGGTTTAGATCTAGAATGTCTGCCAAAAGTCTTGCATTTAGAAGTGGGGTTTTTGATGGTAATTGGGGTGCTATACTCATCAGTTGATTAATTCTTTGATGAATTCAAGTGCTGGTAGGAAGTAGGGCCTGAATGGAGGAATAGATTACTGGGGGCATGACCTTGAAAAGTGTATTCTCATGTGTGGCTCTTCTCTTCCCTCTCTGCTCCCTGGCTGCCATGGGTTGAGGAGCTTTCCTATGCCATGCCCTTCCACCATACCATTTCTGCCTTGAAGCCAGTCAGCCATGGACTGACTCCCTCAAAATCATGAACCAAATTAAACCTCTGCTTCTTTAAGCTGTGGATGTTGGGTATTTTGTTCTAGCAATTGGAAAGCTGGCTAGTATGGACTACTGGTACTAGAAAGGTGGAGTAGAGAATTGGGGTCATTTCTTTGACTGTATCTAACCACGTGAACTGGAAGCCCTTGGAAATAGTTTGTAGATGAGTTTGGAAAGGTTTGAAGATTCCCACTAGACAAACCTTAGAATAGTGTAAACAGAGCCTGATGGGTGATTCTGGTCAGGAGATCAGAATACTGAAAAGAATGTGGACTGTAAAAGCTAGGCTCAGGAGATTTCAGTGGGGAACAAGGAATTTATTGCCAGTTAGACTAAAAGCCATTAGTGTTACACTCTGGTAGAAAACTTGTCTGCATTTTGCCCATGCTTTGAGACTTTTCAGGAGACAAAGATTAATCACGGTGGACTAATTAATATGGCAGAAGTAATTTTAAGGCAGTCCAGTATTCAGGCAGTGTTGTGGATACTTCTGCTTCTTTTTAGCTAGATTTATAGTAAGAATCAGAAGATAAAAAGCCAAAAGATGTGAAAATTTGCATTTCAACAGAAAAGTTCCTGCAAAGTTGGGCCAAGAAAAGTGTGGTTGCTGAGAAGATTAGTATTAAAAAGAAGCAAAATACTTTGAGGAAAATAGGAAAAGTGCCTTGAAGGTATCTCAGGAATTGGTCAGACCCCACACTTCACAGGCTCAATGATGTAAAAGAAAAATATCTTTGAAAGATTTTGCTTTAAGAAGAGACCCCGGGCCAGTGAGATAGCTCAGTGGCATAAGCACTTACCTGGCAAGCGCAAGGTTCTGAGTTCGACTCCCGGTACTCACAAAAAAAAAAAAAGAAGAGACCCCCCCCCAAGATGCCTTACTCATTCAAAGCTGCCTAGAGAAATGTTTCTCTAAGTTTAGCCATTCAGGCATTCATTAGCTTCTTCAGCTATTGTCCCAGAGGACCAGGTTACTCCTCAATCTCATGTCAGATCTTGATGTTATTCATGTGCAAGAGATGGAGTCATGGAGGCTTCCACCTAGATTTAAGAAGACTTGGGAAGTCAGAGAATAAACTCTTAAGAGGACAGTACATGAAGCTGTAAAAGTAAAGCCAATGGTGCTGTGGAGACCCTAGCAAGTTGGAGATGCCAGGAATGTGGATCATCTGCTGTGGAAAACTGCACCAGGCAGTAAGCAGAGTCAGTGAGGGAGAGAAGCCATGTGGGCTACCACTGCAAAGACTGTATGGGGAGCTGCCCAAGCCCTTTGGAGCACATAGCTCACCAAAACCTGCCCCCACTGTTGAAGATGGAGCTGCATGAATTAATGTTTTTCACTGATGGGTTTTGGTCTTGCTTTAGTCTGATTCTTTTCTATTTCCCCTTTCCTCCCTTTGGAATGGGAATGTCTACCCTGTGCCATTGTGTGTTGGAAGTGTTTGACTTTCTTGTTCAGCTATGCAGGGACTGACTGCTAAGAATTTGCCTTGAGTCTCAAAGGAGACTTTGGACTTGGACTTTTTAGCTATGCTGCAAATGTTAAAACTTCGGTGATGCTGAGAGATACACTAAATGCATTTTGCATAATGAAATGGGCATGAGCCTTTCGGGGGCCAGGGGCAGAATGGTACTGTTTAAATCTACAATGTTCCCCAAAAGTTTTGTGTCCAGAAGTGGGGCTTTTGGATGGTAATTGGATCATAGAGATACTGTGCTCATCAGTGGATTAATACATTGATGCTTTCATGTGCTGTTAGGAGGTGGGGCCTGGTTGGAGTGATATGTCACTGGGAACATAACCTGAAAAGATATGTTCTTGTCCCTGGCTCCTCCCTTCACTCTCTACTTCCTGGGCTTCTATGGGTTTAGTGGCTTTCTTCTGCCATGCCCTCCCACTGTGCCATTTCTACTTCGGAGTCAGCAGATCATGGTCTGAATCCCCCATATCTATGTGACAGACCTTTCCTCCTTTAAGTTGTAAGTGTTAGGTATTTTGTCCTACCAACAGGAAAGTTGGCTAATATATATCCTAGGATATGTACATCTCAGAGGGGCCAATATTCTATTACAACTGATTAAGGGAACTTACACCTAGTTTATTTCACTCCAATGTTATGCTATTTTTCATTGTGCTGTGTTACTTACTGATATCCACATGAACATGGGATGTAAACATTGTATCACTCTGAGATAGAATATGATCAGTTATTTAGAGTAATATCTGAGCAAGATGAAGGGGGTAAGAACCTAGCATTTCCTGTTATTGATTATGGATATCGTATTATAGGTAAAAGAGCTGTATTTCATAGAACATGAGTTTCCTCTTGTATAGTGTCTGATGTTTGAATATAAACAGTATGCAATTTAGGCCTCCAGATGGTAACAGGCTGTGTGTGTGTGTTTGTGTGTGTGTGTGTGTGTGTGAGAGAGAGGTATTTTCATGATAGATACATTAGGCACAAGACTGGAGATAATAGCTGGACAAATAGGTTTTTAGACATATAGGCAGGTAAATATGACTCCTTATGACCAGTGTAACTGGGCTCAATCAACATGTTGGAGTATGGGGAAAATTTTGCTTCAAGGGAATTAATATCAGAACATATTTGAATTATAAAATGTGTCTCAAGAGTACTAGGTAAATAACAAAATCAGAAATCATAAACAGCAACCAATACAGAAAAGTGCTGGCACAATTAAAAGTGGGTGCTGGCCTGGAGCTGGGAATTAAGTTTAAGAAAGGAATCAGGTGGTCAGAATTGACATACCTACTAGGTGTAGATGATCTCTATGAATGATGATGCTGAGCCAAGCTTCAGAGCAAGGATGGTTCAACTCTTCATGACTCACGTCAAGACTGGCCTTGGGAGTTGAACTGGGTCTGAGTGCAGAGGCAGGGTTGAACCTAGAAGATTACCTGTGGGAAGCAAAAGGAATACTGAGGTGAGGACAAAATTTGTAATCTTCTATGTTAGTCTTTGACTCTAAAGTCCCTCAAGTTTATTCCATCATTCCACAAATACTACCTTAAGGCCCATCTGAATACTGTGTTAGGTGTCGGAAAGACAATGAACAAAATGTAGCTCTATCAATAATGAATTCTCACAGATTGCTATTTGACTTTCTTGTTCCTTCAGCTGCATGATGCAACCCCTTGCAATTAGTTTTTCAGTGAGTTTACCAACTTCCTGTTGCTTCTTTCTATTCTTTCACCTAACAAGTTATGTTAGATGTCCTTTGAATTAAAACTAGATATCATTCTGCCTTATTTACCGAATAAAAGTAGTAGAAAGATATAAGAACTCACTTTTCTACACTCAAGAGGAAAAATCTGTCATTTGTTACTTGATTTCTACCTCATTTATGTCAAAATTCACACACACACAGACCTTAGTTACATAAGATAGCATTTTAGAATACATTAAAACTGTGAGTTTTTAAAATGCGGATAAAGTAAATTACAATACTAAAACAGTAATAAAAATGTTTGCAAATAATTTTTAAATATCTAAGTTTGAGTTAAACTCAAATTAAAAATGAAGACATGGATTAATTATAATTAAAAGTGTGGACAAAGGATGTGAATAAATATATGCCAGAAGATACAAAAAGGGTTAATAAGCATTATAAAATTTGGTCATTCCTATTAGACTTCAAAGAAATACAAATTAAGACAAGAACTGGATTTTACTGCATAGCCAGTAGAAAAAAAAAAAGCAAAGAAGAATAATGTAAGCATTAGCGTATACTGGGAACAACTGAGCCAATGCTAGTTTTGTGTAAATCAGCATAGCAGCTTTGAAAAATTTTTGATCTAATATTCTGAGTGAAAATTAAAATTAAAATTAAAATAAACAATAGAGAAGATGGATATGAAACTACCATGGAAGATATAGTCCTGGTGGGGAAAGATAACATTATGTATTTTAGCAACAATGGTTAAATTACACATTAGCTAAAATTGCTAGTTTAAAAAATAATAAGACACCCAGCACTTGGGAGGCTGAGGCAGTAGGATTGGCATGAGTTCAAGGCCAGCTTGGGCTACATAGTGAGTTCAAGTCCACCCTGAACCACATAATGAGACCCTGTCTAAAAAGTAATAAATAAATAAAATAAAAGTTATAAGACAAAACAAAGTTGAATCTTTTTAGTATGTGATGCTTAATAAATAAATAACAGAAAAATGAAAGACAAATATGACTTGGCCTTTTATTCTGTTTTAGCCTGTATACATGATACCTAGTTGGGGTATTTTTCTCCATTATCTCAATGTATTCTCCAGAAATTAGCATTGGTAGTGTGGGAAATTAATTTATAGCAATATGTCTCCTAATTGTGAGGTACAAAAAGGAATGGCTCTGAATGAGCACAGTTGTAAGTGAACAGTGCATTATTTAAACCTGAAATACAAAAAACGTAAACTGCTTTATTTCTGAGCTATGCATGAAAGGACTTGAGACTAGATGAGTCATTTATATGATCTAAATTGAATATGAAGAAAAAATGTTCAAATTTCTTATTGGCTGCAAATTACTAAAGTTATAAAAAATGAAAAATATGGTCAGACAGAATCTCATCTTGAAATCCCAGAAAATGGCAATTCTTAAGAGATTTAGGGGGCTGGTGAGATAGCTCAGTGGCATAAGCGCCTGCCTGGCAAGTGCGAGGTTGTGAATTCAACTCCCGGTACCCACATACGAAAAAAGGGCTGGTGATATCGCTCAGCAGCACGGGTGCCTGCTGGTGCACGAGGTCCTGAGGTTGACCCCCTGGTACCCACAAAAAAAAAAAAAAGAGAGAGATTTAGGAGGAGGCAAGGGAGGAAGATAGGTATGAGAAAAAATGAAAATTAGTATAAAAATTCTTAGTGGTTAGAAAATTTTAATTTCATGTAAAATAATAGTTTAAATCTTTTCTCAGTGACTCAGTATTAATAAGGCCTATTAATCAAATAAAACTGTTGGCTTTGGAATCATAGTCACATAGATATGGGGTAAATCCTAGCTCATGGCTCTGAACAACTCCTTAATCATGGTACACATCAATTTTTAAAATATCCAGACATTGGGCCGGTGAGATGGCTCAGTGGCGTAAGCACCTGCCTTGCAAGCGTGAGGGCCCGAGTTCAACTCCTGGATTCCACATACGAAAAAGGGGCTGGTGATATCGCTCAGCGGCACGGGTGCCTGTTGGCGCGCGAGGTCCTGAGGTCGACCCCCGGTACCCACAAAAAAAAAAAAAAAATATCCAGACATTGACAATATAAGTGTATTAGAAATAATTTGGGACCATAATGTTAAGTGAAATAGATTAGACAATAAGCCCAAATATTACATATCTTGTCAATATAAGAAATGCAAAGTATAAATAATTTAAAAAAGAAAATAAAAGACAGTTGGAAACAGGAAGATAGGTCTTTTGCAAATGGTAAGGGTATCTAGAGATGGAGAGGGGAGAGGAAGGGAAGAAGAAGAGAATAAAAAGACTTAAGATATTTTAATAAATAAAAGGAAATAATAATTTGACGGTTAGAAAAAATGTATATTGCTCTGGTGAGTCTTTTTAAGTGAACCAACATTGGTAACAAACATTATTACTAATAAAACTAGGCTATTCATGTAGGCATGCTATAGGTGCTGTAAGTGTGACATCCTTGATATAACAAAGAGGTGTTTACTGTCCTTTGTGCTCCTATAAGTAATGATTTAGACTTGAGGAGATATTCAAATTATCACACTGAAACCTTAACAGTGAGCAGATTGATTGAAAGCAGGTATTTGAACTACAAGCTTTTAAAATCATAATTATTTATGGAGATGTTTCAGGTGATCTTTCACTACTGAGATAAACTACTCTGTGATATTAGTAAGTAATTTAACCTGCCAAGCAAACTTGATGAAAGAACTTTAGAATCTGTGGCTTTCTAAATCCTTTAAGGTTTTTTAATTGGTACCCACAAAGAGCAACGTGTTAATAGATATTGTGGATTACCTTCCAGTGAAGAAGGTATTTAAAGGCCAGACAGGCATAAAAATAGCTTCCAATATGTTAGAAGAATGAGAATTTCTGTACTAGTGTCTCAGAAATGTAATTCAAATGTTGCTCATTACTTCAAACTCTATCACTAAAATTGGAACTGCATAAAAGAGATTCTGAAGTCAAATGTGATATAAATAGAGTGCCAGACCAAAGAACTTTTAAATTTTGGTATTGGTATTTATCCTGATACCATATCAATATGGAGGAGGAATGCTGAGAAAAACATAGGATGTGACATTTAAAATGTTTTGCTGATGTAAGATTAACAATGAAATGTAATTCTTTGGCCCTTTCTCAGAAGTGGCATTCCACGTGTGTGTCTGCATTGCAACAGAATATGGAAATTTGCTTAGGGCTTTAGATGGCTTCCTGTGAAGAGCATAATAGCTCAATTATGTTTCTTTGAACACATGGTTTCATGATGAACAATGGAAATATTTAGAAACATTTTCAGATCATATGTTCCTGGCATAATAAAAGCTTGTGGAGGTAGTGTGGAAAAGAAACTTTGTATAATACAATTTTTCACATTTCATTTGAAAAAAGACTATGCTCTCCCTTTTGGAGAACACCTCACCATCTCTGGAGAAAGCTGATTTCCCGAGAAACATTGGCTGAGAATTGGATAATGGCCTCTGAAAACAGACCAAATGCTGAATGGCCTAAGGTAGTTTGATCTACAGTCAAAGTACTAGGATAGGCTGGAGGAGACTAAAATGCTTCTAGTTTGTTTGAATCACACCTCACACACTGGTACCATACGAAACATGTTCTTTTATGCTTTCCCCCGTCATATCCCTTACCTTTATTGGCAATCTTTAGGTGTTTGCTTTTCATTCCTAATGTGTTTTATTCTGTTTGCAAAAGAAAGGCCATAACAGATTAGAAAGAACTTCGCAGCCACATCTGAGCACTGCTAGTGATTTGATCTATAATGATAGCCAATGGAGAAATGAACCAAGGAGTAAAATATAAGAGGTTCTTTCCTCTGGAGTTTTCCCTCCAGCTAGGAATGCAGATTGCAAGTTTACTTAAAGATTAGGGTAGTTACTTGCAAAATTATTTTAGCATCATTTACCAGTTCAAGTTACTTAAAGTGGGGGAAGTCCCTCAAAATGTTTTTCTTTTCTTTTATTTTTTTGTGGGTACCGGGGGTCGACCTCAGGACCTCGCATGCCAGCAGGCGCCTGTGCCGCTGAGCGATATCACCGGCCCTCTTTTTCTTTTAGATTTGTGCCTATATGGTTTTATTTCCCAAAAACAAGTTTTAAGAAAACTACCAAATAATTGTTGCATTTAAATCTAAGCCTTACTGCATAATGGCTGAAATTACAGAATTTGTTATGTATAAATAAACAAAACTCATCTTTGAGAACAGAGCTTGTTAACAGCAAATTAACATTAGCTGCCAGCCCTTCTATTTGGCAAAATCTCGCAGGCATGTAGGGAGGTGAGAAAACTTCATGATAAAAAAGAGAAGGCTTCAGGTGTGCTCTGACTGAAAATTACTGGCATGAGGAAGTTGGAGGTGCATGAATTAGAAGTAGAACCTTCTGTGTGATTCATTTGGGAAACATGTTTGCTTTCTTATGTTGGTCCTGAGCAGAACACAAAGGAAAGTAGGGAGAAAACAGAAGCTAGCAATCGCTCACCAAGCCCCAATCATTCTGAGATGATTGCTGGAGAAGATGTGGTCTGGTTTTTCCAGAAAGGTTGCTGCAGAAGTTGTGGGTCTAAGTTACATTGTTATATGTGTGTTTTCAGTTTGATTGTGTCTCCTGGGTACCATTACAATCTTAAATTTGCATATCGATTTTCTTTTTTGCCACCTATGTAAAACTGGATAACATATTGTTCTCAGAGCCTTTGTTTTATCACCTAGAATATCGGAATCATAATACTTACTTGTTAGGGTCATAGTAAGAGTAAAATAAACTTCAATAATTACCGTACGCTTCTAACATAGTGATCCATCTCCACTTACAGGTCTTATTGCTGTTATTATGGTATATACTTTTCTAAAAGATCGTTTTGAATAGCATCAGTAAGAAGATCTCTTTTTGAAGTTGCTGCACTTGAAAGCAGAAAGTTACTGTCTCTAAAGTTTTGCAAAGTTTATGGGTACTGATAATGTAGTATTAAGTATGCTTCTGTCAAACCTTTTCATATCCCTTCTTTGAATCACTCAAATGTTAGGTACAAAACAGCCTCTTCTATCTTTGAAGAATTTGAGTGAAACTTCTATGTTTTCATAATTCTTTTTTACTTCTTGTGTTTCTAGTGGTCTAGTCTACATTCAGCTCATGTTATGAATCTCTTTCTTCCCAGAGAGATTTATAACGTAAGGAACTTTATTTTGTTTTATAGATATGGCTGTAATTCATTCATCTCCGATTTACTAGTGCCTGATTATAAAAGTTACAAAAGGAATAAACCATGTCAAATTATATTGATAGTATAAATATTTTTTTCTTGGCACAGAAGCACTATGCTAGGATTGCAATGATTTATCTATAGTTCAAATATGTTAACTCAAATTAAAATGAGCCTGGTGTCAAATTCAAATAAAGTTTTATTGTTTTAACAATAAAATACATTTTAGAATATTCTCAATTTTTTTCCAAGTTCTAATTATACTAATTTTCCCATGGAATATTTTTTTTTTTTAAAGATACTTCCCCTCCAGAGTCTTCCATCTTCTGTCATTGTTGGACTGAAGGAGCCTAGGCTTGTGGTGGAATTATCATTGAATAATTATCTCTTCATGGCTTCTTAAAGATATATTGTTTGTCACTTCTGTATACCTTTTTGCTTAAAATAAAAATAGATGTAACATATCTTTGTATGAAAATATTTTAATGTTGTTACTACACCTGGTTGTGACTTTTATTAGTGAAGTGGCAACATCAAAGAAAGTATGTAGGTGGTAACCTAATGAAAGAAAATCTGCTCTGCCCACTTTTATTTGCTTTGTGATGGGCGCCACAGCATGGCACATATGCTTTGTATCAAGTTGTCAAATGCTGGAGATATTTTGAGATGAAGACCAAAGAGCCGCTTTCTAGAGAGAGGGCAGTGTGTGGGAAGAGGCAAGTGTCAGTTACATTGCTGCCTGAGTGACATCCTGATTAGGGTTTGTCTGTCATCTTAACTGGGAGAAGTTGGAGGTGAAGAAATTTTCAAAGCTGTAGGACAGCCAGGAGCTGGAAGGGGACGAGGAATGGGCCAGGCAGAGACACCCTGGCTTTGTTTCTGGTGCTCACGTTGCTGATTTTCTTGAGTAGTGTATCCGGGGCAAACAGATATATTCAGTAGACCAGATTTAATCCATGGGTCAAAGTTAACCTATCCCTCCCCTTGATCTTCATTTTCTTTTTCTTATTTAGCACATGCTTGTCATAGTCATAAAGAATTTCGTTTTTACATTCAGTCATCCCCTATGAACTTTGTATTTCAGCAATTACATTTCCAAGAGTATTTTATTTGTTAGTGTTACTTTTTCGATAACCTTTTATTTGAAACTTGTAAATTACCTTTAAAATTCTCTCTCAGGGGCCGGTGAGATGGCTCAGCGGTATAAGCGCCTGCCTGGCAAGCGCGAGGGCCCAAGTTCGACTCCCGGAACCCACATACGAAAAAAGGGCCAGTGATATCGCTCAGCGGCACGGGCGCCTGCTGGTGCGCGAGGTCCTGAGGTCGACCCCCGGTACCCACACACACACAAATAAATAAATAAATAAATAAAATAAAATAAAATAAAATTCTCTCTCAGGACAGTAATTTTCTTCTGTTCAGAGTTGTCAAATATTTTTAAAAAGTATAATAAGTAAAAATAAATAAATATTTTAAAAATACAGACATTCGATACTTCATTGTACATTCCTGTGTTACTTATTTTCTTTTTTGGATAAATATACTCATGCAGTATTTGGGATACTATACTGAACTTCTTTCATTTCTGTAAAATTAAAATTTAATGGTGCTTCCTGTATTTTATCCAGCAACCTGATTTCCTGCTCCTGACATGTGTCTTCTTTTTATAAATTTACTTTCTATTTTCCGGAAATTATTAAACTATTTTGTCCCCTGAAAGTTCTAATTGTCTTTATTTTTGTAGTTTTGCTACATTTTTATACTTTATTATTCCTTAAATGAAATTTCAGGGAGAAGAAATTGTGTGTGGGTACACTTTAATGTTAGTACAAAATGCTGTTAAAAAAACAAGTATACTGGAACAATTTGCGATACAATTTTATTTTATTTTATTTTATTGTGGGTACTGGGAGTCGAACTCAGGACCTCGCGCTTGCCA